>CM077916.1:0-4800000 GCA_039766575.1 Serrognathus titanus | reverse complement strand
CAAATCGTTCAGAGTATTAACGCCACGAAACGCAAAATTAAGCCAAAGAAAATATAAGCGGGGATAAGTTGGTAATTATTTTTTTTTAGCGAATTATATTTATTTACTACACAAGATTAATTTACATGTAGTTGAGTTGATCATGTTTTTACAGTAATTTTTACAATTTTTCATTCATCACAATCTTGAGACGTACGACTTGTTGCTCAATGTTATTACATTTTTAATTTATTTGTTGTATATCTTTATGGAAAAATAAATCCTCTGAAACCTGCAAGTGTTTTTTTTTTTTAAATAATTATATACTGGCTGAATGTTTTTATCTGAAATATTTCCAACGTATTATCAAACGTAAAGATGTCAGTAATAATTTCTTCACAACGCTGTTTTGATAACGGTGAATTATCATAGGGCGGTTCATTCAATCGTTGTTAGTCATGATTACAGTATATCTAAATATTCCAGACGCGAACCTTCGCTAATTGTTCATTACAGATCTCTGCAAATAGTCAACGAGATAAGAACGAATGGATGCTCTAAACGTTGTTTGTGAATACTCAATAGATGTCAGCTTGCTTGCACAAATTCTAAAACTGAACATTCGTTACAAACCATTTCCTAATTACGAAGTTCATTTGGTATCTTTGTAAAAGTTACCACCAGATGTCTCTTTTAAGCAGAGAGAAATAAATAAATTGAAAGTAAGGCAATGTTACGATCATATGACGTACGGTTATAATATGCTTATAATTCTCTTTTTAAACTTTATTAAACTCAGTTATAGAATTTGTCTGCATGTTATTCATATTTACAGGTTTCGTTTTCTGACTCTGCTATTTTAGAATGGCGACAATGAGCTGAGAACCGAACCTATTCGCCCCCCAAGAGAAAATCTTGGAAAGTTGAAATTTCATGGAAAATATATTTTTTATGTACAAACTGAAATTGGTACGTCATTTTTGTGCAGCTTCGTAAAGTTATTGATTTTTTACAATCCTCTTTTTTTATTGAAAAGCAATTGAATTATTATGAGTGTTTAGAGTTCCTTATTAATTCAAATCGTAAACAATTCATAGAAGAATAAAAATAAAAACATCGAATTTATTTGAATCAGTTGAATCGATCATTTTGAAAACGGGTTAATTCAAAATTGAATGGGCTTCCGGTTGGAACCGCGTCACGACTGCTTCTATTGCCAAATAAAAGTAGTCGTGACACGGTTCCAACCGGAAGCCCATTCAATTATGGACAATGGCAGTGGAAGCCCCCAAATTAAACGAGCTAATTCAAATTTTACAGGAAAAGCAAAAGAATTGCATTTTTCTTTTACTTTAACAGGGGATGAAACCTGACGTAGAAATGCTTAAACAATGATTTTTAAACGTACAGGATTTCTTTTCTATTCGGGAGGTGAGGTTTGACGTTAATCATGAACACTTGTTTCACTTCAAAAACCCTTTTATTAGCAGAGTCAAGTCTCGTGTTAAAAATATTATAAAACCCAGTCAAATATAAAAATTTTAATAGTAGTACCTAACTATATAATAGTTAAAATTCTTCAGCTCTAGTTGTAGGCCATTCATTGATTATAACATTGTAAAAATCTTTATGTACAGGTTATTAGTTCACGGTCAGGTTTTACGACCGAACGATTCAGATTTTCTGCGTAACACCACAAACGCTTTTTAAAGATGTAAACTTTTAGTTCTCGTCTTATGCATGGGTGTAACGTGCATTTCGGATATATTTTCAATTAACTATAAATCGTATAGAACTTTTTCGCATGTTGTCTTCTTTTCGTCAGTATTTTTTTTGGCGGCCTAATCAAGATTCACCCTCTACGTACATATTTGTACTAGCGAATTCACGAACTCGATCTCCCGAGAAATTTGCTAAGTTTGATTCCGGGAAAAACTGTCGGAATTTCGGAGTTCTGCTTCTCTCCTTTCCACCCAAGACAGCTGTCCGCCTCTCACGTCTCATTATTCTCTACGGAGAAGTAAATATATACAGATTGAAGACTTTCACTTTAGCCGATGGTGATTTCATGTAGAGCAACAAAGAGCATACGATTCGTAATATTTTAAAAAGAAAAAGCGCTGTCCTTGCGTTCTTATCGCGAGTAGTGGGCCTGGGTAGAATGTCATGGGGATTCAGGGAAAATTGCAGTTATACGAATAACAATCAATGGATTGTAATATTTTCGAAAGTACCAACAAATAAATTAATTGCTGTTTATACAGATTTTTTACTGTAATATCATTTGAGGGTTTCAATTTTTCCAGTGGTATTAAGCAAAGATATTTTTTGTTATTATTCATCTGTAGCTTGGATGCGTCTGCTTTAACATTAATGCATGTTTTGGGTAGTCTCATAAGCGGCGCCCTACCTACAACGAAGCAAATTACGCACACTATAACCTTCTCTTTCAACCAATCGCACACACATGTTTATTACTCTGCCTAAACAGTTGTTACTCTTCACGAAACCACTTTAGGCTAAAGTAAGAGTCTTCAAAGGGTATATATAATATATTTTCCAAATTCTGAAACCGACTGTCTGATAAAGCATTTAATACACTCGTTTTTCGAACTATTATTTTAAGAAATTTAACAATTTATTTTGTTTTGATTTTGATTTTAGTCCAAAAATGTAATATTTAATTTTATTTTGGGCATTATCCACTGTTTTTCAGAAGTGATTTCATTTTTTTTATGTTATAAAAGAGAAGTATATTTGGTTTGTTAATTTTAATTACTTCTGTTGTTTTTTTAAAAGTTTATTATTAGATTAATTGTTTTGTTAAATTACTAGAAATGTTCCTACTTAAAAGATAAAACTAAGAGTTTTTTTTTTTTTTAAGTAAATATTTTGTGTTGAAGCTACTAGGAGACTAATATGAATGCGAGACTGATTTTTGTATACTTGAAGATCGAATTCTAAATATTCAAGTTAATTTAGACGATCTTGTGTATTAATTGATTATTGACTCTAAAATAACGGTTTTTTATTTAATTTTTTAAGTATTTCTTAGTGATGGCAGATGCTCGAGCATTTTTAAGAGTTCCATAATGCTCGAGCAATTTTACGGTCACTTTTGAGACATTTATTGACATTTATAAATGCCCATTTTGTCAACACGAGTAAACTGGTTTTATCTAGAATCTATAGCTTCAAAATGATGCCAAATACCCATATTTTAATTTTATTTACATTGGATATAATATAAAATATATAATAAATTATTTTAAACGGACACTAAAATTGGCATTATCGCTCTACGTTTCACTATCGTTTGATAGCTTCCTCAGAAATGAAAATAAATAAACAAAGCAGTCAAGTAAAACGGTTGTCAAGTAAATAAAATTGTCAAGGGAAACTAAGACAGTAATACGATCATATTTATTTATTGTTTTAATTAATATTAAAGTTCACAGATCTATATCCTACTTAACGAGTTTAGAAAAATACAAAATATGTCATTTAAATTAGCAAAATCCGTACGTTTATTTCTATAAAACGTCTTTTGAAAACATTAGACTCACAATATAAAATATTAGTATTTTCAAAATCAAAATTATGGCTATCTTCTAATGAATGTTCTACAAGCATTGAATGATTTTGATTATTTTTTGTATATGATATTTATGTTGGTCTAAACATTTTTCTCAATTTTGGCTATATAACATCAATTACAATTTAAACATTTAATTTCATAAACCACGTTAGGTTGTGTTAATTTAATACGAACTGGGTCGTTAACAGCAAGAAGGTATAGAGACGAGATTATTGTACCCCACGTTCAACCATTTGCCGAAAATTTCGGCAATGGATTAATTTTTATGCAAGGCAATGCCAAACCTCATACTACTAACATTGTCACAGCTACGTTGAGAAATACAAATATCCAAAGTTTGGGGTGGCCTGCCAAAATCCCTGATCTCAATCCTATTGAGCATCTCTGGGATCAATTGGGCAACAAAATTAAAAACGCATCGAGACCACCAGCAACACTTGATGAACTCTCTAACATGCTTGTTCAAGAATGGGAACAGATACCTCAAGAAAGTATACGAAACTTAATCTCAAGCATACCAAGAAGATTAGCAGCGTGTATTGCTGCAAGAGGAGGGCATACACGCTATTAATAATTTTAGTTTTGTTAATTTGTTACAAATTAGGATATAAGTTCGTGAGAAGACCAATGGTATTTTAAAGATTTAAAGTTTTCAAATTTAATAGCCCTTAAATCAACTAAACTGTAAGGAAACACTTAGATTTATATATTTATTCGTTTCATTAAATTTCGTTATCTTATTTTAAATTTATTTTGAATTTTACTGGTGGTCCCTTAATTTTGCCCAGAAGTGTATTTTTAGACGGCGAACTAGTCTGGGATTGAAAGTTATTACGGGTGTGTTTAAAAGGAGGAAATTGAGAACGATCAGATAGTTATTTATACCCATGCGGAAGAGTTTCCTTCTTAGAATGTTGTGATCAACACAGTCGGAAGTCCTGTTGAGATCACAGAAGATTCCAACTGGGCTCTCGTCTGCGTCGATACAACGCAGAACTTCCTCATGAAAGGACTCAATTGCAGAGGTCGTTGACTTACCAGACAAAAACCCATGCTGGGAGTAATTAAAAGAGCTAAGAATAGTATGTATTCGATGATTTTAGAAAAAACCGATAGTTAGGCTATTGGACGATATTTTCCAGCTTATGGGAGCTACCTTTTTTCAACACAGGGACAACTTTATTGATTTTTAGGTTAAAGGGGAAATCATTCAATAATAAAGATACATTTATTATACACTCCCGGCACAAAAACCGACTCACTATTATTTTTTAAAATAAATTATCTGAGGACACTTTTTGTCCATTTTTTTTTCTGCTCATCGGTGAATAGGACATTTTCAATAATCGGGAGAGCCATGATCATCATGGTAACTAAATTCTCTTGTTTAAATAAATTATTGAAAGTATCTACGCCATTGTCAATATTGCGTTGCAGTTGATTTTTTGTTTTCCAAACGTTTCCTAAAGACTTAATTTAATAATTTGTTTACATTTTGTCATTAATAAGTTATTTTCATGGCTATTAATGCAGTGGATGCAGTAAGAGTAATTGCTTTGATTCAAGATGGTTGGTCTCAACGTTACGTTGCACAAGTTCTTGGAACTTCTCAATCATGTGTCTCCAGAACGAGGAGGCGATTCTTGGAAACTGAATCTCACAATCGACGCCCTGGAACAGGTCGTTATTATTGGATATTATTATTTGTCTTCACAACATTTCTAGTGAGCCCTTGTTTTGCACACTCCAAATCACATGATGAAAGAAGTTTTAAGTTGCTATTCACCATAACCAACTTTTCAGTTCTTTCAATCGTAAGCCGATTTCTTTCCTTTGTTCTTTTTTTTATCAGAGCATGTGTTTTCCAATTATGTTCGCAACTGGCTGCACTTGAGGGAAATTTTAAGAATTCCTACAGCTACTTAAGAAATAACTTTACTGGAACATAAACCTTTCCACCACGGCATAGCATCTGTATATGTAGCTGCTTTCCAGATTAGATCTTTTTCCCATGTAATTCACGTAATCATTCAATAACTCTGACTCCCTCCTCAAGTTTCAAATATTTACCTACTTCTAAGCCGATATCTTTCTCAGTTTCACTTAGACATTTGTCTTTTAGCTTTGGATTTAGAATATAAGCAGCAATATACAGATCATAAATAAGAAATGCCTTTCTGCTTTCCAAAATTTCTTGAATTTTTATTATTTCATTAATTGAAATATTTTTTCCACAATGATCATAGCAGGCATTACAAATGATACTGCACCGATTTTGTCACCTTCCACAGTGTCATTTGACATTTCTTCAACTTTTTCCAAGCATTACCCGTCTCTTCATATCTAAATTAATAAATTTGAGGAGCAATATGCATTATTACGCACTGATTTATCTGTTTCTGCTGTATTAGTGTCCTTATAGAACTGGTTGAAGCATTTTTTCTGCATTCAAAAAAAAATTACATGTGCAAATAAATAGAACACAAAAACCAAAAACTTACATTGCAATTTGCAAATTTCTATTATTTGCTCAGTAAAAAGCTGCTTTACCTCTTTTGGGCAAGGGTCACACTTTTTAATATGTTCTGTCATCCGAAAGGCATGAGCTAAGTACTGTTTTTTATAAAAACTGCGATTGGCGTATTTTTTTATTGTTTTTGAAGGTTTTATTAAAATAAGTCAGTTTTAACCATTTTTTAAAGAAAAGTTTAAATCTAAACAATTTATACTAACAGGGTTAAAAAGTCATGACTTGGGGTTACAGCGCCAAATAGTGGACGACTTAAAACATATCTGAGCATTTTTGGACATTTTAGCGAGCATTTATGACATTTTTAAAAGTGACCATCCATCACTAAATTATTTCCCGGGAATTCCCGAGGAATCGAAAAAGTCGACAGATCAGAAACCCTAATTTGTAACTGCCACTCTAATAAGACTGTAACGAAGTTTATTCACATTTAAAATAATGCAAAAGTATACCTGAATGAAGATATGCGCTGTCATTTTAGCTAACTGTTAGATAGTTATACAGGTTGTCTCAAAACCTATGTCTTTAATTAAAACTGTAGGTATTTCATTATAAATCTGAACGGTATTGCTGAAAAATGAAAAACTGACCTAGCACAAGCGCGTGCAGTTCCTTTGTTCTGAAACCTCTGCTTACTTTATGACTTGTTGAAGCAAGTTCGCTTTAAATAAAAAGCAAAAACTGCAATAAACTTTTTATTTACGTTTGAAAGAATTAGGTCAACGTCTCATAATAAAAACAAACAATAAAGTACGAGGAACGAAACTGAGCCAGCTGAATTTTATTTTATGACAGTGCCTTTGTTACTAATAAATCGCCAAGGCGAATGTAGGCAAACTTTTCTGAAAATTCCGAATTATTTTAAACCACAATCAAATTTTCATCACGAAAACTAATCGAGCCACTCGTTTTTTGAATTTAATTAATATTTATCAACATTTTTAGTAAACATTTATTTTCGTCTTATTAATGAACATAAATAACATTTTGCAGTTTACAATGTTAAGGTCGATGTACTGTCATGAAAATGAAACAAATAAAACTGAAGTGCATAATTGTGCTACGAATTCAGTTTGCTTTTAAATTTTACTTTGAATAAATAAGCATAAATAAAGTAGTAATAAGTAATTGCAATTGTCGTAGGAAACCTTCCGGCAGCGCGCGTGAAGACGTTTTTGTAAAATCCTGACGAAGGACAAACATGACCTAGCCCAACAGACACATATCGGCTTTTATTCGTTTATGGCCACAAAAACACCAATTCTGCACAGCTGAGACATTTAAATCGATTTAAATCGCCAACCAGCGTTACTAAAATAATTTTTTAGAAAACGAAAACTGATTTTTACCGGAGTTATGATTTACTTGTTTCCCATTGTTGCATGACAAAATTTGCTTCTTTTTTTGACCACTAACTGTGGTTTCAATTAAAGACATAGTTTTGAGACACCCAGTATACGTCATAGGTCATATGGGATGCAAGATTAAATGAAGACCCGATAGGTTTTACCTCAAAATATAACTTCCATCGCGAGTAATTAAGTGAACTATACGTTTGTGGATACTAATACAGAGTCTAGTGCGAATTTTATTTTAATATACATAGTTTTTAGATATTTAGGCCAAAACTTAAGATCACGTTTTACTAACTGTGAGAAACAGTAAATTGTCTTTTTTAAATACGTAAAGATTTTTTTTTAATAAATCCCTGTGCTTCATTGTGTGTAATATGATCCTAGTTAAGCCGCAATATTGGAAAACAGTCTATATATCTTGCCAAGCCAGAGTTCAGTTTTGATTCATGAAGGAATCAATAAATAAGTGATACACATAAGGGGAACGTGATTGTCTTATTTCATGTGGAATTACTTCACGTACAGTGCGAACGAAACTGATTTGATTTATTGCGGTGTTAATAATGATTATGTTTTACGTAAAATCGATGCCAACTTTGTTCTCGATCTCACGCTATACGTTCAGCGTAATAAAAGTAGCGTAAAAGCGTTGAAATTTACGCGTATTTTCTTTCGACGTATAGAAATCCACGTTCGTCTCCGGTTCCCCTAAGCGCAACATTTAAATCATTTTACTTCCACCATTGCGACATGACGGGCATAAGAATAAATCTGTTACGCGAAAATAATATTCCGAGAACCTGGGGGGAAGACGAAACGATTTGAAAATGTCCAATAAAGGATTTCAATTTACTCCGTCTAAAAAAAGCTTTCGCAAAGTTTGTTTCTTCTTTATAAGTTCGTTCATTCATTTATTATTAATTATATCGATTTATTCACTTCATTCAATTATGCACCGCTGCGAAGCGTAACATTTTATTTTTGGAAATCAAATTATTGTAAAATTCGAAGCCATTGTAAAATTTAGCACAATTACGCTTGCCGTGTTTCAATTAGCGTGTTTTACGGCTACAAACAGAATTAATTTTCAATTTCCTTTTTGTGACGCTCCATTATACAATATAAGTGGTAGAGCAAAAGAATTATGAAATTTATTAAACAATGTTACTCAATTTATTTACATTTTCTTTGTTAACATCACTTCTCTAGCTACTTTAATTATTTAATATTTAATCTAACGCGTGTATTGTAGTATAACAAAGGCGTTGTTGTTGTATTCTCTTCAGTTTCAGAACTTTTTTGTTCAACCGCGTATAAACTAGTACGTCATAATAAATTGATACATGAAAGGGCATACATTTCCTGTGTGATGTTGCCGTCATCCATGACGAAGTTAATTATTGCAACGCGTAGCAACTAAACGACGGAAATTCATTTATAATTGCACAAAGGGAAAAAATAATTATATTTATTAACACAATTTTTGAATTCATATCTACAAATTGTTACTAAAATGAAGACACCTACGTAAAAAGAAAATGTTTACACCTGATTGCAGAATAATGTTTGTAGTCAAATATTAATTTTCTTTAAGAAAATCGTGTAACACAAATAATAGTAAATATATTACAATAAATTTCATAGACAAAATGTAAACATGTTATGTAAATTGTTGAATTAAATACTATTTGATACCGAAGATTTTTCCATTTATTTAGTAAAAATTGACAAATACATAGTTCTGATTGGAAACTAACACAGTAAAGTATAGTAAATTTTTTCCAACTGTAGTATATTTTTATTGATATTGTGTATGCGAATTATACACTTTGTGTTAACAATCACTCAAATTGTGTTACTGGTTTCGTATATTGTATGAAAAGATCAGAGCCGAGTGCTCGGAGCCGCTGACAACGAATAAAGATGTTGGTTCGATTTTGTTCCGATACGTGCAGACGTTGTGAAGAAATTCACAGTCTGGAATACGATAGAATTCATTCTGACACTTGCTCGACAAGTTCCAGCTTGGGCCATCCTATAGACGTTAAAAAACAAGATAAAGGAATATTTAATTTAGAAACTAAATTAAATTAAAGTAAATTATCTAATTCTTTGAATATGCAGTGTGGTATTCCGCAAGGGGAAGATCAGGAGTCTTGTTTTAAGGCCACCTATTAAGCTTATATATTGTAATAATATTGATATTATTTGTTATGTTACGTTTTATTTAGAATTTTGGGCTTAATAAACTTATTATTATTAAACATTCTTATTTACCTTAAAATAATTTCTACGGCACTATACTGAATTCACGTGCAGACGGTTTATTTTTTATAAATTCATTCATTATAAATAAAATCTACATGTGTATTCTTGTTTATTTGCAAATTCACTAACGCTACGTAATCATTATCCACATTAAATAGTCGCTAAGAAGATTCACGTGATTACGCCCCACTTCAATACTATTCAACAATTTGTGTAAGATGCTAACATATCCAATAGTAATTTTCTCTAACGTGTTAATAATTTAATCATTTTCAAATTGTAGATTACTTTTCATTGCAATTCTATTTTGGTTTTACACAATGTGTAGAACATTATACATATATATATATTCCTGTTACAGAATATGATGTTGCAAGTCACATACGAAACCTCAAAAGCAAGAACACACCGGATATATATAATATAAGCACGAGACTTGTGAAGGAAGTGGACTACTTAATAACTGCCCCTCTGACTCACATCATTAATAACTGCCTAAACGAGGGTATTTTCCCTGAAAAAAATGAAGGTAGCTCGAGTAATCCCAATATTAAAAACCGTTGACCCAAATGACGTTAACAATTACAGACCCATATCCATTCTGCCAGTATTTTCAAAAATCTTGGAAGCAGTGAAGGCCGAACAAATTCTAAAGTTTGTAGAGAGGAATAACTACTTGCAAGACAGCCAGTTCGGATTTCGGTCGAATAAAAACACAAGCAAGGCCATAATGTGCCTAATTAAATATCTAGTGAAGTCGATGGAAGAGCAGAACGAAGTTGCCGTCCAATTCTGTGACCTCTCAAAGGCCTTCGACTGCCTGGTTGGTAGGGAATTAACGTTTTTAACCCTTTGTGCCCTAATGGTTTTGCGAAGAAACCACAAATATAAAATTTGATTAATATTGTACTATCGGTAATCTGTTGAAACCACATAGTTAGAACAATAACCTACAATTTCCTCTATGGGATGCGCGCTCAAGTTACTACTAAATTTTATATTTTTTTGGTGAGAGCAACCATCGAATTGGCACAAATTGAATTCTCTTGCACGTAAACCTTGTGATTTTTTATTATGTCAGGTACGTTTACTTACTTTTTGAAACTATAAACTATTAATAAAGTAAAAGTTACGTTCTAATGACCCAAAACAAAGAAATTTTGAAAGTTATTGGAGAAGTTCATGTGAGTGTTAAATCAGTTGTGGCCACATCTACAGACAGATAGCGAGATTTTTAATAAACTGTGGCGAATTTGACGTGAAATCACTCAAATTGTGTTACTGATTCCTTATATTGTGTGAACAGATCACAGCCGAGTGCTCGAAGCCGCTGATAACGAATTTGGGCTCTTGATAAATATGTTGGTTCGATTTTGTTTTGATACGTGCAGATGTTGTGAAGAAATTCACAGGCTGGAATACGACAGAATTCATTCTGACACTTGCTCGACAAGTTCCGGCTTGGGTCATCTATAGACGTTAAAAAAGATAAAGGAATATTTAATTTAGAAACATTCGCATCTACCTTTAAATAATTTCTACAACACTGCACTAAATTCATGTGCAGACGATTTATTTTTTATAAATTCATCAACATGTCTATTCTTGTTAATTCGCAGTCACTTACGCTACCTAATCGCCATCCGCATTAAGCAACCGTTAAGAAGACGCAAATAATCACGTGATTACACCCCACTTCAATACTATTTAACAATTTATGTAAGATGTTAACATATCCTTTGATAATTTTTCTAACGAGTTAATAATCTAATCATTTCCAAATTGTAGAAAACTTTTCATTGCAATTCTATTTTAGTTTTACACAATGTCTAGAACATTAAACAACAAGAAGTGAATATAAAACCTTCACAGTCTGTTGTAGTAAGTTTTTACATAAGATGTAGAATTTTATAAAACAAAATGTTCAAACTTTATCTTCACACTTACGCGAATTTATTATAGTATAAAAGTCAAATTAGTATGGAATTTTTTTAATGTAAACTTCTTTTAATTTTCAACAGTTGTGTTAATAATTTCCCCATCTCACTTTGTCATTTCTCCCTGTGCAAGGGCAAATTTTATTTTTGCCGATGATAATACAAAGCTTTCTGATTCGTAACTCATATCTACGTCCATGGCAGATTAATTACATCCCCGGCAAAAATTATTGCAATTTTTTTTCCGTAAATTAGAAATCAGCAGACGTTTCTAATTACTTCATCAAGCGCAGTATTTTTTTGTGGTGGTATTAAACGTAGGCGTCCATCGTCTTGATTGGAAATTTGAAACACTTTTTTGTCGCTTTTTTTTTTATAGAAGAGCGTGTATCCGAAACGTGACGTTACAATAAAACACGATATTAAATTTCGTAAGAAAGAAATAATAAAGCAATTAAAAAACGATGAAAGGATAGTAAACACTTTGAAAACCGTCGCTTTCAATTAAAATTTATTCGGGGCCCCCCCGAAAAAAATGTGTGGGCCTCGCGTTTTAATTTTCGTATACATCGTCACGTAATTCAAATTTGTTTTCACATGTTTCGCTTACTCAAGAGATCAAGTTTTTCTGCGTTAAAGAAAATATATGTTCTCAGTTGGGAATACAATAACGTTTTATGCGCTGAATATTTTCTTCCCAAAAGCACTTATAAACCTGTCGGCCCTCTAACTGTTTAAGTTGAGTCCGTCAATGTAAATTCTGCGTGTTGTTCTTTATTCACTTGGAGAGCTTCGCATAACTGAAAAATATGAAATTCCTTTCTTTCACCGCCTGGCCGTTTCAATTTGATGCTCCTATCGCATTGTCATTTCGCTTAATAACGCATTCTCGCGTTTACGGTGCCGTTTCATTTCAAAATTGTCGAGATTTTTACCAATTTCATCGTCGACTGTCTTTATTTCGCACGTGAGTCAAGCTAAAAGTATCTTGCCTTCAATCAAAGGTATTCAACAAAGTTTATGAACTCGTGATTTAATATCCTGCATACCGACCTTATATAGGGTGCATCAAAATAACGATTCAATAATTTACGATTTAAAAAGTTTTTCTTCTTTATAAAAATTATATGGTGATTAATTTGCTAATATAGAATTCTAAGTAGCTACATATCCGAGTTGATTAAATGTGGGTTCGATTCTTGTTCTGATACTAATACATATTGGTAGATTAATCATTATTGACAAATGTATTTGTTTATACTTCAGTAACGTACATATTTGTTTAGAAACGTGAGATCTCTTTAGATTCAGATTTCTGTTGCAATAATAATGACTGTTTGTGTTTGTTTAGTTGAATTTAACGTAAATTAGTTTCCTGTAAAGGTCGTTGGTTTACACGCAAATCGCAAAACAGTTGAAAGCAACTGAAGGCAAGTTCTAAATTGTTTATTTACAATAAATCAATTTCTTACGATTTTGCATACACCAAAGTAATGTTTAGGAACACTCACTAGCGTAATTTAATTTATTCGCGAGCTTTTGATTTTGATTAATTAATGTCGCTTAGATACATTCGAACGCGTATATTTTCTTAGACTTACATAAAAAAGCTTGAAACGTATGAAATGGAAAAACAATTTTTTGTGGCAACGCGAATTTAAATCCAATGCAAAAAATAACTTTTTAATTCTTCGTCTTTCGCATTCGTGCTTGGTCTTAAATGAGTCGTCATGTAATTGCTAAACAAATGAAACCGTACACGTTAATAAATCGGCCAAAATAGACTTGCTCCTGGCCTAAGAAGTTTGACTTCAAAGAACCGCTGGACCTCCACGACGGTGCACATCGGAACCGCTCTGAAATTGGTGTGCATGTGTCAGTCTGATCAGTATCAATATTTGTGAAATTCCCCAGACGATGGCGCAAGCCGAAACCGGCCCAACCAACAAAACAAGTGTTCGTCAGAACTGGAATACTACAGAAATCACATGGAATATGACTGAACCCATAAGAAGTTAAATTGGTTGCAGATCCGAATTTGCTGCCAGAAGAAATACAATGCGATCAACAATTAGCGCCATCTATTTCAATTACAAACAAATTCTAAAACTACATTGGCCTGCAGGGCTACATTCAGAAACTATGTTCAGGATTCGCTCTTGGATAGTAAACTATGGTCAACTATGATTGAATGTGCCGCTCTACAATAATTTTTTTTATTATCCGCACGGCATTGTGCAGAAATCATTATAGATATACTCACAGAAAAATCGTTGCAAGTCGGTTTTGATTGCAATGGATTCCTCTGGACAGCTGTTTAGGTCCTATTTGGGGTCTCTTCAGTACCAAGCAATCAAACCGACCTATCAAAAATTGATCGCAAGATGTCGCCACCTAAATTATTGATGTCCTTGTACATAATTGCGGAATGATAATATTTCGGAAATATTCTAGACGCAAATCTTCAATCACTCTTGGGTTGCGTTCACAGATTATACTTTCGAAAGCATCTTTCTTTCACGGTTTTTAACATAATTTGCATTGTTTGTTTACGTTGTTACCATGACAACGGTCGCACTTTTCACTCCTAGTTATGAGTACGCGCCCGTTGTCATGGAAATAATGTATAAATGCAAGACTTCTTGAAGTGAATGAGTGAGACGCAAAATACGTTCAAAATTATGAGTGAGGAAGATGCGACTGCACGCCCAAGATGTTCTCGGAGGTATAGTTTATGAACGCAGCCTTGTAGCACAGGCGTTTTCGAAAATTGGAGCAGTAATGGATCGAGGTAGAAAAGTGAGATGGAACGAATGCGTTTAATGTATGCAAGAGTGAGACAATAGACAACTACAACTTCTATTTTCGAAAACGCCCAATGATGTTCGACGGCTGTCATTTTTCTTATGGTTTTCCCGCTAAAAATGTTAATAATAGTAGGCCAATTACAAAATAGGTCATAAAATGGGGAAAAGCACAAACTAAACGAAACGTAATAATTGAGTTTTTGAGTGTATTTTACGTTTTGTTGACTGCTTGGCCTATAAATGATTTATTTTTGTGTAGAATTTGTGTTATGTTAATTACAGCGTAGGGTAAATATTATTTAATTGTATAAAAATACAAAATTGGAGCGTCGTGGCGCTTTGGGGATATTTTCCTTGGCAGGTTCAGGTGCAGTGTTGTCAGGTGTAGCGAACAGTCGTTATTTGTACCGACTTTTTTCAAAATAGCGACGTAGCGACGATGACATTAAAACGAAGAATTTTTAGCGACATCTGTCTAGTTGGTAGGGAATTAACGCTTACAAAGGGGAATCAAAGTCATGGATGGCCTTGCGGCTTTTTCCTTTCATGTCATTTCGTGGTATATTTTCTTAACTCAGATCTATACGATCGGCATATAATAAAAAAATAAACTCTACACGTATTTTTATTTTTTAAAAATTTGAAGTATTTTATTACGCTAGAACTAAACATATATGCCATTAAACGGATAGATATTATCCATTGTCTCTGTGGATAATTTTTTATACATATTTTGAAAGTTATTGGAGAAGTTCATGTGAGTGTCAAATCAGAGACAATTGTGGAAACATCTACAGACAGATAGCGATATTTTTAATGAACTGTGGCGTATTTGACAACACTGCTCAGGTGCTCCATGTTGGTTATACACTTCTGTCAAATTGAAATGACGTGTTCATTTCTTCAAGAAGTTAGCTTTACTTCCTTTTGTTATTTGTTATTGGGAATATCGTACTCGGGTAAAATTTTTATCTGTACTTTCAGAACACATGACTTCTTTAAACAAACACTAATAGTAATAGGGTTCTTCGTTTATATTTAGTATAG
Organism: Serrognathus titanus; assembly: GCA_039766575.1. Lineage (NCBI taxonomy): Eukaryota > Metazoa > Arthropoda > Insecta > Coleoptera > Lucanidae > Serrognathus > Serrognathus titanus. The sequence goes on along the minus strand of CM077916.1, from coordinate 4,784,479 downwards.
ATTTTTCATCAAGCCTATTAACTAACAGCTTCACCCAAAAAGTGAATGCGTTTAAATGCCCCTACTACTGATCCCATTTTCTGTTAATGGAAATTGGTCATTGTCTATCTCAATTCTGAGGGACCCTGTATATTGAAAAAATTTTAACAAAGAAAAAAATCCGCGTATTAAATAAAATTTTACTTCAAACGAGCTTGTATTTTAATAACAAATTTGAATAATACATCCATCGCCTTTGAAAATTTCTTAAGCGTGATAATGACATCGAAGACAATGGCTCCCGTATCTCAATCACCTCAAGCTGAGCAAGACAAAGATATTCCTGCGTTAAATTTCTTAGATAAACACGGAAACGAAGGAGAGACGTTCAAGGCGACGCGAAAAGACGTTATTATGTCTCTATTGCACGGAAAGATTAAAAGTTAAGTTTCGCTCGAGCAAATATTTATATGCCCCGGCTTTGCTTCTAAATATTAAGACACCGATAATAAATTACTTTCCACGTTTTCCATCTCAGGATGGAATACGATTACCATACCGACGAGACTCTTTTTCGTTTTAATTTGTATACCGAGTGCGCCTCCGACCTATGGTCAGGTACTGCTGGTGAAGTGAGATCAGTGATTGTCAGACAGCGAGGGCGAACTTTGATGAAGTAACTGACCCTAGGCTAAAAAGAAATTCGTGACTCGGTCAAATGGGTAAGATGAATACGCTCACGTTTGAGCGGAGGAAAATACCTTGAGGCATGAAAATTCAATCTTTCATTTTAAATTCGCGTGTACCTGGAAAAGACAGAACCTATTATATCTGTATCTAATATTTGAATTCGAGGACGTATGTATTTCGTGTATGGTTCGGTCAAATGAGTAAATGCCTAAATGATCTATTAAGTAGTTTTGTATGAGGAAACAATTGGATTTTGCATCTCTGATTTTGTAAGTTCAGGGTAAGCACGTGTAGAGCAATGAGCGAAGGTCGATTTTTCTGGGGTTAATTTTCCATCGGCAATGTCACACAATCTAAATATTCCGATAGTGTTTGCACAGTGTGCCGAGATTGAAGGAGTTGGAGCACGACCACAGCTGGTGGTAAACATCCCGAGGCTGCGGAGAAGACGAAGGCGCGCAGGAAGCGCGTGCGTGTCACTGCGGCCCGGAGCGGCTACAACGATACCCGGGAGCAAGCGCGCGCACCATCTCCATATTGATTTGCGCCGTCTCTGCATCTTATCGTGGAGCACGAGCGAAGCCGTATAACAGTGCGCTCCAACTGAATCACTGGTCATAGTTGAAATGGTCAGTGTACTAGCGCGAGTGCGGCCTGCCGTGCTGAGCTAGTAGCAGGAGTTTCTGTTTACCTGCTTTGTGTACGGTGGGCGTGTGTAGGGGTTAGTGGCATGACGGCCAAGTCCGGGGGACTCTCACGCAAGACATGAGAAGTCCTGGATCGAGCTAGGATGGTTCCGTGCGAGCGAGCGCTGGCGCTTCTGGCCATTGCTTTCCTGCTCACCATCATGCCTCCAGGTATCATTTTCAATTTGTTTCCCAAACGTACACCTAGGGTTTTCACCAAAACATTCGCCTCCACATGTTCTCCAAAATTTTCCAAAACAATAACAAAACTTGTTTACCTTTCGCGGCCTTCGATCAAAACTCGGGCGAAAGTTTTGATCGTAAGGGACGAACGCTTCCAGCGGATTTTCGGAAGAACGAACGTACACTCTGCACAACTTAGAGCACGTTCATTCGTTTACGCCGGTCCGGAGTAAATAAATGAATGAATTTGGACGACTGTTGCAGCAGTTCCATATTTTCCAATTAGTCAGATGGTAATCAAGCACAACGTGAATTCCACATCGCTCGAATATAATTACATTTATTCCCTACGCACCACCGAATCCTCATCTTTTATGCACCAAGCCATCACTTATTAACGTCTTCGTCGATACTTTACGTTCCAACCAGAACAGATGAAAAAAAAAAAAAACAGAAAACCACAAGAAATTCCAAACACTTAATCAGAATGTAAATGGAAACATTCTTTTCCATTATCCATGAAAATATAATAAGATTCAAATGAACCACTCAGCATAACATTCCAATTAGGACACCCAATACATTAATTACATCCTTTTTTCTTTTACCTAATATTATTGTGTAGTAATCAAAAATCTACAAATTTCAATTATTTAGGTTGATTGGAACGGGGCTCGTACCCTTTCACTTACATGAGGGTAAAAAACGTCTGCCTCTGCGAAAGGTATTTTTTTTTTTTGATTGACGGAATTTAAAATTTAAATTGAACAATAACACGTCGAGTTTTCATCAGGTCCATTAGACTTTCCTGTTTTTGACATTTTAATTACATTCAAAGCTAACGGGAAAACTTGAATGGCTAGAGCCAAATCGATGGAAAATTGAGAGCGGCTCGCGTTATAATAGTTGGAGCAACAGATGCAAAAAATTGGTTAAAGCTTTTGTAGCAATTTAACTGGAAACTTTCATTCTCTCGCTCGTTATATTTTCGTGGCGAGCGGGTTGAAAACTTCGGCAAACCGTTTAGCATATGTTTTCTCAATTTGCATTGATCCATGTAACCCGCGGAATAAAAGAAGAAAAAACAAAGGCCTCCTTCGTTTTTGATTCTGTTCTCGTTGTAATTTCAAATATCGGAGTTTACGAAGAGTTTAACGAGAAAGACGAGCCCTCGTTGTTTTTTTTAGCTCGCAGGAAGGTTAAACACACATTTGGGGTTAAAATTGAATTCTAATTTTATGAATAGATGATGAGGACTCTCGCTACTACTTTTATGCAAATCTACTTTCCTGTCAAAATCGAACGCGACGTCATTTTGAAACATCACAATTGAACTAGTATTTTACGAGAGCGAACACACATGCATATATTAAATTGAATCCCGCGTGGCACGATAGTTAATTTATCTGTCGAATAGAAATTGCATGTGCGTGACAAAAATTTACATATTTTTATTGCGAGGTTGATGACCTGTTGTGTCAGATGCAGGATTTCCCTGTTTTCCTTCCGTCGGTTTCAAAATAAATATTATCCCGAGCTTATATCCCTCCCCATGAAATGCTGAACAAATGGACCTATAGCTTATTATAAAGCGATCTTTGCCTCGAATAAAGAGGATTTAACAGACAAAACCGGCTGAGCTTTGGATTTCCTCGAGGGTTATTACAATGAAACCTATTGTTAGGGCAGCTGGAAATCGAACCTGATGTATTCTGATTTTCCTGGAAGTTTCTTTGAACGATCAAAGGGAGCGAACGTTTCCGAGAAAAGCACAGCTGGTTATCTAAGTCGAAATCTGGAATTAATTTGATGTCGAAAACTAAGTTCGGTAGAAGAGGGAACGATGTTAATTGGATTGCCAACAGACAGTTAAAGTTTTTTTTCTTTGAGTATTTCCTTTGAGATGACGAGGCACAAAATTAGCTTAACGAACGAGTTTATAAATAGCAATGAAAAATCGCGCAGTGAGAATTCCGGAAGCGTAATTTCCGCATTTCTGGAGCCTCTGTAATGAAAGAAATCCTGTATACGAACGCTAATTAAATCGCATCGACTGAATTAATCGGAAGTCGTCCGAAGATGAAAACAATTCCATCGATTATCGGAAAGACGGACAGCTACTAACGGAATTTAGGGATTACGGAATTTCGCACGGAGGAAATTGCGAACTTTATCTTTGTCGTAAATCTACCCTCCGTTAAGCGAAACGCTCCTCTTGCGTAAGCCGAAATTATATATTAATTTGTTTTTATAAGTGACATCGGGCGCGGGGGTACATAAGAGGAATAAGAATTAATTTCGAGCGAGGCTTCGTTTCTGAAACTAAATGAAATGCGGTTGACAGCTCAAAGATGGGGTTGAGAAACTCGATTCGGAATGAGAATGAGGACAAGAATTGGAATGGGAATGTGGAATCTGTTGCAGCGGTAAAATCGATATTATCCATGTAGGTCATATGCAAGACCAATCCTAGCACAGTCTTACCTTTAATAGGGGACACCTGTTATTATTTTAGGAGTTTTAGTCGAATTTCACCCCCGTCAATTAAAATCCCCATTGGTACGGAAAATTTTATTCTAAAAACTATTAAATCTTGGCGCAGAGACGAGAATTCCCCTTTATTAAACATACGGTGAATTAATTGTACCCCAGAGGTGTACGCTGAGCTTAAAATTATGTTACCTAATGCTTTCGGCTTGATTTATCGTGAGCATTTTAGCCCTGTGCTGTTTTGTTGCGTTCCGTTTACGTTTCAACGGGGAGAAAATATTTCGTCCGAAATAACCGTTGTCGGTGTAGGCCGTCGGTGGGCTTTTATAAAAATGGTGTTCGCAGGTTCTGAACAGGGGCCGCACGAAAAGCGGCTGCTCACCAACTTGCTTACCCCTTACAACGTCTTGGAAAGACCCGTAGCCAACGAGTCGGAACCTCTGGAAGTCAAGTTCGGCCTAACTCTGCAGCAAATCATTGACGTGGTCAGTATAGTTAGCTTACCGCTGAGAACTTTCAGACTTACAATGCGAACGGAAAAAGATTTCAATGTTTTTTCAGAGGCGGAAATAATCGTTGCGCTCGAATTTCTCCCTTCGTCGACAGTAAATTTTCTAATTTTTCACGTGAATTATTAACGTAACATCGACAGCGGATTTATATACTGTCCGCAGCATGAATGATTGATTGTACGTTCATTTCTAGACGCTTTGTTTGTTTCTTCTCCACGTTCTGGTTTCGTAATGCGGACGTAACTAGAATTTCCAAAGTAGAATTTGTTGCATGCGTCGAATTGTAATTGGAGGACACGCGCCTTTTCGTTTGTGTTAATGTCACCGCTGTTTTGTGAACGAACGTACGTGAACGGTTCATCTGTGCATTATATAAATTTGAACGTTAACTAGCTACTCGCGTATACCAGACCGCTTGTACACACCAAAACATGAAACGTGTACAAGGGAGGAAAACTGTATCGAAAGGAGAAGTTGGGGAAAACGATCGCAGCTAGGAAAAGATGTTTTCCGCATAATTCGATGCGATGTGATAACAAAACGTACTGATTTGTTTTGTGTGTTTTAAAGATGTTCTCCCGAGAGTGGGATACGATATATAATGCAGCCTTGTTGTTTTATTATTGTTTTCCCCTGTCTAGGACGAAAAGAATCAGATTCTCACGACAAACGCGTGGTTGAATTTGGTAAGTGCCATGTGGTCCGGCCAGCCTTCGCAATGTGATAGCAGAACAAACACTACGTGCCCTTAGTAGCGGTCATTAGTGTTTGTGTCTGGGCTATGTGGCTATGGACGTATAGCTCCCGGAGCCGTGCAGGGTAGAACGGGCCGCCGCCCGAAGATAAACGGTCAACGCGGGCGGCGGTAGGCCGGCAACCCTGCACAGCCGCAGCACACCGGTCGGGTCTCCCGGGTCGAGGGCCGGCCGGTGCTCCGTGTGCATGCCTTGTCATGTGACTAACTACCGATGTTTCCCTTTTATTGTTTTACCATAGGACGAGAAGAATCAACTCCTAATAACAAATATTTGGCTTTCTTTGGTAAGTGAAAACCAATTAAATAACTAAACATATATACACACACGGCAGTTGGTTGATTGTGTCCGTTCTGTATTTCAATCTTCTTTCGTACCTTCTAGATGGTCGAACCCACCCGAATGATGGTGTGCTCCTGTATCAACCTAGTATTTTTGTTTCTTGCTGTGTCCATGTCTCACGCCGGTCCTATAGCTGAGTATGCCTCCCGTAAAAAGTTGGTCTTAGTGTTTTGCAGAGCGTTCGGTATTACACCGTCTTGGTATGGAATGGTCGCGAGGACGCGGCTCGACCCGACCTGCCCCTCCTACCCTAGCGGTAGTCGGTAGCATAGCGTAGATCCGAACTCTTTTATTACTTACGTTAGCGACGGTCTCTTGACACCCCCCTGTAATTTGCAATTATTGAATGCCCGACTTTGTATACTTTTGCAGCAGAGTTCGTTCGCTACTTTGGTCTACTGCCGTGTGTGTGAGATATTTTAAATTATATTACATAATTACGCTTATTAACTAACGAACTGAACACGGATAATTCACTAGAGCTAGGCGCATTTTGTTCACTATACTTTCGGATTTGTTTCTTTTTTATTTTGGGCATGGTTAATCCTGACGATCCTTCCTCGTTTCCTCGCCGACTTACCGAACCGTTACGACGCGGACGGCCTTGGTTTACTTTTTACCGACTGACGTCTAAACACCTTGGTATACATTAAACTGAAACAATTCTGTAAAATTATACACTAAACATGAAATCGCTAAAATCAAAGTACTAAATCAATCCCCCGAGCATGACGTCAGACCAATTTGTGAGCTTGTTCGCATTCCGCATGGTATGTTTCCGTCGACCGCCGTTATTTTGGCCGAACGAAGAAGTTGACCGAACGTTTGAACGTCGGCGTAACGGCGGAGGACTAACATCGTTTCTCACCGGCATGTGCTTTTGTAGTGCGGTGGCTGAGCTTCATACGTGTAAATATGTTTGCACTGGATGTTGTCCTGTTTTCCGGCGACTTCGGATTTCTTCTTCCGACTCTTCGTACACGCGCACACCTGCAGGTACACGTGCTTGCGGTCAGAAATCCGAAGTTCGTCAACGTGTAGTTCTTTCAATACACGTTGTGTATATGAACAAATTACCACACTTATCGGTGGATTGCGGAGAAAATTACATCTGATTTTGTTCAGGAATGGAACGACTACAATCTACGTTGGAACGAGTCCGAATACGGAGGTGTCAAGGATTTGCGAATCACGCCCAATAAGTTATGGAAACCCGACGTGCTCATGTATAACAGGTAACAAGTTTAGTGCTTTGCTAAAATTGGCGCGTTCTCTCTGTCTGTTCAGTAAGCATCGTTTATAATCTCAATCAATTTCAGATCGTTACTCGTCGATGCTTTCTTTACACTTACGTATCACGATGATGTCTGTGTTGTTGCATGTCAATTAGCATCATAGAATATCTCTCGATTCATCTGTTTTTCGACAGTACAGTGACGGTCCGAGTCTGTAAATCACTGTTGTATGGCATTTCAGTATGGTTGGCTTGTATGTTTTCGATCACCGCAAATAGTCGATAGAGCGCTGAGCTATAGAATCTGTTTTCACACTTTAGTGTTTCTTTTCGTACTTCACTTAGATGCTTGACGTTGCACTTCATGAACAACCACTTAGGCGTACGAGTACGAAAAGGAACTGGAATAGACAGTATCGTATAATCTTCGGTTAGATGGTCGGTTAAATATTTCTGCGTGCTTCGTCGCACATTAAGCACGACAGCGGCAAACGAGGCGAAGCAGGCAGATCGTATGCTTCTTCTGTGTGTATGTTGCGAAAGTTGGGTGGGAAGTACACAGACAGCTAGCCGTTGCTGTGGGCCACAGCTATTTCCGACCTTCTGGAGTCGAACACCGGACTGATGCTGGAAGTCGTACGTCGCTCTGTAACTTGGAAGCACACGCTTATTTTCTGTACATCTTTGTGGTTTCTGTCTTAAACTAGTTGTTTGCAATGCGTGCATGATATAAACGTCAACTTTTATACATATATTTTCGTGCGGCAGGTAGCAGTTCGAAGTTTCGACTCCTGTTGGGCCGGAACGTCCCTGAAAACTCTCTGTATAACAGCACTAGAACTAAAAGGACCGTTTAAACTGCATTAACTAAAAACGTGATTAAACCAAAGAATTGCAAGTTAAACCCGTCTTAAAAGTAAAACTAAACATAAAGGCGTACGCCGTTCATCTAACTTCAGTCGTATAAAGTTCAATTATCGACTTGTCTTAAAAACTCAACACAAACTGAACTAACTGGTAGCGTGGTCACTGCAAACGTGCGCTCGCTAGAAGATTGCCGAAGCGAGCACTCTGACACAGATTGCGAAAGGTTCACCCAACTTGACGACGTCAGTCGTCCAGATAGTTAATTAGTTGTTACCTGTTTGTAAGATGTCAGTGTTGAATTGCAGTGGATGATTGTTGCATGTACCAGACACGCGCGCGCTTCAGTTAAAGGCGTCGAGCTAACGTGCCGAACCACAATGAGTGTAAGTTTTCATCATCGGCGATTTTAACGATTTGTGTTGTTATGAAGTGCTGATGAGGGTTTCGACGGGACATTCCAAACAAACGTTGTGGTCAAACATAACGGCAGCTGCTTGTACGTCCCTCCGGGTATCTTCAAGAGCACATGCAAGATAGACATTACGTGGTTCCCCTTTGATGACCAACACTGTGACATGAAGTTTGGTAGCTGGACCTATGACGGCAACCAGGTATTGCTGTAATGTTTACGTGTTATTTGTGCCATATCACACGCCTCACACTGCACCCGGCCCATCACCGTTCATACACACACGCCACGCACAACCACGCAACTTACGAAATCTCGCTGCCTGTTGGCTCACCGTGCAGCGTGCGTCTACCGCGGCGCACACAATTACATCCCGTCCCATCGTCCAAAACATGATCACGGACTGGCTTAGTGATGTGCTAGAATAGCTCTAAACGAGCCTGCTTACGGCAGTTTGCTAGAATAGTGCACGCGACTTTAGCTAGAGTGATCATGTTGCGTGTTAGATATAGCGTAGGGTTAAGGAAGAACCTTAAGTCATCCTTGGTCCACGTACGTTCCGACAGACGAACGCCAAACTTTGCGGATCGTCATCAGTCACCAGGGAACCATGTGACTGTATCGTTAGATTTGCTATTTTGCATGGAGCGCCGATGCAATTACTTTCTCTGCTACTGACTTCGGTAACCAATCCCGGAAATCTCATTTCCTGCCATCCGTTCGACCGAATCCATCTCTCCCACCGAAGTTCTTAGCGGAGAAATTAAGATGAATTTGCTTCTGGCAGGGATGTGCAAAACCGTATGAACATGTTACATTCGGAACACAGTTTCCCACGAGAAACGAAGACGTTTTCTGGGACGTACAATCTTGCAGGAGAACCAGAACTAAACATACGACGACGACGACGAAACATCAAAATAGTTTTAAGAAAATAAACCGTCTCGTAGAAAGTTTCTTTTATGGCTTTCTCGAAGTTTTTTGCTCTTTGAGAATTATTCGTCTCGACTTCCTTATTTTAATGTAGGTGCATCGTAACACTTAACAAATGTATATATGTATATACGTAATGCGACATGTGAGTTTAATAAATCTTCTTCGGAAATATTATACATAGGAAGGTGTGTACCTAATGGACATACCAAACACCTTAATAAAAAGATTCGCGTTGCAAATAATATTAATATTAAAAAAATAATAAATCTTATTTTTAAAAAAATAAACTGTGCATGGTAGAAGTTAGCGAAACTAATTTGAATGACTTAATCGTAGCATTTTTACGCTATTCATTACGAACAAGATGATGTTGCGCAAGAATATCGAAACTTTTCGTTTCGATAGTGCTTCGCCGACGTATAATTAATTATCTGCGACTAGTTTAGAGCGTTTACGTAACGACAAGTGCACATTTGCATCGAATGAGACATGTTCACATAATATTTCGTTGACATTTTAAGGACACGTTTGCTGAATGCGTAGTTCCGCACGAACATTTTGCATGGCCGGTTCGATACCGACGAAATCTTTGTAGTTTTCACCTTTCCCCGACGGTCTGCACAAAGGCATGGTCCCTCGTTCTCTCCCGCTTCTTGAATCTTATCTGCGGATGTTTCTGATGCTGTTATCTCAACAGAAGCAGCGGCACATTGTGTATTGACGGCGCTCACGTAGTCTGCACGAGTCCCCATTTCCCGTATCAGCACCATCACATCCTGTGTTTATTCGAGACGGCACGAAATTCACGGCGCCACTGCCACGCCGCACTCCCGTTAACCTTTCGCCGGTGAGCCAAATTGGCCTGGCTTTGCCCTATCCCTCGTCAATTGAACTCGTATGTTATCTCATTTACGCAGGGCGTTTGTGAAGAGTTACGACACCGAAGGCGTGTTGTCGTTAACGTCACGAAATTGCCGTAGTTGCTCGTTGTGCGCTAGTATTGCACGCATGTCGTACATCACGCCGAATTCCGCATGGGCATGTCCCTGGCCCGTAATTGTTGTTGGACGAGCGATCGATTTCTGCCACCTCTGCACTTGGTTGTTGTTCTAGTGGTAGGATTTCGGTCAGTGTTCGAAACGTATGCGTACCTGTATTTACCTGATAGATGTTAGCCTATGTACATACCGTACGCCGAGTCCGGAAATAGGTGCGAAAGTACCGCGTCGAGATGTGTACATCTGCATGTGCGTAGCGCAGTAGAGATGTGTCGGGAAATCTGGCACGCAATACATGTAATAGTTTTGTGCAGCTGGATCTCGTCCTTAACTCCGAGGACGGCGGAGATCTGTCGGATTTCATAACCAACGGTGAATGGTACCTGATAGGTGGGTAGAAGCGCGGCCCTCGCGGGCGCTCCTCTTTCTTCAACGGTGTAAATTTGGTGACCGCTTCGCAGGTATGCCGGGCAAGAAGAACACCATCGTGTACCAATGCTGCCCCGAGCCTTACGTCGACGTTACGTTTACGATCCAGATCCGACGACGCACGCTCTACTACTTCTTCAACCTCATAGTTCCTTGCGTGCTCATCTCCTCCATGGCGCTGTTGGGCTTCACGCTGCCGCCGGACTCGGGCGAGAAGCTCACCTTAGGTACTTGCTAGCGCATAGCGCTGTGTGTTTGCACTCCTGTGTTGTGTGGGTGCCGCTTGACAACACTGGCCATGCTCGGTCACGCGCATCGCGCAGTGTCTTCACAGTGAACACGCCACGCGGCCACACACACGCATCCACGACACGACACGACATGACACGACACGACACCACCACACATCCACATCGAGTGGCGGTTCCGGCGCGCCAGACCTCCCCCGACGGACACAAACACTTTCAAAATTCAAAATCTTCATTTCAGGTGTCACCATACTTCTTTCATTGACTGTATTTCTCAACCTAGTAGCTGAAAAGATACCAACCACGTCCGATGCAGTTCCTTTGATAGGTATGCTAGGCCTCCTGGGAGCATCGTGTGTTTGACGCCCTGTGTCCCTTGCCGGACTGCCCGTTGATACTTGGAGGGCGCCGCCACTGCATGTCACCTGCCCGACCTTCCTTCAACCGCCCCATCCACTCCTTCCCTCTAGCGTAGTAATAGCCCCCAGTGGCGCCAGGGTAAGTAGAAGGCCGAGACGCGGGGCGCTTTCCGTTCTCGGGTGCCTCGACGTGCGGCGGAGCCGGGTGGGCCGCAGCGTCGTTTCTTCGGCGACCATTCCGTAGCCGTATTCAAGCTGTGTTCTGTTGCAGGAGTGACCATCTTGCTCTCGTTGACCGTGTTCCTGAACCTCGTGGCAGAAACATTGCCCCAAGTATCTGACGCCATTCCTTTGTTAGGTACCGATCGTTCTTTGTCTGACCTGCCTGTGCTGACTACATCCTCAATGCTGCCTGATGATTTTGTGTATCATTGTGTATATGTGATTGTTGTGTCCGCGCGCGTTTGTCGGTCGGTCTCAGCTTCGATGGTCATGTTTCATTTGTTTTGTTGACGTTGCGATCAAAGAAGAAATGTTTTAGGGCGGTCCGCGAGGGCAGGGCGGAGTGCTGTCGTGGCGAAGGTGCGCGTCCGGGCCGCAAACATTTCCTCTTTGAGTCGCACCGGGACGAGCCGGATACTTGGAAAGGAGGGACGGCAGCAGACGCGGTCGCGAAATGATTAAAGAGCCGCGGTAATCGCGACGCCACGGCACAGGTCACAGGTCAGACGCCTCGCGTGACGCACTGTCTGTTGCAGGTGTGACTATCCTGCTGTCACAGACTGTTTTCTCCCTGCTGGTGGCGCACGTGATAACCCAGACCTCCGACGCTGTGCCCTTGATAGGTTAGCTTCTCGGAATTGATCCTTCCTTATTTTGATTTGCAAACACTGCATGCCGCGCCCAGGGCGCGACGGTCACGGGGACGCCACTTCCTCGGCGAGCGCTCTGCATGCGAGCGCCTACTCTGACAGCACTTCGCCCACCTGCAGCCACAGCCACACGACTAGTGCTTCTTAGTTACTGTGAATTGTTGGGGTGAATGGGTACTGCGACCGAGGCTAAAATAAACACACAGTAAAGAACTAACTGAAACTCATAATCGCTGTGAACATGTGTCTCATGTTCCGAAGCCGTCCCCGCTCCCTCTGTCCGATCCGCTTGCCACTTCTGACGCCCCGTCCAGGACGGGCCTGCAATCTCAATTTCTTAAAGTTCATTGTCTCTGCTAGTGAGTGCCGGTGGTTGGTACCGTACCAGTGCCGTGCTCGGAGCCATCCGGCGGCCCGTACGAGCCCGAAGACCGCCGGGACACTCGTTCGCCGACTCACTCTTGAATGCCACTGACCTTCTCACCTCCAAGTATCAAATGGCTCTGTCCCACTAGGAGTATCTTAATCTGTATGTTTTGTTGTTGACATGATTTATTTCCTTTTACTGTTCGTACTATATATATACCTTTGTTCGTTACGTTTCTGTTGGTATTATTATGATTATTACTACTACTGTCGTTATTATTTTGTGAAGACTCGTTACCTCCTCGCAAGTTCTATCATAGCCGAAGTAACTAACTACACGACACTCTAAACGAAGTAACTAACTAACTTAACGAGAATGAATAAAACGAGCACATGTGTGACTGATAATATCAAAGACTAACACGGCGAGCTGTGTCTTTGTGCTAAAATCGATCGTTTTATGGTACGTAGAGTGGAGGCCGTGGTGACCGCGAGTCGGGCCATCGCAGTGAGAAACGGTCTGACCGGGTTTATCAGGCTGGAGTAAAGGCGATGACGACGACGGACGCGTTCCACGGCAACCACAGGTAATCATGCACAGTCTTAAGCCAGATATACGTTAAACTAGCATCTAAAAACCGCACTAACAAGAGCGTCACTCTCTCGAATCGATTATGCTTTGCCTGTCCTTTCGTCTGTCTATGGCTTTCATCCTGTCTGAAACCCGTCAAACCATACTAAAACGGCATCTAAATACTGAGATAATCGAAGACGACGTTAACACGAAGCGCGTGGCAGCGTGGCGGCCGAAACGTCCGGTCGCGACTCTGCCATGCCCACCTCGGCCGATTTCTGAGCCCTTGCGTTTTCATTTGAGGAGGGTACGATCGTAGATTATGACAAGTTAGAACGTCCAGTGTTTACCTGTTTATGTGTAGAACCGTATTTGTTTTCTATTTAATCATGGCGCTGGTCTGAGTGTCTGTGACGAGCGAGTACTAAAGATGGTGTGTTTGCGCTTGGCGTTGCGACTGTACATACCGAGACTGTTTTCTTATTCTTTGTTTACTTCTGTGTCCCGTAGTTGACTTTCTGTGTCCCTTGTTGTGGTAGCGTAGAAAGTAGCGGTGTGGTGTGACGGCGGAGTGCGGGAACGGAACGTGATCGCGCGGCTGTTACAGGTACATACTTCAACTGCATCATGTTCATGGTGGCGTCCTCGGTGGTGCTCACCGTCGTGGTCCTCAACTACCACCACCGCACGGCGGATATTCACGAGATGCCGCAGTGGGTGAGTATGCGAGAGGTGCGTGCCGCGGCGAGCGCCGCTCAAAATTCGGAGCCGTTTCAGATTAAGACGGTGTTTCTGCAATGGCTGCCATGGATGCTGGGAATGAGCCGACCGGGGAAGAAGATCACGCGCAAGACCATCCTGATGAACAGCCGCATGAAGGAGTTGGAACTGAAAGAAAGGTCTTCCAAGAGCTTGCTCGCGAACGTGCTGGACATCGACGACGACTTCCGGAACGTGACCGGCGGAAACAACGCGTCGATGACCACAAGCCTCGGGAGCGGCTTCATGAGACACCCAACGACCATCGAAGAGGCCGCCGTGCCCAGCTCAGGAACACAGCGTGACTTACAAAATATCCTGCGCGAGCTGCAGTTTATAACGAACCGCATGAAGAAGGCGGACGAGGAAGCCGAAGTTATCAGCGACTGGAAGTTCGCAGCGATGGTGGTGGACCGCTTCTGTCTCATCATATTCACCATGTTCACCATCATCGCTACGGTGGCGGTGCTGCTATCGGCGCCGCACATCATCGTCCAGTAGGGACGGCGCCTACAATCACGCAGTTATCAATACTATTATATAGTACCGCTAGATAGACCATGAACGTTTACTGTGATACAAAAGCAGCGTATCGTGTCGGCACAGCAGCAATGTGCCTTCCCCGTGGAACATTCACAAGCTGTTGAACAACTAAAAGGCAGGCACTTATGTGCAAATAATCGCTCACTCGCTGCACTGTACTGCTGTACGTATCGCCGCCGACGGGAGCCACACCATCACTCGCATCTCCACCCTAGTCACCACCGTACGTAGCCAGTCTGGTAGGGTACTTTTAGTTCGAGGTACACACGTGTCTGCCTTTTGTGCGCCCATTGATACAAATAAAAGGTGTCCACCTGTATTAAAATAATTGTGATGAACTTCGCAAATTAATTCATAAAGTAATCTTTAATTATCAGTTATAGATTAAATAGAGAGCAATGTGCGAGCGGGCGCGCGCGCGCTCCGACGCGTCCGCTCCCGCACCCGCCCGCACATGGACGTATAATAAAACCGAAACTGCGGGTAAGTTGCGCTAAGCACGTGTTTTATACGCCTCGGAGGCGGCGGCGTCAGGACGCCCGCAGCGGCTCTCGACGACGCCGTCCGCGTCTTCCGGACGAGGCGCGCTCGCAGCTCTGATCTCCGTATCGCTCGCGGTCGCCCCGCGACGTCGTTGTTGTTCGTTTTATGCGGTACTTCCGCCGCCGAGCGCGCGTCGCCTGCGTTTTATATCATGTACCATTTTTAATATCATGTTTAATATACTTCGAATTTTTCATTACTATTGCAATTTCTATACGGTATATGGATAAGCGGGCGTGCGGCCCGGATTAATAACAAACAATAACATTGTTTACTTGATAATAAGAAACTAATTAACAATAGAATTTAATACGATTTTAATAAAAAAAAGTTTCTTTGGGCATTTTACGAACTATAGTGCGATTCTCTCGTGTTGGTTTTGTCGGCGAATCGTGTTGGGCACGCGCGAGTCCCAGCACGGATTCGTCGTTGCTGCCGATGCCGTTTTGACGAGCGGCCCCTCGATCGTTTCGCAACGAGTGACACCCTCTTCAGTTCTATATCACGTACCTCTGAATTATAAGACACGCACTGTTCCCGGAATGAGAGTTGACGAATGCAGCGACTGGGTAGTCTTAGCATCCGCAATTGTCCATTCTTATAGATTAGTATCGCAATGATGTGTAGCCGATCTTTAGGAATTATCAAATATACTAGAGTAAAATGTTCGCCCGACTTTCCCCCAAGCTTTGTTTCGTTCGAATTAATACTATTGTAACGATTTACGCTCAAGACTCTTGGAGATGTTCGTTTGCTACGTTACGTTTTATTGAAAAAAAGTTTTCCCGATGCTGGTATAAATAGATGAATAATGTCGAATAAGTGTATATCGTATGGTTGAAACAATAAACGCAGAAAATTCAGTTTTAAATTGTCTTTCATTTTCCCTAAAGATACATGTCATTTACCAAAATGTAATCAAAATGACTTTCACAAGAAACACCAAACGAAGTAAATATTTAAAAAAAAGGATTTATTGTACAAATTTCTTCAATATTTACATATATCAATGTCACACAACCACAGGCCATTCACAACAATGTCGAAAAAGTGTTGCTATTAGCAAATGAGAAACATTTTCTTACGTAACGAATCGGCGGCAGTCTTTATTGAAAATCAGATAATTGTTTTAAATAATTCGGAAGACAAAGAGAGTACTAATGTTTACTGCATGAATGAAGAGATTTCAGTACATAGTTTTAAATTCACCGTAATCAATGTAGCCGTCATTATCTTTGTCGGCTTTTTCGAGAACTGGATCAATCACAGTTACCATTTGTTCTTCCGTTATAACAGCTACTGAATCTTTTGATTTTGGATCTAAAAATTATATAACTATTTAATTAGAGATTCAAATAAGTTATATCAACAGCCCTCACGCGCCCCTGAATAAGCAACAACGTCGATTATGTAAACCGAATTGAACGAGCAAATGTGTTCAGTTTGCATAATCAAAAGAGTCGTTTCTTCAGACGAACAAACACTTATGTAAAAACGAACGGGCACGTCCACTTAAGCAACACAGAACAAAATTTCAAAAAGTCAAAACAAAAACAAAATAAACAGTCCCAACTGGCAATGTTTCTAAGGCTTGGTCTGCGATGAGGAAGCTACTTTTTGTTGAGCAGTTATGAATTCAGGATAATCAATGTAGCCATCTCTATTATTATCATCCGTGTTCAATATTGGATCTATCAAAGTTACTAGTTCATCATCTTTGAATATCCTGCCTTTCGCTTGATGTTGAGAGTGATCCCTGCCTTCCTGTTCTAAATGATAACACAAGCAATTAATCCCAACACCAATACAATATTAAACAACTGCAAATTTATAACCACACACTATTGTCATAATTGTGAACAAACCACAAAACCCCCTCAAACACCATGGAAAATATTAAGTATAAAATTCCTCACCGTGCCAATGTATCAATGATTTGATCAGTTCACAACCATCCAGTTTGTTGTTATTATCGGCATCGTGCATTTTAAAGTAATGGAATTGTAATTCTTGTTCGGTCATTTTACTGGTATCGATGGGTACGTCTATGTGCTCCGCTATATGCCTGAAAATACCAACGAGCTTAATTTTATACTTCGTTTCTTCTTTCTTGCTTACTCTTTCTCTTCTGCAATATGCGAGGGATCTAGTATTTGTCCAGGGCGTCCGCTTCCGACATGGTGGCCATGATGCGGCTGTTGCACCGGTACCTGTTGCTGAACGGGAACCTGCTGAACAGGAACATGTTGCACGGGAACTTGTTGTACAGGAACTTGTTGGTGAACCTGTAAACGTTTACATTATATTAATTCGCAATTAAAAAAAAAAAAATTAATGATGTACTAACCTGTTGAACATGAGGCTGTTGCTGGAACTGTGGTTGTTGTTGTTGTTGCTGCTGATATTGTTGATACTGCTGTTGTTGCTGAAATGTTATCATTGAAATATGCTCATAGGAGTTTAGTACTAGGAAGATGTCACCTGGTAGTGTTGCGGATTAACACCTGGTGGAACACGCTGCTGTTGTGCTATAGATGTATACCCATTCAGATATATTATCTGCACGACGACAGCTACGTAGATTAAAAATTTCATCGTCAAAAACTAAAACATATTTTAAAAGAATATATCAGAGCATGAGCGTCACAGAAAATATCGCAATTGCGAAGTCATCGCAAGGCAAATGGCTTTAAATAAATGTATTAACACTAACCGATAAGTAAACAACAAAAGCTGGGCTTATAATAAATATTTTAAGTGAAAAACTCGAATTAAATTTAAATAAGGACACGTACCTCACTTTTACTACACGTAGCTGTCAATATTTGGGGCGGCAACTTCAAATAATCAAATTTCCTGTTAGTTACGACGCCGCGTTGATTTCGGCGGGAAATTCAAATCCATTCGAAAAACTGCGCTACCAAAATGAAAATCATTTATTTGTTGTTATTTATGTGAAATAATATGTGAAGTTTCGACCAACTTAATAACGCGCTTAATATTTTTCGGAAGAGTTTAATAGCAAAGCAAAATAAAATGAACAAAAGAAAATAAGTAACCAAATTAATAAGAAATTCTGTAACGTAATTTATTTAATATTGAAAAATTTGTTAAAAAATATGTAAATACGTTCTCTGCGTTAGTGTAAATGCAGATGAAAATGTTAAATATCGGTTCAGATAATATTTGCTTTGATAAGAAGTCACAATACACCCTTGAAATGGTTGTGTGTTAAAGTAAACGAAAGACAGTGATAAGCATGAATGAATTTCTGCCAGTGTAACGTAAGAAACGCCCGCAAACAGACCGAATTACGCGGGTCCCCAAAATGATCACAAAAGCGCGCTTGTTTCTAGTGTTTCTGGCGATTTTATCGCACACAACGGAAGGTACGTTTAATATCTAATTCAAACCCATTTTTTTCTCTTTAAGATATATTTAAGAAAAAAATACACTTAAATTGATTAACCTATAGACGGTGGCCTTACAATAATGGAATATTCAATTATGATAATTGCATTTTTTTTAATTAAGTGCTGGTATTGTATGCAGCGCACAAATAATATTTACTTCAACACATTTTTTTTGTCTATTCCCGAATCACTTATTGTATTCTTAAATAAATCAAACCAACGTTTTTTTTCTTTTTTAAAATTAATCTATAGGTATCAAGCTACTAACTTTGAAACAGTGTTGCGAGAAAGGCGTAAACTACGCGAATTCTGGCTTAAAATGCGCCACATTCCAGACACCCATCGCGGGTATAAGCCCGGAAGACGAAGCGCAGTGTTTAAATTCCATCATGATTTGCTGCAAGAATGAATACAGGTATTTGCGGAATCCCATGGTGGTTATCCACTGATAAAGCGATTTTGCAGAGAGAAGCAATGCTCCTTGGGGAAAAACGACGCGAAAATGGGGCAAGATTGTGTCAACTCCGAAGACACAACCGCCGGAAACTTTCGTAAAGTAAAAGAGTTTCATAAAGGCAAAACCAAATTTGATGAGTTTTATGCTCTTAGGATTGTTGCCAAGCTTGCCAATTTGGAATCGAGGCTGGTTCAACGGGACAATCCTGCCAAACTGTTTTGGGTATGGGCGAACCTTACGACGAGGCATTTACCGCGTGTTGCGTCGAAATGATGCCGACGACGGCTTCAACGTCCACCAAATTAACGCCGACGTCTCCTGTTTCTACGACCTCCACGACTGCTGTTAGCGCATCTTCAAAAACAGACATGGATCCACCTCGTAAGTAAATCGGGTCTCCACCTTACAATTTTAAAACGAATCCAAATTGCCTTAGCGCTTGAAAATTTGTGCGATATCGGCGAGGTTTGCGCTCAAATTTGCATACCCATGAAAGATTCTTATAGATGCGATTGCCATAAAGGATATACCTTAATGGCCGATAGCATTTCTTGTAGGCCAACCAAAAGGTCTTCGTCTACCAAAACGAACAGGTGATGCTTCGAGGTGATCTGTCGAAGAATTTGCAGTACTTTGTGATTTGTAGGTGTGAAGAGCATAATCCGTGTGAACAAAAATGCACGGACACTGGCGTTGCGGTTCAGTGTTCCTGCCATGAAGGGTATGAGTTGGCAAAGGATAAACGAATGTGCAAAGATATTGACGAATGTGCCTTGGGAATCCACGATTGTCGTTCTAACGAAATTTGCGTTAACGAAGATGGTAATTATTATTGCGAAGACCCAAATGAATTGGAGGATGATTTATCGATTTCGGATTTCGACAGTCAGTGTCCCGTAGGGTATAAGTTTGACGGGGAAAATAAATTATGCAATGGTATACAAGAGCCTTATTTACATAAGCAAAATAATCGCTGAATTATTTATGATTTCCAGATATCGACGAATGCGAAATAAGTATTATATGTCCAAGGCCGAAACTATGTATAAACACTTTGGGTTCGTTTAGATGCGAGGGCGACGATTTACCTAAATGTCCTCCTGGATTTTTTTTTAAGGATTCCATTCAGGACTGCGAAGACATCGACGAGTGTATTACTGGGCAACACGATTGTAATAGGGAGTCTCAGACTTGCCTTAATACCAAAGGCAATTTCACTTGCATCGACAAGGCTTCCAAGCGAACTTGCCCGCCTGGTTTCAAGAAAAATCCAACCACTCAGGCTTGCGATGGTATAAAATAATTTGGCAAATTTTTCAGCGTGTTTTAACAAGAATGTTCCTAGATATAAATGAATGCGAAGAAAGTAACGAATTGTGCGGACCAAACGAATTATGCGTGAACGAACCAGGAGGTCACACGTGTGTCCAGAAGTCACCGGCACTTATGTCATCACCGACGTATCAACCCAATTCCATTAGCCCGTATCTCCCTTATAAAATAACGTCGGCAAAAACGACGCAGAATGTTCGGGAACCTTCCACGATTCCAACGGAGAAGTCGACGTCTTCGACTAGCACCTCGACAACCACCAGCACAACTACTACAACTACGACTACAACGGAAAAACCCACGACTTCCGCACAACCCATCCGTTCAATTCCAAGTCAAACGTATTCGCAGAGATGGTACGCACCTACGAATACCTATTCAGAGCAAACCCCATCCGTTCGAGTCTCCTCAGATCCTTACCCATCTCAACCGACATACTATCAACCATCTTATTACCCAGTGCGAAGTTCTTATGGCCAACCTACAGCACAACAACCAAGCACACCAATTTCCTGCCCGTCAGGCTATAGATTTTCCTACGAACACAATCGATGCATCGGTAAGTTCTTCCTCTAGGTAAAGCTCTTCTTTATTAAACCATTTTTTAAAAAAGACATCGACGAGTGCGTCGAAGACCGCCAGAGTTGCGACAGCAACCAAGATTGCTACAACACGGCAGGAAGCTTCGTATGTAGTTGCAAAGCTGGGTTCACCAAAGACCACACCACCGGAGCGTGTGTGGGTAATTAAAATCCCAAATACATAATAGGGGGAGGATGGTAATGACCTGTTCTTTCTTAGATATTAACGAGTGCCAAGTTGGCACGCACGATTGCATTGATGGGCAACGTTGTGACAACACGATCGGCTCATATCTCTGCTCGAGAACCGCCGGATGTGGAACTGGGTATACCTTGAATTACGCAAGCGGTCTGTGTGAAGACGACGACGAGTGCGAATTGGGGACGCACAATTGCAACGACTTAGGCCCCAAATTTCAATGCAGGAACACCCTGGGGTCCTACCGATGCCAAAGAATATCGATTTCGCGACCGGAAATACCTCGCTATTCTCCTCCTAAACTCGAACCTAATCGGGGAATCATCGAACCCAACAGGAATTACCCAATTTACAGCGGGCAAAGTAAAAAGTGCCTTCCCGGATACGTGATGAATCGCAACGGGGATTGCGAAGGTATTTGTTTATTCTTCCAACAAAAGGCAGATAACTTGCGGTCTCGCCAACGATAACGGATAAAAAAATATATTTCAGATATCAACGAGTGCGAAAGTAATCCTTGTTCTAGAGGCGAAAAATGTAGGAATTTGAACGGAAGATATCAATGTATTTCGGCCATTCAATGCAAGCTTGGCTACGAACTCAACGAAGCAGCAGACGGCTGCATAGGTAAATAAATAAAAGTGATTTTCTAAACGAAACACTCTCGTGAATTTTAGATATAAACGAGTGTGCACGCGGCCTTCATAAATGCTCAAACACACAAGTCTGCAAAAACGCTCCTGGTTTTTACATGTGCGAATGTCCCCCTGGGCATAAATTAAACAAGAACAACCACTGCGAAGACATAAATGAATGCGAGTACTATCGAGGGAGGGTAAGTTTAAGTTGTCCCAAAGTAAATGTAACGTCTGAATGGAACTAATTTTCAAGATATGCTCTCCACATGCAGAGTGCATCAACACCATCGGTTCTTATCGATGCAAATGTAAGGAAGGTCTGAGGGAGAGAGGCCAAAACTGTGCTGACATCGATGAATGCGAGGAGATCCCAGGATTATGTCAACAAACATGCGTTAATATTTGGGGTGGATACAGGTGCTCATGTGAAAGGGGTTACACCTTAAATAACGACAATCGGTGAGCTCATTGGATTCTGTAACCTTCGTAATTGAAATTATAAATTAATTCTAGAACATGCACTGATGTAAATGAGTGTGAAACATTTAAGGACAAACACCTTTGTATTGGCACATGTGAAAACACACCGGGCAGTTATATCTGCAAGTGCCCTCCTGGGTATAGACTTGGAATGGATGGGAGAACATGTCAAGGTAAGTCATTTTTTTTAAATCTACACTTAAAATCTAACACTTAAAATTAATTCGTAGACATTGATGAATGCCAAGAGAACGTATGCCAAAGACCTGATGCCATTTGTTTGAATACAAGGGGAAGTTATAAGTGCCATACGATTGTGTGCCCCCCAAATTACATTAGGGATCCTGAACACAAAAGGTAAAATCACATTGTACTCTTTTATCTTTTCCTGATCAATTTCTTTTCCATTAGCCGATGCAAAAGGGCTCCGAATGTTTGTGATGTACGGGATTTACAATGCATGCATCTTCCTCAGCAATATTCTTATCACTTCATGACATTCGTGTCGAGGTTGCCCATTATTCAAGGCCACATAGATTTCTTCCAAATGAAAGGACCTGGTTGGCCGACTTCTTCTGCTGATTTTTCTATGAAAATTGTCAACGTAAGGTGCCCGCTTAGTATTGAAAAGGTTGACGATAGCTACTTCAAAATGAGCCGATTTAAAGAGAGGGCACTCATTTCTATTGTCAGAACCATTGAAGGACCACAAGAAATTGAACTGCAATTGGAGATGAGGCTCTTCTACAAGGGGATATTTAATGGCATGGTGGTAGCCAAAATTTTTATTTTTGTCTCCGAATATCCATTTTAGATATAAGATTCATTTTTTATATTTTCTCATATTAACGTAGAATTTAGTTTGTTTTTGTTTTAATTTTGTTCTAGGGTGCAGGATAGGTTATTTTAACATTAAAAAGTATTAAATAAGAAATTTATAAAACGTACAAAAACTCTTTTATTTTCCTTCCTCGCGTGCCACATTGTATTCTTTTAAATTGGTCAAAACAAAGTTATTTACACTCCCAGAAGTAGAATATTAATTTTCTGATGTAAGTAAAGGAATAATGGCGACAGAAACTTTCGCTGTCTTTATCACAGTCCACCTACCACACTTATGTTCCCTTCCAATGCCAGCAATTAAATATTTTCCATCCGGAGTGAACGCCATGCTGTTAATGAAACCGTTTACAGAAATTTTGAATAGTATTTCGCAAGTACGGCACGAATTTCCCAACCGCCAAACCATAATCGAGCCATCGTAGGAACCTGGAACATGATGTGCTTTTTTAAACAAATTGAATTTGCTTGCCCCGTTACAACCAACCTGTTGCAATTAAATCTGTGTTTAAGAGACAAGCAATGGAAGTTATCCAAAAAGGCTGTCCATTTTCAACGTTTAAGCCATGAGCTTTCGGAACAATATACAGAGGTTTCTTTTTATTTATTCCCCAAATGCATAAGTTCCTACGATGAAAAGAAATATAAAATTTTGCATAAATTTAAATTACTCAACTAACCCATCATCTCCACCTGAGACGAAATTCTCCTCATTCACTAATTTAACTATGTCAATACCACCTGGCTGTGGAGTGTACATCAACTGAGACTCTTCTGGTATTTTCCACATTCGGACTGTTGAATCCCTCCCGGAAGTCACTGCACGTTCTCTGGTGAGGGCGTCGATTGATGTAATAGGCCCTTGATGACCAAACAGCGTTTCTACATAAGCCATTTCATCCAAGGACCAAACTTTCACAGAACTATCTTTACTGCAAGAATACAGAGTGTGCGAGTCCTTGCGGAACACTACATCTGTTACAGTATCGCGATGACCCGTCAGTGTATTTATATGTTTTAAATTCAAAGGATTCCACACTTGTATATCTTTCGTTTCATCACTAGCAACCTATCGATTAAAAGAGAATGTTTAGTGTTGATCAACTGTATCAAAAATACTTACTAAAAATCTCATATCATCTGAAATTGCAATTCCTGTAATTCCTTTGCTGTGCCCCGTCATAGTGCTTGCTGAATTGTCTTTTCTAAATGGTATACTACCTATGTGCTTTTCTTCAGCAATACACCCTAAAACAAACATTAAGTATTTTAATGCTCTTTTTGCCTAAAAGCAAATGAGTTTACATTTAACAATACTGCCATCTTTGCTACCAGAAAATATAAACTTCCCATCTGATGTAACACGGATGCAGGTAATACTCTTTCTGTGAAATTTGCTCTTCAAAATTTTGATTTTATTCACATCAGCCCCTAAATATTTATGCGCTACAAGTGACCTTAGCTTTCCGATTGTTCGCAGATAATCTTCTCGTAATCGTTTATTGATGTCATCGGCACTTACGTCTTCATCTACTTGACCACTGGCTTCTCGACGATTCTTTTCTGCAAATAAAAATTAATAGTAGATATTTATTATTGATAGAAAGTTGGGGTAGAACCTTGCTCCTTGATTTCTGATAAGTAAATTTTTGCTAAGCGCAGCTTTTTCTCTTGAGCGGTTTCTGTCTCGTCTTCTGATGAAGCATCAGGTTCCTCGGTTGGCTTAGGCATTTCATCTTCGCTGCTGCTTAATTCTTCTTCTACAGCTTTACGTTTAGGTGGCTGTTTTCTTTTCCGATTTGAGTTCTGCGTTTATTTAAAATAAATGTAAATCTTTGAAAAATATATATGCAATAACCTAACCTTTCCACTGGGCCCTCGACCGTTTGCGTTTCCTCTTATAAAAAACGACATACTTATGATTTACTCGTGTTAAAATGCGTCGTATTTTGAATTTTTTTAACAAATTACCATCAGGTTATTAATATACGGACATGCGAATATAATTTATAGGTTATGTTCATACCAACCTTCACAAAAGTTCCCTATATTTAAATAATTTTTAAAGTAAATAAATTAGTTTATAAAACCTTACATGAATGTAAACCTTTAAGTTGTGTGTATTCTTTAATGTTATTAATTTAAATTAATCAGAAATATTTAATATGAAAGTAATTATTTGGTTAAAGGTAGGCAACATATTTTACTCCAGCGTAATAGAAATTACATAAATCTGGTACATATTTACATATTTTATCAGCAAATTTATTAGCAATTTCAAAATCAATGAATGATATTCTTTAATTAAACTCTACTTATGGTATTTCTAATTTTTGGATTGGTATTAGTGCGATTATAGTTATTCAATTGTTTCCCGATGAATCAGGTAAGCGTCTAAATTTTTTCTTAACATTTTTTAAAATTTTTAATGGTTTACGTTGATTAAAACTACACAAATATACAATAAAAACTATTACTGATATATTTAGTTCAATCACATAATCAAACGCGCCCTTGTTCTATATAATAAGTAAATTATTTGATGATCTGCGTTGTACCATAGCCTAGCGGTATTTCATTGAATACGTATTAGGTTGTTTAATACGAATCTTAATTTATTCCCCCGAAAACTAAATTATATTTATTTATATGATTCTGCATTTTCAAATTAAGATTTTATTTTAGTAATTTTCATTTCATCTGTTCTTTTTTTCCTGAGTTGGTATTAGTATCGCACTTTCATTTGTTTTTGAATGTGAGGCACTACGTTAGCGTTCTTTTTCATTTTGTATTTTTTTTTTTTGATAGTTTCGCAGAAAATATACGAATTCCTGAATCAACGTGTCCAACGTGCATGAGTATAAGGAAGGAAAATTCCTACGGAAAATACGAAAGTGAAAGGACGATCTTTCTATTGGAATTTTCTCCAAATTCGCTTAGGAATTGGTAAGTTTTTATGAAT
This sequence comes from Serrognathus titanus, assembly GCA_039766575.1. Taxonomy (NCBI): domain Eukaryota; kingdom Metazoa; phylum Arthropoda; class Insecta; order Coleoptera; family Lucanidae; genus Serrognathus; species Serrognathus titanus. Next base: position 4,758,803 of record CM077916.1, on the reverse strand, counting down.
GTATCACTATGTACGTACGCTTAAATGTAATTATAAATTAGATTCATTTCATATGGTTAATTATTTATTTCATTAGTCAAATTATGTCGTCTGATATTTATCTAATAAAATCCCTCTTGCGCCCTCTGTAGTTCGTATGTACACTTACCTAACCTAATTAAAAAAGAATTTAATTAGTATTGTGTAATTACAGTTATTATTTTGATTTATCGTTGGCTCATGCGCAGGTAATCACCAAAATTATTTTTTATTTGCTTTTAATGGGTCATTTTTATCACAACTGCAATCGTCATAAAAATATACACGTGTAATACCTTAATAATAATATTTCTATATCCAGATGATCTGAATGTGAATTTTTTTTGTCAAAATTAAAGAAAATTAGTGAATTCTCATCATAATAACAATATGATTTGATTTTAGTGCTTTTCATTTCATCTATTTTTTCTGGTTGGTATCATCACGTGATACTGCAGTCGTCAATCTATTGTTTTTAAATGTCGCAAAGCATTATGTTGGCGTTCTTTCTAATTTTGTACTCTTTTTGAATATTTTTGCAGGAAATAAATGTGCGAAGTCGTAATTCGGCGCGTACAAATTTCCTGAGAAAAGAGAATTCGCTCGGCATATACAAAAGTGAAAAATCAAATATTTCCTCTAAATTCGCATAAACCTGGTAAGTTTTTATTTATGTAGTTATTATTTCATAGGTATATATTTAATGTAAACGTAATTCAGGTTCATTTCATTCGGATTTTGTTGATTTCATTGATCAAATTATATAATATTTTTTCTGACAAAGTCCCTCTTGCGCCCTCTGTGGTTTGTTTACATTACATTCACCAAACTCAATAATTTTTTTTTAAGTGGTATGATTAATTGTAACATGCCCTGAAAATATTTAAATTTTGATCTGGAGCACCCAGTATTATTTCCCGTAATATGGTTAAATTTAACCCCCCATCTAGCAAATAATTTTTATTTTCATCATTTTGAAATTTTATAATTTAAAATTGCTCGTGATATTTTAATATGGAAAAGTAAGTGCTTTAATTTACTTTTGCTCGATCTAAAGTTGTTTTCTTTTCTACATCAAAATTTGAAAGGAAATCGATGAATTTACATCACAGTGAGATTAATTTTAGTGATATTTATTACAGCTGCTTATTTTACGTTGGTATTGCTACGTAATACTTGCGATTGTTTTTGAATATCACAAGACGCCATATTGATGTTCTTTCTAATTGTTCACTATTTTTTCAATATTTTCGCAGAAATCTACTTGTTTTCGCATGTTATTCCAATGTACGCCAGCTTGAGAAAGGAAGACCAGCACGGAAAATACCCAAGCAGAAGGATAAGTGTTTCTTTAGGAATTTTCTCTAAGGTCGCATGAGAATGGTAAGTTTTTATTTGAGAATTATTTTATACGTACTAACTTGCGTACATAGGAATAGTGAATTACTATTTACGCGTCATTTCAGATGTAAATATTAAAATAAAATTGTTTTTTGGCACATAAAAATTCTTTTGTGAATTATACGTACTGCACATTCTTGTAATCAAAATTATTTTTTTATTTCTAAATACTTTTCGTTATTTATATCAAATTGTTCATTACATTATTAATAAAAATTTAAACTGAAGACCTAAAGGAGTATTTCAGTAAATTTAAAGAATAGTTTAGGTCACGACATCTCGAAACAGATTTTTGACCTAAAATTGTGTGAGAATTGACAAATAGCAACAATCAATTTACTGCCTAATAATTACCTAATTGGTTTTGATTGCAATGGAATCCTCAAGCATCCTCTGAATAGCTGCTTCGGCCTTATTTGGGGCCTCTTCAACTCTAATAGGGTTGTGTGTCCGCTTGTGTGTGGGATGAGTTATTAGGCAGTAAATTGGTTGTTGCTATTTATCAATTCTCACAAAACTTTAGATTAAAAATCGGCTGCGAGATGTCGCGACTTAAAGTATTGTTTGCATGTGTACTCGATTCCGAGCGTAAATAGGAGCAGTGGAGTTTTCGAACAACTTTTTCGGTGTAGAGGCCCCAAATAGGGCCGAAATTGTCGTGGAGAGGCAAGCTCGAGGATTGCATTGCAATCAAAACCAACTGCAACAATTTTTTTTAACCAGTAAATACATAATTTAGAATCACGATGTGATTGAGTTTTTCATTCTTTCTATAATTTTAAATTCCCTCTTAAATATGTGTCTCTCTCTGAACTTTATTAGGTCATCTACAAGTCCACTATCTGTCAATTTGAGAGGCCTTAGTTTTTCTGTGTTGTTACATTAATGTCATTCTTTGCCTGTTTATGTTATCAACCATGATTGTAAAATAATATCAAGCAATAAACAATATTTTGTGGCAATTCCGGTTTCAGTTCCACTTTCATAATCTTCTTTATTAAATAATTTTTTTACTTACTTGGCTTTTTTATTACAGTTCACGAATTTTTGGTTGGATGTGGCTTAAGTACAAGGTTAAAGCATGGATTTTATTTCTCGTGGAAGAACCAGTAAGTTCTTGATTACTAATCTTAAGCTTTTTTTAAATTTTAATTATTGAATTCGCAGGTTTTTTAAACACAGAATTAGGACTACTATTCCGCTGCAGTTTACAATTGTACGTTTTTTTCTACTTCAATGTATATTTTTTAATATAATCTTTGCATTTTTTAGCAAGCGCACGAACCTGCGTTTACACTAACAGGGGAAACTTGGAGGAATGACATAGTTTATGGAAAGCACTGGTTTCAGTTGTACGAAGAAGTGGCAATAGGTTCTCGTGGCTTCTTCTTAATGGTGAGTTTGTATTTTTTATTTTCTTTTCCTTTCCTTTTTTTGAACAGCACAGAATTTCAGTTTCTTTCAAATTACAAATCAGGAGTTATTTTTTTTCTAATCCTTTTGGTTACATTTATTACTTCTTTCCTTTATAATTTATATTCTGTGCATGGACTGACCAACAAAATCAAATAAATTATTTTAAATTTGTGCAATAAATTATGATGATTAAGTATTACGTAATCGATATATATTTTTAATATGTTTACTTTCTTTATGTTTTACAATGAAGTTTATAATATAGCAAAGTGTTTCAAAATATTATTTGCATAAAGTTGCCTAGTGGGTATATTCTATAAAACTAAAACATTGTCGTCCCAAAGTGATCGATTGCGTCGGAAGTTCATAAACCAAGAAAATATTCGAACCCTCAAGTAGATTTTAACATCGCTAGCAGGCCATTTTCTCCGTAAAATACATATTTCAATGTAAATTCAGACAGGCTGCTGCGCACAAAGTTATCGTCCTAAATTTTCATAATCCAACGAATATTAATTTTTCTATAAATTTCCATTACTGAATTCAAAGTGGCCAATTTATAAATTATTGCTTTATGCTGAAAATAGATGGGGTAATTAATGGCTAATTGTGTTAGCTTAGTTTTGAGTGAAAACATTATTATTACTTTTATTTTTTGCTCATACATATCATGCCAGAGCGTGACTGGAATTTTCTGAGAAGTTTTAAGCGCCTATTGTCTAGGCACTAATTGCAGTGATTGTAGTTGAAATTACATCTTAATATTGCTTATTAAATGTCTGTGACAACTTTATTTTACTTGATGACGTTTTGCGCTTATTGACTGGGAGTTATTCTAATAAAATCCTCTGTGTATTAGCGACTTCTTCATGTACCTAAAAAAATGGTCGACGAATATTTATGGGTGGTATCGTGCCATTCATTTTTATTATCGGAGAATTTATTTTGCCACGATAAAAATACACATTTAAAAGATGTAAAAAAAAGTAAAATCTTAACTGGTCCAGTTAAAACGTAAGTGTAAGGAGCAAGGTGTCCGGAATACGCGTTGGCCGAAATCTGCAATAAAAATGGCCTTACATAATGATAAGTTTAAATTTTATTTCTCGAAATCGAACGTGCTCGGTATACTGAGAAATTTTTATACTCTATAATAAACAACTCACAATAAATTCAGTTTTAAGTAATTATACCCGGCATTTAAATAATTATTATTATCGTCTTGAAGTTTATACACCAGCGAGTTTAGGAGAAGAACATAATCTTTTTTCTTCACTTTGTATGTGTTTTAGTAGCGCGAGTTAATCGCTTTATTTATTAACAAAATTTGTGCCAAATGTTACTATTTAATCCTTATTTAATTTCAGATATAACAGTGCCGCATTACTTTCGAGTTATAAACGTAAATCGTGTTTAGTTTGATAGCTAATAAAATTGTACGTGCAGGTTAAACATCAATAAAACCTCGTTATATCTAATATTTAATACTAGTTTTACATTACAATGGAATTACTATTATACATAAAACTTCTGAAAAGAATCTGAAAAGCCGAAGTTTACGACTTTCACTTTAACCTTTTTAAAAATAAAACTTCTTTGTTTAAATTTTATCAATTTTTTTATGAATTTTTTTACTTAAATAGCAATAATTCTTTAATGCGTCAAACTTAGAAATAAAATAGAATTTAGAATTTTTCTTGTTTGCGTCTGTTAATAAATTTAATTTCATCGCCCAAAGTGAAAATGAAATCTAAAGGAAACTTCGTCCTTCCACTTTTCCTTCTTGTTTTGTTTATGTCAAGTCATCATGTTTACCTGTCGTATTTATGTGAATGCGCTTAAAGAGTCTGCAAAGAATTAAAGTTGTTTTGCGTTATTGAAAAATATAAAATTCCATTGAAGTAAGCTGCAAACTATAATAAAAGATAAACTTAAAATTTACATTGATCACATGATGTACTAGACTATAATGGCTCTTTTATCCTAAAGTTAACTTTTATGTACCCACGGCCAGAGGCCAAATCGTCATAACTTACGATTATCTTAGCCTCCTCTTATAATACTGAACAAACTGCTGGCATTATGTTAAGCATGCAAATTCTACACATATTTTTCTCGTATTTACGAGGGTCGAACAGAAAAAAAATACAATACATCGATGAAAATGAACTGGTGTCATTAAAATTGGGCAGGTACGCTATTTTTTGATTAATAAACTAAACGGTTGAGGCAACACTTCAATAAATTCATTAAAGTCAAGGTCCTACTTCTATTTGTTATTACAACGTTTAATGCGAATTATCACCTGCCATGTATTTTTTTAAGTACTGTAAGTAATTTTTTGTGAGGGATCATCAAAGAATAATGTATCTCTGTCACTTTGAGGGTACCAGGTCATTTTTGTTTTAAATAAAGGGTTTACTGTTGATTTTCTGATCGGCCCTCATATAAATATGAAAGTATACAAAGCATTCTCATTACCTTTAAAGTCGTTTCTTGCTAAAGAGATTGCTTATCAACACACCGACCGCGGTTGAAGCGTGAAGGACAAGCATTTAAATTTTTATTAGCAAAAAAATTCCGATTCATACGTCCGATTAAATTTTACCTTTCTACAAACCGAGTAATATATCGGTGCTTCAATAATTTATTATTTATGACAATCTGTCAAGAAAAATTACGTTTCGATATCAGCGGAATAAAAAATGTGCGCTGAATTTAAAGTTTACCGAAGTCGTCGTCGGTTAGTGAATCGTTGATTGCGGTTGTAAAATATTTCGTGGTTAAAAAATTTCGTTACAAGTGACGTTTAAATTGTTGTTATGCGTGTTTATTAGTAAGTAAACAAATTCTTGGGTATAGTAGAGGACTGATAGATGTTCAGAATTTTATGTAAATGGGCGGACTATATTAGCTAAAAGCATTCTTGTGTAAAGTAACTGTCCACACGGTCATACTCGTACATTACCTGGTCTATACTAAACCCGTTCGATAAGACAATGAGTATGGATAACGTTTTCTTTATTGATCACTTTTCATTGGTTATTGTAATATTAATGTACCAACTAAAGATAAACTTATTTTAAGTCTAACTTTAGGTGTTAATCTAAATAGTGGAGCGCACAAAAATACGATAACACTATTACGTGGAATGTATTTTTTTACACCTCACAAGACGAATGAAGACATAACTTATTCTTTCTTCTATATAAAATAACGTTACCTAGAATTCTCTTTTCAAAATGTAAAAACTCAAATCTCGATTTAGCGCAATCCAACTTAACCACTTGGCGTTCGCGAACTTGTATTCAATTTAATCTTCTTTGTAGAATTAACGTAATTAACAATATATTGTCGGGTACAAAAGAGGAGCTTAACGAACATTCAATGATGTGTTTATTAATTCAAGAGAAATTTCGAGATTCTCTAGTATACAATTACATACAAACGCAGTTTTCTTTGTGTTTCCGAAAAGAAAATTCTAATCTTGCGGAATAATATCTTCATTAGGAATTGTTTTTTTTTTCTTAAACTCGTGTTATATATTAATCGCAGTGCAAATAATTGCTCTTTGTTCTGAATATGTCGGACTTTCGTGTGATTGTAAACACATCGAACATAAAGCACAGCACATGAACTTTTAGAAAAGCTCCTTACATGTGACCCCCGTCTTTCTCGGCTAGACAGTATTAAGGTGTGAAGTGTCGCTTGAATAAATGAATGTGAACAATCGGGTTACGAGTGTCGCTTAGGCTTTTCATACGTCGCACCCGGGAGCTTAATTATTTTTGTTTGCCCGCGTACGTGAACCGATCCTAGAAAAAGGAAAACGTTTTCGGAGCTTTCCAGCGAACTGTAACGGGTCAGGACGCAACGATACAAGAGACACGCAATTACCGACGTACGGGAGAACGCGGAGCCATTTATTTTTATATAATTATCTCTCCTCCCAACAAATATCAAATTTCCCTGATATATCTGATTACCAATGTATCTGTTTGTGGCTTCGTTTGTTATTCGCTTGCAGTTTCATTGTTATGTTATATATTTTTTACGTTACCCCCTCAGTAATTAGTGGGTGTTTATTGTTCCAAACGTTAATTTTCTTTTATATTTTTTCTAGCTGTTCTCCTCATTTTATTTATTTATTTTATAATTTTTAATTAATAGAAACAAAAGAGTGGAAGTGAATAGCAACCTGGTTTGCCCAGTACAAATGCTATGATTAACTCCCTCAGATTTTGTCATCTTTCCCGTAAAAGTTATCAGTGCGGAATATGTGAATAAAAGCGAAATAAAATGTCGAATGCGAGCAACGTGCGACCCTTTGTTCTTTTTTTCGTACGCAAACAAACGTGTTGACAAATTTCGCTAGGTGCAAAACGGCGTGTAAATAATTGACTTCAACTTGTTAGATAAATACGTCATTGTAACGTATGCCGTGCAAAACATCACACGAATTCAAACGATCTGTTAGTTTTCATCGTGTGTTTTGCTGAAATTAAAATTCGTCTGGGGAAAAGGCGTGGAAGTAAAAATAAATTTCGTGCGACAAAAGAACACACGTTGTCTGTTAATATTCATTCTCGATAACAAACTCGACGTGTTGTAAGCATGAATTGACATTCAAATTTATCTGGATACGGCTTTATCTTATTCAAATGGGATGACGAAGTTTACGGTTACATTAAATTTACGGAGTACCGCGCGTTATATCACATGGATAATGATAATATGTAGTAATCGTTAAATTTAATTTTTTAACAAGGAAACCATAAATATATTTTCCGTATTCGTCATTCCCCGTCGATATAAATCACCTCTTAAAACAAAGCAAAGAAATCAATATGTTACCCAAATATTCTTTAGGGATTCCTCAGTCCAATTTAATATTTAACAACTACATGCCTGCTAAATATCTTCTATAAGAATACCACTTCCACGTTTGCGTTTAATTAAAGGGAATAAAAGAGGAAAACTAAAGCTTGTTCGACAAATGCTGAGCGTGTAAACAAATCCGAATCCTTTTAAATTGATCCCGATAAACATGGCGTAAAAATTACACTGAAAGGTGTGAAGAAAGGGCATGTGTGAAAGGCGTGTATGAGGCAGGGCCTTATTGTTTTACTTAGGGAGGACTGGCGGCTGTGCCAAACCCCGATAACTTAAAATAAAAACAATAGGAGCCGGGAACTACCGGTGACTTTTTGTTGTTTATCGCACTAACCACGCCATTCGCGTTTTAAATTTCACTTCCAGATGCCATTTTAGACTCTGCGGTTGAATTACTTTTTCGTCCTCTTTTGTTTACACCTCCACCATCATCAAATTTAAGATGAATTTATACGATACACGGAGATAAATTACTTTCTTATTAACATCAGAAGTTATGATTTATTGAAAAAAATACTTATATAGAGAGATTATCGAAAGCAGTAAATAAATGAAAAATATTACGTATGTGGAAATGGATAATTAAAGCTGGAAATTTCCATTTACTGTTTCGTTTTATTGGGACATCCTTAGGGATTAGTGTAAAGGTTGTTTTGAGGTGTATGTAGGTAAATGATTGTGGTACTGTAAAATCCTTCTGGAGAAGTTGCAATGTCCTTACATATATCGCAATAGACAGGATGTTAACCCGAACAGGTCGCTTTATGGGGAGAAGTTAAAGCTCTGAAGTGAAAATTATCCGACTATTGTTTGAATTCATTGAATAGTTAGGTGATCTAGCATTTCCCTGAAAGCGAGCGGACTTTATCAATGGAGGAAGAGTGATATTTTCCCGAGCAGTGGCCTCGAAGTGAAAGAAAAGGGCATGAGAGATAAGAGGAAAACTGCGTATTCCAACGTGGTTGTTCTTCGCTTGTAAAACTTCCCGGCTTTTGTTTCTTACGTAGGCGGCTGTAAACATGGCTGACAACCTTCTAGGTATCCCATTGGCCAATGGTCGAGACGCCCTCGTTAACGCACAGTTCATTATCTTACCGTCAATGCGTACTTCTGACGGGCACCGATCCCTCTGTGCGTGCTCATACGGACTGTAACGGGTGCTTCTCTTACAACCCCTTCATAATTCATCAAACAAGTCGACATATCACTACCCTGTTAAATAAATTAATAGCGCTTCGAATGAAACTCGCAAATAAATCAAACGCCAAAAAAAATCTCAGCATCTCCATGTCTACAACTTCCTCTCGTCAATTAAAACTTTAACTTTTTACCTGTCGCAGAAACATCGTTTCAAAGTTACTTACGAACGAAGTTTATTTCTAAACAAATTCTGTCGATATGGAACTTTTAAGTACTAGTTGTTACCTTAGGGAAAATGAAAAGAAACCTCAACAGGTACTTATTACTCGAGCATAAACTAAAAGCTCCGTCAGTCAACGTGGATCAATATTCTTAATGTAACATTTCTCTAAAGTTTAATCGGCTTTGTAACAGTCATCGTAAAGTGATGAACGTCAACATTTTCTTTTTGCGAAGGAATTTTTAGTTTTCATCTGTTATGGAAGATCGATTCGTTATATTTAAAATTTCTGAGAGACAGGTTGTTGAAAGGATACGCAGCGATTAAAAAAGAAACATTAAATGGCATTTCCATCTTCTTAGGAAATAAAAACGAGAAGAACGATAACGGAACCCTTGCGGCAGAGACACGAAAGTTTAGACGTGAACGAAGCACTTCACAAACAATACTGCTAAACACGGCCATATCTAGATCATCAAACGTCTTTAGTGTCCTTTGTAGCCTCAAGTGTCCTGATGAATAAAGTCTTCGGTGCTGTGACACCTTTTCTGCAACCCATGAATGTCAAAGAGTTCAGAAATGGCACGATTAAGTTCGGAATACGCAACGAAAGTGCAACATGCATGTATTTTTTAATGAAAAAAAAAACTACTGCGATGCGTTGTAGGTGATAATATTTCATCCCTCATACTGAAGAGTTTATTGATTTTGAGTCCTTATGGACTGTATGCGTTATAATATAGGTAGACCTACCCCCTTCTTGTCTCCGCACCCCATTCGGGAAAGCTCTTATACATATGCTCTCTCACATCATGCCTGCCAGGGTGATTATTATGACGCCTCGGTAATGACTGATTTTTTTTTATTTATTGTGACATTTTCTACAGGGGACGGATGGCTTTATACACACCTTTCCTTTAAACCATATGCGAACATGATTACTTTTCATGCGCGGAAACGTGCGAGAAATATTAATTAAAAACATATTTTAATTTGCTCGAAACCTGCATTGTAAGAAAAGTTTTCCGCGTACAACTTTTTTTTACATTACCTGCCAGTTATACTCCATTTTGTAAGAGTCAAATATTTCACATTCAGCGGGAATTTAGAGAATAGGTCTCACGAAGGCTGATCAATATTTTATTTATCAGGAAACTAACTTGAGCAGCTTTGAAGTGTTTATTGCAAAACATTTCATCATACTTCGATAACGTTGCTTCTTGAAGTCCTTTCCTAATATTAAAAATTTATTTGCCTCTTGAAATTTAAGGGTGAACGATTTATTTTATTTTTTGTTATACCGAGATCTGTTAGCTACTAACTAACAGTTTATTCAGTTCGGAGTTTTTATTGTTTCATTTTACAATAACGCAAAACTTTCCAAATTGCCAATTAAAAATTCTGAACCTGGAAGTAAATTCAATTTATAATTACGAAAAGTTTTTTTTATTAAAATAAAATAGCAATTTTTGTGTGCGAATAAGTACAGAAAGGGACTATTGATTTCCTTTTCTATAGTGAATGATATTAATTAGTAATAAAAACATTAAAGGTAGAGTTTTAATCGGTGCTTTTATACGATCCACTTCGTTGGAGTTTCTAGGATTTACGTTGCCGTGGAGAGTTCGAAGTAACGTTGACAAATGTTCCGAAAAAACGCTATGTTACAAATGCGAATAGTTTTCTTTTTCGGATTGGGATGACGGCAGTAGTAGCACCGAATGAACATTCAATTAATAGTTAATGGCTGGAGTGCGTTTTTCTGTTAGCAACCGAGTATTGTCAGGAAGTCTATTTAACCTTACTTCTTTTTAAGAGATTCATTACAGCTCTCTCTCGCTCCCTTACAAACTTCCCCAAACATTCTTACATCTTTTCCAAAGTCAAGTTGTTAACACATCGACTATAATGGTCATAGGGCATTTACTTATTTTTATATGATTTATCTAATTTAAATCTGTTATATTTGATTTTGCACACATGAAAAAAACAATGATATTTGTTAACACAATTATAGAATTTATATCTCCTAATTGTTACTAAAATGAAGACACCTACAATCAATAGTATATGTTTAAATTTGATTGTAGAATAATGTTTGTAGTAAAATATTACACATTTTTAAGAAAATCGTGTAACATAAACAACAGGAAATGTGTTACCATAAATTGTGTAAATTAATTTTTTAGACAAAGTGAAAACATGTTATACAAATTGCTGAATTAAATACTATTTCATATAGAAGATTTTTCCATTTATTAAACAAAAATTGACAAATATACAGGCTGTCCATTTTTCGAGTGCCACTATGGGGATCTCGCTTATCTTAAGAGATACGAAGTTGGTTAAATTAGGGCAACGTTGGACATTTTCGTGCTGAATAATAATCTGAAAAGAAACCAACTTCGGATCTCTTAAGATGAACGAGATCCCCATAGTGGCACTCGAAAAATGGACAGCCTGTATCGTACTATTTAACACGGTGTTAAATTTTTACCCAATTATAATATATTTTTATTGACATTGCGTTTGCGAATTATACACTTAGTTTTAAAAATTTTATTGCAAATCGGTTTTGATTGCAGTAAATACCTCAAGTATCTTCTATACAGCTGTTTCGGTTCTATTTGGGGCCTCGTCAGCAGAAGCGTAGCTCGAGACTTCCACTGCAAACCAAACCGACCTCTTCCAGGTTATTCGCATTTGCGATGCAATAGTACTGAATAACTCGAATCGCGACATCTTGCGATCACTTTTTGATACAACATTGCATTAGGAATGACAAATGGCAGCCAGTTTGCTACTTAATCGGACAACTAAAGATATGGGTTCGATCTTGTTTTGATACGTGCAAGTCTTGTGAAGAAATTCACAGGCTGGAATGCGGCAGAATTTATTCTGACACCTTCGTATTTACCTTCAAATAACTTCTGCAGCACTGTACTGAATTCACGTTCAGGCGGTTTAATTTTCATAAATTTATTCATTATAAATAAAACAGGCGACAATCAATTACTTCAATACTATTCAACAAGTTGTGTAAGATGTTAACATATCCAATGGTAGTTTTTTCTAACGAGCTAATAATTTAATCATTTTTAGAAAACTTTTTATTGGAGTTTCCTTATAGTTTTACACAACGTGCACAACTTTATACAACAAAATGCGAAAATAAAATCTTTACCGTCTGTTATAGTAAATTTTTACATAAGATGTAGGATTTTATACAACAAAGTGTTGAAATATACTAAAATCTATTGTAGTACAACAATCAAATCAGTACAGAGCTTTTTACTCCGAAATGAAGAAATAATTTTACAACAAACAAAACAAATGCAAATTTTTTTAAGGTAGAGATGGAAATATATCTGATTTTTTTTTTATTTTCAACAATTGTGTTAATAATTTCTCCACCTCCATTTTACACAATATTGTGTAAATCTTACTTTGTCATTTCTCTCTGTGCAGGAAGATAGTCAAAACAAACTCAATTGTTTCCTTAAATCAGCAACACTTAATATAACGACACTTTTAATATTTTTTTTTCGTTATTTGGTACGCGTAGTCGCGAGTGATTATCATTACACCCTTTTTTTTACGAAGAAAAAACGTTAAAGGGCCTTTCATATGTGCATATATTTATGAAAGTCGGATAATCCGCGCGAGCCTTTGCCGAATCAAATGAATAATAAATTCGGCCAAATGTTCCGCGTTGAAAGGTAATATCTTTTGAATCGACGTTTTAGCGCTTGACGCCGGGGAAAAACTGCGCTCGAATACGATATTTTTTTTTATAAAAGACGTGAGAAGAAATTTGCTCGCAGCATATCTCTGTGACAGGTGATTATAAGGTCCTACTGGGAAGGAAATTAACTCTCACATAACTTTCATTTGAAATCAGTTTTTCGAAATATATATATATATAGCGAGCCAGGCGAATGAATGCACGCGTTTCTGTTATCACGAAAGAAAATAACTTCTCTCACCGACTGTGAAAAACTATCAATTTAGCTTTCGATGTCGAAAATAAAACGTCGCAATTTCTCTATTAACGTCAGTTGCTCCCGCAAACGTGAATGTGTCGTTAAATTTTAACCCGACAAGGGTATTTATTTCACCTAGGAAAAAAAAAGAAAATGATGGAAAAGCCTCGTAGAAAAATGTTTCTCAAGTAGTTGTAAGTAGTGTAAAAGTAGTTTCGTGACTTATATGAAGGGATGGGAATCGGCAGATGGACAATTCGCCTCCTTTGGATGTAAAACCGATCCTGCATAAATACTTGTTATAGGTAATTGACAATGATAGATCGACTAGTTGCTGCATTATGTAGTACAAACTACAAACTCCTTATTGACGGAGACGGATAGGACGAACTAAGTCGGCCCGCGATAACCAACCCAAACATAAAGTACGATCGAGTAAATATTGTTCCCTTTATTGGATTTATGCAAATTAAAAATTGCTCCCCTTAAAACAAGCGTAGGTTTTAACTAATTCATACATTTTAATGTTCCACCCTGTACGCCGATATTTTTATATCGTTTTCGTAAACCTTCTCTTTGTTTTACTTAGACGGCAAACAATGCATTTAAAATTTTATCTGTTTGTAGACGTAACTAAGATTGAAATGTAAAATAATTTTAAAAAAAGCATTGTCCCGGTTAGTTATGTGAAGATCAGCGAAAACGATACACGTCCTGAAGGATTCCGAAACATTTTCAGCATTCGAAGTTTTGTTGCAAAAATATGTTCGCGGCTTTTGCGTGATTTTTAACAACTGATTATTGTGTATTTGTACGAAATGTTTTGAATATGTAAAATAATGAGCGCGCAGGCATTTCTTTCGCCCTCTCCTTCTCGCCGTTAAATTTATTTATTTTTTATTTTAATTCCTGTTCCCGACTTTAAATTCTCAAGTATCGAGTAATTTAACCGCTTTGTCATACCATAAATTTTAAGGTAAATGTTTCGTTTGAATTTATGGTACCGAAATAAATAAAAGACCAAGAAATGTAAAATTACTATTAAAAATGCGTCAATTTTGATTAAACTTTTACAAATAAATCATTTAAATACTTATCCACGTGACGCTGTGAATTTCTTGCCTACAATTTATGTTTCTCTAATATAGTAATTAATTAAGTAGGTGTCAACGTTTTAAGCTATTCATGCACCATTCTTTTGCCGCATTATTTAACATTTGATTCATGATTATTACGCTGTGATAAATTAAGCGTTCCCATTATCTTAAAAAAAAGCCTTCTTTCATTTAAATATTATTCAATTCTGTCGGAACATCTGTATCCAATCGATTCCGTAAATATTTGTTATGTTTAAACAAATAAAAAACGTTTGTTTCACGTATACCGAGTCTGGAATTAAAATAATTTCCAAGGGATAGTGAAATATCGATCGTATCTATCAGTTTGTTACAAATCGCTTCTTGTAAGTTTCCGAATTACTTCGTGGCTGATGATTTATGTGCGGATATGTTAACTGAAAAAAAAGTAAAATCTAAACAATGGAATACTGAGTTAGTGTTGGAAGTGTTAAGGTTCGTCTGTCCTAGAGAAAGAAGTTAAATTATACTTTAACAAATAACTCTATGGTGCAAACGTAAGATGGTGTGTCAAGAGCGACTGATTTTAACTGGCTTATATAAATGAACTGTCAGTATTATGAGCATGTTGATTTAAAGCTATTCCCTGCGTTCGTACCCGTGGTCTCTGATTGGGACGATTGTCAGTAAAATAGTTTCGCTCGAATTGTTGCTGGTGCACGATTATTATGTTAAAATTTATAACTCCGGCGTCAAAATCTAAGCGAGACTCGTTTTTAATTGATTACTACTTCACTTGCATTCCGCCGGCAAATCATTTTCGAACCGATTTTTGGCATCTTCATTTCACGTTATTTTATAACTTCTTTCTCTCGTATACTTTGCTACTTTATTATACCGCTTTTATATGTTTATAATCTTTTAAGTGCATTTTATTTATACGCCTTGAATTACTGACGAAAACCGTTCAAATAGATTACATTCGTTATTTAATAAATCTGCTTGATCTATAAGACCGACAAGAATTAACTACTTTCAGCGCACATAATTCATTTGTTCATGTACTTTTCTTGTTTTTCTTCAAATTGCTCTGTATTTCTCTTAAATTATACAGCATACAGGACTGTCAATTCCCACCAAAATTAAGCTACCAAGAGAGCCAACGTCACAGATTACGAGATAATTAGTTAAAAATTCGAACTAACAAATTAGAATTAATTAAAAATTTATCGTTTTGTAAATAAAGCAGTAAAAGTGAAATAAAATTTTACAATTATCATTCTCGCATAACGTATCAGCTGTTTAATATCTATATTTTTACGCAATTAATAGTCGGGAAGCTAATGTTGAAACATACAGAATTTCTTAATGGAAAATTCGAGTCCCTCCGTGGTACATCACTGATATGAGTCTGGCTGACGAACTCGATTGCGTGTCTAAGGGGCAGGTGACGAAACTTTCCTTGAAATTGATTAAATAAACTTTACAATATCAAATATATATTTTTTTAGTTCAATATCTATTGCCATTGGTAATATTCTAATCACATTGCCAGATCATTTTCAACTTGCTATGACCATGCAAGACTGATGTAAAATTGTTTGACACTAGGGTATGCAGTATACTGTTTTCAATAAGAAGCGTTGTAACCAATTAGATTTTCCCATTTTGTGACTAAACCGTAAGAAATATCAAAAATTATAAAGGCAGGAAAAAGCTTCTTATTGAATGTCCCTTTCAAAAAGTAATTAACTAAAATTATCTTCCTAACCTCAAGAAAGTTATTGCAAAATCTGTGTAGTCGCAACCCTGTATTTCATTTTAGCTACCCACTGCAAACTACTAAAACTATCTAAAAATTTTGTCTATCATTCTAAATATGCTCTATATTTGGTGTATATAATAATATATAAAAGAAAACTATACTTGATATTATAATATGAATGTAAGTTCGCATCTTTACAACTTTACATCAATCTTGCGTGGTCACAGCAAGTTCAAAATGGTCTGTCAATATGATTATAATATTACCAATGGCAATAGATATTGAACTAAGAAAGAGAGTTCTTTGATATTGTAATGTTTATTTAACCTATTTCACTATTTCAAGGGAAGCTTCGCCACTTGCCCCTAAGACACGCAGCCGGGTTCGTTAGCCAGACTCTCACGTCAGTGATTCAGGCTGATTTTGTAACACAGAGGTACTTGAATTTTCCATAAAAAATTCTCTTCAATGAGAGAATTGTAAATCTTACTAAGATAAGGCAGTAATGAAAGGAACGAAAATGACTAACATTTTATTAATTTTTTTTTTCAATTATTAAGTGTTCAAAATGTTGCATTTTCGTTAATTTCTTCACAAACTTTTTTTTAATCAAAATAATTTGCAATGAACTATTATCCTTAAATAAAAAATGTATTAATTAGCTTTCTAAAACAGTTTTGTTGATTTAGGTTGACCGAGTAATTTATGAACTATGCCAATTTTGAAAATTTTTTTTAGGAATAAAATTCAACTGTCCATAAAGAACTAAGCCTTTCCCACCTTGACAATACAGGTTATTTTATCGATAACATTTCGTCTACTTTGTACCATTTTCGTTTGAGCACTTCTTTTTGGGACACATTGTATATCTGTATAAATATTTGTTCTATAACAATTGTTAATTTCGAGTGGAAAGTTTTGACATTAATATATCATACCTACAGACTGGTAATACATAATTAATTTGTGAATTTCTTAACAAATTTATTTAAATAAAACTAGTTGAATGTTTGTGTGAGAACTCAAGATAGGTGAATTCTGTTTTAACATTTGTTATTCTCCTAGTACAGACGCTAGTACTATAACTGGTCGACCACCTGTATATGTATGAAGTAAAAGTTTTACGTCTTCGATTCTTCATTTTGTGCACCGATCTTTCGATTTAAGTTGCAAAAAGAGAAGGCAAAACCAGAGTATTATTGGTGGAATTTGAAAACTATTCTGAACATGAATAATTTAAATATTTGAAATCAGTTTTATGATGAGTTAAGAAATTGCATAAAGGTGTGAAACCTCGGGGCATCGTTATGGAGGTCAATACAGTCCGCTTAATATTATCATCGAAGTCGAAACAATAAAAGTAAAATATGAAAACGATGTAAACGCGAGCTCGGGAAAAATATTGCACACGAACAACGCATGCGTGCTGCATGGACTTTCATGTCATGTATTGTCCATACTACAGATGCAAACGATTCATTCGATATATATTACAGTTTTGCAGCCATACCTGACAGCACCTTATACTCAACTATGCTAAGGATTAAAATCACTCGGGACATACTGAATACCAAATGTCCATGTACAGAGACGTACTAAAAAACTATACACAACAGCCCTTGAACAGTTTCCGAAACTTGTGTATGTTATATATTTGGATTATAAATACACAACACACTTTTGAGCTGTTACGTTGAATGCAGCATTTCCAATATTAATTTATTGATAGTTATTATTGGAATCGTAATTAAATTTAAAAAAAATATTTTTAACCCTGACCTGTGAACGTAGACAAAATTCCATGACAACGGTGCACGTGATGTATCAGACAATAAGCACGATGTCCAGGGCCACCAAGTTTGCTGTAACTTATTACCATATTGCAAGAGAATTTAGAAATTCAATAATAATCGGATCGATATGTTATTTTATTTTATTCTTTTTCAGCGTCGAGTAATCTAGAGTTCTATAACTAGTTTCTTTTTGCGGCTTAAATTCTTGTATATTTATAGATAAATTACTTCGGAAATTTTGTACAATTTTCCCTTGAGGGCTCTCCTGTTAAAGGCGAATTAATTGGCATTTAATTCGTTCAATAAAAGAAACATCTGGCAACAAATAAATAGAATTTATTTTCTTTAATTTCCAACGTTATAAGTTGTTTTTCTTTGTTGAATCCAGAATTTTGCGTAGGAAGATAAAATGAGTGTTTCGCAGCGAGTGACATGTACAATTTTTTTTAAGTATTCCCAAGATATATTTGTTAATTCATGAGGGGCATGAAAAATTGGCAAATATCACATAAAGAAAAAATAGTATGACATTCGCAACAATTTTTCGTCCAGCTTTTGAAAACTTCTGTGCTTAATCCTAAAAAGTCTGCGTTTAGTTCTTTGTAAATATTAATGTAATATAATACGCTGTTTTTTGGGCTGATAATATCCGTGTGCCGCATGACTTTTAATCGATAACGTAATCTAGAACGTAATCAGATTAAATAATTCAACGCAAAACGATTAATAAAATATTGCTTTAATATAGAATTCGTGCACGGGCAGATTATTAATTTAAAATTACGGGGCTGTATTTAATGCGCAGATTCAATATAATTCACTAAGCTTACGTTCAACAATAATCAGCCAGCGTAGAACGGGCTTCCCTTCGTGATGAACAGCGCTGCTAATTGAAAAATAATATTCCATTTACTCTTAAAAAAATCATCAAACGTATTTATTATTTGACATTTTATATAAATATATGAAATGTTTATGATCATTCCTCATGATTCTTTTTTCATGCACGCTTTTTTTTTAATTAATATAGGCTGTATTAAATCCATAACTGTAAAATATAAATTTTTGTGCAGCTAAAAATTTGGCCCCTAAAATTAGAAACCCGTTTGTAACTGTTGAACGTGGAAGTTAGAAAGACCCGTCCTCTGATTAGTTTCTGTATACACGCAGTTTCATTGTTCTTGTAATTAACACCAGGTTCTCAGATTTTGATACGTCCCCAAAGAAATTCTAACAACTTATTGATACAACAAGGCGAAGGTAGTGCGTTGTTCAAACAAGCACGAAATATCAAATTTTCACACTTTTTGCCGCCTTTTTTATTTAATTCGCGCAACTTCATTTCTTACCAAAAGAAAACATTTCTTTTGATTTGGCCTTTGTAAAAAAAATGAATAGCTAAATTGCATCATATTTGCTATTATTATATGTATTACATGCACTTATTGAAATGAGAGCGTGATTATGATGTTACATATACAAGTCGGTGTTTATCAGGCCTTCATAATGTGTTAATTTAAAAATATAATAGTGACTAAAATTATATTGTTATATCTTAAATGAATCTCTGCGAGCGCATGAAACAAAGGAAGTAACACACTGGGTGTTAATAATGTCTTTTCGGCGTATCAATCTCGAATGAGATAGTTAAGATCGTTGAAAAGGATTTCGCATTAAAATAAATTAAACAAACCGCGGCCGTAAATTATTCTCGTAATTAGAAAATTTTTACTTCTAATCAATTTTCAATAGGAGCCCAGATGAATTCGTTCGTAGCAGTAGAAAAGGACGTTAATTACATTAAGAAATAATCGACAGCGATAATAAGCATAAGAACAATGCGAATGAACGCACCAACTATAAATCAAAACCTTTTGATCCCAACTTGAATTTATTCGATTCACGTAGTGAAAATTAGTTTGGGCTTTATATGTTCAAGAACAA
This sequence comes from Serrognathus titanus, assembly GCA_039766575.1. NCBI lineage: Eukaryota > Metazoa > Arthropoda > Insecta > Coleoptera > Lucanidae > Serrognathus > Serrognathus titanus. The sequence continues at coordinate 4,739,154 of CM077916.1, read as the reverse complement.
ATCTCAATTAATGTTCGATATCACCTTTCTAAAATTAACGTGAAAGGCTTTCATTAAAGCAAAGAGATGAGATAAATATCGCATTACATATTACACAGAGCAAAAACAACGGTATTTATTAACACAATTGTAGAATTCACATCTACAAATTGTTAGTAAATAGAAAATGTTTGTAGTTAAATATTACACATTTTTAAGATAATCGTGTGACACAAGTAAGAGTAAATGTGTTACCATAACTTGTGTAAATTAATTTTATAGACAAAATGTAAACATGTTATATAAATTGTTGAATTAAACACGATTTCTTATACAGGATTTCCATTTATTTAGTAAAAATTGACGAATATATAGTACTATTTAACACAGTGTTTGGAAACTAATACTGTAAAGGATAGTAAATTGTGTTACTGGTTCCATATATTGTATGGAAATTTTACAGTTAATGGTGTAATTCTTCTCTAAGGCAGAAGATCACAACCGAGTGCTCGGAGCCGCTGATAACGAATTTTTATTTTTAATAAGGCAATTAAAGATGTGGATTCAACCTTGTCTTGATACGTGCAGACCTTGTGAAGAAATTCACAGGTTATAATACGGCAAAATTCATTTTGGCACTTGCTCGACAAGTTCTGGCTCATCTATAGACGTTAAAGAGTAAGATAAAGGAATATTTAATTTAGAAACATTCGCATTTACCTTCAAATAATTTCTGCAACACTATACTGAATTCACGTTCAGACGGTTTATTTCTCACAAATTCATTCATTGTAAACAAAATAGGCAAACATAGACAAATCTGTTCTTGTTTATTCGCAGAGTTACGTCCGCCACCTAAGCGTCATCCGCTTTAAACGGACAATAAGAAGACGCAAATAATCGCGTTATTACACCCCACTTCAATACTATTCAACAATTTGTGTAAGATGTTAACATATCCGATGGTAATTTTTTTCTAACGAGTTAATAATTTAATCACTTTCAAATTGTACAGAACTTCTCATTGCGATTCTATTATAGTTTTACACAATGTGTAGAACTTTATACAACAAAATGTAAAAATAAAATCTTCACAGTCTGTTGTAGTAAATTTTTACATCAGGTATAGAATTATATACAACAAAGTATTGAAACTCTATCTTCACGCTTATGAGAATATATTGCAGCACAAAAGTCAAATTCATATGGAACTTTTGACTCCAAAATGGATCAACTTCGCTACAAGCAAATGTAAACAGTTTTAAGGTAGAGGTTGAAATATATCTGAATTTTTGTTTTAAATTGTGTTAATAATTTGTCCACCTCCATTTTACACAGTATTGTGTAAAATTTCACTTTGTCACTTCTCAGTGTACATATTACATGTCAATACTAAACACAACTTTTCTTATTTTTATTTTAAAAACAACACATGATAACGTATGTGCCATAAGTTTTCGCACATTTTTTTCGTCAAAAGAATTGATTTACTTAAAGTTTCGTAATAACGGATCATTTTTAAAATTCTTAATTGGAGTGAGCCATGATTTTTTAATTTAGTTGGCAATATTGAATGAGTGACATTTAATTACAAGATCAAAACGTCAAAAATAAATTTTGAGGTTAATAAATTTTATTTGAAAAAGGGAAAGAATTTTAGAATTGAAAAAATTAAATACTACTGGACTAGCTCACAGTCTGTATTCAAACTGACTACCACCTTCACCGATACGTGCGCCTTTTCATGCTTTCAAAACAATTTTCCAAACATTGTGGCGTAATTAAATTGCAAGTATTCACAATTGCTTGTGTGAGTTCATGGAGATTTTGGGGGTTATTTGTAAAAATCGTGTTTTTCAGATAAGAGAAAATAAAGTAATCCATGATTGTTAAATCTGAAGATCTCGCTGGAAAATCAACTAAGGGATCATCATAAAATTCTCGCAGATATGTCATGCTTTCACGTGCTTTATGAGGTGTTGCATTATCCTGTTGGAAAAAAACCATACTGGATTTCATCTTCAGCAGACTATTGACAAAAAACTGAAGCAAATCCTCTCGATATCTTTGAGCATTTGTTATTTCATCAAAAAACATTGGACCAAATATGCGCCTCCGAAATACAGCCATCCAAACTTCCATTTTTTCTGGATAAAGCGGATGCTGAATGAATTCTTCAGGCTTTTCACTTGACCAAATCCCTATGTTTTGCTTGTTAACGTATCCTGACAAATGAAACCATGCTTCATCAGAAACAAATGTCAGATTATTGTTCAAGTTGTCTTGAAACCAGTGGCAATAGTTCTGTCTACTGGTAAAAGTTCTTGAACAACAGTTATTTTATAGGGGAATAAATTTCAATCTTTCTTTAAAACTTTGTGGCAAGTTGAGTAAGATAAATTTGTTTCTTGGGCCAATCTTGCAATAGACTTTTTAGGATCTTGCTGCATTCGAACCCGAACGTCTTCTATTACTTCGGGAGTTCTCTTCAAAGGAGGACCACTTCCTAGTTTACGAGTAACATTACCTCTGGTTCGAAATGCAGAAACTGTTTGGTATATTTATGCAGCAAGGTCATTGTAATTTGCATCGAATTCTGGAAATTTTGCTCTAAAATCTTCGATACAAGCCGCAATAGAATATTTCCATTCACCAATTTCATCTTTTTCGTCGGCATTTTTAAAATAGCTTTCGACAAGAAAAACTTTTTGCTCCAAAGAGAACATTTTTAAAGATAAAATTAAGAAAATTCGAATTATTTGACAATTTGATGACTTAATTCAAAATTTAAGTTGTCTACTGACAGAATTGCCAACAACCTTTGAAAAGTCCTGGCTTACTTCAATTAAGAATTTAAAAAATGACCCAGTATTTAGTAATTAACTTTTTTATAAGCAACAAAATTATAAACTTAAATACGGAGGGACATGGTCTCCCACAAACAACTTTCTGTGGATATTTCGCATTAGGTTTTGGATGACATTCACATTGATTTCTTGGTGTTTTCTATATATTCTGCGTCGACGTTCCTCCTCATTTTGGGCTTCCCATCCTCAATCGTAAACCTTTCGAGGTAAAGGAACCCAAAAATCATCTATGGGACGAGCCTGACGAAGGTTAGGAGGATTGTCGTTTCGCGGAACAAATGGTAGCTAACTAGTTTTGAGTTTGTCTTGTATAGTGACAAGACGCAAGGTCTAGCCAGAACATAGTATTGCCCCCAGCGTGTTCTTCTTCAATAACAATATGCAATTTTGTAAGACAGTTATTGGCTTCATCTGTTACTCCACCCACGACATACCGCCTGGATACACCTCTTGTGGAAATGGTGTACCATACTAGCACCTTATCTGCGAATTGTTAGTATAAAAACCACCGTTTCTCTTCATTTCAGAGTTGCTTAGCGTGAAGTACTTTTCGTCATCCATAATTATCATTCAGTTGTTTAATCCATTCCGCGACAGTTCTCGCGATATGGTGTTCTTAGATGTTAGTTATTCTCGTGTCCATTTTTTCACTGACGAGCCAAATGTGTTTTTTTTGCTCTTCTAGGGTAGGTTTATCAATCACAAGTTAATTTTAAGTTAACTTTAACCTTCATTTAATTGCCATGGCAACAATTGCCTTTATAGTCGTTACTGAACTCCGCCAACAGAAATAAAGTCAATATTTATTTATTTATTTATTTACTATGGGAACAAACTGAAAGTTAGAGTTAACTTGTGATTGGTAAACCCACCCTTATTAGTCTTTCGGTTTTTACTCTGGTAAAAATGCGAGGTCTTCCGTTTTTTAGAATATTCAGCAAATTGCGATAAATAGTTCTACGTGATATTTTGATTTAAAAAAATGCGTATTATTTCGTGTTTAGGAACATGTCCGATCAAATTATAAATGGTTTTCCGAATTTCTAATTTGCAAGTCGATATAAACGACTTAGAAAACTGACCTGTCAACTTTAAGTTAAGATGTAAAACAAATTTATATTTCCATAGATATTTGATATTTTCTTTTTATTACCTATTTTATCGCCTGCTGAAATTTGTGCCAAAACTTACGAGACATCCGTTATTATTGACAGTACAAAATTAATTTGCGGATACTTTAAATGTTCAAAGGTGATATTTTCATTCTATTTATGAATGTAAATGTGTGATATTTTTTTTGTGAATGTAGTTATTCAATTCAAGTCTGCGATTTCTAAATTCTTGATCTGGGTTAAGTGACAAAAACAAGCGTAGATCGTAAAAAATAGATTTTCTTCTGGAAGCGGACAGTTCCTTTTTGTGATATTGGATGTTTTGTTCTTTGTTTTGGCTTGTGCAGATATGCGCGGGTATAAAACCGGAGCGCCAATTTGAAATGCATTTTCTAAATAAGCCGATGGCATACGTTCCGATTGCGATAGATTAGGAGGATCGTATCCATGGATTCGAAATAGGAACAAGAATGTAAACATGAATGTTGCATGAGCTCTTGTGAACAGTCCCAGTCATAACTCACGAGTCGCGGTGTCACCGTTAGTGGCTGTCCGGACGCGCTCAGACGATCGTGGACGTTAGCTTCTAACGCCGCCGGTCCGAACTATTTTTATGTCTGACATTTTTTTACATTGTCTTTGTCTTTTAGATCTTAAATCATTAGACACGTTACCTTCCGCATTAATAACGCACTGTTCGTTTCGGCGTTCCAACTTGTCCCGGACTTTGAGATTTCCACGTAATTAACATAACACAAACCCATAAGATCGTTCTAATTGGTGACTATGTTTTCATGGGAGGGACTTCCAATTATACACACACATAATTGCATTTTATTCGACAAACGAAAGGCGACGTCCTTGATTCTGACTGTGACTTGACTACCATAATAACTTCTTGTGTATTGCCATCAAATACACGGTTCAGGAATCTATTATGATTTTCAAATCAAGAAACCGCAGTAATCAAATTTACATAAATCATCATTCGTACGTGCAATAGGGCCCCCGAAATTCCTAAGCCAGCACTGACGTGCAAACATTTTTAGGACAACGACAGATTATGTGTGTACATGTAGTACATGCAATTTTAGAAATGTTTGTAGAAAAGTAGTTATTATTTTCTGAGGTTCTTTTTGGATTCTATATGATCGTAAAAAATCTTTTGGAATCATTTTGCTTATTTATACCTAGGAAGGCGACTACCTGAAGTTGTCGTTAACCGTACTTTTTCTTTAAAAATGCCTCGTGTTCGGTCTACGTAGACAAAGCGCCATTAAATGGCACAAAAGCAGACGATGCCGCCTAGTCCGTAAATTCGAGGGAAAGAAAACAGTGAAATATTTAAATCCATTTGTTCGTACACCAGATTTTTCAGTAGTAGCGAGTTGATTTCGGTTATTTTATCTGAACGTGCCGCATGGACAAAAAATGCTTTTTTTTATTGCTGTCCTTGCAATGAAAGGAACTTGATTTCCTTTAATAAAGTTTAAAATGAAAATCTCATCTCTGATATCTTACAGAAATGTCTGTAAGGCTAATTCGATTGAATTCGATCAAAAAGGAAATCCCTTTTACTGTTTTAAGAAGAGATATGTTAATTACTTTAAGAGCTTTCGCGTAATTAATAATAATTTTCCTTTTCTCGCGTTGCTTCGGCATTTTTGCGCTTAAGAATTTAAGGCGGAAAAAGGCGAGCAGGCTTAGAAATGATATAAACCGCGTAGCGGAATTTAGGTCAGTGCTTAAATCTTGTTTTATTTTCGTCAAAAATTCTCACCACCGGGCCGGGATTATTACTTTACTTCACCGAGATTAATAAAGATAAATAGCCGAGATATGTAATTACAGCGACGAAATTCTGAACGAAATTTAATTTTAATATAGTCATTAGATAAATTGGATATAGCGAAAAGCAAGTCGCAAATTCTTTTTCAAACAGGAAGAGAAAATAATTCCATTAAAACGCACAAAGCGTGAAACGTATCTTCTTCGAGCGTAGCCCTAGCAAAAGGTGCGTATCCATTGACTACAGACTGCAATTCCGTCAACTCTACATGAAATGACTTATATGTATAGCTTTTTCATAATCGAGTTTTTTGTAGTAAACATCATTAAATCATACAAAGCTTTCATGTCTCGTTCACAACGTTTTACTGCAACTAATTTCAATACTCACACTAGAATAAAAATTATTTCAATTGTTTGAAAAAATGTACCTTTTCCATTCGTAAATTAACTCATAAAAGAAATATCATTTTCAGACATTTAAACTTATAAAATTCAGTTGGTAATGCAATTCAATAAATAGGTGAAGAGTTTTCAGTAAGAAAATCAATTCTTTCTAATACTTTGCTTACCAAAGTATACACGTAAAAAATCCATACCGTAATTTACCTGTATTAAGTTCCATTAAATCTATTTCATTCAATTATTTCTGACATACTGAAGGGGAATCTATTTTCAAATCGATACTAACTAATTAATCATTACATTGATTTTTATTGCTGGGCATCTACTTGGAATTATCTTTTATATTCCTTTACTTACTTCTTTTTATTAGGGCTGCTATAAGAATTCATTTTAAAATAAGCGATTTATTTTTCTCGTCGTTTCATATCATAACGTATAAAAATAAGAAAAACACTTGAATATAATAACTCTCAGAAATAAAAGAGATATGTATTTCGCATAGTAAATATGCACGTTTCAAACGATTTCTTTTATTACTAATGGCATCTCGTTGACAAGTAAATTGTAGTTGGAAGCTCCAGTCAAAGAAACGAAAAGACAGATTCAAATGAAATTAAATATTTCCATACAGACGGTTTTTAGAAATCAAGTTTTATTAAAATATAGGTGATAATTGCTTTAAAAAACATCCGGCCGATTATACTGAAGTTCTTTTATTTACCCTTGTATTATGAGCATTTTTACAGGTCTTAATTAAATTTCATTATTTAATAAAACTTAAATTCGGTGTAATGTAATTTAAAAACGTCGAGTTTTTTTTTTGTTCTGCTTTTGCAAAATAAAAGGAGATGTCAAACCAAAGGTGACCATATTTGCGCTAAGGGGGGTCGATATCAATGTCCCTTTGTTTATGTTGTCCGTGGACAAGGTGTAATTTAATCTCATTCCGACAAGGCTTTCTGTGTACTGGCGACGAATAAAAGCCTTAGTACGTTATTTAAATATTATAAATTTATAACGTCTAAATCGAATTATTCCAAATCAATTTCATTTTTAATTTCGAGTACCTAGGTTATAGTTTTCCATGTTTTGTAAATTAGTCTTATTGATTAAGTAAAAAAAAATAATCTGTTGATCATATAAGATCTAATCGCTGTAATTTACCGTAAATGATTTCCTGATTATATGAAATGTTTTTTTTTTTTCATTTTAATAAAGATAAAATTCTGATTGTATACTATTGGCATCATGTTCTGTTGATGTTTGTAGTGTTTTGTTTAGCTTGAGTGGAGATTTGAAAAATTTAATAAAACTGAAATTACCTTGGCGGTTGATGAACAGTAGCACATATAACAGTTGGCCTCCTTGCTTTCGACCACTATAATACAACCCACGGTGACATATGATACTGCATTCCCCATGGTCTACTATGGGTATAAAAATGGTTGGTAAGTTGTTTAGAATGTCGCCTGTCGCGTTTGATCCACATCGCCGGTATTATGTTGCCCGAACGGCTTGATCGCTTACGCTTGGCAACACTTTGCTTGACGCGAAAACAAGTGTCGAATTAGAACATGCTTCATTCGTTTCGTCGACGAACACCTTCAGCTCATACAGTCTACCTTCATTTGCATAGCGATTTTTCAAACGCGTCCGGCTTTTTGCACGCTTTTTCGATTTCACGTCTTCCTTGAAACGTAAGCGTCTTTACACATATTTAACTCCCTTAATAATAAGTTTTTGCACTTAAATTAACACGCATGATTAATGATCGCTCATTTTTAAAACGCCACTTTAACGATACAGAAATTATTTTTTAAAAGAACACCAAAAAAATCCCACAAAGTTAAAAAAAAAATTGACGGTCGCTAATTAAACTGCATAAACAGAAGATCGACGAAAGAACACATTTGTTTTGAAATCACGCTCAAAAAACAAAGCTCGAATTTAATTAAAAAGATTTGAATGTTTTGATTTATTAATTTCGTTTTTGCTTTTCTCGTCGTGCACTTACTTGTACGTTATAATTTGTCCGTTGGCCAGAAAATAAGAATGTAAAAAGAGCGCCTCGATATTAAAAAAGAGATATACACAGCTTGGAGGTATCGATATGCCAAAGTTAAAACAAAAGAGCACAGAATTTAATCGTACGTATTACACACATATATAATATTAAGATTTTAATCTGTTTCAAGAAAACGCCAATTATTAAATATCTGTATCGATACAGATCGATAGGTTCTTTTAACTCTTCATAAAAAATATTTCTTCTTTTTTTTATAAAGACCATTAAAAACTCATTTATATTGTACTTTTAATATACGTGAAATGAATTAATACTTCCACGCCTAGGGCTTACGTTTGTTCGTATACTTTATTACTTTCTACTACTACAATAGTTTTTGTTTGTACAATTACTGGAATACTAATCTCGATGGATATGTGGAAGTTTGTCGACCGTCCGCTTACATTTTGTAACGTCTTCGCTGAGATTGCGAAATGAATAAAAACAATGATGATTTAGAATGCCGTAAAGAAACTGCTGATGTCCTATTAAACTAAGTACGTGCCTGAGCAACGTGCAGTAAAAAGTATGCGTTATTGGAACGATGCCCACGCGTTTGGCATGTAATTACTGCCAATAAATTTTTAAATAACAAACGGGATTAATACATTATTAATTAATCGTTAATTGGAACATTCTTGTTGACTTTAGCGTCGAACCCCGAGGTGATTTTAAATTCTACTTATTTCCGTGGAAATTCCAAAAAACATAGCACAGCGTAGAGATACACCAAGAGATGTTCAACTCTCAAATCTGTGTTAGGACATTTTTACAAGTATTAAACATTGAAATTTATTAACTAAATTAACATAAATATAGAGATAAATCAATGCAACAGATTCATATAGTCGGTGTGTTTCTTTAATTTTTTATAAATAAAGCAAATTTGTATATGTAGACGCGTTTTCAAAACCTACGGTAAAATTTTATACGGAATGCATCGTTGGTATGGATTTCTCCAATAGCTCCTTAACTATTTGTGTCAAATTTAATATTGAAAACTATAACGACGAGTTCTTTTTAAGAATTATTGTTTTTATTCTTAATAATTTATTTAAAGAAATTTTCTTATTCACTAGTGTCGTCCGACGGGGATAGAATACAAAAAAATGCAAATTAAATTTGTTTTTAAGCAAAAAAAGTGCTCAATCGTACACCCAGTGTTGTGTTTTCAGCTACACTTCGGAAAACACCATGTATATTTCATATTTAAAAAATTAGTACTTGCATCTCCATTAGTACTTGTATACGGGTAGTACTTGTGTATCTGGGTACCCAATGTGTTCCTTAGTTTCCAGTTCCCGGATAAAAAGTGATACCCGGGTACCCGGATACCCGATGTCTTCCCTAATATTGGGACTCTGGTCTCTTCGTCGTTGTCCTCTTACAATTAGTCGTCTGTTTTCAGTAGCACTTGCGCGATGCTCAGTTTGAAATCCAATAATTCTATGATTGTACTTTTTCTGTGTCCAAATTTGTGACAGCCATTGCGGTACATAATCCAAGAGTCGACGATTGCCAAAAAAAATGGAAGATTGATTTTACTGTCATTGTTTTCCACTTTGGAACACCTTTTGCAAGTGTCAGTAGGTTGCTCTTGAAGGATGGTAGAGGCCAACAACACTGGTTTCATGTTGAACCATTGAATGATGTCGATTTTGTTGTCAGATCTAACATTTTGTTCTGTGGCTCCTCTTCCCAATCTTTTTAGAGTTTTCTCCTGTGTCAGGTGAACAGATGAGGGTTCTTTCGATTTCATTATTATTCCTGTGCCATGAATTTTTCTCTTCAGCAGATATTCCAATTCCGGAATCGTGGCAAAATATCTATCCCTGTACACATGTGAGCCTTCTTTCGGGGTCTCAATGAGTCTAATAACAGCTTAGGGGCCGACGTCCAGTTCTTTAGTATCATGTAGGAAAGTAAACTTTGAAGTTTAGAAGTAGGCCCGACGGAGTTGCACATACAAAGTTCTTTAGTCCTTCTGGGTTTGGTTTTCCACGTATAAATTGTTTAACTCCACAGACACCAGTAAAGGGAATCATCTGTTCATCAATGGCAACCGTATTTTTCCTTGGCAAGCGCAAACATGCCTGTCTAACTCTTTCCATCAGCGGTCTGATAAGCCAAAGCTTATCTTTCTTTCGAGCATCTTCGGAAACATCTTCATCCACAGTTACTTTCAAGTGGCTTCTGATCGTAAAAAATCTGTCCTTTGACATTGTTTTAGCAATTGAGAAAACCGTGGTGCTATTTGACCAATACATCCTAATCAGAGGAAATTCCAATATTGACAACAAAAAAATGGTTTGATCTCTTTAACGGTTAGATGGTGCAACATCATGTACTTCACATTTGTACTCTCACAAATGTTACTGAAATCATTGTCATCCATGTAGTCGGAGAAATAACGGAATGGATTGTGACCTCTTCTAGTCTCGCTGGTGTCTTCATCTGGTTCGGTAGTGAGTTCAATTCCAGAGAAAACGATAGATTTTTTCCAAATAAACTTAGGTTTAGCTAGTTTCTTTGGTACCGTTTTATTTGGTTGTTTGACTAGTTTTTTCCTTGTTACATTTGGATTCTTCCTCAGGTATGCATTTAACGGCAAATCATCATCAGTATCATAACTATCGTCAGGCAGTTCTTCTACGTTTGTCTCCTTTTCTAGACCTTCTATGGCTCACTTTCTTCGTCCGCGTGACTATGACCTGCTGATCCCTCAACATTGCCTTCATAGGCTTCCTGCTCTTTTTCAGGTTCAGAATGGTAGTAACGTTCTGTTTTACTTCCTTCCCTCGCGAAATACTGCCTTCCTATGTCATCTTCTTCAACGGCATCACTATCTTCATCTTGAGACGGCTCATTTAGGCCCTCGAAATCAGAGGCAAGTTGTAGTGCTTCCAGCAATTTATCGTCGTCTTTTCCTGGTCTCAGGTATTTTTTGTTGCCGAAAATCGCTACAAAAACGAAGTTTTCTATTGATTTCTTCAAAAGTGAGGTTACATTTCAAGAGAAAAAAATAGTTATTAGAACCTGGTGTCCATTAGACGGGGTGGAAATGGGGTTATATATCATGCATCCCTCTCAGCAGCCGAAGCTGTAACGTTAGTGAAGCACTAATAATCAGTTTTACGACAAAATGGAACTAGTAGAAATGATCAAAAACATGTACTTAGTATTAAGGGTCAATTTCTTGAATGTTGACATTGTGAAACACATACACTGCACTTTTAGATGCATCATTTGACTTGAAAGCGAATAGATGGCGCTCAGCTAGGATACATTGAGATGAACGTTGGGTTTAAAGTAGTATATTCTCTGCTGTGAAATTATAATGAGCGATAAATTGGGTGTCCATTAAAGTGGACGTGGGTCCGAGGAGGTTATAACGGAGGTCATATTTCCAGTTCCCGGATAAAAAGTGATACCCGAGTACCCGGATACCCGATGTCTTCCCTAATACATATATAAATATTTTTCATTGGTAAACGAAAAAGAGATACCTGAATACGTAAAAATGATAAAAAGATAAACAAATTATTTCATATGCACCCATGGTAAAACCAGTACAGAGTTTAGGACCAACTTTTAAAAATAATCTAGCTAATGGGAAATTCAAATGCCTTTCGATCATTTCTGAACACACTGTACATTGGTGCTAGGCATCCATGACTGTACATGTTGGTTACCAAAACATCAGTTCTTGTAAAGCTTATTTCTCTAAAAATTTTGTTGCAAGTCGGTTTCGATTGCAGTAGATTTCTCGACCATCCTCTATACAACTGTTTTGGTCCTATTTGAGGCCTCGTCAGCAGAAGCGTAGCTCGAGAATTCCACTGCTAACTAAACCGACCTGTCCTAGTTATTCGCAAATGCGATCGCTTTTTGACCTAACATTGCATTAAAATTGCAAGTTGCAAGGATGCTCGGAGAATCCGTGCAAAACCGACTAAGCCTACCTAATTTTATCATTTTTAATCTATACAAAACAAGGGAACCCCCGACTAGAGTGTATGTAAAAATCCTTTCAAATTTTATACAAAATATGCTCATAATAATATTAAAAGTATCTACGAATCTTTGAAACTAAATTTTAAAACCATTTGCCCTTCCTGTATGTACATTAATTATTCAGTAACTACGCTATTCGTGTGATTTTGCAAACCTAAACAACATTTATAAACAACGGAAGAATTATTTATAGTGTTATTATAACCGTTTGCTCCTCCGTTAACGAATTATTACGAAGACGGTTCTCACGATTTCTTGATTTCCTTGATTTCTTTTGCTTAACTCAAAACGTGATTATAAAGGAAAGTACTTTGCATAAAAGTTATCGACTATAATGTGTTCTATACTAGTAAATTATTTTCACATACGCAGCATTTTCATTTTCACCAAACTTATCCTTTTTTAAATGAAATGTGCTAATTTACATTTACATTTCGATGGATCTCTTAAAAGTGAACATTTTTTATTAAGCAACTATAGCTTTAAATTAAAGCATTCGCAATGTACAGTTTTAATTTATAGCTACATATAGTTGCTTAATAAAAAATGTTTACTTTTAAGAGATCCATCGAAATGTCATTAATTCCATTTAAGGAAAGGTTAAGTTTAGTGGATAACTCACTTATGGAACATACTGTGTATGTGAATAAATCCATACCAATGATGCAGCCTGTATACATAAATCAATTTCGATAATTTTTTTATTAGCATGCTGTATATTTTTTATAAGAAACGTACATGATGTAGAATTGTTTCTCGATGAAGTGTAAAACACGGTTGGTCCTGTCAAGACATTAACATTGCTTTAAAAAGAGTATGTAAGTAGAAAGTAAGTTAGATCGCACATATTTGTGATGTGTGTTCAACGCATTAGTAACGAAATATCACTTTTAAAACAAAGCATCTTAATGCCATCGGCGCGCTTGTGATGATATTCATCAAAAATCTCCGCAAGTAAAAATAGAGACCGTGAATAGAATCGTAATTGACTTGATATATGTTTGAACGATTGTATATACACATGTTTGTCAGGCTATTATGTACACATTTAGAGGAATACATTATCTTTGATTGCATTTATGGATGTAAGTTGTAGATAAGAAAGGAGGAAAAGAAATAGTATAAAAAAAACTCGGAGTAGTTCACAGACAATTTAAGTTATATAGTTAAAATTTTTGAATAAAACTTCACACGTCCGTAAAATTTTTATTACGTATTTACTTCGGTAACGAAAGAAATAAATTTTTATATAAAGTTATTTCATTTTTAATTAACACTTTTAAAATAAATTTTGTTTCTACTGTTATATAAATAATCAACCTAATTTTCACCTTCAAATACTTTATCTAGGAAATAACAAATTGTATGCTGCATTGGCAGCACTGAATGTAAATTTTTAGACAACAGACTATAATATATTGCGCTAATACTTAACTAGCTCTCAAGAAATTGAACTACGTTCGTTTTAATGTATTACGAATTAATTCATTGTTTTTTTTTTATTAATTCTTACTGAATTTCTATTTGCTACTTTACTTCTGTCGACAGAAAGTGTCTTTTTTGCTTTAGTAGGGGAATATCATATTTTAAATTTAAAAACGGATAAATTTGAATTTGATTTCAATTTACATAATAGTATAGAAGTTCGAAAATAGATTTGTTATAAAATATGAGTAATAACACCCTATTTACTGAAGCTAATTGAATATTGATCGAGCATAAAATCCGCCCCATGTGAATCTGAACTTAATGGTCTTTTTTTTGTTGTATGCTAAGTAGCTCAGCTTCTCCAGAGATGTTAATGTTCACTTATTGGAAAAATAAATCATTTAGAACGGAATATTTATCTGGCTAGTAGGAGGACTCTTACATATATATTTTTTAAGAAATAAGTGACATTGTTATGCATTTAATGCAACAAATTGTTTACTCATATAAACTGACATAATTCTACGCTTTGCGCTTTTTATTTAAGTTTTCGCTTTCCTTGCTACATATTAATGATAGTAACTGCATCATTGTATCCTACTTTATATTAAAAGCAGAAACGTCTGTTGAGTTGAGCACGCGTTTGCCGCATCTGTTTGGAATAATAATTATATAGACTGCATAATTCAAATATTTATATTGAAAACAAACGAAATAATGGGTATTATCGGCGTCTGAACATAAAAGAAAACTTCGCCCCTGAAAATTTTCATAATTTATCCTCGCTTCTAAATAATAAAGCTATTTTAGCCCTAACCCCGCGGCTTTTATGTCTATTATAATCATCTTACATAGTTTGAACGATATCTGCTTTAAAGTAGTAGAAAAGAGATGATTAATAATCGTACATTAAAACTTTATTCACGGTATAAAATCGAATCAAAACTTTCAGTAAAGTGCATGTTTACTGAAATGCATTGTCAGCATTCACGTTCAAGTTTTAGAAATTTTCGGCACAATGCCTCTCTGTTCCCTTGTATTTTAGACTTTACCCAAATAATGCTTGATAAATTAACAAACATTTAATAATAGATTAATATTCTATAGAATGCGACGCCATCGATGTTGTTGTCAAACTTCCCCTACTATTTATTTGTTCCACTTTATAACAATATAAATTATTACTAAGTGATACTTTACTGTTCTAAAATTGAAATATATTTTGGCAGAAAATGTTCGGTATTTATAATATACATACATAGTCTTGTAGAAACATGACAAGCAGATTATAAAAGAATTCTTAAAATCAGAAAAAGAAATATATTATTATTAAAAAGAAACTTTGTTTTTTTCTAAATAAATCATTTATTTTCCGTAATCGATATAGTTTGCGAATGGAATAGAATAGATATATCATCGAAGCTAGTATATGCAAATGAAATTCTGGTAAAGAGTGCAAATCGTACAAAAAACTTAATGTTCTCGACAAGAAAACGTCGGAGCTTAGGAACAGATTTGCGCAAAACATATTCTGTAAACCTTTATAAAAACTTGATAAAGCACCTACCCTTAACGAAAATATATTCCGCATTCAGTCTTCAGCATTCAATTATATCTTGTTCCCATGGAAAATATTTAATCACGTGCTTGCCTGCTTCCGCCTTAATTTAATTAGATTTAATAAATTCCTAATTCTAAAGATTTTTCTCCGTAAAGTCATTACCCCCGCATGGGTTGTCCAATATCTTTAAAAGATCTATTCAATGCTTAAAATTTAATTTAATTACGACAGAAAATTTCTAGCTCGATGTTATTTAGTATATATAGATCGCGTTCTATCACGAAATCGAATGAATTTATAATTGGAACACGTAATCATTGTTACAACGTAGGTATTCGACAATGCCATCTACATTATACAAAGCACAAATACAACGTTGAATTTGGAATATTATCAAATACATGTTAACATGTATATAAAAAGTTTTCCCATCTGGTGTGTTGCTCTCATTTTTTCGCATATTCACGTATGTTTCTTACTTGATCAGTAAACGCCAAATTGGCATATAATCTTCACATAACTTCAACAGAAAATCATAACCAATAATTACTATTTATTTCGTATTTGAAATCAAACAAAATAAAACATTGAAAATAACGTTGAACGTGAATTCACAACAGGTGTTAAAAATGGCCTCCGTCTTCTTCGAGGCATTTTCTAACTCTTCTGCGATATCCATTAATAACATTTTGCAAAATGTGTTGAGAAATGTTTATTTCATCACACTTCTCGATGATTCTTTGGGTAAGTTCCTGTAAATCATTAACAGGCGTTTTAAAAATGGAATATTTCAAGTAGGACCAAACAAAGAAATCAAAAGGAGTTAGATCGCAAGATCGCGGAGGCCATATGTTTGCCATATTTCTGCAAACTATCCGATCTCCAAAAAATCGCGTAGGAAATTTAAAGTATCTCCAGCAGCATGGGCCTTTGCACCATCCTGCTGGAAATATCCAAATTGCAACTTGCCATCATGCAGTTGATTAATAAATGGATGCAAAATCTCTTCCCAATATCTAAGTGTTGTCAGTGTGTCATTAAAAATATCGGACCTATCAATCTTTTCCTACTTAAACCTATCCAAACACCAATTTTTTGTGGATGGAGTGGGCTTCAATGAAAATATGAGGGTTTTCTATACTCCAGATCCTCATATTTTGGGAATTAATGTATCCTTTTAAATGGAACCCGGCCTCATCGGAAAAGAAAGTTTTGTCCAACAATCATCATTGTCAATATTGTTTAAAAACCAATGACAGTATCTTCGTCTTGGTTTAAAGTCTACTGGAAGCAATTTATGCACGGCAGTCAAACGATAAGGGAACATTTGCAAGTCTTTTCTTAAATTAGTTCTGTAGGTCCCGACAGAAAGATCAATTTCTTGTGACAGGTGACGGATGGAAGTGCGAGGAGCATCAGTCATAATTTGTCTCACATTTTCATCAGTTCTTATTTTAGGCCTACCTGATACCTGTTTTCTAGCCACACTGCCAGTTTCTCTGAATAGTCCTACAGAGTACTGAAGTTGATTAACAAATTTGTGGTACACGAATACAGTTTCTGGAAATTTTTCCTGAAATTCTGCAATACAATCAGGAATAGAATAGGTCCATTGATTTTTTGTGTGTTTCGAAAGTAGGATTCAACCATAAAAGATTTTTCTTCCACTGTGAAAACCATTGTAAAATCAAATCAAAATATATTTTTTTTAAGTTATGTTTGTATACTTGTCTGTTTAGGGTACGGATCAAGTAAGGAACATTCGTGAACATGCGAAAAAATGAGAGCAACACACTAGATGGGAAAACTTTTTGTACACATGTTAGTATACCCGCCAAAAAATCTGGGACTACTCTACATATGCATTTTTGAGTCATTTTATTAGTTTAAATACAATTCATTTTACTGTAGGTGGAAAATTAGTGCTGGCAACCGAAATCGTTTTTTTTTGGACAATTGGTTAGCCGGTTTTGGATATTCGCGATTTTGAAGAAAACCCGTTATCTGGATAACATGTTATTTGAATATCCAGTTATTCGATTGATCGTATATTATGGTTTTTGGGATAATCGGATAGTCGAACAACCGGTTATTCGGATGACGGATTTTCAAATATTCAAATAACTGGAAATATGGTTACACGTTCTATTTCCGTACTAATTTAGTACCTAATGTAATTTTTCTGTTTCGTGCTAAATCTTGATATACTTTTTTTTAGTATCTTTTTCTATGTTAATGTAAAACAGGCTTAAAATCAGGGGAGAAAATTTTGTAAATATCTAATTAACCGATTTTCCGTTTACCGATTGGGACCATCCAAAAATCGGTTTCTCGATTGTCGTTTTTTCAAATATTCGAATACCTAGTCGGTTTTTTAATCGGTTACTCGAATAGTTGAATGGATATTCGAATAGTTGTTCCATTATTTGGATAACTATTTCTATCCACATCCGGTTTCAATTTTTTCCGGTATTTGCCAGCAGAAGTATCGATCTTGTTTTATGGTAACGTAAAAAATATAGGAATAAACAAACGGACAATACTAAACTTGTCGTATTTACAACAGAACATATTACACATGCCAGATTTTTTTGTCTGTCATAGCATCATCTCATTGGTGATGTGATAACCACCTAGAGTTCAGTTTGCAAAATATGTTTCAGACAATTTTTTAATTATCAGTCACGGATTTTACTTCTACTATCTTCATACTTATGTTAGTTAGCAGGCGCTAATTTCAGTTTAATTGGCAGTCACGAAGCAAACGCATTGTGTAACGGACAGCGCGAAAAAAGAAAAAAATTAATGAGAAACGTACAATCCGTCGATTTATAATTTGCTATTAAAACGAGGAAAACTCGCGTAATAGCATGTAACATCATTTCACAGATATAGGTTGATTAATTCCTAATTTAGATGTCATGATTGGTTAGTTCGTTAGGCCGCCCATACCTGTCGCCTAGCTCGTCGTAGCGACAAATCGTTACAAAAAAAATCTAATGAAAATTGCCGATCCTCAAATTTCATCGTTTTTGTCGGTTCTAATAGTTAATTATCGGGAAAAAAAAATTACGTGACTAAACACACAAGAGTATACATTTCGGACATAATATTAACAAATACTGTTTGCTGGTTAAAACTAGCTACACGTACTCTGATTTATGAATTTACGTTTAGTTTGGAAAACCGTAGTTATGACAAACAATTTACCATTAAAAGACAGAAAATCATATGGACGTGTATATTTATACATATATGCAGCTTTCCTCTTCGCATTCTGTGAATTGTGTTATGATCATGTTGTAAACATAATCGTTAATTGATTTTGCTATGAAAAATGTAAAACAACACTATCTAGCAAATTGAGAACATGTTGTATAATAATAGCAGATATATTTATGGCCAACTTTCATTTTTTATATGGTTACAGCCGAATTTAAATAATTTCAAGTCAGCGTTGGTAAAAAATGCAGATCATTCGAACCAATAAGGAAACAACATTTTCTTGTTCAGTTGTTGTAGTTCACTATTGTCGGCTGGTGTCAGAGTAATTGAATAATCAAATTAAAAAAAATCGTTGCTACGTTAATGGAATTATAAATTATTTATTAAGTTGCATAATTCACCTCCTGTTTGTAACATATGTATAAATCATCTTTGTTGAATAAACATATGTAAAATCTGTGTGTTTTCGACATCCGAATTTCTGTGTGTCCAATCCAAATCCCCGAGGGACCAATGGAGACCAAATCGATCTTTACATCGGTCTAAATGATGGTCCGGTTATCTGTGGAATTCTGGGCTACCCTCGGGGCCATCGCAAACAACGGCCGAAGCACACGGCCTCAGAATGTTGCTAAATATGATGTTTGCGCGGTTTTTCGTTTTTTTTTTTTTGCGGCATTGTCGGACGCGCGATCTCAGTGTTCTCAAAAATCTTCCTTTTTCGACTCGTTAATTTTTGCCACGAATTCCGATTAAATATTTTCACTTTTCGTTTATTTACTCAAATTGATACGTCATTTATTTGCACGTATAAATAATCGCCGAATTTACGGACACCTGTTACTTTGCCTTTTTTTCTTTTTCGTATTTTACACGAAACACATTCTATTCGTTTCTGAAGTTATGAAAAGAATTTTTGTTAGTTTAATTGACCCCGCGTTAGTTGCTGAGCAGGCGGTTTTCGACTGCCAGTTTTGATTTGAAAATAACACAAAACTAAGGTACACTTACCTTTACTTCGGCTTTCCGAAATTTAAATGTAATTTTCATCGTATAAGTACGTTTATCTGAGTTATGGACTATAAAAATTCTTCTTGAATATAAAAATCTCAGGAAACGTACTCGTAGAAAAAAGCTTCCAATAGTGAGTTTGAAATCTATTAATTTAATATTATAATTTATGTTCTATGAGTGTAGGCATTATTCATTTCATATACGTTAATCTCTTTAAAAATTCTTCGAGGATGTCAGATATGTCGTGAGAATTATGTATTTTATACGTACATAAACCAAAGGTAGTAAATTCGAGAACGCATTACGTATTGTCACATTTTTTCCGTAAATTTTGCAATTGCTTCATGATTATTAAATATGCTTACTGGAGGATTATTCCATATGAAAACGTTTAGACTCTGAACTTCCAACGGAATGCGAAGATATTTAAATTTTAAATATGTTTCGCTAAATATATGAGGGTATTTCGTTAGATTTTAATGGAGATAAGAGTAGGGGCATAGACTACCGTGGAAACTCTGATATATATTTCCGCTTTTGTCTCTGTCAACGCTATCACATACGTTTTCACGCTGATGGTCACATTGCATTTGGTATCAAAGCTCAATACACACCCCACACGTCTGCTGTCTGCTTTCCCTTTGATTATCGTACACCTATATCTATTAAAGCCTCAGTTCTTCATTTCAATTACAAATAATGCTATCAAATATTATGCGGAACCTACGTAATTACGGACCATTCACTTATAAAATGCTCCTAATTGGATTTTCAGATTTGTATTTCTTAATGCCTGGGTTACTCAAGGTATTACATTTGAAAGTCTGAATATAGGAAGTATCTTTTTTTAACAAAATGCGTATAACTTCGCTTGTATTGCACAGTACTTCTATTACCCTTTGGATTACCGGCATTTCTTTATAGAGGGTTGTTTAGTCGTAGACCTTTATCTGCTTTTTTTGGAATATTTTTATGAACTTTGCCTTTTTCGGCATTTTATTTGAGGATTTAAGTTGAAGGTTGCATCTGTAGATTCTTCGAATATTTGTACTCTTTTTTCTATTGTCGGTATCCTAATTTTTTTTTGGCCATAAATTTTATTTTAATTAATAAGAATTTGTGCTAAAAGAATCATGTTTTGTTATCTAGTTTGAGTTTAAGTAGTTTAATCGAAAGCGTAATGATGATGATATTTAAACGATGTAATAATGCGAACGTATTAGAGTATATGTTACATAACGTGGACGTTTCAGTTATGTAGAGAAAATTATCGAGAGCGTAATTAGTGTATTAGAGGTTAAATAATTATAAAGTGAAGAGAAAGGAGATTGGCTTTAGATTATGAAGTGATTTATCATATTATGAGAATCTGAAGGTTCGTTTAGCGTCTGCTAAAAGTTTTCCCGTTGGCCGACTGGTTGTATGAATTTTTTATGGCAATGTTGGACGATCGATTAAAAAGAATATTTCCTGTACGAACAACCCTGTAAAATCCGCCCCCCAAAAAAGTAGATGGGATTTCACGATGCGAGGTTGTGCGATTTTAGATACGCTCCGGGGCTAATTAATGGTGGTTATTATCGAGATATTTGGCATAAGCTATACTGTTCACCATAAACCAGCACGCATTCTGATCGGACAAGCGATTGCACCTCATGATCGTATGTTTTATTGGAGAATTCGAATCCAAGTGTACATTGCATGCCATGGCTAGTCCTGAAGTAGAGGTACGGCATAAGGTTCTACCTGCGGGCCCTCACATCACCTGCCTTAAACTCCGAGTCCGGACCGAACAAGAACGACGGACGGACCGCAACGTTGGAGCGGGGAACTCGCGCTGACACTTGGCGCACCACAAGGGTCTCCACAGATCGTGTTCGACGGCGAGTAGAATTGGACGTGGAAGATAACTCTAGCTTTGCATCGCGCGACTTCGCAATGTCAACAACTACCAACGAACTTATCAAGTACCGCAATGATGAGTCCAAATTGTTGCTTCTTTCGTACTAGGCATCGGCGCTGTTCTTCGTCACTATGAAACTCTGATAATAATAACTGAATTTGCGAGTTCGATCATTGACTTAAGAAACATCTGTGTTATTACCGGAAAGCAATCAAGTTTATTAGATTTGCTCCTACAAGAACTCAGCCACGCTCCTTTCTCCGCTTCAGACGTCTTTCTCATATGTGCGAAGTGTAATCTGGATAACTTTTCGTGTCCGCGAGTGAAGTGTTCCTGTGACTGAAATGGCAGTAGTAGTTAAAAAGTGCGGGGTTATTTTGCCCGGTTTTAAAGTTACTTCTTGTTTAACTGTGGTCCTCCTTATCTGTCTAGAAACAGTACTCCTCTGTACCGAGTCAACTTGCTCCAAATCATTTCACGTCCACTGGAACACCACCAACAGCATGTAAGTGCAATAAGCATTATTAACAAAGCAAAAATCATGTCTTGTACCGTAAAGTAGTCGAATGCTTTTCGAATTCTAAATTTTGTCTAATAGAGCGTTTATCTCCGACATGATTTTTGTTTTTAACTGTACATGTGAAAATTGCGCGTGGGTTTTAGTGCGAGAATTATTAAATTAATTATCGTTCGTCGAAGTCGTGAAGAAGTGATCCTAGTCGGGTTTGCAGTCCTGCGTTTGGCGGACAGGTTTTTTACTATTATGTTAATTGACATTTATGCATCTCAGCATCGAGCAATACTCGTTTAACTGACATACTTTAATAAACATTGCGTTTACGTTTGGGTTTTTATAGGCCACGGTAGTTATTTTATTTCTCCGCCGGTTTTATGCCTAAATACTACTACTTTGTCCTGTCTGACGGGGACTGCGAAGGTTCTTCGACGTGAATGCCGGCGATATTTTCCAGAAGTTAGCGCGTTTTATTAAAATATTTTAATATCAGAAGGGAATTTTAGTCGCATCTTTCATTATTCACTTTAAAAAAGTTTGCGCCGCGAATTCAGGTACGGTATGACTCGAAGTTGCGGATGTTCACGTCAAAATATCGCCCGGGAATATGATTAATGTAATAGTTTAATGCTATATGATATACCTACGTAAGCTGAATAACAAATTACAGTTCATTGTGTTCGGCGAAAGTAGGGAAAAATTTAGTAGAATCTAATTAAACGTCAGCTTTGTGTTATGGAAAGAACTTTCCGCGTCAGGAAATTAATATTTGTAACGCATAATACTTGTAAAACAATGCCGGGGTCTTTAATGTACTTCTCGAGAAAAAAAGATAATTTATGTTTTATCGGGAAACGACGTTCTTGTTGCAAAACTCATCATAAATTGCCTGAAAAACTGGCCAACCTTGTCGGGAGATACGTTAAACTGTCCGTTCACTCGCAGAAAGCGAGAATGTCATAGCACTTACGCCGCTTAACTTACTTCTTAACGCCGAAGAACATCTCGCTGGAATTCTGGTTTTTGGTATCTTACAACTCGTGTTCCACAGACGACACCGAAAAAACCGCCAAACGGCTCGACAATGAATTCTTTAAGCGTTCGGGCAACTTTTTCTATCATTTGTTTAAGCCAAATTAAACGCGCAGAAAATCGAGCCATTAAGCGTTTTCGAACGCTTTTTCTGAACGGAACTCTTTTACGCCTGGGTGCAGGCATGTATCGCAACAAAAATCGCAATCGCGTTATTTTTCTCCACTTGATTTATTGTTAGTACCTTGAAATGACAATTAGTGGGACACCCACGTCCCAAGTATGTTAAACATTCACATTTGCCGCACATATGTATACCTATAATATCGCAGGGCTATTAAACTGATGCTTTTTAAAAAGATTTTATTTTATTTTGCTTGCCGTATCTAACTCGTGCATTAAACTGAATAATTAATTGATTAAAATCTACGACTTACTAT
The DNA here is from genome assembly GCA_039766575.1 of Serrognathus titanus. Classification (NCBI taxonomy): domain Eukaryota; kingdom Metazoa; phylum Arthropoda; class Insecta; order Coleoptera; family Lucanidae; genus Serrognathus; species Serrognathus titanus. The sequence goes on along the minus strand of CM077916.1, from coordinate 4,715,807 downwards.
TCATAACTTATTTCATTCGCGACTTTCGATTACATTAATTTATTAAATCCCTTGCAATTTAAACTTACATCCTGTTTTACCACCGTGAAATTAGAAAAATTGGAACATTCGAATGAATAGCTTGTTTTATTTATAATGAATGAATTTGTAAAAAATAAAGCATCTGAACGTGAATTCAGTACAGTGCTGTAGAAATTATTTGAAGGTAAATACGAATGTTTTTAAATTAAATATTCCCTTATCTTATTTTTAACGTGTTGGATAACCCAACCCGGAATTGGTCGTACTAGTGACAGAATGAATTCTGCCGTATTCCAGCCTGTGAATTTCTTCACAAGATCTGCACGTATCAAGACAAGATCAAACCCACATCTTAGTTGCCCGATTGAGAGTCAAAATTTGTGATCAACGGCTGCGAGCACTTGACTGTGATCTTCCTTACAGATATGTCATTAAGTGTAAAATTTTCACACTATATATGCAACCAGTAACACAATTTGAGTGATTGTTAACACAAAGTGTATAATTCGCATACATGATATCTACAATTGACTAAAAATTTACTATCCTTTACGGTATTAGTTTGCAAACACTGTGTTAAATAATAGCATTATATATTAGTCAATTTTTACTAAATAAATGGAAAAATCTTCGATTTAATTCAACAATTTATATATCATCATTACATTTTGTCTATAAAATTGATTTACACTTATTATTATTTGTGTTATACGATTTTCTTAAAAATGTGTAATATTTTATTACAAATATTATTTTACAATCAAATGTAAATATTTTAGATTTATTGTGTCTCCATTTTTGTGACAATTTGTAGATATAAATTCTACGAATGTGTTAGCAAATACCATTGTTTTTTCTCTATGCGTTTTAAGATAAACACACCGGCAAGTATTCGAAATGTCTGCAAACCGAATTTCATATTTATTGTTAGAAGTTGGACAATGCAAAAAGATATTTTCAAGGAAATTTGTTAAAATAGGTTATTTGAATTCAGTTCCTTCGCATAACTTATTTTGACAGTTCTTGCGAGAATCACTACACATGTAGGTTACGTTGCACGAAAGATTTAAGCCAGGATTAAATTAAAACCAGATTAGAATGTGTCACACATTATCTCGTACAACGTATTACGTGTCACATTCTAAGTCAGGCTTAAATTTAATCCTGGCTTAAGTCTTTCGTGCAACCCAGCCGTAGAGTACCAAACAACGAAAACTACTTTTGTTTCCAAGACTAATACGAGGTACTTTTTTCTTGAACACTTGATCCAAGTACCGTGCATTCACTTAAATTCCTAATTAAAGTAGGCTATGATTTCAATGATTTTTAACTTAAAATTACCAATTATTTATTTATGCATACATAACTTCCAACACTTGTTTGGTAACATGAAGCTTTACGTTGCGTTTACTTTACCCATTTTTCTATGCGATGTCATAATCAGATAACATGATACTGATAGTTATTGACAACTGTCATCTCACTCTTGTAATGCGTGTCGCCAACTTTATAAAAAAAATCACAGCTTAGTTTAATCACTTTAATCACTTGAAGGCACGGTATTATTCCTTCGTCATCAATCAATTTAAGACTTTTTCTGAAATTTAAAAACGTTTGGTTCAAAGACATTTTACTAAATTATATGCAGTATTTACAGCGAGTAATTCCCCTCTTTTTATTAACTTAATAATTCGTAGTGTAGACTTCCAGACGTGTTTACTGAATGTCTCATAAGACCTGCAGACAAACGTAAATGTAATTTTAATGTTGCTTCGTTTCTCGGCTTCACTAATTGTAAATAAATACACATAAAACTTGTGTATATTTTTAGTTAATTAAGCTTCAATCTTCCGCCAATTCCATTTAATTATGAAAACACAAAGTTTTTTTTTTTAGTTTTACGTTTTCCTGAAAGATGGGATGTTGACAGAACCACAGTTACATGAAGTGACTCAGATTGCGAGTATATTTGTTTAAATATGTATTTAATACTAAAAATATCGTTTAACAGTGTAATATATTAGTAGTTACCGGCGTACAAATTAACTAATTGTTTCTCGTTTCCCTTAACACATTTACCCTAAATTTTCGCCAGACAGCTTGATGTAAATAGATAGAAACCGTTAGTTTATATTCATTCCACCTACGCAAACACAATTTAACTAAAATCCCTGCAATCATAAGGCGTTTAACGTTCTCTCTGCTCGTGTAATTATGTTTACTTCATGAAAAATTACGCTTAATGTTCAAGTGTTCCTTGATATGGAAAATATATTTTCGTGGATTAATATTCTGTGTGAATGTATTATTTTGTTTTCACACGTCGTTAACTCTATTATTAACACGTAAATTATATATCTAAAATTAGCTGTCTTCGTCGAATGTTTTTCTTAAACATTTTCTTAAGAAAAACACATCAAAGAGACCGGGCTTCCTGAAAAAAAAGTGACATCTTCCTTCGAGTTGTTATGTAATAAATAAGAATTTCGTATGTTTGGTGGTAATAGAATTACATGAAATTCGAGAATCTTATTAGATGATCAAAGTTATATCAGATATTTATTACATATTAGATTTTGTATGTGTTTGTGTGTGTGCATATCCAGCTGAAGATAAGATGTCCGGAGGGCATTATTGTCTTAAACATCTTGTTATTCGATTCGGATCAAAAAATCTGCTGGTATAATTTGTAAAATGATACATTTCTAACAGCATATTTATGCAAATTGCGATATTATATGTCAAATTTAAATTTGAGCACGAATCCACATTAAAATCGAATATCGGTTTCTCCTCCACACAGCGCTTTAACAACCTATGTCAGAATTTAAATATTTCCTAAATTACCTCTTCAAATAGATATAGCTTCCCTTAGGCCTGGAATTTTCATCTTTTATTGTAATTAAATATAGATTATTGGGCGAATTTAAATTTAACGAACGGGAATTTTCATATTTGAATAATCGATAGACTTCTTTTTAATTTTACTTTTTAAAATTTAAATTCTGTTTAGTTCTGACACATCGATATTATAATAAAGAGAGTCCCTTTCTTATGTAAATAAAAAACTAAAGTATTACAAGTTTCTATACAGAGCTAAGATAGGCGTACAAAACGAGTTATGCTACTTTGTATTTTAATTGTATGTGGGCCTTGTTTATTTTAAGTTTTTGCTTTATAAAGCGTTTGGAATGTTTCACTCGTAATTAGCAATCTCGGTAGTTCAGTTAATAAAATTATTAAGTAAAATTGTACATGTTATATACCAAAAAAGAGTAAGTAAAAATATACACTAGGCGTCTTCATTTTTAAATTGATATGTCAGACGTGTTTGCTCTTGTATTTATTTGTTTGGTTCTTAGCACTAAATTTAACTGTTTAACATTATTTACACTTCGTATTGTGTGATGCAGTAAATAAAAACATTTAAAATTTGTTTAGTTTGCTTTTTCTCGAATATAACGAATTTTCCTGTATAATCTCCCTTGCCCATTATTTAACGCAATATTTAGCACATAAGGGATTCGTGTGTAACTGTACGGTTCGTTCATTATCGCATGGATTAAAGCTAATTAATTATTGGCGTTCATTTAGAGCTTATAGATTATGTAAAATTTAATATCGCCATTATAATTAATCAAAGCCGTAAAAATAACTTTTGTTTACTGAATGTGAGGTCCAGAAATTTTCTAACAATTTCAAAGATCTGAATGCGTTTGATCTATTGAAGAATATAAATAAAGCATTAGCTCTAAAAATATATTGTCGCGACATAACATTTTAGCGGAGTTGCGCCAAATATAAGCCGGACTAAAATTCATGTGTTAATTCTTGTGACAATGTCCGTGACAGAATATGAAGAATTTTAAATACGTCACGGAGTTACTTTTATGAGTAATCATAAATATGTGTAATCTTTATATTGTTAGTGCAAATAAAGATTATAATTGACCACGAATATTATAGGAGTGGCACCATAAAATATCCATTAGTAACATATAAGCGGTAAAATTATCTAAAATAAGTGCTCACTTACACACTCCAAATATTATTGCGACCATTAACAGTGACTATGCTCATAATCAATTACATTACCATATGGCAACTCATTATTTCTCCTTTTATTTTCACAAAAGCCTGAAACACCATTAAACCTTTGTTTGCTTTCTCCTCCTCCCGAAACGTCTCGGAAAAAATGTTTTAGCACATTTTTGACAGATCGCCGAACAATTAGCACGTCGTAAAACACAACAATGTCATTTAATATTTCAAATATGTCGTCAGAGGCGGACCGCTATTTTAAATATTTTGTTGGCCAATAGTTTATGCGTATTACGTCATTCTTACTTTACACACAAAAATTTCTTCTCACCTTTTGCCAATTGGATAATAAAGGAATATCCACACGACCGTACAAGCGTGCGACCGTAAATACAGGTGTCCCAAACCTCTGGAAAAGTCCAAAGATGCCCTTTTATATACATTCTATCAAAAAATATTCTTAATGAAAGTTGTGTAGGTTTCCAACTATATAGGTGGTTCATTTAAAAGTTACAAACCTAACTTATGATTTTTTAAATGAAACACTATATATTTTTATTGCTGTTCTGGTTAGCCCTTGAAAGCTGATGAAAACAATATAACATTTTATTTACTTATTTATTTTGAGGTTTTACTGAGTTGTTTTAAGTTTTATGCAAGAATTGGGTCAGATTCACTCGGTTGTCAAATTGTTTGAACCAAAATATTTTGACTTTTGGCTTTTAAAATACTCAACATTTTTGAAAATCGAGGGACTATCAATTGTAGTACGGTTCAGTTCGCGTATTGTAGGATTAGTCAGTTTTTTCGAATGACACGCCCTGTATACTATAATATGTATGGATAGGCCTTTCCACAAGCTTTCTATTGATACCACATTTTATGGGCTTACGATTGATAACTTGTGAGTTATTATCATTTCTCAATAATCAAATTCCAGAAATTCGCTACAAAATTTCTTTCAGGAACGTTTTATCTCCTATATCATTCAAGAGGTTTATTCAGACAGTTTATTAGGGAAGACATCGGATACCCAAGTACCCGAGTATTAGCTATTACGCGAGTAATTTGTCAGCGCAGAATGTAAGAAACATGTAAGATTAGTGTATCCTTTTATGTTGAGATACCCAAACTATACGGGTATCCAAACTTGCATGGGTACTCGAACTTATTCGAGTACCACCAATTTAAACGGCTACTTGTATTTATTTATGCGGGTACCTACAAAGTTCGAGTACCCGTACAAGTTGGGATACCCGTATAGTTTGGGTATCTCAACATAAACGGATACACTCATTTTACCGTGTACCGGTATTACCCGAGTAATTTGTCAGGGCAGCGTTTAAAAAAACATGTAAGATTAGTGTATCCGTTAATGTTGAAAAATCCAAACTATACGGGTTCCAAACTTGCACCAGTACTCGAACTTATACGGGTACCCAAATTTATACGAGTACCCGTCTAAGTTCGTTACCCATGTCAGATCTGGGCTTTAATTTTATACGGGTACCGAGCTTTAGATTTACCCGAGCACGATGCGGGTATCTGGATATTTCATTCTGGTACCCGGTAGTTCAAACATAAGGGAATGGCCTCCCTAATAAGTATTACGAAAGCAAATGAGCAGGATTTATTCACACAGCTAAAAGTTCAATTATTTTAAGAGTACATGTTTGAAAACAACTTGAAACATTTTTTTTCTTATTAATATATTTACAGATTAACAAACACTAAACAGGTGTTGTAACGAAATTGGTTCTAAGCAATGTTGGGCAGTAATTGAGTATATTTCGTATTTTGAATAAATGAGTACAAGAGCAGTGAGTACAAAAAGTAAGTGATCACAAAAGTACTCAAAATGTAATAGTAGAGTAGAATATGCTCAATTATAAATTTACTCATAATGGGTGAGTACAAATGTAATCGAGTACAAATATAATCAAGTACAAATGTAATTGAGTACAAATGTAATCGATTACATACTAAGCAACTAATCAAGGAAAAACTACAGGTTACCATTAAAAAAATGATGATGACGTCATAGCTTCGAAACAAATGTCTGCAGGAAGCTGGAAGGTAAATTTAAAATGAGAATGTGGATTTCGAAAATAGAAAATTGAACTGTCTCAGTATTTTTCGATATATTTGTTATTATTAATATTGATACTTTACACTCTCACTGTTCTCTGTACTGAGGTACTCATACTCATCCGCTTGATTAATGTGATTACTACACTTAATACTCATATAATTAATGATTACTGATAACGATTCTACTTGTACTCATTTCATTTGATTGCTGATTACATGTACTCTACTCATACTGTGGAGTATGATTACACTGTAATCGTAATCAGTACTCATACTCATGAGTATAAATTGCCCCACTCTGGTTCTAACTTTATTTTCCCGAATTTGTTAAAAGTACATGCGTTTTTGAAAGTCATTCTCATGCAGACAAATATGGTAAGGATAGTATTTATATCTCTTCGTAATACTCGGGTAATAATTGTACTCGGATAGCCAGGTATCCGATGCCTTCTCTATTTTCCTACTCAATATCCGGATAACAATTATATGGATAGTACTTACGTCCCCGATGTTTCTTACTTGTGCCCTGGTAATAATGGGTAGTTGGATAAAAAAAATCATACTCGGATAACAATTATACGAGTAATAATCGGGTACTCGGGTACTCGATGTCTTCGCTAATATTTATGGCTGAAATTGTCTAGCGAAAATCGAATTTATTTTACATTTTTATTTTATCCGCTAAGGATCAAGTAACCCTTTAGGAACAAATAGAAATATTGATAAAATTTTATTTCATCCTTATTATTCCTACAAGGATATCTTTGGTTATGTTATTACGAATACTAATATGAATGAATTGTTAATTTGAACATGAACATCTTGAATGATATAGCAGATAAAATATTCCTGAGTTGAATTAAAATATTTTTTGGTCCTCCGGCCAGAAATGTTGGTATTGCATTCGTCAAAATCGTCCGGAAACAGCCCTACTGAAGGCCTAGGCCATCAAAAAATTTACCAAATGTTGTCAATGTTGACATCTGTGACAACTGCTTTGCAAGTGCTCTCACAGTTTGACAGTTTCTGGCCTAATGATACAAATAACTATTTTAGCGAATTTCTGCAAATTGATTATTGAGAAATGATAATAACTCACAAGTTATCAATCGTAAGCCCATAAAATGTGGTATCAATGGAAAGCTAGTAGAAATGGCTATCCACCACTTGTTATAATATAAAGGCAGTTCTTCTATTTGAAAAAATTGACTAATTTTTCAATACGCAAATTGAACCGTAGAGCAGTTAGTTAATAGTCGCTCGATATTCAAAATTGTTGAATTTTTTTAAATATTTGAGTGTCGTGTCATTAAGAATGACAATTTGGCAACCGAGCGAACGTAACACAATTCTTGTATATCACTTAACATAACCTAGTGAATACATAAAATTTGTATATATTATTTGATCGGATCTTCAAGGGCTGATCAAAACAGCAATAAAATGTATGGTGTTCTATTGAAAAATCATAACTTAGGTCTCTAAGTTTCAAATGAATCATCCTGTTTAGTTGAACATAATTTGAAATTATGCGGAATGGAAACCAACACAACTTTCGTCAAGAAATTTTTTCGATAAAGTGTATATAAAAGGGCATTTTTGGACTTTTCCAGAGGTTTGCAAAGTCAAAAAAATCTTACAAACTATTATTTTTCCTAATTTTAAGCAGAAAAAAAATGTGCATGCAGAGAAAATTAATTAAAATTGTATAACTGGCAATATAGAAAGTGTTAGAAAGAGTTTATACATGTATTTCGGCCTTATTGGGCCTCGTCAGAACTCATTAATTCCTGTTCTTGTTTTTTGAAATTTAGAAATTCAAAAAAAGGGTAAGTTTTTCTAAATTTTTCAATAAACCAAATTTTTTTAAGGTACAGAGTTCTGATGAAGCCCAATAAGGCCGAAATACATGTATAAACTCTTCCTAACACTTTCTATATTGCCAGTTACACAATTTTAATTAATTTTCATAATTTTCATCTGGCAAGAAAACTTGATTTTATTAATAGAAACGTACAAAAGGTTGTTCTTTATTTAACATATCGTCGGCTTAATTTGCAAACCGCGTATCTCCATTTCAACTAATTTTACAGGAGAGTTTTACAAGAAAATTATAAGAAAATTACGCTAGAAAATAAGTTAGAAAAAGTTTTTTTAGCTCTCCTGTAAAATTTGTTGAAATGGAGATACGCAGTTTACAGATTGCGCGACGATATTCAGTGACTTTTAAACGCTTTGTATATTGGGCCGCTTGTAAAAGACGGACAGTTAATTATTTTTGAATGACTTCATGAACATCACTGCGAACACTCTTGCCAACTTGTACTTGCGTATGGATGTCTCTGAGTTGTATATTACATAAATACAAAAGAAAAAGTGTAAATAAATTCGTTAAAATTGTCGATCCGGCTTTGTTTAAAAAAGTTTATCTCATTTATTATTTGCTTGTACACATTTCAACTCGTCTAAAATGAATTAACGCCGTGTTTAAATTTCATTCTATTGTCTGGTTTACGCCAGACGTTAATTGTTGAGAGGCGGATATAATTTTTAATGTAAAATAAAACTGGGCGCAGGTAATCCACGAAAACGCAGAAATTATTATTGTAGTCGGGCGTTTTATTGTATGAATTTATTTAATCCACAGAACGGGGGAGATTATATTGGATGTTTTGTAAAGGTATTTGTTCGAGCAAGCAATCAATACTAGACAGCAAAATCACACAATGCGCTTTTATTCTTCTATTATAGTAATCGTTTAAATTTTCAAAATATTGCGGTTGGTGTAATAAAAAAAAATTGTCCACGTTTGAACCGTGATTTATGCGGCGCGAACTTCAGTATTTTTAGCCCGTTTAATTTGTTGATAAAGAAAAAAAAATCTGCTGTGGCTTGAAGATTTCGCAAAAAAAATCATTGTTACCCAACTTCTTCTCTTGCCAACGAAGCAGGCGAGCGAGCGGTTCGTTACAGCCAGTCATGTTCCTGATATATGGGTTAGAAGTTCGTGATTCTGGCTTTCTCTGCGTTATAGTGGGATTACTTTAAGTTTTATATTTATCTAATCAACATACACGATTTATTATATAATTAAAACACCAGTTTTTATATTTTTTTAGGCCGTTAATTCCGTAAATTAACTCTTCACTGATTTCAAATTAGATTGCGAGTTTGTGAACAAACCTGATCGCTTAAAATGTCTAAAATAAGTTAATTTTCGAGTTCCTAACCCGTTCTTTAACATTTGTAAATTGAAACTAATAGTGTGTAAAAGAATAAAATTCTATTTAATCATGCCATTAATTATTGTAATTTGTTTGTATAATTAACATGTGAATTCTTTAGAAATTCGTTCGTATTTGTATGCATGTATGCGTCGTATTCTTGAGGTGATTCACTTGGGTAAACGATTTCGTGGAAAAGCGAACGTTATTGTTATGATATATAAAACTCGCACCACCTAACAGTAATCGAAATATAAGTGGGTGTTTAGTTAGCATGGCATTCCGTATCAAGGCCTGATATTGAAACTGCTTTAATAATCAACTCTTTGCCTTTCTATAACTCCAATATTTCTCATAAAGGATGATTAACATTCTCTTGTAACTACCAATCTTTTTAATAAACATCGTACTTTTAATTTAATTAAAATATTGCCTACGCGCTTCGATTCAAACTGCACAGAACTTCAGATTTAATCAACTTCAATTCTTAAAAAAATTCATTTAATTAAAGGAAGCCAAAAGAAAAACGGATGGTTTCGAGCAGATAATATTTTCGATTTTGATTCTATTTGCATGTAATTAAATTTGTTTTTGTTATAGCTTTAGAGCTTAGAAAATTTCAGATGGTTATAATGCAACACGTAATATATTCCCCTGGTAACATAACTATAGTAAAATTTTCGCGCGAGACATTATGAATTTATGATCATTGGTTTTCAAAGGTGCGGATATTTTATGTGCACCGTCCGCTTAGACATTCTCATTTGCACATGTGTAGTGATATATGATTTAAAAGACATTTATTCATTCGCTCGCGTTTGAGTGCGTCGTTCTCCGTCGGATTCATCGTTTGAAAGATGAAAACGAACCTTCAAAATAACTTGATTAATGACGCATTAATTATCTTTAGTGGTTTGCTGCAATATTCGAACGACCATAGAGTATGGCGACAATTAAAACGGCGTAAGCCATATTAATATATTGTTCATTGTTCGTGAAACTAATTTTTAAACCGGTTGTAAATTACAGTGTACGTTAATACGTTTATAAGTGGGAAAAATAAATTACTTAAAGGAAACTTCGTAAAAATTCGATAAACAATCAGTAGTCGTATAAAAAATAAAAATCAAATTTAAAACCTATAAATGTGGATGGTTATAATTATTTATATTTAGTAAACCTACCTAACGTGCGGTGGTGAATTTAAAAGATTTATACGGCACGCACACGCCCCTCATCTTCCCTAAACTTAACTAGTTTTTTTAAAAAAGTAATCGAAAAGCAGAGAAATTCATCTATCAAAACAAGGACAGTAATTAATACCCTAAATAATAATAAAATAGAAAAAGGTCACCTCTTCCGGCGTGCAGGTTGTTATCCTGGTGTATTTTTTCTTTTTTTCAAAAAGCTGCTGCATTAAAAAAGATTTTTCTGCGTCGCGCTCACATGTCTGCTGTATTATTGTGCTCCCCCATTTTTATCATCCCTCGCTTTAAGCCATTAAGATACACACCAATTACATACATGCTGAATCGAAACTCGGGAGGACGAGTACTTTTTTGCCTTTTCAACGTTTTAAGGCTACCTTTAAAGTTTATGAAAATTTTTATGCGGAATTTGAATTTGGGGCTTAATAGTTTAAAATTTGCGTAATTTTTTTTTAAGTGGAACAAAGAGAAATTTACTGAAAGTTACTAAGTGATAATTAAGTTCTTTCTCTTTTTACTTTTATTATTATTTTTTCGCTAATATATTTCCTTTGATGCGAATTAAATATCGGGTAATTAAATTTCCCTTTACTTTAAAAACTTCTGAAGAGGTTTTTTGAAATATCTAACAAAGGCAGTGCTGAATATTTATTATATACCCTTAGAAATAAACGTATAATAAATGGATTCGTGCTGAACGTTTTTAAAATTTCTCGTTTAAATTAGGAGGCTTTTTATATTATTTCGGAGAACAATTTGCATAAACACGCAGTATAAAATTCTCTCGCTTTAATTACGAAATTATTAGTAGTGGTGGCAGACCCCTAATCGAAAAATTTGTAGCTTTAAAAAGCAAACAAAAAATCGAGGGTAGATGAATTTTAATAACGCTCACGCTAGCTTCTGGAAATACGTGTGTTCCCCTATATTTTAGGGTTATAATAATTTAATGGCTTTTAAAATAAAAATTCTCGTATTAAAATTCGTTGCTAATGGATCGTGTCTATGTGTGATGGTATTCCTTTGATGATAAGTTAAGTTTAAATCCTCTTACAGATTTATCTCTGGGCATTGTTCTTTGTTTTATTACCGCCTTTCCATCAATGCGGATTATTTTAATAAAAGTCCTGACCCTTTCTCATCCCATCAAAAAAAAAAAATGTAATTTACAACGTAACTGTGTAAATAGAATATCTGAGAACAACAGATGGGTTGGTAAATTACAATAACCTTTAAAGCGGCCCTTTGTGCTCACTGACCATAAATGCATTTGACGTCCAGTTGACCTTTAAGCCTTGGAAAAAGTCACATTGGCAATATAACAAGTCTCCTGTCATTTCTCCGTGAAATTTTAAGCGCCTGCATTTAATGGTTCTGTTTAAAACTATTCGCGAAATGTCCGACATAAATATTACGTTATCAATGGTCGCATTGTTTTCGGTTTTCGCTATTCACTCCAACATTAATTCGTTCTGCAATATCCAAACGTGTCTTGACGTCGAAACAGCGGGAACTATTGACCAACTTTATCTATCACGTTAGATTATTTATTTATCAATGGTTACCATTCGCAACGAGCAATACCCAATTATTTTCCAACCGGCAATTACATAAAAAATAAATGGGTCACGCCGATTTTTCCCTTGCGACGTCCTATTTGAATTTACGAAATTGACAAAGTCCGATCGTGATGTAATTGTGGGTTTGGGTTACTGCTTTCTTTGAAGTAACTTGTAAGGAGACACGTCGAACGTGTGAAGCGAGCTTACACGTGTAATTTCGTGGAAAACAAAAGAGCGAGTGTTACAGTCCGCTTGGGTTCATATTCTGTTCGACGAAGCTGGATTCAACTATGTAAATAATAAGTCTTATTTCAAATCATTGTGGGAAAGGAGCGGAGTCGGCCGCAGGGCCCTTTGTTTACTTAAAACATTTATTCACAATTTCTCGTGAATTAAGACTAAGTTTTATAATAAGGTAACTATATTTCCTTCGGCGCAGACAGTCACACAATGCCTGCCTGCGGATTTCATGGTCGAAGATTTCCTTCGCCGTGAAACTTGCTCATTTGGTTCGGTTTGGAGCGATGATATTCTTGATACTTCATTATTTGTACGTAATCACACAGGAAATTACACCTTATTCATTTAAAAATCGAATAAAATTATCATGAAATAATCCTCGCACCTGAGTGTACATATAATTTATTTGCCAGAGTTGTATGCAGTTGTTTAAAAATTGAAACAGATGCAGACGTTCGTTCATTCCTTTCCATGAAATACATAATTAACCGTTTTAAGCACGACGCCGTAACTTTTGTCACGCAAATTGTCTTTGCTTTGAAATATCTAACACCGATCTGTTCGTACAATTTTCTCCGGATAAGGTGCAACACGAACCGGAGTTTATTACACCACAATTCCTCACTCGTCGCAGCATTTTCTCGTTTTCGATTTTTTTTTATCCATCAGAAATTTTTAACAGAAATCGTTATTTACGTTTCGCTTGTGCAAGGAGGAAAACGTTAGGCTGAAAATAACCTGCTACTTTTTGAACGTCTTTATCTCGACAGGTCACGAAAGCCATTACACACAACAGTTAATTGCACCTAATAACTTTTCAACAAGTAAGTTGCATTTGGTAAATATTTAAGGCTGCCAGAGTTTCGAGTGAGAAGTAAAAAAAAAAGGCGGCGATTAAAAAATAAAATAAATATCACGGGGAAAATATTGCGGAAACAAACATCAAACAAGCTCGGAGTTGTTTCAACAAACAGGATGGTTTCCCAGGATTATCAACAATTTGAACAAATAACCACGGCCGGTTCGGGCGAAACCGTCAAGGAAAAAGAATGTTGTTTTTAAAAATAGTCACGGAGTCTTTCATTTTTGAGACTGCCTGGAATTTATATAATTTATATTTTCAGAAGTTCTAGGTGGAAATATTTGTTATCCAAAAATCTAACTAAAATATTATTTCGGTTTAAAATAAGCTGAACTTTAAGTATTTACGGACGTTATAAAATTTTATTTTTTTATATTAAAAAAAATAGAAAAGGTCAATTTTTTTTAATTGTGAAATTCTTGCAATTATCTATTAAATTCAAAACTAACCAAAGCAATTTATTAATCAGCGTTAATTATGTGAGGAAACTTCAGTGAGTGGGAAGACAACGAACCTACTTTGCATGATTGTTATTAACGGGAGGAGGGGGTGGTGTACACAGAGAAAAAACAATGATATTTGTTTATACAATGGTATAATTTATATCGATAAATTGTTATTAAAATGAGGACGCCCACAGTAAACAGAAAATGTTTACATTTGATTGTAGTATAATATTTAAGAAAATCGTGTAACACAAATAATAATAAATGTAAATTTATTATTATTAATATTTCATATAACAGATTTTTCCATTTATTTATTAAAAATTGACAAATATGTAGTACTATTTAACACGGTGTTTGGAAACTAACTCAATTGTATTATAGTATATTTTTATTGATATTGTGCGTGCGAATTATACACTTTATGTAACAATAACTCAAATTGTGTTACTGGTTCCATATATTTTTAAGGAAGATCACAGCCGAGTGCTCGGAGCCGCTGATAACGAATTTTGACTCTTAATCGGGCAACTAAAGATACGGATTCGACCTCGTCTTGATACGTGCAGATCTTGTGAAGAAATTCACAGGCTGTAATATGGCAGAATTTATTCTGACACTTGCTCGACAAGTTCCGGCTTGGGTCATTTGTAGACGCTAAATATAAGATAAAGGAATATTTAATTGAGAAACATTCACATTTACCTTCATATAATTTCTGCAGCACTGCACTGAATTACAAATTCATTCATCATAAATTAAACAGGCGACAAACAAATTCAGAATTCGCAGAGTCAAGTACGCCACCTAATCATCATCAAATAATCACGTGATTACATCCCACTTCAATGCCATTCAACAATTTGTGTAAGATGTTAACATACCCGATGGTAATTTTTTGTAACGAGTTAATAATTTAATCACTTTCAAATATTACCATATTTCATTGCGATTTTATTATAGTTTTACACAATTTGTAAAACTTTATGTAACAAAATGTGAAAATAAAATCTTCACAGTTTGTTTTGGTAAATTTTTATGAAAATTAACTAAAATTGTGTAACTGGCAATATAGAAAGTATTAGGAAAGAGTTTATACATGTATTTCGGCCTTATTGGGCCTCATCAGAACTCATTCATTCCTGTACTTGTTTTTTGGGATTTTAGAAATTCAAAAAAGGGGTAAGTTTTTCTAAATTTTTCAATAAACCAAATTTTTTTAAGGTACAGAGTTCTGATGAGGCCCAATAAGGCCGAAATACATGTATAAACTCTTTCCTAACACTTTCTACATTGCCAGTTACACAATTTTAGTTAATTTTTATAATTTTCACCTGGCAAGAAAACTTGATTTTTTAGTAAATTTTTACATAAGATGTAGAATTTTAAACAACAAAGTGCTGAAACTTTATCTTCAGACTTACGAGAATTTATTGTAGTACAAGATTCAAATTAATATGGAACTTTTTACTTCAAAATGGAGCAATAATTTTGCCACAAGTAAATGTAACCTGTTTTAAGGGACAGGTGGAAATGTAGCTGATTTTCAACGATTATGTTAATTATTTCTCCACCTCCATTTTGTACAATGTTGTGCAAAATGTCACTTTGTCATTTCTCTCCGTGTATTCTCGAAAAGAAATCTTTCCATCTAATTTATATTAATTTTGAGGAAATGTACATGTATTTCGGCAAACGTGGGTCGCAAATAACTCGCCCGTTTTGTAATCTGCGTTGGAAAAAATAATAATAATAAAACTTGAAACTTAAATTTTCCATTAAGAACAAATACCTACTTTAAATTTGTGGCGATAAGATTCGTCCGAAAAGAAAGAACGAATAAAAAAAAACAAAGATTGGTCGGTTTATCGAGACGCTGAATTTACAGGTATTCCGATTACGATATTTTACATTCGGTTGTTGTTTTTTTTTTGTTAAACTTTTTGATTGCAATAGAAATGGCAGCTCAGTAGTGGGTATAATCCGACGGGTCGTAAAGTACGAAAGAGTTATTCCCGTGGTGCTCATATTAAACTTGCGTTATTTTTTAAGAAGTTGATAGAGAGGAACGATGTAAATAAATAACATGTAAGACACTTCTTACTATAAGCGCCGTAAATAACTCCGTACTTTGCTTTCTTTTCTTTTGAAGCAAGCGCCATAACGCACGTTAGTGTCCGGTTCCGGTTATTCTTTTTATTTTCGGTTAAATTTACGGCGTTAAAAATAACCGCAATTACAAAAATTGCTAAATGCGTTCGCCATTTTCTTTCTTTGTCTTTGCAAGTCCGTGTCTCGTTTAAGTAATTTTGTAAACAATTCGTTCTGAGAATGGGCCTCTTCTGCTAATCGGAAACCGAAGTTCATTCCAGTCCCATGACTCGCTGCGTTTATCTTTACCATCGACGGGTCCTTCTCTCACACTCAAATATATTAAGTATTGCCCTTGCAAACGAACGAACGATTTTAATTATAAGCTTAGCATCTCCGTAAATCTAATTTGGGAAATGGTAACTGTTAGCGGCGTCGCCTGATTCGATCGCGTGTTACTGAATAATATGTTCCTTTGAAATAACCGGCGTAATTGAATGGTGTCGGCTGTTTTGTCATCTTGTCTGATGCATTTCTGGTGAGAACGGGCTCAGAACTAAGTGGAGGAAGTAAAACGTTTGAATTTCATTTCTTAAAACGCCACGTCCCCCCCTGCCTGTATAATCAGTAACGCTTTAGAACAATTTCCAAGTAACCGGAATTATTTTTTCCAGGCACACCTGTTTACAACCGCTCATTTTTCTTTCTTTAATTTATCGCACGATCAATTTATTTTGGAAAGTAAAATATAATCGAGTAGTTCGAATTTAGACGAGATAAAATAAGTACTTATTGAAGGAGAAGAGTTGTTAAATTGTTCGTGCAAGCTCAACACAATCGAAATAATTGAACACTATAATTTTCATATTAAAACTAAAAAACAAAGGGTAGAAAAAGAGAGCGAAGCCAATCATAAAATCGTTTCATTCGCTACGTAAACCGAAGGCCGTTATTACCTTTTTCTTTGTCTTGCGTTTTTAATTCGTTTGATAAATCAAAGCACGCCGTACGAGAAGAGAATGGAAATAAATACCTACCAGCTCGGCACTCTCCTCTGCAAAACGACTGCAAACGATTGATTCAGGAACGTCCGTCCGTGTGCTTTCTGTGCTTGCACATTTTACCTCGAAGATGAATGTCATCCGCACAAAAATAATTGATGAGATTTTAATTTCTTAGTTGGAAACAAAGTCGCGTTTTAAATTGGAATATTTGGTGCACATGACGACCAATAACCTTGTAAAAATATGTCGCCTCGTTAAAAACTTGTTAGCATTATCAGTGAAAATTTTACACGGACGAAAATCGGGGGGGAAGGGAAAATCGAGGCCTCTGCAACGGAATAAATTATCACACAGGTCGTACGTATATTTGTCAATTTTATTGCTTCTACATCTGCGTTTTATTTCCCACTATAAATTTAATTGCCTCGAACAAATCGCCGATATTAACCGAATTTATTTCTAACTTCTTATTAATCACTTCATATCGAATTCACATCGAAATGAATTTGTAAGTTTTAATCTCAATTGAGTCAAACAAACCTGTATAATATAAAAACGAATTTACTTAAAAAAATACGCTGAAGAAGGCCTACATATACAAATTACGAGAGAATATTATGAAAGCCCCAGAAAGTTTGTTAGTGTGAGCGAGACATATTAAAGTTAGAGAAAGAATGTATACAGGGTGACTGTTCATTAACCCGACAAAATGGAACCACTAAAAGAAGCGATGCCCGAGAGTATGGAAAAATGTAAAAAAATTCTTCGTTTCGGGGTTACTTTTTGATTACTTATTTCTCGTAAACTAAAGTAGAAAGAATGTTTTTAACATTTTTCCCATTATCTCGGATATCGCTTCTTTTAGTTGTTTCATTTTGTCGGGATAATTAAAGGTTACCCTGTATTGTGGTATTGCTGCTATTCTAGAGCTGCTATTCTAGAGCTGCGTGCACATTTGCGAGCCGAACCTTTAATGTACGGTTTCGTTTCTGCAAGCAAAAAATATTTTCTACTAAAACTACATTGTCATTCATTTTCAATGTAGTTTATGTAGTAAATTCGAAAATCACACAAACTATACTACTCTGAATTAAGAAATAGGCACGAAGAAGCAATACATTGTTATTATTCTTTGAAACTTCGAGCATCATGTTGGATATCGGATAATTTATTTAATTAATTTTTATTTTGTGACTTTTAATACTTTAGCACCAATTCTAAAAACAACTGTTACTAAAGCCCGTTTTAGATGGACGATAATTCTTTAGAGAATTCGCGACAGAATTCTATTTATAAATTTTATAGACCGTGTAATACAGCTAAAGTGTTGTCGACAGATTTATTTCGACAAATTGCGGAGCAACGCATGCGCCTGACTCGAATTATAGCTATAATTCGCATTTCTTCTATAATTCTATGCATAATTATGGGAAGAATTCTCGCTACAATTACCGACAGAATTCTGTCGCGAATTCTCTATAGAATTATGTCCCATGTAAAACGGACTTTAGGCATTAAATTGAAAGCAAATTAAGCTTGCGTTTATAAAACTGAGCCTTAAACCCGCAGATGTAATAGCATGTGTTTTTTTTTTTAATGCCATAAGGGGTGGCTACGGAAAATAAAGTTCATGTCGTAGTTTGATTCACTTACGTTCACGTTTGACATTAATGAATCTAACCTAAAAATTTAAAGCTGAAGAAGGAGGAGGTGATATGGTGTTATTAATAGTTAGTTGTTGTTATTGATTGATGAAAGCTTTTGAATTCATTCCAGGGATGAATGAATTAGTCTTATTTTTCAAGAACAAATAAAACGGATGTTGTTAAAACCAAATAAAAAAGTGTTGGAAATGTCCACCTTTTTGTTGAAGACAAATATTCACTCGCCTCTGCATAGTTTTAAAAAGAAATTCTAATATTTCTGGTGTTACTTGACCATACTCCAATAGTGGGGTCAAATCTACAGACCTTTGAGGAAATTCCGGTACTCATCTCAAACTGATAAGTCTATTATCTAAAGTTCCCACAGATAAGTATGTCAAGGTCTCGGACGTAGTATGAGCAGTCATTTTGAAAAATCCATCCTGAATTTCATCGTCATGTACGTGATTGATAAATGTCTCTAGTCGACCATACTCATCGGTAATTGTAACCCGTAACTCAACCAGATTATTTATTAGTGTTTTAAAAATGGTGCTTTTAGATTACCAAATAAGAAATAATTTAGTTGGGGTCAAATCTGGAGATTTTGAAGGAAATTCCAGGGAACAAATGTCAAACTGATAGTTTATTATCGTAAAATTCCTACAAATAAGTATGACAAGGTCTCGGGTGTGGTGTGAGCAGTGGTTCTGTCATGTTGAAAAAATCTGTCCTGAAATTCATCGTCATGTAGCTGATTGATAAAGTCTCTAGAATCTCATCTCGAAACCTCTGAGCAGTTAGCGTATCAAACATTTTTGTAGCAAATACTTATAAAATAAGTGCCGCAATGATTTTTAACAATAAATAAAAAATTAGATAATAACTAATTCAATGGAGGTCACATTCTGAAAGTATTATTGGAAAAAAAGCACGCCGGTACTCATCATCCCTTAATTTATTATTTTATTACTTTATTACGTTCAGACTACACTAACAAAATTCCGAAAGATCGTGCAAATTAGCGTGTATCCATTCAAAAAAATAAATAAACATATTTAACGAATAAAATTCATATTTTTTCAATCATTTAACAAATTAAATCACATAATGTGTTATTTGTTTAAAAGTATGGAATATCATGACATACTTATCGTCGATTATCTAATGAAACAGATGGTCGAAGATTAAATACTTTGTTTTATTGATGTATATTGCTATAGTTATATGAGCAGCAGCTATAAACGGTATTAACAATACGTAAATTTTGGTTTATGATTAATCAACGCGAGTTGATAATTTAGAATATTTTTCCATTATCGAATTGCTTATGAGGGATATTAACTTGGTAACCGTGAATTGTGTGAAAGCTTTCTTGTTTTATGATGTGTTCATAAAAACCGGAGACGCACGACCGAGCAAAGGTTTTCAAATAAAAGACGATGCGGTAGGTCAGCTTTTATTTTTGGGCTAGACTATCGATTGCAGAATTTAAAGTGAAACTTATTCGATTCCACCCTGTATATCAACTTCACATTTATGTCTAGTTTTATTTATTTCTTTACAGATTTAAAAAATCGGATTCTATTTGTTTTCTGTGACATCCACGTCCCTGATTCTTTCTGTTGTTTTTAAAATAAGTTAGTGTATTTTGAAAAAAGAAAAATTAAAAATGATTACAAATTATTAAATATGGTAGACAGTGGCGTACGTCCTTTTTTATTTTTGTTAATAGAAGTTTGACCACACCGTTTGTAAGGTGAATTACTCGATCGTAACTCATGTTAATCTGAAATTTATGAATCGTTCGGTGCTCACGAATACTCGAAGGCTGCTTAGTTCCCTACACGACGTTTTAGATTATGTATTTAAATTTTGTACATCTTTCCTTTGATTACAGGCTATTTATGGCCCCTCGCTTTTCAGTTGTCTCCCGCAAATAATAAAAAAAATACGTACTTGCTTATAAATAAATGCTCCACGTATGTGTTGTCGATAACAAAAAATTTACTTTGGGACTTTCTTGGTTAAGTGTGGTATTAACCAAAGTAATTAAAAACTATCTCCCGTGTTTGTTGCAGTCGGAGTTGTTTACACGAAGTAAAAACTTTCAAAGCATACGTAAGAAATTCCGTCTAATTACTGAGTAGTTTTAAATGTGTAAAGAAAGACAGACAATCCTTATCTGCCTTACATTTTTCAATGTCCATTATAAATTATCGTTCACTTTACTGATGATACCACGTGTATTACAAAGTTTCCGTTCGTTTTAATGTGGTTTTCTCCTGGTATATCGTTAATAAAGTTGTTGCGTTTTCGCGATGTTACTGTTGTAGTTAATTAAAAAAACATAAATTGCACTTTGACAACAGCGTTTCCACTTTTAAAAATGCTTTTACGTCTGAAATTTCATGTTTAATTACATTTCCGCGAAATACGAGTCAATTAAAAGTCTGGTGAAAAACGCGATGCACAAAATCGAATTTGAATCTCATCGGCAATGCAAACAAAACGTAATTACATGTTACATGTTCCTTGAGGTACAAACGTAAGTGCACGAGCGCAAATGATTTCATTATAGGAAATATGGTTTAAATACGTATTTCGTGAGGATAATTAAATACGGTCGCGATAATGTATTTAAACTCGGAGCTGTAATAAATATTTTAGCACTTAGTTTGTTTAAGGAAAACGCCGCATGCACGGGCGCAAATAAATGGGGGTAACTTGGCCAGAAATAAATTAAATTAGATTGCCCCACATAATTATTATAATGGCGGCACGAACTATTTTTATCGGCAAATCGGTCGTAGGACTTGGGAACTTTAGATTATCAACACGCCAATGCTAAACTATTGTTTATATTGAAGCAAGTAAATTTTGACTGTTAACTAAATATACTTTGAGGGTGAATTCATGAGCTTTAAAGGAAACATCAAAATATGCACGCGTTTATGAAATTAAACATGTCACTGTCCCTTATCGGGATCTCCGTAAGCGATAAAAACAAATATGTAATTTCGATATATACGCAAGAATTTACACCTTTTTTTTTAATACAGACTAATTCAGAGTTTTTGGTACGTTTGTACTTGGTGTCCTAAATCTCTGAAACAGTTCAAAAATGCCCTTTTATACAGTGCTCGTCTAAAGTCAGTTTCCCCTCCTCTTAATTTTGCAACCAAATAAGATAGAAAGCAAATCAATATATATATAAAATACTAATTTTTGAAATATAATTATTTTAGATTACCCGCTAGGTGGCGCTGTGCGTACTATGAACTTCAAACTTTTAAATAACACGGTGATTTAAGTGACTTAGTTTTTCAAAAATAACTTAATTTTACAACCAATGACGTTATCAGTCTTCAGTTTCTAGCATTTGTTTTTAAATTTGTAAAAATCATCGTATTTCTCTATTATTCTAACTAGAAAGCTGTTAAGTTTTGCAATAAAAATTTTTAATGCCCAGATTTAGAGGGTAGACATATTGAATATTTCTTGTAAATACGTTTTGTTATTCTCCTTTCATTTCATTATTATTATTATTTTTCGCTATTGCAAAAACAAGTGCTAGAAACTGAAAACGTCATTGGTTGTAAAACACGTTCTTTTCAAATAATATGCCACTTAAAACCTCGAAATTCACACAGTGCCATCTAGCAGGTCTTCTAATTTAACTATATCTCTGAGTTTAGTACTTTTTATGCACTTTGATTTGGTTTATGTCCAAACTTCCTATCGCATTTTGTTTCAAAGTTAACACGGAAGCGAAACAACTTTAGACTAGCACTTATTTTTTTGTTATTAATTCGAAAATAAATGAAGACTGTTAAAAACTGACAGCGTCATTGGATGTAGAATTGAAATTGCTTTAAAATGATATGTCACCTAACCCATCCTGCGCACAGCGCCACCTAGCAGATACTCTGAAGTAGGTATATCTCAAAACTTAGTATTTTTTACGTATATCGATTTGGTTTTTTCCTGAATTTTGTATCTTATTTGGTTACAAAATTAACAGGGGTGGGGGGAACTGACTTTAAACGAGCGCTATACATATACAGGGTAACTGTGATAGTTGAGCAAAGCTTGAAACCTGTACTGTATCATGTGTCCTTAACAAAAAGTTAATAGTTAATGGTGTTAAAACCAACTATGGCTATTCTTTTGTTTTATATAAATCACAGCCTACTAAATTTAACCCACCCTACTATTTAAAAATTTTGACGTTCATAGTGCGCACAGCGCCACCTAGCGGATGCTCTAAAGTAGGTATATCTCAAAAATTAGTATTTTTGTGTATATTGATTTGGTTTTTGTCTGAACTTTCTATCTTATTTGGTTACAAAATTAACAGGGGGGGAGGGAACTGACTTTAAACAAGCGCTGCACATATACAGGGTAACCGTGATAGTTGTGCAAAGCTTTAAACCTGTACTGTATCATGTGTCCTTAACAAAAAGTTAATAGTTAATGGTGTTAAGGCCAACTATGGCTATTCTTTTGTTTTATATAAATCACAGCCCACTAAATTTAACCCACCCTGCTATTTAAAATTTTGAAAATGTTAAAAAAATTCTACACAACAATTTATAATTAATTAAAAATCTACCCGAAATGCACGTTATTCCCGTGTAAACGACGAGAACCAAAAGACTACATCTTGAAAAGCGTGCAATAAACGTTTATGGTGTTACGCAGAGAATCAGAGACGTTAAGGCGTAAAACTTGACCGTGAACTTACCGAGATTAAGTAAAATCAATTACGTTTTCAAAGGTGTACAAAATTGAAATACCTACTCAAGTACATCGAAACGAACAGTAATTTACGTCGATTTTTAAAAAATAACACATCGAACGAACGTATTGAATTTTGTTAGACTTCGTACAAATTTGTGTTAATAATTTGTCTTTTATAATAAGAGAATTTGTTTCTCATTGAACGTCACACACAAAACGAAATTATAGTAATTAACAAGCCAAACAGATTCCGAATGTGTTTACTGATTGTAATGTTTTAAATTCTGGCTGTTATCACCATTTCTTTGTACTTAACAAAGTCTATTATTATTCAAACATCAACGATACGACACAAAGGAAACTGACGGACTCAAACGCAAGGGAAAAGATGCGAAATGTTTATGTCGGACACGTTGCTTGTGGGAATAAATTTAATTTGCAATGCAATTTAAATAGAAATCAAAGAAAAATACTAGAAATTCTTAACGGGGAGATTTGAATTGTAGTGATTTATTTGTTAAAGCAGGCGTTGATCACGTCAATTGTGTTTAAAGGTCAAGTTCGCGCTGTAATAATCATATAAAACACTTTTATGAGTGCATTTATTTCGTTCATCTGTTGTTCTTTCTTAACCAGGGACGTACAGTCATTTTGGGGGTAATTGTTTATTAAATAATTCTAGAAAACTAAAATACGTAAACATTTTTCTCATGTTAAATGTAATGTCTGTTTTTCACCATTTTTTTTTGTCAATCTATTCAAGAGTCAATTTGCATATTTCTCTTTGATGTGGATATGACTATAATCAGTAAATAAAAAATTCAAACGGGCCAATCTCCCATAATATTAAAGAGAATTTTTGATTTAAAAAAATGTAATATTTTTGAAACGGTAAAATAAGTCTATAACACACGCTTGCACGGTTGGTGACGAATGCGTCGTACAAGTGTATCAACTGCTATGACGTTAATTAAAAGCAATTACGTTTTCAAAGGTGTACAAATACATCAAAGTGAACGATAATATGACAGGCAATTCCATAGGACCAAGCAAAGACACATCGAATTGAATTTTGTTAGACTCTGTACATATTTGTATTAATAACATGTCTATTGTAGTTGTTTCTCATTGAACGTCGCACACAAGACGAAATTATAATCATTAACGAACAAAACAGCTTACGAAAGTGTTTACTGATTGTAATGTTTAAAATTCTGGTTGTTATCACCATTTCTTTGTTCTTAACAAAGTCGATTATTATTCAAACATCAACGATACGACACAAAGAAAACTGACCGACTCAAACGCAATGTACGTAATATTGGGCCATAGAGATGCCGAAATGTTTATGTCGGACATGTTGCTTGTGGGAATAAATTTTATTTGCAATGCAATTTAAATAGAAATTAAAGAAAAATACTAGAAATTCTTAACGGGAAGATTTGAATTGGAGTGATTTATTTGTTTATCTGTTAAAGCAGGTGTTCAAAGTAGGACCGTTGTTATCCTCATTTTTTACAGTTTGTACGGAATTATTTACTTCAAGTGATATAAATGCATTTAGCTGATCACATCAATTCTGTTTAAAGATCAAGTTCACGCCGTAACAATCATATAACTATAAAACACTTTGTTAATTAGGGGATATGTGTAATCTCTATTTTTTGTTGGTCTATTCAAGAATCACCCTGTATATATATATATATATTTCTCTTTGATGTGGGATATGATTATAATCAGTAAATAAAAAATGAAAGTGGGCCAATATCCCCATAATATTAAAGAGAATTTTTGATTAAAAAAGTGTAATATTTTCGAAACGGTAAAATAAGCCCGGGTAATAGTAGATACGTGTGTAAAAATAAAGGGTTTACGTTTCTGCTACGAGGATTATGAGATTTAACGTTGCTGTCAGTTGATACTCATTCTGCGGTCTCTAACACGCACATATTGTTTGAGAAGTAAAAATAACGGCCAATTCCGTTAATGCAAGATTTAAATGCGTTTTATAAATCGCGTGGTGAGGAATTTGGTGGCGTCACTGTCCGAATAACTTACTTAAATTCGTTTTAATGAATTATGTATAGGACAGTAGGCGTTGACACGTTTATCATTATCAACAGATATGCTAATTGTTCGTGTTTAAACTAATCAATTTTTATTACGTTTGACCACAGTAAGTCCTTAATTAAACCAGTTAAGCCCCTGATATACGAATATTTAGTATAATGGAAATGTAAATATAAGTTAAATTGCTTTGAAAACGCATTATTACGGCTCGTTTTATTACGGCAACCCGTGGAATACTAGTTACGAGTTTGACTGTAAAAGCAAAACCATTTATATTTCACACTCCGTATTTAATATACGTGCAACTAGATTTTTGCCGGGCCCGGTATACGAGTGAGCGATATTTTTATATATTAAATTACTTTAGTAACATAAAGTTTCTATTTATAACTGTCGTAACTATTGTTTTTCAAACTCGGATTTTACGATCCTATTAAAACACTTTACGATTTTTAGCAACCGTACGCTATGGAAGTATTTTGCCAAACAGCACGTACGGAAAGCTCGCGCCTTATTCAGCCAAATGCCTAATTTAGTCAGACCACCCCCGCTCGCGTTTTTATTACCCATTTCGTTAAATTATTTTCGTTTCGTCTGACATGATGTATAGTCAACACCTTTTATATTATTATTATTATTATTATTATTAATATTATTATTACAACGACTTAAACTTTGCTTTATTATTTATTAGGAAATCATAAATACGATTTTGAAACAAACAGACTTGTCATCATTGTTTCAAGGCCAAAAACGAATATAAATAATTGCTAGTTAAATATTAAGAATTTTGAGTTTGTACACAAAAAAAAAAATTGCACACAGTGGCGTAGATGTCAGGAAGTTTGGGGCCCCGCGAATTATCAATTATATCCACTAATCAAGTGTTCCATTTTGTCAAATAATGTCAAAAACGTTTAAAGTAATTTCGTGATGTTTCTATAAAGTCGGAAGAAAAACGTAAAATTATTCATAAAAAATGTGAAATGTACTCTGCAAATTTATTGCTTCCTTAAATAAGTTGTTTAGCCAGTGACGGCTCGTGATGATATGCAACGAGTGAGAACAAAAGCAAAAAAGAAAGACGGGTTCCAAATAAATTTTAATTGCGGGGCTGCCCCGACTTGGGACAGGGACGTACAATAACAACAGTGATTTTAGCCAAATAATTACTTTCTACTGTATTGCACAGTGTAAAATATATCGGGTGTCCCAGTCCATCTGAGTTACATGAAATTAACATGAGATTTCAAATATTGTTGAGTTTTATATTCCAAAGACAAAACCCAGCAAAAATTCACTTTGCGACTGCTACCTCGGACGAATACAACTTAATGTTTGCATTTATGAAGAATTATTTCATAATTATCTAAATAATCAATCTAGTTTTATTTGAATTCCCTATTTTTAATAGGCTTCCGCGGCTGTTCGTGATGGAATTGGCTTCCGGTTGTAACCGCGTCACGACTGCTTCTACTTCAACTACATTGTAGAAGAACTTCCTCGGGGCTGCTGCTGCTGCTGCTGGTGTTGATGTGGCTGGTGGTGTTGCTGCTCTTTCTCGTTAATCGAAGAGACCAGCAGCAGCCCTGAGGATGTCCTTCCGCAATGGAGTAGAAGTAGAAGCAGTCGTGACGCGGTTCCATCTGGAAGCCAATTCAATCATGGACAACGGCCGCGGAAGCCTCCATGTTGACGACTTCTATGTTTCCAAGAAGAAATACGGCAAAAATTCTTATTGCGCCTACTAGTTCCCGAACGAAAACAACTTGTTTGAAACCAAAACGGTGATACTGGTAACTGTGCAACCTTAGCAGTCCAAATAAAAGGAAGAATTTTAGACGTATTCTATCTTGGAAACATGGAGGCTTTTGCAGCCGTTGTCTGTGATTGAATTGGCTTCCGGTTAGAACCGCGTCACGACTGCTTCTATTTCTACTCCATTGCAGAAGAACTCCCTCAGGGCTGCCGCCGGTATCTTCGCTAACGAGAAGTACCAGCAACACCACCAGTCACAGCAACACCTCCAGCAGCAGCAGCCCCGAGGAAGTTCTTCTGCAATGGAGAACGAAATATAAAAGTCAACAATATTTGGAATGGCCGCTTGTTCTGCCGAACAGGGTTTTTGATCGAGTTATAAAAATTCAGTTTCTTGGACCAGATAGTTCTTTTGCGCTTTGAGAACAGCCGAAACCATGGAATGGTTACATTCCCTGTTTTTGGCTTTCGGCTTTCGCCATCTTCAGGAGACTGCAAATTACAAAAGCCGAAACTAAATGGGGCGAGAAGAGTTAAAAACCATATTCGTCAGAACAAAGAAAAAGAAAACTTTACGAACTAGGCTAAAACCATCCAACTAAAAAAAGTTGAAATCTCTGGTAATTTCTTATATGGACATAGTTCAGATGGACCGGAGAATTATTATTACTATATTTATAAAATATTTGTTGTTTTTTTTTTATTTCGGTAGTATTGATTACGAAGATGTTTTAATGACGCTGTGGAGGAGAGTTTATGTTTAGTATATAGGCTGCTTCATTGAAGATGCATCAAACCTGAGGGACACGTTTCTGACATTATTTCAAACAAAATATCTTAATAAAAAATTTTAATCGGAGCAAGTTCAAATTTGCATAATTTGGAGTCGATGTTTTTTGAAATACTGTAACGTGCGGAATCGTGAAACAAAACCGGTGATTGCATTTGTGAATGGCACACGGCTGCAGGAGGGTAACAAATCTATAAACAGACTAGATTTTATTTTGCCCTTGACCGAAAGCTCGGTGTATTGAACTTTGCCACACGTCGAATACAGCAGCGATGTGAAATCGCGTGGATATTTAAACTTATTTAATTTTAATAATAAATTACAAATGTGGGGCTATGCAAAAATATGCATTTAGTATGTATGTTGTCGCACATTACAAATTGTTATTAAAATAAAATTTGTCGAATCTTTGTATGTGAATGAGTAACAATCCATTCATTCTCATTTAAAGTCCGTCCTAAAACTATGCGACTTTGCTTTCCCTTCGATTTTCTCTAAATTTTTACAAAGAAACTTTTCTTTCTTTTCCCGACATCTACCCGCATACCAAGTTTGATGCATCTTCAATGAAACACCCAGTATTATTCACTAATGATAAACTGTGTAGTGGAGTAAATAATAATCTATTGTTGCTTTAAAGATGGCGGGCAGTGAAGGCCTCAATCAGTGATTTGCATCGGGGCCTCACGAACTTTAGCTACGCCACTGTTTGAACAAGTATTTTATTGGCTTCTAGGAAGTGCAACACGCTCTTTAATGTTTCCCCAAAATATTGCTTTAAAGTCAAGCGGAGTTGAATTTATTGCGTTTCTTCCCGTGCTAATTGGTTATGTTATTTATTTTCGTTAGCGCTATGCCCTGTATCTATTTGCGTAGAATGAATTGGTTTCTAATTTAGGTTTCGCTTAATTAAACCACCGAAACGTCAGACTTAATTGTGTTTTGTTCTAGAAACGTCAGCTGTCACCAAACTTGATCTATAAAATCTTCGAACGTTGTTACACTAGTAAATTTAGTTATGGCGAAATTCCTCCTCGAAGGTGAAAAGTATTTTATTTTAATCTGATGTGATTATTCCAGTTAATTAAATGTTTAGATTAGTGGTGTGTATGTACACGTACGACTTCGATGGAAATTACGCGAGGTCTTTGAGGTAATTAAAAATAATAATCATAAGCGAGACGTGTGTGTATAATTAAAACAGATTTTTCTTTTACCCTCGGCGAAATTATCGCGTTGTTGAATCTTTTAATGCAAATTTCAAGGATAAACGTTAATCTGTTATATAATCGCGAGTCGCTCATGTTATGCGTGTGAAAAATACTTCGACGTTGCATTCTTTATTTTATTCTCATCCTAGGTACAAACACACATACGTGACACCATTTTCGTGGTATCTCAGAAAAAAAAAAAAAACAAACTCGTCGCCCTACTTAAATACGAGCATAAAAAGCGAGGTAAAATATTTTATTTTTTATTATTCTAAATTATTACACTTAACGGTAGGCATTTTTACTATGTGTTTATTATTTTATATTTCTCGTAATAAAATATAGAAGATCGTCGAGGCTATAAAATAAAAGATGTTAATTTCTAGGTGGAACCCTGAGATTGTAATAAAAACGCCCTGACATTTTTTTTTATTGCGCTCCAAAATTCTAATTCCATCGAGAAAAAAAAAATCCCTCCTCACACATTTAAATTTATAATCAATTAAAAGTGCTCTTAATATGAGTTACGGCTTCTTTTTACTGTCTCGCCATAAAATAATAATAATTTTCCCGTTTCCTCATTCATTTATTGATTTAACGAACGATTTAAAAAAATATATTGTATTATGTTTTTCCGGTTAATTATAGTAAGCGAGTTATAATTACGTTACAGCTACAAGTTGCAACGAAAAAAAAAAATGTAGAATGGTAAAGTACTGACGCAAACACGTTTAAATAATAAATACAAGGCCAATGCGGTGATCATTTAAACCACGACATTCTTAAAGAATTAGTACATTTATAGCAACGCAGTGACGTAATCATGTGACATGACGTTTGACTCAAACTTAAATATTTGTGTTTGTATACAAATTTCCTTAACAAATGTCGTGCATTGTTAAGGCGATCACGACGCACGAAAAAAAAAGGAGTTAAACCCGGAGAATGTATAAGATATTATCGGCGGGCCGATTTTGATCCGTTCTTTGACCGTACATCATCTATAGGCACTCGCGTATATATCTATATACACATATATAAATGGTAAATAATTGACATTGATTGATGTTAGCTAAATGTCCGACACTCTTAACACCAAGCAAAATATGTGTACCTGTCCAAGTGAGAGCAGTGTGCGTTAGAATGTGTTTGCTTCGCAATCGCAGCCCCTTTCAAACGTCTCAATGAAATTAGCTTCATTCGATTATTACGATTCCATTTTATGGGAGTCTGAAACAATCAGATGGACGGCTATTCAAACTCCGCGTCAACTAAATGAAATTAGAAATCATTAGTCCGTTAATCACTAATGCCATTTTCAACTTTTGCCGAACCAACTCGTTAGTAATGTTTAACTTTTCGTATCAACAAAAACTAAATCAGTCAGTTGAACGACTGTTCAAACTCTGCGTGAATTAAACGAAATTAGAAATCGTTAGTAGCCGGGGAGCTAGCAACGTAGAAACCGACAGATTTTTTTATTGGAAAATTCGAGTTCCCCCGTGTTACAAAATCGGTCTCAGTCACTGGCTTGAGTCTGGCTGACGAATCCGGTTGCGTGTCTAAGGCGCAGGTGACGAAACTTCCCTTGGAATAAGTTAAACAAACGTTACAATATCAAAGATCTTTCTTTTTTAATTCAATATCTATTGCCATTGGTTATATTGTAATCATATTGCAAGACCATTTTGAACTTGTTATGACCATGCAAGACTGACGTAAAGTTGTAGCACGCTAGAGCTTTCGATAAGAGGCGTTGTTGCCAGTTAGATTTTCCTATTTTGTGACTAAACCGTAAGAGATATCAAAAATTATAAAGGTACGGAAAAGCTTCTTATTGAATGCCTCTTTCAAAAAGTAATGAATCAAAGTTATCTTATCTTATCGCACCTTACAACTTTACATCAATCTTGCGTGGTCACAGCAAGTTCAAAATGGTCTGACATTATGATTATAATATTACCAATTAGATATTGAATTAAGAAAGAAAGATCTGATATTGTCATCTTTACTTAACCTATTTCAAGGGCAGCTGCGCCATCTGCCCCTTAGACACGCAGCCGGGTTCGTCAGTCAGACTCCCACGTCAGTGACTGAGACCGATTTTGTACTCGAATTTTCCAATAAAAAATTCTGTAGGTTTCTACGTTGTTAGCTCCCCGACTACTAACGATTTCTAATTTCGTTTAATTCACGCAGAGTTTGAACAGTCGTTCAACTGACTGTTTTAGTTTTTGTTGATACGAAAGGTTAAACATTACAGAACGAGTTGGTTCAGAAAAAGTTGAAAATGACATTAGTGAATAACAGACTAATGATTTCTAATTAGTTCACGCGGAGTTTGAATTGATTGTTTCAGACTCCCGTAAAATGGAATCGTAATAATCGAGTGAAAGAGTTCAATAAAAACTATTGCGATTGCGAAGCAAACACATTCTAACGCACGCTGCTACTTGCCCCTTAGACACGCAACCGGGTTCGTCAGCCAGACTCTCACGTCAGTGACTGAGACCGATTTTGTAACACAGGAATGGAATTTTCCATTAAAAAATTCTGCAGATTTCAACATTGCTATCTCCAATTAACATTATTTTCAACTTTTAATAAAGTTTAACTTTTCGTATTGCTCAATGGCAATCAAAACTAAGCAGTTTACAACCTACACCAAAGTGCTCTATATTTTTTTATTGTTTCGCTTTTCGACGTCGCCGATTAAAACACTTTATATAAACAATTACACGTATTGCGGTTTACCTCATTACTCATTATATCAGTGAAACGTAAGAGATTGTATTGAGTGGAAGAATTAAAATACAAATTTTGTTGGTCAGTTCAAAGGCTTTGCTCCCAACTTTTTCATTGTCAGATAAAATTGTAGAAATGTCTGTTAAAGCTAAAATTTTTTCAGAGCGTTACGAGTAGCAGGCAACTGTCATGGAAAGATTGATTCAGAATAAGTAGTTTTGGACAGATATAGGTACACCCCAAGTACATAGAGGATACACAATTTCCGGATGTATTCACTCCGGGTTCACACAGTTCCGGTACATATATTTCAAATACTACGTACAGGTGTCCCCAAAGGTGTGTATTTCTACTGTGGAGTCTATAGGAATAATAAGAAAAAAATTAAGAAAATTATGTTAGATATCACGCGGCATATTTAAAATTATTTTCTATGTGCAGGGTGTTCCAGAAAATGATGGTGTGTAGAGAGTGAATTTCTTTGAATGGAACACCCTGTATATTTTTACAAATTTAGATGTTCCATGGAGAGCTGATTACAAAAATATAAATACAAATTGGATTCACTCGGTTATTTTCGTTAAAAAAAAAACTTTTAGAAAATGTATAAATTTGGAACTTATTTTTCTAAGTATATTTATATAATTGTAATCAAATCTCAGGACATCCAAATTTACAAAATATACAGGTATTCCATTTAAAAAAATTCACTCTCTGCACACCAACATTTTCTGGAACACCCTATGTAATTGAAAATAATTTTAAAATATGCCCCGTGACGTCTAGTATAACTTTCTTAATCTTTCTTTCTCTTCATGTCATTGTTATAGGCTCCACAGAAGAAACACACAATGTTGGGACAACCTGTACATACATTCCGAGCACGCAAATAGTATTTATTTTATTTATAACAATTATCTAACTTTGTTATTATAATTGTTTCAATAATTGTACAAAATGACATTAATAAAAGGTTAATAATATCTCATTTTTTCTTGAAAGCGTAAGGTGTACTGATTTAATCTGAGAACTAAGATCAAGTTACTTTAAAATATTAAAAATATAGCCTATGCCTACTGTATGGTTTGTTTCTTTGCTGAAGGAAACACTCTCCTAGCGAAGACACAAACCGCTAGACTAAGTACAATCAGCGCCTCAGGTGGACAGTAGCTGAAGCTTGCTGTATGAACAGCGCCTCTGGTGGACAATAGCTGAAGCTTGCTGTATATTTTGCGGTTCGCGTCTCCGCTAAAGCGACTATCTAATTAGCGAAGACACAAACCGCAAAATATACAGCAAGCTTCAGCTACTGTCCGCCAGAGGCGCTGTTCATACAGCAAGCTTCAGCTACCGTCCGCTAGAGGCGCTGAGTGTATATCTGTGAGCGGTTCGTGTCTCCGCTAAATCGGTTGTTCATTTAGTCCAGACACGAACCACTTCAAGAAATACAATCAGCGCCTCTGGTGGTCAATAGTCGAAGCTTGTTGTATTTGCAGCGCCTCTGGTGGACAGTAGCAGAAGCTTGCTGTATATTTTGCGGTTTGCGTCTCCGCTAAATTGGTCGCCCATTTAGCGGAGACACGAACCGCAAAATATACAGCAAGCTTCTGCTACTGCCCACCAGAGGCGCTGTTCATACAGCAAGCTTCAGCTACCGTCCGCTAGAGGCGCTGAGTGTATATCTGTGAGCGGTTCGTGTCTCCGCTAAATCGGTTGTTCATTTAGTCCAGACACGAACCACTTCAACAAATACAATCAGCGCCTCTGGCGGTCAATAGTCGAAGCTTGTTGTATGTACAGCGCCTCTGGTGGACAGTAGCAGAAGCTTGCTGTATATTTTGCGGTTCGTGTCTCCGCTAAATTGGCCGCCCATTTAGCGAAGACACGAACCGCAAACTATACAACAGGCTTCAGCTACTGCCCACCAGAGGCGCTGTTCATACAGCAAGCTTCCGCTACTGTCTACCAGAGGCGCTGATTGTACTTCTTTAAACGGTTCGTATCCACGCTAAATCAGTACTCCGTTTATCTCGGAAACAAACCGGATTTTTTTTTATAAGAACTAGATTATTTTTAACGTGGTGTTTGTCTACGAAAATACGAACTCTCAGATAAAAAGATGCTAGCTCTTAGAAGAGCTGTTTTATATATTGTCGAAGTCGTCTTTCTCTGCAACCATCGAACCTTTACGTCCTGGACGTTTGGTTATCTGAAAACAAAAGAAATAAATGTTATACAACGCATTTCTTACCTGTAGACAATCCATCAAAACGCTCCTGAATTTTGTGTCGCAAAACTTAAATAATAACTCATTTGTTTCTTTTAAGCATAAGGAATACTGATTTAATCTGAAAACTAAGATCAAAATATAGCCTATGTCTGCTGTATGGTTAGTTTCTTTGCTGAAGAAAATATTCCCCTAGCGGAGATAAAAACCGCTTAAAGGAGTGGAGTACAGTCAACGCCTCAGGCGGTCGGTAGCTGAAGCTTGCTGTATATCTTGCGGTTCGTGTCTCCGCTAAAGTGGGCCTCTAATTGTTGAAGACAGAAACCACAAATATATATATATAGCAAGCTTCAGCTTCTGTCCACCGGAGGCGCGGTTCATGTATTATCACGCTTCAGCTACCGTCCGCTAGAGACGCTGAATGTACGTCTCTGAGCGGTTCGTGTTTCCGCTAAATTAGGTTATTCCCCCAGCGGAGACATAAACCATTCAAAGGAATACAATCAGCGCCTCAGGTGGACAGTAGCTATAGCTAGCTGTATGAACTGCGCCTCTGGTGGACAGTAGCTGAAGCTTGTTGTATATTTTGTGATTCGGTCTCCACTAATTAGTAGTGACACAAAGTGTAAAACATACATAATAACTGCCTTATTTGCCGTCCGATTTCGATGCCCCTTGGTAGGGATGTTCAGGGAACCTTAAGGGATGTCTCGATACTATCAAAACATTTGTTCCTTACATTTATGTGATTCCGGTCCAAATATTCAGAAATCGCGTTAAATTTCGCTGGAATTTTTCCGCGTCGGCTGCGCCGGATCCGACACCTCCTGGCGTATCATATGATCCTGGTACAAGGTTTAAAAATTACAGCAAATTTCGCCGGAATTTTTCCGCGTCGAATGCGCCGGGTTCGAAACCTCCTCGCGTATCATATGATCCTGGTACAAGAATTAAAAATTGCAGCAAATTTCGCCGGAATTTTTCCGCGTCGGATGCTCTCTGTTTGAGACCTCCTCACATATCATGTGATCCTGGTACAAGGTTTAAAAATTACAGCAAATTTCGCCGGAATTTTTCCGCGTCGATTGCGCCGGGTTCGAAACCTCCTTGCATATCATATGATCCTGGTACAAGAATTAAAAATTGCAGCAAATTTCGCCGGAATTTTTCCGCGTCGGATGCTCTCTGTTTGAGACCTCCTCGCATATCATATGATCCTGGTACAAGGTTTAAAAATTACAGCAAATTTCGCCGGAATTTTTCCGCGTCGAATACGCCGGGCTCGAAACCTCCTCGCGTATCATATGATCCTGGTACAAGAATTAAAAATTGCAGCAAATTTCGTCGGAATTTTTCCGCGTCGGATGCTCTCTGTTTGAGACCTCCTCGCATATCATATGATCCTGGTACAAGGTTTAAAAATTACAGCAAATTTCGCCGGAATTTTTCCGCGTCGAATACGCCGGGCTCGAAACCTCCTCGCGTATCATATGATCCTGGTACAAGAATTAAAAATTGCAGCAAATTTCGTCGGAATTTTTCCGCGTCGGATGCTCTCTGTTTGAGACCTCCTCGCATATCATATGATCCTGGTACAAGGTTTAAAAATTACAGCAAATTTCGCCGGAATTTTTCAGCGTCGAATGCGCCGGGTTCGAAACCTCCTCGCATATCATATGATCCTGGTACAAGAATTAAAAATTGCAGCAAATTTCGTCGGAATTTTTCCGCGTCGGATGCTCTCTGTTTGAGACCTCCTCACATATCATATGATCCTGGTACAAGGTTTAAAAATTACAGCAAATTTCGCCGGAATTTTTCCGCGTCGAATGCGCCGGGTTCGAAACCTCCTTGCATATCATATGATCCTGGTACAAGAATTAAAAATTGCAGCAAATTTCGCCGGAATTTTTCCGCGTCGGATGCTCTCTGTTTGAGACCTCCTCGCATATCATATGATCCTGGTACAAGGTTTAAAAATTACAGCAAATTTCGCCGGAATTTTTCCGCGTCGAATGCGCCGGGTTCGAAACCTCCTCGCATATCATATGATCCTGGTACAAGAATTAAAAATTGCAGCAAATTTCGCCGGAATTTTTCCGCGTCGGATGCTCTCTGTTTGAGACCTCCTCGCATATCATATGATCCTGGTACAAGGTTTAAAAATTACAGCAAATTTCGCCGGAATTTTTCCGCGTCGAATGCGCCGGGTTCGAAACCTCCTCGCATATCATATGATCCTGGTACAAGAATTAAAAATTGCAGCAAATTTCGCCGGAATTTTTCCGCGTCGGATGCTCTCTGTTTGAGACCTCCTCGCATATCATACTTTCAGCTACTGTCCACCAGAAGCGCTGTTCATGCAGCAAGCTTCAAATGCCGTCCGCTAGAGGCGCTGAATGTACGCCTCTGAGCGGTTCGTGCCTGCTCTAAATCGGTTATTCGTTTAGCACAGACACGAACCACTTAAAGAAATACAATTAGCGCCTCTGGTGGTTAATGTCGAAGCTTGTTGTAAGTGCAGCGCCTCTCTTAAAAAATCTGTTTTATATATCATCGAAGTCTAGCTGAACCACCATCTAAGTCCTCGTGGCTTGGTTAGCTGAAAACAAAAGAAATAAGTGCTACACTAGAAATAAATGTTGCTTAACGCATTCCTTCCTGTTCACAATGGAGTACCCGTTGACAAAACCATCAAAACTGTCCTGGGTTTTGTGAAAGTCACAAAACCGCAAGGGAGATAGAGGGAGGGGGTAGACGAGGACTCTTATCTCATCTGGAAAGGAAATTCGGATCCTGTGAGACTTACCACCAAATTTGTTCTAAGAGTTCCAATGTTACAATTAGTTTACGACGACAGGAATCAAAATCATGGTCAATGTGGTGATGTTTTGAATCTTTCTGCAGCTTTGATCGCTGCACTCGTCGAAATAGTCAAAATATTGGAAACTGGATAGAAAAACAGAAAGAAATGATTATAGTTGTAGAAGATTTCTTTCTCGTTCCTACAAATATTATTTGTACAGAGAATTTGTATTAGCCAATCAAGTGCAATGGGACAAGTACTGTGATCTACTTTGTACAAAGCTTTCTCTTAATACTTGCCCTTCACACGCACGTCTTGAAAACACATTCCAGTATGTTGTCCAGTTCATGGAATACACCACAACTCATGGCGAAAAACTAAAAAAATTACGACGAACGTTCATCTACATTGTATCGTCGTTTCTTCCATCTTCTTCATTGCCTTAGCGTTCGAACCACGCTCGTTATAAACGTGAAAACAAAAAGAAAACCACATCGAACACAATTGAGAAGACATAGCGAGGAGATTTCAGTCATTTTCTAATACCTCGTTGTCTTAAAAATAAAAATATTAAGTGTTAATCATTTAATCTTCATTCAATTCTACTACAGTGTAACGATTTGTGACAAAGAACAATGGGCCATTTACCGCGTAAATAAAGAAATAAAAATTCAAGAAATAATTGCCGAATATTTGTCTTGCATTTTAAATAAGGCAACGCGGTGGAGTTTCGTGCTCTTTCGGGCACTGTAAAACTCGACCACTGTGTTCCATTATCTTTTTTTTTGCAAGTGTTCTTTCTTAGACGCAATTTTAATGAGACGTCTTAAAACATCTAACGGACACGCCGAATGTCAACATAAGTTATTTGTATTTGGACGCGTACAAGTTTACAAGAAATTCGAGCCAAATTCGATCAAATTTATATCGTAAAACAGAGCAAACCGTTAGTATAACAGCATGTCGACGCGAGATCAGAACATGTTTCCGACTTTGCAGAAGTCGCGGATATTACCATACAATGGTACTCAAAACAACGACGATTCACATCAAATTGTGTATATTATTAAAATGCGAATTATTTTGAATATTTCATAAATAAAACACAAGCACTATCTCTGCCCGCACCCGATTCGGAGTCGTCGTAGCAATTCGACTCAAAAAATAATAAAAAATTTAACTTCTTACAAAGAAAACTAATTGAGGATGCGAACGGAATTCTTGAAAGTTCAACTGGCACAAGTTTATCGCCAAACATATGAGAACGTCTAATCAAATACATTTAAGAGGTCCGTCTGTATACGTAGAACTTTGTCGCAACATCTGAAATTGAATTATAAATTACGTTTGTATTTGGGATTCTGCAGGTTTAAAAAGTCTACAAAAGTTTCACTATGTTATACAACAAGTGAAATTCACTTTATGCACGTGACATATTTAAAAACCACGCGGAATGTGCCAAAAGTTTTAAGCTTTGTACTTATTGAATTTGATCGAATTACACGTGAAATTGATGCATGAATTTGATTGACGTGACTTTTAAGAATTAACAATCCAGAACGTTTGATGTAGTTTAATTAACGTTTGTTTGCAACTGACGTAGTTCGTAGGAAACAAAGCGGGGAATAAATTGGGTACGTATATGACTATAATTGGCATGAAACAGTTTGGTCCTGTGTACGTAACAACGCAAGCTTATTTTGCATTTATGCAAGATGAAAAGATTTCAAACCGTTTTTAATATTTATGACTCCTTTTCTCGAATTTTGGACAGAGCTTGTTAAGTAACATCTGTATTGTATATTTATTGACGGCGGATCCGTTGTTAAAAATGATGTCCGACTTTTTGTTTTTGATTCGTGTGATCAGGTTTTTTCGCTTGCGCAATGCGCGCTCTTTTTTTTCGCCCTGTAACTAAAATTAACCAGTTTTTTGTTGTTTAAATTGTGTCGATATTTTTGCGGCCTTATTATCGAGATTTATTGCGCTCGGCTCTGGTTACACTGACAGAAATTTTACTAATTTTATTGCAAACCCGTTCCAAATCACATCGTACGTTCTTTCTTTTTCTCCATCTTATTTTTTTTTTTTTCGACGAGCTATTATTTATCAAATTTAAAATCACATAATTTAAGCCGCGCTAATTTAAAAGAACGTTAAGTAACCAGCAAATCATTCCTCTTAATTAAAAAAAAATAACAACTATAATATACAGGGTCATTTCCAGAAGAATCTGAAAGACGCGGATACAAAACATTGGTCGACCATTCAGTTTATTACGATTTCTTACATTCTTATATATATTATTTTCCTTCTCCTTATTAGTTTAATATTTTTATGCACTACGACATTATTATTTATATTAGGAGTATTTTGTTAACTCATTGGGGGTGTCCAATAAAACATTATTATTATTATTGTTAAAGTGTTGAAACTCTACCTTCCTGCTTACGGGAATTTATTGTAGTACAAAAGTCAAATTAGTATGGAGCAATCGATTTTACAACACAACATAATAGATTAATAATAAGTTTAAAAAAAAAACAATTGTTATAATTACAACAATTACACTTCACACTCTAGTTAGGTTTTACCCGGATTTCCCTAACTCTTGCAGTAAATACTTAACAGAACTCCAGTATTTATTGCAAGAGTTAGGGAAATCGTACGAGTATGGTGTGTAATTATTGTAATTATAAAAAAAAATTGTCGCGATCTAACTTTTCAGTTGTAATTATAGTTTAAATAATTGCAACAATTTGACATTTTTCAGCTGATTTCAAATTTCAATTGTAAACTTTTTTAAGGCAGAGGTGGAAATATGTCTGAATTTTTAAAAACAATTGCGTTAATAATTTCTCCACATCCGTTTTACAAAATACGAGGGTCAAGCTGAATTTATTGAGAATAAAAACACGGTTTTATTTTAAATATGCTCCTGTAATTCCCTTCAGCAATGAAACGCTTGACCATTCTTTCTTTCCACTGTTCAAAAGCTCCCAATCAATCATCTTTCAAAATACCTTCAAAATAAGCGTGAACTGCGGCATTAATCTCGTCTTCTGACGAAAATCTTCTACCCCGCAAATTCCTTTTAAGCCCAAAAAATAGCCAAAAGTCGGATAGGGCGGATATTCTATTACTTTTTGTATTTTTTCTGCCAAAAACTGAAGAGTTAGAGCTGCCGTATGGGACGATGCATTATCATGGTGCAGCATAATTCCCTTGTCTGAAAATCTACTGAACATTTCAGGCAAACATTTTTCAGTGTACCATTTAGCTGTAACTGTCTTTCGTCTATCTAATTGCCTTTACTAGGCCCGTACTTCTGAAGAACACCACATACATAACTTTTTTCAGAATTCGCTGCTTCTTGGTCATTGTTGGAGTTTCCTCATCTTCGTGAAACCATACACGACTCTCTTGGCAAGTAGGTACGTCGAGAAATGGAATGTAAGTTTCGTCACCTGTCAATATTTTGAAAAAAATAAAGAGTTGCTCTAAATAACACTGTATGTTACTAGATTTTCTTATTCTCAATAAATTCAGTTTTACCCTCGTATTGTGTAAAATTTCACTTTATCATTTCCCTCCGTCTGCTAACTGTGAATGACCCTGTATTAAAAAAAAATCTAAAGAATATTTTCAGAGCAATATAAAAATAATAAATTATTGTAAATGTCCGGTTGGAGATTTTTGCGAATGGTCTAAGGATAGTGATATATTAAAGGCGTAATCTATCATTATCCTTTGGTTAAAAGAGGATCGAAAATAAAAAGCGCGTTGTACCTCCTTATTAGTACGTACATAAGCTGTATAGTGAAACCTGTAATACATAGCCCGCTAGCGCTGTCAAGACGATTGATTAATAATCGATAGAAACGTTCAATAGGTCATTTCCGCCACATGAAGAAATTTTTAAAAGCGCGACTACGGGCGAGCGTGTAATATTATGGCCGGTCTAAAAATACCAACATATGAACATTCCTCCGGCGTTGTACATCTGCATCGGCTCGTACCTTCATTACATAAATCAGAAAACAAATTAAATTACGTAACAAGTTATGATTAAAAGTCAAAAGATAAGTTTTTAACGAATCCTCTTTTTCGTTCGTATAAAATCAAGCTCACTGTTCATGGATGTGTTTTTTTGGCGGACGAGTTAGTAAACTAATAAAACCATAGAGATTTCTTTGTTACCCAAAGAGATAATGCCCTTTTTATAATGAGAAGAACAATGGATAACAAGTCATTGTTTTTCTTTTTTTCGTCATTTTCTACGGACTTAATTATTTTCTTTTAATATCGACGGTTTTGCATGTAGTATACTTACTCATCGCCCGTATCGACGAACGAGAATTTGATTAAAGGCGAAAAGAATCCGTTAATGTGGAAGAGAAGATGATCGGGGAGGAAGACGAGCAGACGTTAAGAATTTTGAATACAAAGGAACAAAAGACAATTCCGCGAATTGCGAACGCAGTGGATTATCGGCGCGCAATGTTTAAATTTTTTTTTTTTGGTCGAAGAGAGAGGTATTTAAAATTTAATAAAAATGTTTGATTTAATTACGAACGGGTACGAAAAAAAAACGCGACGTGTTTCACGTAGCCGCGTAACAAAAACAATGGGACAATAAAATCTTATTACGCCGCAAGAAAAAGTAAAGTGCGCCGTTTTAATAATAAGCAGTAAAAATAATTAATACCGGAGTTAATTGAAACACGGCTGGGGGAAAAAAATTATCTCTCGCAACAAATCTCCAATTAGAATCGGGATCGTACGTATTGATTTATGAACAGACGGAAATTGCTTGTTTATAGAACTGAGACATTCGGGGATTTTGCTGTTATTAAACAATGCTAACGATGTCGAACGAAGATTATCCCGGCGTCTTTTGCCCGGAGGAAGTTCGGGGCGGATTTGGAAAAATCGCCCGGAATCTGAATGTAATGCGTAAAAGCAGCGAACATTGGTAACGATATAAAAAAAACCCGGGAATGACATAGAATATGACAGATTGTCGGAGGTAGAAGTTTGAAAAGGCCCGTAAGACTAGAAACGATTCGACTTTCGTTCCCATCTAGAGTGCCAGGACCGGTTTACTCAGATCGTTATTGTTCGACGTCGTTCGTCGGTTCATAACCTATCTTTATCTTTCATTGTGTGTGATTCGGAGATTTATTTTGAACTGCCCAAAGAAAGAAATATTCTTGTAAAGTCTCAGCGTACAACATTCCACTAGTCGTTTTCGAAAATGAAACCCGCTGTCTCATCTTAACTTACGAGATATTACCATTGTATTTTTTATTCCTCCTCGCAATCAAACGGCAAAGAAATTCGTGCTATATTTTAAACGACTTCCAATAAATCACGCGCGCGCCTCGTAAAAATATCCACTTCTTTTTGTAATTATTCCGAAAAGGCTTCAAAAATTGCTTCATTTCGACCGAAAAAAAAAGAAAGAAAACAAAAAAAAAGACGTCGATAATACACAGTTCGACGCAGTTGTTAAATTATACATTTTATAACTTAGGCTAATAAATACGTACGCAGATGGAATGCAGTAGTTTTAAACGTTAAACTTGAAAATTCAGGATCATATAATTGTACGTAGCATAAGAAGAGAGATCACGAGAAACTCGAGATGAAAACGGCGTACGTTCATATGTGTTGCCGGGGTACTATTTACGATTGATTATAAACCAAAGCCACGCCATAAACAAACAATAATGGCTAAAAACAAACACGTTACGGCTTATAAATAAAGTGTAACTACTGAATACCTGATATAGCTGCATATAATCTTGCTATTAAGTATTTACATTCAACTCCGCACTCACTATATTAACATAGTCAACCATAAATTTTCTATTTCACTTTTTTTCTCAAACATCATCACCGACAATTAAAAATTATTTAAAACAAAATCTCTTTCTGGCCGTCATTTATTTAGAGCCCCATTAATTGACTTCAATTATTCGAGAGAAACAGGAGACACGGCCTCTAATTGACTTTAATTGTTTAAAAATGTTACCAGCTGAAATCAAACATCGCGGTTTACGAGCAAGCCACCCGGACGTAAATATTTATTTACGTCCGTGATTATTTATGTTGCAAGTCGCGGCTCGAAATTACAACTCTGGAATATTATTTACACTTCGCGATTTTCTTACAAAAATTGTTTAGCTGACTCAGGGTTTTTGTTTGCCAAGCCCGTCGATATAAAAGCACATTTTTTTCATGAACACGCCTTTACAAGGGCGTCCATTTTGCTTTACACACTATTTTTTATTAACAAAAGACGAACAAGGGGGGACCTGACTTAAAACAACATTTTCGTTTCAAGACATAAACAAAACACACATATACAGGTCTCCAAAACCTCTCGAAAAGTTCAAAAATGCCTTTTTACTTCCAACTACAGGTTGGTTCATTTAAAAGTTACATACCTAACTTTTAAATGGCACAATATATACACTTCTGGACAAAATTAAGGGACCACCTAAATTTGAAATAACTTTTCCAATTTACAAGTTATTTTTAATAGACTTTTCACATGTCATAATTTGACGTTTATTAAGCACAATTCAAATAGTGTGCCATGAAACAATTAACAATAACAAGGCATTCTCTGCTAGGAAACGAAAAGTCAACAAAAAGGCCTAATTGTTTATTATGTCCTCCTCCTCCCCGTCCAATTTTTTTTTTACCAAATTATCGCAACACAAAAATTAAATAAAAATTTAAATAAATAAAAAAGGAAAACTAGCTAACACCTTCCAATTCTAAATTAATTTTTCCTCTCTGCCATATGAGGGATACAAAAATTAATAATAATGTTGCATATAAAATAACTGGCGACCTGAGGTACAATAAAATAAAAAATAAAATTGGCCTAAACGAGTACAAACATTTATTTTTATGGTGTAGTGATTTGGTTTAAAAAAATGTGTTGCTGTGGGGGGGGGGGGTACCTAAATTAATTGAATCCACAAGTACTGTTTTTCTTTTCTTAGCAAAATAAAACGTAAAATTGAATGTTGTTGTAATTATGGGGGAAGAAATAAGAAAGACGCTGGGAACATTTTAATAAGTGAACCCTTGCCTAGCGTTAGGGAAGTATTTATTTATAACTGATCGATTTTATATGTGACGGAATACGAAATGGGCCGACTTTATAATAAAAAAGTAAAGTAGTGTTAAATAATTAAATTTATTAATTGATAAGGGCAAACAAAATCGATAGGGTTCATCCTACCAGCGCGGGGGTGT
This sequence comes from Serrognathus titanus, assembly GCA_039766575.1. Taxonomy (NCBI): domain Eukaryota; kingdom Metazoa; phylum Arthropoda; class Insecta; order Coleoptera; family Lucanidae; genus Serrognathus; species Serrognathus titanus. The sequence continues at coordinate 4,671,749 of CM077916.1, read as the reverse complement.
ATTGAATATTTTATCTAAGATGTCATTGGCGTTGTATTGATCGCCCACATGTGTGTGTCTATTAGTTAATTATTAATAAGCAATTAACATAGTGATTCATTAGTTTTAAGCGGAATGACTCCTCGTGATTTTAATGTTGCTGCCTTGAAGGAAAAATACCCCCGCCCAACACATATGCAATTCATGCATTATTAAAATTTCAAACGCCTGGGCCCGTCAGGGTAATTATTATCATTGTGTCAATATGAACGGTACAAAATTAACTCGAAAATTTTATAAACTCAAAACATGTTAGATTGAAGTGATTTATTAATTCCTGATTGCTTGTCACTTAAAAACAAGCTTAACAAAGTAACGTGATATTTTAATTATTTGGTAACAAATTGTTCGCGTGCCTAGCAAGCACCACACCTAAAACTAAATGGATCTTTCAATCATGCACTTCCATTATGCTCGACTGTACATCGAACTTGCAGATTTATTTAACTATCACTTTAGCTAGGTGGGTGCGTCCGATAAAGGAAATGGCTCAATTACTCCTTTTTTCCAGGCCCCAACCCTTCAACGACAATTTTTTCTGTTTAATTTAAATAATTTAATACCAAAGTGATTCGGTTATCATATCCTTCTGCGTCGAGGAGTTTCCGAAGTTGCTTTTATCCGTCCATATTAATATGGTACGCAAAGTTAAAGAAGAAATAAGTTGCTAACAAAGTTAAAGCCCCTTAAAAGTTCCCGGATTCAATATCTTGTTAAAATAATGATTCGCACGTGAATTATTTAGTCAAACTCAAAAGTTATTGCAACGTCATTAATGAAAAAAATTTTGCTTCTTCACTTTATGATTTAATATACAAGGTGTGATCAACAATAATTCGGACAAGATACTTGTTACTTTTGAAATAATTCTGGCAGTGTTTTCTTCTTTGCTCAAAAGAGTATCGTTTGATTGAACCATTTTTCTTTAAATTGGAAAATCGCAAGGAACCCCGATCTTACAAATATAACAAAAATCCAAACAAGTGCACGGAATGGAGTCCTTGGCTTTCAAAGAAATCTCAACATTCACTTAAAATGACACGCTCTGTATATGAATGTCTTTCAGGTGGATTGTTTACTCTAATGACTGGTATTACCAACGTTTTAAAGATAGTTTAAATTTAGGTCGTGCTTAAATGTGGGCTTTAGCATTTTAATTGACATTTAAATTTAAGTTTGTCAGTCAGTTGTGATTGTTATTATACAAGATGCTCCTTGAAATGCAATTAATTTAAACTAACTTAAAAAGAAAGCGATGTTCAAACAAGCGTCAAAATGAAACGAATTAAAGCATATTCTTAACCTTTGAAAATTATCACAAGATTCATAATCCTAATCGGTTGACGAAGCTGTCAAACGATAGCGAAACGTTGAGTTTTAAAATGATTTTACAACCAATTTTTGTACGAATCGAGAAAGCTTAAGGCGCAATTTAAAATGGCGCGCCCTGTATACGTACAGGGTTTTTTTCTCCTAATATTTTGCACCCTAACTGCAGGCTTTATTTTAGGAGCTAGAGTATTCCCTTTAACTTTGTCTTGACAGTATTCAAAGTATATAAGTTTGTTTGCTTCAAACCTCGCAAATCGCTCGAGAAGTAAGTAAATTAACGGCGCGGTGTGGAAGTAATTACTGACAACTAGCGAACTAAAAAATTGATAACAGATTTGAAATACAAACCTTCAATCATTATTGGTCATTGATCACAGTGTATACAGGTGTCCCAAACCTCTGGAAAAGTCCAAAAATGCCTTTTATATACATTTTATCAAAAAAATTCCGTGGTTAATTTAAAACTTACAGGCCTTATGATTTTTTTTAAATGGAACACTCTATATTTTATTGCTGTTTCGGTTAGCCCTTGAAGAGCTGATGAAAACAACATATCATTTTGTTTACTTATTTACTTACGAACTGTCTGAATGAACCTCTTTAACGATAGAGCAGATAAAATATTCTTGAAAGGAATTAAAATATTTTGCAACTTGATTATTGAGAAATGATAATCGCTCATAAGTTATCAATCGTAAGGCCATAAAATGGAAAGCTCGTAGAAAGGACTATCCACACATGTTATAATACTTAGGGTGTTCCATTTGAAAAAAATGACTAAGTAAAGTTTTAGTACGTGTCAAAGGTTCGCCTTGCCTGCTGTGGGTTAACGCTTGTCTTGGTGGTTTTGATGAAATAATTGTCGGTCACCCTGTATAAACTGATTTATTTATAGCATATTGATAAAAATTAATTCTGCTGAAATAAAGTTTACAAACAAGCTTTTGTATAATGTTTTAATCCCGAAGCAATTCTTTTTTAGTTATATCTATTTATATTGAAGTAATTACAGATATTTTAGCGCCCCTCTGATCAGGCGCCCTTATGCGTTGCACAATCTGCACAACGGGCAGCGGCGGGGCTGAGTGTATAATAATTCCCTGTTACTTTTCATGAGTGACTCTTAGCAAAATTTGATGCTCTCAATTCATTTCGAAGCTGTTTTCTAAAATAAATTCTTCGCACCGTTATCATAAATAAATAACTTGCATTTCGCCATGCGTTTCCTGTGCACAGTTATGGGACGAATCTCGTTACATTTTGATCATACGTCGTACGTTTCTAGTGTTTCTGTTTTTACTTTCAAATACAACACGTTCAGTGAGATCAAAGGAGCAAAGTGAAATTAAATAATTTTATACTCCTTGATAGCCTTGTCAATTGATTTAAATGAAAAATCCTCGTGACGTCACAGTGTGATAACCAGACGGTAGTATTACGTTGCTTTCCGTATGTAAATATTACTATCACATGTATTTACCTACCACATAAATTGTCTACCTTCTTTATTGCGAGTTAGTTTGTATTACATTTCATATTTTAATTTTAATTAGTTTGAAGAACACAACCCGTCGCTTTTTTTTGTTTTCGACTTTTTAGCTAGAATATAAAATTAATGCGGAGGTAAGATAAAAGGTCGTTTATTTAGTAGGTACGAATAAATTAGAATGGATTATGAACGTCATTGAAGCGGCCAAAAATAACCCTCTTCACAATTCAACTCAAAAAGGACACGGTCCAGGCTCCCTCCTCCTTTCCTTAATGGCAATTTAGTCTCCCTCACCTCTTAATTTAAAGCTAATCGATAATCTCCTCGGTAATTACTACTTCTGGTCGTCACCGCCGATTTTATTTGTAAATAATTAAGGCACCTATTAAATTTCAAGTAAGGCCAACAATCAAGTCAGAGAGACGCTCGGACGGGGAAAAAAATACTGGAAGAGGAAATCGAAACGAACCGGAGATGGATACTGGAAAGCTATATCGTATTCAGCAAACTTTTTATACTGATTATCCAAAAAGATGAGTAAACAAAGCTATGAAACACAACTATCCTAATCAAATACGTCTAACATATTTTCGGTAATAAACATCAATGGAGTAGCTGTTAACTCGCAAATAAAATGAAAAGTTTTCTCTTGCAGTGCACATAACTGAATAACGTATCGATCGGTGAAATCGCAATTAAATAATTTGTTTATCGTTATTAATAGCAATTTTGGGAAATAAACGCATGAAATGAAATTGGTAATTTAATGCGAATTAGTCACGCGATTTTTGGGCTCATTAATTTATCGCGAGGTGTTGAGGGGAGGGGTAAGGGATACAAATTGCACCCTATTCCAGTTTGACCGCGGGGTGTCTTGCTTTACCCCCGTGTTTTATCACTAAGAGATGCTATTAATCGAGAATCTGGAAGTGACAGCAACCCAAATTGTAATATCTTCGACCGATTTCTTCCGCGTTATTTAATTCGCCGGCTTGTCTAGGAATAAATAGAGTTCGGTGGCAATAGCGATCAATCTCCGGGTGGTTTTTTTTTGTTTATAGCGAATTAATACCGACGAGATATAAACCCGCGCTCGGAAATTGTACAGAATTAAAGTTGATGGATGGAAATTTTATTGCGCCGTGCTTCTGTTTTTAACAGATAATGCGCCCTTAAAAATACCCCTCTTTTGCTTACGAAATGAGAGGGTCTGCCAACGACAAATGCCAAGATTTATTACATCAATTTTTATACATTTTTTTTCCCTTCAACTAATTGAAATTACTCTGAGCCTGAGTTGTTTAAAATTGTAATAATCGGCTGAGATTTGGAGGGGGGGGGGGAGTAACTATTTTGTCCTGTTTGCTCGAACAATGTTAAGTATTTCAAGTATTTTTAAGAACGTTTTCGTAAAAATTCTCACACATACTTGAAAGGTTGGTTTTATTGTTTCAAGGAAATTCGAGTTACCGGAATAGTTTCAAGACATAAAAATGTACCCGGCGTGTTTTGAGAGAAAAAGGTTTTCTTTGGCGATCGCCATCGATTCGCCTTCTGTCAGACGGTAATTAAAAATATGTTAACTAATATCTCGCATCACTTGCGTAATGGCCGCCTCACGAACTTGGCCTCCGTTTCGTCATAATAAACAGTTTCCATTATGTTTCGTTATGGTTTTTGACATCTTCCGTCCGTTCCGTGTTAAAATTTTTTCGGGAAAAAATTTATTCTTTTGTCTGAGTGACGGGCGATTTTTTCCTTCTTCATTTTAACATGCTTGTCATATTCTTTTTTTTTATTATTAAGAAAAAAGTCCAACACTTGGGAATTTTTATGTTACCCATACGAATTTCTCGTTTGAACTAAATTCTCTCTTAACATTCGAGGGCCATAATTATTGACGTGGCTGTGATTGGTAAAAATTCGACGGCGCGATGATTTAAATGATATAGAGCGTTGATGCGGTCGATCTTCATTATGAAACCAAGTTGTTTCATTTCCCCCCAGTGTTTGTTTTTTGATGGACAGTAGGTACCACTCGCAAATTGACATTGACAGGTCTGATTATCAATTCATAATTCCGCTCCGGCTTTACCGATCCGGCTTCGAAACGAAGCCACTTTACACTTAAATTACCATAACGAATAATCATTAGCATTATTATCGCGATCAACACTTAAACTGTTCTGCTAATGCACGTAAAACTGCATCACATCAACGCTCGCATTATAAATCCTTTAATTGGCCTAATCTAATAACACTGACATGACGTAATTTGGGTGCCTAAAAGAAATAAGGCCGGTGACACACGTAGTTTTAATTCGACTCAATAATTTATGTTAAATCGCTTTTTAAGCGAACGAACGAAAAGAAATTAATTAACGAACACGATCAATAAGAATGGGACTGTTAATTTTCAGTACGACTACAAGTAGATACAATGGAAGAGCTAATATGCATCATTAAACACGCTATCTGCGACGATGATACTGATAACGGAACATAGCTTACTATAGCGGCTATCTCGCATTTACCAATACATTAGCACGGCGAATGTGAACGAGGCTGCGAAAAAACCGCGCCTACATTTAAACCACTAACAATTGATTTTTAAAAGTTGCCGGTCGGCCTGATTAAATCGTGAATGTGTGCTACGCGCCCGCTTTGTAATTAGTAGCGTTAAAAATACGACAACGCTTTCTGAGTTCGAAACACCATTTTCACATCTTTCAACTATTTTAAAAACATTGGATTTTAATTAAAACCAAATGTAATATGTATTTCATATGAAATCATAATCATAAGTTAGTAGTATACTTGCAGAACCTGAATTTCACAGGTACACAGGTGGAAGTAAGAATATGCAAGAATATACAAGGTTATGATAAATTCGATATTTTCAACACCTTTTCAAAAAAACTTTCGGACCTGTTCATTTTCTTCTATTTTTTGCCTTTTCCAGGAATTAAAGGGCGAGGTTAACTTTATTTTTGACAATTTGGTAACCGAGCAAACGTGATCCAATTCTGTCATAAATCTTAAAATGACTCAGGCTGTGAAAAACAAAACATACAGTGTTATCTAGAGCAAGTCTTTATCTGTCATTTGAAGTTTAGTTGTTGAAGTTACGTTCGTTAGAACCCAAGTTACTAATTTTTTAAAGTAAAAAAATGGAATTAACCAGAGAGCATTTTCGAATCATGATTTATTATGATTTCAAAAAATGTTTAAGAGCTTATGAGTGCAAAAAGAGTTTAGATTTGGCTTTTGGTGAACAAGCACCTTCTTTGGCCACAATTTACCGATGGTGTAAAGAATTTGGACGCGAAAGGAATTCTGTTCAGCGTCAGAAAGGAGCAGGGCGTCATCCAAGCTGTTACCGACAAAAACGTTGCTGCTGTTAAAAAAATTGAAAGAGGACACTTATGCAGTAATAGAGCATCAACTCAAGATTGGATCCTCAGCTGTTAGAACAACCATACACGATCACCTACATTTAAAAAAGTGGTTAGCCGTACTGTGCCCCATCCCTTTCTGACTTCCAAAAAGCAAAGCGTGTAAGGATTTGCCATGAAACTTTAAATTTCTTAAATAATGACGGACACTAATTTTTTTCCAAAATGGTGGCAGGTGACGAAACTTACATTCTCTTTTTCGACGTACCTACTCGCCAAGAGAGTCGTGTAAGGATTCACGAAGATGAGGAAACTCCAACAATGACCAAAAAGCAGCGATCTCTGGAAAAAGTTATGTATGCGGTATTGTTCAGAAGTACGGGCCTAGCAAAGGCAATTAAACTAGATAGACAAAAGACAGTACACTGAAAAACGCCTGAAGCGTTCAGTAGAGTTTCAGACGAGAGAATTATGCTGCGCCATAATAATGCATCGTCAGCTTTAACTCTCCAGTTTTTGGCAGAAAGAAATACAAAAAGTAATAGAACATCCGCTCTATTCACCTATTTTTTGGGCTTAAAAGGAATTTGCGGAATAGAAGGTTTTCATCAGAAGAAGAGATTGATGCTGCAGTTCACGCTTATTTTGAAGGTACTCTGAAAGATGATTGGTTGGGAGCGGAAAGAAAGAATGGTCAAGTGTATCATTGCTGAAAGGAATTACTTTGAGCACATTTAAAATAAAATCTTAGAAAATATTAACCGTGTTTTTTATTATCAATAAATTCAGCTTGACCCTCGTATATCATATTATTTTCATCAGCCCTCCAAGCTCTGTAACTTTTAAATGAGCCACCCTGTGTAGTTGGAAATAATTTTAAATTATGTGGAGTAAAAACCCACACAATTTTTATTAAGAATTTTTTTTGATAAAATGTTTATAAAAGCGAATTTTTGAACTTTTTCAGAGGTTTGTGACAGTATGCATGATCAGCAACTGGAATTGTTACGCACTCCCCCTTTCTGTGCGATGGGGATCATATAAATAAATAAATAAAATAAATAAATAAATATAAAGTACCAAGTGATTTTTTTTCAATTTCACAACTAGTGCTGTGAAATTTTTGTCATCAATGGACGTATGACGTAGATTGTCATTTGTTGACAGTTTCAACAGAACCTTGCTTTTGTCACCTTTTTAACTCTTCATTTCTCTAATTATTTCCTCAGTTGTTATCAAAAGCTAGTATTTTTCAAGACCGACATTACGTTTGTGATTTAATCAAACTTTTCTGAAAACGCTATAACTTGAACTTTGACAAATAAGATTTACCCAAAATAAATAGACGTCATATCCATAATGAACTACGCCCTACGTTTTGCTTGAATTTGAAATGTAATTTTTGGTCCAAAAATTTAGGGAAAAGCATTTGATTAGACCTGATTGAATCTCATTCAGTAGGTGAAAATACATGATTCAATTTGGTTGAACATTTTGCCTGATTCAACCAAATCGAGCAGTACATTTTGGCCAGTGAACGAGAAAGTGTTCAATCGAATTGAACATTGGTAAAAATACAAAAATTATTTAACCAAATTGAATGCATTTCCACTTTTACAAGACTACATTCAAACCGTTTATTGATATGTACTTTCTTAGAAAAACTATTTCGTTCAAATGTTGAAAATTTTGATTCTTTTCGAATTACTATAGAAAAAAACATAGCCACAATGATTTAAATTTTCCTGAAACAATTAATTTTAATTACAACAAGGATAAAATTTTACCACGAAAACTAATATTTTCGTTGTTGTAAATAAAGAAAATATACATTTATGCTGCAGCGACGATGCACATCGTATTTTTAAACGTTTGCTTCCTCTGCGTTTAATAACAATAATATACTTACACGCAAAGTTTATTTACCATTGTCTCGTTTTAGCAAAAATGAAAATAATTATGAATATTAGGAATTTGGTTAACGTTACGGTAGGCTTTTAATAACAATGAATAATTCGAGTGAATGTCAAATAAAGGTGTAGGGTTCTCAAGCACGATGTTGCAGGGCTATTCAAATAGTTTGATTCTTTTCCGTGACGTTATTGAAAAGGAAATCAATTTTCTTCCTCGGCAATGTAAATATTGATGCATGAAGTGAAACTTCGAAAGTGGAAATGAAATAACTGATGGCAGGGCATTGTCTCATAGACGATTTAATTAATTCTTTAATGGCATAGCTGCCGCTTATACGCTCGCATTGTAACAAAATATTATCGTGTGTGCGTGTGTATGTGTGTACTAGTGTGCGCCTTAGTTAAGCAAATATCTTGCATCATAAATATAGTACAGTGTCAAACAGTTAGTTATGTATTCAATTACGTCGACTTCCACTTTATTATTACATTTTCTTTTTGTGCGGTATTATACGGTTACTTTATTAATTAACTGCATGAATTTACATGACAGGTGAAATTTTTTTATTCCGACGACGAACTGTTAGATTTAATTATCATTCATCAAAAACGTAAACAAATTTAAGGTATTAATCGTCGGAGGTACCAAAAATACACCTAGTAGCTGCGGGGGTGTAATGGCATGTATTTGTTTGCGCTTTGTATTGTGTGCAAGGGTAGAAAGAGAAAGCGCAACAATATGAAAGCGTGTGTTGATTAATTTCGCTTTTGTTGAGAATGCGTGTTTCCAACAAATCGGAAAACGCGGGTTTATGAATTGGAGTTATTAGCATTAACTCTAATTGACGCACGTCAATTTTTAAATGTACATATATTGTTGAAATAGTACCCATTTATCATAGCACGAAACGTTAATATAATTAATAATATCGGGACATCGAATGTCCGTACAATGCGCGATTTTGTTTACAATTTTGCCCGAACGCAGTGAAGAGAATATTTGGCCTGTTTACTCCTGACGTTTTACATTACGAACATTATAGATATGTGTTATTAATCTCTGTCATTTTGTATACCGGTTCGCCATGTTGTAATACAACATCATTATTAATGATCTATATACATGTAAAACAAAAAAAAATACTTTTGTTCTGCTACTGTTTTAAGCCCGACTTGAAATTTCAAATCCGACCGCTCTTTAATTTAGAGTTGACACCGGGACTTTCCGAGGAGATTTTCGAATCATTTTTTAAAATTTCAAATAAAAAAAATCGAAGCTGTCTCACGAAATTCGCCTTAAGATGTCTCTCGAAGAATCATTTTTCGTTAAGCCGATCCGAGAGTATGAATGTATACCCATCAATAAAGTTATATATCATAAGTTGACTGACGTCTACAACCTCGACTCGCAAGATAAACAATTTTTTAAGGAAATAAAAATCGCGCGCCGTTATCGACACTGCCAAAAACTAAAACGTCGGCCGCACAATTTACCAAAAATTAATGCCTTCATCCGAAACTACCGCACTTCAAATAGTATTATAAAAGAACTCGTCCGTACTACTTACAAACTAGCCGTTGGTAGCTCGATGGGGTGGCGCTTTCAAATTTACATATGAGCCCCGGATGTTGAACTTTCATGTGAGCTTAGCGTTTTCGTAGTCTTAATCAAAAGCCTGCTGATAACGCACTTTTAAATTAGTTCCTTGGATTGTATGTTGAGACGCTTTTTGGACATTTTCCAACCAAATAATATGAACAATTGCGTTTTAAAAATGTGCCAAAACTCCACCGGAACCGGCGAGAAAAAGAGACGTCGAGTTTACACAACATTTAACAATTTCAGAGCGTCAGAATCTAAAAAAAAAATGATGTTAAATATTCGGTTTAAGTAAATTTCTCGGTCGTTAACTTGATACAGATGGGCGTGGATTTCGCTTATGTTCATGTAAAGATTCCGATGGGTGTGCACATTATATTATAACTGGTTTTAATAATCGAAATGAATCTTGTCTATAAACAATCCACGAGATGGTCTAATGAATTCAAATCCAGGGCCAAATTACATGGACATAAAAGGGTGGATATTTAAAATTCGGCGTAAGCTCAGACACCAAAAAGATTTTTATGAAGAACATGTTTCATTTCGAATAAATGCAAATAATATAAAAGATTCTTTTCTGGAAAGTAATAACGCTGAAATTAAACCTGGTTTAATAAGTTTGCTGATGGGCTTTATATATCGAAATTCGCACGCATTTCTTTCACGTTGGTATTTTTCGCGTAACCCTCGCTAACAGAAATCCCAGAGGAGTCCGTTTTACGCAATCGCTACTCAGGCTTAGACCTGCAAGTACGTCGTGCATGCTCTCGCTTTTATGGAACCTTTTATATGTAATAAGGCTCATGTCATAATAATGACGCAACGTGGAGGTTTTCGTGAATATTTCAGAATACTTTTTTTTCTTCTTTTTCTTGTGCTGCATTACTTTACATCAGTGGTTCCCAAACTTATTATACCCACGGACCCCTTCTCATTGCAAAAACCTGACCGCGAACCCCCAAGTAAAATAACTCTATACAACTACATATACAGAGAGAAATGACAAACAATTTATATAATTTGATTACATTTTGTCTATAAAATTAATTTACACAATTTATAGTCACACAAATGTGTAATATTTTATTATAGTCATTATCCTACAATCAAATGTAAACGTTTTCAATTTACTGTAGTCGCCTTCATTTTAGTAACAATTTGTCTACATTTGTGTTAGCATTGTATTTTCTTTAACTTTAATGTCTAGAATGGTGAATGGTGGCGTAAAAATAAAATACAGACCCCCTCAGCGGTTCCACGGACCCCTGAAGGTCCACTTTGGTAACCACTGCTTTACATGGAGAGAGGTGAAAAAAATGACGACTACAAATAATTAGAATGTTTATCGATGTCGTTTTCGATCATAAAAATGAATTTGGGCGATAAAATTTGTTGCTGGTAGTTACAACACTGGTTTATTGGTAAGGTAGCTGAAAGAATATAATTAAATCGTGTAATAATTAGTTAATAAACGTCGACAGCAATTAAATAAAAATTTTAAATTTCAAAAGGGATTCGTTAATTTATAGATGTAATATTTGTGTGTGTGTATTTTTTTTTCTATTAATAGAATTTTATTGCGGTAGCATTGTTATGTCACCATCGGCCAGTTTTATGGGATTTTATACGACGCTAGACATATTTTTATAGGGCCGCGGATTCCTTCGTACATTGTAGACGTTTAAAAATATCCCGGCGCACATACGCGTACATATATAATAATCAAATCTTAAAATGGTAAGACTTTTCCGTTCACCCGTTTTACGATTGCATTAAAATTATTTCTACACTATAAATTTTTATAATATAATTACACGTATCCCAAGGCGGTTTTATTACTCATAAATACAATTTACATAAATCAATAAATATACGAGTAGTAGTACTTAATTTAATCGAGAGGCGTGAATGTATTTTTTAAATAATTTTTAAGCGTGTTAGCGGAGCGTTAAACAAGGTAAAAATCTCGAACCTCAGATACCGCACAAAATAGACAATGGATCTGTCATTTTTGACAGATGAACGTTTTCTTCTTCATTCCCTGCCGGACGAGACGGCGTTCTTTCTCCTTTAAATAGATTATAGGGCCAGACCCGGGTTTCTCTTGTAATATACCTGACTCGTTTTGTTTGTTAGTGATAAACATTAAGCCGCGCTTTCAGATGAAAAAGTTATATTTAAAAAGAGCAATTTTATTACTATTGACCGGACTGACTGCACATCATTCAGCGAATTATGCTTTTACGACTCGGTACACATCTATTCAAAAAAAAAAAAATCGAAAAAATAATAAACTTGTCATATACGTGCGGCGGCATTACATGAAATCACAGGGGAAAATCCTCGCAGAAAGATGGTCCCCAGGCCCACCACGGTAAATATTTTCTCCAGGGTACTTTTCGCTTCGTCGCGTTCCTGTCACATCCTATATATTACGCACGTCGATGTCGCAAATCGCTTATAAATTCGGCGGCGATACATCTTTTACCTTTCGCAACAGCAAGTTAAAGTCCGACGCAAAAATAAAAAATAAAAACGAAGTGTCCCTTTATATTGCACAAAGAGAAATGACAAAGTGAGGTTTTATACAATATTGTGTAAAACTGAGGCGGAGATTGTTGAAAATTTCAAAAAAGTTATAATTCTCTACCTCTACTTACAAAAGTTTACTTTTGTATGTAGCTCTATTTACAAAAGTTTACTTTTGTTTGTAGCTCTACTTACACAAAAGTTTACTTTTGCTTGTAGCTCTACTTACAAAAGTTTACTTTAGTTTGTAGCAAAATTCTTGTCCCATTTTGGAGTAAAAAGTTCCATACTACTACAATAAATTTTCGTAAGTGTGACGATTTGTTGTATGAAATTCTATGTTTTATGTAAAAGTTTGCCAGAACAGACTGTGAAAATTTTATTTTCACTTTCTATTGTATTACACATAGTGTAAAACTGTAATATAATCGCAATCAAAAGTCTTCTACAAATTAAAATTAATTAAATTATTGACTCGTTACGAAAAAATCACCATTGGATATGTTAACATCTTACACAAATTGTTGAATAGTATTGAAGTGGGGTGTTGTCACCTGATTATTTGGAAAAATCTTCTATGCATGTGATCTTCTTCCTTAGAGATATGTACAGAATTACACCATTGACTAAAATTTTCACACAATATATAGGAACCAGTAATACAGTTTAAGTGATCGTAAAACACAGAGTGTATTAGCTTCCAAACGCTTGGTTAAATAATACCCATGTATTTGTCAATTTTTACTAAATAAATAGAAAAATCTTCCATATGAAATTGTTTTTAACACAACAAATGTTTACATTTTGTGAATAAAATTAATTTACACAATTTATTTGTATTGCACGATTTTGTTAAAAATATATAATATTTACTACAAACATTCTACAATCAAATATGAACATTTTCCATTTATTGTATAGATGTCTTCATTTTAGTAACAATTTGTAGATATAAATTCTACAATTATGTTAACTAATATTATTATTACTAATAGTATTATTTTCTTTAAAATTGAATATTCGAAATGGTTTCTATTAGCAAACGTAATTTGTATTTGAAATTGTCTTGTGAAACAGCTGATGTTACATGAAAACAGTTTGTGCATCCCTGTAGAAAAGTTGCAAGCAGGTTTATATGAGATAGCGGATAGTGGCCCAGCTTCATTGGAATGTCTGACCGTGAGGTGCGGGGTACTCGCTTTTGTCAATGAACTTGCCTCTACAGGTAAGAGAGTAAAGCCAGTATTAAAGCTAAAGATTAGAGGAATAACATCAGTCACTTCGCTAAATAAATTTTCCATCGATTTCCTTTGTGTTTGGCAATAACAATTTACGTGACGTTTCCATTAATTTCGTTTACGTCGAAAGCAATAAAATTTCAACTTCGTTTAGAATTCACTTCAAAAAAAAAAGCTTCTCTTTGGGAGAATTTAATTATTTATGTTTAAATCATGAAACGGAAATGTAATAAGTATTATTGTCGCTTTTTATGATTATTATTGTTATTACAAAAGTGTCGGATCTGATGAAGACATTAAAGTAGGAATTCGTGGAATTCTAGTTAAAATGGCGTAAAAAAGAACCCATTCACGGAGTTTATTTGAAACGGATAGTGTTATTATAAGACTTTTATCATTGTGAAGGTACAAATGGAAAATTCCTTTCGTTTTACTTCGTGAAGGTCCCGGCTGAAATTTTTTTTTTCTTCTTTTTTATTTACGGCGAACTCATTGTGCATTGTATTAAGCACAGTGTAAAGGATCTTATTAAGTAATTTGGTCATCACACTTAAACGCAACAGGAAGTTTAAACTTTATACGCTGTGAGATGCAGTTCATTCGAACGAACAACGTATCCACAATTAACCGAGGCAATACAAAACGAAGCAGTTCTTTATTGGATTTTAAATTTAAAACCGAAGCTAAATAAGATTTTGTTAAAATTTATTAACATTACGCGTCTCTCAATGTTAAAAGTTTCACCGAAAGTTATTTCGTATAATAAATTTCGTTCGCCGGATTTTGAAAAATTATAATTCTACACACCGCCACATACGGCAACGTTGCTTTATAATTTATGTAGTTTTATTTCTTATATGTATAGAATCCAAACGGGCCTGCATAGTAATATATGAACGTCAAGATTATATCTCGCGTAGTATTAAATATTGGTTGAAAAACACTATAAGATAGCACTTTTTCTTTTGTTTCTATCATTTCTCAGAAATTTTATCTGATAAAATAACAATATATTATGCAGATCAATATAAAACGGCGAATAAAACAAACGTAACTGAAGTTTTCTTTCTATGAAATAAATCAAACAAATACCTCTAATGTTTAGGATTCATTCGTGAAACAAAATAAAAAATAAATCTAAGGTTCGTTTCATTTGATTACGCTGTCTAAATACAACCAATTTTGGTCATATTTATCAAAAACGGCGGTCGATGTTAAGCGCTTTATGTGGGAACTTGAACGCTGCGTCAAGACACGAACCCGAGAATTGTTAAATCACGTAATTTTGACGCGTGTCAGTGATTGCAACGTGAAAATGCGTTTATTCAATAGGCCGTACTGATTCGAATTTTCCGGCCTTTTCATTTTTTTTTTAGGTGGCGCATAAAAATTAAGGTGAACATAAATAATTAACAACCTTATTGATTGCATCGGTTTATCCATAAATTCGTACTAACTGGTTCATCTACAATGTAGAACTTTAAATGAATCCAAATAAATTACTTAATTAATTAGAACGTAAAACGAGTATAAAATATCCCGCTGTTATTTTTTATTAATTATACACAGTAATTAGGGAAAGGTGCAATTTCGAGCGTTTCAAAAATTTTAATTTGCCGTCGTGTTTCCGAAATTTAAAACGCGAGGAACGAGTTTCGACGTGGGGTGATAAAATTTCGAAATTTATGTGGTTGCTTGAACGATGGAAGAAAGCCTCATTACGGACAGAAAAATATTTAAACGCGAAACTTTTTTAATATCGAAAGTATCGGCACCTGCGGTGTTATTTTGCGCTTTTCATTATTTAAACAACTTTATTTCGTATTGTCGAGCGACGCTGCGCTTACCTTTTATAATTGAGCAATTTTTTATGCTAACGATTGTGGTTTAAAACAATGTCTGTCGTATTTAATAATTTATGATCCGAGGGCTTGTGTAGGTATGTCGATTGGGTCGTTTTTTATTATTTGGTTTGATCGATTTAGTGCCCGACGTCTTTGGATATGAAATGTCTAGGAGTATTACAATGCAATATAATCTAATATGCGAATGTACGCCCACTTTATATCGTGTGCAGCGAGTTAGAGAATTGATTTTTAGCTTCACTTTACAAGCGTTTTTAGAGAAAGTAAGTAAAATCTCATTAAAAATGAAAGTGCCCCGGTTTCCATAAAAAGTTTATAAAGTCATTAAGAACGTTTTTATGACGAGGGGTTTCTTATGTAAACAGATGTGGGAGGGGTAGTGCGGTTCATCTTTATTTTTATAACCACACGTATAATATAAACAATTAGTTGTCCTTATATTACACAGAGAAAAAAACAATGGTATTTGTTAACACATTGTAGAATTTATACGAGGGTCAAACTGAATTTATTGAGAATAAAAAAACATGTAATTCCCTTCAGCAATCATACACTTGACCATTCTTTCTTTTCACTGTTCAAAAGCTCCCAACCAATCATCTTTCAGAATACCTTCAAAATAAACGTGAACTGCGGCATCTGACGAAAACCTTCTATCCCTAAAATTCCTTTTAAGCCCAAAAAGTGCCCAAAACTCGCACATTGCTAAATCAGATGAATTCGGTGGAAGTTCGATTACTTTTATCTTTTTTTCAGCCAAAAACTGGAGAGTTAAAGCTGCCGTATGAGACGATGCATTATCATGGTGCAGCATAATTCCATTTTGTTACTTATAATATCACTTTAAAAAATTAGTAACTAACAAAAGTAACTTCAACAATTGAACTTCAAATGACAGATAAAGAGTTGCCCTAAATAACACTGTATGTTTTTCACAACCTACTAGATTTTCTTATTCTCAATAAATTCAGCTTTACTCTCGTATCTAAAAATTGTTACTAAAGTGAAGACACCTACAATAAACAGAAAATATTTACATTTGATTGTACAACATATTATATAAACTGTTGAATTAAATACTATTTCATATAGATTTTTTCATTTATTTAGTAAAAATTGACAACTATATAGTACTATTTAACACAGGGTTTGGAAACTAATACAGTAAATTCAACAATTTATGTAAGATGTTCACATATATTATGGTATTTTTTTCTAACGAGTAATTTCTAAATTGTAGAAAACTTTTCATTGCGATTTTATTATAGTTTTACACAAGGTGTAGAACTTTATACAACAAAATGTGAAAATAAAGTCGTCTGTTGTTGTATATATTTACATAAGATGTAGAATTTTATACAACAAAGTGTTGACACTTACGAGAATTTTATTTTACTCCAAAATGGAGCAATAATTTTGCTAGAAACAAGTATAAACTTTTTTAAGGTAGAGGTGGTAATATATCTATTTTTTTTTAATTCTCAACAATTGTGTTAATAATTTCTTCACCTCCATTTCACACAATATTTTGTATAATCTCACTTTGTCATTTCTCTAAACGTAAAATACACACAAATAATTATAAAGGAATTCCTCGTTGAATGTGAACATTTATTTTCAACAGTATCACTTGTTTCCCCTTTACTACTAAGTAAAGTTGCATTAGCCGAGCTCATATATTATGATTCTGTGAAACTAAGAGATATTCAAAGTGGATATTTATGTTCGCTAGAAAAAAATCTACAATTACTGTAAATTATTTCTGGGAGAGCATGAAGCGCAGATGTTTGTCGTAAATAAGTTCTATTTTTCGTCGACGGTACTTCAAGTAAATTCAACCAGTCCGGATTAACAATTAACTCTCAATAATATCGAGCAATTAGAGGAAATTTCGGCTCGTCTTCGGCGAGTTTAATTTCGTCTCGCTTATAAATAAAACCGGAGAACGCGTTTAACGTAACGGTTAATTAAGAGCGGCACTTAATTTAAAAATTGTCAATGCGGCGTGTTTGTATTCCGTAATGATTTTTTCAAGGCATTCAAAAATTTCTCGCGTTGTTATTATTCCCTGGAAATGCTACCGCATCGAAATATTGAATAATGAAACACGTCGTTTATCTGTATATTTGCTTGGATTATTCGACAGCTGTCAGTTTTACACAACTCGCTGCTGTAATTACGAACGATGATTAAGAAAGAAAAGCATGCATTATTTATTAAGTTCTGTTATCGGTACATATCTATACAGGGTGTTTCCGAACGGGTTGTAGATTTTTTCTTGTTATACATATTTAACCAGGATAAATAAACAAGTAAATTTTTTGTTGTCAAATCACAAAAGTAAAATTTGTAACATCCAGCATCAGAACGCAACACGATAAAATATTATTTATTTAACTGAAACTTCTCCGAACGGGAAGTGGGCTACATAATACACACGCCAGTTTTAGAATAAGGAAGATTCTAAATTCGTGGCGCACACGAGAGAGAAACAATATGCAGAAAGTAGTATTAAATATTTATGTGTTTTGCAAGAGGGTATATCAAATGGTTTGAGAGGAACACAGATTTGCACTTCACTTCATTACCACTGAACTTATTAGCCGAACCGAACATAATCAGCGTTCCACAATAATTTATTTGTCCGTTGCATTTCCGGCTCGACGATAAAATTGAAAACGCCGTGGAGCGGACGGACGCACGAGTGCGTTGACTTGTTTTCCTTATTTGCAAGACGATTTCTGCTAGGAAGAAGAATAAGAGATCGGAACGGCCTCGGGGTGATGGTGATTGATTACTTTGCTATCATCCCCTTTCAAGATACAAACCCTTTTCATTGATATACAAGCGCAACACAAGCAAAAATACTTCTTTAAATTAAACGACATTTATATGTCTAAGCTTTCTTTATAACGGTAGATCATAAGCTCGCTCCTTTTGGAACAAGAACTTCCATTAATCCCAAAGAACGTAGGTGTTCACAATTTAAAATAGGGTATAGAGAAGAAATTTACATAGACGGTACGTTTTGTGAATCCCACGTGATGTTTACACGAAGCGAGTTGTAAAAAATGTCAGAGAACAATAACGGGGTTATTGTTGCAGGAATGGGAATTTTTTCTGCGGTAGCCACGCAGATTGAGACGTTCCGTTTCGAATTAGAATCGGAAAATATCACCAGAATATATCTCTTGCGCTTATGATTTATTTGTAACGCACCACCATAAATTACGTTACAATTGGTTAGTTTAAGACACATCGGCGTTTTCGTGTAGGCGCGAGTCGTAAGTAACGTGTAAGAATGGCGAAACATTTTGTTCTTACATTAATCATTCTAGTATGTTAGAAAACTAAACTGACCGGACGGTCGAACAATTGTTTATGCGTCCTTTTAAATCCCACACTGATATACGTGTTTTTCTCTTGAAATTACGTTTTGATTTATATAGACTTATTTAGACAAAGAACGACTTCAATTTCTTCGCTCGTTCCCTCGCATATATAAGGTTACAAACTAATTAATGAGATCTCATAAACCGTCACTTTAAACGTTATTACAATTGTTTAATTGTTTCGTAGTAGGGAAATGACAAACTGGGATTTTAGACAATATTGTGTGGAATGGAGGTGGAGAAATTATTAACACAATTGTTGAGAATTAAAAAGAAATTCACTTGTATTTCTACCTCCACCTTAAAAAAAGTTTACATTTGTTTGTAGCAAAATTCCTGCTCCATAAAATTACATACTAATTATACTTTTGCACTTCAATAAATTCTCTTAAGTGTGAAGATAAAGTTTCAACACTTTGTTGTATAAAATTCTACATCTTATGCAAAAACAGACCGTGAAATTTTATTTTCAAATTTTGTTGTATGAAGTTTTATACATAGTGTAAAACTATACTAGAATCGCAATGAAAAGTTCTCTACAATTTGAAAATGATTAAATTATTAACTCGTTAGAATTTGTTAACATCTTAGACAAATTGTTGTAGAGTATTGAAGTGGGATGTAATCACGTGTCTGTTTGCGTCTCCTTATTGGTCGCTTAATGCGGATGACGATTAGGTGACGAATAAACAAGAATGAATTTGTGAACAATAAATCCTCGTACAGTGCTGCAGAAATTATTTGCAGGTAAATACGAACGTTTTTAATTAAATATTCCTTACTTTTTAACGTCTATAGAAACCCAAGTTGGAACTTGTCGAGCAAATTTTTATATAAGATGACAACTTCATATAACAAAGTGTGAGACTTTATCTTCACACATACGAGAATTTATTGTAGTACAAAAGCAAAATTAGTATGGACCTCTTACAAACAAATGTAAACCTTTTTAAGATAGAGGTGGAAATATAAGTGAACTGTTCTTTAATTTTCAGTAATTGTGTTAATAATATACATATACAGTAGAACCTCCATAACTCGAATCTCAAGGGACCGAAAAATTGCTTCGAGTTATAGAAATTTCGAGTTAAAGAAAGAGATTTCAGTTATACACAATGTGGAAGGACATTAGTAAATTTCGACTTACAGAACATTTCGAGTTATGGAGTTGCGACTGTACTTTAAACATTATTAAAATTATTTAATTTTCTCGGAGTATTATGAATGATATCCGCCTTCGACGGGATGGAATATCTTTTATGTTATTTCGTTGTGCATACATTCCGCAGGCGTTTGCAGCAATGAAAATAACGCGAAACGTACGAGAAATCTCATTTTCAGGGAAATATAAACGTCTTCCGCTTGAATGAGTACTGATTGACAATCGTGTAGCAGGCGTAAAAAGGGTACGGAGTGAAAAACTAGTAAAAATTTATTAACATGCCGTAGGCGAGCATGAAAAACCAGCTGGTGGCTCTGGGGACACGATTACGCGGGTAAACGCTAATAAACATGTGACATCTGTATCTAGTAGCACACACACACACGCACACATATACATACACAAAGGCATTAATCTTTGAATAGGGAGCTTTATCCCGTTCTCGTTCCAGTCGTTAATAACTTGTAAGTAGGAATTACGCTGGACGGATTCGTATCACGATTATGAAATTAAACGCCCCCCCTAATTCTTTCTATTAACATAAGAAAAAAACCACGTCTTAATTGTTTCACACAGTCGTCTCGTTTAAATGTCAAACAAGACGTAATTACTTAGTTCGCGGTGCCGTCTCAAGGTGTATCACTCGCTGTTTAAATATTTAAACCCGGCAAAACTTCGCAGAAATTCTCAATTATACAGGCACGATCTCTCCTTCTACCGCACTGCGATTTCCATTCCTGCTAGTACTTAACGCTGAACTTGTCATAAAGGCGAGGAAGTCAAATCCTCGTACACCCAATAATCAACGTGCATAGCAACACTTTAATAATTAATTTCAAACTTGCACACTCAAAAGAAATATTAAAAAGGAGTAGGTATTTGTTTACCAAAAGCCAAGGCGTTGTATGATCGGAAACAATAAACTGTGTTTCCGCGCAAATATTATGATTTGGCGTTTATTTTAAGATGAGGTTAAACCAGGGGAAAAAGAAGTTTCCCGTTCCTTCTAATGCGGTCTGTCTTTCCAACGCGTCGGGTCAGCCAATATCACGTTGGTAAAAGAACCGCCGCCCATCCGCCGTTCATCCGAGATGCAAACGGTCGTAACCGGTCGGTTTTAATAGACAATTAGTATAATTATACCTGAGCTGTCGAGGTGTACTGATGTACGACTTTCTAAAAGCTTCTCGGCAAAAATGTAATTGCATCGCCGCGTTAATTAACGTACCGCAATGTTTCCGAATCGACTTTCTTCGTGCAGGAAAATGCCGCCCCCGTCTAAGCAAAACTCAAGCGGACGGTCGTAATCTTCGTTTTACTACGGCCTTGCGAAACTAATCTCTCAATTTATTTTCTAGATAACAATTGCAATCAAACCTACTATATTATGGCCTTTTATGTCGTTCCCCAACTAAACTAATTTCGCTTGCCCCAAACTTTCTTTAATTTCTAAAGTTTTTCCGGCGCGCGATAAAAATTAGCAAAGCGCAAATTTCGATTTCGGAAAACAAAAGGAACGGATTTAGAGCGTCCACGTTTACTTTACTGTAAAGCATCTGAAGCACGAATAAAATTTACGTTTCGGAGATGAAATCGAATGTGAGAACTGCAAGATTTATTCGAAATCTAATTCAAAGAGGGAACACGGGAAACACACCGTACCATTATGACAGCTAACCCTATATGTTAATCTCGCTAAGAGTATTTACTGAGGCGTGTTAATTTCTCTAACCATGTAATCTACACTTTAATTCCATTATTGTTATTAAGCGAACTTACGTTACGCCTTTGTTACGCAGCATACGAGGCCGCTCGAAATTTTTCATAATGCCATCCATTCTCTCCTCGCTTAATATTATGTTTGATAATTCGTTTACGGTGCTCTTACTTCGCTCCGGGGAAAATCCCATTCGAAACAGATATTTTACAATAGGGTTACTGCAAGGTCGAGCCCAAAATTTACAATAGTTTAATACAATATACTGTTTATCAAGTGATAGGAGCTCTCATCAAAAACATCCACGTCTCTCAATAGGAAACCACATAAACAATTTTACTTTACAGGTCTGTGCTTTCAAAATAAATTTTAAGTCTTCCCTTCATCATCACCGATGCCGTGTGGGATGTTGAAATAAAATTCACATAAACGTCCCTGAATAGCAATTCGAGCTTAAAAGTTTCCTCTGAGAAGTATTTATAAGGTTGTGTCTATCATATTGCCTAGCTACGTCGAGTTAATTACGGAAAATAATTCTTTTTTTACCTTTTGAGCAAAGTTTTTGCTTTTGTTAATCTTACAGAAGTTGCAGGTAATTAATTAAAGACACATTAGTAACAGAACGAAATAAAGTTTTCAAAGTTAGTATAAATAAGAGCCGTTGTCTTCTTTCATCTAAACATCAAATGCGTCGCGCTCATTTATTTAACGCGAAGTGGTTAGTAAAAGGGAGAGGTGGCTAATTAGGTGCCTAAATTTATTTGAGTAACGAGGCGCGGATTTTTGACGCTCCTAAAACTAAAATTATTAATAAATGCGTCGGCGCGCCCATTTGCATATTTATTTAATTGCCGCCGATATATTTATTTTTGGAAAACTTTCACATGCTCCTACGATATAAGATAATTAAATTTAAATGGCGCATCCATTGCTAATTTATTTCATTTAAATACCGGTTTCATTCGAAAGATAAAATCAACGATGTTTCTTTGCCAATACTTGGGAATTAACTGATTTTTCCGAGTATTTAACTTCATGATTAGAACTTGAATATATTTAAACAAAAAATGTTCTTTTTTAAAGATAAATATTTTTAATTATGTAATAATTTTTGAGATCTGCAGCGCAATTATTACTACATTAGTTGGTACCTTAATCCGAGACTGTTCAAATTGTTCGCAAAATAAAATTCCCAGAAACTTTAATAAAAAAAAGCATTACTATTGTTCGAATGCTTTTAACAGAACCATCTAGCGAGTTATCATTAATTCCGGTAATTTCAATTGAATTTCAACTGTTCCGTGTATATTAAATATATATTTGGTTTCATCGGAATGAAATAATGGCCGGCGCGCTCTCCATATGCTGACTTTTTCCATCCATTATTCAGGTCATCTCGATGTTTGCTTCATTATTTATTAATCGAAACATATAAACTCGATTTCATAGAACCATAGATTAACATTATGGACGTAATTTTGGCCCATTGTGCGGTACCGTTTTTTTTTTAATTAATTTTAATTGATTAGTATGTCCCCATTTTTTTTTTTTTTCAAATTTATGATCTAATCCATACGTACACGTGTGCAAACCATGGGTGGCTGAATTGTTTCACATACGGCCAATTCAATTCGGATTAAAATCTGTTTCAATAAAACTATGGAGTGCACTCTGATACTTTCATTAATTACCGTTGTTACGATACCATTTATTTATTTTATTCAAAATTAATTGGAAATTACTTTTCGAGTGTTTTTGCTTTTTGATTTGAATGTGGTAACTATGTTTTAATTTCTCGTTTTTCGTTTACATTTTTATTTTAATTGTTAGTTTTCATGCAGTTCGTGTTATTCCATGATAATTAAAGTTTACTTCTTCTGTGTTATTAAGGAATTTTATATTAAATGGAAAAGAAGTGTTGCTGTGTGGAAATAAAAGAACTCGTTTGCTGTGAATTTCCAAGCGAAGTTAACGAAATCAATGATTCTTAACACTGACATCATTTTATGGAGAAATTTCTATACTACACAAAGAAAAAAAAATGGTATTTGTTAACATAACTATAGAATTTATATCTTCAAATTGTTACTGAGATGAAGACACAAATAATCACGTGATACATTCCATTTCAATACTATCCCACAATTTGTGTAAGATGTTAATATATCTAATGGTAATTTTTTATAACGAGTTAATTTAATCATTATCAAGTTATAGAAAACTTTTCAATGCGATTCTACTGTAGTTTCACACAATGTGTCGAACTTCATTCAACAAAATGTGAAAATAAAATCTTCACAGTCTGTTGTAGTAGTTTTTTACATAAGGTGTAGAATTTGATACAACAAAGTTTTGAAATTTTATCTTCACACTTACGAGAATTTATTGTAGCACAAAAATCAAATTAGTATGTAACTCTTTACTCCAAAATGGAGGAATAATTTAGCTACAAACAAACTCTAAGATAGAAATGGAAATATATCTGATTTGTTTTTTAATTTTCAACAGTTGTGTTAATAATTTCTACACCTTGATTTTACACAATGTGTGCAAACTTCAATAAAAGGAAAACATGTTTTGTAATTGTAAGATTTAATTCCTGCAACTTTTTCTTTCATATTTCGTTATATTTTGGTAATAATTCTAAATGTGCTTAAAGTGAAATCGTCAAAGTGAAATGTAGTATAAAATTAGTGAGAAAATGTCGATTATATTTGCATTAAGTGAAATACCACAAGGGAAGTTAGAATACCCGAAAGCAGGGATTGGGTCGGTGGCGTCGGCAAGTTCAAACGAGCGTCGAGTGAAAAATTAAGCAGGAGGCTTTAATGTGTGTTTCACTTGACAGGGCGTTGTTTTTTGCCGGTCATAAATTAAAATAATATTAAACGGTGGCGGCGAGCGTGCGTAAAATAACATTTTCAATATAACCACCGCCAAGTGTATCGTTTTACTTGGCGCGCTTTCTTTTAATTTGTCGAAAGAAAAATACGCGCCTGTACAAATAAAACGGCGGAATAAAGTAGATAAACAAACAGGCAGACCTAAATGCAAAAGTGATGTCATTATTGCTTCACTTAGCGAAACGTATGCACGTCAGTCTGAAGAGCAGGGCAAACAAAGCTCGGCCTTATGTAGCCCGTTTTAGGTTCCGATTTCTACCCCAGGAAGTCCGCCCTGCAAACCGAAATAATAAAAATGCCGGAATTAACTCTGTTAAAATATTTGAAGTAAGGCCTCAGGCTTTATCGTTACTTTACGTCTTCAGCTGATGTAAGACTACTTCGTCTGGTGCAGCTTTATTTTTAGTTCACGCAGTTAAAACTTTACCACCACGTTGTTTCTTACACTCCATTTAATTTCGAGAAAAATTAACACGAAAAATACCTCTGTTTAAAACTCCATTTGCACCTAAATCAACAGCTATCTATAACATCGTGCAAAGCTAAGGAGTGACCTTAAATTAAACATTTACACCTTAATTATTTTCCAGATGTATTTATTACGCGATTTAATTATAGATTAAATTCTAATATGCACACTCTGACACGGGTTTAATAAATTACCCTTTTCTTCCGTACGTAACGGACAAAAAGTCTTGCAACCTAAAAAAAAGAATGCATTCACCGCTCGTATAAATCCTCAACGAGAAAAACAAAACGAATACAGGGCGTTTAAATAAACCGCTAGACTGTGGCGAATTAAAAGAGTGCAGCAGGAAGGAAATGAATTTTAGATCGACCACAGCTGATCACGCAATGTTCCGGCTATTCCCTTTTCTTTATATCAAAGGAAACTAGTATTGATTTATTTTTATTATTACTACTCTTACTGTCTCTCTCTCCCTTTTTCACATACTGTGTCGCTCTTTCTTCGTATCTTTTAATTAATTTGCAACAGGTTTCCCCTTCTCATTCTACACAGAAAGAAAAAAACAATGGTATTTGTTAACACAATTGTAGAATTTATATCAACGATTATTTACTAAAGTGAAGACACCTACAATAAATAGAAAATGTTTACATTTGATTGTAGAATAATGTTTATAGTAAAATATTACACATTTTTAAGAGCATCATGTAAATAATAGGAAACGAATACAATAAAGGATAGTACATTTTTACCCAATTGTAGTACATTTTTATCGATATTGTGTATGCGAATTGTACACTTTGTGTTAACAATTACCCAAATTGTGTTACTGGTTCCATGTATTGTGTGAAAATTTTAGAGTTAATGGTATTGTAAGCACCTGATCAGTACGGGAAAAAGGGTGATTTATATTTTATCAAAACGGTTCTTAACCAGAACACGAGATTTCTAAAATAGAAATCTTTTACAGGGAAAATTAAAAAAGTCTCAAATTCTGACTTCTCTGCTGAACCCCCTTTCTAAACTTTACCACCCATCTAACCAAAACTTTTCCAAACCAAATCGAGACGCAGGAAGCGACTCCTTTGTTAGTAGCGTTTCCAGTTTTAGCAAATTTTTAGCCAGCAATCGTTCTTCCCGCTGTCTTCGGACTTGGATTGAATTTTGGCTCTTTTTACCCTTTACATTGAGCTTACCAGCAACGAATCAAAAGATTTTTTGGGGAAACACTCTTTAGTTAGATTTGCGAGACTTATTTCGATTACGACGAATTTAATTTAAGTACACACTAACTGCACACGAAAAGCTTCAGCTTTTCCTTACCGAAACCGATAACAAACTTTTGGAAAATTTATAACAAGAAAAAATCAAAACCCGAATTTAGAAAAAAAAATAAAATTAAACCAAAATTTCGACGAGAGATTTAACGCGAACCAAACAAAAGGAAACCGGGAACTGCCTTACCTCCCTGGCTTAAGCTACTTAAAGGCTCGTCACCTCCTGGAAAAGTGAGAAGGGAAATTCTGCGAGATCAGCAAGAATTTGAATACAGACGGCCTAGACGGTAGCTTTCAAGCGAAATTTTTCTCGTTACGAGAGGGCGTAAACATCTCGCTTTTACCAAGTTTTACCAACGTCGGTCGTTCAAAGACAGAGACGCACAGTGGCGCGATTTACTTATCAATGTAATCATATGAGAAAGGAAAAACTTTATCTTAGTAACCTGATATTAGTATTGATTTGAAAACGCATCTGAAGCTCAAAAGCGATAGGAACAAGCAGAGCTGATAACGAAATGATTAAAATAAAATCAAAATAAATTAATTCTATAAATTCTCTAAAGCATTTTTCCGGGTCCTTATTCGCAGAGTCACGTAGATCACCTAATCGTCATCCGCATTAAATGCAAATAATCAAAACTATTAATAATTTGTGTAAGATGTTAACGTATCCCATAGCATTTTTTTTTCTAACGAGTTCATAATTTAATCACTTTCAAATTGTAGAAAACTTTTCATCGCGATTCTAGTACAGTTTTACACAATGTGTAGAACTTTATACAACAAAATGTGAAAACAAAATCTTGACAATTTTTGTAGTAAATTTTTACGTAAGATGCAAGTGTGAAACTTTATTTGGAATTTATTTTAGTACAAAAGTCAAATTAGTATGGACCTTTTTACTCCAAAATGGAGCAACAATTTTGCTACAAACAAATGTGAACTGAACTTTGAAGTAGAAGTGGAAATATATCTGAATTATTTTAACCATTTTACGCAATCTTGTGTAAAATCTCACATTGTCATTTTTCTCTGTGTATCCCGAAAAAGTGCTCTAAACATACGTATAACACGATTTATGTTAAAATGACTTCTAAATCGTAAATCATAATGATTCAATGGCAGAATTTCCAGTCAGTTAAATTAAGGAAAGTGCCCACTCCTTACGATTGCGTGCGTCGTTTTTGGAACTGGTTTAATTTTGAAACGTCTTCTATTTTTTACGTCGTAATTAACCGAAATTTATTTGGGTGAAGTGTAAATTTCTAAGAGACGAAGTAGATAAGGGCGTTAACGTGGAAGAGTTCGTCGCATAAACAAAGTTCGAGCAAAAAGCGGAAAACGAAAAAAGTTAAACGCGTAAACAACCGAAAGATTTACAGTGAAATTTATGTGGAACGTCAAATGCTGCAAAATCTTTCGGCGTAACCGTACGTTTTTGTAAATAATCGTTTTAAGTGGTGTCGGCTGGTATTTTTAGAGCGTCGTCGACTTTGTGCCATTTCAACGCACGGATTTACTATCCCTGTCGGAGTTAATTGCGTTCAGTTGTTAACAATAATAATAATGCATAAATTATGCATACACGTAAGTATGGAACTAGGTGCGCTTACTAATTAGAATTGATTTTTCTTCAACGTGCGTGGGACCGGTCTTTTGTTTCAGGATTTCCGCCAACGTTTAAATTAAGATATTTCCTAACAAGATGATATCCGATGGTGAAAGCTTCCAATCATATTTACGTTGGTGTATCAAAGAAATGCGCAACAGTTACACAAAAGAACGCGCTCGATCGGGCATCGTGTGTGTTTGAAAAGGTAGAAAAATAATGAGGGGGTAAAAAAATAGTTATGTCAGTTGCATCTAAATTAGAGTCCGTAAAGTCGCTAAAGTAAATAAAGCGACGAGGGCGAGGTGGAGTCTGTTTATTGGTTTATCTTAAATCTGTGTGCGGTCCTCCACAAATTTACTTAAAACAGAGGCAACGCACACCACTACCACGACAAAAAGAACGTAATAAAAATGATACATTATTATGTAGGGGCCAACGACCGCCAAGAAGCAATACTGCACGGTATAACAGCGAAGGGGCCACTATAGAGGTACGCGCATTCTTCCTTGGCTGAGATCGTCGAGAATTTAGCAAGCGCGTGTACCACTAGGCCCTGTTGTCTAAGTTATCCAGGTCAGGACTCGGAAACAAATCCACTTTAATATATTAATAATTCCTTGGGACCATCATCAAAACGATTCGAAAATTATTTCGAAAAAATTATCTTGTATGTTCCGTGTCTCGTACAAACAGACACATATGTGTACATTTACTGAGATACTGCAAATCAATACAGAAATTCAATAACATAACGCTCACGCTTTATTAAACCACACAGATTTCATTCAACGCGAACAGAATGGGTTATTTATACTCGTGCACCCGAAAACATACAGCATTTCTTACTAGTTGAAAATATTTTCGTTAGGACCCCCAAAAATGATACCTACATAGAACTTTGCATCCAGTAGTACTTAATTAAGTCTGTTATATAGGCAACCGAACTGCCACAACTGTTTAAGTTAACACATCTTTAAGGAGTGCAACAGTTTCGCAATGAATTACATAATTACTTCTTTTTTTGGAACTCCCGAGTAGTGTTTCCAGTGCTCATTACCTTCGTTACTACAGAGAGAGAAATGACAAAGTGAGATTTTACAACACAATATTGTTTAAAATGGTGGTGGAGAAACTATTAAAACAATTGTCGAAAATTAAAAAAGAAAATTCAGATATGCATATTTACATTTATTTGTAGCAAAATTATTGCTCCGTTTTGGAGTAAAATATTCATACTAATTTGACTTTTGTACAACAATAAATTCTCGTAAAAATGTGAAAAATGTGAAATCTGTACAATGCTGCAGAAATTATTTGAAGGTAAATATGAATTAAATATACCTTTATTTTATTTTTGATTCTTGTTCGGTGAAAATTGTATAAGAAATTATTTTAACGGACATTATCGTTCTACGTTTCTCTAACTCCTGACAGCTATCAATCGACAGTGAAACATAGAGCGATAGTACCAATTTTAAATGTCCGTTAAAATAATTTATTATAATAATTTTTAACGTCTATAGATGATCTAAGCCGGAACTTGTCGAGCAAGTGTCAGAATGAATTCTATCGTATTCCAGCCTGTGAATTTCCTCACAAGATCTGCACATGTCAAGACGAGGTTCGACTCACATCTTTAGTTGCCCGATTAAGAGTCAAAATTCGTTATCAGCGGCTCCGAGCACTCGGCTTCTACCTTAGAGAGGTGTGCAGAATTACACATTTTGTCTGTAAAATTAATTTACACAATTTATGGTAACATTTGCTATTATTTGTGTTACACGATTTTACTACAAACATTATTCCATAATCAATTGTAAACATTTTCTATGTTTTGTAGGTGTCTTCATTTGTAGATATAAATTCTACAAACGTGTCAGCAAATACCATTGTTTTTTCTGTGTGTAGCTACGATAAAAGATTATGAAAAATAAAAATTGCCAGTGTAAGAATTAGAAATGGTGTAACCGTAGTTTTACAGTTTCTAACTTGTTTTCTTTGTGTCCGCCGCATCTCTAATTTTCTGGCAACATTGAGTGAGTTTTCAGAATACATCACAAAGAAATTTACTTCTTAGTCTCTTTTTTTTCGGATGGTAATGTGTGATTTCGATTTCTGGGGATGATTTTAAAGTGAATGTAAATTATGTTTTTATTATTCAAAGTCGACAAGTCTGAACCGGGCGGAAAATCGTTAGGAGTGGGATTTGAAGTGCGCATATAATTTTTAGGGTTCGTTTAAAAATTTGTTTCGTGGGGTTCGCAAGGAAGGCAGGAAAGTTAAATCTGATGTGAAGAGAGGCGTCCAAAATATCTCCGAGGTGGATGTGAATATTTAATGTAATTATCTCGGAGCTTTAGAATAAAAAAGCTACCGTCTAGTAAATCAGATTTAGGCAGACCGAAGAGGTGATCGGTCTTAACGTCGACAGAGGAAAATTAAATTGGACAAAAAGCGGATAGATTATTGATAAAGGTAATAGGGTCGTCGTAAGATAATGGAAATGATCGCTGCGAGAAGATTATTAAGAATCATGGAATGACGGAAGATGTGAACGAGAGGTGTTAATCCGTCATTAGATCTTAGCGGGTGATCGGACCGGAGACTACCGAGGTCGATTGGCGGACAGCACGGATCAGGTACCGGGCAATTTGTTTCGGACGGCCGCGGGGGCGAGTAAGCGGCTTTCAGCGCCCCCTGGGAGTAATGGGAATCGGAACAGTCTTTCATTACGACCGGTTAATCATTCCTACGTACTTTTATATAACCAGATTTAAAATGACGCTGCACTAATATCGAGAATTTTGATGTGTAATATCATCCAATTACATGACGTTTTATATTGGGATTGGATATGACACTGGGCCGTTGACGAAACGTATTTAATAATTATTAAATCTCAGTTTGATATCCAAATATTATTGTATTTTCTATAATTACAGCCGGCAATAAATAGCCTGCTTGCATAATATATAATTTCAACTCGTGAAACTGACGCATGATAAAATAAAAATAAATTCTCCGCTCACAAAGCTTTATCAAACCCCATTCACACGAACTCATCACTTATTAAATAATGACCAAGACAAACACGATCCATTCCTTTATGACCAACCCTCTTACATACACGTCTTTACCATATGGTCAATCTGGATATATTTTTTTTTATTAATAAATTACTTGGTAACGTTTTCTAAATCAGATACGTAGAGAAATTCTTAATGGACTTTTAAAACTTAGGATCCACCTACGAAACACAGTGAGAAAATAGTTTTGGTCTAAAAGATGACTGAGCATTTTGTAGAAACGTTGGTGCGCTATTGGATTTACGTCATGAGGTACACATGGTTCTTAAAGGCCGTGAAACGAATATTCCCTTTAATACACGTCGGTATATTATATGACATATTTCATGAGTCATGACAGTTAAGAGATTGTGTGCGATACGAGAGTGGAAAATCTTCGGCAGCTAATCAAATAACAGCGTGAAACTGTCCAAAAATTCGAGCACAATGATGCGACCTTTCAATCAAAACACGATCGTGCCGCATGTAAATTGCCCGGAACAACTCGAACCCCGAACTCTTCTGGATCCGAAGCGGTAATAAATTAATTAAAATCTGATGGGAAACAATAAATAATATTTATTGAGGTCATGATGTTCAAATGGAAAACGTAGCGTTTCGGGATAATGAAATAATCCCGTTCGATTTCGAACGCCAAAGCACTTGAGAACGAAAGGGGAATTATTAAAAAAAAAAAAAAAGAAGGGGGCGCCTGCTACAGAATTCAAAGCACATATTGTAAATTTGCGTACCTATATTACATTTTATGCAAAGATAATCGACAGTGTGTGTGTGTGAGAGAGAGAGAGAGAGAGAAAAAGGAAGAAAGATGGAATACTGACGTATGAGCTTAGTACATGTCAATTGCACATGCTGCATTGTGCTCAAGCTTCACAATGGATCACATCCACAGTTTACTACGGCCTTAATTAATTTCAAACGCTAATACAAGTAAAACAATAAAAATCCTCATTAACCTATTACCTGGAACAACGGCATTCGAAGTAACACGTTTAAACAAAACAGTTTATTTATTGAACGCGAGGATGAAGTAAGTTGTGCGAGCGTGAAATTTTTCTTATGTAGTGTTAACACGTCACCATTACCGTAAAATCTGTTCGACTATCTCGGATCTACGGACGTGCGACAAGCGTACGGTATTATCATAGATTGTTGGTACATGGGACCTCACGGATACCCATCGCCAATTGCTGACAATTTGAGTAGCCGAGAGCGGCGTTCATTTATTAAAATGTCCGTCTCCAGTACACTGACACGATTTATAGCTGCATGCCTATGAGAGAAAACTGGAATTATCTTGGCTATCGGAATATCTGCTGGCATGCTACTGGTCCGCCGGATAAAGATGTTGCATATGCATTACCGTGTGCAACTCACGATTTGCATATACCTAGCCTACTATTCCGAATTGTATCTGCACGGTACACTATTCGAAAGCAACGAATTTAGATTCTATTTTCGTTCTTAATTTAAATACACAGTAAAAAAAAAACTTTTTTTATTTAAATTTTAGTGCAAAAAAAACCTGCACAAATGCGCGCCGATCGTAAAAATAATTATGTAAATTGTTGATCTAATTATCTGCAGTTTTTCTAAAATTTCGAGTAATTAACAAAGTTATGCCTAAAACTAAAACACAGACAAAAAAGCATTGCTATTTGTTGACACAATTGTAGAATTTATTATTATTACTAAAACGAAGACCATAATTAAGGTACATTCTTGTCCGGTGAAATTGTGTAATGAATTATCTCAAACGGACACTGAAAATGGCACTAATGCTCAACGTTTCACTATCGTTTGAGCATTAGTGCCATTTTCTTTTTACTCCAAAATGGAGCAATAATTTTACTACAAATAACTGTAAATTTTTTAAAATAAAGGTTGACATATATCTGAATTTTTTTAAAAAACTTTCAGCAATTATTATAATTTCTTCGCCTCTCACTTTGTCATTTCTCTTTGTGCGTACATAGGTAATTGAATACATCATGTCTTTGCTGGATTTAAGTGTGACGTAATGCAACATCTCTGAGATAAATAAGTAATTCGGTTATGTTAAAATGTTGGTGTTCGAGAGAGTTTCGTGCTTACGCAGAGCAATTTATATCTCATATTAAGTCGATGTGATTGCACAGCGAGGAATGCTACGAGAATGATTATTTTAATTCAGTTTAACAGAATGGATCTAGTTACGTCATCTCTCATGCTCCCTAAAATCTAATTAATACATTAACGTCCGGAGACCTTTCCTGGAGAGAAATAGTTGAACGTTTTATTTGTCGCAATTAAATTGGAGCTGTTTTGTAATTTTGGGGGGCGTAAGACTGAATTATGGAGATAAAACGTTCAATCCGCGTTCAAAGGCGAGCAAAGCACATCAGAGAGGGCGACGATAGTAAGCAATTAGTTCAAAGATTTTAGACGTGATGCCAAAGCATTTCTAGGACTACAACTAAAGTTTAATTAGATATGATACATGGTATTCGTAATGGTAGGTCTAATAGCTTGACTTAGGAGCGGTAATATGCTACGCCACGTGTGACGTGAAACCTCTCGTGTCCCTCTCTCTTTGTCACCCATCTAATCTTACTTCGACGTTACCGATTCCCCCCTGCCGAGAATCTAATTCGCGATAATAAAATCATTATTAAATAGGAAAAGTTGTTAACTGTGCGGTAATTTGTTGGTCGGTTGTGTTTCATCGATGTTGTTATTAATGAGGTACACTCATCGGCTGACGCGGCTGCAGCAATATTAAAACTAATCTAAAGTTGATTGATGTGGATTACATATTATTTAACGCAGCGGGTCGTTGCCGGTCAAGCTTCTAAAGCACAAAGCTCTGAGGGGATCCGTCCGTCCGCCCGACCCTGACATCGTATAACGCCGCCTATGCCTTTTCACACCGGCCTTAACGCCGCTTTATATTTAAAACTGGTCTTCACATAAACAAAACGCAATGTTTTCAGCAAGTAATCAAAGATGTCCGCCGTGGCCGCCGATATTATCGGAGAAATTTTATTTTATTATGCATTCCCATTCTCATCTTTCTCGTTCCCGTTCGCATCCGATAACCGCGTTCAAGATATTTTTTTATAAATATAACGCAGTACATATAATATCGATGTGCGATATCGAAAATTATTCGCCTTCGCCGACCACAGACAAATAAACAACACTTATACTCCGAGCTGTAATATTATTAATTAACAGACGTAATTTCTTGTCGCTGTTTTCTCCAATCTGATATGCAACGCACATACAAAGAACACTCCTTTTATATGAAATATAAATATGCTTTCGCAATAATCGCTTATCAACTTGATCTTTTTTTTTTTTTTACTTGAAAAGATGCTTGATGATACAAGTCACTCATCAATCGCATTTCCTTTCCGCTGTTACCGAACTTGTACGTCAAACAAAATGTCATTTCGAACGAAAATAGAAAGGAGCGGAGGCTATCGGATTGAATAAACGTAGGACTTTCTGGAAGGTGCATTTAAAGCGTAAGAAGAACGTTTATATGTGCGTGCAGTCTACACATACACGTACAAATCATATACGCAAGCCTGAACTCAGGTCTGCTGCAAAGGCATACATAACATTCACTTGAAAGCACGCTATTGTCTTCAGCATGCGGCAAAACTCTACCACTGCTTACTTCTCTTTGAATTTTAAGCAATCGTATTCTTTACAACCATCCTACAACTCGACGTTTCAAACAAACCTGCACAAGTGAAATAAAAATCGTAAATATTACAAGCGTTACTGAACGTGAAGTAGTGCATTTTCGCTATCCTCGCGTTTCCCCTCGGAAATGAATTATAAAGTTTGCGTCGCTTAATTACTATTATTGAAAACGTAACACAAACTAAAAAGTCACACAGTAGAAGAAACGCTCGGCGTCAGTTTATTTCATTAAACTCTATTATTCCGTTATGAGTAAGATGGGTGCGTTAAATAGTTGTAAGGGTCGTAATCGTACATACCAAAGCAATTAGTCCGCTTATACTGAAGCGGTATATACGTATGTTAATGCAAGTATATTAATTTTAGATCATAAAGGTGAAGCACATTCCTCGTGCTGGTTTTGCTTACACAATGGAGACCAGGCCGCCTACATGGCCGCATCATTTTCTTTGTGACAGCGAACACGAAATGATACTTCTCGTTAGTAACCAATCAGCTCAAAGAAAATACGTCCATAATTAAATTAGCTGTTATTTTTACTGTCGGGGCCGTTTTCCTCGAGATTAGAACCGTTTCGTCCTGATTAAAATCCTCTGCTAACAAAAACTTATATTACAGGCCGAGGGTCAACCGGATTTTCTGCGAATAAGTTAATTCGGAACAAACAAACTTTATTCTTTTATTACGACGTTACGACAAATACTTCTTCTTTTCATAGAACGGTTTCTACATCTCGTCCGTCAAAACGCCGCTTCGGAACGCGTTAATTAAAATATTTAAATCGCACTGATCAAAAATGCCGATTTTATCTCGCTGAAATATGAATATTACTTTTATTTTGTGTATAACGTATAATGAACGGGATATTTTAATAAATTTCGAAATTTTTCATTGTTGACGACTCGAATAAAATGACTCTTGACGTTTACATTATGTTGTAGATGTTTTATCTCCGAGTACATCTAATTTCTAAAAAGCCAAACGTCTATTTCAGTAACAGTACTTTTCATCTTAGAAGAATTTCAATTCTGCACGGGATATTTTATGTTTTCATTGGGTCTTAAGTAAGGCGGTTCACAGTACAATTAAAATTATTTAGTTGAAAATAAAACTGTAACAAGCTATTTAATTAATACTTCTTCTCCATAAATGTAAACATCTTAATTAATTCCTTTTATTTATTTAGTTTCAATCTTTTAGAACATCCTTATCGTCATTCTTGTAATACAACTAGTAGTAAATGAGAATAAAGACTAGAATAAAAAGTATTAAATATATAATTAACACACACTGAGAAAAATCTTCACCGAGCTTTATGTGAATGGGCCAAAGCAATTTCTTTTAACATTTGACCCACCATATTTAGCATTAATTCCAAGGTGTTTATATTCATAAACAAAGGTTACTTATAACTAGACATCGGAATATATGAAAAAAATTAATTTTTTACAAAGTCAGTATAGCATTTTATTGAATTTTGTAATTACAAATTAATTATTGTTAATTAAGTTAGTATAACTTAATAGCTTTTTTTTTAATCTATTTAAAGAGGGAATTCAAAAGATTTGTTAGCAATTATAAAAGAAAAATTGGAAAAGAAATACGTGAATAATGTTTTGTACGTGTACCTGCGCTTCAAAGTAAAACATCTCCTTTTGGATTTTCTAAAGATGGTGAGCCCTTATCTAAAAAGCATACCATAAAAATGAAAGCAATTTTTCTCAAGCGTGCGGAGGATTATGTACGAAAAAAAAAAAACGCCGTTTAATTAATTCGGACGATATGAAAGCGTTTCGGGGGCATTTTTTGAGGTTTCCTTTTTATAATTTTCCAGCACATTTCGTTTTTGTCGTAGTCACACGTGCAAAATTTATACCGGCGAGTGGGTACAATGTGGTGAGTTTCATCATCACGCCATGGCGAAATATAATTAAAGTAATAATAAATATTAATTCGCGCACGAAATTACGAAATAAGAAATGAATTCGTTACGAAGCGTCGAATTGAATTACCCAGGCACCGGTGGTGAATTTAAACAAGTAGGTATGACTTGTATGTATCTATTGTGGCGATAAAGGCCGTACCATCCATAGACCATCGAACTAATAGCGAGATAAGATCGAGATAGTTAAGATTAAGTGCAACGCCGCGCGGTCGCTCAGAAGCAAGAAATGGTATAACGTCCCTTAATTCGGAAAGCACAGAGATTAATGGTCCACGGAGCAAGGCTATGAATGGGAATGGAACGGGAACAAGAACGGGAACGGGAATGGAAACGCCCTGCCAAAACGGATTTCATGAATATGTATTTCATTCGGACCGAAGTCCGATATTTACACGAAGACATACAAGGGCTGCTGTCTTGTCGCGCATTTCTACTCACCAATTAGTTCAATTGATGGACCGATTTTAGACGGTTCGGATCAAATAGTGAATTGCTTTAGCCACGACGTAAAATCAATTTTTTGGCTACCGTTATTAACTAATGAGAAAAGTTATGCCAAAAGCAGTGTTAAAGAAATGGTTGTGCATGTTGAAAGTTTTCCAAATATACATGTGTAGAGGAAAAAACAATGGTATTTGTTAACACAATACCTAAAAATTGGTACTAAAATGAAAATACCTACACTAAATAGAAAATGTATTACCAGGCAATATGTAAACATGTTATATAAATTGTTGAATTACATACTATTTCATATTAGTAAAAAATTACAATATATAGTTCTATTTATCACAGTTTTTGGGAACTAATACAGTAAAGAATGGTAAATTTTTACCCAATTGTAATATATTTATATTTTACTAACCGTCAACCGCATTAAACGGCCAATAAGAAGACACAAATAATGATGTGATTGCACAATTTATGTAAGATGTTAACAT
The DNA here is from genome assembly GCA_039766575.1 of Serrognathus titanus. Classification (NCBI taxonomy): domain Eukaryota; kingdom Metazoa; phylum Arthropoda; class Insecta; order Coleoptera; family Lucanidae; genus Serrognathus; species Serrognathus titanus. Next base: position 4,634,146 of record CM077916.1, on the reverse strand, counting down.
ATCCAATGGTAATTTTTTTCCAACGAGTTAATAATTCAATCATTTTCATATTGTAGTAATGTATTATAGTATTACACAATGTGTAGAACTTTATACAACAAAATATGAAAATAAAATCTTCACAGTCTATTGTAGTAAATTTTTATATAAGATGTAGAATTCTATACAACAAAGTGTTGAAACATTATCTTCACATTTACGAGAATTTATTGTAGTACAAAGTCGAATTAGTATGGAACTTTTTACTCCAAAATGGAGCAATAATTTTGCTACAAACAAATGTAAACTTTCTTAAGGTATAGATGGAAATATATCGGATTTTTTTTTAATTTTCAAGAATTATGTTAACAATTTCTCTACCTCCATATTACACAATATTGTGTTGTAAAATCTCACTCTGTCATTTCCTAAGATTTTGCAGAACGTTTATTTATAAATAGAGAGTAAATTACAGTCTGTGCGTAAGATAATTTTTGTTTGACGTTTCTGGAAAAAGTGAGCGATTATAATATTTCGCGGTGCGACGTAATTTGTAGTTTTATTTTAGTAAAATCCGTACGTGTTTAGTTGGAAAATGCGAAATCACTATAATCATTCATGATTAGCGATGTATTTAGTTTTCCGCTGTTAGTGCGTTGTCGTGAGCGGAACGTTCGCAGATTAAAATATGTGCGAGATGGTAATGGATGTGCAGGTGATACAGACAAATGATTTTAGCCGTACGGACAATTCCGACAGTGGAGTGTACAAAATGCACATTTACTAGGAATGTTGTTCTCTTATGTAGCGAGTTAATAATATGCGCAAATACGGTGCAGCAGCTCTAGCTGTGAGAACGAGGTGTTACATTAAGCCGGGGATCGAATCCTTGACCTTCCGCGCGGTGGAGGAGGCACCTCCGCCTCCGCCGCGTCTCCTCACGACCCCGTGTAATGTACATGTGCGGCACATGTAGGCTGCCCCGGCCCTGGCTCCTGCTTGGTGTCACTGAAGACTGCCGTAATTATCGACAGCAGCAGGTCCTTGCACCTCCCGGTCAATAAGAGCGAGCGTTGTTCCCCATTGTTCATTAACACCATAATTAACAGCGTGCTGGTTATCCGATAATTAATGGCCTACCGCGTATACGTACGTTTGCCCCGGCCGGGATACATACTTCAAAGAATAAGAAAGAACGGGACCCCATTCGGACTTGACAGTCGAAGTTAATGATCTCGCATTTCATCAGGAACACTTAGTTAATTTCACTGCATCTTTCAACTCGGACCGCGTAACAGGATGCGTTATTTATATGGACATCTCGGAATTCAAATTTACTTCCTACGTTTCGTTCGGCCGCTCCGCACTCCACGGCTAACCGCAACACATCCAGCGCTACGGGCCATTCTACGTCACCACGATTACTTTCCGTGCCTATCTTTCCCGTAAACCATTCACGCCCCAACAAATAACACACCAAAATTAAACCTTTTCTTATCTTTCAACACACTTCTTCTTCGATAACACCTAAAACCTCATTATAAATCCCCGACTTCTACTTTCGGTCGAATACACCTCGCGTCCTACTGTAAATCCTCTGCGAATGATATTTATTATTGCGCGTGATTACCACCCAAAAGAAAAGAAAAATTCAGTGGTACCGCCACTGGTTAAGTGGAAACTTAAAGTTCGAAAGTAAATTTTCAGGGAAAATGTTACGAATTGTGGCATACGTGGCGTGAGTAGACGTGCATCTATGTATATCCACGTCCACATCCACATCCACATCCACATCCAGACCAGCAGCGTTCTTCCAGCATTCAGTTGTCACTCAGAGTACACCCGCTTGAATGCATGCGTACATTGGGTACACGCATTCATTTGTTCGCTTCTCACTATCGCCATTGTAACCGGAGCTCCCCCGGCGACGCTGTGTGCTTTGTCTCTAGTTTCACAGGCGAGGGCAAATTCAAATACGCGGTGCGAGCGTCACACCTTTGGCGTGAGGGGCCCAAGCCCCACAATGAAAGTGATAGTTGTGATGAGATGCTTTTATTTCAGACCTTTGCTCATTATTACACATAGGTTTCATTAATTAATCATATTTGTTCGCGCCAGACCCGGCTCCCGCGCTACTTCGTGCCGCCACTTTCCAAGTGCTGCGCTTGATTTGGGTCGAACAACCTTAAAATAATATATGAATTCTCGCCCGAAAATCTACAAATCAATACATCCCAACCCACGGAACGAAAATAACGTTTAATTAACCGCAGACATTCATATTTGCCGTGGGGTCGTGCCGGATTTTTTCCTTTTTCCTTCGAACACGAACCCCATAGGCCCAACTCTTCGGTCACATTTAATTCCGGTGGCACGTGACTAATAATCGGTTCACCAGTTTTTGAATTACAAATCTTGGGAAATCCGTTACGTATTAAGTAAGAGTCTCTTATAACGTTGATCTGGGGGGTTGCTTGGCAACGCTATAGCGGAACGAGTGCATAGTGAGCAACGGGGCTTCTTCCAGTTAAAAACATGAAAATCGTCAATAACACGAGTTTGATTGGCGTAAGGATGTTCCACGAACTGTCAACACCTGGGGCATCACCGACAACGATAAGAACAAGAATACCATCCTGCAATTATAACGCGCGCCACTAGACGTCCGACACACTCGAGAACGACATCGTATTATATTCGAGCCTTATATGGAACAAATTTTTTCATCTAGAAACAAATAAGTATTACGCAGCATTACTCTGCACTTTTCTTTAATAATCTCCTGCAAGTACACTCACAAATTATCTAGTTATTACACTTTACCTTTGTTTAAAATTCCTTTACACGACCTCGCAGATAATCCAAACAACTTCTTTTATACAAGTATTCCCACAGAAACTAACAACTAGATTCCTAAAAGAATTAAATTTTCATATTCAGAGACAACAAAACTGACAACTTAGAGTTTGACACCGTGAAACTAATTTTTATATTTTTTTCAGATGTGTCTACGAGCATGTACTTACGTGTGTGGTGATCTTAATATTAATAATTATTATTGTGACAATTAAGTTCTTGTCATTATTATCGAGGGGATTTATCTGTTTATTTTTGATACACATATGCGCAGGTCTCTTAATGAAGTGGGTAGATTAAAAGTTGGAGTTGTGTTTGCGCCCCGCAGCGAAAATAGTTGCTAGGTTTTGTTTGATTTTACAAATTTTCATTCGTATTCCGGAGCACGAATTTGGGAAAATAATGTTCGCGATCAACACAATGAAGTGCCGGAATTTCGACGTCTGTTTATACGTATAATTAGTGTTCACTCTCTGTCTGTTTCTCTTCGTCGTCGACGGCGTAAGGAAACGAACGCGAATGGGGTGAATTTTTCTTAATGTGTTTGTCCGGTTTGTTGTTGTACGTAGGGGAATTGCTAAGTGTTCGGGGTTCGATACGCAAGTCTAGATAGACACTCGACACGTAGTACTTGGGTTACCAATCACTCAAGTCGAACAAAACGTAACTTTTTCATTTACTAATGGTTATAGAATCCACGCCGACTATAAGTAAATAATAGCACTTTAATATCGAAAAAATAAATTTATGTGATTGATTTTTTAATGAGCGTTAAATAATCAAAAAACTCGCGTTCCCGTTCTACCTTTCTGTCGTAACCCCTTTCTTGATGCGCATTTCCATTGAAAATCCACGTCGCCCACATGATTCCGATCACTTTTTTGATTAATTAAGTCTCTCGAACATTCCCGGAAAACATTTTCGCAGATTCACCGGAAAATTCACAGTATTAACCGATATCGGTGCAAGGAAGTGTCAGTAAATTTTTTGCCATCGACATTCGAGAGATGATACTTTTTTCGAAGACAATCAAATTAAAGCGCTTTTTACGTAATCATGTAAAAACGTCCAGGTACGTGTACGTGCGTGACAGAAACTGCACGAGAAAAAATTAACTTAAATACCTCGGATGATTTATGTCACGGAGATTTCTAAAATCAAATTATTTCGTCACACATTGCAATCGGTTTAGCAAAAAATTGTAGAATTCGTTAGTAATTGATCGACGTACAGCCTAGCTTGTCAAAAAAATTTAAAAATAATGAATCTGACGTAGACTGATTATTGCTGAAGTTAGAAGATAAAATTCGTATTAATAGAAAAGGTGTAATTAAATGAAGTCTTTGTAATAAATAAAACGTAAGATGATTTGCAGAAAAGTTCGAATAGAATATCGAGAGAGTCTCAGTGTGTGTTATTTCTTAACAGTGAAAAATTCACCTGCGATGTTTCGCGGCTTTCACACTGTCATAATCGGTAGGTGTTATAAAAGGGTACGCGGCAGATTGCGGGGTTCGCTGTCGCTGGGGGGTCTAATAACTCGCCTGTCCCGTCGAGAGAGATATTGGGAGCCGCCCTCGACTGCGTCCCTCTGCCCCCTTAAATTAATATTACTGGCACCGCGCATTGCCTCATAAACATTACTTCGATTGTATGCGTAATCTCACTGGACGGGGCATTTGTGTGCAAATGCCTAGATACACATTTAAACCCCCGGAGAGCCTACTTGCCAATATTGGTGCTTCGTATTGACTTCCCTGAATGTCAAGCCACTATTTGTTTGCCGGGGGAAGAACACAATAACTTTATTAATTTTAATGGATCCGCTGCTTTCAGTATTTTCATATTTTCTTATGCGTATATGCGCGTTGATATGAAATAAGAAGTCGAAAACACTTCCTTTGACGTACGTTTTTCCTTCGCAAAGAATTTTTCCGCAAATATTAAATCTTATTCGCTTTGATGGAAGCAATTTTTTACCGACTTAAACAATATTTCTGTTTTAATCTCGAAAATCAAATGAGCAAAAAGCTGCACAAAACCAAAAAGTCAGGGCTATCTCATCGAGTACAGCCTTTTTATATATATTTTGCATTTAATATCTAGAGACTTTAATTTAGCTTACTTTAAATACAAACGTTCGTATTACTTTTTTAAATTATCACAAAAACCAAAGGCTCCTCGCAAAGCTCGATTTTTTAAATATTAATTTATTGATACTTTAAACTCACACTCATCTCTAGAAAATTTGATTAAGGAGATTAAGTGTGTAGGTTGTCCCAAACCTCTGAAGAAGTCCAAAAATTTCCCTTTCATATACATTTTCTAAAAAAATATTCTTAATAGAAATCGTGTACATTTCCATACCGCATAATTTTAAATTATTTCCAATTATACAGGTTAGTTCATCTAAAAGTTACAGACCTAACTTGTGAATTGTTAAATGGAACACTATATATTTTATTGCTGTTTTGGCCAGGCCTTGAAGAGCTGATGAAAATAATATAACATTTTATTTATTTATTTTCAGTATTTACTGAGTTATTTTAAGTTTTATGCAAGGACTGGGTCACGTTCGCTCGGTTGTCATTTTTAATGATACGACAATCAACTGTGGACCAAAATATTTCTGCATATCTCTACCTTTAAAGTATTGAAAATTTTTGAAAATCGAGCGACTATCAGCTGCAGTACAGCTCAGTTCAAGTATTGCAAGATTAGTCATTTTTTTCAAAGGGAACACCCTATATATGTATGGATAGATCTTTGTACCAACTTTCCATTGATACAACATTTTATTGGCTTATGATTGATTGTGAGTTAATAATAATCAACGTGCAGAAATTCGATGCAAAATATTTTTAATTTCTTTCACCTGATTGAATAGATTAAAGCAGGCAGTTTATTTTTGTTCAAATTAACAATTCATTCATGTTTGCTTTAGCGGCTAAAATAAAAATGTAAAATAAGTTCGATTTTCGCTAGACAATTCCAGTCATAAGTATTAGGGAAAACATCGGGTACCCGAGTACCCTAGTACTACCCGTATAATTGTTACCAGTGTAGCATTTTTTTTATCACGGCACCCGAGTATTTTTCAGCGCGGAATGTAAGAAAGCTGTAAGATTAGTAAGATCAGTTTATGTTGAAATATCCAAACTATTCGGGTATCCAAACTTGCACGGGACCTCGAACTTATACGGGTACCCAAATTCATATAGCTACTTGAATTTATACGGGTACCCGCATAAGTTCGGCACCGTGTCATACCTACACTTTAGTTTTGTACGATTTACTCGAGCACGATGCGGGTATCCGGGTATTTCATTCGGGTACTCTGTAGTTCAAACATACGCGTATGGCATCCCTAATAAGTACTACGAAAATGAATGAGCAGGATTTACTTACGCAGCTAAAAGTTCAAGTATTTTGAGAGTACATGTTTGTAAACAATTTGAAGCATTTTGTTTCTTCTTATTTATATATTTATAGATTTACGCTATCTTTGCGTAAGTCTTGTTGGTCGTTGGGATTGCGATGAAGTTCTCAAGCTACTCTTCTCCCCCAATTAGGACCGAAACAGCTATACAGAGGATGCTAGGGGGCCCCATTGCAATCCAGTCGACTTGTAACCAAATTTTGCAAGTTTGCGATGACACGCTCTGGCCATCTAGTGTGTGGCAGCTTAAGAGGCAGTGATATTGTTACGATTTTACAATTCACACACAACTACAGGTCAGAAAATTGTGGCACCGTGTCGCGACATTGTGGCACTCGGGTAACAATTGTACGGGTAATACTCGCGTACACCAGTACTCGGGTACCTGATGTCTTCCCTAATACTTATGTTAAAAAATCATAAATTAGGTCTGTAACTTTAAAGGAACGAGCCTGTATAGTTGGCAATAATTTTAAATTGTGCGGAACTTTTATTAAGACTTTTTTTGACTTTTCCAGAGGTCTGCGACACCTATACATTCAATTGAATATAATAGTTTTGTCCGCTCACACGAATATTAAACGAACGCAATGCCACATGTCCATGTGAATATTTCCACGTGCACTGCATATCTGAAATAGTTTACGCCGATATGAAAAACTTTCTCCCATATAACATCTCCTCAAACGGCAACGATGAAATATCGGTTTAAATTTTTCCGCTCTACTTGACTACGTGAGAGCTTCATATTTCTTTTTCACATTCAACTTAAATATTTGTCGTGTAAAAAATTATACTATCGTATTACGTAATTTTGTTATATCAGAATGCGATTTTTAACGAAACTAGGAAAGGGCCGGTTTATTTCATCGTTGGCACGAGCTATACATATAGTGTGTACGGTTATTAGCTTGAAACGAACTATAAATAAACGTAAGTTTCCGGCTTCGCGTCACTTTTAAGTGGGCGCTTGAAACGAAAATTTATTTCTTTTTAGATAACAAACCCCCCTATAATCCTTTTAACAAGATACTTGCGCCTTATTAACGAAAGGGTTTCAGTCGCCGCCTGAATTTTGTTTATAATTTTAGTTTCTCTTTTATTTTCAGATTCCGAATCGACAACACCGACCACATAATAGACGTTAATAAAGGGAACGTGCAATTCGAGTACGACCAAGTGAACATAATATGTCCGGTTTATATGCCGGGGACCTACGACGAAGACGCCGAGAAGTATATAATATACAACGTGTCGAAGGAGGAGTACGAGACGTGCAGGATAACAAACCCTAACCCGAGGATCATAGCAATTTGTGACAAACCTTACAAGCTTATGTACTTCACCATCACTTTTAGGCCGTTCACACCTCAACCCGGCGGATTGGAATTCTTACCAGGAAAAGACTACTATTTTATATGTAAGCGACTTTTCCATCTAGATTGCAATAAATCCCAACTAAGGAACGTCCGGAGGAACCGCATTAACAAATGGTTGATTTTAATCGAAAATACTCTATATAATCGCCCACTTTAGGGTTTTAACGGCCCCCTAACGTGCGGGCAGAGAGTAAATCTAGATGCCCACATGTGCGTTATAATTTGTAGAAAGGCATAAACTGGGAAGCTTTTATTTAATTACTTTACAGATTTCAATCTTCTTAAGAGAATAACGCAACAACGTTTCCTTTTTTTTCCATTCAACCTCGACGGCCACGAATTTACTATATACAAAAACGTACCTAATCATATTTTTACTTATCTTGATTTTTAAACAATACGATTCCATGACGGGTATATTTGTATAGTTTATTACGGCGATTTTATATAATGACACTTTACAGTTCAACAAATTCAAACGCCGTTTCACATTTAAACAAAAAACAGTACAAAATTACATTACGACACGTTTTTTTTTTTCGTAGCCACGTCATCGAAAGATGATTTACATCGACGTATAGGTGGTAGATGTTCAACGAACAATATGAAAATTGTATTCAAAGTTTGTTGCGCTCCGGATGAGGCCCAAAACAATAGCACCACGAAAATATCGACGACCGTCACCACGGCTATAAGTTGGCCAAATCGACCGACCCCTGGCCCAACAACGGCTCCTCCGACAACACAGTTCATACCCAGGACGGAAACTACATCCACTAGAAAACCTACTAAAAAAATTGGTACGTCGATCTGTTTCCGTTTAAGTAAATTTTGATTAATTCTATTTCCTTGCAGCCGAGTATGACAAACATCCTAATGAAGTACTTAAAAATGAAGAACTGACTTATTCCGGTGGAATTTGGTTGTCGGCGTGCCCTCCTAGCTTTCTGGTAGTAGCAGCCTGTATAGCCGTGATTCGGTGGCGGTGAACTAAGAAGCGGGGACGTCCCCGTCAATCAGTCGTCAATCACATCGACACCTACTTGTAAAATACTGTTGTAAATTGTGTGAGTGGTAGAACGACGTCGGTCTCTAAACAAAAGCGGAAGTGACGTTATTACGTGTTTCGATGATAACTGAGTTTGTACATATATATATTTTTTAAGTTGATTCAGTGAAGTGGTACGAATTTTTTCAGCGTTCGCGCTGATGTGATATTACAGACGATTTTCTTCACGAAAACGATTTCTTTTGTAAATTATACGAGGTGATACCTATATGATGAATGAAACGCTTGTTATAGTCTTTATTACGGTCTAAAATTACATAGAATCTCAATTGCATTTTGTTACGATTATTACATCGTCCTTCTTAGCCTCCAAAACGTATTCATTCAATACTGAAATTGATGTTGATGAAAATATCTGTGTATCATTTCCCTATACCCGCAACTAATTTCCAACGCGATGTTAAATAACTGTCTGATGTGCTTCAAACTCTTAATTGTATTGTATAATTGTTAAATGTTGAATTGTGTATAATTTACAATGAAAATGCAGGCTAAGAAGATGCGTCGAAAGGACGCGTTGAAATATACAGATTTTTACATTGCAAAAAAAATCTAGTAAACAGTATTAAAAGCTCTGTATATTTCTCTCTAGACGTTTCAACTTTTCGTGTCCGGTAGTACTCGAGTTTGTATAAAATGTAATACATACTACATAGATACATGTAACAAAAGCAAAAAAAAGAAAAAAAGATCCGTGTTTGTTTACCTAAGCACATTTTTGTACGTTACAAATACGTGTTTAACCGTGTATACTGTAAGCTATGTACTGAATGTCTGGTCAGAATATATTTAAACAAAATCATATGTAATATGAAATTGTCGGAGTTATTTTTAAATAATGTCGGGGCCAAACTAATGTCCGGATCGCACGAATTGTTTCGTAATTCATCAATGTTGACTTGCCACTAATGTAACGAATTCCAGGTCGCTAGTAGATGTTTTATGTGTCAGTTATCGCTAACTTTCATTCCTATTCCTGCTCTGTATTCTTTTCCTATTGTAGCCTTAGTAACCAAGCCAGTAAATTCTACGATCGGGGTATTTCAAACATACATCCGAGTAGTTGTCATATTTAGTCCTTTTTTTAATATTTATATTGCCGATTAAAAATAATTTTTTTTACTGTATATGTTGTATATTTATTTGTGTAATAAAATTTACACTCAATCTGGTTTTTATTACCGTTTGATATTTTATTGGCTATTTGTTGTAATTTACAAATTTATAAAACAAAAAATCATAAAGTCTGCATTTTAGAGAAACTGATCATTATCTTATAAGTAAAACAAATTATTTTAAAGCAACATTATAAATAATTGATAATTTGGAAAAAAGATTTCTCAAAATAACAACAAATAACCAAAGTATGAGGACAAAAAATAAAAAGCAAAAAACGCCCTCTGATTTATTTTCCAACAGACTGCAATTTTTAAAATATTTAAAAGAGAAACAATAGATTATTTCTTTGTGATGCCTTGTTATATAAACTTTGCAGATATTTTAAAAGTACAGGGAAATCTGTGTTTATTTTTTAACTTATGTGCAATTATACGATTGTGTAAAATTATTAACTTATTAAATTCGTATGTATTATATACAGGTTTATATAAAGATTTATTTTTGATATTTTTAAAATATCTGGCGAATCTGTATTAAATTAGAAAGTATTGTAAAATTGTAGAGGCACTAAGAAATAAACTGGTACACAAAAAATTATTTAAGCGTTTCATTTGGAAAACCTTTCACTAAAATATGAAGCAACACGAAAATAAACTCCATTCTGCTAATTAAGCAATTTAAAATCACAACACTTAGAAGGCAGAAGTCAACTAGCTTGAACTCCAGACATAATTGTGCATTTTGTTAACTATTAATTTACATCCATCTGGATGATTAGTCTTAATAGATTTATCACATTTATAATTGCTTCGTATAATCTCTTATACTCCTCAGCTAATTAATAAGGTCATACAAGAATAGCATAAATTACAGACTACATTCGTGTTTTTGTGTTAAGAGAATTTTGTTTTAAGTATTAATAAACATTAACTATCAGTTCAATACTTATATACTTACTCTTATTAATAAAGAAATAAATAAACACATCAATGAAATGTCAAACATAACCACAAAATGAACAACACGGAAGTTTTCTGCTTTATCACCGTCATTACGTTCCTCGTGCACCAAGAAAATTTAAACTAAATTAGTATTTAATTATCCAAAAAAAATGTATACAATAAATTTGTTTTAACAAGCAATAATCATTGTCTATTTAAGTATTACGAGGGGGGCGTGGCCGTTTTACGCTGCGGCCATGATGGTTTACGGCGGTTGCTAGGCAACCATTGATTTGCCTAGCAACCACGATGGCGGCCATTATTTTACGTGTAACTCATTCACAATTACACTCATGAATGAACTATAGTACAACAAAAAGCATACTTTCTACCTAAAATTTATTGTACTTCTATTTAATTCTACGATAAATTAATACATGTACATCATTACAATCTAGATCACTTTATATAAAAACAAATTCACAGTATGTATATTAAAAAGTGTTAACTTTCTAGAAACAATTTTAAATAAAAGGAATTCCAATATCTATTTACACAGAATATATCAAGTTATAAATTAAATCTACACATTAATATACTGAACGCTAGAAATAAATTAACCTTGCATGCAAGATCGATGTAACATCCTGTATAAATAAATAAATGAACGAATGAAATTATGAAAAATTACTAAAATCAGTTTTTAATTTTATCGATGGGGCCTGATTTACCAATGGTTTTTGAATGTGGGGTTCGCTTTTATTTCGTAGTTGCGACTGTTGATTGCAACGTATGGCACTTTCTAATCGAGTTTTCAATTCACTAGACTGACTCATTAGCCGTTTGAATTCCTATAAACAACCACGACACAATAAACTATTATTAAAATAAATTAAGCTTACCTGTGGATACTTCGGACCTATTTTCATGAGCCATTGTAAACTGACTTCATGTAATTTAACAACATATTTATTTGAAGAGCGCAACGCTTGACCCTCAAGTAAATAACTTATGAGTATGGGCACTAATAACATAAGCATTTGTATTCCTAAAAAAAGAATAACTTTTTTTAGGACAGAGTTCAACTTATTTGAAATTTGATTTACACTTGCCTTGCAAAATGTCTCCTATGAGGCATTTAAAACAAATTTTGATTGATTATAAATAAGTAGTTACAAGGAAAAGTACTTACGGTTTTGTGGTTCGGCTAAAGCAATTAATGATTCGACTGTAACAATGGTTTCTAAAGTGACTGAGAGGTCACTATCTGAAAATACCTTTCGAGCACTGTCGGAATACAAAAATTCGATTAACCTCGGGGCTAACGCATGAATGTATGGTGTAGCAAGAGCCCGATCACTGTGTGAAAATATAGACCTCAGTGTTTGTATGCATTTCAATCGTACCTGCAAGGTGTAGGTTAGATTAAACATAAAATAATAAATGTGCAAGTTACTTACAGCAGGGTTTGAACTTTGCAGGCATTGTCTGAAATGATTAATGCACGGGTACTGTAAGTTTGGGGCAGCAACTAATTTCGAAGGGGCGTTCAAAACAAAAACAGCGATGGCTAACATCATAGTCACTTCATCCAACTTAGTCTCTTCGCTCCCAGTTTTTGCCAAGTCGATGATTTTGGCTAGCGCACTCTGCAACAGCTTCTGCCAATCCTCTCCGGAGTCTTCATGGCAACAGTGTGGGTCCAACGATAGAATTTTCAAGCAATGCAGTGCGGCTTGAACTGCAGGATTATTTGCAAGAATTGATAGGTCATTTATATTTTTAGTGGCCATTTCTTTAATAATTCCTGTCGTTAAATACAACACTGTTGGAAGTATGGCCACGGCACCTTTGTGAGAACATAACTGATGAAGGGTTTCCATACTTGAAATGGCAGCCGCTATAAGGCGACTCGATTCCTCCAATGGTTGTATCACACGCAGAGATGTAATCACTGTAGAATTTGGTGATGGACTTAATGCTGGCAAATGCCTAACAACAAGACACAAGCACACTTCTAATACTGCAAACACGAGTGATTTGCCCGGCAATATTTCCCCGGAATTGCCACCTTCACCCAACAATTCTATATCAGATGTCACTTCGCTTGTTTCCTTCGATGATTCTAATTGTTCGTGAGCTGCTTTTATCACTTGCTTCAGTAGTTTCATGCATAGAAGTTGGGCCGTGTTGTTATCTCTTGTGAGTAACAGACGATGCAGAACATTACATAACTCGATTCCTAAAGACCTATTCGCCATTAGAAGTTCTCGGGCCCAAGTCGAATCTAACAACGCATATAAAGCTTGCAAACAAGTTATAATGCTTTCTAATGGTTCTATCGATCTAGGACTGCATAGTGCTTCCATGCATATACCTATAAGAAAAAAATTTAGTTGATTCAAAATAAATATTAAATTAATACACACCAAACAATAAGTGAAACTTATCACTGCCATTATCTGAAGGGTTATTATTGACTGCATTATCATTATTTATTACTGTAGAATTTTGTAGATGCTTGAAACCACCGGCATTAATCCACAGTGCAGCTGCGTGTAAAATAGGGGGCCACGATGATGCATAGTGAGGCCTAGATGACTCCATGGTGTCGTTTGTATAAAAAGCTCCACCATCATGTGGTAATTGACTTGCAAATTCTGTAAAGAAATTATGAATGCTTTAAAAATATTTCTGCAAAACGCTTTTTACCTGTGGGTAATGACAGCAAGGCGTGATCTCGAAGTGCAGCCAACCAATGCTGTGATAAACTCACCAACTCCGGTTGCACCAACGTAAGCAAACTTTCACCCCTATATTCGAAGTCACCAAATTCATCATCGGAATTCATATTATTCACCTTGACAAAATCTAAAGAAGCTGGATCTGATCCATTTTCAGTCATGGCAACTATGTAAACTTCAGCCCAAGCTTTTAAAATCGCCAACTTTTCCAACGTCGCCAGGCTTTCATTATACAGCTGTATGCCATTGGTTTTTATTTGTAATTTCGCCAGTGAAGAGACTAGCAATTGATGCACCCTTCGCAAATCATTCAAATCCCTGGCCACACCTGATCCAATCCAAGTAGAACAAACTTCACAAGCAGCTGCAGTCACATGCGAGGATGTTTCCGGTGAAAAGGCAGGCCTTAAAGCAGCTCCGACTTGCGCTTGGAACTGTTCGAGAAGTAAATGGCCAGGAAACTCTGGCTCAGGAACTTTCGCAAATTTCTCAATCACTTCCTGCAATGTCTTTAAACCTTCTAATCTCAGGGGATCTGAATCACTGGTTGCCGCAATGAAAGCCATGCGAATTAGATCCGAAAGGTGCAACACAAGAAAATCACACTTCCCCGTGTTTGCTTGTAGTTCTTTCGCCTGTATCAAATCGAAATGTGCGTTCCTGGTACTTTCACAGGCAGCGATAATTCGACGCACACATTCTGCTGCAAATACCCTCGTGGGCCATCGAGGCTGCACTGCCGGATGAGTTGTAGCTTCATCATCAGCATGGTATTCAGCATGAACATCATCCACTTCGTTTTCGTCATTTTCGTCAACCTCCGTTGCATTTAAACTCAGCTGATCTTCATTGCTGGTTGTATCTGTCGCAACAGTCAACACGTCTTTGCACAAACCTAACCACTGAGATAAATTATCGGCGGCCAACATTTGCAACATGCTTGTTAAAGTATCGTGGATGTCTTTTATTAAAGCCGTGTCAGTTTCTGTGTCTAACATACTGAAGAGTACACCCGGAAGACCACTTTCCGTTATGACTAGACCTTCGACAGTGTTTGAATCTCGACTTTCACTCGCTAGAGTCATTGCATGTTCACAAACTTCCTTTGCTTCACGCTGAGCAAGTTGTCGTAAGCAGGAGATCGCTGCCTTACGTAATAACAAGTGATTACTGGATAATGTCCGCTGAAATAAAATCAGACCTCAACCACGGCATATTTTAAATGATTAAAATACTTACACAAAGTGTAGGCACCAAGGAGGATAAATTCACATGTCTAGGGGCAAACAGGTGTAGCTGTTGTAAACAGCCTGTAGCTTCTGCTTGTACAAGTGCATCTTGATGATCTTGCATTATGGCACATGCACATAAAAATGAAGAACGTGCCATCGATATAGTTGCGGTGTTTCCTTGTAATTCAGGACCGATTGTAGTTATTAAAGCCGACAAGACTTTTCCTATGCATTGATGAACGTCGATGTAAGATTGGGGCACGTTCAATAGTAATTTTAATGCGAGGGAAAGACTTGGCTCGACGTACCCTCGAAACATAGGTCCACCGGAATCTGCTATTAAAGCCAATGCATGTAATGACCAGACTTGAACGACGGGTGATGTCTGGTCTTGAGCTAGAGCTAATAAAATTGAGACACTCGTGTTTAAGTGTTGGCTGGAACCCATTCCACCAACGTATCTGTGTAAACAACCGAGTGCTAATGAATGACCTGTTCGACTTGCGACATCCCTTGCAGATTTTAAGCGATCGAAACTAGTCTGCGCTAGCTCGGCTGTGAAACGAGAGTCCGACACCACCTGTGCCATTCGCCCCACAGCTTCACCTGAGGCACAACGTAAAATTGGATTGCTCGAAGTCAGTGCTCCTATTATTAAATTAGCAGCTGCTTTTTTCACGTCTTCCTGTCCAAAATTCATTTTACTTTCTGTCAAGCCTTTCAGTCCACTCAACAACGCAGTAAATACATTCATTTGCACAGCCTCTTGGCGTGAACTCTTTGCATGTTTAATGCATTCAGAAAAGTGATCCAGCATTTGCAGGCGATGTTTGTTGGCAACTCTTGGAAAGATTTGGCCAAATAATAATACTGACATATCTATTACGGCTACCCCTAATGGAAGAGGTCCTGGAGTTAATTCACCCTGCAATTAAATCAGTGTTTTAAAGTCGTTTTTAATACGAAAAAAACTTACACTTGAGAGGTTTCTGTATAAACAACACGGATCGTGTTCGAGCGCTCCTGATCCAGCAGCACTATTCGGTTGCAACTATAAAATGAATTCAATTAGAACGTGAAGGTTTAATTAGTTACAAATAAATCTACATTGTAACACTCACATAAAGACAATTTACATACAAATATTACCCCCACATCTCACACTTGCCTAAGTTAAAGAGTAATAATTTGGTGGGATAATATTGTTTTATTTAATTTTCAAAACAACTGCTACCGGACAGAGGTGTTACTCACATGTTCACCATCAGCCCTGCGATTAGGTTCCATCTAACAAAAAGCAAACGATTTATCTACGCTATCAATATTTTTATACAGTTCTAAACAAAATGAAAATAAAGTATATTCCAAATTGAATGAGACTGACTTATTTTCTTGTCACAATAAACCAAAAGTAATCAAATGAAAAATGGGTAATAAAAGCAGTTATCAGATAATAAAAGCAGTTATTAGATGGATTACAAAATAATTTCCTCAATGAATGTGATGTGAACGGAAGATGAAGTAAAACAAAGATGACTTATAACCAAAAAAATAATAAAAAATGGTGAGCATAATTTTTAATACCTGGTCCTCGATTGTCCTGTGATCCGTTTCCTGCAGCCAAGTGCCTAAAATAACGGAATCATCAGCGTGGCACATAGTACGTAATTGTGAAGTAGTTGTATTTGCCTGATTTTCGGTTAAAGTAAATTCAGCAACGAGCATTCTCAATAAATGCGTGTAAGAACCTGAAAAACTACCACTGATACTTCAATTCGAATAAAAATTGAAACATACCTTCAAATGATTGGGGTGGTAACAACAATAATGTCTCATATAATCGTAAACGCACCATAGCAGCCGGTGCTTTCAGCTGCTGCCCATAACTTTTCAAAACGTTAGAAATGCTGGAATTAAAAGAAATAAACAACTTTACTAAATGAGTGAAGCAAAAATAAAATACTTGGTGAGCATAGCAAGCGCAGACTCAATTGGAGTAAGCAAACGTCGAATAATATCGTCAGTAACCAACTCTGGACAACTTTGAAGAAACGAGTGCATAGCTGATAATGCTCCGGCTCTACCTTCGAGTGTAACCTGCCAAGTAAACGCATCACCTCTTGCTTTTTCAGAATCTAGTTCTTTCGTTGACCTCGGAAATGAATTTCTCCACAACAAAAGCATGCGTGGCAACAACCCACGGACCACAGGAACTCCTACGATTTACAAAAGTAAACAATAAATAACCATCGTTTAACTTCATTTACCTAAAGTCATAATTGCCCCTATTAGTAACCATCCAGCTTGCGTTCTATTCAAGGACAAACGACTGTTTTGACTTGCACTTCGCAAAAGTTCTTCAGCCGTGTTAAAAATCACTTTCCCCTTAGTATGTGGAACACCCAACGGTGATAAATAGACGCCCCCCAAAACAGCGGCTAGTGCACCACTATAACCTTCAAATAATTGAATTAATTTAACTAATTAATTCAGGGTGTGTTAAGGAATACCTGAGATGGCTTCAGGTGATGTTCTCAAATCTTCAATTCCGTTAACAAATCTGTCAATCAAAGGAGTGATTTGACTAGGCACAGCCACACAAATACAGCGAAGACACCAGGCAGCTGCTAATCTCGCAGCTTGACAAGGATGAATTAGTACACTGACGATTCCCTCAATTAAATCTAGAATTACGCACTTGTAAATCAAATACTTAATTGGTGTAAATAATACTCACTCAGAGACTGATCTGTTATTAAATCATGTGCTGTCGTTCCTAAACTTAACACTAAACTTCCAATTTCTTGTAGAGCGCACACCAAAAGGTGCTGGCTGAAAAGAGTTTCTTGATTAAGATCTTTAGCATTTTCAGGATTGAAATCGATCGAATTCATTTCTTTCACTATGATTTGTGCAATCTCCTTGCACGCAGATGTCTGTGCCTTCTCCCCCAGCATTTTCCCCAGGATACTCCTCAAAATAAAATTTATACACTTTCTCGAGTACACCGCATCCACATGAGACGAAGCCGCTTTCGGATTGGCCACCAAATAAAGGACGTGTGTAAGAAGAGTTTTGATGTTCCGTTCCAACCACACACTTCCTAATATCGCAACAAATGTAACGTATGCCTGAAGCAAATTGTATTAGTCATGTTTAACTGTCATTCTAAGTGACTTACATGTGTGACTCCCACACGAACTTCACGGTTTACCCCAGAGCTACCTTTAATCATTTCGCCAGTGCCTTTTAAAAAGCCAACCCCTCCTCGTAGAAACCCAGACATTAAAATGCTTAATGCTTCATCTAGGGACACTAATTTTATTCCTTTAAGATGTTGCGCTGTAAAAAAGTACTTTCATATATAAAATATAAACTTGTGTAGCCTAGGGGTGATTTACCTGTTTGATTGTTCTTTTGATTTTGTTGTGTCATAGCCATTAAAGCGCCTAATAATTTAGCAACGGAACATCGTACTTCATAATTTGAACCGTCAAAGGCCCTAAAGCAGAGCGTTGCCAAGCTTTCCAGTTCGGTGGTGTACAAAAATGGAGCGTGGTTTAACATTTCAAGTAAACAACGAGTCGCTGCACATCTCACAGCCATGACACGATCGATTAAGCAAGGCCTGGTCGCCTTATATATTTCTTTGTGTAAATTAGACAAAGCACTACCCATGCCAGCACAAACCTTCTCTAACGTCAGCATTATTTCGATGCGTGTTTGAGATTCGGCACTTCTTAAAGACCGAATTAAAATCGAAACCGTTTCTTCGTACGACCTTCCCATCATTCTCCCCAACTTCTCGTACATTGTCCCAACACAACAAATCGCAGCTCTTAAATTAATAGGAAACGGAAACATGAAATATGAAATACATATGGTAATAAATATTTTACTAACAATTTTGTTGGTAAAAAACTTGGCGAATCATCTTTATTCTTCAAAATGTCGTTGCATTTATTCACTGTATCGAACAGAAGGAATGTGTCCCCTACAGAGAAGAGGGTGGCCAAGCATCTGGCTATTAACTTTCGAGTCGGAGGCCCAGGGGATTCCTGGATGTGATTCATTAATTGCTCCACTAGTTTCTTTTGGCATCCTTTTATATCGTTCTGCAAAATTATAATATGCAATGAGATTTGCTTGGTTCGCTGTGTAGCGAAATGAACCTTTTGTGCCGCAATCAAAACTTTATCCAAAAATCGAAGCCATTCGAAAATAAAAACAGGTCGTTTCGCTGCAGGAATTTGAGACAACGCTTCTTCGTTTAATGTTAAGCTATGTGAGAGTTCCATGATACTGTAAACAAGGTCCCTAAAATAAATACATCTAGTAGCAGATATGTGAAATTTATACCAGAGGGTAATCCCATAGTTTAGGGACCTACAGCAGCCTGTTATGTATGTTATATTAAAAGCCTTTTGCATTATCGTTAGATTTACTTTCTCTAGTTATTTTAAAAATAATGCTGAATGCAAAGTAATAATTGTTAATAATATCAAGTAGTAGCCAGAGGTCCCTAAACTGCAGGATTACTCAAATTTAAAGCATTGTTAAAATCAAGTGATAAGTTAATAAAGGCCTATTTTATGTGATCATTGACTTAAAAGTTAAGTGAAAAGTTATCAATGGTGGATCCTAAATTTAAAAGAATATTTAAGCTTTTTTCATGCGCAAATTATTCGAATCATAAAGCGTAAATAAGTGTATTATTTCATTTGTTTTCTTAACGCAGCAACAGGTTAATAAAGTATTAGTTGAACGTACCTCCGATTTTTACGCATTTTTTTAATGGAGCAAAAATACACGGTTAAATAAAGGCGTATAATGCGTCTTAATAATTTATGTCGCTATCATTCAACCAATTTTCCGGCGTGATAAGGGATACAGAATGAGCAGAACTAACCCGGATGAAGAGAACGCGCATGTTCTATGTTCTAACAAATTATGAAACTTGTGTACCTGGACCTTTACTCGTACTTATTTATTTTATATTGATTTCTGCAAGTTTCTGCAATATCTGACTCGTCCTTTAAAAATGTCAAGCCCAATGCAATCCAATAATGTTTTATGAAATTTTAGGAATCACATATGTACAGCCAGGTAACAAAAAGACGTCTCCCCCATAAAATGTTATGCTCTTTCCACTCGCTCATCCGCCCGCTTGGCATAGTGCTATCACACTTCAAGGGGGACACGTCTTTTTATCACCTGAGTGTACAGGATGGATGGAAAATTCGTCGACGGAAATTCAAAATTACAAAATAAATCATCTCAAGTTTTGTTTCATCCTTAACTTTTTTGTTAAAGTAAAGCAGCGATGTATAGCGAATTTGCTTGGTTTGTTCTTGTTAATGTAAAACGCACGTGCAGAATTTAAATGCAGAAACACGCAATCATTAGGTAAATAATTTTGCTACGCCCCTGCTGTCTTTGAAAGTTTCCAAATTAAATTACCTAAACAGTTTGTTGTCCTAAGCAATTAATCAATCACGTTATGACTAATTCGTACGCGTGCGAAGAACTACTCATTCCAACTGGAATTAATTAAATTAGAACGCATGGACATGTTCGGAACAGCAAGCCATTTAAAATAAAAACAAAAGAGGGTTAAATGTCAACCCCGTTAAGAATATTCTCCTTTTATTCGCGTCTTACCAAAAAAAGAGTAACGTCCAGGTTTGGTTTACGCAGAACTAATTTCTTCCTTGAATTTTACGTTAACATCGTCGTAGTAACAATGTTAGAACATACACATACACACACGTAAACCTACAACACAACCATTTTCTAAAAGCTGATTATGCAGCACTACCAACACTCAAGCTAAAGTATATGTATACTTGATTGCTGAATTTATCAAAAAAGACTCTCCATTTTTAAGAATCCCTTTTCCCTTCACAAAAAGATAAAACAATTCATTAATTATCAGGTATCATATTTTTAGATTACTGTAAATTATAAACGCGATTTATTTAAATTATAACAAACAAAGGAATTGCCTATTGACAGATAGTTGGCATTCCAATAGCAACAAAGAAATCAGTAACTAAAGCTGGGTACTCCATCTCTTCCATGAAACCCAAGCACTGATTTATCAAAAGCATGGAATTTCCTATTGAGAGCCAACTGGCAAGAAAGAAAGCAGTACTTATCAAAGACTGTTGGCATTTCAATAGCAATAAAGAAATCAGTAACTAAAGCTGGATACTCCATCTCTTCCATGAAACCCAAACACTGATTTATCAAAAGCATGGAATTTCCTATTGAGAGCCAGCTGGCAATAAAGAAAGCAGTACTCATCAAAGACTGTGGATGCACCACATCTTCCATGAAACCCTGACATTCTAAAACTATTAATTTATCAAAAACATGGAATTTCCTCCAATTGATACATAACTGACAGCTGCAACTATGACTTGCTGCTCTCTATTTCCATCAAGATCAAAAGCAAGTATTATATTAATTTATCAATTCTTTAAAAATCTAAAGAGCATGTAGATATTGCTCTTGGGCGAGAGATATCACTCAGAGTTAAAATTCATAAATTTACTAATGAAAGAAAAATACAGGAAACGTTCACGAGGAAGTATATTAGTGTTAGTATGTACCTACATATATTTCTAGAAAACTATAAAGAAAATTTGAATTAAATTCGTAATTGACTGTTAGGTGGTAGGTCAACACGTTTCTTATCAATAATCAAATGCTCATTAACAAATGAACAAATTATTTACTAAGATAACCAATTTTCTGAATTTAATATAAACAATTTTTACGTGAAACTTGTGATACAATACCGAGAGGTTTTTTATTTAAATAAATAATCGAAAATATTTTCCTTCTATTTAATTATTTAATGAAAACTTGTGCGATTCAATTTTAATAATCAAAGACTTACAACATTTGAGGAGCTGACATGCAAAAGCCGATAAATCCGTTTCTGTATAAAAACGTTTCACATGGCGTCCAATTAATTTAATAATGTTCTATATATATATATATATCTACAAACAGCACACCAGCGACAATATTTTGTCCAAAAGCCGATATTTCAAATTTAAGATCGCCTGAAAATTCGAGCAATTCATATAAAACCCGATAAATCTGTTACTAAATTAACTAGAAACTACATAACACATCTTGTTGCAGAAATGAATTTATCAGTTTTTGCATGTCAGCTGCTCCTCATTTATGATGGATAATGGAGTTGATTGAATAATTAAAGAGCAAAGTCAAACACAAATTTTTATTGTTCTCCAGAAATATACATTTACATATATTATTTTCTCTAAACACATATTTCCACTGATATATATTTTTTGCACTGAACAATTGACTAGCATCATTTTAAATGAGTGAATTGATCAATGAAAAAACAAAGTAAAACATAAATTTTTATTTTTCTCCAGAAATATACATATATTCACATATATTTTTCTCTTAAACACATATTGCCACTGATATATATTTTTCTTGCACTAAACAATTGACTTCATGATAATTTTGAATGAACGAATTGATCAATTAAAGAACCAAGTGAAAAAATTAATTTTGATTTACCTCCAGAAATACAGATTTACATATATTATTTTTTTCTAAGCACATAATGCCACTGATATATATTTTTTTGCACTAAACATTGACTTCATGACAATTTCAAATGAACGAATTGATCAATTAAAAACAAAGTAAAACATAAATTTTGAATTTTCTCCAGAAATGTACATATATTCACATATATTTTTTTCTTAAACACTTATTGCCACTGATATATATTTTTCTTGCACTAAACAATTGATTTCATGATAATTTTAAATGAACGAATTGATGAATTTTAAAGAACAAAGTAAAAAAATTAATTTTGATTTTCCTCCAGAAATACAGATTCACAATTGACTTATGATAATTTTAAATGAACGAATTGATCAATTAAAGAACAAAGTAAAAAAATTAATTTTGATTTTCGTCCAGAAATACAGATTCACATAATTTTTCTCTAAGCACATAATACCACTGATATATATTTTTTTGCACTAAACATTGACTTAATGACAATTTTAAATGAACGAATTGATCAATTAAAGAACAAAGTAAAACATAAATTTTGAATTTTCTCCAGAAATGTACATATATTCACATATATTTTTCTCTTAAACACATATTACCACTGATATATATTTTTCTTGCACAAACAATTGACTTCATGATAATTTTAAATAAACGAATTGATGAATTTTAAAGAACAAAGTAAAAAAATTAATTTTGATTTTCCTCCAGAAATACAGATTCACAATTGACTTATGATAATTTTAAATGAATGAACTGATCGATTAAAGAACAAAGTAAAAAATTAATTTTGATTTTCCTCCAGAAATATAGATTCACATATATATTTCTCTAAGCACATAATGCCACTGATATATATTTTTCTTGCACTTAACAATTGACTATCATGACTTTTAACGAATTAACGAACGAAGTAAAACTTTATGTTTCTTCGGAATTACACGTTTACATATATTTTTCTCTCTAAAACACATATTGCCATTGATATTTTTTTTTTGCTCTGAATAATAGATTTTATTTATTTGCTTTTACAAACATTGCACCATTTGATTATGATATTTGTATCTCAACATTGAGGGTTTTGAAATGATGAACTAAACAGTAAAAACAATGGGATATCACAGAACATTTAGACCTAGCTACTTCTAATTATCATCTGCCATGATAACAGTAATGGCACTAGTTGCCGAAGGGGACTGGTCTGACACTACATATTTGTTGGAATTCTGCTTATTGCCGCTCGAAGTTCTGTGAAGACTCTTCGAGGAGCAGGGTTTCTCAACATTTTTATTCTCAGTCAGCACGTCTAATTCGTGGGAGTCCACAATCGCTGCGCGTCTGGTGCGTAAATTTGCATTAGTTGGCTTGGGGCCTCGTTTTAACCACTTTAGACTGCACTGACCGAAATTATTTCGAGGACCTGCTAGAGCCAGAAGTGCTCCCAAATGGAATGTGGAATACAACCAGCTTACACACATGACAATTACTAGGAATGCACCTATTTGGATATAAGCTAGAATCATGGAGGGCATCATGAAAGCTCCAGCTATAGCGGTAGTAAGAGCTGCCATAGTTACAGGTTGAAACATTTTGGAAAGAGCATGCTTGGCGGCGGCTATACGATTTTCCAGCAAATTAGCCGGAGCTAATTTGTAGTTAACAGTATAATGAAGACTGAAATCTACAGTTAGACCGATTGCACTAGATATAGCAACCGATTCTAGCACATTAAGTTTCCAACCAAGAAGAACTAAAATAGCCATAGTTACCACAATGCTGCAAGTTATATTAAAAATTGCAAAGAGACTTATCATCACGTTAAAGGTCGCAAAAAGCAAAACAATTAATGACAGACCCATAGATATAAAAATGGCACCTAAAGTAGAATATGATAAAACTCTTTGCAAGTCATAAAACTCTAAATCGCTGGCAAACCAACCACCTTGCATAGTGGATGGTGCCGTTAACATCTGCTTATTAAACCACTTTTCAACTTGAGAAACAAAATCGTGCATGTAATCGTAAGACATAGAAAACGTGTATCTACTATCAAATTCAACTACTACAGCTTTTATTGTCGGATTTTGGTCTTTAGAAAACTTAGGTCCTTGAACTCCAGGTCTAAAATACATAGGCGGAGTTTCATATAAATCATCGATTGCCTCAATAATACAGTAATCAAAAACCCAGCTTCTATATGGAAAAGACTCACTCTCGCAACAAGGTGATCTGTCCCTCATTTCCATAGTATCATTGCATGGTTTACGCATCCAAGTCACAAACCATTCGATAAAACAATTTGTATGCAATGGATCCCAAGTTGGCTTATAAAATGGCTGTCGCTTCAGTTGCTTGCAAAAATTTAGAAGCCAAATTTGAGACTCCGGATAAGAAATGTTGAATGTATCATCGAAAACAAGAGATCCAAATGATTGGGGTTCCAAATAATTTCCATTGTCTTGAGGTACTACACCCCAAACAAAATGCATCGGAAGATTGTTATATATGGTTGGATCGGCCTGAAAACCATACATCATAGAAAGAAATTATGTTTTACATATGTAGATAAATTAACTTACTCGTTGTGTTTTGCTGAACCAAAAGGAATTCTTATACATCAATTCGTATTTTTCAAAAGGGTGTGAGCTTTGGAACAGTTGAAAATCTGGCGAATTTGGCAGCTGCATCTTCGGATAATAAAATACAATGTAAGAGCTTAGAAGGGCGATGCTTGTCAAGATTACAACAAAGATCACACGAAATTTAAGGATAATTTCAATGATTAAGTTATCTCGTTCGTTCCAAAGTCTATCTAAATTACAACATTTCATATAGCACACGGCTGAGAATGACCATTGAGACATAAAGCACCAGCGATGTGCAAGCGCTGCAATACAGCTTTTAAAGATTTCGCACCATGATGATATTGATTGTTCCCAAACTACAATGCAAGCTGGAAACCAGAGTATCATCAGGAAAGAGTTTGCTATAACTGTCATACTTGCAAACAAACTACAATAAAGTAAATTATTAAACAATTTAGCAAATTAGCGCTTAACTAAGTACCTGAAACAGCGAACTGCTGTGACTGAACTTATAAACGAAGCAAAGAAAGCAGCGGATGTAGTTACAGAAGTAACTAACATGGACACTAAAGCATGATCCAATGTGTCGGTCATGGTCTTAACCAGAGAGTTGTCTTTATTCTGCTTCATCGTCTGCCATATTTTGCAAAAAATAAAAACATCATCAGCACCAATTCCTAAAAAAAGGTCAAAGTTATTCTTTATTAAAACATATTCTTTGTAATCATGGTTACCTAATGTGATGATAGCAGCTAAAAAGTTCATGAATGGAAAGAAGCGAAGCTCAAAAACAAGTGTGTACATAAAATACGAAATGCCAAGTGAAAACACAATTGCTATTATTGTCATGATTGTGAGGAACAGTGAGTCAGTGAAAAACCATATGCATATGAATACGAAAAAGCCTCCCACGGTCATCAACCGAGTATCTCGAACAAGGTATTCATCAAACAGGGCGTTTTTTATTCCAAAATCCATTGCAACAACCGATATACCTCCGTAATCCAAACGTTTACGTTCAAGCTCGTGATAATATGGCAATATTGCAGTGCTTCCAGCTAATGGAATAAAAATTGTAGTCTGTTGTAACTTGGATTTGAACATATGCTGTAAATAAAATAAATTTCTCTAAAATGAACTTATTAATCAAACATTGACACATACATTCGGTGGTAAGTACGAAGCTGCCGTTAAGTAATTGAATATGTTAAAAACTGCATTGTGTATTACACAATAAATAGGTGCTTTACAGTTGTTTTTCTCTGCGCAATCTTCAGTCAAATTTAAATTGTGAAAATAAACGGAGCAATTTTGCAGTAATGATTTTGTTAAATTAATATCTTCTTCCTACAAAAAAAATTCAATATTCTGTTTGAGTCCCTCAAAATCTAAATCAGTTTTATAGCTTACAGTAATGGCCAGACAAGATGGTCTGTTTCGTATGAGAGCAATATAATTAACAAGCGACCATGGTCTACAGCATTGGTTCGGTTTGTTTGGACCAGTACGAACACATAACTCTCTGTAGATCCTTGGCTGCATCAGTTCGTATTCAAGTCGGCACAGTGTTTGCAATTTATCTAAAGTAAACATATCTTCTCCGTTCTTCGATTCCAATACGACATGAGCATATGCTTCATCTACAATATCATTGCAATTTATGGTCAACTTAAAACAAATTAAAAACTTTATTTACTATTTTGTTCACTGAAATATTGACTTAATAATTCATAAAAGAAAACGATTTCAATAATGAACTTCTTTTCAGGGAGATGAAATTATAAATTAAAGCATTTATGATCGATGGTTTAATGATTGTAAAAATAAATCTTATAGTAGTATTAAAAATTTCAAATATCTAAAAAAAATTTAGTACAAATTTTAAAACCTGAAAACTTTCATTTAAAAAGTCCACTTATTTTGCTGTGTAAAACAAGCTTTCATAATTTTATATGCAATATGCACTTGTGGGAAAAGCGCAAAAATACAAACCGAGTTTCTGATGGCAGCTTGTGTAAAATATTCATTCCTAAAATCCGATCACATATTATTTTAAGGCTCGTTAGCGACGTCTGTAAAAGATCGTTTTTGTGACACTTCCAAACTGCTTATTGAAAAAAAAACACGAAGTCTTTGTCGGTAAACAAACCTTTGAGTGAGTTTTTGCCAACAACCCACAAGTTTCATTGACGATTTTAAAACGGCGACGTCTTTTATTTTCACATTCGAAGAAAAAAGACTTCGTAAAAAGTAAGTTTTGACAATAAGTTTACAAAAGAATGATCGAAACAAGTTTTTACATAAGTCAACGAAAAAAATTGTTACGACTCGTTCTAAATTTATCGCCAACAGCTTTGTAAAGTTTTCTTTCGAGAAAATAAAGGTTTTATAAACAAGAGCAGCAAAACTTTCAATGTATTTGTTTTTAATACGCACATAGATTTTAAAATGAAAATTAATACAACGTTTTAAGTTTTCCCAATTTATTTCGTAACTCTTTTAATGTATGAAGCATACACGATGTTTAACTTAAACAATTCACCATTCATTACAAACTTTTATTTTTGAAGTAGAAATTCGATTAAATTAGCACGAGTTTAATATGTTTTACGTAATTTCATTTCTTTTAATTTATTTGGATTCTTAACTGGTATTAATTAAGTTTGAAATGAAACTCTTTATAAGCAGCCGAAATATTTTTTCTTTGTTTTTCTTTTTCGCTTTGTTACTTTTACATTTGTAATGTACAATGTACAAGTGAGGAGAAAAGTTTTAACAAATGGCTTTGTAAAGTTTTCTTTCGAGAAAATAAAGCTTTTATAAACAAGAGCAGCAAAACTTTCAATGTATTTGTTTTTAATACGCACATAGATTTTAAAATGAAATCAAGTTAATTAATGCAACGTTTTAAGTTTTCTCAATTTATTTCGTAACTCGTTTAATGTATGAAGCATACACGATGATTAATTTAAACAATTCACCATTTATTACAAACTTTTATTTTTGAAGTAAAAATTTGGTTAAATTGGCACAAGTTTAATATGTTTTACGTAATTTCATTTATTTTAATTTATTTGGATTCTTGGCTGGTATTAATTGAGTTTGAAATGAAACTCTTGATAACAGCAGCTAAAATATTTTTTTCTTTGTTTTTCTTTTTCCCTTTTTTGCCACATTTTACGTTTCTAATGTACAATGTAAAAGTGAAAAGAAAAGTTTTGAGAAATGGCTTTGTAAAGTTTTCTTTCCAGAAAACAAAGGTTTTATAAACAAGAACAGCAAAACTTTCAATGTATTTGTTTTTAATACCCACATACATTTTAAAATGAAATCTAGTTAATTAATACAACGTTTTAAGTTTTCTCAGTTTATTTCGTAATTCATTTAATGTATGAAGCATACACGATGTTTAATTTAAACAATTCACCATTCATTACAAACTTTTATTTTTGAAGTAGAAATTCGGTTAAATTAGCACGAGTTTAATATGCTTTACGTAATTTCATTTCTTTTAATTTATTTAGATTCTTAGCTGGTATTAATTAAGTTTGAAATGAAACTCTTTATAACAGCAGCCGAAATATTTTTTCTTTGTTTTTCTTTTTCGCTTTGTTACGTTTTACATTTGTAATGTACAATGTACAAGTGAGGAGAAAAGTTTTAAGAAATGGCTGCTGTGAAAAGAGTTCAATTTTAAATTTAAAAATTAAATGGTCAATCTTTCAAATCGAACACTTAATTTATGTAAGTACAATAAAAATTATATCTTTTTGTTGCATATGAAATTCGATAAAGAAAATGAACATTTTCAAAAGTTTAACAACTGAAAAAATTTCAATAAAAGTGTGCTTTCTGATCGCATAACAAAAGTAAATTATTATATACAGAGTGTCTTATACCGTATGAAGGAGATAGATATGGTAGCTAATACGAGTACCCGAGTACTATCCGTATAAATATTAATTTTTTTAACCGGGTAGTGGAAAACTAAGGAAGACAGCGAGTACCCGGATATCCGAGTACTATCCGTATAACTATTAACCGGGTATCATTTTTTATTATCCGTGTAATTTGTCAGCGTAGAATTTCGCAAAAACATATATTTTTAACATTAACAAGATTTAACATTAGCGCAAGAATATCAGTTCTTTATAAATTTAGACATTCTCTGTTTTTTTCCTCGTGCCCTTCATATACAGTGTGACTTTTAATGATTATTTCATGTTTTAAACGTGACTAAATTTCAGAATAGACATGTGTTTCGTTTCGTTTTCACACTTTTGGCGTTTTGCTTTTTATTTTATTATTATTATTCTTACATTAGAAGAAAAATAACAATTTAGTATGGCGGTAAATTCAAAACATCCTCAGACGTTAAAAATCGCAACGTATATATGCGTGTAAATTTATCGTGACGTTAGATATCTTATTTTAAAGAGAATCCTGACGAAGAAAATTAACATTTTCGAAAGCCCGACATCTTAAAGAATTTTAATAAAAGTCGTGCTTTCTGTAACAAAATACTTTTGAAAATATTACTTTTGCATCATTGTTTTTTTTTTAATTGGTCTCTCAAGAGAACAGTTTTTATATATTGTGACGATTAAGGAAATTTGGATTTTTTAGATTTAGAAATTGAGGTTTTTAAATTATTTTAATGAGTTTTTGATTTGCACCAAATTAATCCCTTCAACAGAACATTTGTACGTTTTTTTCTATAAATCTAATGTATGCATTGGGATTAATAAACATTATTACTTAGAAATTTTATTGCAAGTTAGTTTTGATTGCAATATTATTATTAATATTATATAATAAATTATTTTAAACGGACACTAAAATTAACACTAACGTTCTACGTTTTACTATCGTTTGATAGCTTCGCCGGAAGTGAAATTTTTTTTATGATTTTATTTTCACTCCTGACGAAACTATCAAACGATAGTGAAACGTAGGACGATAGTGCCAATTTTAGTGTCCGTTTAAAATAATTTATTACAATTTCACCGGACAAGAATCTACTTTAATTAATATTATAATTAAAGTAGATTCTACGTTAATTAATTATAATATAAAATCTACTTTAATTATAATATTAAAGTAGATTCTTGTCCGGTGAAATTGTGTAATAAATTATTTTAAATGGACACTAAAATTGACACTATTGCTCTAGGTTTCACTATCAAAGCTATTAAACGATAGTGAAACGTAGAACGATAGTGCCAATTTTAAACGGACACTAAAATTAGCACTAACGTTCTACGTTTTACTATCGTTTGATAGCTTCCCCGGGAGTGATTTTTTTTATGATTTTATTTTCACTCCTGACGAAACTATCAAACGATAGTGAAACGTAGAACGATAGTACCAATTTTTGTGTCCGTTTAAAATAATTTATTACAATTTCACCGGTCAAGAATCTACTTTAATTAATATTATAATTAAAGTAGATTCTTGTCCGGTGAAATTGTGGAATAAATTATTTTAAACGGACCCTAAAATTGGCAGTGTTGCTCTAAGTTTCACTATCGAAGCTATTAAACGATAGTGAAACGTAGAACGATAGTGCCAATTTTAAACGGACACTAAAATTGGCACTATTGCTCTAGGTTTCACTATCGAAGCTATTAAATGATAGTGAAACGTAGAACGATAGTGCCAATTTTAAACGGACACCAAAATTGGCACTATTGCTCTACGTTTCACTATCGAAGCTATCAAATGATAGTGAAACGTAGAGCGATAGTGCCAATTTTAGTGTCCGTTTAAAATTATTTATTATTAATATTATAGTTATTCATGTATTGCCTTCTTACATAAAATTTGAAAACAGTCTAAATAAAAAATGCTAGTGTGGAACAATAAATTGATTATCATTTATTCAAAAAAACTCCAAAATTCCATGATTTCAATAATAAAAATGAATTTTTTTCTGTAAAAGTAAAAATAGCATGAAAAATATAAATATATTACTACCAAGTTTGGAATTAATATTATATAAGGCGCACAATAACAAAAACAAATATTTAATATAATAATTCCATAATAAAAAATATTTGCAACAGAATAAATATTTTATACGTACTTGGCGGTCCGCAAAAGAATCCCTTTTTGAAAATATCAAAAAACGATTCGCCGTTCCTCCTACCAGTAATAGACAAATCAAGTAAACGCTTTAAATCCCTCCAGTTACTATCACGTGGATCAGTTACATTGTCGGCATAAATCTAAAAGAAACACTTGAAATTTGAAAAATAATTTCGCAAAAAGTTGTAAAATACCTTCGTCGTCGCGTAAATTCTTTCCTCGTGCTTTTTCCTATTCTTCCTCTTTCTTGTTCTGTAGTGGTAACTAGTGTAATTAAACCTGTTTAAATATTCTTTTGGATTTCCGGTAAGAGGTCCCGATTCTCTAATAGAATCGACAAGATTTTTCCAACTTACGACCCTGTTTGAAATCAGAGTTCCCCTGGTCTCGAAGCCCTTAAGAAAAATTATTAAAATATTCCCGGATCATGAAAGAAAGCGCCGTTAATTACCGATTGCGGATCCGAAAAACTCGGCAAAGTTTTCAAACTGAACGGAATAATCAAGCATGTTGTGGATACAACGGCGATTGCAGTCAAAATTAAAAAGGGGTGATGTACCAAAATATTGGCCAACCAATTAAAATTCATTTTCAGGCCGGATTGGATACATTAAATAAAAATAATTCCATTTTTAAACAACATATCTGTTATGATTACCTAAAAAAGCCAATGTTGTAGTCATCGTACATCATACAGAAAAAGTAAACAAATTGCTGCTGGAGAGCACGTACTTTCAACTTGGAGATCGCAGAGAAACTGAACGGTCTAAACAGCGGGTGCGGCATTATCAACATTCATTTTCCGAGATTTTTCCGGATTTAATCGTTTTGAGATCGACTACCCCTCCTCTCGAATCGTCGAAGCTTTCATGAAAGTTGCGCGATTACTTGCGCCGTATAAATATGAAATATTGGTATAATGGCCCATTTTCTTTAAATAATTTCTATTCGTTGATATTTTGTCCCGAAACGAAACATCCCGAAGAAGTCGAATCTATGCTGTAGCATTTAGGACCGCGATTCTGGGTACATCAGCTGATTAAAACAAACAATGCTCAAGGTCGTCAAGGGTAATACGCGTCAGATAGAATTGTTATAGAATCGAAAAAGAGCCGCGATTCAAGATGTTAAAAGAATAGAATTGATCTTGCGTTAGTTAAAAAAGTGATGCAATTTAGATGTCATTTTATAAAAGGACATCTAAAATTATTTTCCCTCGTTTCTAACATTATTGGTTATTATAATTCGGCCTAGTTTTATACTTATGTATATAATAAAATCATATTTTATCCATACAAGCATGATTTTTATTCTAAAGATTAGTCTTAGATTTTATTGATATAATCCTTGAATTATTAGAACATATCGACGGTTGCACGACACCACTAACCATATTTTACGAGAAACAAGAAATTAATTAACTAACTTATTTATTTTGATAAATTTCTTTGTCATTTTCACAATCCGGAATATTAATTCCAGCGTTTTCTAACCGTAAAACAAGTAACGATCCTCTAATTTAATTTTTATTTTATATTCTTGTTCCATTTGCCGACGCTTAAGCCTTTCACTTTCAGAAAGCAACGCCGAAGTGTCGCCTTTTATTTTCATTATTTCGTTTTAATTGGAAGCTGAAACTGCCGCTTACGCCATTTAAACTTGAATTTTAACGCTTCCTAAACTGCAATTATAACTGCAGTAGGAATGTCAGGTCTGGTCATTACACAGAGAGAAATGAAAAATGAAAGTTTTCATCACTTTGTTGTATAAAATTCTACATCTTATGTAAAAATTTACTACAACAGACTGTGAAGATTTTATTTTCGCATTTTGTTATATAAAGTTCTACTCATTGTGTAAAACAAGTTTTCTACAGTTTGAAAATGATTAAACTATTAACTCGTTAGAAAAAAATTACCACTGGATATGTTAACATCTTACACAAATTGTTAAGTAGTATCGAGGTGGGGTATAAACACGTAATTATTAGCATCTTCTTATTGGCTGTTTAATGCAGATGACGAATGGGTGACGTACACGACTCGGCGAATAAACAAGAACAGACTTGCCCCTGTTTGACTGTCACCTGTTTTATTTATAACGAATGACTTTAAATCGTCAAACACGAATTCAGGACAGTCCTGCAGAAATTATTTGAAGGTAAATCGGATCTTTCTAAATTAAATATTCCTTTATCTTATTTTTTAACATCTATAGATGACCCACGTGTCCAAATACCGTATACCAGCCTGTGAATTTCTTCACAGGATATGCACATATCGAGACAAAATCAAACCGACGTTTTTAATTGCCCGATTAAGGGCCGACTTCCCCCATCTAGGTTACTACTTTAAACTCTATTAGGAGTTAATCTAGTTTAATCACCATACGTTAAATCGCGGTTAATTTTGTAAGCGTTAATTTTTCACCAATTATGTACCCAATGGCGGTTAACAACGTCCAGTCTTCATTCTAAAAATAGTAAAAATGGCTCAAGAGTTGTATGATTTGGTTTTTGATGATGATAGTAATGAACAAGAATTTATTCCGAGGCATCGACCAAGATGGATTCATGAGAGAAACAATTATTTTGATGACTTATGACAATGTGGATTTTTAAACACGTTTTAGGCTTTCCCAGTGCACCAATTAAGAAAATTTGAAAAGGGTGAAGTTATTCAATAAATTGCTAAATGAAATTCGGACTGAACACGAGTCTCAAAAATTCGAAAAGATTTTTGATCATATAGTGAAGCTTGATCATAGTGAAACACCCTAACAGAATATTTCAGCATTTAAGTTTTGCAATTAATTATGTATACTGACGTTTCCATGAAATACCACACTCTGTGTACATGTATCTCTGGAATAAACAACTATTATTATTAATATTATTATTACAAAAGCCCCAAGGCTATTTCACGAAAGTTAGGAGATAGCAATATGAAAGTTATTTGTCTTTATCGATCGACGATCGGCATATATTGAAAAAATGAACTTAAGGTACATTTCATATTTTACATTTTGTCTATAAAATTAGTTCACACAATTTATGGTAACACATTTACTACTATTTTTCTTAAAAATGTGTAATATTTTACTACTTGCATTATTCTACCGTGCCTTCAAATGAATTCCTCATTAAAGTAAGCTGTGATTTTTTTATAAAGTTGGCGACGCTCAATACAAGAATGAGGGACAGTTGTCAATAACTGTCAGTGTCATATTATCTAATCATAACTTCACATAAAAATGTGTAAACTCAAAATTCAAAGAAACACTTAATTACTTCAATTCAAAACAACGCTTAAAACAGACGCTGAAAATGTTGTCCTTCATCTTGAACGCACCAATGCATTTGTCAAGTGTTGGAAGGTTATGTTAGCACAAACAATTAGACAGCTGTCAGTGTTACTAACCTTTAGGAGAAAAAAACATGGCTTACTTTATTTAGGAATTTAATTGAATGCACAGTATAATCAAATATAAACATTTTCTATTTATTGTAGGTTTCATTGTTTAAAATTTCTTTTTAAACCTTATAATTGTAGAAATTATGCACGATTCTGAATGTAATACATAGCATATTATTGATTTACAACTTGTTTGTTTACTTTATAAGAAAACTGTCGATTCCGCGTTATCATATTAACGCCTCCTATATCTTATTTATCAAATTGCGTAAAAATATAAAACATTTTATGTACAAGTGCCGATAAGAAATTAAAAATTTTCAATATACAAACGAGAATAATAATGTGAAGAGCACGAAATGTGCAGATGGAAAATGGGCAAGGAATTTGAAAAGTGACTCACGTATCGCTTAGCTCGAAAACTTTAATGCTATTCAACTTTGCAATATGAACTTATGCATTGTACGTACCCTTGATCTTGATTTCTCAATTTAGCTATTTGCAATAATCAGATTCTGAAGTCCGGATCCGAGAGTCGGCAAAATTAATATACCTACTCGATAACCTACTAACGAATGCGTAGAATTCAAAAATATAACGTTTTATTTGAAATGCGAAAGTCAACTAAAAGTAATATGAAGATGAAAATATTTTACATGGATCACTTACACCCCTTCATATATTTGCTTTTTAAAAACTTTTTAATAAGTTAGTCTTGCTTTGGGAGACCTGTATATATTAGAGTTAAACCTTCGATTAACATTATCTAAGTTTAAAGTGAAATAACTGTGTCTTTATTTTGATTATCTAACAGATATTACGAGTTTGAAAATAATTTCGAAGATGATGTAACACGTTGCAAATAATATGAGCAAACAAATCCCGCCTAATTAAAAAATATAATATTAAAAACAAACACAACTCATCAGCTCGATATTAAAATGTGCAAACTCGAAATTTCTTCAAAATCCTCGAAAACGTTTTTAATTTAAAATCTGAGATACGCCCAATTGAATAATAGATTAAACGCGAGAAAAGCAATCGGAAAAAAAATCGGCGGGAATTGGAATCAATTTTGTCAATATTTATTTTTCTTAGACTAGCGACCTTGCACAATATTGTCCTTTCAAGAGATATGATGTCGGTAAACAATGATGAATAAGTAATTCAATAAAAGGACAATTTTTGTCACGTCTGTATCTCCTGTTTCCTTCGCAGAATTTACATAACCGACCGCCTCGTTTTGTATCGAATCTTGAAAATTAAGGCCTGGATTACTTGTTTCCATCAAGCGAAATGCTTTTGTGTTTATTTATTACGAAAAAATCATAAACTCCATTAATACTTTGATATTTGCATAAAATCGTTAACACCCTTGAAATTACACCGCTTCTAAAATTAGACGATATTTTGAGAGTTTCAAAATCAGGATTTGAATTGCAACATTTATTATTTTGAAAAATTAAATAAAATAACATCAATTTTGAATGAAAAAACACACTGCCAAAGAAAGATATTTCTAGTATTATAATGATGCCAAACAAGGGTTTTTACGATTTCCGTGTATGAAGCAATTTTCGCGTTATTTAAACGACGTCAAGTGCAAGGTTTTCAAAACGTTCTACAAAACAATAGTTCGTTTAGTTTTATTAAAGTTGTTTTCTAAAATTAAACTTCATTGGCGTTACAAACCAACATCTTAATTAAACAAGTTGTTTAAGGCAAGAGCCGAAGAGCAATCGATAATAACTGGGTAACTACGTTCTGCATACACTTACCGGGAATATTTAATGGAAGCTAAATGTGTATACATATATTTGCTTACAACGTATTTTAGCAGATTTTTTTGTGTTCGAATTTTACGAAGGAAAAATATTTAGGGTAAATTTAACAAAAAAACAACAAGAGCCTGCGGCTATCTCGACAGAATAATAAAGGCCTCCTGCAAAAAGACTAAATAAATAAAATTATTATTCAGAATAAGTTACGTATATGAAATGAAATGCAACTCGATTCTACGTGGAAGGTCTTTTGATCGAAGTTAATATCACAGCGGTTAACCACTTATTTCATTTAAATTAAAAAAATTTCTTAATTAATCGAGTCCGTTATTTAAGGACATTAAGTACGGACGTCTCCAATTCCAACCAGAAAGTGTACGGTTGATGAATATAACTCGTTTAAAAAGCAAAGCACCGTTAGACTGATTCACTACGTTCAGTTCACTTTAGTAGTAGAAGGAAACCTGATGCGATCGAAGTAAAATAATTTAATTAAGTTGCACTGTGATAGTTTTGAACGCCATGGGCTTATCTCACGCCAAATGCACATCAACTGCAAGGTTGGATGGAAAAATCGCCCTAGTCACCGGTTCCAATACTGGAATTGGTAAAATAACGGCATTAGAATTATTTAAAAGAGGTAAGATAATTAAATTTATCTATTTATATTTTGATAAAGCAATCCATTTCGCGAAGTGTCAAGTACGTTCTTTAACATACCTACTTTTATTCGATATACATTTACTTCCCTTTCCAAATGATTTATATAATTTTTTCTCGTATAGTAATAAAAAAATACGCAGGTTGTCCCAAACCTGTGGAAAAATCCAGAAATGCCTTCTTATATACATTTTATCCAAAAAAATTCTTAATAAAAGATGTGTGGGTTTCTATTCACATATTTTAAAATTACTACCAACTATACAGTTGGTTCATTTAAAAATTAAAAACCTAACTTGTGATTTTTTAAATGGAACACTATATATTTATTTACAGTTTTGGTTCGCCTTTGAAAAGCTAATGAAAACAATATATCATTTTATTTACTTATTTTGCGTATTTACTGAATTATTTTAAGTTTTATGCAAGAATTGGGTCACGTTCGCTCGGTTGCCAAATTGTCAATTTTAATGATACGACATTCAACTTTGGACCAAAATATTTCTACATATCTCTACTTTTAAAATATTCAACATTTTTGAAAATCGAGCGACTATCAATTGCAGTACGGTTCATTTCTCAATAATCAACTTGCAGAAATTCGCTCCAAAATATTTTAATTCCTTTCAGGAATATTTTATCTGCTTTATCATTCAAGAGGTTCATTCACACAGTTTATTTTGTTTTGTTAATTTGTTACAAATTAGGATATAAGTTCATGAGAAGACCAATGGTATTTTAAAGATTTAAAGTTTTCAAATTTAAGAGCCCTTAAATCAACTAAACTGTAAGGAAACACTTAGATTTATATATTTATTCGTTTCATTAAATTTCGTTATCTTGTTTTAAATTTATTTTGAATTTTACTGGTGGTCCCTTAATTTTATCCAGAAGTGTATTTTTAAACGGCGAACTAGTCTGGGATTGAAAGTTATTATGGGCGTGTTTAATAATAGGAAATTGAAAACTATCAGATAGTTATTTATATCCATGCGGAAGAATTTCCTTCTCAGATTGTTGTGATCAAGACAGTCGGAAGGCCTGCTGGGATCACAGAAGATTCCAACTGGGCTCTCGTCTGCGTCGATACAGAACTTCCTCATGAAAGGACTCAACTGCAGAGGTCGTTGACTTGCCAGACAAAAAGCCATGTTGGGAGTAATTAAAAGAGTTAAGAATATGTATACGATGATTTTAGAATAAAACCGATAGTTGGGCCTATTGGACGATATTTTCCAGCTAATGGTGGTTACCTTTTTTTTTAAAATAAATTATCTGAGGACACTTTTTGTCCATTTTTTTCTGCTCATCGGTAAATAGGACATTTTCAATAATCGGGAGAGCCATGATCACTTTTGGATATAGATAAGTTGGGATCAATCGTCTTATTTTGAGGCAGGAATCTGTGGTTAAGCCATGTCCACGTAATTTAGCGACATTTTGTATAATGTGTGCAAACATTTTCCAGTAAATATTGCATTGTCTTCCTAAAATATTTAAAATAATTTGCCCATTTAATTAACAATGAAAACTTGCGTGGTATTCCTGCATTCAGATTATTTAAATTACAGGAGGAATGTGAATCATGATTGAAATTCAATCTAAATTTCAGGTAAAATTTTGTTTGACCTATTTCATAAACAAATTAAATAAAGCAATTTTACAATCCGAAGCTGTAATTAAATTGAAATTCCAATACCAAATAATTTTTGAATATTTTCAGCATTTTCAGCGCGTTCTAAAGCCTAGTACTAACATCCGATTTTGATCCGACCACAAACTGTTAGAAATGAAAAGAAAATCTGATGTTTACTAGCGTCAGGAAAGAAAATCTGATGTTTACTAGCGTCAGATTTTCTTTAGATTTCCCGGCTTCAGATATAAATATGATCAAATCAGAACCAGAGTGAATTTAAAGCTTTAAAATGTTTACTATTTGTTTACTTTTAGGTGCCCATGTAATAATGGCCTGTCGAAATTTAAAAAAGGCCAACGCCGCCGTTGAAGAAATTAATGACATTTGTCGCAACGATGAAAACCTCGGAAAACTCGAAGTCACTGAGTTGAATCTGTGCAGTTTAATTTCAGTGAGAAAATGTGCAGACAAATTACTGGAAAATCAACCACATATAGATCTTTTGATCAACAATGCAGGAATCATGTGTTGTCCTTATGCTAAGACCGAAGATGGCTATGAAATACAATTTGGAACCAATCATTTAGGGCATTTCTTGTTCACGCTTTTACTGCTTCCAAAAATAATACAAAGTGCCCCGGCAAGAATTATTAATGTTTCATCTATAGCTCACACAAGTTAGTATTTCTTGCCAATCATGCATAGAATAAACAATCATATTAAAACGAGAGAAAAAATTATAAAACTTAATATAACACATTTATTTATGTATGAATAAAAATCAGTTCAATCTGAATCAATAATAAAATTTTAATTTAAATATTATATAACGCAATACTAGCTATGCTTCTCAAGG
Organism: Serrognathus titanus; assembly: GCA_039766575.1. NCBI lineage: Eukaryota > Metazoa > Arthropoda > Insecta > Coleoptera > Lucanidae > Serrognathus > Serrognathus titanus. Next base: position 4,594,798 of record CM077916.1, on the reverse strand, counting down.
TGTTCAAAATTTCGAGAAATATGTAAAATAAATTTATATATATTGGCGAATTTAATAGTAGGTATATATCGAAAGGATCCTAAATACACGAACTTGTCCTATACAAATGTTTATAGTTTTCGAGATAAATAGGATAATAATTGTCTTGTTTGTGTGCCAATGGAATTACGCAAATTTAACGCACGGCGAACCGAATCATGACCAATCAAATTGTCACACATGACACAAGAACCTTTGATAAATCTAAATTATATTTTCGTTCATTTAATATTGTTTTAATCGAACGACTATCAATTGGATTAAGAAGAAGGTAAAATAATTACAGGATGAGTTGAAAATAATTTAATTTGTGACTTAAAACAATGAATGATAATTGTATTATTTCATGTTTGAAAACTAAGGACTAGAAATTGTTGAAATATTAGCCAACAGTTGCGTCGTTGGATTTAACTCACGCGTACCGCTTTATTGCGATTTTTGTGTGGTTCTTTGTGGTCGGTGTCAATTTCAGTGGAGTGGTTGATAACGTTGACAATTAACCACACAGAACCACACAAAAATCGTAACAAAGTGGTAAGTCTAAGGCTTAACTCAACACGCACCAAATCGCCACAAAGTGGTATGTACGTGTGAGTTAATGCTAAGGTTTAACTCACACGTACAACTTTGTTGCGATTTTTGTGTGGTTCTGTATGGTTAATTGTCGATGTTATCAACCACTCCACTTGAAATTGACATTGACTTAACTTTTTACTGGTTATTTACTAAAGATCAGTTAATTACTGTATAAATTCACGATTAAAATGCATTATCTCAAAAGCTATTAACTTTTGTATAAGTATTACTGCGCAAATTGTAATGTTTTGTTGTAATCTATTACCAGTTCGTATATTTATACAAGTATTAAATTCACGTTGCATTTAAAGTGCAATTTACTTTACAAATGCATTTTAGTTTGTCCATCATAGCTTTTAGGCATGTTACAATTTTAATCTTTTTAACAAAGAGCACTCATCGCTAAATATACCCGTAGGCGATTTTACAAAGTAGTAAATAAATGTTCACGGTACGTTGTTAATTATGCATAAAAATAAATCGTATTCCGCAATTTCCAACAAAACACAAAGTGCACTAATCTATTTTGTCTGTTATGTTTAAATGAAATCCGAAATGCTTATATTTTTAGAGGAAATACGAAATTTTATTTTTGATCCACAAATAGATTAATGTAATTTAAGAATTTTGCTAATGAAAACGATATTTCGTAACACAATCATGCTTTCGTTATTAAACGATTGTATAACATACAATTTTCTATATTCGATCAAATGTCCACTAATTACAGAAACCTACGCAGTATCGATGTTTTACAATGTCCTTCCCTTGGATTATGTTGATATATAGACTGAATAACTTCACATTAGCCAATAATTGTTTCATGAAGAGCAACAAAGAGGATAGTAACGACTCGCAATATGTTAAAACGAATAAGTACTGCCCTTACATTCTTAACGTAAATAATGGGTATGTTGTACAATGTAATATAATGAGGATTACATCTTACAACAAACACTGCAGTAACAAACAATTTAATTGTTACTTGTATAGCATATCCATTGTAATATCATTTAAGAATTTAATTTTTTTAGAGGTATTAAACAGAGATATTTTATTTATTTATTTTGAATCCAGCGAAGAATCATCTGATGTACGTACTGTGTAGTCCGCCTATATCGAAGCAAATACACTATGCACATCATGGGGCCTATTCTGGATTGGAGACATTAAATTTAAAGGATTGTTAAATTTTGTTACCACAGTAACAGCCAGTTATAAGATTCTATTTTTAATTTTAACAGCCTGTTAATAAGTCACAGAATACCCCCCCCTTAATACCCGTTCTTTCAATCTCTTCATGAAACCACTATTGGCTAAAATGGAAGTTTTCAAATGGTACAGAAATGCTATCTAGGAGCTAGCTAGTTTTCAAACGGTATAGAAATGCTAGCCTAGAAGCTCCGTACTACAAAATCAGTCATCAACGTGAGAGTCTGGATGACGAACCAGGTTGCATGTCTAAGGGGCAGGTGACGAAACATCCCTTGAAATAGGTTAAATAAATAATACAATATCAAAGATCTTTCTTTCTTAATTCAATATCTATTGCCATTGATAATATTGTAATCATATTGCCAGACCGTTTTGCACTTGTTATGACCACTCAAGTAAAGTTGTAATGATGCGCACTTACATTCACTTTATAATAATAATAGGAAAATATAACTGGCTACAATGGCTTTTATTGAAAACAAATGTACTGTATACTCTAGTGTGCTACAACTTTACATCAATCTTGCATGATCCTGGTGTAATTATAATATTACCAATGGCATTAGATATTGAATCAAAAAATAAAGATCTTTCATATTGTAATGTTTATTTAAACTATTTCAAAGGAAGTTTCGTCACCCACTCCTTAGACATGCAACCGGGTTCGTCAACCAGAATCTCACGTCAGTGACCGAGACAGATTTTGTAACACGGGGGAACTCGAATATTCCATTAAAAAATCCTGTAGGTTTGAACGTTGCTAGCTCCCCGGCCGGCTATGCGTACCTAACGAACCGTATGCAATTATTTCCACTTGTAAGCGTACAACAGACGATTGTTTTTTCCGAAGAATGAATCAATAAATTATATAAAAGGTATAATGAATTTTTCTAGGAGGTAACTTAGATTTTAAGGACATCAACTGGGAGAAACGACCCTATAGTTCAGTACAAGCATATCAAACATCAAAACTTTGCAATGTCTTGTTTACTAAGGAACTGGCACGTCGATTAAAAGGTATCTTACAATAATTAGCCTAACGTAGTTACACGTACCCTTATCAATTCGATAATTTTTTAGAGGCCAAAATAGAGAACGTCGCAGTTTACAGCTTACATCCGGGCGTCATTGCGACGGAGCTTGGAAGACATCTGGATGATACTTATTTTCCAGGATTACGCTGGATATGGAGAACCATAGCAATATGGTTTATAAAAACCCCAGAACAGGGGGCGCAGACAACACTCCACTGTGCGTTGGATGAAAATGCTGGAAAAGAAACGGGATTGTATTACGCCGAATGCAAACCAACTGAACCGTCGTTAAGGGCGCAAAATATGGAAGACGCCGAAAAGTTGTGGAATATAAGTCTAGAAATGTCTGGGCTGAAAAAAAATTATAATCCTTTCAAAATTTAAAAGCTTCTCCCCCGCCCCTTCAAAATTTTAGAATAGAAATAGATAAAAAAATTATACGTCTTTTTATGATGCAAATAAAGCCTTACTTCATCTTAATTTATTGCGTAACATTAAAATAATTAATTTAAAATTATTCAAATGGTGGTGAGGGTCGAAGTAATGTTACACAACAATTTTAAAGGCCAAGTTCGAAAACGCTATATTGTTTTATGGGCGTGTAGGACGAATAATGAAGTAAACAGGAAGAATGAACGCAACGCAACAATTTTTACAGCTCAAATATTTGTTATAACTTTTTAAATTAAAAGTTATGAATGCTACGGCCTTCTAGGGCTTCAAAACTCATCATTAAATTTGAAATAATAAACGTTGTTTAAAGAAACAAAAATACACTTAATAAGCAGCGAACCTCTGCGTGGAAATTAAATGAAACTGAAGTTTTCTTTGTTGAAAAATAAATATATGTTTTCACTTTGTTAGAAATGAAATTTTCTCAATGGAAATATATTAAAAAAAAATGTAAGACTCGTTTGGCAGCGGCACGTGAAAATACTTTTTCCAAGAGAGTTTAAAAACAAAAAAATTTTACTCGTTGGTAAATAAGTAGGTGGCTATACATAAGCGAGGATATTCGGTAATGAGTTTTTAAATGTGAAAATACGAGTTTATTACATACATAGGGTGATTGTATACTTTTCGGTTAACAAAAATCTGCGATAATTTGTTAATAAAAATGGATTTTCATTCTCGTGTCATCCAGTGAAACTAATTTATTGACTCGTGTTTCACTCTTCTGTAAATATAGCCATTAATTTGTGTGTATTCAGCGGTTTCCAAGGACTAGTATTGCGAACACCTGAATACAAATTTGTCAATCGGGAGAACACATTCCGAACCTGAAACATGGGTTTCTGTGATGCAAAGTGTACATCAACAGCAAGATTAGATGGCAAGACGGCCGTAATTACCGGTTCAAATACCGGCATCGGCAAAATGACAGTATTGGACTTTTATAAAAGAGGTGAGGGCAATTCATATTCTCCATCTTGCTTCAAAATTTAACAAATCAGGACTTAGGGAAAAAATGTACAAGGAATTAGTATATCTTCTTTCTTTTTCTTTTCTGTTTAGATCTAATTCTATTCAATATCGTTACATTTTGCAGTTTCTATTACAACATTGATTGGTTGATTAATTGATTGATCCGAAATTGGTTTTCAATATTCTCTGAATTAATAAAATCGAAAAATTAGGTCACCTTTGTCTATAAAATATTTTTTCTAACGTATTTTTTTATAAAACTTATTATTACAGAAATACAACAAATAGTAATGTCACAACAAATTAAGGAAAATGATTTGATTGTCATTCTTTTTTCTTAAACTAAATTTTCAAGGCATTCAAAGAATTTAAGTAGTAACAGAATGTTATGCTCTCTGGTGTAAACTATTTTTATAGACAAAATGTAAGCATATTACATAAATTGTTGAATTAAATACTATTGCATTTTACCATTTAATTGGTAAAAATTGACAAATATATAGTATACTGTTTAACACTGTTTGGAAACTAATACAATAAAGAATAATAAATTTTTACCCACTTGTAAAATATTTTTGATATTGGATATTGTGTATGCGAATTACACACTTAGTGTTAACAATCACTAAAAGTGTGTTCCTGGTTCCGTATATTCTGTGAAAATTTTACACTTAATGGTGTAATTTTGTACACATCTCTAAGGAAGAAGATCATAGCTGCTCGGAACCGCTGATAACGAATTTTGACTCTTAATTGGGTAACTAAAGATGTAGGTTCGACCTTGTCTTGATACGTGCAGATGTTATGAAGAAATTCACAGGCTAGAATACGGCAGAATTCATTCTGACACTGTGGTAATTTTTTCCAATGAGTTAATAATTTATTTTCATTTTGTAGAAAACGTTTCAATGCGATTCTTATAGTATTACACAATATGTAGAACTTTATACAACAAAATTTAAAAATAAAATCTCCACAATCTGTTGTAGTAAATTTTGACATAAAAACTAGAATTTTATACAACAAAGTGTTGAAACTATCTCCACACTTACGAGAATTTATTGTAGTACAAGAGTCAAATTAGTATGGAACTTTTTACTCCAAAATTGAGCAATAATTTTGTAAATATAAACTTTCTATAAGGTAGAGGTGAAAATATATCTGAATTATTTTTTTTTAATTTTCAACGATTATGTTAATAATTTTCACAACTCCATTTTACATAATAAAGTATAAAATCTCACTTTATTATTTCTCTCTGCGTAATATTATGAGATAATTCTGTATTTATGATTTTCAAACGCAAAATACGGTATCTACGGTCGCCCTTGTTATTATTGATTATTAATTCTGTTTTAGGTGCTCATGTAATAATGGCTTGCAGAAATATAAACAAAGCAAACCAAGCAACTCAAGATATTAAAGAGATGTGTAAACACGAAGAGAATCTCGGCGAAATAGAAGTGATCGAGTTAAACCTGTGCAGTTTAAACTCTGTTAGAAAATGCTCTGAAAATCTTCTGGAAAAACAAGAACGTATTGATTTATTGATAAACAACGCAGGAATCATGATGTGTCCCTACTCTAAAACGGAAGATGGTAATGAAATACAACTCGGAACCAATCATTTGGGACACTTCTTGCTCACACTTCTTTTGCTACCGAAAATCATAAAAAGTACTCCGGCGAGAATTGTGAATGTGTCGTCAGTTGGTCATACATGTTGGTATTTTATAACAAAAAAATAATTACAGATTTCATTAATTATCATTTACAGATGGTTCTATAGATTTCAACGATATAAACTGGGAAAACAAACCTTATAAGTCATTCGAAGCTTATGCGCAGAGCAAATTGGCTAATATTCTTTTTACCAAAGAATTGGCTCAACGTTTGCAAGGTTTGAAATACATATATTAAAAGTACAAACAGTTTATTATTGTGTTATTTAGAGGCTGGTATCCAAGGAGTTACGGTTTACAGTTTGCATCCCGGTGTTATCGCAACGGAACTAGATCGACATGTGGATGAAACCTACTTTAATGGATTGAGATGGCTTTTCCGGTCAGTTGGAACCACATTTATGAAAACTCCGATCGAAGGGGCACAAACTACTATATATTGTGCGGTTGACGAAGAACCTGGCAAGCAAACGGGATTATATTACGCAGAATGTAAGGAGAAGAAGCCTTCACCTAAAGCCAGAAACATGGAAGATGCTAAACGCTTATGGAATATCAGCGTTGACTTAGTGGGATTGGATCAAAATTATAATCCGTTCACGGCAGCATAAATTTGATTGCACGTAATTTTAAATTGTTTTTCTAGCACTTGGCATCGTTGTTAATAAGAAATGTATTCAAAGCAAATAAATATACACGTGTGTTTGCATTAATCACTACTTATTTTGGAGGTAATAAGAGACCCTAAAATAACAATATCATGATGATATGATAAAACTCCTACATCCGTACCATTTCCCCCTCCTTCTCGAACAGTCTATACCTACATGTATAAATTTAATTTTCAGTGTTCTTATAGGTTTGAGTACAAAAGGTGGCTTAAATTCGTTTCCTCTAATTTCTAATTTCAGTGATCAAAAACGAACATGGTTTTCTGCGCCGCAAAATATACAGGCACGTTAAGGCTAGATGGGAAGACTGCGGTCATTACCGGTGCGAACACTGGCATTGGAAAAATGACTGCGTTAGATTTTTACAAAAGAGGTACTTACTAATATTTTTTGCGTCATATTTTATTGATTTTGTTCGTAACATGTGTTTATCTCGGTAGATTCGATCGGTGATTCACTCGACAAAAATTGAAAGTCATAATACCTACTTAAATATTAAATCATTTCTTCTGATTTATAGTGATTATAACTTTGAACTAAAAATAAATTAATTACGAAATGTAATTTCATTTTCCTAGAATTTTCATATATTAGAGATTAGTTAAAATCCCTGCAAAATTCAATTAATTAGGATTAAAAATTACCTGCGGCACTACATTTAATTCAATTATGACATTGCTCATGTCATAATCCTAATCCTAATTGGTTTTCTTTTTTCATAGGTGCTCGTGTAATAATAGCCTGCAGAAATTTGGAAAAAGCTAACAAAACGTCGGAAGAAATCAAAGACATGTGCAAAAACGACACTAACCTCGGTACGATCGAAGTTGAGGAATTAGACTTATGCAGTCTTAATTCGGTCAAAAAAAGCGCAAACAGTTTGCTGAACAAACTTCAACGCATCGACTTATTAATAAATAATGCTGGAATTATGATGAGCCCCTATTCCAAGACGGAGGATGGTTTTGAGATTCAATTTGGTACAAACCATTTGGGACATTTCCTATTCACGCTTTTGCTGTTGCCAAAAATTATTAAGAGTACTCCAGCCAGAATCGTAAATCTATCATCCTTGGGTCATAATTGTTAGTGTAAATAATTTTTATTGGAAGGTAATTATAATTTAATTCTGTCATTTACAGATGGTACTATAGATTTCAAAGACATTCATTGGGAAAAGAAGCCGTACAAGTCTTTCGCGGCCTACGGGCAAAGCAAATTGGCCAATATCCTTTTTACCAAAGAATTAGCCCGTCGTTTAGAAGGTTTGTTGCTTACCAAATAATTAATGTTTGCTAGGTGGATTTAAATTTTAGAAGCCAATATCACCGGCGTTACGGTCTACAGCGTTCATCCTGGGGCTGTTGCAACTGAATTAGACCGACATGTAGATGAGACTTATTTCCGTGGTCTCAGTTGGATCATTAGAGGAACATTTGGAGCATTTGTAAAAACTCCTATGCAAGGAGCCCAAACTTCCATCTACTGCGCCCTGGATGAAAAAGCTGGCAAAGAGACAGGGCTTTATTACGCAGATTGTAAAGAACTTCAACCTTCTAAAAAGGCCAGGAACATGGAGGATGCTAAACGATTATGGGAGGTCAGTCTTGAAATGGTTGGACTGAATCAAAATTTTAATCCCTTCCAAATTTAATTTTACTTAAATAATATATTTATACATTTCAACTTGTTCCTAATAAATGTTGAAGTGAAATGTTAAAAGGTTTTGATTTAACTAATAAAAAAGAATGTATAATTATTATTGCATTTTTATTTAGTACCCATAGAGAAAAATAAAAAAGTGAGATTTATACAATATTGTGTAAAATGGAAGTGGAGAAATTATTAGCACAATAGTTGAAAATTTTTGAAATAATTCATATTTCCACCTCTACTTCAAAAAAGTTTATATTTGTCTGTAGCAAAATTATTGATCCATTTGGAGTAAAAAGTGCCATACTAATTTGATTTGTAATGCAATAAATTCTCGTAAATATGAAAATAAAGTTTCACACTTGGTTGTATAAAATCCTATTATATCTTATGTAACAATTTACTACAAAAGACTGGGAAGCTTTTATTTTCACATTTTGTTGCATAGCATAAAGGTGTACATATTGTGTAAAACTATAATAAAATCGCAATGAAAAGTTTTCTAATATCTGAAAATGATTAAATTATTATCTCAGAATGAATTCTGCCGTATTCTAGCCTGTGAATTTCTTCGCAACATCTGCACGTAGCAAGACAAGATCGAACCTACATCTTTAGTTACCCGATTAAGAGTCAAAATTCGTTATCAGCAGTTCCGAACACTCGGCTGTGATCTTCCTTATAGATGTGTACAAAATAACACCTTTAAGTGTAGAATTTCCCACAATATTTGGAACCAGTAACGCAATTTGAGTGATTATTAACACAAAGTCTATAATTCGCATACACTAAAAATATTGGGCAAAATTGGGTAAAAATTTTACTATCCTTCACTGTGTTTGTTTCCAAACACTGTGTTAAATAGTACTATATATTTATCAATTTTTACTAAATAAATACATTTAGTTTACACAATTTATGTTAATATATTTACTATTATTTGTGTCGCACGATTTTCTTAAAAATGTGTAATATTTTACTACAAACATTATTCTAAAATCAAATGTAAACATTTTCTATTTATTGTAGACGTCTTCATTTTAGTAACAATTTGTTAGATACGAATTCTTCAATTGGGTTAACAAATACCATTGTTTTTTCTCTGTGGGATATTAGTGATTTTCGAGTGGGGTTTAGGTATGCGTATATTACGTATATTGCGTTGAGAAAGGTTATTGAGTTTCGTAAACACGTAATAACATCCGAAAATACCCGCAAACAAACCGGCGTTGATACAGAAATTATGAGAAATGATAAACCAAACTTATTAATATGCTTCGCAACAAGAGCTAAGTTATTATAAATTCCTTTATAACAGGTAACATGACAACCACGCTTTAAACTTCTGCGATTCGGGGAGTATTTTTCCAGTTCTTCAAACTTTGCAAATCACCTTCTTTATTTGAGTCAGATGCCAATTATTTTTTTCTCTTCCAATTTATAAGCATTAAGAGGCGCGATGACTTTGAAAAATTTTGTTCATTAATGACGTAATTTATATTATCGACTCACCTCCCCACCTTGTGAATAACTTGATTGTATATATGTTCAATATTTTTATCATCCCAGCTTAGTAATCTTATAAGCTGTGTACGTTTGTGTTAGACCTTTAACTCAATAATTATGGTTTCCTGCAACGCAAAAGCCAAGACAAAAGCTAGATTGGATGGAAAAACGGCCATAGTTACAGGCTCAAACACCGGCATTGGCAAAATGACGGTGCTAGATTTTTATACGCGAGGTAATTTATTTTTATTCGAATTTTTCTTTTTCAATGAAACAATAAGTTATTATTTTTTATGAAAATATAATTATAACATAGGGTGCCTCAAATCTAAATCATACAGTATACCTTAAAAATAGGATATTATACAATTTTGTTTTGTAATGACATACTATATACATATACTTCTACGCTAAAAAATCTAAATATAATAATGTAGAAATAGCTCACGGATTAATTCTTTTATAATTAAAAGTGTCATTAGTTTATTGGCACAGTTTTAATAACAGAAAAATGTACCTTTCACGTTTACTTATTTTGGGTACTTAATAAAGATGAAACATATTAAAACGAGCAAGGAGTTTTATAAAGTTAAACGTATTTTGTTTTTAATTTTCAGGTGCTCACGTCGTAATGGCATGTAGAAATCTGGAAAAAGCAAACGCGGCACTTGAGGACATCAAAGAGCAGTGCAAAAATGAGAAAAATTTGGGCAATATCGAAGTGATTCAGCTGGATCTAAGCAGCTTGAGTTCCGTGAGAAAATGCGCCAACACGTTATTAGAAAAGTTTGAACATATCAATTTGCTCATCAATAATGGCGCCATTATGATGTGTCCTTATTCAAAGACGGAAGATAATCACGAGATACAATTTGGAACCAATCACTTAGGACATTTCTTGCTTACGATAATGCTATTACCGAAAATGATAAAAAGCGCACCAGCAAGAATTATTAATGTTTCATCAATGGGCCACAGGAGTTAGTATTTTTGATTTGTAGACGTTACCTTGTATCAAAATTATGAACATGAAACTAAGTTTCAGCTTGAAGCTCGATTAAACAAGCCTAGCAATATTTCCGCGCATATTAACTTACTCGCCTTGGGATAATTCTGCACCCTAAAAGATTAAATTTCGCCTTTCCGTATTATACTCAATAATAATAATAATGTAATAAATTATTTTAAACACTAAAATTGCTCTACGATTCACTACCGTTTGACGAAGCTATCAAAAGATAGTGAAACGTAGAGCGATAGTGCCAATTTTAGTGTACGTTTAAAATAATTTATTACACAATTTCACCGAACAAGAATATACTTTAATAATTATAATGGCAACAATTCGGTAATCACGTATGTTATAAAATAATTTGATGTTTAAAGAAAAGCGAAGTTTTTATATTTTTATATTAAAAAAATAAAGACGGCTGTTTTAAAATCGATTTTCTGAAAAGTAACCTAGCAAAGATCCGCTTTTGTTCTAAAATTTTAATTATGTTACAGGAGGAGCTCTTAAATTGGACGACTTAAACTGGGAAAATCGAAAGTATCAATCATTTGGGGCTTACGCACAAAGCAAACTAGCTAATATACTTTTCGCTAAAGAACTGGCTCGCCGCTTGGAAGGTTTGTTTTCTTTATCCGACTTCATTAATGTTAATGATGATGATTTTCTTTTTTTAATTAGAGTCGAATACAGAAGGTGTTACAACCTACAGCCTACATCCCGGCGTTATTGCGACGGAAATAGACAGACATTTTGACGAGACTTATTTTCAAGGTTTAACCCGTGTTTATCGCACTGTTTCCTCGAAATTTATTAAATCACCTATGCAAGGAGCACAGACAACAATACACTGTGCGGTGGATGAAGATGCCGGAAAAGAAACGGGTTTGTATTATGCGGAATGTAAACCCGCAAAACCGTCCAATGAAGCGCACAAAATGGACAATGCAAAACGTTTATGGGAGATCAGTATGGAAATGGTTGGGCTTGATAAAAATTATGATCCTTTCAAAGTTTAAATTTAATTACTACAAAAAAAAATTATGTACACAAATACGTATACCATAGTTTTAATTAAACATGCACTGAACACATGTACCTAATTTAATGAAATAAATTTGCTTACTGCATGTATTCCGAAATTATAATTTCTCAATTGTGCGTTAATAATGAATAAATATGGAAAATAGATAAGTTTCTCAATTTATTGATTGCTGTTACTTTGTGATATGTACTACTTTTACTCCAACTCTATATATGTAGGTATTACCAAATTCACGAAAGATGAGCCCCTGCGTCATCAATCACCGAATTTAAAAACGACATATGTAATGTAATGAGTAAGAAAAGGATAAAGTTATGATAAAATGTCTTTTAATTCAACGCCTGAGGCGTATAATAATATAACGCAGGGCTCATCTCTTATGAATACGATAATACATATATGTATACTGTAAATAAAACGACACTTATGATCACGACATATTAATTAAGAAAAATTCTTGATAGCGCAGTATTTAAAAGGTTTATTTTTTGTAAGATTCAAAAAGCAAAAAAAAATCATTATTTGAGAGGCCTAGTTCGAAGTGTACCTATCATTTTTAATTTATCAGGAAACTGAAAACACGTGTAATTTAAATAACTAACATTTTTTTTCTTAATATTTGTAACTGGAGCATATAAGTGTTATTGCCAAGAGATAATGTGTGAGTTTTTTATTTAAAGAAATTGGCTATTAAGAAGATATTGCAAAAAAAATGAATGGAACCGCACATGAGATGACTCGCTTTGGAAGTACGGCCCTCATTATAAAGTGTCGGTTTCTTCTTTGACCTTTCAAGTTGTAAAAAATACGAATAACGGGACTCACGTCATAGAAAAGCTGAAAATAGAAACATAACTCTCTTGTTATCTCGACGCCTTTCGAGTTAACTATCAAGAGCTTGATTACAAACCATATACGATACATAATGTAAAGTGTTACATAACAATAATAATTCGACGTGAAAATGGCGGCTTTATGAAATGTCCTCTTGGATGATCGAAATTTCAGAAGGATCAAGTTTCTCCGCCATCTGTAGTTAATACCTTAAGCTAAGGTTTCCAGCCGCATGGATCAACGTTATAAAACACAGGAAATTAGGTAATCCTCATTTCCCTACGTAGGTATATTTGAAAATTCAAGTTTTCCCTTAATAAACGGTACAGTTTTCGTCTTTAGATGTCGACCATTGACCAAAATCAGCAGCCAAGAGATGGCGCTTTTAAGAAGGGAAACAAAGAGCTGTCATTAATATCTTGCGTCCATTCTGTCCATGGTCCATTCAATAAGTGTTGTGAAAGTTGTTACTTTTGTAACAAATTTGTAACCTTTTTTAACAAAAACTTACTTTGTTACTATTGCTTTAATTTTTGTTACTTTTAACGATAAAATTGACACTAAAGAAATCTGCCTCCTTAGAGCTCCCGCTTATATTTTTGAACGTATAAAGAAGCACAGTCTCTATTATTTTTTATTTGATTTATGTAAGATCTAGTAACCTATATAGATATACAGGCTGTTCAATTTGAAACGTTCAACATTGCTAACTTTTTTATTTTTAAAGATAACAATTCTCTAATTTTGATGCTGACTCTGAATTTCTAATAAAAAAAAACAATTGCACTGGTAATTGTTTGTACAATAGTATTTTTTTTAATAGCAATATAGTAATTTTGTAATTTTTTCGAGATTTTCTTTTTGTTTAGAGCGACACTAGAATTACTTAAATCAAAATAACGAAATCTTTTTCAAAAAATTTGTTGCAAATCGGTTTTGATTGCAGTGAATCCCTCGAGCATCCTCTATACAGCTGTTTCGGCCCTATTTGGGACCTCGTCAGCAGAAGTGTAGCTCGGGACTTCCACTGCATCCAAACACGATTGGCCGCCTTATTTGGTAGGACTTATTAAGTAGCAAACTAGCTGCAATTTTTCATTTCCTGTACAAAGTTGTGTCAAAAAGTGATCGCAGGATGTCGCGTTTCAAACTATTCATTATTATTATGATATCGCATTTGCAGGTCGGTTTGGTTTGTAGTGGAAGTCTCGAGCTACGCTTCTGCTGACGAGACCTCAAATAGGGCCGAAACAGCTGTACAGAGGATGCTCGAGGGATCCACTGCAATCAAAACCGATTTGCAACAAAAAAATATTAATCTTTCAATATGAAAATAAATCTCTACCGAATAAATTATAAAAATTACCACACTGTATAAAAAAAGTTCAGTCTATATAAATATTTTGACCACCATGGGTGCACTAGCTTTTTTTATTGGAAATTTAACAGTAAAATTAAACACCCAAGCTGTAACTCTTTATTTTTGTTCAAACACCCAATAAACTATAGTATGTATTCTTAAATGGGATGTTGTTCTCTTGAGAATGAAGTATCAAAATATTTTTTGTCTGCACTGTATAGGAGTGATGACGTCATTGACAATTTTTTTAAATAACACGATATTTTTTATTTACAAATATGATATAAAACTTAACTTTTTAACCACATGAAATATGAGGAAAATTTTTCTCAAAAATTTTCTTATTTAATGATTTAAAAATTAATATGGTTGAAAAGAGAAGTTTTATATTTCGCAAAAAAATCCAGCCATTTAAAAAATTGTCGATGACGTCATCACTCCCATCTAATGTTTATTAAATAAATATACCAAATTCGAATATCATTAATTTATAATCAAATTTGAAATTATTCGAATGGATTCTATTTATTAACCCCTATACATATACAGCCATCTTAGGTTAATTTTTTACTTTCTAATTAAAAAAAAACTCTTACGTGCCTAATTGTCATTTCATGTGTAAATCTTACTTTCTATAAATATTTCGTGGTATCGCGAAATTCCGAAGGTCACACGTTATAGGACGCGAATTATTTTAGAATTCGTCTTTCTCCAATACATTTAAACAAATTATAAAGTAGGTAACTTGGTTTGTTTGTTTATATTATATTGGCATTTATTTAAAATAAGCAGCTGTCAAATATTTATGCAAATATCAATCGCGTATTGAAACATCTTGTGAAATACTTCCTAGGAAAATGGGTGTCGTAAGAGAAAGAAAAACTGTAGCATATCCAGAGAATGAAGAATCAAATTTAGAGGGGGCTCAGTAAGTAATTACAATTTTAGTTTTGCAAGAAGAACAAATTTTGTTTGTAGATCTGTCTCGAGTGATTCTCAGTCTGATGATGAACAGCAGGCCACCATCATTCATAGACACAGACGTCGTTGTACAAAAATCAATAACTTGGATGATTTAATTACAACCAGAAATAATATTGGCAAAAGAAAGGGCAGACGTTACATGAATCGTAAGTATCGTATAAGTAAATAATTTCTTCTCATGTTACCTCCTAGGCCATATTCTTGAAACGTTACCCAAGTGCGATGATGATGAAGCAGATAGCATCTTTGAATACTATAAAGGCCCCTTTGAAAGGCTAATGGAGCTAACTGATTGCGCATTGGATTACATAAATATGTTTATTGAAAATTTTGAAAAGCAAAATGACATTGAGGGGACAATCCTCCAAAGAAAAACCATTGAGGACCCTTACTTGCGAGTTTCACAAAAAATAAGACGGGCGATGAAAATTCGTAGAAATTTCCCATCTGACAAATTCAAAGAAGTCGAACTCGAAGTTATTGGTTTCTTTGATGAAAATCCTGACGACATATACATTTCTTTACCACAGAATAGCTTCAGAAGATTGTTCGTACACGCAGTGTCCCAATATCATGATTTACATTCCATTAGTGAGTATGTTTCTTTTTAAGATGATCACATCTTTCATTTTTTTGGATTTAGATATAATGGATGACAATAAAATGATAGTGGAAGTTCGTAACTTAAAAGAAAATTGGAAACCGATTAAATGCATTTTATGTGATTATTTACTGCTACAGCAGAGTTAACATGATGTATTTTTTTTAATAATTGTAAATGCTAATTATGTTTTAGATGTTAAATTACGTTTTATTCGTACAAAAAATTTCCGAAAATATTTCATGTAACTCAACGTTGCTCAATAAATGTATAAAGTTATAATTTCTAATAAGAATAAACAAAATTAATGTAATTTGTAAGGATGGTTGTTCCAATCTGCAGTACAAATGTTTTGTAAAGCAACAAATATATTCTTTACTTATTTCTTCATACACAAACATTTCTTGTCCTAAACTTTATTTAATATAGAATAGTTATGTCTATTGTATTCCTCAAATGTCATAATTTCTCTTAGTTGTATTTTCGTGAGATTTAGATTTATTTATTAGTGTCATAATTACGTTAAATTTTCTTACAATAGTAAATTTGATTTTATTTTGCAAATGTATATATGTAAAATAATTAAAATAATATTTAGTTACTAAAATACTTGTAAACAATATAATTAAAAATTCATAACGCTAGTAAACTTAAGTCTAGTCTTATAATTTTCTAAGAAAATTATGAAATAAATGCTGTTACATCTGAATAATTTTTTATTGCGTACTTTACAAATTTTACATGGAAAACTTCAGATAATATAAAAATATTTATCGAAACAATACATTTCAAATTGGACTATGAAAATAAAAATCAAACAAGTCAGCTGTCGCTACTATTATTTTGCAGATGGTTCGGAGCATCTGCAAACATAACTTTCAGTCGATAAGCTTCAGCAACTAACAAGCTTATGTGAGATCCAGACCAATTTTGAGTTGGCAGACTTTGCAATAATATCATTAAACCTTGAAAGTCATGTTCTTGTAAAAGTTGTTCTCTCCAATGCAAGAGAAATGCTGCACACACATATAACTGAAAAAGAGCAAATGAATCGCTCTCTGCCAGATAGGTGTCCCAGAGTCTTATGGTGCAGCGTAATGGTAGCTCCCGAGTCAGCAAATTATTTAGCCATCGGAAAGAAAACTGTAGATAATCTACATTATGTTGGATCAAATGTTTGTGCAACGTATTATCAACTCTTTGAATCAATTCTTTTAACTGATTGACTTTTCTTTGTATTCCTAATTGTGCAAATACATAATTATCTTGTATACCATCCAGAAATTTCGAAAGACACCAAAACGAGTCTGCTTCAATAATATCTCTTTGTTCTTTACTTAGAGTATCAACATGAAAGGTCTCAAACGACTGGTTATCTGGTATATATTCCTGAAGAAACACAACATAAAACGGAGTAACCAGATCATTAATTCCTTGGACATATCCTGATGCTGGATGTCGTATAGCCCATATGAATAATATTCTCTCGAACATTCTCTGCACAGTGTCTTGTTGAAATAATGGAATCGTTGGATTCATTCTTGGCACATCAATATGAATTTGGTGATACGTATCTTCATACGCTTCATCTCTTTCTGTATCATAATACTGCTCGACTAAGCTCCAATAGTCATGTCGTTTGCGTTCTAACACGCCTTGTCTTCGTTCTAAATTAACAGGAAGATAACCAGATAATAAACGCCATGTAATAGCTCGAACTTTTACAGGAATCCCAGACCAACTAAGCTGACACAATTCACTTAAACTCGGAGAACTCAAAAGCAAAGTTTCAAATCTCTCTAATTTAGATTCACAATCCTCATCCGGATTTATATTGGTACATTTTAAAGGCTGAGGACGTCCAGGAAACTTAGTTCTAACCACCTCGTTATCAGTACCAAATTCACTTACAACATTTGTATTTACACATGCGGTTTCTGAAGTATTACGATGGCTGTTTAAGACGTTCAGTGCAGCTGACTCAGACACCTTTTTTGAAATTTTCGTTTCTATAATATTAAACAATGTTCAAACAATGTAAACATGTGAATTAAAACTTACTTTCCAAACCCGAAGATATAATACAAAATTCATCATCGTCCATGTCCCAGGCATCGCTTATAGAGGCTTGGAAGTCTTGAAATGATGTACTACCCGCACTTCTAACTTTAGCGGTACTTTTAACATCTTTTTTAGGACTTGGCCTATAAATTTACACAAAGTATTAACAGTTGTAGGACAAACATTCTCAAACTCTCTACCTGCCAGGTACTGTTTTGCTGTTTTTCTTCCAAAAGGACGTCCTATCGTTGTCCTGACTTCTATTTGGATCCATTTTTAATTTAACACACGTTTAATGCATTTTCCATGTCTAATAATTACGCATGACAACAAATCTTTAAAATTTCTGATTTAGGTTATGTATCAGATGTGTCACATCGTAAACAGTCTCGCCAACATATATTACATAACTGTAATTCACCCATCAATTATTTTGATGAAATAATCGATGTCACCAAGTGTGATTTATTTTAAATAATTTTTAGGAAATCTAATCAGTGCAAAAATAAACTGTCATTGTTTAATTAAAATACTTTTAGCACAATCCGTTTACTACCCAAATTAGAACTAGTTCGAGTTTTCTACATGCTTTCTAGATTAACAAAATGCAACTGAAAATTGTATTAAATAGAGATTTGATAATTAGGTTCGATACGTCGTCCTCTGCTTTTTCTGTAAAGTCGGTTAACGGCTTTAGGACAATCAGTTTCATTCAATTTTTCGAATTTCTAAAATCCGTTTTCCAATTCCATTATCCAAAATGAAAATATCTCGGGCTAATCAGTTTCGTTCAATTTTGCTACATTTTTTTAAAATTTACTTTATATTTAGCGCTGCAAATTTTATTCAATTTTATTAATTTTTATAAGCCGTTTTCTAATTTCATTTTGCAAATAGCTACGTTCAGATAATTAGTTTTATTCGGCTTTCGACTTTTTGAAATGCACTTTTCGCTTATCCTCGCAATTAACTTTGCACAGTCCGTTTTATTCAATTTTGCGAAACATTAGAGCCCATTTTCTATTTATTAATCACCGAAGAGACTGCAAACAACTTCGGACAGTCGGTTTTATCCAGTTCTGCGAATTTTTGAAATCCGCTTCCCATTTTCTATTTATTAATCACCGGAGAGACTGCAAACAACTTCGGACAGTCGGTTTTATCCAGTTTTGCGAATTTTTGAAATCCGCTTCATTATACACAATGCAAATACCATTGGACGGTAATTTTTATCTCATTTACATCTTTAAAGCACGGACAGACAATTTTATTAAATTTAAAATTTGTTTTCTTTCTATTTATCAATTAGGTGGGAAAACAATTTTGGACAGTTACATAGTTTTATTCATTTCCTCTATACGAATTGCAAATACCTTTAGACAGTCGATTTTTTACAGTTTTTGCGATTTTGAAATCCATATTTCAGTACACATTTTATTCCAGAAGCTCCAAATCAAAACGCAGTTTTCGATAAAACTGGAAAATTGGTCGATGACATCATATCTTTTGCAGGTACCGCCCTGTACATTTAATGTCAATGTCATGTTATGCTTATAATTACTTAGTTTCTGACTGCAAAAACTCTTAAAATTGAATAATTAGATTATAGCATAAAATATCATTTTTTGACGAAACTAGTTGCTGTTAAAAACTGCGTTTTGATTTGGAGCTCCTCATTTATAATGTTGTTACCTTTCATTTACCTAAACTTTCAAACTCTTATTTACCGCCAATTTCCTCTTCATCAACAGATGGCGGTAACAGAGTTTAAATTTATCGTACCATCGATTCATTATTTTAGACCTTTGTGCTACATGTATCATTCAATAGAAATGTTACACCAATACTGCTTAGATCGAAAATAATGCGATCTTAATTTAATTTTAAAAGATGTATGTTAAAAACATATTTCAGCAAAAATCCGAGTTCAAACGCGATATAAAATGCGAACAAATAATACGCCTCCAAATATACGTATATATCAATTTTGCTAATGGTAGTTACATCCTCTGAACGCCTGAAAATAGAATACTGAGCCTCTTCAGGTAATCTATAAAAAATATGTAAGTTGCTTTTGCCTCGTTTATCATCGTGCATGATACATTTACAATATCGAACGATTTATTTCGTGTTATTTCGCTTACGTGTCACCTCGTATTTACTTTGCAAAACGAATGTTACGTTCGTACACTAAAATACATATATGTATGTATAAAACTAACCGGGCTATTTAGGAACTTGATAACTAATTTTACTGGTTTTATTGGACTGATATTGTTGGCTGTGTTTACCACAGATAGTAAAAATATTTACAATAAATTGTGCGTGTTCTTTTTTCTTCTTTCGGTTTAAAAGTGATAAAACCATCACCATCCAGATAGTATTTTAATAAGATAAGTAATGTTCTTATTTATAAATACCAAAATCATTATGAGAATTTAGATAAGAATTGATTATGCCTTGATTTATGTATAGATATGTCAAAAAATAAAAGCGTGGCAAATTAGATAAGATTCTAATAACAAACTAAAGTTGATATTATTTACAGCGTGATTAATGTTGTTTAATTGATATATTAATATACAGTGATTTTTTTTTAAGTGTAGCCATAGAGATTTACATGCTAAAAATTTGACATCATATTAATTTATGTTATAGGACAGTTTTTAAGTAAATTTTTGTATTTAGTCATAAATTAAATGATTTACGATTTACTACAAGATGAACTTTGAAGTTGAAGAAAATAGACACAAATTGTTGAACGAATATAATTTTGTACGCTGACGTTAATTTTATGCTTATTAAATTCAACTTTTAACCGAAAAATAATTAAATAGAATATGTTATTGTTATTCTGGTTATTCTAGCAATGTGCATTTCACAGAAAAATGTTTGGTTTATTAATAAAAATTAAAATTTGCTACAAACTTTTACGATAACATAGCTTCATTTATGGTATAATTTTTAACATGTAAATCCCACCAACGAACTATAATAGTAAACCATAGAACGATTGTAAGATACTTCAAAACTGTGACAAGTGGGCGCCATGACAGTTGAGGTCAACTCGCAGTGCAAGGATTGGTTCTTATTATAAACAAACGAATTTTATTAAACTTATTATCAATAATTTACAATACACCGAATGTTTATTTAATTATTACTCCATTTACTTGTTAAATTGCAGTTTACTATACAATAAACAAAAATGTAAAACGATATATTCGATAGCCGAACAAGTAGCGGGCATTTTCTGTTTG
Source organism: Serrognathus titanus (assembly GCA_039766575.1). Classification (NCBI taxonomy): domain Eukaryota; kingdom Metazoa; phylum Arthropoda; class Insecta; order Coleoptera; family Lucanidae; genus Serrognathus; species Serrognathus titanus. The sequence goes on along the minus strand of CM077916.1, from coordinate 4,573,843 downwards.
TAGAAATTATTCAACAAAACGATTTTACAATTCAGTTTGTGGATAAACTATGTACTTATCAGCAAATAATGTTAAACATAAACATTAGGAATAATTTAATGATCGCTTTGACCTCAACTGTCATGGCTAATACCGAAAATCACAGTTGAGGACGTTGTTTCCGAACGTGTTCGCCATTCTATGATTTACAGTTCGTTGGGCCACACTTAAAAAAAAATCAAAAAACAAACGCAATAAAAAAAATATTATCTTGAATTTAAAACCGACCAAATATAAAACAAAATAAAAACTTAAAAAAGTTTTTCTGCAATAATATTGTGATCGCTTGAATGGAGAAATATTATAAACAATTACGTTCTTACATACGTAATACGTATGATGATATGTTTAGAATTTAGAAGGAACTGTTTGTTAATGTTGTTGAATAAAGAAGGGAAAAAAAACCAGTATGACATTGACCGGTTTAAATTTATACATAATAACTTTAAATGTGCATTGAAATGTTACACTGTTGCGTTCGTAAAAAATAACTTTAAATTCAAAGGATCTAAAAAAGTTGTAAGTGTAATGAAATTAATAGAAATACTACAAATACAATTAATTGCGTTTAGGTAAATAATTAATGCAAAGAAAAACGAGATATACCTACATATCGCTCAATCGTCACTGATATGATGTGTATTTATTTAACGTGTTCAAGGTGCATATAAGACACTGCTCGTGAATGCAATAGAAACAGCGATACAGGTTAAACAAATCTCACAAAAGATTCTTACTGGAAGGAAGGAGGTTCGTTAATGTTGTACTTTCTTTAACTTTTACTTATTGACAATAAATTTCTCGTCAGTGCGTTTTTAGTCGAGCTCTAGGCTCTAGCTCGCCTTCAAAATTTAAAATCCCAATTTAAAACCCACCCTGTTAACAGTAAGTTCATATTTTCTATAGTTTTGATAATTAATTCTTTTATTTACAGTGACTATCACAAATATGTACGTGGGTGACGATCCTGAGGACGAGCAAGATGTCGATGACGTAAGTAATTTTATTATATTTTATCACAACATTAACACATGTACTTTTGCATGGTTGCTGATAAGATAAACGCTTAATAAATTCACCGAAAACCAGGAAACATTTTGAATGTAACGGAAAAGTATTATGACTCGGCTATTACCAAACGAAACTTGTTCCACAGTTGTCTAGTCATTAATGCTGACATTAATCATTTACAAGGAGAAAGTTAAAATGTGCAACGAAGAGAAATTTTATTGTGCTATCCATTTGAAAATATAATGAAAGTACTTAAAGATATTGGAAGTTACACAGAAATTCACAAAAATTTTAATTTTCTCTCATATTTCAATAAAAAAAGTAAAAACATTCTCGCAAATTTAACTGTGACAACAAATTAAAAATTATAATTAAAAATTTCATGGGAAAATTCTTGTGTAATAAATGAGATACTAAGGAAATAATCTTGTAGAGATTAGATTTCTAATTGAAAGTAAATTCAAATCAAGTAAATTCTCTTACTATTTGGAAACGTTTGTTATAGGTATCCCACATTTATTTACGAATGATTTCGAATGTGGGAGGTCTAACAAGTAAATAAATATAGAACTTTATATTGCGCCAGCTGTATTCAAAAACTCACCTCCTGGGAACAATTGATATTGTTCTTGAAATTCGAATTCTTTTCTCCTGAAATTTAAAATGAACACAAATATTTTGACGTACACTAAATTTAACGCGGAGGTATTCGTTATAATCTAATTTTTTCAGTTTATATTTTGTGTCTTACATGAAAGCTAAAAATAAATCAAAATCGGCAGGTAATTGTTTTTATTTGAATATAAAAATATCAAACAACTTTATAATATAATATAATCTACTAGCACCTACAAAATTATTAATATTTTTTGCAAATCGTTAAGTTTATCAATTTTCTGTTTACAGTATCTGTAATATTTGTATTACTAAATATCTCACCCCTCTAAATATCTCAAATATTTATTGTTCTATAAATTCTGTGAAGGACGAAGAACATTGTTGATAGCAACTCTAACAATAACATTAAAATCGCACGTTACTTATTATTTTTTGTTCTAGTTTCAAGATGCTTGCGAGACATACGAAATGTAAGTACATGTTTTTCCATAAATCTTAAAATAATAATTAACGTATCTGCTCTAACTTTTACAAAGGCCTTCCGATATGACGCTAGAAAAGGCGATAGAAGAAGCTCAGACTGCAATTCATTATTTTTTCAATAACAAATTCGATGAAGCAAAAAATTTGATGAAACCTTAGTGAGTACCATTAATTTTACTACCCCAAAAAAGTCATTTCTTTTTTTGTTTTCGCAGTTCAAATTCGAGCATGTATCATGCTGTGGGTCATTCCGTATTTAGTTTCCTCGAAGCAATGTTGACTTTTGAACACAGACATATCGTAAGTGCTGGCGATGCTTTGAAGGTATCCCTGTCCGTTTGTAACCGGTACAGGAAAAAAAATACCATTGGTGAATCTTTAGGGAAAATAGTAAAAAAACCGAATTACGAGCAGTATACCGAGCAAGAAGCTCATGCAGAGCTTTGCCATGCCGAATGTTTACTTTTAAAAGCTATGCTGACGTTCATGGAGGACGAAACGTTAAGCAGTTTCATTAAAGCAGGAATTAAAATTCGCTCGTGTTATAACTCCTACAAGTAACGTATATCAAAATTAATATATATACATAATTACTAATCGATAAATCTCAGGGAATGCAATCAAGTATTATTACATAAAAATTGGACTGGTAGTAAGACGAAGGAACATTTTGAAAGTGGAGTGAAAATGGGAATTGGTACTTTCAATTTGATGATATCATTACTTCCGAGCAGAGTCATAAAATTGTTAGAATTTATTGGGTTTTCAGGAAACAAGGTAAAATATCAAATATATTAAATAAATAAAAAAAAAAAAACTAATCTTTTAGATGTTGGGCATCCAAGATCTACAAAAAGGATACAACATGAAAGGCATACGCCAAATCTTATGTGTGATGATATTACTGGGGTACCATTTAATAGTGATGTACATTTTGAGTCACCAAGAAGGCGACCTAAAACTTTGCGAACAAATTATAACCCAGCAATTAAAGCAGTACCCAAACGGAGTTTGGTTTTTATTTTTTAAGGGTCGCCTCGAATTCATGCAGGCGAATTTAAACTCGAGTATAGAATGGTACACGAAGTCATGGAAATCTCAGGATATGTGGCCACAATTTCATCACTTCTGTTATTGGGAACTTCTTTGGGTGAACTGGTAATTAGATCTATCAAATAATAAAGTAGAAATGTAAGTTTGATGTTTCAGCTTCAAACTTGATTGGCAACAAGCAAGTGTGTTCGCTACGTATCTCCTAGAAGGAAGCAGATGGTCAAAAACCATGTACAGTTATCAGAAAGCTATTATTCTCATTATGTCTAGTGACGAACTTTCAAAGACTGAGAATGTAGTAGTTAAAAATTTAATGAGGTTTGTAAAGCAGAAATTTGTTAGGAATTAATTGACTCACCTTGGTTTTTGTGTGTCTTAGGGATGTACCAAAATATAAGCAAAGAATAGCAGGTAAATCTATACCAATGGAAAAATTCGCTATAAAAAAATCAGAACGCTACTTCGCCCAGAACGAAACCCTCATCTTACCGGTAATAGAGCTGATGTTTTTATGGAACTTATTCAAACTACTGAAGAAAAATTTCCGAATGGCCGAAAATATATTGAAATTAATCGAGAAAGCCTTGCGAAACTTAACATATTCGGTTCCATTGAACAAATATGACAACGATAACAGGGCGTTATTGTTATTGCTTAAAGGTGCGTGTTTACGCCAAATGGCCAGTCCTTTGCAGGCCCTTGAATGTCTCGAAAGTGCGATTTCTTTGCAAAAGGAGATTGTTGAAGATACATACATCATTCCATATGCTATAGTGGAACTAGCTCTTTTAGAATGGGACAGTGGGAATAGGGAAAAAGCAATTTTGGCTTTGGAAGATGCAAAGTAAGTTTTACTTATTTTTTTTTAATTCTCAAAAAAAAAGAATTGGATTCGCTCGAATTTACAACTGCTTAAAAATTTGTGGCTATTAATTATCCATGAAAATTTTAATTTTAAACTCGATTGCAACGCTCTCGCCATCGTTGTGTTGGGTATTTTGTAAACTGCTTTTGTCCTGCATGAAACACAGTTTCGCAATGATTTATGAAATCTTCGCTAGGTGAAAACGGTTAATGGTACTAATTGGAGACGATAACGAACAATGAAATAATTTACCGTGGAATTCGGTGATTAGGCGTTTACATCGAAGCTTAACGCTAATTGTTATGCTACGCCATGTGATTTAGACGTATTCGTTTTGAACTTTAAACGAATCATAATTTCGAACTTTAAACGAATCATAATTTTGTACTTTTCAGGAAAAATTATTCGGGTTACTCTCTAGAGTCAAGACTGCACTTTAGAATACATACAGCACTCTCGGATTTTAAGAGCAAACAAGACCAAATATAAGAAGAAAAAAATATACTGGATGTTGTTTCTTAAGTAAAATATATACTAAGCTTAGTTCCTAGGGGCATTCGTGGAAAAAAAATGTTTTATTATTTTGTATAGCAGTTATCGTGATAATACTTTGTAAATTTTGGTTACGTAGGATTCTAAAATTTATAATTATACAAGCCAGAAATTTTAATATTGTTTAATTTAATCTCGCAATTAATGTTTATTGCACATTTTTATACACAACGACTTTTGAAAGAATGTCAATCTCACGTGTACTGATGTTATAACGATTATTATCAAGTAATTAATATAGAAGCTTTACAAAATAATTTTAATCGCTGGGATTATAAATTGTTATTCAAATGTGCAAGTCATTTATTTATTTTTTTATCTATTTAGAATCGGCCAATTTAACTTGCCAGTACTTGTATAATTATAAATATTTCAGTTTACAGTTCAAGTAAGTTTAGCACGAATATGAGTGATTATAATGACACCCATGTTGGTGATCTATAATATAATATGATGATGTTACAAAAAAGACGCTTTTGTTTGCAAAAAAAAACATTCAGAATCAAGCATTTGACCAATAACATGCAGATGAAATCAAAAAGGTAAAGTATTGTCTTATATAATAATACACTCATGTTACCGGATATAAATGTTGCGTAATATTTGTTTTTATAGGCTGTGTATATTCGCATCTTTGTAATATACATTTTTATTATTTGTTTTATGTAAAATAAAAAAATAAAGTGCATTTTATGTGTTCCTTTTTTTATTATTACTTGGACCTTGAGCTGTTACGCTATTGGTTACATAACATCAAGTTAAAAATGTAGCCGCTAATCATCATGGAAGTGCCAGAATTCTTTAAATTAAATTCTCAAATGCAACATTTTTTGCCTAATTGAATTTAATTAATTACTGGCTCTTTTTTATGAATTTAACAAAATTATAAACTTTGTATTGAGTAACATCAATTACCATCTGGAAAATTAAACGAGAATACTAAGAATAAAATCTAAAAATTCCATGTGATTGTAATTCCCACAATCACGTAGACAAACCAAGTACTGGTATGTACTTAACAACAAATGAAAATTTCACGACTTAATAATTAGCTTGCTTTGGATGTTTACAGAATCACTTAACAGATGTCATCGTCATCCTGTTTTTAACATGCTGTACTTGCAAGCCCTAATTTGATGTATTTTATTACAAGGTTACTTGAAATTGTGGGAGATAATTATCGAAAGTTAATAACGAAACACGCGGTGAATCACAATTATAGTAATAGGTATCTAATTCAATTGTCTCCTTAGAAAAAAAAAACATGGATTACGTGTGTACACTCATACTACTTCCCGTGAAATCTTTAAAATGCAATTTTAGTTTTAATCATCTAGAATAGACGAGCCAAAAAAAGCAATATTTTTTTGAACATGGATAACAGCAAAAGAGCTTAATGATGAAAGTCAGGTGATTGGAAAATCCTGAAGAAATCTGCCTGATTTAGTTATATAAAATAGAAGGTTGCAGTTGCACCTGAATAATCATTGTCGCAATGAGTCACGATTGTAAAGACCCCTCTGTTTGAAACAAACTCTTTGAACCGATGGCGTAATCGGTTCACAAGCAACTTGAAATATGATTTGGTTTATCTCGTTACTTAATTGTAAACAGATCGGAATGCGCAATTATAAAAAATATTTTCTCTAAAAATTTGGCAGCTTGCCCTTGCATAATCTGCATAAAACTTTTGGTCGCCTGCAGGAGGGATAGAAAATGTTTTGTGGGCGTGAGAGGGTAGCAAAATATTTTGGGGCACGTGACGTAGGAAATCGAAAGTGGGCACTTTTCTTTTGGTGTGACAGAGGGAATATTTTGTAGGGTTTCGTGAGAGTGCAGCATTAGTATCGCCGTATCGCTTGGTCGGAGATCGGAGAAACGGCGACCTACGGTGGAAGATACGTTGTTCGAATGCGGTGCGGGACGGAAGGGACCCGTCAAGTTACCTACGACTACCAGTATCACCGCATTCTATATCGCGACGAGCCGGTCCGCACCTGTGCTAGAATATAATATACGCCGCACTATGTTCCACCTATAGTTTCGTCGTTTGTTGTTCATCTGTGCAGTGTTCGTAAAATGTCTTCCGACATGTCCACCAAAGTCAACGGGAACGCCCGCCTCTGTCACATAGTGAAATGGGATAATTTCGACGGTTACGGTTTCAACTTGCACGCGGAAAAAGGTAAACCAGGCCAGTATATCGGTAAGGTAGACAAGGATTCACCTGCGGAGGCGGCGGGTATACACCAAGGAGATCGCATCTTGGAAGTAAACGGCGAAAGTATCGCCAACAAGACTCACAAACAGGTGGTCGAAGCGATCAAAGCCCTGTCCGGCGAGACGAAACTCTTAGTCATCGATCCAGATGAAGATTATATCCCTGACATCGCGAAGACACCGGAAAAGGAGAACTCTCCGAAAGAAGAGAATAACGGACCCTTAAACCTCAGCATGACTGCAGCGGAACTGAGAGCGAAGCTCGCCGCTAAGAAGAAGTTTGATCCGAAGAAAGAAACTATGGATTTCAAGAAAAAATTCGACATAGTGCAAAAACTTTGACTACGAAGCTTAGTGGCCACTTACAAACTAATAAACTTTTACTCTATGTCGCCTAGAAATCCTCTTTTAGTGTATTTTTAAGTATGCGACCTTGGTAATACCGAACAAATATTATTTGTAAACATGTGCAGCATCGCCGTGAAAATCAATTGTACTAAACCCAGGATATTTATTATGATTATTATTATGTTATTCTAAGTAACAATCAAAATTACACACCGAATTTATCTACATACATATTTTACCATCGCTTAAGTAACGTAGAAAATTACCTTAGTAATTAAAATGTAACGAATCTTTGTTGAGGCAGGAATTTTTATTTATTTTATGACAGAAGCTTATGTCGTTAATTTGTTAGTTAATTTTTTTTCTTATAATTAAGAAATATTCTTATGTTATATGTATAAAATAAAATTTATTTTTTTCGATCATCTTTTTAATTGTGTACCATGACATATCCTTGTTTTAAATTGGGTGAAGGTGAGCTACACTGAAAAAAAAAGGTGAGCTACACTGAAAAAAAAGTTTTAATTTACTTCTGCACTGCTAGTTTTGCTATTAAAATCATTTGCGCGTCAAAAATTAAATAAAATCTACAAATTTCCAAGCGAAGGTCGTCAAGTACATGATAAATGAAACCTTGAAATTATTTAACACTAAGGTGAAAATCAAGATGAAAGTTTAGAAGGTTTCGCGATTACTATTACTTTATTGAACATACACGTTCAGAATGTTGACCGACGCGGACGTCGAAAATCAACATTATCCGTCGGTACGCCTTTTGGAAATCGCGCGTCAAGAAACCGGAAGTTGCGGTTTTCATTTAACCAGGAGCAAATGGGACCCTTATCCTTGGGTTAGCGGAGTTGATCCGGGCTCTGTTGCCGATGTAGCAGGACTCAAAACTGGAGACTGTGTTCTTGAAGTCAATGGTGAAGATATAATCGGACAACGAATTACCGAAATTGCGCAATTAGTCAAAAAGGATGCTCACGTTACTTTGTTACTATGGAATGCTAAAATTGATCACCACTGCTCACCAGAGGTATGTACTTATATCGTTTTTTAAACACTAACAAAGCTTAAATTTAATATCAATAAAATAAACATAAACAGCAATCAGATACCAACTTATCAAGTTTATACATACTTTTAAGAACAACACGAGGAAAACGGAATGTTTGTTGCATTAAAATGCGTCTATTTTCAAAAAATGTTTGTAAATAATGCGTATGCTTTTGCAGTTTAGATTTCTATCTTTATAAATGTAATGGTACGATTATATTACGATTGAAATCTATGGCAATAAAAAATGCTGAGAGTAATTTTATGTTCTAAAAGAGATAATGATCGATCGTCTTTTAAAAGTTATTAATATTAATTGCTATCTTAAATGTTGATTGTTTCATTACTTGCAAAAAGCACAGTCATATTTGTAATATAATAAATAGTAATACTTAACTTTGTTTATATTTACAAAGGTAAAACAATCTTAAAATTGCTTAAGAAATTCTGAAAAAATAAATCGGATTATTCAGATTCAAACTATTTCTATATATTTCATAAATTACTATAATTTTCAATGTTTACAAACGCCAATTAGGTGTTACGTTCTAAAAAATTTAGTTTTTTTCCTATTTTGGAAATAAAATTTCAGTAATTTTTTTTACAGAACGTTGAACTGAAGTCAAAGTATTTATTATAATTATTATCGTCTCTGGAACGAAAATACCTCAAAACTAGTTAAGTAATTTTATAAATTTCAATAATGTTTTCTGACGTAGCATTGCAATTACTAATTCACCATCTTTAAAGATGAAATTGTTGGTTTTGATTTGGTAAAACAATTTATGTTTTCAGTTTTATTTTTTAATATTAAAAAAGATCAAAATAAAGTATGATGATTAATTTAGAATTTAATGGTTCTTTTTATCTGAAAACGCGATTAAGATTTTCGTAATCGTAAATTCTTTAAATACTTCCACTTTGAAATTAATAATAAATGATGTTTTCTCAGGTGAAAGCAAAAATTCCAAAGTACTGATAAACGTCGACGAACTTCAACGAAAACTAATAAAATGTTGAAAATTAAAATAACTTTCTAATTTCTCTCAGCCCTACAGAAGTACTTCATGAAACTAAAGCATTTTGAAAATACATATAATTCCATATTTAATGTTGCTTAAACAGTACAGCACTAAAACACAGTAATGATAAGGTCATATCAATCAAGGTTGAAGCACAGAGGATGTTAATCGTTTTTTTTTGTTTCCATGTGTTCGCGTTCTAAATTTCAAGAACTATTTCATCAAATGACGTGGGACATTTTTTGCGTTCATTTTTAATTCGTTTTTGTTATAAATTTTTTATGATAACACTGTCTAATTCTGTGCTGAAACACTGGATTAGCGGTATTTGTTATCGAGTTGTATTAGTAACTGATAGATAACTAAACGAGTTCAAAACAACGCAGAAAAATACCAAAAATTTCCAATTTTTTTTTTGTTTTGTTTATATTCGCTTGCTCTTAAGATAACTGCGAAATCGTTTTAACTATAAATAAATATCCGGCACGTTTCTTATCTACAGGATACGATTTGCAGGTCGTTATAGAACTAGGTTCAAAATACATTTAATTATAAGATAATCAGTAATTAATTAAATATTGCAGCGAACAATTGGAAATATAATATTAATGATGTATGTGTACGTTTCAATGATAAAAATCGCTAGACGCCTAAAAATCTCTAGAAAAATTCACGTGAGTGCACATATATGTACAGGCTTATTCAATAATGAATTGTTATTCCCCATTGTTCATTATAAGTTAAATACATGTAACAATGAATGAGAATAAATTGTTATTTACGACCACAAGATACTTAATTAATATTCTCTAGCGACATGGTTGAATCAGCAAAATATTTCTACAAATTATATCGCAAATATCGCTTACTTTGTTATTTTGTAACGCGAGCCAAACTACAAGTCCAACAAATTATAAATACTTATTGAATTTATTCTTAGATTTTATTAAAATATTTATTAAATTCTGTTCGCAGAGGAAGGAATTTAAAATGAAGTATATTTCCTTTAAGTGTTGATTCAGCAAGACCTCTAAATAAATTATTATATTTGCCATACCGTGTAAACATTTCGATGAAATATTTGCGCTGCTTACGTAAATTCACGGACGGTGCAAAATAATTAGCAAATTTAATTAGAATCTTTAATGTTAACGTAATAATGAAAATGACCTCAATTTCCAACTCAAGAATAATCCAGGATATTCAATGCCATTATCAATCGAGTATGTATTCAGGATACTGTACGATAAGATAATCATTGAACGGATGTTCGTATACATCGTTACGATTTAAATAAAAACACAAAAGGATAAATCAAGAATTATATTAAAATGCAATCTATTCAATGATTACTTCATTGAAATTAAGAAATTAGTGGATAGGAAAAAGTCACTTATACTCTGCAAACTGCATTTTATACGGTGTTCCAAGCCGCTGGAAAAGTCCAAAATACCCTTTTACATACATATTTTGTTAAAAAAATTCTTAACGAAAATTGCGTACATTTCCACTCCACATAATTTTCGACATTTTTAATGATTCGACTGTCAACTTTGGGCCAAAATGTTTCTACATATCTCTACTTTTAAAATATTTAACTTTTTTGATTAAAAAATTAATCGCCGCCCACAATAATTCTTTTATCCGGAGATACGTATTTCGGCAGCTAAGCACACTACCAATTTAAAAGCTTTATAGCTTTGGTGGCTAAAATAAAAATGTAAAATAAATTCGACCAAAACAGCAATAAAATATATATTGTTTCAGTTAAAAAATTATACGTCAAGTCTGTAATTTTTAAATGAACCACCATGTATAGTTGGATTTAAACTTTGCGGAATGGAAACCCACACATTTTTTTTTGATAAAATGTATAGAAATAGGCATTTTTGGGCTTTTCCAGAGGTTTGGGACACCCTGAACAGACTTTATTATTCTACGAATAAAACCTGTTTTGACTAACCAGAAGAATTATATCAAGTAGGTTAGTAATTCATTATAGTTTTAGAGGTGCGTCTGAAACTAATTTCATCTGTGATACTTTTATTTTTAGACACTATGCTGCGGTCCAATGCCGATAAATTTCCAACGTTTAACAACATGTATGTCATCTGTTTTAACATTTTTGGAATGTCCGATATGTCTTGACACAATTGCGCCTCCGACGTACCAATGCGAAAACGGTCATTTAATTTGTATGCGATGCAGAGCCAAAAGTGAAAGATGCCCTGTTTGTAGAATACGATTTGCAAGAGGTCGATGTTTATTAGCTGACCAAGTAAGTATCGCAATTATTATTATTTACTTGGTATACAGAATTAATTTATGCTGTGACTATTAAATTTCTAGAGAAAGTACCTGTGGTTTACATAATTAATGTAGGAATTCCCTGACGAACTTTTTAACATATTTAAAATATTACGATAAATCAAAACTAAATATCGATTTCAGAAAGATTAAGATTTTTCTTTTAGGTATTTAACGCAGTAACTGAAGCATTCGACTTAAAAGAAGATTCTTCGGAAGTGCGTACAGCAAGAATTAAAGAAATATTTAAATTACGCAAAAACAAAAAGAACGTACCCGATATAAAAGTGACTCAAGTACAAACGAATAAACTCTTGGCCAGACTTTTAGGTAAAGCTTCTTCCGACGACAATTTATCGTCGAATAAACGTGAGATGACAACTTTGTCCCTGGATAACGAATTTAATACGAGTTTAAAAGCAAAGTCGCTCTCTTCGAACGCAATTTTCGTGAGCCCACCCGTTTCTAGAGTTGGTTCAATCAGCAGGATCAGCAGATCTCGTTTAGGATCCGCTGCGAATTGTTTGGAGATCGAAAATAGACCCGCATCTTATCATGGTTCTTATGAATGTTTAACAACGAGCGCAAATAACAATCAAACATTCCGATCACATTTCAGCAGCGATATTAATTTTTATTGCCCGTTTGGATCAAAATGTTCCAAGATAATTAAAGGTAAGTAACTATAATGATGTTGACCTTAAGATTTAAATAAATATACACTCATTCAAATAACAATAAAAATTTTATGCTCGATTGGGTTGTAAAATCCGTTTCATATCTGGAACATTTTTCGCTTATAAAATTTAACTTGCTCTGTTCTTTTCTAAACACCTGATGTTGAATGTACATATGAAGCCATAAAAAGTTAACTTGTAATTGTTTTCCACTTTTATATTTAGGTGAAGAGGTGTTAAACCATTTTCAAAACGTACATCAAGGTCCGCTAGTACAATATTTCAAAACCCCAATCACTCTAACATTAGAAAATATTTTGTCCCAAAATGAAAACTGTTACGTAATTAACAGGGGAAGTGATTTATTCTTTCTAGCCGTTGCAACAGATACAAAAGAGTAAGTTTTTTTAAAAACTATGCTTTCACAACACCTCAACAAAGACAATATTTTTCAGAAAAATATCAAAAATTGGCGACGTTCATTTATGGATGTGGTATCTAGGTGATACGAATAAATCTATCAATTACCACTTGTTACTGAAAATATGTAACAACATTCAAGAAAAGCCTTTGTTAAGCATGCAATGTGCTATTTATTCTTTGTGTGATATTTCTTGGAAAGACGTTTTGGATGTAAAGAAAGGACTATATTTAGGTGCTGAAACTATAACTGCATTACGTGCCATTAGTATACACGTAGAAATTATTGAATTTAATTGTAATAATTAATTTATTTGTTCATTGTTAAATAAAATGATTGTAAAACAATTCGTGTTTTTAGTTTTATTTTTTAACATTAAAAAAATTAAAACAAAATTAAATGTGAAAAAAATTAGTAATTTCGAATTAAACGGTTCAGTATATCTGAAAACGCGATTAAGATGTTCGTAATCGTAACTAATCCTCTATTATTTTTCTTGCCCTACCAAATCATAAACTTATTAATTCTACAATAAATTCAATCTCAAACTTATTAAGTCATAAAAATTAAAATACAAAAAGTTTTAATTTTCGTTTAAAGTTTGTACTTTTACAGTTGGCAATCATTCTTTCTCAACAGTTGGCAGCATCGTGACATGAAGTTGCAATTGGCAATTATTTGGTGGTTGACGTATGAAATATGTAATTGCGGTATTTTATTTAAAAAATTAGAAGTACTGCTTTAAAGTTATAACAGAAACGCATAATTAATAGAATGTCGTCGGATTCACCGAAGCAACATGTTCCACGCGTTCCAGAAACGATAGATTTTTCTAGTGAAGAGGAGAAAATTCTAACCTTATGGAAAGCATGGAACGTCTTCGACACAAGTTTGAAACAATCTAAAGGAAAACCCAGGTAAATAAAAATATTATCCTCGTAATATCTATATAAATTTAAATAAATGTAGGTATTCATTCTACGATGGTCCACCTTTCGCAACGGGTTTGCCCCATTATGGCCATATATTAGCGGGTACTATTAAAGATGTAGTTACACGATATGCCCATCAACAAGGATACCATGTAGAACGAAGATTCGGTTGGGATTGCCATGGATTACCAGTGGAATATGAAATTGATAAGACTTTAGGTATAACTGGACCGGATGATGTAATGAAAATGGGAATTTCAAAGTACAATGCTGAATGTCGCAAAATTGTTACACGCTATGCAAAAGAATGGGAAATTATTATGAGCCGTTTAGGACGATGGATTGGTAATTTGTTAATTATTACTTTAAAACATAAATTTAAATGTATATGTTTCAGATTTTAAAAATGATTACAAAACATTGTACCCTTGGTACATGGAATCTATATGGTGGATTTTTAAACAACTGTACAACAAAGGATTAGTTTACCAAGGGAATAAAGTAATGCCCTATTCAACAGCTTGTAATACTCCTCTTTCAAATTTTGAATCTGGTCAAAATTATAAAGACGTTGTTGATCCTGCTGTAACGGTAATTCTACCTCTTGAAACTGAAGAAGCATTTTTATTAATTTGGACTACCACACCCTGGACTTTGCCAAGTAATTTATCTGCGTGTGTCCATCCAACACACCAATACTGTTGTGTCATGCAGTACAGTACAGGTGACACATTTATCTTGATGGAAAGTCGTGTTGAATCTGTATTTGAGCCAGGGACTTATGAAATTGTCAATCGATTCCCCGGAGAGGCCCTCAGAGGCCTTAAATATCAGCCATTGTTTCCATATTTCAAAGAAATGGAAAAGAGAGGCGCCTTCAGAGTACTTGTTGATGATTATGTGACAACAGAAACAGGAACAGGGATTGTACATCAAGCACCTTATTTTGGAGAAGACGATTACCGAGTCGCTCTGAACAATGGCATAATCACTAGAGATCAGGAACCTATTTGTCCAGTAGATGCTAGTGGAAGATTCACAAAACCAGTAACAGATTTTGAGGGACAGTACGTTAAAGATGCTGATAAAAATATTATTGCTGCTTTGAGGGCCAATGGACTCTTGTTTCATCATACTCAGGTAATAATATGCTTAAATATTTTTTTCTAAATGAGTGTGCTTATACTTTCATGTATATTTGAAAATTTAAAGTATACTTATTAATTTCCATAAAATAGTGTATTAATTATAACATTTTTATTAATTAGGTATAACAACTTTCAAAACTGAAAGTTAAAATTTTTTTTATCTAAAAATCCTATAGTTACTATAAACTGTACTTTTTTTAGGTAAAACATAGTTATCCATTCTGTTGGCGTTCTGATACTCCGCTTATATACAGGGCAGTTCCCTCATGGTTCATACGAGTGGAACATATGACGGAAGAGCTTCAGAAAAGCAGCTCAGAAAGCTACTGGGTTCCAGAATTTGTAAGAGAAAAACGATTTGGAAACTGGTTGAAAGAAGCGAGAGATTGGGCAATAAGCAGAAACCGATACTGGGGAACACCAATACCAATCTGGATGTCACCTAATGGAGAAGAAATTTGCATTGTTGGGAGTATAGAAGAGCTTCGAGCTCTGACAGGAGTTCAAGTTACCGATTTACATAGGGAAAGCATTGATCACTTAGAAATACCATCAAAAGTTCCAGGAAATCCACCTCTAAGACGTGTGCCGGAAGTTTTTGATTGTTGGTTTGAGTCAGGCTCTATGCCGTACGCCCAGCAGCATTATCCATTTGATAATGTCAAGGAATTTGAGGAATCTTTCCCTGCTGATTTTGTTGCTGAAGGAATTGATCAAACTAGAGGGTGGTTTTATACACTCTTGGTAATTTCAACGGCTTTATTTGGCAAGCCTCCTTATAAAAATTTAATCGCAAATGGTTTAATCTTGGCTAGCGATGGTCAGAAAATGTCCAAACGTAAAAAGAATTATCCAGATCCTATGGAAATTGTTCAGAAATATGGTGCAGATGCTTTGAGATTGTATCTAATTAATTCACCTGTGGTTCGAGCAGAAAATCTTCGTTTTAAAGAAGACGGTGTGCGTGACATAATTAAAGATGTATTCCTGCCATGGTATAATGCATTCAGATTTTTAATTCAAAATATTGAATGCTACGTGCAAGAAAAGAATGAAAGATTTGAATACTCTGACTCACAAGTGAAGGCTACTAACATAATGGACCGTTGGATTCTATCATTTACTCAATCTCTACTCGATTATGTTCGTAAAGAAATGAGTCTGTATCACTTATATAATGTGATTCCACGTTTAACGAAGTACATTGATTATTTAACAAATTGGTATGTAAGAATGAATAGAAAACGTTTGAAGGGTGAAGGTGGCCAAGAAGATTGTAAGCAAGCTTTAATGACGTTGTTTAATGTTATTTTCAATATCATTAGAATGATGTCGCCTTTCTCACCGTTCCTGGTTGAAACCATGTATCAGTATCTTAAAGTATTAACTGATGTAAACCATGACAGCATACACTATTTTATGCTGCCGCAAGCAAATAAGGATTTGATTGATGAGACAATAGAAAGAGCAGTGGCACGTATGCAAAGCGTTATCGAACTAGGTAGAGTTATACGAGATCGTAAGACAGTTCCCATAAAATATCCTTTACCAGAAGTTATTGTAATACATCAAAACCCTGAATACATTGCAGATGTAAGAGCTTTAGAGGAATACATACTTTCAGAATTAAATGTGCGATTATTAACTACAACAACTGATAAAAGCAAGTATGGTGTGACTTTGAGAGCAGAACCAGATCACAAAACCTTGGGACTTCGTTTGAAACAACACTTCAAGGCCGTGGCACTTGCAATTAAATCGTTAAATGACACTGAAATTAACGAAATGATCCACCAGGGTTATAAAGATTTTGCAGGTCACCACGTTGAATTGTCAGAGATTCGTTTGATTTTTAAAGCAGATAACTTGGCGTCGAGTAATTACGAGGTACACAGTGATAATGATGTATTGGTTTTGTTAAACTGTACACCAGACAGTTCAATGCAAGATGAAGGAACAGCAAGAGAAATCATCAATCGCGTACAAAAGTTACGTAAGAAAGCTCATTTAGTTCCAACCGATGAGATTTGTGTGTTCTATGAAACCGAAGGTGATTTACAAAGAATAGCTAATTTATTTAGTTCATTTATAGAGGATACTATAAAAACATCATTTAAAGCAGCTGATAAACGTAATGCAACTGACGTACTAATTATAGAAGATAATCAAAAATTAAAGGATTGTAATTTATACATTGCTTTAACAAAGTCTAGTTCAGTTGAATTGCCCACTGTAAAATGGGTCAACGTACAAATATTAGACATACAAACACGTTATTGTCGTGACGCAACGAAGGCACTGATTTTATTAGAGACCGCTCATGATAAAATTGATTTGGAAATATTTAAAAAGGAAATTTCCTCGTTATTTGGTATTACGGCGCAGTTTAATTTATTTACAGCAAAGGGAGATGTCATTAAGGGTGATTTGGTGAAATTAACTGGGCAAACAGTGTATGTAACCACAAAGGATGAAATTGACTCGCAGAGAGCTTCGGAAAGTCCATTTTGCAAAATACTTAATTTTAAGGAGAATGGAATTTCTGGCACTTTAATTCTTGAAAACCCTCAGGGTGTAAGCACAAATATCGAAATGCATAAAAATGTGTTTATAAAAAACTGGGTTGAGAATTCTAAAAAATGAGTAATAGAGTACTTGTTTGAATGTTTAATTTATAATTGAAAACTTGTGTTTAAATTAATATTTATGAATAAAAATATTTAAATATTAGTATCAGTTTTCTTTTTTAATTTTTTCTTTTCCTGTTAACTCTGTTTTTCAAGAGACTCAAAAAGGACTTTTGATAAAGAAATCATTGATTTATCTGGTAGCATTCTCTTTCAAACAGTTTAAAATGAGTTGGGCGATCTATATATGGGACATGTAAATGTTTATGGCGAACTATAACTGTTTGGACGCATAATTCTGGTCTGTTCGAAAGGAATTTCAAAAATTGTTCCATAATTTTCCAAACAGCTTTTGTAATCAACGTTTTAAAGATTAAATGTTAATTTTTATTGTTTAGTTTATTACTTAAACTGAAAAAGCTACCAACAATAGCGAAATTTTGATTGCAGAGAGAATATAGAATATATTGTCTTCATTGCATAACAAAAGGTATAACTACAGGCAAGTATTATAAGAATTTTAAACTAAATTTTTGCTATTATGCAACATCAAGGTGGGGTTCAGCACATAGGTTACCATATAGCATGTTCTACCATCTAAACCCTGACGTACAAAATTAAACTAATAGTAATTGTAATTGATTAGATGATGAGATATTTGTTACAAAATAGCATTTATGTATTTGAAACAAAAAGAATATTTAAAGCCGCGTTTCTGAATACAAGATTTGGCTCAATTTCTACAATAAAAATATAGAACAAGAAATTTTTGAACTTCAAAACGGTTCCCTTTGCCACAAATCTTACCGCAGATCACATAAACGTCATTTCCGTTAACATGAACAAGTGAGTTTGAATTGAAATTTCGACCCTTCATCTTGCATTCCCGTTGGTTGCTAGGTTAAATATCCGGTCAAACTCACTTGTTCGTGCTAACGGAAATGACGTTTATCTGATATGAGGTAAGATTTATTTGTAGCAAGCATCTAAAAAGATAAGTGCTCCAAGGAACCCGGCCATGCGCTGAGATCGGTGGCGTTCGAATGTAAGACAATGCTAGAAAAAATAAAATTGTTGCTCAAATGTTTGTAAATTTTTGCGTTTATTTTTAAACCTAGAACTTCAATACAAGTGCGAATGAAAGTACATATTTTAAAATGTTCTTAATTTCTTCTTTTATCGATCATACAAAATTTTTAATTGAAATCTCGGCGTGTTTTGTACTTTCTCTGTCGCTTTTAAATGAAATGTCACCCTGCTTTGTGCTGTCTCTCTCGCACGCTAACACTTACGTTCGCCAATCGTACGAATGCGGCCTCGGGGAACACCTCTCAAACTACCTCTCTTGTTCAAATAGTTTTAATTTAAATTTTTATATAATTCGCCTTACAAATTAAATTGTTTAAGAACATGAACCAAATATTGTACAAGAAACAGAGTAGTGTAAAACGGCCTTTAAATAAAATAATAAATTGCATAGGTATTCACATCAGTGTGGCTCACATACTTAAAAAGATTAATAGCAGCTTTCTAATTAGTAAATTGACATTTGACTTCCAGAATTGCACAATATACTCTCCTAAATCATATCATTCTAATATGTAATCTGTCCTCTTGCACATCTTTAATCAATTTTTCTTAGGAATATTGCAAATAATTTTATTAATTAAGGCACATATTTTATCTCTCATTTTATAAATTATTTTCGGTTAACAAAAGAAAACATGAAAACTTATAAATTATAATAAATTGTATTCCTTATTATTTTATGAAATATAACGTAACTGGAACTTTTCTAGAATTTTTAAAAATTGTACTTCAGAAAGTAATTCATTAAAATTTTCAAATATCCCGCCTTACCACATAAAGAGGTTTTGATAATTTCAGTAACAAACAAGTTCATTTATTCGTATTTTTACTTTTACTTTTTGGAACTGAAGATTAGATTGAATTTTTGTTGTGAGAACAAAATACAATATTTTCATATTATAAATGATAAAAGCGTAGATAAACGATGTTTATTTGAACACGTTTAATAAGCACTAATGTTTACAGCTTCTCCGTAAAATTACAAAAAATATGAATGACTTCCTGTACATTTGTTTATTTGTAATATAATACACACAAAAATATTATGTCATTTAAACAAAGTGTGCGTATGTGAAGTATTGCAAAAACAAAATTGTTGAATGAAAATACCTAGATATTTATAAATTGATAAACAATGTTTAAGCATACCAGTGTATATAAATATTATAAATAGCAGAATGGTTGTAATCCGATTAAGTTTTCGTAAGCGCGAGCAGAATACATAAACCGCGCCCGAGGTTAACGGTGAAATTAAAAAAAATCTAAATATGTTCGTATAAATATAACAAAAATTCAAATAATTCTGCTCGTCTTCGTTTTATAATGACGTGTGAAAGTTATGTGAAAAAAATAGATACGAATATAGTAACATTTAACATTTCTCTGCATAGGTATTTCGATGTAACGTTGGTAACAACGCGTGTGGACAGTTTGGCATTTTGTGATGTGAGATTTTTATTAAAAGTTTTTATTATGATCTAGATGTTAAAAATTAAGAAAATATTAATGTCAGTATCAGTCGTGAGATAATTGGTTCGAAGTCTTCCAACATCAGTGCTCAAGCAATGCTTGAATGGACTACAATATCGCCTATGCGTCTCTTGAAATTTGGTTAAGAGATGAAAATAAAAAATGATGGAATGCAAATAAAAACATTAGAACATATGTGATGAGAAACATAATTTTACTGTATTATAACAAATGGAAGGTGTGAAAACATGCAATAGTGGTTGGTTAAAAGCTTAACTGTAGATTTTGACATGTTGAATGTATAGTGATAGTGAGTGCACAGCATGAGAGGTAGGGGTAAGTGCTAGGGACTGCGAAATGATCAAAGAAAAACCCGAAAAGGGATCGGACGGAGTGAAGGAGGAGCCAGGCAGCTCCGATAAGGAACCCACAAGCACCGATGTGCATGTCAAGAAGGAAGATGATCCGACAGGCAGCAATTGTCCAGTTAAGAAGGAACCGGGTCGACCCATCACCAAAAACGGTGGCATCATTGGCTCTACAAACACTGGCTCTTTGCATGGATCAACAGACCGTAAGTCAGAAAGTGAGGAAACAACGACAACAGCTGACACTATCGCTTTGCCACTTAAAACGGAAGAATGTATAGAGCCTGAATTGCCCAGTGATGCGTTTGGTTTGGGTTTGCCATCAACAGCGCCTGCTCCTCACCCCGCACCTCCGGATGGAGTTCAACCGCTTGCAAGTAACGTCATTAATAAACAATCTAGTAATATGGAAGTGCAGTATATGCAACAACAAAGCCAAATATTTGTGTTTTCTACAACACTGGCAAATTCTGGTGCAGATGAAGTGCTCCAAGGACGTTATCCTTCTATTATCGCCTATCACTGTGCTCAACCTGGCACGAAAAAGTACCTGGAAAAGCATCCTCTAAAAGTAACTCAATTTAGACAAAACACTGCACCGTGGTTAAATAACATAGGCATGATGAAAAAGGGATGCACACGCAGTCCTAGTCTTGGCCCGAAAAGTCAACCGTCTCTGGATTCCTTTCTCGGTTCAGAAAGTTTGGAGGATATGGTAGGTTTAACTGATAATGACTTGTCATGGGACCAAAAGAACAACCATCACTTGGAAGGATTGGAAGGTGTAGGTAACGGTTTGCCAGATGTTGTTCCCGACATGGACTCTTGCAGCCCGTCTTTGGGAAATGTGCAGCCCTCATTGCAGGGCGTTAAAGTGCCTGATGAAAACTTAACACCACAGCAGAGACAGCATCGAGAAGAACAATTAGCTACTATACGTAAAATGCAACAAATGTTATTTCCTGAAAATCAAAACATGGAAGGCGCTCAGAGTGGTGACGGAATGGATTTACCTCACGGTATGATGCCCAATCAACCACCTGGTAACTTACCTCCAGGTGTTCCAACTACTATCAGTGCTCAAATGGAATGGCAGAAGCTGCAGAGCCAGTTTTACGAGGATAGAAAGGTGAAACCAGACACCCGACCCGGTCCTGGACCGTTAACTCATAGAGGTGTATCTGCTCCCGGTCCACGTTTGCAAGGCCCACCGCCTCCTTATCACCAAACTCCTCGTTCAGCTAGTGTGCCTATTGCTTTGCAAAGCCCTAGTCCTGCATCGCCCAACAACCCCACTTCTAATTTATCCCTTCCATCACCCAGAGCCTCTTCTGCTCTTAATTCTCCCGCTGATCCCAGTAGATCTTTTGGTTTAACTAGACATATGAGTACCGGACAAAGCCCTACATCACAAGATTCACCTCAACCTCCTCGTCTCAATCACAGTAATCCAGGAACCCCTGTCTCATCACATTTATCACCCAGCGTAACTGGCAGTACTACTGAACCTACCACAAGTCATCAATCTACAGGTGTGTATACATAGTTCAAGTTTGTAATAAATAGAAAACAATTGAAAGGTTAATTAGTTTTATGGCGCAAATTTCCTAATTTGTCCAATCATTTTTCCCTTTTGTGTTGCATGCATATTAAATGTAGGCCTAGTATTACAATCGTAGGTTAAAGACAAAATAATTATCTGCTGAATATCCTTTTTATATGTATTTTTTATGTGTTATTCCATGAATAGTGTTTTACTCATTTTATCCGACGATTGTAAAATTGGGGCTTAACGTTTCAAGTGGTCATATGTATTTAATTTTGTTCATCTAAAATTATAACAAAGATACAAAATATTGAAAAGCCAATCTCATAAATATAATTTACACATATAACACTTGCATGTATGTAATAAGTAAATGAAGACTAATATACTTCAAGTAAACAGATTCTTGAATGGAATCATAATAAACTATTGCTAATTCCCTTTATGATGAGAGCTGACTTTTGGGCCATGTGATTTGCAAAATTAAATATTAATTCTGAGTAATGATTTGTAGTTTAGATTATTAATATTATATTTTTTACAGACGGAATATTTGGTAGAACACTGCAGTCAATTGCACAACAAAAACAACTACTAACATCGACTTCACAAGGACCACAAGGAGGACCATCCATAACCAAGGAACCCAATCTCATGCCCGTACCATCACCTCAACAAATACAATACCTCAACACATTTGAAGGTCAAGAACTCATCATTCAAAAACAGCCAAACACAAGCCTTAAAGATGGGAATATGATATCACCTCCGTAAGTATATTTTTTGTTCTACTGCTTCATTTATGCATTAGGTTTAAGTTTTTTTTTATATATTTGTTAATGATGTGTGGTTAATAATTGTCTTTACAGTGTCTTACCAACCACAATGGATAGTGGCTTTGCAAGCAATACAGATTTGCCCCACACACGTGTATCAGGTCCAAATACCCCGACATCAATGGATGTTGGTCCTCGTTTCCCTACAACGCCTGGAGTATCTTCGGAAGGGTGTAGATTTCAAATACCAAGTCCTCACACACCTACGACCCCTTCAGGTAATGTTGTCATGGATTTAAATTGACAATGATCTAATAAATTTTTATTTAGGAGAAAAGACACCAAGACTAACTGGACCCGCTCCCGGATTAAGTCCTCAAACGGGACCTGGTCCTAATTCAGATCCTTTAAAAAGTGACTTATTCCCCACACCTAGTCCTCACATGATGGACGTACCTAGATTTCCAGGACCAAGTGCGTCTCCTGGTTCGAAGATGGGTGGTTTCGTTAATGTACCACCAGGTGGTAAACCTGGTCCTTTAGATCTCCCAAGTTATGGATGTTCAAGAGGTGATAATGTGCCCTTAAACCCGAACTGTACTAGTGCTATGTCGGGAAATCCTAAAGTGTCACATTTTGATCCCATATCTTCTTTAGCACAAATGAGCCAGCAGCTAACGAACAGTGTAGCTAGTTCCTTAAACGGCCAGGGTAATCAAGGTCCGGGCATGATGAATTTCGGTTCACCTTCTATGCATATGATGGACATGGGAAGTTGTCATGGTTTAAGTGACATGGATCAAGGTTCAGGTGGCATTATGGGAATGCCAATGCCAGGAGCTCCTCACGGATTTCATCCTAATTCTCCCTTGGGACCGATCCGCTCTCTATCTCCAAAACTACAAGGTGCCTTTCCAAATCATATGTCCATACCTAGGATGATAGGTAGACCCCAAGCTCCTAATCCATATAACGGCGCCAACGTACAAGTAAAACCCAATGCTCCAAATACAATTCAATATTTGCCAGCAAAACCTCAAGTCGGTAACGCTCCGGGCCCTAGAGGACCCCCTAGTCTCGACTTCCTTCGTTTTACGAACATGGATAACAAAATGCCAACACAAAATCTACAATATTTTCCTAATTGTGGCCCTACTAATGGACCAATGCAAGGACCTGGAGGGCCCATGCCTCCTCACATGGCACATATGGAAGGTCCCATGCCAGATGGCCCGATGGGACCAATGATGGGAGGCCCTCTTGGTAACGGAGCAGGACCTATGATGGCAGGCAGTATGGGGATACCGGGAGGAATGATGATGATGAGAGGTCACATGCGTCCTCCCCCGAATATGATGAGAATGCCTCAGATGGGATTTAATGGACCTGCCGGAGGAGGGCCAGATGGGATGTTTAACCCAGGACCTAATATGCCGAATCCAAATCCTCAGATGTTTGTAAGTGGTCCCAAGGGTAGTCCTATGGGGATGGCTCCAGATGCAAGTCAACCGCTTCCTCCGTCAATGGGACAGAACAATAGCTTTAAAAATTCTCCATTCGTGGGACCCACAACGGCTGACCCTAATTACGCACAGCAATTCCATAACTTCCAGCAACAGTTATACGCGACTAACACACGAAGCCAAATGGGAGGACAAGCCATGGGGCCAGGGCCTGGTCCACCACATACACAGCAACCTCCATATTTCAATCCTAAATAACTACTGTGGTGCTGAGTGTTGTGTTGCAGAGTATTTTGTTTTATTTTTGATATTACTAATGATGTAACCTGGCAATAATAGGATGTGAGGTTCATTCTTGTCTGTTATGTACGCATCGAATTCAAGTGCAGTTAAGGGTTGGCATCCACTGTTCATGTACAAAGCTGCCTGCCCTATTAAGGGGGCTTATTCGCCTGAATACTTACGCTATTCTGGAATTGTATATTTGCCATAATCTAGAAAGACATTTTAGTTTAATAATTTTAATGTTGGACTATTAATTTTAGTATCGGACTGCTTGGTCCTAAGAGGTTTCACTATTGCTCATAATAATTTTATTTCTATCCATCTGTTAATCATTTATTGTAATTTTATGAGTATTCATCATTGAAATGATAACAATAAAATTCTATATTATATATCTTTCTTTTTCATTTTGCTTTCATTTCTACCCCTCTACTCTTAAGTATTAGTAAATTATTACCAAAATAATTTCGGGTTAAACATAAAACGCAACAAAACTCATGGTGTGATGTATACCATATGTTATCTAAATTTAAAAAATAAAAAAAAGCTAAGGAAGTTAAGTGTAAACAAAGGATGTGCCCACTAATTGACAAAGACAAATTAGGACATGAAACAGGAACGCGTTGGAAAAACAATTTCAAAAGAAGTGAGAACTCCTTTAATTTTAATAACAGTACTTTGTGGTTCCTTAGAATTTGAACGCGTTTAGTTTTAAAAATCAGTTAAAATTTCAATTAAAACAAAGACGTGTCGTGGTGTATTCAACTTCAAAATTCGACCAATAAAAACATTGGTTTTGACAGTTTGAATGCGCAATAACATTCGCATTTTGAAGGCGCAAAGCGCTTGACCTATGCCGTTAAGCATTTTAAAACGCGGCGAGTTCGTTTTTGTTGTGTATGTTTGTCTTCTAGAATAATGGCAAGTAGTCACAGTCAAAGAAAATCCCGAAAAACCGCCGATCCAAATGGAGGCGAGGACACTGGCGAAAGAAATCATAACGACGAAGAAATACAGAAGGCTTTGGAAGATATGGACTCTTGTCAGAATGAAATTGATGCACTCAACGAACAAGTCAGCAAGGAGATACTTAAAATTGAGCAAAAGTACAATCACATGCGAATTCCCTGTTATGAGAAACGAAACGAAATTATTAACAAAATACCACATTTCTGGGTCACTGCAGTATCCTTTCTGTTACAGATGTCACATTATCATAACCTTAATTTACCTTAACCATAACTTAGTTTGTAAACCATCCTGATTTATCAGCAATCCTTGATGATTCAGAAGAAGACTGTCTACAACATCTCACAAAACTCGATGTCCAAGAATTCGATGACATCATATCTGGTTACAAAATTAATTTCTATTTCGAGGAGAACCCGTACTTTGAAAACACAGTTTTAACAAAGGAGTATCACTTAAAATCATTAGGTAGTTAAAGTATACTAAATTAACGTAATATAAATGTTTCGTCCATGTGAACAGATGATCCTGTATCGAAGAGTATCCCAATAAAGTGGAAAGAAGGCTTCGATTTAACGCAGAACAAACAGAATGTTACAAAAACGGGGCGAAAGCGAGGAGCTGAACATAAATCATTCTTTTTGTGGTACAATGATCACACTGATCCTGTCTCAGATGATATAGCTGAAGTCATCAAAGATGATATATGGATTAATCCACTGCAATATTTTCTTGTGCCTGATGTAACTGTTGATAATGGAGTAGAGGAGGAAGAAGGCTCAGAACAAGAAGATGATAATGAAACGGAAAGAATACCAATTGTCATTGAAGACACAGATGAAGATACAGGAGAAATACAAAATAATGGTATGGCATGTTATTATTTAAAGTATAAGTCTGAAAATGATATTTTTTTTAGTAACAGAAGATCAAACAGCTGCTTAACTGGGAAAGAAATATTTTATAAATGTTATATTAGCTTTTTTTGGGTTTTACTTCGTGTGTGGTTCTGAATAATACCATTATCAATATCAGTTCTTGTTGGTAGCTTGTTTATTATAAATTCTTTTTAAAATAATTCACAACTGTATATAACTTTCAGAAAAAAAAAACCACAAATGAAATTGTATGTAACTATATAAGAAAGACCTAAAGATTTTATACAGAGCGATATGCAGAAGAAAACCCAGAAGACTGGTACACTTAATATCCGTGCAAACTTCAAGAGCAACTTTATAAATATTGTATATATATTCTTACATACAGTGACCGGCAGAAAGTTAGGTACAAATGAGAAACTTTTTTATTATTGATGTCCCAGAAACATTTATTCTTTATGAAAGTTCCTAAACTCAAAATGCACATATCAAAATTTGAATACCGCTTGTCATATACCAATGAAATAAAAATATTTGAAATTGACGTAAGAGTAAAATATCTGCAAGTCGGGTGGATTACAATGGAGCCCCCGAGCATCCTCTGTATAGCTATTTCGGCCCTAATAGGGGCCTTATCAGCAAAAGAGGAGCTCGAGAACTCCATCGTTATTCTGACGACCAACATGCAAGCTTGGCATATGATCGCGACATCGCTTACTATTTTCTAACTTGTAATTGTATTGTAAATGCCTTTATTTTTCAAATAATGTTATTCAGTTATTCAAAATTGTTATGAGATCTCAAATAAAAAAAGAAAAAATTGTATACTATAGAACGTATGTCTAGAGCTGGACGCTTCTTCCGGTGTGACTTAATAATATAGCCTAGGATTTGTTTTTGCTTATCTACCAACTAGAAATTATAATCAGTTACATTGGTACCATAAGAATTTCAATTTTTTGATGTCCAAAAAAAGGCCTTAATTTTATAACAATTGTCATAACAATTCTGAATAACTTTTTCAAATAATATTTCCGTGTATCTTGAAAAATTCTCTTATGACGATTAAATCAAATACTTTCATTTCCTCTGTATATGATAAGAGGTATTCAAATTTTGACAAGTGTATTTTGAGTATGAGAAGATGCAGGAACTTTCATTAAGAATATATTTTTCTGAAAAATCAATATGTAACTCTCTGCTGATCTCCGTATATAAATAACATCACTTAATTATAGTTTTCAAGTTGATATGTTGTATTTTTAGATAAAAATATGATGCATTTCTGTATGGTTATTTTTGTGGGAAATATATACTGAAAGATAATAATGTTTTGTAATTAAAATATATCGAAATATAATGTTTTAGAAAAATAAAACATAAGAAGTAAAGAAAACTGAAAGCCATCTAAGCCAATCAATTGTCGGGACAATTAATAAAAAGGAAATATTGTGTTGCTTTAATTTAAAAACATTTAATACGTTTCATTGTTACAAATATGTAACATATATATTTTATTTTTATGAAATACCATTATTTTTTTTACTAATATGATAATGTAAAAATATTAAATTTTGTTTGTTTTAATTTTCTTTGAAGTGAAAATTTTTATTACGAAACAAATTAAATTGCGATAAACAGTAAACAAATATTTGAAATAAATTGTGAACGTGGCCAAATACATGTTTACATATCTAGAAAAGGACAGTTTGATTTTGGATAGAGGAGAAGGAGGAAGTCATATTTATTTACAAATTTAAAAATGCCTGTAAGTCGCTTAGATGTGTACTACAGAAGAGTACTTTTGTCAAAATTCTTTACAAAAGGCTGGGGAGACCCAGATCGTGTAATGAGGTAAGTGGTTTCACTTTATTTCAGCTGAAATATTGAGTGCCAAATTTTAAGGTTAGGAATTTTATTTATTTATTTATTTACGTTCTATTTATTTATTTTATTTAGGTTGTTACAATTTAGAAAAGTGATATCTGATAGAAAGTCGTGCTTTAATTTAGTGGAAAAAGATCACCCTATAGAAATTCTTAATGTAAGTTAACGAAACGTTTTCCGACAGAACAATTGTAACTGCTTTTTCCTGTCGTAGGAAGAATCTTGGGCTGACTGTTACGTAACCAATGGTAGATTTAAATCACCATTCAGTTTATATTTACCTGATGTGATACATGAGGCTATTAAAGATGCCTATTTTCAAATGATCGTTCCTAAAATATGGAAGACTGAACCTTACAGACCAATGTGTATACATTTAGCTGGAACTGGTGATCATGTACGTACTTGTTTTTTTATTAACTTATGCATGCATCAACCAAAACTTATAACAAAAGATAATCAAAATTTAAATTTAAAGTTTACGCACACAAATTAAAAAAAATGTCCAAACATGTTTTGTCTCTGAAACTGATTTCCCCACATAAATTCACGTAGGTATGAAATAAAAAGTTGAAGTTTCAAATTGGCAATGGAATTTACTTATTTATTTATTTGTGATTTTTAAATTAACATTTTAATTAAAAACAAATTACTAAAACACGAACATCAAATGCATATTAAATGATACATAAACTTCAATTATTAACTAATCCATCGTTATGTTATTTCACATATTAATTTCTACTAGGTACTACTGGAACTGCTTTGATCTTTTTTATGTCGAGGTTTCAGTCGTAATGCTACTGCAGCGGTAGTAGCTCTGATGATGTCCATCCTATGCAATCAAAAATTAAACATCAGCAGAAGATCAATGTGGTTCCAGCTCGAAAACTAAGGAGTTGTGGAAGCCTCTCAATTAAGTTGATTTCTACTAGATTTTATGTATTATAGACAACTGATGTTAATTTTATTGTTACTAGTATTTTTGGAAACGACGACAAATAATGGCGAGACCCTTACTGAAACATGGAATCGGTTCAATTATCTTAGAAAATCCATTTTATGGCCATAGAAAACCTAAGGAACAGAAACGCTCATGCCTGTTCAATGTGTCAGACATATTTATTATGGGAGGTTGTTTGATTCTCGAGTGTATTACATTGTTACACTTTTGTGAAAAAAATGGATTTGGACCACTTGGCGTAACTGGACTATCAATGGGAGGCCATGTAGGTATTCCACTGTGTATTTTTTTCCTCTAAATTGCTTTACACCTGAACTATTTAGTTGACTCCAGTTTAAATAAATTCCTGTTTTCTTTTAAAATTGATTACTTTTAAAGCAAGTTCTTGTTAATGAAAGAATAGAGAAAATCTGTGTCTGCTAAATGTTAATTTAATTTACTTGAACATGTAGATGGCATCACTTGCTGCTTCAAGTTGGCCAAAACCTTTAGTTCTTGTTCCCTGCCTATCCTGGTCTACCGCCTCATCAGTATTTACTGAGGTATTTTCTTCTTCAACTTATAAAGTTCATTCATCCATGATTTACTATTGCCTTTTTAGGGTGTAATGAGTGCTGCTATTAACTGGGACTACTTACAAAGACAATACTTTTCAGACAATAAATTTTTTGAAATCTTATCTAAACTATGCAAGATTGTGGATAATCCATGTTCCTGTGGACTTGCCCAAATTCCAGGTTTGTTAAATCAATTTATAAAGATAAATATTTTTCGAAAACCATAAAGAAATTTATTTTGCATTATGTAATCGTTGAGTCTGTAAGCTTTAGTTATGTAAGCAAGAGTATACATAAAAGATTTGCGTGAATATAAAATGAATAGGTACTACATTACAAATTATATGTGCTTAATATCTGTTTGAATCTCAAAATTACTATTTAGAACTGTACGCTTTATAATTCACGATTTTATTGCATAGTAAAACAAGGTAATGGTAGAAGTGGCTGCAGTAAAATGGATTCAAATTCAAATACATCAAATTATTGTAAGTACCAAAACAACATGCAGCTTTTCTATGCACTGCAAATTAATATATTATCATAAGAAAAATCACTGTAATGTCATTACTCAAAATATTCATATGCAACTGTACATACGGTATAAAAACCTAAATAAAAGGAAGCATATTCATTTTTGTTATTGTCACTAATGCTAGACTAGTGTATGTTTTTTGTTGTAGAATTTGCTTTACCTGCCAAAATACTAGAAAAGAACAAATCGTCCTTAGAGTATATAACTCCGTATGAAATTGTGTCTTCAGCGAGGGAGCTCAGTTTCAACTCATCATCAAAGTCTAGTCAGAGTGTACTAATTTCCCTTGACTCGATAGCTAAAGTGTTAAATACGAGCATGCGTTCGTTGCTTACTGTGATAACAAACGATCTACATGCAATGAAAATACGAGACAAAGAAGCCGTTTGGTTTATGCGAGGTCTTATGGACGAATGCACACATTTGAAAAACTTCGATGTGCCTGTCGATACATCCCTAATTACTGCCATATGTGCAAAATCTGATGCTTACGTACCCAGACAAGGCATTACCTCCTTAGAGGAAATATGGCCGGGTGCTACTGTTAAATATTTAGACTGCGGACATGTTGGAGCTTATATCCAACATCTTAATTTATTCCGGTAATAACGGTCATTAATTAAAAAATAAAATTATTTTAAAAGGAATTGTTTCAGACGCTGCATTATTGAAGCTTTCGATAGAGCGATGAATAAAATGCCTCCTCCTTCCAAAAATTAAACTCAAAGCTGTGCTACAAACATTTTGGATCAAAAGCTCAAAATTTTATGTAAATGTGTTCAATGGTACTGGAGTGCCTTACTTAACGCTGTTATTGTTCATATGACTTTAGTGTTTGAATTTTGAAAGTACCTGACTTATTAAATTGTGATACTATCTTAAAATATAAAATTCTCACAAAATTAAATGAGTTTTATTGAATTTTTTTTTTGTAAATTTTTAGTAATTATTTCTGATGTCTTAGCTAGGCAACTATATTAACATATCTGTAAAGTGGTTGCTCACATAATAATAATAATAGCTTAGAGATTTGTTTTTACTAATATGTAATGAATAAAGGAATTTTACACCTAGGGATTTAATTATCATCTTCACCTTAAACGGGGGCTTACTTTTAAGATTGTTTACAAACAAGATAAGAGATTACGAATTGATGTTTAAGTATTTCTAGTTTCTGCACTACATTTTAACTATATAAACAATAAACTTCGATAAGAATTAATCATTTTTTTGTTTCTCGATTAAACACGTATTGTTCTTGCTGTCATAATGACAAATTAAGGCAATGTTAGATAAACTTTAAGTAATCACAATAAGTTTCTAATGACCGTCATGTGTTTGTTTTAATGGGATTAAACAGAATTCTACACTGGAGTAAGATAAAGATAATGCTCCCAGCATTTTATTTCAATTCGTACTTCAAAGGACAATGGTGTATTAATGACAAGTTTATTGGCTGTAGACATCACGTGATTATAGTACGTCAGTTGAGCCAGACAAAGAAAGATTCCAACTGGTTCTGTGGTTAGACGACAGTCAGTCACGTAGGCCGTGGTCGTGTTGTTTACTAAGTTTCAACTAAAAAGTTAAAGTGACAGTTACTGCAGCATATTTTAATACAATAATTTCGAGACGAGGCGAAATTAACGTGTTCGAAGATGTCATCATCGAAATCAAGCACTGACGACCTTTTAGGAGGTGAGTTAGTATTGTTTACATTCCATCTGGATCTGGCATGTCACTGTCACTGAAATACGTATCAAAATATTTACTGTCTCATTCTTTATTATAGTCACTTTTGCGTAAATCATGAAAACTCTGCAATAAAAGTACCAAATCATGTTGCATTAACGATATCAAACCAGCAAATTTACACAAAATCTATTTTTTATCGAATTTAACGAAGTATTCAGAAATATCGCTTGACACGAACATTTTTTTTTGTGTTTATTTATACATTATAGCGTATAATGAATAGGTTATTAACAAAAACATTAAAATGCAGCATTCATGAATATAGTACACGTAATAATTTTCACAGTAACATCACACTAATATTCATCGTCGTGAACGTGAGAACCAACACATAATCGACGCGGGAATTTTTGGCAGTTTCAATATTTTATTTAATTACTTAATGTTCTGGTGTTTTGATCAAAATCACTGGTGCATAAAAATTCTACGCAAAAGCTTTAAATTTACGAATTTATTATGTAGGTGTCTTAAAATTGGCAGCATCTAAAAAAAGATCATTTCCTGATCATAAATATGAAGTTTCAGTAGAAATATTATTCTAAAAATTCGAGTAAAAATCGGTATATTTTTATTTTTCTACATCTTAATATATCAGACTGTTGCAAAAAAATATAATCTAAAAAAAAAATTAAATATAAAATTAAAGCAACAGATATTCCCAAAATGTTGATGATTTTAATAAATAACTGAACAGAACGACATATTCAGGAGATAATAAACTGCTGAATAAATGTCTGCTTCATATCAACAAAATTTGCAACAAATAACTTTAGCTAATTATGGATTTATACTTTATTTAATAAGTCAGTCGAAACTAGAGTACTAAAAATATCAAAGTAGCGATCTTAAATAATTATTTCTTTGAACTATAGCCTCGCAAAATATTTTAATACCATTTAATACATATTAAGTTTCACATTATGTATTATCAAAATTAAAAATTGCAAAATAAATAAATAATATTATTTTCGTGTTGTATACAAAAAAATAAATAATTCTGTGAAAACAACTCACATACTTATCCTAGCTCGAGATAAAAAATGGTTATTTAAATCAAAATTGAAGTACATGACAGCATTAGACAGCTTGTTTCAGGTAAGATGTTGTTATTTAAATCAAATCATATTGATGACTAATATTTGCATTAGAGACATTCTTAAATTATTGACATTAATATTTATATTTATCAATGATTAAACAAAGGCATGCCAATCTAGTTATGAATATGTTGTTTTATTCGATGGCCTAGAGTTACCCAATTGGAATAGTTTTTTAATTGGGCAACTTCTGTTCTAACCACGATATTAATTTGTTTAAGAAAATTCTTCAGAATCATGGGTTCACGTTGGAACCCCATCACTCAGTGGTTCTCAAGGGGGCGGAACACCTGGCTCAGTAACCCCACAACTAGCTGCTGAGGAATATTTGCGATTGCTGCGTGAAGCTCAAGGAGATTCAAATTCTTCTTCTGCTCCAGTGTCACCTCGGAGCAGTCCGAAGTCACCCCCAAACAGCCCTGTTCAAGGAACTCCACTCATCATGGAATGGCAATCTTATTATATGAACAGTGAAACTAAAGATGTAGGTCTAATCACATTGAAGTTTTGTGTTGGGGAATTTTAAGGAGAGGATTTTTTTTTAGGATGGAGAATTTTTCACTGAATGGAGTAGCCGTCCAGATCAGCAGCCACCGAAAAATTGGAGCTTCAGACATCCTAAGAGAGATGTGTTGAGCCTGCGCTATGCAAAAGTTGGCAATAACAGTGTGTTTTCCCGTAAGGGACTTTGCACTTTATTCCTCACCAATTTGCTGTCTTTATTATTGGGAACGGGTGTCGGATTATGGTTAAGCAAGTATGGCTTCTTTCTGCCAGCAATTAAGGTCCGTTAGAATATTAAGAGGGAGACGAGAGTGATGGTGTTCCAAGCTCAGCTCAGGAGGAAACTAGCTGTTTTATATATGCCTATGTGATTTTTTCTTATCGTGGCTTGTGAACGCTGCCTTGTGAAAGAGACTAGGATTTTCTACTCTTAAGCCAGTGGACATCGCTGCAGTTTCACTAAAAATGCTTATTTTGTATTTGTAATTTTTATTTTATTATTATTACTATTATTATTATGTGTCACCTACCACTTTATTATTGTATTACTCTAGCCGAACAATTTATTAAAGACTCTTCACTTTTTTTGTTAATTTTTATACTTAAGGGTTGTTCAGCTGGAGCGATCACAAAATTTAAAAAGAATACCTCTAGCTTAGCTGGAGAGACATATTATTAGAATTAACTTTTGGATTAAACGTAGAATTAGATATGTAATAATACACTGTGTGTTAACATAATCTCAATTAAAATTTTTTAATGCAGTGTGTTTTATTGCATAATACATCAGAAATCTTGCAGAAGACAAAATTTTCATTAACAATTGGCTTATGTAAGTAAAAGAAATCTAATAATTGGAAGTTATAAACGTAATTTTCATTATTTTGAATGCTTGCATCAAGTTGGTATAGGTTCCATGTAGCAATAAAATTATTTTCTATTGAATAAATATATTTTTGTGTCTCTTAAAAATAAATAAAGGTTTCAAATCGCGTTCAGTTTAATTTATGGCTTCATCAACTCAAAAACACTCCAACAAATGGAAAAATTTTCTGACATCACAATTTTGACCTCTGCAAGTTTTCTGTTCTTATCATTAAGATTGTAAAAGAAATATACATAGTTCAAATGGCATATCTGTGGTGAAAACTGATGCCTGTCTGACTTTGGCAAGATGAAGCAAATGCCAGTGTCAAAAAATAATTACCGTGACGATTTAAGACGTCAATAAGCTAAAAACTTAAATTTTGTAAATACTGACGCAATTTCAACGATGACGTCAGAATTGAAATATTTAATTTACTGTTCATCGTAATTACATTGAGAAAATAATGTAAAGTATATCTTCATAAAAAAATAGGATTTCCCACCAAGATTTGAATTGTTATGTTGCTGTATTATCGACTGCGTTGCAAACCTAATACTTTTTTTTCGGACAAAATGGCTTCCAATTCTCTTATGATTATAATTACATCAGATATGACATTTAATATCAAAAATAAAATTTGTCTTTAAAAACCTTGAATTAGAAAAAAATAAATAAATATTAAACGAGTTGATATTTATAATAAAATGGTGAGTTTTAATATTGCCCTTTCACGCAGGTAAAAGAATTAATGGGGTCAAGCATATTCTCAACTCTGTAAATGTAAAACCGGGGTGTTCTTGCTTTGTTAATTAAAATCTTTTTTGTCTCGGAAGGTTAAAGAAAATGTAGATGAGAAAGTAAAAAATACTACTAGGGCACTAACTCATTTACAAATAACTTTTTATTTTAGAAAATGAGAAAGTATTCAATATTACATAGTACTTATCATTTTCATAAAATTAACCTTTATATTATTTTCTATTTTTGTATTGGTTTCACTATAACTGTTTTATTATAAGCTTTAATAATTTTAGCTCCCAACACATTTGGTAAATTTTAAAAGTTGAAATAACCATACGAAATATCGAAGGAACATGAAGAATAGTAGAAGAATCAAGAATTCAGAAATTCCTGGGCGTACCAAAATTTAGATATGAACTGGCTAGCAAAATGACAGCAGATTCAGAAACTGATAAATAAAAATTAATTTGTAATTGGACAAAAAAAAGGAAAGTTTTATCTTCACGTTACAATTGCAATAAGTTTCAAAACCTAATTATTATCTAAGCTTGATAGTGCTAGTTGCTTTGCTTTTTCCATGACATGCATTGTTTAATTTTTTTAATAGGACAGATTACATGTGTATAGCCATCTACCACTTTTCAAAATTTGTGAACTGAAATTTCATTAAATAAATAATTTAAGTTTCAATACTTACAAAACAAAACCTTATAAAGTAGTAAATGACTGTACACTTACTGAATAGAATGTTATGTACTTTAGAAGATACAATGCAGCTGAGGAGACTTAAATATTCAAGAAATTTGCGTTCTAGAAACGTGAAATTAGAAGCCAAAGTTGATAATCAATTGAGCCACATGATGTGAAATTTATGGCGTAGTAAAAAATAAATTTCGACTCACCGGCTGCTGCCCCAACTGCAACGAAGTGGGACTGTAACAAAAAAAAAATGTAAATTCAACTGCAAAAGAGAATGTTCAATTACTGCAGAAGCTGTTAAATTTGATACTTACCCTACCTGATTTCGCAGCTTACAGTTCTACCTGCCTCCGCACCTATCCACCAGATATGGAACACTAACACTCACACACTAGCACTTTAAACACTATGCACCTGAAACAAAAAAGTAAAAAAGAATTAAAAATACTTAAATATTGCCAAAACAAAAGGGTAATTGTAATGAGGATAATGCATAATGAGTGCTTTTGAAATTCTAGTCTGTGGACCCCTTGTTAAATGATGTTACGAGGGAGTGCATCATTGTTAAAAATTTTACATAACTCCCTAGATCCCAAGTTCAACGTATTTCTCATCTTAAAGCATACAAGAATACTTTACAAATTCCTCTATGAATTTTGATTTAACAAAACAAGATGGTTTTTAAAATTAATATACTTGTGTTTATGGTAAGAATCAAATATCTTACTAGTTACTTAAGTAAATTTTTATAAGACCAAAAGTTTTCTATGATTAAACTTATTCCAGACTTTCCATACCAATACTGTTAGCTTGGCCAATATGTTCAAGAAAGAAAAATGTTTGAAAATTAATTTTAATTAACAGAAATAAAGCGCCCATAATTTTTGAGGTTTTTTAAAATTCCATCTAATTTTAAAAAAATAACAGTGCAACTATTATTATTTGTAATTGGTTGTATTGTAGTTGAGGTTTTTCAAAAATTTCATGAACGTGACCTATTAAACTCCTTGACGAATAAGACTCAAATAAATATAAATTGCTTTAAGCCATATTCACACTGAGGCACAACAAGAGACTTACTCCTACTTTTTGTTTTGGATATTACAAAAATAATCCAAATTCGTTTTGTCTACATTAAAGCAGCATGATCAAAGGATTTTGTTATAGCTAGTAACAAGTTGTTCACATCTGAAGTGAAGCTTTAAACTTGTTTTTAGCAGCTGAAGCATATACAGGATGCGGCAGAACCGACTAGGCGGTTTGGAAGAGTCAATATATCAATGGTAAAAGAAAAAATGTGGATTCGACGCAGTCTTCAGGAACGTCAAAGATTTGGGAACATACAACTTAGGAATGTTTAAAGCTCGACGACTGTATGCATACACTGTCACACTGTGTATATTTAAATTGTCACACTGTCTAAATAATATGTCCTGAAATCTGTTATTACAAATCACTGACAAGTTAAAACGTATTTACATATTTATTCAATGCTTTACGAATTCCTCTATGAATTTTGGTTTTTGATGAATTAATTTGTCAGATGGCTACTCTCACAGAAGCTTATTAATTAATTACACACATGAATGGAAATTTGAAGTGCTTGAAGGAAACTATATTTCTTTTCATTCATTCATTTTGAGGTCTTAATTTAATGCGACCCTTGATGAGTTCTACTATAACTGAGCGTTTCTAAACGCTTTATAATGTTCGCTAAGGAATAAGATCATTTTTTCCTGATTTCATAAACATATAACATGTTGATATTTGGATGAGCCGTTTGTGACATATTTGAGTTTAAAATATCAATATCACATTTATGTGCTTTTGTTTTTTCTTTTTTTGTGCTAACTCTAAACGATAATATATATAAAACCCTAAAACTTCCGTATTTAAAATTTTTT
Source organism: Serrognathus titanus (assembly GCA_039766575.1). Taxonomy (NCBI): domain Eukaryota; kingdom Metazoa; phylum Arthropoda; class Insecta; order Coleoptera; family Lucanidae; genus Serrognathus; species Serrognathus titanus. Next base: position 4,536,106 of record CM077916.1, on the reverse strand, counting down.
CTAACTCCTAGAATAAACCCTCTAGGTAGGGTGCAAAACAAAAAAAAACCGTGCATGTACGAACGATTTAAAATTTTATTTTATTTCAGTGAGAACATTATTACTGTTAATAATTTTTTTCTTTTCTTGAAAATATTGATTAAGCTAATTGTGCAATTGATATAGTGGATTTGTATTTGTAGTTTTTACGGTGTGCCCTTTGTTAGGCTTAATTTAATTTTAATGAGATCGTGAGTTTTAGTTTTATTCTTATTGGCAAGTGGGTATAAGTTAAGTTATAAGACTTGAAACTTCACTATATCAGTCATTTTTGCTCGGCCTGTATAAATCACATTGAAAATGGTAGCCAATGACTTGCGCATGCGCACTACGCTGGCATATTTTAAAATTGGAAATTTTGTGAAAATAAGTAGTAATTTGAACGTTTTCAAACTTAAAAATGTTTAATACAACACTATTCTCACCTTCACAAAACCATTAAAGCTGTTCCAGTAGACAAATTTTGTTTGGTTTGTAGAATGCGAGGTTCCGGCAAAATTCATTTAATCGGGAAAAGGAAATCATGATATTGCCTTTCTCACCTCACATAATTTAGTATTAATGTAATCGTGATTAACTTATGTAAATATAATTATATCTACCTTTATTTCATTGAATGAAAGCGACGCTTCTTTCAGAACATAATTAATAAACGACAAGCAAATTCTAGAAAAATTGACGCCGTCTTTTGTTTTTCGGCAACCTTAAAAAATTATAATTATGGCAGTTAGTACCTTTGAAATTTGTTACAAAATTTGTACTCGAATTAATTATTTTTTAAACTAAACCTGTTTTAAATACATTAATTAATAAAGCAAGTATTAAATTTAATTGCGAAATAGAAAAGTAACACCAATGACTTGCGCATGCGCACTGCGCTGGCGTATTTTAAAATTAGAAATTTTGTGAAAATAAGTAGTAATTTGAACATTTTCAAACTTAAAAACGTTTAATACAACACTATTCTCACCTTCACAAAAGTATTAAAGCTGTTCCAGTAGAAAAATTTTGTTTGGTTTGTATAATGCGAGGTTCCGGCAAAATTCATTTAATCGGAAAAAGGAAAGCATGTTATTGCCTTTCTCACCTCACATAATTTAGTATTAATATAATCGTGATTAACTTATGTAAATATAATTATATCTACCTTTATTTCACTGAATGAAAGCGACGCTTCTTTCAGAACATAATTAATAAACGACAAGCAAATTCTAGAAAAACTGACGCCGTCTTTTGTTTTTCGGCAACCTTAAAAAATTATAATTATGGCAGTTAGTACCTTTGAAATTTGTTACAAAATTTGTACTCGAATTAATTATTTTTTAAACTAAACCTGTTTTAAATACATTAATTAATAAAGCAAGTATTAAATTTAATTGCGAAATAGAAAAGTAACACCAATGACTTGCGCATGCGCACTGCGCTGGCGTATTTTAAAATTAGACATTTTGTGAAAATAAGTAGTAATTTGAACATTTTCAAACTTAAAAACGTTTAATACAACACTATTCTCACCTTCACAAAAGTATTAAAGCTGTTCCAGTAGAAAAATTTTGTTTGGTTTGTATAATGCGAGGTTCCGGCAAAATTCATTTAATCGGAAAAAGGAAAGCATGTTATTGCCTTTCTCACCTCACATAATTTAGTATTAATATAATCGTGATTAACTTATGTAAATATAATTATATCTACCTTTATTTCACTGAATGAAAGCGACGCTTCTTTCAGAACATAATTAATAAACGACAAGCAAATTCTAGAAAAATTGACGCCGTCTTTTGTTTTTCGGCAACCTTAAAAAATTATAATTATGGCAGTTAGTACCTTTGAAATTTGTTACAAGATTTGTACTCGGATTAATTATTTTTTAAACTAAACCTGTCCTAAATACATTAATTAATAAAGCAAGTATTAAATTTAATTGCATTGAAATAGAAAAGTAATACCTGGGACTTGCGCATGCGCTTTGCGCCGGTATCCAAAATTTAACGGAACAAAACCAACATAACTTTATAACAAACTTAAAATATTATCCCAAAGCCAAATGTTACCATTAAATTTACTGTAAAAGTAATAAAATAACTGATAGGTCTAGTGTTGGCCTTACAACCGCGAACTTTCAACCGGCTGTTTGGTTAAACGCCGCAATTACCTCTTCGCTTTCTGCGCGTATTTGGTCATGAACTTACCCAATTGTAACTAAATTGTTAACGGAAGTTCATTAATTGTTGTTAAAACGAACAAGGGGCACAACCACACTTTCATAAGCGGCACACAACAAAATTCTAGAACCAATTGCGTTCGTCTTTTGTTTTTTAGGCAACTTAAAAAAAAATCAGTGTTCATTGCAAGGGGCTCAATCTGAATTAAAAAGAAAATGTATCTGCGTTTTGGAAAAGTAATAAAAAACACTTACATGATGCGTCTCAGCGTTAAAATTGGTTAAAGGCCAAAGTTTTTCACGGGCGGGTGAATTTGAAAATGATTCCGAAGCTTGGCTTCTCTTTCCTTAGGAACAAACTAATTAGCCAATGAGAGGGTTTGAATCCTCGAATCCTCTCTATACGTACCCTCGCGCTGAAAGCTAATGAAAGCCGCTTTGAACTTTCAAGTATTTAGAAAGGTTTCAGTTGGCCCTACTGCAGGAGTAATGGCGCGAGAATTCAAAATTTCCCGCGATGATAATAAAACTACGAGTACGGATAATTTAAACCGAATAATTTCGTTATAGAATTTACAATTTGTTTTGCATTACAGGATTAATCTAAAAAACACACACATCAAACGATTAAATTTAAATTTACTTAAATAAAAAATATACATACCACGTGTCTCAGACGAGAATGGTAGAAGTAGATGAGATTTCATCGATAAGAAATCTATACTGTCAGGGTCGGAACGGCTTATTGTTTTTCTTGTTGGGACTTTGACTTTTATTCCCAAAAAAATCTTGTTCATTGGCACTTAAAGTATTCGGTCAATTTATATCAAGAAAACAGTTTTGCAAACCTCAACCATTTTATTTTAATTAACAAAAACATCACTGGTCATAAAGTAACAGGAATGGAACATTGAATCTTTTTTATAAAAGAATTTATTTGCGAAGATGCTTTCTCCTTAAATCAAAAAGGCATTAATTAGCTTCGCAAAACTGTTTTGTTGATTTAAATTGGCCGAATGGTTTAGGAACTATGTGCCAATTGGTAAATACAAAAATAAAGCACGTGTGCAGTTGGATAAAAGATTTATTTCAGTATAAAATATCACACTTATTTTACAAATAATAATAAATAAAAATCACAATGATAATGGTGAATAATAATAATAATAATAGTAACAACAGTAACAATAAATACGAAGAATTGCAGTGTCATCTGTTTCAGAAATATTGCCTTAAGAATTAAATCAATTTCGAAGATTTTAAGACTCCCATTTATTCTTTGGTTTACATAATCAAAATGAAAGTAAATCCAACTTTTAGAAATATTTTAAAGGGTAGTAGGAACATTTTTTTTTTGTAATACTTATTTCAGTTGGACCTTACACATTCATTACAATATTGGTCTTTGAGGGAGGACTTACGAATTTTAATCTAACACTGAATATATGTATTTAGAGAATAACAATTATATTTGCGTCATCATTTCTAGAATCCATTTATATGTAAAGGATAAACTGTAATACACTTATTAATACTATCGTTTCTAATAGGCTAAATAGAGAAATATTTATTTTAATAAAAAATAAATGCCATACACGTTTATATGAAGGTTCAATGAAGTCTCTGTTGAAATTATTTGTCTTAAGTGGACATTAAAAGTTTTAGATTTTTTTTTTGACTAGAAGAGTCCGTCGTGATTTTCGTCTTGACAACTTCTTTTCCTGGCACTGCCTCATAAAACCCGACTCATGGACATGTGTTTACGTTGGTTTGATTCATTGACAAGCTTCTGCTTTTTTTAAAGCACCAGGTAAGTAAAATCACTGACGTTAAAAGTTTATCAGAAATCGCACAGAACGTAAAAACATCAGCATAAAAGCAACGAAATAAATATTCGGTGGCAGACGTTTAACAGATGTACTTTGTATTTTCTTTTTTCTTGGGCATGTTTTCATCGATAAATCAGATGCTACAGAATAAATTACTTTCTATTTAGAGAGAATCTTCATTTGCGCTCGAAAACATTTTGGTTGTCTCGCGTGTGGAAAAAAGGGAATTTTTGCGAAAGCATTTGGCAATGGATAAGAAAATTTACAGTTATTACTCTATTGTTAATTAGAGATATGAATCGTCTGGAGAAACCGTTTACCTAATGGAAGTGTTCCTGGTTTGCGATCCGGTTCTGGAGATTTGTCGCACACTTCCTGAAACGTTGCTGGTGTTTCTTTGGCCCTGAAAATGTTTAGTGAAGCAACAGAGAACCGATCGAAAACTGTCCCGAAAATTCTTCGACATGAATCCGTATATTATCGGATTTATACAACTGAAAATAAACATTTTGTTACATAAGCAAACAACTCTTTCAGCGGGCCATTAAAACATATTTCGTCATGTAAAAGTTACTCTGAGCAGAGACTTCATATTTTTCTGCCCACTTTGAAGTCACGAATTGAAATTTTACTTGTTTTAAATGTACCGAAAATAAACTTTTTGGGTGAAAAAGAAAACAGGAAACTAACGAGAGGACTTGGTTTGAAAAATGAAAATAAATACTGGGTTTCATTACCTGTTAAAATAGGCCATTAAAGTGAATGATGTCAGTAGATATTTATGTTTTCCCATTTTCACGCGTGGTAATACATCGTGAGCTGTTAATAAATTGTCTATTAGTAATGGTCCCCAACAAATTACAAAGAGAACGACGACAGCAACCAACATGTAAATCACTTGCTTTACGGTTTTGGTATCATCTCTGGCATTTTTTGGGCATATATTCGCTTTGGAAATATTGTTCAATTTGATGTGTTCCATTTCATCGACGAGTACCGTATGGTTCCTCGATAATCTGAAAATGAAATCATTTTAGAATCCAGCTGTCTAACAAACTTCGTGTACCTACAGGAGGCCTAACAATAGAAAACTGTTTGCATTTTATTCTTTATATTTAGAAGGATTATTTGTGCAACTTAAATAAATAATGACGTGCTGTATTGTGAATATTTATCGCATTCTTAGGCTTCATTTGAATGTTATTCTAAGAATTACGCAACGAATTTATTGCAAAGGATATTTATAAAATATATCGGATGCTGGCTTTTGTACTGAGGAAGATTTAGGCTTTAGAATTAGTTACTTACGCGTGTTTACTCGTCATTACCGATCTTTTCTCCATGACTCTCCATACTTCCCAGCAAATTGTGGAGTATGTGTAAGTCATGATGCAAGTTGGGATAACAAGGACGAGTAGTAACATGTAGATTTCATGTAAGCGTACGTGCAGGTGATGTTCTAAATCTTTTATACACCAGTATCCTGTTCTAGAGGCATTTCCAACGGAGATAAGATTCTGAAGAAAAAAAATTGGGTGATTTTTGGCGATTCAGGCAAAATGTTTACCTGGACGAATAAAATAGGAATCGCAAGCAGAATTGATAATATCCACGCTATCACAATGACTTTTCTCGCTTGGCTTATCGTGCAGATGTACTTTGCCTTCATCGGGTGCAGAATGGCATAGTAACTGAAAAAAATGTAAAAAGTCTGACGTCAAATCGAAGTCTTATACGAAAGCAAAATTTACTGATACAAATCCAAGAAGCCGAATCGACATTTATAATTAATTGCTTACTGATTATCCCGCTGCATTTTCAACGACTAAATTTAGAGGTTTACAACATAGTAAAACTATAGTTAGTAGTTAGTATAAACTAAAATCTGCAATGCCTTTGTAATCCACACACACGTGTGTATGTAGTAAAATTTTTTGCGCAATTAAAACGGACGTCATGTTTTACGAGCGTTATCCAAAGATCAATTTCCAATCGGAAACTTCTCGAAAAAAATAATAATAAAGTAAATAAATTTTCCTGCGCCGGTCTTATTATTTATAGATCGAATTTATTTGCTTTAAGATGCGGAGGACGCAGATATTTTTTTCACTTACCGTTCGATGCTTATGGCGGTTAAAGTCAACACAGAGCAAATCGTGGATACATTCTGCATGTAGTGGACCCATTTGCATAGAAATAACCCCATGGTCCATGTGTATGAGAACAATTTAGCTAACTGAAATCAGAAGTTGTTGTTTTTTTTAGGGTTTTGTAAAGGAGGAACATTATTATTTTGCAAAACTCGTTTGAAAGGGACTTTGTTTTCAGGAGTGGAAAATTTGTTTCTCGCATGGTGCAATTAAAATCAGCTCCTAAAATAAGCAAACCATTGCAAGTGTTACAAGTGGAAATAAAGTCGTGGCAATTAAATGCATAAACATAAACGTTTCTGGTTTATCTAAAGAGGATAATGAAATTGTTATTTATAGAAAGCTTTTAGACTATTTTAAGGGCGTGTAACTTTTTATCATCAACGTTTCTGCTCTTCTGCTTGTATGTATTTTGCGTGGCACACATACATACGTTTGATTTATGTGTATCTTCGCGTAAATATCTGCGAGAATTTTAAGTGTTACACTTATTTGTGTGGATAATTTTTTTATTACCGTACGCTTACGTCCAAAACGCATTCCATCAATAATTTATATTTTCTGCATAAATAAATTTGACTGTAAAACAGAAAATCAAACAAACATTAGCTTAACGTTGGGGATATTTATGAATTATGCTTACGCAACCCTAATTATTATGTCATGCCGTGCTTCTTATCTTTTATTTGATGGGTTACTGACGTTTCGGATACGTGTTCCGGCTACTGAAGTAGATAATTTTCAAGTGGAATTGACAATTACATGGTTCCGATGCGAGTGAAAAATTACCAGAACAAATAAACCGTTTTGGCAAATTTTTCTTGTTAAAACAGCGATAAAAATCTCTGAGCTCGTGTTCATAAAACCGCATCAAAAATCGTATGTAAACAGCCGTGTATTCGTATCTATCGTTAATTATATCACAACTCATAATTGTTTTCAGCGTAAATGACTTTATTGTTATAGTGTACCTATAAGACTAAAGTAAATATTATATTAAGTATCGTATGTTCGCCGATATCTGGCCTATCATTCACCGAAAAAGATTACAGCGTGCGCTAATTTGATAAAACAGGATGAATGATGATAACGGAAAATTATTTTCGCAAACAAGAAAAAATATTATATAAAATTTCCAGACCCAACCGGGAATTCGAAAAGAAATAGAATTTTCGAAAAAACAAAAGTAAAAATTATTATTAACACAATTGAAAATTAAAAAAAAAATCTGATATATTTTCATCTCTATCTTAAAATAGCTTACAGTTATTTGTAGTAAAATTATTGCTTCATTTTTGAGTAAAAAGTTCCATACTTTAGATTCTCGTGAGTGTGAACACTTTCTTGTATAAAAATCTACGTCTTATGTAGAAATTTACTACAATAGACTATGAAGATTCTATTTTCACATTTTGTTTTACATGTCGTGTAAAACTATAATAGAATCACAATGAAAAGTTTTCTACAATTAGGAAATTATTAAATTATCTACTCGTTAGAAAAAATTACCATTGGATATGTTAACATCTTACACAAATTGTTGAATAGTATTGTAGTGGGTTGTGATCACGTGATTATTTGCGTCTACTTAATGGCCGTTTAAAGCGGATGGCGTTTAGGTGGCGTACGTGTCGTCTGTTTTATTTATAATGAATGAATTTGTGAAAAATAAACCTTCTGAACGTGAATTCAGTATTGTGCTGCAGAAATTATATTCCTTTATGTTATTTTTTAACGTCTATAGATGACCCAAGCCGGAACTTGTCGAGCAAGTGTCAGAATGAATTCCAGCCTGTGAATTTCTTCACAAGGTCTGCACGTATCAAGACGCGGTTCAACCCATATCTTTAGTTGTCCGATTGAGAGTCAAAATTCGTTATCAGCGGCTCTGAACACTCGGCTGTGACCTTCCTTAAAGATATATGGAGCCAGTAACACAATTTGAGTAATTGTTAATACAAAGTGCATAACTCCAAACACTGTGTTAAATAGCACTATATATTCGTCAATTTTTACTAAATAAACGGAAAAATCTTCTACATGAAATATTTAATTCAAAAATCTATATAACATGTTTACATTTTGTCAATAAAATTAATTTACACTTTGACGACTTTCTTAAAAATGTTTTAATATTTTACTACAAACATTATTCTACAATCAAAAGCAAACATTTTCTATTTATTACAATAAATAATGTGTCTTCATTTTAGTAACAATTTGTAGATATAAATTCTACAATTGCTTTTTCTCTGTGCGGTTACCTGTTCAGAGTCTGTCACAATTCTTATTCGTTTGAATTAATTTTAATTTCTTTTAGCAAATCATGTTAGACTTATAAATTTAGTATATCGAACAGGATCCATTAATAAAGTTTGCACGTAGACGAAAAACACGAAGGCTGAGAGCGTTAAAATAAACGAAGTAATTCCATTTGTGTAAAAGTTATTTTGCAATGAGTGAAAGACGAGTGTTTATGCTAGACGTGAACACAAATTTCATTTACATACAGATGTAACGCATATACAGGCGCATTTTTGTGTTGAAAATTTACGACCTGAATCGAAGATAAAATCGAAAACGCAACAACTGGTGATCTCCTGGAAAAATCTCCTCTCATTGTGCGTATTTCGGTCGGCCATAATTTAGCCGAACTTTCCAAATAAACCGTCAGGTAAAAAAATATCCGGCTAACGAAAAGTGTTTTATAATTAGTTGCGAATAATTTGCTGTTAATCTGTATCAAGTTTTGCGTCACGTATTCTATTAAACTTGTTTTTTTTTTACATTACCGAACGAACGGTTCAGAACCTACGCGATAATATTGATCAAATGTTGCAAATTCTTATCTTGACAAGCGTTTTGTTTAACATGTTAAGTGGTTCGCGTTAGTTTTATTTTATTAATTAGAACAAATTTTATGCTGCATTTTCGCACAGAGATCAAGTCAAATGAACAATATCAAAACAACACATGCAAAACATTTTCAACCAAAATTTTCAACTCAATTGTTGCTAGGTGTTTAATGTCACGTAAACAAAGTGATAATATAAATTATTTAAAACAACTCGGAATGTATGGAACTTTCCTTAATAGCATTACTCATGATCTTGTTCATTAAAGCCCTGAAAAGGAGTTTCCACATCGAATCCAAATAGAATAGAAGCGGCGTTACAAAAATGTATTTTAAATGAAAGGAAAAAGAGCGTACCTTAACTGGTATACAAAAAATGATCAATAGAAGATCTGCAGAAGCCAAACTTGCGAGAAGTATATTCGTAACACTTTGCATTTTCCTGTACTGATACGTAGCAAACACAATCAAACTATTACCACAAAGTCCCAAAATGAAAGTCAAACTGTACACCACTAGTGTTGGTATCAATTCGGTCCAATCAAATTTACTAATTGATTCATTATAATCGTAATCATACTCCAACTCTGTAGCATCCATACTGAGAATATAACAATTTCTTCAATTAGAAAAAAAGGAAAAATTGATTAACTTCTATGATTGTTTACACGTCTCAATTACATCAATTTCTTCTTCGGTCTGTGTTAATTTAATTCTTATTTCGCACTGGCGGGCCAAAATGAGTAAATGAATTTTTCTACGCCATCATATTCATTTATTGTGAAGCTATTTAGGCGACGCGCGAATTCTATTGACAGGTAATACCGCGCTGAGAACAACTGGACGCTCAGCGCCGTGACGCCTTGTATATATGATGGACGCACCGACTTAAAATATACATACTCCCTCGTAATTATGACATCGTCATAATGAAGGATTACGATCAACAAACGATAATCTGAGAAGCCTTCGGGGGCTCTTCCCATATTGGAAACCTCTACCTAAATCCTATTGGCAGATTTATTCCGATTGCACTAAACGTAATCGGATTTCAAATTAATCAATTAACTAATTTCCTTTGTAAAATTTTAAGGCCTTTCGCCTGAAGCAAAAATAATAATTCCTATAATCGAGATTGTTGACGATATTCGTTCGCGGATTGCCTAAATCCCACTTGCAGATTATTGTATAAAAAATAAAGTAATCTACAGGATGTAATTGATCTTATGTCATTAATTGAAACCACAAATAGCAAAATTTGTTTGTGTCTTTCAAAAAGTGTTCAGCAAATAGGATTTTTTTTATTATCAATTTTCATTAAATCTTTTTGATGCAGAACGCTTCTGCATTCCTTCAAATCAAATTGGGAATGCCAAGTAGGTGAAACTTATGTTTTGTGGTATACAGTGTGGACACAATTAGTTTATATCCGTAGATAAGTATTTTTAAATTAAAATTAAAAGAAAAACTACTAGGAATTCTTAACACGGAGATTTGAATTGTTTTCGAGTTGTAGTGCTGTCAAAGTAGGGCCGTTGTTATCCCTATTTTATACAATTTGTATTGAATAATTTACTTCAGGTGATTTGCACGCATTTCTCAATCATTTCAGAACTCGTATTTCAGCTGTTTAAAGGTCAAGTTTACGTCCGACGCCGTAACAATAATAACACTATAAAACGCTTTTATGACTGTATTTATTTCGTTCATCTGCTGACGTTCGACGTTTAACTGAAATAGAGGAGGTTTCACCAACACCTGTTAATGTATCTGTGAAAAAAATTAATTTCTATTAATTATAAATAATTGAAACTAGGCTAACGAAAACACATAAACTAAAAAAAAACAGAAGAAGAAAAAAAGTATTTATTTACTGATTTACTACAAGGAATTAAAAATAAAAACGTTTTGGGAATTGGATCAAACAAAGCCTACCTACTATGTTTTCGTAATTTTTTGGAATTTGTTTACGGCCATGGCTCGTAATACAAAAGTTTTCTAAATTGAAAAGTGTCTGTATTAAAGGGATGTACAATTGACGACATTTTAAAATCAATTCAATAAAAAATAGAGAAAGACTACAGGGGTGCGTAGATGAGAAATGGAACACAGTGTACAGGGTGTTCCAAACCTCTGGAAAGTCCAAGAATACCCTCTTGTACGCATTTTATCAAAAAAATATATTAATAAAAGTTGTGTGGGTTTCCATTCCGCATAATTTAAAATTATTTCCAACTATACAGGTTGGTTCATTTAAAAGTTACAGACCTAACATATGATTTTACATTTTATTACTGCTTTGGTTCACTCTTGAAGAGCTGATGAGAATAACATAACATTTTATTTAAATATTTTGAGTATTTACTGAGTTACTTTCAGTTTTATCCAAGAATTGAGCCACGTTCACTCGGTTGCCAAATTGTTATTTTTAGTGATACGACACTCAACTTTGGACCAAAATATTTCTACATATCTCTTCTTATAAAATATTCAACGTTTCCGAAAATCGAGCCGCTATTAATTGCAGTACGGTTCAGTTCGCCAACAACATATACAGTGTTTCATTTAAAATATCATAAGTTAGGTCTGGAACTTTTAAATGAACCACCTGTGTAGTTGGAAATAATTTTAAACTATCCGGATGGGAAACCTGCACAACTTTCATTAAGAAATTGCTGTGAGAAAATGTATATAAAATGGCACTTTTGGACTTTTCCGGAAGTCTGAGACACCCTGTAGTTCACTTCTGTGGCCCAGAACTGGCGGATCATAGAATAAAAAAAATAAGTATTAAAGATAATGGAATAAACCAAAAATCTTTTCAAAATGCACATTCAGTTATCTCTTAATAAATAATACAATGATTGATTAATTACAATAATTCGCAACAAATTAAAATAATTTTTAAACAAAATTCTGCAACGTTGCGCTTAGCAAACGATAAACTAATTAAATATATTTTTACAATGTCTCTGATATTAAATTATTTAAAAAAAAAGAAAATACGTGCGTTAATTCTATTATAAAACCTGTAATAGTTGCTATTTAACTTGTCTAATTAAAATGATTTCTGAATAAAAATCGCTCTCGATAAATTTTATCAGCGGTAATAATTATTTGATGATTTTGCATGGAAACATGTGCAGAAAGTTTAAACGAGACCAAGACGGAAAAATTGCTTATTTTGCTGAGTCCACCATCGATATCGCTTCTATATAAATTAAACAATTTCATTGTTCTGGAACACTTTCGAAATTGAAGTGGTCAAGATGTGGTTGAAGCTGCTTCTGTGTACATTAGGTAAGACACCAATTATTGTTTTCTTATAGTTTTCAAAATTTTCGCACGAAATTTGGTGCTGAGAATCAAAGTGATGTAAGTCAAAAATTTGAAATTTATGGTTTTTCTTAAATGCTATTTGTTTATAGTTTATTTTGAGCTAATAACACAATTAATCCATAAAGTTTCATACGTTTTTCTATTATTTTCAACATCCCAAATTTTGAAGCAATTTCTTATTTGTTGAAATTCAATGAAAAGCTGGTGTACAATAAATTATCATGGCAATTTTTTTTTATATATAAAAAAGTAATAATTTTCTAATCTTTTTACAACTCGCAACAAATACAAAGAAAAGGTTTCAATAAACAGGGTGTCCCAGAAGGGAACATAAAACTTCAGGTATTTCTTTTTCTAAAAACCATAAAAGCTCCAAAATTGCAGAAATTAATTCTCCTGATAGTTTCAGCATACAAGGCAAAAAGAATTGGTTAAACTTGGCATCGTTTAGATTAACAATTTTAAAGATCTTCTAGCAAACACAGTGGCCTAATTCAATATTTATTTTGTTGAATTCTTATGCTTTGCTGATTTTAACAAGGATTCATTATTATGTATGTTTCGTTAATTGTAGAGACTTCCTTACTAACAGATTCCGTTCCGTTTTCAAACTTTTTCATCGAAATTTTTTAAAAGTGTTATCTTTGGAGGGTTAGTATAAAGAAGTACGTTACCTAAGGTAACGTTATTTGCAGTTTTAGACTCAGGAAATATAGCGGAATTTGTTTGCCTAAGCTTTATAACATTTTTGGGTCACCCTGTACGTTTCGATAAACTGATGTCAATTATTATAGTAAAACCAAATCGTTTTTATTTAACGTTCTAGGTATACAATATTTTAAACAATTAATTAATTAATTGTTTTTCTTAAAACTGAAATTATATACCGTATGTTTCACTTTGAGTTCAAAACTCTTGCTCATTTATCTTAAATTTTACGATTTACATAATTTATTTTACAATATAATCTTGTCTATCATATTTCATGTTTTTTTTTTCAAGTTACGAATCTTTATATACAGGGGTTTTGTTTATATTTTGATCGGGACCATTGAAAATATAAACAAAAATCCCGTACGTACAAGGTGATACAAAAATAGAGCCTAAATTCCCCACTACATTGTCATATGGTGACAGCAAAATAGGAAAAATAATTAAATACAACTTTGCGAGCTTTTTTTTCTAATTACGAGCAATTTTTGTAAGTTTAATTTTTATTTATGTTAATAATTTAATGAGTTGTTAAATGAAAACTTTGACTTCTTATAATTTGTAAAACTTTGAGATAAAATACTTTATTACTGTTTTCCTCTATCAATTTTTTAATATATCTTTTTTAATTTTTAGTCAGCCTTGCTGCTGCTTCCCAGCAATGCTGGAAAGACAACACAGAATACACTTATCAAGTCAGAGGAAGAACCCTAGCCGGATTAAACGAAGTAGCAGATCAGTACTCAGGAATTATTTTGAAAGCAAACCTAAAAATCCGAGCCCAATCCGATAAACTCTCCGCGAAACTATCGAACGCCAAATATGCTCAAATCCACGCTCAATTACCTGATGGTTGGGACAGCGAAATCCCCGACTCACAAGCAAACTACCGACCCCTTCCCATGACCGACCAGCCCTTCCAAATTAAGCTGAAGAACTGCGTCGTTGATGACGTGATTGTTAGCAAACGAGTCCCCAATTGGGAGGCTAACGTCATCAAGAGTATCCTCAGTCAAATTCAACTTGATACCCAGGGTGAAAACCTCGTTAAGAGTCACATAAATCAACTTCCCGAAAATGGACAAAATTCCGCCGTTTACAAAACCATGGAAGATACGGTCACAGGAGAATACGAAACGTTATACGAAATTGGTCCATTACCAGAATACATCCTGCAATCTCAACCTTGGCTCGCACCTTTCCCACAAATGAAAGGAAACGGAGAGATCATCGAAGTCGTTAAACACAAAAATTTCAGCCGCAACGAACAGCTTGTTGGGTACCACTACGGTTTTGCAGGTATGGGTGATTGGGAACCAAACACCAATCAAATGGGCGAATTCTTTTCAAGGTCTTCCACCAGTCGCGCTATCATATCAGGTCACTTGAAACGATACACAATCCAATCGTCCGTTACCACCAATAAAATCTCAGTAAAACCTACCCTTAACAGCGAACAAAACGGTGTGGTTGTAAGTCGACTTAATCTTACCTTGTCTTCTGTCCAAGAATCTGCAGAAAAATATCCTGAACCCTCTCAACCCCATCCTCTAGGAAACTTGATTTATCGTTACAATCAACCATTTTCTCAAAGTAATGAAGTAAGACCTGGCAAACCAGATGGTAGCGAAAGCGATGAAGATCTTAGCACTCCTTACGGTTCTAGCTCGAGCGCAAGCTCAAGTTCTAGCTCTAGCTCTAGTAGTTCCAGCGAAGAATCTCGAATTCCATCCAATGGACAACCCAAATCAACATACAGGACACGCCGTTATGCGAACCAACCTGGCGCCAAGCAATCGTCTTCTAGTTCTAGCTCAAGTTCGAGCTCAAGCTCTAGCTCAAGCTCAAGCTCAAGCTCATCCAGTTCTAGTTCAAGTTCATCAGAATCTTCTAGTTCTGAGGAATACTGGCAGCAAGACGAGCCAAAATTAGATACTCCTCCGCAAACCCCTTTGCTACCCATGTACGTCGGATACATGGGACGATCAATTAAGTACGCTGACAGCGTAAACGTCGTCCGAGCTGCTCAGAAACTCGCTCAACAAATTGGACAAGATCTTCAAAACCCAGCGCACGTTCCTAAGGGACAAACATTAACCAAATATAACATTTTGAGCACGCTTTCACGTATTATGGATAAGAGGGAGATGGAAGAAGCCGCTCAAGGATTGTACTGCAAGGAAAAACAAGGACCTAAAAGTGCTGCTTGGAAGGCCTATCGTGATGCTATTGCCGAAGCGGGTACTGGACCTGCTTTGCTGACGGTCAAGGACTGGATTCAGAATTCGAAGATTCAAGGAGAAGAAGCCGCAGAAGTCGTAGCTACATTGACCAGATCAGTTCGCCAACCTACCGAAGAGTACATGCGCACCCTGTACGCTTTAATAACAAAACCCGAGGTACAATCCCAACCTCACTTCAACGATACTGCTCTGTTGTCCTATGCTAATCTCGTGCGAAGAGTGTACGTTGATTCCGATAGGTCTCACGATGAATACCCTGTACATTCTTTCGGAAGTTTCCGCTCGGGTGCAGGCAAACGCTTCGTGAAAAACGAATTTATTCCATACTTAAACAAGAAGCTGAATCAATCCATCCACGAAGCCGACAGCCATAAAATACACGTATACACACGTGCTCTTGGAAATATAGGACATCAACGTATATTAACAGCTTTCGAACCGTATTTGGAGGGCGCAAAACAGGTGTCCCAATTCCAGCGTTTGCAGATGGTTCTTTCCTTGGACAAACTTGTCCAGGTTGATCCTAGAACCGCTCGTTCTGTACTGTACAAAGTCTACCAAAATCCAGGTGAAGAAGAAGAAATTCGTGCTGCGGCTGTTTACCAATTAATGCGGACAACTCCTCCTGCCAGTATGCTGCAACGTATGGCTCAATATACCAACGTAGATGAAGACGAATACGTAAACGCAGCCGTGAAATCTTCAATCGAATCCGCTGCTGAACTCGAAGGGGAAGAACATGACGTTCTGTAAGTCCAAGAGACGAGCTTTGGTGAATTTAACTTTGAAATTGTTTGCTTTGTTACAGCCGTGCAAATGCCCGCTCTGCCGAACCGTACTTAACTCCTGAAGTATATGGAGCCCATCATTCTAACGAATACCTACGCAATTACGTCGTAGAAGAAATGAACGCTGCATACAAACAATCCATCAAAACCCTAGGAAGCGAAGATAGTTATGCACCTCATGGTTTAGAGTACAGCATTCGAGCTAAACTTGGTGGTGCCTATCGTCCATTGATCAACATTCAAGCCATGGTATCAAGCGTAGACCAACTAACTAACTCCTTACGTCATCAAACCCACTCATACAAGGAAGAACAACGGCAAAAGCAGCAAGCCCAAACTCAACAGAGTCCGTGGTCTAGCGAATCAATTGCAAAGAAACTAAACATCCAAATCGAAGAACCTGAACAACTCGAGGGTGCTATCCGTGTTAGCGTGGGAGGAGCCGAACGGTTCTTCACTTTCGACAACCATACCATCGATCTGATCCCCGAAGGTATGCACTTTTTTACTTTTCAAATCCCGAAATTGTAATGATTTGTTTTTAACAGTCGTCAAAGAAATCGAAGACGCTTTAAGCTCCGGGAAGAAATACGATTACACCAAAATGATTAATCGACACGAAATCGCCCTCAGCGTTCCCCTAGAAATGGCTCTTCCTTTCATTTACACCTTGGATTCTCCAACGCTTTTAAGCTTCAGAGGTGAAGTCAAAGCTTCTGCTGAACCGAGAGTTAGCAACGGTCAACATATACAAGCACCCAACTCTGCCATTGCAAACAGTGAATTCGAAGCCCTGGTTTCTTCTAAAGTTCAAGCGGAGTTTGGTTTTATTACTCCTTTCGATCATCATCAGTACGGCGGTGGATTCGATAAAAATATCCAAGTACATCTACCTTTGAAAACGAAGGTTCATCTTGAAGCTGAAAAGAACCGCGTTTCTGCCCAATTGGAATTCATCGAGCCTAAGAAGAACACACCTATTTTCCATTACAGTACCTGGCCTTACACCACCAAATACGACATTCTGAAGTTGGAACCTCAAGCAAACAGTCCTCACACTCAGATAATCTACTCTAAACCGCTGAATTACTTCCAAGCCACCGTAGGCCAAAAAGCTGGAATGGCTTTCCATGTTAATTACAGGTCCGAGCAGAGATATTTGGATGCTGCTTGGCTTTATGAGCAGGCTCAACGTCACGATATCGTATCTGCTGCTCTTGCTCCAGTTCACGACGAAACCATCCAACATACGAAATGCGAAGTTCATTATCAAGGTGAAAAATCTCCCGCTCATAAGGTTCAAGTCCGCATGAGTTACTTACACCAATACAACCCTCAACCTGACAGCAGCTCCAAACCAGAAATAAGTCAGTTCCATCAACTTCCAAGTGACCCGCAAGGCCGCAAAGAAATACTTGCAAAAATGGCTTCTTCAGGTATCCACAACGCCGAAACATGCGCCGGAGATATCTCCATCGAATTCCAAGGATCTCAAAAGGTAGAATATTCGGCAACCGCTGCGTATTCCAGAAGTCCTGTTGATCCAAAATCACGAGTTCTTTTCTACTACAACAAACAATCCAGTAATCCACAGGCAAGCAAACCATACCAAATCGCCTTCGCAGCTAAGAGTGACACACCAAACACCAACGGACTGGATGCAAAATACGCTTTGAATTTCGATCCAACCACCACATGTCAGATTCAACTCGCCTTTGGCCAAAACTTCCCCTCATCTAACAAAGTTAACATCCACGCACAGTTGCGCAAGAGCGAATCTCGCAAACAATATTTGAAGGAGCTTCCACGTATGCATCAATGCCGTCAAGAAATGCAGGAGGGCAACAAGCAATTACCTGCTTGCCTCAACATGACCGCCGAAGCAAATCTTTTGGATAGATTTTCTGCCAAGATCAAGTACGAAAACTTCAGCCCAGAAGCACGCAATAACACTCACAAGGCGTACAGCATTCTACGCCATTTAGGCTATTATCATTTGGACGAGAATAAGGTCGATCCTCAGGGAACTGGTAAACAAGATGAAGTGGAAATCGAAGCTCGCTATGATCCTGATTTGAGGGCCGTAAATATTTCGGTTGATGCAGAAAAATATTCGGCTGAATACAAGAACATTCGCATGGACGATTGGGACAAGCAATGGTTTGTGGTTCACCCTGTTTTCTCTGTTGCTTCGCGAGTTTCTGGACACGCCCGTGCATTGGAAGGTTACAAACGTAAGTTCAAAATTGAAATTTCTCAGTGTGGGCAGGAAAATAAGTGTTGATCTTTTTTGCAGCGTATTGCGTTGTTGATCAAAAAGCCGCAAATACCTTCGACAACAAAACCTATCCCATTGAATTGGGTCATGCCTGGACGGTGATGATGCAGTACCTTCCGCCTTACGCCCGTCATAGTGGAGATCAGCCACAGCAAGAAAAAGAACGTAGACAACAGCAGGTCGATGAATATGTAGTTTTAGTACGGGATGGTCCATCTGGTCAAAAGAGCAAGGAAGTCAAGATGACCGTGCGTTCGCCCGAATGTCATGGCAAACTGGTCGAAATTGATCTCAAGCCTTCTGGAAACCCAGGAAGCTGTTCCGGATCTAAGCCTTGTGCTAAAATCTACGTTAACGATAAGGAACAACAGTACAACGATCAGCAGAGCACAGATATTCACGGTGGTCTTATCCAGATTTACGCTCTTCCTAACGGTGAAGCTAAAGTAGAAGTAGCAGATGATTGGTACGTCATTTACGATGGTGCTACAGTAAAACTTGCAGGCGAATCTGATAAATTGCGTGGGTCACTTCGTGGTCTTTGTGGAACCTACACGTACAAACAAGCAACGGACTTTACAAGCCCTCAGGGTTGCGTCCTTCGAGACCCTTACGAGTTTGCTGCTTCTTACGCAGTCGAAGAAAATGACAAAGTAAAACAACGTAAAGCCAACGGCCAGAAATCGTCATGTTATGACGTCGAAACCATTTATGCCAACGTCATTTCCGACTACGACGCCGGTCGTTACCACCAAAAGCAACAACAATCGCATGCTTCGAATGAATGCACCAGGCATCAAACTCGTTACGTAGAGGACCCAAGTGATCATACCATCTGCTTTACAATCCGTCCTCTGCCGGCCTGCAAAGACTCTTGCAAATCCCAGAAGGAAATCACGAAGAAAGTGCAAGCTCATTGCGTCGCCCAAAGCAATGTTTCCGAGTTATGGAAGAAACATATCGACAAAGGAGCCAGCCCTGATTTCAGCCTAAAGACTCCTAATAAGACCGTCAACATTAAAGTACCTCAACACTGCAGCCACTGATTTTTATACCATTATTCTAATTAATATTAGCAGCATTCCAAAAATGTAAAAAAAAAATAAATAAATATTTTCTGTTCGAAATAATTTTCATCTCTTATTTTAGAGTAAGGTTAACTCAAATCTTTTCATTTCAGAATTTGCTTAAGTCAATTATTTTAGAGCTGTATGGTCTAGAAAAAAATTTTCCCAAATTTGGGGTGAGACTTAGAAGTTGCAGCCCTTTGTTTTAATTAAATGGAATGAGATGCTACAATGGAGAGGGGTTTCATATTAAAGAATTATTGGTAAATTTTGTGTCTTAAACTGACGTCATAATACCTTTTGTGGTTCTTGTTCTTGCCAAGTCGTTTTTTGGGGAATTTTTGATTTGCATTTTTTAATTTAAAATCACAAAATTGATTAGGCAGCTTTCACATTTATTTCATAGCTCTCTTCAATTTGCTAAAGCAAATAACACTTCGTAAGTCGACAAAAACCTAAAAATTACTTTGCTATTGTCACCAATAAGAACTGAAATTTTCAAATTTCATGGACAATGAAAAATTAATCCTTGTCGCCATCTTTTAGAAATTTTTAATTCTTAAAATTCGTTTCTTTTATGGGTTTCCGTTCTCGGTTTGAAACTCACCCTGTATATTTGATTTTCAACAATTTTTAAATAGAATTACTATTGCGCAGATTGTCGAGAGTGGGGACCAAGAAACATTTTGGTAAGTTGAGAATCCGCTTATGTTGGTAATAAAAATCAACGCAAGACATAAATTTAAAGAAATTATTAAAAATTAAAAAGTAAATTTGTCTGACGACAGAGCGGAGGATAAAATTAATGGTAGCCCTTTCCACTATTCATACAAAACCGGAGCCGATGACGGCCGCCGGCACCGGCACACGACATAATTTGATCACATTACGTCCGCTGCCGGTATGTGTGAAAACGGCTTCAGGGTTGAGCTGATTTAAATCACTTGATTAAAATCATGCTTAAAATCACAGATTTTAATCAAGCGATTTTTGTTTTTTAAAATCATGATTTAAAAAAAAATCAAAAATCTCATTAAATAAACAAAACTGGGTGCATTTTGTTTTTAAAACTAAGACATTTGACAACTGTGTAATTTTTAACGTAAAATAAAACAAAAGACGGCCGAGAAATAAAAAGAATGAATAATCTTATAAGAAATACATAAAAATCAAAAAAATCTTACTAAATAAGCAAAACTGAGTCCACTTTCTTTTTAAAATTAAGACATGTGACAATTCTGCAATTTTTGATGCAAAGTGAAACAAAAGAAGTTCGATTAAATAAATCAAGAAAATTAAAAAAATATATATGTATAATTAAATACGTAATAATAAAAAAATTCTCTTGAAATAAACAAACTGGTTCGAATTTTTAAGATTAAGATATGTTTTAAGGTATTTGACAATTGTGCAATTTTTAACGTAAAATAAAACAAAGGCGATCGAGAAATAAAGAGAATATATAAAATTTAAACAAAAACATAAAAAAAATCTAATTGAATAAACTGAACTGCATCAACTTTCCATAATTAAGATAAATTTTATGACATTTGATAATTGTGCAATTTTTGACGTAGAGTAAAACAAAAGACGATCAATTAAATAATCAAAAAAATTTATAAAATTAAAAAAATATATATAATTAAATATGTAATAATAAAAAAATTCTCTCGAAACAAACAGACTGGATTGAATTTCTAAAATTAAGACATGTTTTAAGACATTTGACATTTGTGCAATTTTTAACGTAAAATAAAATAAAAGGCGGTCGAGAAATAAAGAGAATTTATAAAATTTAAACAAAAATAACATAAAAATAAAAAAATTCTCATTGAATAAACTGAACTGGATCAACTTTCTATAATTAAGATATATTATAAGACATTTGACAATCGTGCAATTTTTGACGTAAAGTAAAAGAAAAGATAATCGATTAAATCAGTCAAAAAATTTAGAAAAATAAAAAAATATAATTAAATATACAACAATAAAAAAATTCTCTTCAAATAAAGAAACTGGTTCGAATTTCTAAAATTAAGATATGTTATAAGGCGTTTGACAACTGTGCAGTTTTTAAGGTAAAATAAAAGGCATTTGAAAAATAAAGAGAATTTATAAAATTAAATAACACAAAAACGAAAAAGAAATTCTTATTAAATGGGTAAATAAACTAAACTGGATCGACTTTCTATAATTAAGAAATATTATAAGGCGTTTGACAATTGTGCAATTTTTCACTTAAAGTAAAACAAAAGACTATCGATTAAATAAAATGAATCAAGAAAATTTATAAAATTTAAAAAAATAATATAATAAAATATGTAATAAGAAAAAAAATCTCTTCAAATAATCAAACTGGTTCTAATTTCTAAAATTAAGATTAAGGTATTTCATAATTATGCAATTTTTAACGTAAAATAAAACAAAAGATGATTTAGAAATAAAGAGAATTTATTAAATTTAACAAAATATCATAAAACTAAAATAATTCTCATTAAATGAACTGAACTGGGTCGACTTTCTATAATTAAGATATGTTGTAAAACAATGACAATTCTTCAATTTTTGACGTAAAGTAAAACAAAAGACAATCGACAAATAAATAAAGAAAATTTATAAAATAAAAAAAAAATAATATAACAAAAGATGTAATAATAACAAAATTCTCTTCAAATAATCAAACTGGTTCGAATTTCTAAAATTAAGATATATTTTAAGACATCAAATAATGATGCAAATTTTTACGTAAAATAAAACAAAAGGCGATCGAGAAATAAAGAGAATTTATAAAATTTTGAAAAATAACACAAAAATAAAAAAAAATCTCATTAAATAAACTAAACTGGGTCGACTTTTTATAATTAACACAGATTATAAGACATTGGACAGTTGCATTTTTCACGTAAAGTAAAACAAAAGACGATCGATTAATAAGTTAAGAAAATTTACAAAATTAAAAAGAAAATTAAAGAAAAAATAATAAAAAAACTCTTCGAATGAACACACCGGTTCAAATTTTTAAATTAAGATATATTTTAAGATCTTCGATAATTATACAGTGTTTGACGTAAAATAAAACAAAAGACGATCGAAAAATAAAGAAAATTTATAAAATTTAAACAAAAATAACATTTTTTTAAATTTTATTAAATAAATAAAACTGGTTGAGCTTATTTATATCATTTGATTAAGGTCACGTTTAAAATAACTGATTTAATCAAAACCATTTTTATTTTTAAAAAAATGATTTTTTAAAATTTGTTCGAAGTTATCAAGGAAATACATTTTACTTTCCTAATTAAAGGATTTTTTTATTTAAATCAGTGATTTTTGATTTTTCTTAAATCGTGATACTTATCAACACTGCATAGAATATTTTATAATTTTAATTTTTCTTTTTCCTTTTTTCTTTGTTTTATTTATGCAGTTGGACACATAAGGTAATTCTTTGTAAAAATTATTCAGGATTGTCATAAGATCCCAAATATGTAATCATGACTATCATATCTGTCTATCTTTAACGCGGAGATCTAAATTGTTTTCGTTTTGTAGAGCTTTTGCGTGTCAAAGTGATGTTAATTCTTATTTTATACAATTTGTAAGAAATAATTTACTTCGGGTGATTTGCATTATTTGCCAAGAAAATATTTTGGTGTTCGTGTTTCAGTTGATCACGTCAATTCCGTTTAAAGGTCAAGTTCTTGCCACAACACCGCGCCGCAACAATTATTATAAATTATAAAACACTTTTACGACTGTATTTATAACGATCTGCTACTCTTTTTTTACCTAAGGGCGTATCGTCGTTTTGAGTATAATTTTGATTAATTATTTCTCGAGAACTAAAGTACATAGAATTTTTTTAACATTTTCCCCATACTTTCGAATTTCACTTCTTATCGTGGCCCTATTTTTTGCGGAACAATTGTTAGTCACCCTGTACATGTCCACTGTACATATATCCTCGAGGTAAAGACTTGTACCTTTTTAAAAACAAGCAGTGGTTTATATGTGAATTTAAAGAAAAATAAATCAGTCTCCTCGTTTATTCCTTGCTTTATGTACTAAACAAAGATTGCAATTAATTGTTCTCAAAAACCTTTCTATTTTTGATTCGATCTTGATCGTTCGAAGTTTATTTACTTTTTCCTTTTTGTGCTAAAATTTTTAAATAGTAAAAGTGATGAACGCCTGCGTTTTCAAATTCAATTTTAAAATATTTTTGGCTTTCTAAAATGTAGTATCGAATTCAACTAGTTTTTTTTTTGTATTAACGAGACGGTCTTGACGTAAGAATTCTCGGATAACATTTGCAATTTATCAGCTGTTGAAGTCTTAATTAATCGATTTCCCAAAATAACTCAATAATTTGCATTTCAATAATTATCACAAAGTAGACGAATTCTTATCTCTCCAAAATAATGCGCTTTAACAAAAACAAACAAACCGCCGAATTTATTGTTAAATCAGGTGAGCAATTTCAATTTGACTGTTAAAAACGAGTGGGTCTTTTTTTGAGGATCAACGGTCATTTCAGCCGATTTTTGTTAGCCAAATTTCAGAAGATAAGTTCTCACTGGCGTAAGGAATACGAAAATGCTGAATTTGTTCGTTAGCACCAGCTTGATGCAATATGGTTATCAATTTTGCAATTGCTGAGACATCAGCATCTATTGTGAGTATATATACAGAAAATTTAATTCTTTCAATATACTATCCTTGTTAAGGTAGTAAACATGTTGTGGTGTTGTATGTTACTTTGTGTGGCAGGTAAGATTTTTTAAACATTTTATTTTGTTATTTTTTGATTCGTAAAACATAAGTAATTAAATTAATTAAATTTGTAATTAAAGTAGTAAATATAGGCCTTAATTTTTAGTACACATCGAAATATTTGCAAACACACTGTGTTTAAAGCTAGATTTGAAAAACCCTTCAGATAACAAAGATGGCATTACGAAATACATTTCCAAAATAATTTTGAAATTTCTTGTTTCAAAATTTCAAATTAAAACTTGACAGTTATTCAAATTACACGTCCGTCAATGTCACCAACGATCTACTTCGATTATAAACTCGTATAGTCATACTTCAGCAATTAAATTTTCAGTGGTTTCTGCTGTACCACCCCAAAATTCAGGATGGAAAAGTGATACCGAATACAAATACGAAGTGAGAGGACGTACACTGTCAGGACTAAGTGAACATGCCGATCAATATTCAGGAATCTCAATAAAGGCCCAATTGCAAATTCGGCCCAAATCCGATGAATTACTGACAGCCAAAATAGTCAATGCCAAATATGCCCAAATACACAGTGAATTACCGGGTGGTTGGGACAGCGAAATTCCTGACTCCCAAATAAATTACAAACCCCTTCCCATTGACGAAAACCAACCATTCCGCATTGAATTAAAGAACGGTGTCGTTCGCGATCTCATCGTCAGCAAAAAGCTGCCAAACTGGGAAGCCAATATAATTAAAGCCATCGTAAGTCAAATTCAGTTAGATACCAACGGTGAAAATGTAGTGAAGAGTCACCTAAATCAACTCCCCGAGGAAGGCCCCAATCCCGAATCCGCTGTTTTTAAAACCATGGAAGATACGATAACCGGCAAGTACGAAACGCTTTACGAAATTGCTCCCTTACCACCACACATTCTTCAGTCTCAACCTTGGCTCGCGCCTCATCCCCATTTGAAGGGTGACGGCGAAATAATCGAGGTCGTCAAAAGCAAGAATTTCAGTCGCGCCGATGAACTCGCCGGTTATCACTTTGGTTTGGGTGACACGGGACGTTTTGAACCCAGCACGAATTTAATGGGCGAATTTTTGATGCGAACTTCAATCAGTCGAGCTGTTATTTCCGGAAATTTGAAGCGCCATACAATCCAATCGTCATCCACCACCAACAAAATTGCAATCAAGCCGACCCTGAACAACGAGCAACACGGCATGGTCGTGAGCCACCTTAATCTCACGCTGCTTTCGCTCCAGAGCAGTTCATCTCCTTTCCCAGAACCATCTCAACCCCAAGCTCTTGGCAGCCTTATCTACCGTTACAATTCACCATTTTCTGGTAATAATCAGGTGAGACCAGGAGAACAAAGTAGTAGCGAAGAAGATCTTAGTTCGCCTTATGGAAGTTCTAGCTCTAGCTCTAGCTCAAGTTCTAGCTCGAGCTCAAGTTCTAGTTCAGATTCCGATTCTAGCTCAAGTTCCAGCGAACACAGCAGAAAACGTCGCGCTATACCAAACCCTAATGCATCAAATAACCGAAGATCCAGTTCAAGTTCAAGCTCAAGCTCAAGCTCTAGTTCAAGCTCAAGCTCAAGCTCTAGTTCCAGCTCAAGCTCATCAAGTTCGAGTTCCGAGTCTTTCAGTTCTGTAAGCTCAGAGGAATACTGGCAACAAGAACAACCCCGTTTGAACGATCCTCCGGAATCACCCTTACTACCCTTATACGTCGGTTATAAGGGACAATCGGTGAAGTTTTCTGATAAAGTAAACGTTGGCCAAGCCGCTCAGAAACTGTGCCAACAAATTGCGCAAGAAATTCAACGACCTAATCAAATTCCCAAACAACAAACTCTGGCTAAATTTGCCTTATTGGCGTCTCTCACTCGCATAATGAACGAAAAGGAAATGCAAGACGTAGCTCATGAATTGTATAGTAACGACAAGCAAGGTGCTTCTTGGAAAATATATCGCGATGCAGTTGCAGAGTGTGGAACAGGTCCGGCTTTGCTAACGATTCAGAGTTGGGTTCAAAACAGCAAAATCACAGGTGAGGAGGCCGCTGAAGTCATAGCTACCATGAGCGAAGCCGTACGCCAGCCTACAGAAGAGTACATGCGAAAATTCTATTCTTTAATCACTAAGCCTCACGTGCAACAACAAGCTCACGTGAACGACACAGCAATTTTGTCGTACTCTCGACTTGTACGCAAAGTCTACGTCGACCCTTATACATCCCACAATCAATACCCCGTCCATGCTTTTGGAAGTTTCCGGACCAAAAACGGCAAGCAATTCGTGACCAAGGAGTACATCCCGCACCTAACCAAACAACTCAACCAATCCATAGACCATGCCGACAGTCATAGAACACTCGTTTACATACGTGCTTTAGCTGAGGTGGGTCATCAGAATATTTTGAGCGCCTTCGAGCCCTATTTGGAAGGCAAAAAGCAGGCATCGCAATTCCAGCGTCTCTACATGGTCTTGGGACTCGACAGGCTGATTAGGACAGATCCCAGAACAGCTCGCTCTGTTTTGTACAAAATATACCAAAATCCAGGTGAAGAGGAAGAAATTCGTACGGCGGCTGTTTACCAATTAATGCGAACGAGTCCACCCGCTAGTATGCTCCAGCGCATGGCCCAGTACACCAACGTGGATGAAGATGAGTACGTGAACGCCGCTGTGAAATCTTCAATTGAATCAGCTGCTGAACTCGAAGGGGATGAATTCGCTGAACTGTAAGTACACAAACAAAATTAAACTCACCTCTACATTTTTCCTCTTTCTTCTACAGTCGTGCAAACGCTCGTTCTGCCGAACCACTCCTGACAAGCAATTCTTATGGTAATCAATACTCAACCAATTACCTGCGTAGTTACGTGGCCGATGAGATGAATATGTATTACAAGCAAACCGTACAGACCATCGGAAGTGAAGACCATGACTTGCCAAAAGGACTTAAATACGCGCTTCGTCTTAACCTTGGAGGTGCAAGACGCCAGAAAATCATTGCGAGCGCCGTAGTTTCCAGTTTTGATCAACTTACGAATGTCCTTGCAAGACAAACTCAAGGTGCGAAAGAGTACCAACAAAAGAAACAATCGGAAGAAAGCCAATGGTCCAGCGAATCCATCGCTCGTAAATTGAACATACAAATTGACGAGAAAGAACAATTAGAAGCTGCCATGATCCTTTCAATGGGGCATAGCGAACGCCTATTCACTCTTGATAATCACACGATTGAAGCTTTACCTCGAGGTATTTACCTTTGTATTAATCTCTGGGGATAATTTTTTGATTTACATATTCATTACAGTCATACAGGAATTAGAAGAGGAACTCAAGTCTGGCAAATCACTCCATTATACAAAATTAACGAACCGCCGCGAGGTCTGCGTGGCCGTTCCAACAGAAATGGGTTTGCCCTTCATTTACACTTTGGATAATCCATCGCTTGTTAGTGTCACCGGTCAAATTAGAGCATCAGCTGAACCAGCTTTAAGCAACGGAAACCATCTCCAAAAACCCGAGAAGGTATCCGCAAGCTCCCAAATTCACGTCGTCTTGTCCTCCAAAGTCCAATCGGAACTTGGATTTATCACCCCATTCGACCATCAACATTACAGCAGTGGATACGATAAGAACGCCCAATTCAACGTGCCAATTAAAGCTAAAGTACAGGCGAATATTTCGCAGAAGGAGGTTTCAGCTGAAATAGAACCGATCGAACCAAGAAAGAACACGCGCGTTTTGCATTTCAGCACGTGGCCATACACTAGCAAGAAAGATTTACTGGAAACAAAACTGGGTGAACACCAAACCATATCAAAAGAACCCAAGGAGTCCTTCCAGGGCACTTTTGGTAGAGAAGAAGGAATGCCCATTCGCGTTGAGCTTTCATCCGAACAAAGATTCATGGACGCCGCTTGGTTGTATGAACAAGCACAACGTCACGACGTTATTTCCGCTTTAACCGCTTTAGTCTATGATGAAACTATCGAAAACAAACAGGTCGATGTTTATTACCAAGGTGAAGAATCTACTGCACATAAAGTACATATTCACATGGGTTATCAAAATTGGTATCAGCCAAAACCGGAAAGCAACGAGGAACCTGATATCGGCCAGTTCCACAAACTTCCACGGGAATCTCGCCAGCGTCAAGCCGAGCTTTCCAAAATGGCTTCCTCAGGAATCCAAAGCGCAAAAATTAGCTCCTGCGCTGTCTCTATTAGGTTCGAGGGTCCTGAAAACGCCCAATATAATTTAACTATGGCTTACGCTCGAAGCCCCGTCGATAAAAAATCTAGAGCGCTTCTGTTTGCGAACAAACGGTGTCAGAAGTGCGGACCATATGAAATTGCTGCTTCCGCTGAAGGTAACGCTCCGAATACCAATGGACTCGACTTCGTTTATGCCCTTCGATTTGATCCAACTTCAACGGCCAAAGTTAAAGTTGCTTTCGGAGAAGATTACCAGTCATCAGGTAAAATTAATCTGAAAGCCGTGCTGGAGAAGACTGAGAGTCGTAAGAAACACCTGCAAAGTCAGCCTCGTGTGCAAGAATGTCGAAAAGAAATGAGGGAAGGAAATAAGCAGTTACCAGCTTGCGCCAACCTAACAGCGATTGCCAATCTTTTGGATAGTATTTCTGTTCAGGTTCAACACGAGAATGTTTCCCCGAAGGCACGTAATTGCTCGCAGAAAATTTATGGTGCCCTTCGTTATTGGGGCTTCCCTAATTTCGAGGAAAATGTCATTGACCCCGAGGGAAGTGGAAAACCGAACCAAATTAACATCGATGCTGATTTTGATGATGATTTAAGAGCGCTGAACGTTTCCCTGCGAAGCCATAAAGTATCTGCGAAATGGGATAATATTAGGGTTCGCGATTGGGCTCAAGCTTTGGTCGTTTCCCATCCAGTTTTCTCTGCACCAGCTCGCGTATCAGCCAAGCTTCGAGCTTTGGACACGTACACACGTAAGTAGCTCTAATTTTCACCCTCCTTATAAACCTCTACATTTTTTTCTTTTTTCGGCAGCAAATTGCGTGGTAGATCAAACCGCCTCTAATACTTTGGATAACAAAACTTACCCTATCAACGTGGGGCAAGCCTGGACGGTTTTGATGCAGTACCTCCCAAGCTTCGCCCGTGAAGAAAGTCACCAAAGAAAGAAGCAGCAAATACATGAATACGTGGCTTTAGTACGCGATGGCAAATCAGGAAATGAGAAGAAAGAAATTAAAATTACCGTTCGCACCCCAGCCACGCAAGGTAAATTGGTTGAAATCGATCTGAAACCAGCTGAAAACAGCGACAGTCATTCTGGTTCGAACCCCGCGGGCAAACTTTTTGTAAACAAAAAGGAACAGCAAGTCAACGACAAAAAAAGTACGGACTTAGAGAACGGGGCGATCAAATGCTACGTCCTTCCTAACGGGGAAATCAAAATCGAAGTGGAAGATGATTGGTATTTAATTTACGATGGAAGTCGTGCGAAACTCGTTCCTCTTTCAAGCAAATTCCGAGATTCACTCCGTGGTTTGTGCGGAAACTACAACGGAGAAGCAGCTGATGATTTCACCACGCCAGAAAACTGCGTTGTCCGAGATCCTCAGCAATTCGCGGCGTCATACGCCGTTGAAGAAGACGAACGAGTCAGGGCTATCAAGGCCAAAGCTCAAAAATCCTCGTGTCGCTTCGATGATACAATCTACGCTAATGTTATTTCACCCTACGACGCAGGTCGACACAGCGAAATCAAGCAAAGTCCACAGCAAGAACACCGCAAGAAGCAGGGGTCATCTTCTTCGGGTTGCACCAAACACCAAACTCGTTACGTCGAGGAAGAAAATGCTGGACAAATTTGCTTCACTGTTCGTCCTCTCCCCGCGTGCAAGGAATCTTGCACACCAAAGGGACATACCGTAAAGAACGTGCCTGTCCACTGCGTTCCCAAGGTCGGCATCAGCGAGCACTGGAAGAAACAGATCGACAAGGGTGCCAGCCCTGATTTCAGCTTGAAATCGCCGACTAAGATGTCGAAGATTCAAGTTCCTCAGCAATGCTCCCGTTGATTTTGATTTTGCCACAGCAAACGTGATATTAATGTTAATGTATATAGATTAGTTGCATTTAAAAAATGGAAAAAAAAATTGTAATTTATAAGGATGATTTTATTACTAATAAAATTTGTTTTCTTTGTTTGAAAAACAGCTTTTCCTCTCCTCGTTTTTTCTTATTCATTGTTCAGGTTTTGCTTCCAGTGTGTTCATCTTGCTCTTCCTTTTCTCCTCTTTCCAGTCCAGTGTAGTTACTGAAGTTTTCATTATTATTAATTCATCCACTGTTTATTCGTAAATTTCATTACTGGTACGTCTTTCTTTTCCTCCATATGCTCTTCCTCAAATTTCTTATTATTTTTGCCTTGTTCCTTTCTATTTATTATCCACGTTTCGTTTCCGTAGTTTTTGTCCAGGTTTTCCTTTTTTATTCTTAACATACATAGCTTTGAGTCTCCAAGTTTTCAAATTAATTATGTAGCTAAAGAGGTTAGAGGATTAGCCCCCTTAAAAAATGTAAAAATAAGTACCATTAATTATAATTCAAAATAGCATTTATAAAATCCAAATAGGAAGGCCTAACTACACTTATGGTACGTCGTTCTGCACCAAGCCCTAATGCATCAAATAACCGACGATCCAGTTTAAGTTCAAGCTCAAAGTTCTAGTTCCAGCTCAAGCTTCAAGTTCGAGTTCTGAGTCTTTCAGTTCTGTAAGCTCAGAGGAATACTGGCAACAAGAACAACCCCGTTTGAACGATCCTCCGGAATCACCCTTACTACCCTTATACATCCGTTATAAGGGACAATCGGTGAATTTTTCCGATAAAGTAAACGTTGGCCAAGCCGCTCAGAAACTGTGCCAACAAATTGCGCAAGAAATTCAATAACCTAGTCAAATTCCCAAACAACAAACTCTGGCTGAATTTGCCTTATTGGCGTCTCTCACTCATATAATGAACGAAAAGGAAATGCAAGACGTAGCTCATCAATTATATAGTAACGACAAGCAAGGTGCTTCTTGGAAGGTATATCGCGATGCAATTGCAGAGTGTGGAACAGGTCCGGCTTTGCTAATGATCCAGAGTTGGGTTGAAAATGCTGCAAAATCTCAGGTGAGGAGGCAGCTGAAGTCATAGCTACCATGAGCGAAGCCTACGCCAGCCTACAGAAGAATAAATGCGAACATTCAATTATTTAATCACTAAGCCTCACGTCCAACAACAACCTCACGTCAACGATACAGCAATTTTGTCGTACTCTCGACTTGTACGCAAAGTCTACGTCGACCCTTATATATCCCACAATCAATACCCCATTCATGCTTTTGGAAGTTTCCGGACCAAAAACGGCAAGCAATTCGTAACCAAGGAGTACATCCCGCACCTAACCAAATCACTCAACCAATCCATAGACCATGCCGACAGTCATAGAACACTCGTTTACATACGTGCTTTAGCTGAGGTGGGCCATCAGAATATTTTGGGCGCCTTCGAGCCGTATTTGGAAGGCAAAAAGAAGGCGTCGCAATTCCAGCATCTCTACATGGTCTTGGGACTCGACAGGCTGGTTAGGACAGATCCCAGAACAGCTCGCTCTGTTTTTTACAAAAATACCAAAATCTAGGTGAAGAGGAAGAAGAATTTTACTTGCATTTAAAAAAATGGAAAAAGCTGTAATCTATAAGAATGATGTTCAGGTTTTGCTTCCAGAGTGTTCATCTTGCTCTTTCCAGTCCAGTGTAGTCACTGCAGTTTTCATTATAATTAATTCATCTACATTCATTATAATTCGTAAATTTCATTACTGGTCTTTCTTTTCCTCTTTTCCTCCATATGTTCTTCCGCAAATTTTTTATTCATTTTGCCTTGTTCTTTTCTATTTATTATCCACGTTTCTTTTCCGTAGTTTTTGTCATGGTCTTCCTTTTTTATTCTTAACATATATAGCTTTGAATTTCCAAGTTTTTAGATTAATTATGTAGCTAGAGGGGTTAGAGGATTAGCCCCCAAAGAGGAAGCTTATGGTATTCGACATTTTTTTTTAAATTATTTTCTATTTTCTTGTATACTACCTACCAAATGTATTAATGCAATAAAATAAAACCGTGGTCTTAAGAAGTATTTCAATAAGGTTTAGTTTCGCATTATTTTATTGCTTTTCGATCAATAATTTTTGGTAAGCAGTCTACATAGCTCTATACCACCATTTATCATTTTCTTGATTTTCTGTTTAATGTTTTACATGAAATATTTTAAAATTACACCAGTTTGACAGTTATTCAAATTTGATTGGTGTTACCAACTGCTTACAAGCAGAGTTGGCCGAAGTTTATTCGAATAACGAATAAAGATTATAAAAATGATTCGTGAATTATAAAACACTTGGTATTGTTTTACGATTACTGTAATTTACTCAAAGTACATTTCGTCTTACAGCGTCATCAAAAGTTTTAATCAAAACAAATATAAAACAATACCCAACGTTTCGATCAAATTTTATTTGATCTCTTGGTATTCTAAAATATTTTGAAAAAAGTCAATTGTCTCCATTGATTTTGACGAAACGGTTGAAGAATTAGTAGATTTTAAATACCTTACCAAACCAAAATATTTTTTTTTCTATTGAGGAATGAAGGAGGGGAAAAGAATTACGTTTAGGTTTCACCAAAAAAGGCAAACAAATGTCTATAAATTTTATTAAATAGGATAAAATATATTTTTAAATATAAGATCAGCAATATAAATAATGAACTTAAATCTATAGAAATAAATAGTTGCTCGTTCCTAACGTAATCAAAAATTAACTATTCTCTCAAACGCACCTCTCATGAAAAGTATCATCACAATCATCACATTTAGTCATAAACAACTTCCAATTCTTGCGAACTTTCGCTAATACTATACATAAAGAAAGAAAACTTAAATATCTGTCGTTAATTTAACCAGCATCCTCGCACTTCGCGTGAATTAAAATTGACTAAACAATCGTTCTAATCCTGAATGAAAATTCACCAGCATCTTTAGTAAAATACTGCTTCTAACTACAACCGTTCGATTCAACAAGAACAAGTTTATCTCAGTACAACAGCTTCGACTGTCGCTGGCGAAATTTTTTTTTTTCACATGCAACCGCAAGAAGCGACTATCATGTTGCTCAAAAAAGTCGACGTTACAGTCTTATTATCTTGCATGTAAATTAGCTGAAGTTGTTCGTAGTGTGTCGGGGCACAGCACGGCTTCAATTCCAGTTTTGTTGGTTTTCTATTTCCACGACCAAACATTACCTTCTGTAACCAAAAAAAAAATTATTAATTTGTGTAAGCCAAAAAAAAAATTAAGAGTTTCTACCTGAATCAAAGAGTTATGCTGTGAACCGCTGAGTGTAAGAGAAGCAGCAGTTGCACAAGATCCTTTGCAGAAATACGCGTTATAACCAGGTGGTTCGATGATCCAGTCATTCCAACCAATATCAGCGAAAGAAATATATAAATTCTGTCTGCAACACTCGTTAACCCCTGGGGTGCAATTTAACTGGCGTTTACTCCTGCGTAATTGCCTTTGCTTCTGCGTGTGGGTATAAATGACCAAGAAGGGTTTTGACGTCTTCTCGAAGGACACTGGGGAATGGTAGATATCCATGCCGCAAGTTTTGCAAACTATGCTGATGGCGTGAGTCGGAGAGTCTTGGTATTCCAGCCAGTTTTGAACGACGTAAGTCACATCGACTTTCAACCAGCCTTCTACGAAAAAAGAAAGATTGAAAGGGGAGTTAAAACGATTGGGATGTTTAAAAATTTACCTGATAGACTAGTCTCTGTAATAGCGATCGGTTTGGTCTTCTGAAAACTCTTATTGGTATCCCAGTAAGCAACTTCTGAAATAACGAAGGTTTGATTGTGAGAATCCATTTGGTCTGGGATTTTGTGGAACCAAAGCTCTGCGGAACTGATGTCTGACGCCACCAAATCGGAGGGTAGTTTAAGAGGAACGCATGCCGAGGGATACCGAATTTTTCTGACGCAACGTACCTCATCTGGAATGCATAAAACGTCATGAGTCACAGCAAATTATAGTTGTTATTGTTGCTGCTCGGAAAGGGCGGAAAACCTTTTAGTTATCGTTATCGAAATTTTTCAGCGTAAACAGCATTATTATTTAGATACGTATTATTTTTATTTTTATTATTTTCAAAGAAATACCGAACTATGATCTGTGTTTATGCCGTTCCAGTACAGTACGTATCAACAACACTTCGCCACTGATAAATTGCGTTAAACAAACGGGACGACATTGTCAAAATCAGTAGCAATAAATTTTATTGCATTATGAATTATATTTAAAGTTGTAGTAAACAATGAGGAGGTTTATTTTAAAATCTCAGCTGTTTACATCGTTACATTCATTCCTTTTTTTTTTTTTGATTTAACCAATTTTGTCAAGAAATTAATTGTCAAATGCTACTGATCATGGACCTTATTTTAGGGGTCAATTTTTTCCAAGCTCCCTAATCAGCACTTGGAGATAACAAGACAGAGGACCGACTCCAGAATTATGATATCAAAGCTAATTATAAATTACTGATGTTTTATCAAAATTTAGAACAAGAACTTTAAGCCCATCATTCACAGATTAACTAATGCTCCAAAACCGAGAGCATTCATTCAAAAATATTTCAGTTTTTTGACCAGAAACTCAAACATTCGTCTCCACTTTTGGATTGCATTAAAAGTAAATCGTCCTATTTAAACCCAAGCCACCCCTCAAGACTATACAAAAACTACCTTTCTCTACTTTTAAAAATCTGAGTTACAATAATCTATTTTAATACCCCAAATAGGTAAACCCAAAGTAATTTGAACCCAATTAAAACTTACAATTACAAAATTACAATTTATCCAGATTGAGGGTGACAGATAAAAAACAAGTAAGAGGCAAAGCTTTTAAAATTTAAAAGACATATCGGGTATTAACATAGGAGATCCCTTTTTTTTATAAATAACTAAATATTACTAAATTTAGTTATTAGATATAAATTAGTAGTAATTCCTATTTTTGGTTTTCTGATTTTTCATCATTGTAAGTTTTTAAGATTTGATTGGGTTACGGTTAGTGGGTAAAAAAAAAGGTGATGCAATTTATTTAAAGAATTTACCTTCGTAAGGAAAAATCACAGCCTGCATAGTTTTGGCGTAATAGTCTTCAGAATAGACGCTGTATGCGTCGTTCTCGTGTAGTTTGGGCATGATACTATCGTTTTCCTTAATTGGTTTTGGTAAGTGAGGCATTTCAACCATGGGTTTCTCTTTGAGCCTTAATTTCTTGAGGATTTGGTTTTTGATGTACTCGACTCGTAGAGCGGTGATCGCCTCTTCGGTTAAATACCTGTCAGGTTCCTTCACGTTGTATTTCTTGTCGTCTTCAGTGATCGTGAATTTTTGCGAACAACCAAGGCACGTAGTTTCGGGAATTCCCATTGTCGCGGCAGGCGGTCTAAATTCGATGATGGAATCAATAACTGAACGTATACGTCGATGACCGCTTGCTGACAACGCCACTCGCGAAATTGACATTATGAACAAAATTACTATAATCACACGAAACATTGTTGTTTGTTTCCATGTACTCGCTTGTTTACAAATGTTTAAACAGAATTGTCTTGTACTGCACTCTTAAAATCTTGGTTTTAGTACCCCACTCTTCGTATCTTAACATTTCTCTTATGGATGATAAAGTGAACCTTGAACCTGTATCTCTCGGAACTAGAGTAGTCATGTATCAGTTTTACACGATAACCATTACGAAAATTTTGGACGCTTCTTTAACAATCCTACTACTACTACTACTACTACTGCCACTACTTAATCTTAACACTGATACTGCAGAGTTTACAAAACGATCGTATACATCGCATGTTATCTTTTTAAAACATCAATATCAATAAAGTTCACATTTATCAGTTTTCTAAAACAAGAACAAAAAATGCGGAA
The DNA here is from genome assembly GCA_039766575.1 of Serrognathus titanus. Taxonomy (NCBI): domain Eukaryota; kingdom Metazoa; phylum Arthropoda; class Insecta; order Coleoptera; family Lucanidae; genus Serrognathus; species Serrognathus titanus. The sequence goes on along the minus strand of CM077916.1, from coordinate 4,499,852 downwards.
ATCAAAAACGTACGCATTATGAAACACATCCCCAAACTTACACATGCAATTTTGAAATACTTTTAAATTTAGGGCCAAGTAGTTGTTAACACAATTGTAGAATTTATATTTGCAAATTGTTACTAAAATTAAGACACCTACACAAAATAGAAAATGTTCACTATTGACTGTAGAGTGATGTTTGTAGTAAAATATTACACATTTTTAAGAAAATCGTGTAACGCAAATAATAGTAGATGGATTATCATAAATTGTGTAAATTAATTTTATAGACAAAATGTAAATTGTTGAATTAAATACTATTACATATAGACGATTTTTTCATTTATTTAGTAAAAATTGACATATATTTAACACAGTGTTTGGAAATTAATACAGTAAAGGATAGTAAACTTTTACCCAATTTTAACACCTTGTGTTAACCATCACTCAAATTGTGTTACTGGTTCCATACATAGTGTGAAAATTTTAATACTGTACACATCTCTAAGGAAGAAGGTCACAACCGAGTGCTCAGAGCCGCTGATAACGAATTTTGACTTTTAATCGGGCAACTAAAGATGTGAGTCGAACCTCGTCTGGACATGTGCAGATCTTGTGAAGAAATTCACAGGCTGGTATATTGTAGAATTTATTCTGACACTTACTCGACAAGTTCGGGAATAGAGACTTTGGTGAAGCTGACCAGAATGTCCTAGTGAGTCTAAGGATATCTCGTGAATTTTTTGGACGAAGTGCCGGGAATTGAGGATGAAAGTTTCACTTTTCCCAGCAAAAGGGATGTGTGCTAGATATTTGGAGACTTTGTAGGTTGGTGAGTTGATTACGCTTACTATGGGACGTAAAGGTGTATCAGGTTTGTAGATTTTAGGGAGACCATAAAGTCTGGGTATTCTGGAGTCACGGGGATCAAGATTTTTTGTGTTTCTGAAAGAGCAGAAGAAGATTTTTATAATAATTTTATATAAAGTAGGCGACAGTCAAACACAGACAAACCTGTTTTTGTTTATTCGCAGAGTCACAGGCTGGAATATTGTAGAATTCATTCTGACACTTGCTCGACAAGTTTGGGCTTGGGTCATCTATAGACGTTCAAAAATAACATACAGGAATATTTAATTTAGAAACGTTCCTATTTACTTTACATTTATGCGTTAATTATGTATGCTAAGTCTTATGAATACGAAAAAAACAATGATTACCATGACTATGATACCAGACAAGCCACAAATACGAGATTGCCTTTTAACCGTTTAATTGTCGGACAAAAAGGCTATGTGTTCATGAGTGCTATAGTCTTAATAGGATTACATCTCTATGGAATGGTGATATAACCCAAAGTTCAAGACTTTTTGAATCTAAACTTAAAGAATTTTTAATATCTAAGGCCTTCTATAGTATCAGTGAATTTTTGGGAGATTGAAGATCTATGTTTCTGTGCATCCATAACTTCCTGCAATTAGCTAGCTGATTAGGTATTATTTTTATTATGTTATTAGGTATTATTATTAAGTTATTTAGTGGTTTTGTAGGATTTAATTTAATTTTTCCTTCTTTTTGGCTTGCAATCTGCACTCTCTTCTGTGTACTATCTTTTATTGATTGATAATGCGGTCTGTTGATTTTGTCTATTTTTCTGACTTGTCACGAACCTGCGAGGAGGCTTTTTGTACTACTTCTGTAAGGTCTGACTAATAAATTTATTATTATTATTTACCTGCAAATAATTTCTCCAGCACGGTATTGAATTCACGTTCACACGGTTTATTTTTCACAAATTCATTCATTATAAATAGGCGACAGTCAAACACAGACAAGATTTAATAATTTTCAAATTGCAGAAAACTTTCATTGTGATTCTATTATAGTTTACACAATGTGTAGAACTTTCTACAATAAAATGTAAAAATAAACTCTTCACAGTCTGTTGTAGTAAATTTTTACATAAGATGTAGAATTTTTTAAAACAAAGTCTGAAACTTTATCTTCACACTTACGAGAATTTATTGTAGTACAAAAGTCAATTAATATGGAACTTTTTACATAATTTAGTTACAAACAAATGTGAGCATTTTTGAAGTAGACGTGGAAATAAATATATCTGAATTATTTTAAAAATGTTCGACAATTGTGTTAATAATTTCTCCACCTCCATTTCACAGAATGTTGTGTTAAATCTCATTTTGTCATTTCTCTCTGTGCAATTTCCAGTATTATTGTTAATTTCTCAGAAAACAAAAAAAAATCGTATAATTTAAATAATTGACTTTTTAATTTTTACATATTTGTGTTGTTGTTAAGAGACGTAACGTATTAGTTTTCTTGCTTAAAGAAGACATTACAAAAAAAATGAAGAGTGTACTTGAAAGTAACAAATGAAGTTTGCTCACTTTAGTACTAGGCCCCTCAAACTTCCTGAATTATCATCAATAATAATTCAAAAGAAGATCCTCGCTCCTAATTTTATGCTACAGGTCCAATACACAAAGAAAAAAAGAATAGTAACACAGTTGTCGTACAAATAGCTCCAGAAACAAATTGATTTAGATTTACACATTTGTTTGGCATAATAGTATTCTTGTAGTAAAATTACAAACATTGAATTGGAATTTTACTACAAGAATGTTGACACTGTGTAAAGATAAAGTTTCAACTCTTTGTTGTAAAAAATTCTGCACCTTATGTAAAAATTTACATATTGTGATGATTTTATTTTCATATTTTGTTGTATAAAGTTCTACACATTGTGTAAAAAGCGCGCCTTTTTTATTAAAACGCCTTTACAAGGGCGTCCATTTTGTTCTACACACCATTTCTTATTAACAAAAGACGAACACGGGGGGGACCTGACAAAAAACAACATTTTCGTTTCAAGACAAACAAAACATATACAGGTCTCCAAAACCTCTTGAAAAGTCCAAAAATGCCTTTTTATATATACATCAAAAAAATTTCTTAATGAAACTTATGTAGGTTTCAATTCTGCATAATTTAAAATTACTTCCAACTACAGGTTGGTTCGTTTAAAAGTTACGTACCTTAACTTATCATTTTTTAAATGGCACAATATATACACTTCTGGACAAAATTAAAGGACCACCAAATAAACTTGAAATAACTTTTCCAATTTACAAGTTATTTTTAATAGACTTTTCACATGTCGTAAACTGACGTTTACTAAACACAATTTAAATAGTGTGCCATGAAACAATTAACAATAACAAGGCATTCTCTGCTAGGAAACGAAAAGTCAACCAAAAAGGCCTAATTGTTGACATCTTTTTAAGTCATTTAATTAATAAAGCGTGCTTTTTGTTTCGAAAATTAATGAATTTGTTTGCATTAAGTTAATTAAATATGTTTGGACGCCATTGTAGACAAGAAGTATCCCAAATCATTATTCTTCTTCGTGAAGGATATTTACAGAGAAAAGTTGCTGGAATTCTAAATACCAACAGATCTGTGGTACAGAAGGCCGCAGCACGGTTTAGAAACACTGGTAGTTTCAAGAGAAGACGCGGACAAGGTGCTAAAAGAAAAGCAACACGCAGAGAAGATCGCTTTATCGAACTTCAGAGTTTAAGAAAGCGGTTTGTAACATCTCGTGAATTAAAAAATGATCTTCGATTAGCCAATGGAAAAGAAATTTCTACCAAAACAGTAAGAAGAAGACTAAAAGAAGTCAATTTGTCTGCTAGAAAACCAGCAACCGGTCCACCTACGCACAAAAGAAATCGCTTAAACTTTCGTCAAAATCATCAAGGGACAGTGGAACTTCCTTTTGTTTTCGGACGAGTCCAGATTCCTTCTAAGCAGAAATGATCGCCATGCTCTTGTCATACGAAGACCAGGCGAGCGATGTGCACCATGTACCATTCGAGAATTTAACAAATTTGATGAGGGGTCTGTAATGGTTTGGGGTGGCATACAATTTAATGGTCGTACAGAATTGGTTTTGATACGAAATGGGTCGCTAACAGCAAGAAGATGTAAAGACGAGATTATTGTAGCCCATGTTCATCCATTTGCCGAAACTTTCGGCAATGGATTCATTTTTATGCAAAATAATGCCAAACCTCATACAGCTAACATTGTCACAGCTACGTTGAGAGGTGCAAATATCCAAAGTTTGAGTATCTCTGGGATCAATAGGGCAACAAAATTAAAAATGCACCGAGACCACCAGTAACACTTGAGCTCTCTAACATGCTTGTTCAAGAATGGGAACAGAGACCTCAAGAAAGTATACGAAACTTAATCTCAAGCATGCCAAGAAGATTAGCAGCGTGTATTGCTGCAAGAGGAGGGCATATACGCTATTAATAATTTTAGTTTCGTTAACTTATTACAAATTAGGATATAAGTTCGTGAGAAGACCAATGGTATTTTAAAGATTTAAAGTATTTTAAAGTTTGTTAAATTTAATAGCCCTTAAATCAACTAAACTGTAAGGAACACTTAGATTTATATATTTATTCGTTTCATTAAATTTCGTTATCTTGTTTTAAATTTATTTTGAATTTTACTAGTGCTCCTTTAATTTTGTCCAGTTTTCTACAATTTGTAAATGATTAAATTATTAACTCGTTAGAAGAAACTACAACTGGATATGTTAACGTCTTACACATTTTTTTTTTTTAATGCGTAATATTTTACTACAAGCATTATTCTATTTATTATAGGAGTTTTCATTTTAGTATCAATTTGTACAGAAATAAATCCTACGGTTGTGTTAATGAATACCGTTGTTTTCTCTCTGTGTAATTATTTTCGTCTGTCACCTTGTCCTTGATTCCTTATGAGTTGGATCATGTATCCTGATGGGGCCTGAAACACGTGTAGATACCAGAAAATCGCCAAGTAACTTCCTAATGTTACATAACGAGAATAAAACTTTTACGACATCTTAGAAGTATTACGTTCGTTTCGCAAGTATCGTGACGGTGCGTTTTAAATTTAGCTAAACGGGCCCGAAGATTTCCTCGGACTTTCGAAACAATGATAAAATTATACGAGAACGTGCGATTTTTTTTCATTGTACAGCCACATTTATTTTACAAGCCGATTATAATAACCCTGTGAGGGTTATCAGCAGTCGCAATGGCGACGCAAATAGAAATTTTCAGTTCTAATTCATATTTTGCGTATTAGATTTTTATATAATTCATTTCAGACTCGTTTTAGGACAATTCCTTTCATTGTCTCCTACTCTGGAATTATATTTTCATTTCATAGTCCTCATCATCTTTTTCTTTTCCACGATCCATTCGCCCCAAGTACTTTCTTTCCTGTGACCAAACTAACTCGACCGTCTCTTCTCTATCTATTTTAGTTTAGATTCTTTTTCGTGATTCCTCGTACAGAAATATGAGGGATGTACGAAGACTAGTCTCTCCTCTTTTCTTTTAAATATCGTTTGAATTTAACCAAAAGAGAAAATTTTTTTTTACTTAATCTTCAAAAGAATTGGACGTTTGCTTTTTCCATCGAATTACTGGAAGTTACTGTGGCCTGTCAAATTTTGAAGCTTTGTCTGTTTCAGTATAACCTTATCTCCTACCACCCATTGATAAGTCTTTGTATGTCTTTTTATTTCGCTTGCTAATATCAGAGTTTGTGATGTGTGGTTGATGATGGGGTGAAACTTTGTCAAAAAAAAAAACTTCTGCAGGAGCTTTTTCAGTTGTTGAGCGATAATTTATTAACAATTGTTAAAAATTACTGGACCATTGCTTTCCTGTATTGTCTTCTGTAAAGTGCCTTTCCACTTCTCCATTTTCTTCTGGTTATCTTCAGTGTCTTTTTTATTTTCATTTAGTCATCGTCTTTTTTTTGTCCACAAGCTACTCATCTCAAATTGTTTCCTTGCTTAGGGATACCTGGTATATTCATACATATTGGAGTACAATTGGAACACGACAAGAGTGTAGGCATTTGCCTTTTTATTTTTCTTTAAAAATACTATGCATATCGTTTGAATTTAATAATAAAAAGATGACAAAACTTTTTCAATTCTTAACAGAATCGAAGATTTGGTTTTTACATAAAATTACTGCAAGTTACGAATTAATTTGGAAAAGAGTAGTTTCTTTTTTTGGTTTCAAGAAAACAAAAGAAAAGGAACGAATGAAGCAACTTTGACATTTTGAATATATATATTTTTTTTAATAAATTGCTGTTTTTGACAATTGGGATAATATCGATAAATTTGTGGCAGAATTCTTCAATAATAAATTATTTTAAGCTTTTAAATCTCTTATTTTTTTTAATATTTATAATGATAAATATAAGGCAAATGTATTAATAATTATTAATTTGCTTTTAATCATTTAATAAACAATTGGAGTTTTAAAAAAATAACCTTTGTTCAAACTGTTGTATGAACTTTTTTATTGTTGTTTTAATTTTTAATATTTAATAATATAGAAATTAATTGAAACTGCAGAAGTTTTTTAGACGATTAACAAAAAAAAAGTATTGTAATTTTTCAGGTGATGAAATTTTTAGGTGGTTCGCCCTCATACACGTATGTACCATACATGAAAATATGTGGCGTATTGCATAAGCTCTGCCTTATACACACATGTATGTGTTTGTATATAAACACGCACATAGAAAGCGATTGGTCAGAGTTAGATAAACGATAAGTGGCAAGCAGAAACTCCCATTAATGTATAATCATGCATTAAATGTATGATTTTAAGGAGGTTATGGTTCAGAAGTTTCTGTAGATGTACTACATAATTCAGATATTCAAGGCTCTTTGTACTAGATTTTAATGAGTTGAAAAAATTAATTATTTTACTGCGAAATTATTAATAATTCTAATCTAAATATACACAAGAATGTGATATCGGGGGGCATTTTTGAGAAACGTAGTTTCCGACTTTCTAATCAAAATTAATCCCTCGCAGATAACGTCTAAGCTGATTAGGATTTTTTAAAAATTTTTAAATCAATTCGCGCGCATCGAAATGTATAATTATGTCAAGTTGCGCTTTAAATTCCTAATTGCACAAGAGAAGTGTTCCGGATTCAATAAAAACACCAAATTATCTACGAGTGTTTATTTTTCTTAAGATTAATTTTGACTTCTAGACCTATTTAAAAAAAATCGTCAAATATTTTTTCCTTTCATTTTTTTCTAATCGTCCACGTGCAAACAGGAATTTTTTAATCACATTACCAGGGCGTGCTGCCTCATCAATAATTTCGTCCATACATCTCAAGAATTCGTTCTTTATTTGCATAGTTGTGGTGTTTCTATTTCAGAAGATTTCTTCACGTTTCAAAGTACAAGTCCGGGATCACTACCTAACCTTCAGTATTCATCTGACTCATTAATCCACCCGCATAAATTTATCATTTAACCGCAATCTAACTAATTAAAAAAAATCACTCCCAATTAGATAATTTTTTAATTATTGCCTTTGCTCAGCATTGATTATTTTAGTTCTTTAAAAACAAAGTATGTAAATACCGTCGTAACTTCAACGCTATGTAATTGTTTGTGATCGGGGAAAATTGAAAAACCATTGCTGAAAGCTTTTTATTTCAGCGTGAAAACTACCACTGGTCAAATTTATTAAATAAATAAATACATTGCTGTAATCACTGACAAATTTTTCTTATCTTATTAAGACAGTTTTAGGCTACCCTCTATTTTTATACAAGATTTGGTTCAATTTTTTCAACAATTATGCTGCATCACGCAAGTAAAACCGTTTGAAAAAATAGAACGTGTTCTATATTTCCAAAAAAAGCCAAAAAACTCCTGCTCAAATATTAGTACACAGAGAAAAAACAATGATATTTGTTAGTACAATTGTAGAATTTATACAGTGCTTGTCTAAAGTCAGTTCACCAAAACCCAAATCAATATACAAAAAATTATTTTAACGGACACTTAAAATTCGCACTATCGCTATCGTTTCACTATCAACTGATAGCTTCGTCAAGCGACAGTGCAAATTTTGAATGCCCGTTAAAATCATTTATTATACAAATTTTCATCCAAAAAGCAACTACTTCAAATACAAATCGATATAAACAACAAACACTAATTTTTGAAAATTTTGTTGCAAATCGGTTTTGATTGCAGTGGATCGGACATCCTCTGTACAGCTGTTTCGGCCCTATTTGGGTCCTCGTCAGCAGAAGCGTAGCTCGAGACTGCCACTGCAAACCAAACCGAACTGTCCAAGGTTATTCGCAATTGCGATGTAATAATAATGAATAGTTTGAATCACGACATCCTGCGATCACTTTTTGACACAACATTGTATAGAAAATGACAAATTGCAGCTAGTTTGGTTTGCAGCGGAAGTCTTGAGCTACGCTTCTGCTGACGAGGCCCCAAATAGGGCCGAAATAGCTGTACAAAGGATGCTCGCTTGAGGGATCCACTGCAATCAAAACTGATTTGCAACAAAATTTTTAAAAACTTTCAATATGCTTTGACAGCACGCTTTAATCCGCTAGGTGGTGCTGTGCGCACTACGAACTTCAAAAATCCAAATAGTAGGGTGGGTTAACCCCCCTATTATGTAATTCATAACGACATCGTTAAATAACACCGCATTTCTATATACTGATCGGTCAAAATATGTCATTTAATAATTTGCGTTATTTAACTATGTCGTTATGAGTTACGGAATAGGGAGATAAAGGCCATTTTCATAATCGAATTTAAAGGCGACTTTAAAATGAAAGTCACAAACAAAAGTGCTTTTACATCTGAACCTGACTTTAATTTAAAGTCTGTTTTAAATTCGATTATGAATCTGGCCCTAAGTGACATATCATTTTAAAAGAATATTAATTCTACATCCAATGACGCTATCAGTTTTTAACAGTCTTCGTTTATTTTTGAGTTAATAACAAAAAAAAACTGTGCCAGTTTAAAGTTGGTTCACCTCCGAGTTTGAAACAAAATGAGGTAGGAAATTGAAAACAAAAACCAAATCAAAGTACATAAAAAGTACAGGGAGATCGAAATTGATTGTCTTGATCCTACTTTCCACGAGCTTCATATCGATAATTGCATCCAATTATTAAAATGTAGTTAGCAACGTAGAGAGATCCGGGGAAGTTACTAAATATTCCAAGATTTTGTTGACTGTTCATTGCCGTTCATTTACGAAAAATGGTTTATTTCATTTTCATAGCAATCTGATTAAAGAATAATTATGTTCTTTATTAATTAGGTTAGGTTTAGATGTAAGTTTCATGCATATCACTGCTTTTCGTTCTAACTTTCATGCAATAGATGTATATATTGATATCAAGCTCACGAAAAGTAGTATAGGATCAGGACAATCAATTTCGATCTCTCTGTACTAAGTCCAGATGTATAATTACTTTAGAAGATGTACTAGATGGCGCTGTGCGTGCTATGAATTTCGAAATTTTAAATAGCAGAGTGATTTAAGTGACTTATTATTTGAAAAGGACTTCAATTTTACAACCAATGACGTTATCAATTCTTAGTTTCTAGTATTTGTTTTTAAATTTGTAACAATATAAGACATTAATCATCGTATTTCTCCACTATTGTAACTGGAAAGCTATTGAAGCTATAAAATGTTTTATTGTCAGGAATTAGAATATTTACATAAATACGTTTTGTTAATCTCCTTTCATTTCATTTTTATTATTATTTTTAACTATTGTAAAAATGTTAACGTCATTGCTTGTAAAATAACGTTCTTTTCAAACAGTATGTCACCCTGTTATTTAAAATTTTGAAATTCATAGCGCGTACAGCGCCATCTAGTACGTCTTGTAAAGCAGTTATATCTCTAGACTTAATACCGTGCATTTAATTAAATTCCTAATTAAAGTAGGCCATGACTTCAGTGTTTTTTCTCCTAAAGGTTAACAACATTGACAGCTGTCCAATTCATTGTTTGTGCTAACATAACCTCCTAACACAAACGCGTTTGTGCATTCAAGATGAAGCACAACATTTTAAGCGTTAATGTTGTTTTGAATTGAAGTAATTAAGTGTTTCTTTGAATTTTGAGTTTACACATTTTTTTTGTGTGATGTCATGGTTAGATAATATGACACTGACAGTTATTGACAGTTGTCCCTCATTCTTGTATTGAGCGTCGCCAACTTTATAAAAAAATCACAACTTACTTTCATGAGGAATTCATTTGAAGGCACAGTACCATTTATGTAGTTGGATTTGGTTTTTGTTTAAACTTTTTTTTTTTATTTTTGTTTCAAAGTTAACGCGTAGGCGAAACAACTTTAAAGTAGCACATGTTTTTTTGTCATTAACTCAAAAAGAGATGAAGACCATTAAAAAGTGACAGGGTCATTGGATGGTGGAATTAAAATTCTTTTAAGAAGCTATGCCAATTAACCCACCCTGCTATTCAAACAGCGCCACCTAGCGGATATTCTAAAGTAGCTTTATCTCAAAAAGTAATATTTTTGATGTGTATTGATTTGGTTTTTGTCTGAACTTTCTATCTTATTTGGTTCTAAAATTAACAGGGGAGAACTGACTTTAGACGAGCACTGTATCTAGAAATTGTTACTAAAATGAAGACATCTACAATAAATAGAAAATGTTTGTAGTAGAGATGACCAATGGGTATTCGGGTACCCGTTTATTTAAATGGAACCGGTCCCTCTTTACACAAATCACGTGATTACACCCCACTTCGATACTATTCTACAATTTGTGTAAGATGTTAACATATACAATTATATTTTTTTCTAACGAGTTAATAATTTAATCATTTTCAAATTGTAGAAACTTTTTATTGTAGTTTTAGACAATGTGTAGAACTTTCTACAACAAAATGTGAAAATAAAATCTTCACAGTCTGCTGTAGCAAAGTTTAAGGTTTCAAACATTATCTTCACACTTACGAGAATTTATTATAATACAAATGTATGGAACTTTTTATTCCACAATGGAGCAACAGTTTTGCTACAAACAAAATATATCTGATTTTTTTTTATTTTCAACAATTGTATTAATAATTTCTCCACCTCCATTACATTTCTTTCTGTGAAGAAATTGAATTAAATCTTGCTAAAAGAAAATGGTAGAGGTTCTCAAAAATTTATTTGAACGTGCCAAAATATTTAGATTTTTTTTTTAACATTTCCGAAAATTTCGTTTTTTTTTAATCAGCTTAAATTCGTTGATTATCTTTTTTAGTTTTCGGTAACAGAGTTCAACGAGGATTAAAATGTTTTCCTTCTAATCGAAATACTTCGAACATATAAAGATAAAGCGCGCGTACTTTGATTAATTAATTAGCAAGCATCCTCGAAAAGCCGAATCGAATTTAATTTCCTGTTTTCTGCGCTTCTAAAAATATGACGGATTTCTCGCATAAACAAGTTTGTTTCTTCAGTATTTTGCTGAAATTACGTGTATGATTGATTGGGTGTTGTGGTGCTGCGGCGCTGATAACGTCGGAAAACCAAAATTAATTTTCGAGAAAATATCGCGTGTAATTAGAAAGTTGCTACCAAGACCGGAAACAGAATCGAATTTGGAACTGACGATATGATTCATGGATGACTTGTGGAAGATCGCTGTTTAGTAATCGATTTTTCGTCTAGGAATATCTTATGTAATTATGAAATATATTAACTTAGCAATTTTTTTTCTGTTTGGTTTGACCCTTGCGAAAGTATAACGAAATCATCGAACATAAAAAACAACCTAGTAAAATATTTTGCTTAGAAACAAATTTATTTTATTAATTGCTGCCAAACAATTGATATAATTTAAAAGAAATGATTTATAGGATCAAAATGTGTTGACCTATTTTTTTTTCTGGGTGTTATATATTCATGTTTACAAAATATGACACATTAATTGGTGTAAATTATTCTCAACGTGAATGTTAATATTAACGCGTGCACGCGGAGTGCGTACAGTAGCACATAATTTATTTTTATTTACGTTTCAAGGAATCTCCAAGATGTTGTACTCTGATCTCTACGATAAAGAAGTGATTTGTTGAAATTCCTTAGTAAACAATAAGTTATTATCGAAGAAAGAAAGAGAACAAACTCGACGATAGATATATTATGTTTTTATTTGAATATTTTTACTCTGCAACAAAAGATGATGAAACTGTTTATTTCTATTCAATTGCTCCGCGCATAAAAAAATATATATATATTTTATTTAAACAATACCGAAAAAGTAACTCGAACCTGAAAAATCGAACTGATTAAAGAGAAACGTACGCGGATGTTAACATCAAAGTGCTGATAAGGACATAGGGAACAGAAACGACTAAAATACTCCTTGAACTTTAACTTGCTCATTTTTAACGTAGTACAACGCGTATTACACCAAAATTCAACTGATTCAAGCATTTTCAATTTTCTGCTGAATTTTAAGTGATAAAACTGTTGCTAAATTATTTTATAAATAAAATAATGCTGACTTATTTTTCTCGAATAATTATCAAACTGAAAACAACCTCCGGAAACTTATAGTTATTAATAGCCTGTTCGACTAAGATAACGCATTACCAGAGGTAATAAGAACCTCCAAGAATTATCCGGGTAATAAAGAAAACTAGACTTTAGTCGTACGAATTGACGAATTGCTAATTAGATTTAAAGAATATGCCGTGTACGCGAGTTTTTCTTTTATCTTCAATAGATAAGGAAGTGTCTTTGGAAACTTTCAGTTATTTCGACTATTTGACAAAAATTTCATACTTTGACCTCATTTAAAAGCGGACCCAATTTATCTATGCATTAATACGTACTTTTATGTACCTGCATTTTATGCCAATAATTTAACGACGTATTCAAATAACTTCTCATTAATTTAGAATCAACATTTTTGAAATGGCAATCATTACTTTAGAACATTTCAAAAAAAAATGGCCCTTCGTTGAGAATCGAACGAAAATTGCGTTCAACTCTTTGTAACAAAACTGATTTTCTTCATTTATAAATTTAACACTTTTCATTGTCAGGCCTTATGAAAAATCTAAATTAATAAATAATTTTAACTAGTTATACAGGGTGAATGTTAATTGTTTCGCATATTGTCTTTTAGTATTCAAGAAATTATTTTCGTCGTAGGCGGCCATAATTTTATATTTGAGATCCCGTTGCAGTTCGGAATAACTTCTCCAAGAAACATTTTCGTATATTTGATAAAATAAAGGTACTTTACTCTTAAGCCGATTTCAATTATTTTGATCTCCTCGGTATACGATAACAGGTATTCGAATTTTGACAAGTGTATTTTGAATAGGAGAAAATGCAGGAACTTTCACAAAGAATACTTTTTTCTGAGAAATCAATAATAAAAAAGATTCCTACGCGGAGTGACTATCCATAGTTCCGCCCCAAAAAAAAAAAAACGTGTAAGAGAATGAACGTTATAGATTACGGGGGAAATGTTTAAAAAATTCTACGAAATGAATTAAAAATCATCCCTAAAAGCATGCATATATTGGTAAATTGGTGTGTAAAGTTTTATTTCATTGACTGCACACATACAATGTGACCTTGATACGCATCTGAATTTGGTTTTATTGCGTGTTTAATAGCTAAAAACGAAAGTCTAATTGAATTAAAATTTAAAAAAAAATACTAAACATTTTTAAAACGAAAATTTGAATTACTTTCGTCTTGTAATGCTTTATTTATTTACTTGCCAAAAGAGGTGTTGAAAGTGGGGCCGTTGTTATCATTATTTTAATACAATTTTTATTGAATAATTTAGTTCAGGTGATTTGCATGTGTTTGTCAATAATTTCGGAGCTCGTACTTCAGCTGTTTAAAGATCAAATTCAGGTCCGACGCCGTAATAGTAGTAATAAAATTATAAATCACCTTTATGAGTGTGTGTTTATTTCGTTGATTTGCTGCGTTTTCTTAATTGTTTTGGGTATAATTTACTTCTCGAGAACTAATGTACATGTTTCTTTTCGTGGTTTTGCTTTTTGGCATATCAATTAACAGTCACCCTGTATTGTAATTCTCTAAACGAATAATAAAATTTATTTTCTTTTATAGAGTAACACTTGGAAAAATAAACAAAAATAATTATTCCCTGGTTCCTTTTTCTGTTATTTTGCATCCTACTTAGGCCCGTTTTATCAATCACAAGTTAACTCCAATTTTCAGTTTGTTCCCGTAGTACCAACTATGAAGACAATTGTTGCTATGATAATTAACTGAAAGTTAGAGTTAACTTAAAGTTAACTTGTAATTGATAAATTGGGCCTTAGAGGTTTTATTTAACATTGAAAAATTAGGGCGGCCTTGAAAAAGTGCTTTAGAAACTGTTTTAGAGCGTTTTCGATTGAGCACATTCTTGCACACTCGAAATATCTTCATCTCGTGTTATCACATGAGGTTAAAAAAAGATGCAAATATGCTGGAGTGCAACCGGTGCAGCTGAATCGAAAACGCCATTATTAGATAGCAAATGACAATATGCATTCGATATTTGAAACAGAACAAAATGAATTAGTAATAAAAGACTTTTTCCAAGTTTATCAATCACAAGTTAACTCTTACTTTCAGTTTATTCCCATAGTAACAACTATGAAGACAACTGTTGCTGTGACAGTTAACTGAAGGTTAGAGTTAACTTAAAACTTGTAATTGATAAACCGGGCCTTAGAGGTTTTATTTATTTAATATTGAAAAAATTAAGGCGGCCTTGAAAAAGTGCTATAAAAACTTCTACGTCACTGTTTTAGAGCGTTTTCGATTGACCGCATTTTTGGCGGACACTTTAATTCCACCAGTATTCCCTTTGTCCACTTTGCAACTCGCTTTTGTTTTTTGTGGTAATTGTGAAAGGTAAAACCTACAACTTCTGCATTAAAGTTTAATGGCTCCTAGGCTGCGTTCACACTGATGAAGCAAAAACGTTTTAAGATAAAATAGAGAGCGTTTTTTCGATGCCTTAAATAGGACCAGGGACACTCTATTACATCAAAATAAAAAGCACGCTGAAACAGTTGAAGTTTCACAATACAATGTAACGTTTTGTCTGAAAAAGTTTTTGCTCCATCAGTGTGAGCGTAGCCTAAAGGCAAGGCTCTAGATGGAGTATATATTCACCTACGTTTATGCAACCAGCATTACATCTCTGCTCGCGGATAATCTAACCAAGTTTAGAATTCTTTTAAAAAGAAATTAAATGAGTAATACCTGGAAAATGCAATATTAACAAACGTTCTTACTTTATGAATCATCATCATTAAGTTATATAACAAATTTTGATTGGCTTTCGATAAGAGATTGATAATCTTAATTTATACTCGGTGGAGTGAAGCAGGCGCCATCTAATAGAAGTGACTCAAAGTTTGCCAAATTTGCTGATTTATTGAGATTCTTAATTAGAACTTTATTATCTCAATTTTCCCCAGATAGTGGCCCCTTCAAAATTCACATAGTCAAATGATTAGTCAAGAGATATGTCAAAAATATTGATAATACGCTTACAACTAATAACAGTAATTTGGTAATGGATCGAAATAAATCAAACCAACACAGATCTTATTACTTTTATATTTATTGATGATAAAATATAATAAAAGAACATATATTTGTTGCTCGTTTTAATAAACAATATATACCCTTCTCGACTAACAATTACTAAACAAACTAACGCATATAATTAGATAAAACATTCCACCATACTTAAAAAATTGGACTTATTAGCACATAAACGGGTAAGAGTTAAAAAGGAACTGCTTATATTTAATTGCGCAATAGTAAATAATTTGCGTAATTAAATATAAGTTACATCTGCCATGTAATAGACGACAGAAACTGAACGCTAATATGATTTGGCAAGATGTTAAAATGCAATATGAAGAGAGATAGCATTAGACATGTGATTGCTGACTACATATAAAAGCAAAGTAGATCAACTAAGTAAACAATATGAACTTAAGATATCCATTGGACGTTCCTGTACCTTACTTTTAAGTTATGACAATCCATGCACCGCTTCTTAAATGATAGTTAATAAAATATATCGTGGACGAATTTATCAGAACACGCGGTTTTTGGTTACGTAAGAAAATTATGTTTAAAAAAAAAAGAACATTTAAGCCTAAGTAATAATTAACTAACGCTAAAGAGAGATCCAGATACGTCCATCACTTTAATAAACACGGGAATGTTAAAAAGGCAAAATAACATGCTCACAACACCGCCTGAAAATTTCTCGAATATTTTTTGCTGCTAGAATGAAAACAATTATATAATACTTTTCTTTGTTTATCAATTAAATCTACCTCTACAACAAACTATTATCTGATTAAATCATTCCCCCCTGACTTTGCAACTAAATAAATTAAACTTAAAACTTAATAGTTTTTTTTTAATTACATACTAAAAAAATTGTACTAATTGATTAAGTCGTTTAAAAATATAATTAATTAATTGTTGTTAAAAATACAAAACTTTGTGAACTGGGGGCTGGAAATATTTTAATCCGATAATAAACACTTTAATGTTAACTTCCAACAAACGTTTGCTTATATTAAGTAGGTGCCAGTGTTGAACGTATTGCAGTTTACCAGCACGTTACCTGTACTCTAGAGTTACACGATTAGATTCGTTATTGCGTTTGATCACAAGTAAAGCTTGCCCAAAATGAATAACAATATTCGTAGTGTGTTATGCCTCGAGTCTACTCACCAAATCTGCAGCTATTTATAGAAAAATATTTTTCTCGTTGAAAACCTCATTACACAACTAATAGTTTATGATCTTGAACAATACTGTAACGGCGAGAAACACAATAAAACTACACAACATCGCTCCAAGTGAATTTAAGTGTGACTTGTTACCGCCAATAGATTGTCGCAACTTAAAATAAACAAGGACCTGACTAAAACATTTCATATAAAACGGATAACTAATTCGTTACTCTCTTAGTTCCTAGAAACTACCCGACCTGAGCAAGGTGACACCCGGTGAATGTGATGTCGGGACGTAGAGGTGCTCCTGCCCGGGACGGGTTCACAGCCACGCAACATTCACGCCCATTCAAAAAAACAGTTCAGATCACAGAGTTTCACTATCGGTTGCAAGGCACTGGCCATCAATTGGTCTCATAGCTTGTAAGCAACGCAGCATCTACAGGCTCCATACAACTGGGACAGGTTAAACTACGCATGAGCCAATCATCAATGCACGCCATGTGATAAGTATGCATACAAGGCAGGTAACGAACGGCATCGCCAACTAGAAACTCAACCATACAAATAACGCATTCCCGTGCCTTCTTGCAACCATCGTAAGTGCCAGTAGGCAAATGCTGTATTAACCCGATTCTCTTTGCTATTTTCACTTGCTCCTCCTCAGTCAGCTGGGTCACGGATCGTGTCACGCTCGGGGACGGGTGATAAACAGGAGAAGCCGCCTGAATGGGTAACGTCTCCTGGAATCACAGCTCGTAAAACACAAGACACAAGCGAGATACTTACGTACCTGATAAGGGGATGGTCCCAGCTGATCTGAGGATGTTTCCCTCACACTGTCACTACCGCGCAACAAAGATATATCATCGGTGGTAGCTCTCTTCAAACAATTACCCATTTTGCCTATTCTGGTCACGCATTTAATTTAATATTAATTATTTCTATTCTAAGACACCATCCACAAAAACATCTCCACGGCGTAGTATTCATGTATAAATTTTTACGTATTTAACAACTTACTGGTCGAATGACAATACAGAAAACATTTATCTTAAACGTTCTGATAAAAAAAGACAACAATATTGACATACAAAATATTAACAATGGAGGCGAACAGATACACAATTTCTTTATCCTTTTTTTTCACTAAATTTGGCAACTTGTCAACATTGGACTGCCACGCCATCTACCCGCAAATCGTCGAACTTGAGTTAATCACTCGTTCACGTGCGCTTTGAAACTAATTTAATTTCAAAAATTAAGCTTCAACAATAACGGATACATAAAATAAAAATTATGGCGCATCCTACGGCTAATTTTTTAAATTTGACATGATGCCGTCACTCGCACCCCGCTGGCTAAAATTAGGTATTTTTATTACATTTAAGAGCGTTTGCTTTTGAAAATCAAACTGTAGAAAGCGTATTTGATCGAAGTTTTGTTGTAAATGAAAAATTTGGTGTACTTTGAAAGTTGAAAGGATAGTGCGCGCTCTAGCGTGAGATAGTGTAGTTTAGGTGAAATGTACACCAGCGGAACTGTTTGCGCAGATTTTTTAGTTTTATCAGTTTTTGAATAGAATGCGCCAGAGTAAAAACGAACTGCGACGGACGTCGGGTAAAAGAGCGACGCCGACGGAGACATCGACAATGAGCTCTAGAGCAAAGCTTTCACAAAAATACAGGCCGATAACATTCTATTGATTTTTCTGAAACGTTCGTTGAACCAATCACAGAGTTAGGACTATTTTTAAAGGGTGAGGTTGTTGTTGGGTTTTTACAAAGCTAGTGCGGTGCTACATGTAAAGTGCGTGCAGGTGTGGAATTTCCGAGCCAGTGGGAGCTCGGTGTGACCGCCGACTCTCCGATGCAGGTGGCCACTCTTTTTCGTGAGTCCAGCACACTGCTGGGTGCGAGTATGGAGGCGGGCGGTGGCGGAGCACCGGATTCAGCTGTCCCTAGTCTAGGGCCCGGACCCCTGCCGTACGATACGTACGGCCACCCCTTCAACAATAAGTACAAATTGTAAGTACACCTCCGTCTTATCTCCACGCGACGTATGTAAACGTAAACATTCAAATCCGATCCTACTCATCTGTTATCTTTTTGTTATCTTTGACCATCCTACACTTTCATTTTTGTCGCCCTTTAGAAATTAGTTTCGATCGCAACCGCACGACGAAAATTCCTTAAACAAGAAACTTTTCTATTTAAAAATCCCGCCGATGAATGATGGGTTAATTTGATTTCGCGTTAGATTTTGATGTTCACTGGTTTGTGGTCTGTTTACACAATACCAGATTACCTTCACTGGTTACGCCGCTGCCTAGTTTCCCAAAATCCCAGTTCAAATACAACTTCCCTTTTGATGTTGGAAACGGCGAGTATTTAATACACGTTTCTTGCACAGAAACATGAAATTAGAACCCCAAGACGATGGTTATGAAACCAGTGCTGATCTGCTGCTATCTAACACTGCCATGAACCACGATGTCAAGTGCGAAAAGATCGAAGATCCATACAGTTTCATCGACGACGATCCTTTGCCCATGTTACCGGGACCCCAAGCACCACCTTGCATGAATCCAATTCAACAACTCAATAACCAAATCGTACCAGGACCTAAGAAACGGGGGAGGAAAAAGAAAATCAAACCCGATCAGTAAGTGTCATTTATTTTACATCTTTAACACTTCCTGAAGTAAGCAGCACTTTTTTAATTAAAACTCGTTTGGTTGTTAAATTAGTCTGTGTTTTACTATTAAACAAGACCAGTGTAAGTGGCAATGCAATTATTTTGTTACCCTCTGCACCGGGTCTCTTTGATTTCTTTCTAAAAAGGTAACAAGAAATGCAAGGTCTGTTATCTCTAAATCATGATGTATAAAAAAAAGTGTTTAGTCATAATCACGTTGTTATCATATTTTAAATGCACCCACACGGATGTATCTCTGGAGATTGCACTTAGTACATTACTCATCTTGTTTTATAATTTGCGATTATCATTTTCATCACCCAGTATACAGCTCTTCATTTCATTGGTAATTGTCGTATGTCACGTCCTTGATTGTTCGAACGTTGAATTAATCGAATAGTAATTTGAGGATTTTGTTTTAGACCTGAATTTAATCCGGATATGAATGGTATTCCTAGGCCTATTAAAGAAAGAAAGAAGCACGATAGATTTAATGGCATGCCGGAAGAAGAAGTGTCGAAACGGACATTACCGGATCACTTAACTGCAAATTTAGATATTATTATAGTAAGTGTTAAACAAGATTTGCTTCCTTATGAGTGCGAATTGTACTTGTCGAGTTGGTAGCCAGCTGATGGAATTAATCAATACTCAGACAGAGACAGGAGATGAGTCCACTTGAAATTGCACCATTTTCAAGGTTTCTCAGAACTTGGCTCTGACTTCGGAAAGTTTACATATTTAAATGTGGGAGTGAAATTTTATAAAATAGAAATTTTACTTGGAGTGATGGCAAGCAGCCAGAGCTCTATTTTTATTTACAAACACTATTTCAAAATAGTTAACTGTAAATAAAACGTTGAAGATTAGTCATTCTTTCAACGGTAACTTACCAGGCGCAAGTCTTACATAACGGACGTTCGTTTTATTTTCTTATAGATTGGAATAAATCCAGGGTTATTTGCTGCTTATAAGGGACATCACTATGCAGGTCCGGGGAATCATTTCTGGAAGTGTTTGTATCTATCCGGACTGACGTCCCAGCAGATGTCTGCGGACGAAGATTATAAGCTGCTACAAGTTGGTATCGGTTTTACCAACATGGTGCAACGTGCGACCAAAGGTAGCGCCGATCTAACGCGTAAAGAAATCAAGGAGGGTAGTCAAATATTACTAGAGAAATTAAAGAAGTTCAAACCTAAAATCGCTGTCTTTAATGGGAAACTTATATACGAAGTTTTCTCTGGGAAGAAGGATTTCAATTTCGGAAGACAACCGGACCTAGTAGAAGGCACTAACACTGTAAGTAACAAATTCGTTTTCACACGTACGCACACTTGACACAGTTTTGCTTTAAACCAAAAAATCATTTAATCTTACGATAATGACAGATGAAGGTCATTGCTTTGTGCAAGTATACAAAAATAATAGTGACCATCATTTAAATCAAAAGGACTAAACATATTTGTAGTTATCTCGAGAGACACTGTTTAAAGAAAATTGTTTGTTTATTTATAGCACATGTGGGTAATGCCTTCTTCGAGCGCTCGCTGTGCACAACTTCCCAGAGCCGCAGATAAAGTACCATTTTATGCGGCTTTGAAAAAGTTTCGAGATTACTTAAACGGATTAGTACCGGAAATAGACGAGACAGAGATGGTATTCAGCGAGCCGAAAGTCAAGTCTTGTTATGAAGCAGAGCCGAAACCGGATCCCTATTCGGATATAACAGATATTAGTAATGCTGTGATCAAGAACGAAGATGGTACTATTGTTCCCTGTAAGAAGAAACGAGGCCGACCTAAGAAAATCAAAGTGGAAGGCGAGGAGCCGCCGAAGCCAGTGGTGAGAAAACCCCCCGTGCAAAATAATAACTGTGATTTTCCGAAGAAGAAAAGAGGCCGGCCTAAAAAAGTGAAAGTAGAGGACTCTGACATGAATCCTGATAATACATCGACCAATATTTCAAAGTGCTACTCAAATCCTTCTCCGATTCAATCGCCAAATTTTTATCAGATGGGTCCAGCGTTGACTCCACCCAACAGTGCTAGTAATTTATATGCTCCTCAGGCACCGCAGTATTGCCAGTCACCGAGGCCCCCTTACAGTCAGTCTCCGAGGCCTCCGTTTAGCCAATCACCCAGACCACACTCGCAACCTTTCACACACTCTGACCTTAGCTCAGAGATCAGTGCTGCGATCAGTTCTGATCAGCTTGGATCCCCCGCTTCCCCGAGCTTAGGCCCCCCGGATTTCGAACCACCTACCAGCATGGCAGAAGAGGCGGAGTGCCGTTTGGGCAGTCCGGCACCGTCTACTCCCAGTGAACAGCCGCACTATCCGTATCACTCTTACGGTATGGAACAGCCTGCCGAACAACACTATCCTTCTCCCCGTCAACCACAAGACATCGCTTCCAAAAGTTTATCGGGACTGGAATCTTTGGTAGATCAAATTCCTAGCATTACAGACAGTGAAACCGCTCTCAGCGAAGCTCCTGACCAATAC
Organism: Serrognathus titanus; assembly: GCA_039766575.1. NCBI lineage: Eukaryota > Metazoa > Arthropoda > Insecta > Coleoptera > Lucanidae > Serrognathus > Serrognathus titanus. The sequence goes on along the minus strand of CM077916.1, from coordinate 4,477,971 downwards.
TCCGGCCAGTTTAACAACTATAACGTTCCCGCTCGGACCAGCCCTACACCGTACAATTATTCTGCCGGATCAGGTTATCCCATATACCCCACGCCCACTTGGAGCAGTCATTATGACCCTGTGCCGCTCGCGTACCCCCAAATTCCCTACGCTCAGAGCTACGGTCCCGGTCTTCACGTACCCAGCCCCAATTACCCCTACTACAGTTATCCTCAGCCAACACCGGCACATCCCCCCGGTTACCCGCCTTATCTGGGCGGCTTCTGATTGGTTTCCGTCACTGTGTATTCATGTTGTGTACCTGTACCATATGTTCAGCTAGTACCTAGCAAGTCTGTCCGCTTGAGTACAGTTGGTCACTTGCATTTCGACAACAGAGACTTGCACAGGGTAAATGGTGATATTTTTTTGTCATAAGTATTTTCTCTAAACTTTGAATGTTAGGTAGGCCAAGGGTTTCGTGCATTATTCTACATTCAGATCTCAGTTGAGTGTGTGCGTGTTAAATCTGAGTGTGTGATTCATCGTTATAGCTGTAGCCAATGTCATTCATTTCAATAAAAATTTGTTATAGCTCTTCAGGCCGTCTTTTCTTGCCCCTGTCTCCCTACCCACATATCATCGACATCGAGTTAAAGTGAGCGCAAACACGTTCGCTGCCTCAATGATTTTCTCAGTATGTACACTACGATTATTAACATCTCGAACTAACAGAGTATTATGTATTTTTATAGCGCCGTTTTGTTTTTCCTCTTTTGCGTTATACCAGTGTGTCTAGTCAGAGCTTGAGTTATTAATTCTATGTCTACTTGAAAGGAGTTAGATAACGATCATCGTAGGTTCACCAATTAATCGAAGCAGACTAACTCTAATATGTAGTGGTAATTTGTTTCCGACTAGAAATTAAGACACGACTTGTGATGCATCGACGACTTTATAATGAATTAATTGCCAGTAAGGATCAGGTTGTTTACAAATTCGCATTTATCCACCCCCATTTGCTTCTGATTGTGTTTACTTAAAATTAACAAACATTAACATCCTCCCTCAGTCATTGCAATTTCAACCTCATATCTGCGACCTCTGTGGTGGTTTTATAAGTGTTTTCCTTTTGATGCTGATGTTAAGGATGGTTATGAATACATGTGACTTGCTGTTTGATGTTTATAGCTGTTGTATTTTGTGTAAATTTTCAATGTGTGGTTCTTCTATTAAAGCTTCACTAAAACAAAAAAAAAGAAAAAACAAAAAACCTTTTGAGTCGCAATAACACATACGAAATAATAATAAACTTGCATATCCCCTTTCTTAATAAAAATAATAATAAATAAATAAAGCTCGAGAATTTGTAAATCGACATTGGCTCGATGCGGAATGCCGATAGTTACCTTAAGAAATTGCAATGATGCGACTGAGTCTGTTCTCTAATTTTTCTTGATTGCTGGGTGTGCGTATTCTGATTTCAAGACACTTCAGAATTTTCGGCAAAACCAGAAAAATGACACCAATTAACCTGAATCAAAATCTTCTTCGACTTAAGTGTAACTTAAGAAAGTGACGTTCTTTTTTTTGTTGTCTCAAATTCCGATTCGTTTCGTCTTTTGGTGCGCACGAAAAGAGGAATTGTTTTCCTTTTTAAACTGATGAAGAAACGATATACGTAATATTTGAAGTAATTGTGAATTTAGATCGAGTTATAGTAAATAAATATTTATTAAATTTTTTGGTGCTCGTTCCACGTTTGTTTGTGAATGATTGAATTGAGACGTTTCTATGATGTTTTTTTTCCAATTGTTTATGTTTTCGGTGTGCGATGTTGTACGACAAGCAGTTACAGATGCACGTGGAAGAGCATCGTGCACTTGCACATTCATTGTGTCGAGATTAAAGTGTTGCTCTCGTCGACTGAACGTGAATGTGAATGTTGCATCATTAGGTTAAAATATGTGATAATTAATGCGTTAATTAATTTACGTGTACTTACATAATTAGTTGAATATTATAGTTATGTCTGTATTAATGTTAATGCGAGCATTGTAGTGCGTTGACATGGCTTCTTTTTTTTTGTTGTAAATAACATACGGAAGATCTGTGCTGCGAGCATGTTTAAAAATGTGGTGGCAACTACGTTTTTAAATGGGGTCGTTGTTAACAAGAAGATTATAAAGCATTACTGTTTACGGTTTGTGACTGTGAGCGAGTAATAATTTGAATCTATATTAATATAAAATGTGATGAGGTAATCGAATTAATACAATCGTTTTATAATTTGAAATCACGTAAGTTTGCAGTACTGAAACTACTTTATTAAAGGGGTTTGATAAGACGTGTAAAAAATTAATTAATGTAGTTATCAACTGTTTTTAATTAGATGTATATAATTATTAAATGTGTTTTTATCTTGACTAGTCAGAAGTGTATAACAAAAAAAGGAAAATTAATGAAAAACAGTACAATTACTCTGTTAGTTTTAAATTATTATAAATCTGTCTTGAATTTTTGTACTTTTCATCAGTATTAAACTTCAAACAATAGAGATTATTTAAGTTTTGAAATTATCGTAACTTTATTTATTGTATTTATAAAAAAGAATAACCGATCGGGTTTCTGTTTTTTTTTTGAAAATCAAGTTATACAAAGTAGTGTAAATTTTCTTTTGTGTCGGCAAAATTAAATGGAAACGCACCGAAAATTATACATTTTTCAATGTATTATACTGTAATATATTAACGAGTGCGACAGACGCGTTCTCATTTCATTTTACCGACAGTACACGTACGTGTAAGAAAACTAGTCATACATTTAAGTGGAAACTGAAAAATTTATATACTTTGTATATGTTTAAAGAAATTAATAAAGTTATAAAAGTCAGGCTGTTAAAAAAAAAGAAGTAATCGCGTCGATTTATTTTAAAATTTTTGTTAACGAATTGTAACGAAATTCTTCCAGTCACCTTAACATTGTTTATGATACGTCATGGTTAAATACATTTATATTTAATTCAAATTTCCTGCCATTTTTAATCCTCATAAAAACTTATAATACGTAAATTTTTTGTAAAATGTAAATAAATCACAATATACTACATAACGTTTCCTTTTTTGTTATTAAACCTTCACTCCAGGGCAATTCGAAAATCAAAAAAAAAAAAAATACTTCCAGACCCGTCAAGGTATATTTTTTAGGCAAATAAAAGAGAACACTTTGTAATAAAACAAAATTTATTGTGAATACATATTTTATGAAAAATAATAAAATTTTCGTACAAAGAAAAAGTGCAGAGTTCAAACAAAGTTTAGAATTTTAGTAACAATCACAAAATATCTGTACATTACGAAAACACAAAAGTTAAAACGAAATGGTGACCCAAGCTTTAATATTTCATCTGAGATAAGAAAAAATCTCACAGCACAATAAAAATATTACGCACACAGACACCCACACAAGACGCACGTAATGCATGCAAAAGTATACGCATAATGCAAAACCTGTTCAAAAATAAAAAACATTCCATAGTTTGTCTCGAAACAAAAAAATGAGTGTCTTAAATCTATGCAAAGTTCACTTTATAATTTACATTAAATGAAATATACATTATAAAATTAAGTGTTGGACAAATTTTTGTTTTAAAACTAACAAGTCACTAGCGTGGCTGCTTTTATTTCAACAAAAATGGTTTTTCATCAACATTATAATTATTTAATGAAGAGTCAAGTTTAAATAATTCTGATCCTGAGTTTTTTTTACGTGTTATTTACATACAAACGTGTACTTCCTGAATCTAAAGTGTTTACTGCCAGGACAGAAGCTAACTCATAATCTTCATACAAATTTACGTCTAAAGAAAAAACTCTCAAACTCTTAAAATACAATATCAATACAAGTTTTATATTGTTCAAAAAACACACTCCTTATTCTATTTTTTCACAGCCTAATTACATAGTTATTAAAAACAAAATTCTCACGATGAAATGAAAAAATGAAATGGACAGTGTGCTAAAAACCACAATATAAAGTTAAAACGAAACGAAATGATGGCACAAAATAATCTCGTTTTTAATCAACATTTACCATTAAAATATTTCTATAAAATAAACTTAGCTATCAACAAAGTTCTTCTTAATTTTAAAAATAAATCTAACAATACGTGCAGAACATCACAGATTTAATCGTTTATGCTAACAAAGATGTATTGCCCATGTCTCTTATTATTAAATTTACGTTTTAAGTCTTCGATTTCGTCAACAAAATAAAAATTAAATCTGGAACATTCTGAGCAAAATGTTTAATAAAAAAAAGAAAGAAAAATAAGCTGAATACAGTGCTACCACGTTGAACCATATTTCGGTTTAATAAACGTGCAGTGTGTTTGTGTATATGAAAATAATATTGCAGGTACAGTTCAATTATGTACAGACTTTTAAAAACGTTGAGAAATTACAATTTATAAAGCTTTGGCATCACAGTAATCCATAAGAACGACGTCGGTTTTAAAGAGAAATACAGTTTTGTCTTATTTTAAGTAACACTGTATTCGTTTTGCATTTCGACAACCTTAACGTTAGTAAAAACAATATGAATAATTCATAAGCGTAATTTACAGTAAAAAATTTAAAAACTAAAATTAAAAAAATATGGAGTAGCTTTCTTAAAAAAAAAAATTACAAATGTATTGCCACTTAGAAAAGTTTACGTAACTGTCCGAAAAATAAAAATGGTTGTCGTTTATCCTTATGTACTTCACTCTATGCCTCTAGGTCCGTCGATTGGCATAGTATGTAACACTTCATCTAATAACTGTAAGGCCCTATGTAGATGCACTTCAATCCAGCAAGGGGTTTCTTTTATTGATTGACGGGGATAATCTGGGCCCCAACCTTTCACGAAGCTAAGACGCAAAATACACAGTCTTCTCAAGTCATCGACTCCAATTCCTGCAGCGGCTGACAGACCTGAAAAGTTTTATAATAGTCATTTAATTAGACGAAAATTAAAAATAATACTTATAGCAGGTGCTATTCCCCCGACTGAATGGGGTCCTGGAATATGACCGGCAACAGCAGCAGCCTGCGCAGCGGCCGCAGCCTGAGCCGTAGCAGCTTGAGTCGTCATTTGATGATGACACTGACGTAAATCAAAAACCTAAAACACATTTGTTGCACTTACACGAGTACCACCTTTCAGTTTATACTTTAATATATGCCGAAGGATAAATTTTATGCACGGCATCACCCGGAGCCCTTCCTGCTTCTCTGTCCAAATAATAACTCTGCACGAATACAGAATGATCGCTCAGACAATGTAACCAAACATCTCCTTCACCTCGCAAATCCAACTGTACACCTTTACCAATATGCAATCTAAAATTTTTATTATTAATGCCACTTCAAGACACCGTCTATAATTATGAAAACGTATGAGTAATTCACACCTAGCTCTTTCGCTTTGTTCTGTGCGGTGTACATTACTCAAAGCACCGAGACAAAATCGATTTCCGCCTGATGGATCAACATAGCCATCGACTGTAACGTTGGGACAGGAAGAAGGTACTTTGAAAGTTTCACCAACTTGAGTATCCAACTCAAAATAAGCAACCGAACACCAATATTCGGGTGCCGGTTGTGTTGAAAGGGGGCCAGCAATATTAGCTTCATTGCCCGACTGGTTATTAGTGTTGTGGCTCCCTAAAATCATACAGTCAAAAAAAAAATACGCAGATTTAAGCACAATTATATTACAGAAAGTAGTGTGATGATTTCTATTGTCGGGGGGTTGCATGGACTGAGTGTATTTTAAAGTATTCGAACCGGTCCAAGTTCCTCCAGCACCAGTGAATGATTGGCCCATCGTTGCTGGCGGTTGAGTTGCAGCAACCTGGCCATTATTATTAGTAGTGATTGCCGTTGCGCTTGTATTGCTAAAACCATTCTGCTGCAAGTGTGGAGACACTGGTGAACTGTTACCACCCACTGTTAAGAACACATTGAGAAAAAAAGAATGTATATTTAGTGAACAGCTTGCCTATCGTCTGTGATATTCCGTCAGCAACAGTGCGATCAGTTACCCCCGAGGGTGGCGTGGGGCTGTAAAATTGGCCCTGCGTGTTATGAGCTTGTGCAGTGACATGCAATGGTGTCCCGGGAGTTCCCGGAGGCTGCTGATGTGTCAAACCTCCAGTGGTTACTTGCGTTTGACCTGGAAGGTTATGCTGATGAACGGGGACCGAAACCGGAGCTATTCAGGGAAAATAAAAACAAGTTGAAAACCCAAAGAACTAAATTTAATCGAAAAACTAAGAATTTCCACCCGATTTTTCATCTAAAACATCAAAGTGGAAACGCCCAGGAAATAAAAAAAAATCTTACGAAGAGGCAGATGCATGCGAGAAGGAACCCAAGTCGAACGAGAACATGCATCAGATCCAGTTTCTAATTTCGGCACGGTCGGAGGCCCCAACACTCGGGCGTTATACATTCCTGGATCTCCTAACCAATAACACAAATCATGCACAACAGAAAAAACTTGATAAACAAAAATTAATTAAGAAATAATCAAAATTAAAATAATTTCAACGCAAGAAACTCTTCTAATCAAACAGTAACATCCAGTTTCAATTTTCACATTAAACAATAATAATAACAAAAAAGTACAATCAAATACCCCAATACTTTCATCTATAACCAGCTAAACGACCAGAGTCTGATTTCATGTTTTATAGAAAGTACCAATGTCTGCCTCGGTTTAAAAAAAGTCTGACGCCCATGCTTTCGTAATCAAGTTACTCTATGCCTATTAAAAGATGACAGATTTATATCAATGATTTCACTGATGGCTATACGAGGCCCTCCAGAAAAAAAGAATCTTACCGCTCTGTTGAGGTTGTAAACCAGTTAAAGTAAAATTTTGTTGTGGAGGATGGTGTTGAATAGTTTGCGAGACTGCAACACCCAATTCTCCGTCGACTTCCATGCTACTTCCTGGAACAGGTCCGCCAGCAGTGTATTCGTCTTTGACAAGTCTCGAAGGTCCCGATTGAAGTGTCAGTCCGGACAGATCTATACCAGGTGAAACGACTCTCTCGTAATGATAGGGATTAACGCATACAGAATCACATTTTAAGTCAAACGCAAACTGGCAGTACTTAACGTGCTTCAGTTCGTTTTTATGAAGATCGGGCCATCGCCAAATACGAGCATATATCACGTGCGGGAAGCCTTTACGACCGGCAACCTGTGAAGAAACGAGCGGGTCAATTTGAAGGTTGTGGACGAACGGGCTCTTACTTGTAATCTTCCGTCTAGAGTTCTTTGTATGGTGACGCATTTACTGGGGTGAGCTCCATTCGTGGTGATCGCTGTGATGAGAGAATCTAATTCGTCGCGTTTTTCTTTGAGTTTCTTAACGAGCGATTCGATAGCACGTTTGGCAAATCCTTCACTTTCACCGCCTTGTCGGTGGCACATTAAGCTGTGTACGATACTAAGACAAGCATCAGCAGATGTGGGAGCATTAGTAGTTAACCCGGACATTTCTCGCACTGAAAAATTTAATCAAACCTACTCTGACATAACCTAATATTGCACTTGATACACAACCCTAATTGAAAACCAATTGAAACACTATTGTTTATAAATGACACATCCAGTGACTATTGTAAAAATCATAATATTTAGTGAACGCGGTTCAGACCATACATACTCCCACTACTCTACAAATGTCACTCTAATCAATAATAGGTTGGTTTATTTCTTTATTTATACATTGTGAATTATTATAGATACCTTCTTGCGAAGTCGGATATAAGTGTCCTCCACTAGAAAGTCCTACCATAATTTCATAAAACACTAAACTGCACGAAATTAGCGCAAGTCATTAATTTTGTGCTTGGCATTCGCAGCTTTCTCTCCCCCGTGGTATTGGTTCGCTCAAAATACGATGTTCGTTGAGCGTCCAAGTTCATAGTTCCGTTTTTCGTCAGAGAAAAATAACCAACTTGCACATCTGATCTATAACAATCCGATTTTTCTAACGAAGCTAGCTAGCTTCCTTGTTTTCGAGCAATTATCGAAAACTCGTTTAGAAATTTTGCAGTGTATCAAGATCATCCCCACTCCGCTTGCGTGCAGTTTCAACTATAACTTGCACTTTTACTAAAAGACGGATTAAAATTTCAATTCATCACGTTCTGTTCAATTTGAATTGAGCGGTTATCAGTACGTGAACCGATGCAGTTTAGGCTTAATTTAACTTTGACCACATTTAATTCGACTCACAAATTATTTTTAATCAATGTACAGCACTCTCGACTGTATTTTTATTTACCACAACTGCTAAAAGCCAAAACTTCATTGCCCGTAGGGATTTTCTTTACCGACGATTTCTGACAACCGCATCACGTGACACTTATGGTTGGCGTTTGTGGTTTGCATTTTTGCTAAATTAACGAAAATAATTTTGTGTACGATTTTTTTCCATTCAATGGTGCTCGTTACTTTCATTCATCGTTTTAAATGCCCTCGTTCCACCAGCAGTCCCAACGGTAAATCGTTATTTCCCGATCTTTAATCGCAACTCTAAATTACTATGAAGAGCGCGCTCAATTCGATTTGAACCTAACCTCACTTTGATTGTTTTTGTTTATGTATTTCAAATAAATATTTGGCTCGTTTTTATTGTTGGTTTGAAATTCGAATGCGAAAATTTTTTTAACATGGGCGACGTGGTCACCGCGAACAGTGACGGCAAAGAAAATGCGTCCCCCAGCAAAGATAAGTTATTCGATCCCTCCGTTGAAATGCTGGTTAATGACTTTGATGATGAGAGGACCTTGGAAGAGGAAGAGGCACTAGCCGCCGGTGAATCAGAGGATCCTTCCATCGAACTCAAACGGCTGCAAAAGGTAATTTTTTCTAAAAGTTTTACTCGCCTGATTTTCCGATTTGTAGGAAAGTAAAATGCCTTTGGAAGAATTGTTAGCGTTGTACGGTTATCAGAATGAAAACCAGGAGAACGAAAGCCCCATTGAGGATGATGCCGATCAATCAGAAGCCATGGAAGAACAAGAAAGCGAACCAGATCCACCGGAACAGCCATCAAAATTATGTGCAATTTATGATCCTATACCCGACAGTGATCCGGACGCCTCCAGACTATTGAGATGTAAGTTTACAAATGCTCTTAAATAGTGGCACGTACTTTCTACATTCTAGCTGGTTCACGAGTAAGCGAAGAAGAAGAGGAAGACTACGATTACAGCCCTGATGAAGATGAATGGCGAAAGGTTAATAAGGTCACTGATTTATCATCATTAATATCTCATTTTTTTTCCAATCAAAATTCCATATAAAACAAATCATTAGGCCATTACATTTGTGTGTTTGTATTTTCGCTTGCGTTATTTTTTAAATACGAATTACTTTTTAGACTATTATGGTTGGTAGCGATTATCAAGCAGTCATTCCCGAAGGTCTGTGCCATTACGACGACGCTTTGCCTTACGAAAACGAAGACAAATTACTATGGGATCCAAAAAGTATAGAGCAAAGTGCGGTGGAAGAATTCTTAAAGAAAGCGAGCGCCTTCAGTAAGTCGAGTATTCCGATGGGTCTTCAGCTGAGAGACGACGAACAGGTACTTTTCTTGCTTCAACAATGCGGACATAACACCGAGGAAGCGCTTCGGAGGATTCGTATTAACGTTTTACCAAACTCGGACAGCATGAGTTTGTGGTCGGAAGAAGAATGCCGAAATTTTGAATCGGGTGTTCGTTGCTTCGGAAAGAACTTTCACCTCATACAACAAAATAAAGTAAGGAATTCTTGATTTGATGGACTCTTACAAGTGTAAGTGATGTTACAGGTACGAACGAGATCCGTCGGTGAACTGGTCCAGTTTTATTATTTGTGGAAAAAGTCTGAGCGCCACGATATATTTGCAAATAAAACTAGATTAGAGAAAAAGAAATATACGTTACATCCGGGCCTGACAGATTTTATGGATAGATTTCTAGAAGACCAGGATGGAAGGGATCGAAGTTCGTCACCTAATGTACAATTCAACATTTCCGATAGCAAGAAGCTACTGGTCGATAATGTCTCACATTCGCAGAGTTCAAAACCACCACCGGAGGCATAGTTTTCATTTTGATTTATTTGGTTCTCATAATTCATTAATTTATACGCTCTGTCATACCTTGTATGAGTAATAACTTATTAAGTTGATGTATATTTTCACAGTACTATGGATAAAACTGAACTAGTCTCTGAAATTATACAGTTTCATCAATTGGACGATGGTTATATCAACTTGAAATGTTGGTGAAAGATGCTGACGTTAATTCTATTATAGCCGAAATAACATCCTTCTTCTATTAATCGTAAATAGTTCATAAGTAAAGCAAGATGAACATTTTAAGTGAGGGTGTTTTTTTTTTGTTTATATTAACCTTGGTTAAACTGTGATATTACCCAGTAAATTACTTGTACATAACTAAAACTCAATGTAACTTCATGTTTAATAATGAAAGAAGGATTTATTTTTTTTCATAATTAATTCTGAATGTGCTGTAAATGATTTTCCTGCTTCAGAGATAATATATAGACTAGATATCGTGTAAAAGTTCTGTGATACATTACGTGTTTGATTTTATAATTGATGTCAAAAGAGGTTTAAAACTTCAAACGCTGAAAGCAATAATAAACATAGACAATCCTGCTAAGGTATCTTCAGGTATGAATTGTAATTATTTGCGTCAATTAGGCTATTAGAGTGCCTTTTTCATTATATTGTTAAGTGATAAATTAATTGCCTTTACAGCTCTGATCAAAATTTTCTTTCTAGTCAAAGTAAATCAGAATTCAACTGACCGAGCGAGAGGTCGTCCTTAAGTGCTTTCTCTACTAAGTGTTCTTAGAATTCTCTTGCATGAGCAAGTTTTCATGTAATGCAATTCTTGATTCTATTGTGTTAATGAATTCTGACTAGTCCCAAGCTTAGAAGCTTGGCAGGATTCATCAACGCATTCGTCTTCCAAAACTAAGCAATATATTTGATGTTTTCTACAATAAATTCGAGTTTCATAATCGGAAAACTTGCATTCTTTGTGTGAACTTTAAAAATGTGAATGACGCATTTTTCTAAGGCCCAATGCAATAATGTAACAATGTAATGTAACACGAATGTTAGTGTATGTTTAATAATTATTACCGCTTGGAAAGCAAATTGTTTTAAAAGCTTTACATGTACCTTAAGCAGGAGAGGACGTCAATCATTAGACTGCCATTTTTCTAGATCGGAATCAATGTCGTTGCACTTTATTTAAAGCAATAATTTCACCAACATTCAAAGCGAAACATAACCGACTGTATATATTATAAATAAATGAATACATATTAATTTCCTTTAAAAAAAATATTTTGGTGTAGCTGTAATTAAAGTATTAAAAGAGTAAAGTGTAAATATATTTTTTTAAATCTATGTATATAGATTTTTATAATTAAATTTTGATAAATATGGTAAATATTTTTTTAAGCGATTTAATTTAGTGTAAATATTATTTAATATTTATTATTTAAATCTGTAATTTATATTCACTTGTACATTATCCGCTTGCCTTATATTTATGTTGAAGTGTATCTTTTAAGTGCACGGATATTTATATGAATGCCTTTTGTATTACCTGATTTAAACGTATCACGAATTCGTCGCCACCTCCTAGTTTTTTTTCCATCAAGTTGAAACTGCTCATTTTTAAACGATAAGAAAATAGTCATATCATTCCACGTTTACTAATTAATAGTAAATCAGTTTTGATTAATTTTTGTAAGAGATCGTTGCGTTAATTTGAGTTTTTTTTTCGTTAAAAAAAAATTAGATTGGTGTGCTTTAATGATCACCAGTCTCTGTCCAAACTCACATAGGTTGTAAGCTATGTCTATTCTGTTCAAAGTGTAGGGCTTTTAAACGTACACTAGGTTTTCTCTTATGTACAAATATTGTGAAACAATTGTTTTTTTTTTTTTTGAATAAATTGGATTCGTACGAAAACAAAGACTGAATCGATTAGCCGAGTGCCATCACATGGATTATAATTAATTAACAGATTATGTTTAGGATCCCTACAAGAAAATAAATTGTAAATACGCAGGTTCTTAGATTCAGGGTGTCTTTCTTTTTTTTGTTGTCATTGTGTTGATAATATAAAAAATAAAAACGTTTTACATTATCAAATTGTTTAATCGCATCACAATGGGGCCACGAAATCAAAATCTCACTATTAACCAGTTTAGTACCCTTTATTAATGAAAGTCTGTTACACTTTTGCATGATTTTTTTTTGTCAACCTTACTTTAACAAGTACTCGATAACCTAAAACTATTATAATGCAGTAAATTACAATTGATAGACTTAAATAACTTCCTAAATAGGATACATAATAATTTCGGAAAGTACAAACCACTGTTCAAATTTTGTACTTCATGAACGAAAACGCACACAAAAAAATTGATTAATTCATTAAATTCACGATGATATATTTCGATTTTACTGAAATTATTGTGCATCCTGCAAATTAGTTTTAAAAAAAATAATAAAATAATTTGTGCTACGTTAGTGGAAGGAAAATAGCGACACGATTTATTTATTGAATTTGAAAGAGCGTGATGTGATGTATGTACAATTAACGATACTTCTAACTAATTAACTGTCCTTTAACGGCTCGAATACATGAACACAATACACGATTGATATGCTGTTACTACAGAACTTGATTGCTTTGATTTTATTGAATTCCACCAAACGAAAACAAAAAAGAAATAATTTATGCAATGCAAGTTGATCACACGTTAAGAGTTGAGCATAATAAATAAACTTATGGTTAATTGTTAATAATATGGACACCTTTCTATGCGCATTAATACCTTAAATTAATTTTAAACTAACGCTTACTTAATTACTACGAAGCACTAAAGCTAGAACTACACACTAAGTTTGTTATATACTGACGAGGGTCCAAATCGGTGATGAAATATTGTAATTACGAGGAGTAAACTAAATTTGGCCAGTATATAAAGGACAAACAGACTGACACGTAAAATTCATCGGCGTAAATAAATTTAATGACGAGATTATCGAATTAATTTGTTCAACCGAGACTTAATTCTATTGCCAACATCAAAATTATTTACATATAATACAGGCACTTCTTACAAATAAATATTTTGATATTTACACTATTCAACATTGCTTTTAATTATTTTGTTTAATCTCGTTATTAAATTCCACTGTTCTTTTCTTTTTTAATGTCAACCTGAATGCTCACAAATAAAAGCACAAACATTACAACAATAAACTAACACGATAAACTTAATCTAGCCATATATATATAAATGTAATAACAATATTTATTATTCATACAGTGTCATTCACTTCATCATTTGTACGTTTTGTTGCTTGCGACCTATTACTAAAAAAAAAATTAATTCTCAGACACGTTTAATTTATTCCATGATTTTTAAATAAAAACGACCTTTTATACAATACAAGTTGAGATTAATTCAACTTAATTCTATTGCCAACATCACTTGATATCACCTTTCTCCTTTTTTTTTTAAAAAAAACTAATAAATAAATGACGTAATTAAAGCTGGAATCCGAGGAAAACGAAAATTAATTAATTAATTAATAAGCGAGGCGACGGTTAAATTATTAATTATTGAAGTGACCAACTTTCGCGCTTTAAAGCTACCTAACAGAAAATCAAGTACAGTGCAAACAAACCGCATCATCTGCAAAATTCTCGCTTTAACAAAACAGTTGTAGTCATGATTTAATATGATTCTAAAAAATTTTTCGCTAAAAACACGTTGATTACGATATTGAACAGTTTGATTTCTCGTTCACGTTTCCATCTGCTTTTTCAATCTCCGTCAGTAGAATGTGAAATATGTCAGACACCGACTGTAATCAAAACAAAAGCAAATCATTCATTAAACACCATATTTTTAATATATTCGAAAAGGAATTACAAACTGGATGATTCGGCGTTATAAAAAAAATTCAATTACAGGTTTTTTTTTGGACTACAGGAATGTAGGGGAAAGGATCGGAACTAAGTCGTTATTGTAAATTCCTATAAAATTTTGTGTACGAACCTTTTCACCATACAACTAACTCTAAAGACCGTTTCGTATTGAGTCAGTTATGTCTATAGTTTGTTTTTAAACTAGGAGTAGTTTGAATTTTGTCCACCAAAAACGAACCTTGCCACCATACAACTAAATCTAAGGGCCGTTCCGCACTAAGTCAGTGATGTCTATAGTTTGTTTTTAAACTAGTTATTGGCTACTTGACAGGCGGTTTTATACAAGCTAAGCCGAGGTATGATCGTAACCGCGCAATCTACTAATGTGAATTAACTGAACGCGACAGAACCGGACTAGCTTGGTACGAAACGGGCAATCTGATCGCCCGAATATCGCCACGTCTGTTTGCTCCATTACAGTGAATACAGTGTCGGATTAAAGTTAAACTGTATACACGGTGTTTCCGGAAGTGTATACGGGTATACGATTGAACACGTTTTTTTTTACTCAGAAACAAATTTAATGTGAGGTCAGTTCGTTTGTTCTGCACTTCTCTACACTTTTTGCACCAACTGCATCTAAGAGAGTGGGATGTATATAATATAATGTAAGTAGGAGTGAGAAAAGTATAATAAATGAGTTAAAAGTGTTTTCATTTCAAAGTGAGCACAGAAAAAAAGAAAAATAAATCTGCCATTTTTTTAGATTTGTTTCATATTGTATCTGTTTTCATTTTCAGTCACACTTCCAAAAACAGCCTGTATACATGTAAAAGTAGTCCAAAGAAAATAAAACGTCTGTCTGAGATTGCAAAATTTAACTGATAGTTTGATTTTTGTGACGCCATAATGATTTTAATTCCTGAACCAAATTTTATTTGGTAAAGTAAAAGGACGAAGGACATGCAACACACGTGCTGGTCTAGAAAATTAAAAAAAAATCCTCGCCCGATTTTGAATGCATAGTGTGTGTTGCAAGTTACGACATACGTTTTCACTTCCAAGGCCTTCTTTTATTAAAAATACCGTGTGATAATTTAAATTTTTTTATCAACTCTTACCTTGAAATCTGGACGGCATGTCTTAGCTTAAGTGAAAAGTACGTCATTGCACTCCTTGATACAGTAAAGCTAGGACATGCCGTCCAAATTCCAAGAGTTGACAAAATTTTAAAAATCACTTAGTATGTTTATACAGGTGTCCCTCTTATATACATTTTATTAAAAAAAAAAACTTCTTAATAAAAGTCGTGTGGGTTTCCGCATAATTTAAAATTGCCAACTATACAGGTGGTTCATTTAAAAGTTACAGACCTAACTTATGACTTTTTAAAAGGAAAATTATATATTTTACTGCTATTTTGGTCAGCGCTTGAAGAGCTGATGAAAATAATATAACATTTTATTCAATTACTGAGAGTATTTACCGAGTTATTTTAAGTTTTATGAAATTTCTCGAATTTCTCCAAGTTGATTATCGAGAAATGATAATAACTCACAAGTTATCACTTGTAAGCCTATAAAATCAAAGGAAAGCTCGTTGAAAGGCCTATTCACACATGTTATAATATACAGGTTATCAATAGTTTGAATCGCGACATCCTGCGATCACTTTTTGACACAACTTTTACAGGAAATGACAAATTGCAGCTAGTTTGCTACTTAATAAGTCCTCCCATACAAAACCGATTTGCAACAAAACTTTTTAAATACAGGTTATCCAATTTGAAAAAATTCACTAATTTTGCAATACGCGAATTGAACCGTACGGCCGTTGAATTAAAAATAAAGATGTGTAGAAATATTTTGATCCAAAGTTGAGTGTCATATCATTGAAAATGACAATTTGGCAACCGAGCGAACGTGCAGAAAACTTAAAATAACTCCGTAAATACTCAAAGTAAGTAAATAAAATGAGTTATTATTTTCATCAGCTCTTCAAGGGTTGACCAAAACGGCAATAAATGTAAAGTGTTCCATTTAAAAAGTCATAAGTTAGGTCTGTAACTTTAAATAAACCCCTGTATAATTGGAAATAATTTGAAATTATGCGGAATGGAAACTCATCAACTTTCATTAAGAATTTTTTTTAATAAAATGGGCATTTTTGGATTTCCAGACTTTTGGGCTACCCTGTGCAATCAGTATATTCAGAACATTAGGCGTTTTCGTTGCACAAGTGATCCTCAACTCATCTGAACTTGAATTGATCCTGATCCAATTCCATTTGATTCTATGGTGGTATGAAAAGAATACTTTTAGTGCAGATCAGATCTGTTCTACTCAGTGCTGCTACTCTACTCGTTGAAACGAAAACGGCTATTGTCATGTTGCAGTTTTTATTTTTTGTTGGCAAAACTGCTTTGTGCGACCACCTTTTTAATCCTTTTGAACACGCCAAAGCGATATTTCTCAATTTTAATATTCATGAAATTAGGATTGGATTTTGTGTTTTCAGGGAGTGAAACGAATACGTAAATAAAAAGAATTTTTTCACGTAAAACCCATTAAAATTTTAATTAAAAAAAAAAAAAAAAACATTGTGATTACAAGGTTTTTCAACTTGAATCCTCGAAAGCCCGTATTAATTTGGCAAATCCGAGCCAATCGTTTTTTTTTTCACCGAATTTTCCCCAAGCTCGCAGAGCTTTTTTGAGAGATGTTAGCTCATCGTTCACACACTGTCCGTGGTGGCTCATTTGTCCTTGAGCATTCGCCTTACAAACTGGGGAAACGCAGAAAACCCAGTTCGAAGGAGCCGGTACAAACACAGTCCAAGCCATGAGAATTCTGTCTATCACATAGAACCCACACGCACATCTAATAGTTGTTCGTTTATTTGTTTTGTGCAGCTATGCTGCACTTTAGTCTTTCGAGCCATTAGGCATTCCAGACAGTTACGATGTACGTTCAGCTGGGTCTAAGTCATTAAACAGCACAAACATCCATGGCTACGCCGCCGAGCGTCACGACTTCCAAAGTCGGCTAAGCCACTCGGTGACCCAATCTAATAGTTACTTGGTGCTTATTTTAAAATCAGTGTTGCCACAAGTGCCAAAGGTGTTAAAGAGTTATTTTCATTACCACTTCTTGTGTTAGGTATTTGTGAGGTTCTAGGAAAGGAAGAAAAGAATGCAGGCTTAAGGGGGGTTTTGTTACATACAGGACCTGGAGATGAAACAGGCTGGTTAGTGTTAAACAAAACAAATAAAGAGCGGAGCATACCGCATTTTGTTTAGCCGAGGTTTCTAAGAACACGGCTTTCCAATCGTCAGCCAACCTCTTTCCCTCTTCAGAAGAAATCATCCTCTCCATGTGCAGATCAGTTTTATTGCCGACTAACACGACCGGAACGCTAAAGAAGAATGAATTTAATCGATGGGTTTAACGAAGAATGGATTGGACTTACTGTCCCTTGCCAGTTATGTCTAGGAGTTTCTCGTAAATTAATTTGACGACATCAAACGACTTCGAACTAGTTATGCTGTAAACTAAAACGTAACCGTGAACGTCTATACTATAATCAGAAGGGAAAATGGAGTATTCATCTTGACCAGCCGTATCGACTAACTTTAATTCGTATTCCTGAGAATTAACCCGAGTGGTTTTAACGAAAGCTGAAAAAGCAGATAGATATCAAATTACGCATGTAAAAATAAAGTCAGCTGCTTACTGTTTTCAATAGTGGGATCATAAGAATCTACAAACTGTCCTTCCACGAACTGAATGCTGAGAGATGATTTTCCTGTTGAATACACAGAATTAAAGTGGGTTTTTCCGATTTTGCACGAATTATGTACTGACCTACTGATCTATAGCCCATTACTGCAATTTTGCGTTGTTTAGAAGGCATGATCGTGCTTTTTTGTTTATCGACGTGATAATTAATTGATACGACGGAAAATAGAAATAAAATGAACGCACATAATACTAAGCTGATTGCTGCTAGGAACGACGACGATCACAAAATCGGTTCAAAATCCGTCGTCAGCTGATAGTTAACCAAACACTGATCTCCTCGCACAAAAAAACATTCAAATGAAATAACTTCCGTGCAATATGTGTTAAAAACGGAATAAAAACCAAAATACCTTTTCGTTTACAACGAAATCAAACTGATCTCGTGCGTGTAACTTTAGACACGACTACTTCCCGTGCGCTTCTGACGAAACTGCGTAATTTCCATTATTGCAAATGTGATGTATACAGCAAAGATGACGTTCTTATCGCTTTGATACGCTTCATTCTCAACACAAAAGTTTTTGTTTATTTTATAAACACGTTCGCATCTACTTCTGCATCGGACAAATGTTCTCCTTTGCCCTCCTTAACAGTTTCGTAATTTAATCCATACGTTGGTAAAAGATCGAGAACGCGTAGTAAACAGCATTACTTTTACATAAACAAAACACTCATACATTCTAACCTGAATTACAACAAAACCTCACGCAATTCAAACTCGCAAACATTTAAAAGACAATTAATTAGCGTTTCTCTTTCGATAATTTTAACTCATGCTAATTTAATCAATAATTTGAAATTCCCGCCTAATTGAGGATTTCAAAATGGATGCCGCGCGTTGAGGTTACTCCCATTGATAACCAGGGATCGGAAAACTACATGTAGTAAATACTTTCTACAAAATGTACATTATTTACCAGTAATTTTAATGTAGTAAATATATAGAATAGGGGGTAAATTCAAAAGTCACATAACCTCAATCTTTATTATACTTTGTTTTGTTTTGCGCAGCAATGCTGCATTTTTATCTTACAGTAACAACCATTTCAGACAATCACGAAGGAATTTTTAGTAGCTGAGTCTAAATTATTAGGCAGCACAAACATCCATGATCAATGGTGAGATTCGAACTCACGTCGCCCCAGCGACACGACTTCCATAGACGGCTAGGCTAACCGCTGAGCCACTCGGCGACCCATTATACTTTATAATTGGTCGCTTATTATTCTTATCAGTGTTGTTAAATTACCGATAATTTATTTTTAATGTTACCGTATCATTATCAACTACATTTTTTTAATAAAAAAAGAACTTAATATCTATAGGGACCATGCACATTAAAGTTACTGTATTTAGATACAATAACCTTAATGCACTTGCGAGGACAGCGCCACCAAAGGCCATATTGTGCAGTGTGCACTAGTGTTATGAAAATACGAGTTGTTTGAAATGATTAAGCTAACTATTCTCAGCTAGGCGGATTGCGGTTAGCGTTCTAAATCGACTATTCAGCTTAGCGGTGAAAAATGAGCGGTGGCGCGTTGAAAGAGTGAATAAAAATATACTAATATGAGTGCGATAGAAGAAGAAAAAATATCGCCCCTGCAAAACGCTATCCGTAGCTTTATTGTATGTTTTAATTTGAATTTAGTAATGAATTTCAATACCAAGAAAGTCAAATATTATGTACTATCGCTTGTTCTTTTAAATTCGGCGTCGAAGATGACCATGACAAGGTGCTTACTGTGAACATACCACAATTTCGAGTGTTTGTTGTAAATCTTATTTTTTATTATCTTTTTTCGTTTGTTACAATAAATTACATTCTTGTGTTGTCTTATCGTACTGTTGAGTTCGTAAATTGTAACAAGAATGATATTATTCCCGTGCAATGAGCCTCAAGAAATGTTTTCATATCATTAATTCACAAATCACCACGCTAGGTGGCGCTGAAAGCAGAGATAAGCATGGCGCCTGCACTTAATTAGAATATTCTAATTAATTTAATATCAAATACACATAATTTTCTTTTTTGTTAATAAGATGGGGTTTTCAATTTTTTCTTATTATTTCGTACTATGTATTTTCACTAAATAATTTTTAAATTTTAAAGTATCTGGACCAAAGTCCTTGTTCTTTCATTATAATCGGAAGTTTAATTTATCGATTGTCTTCTGTTTTTATCTCTTTTTTGTAATTGTAAATCTTCTTTTTTTCACATTTTTTGTTTTTCTCCAGAAATTTTATAATTTTACCGTCAAATTATCGTCCGATTGCATTCCACATTTTTCGTTTCCAAATTAAAAAGGACACTAGGAAAAGAAAGATATACACACACCAAGTTTTGTTTTTATACAGGTGAGCTGCAAAGCGGATTCGTTATCAACTATTAAACATGTAGTAAAACGAAATTCAGGTCACACTGTATGTAGCCAATATAATAATAATCATAAAACTATATAGGTACTCCATTTACTGTTCATCATGATGAATGCTAAACAAAAGCAAAATTCCATCTCTTATGATAATAATAAATAAATGTATCTTTTCTTTTGTATAGTACAAAAGTTGCAGGTTATTCGTTTAAAATAAACAGCGCTAATAAATAAATATAAAAAGCACTATTACTTTCAGGAAGTTAGCAATTTTTTACGCTGGTCTTCACTGTCTACGTTGAACGCACCTCATGCGCGTTGCAGCACGGCGCAACCATTGAACTTCAAAATTTGATCTTCTTTTGTTTTTTAATGACGCCGGTGGACGTTTGGTAATTTACACCGTTTTTATTTTATAAAAACTGACACAATTTCAACAAACTCGACGTTTAATTGCTGAAAAATTAATAACTAAGTGGTAATAGTGTCGTTTGAGTAGTTTTCATTTCGGGCGGCGAACATTTATTTTTCTAATTTTGCTTCAAATTTTCGTCCGTTAACAACCCGCGTTCGGTCCGTTCCTAATATTCTGCATATCTTAATAAATAGTGCTTCTTTCTGTGAAATATAATACAATTCATTATTTCGCGTAAAAGAAAGTGAGGAGTGGATTCTACTTTTGTTTTTGCAAGAATATGGTAAGTAATGGGTAAGGGGGAGGGAAGAGAAAAGGTGGCAAGGTGCCCGTCCATTTGAGAGCAATTAAAATTGCCGGTACCTCTCGAGATGTTGATAGTAGTTAATCGTCAATACATAAATTTTGAAAATAGTGCCTGGAAAGCGACGAGCTTCTTCCTGAGAGTAGACATCTATGCTCCCTACACTATCAGATAGTATCTCGTCAAATACAAACTTCGTTCGTATTTTGATAAAAGCTGTTGAGAGGTTTATACTTTGTAAAAATGTCTAAACATTGTTTGCCGGAGAGAACAAAACATTTCATCGCGCGAATCTCAAATGGACAGGCACCTTAAGGGTATAAGAAACGTAAAAATATGTACAATAAATTCTTTGTTCTTGGCTCCAACTCCGACCTTTTCTAAATCTTAAAAAAGTTTGATGTTAGCAACATTAAACTAATGTGGTCTCGAACACAATAATTAAATGCCTGTTAAGAGTTTTATTCTGAAAGAAAATGAAAATTTTAAGTTATAAAATGACGTTGGCGACTTGTTGATTCATACTATCGATACTAGATGTCAGTACATTTTTCACATGGTAGGTTTTTTTTATTTTCTGAAAAGGTTCGCAATCACACTTGATTATTTTCTTTCTAATAATTTTATAATGTGCACTGTTTAAAAAACTTATAGAGTTATTTGTTATTGGTTTATTTTACTAGAAGTTACTTTTCCAGAACATAATTTTGAAATTCGTAAATGAATCATGAACGCATCAAACTACACCTGACAGTCATATTTTGAACTTATAATTTTGTCACCAGTTTAGTGATTTTCTCTCTAGCTCAACTTTCTGTTGAAATTTCAGACGAATTTTAGTGAGTTCAGACAAGTTGAAAACTTGATATTAAATTTAGTAACTATTTTGGAAATAATTAATTCAGTCACCTCTGTCGAGATGAAATAATTAACCGGGCATGTAAATCTAGTTCTTATTTACCATTGAGCGACATAAGCAATGAATATTAAGAGGAAAAGAAATTAATTTGAATTTACAAAATGGCGGGAAATCGAATGAAATTGAATTGTGTGAAGTCGTTCTCCTACTCTACTACAGATGGCGTTGCTTTTCTTACCGCAACTTGAAACCCAAAATTAATCATTAATTAAAGAAAAAGAGGAAAATAAAACTAAAAATAATCGTCCAAAATTAATTTTATTATTTTCAATAACTAGCGTTACTCTTTTTTAATTGGAATCAAATTTGAAAAGAAAAAACTGAAATTCAATTATCAGTAAAGTCAAACGTTGAGGGACCCTTTAAAATGGGTATTTTTAATGCAACTGCATTACTTACAATCCCATTCTAAGAGATCTCTCATTGAAGGAAGTCTATGAAATAGGCAATTCTTAAATTATGTTTTGATATCAAAATCTTTTGTTACAGCGTTACAGTTCCTTTGGTACTTCAGTGGTGCTGTTTTAAGACAGGGTGAGTTTTTTTTTACTATTTCTTATATGTATTTCTGTTTATGTTTTACATATTTTGTTTTTGCTTTTCCTAAATGTGTGTAACAACTTAAATCTTTTCATAAAAACCTATACAATTCGTACATAAGAAAGTATTAGTAAGAAATGTTAATCAAGGATAGATATATTTACTCGATGTCGAGTCAATACATTTGATTTTGAATAAAATGTATTGACTTGACATCGATATATCCTTAATTAAAAAAAAAATGGGTATATTTCTATAGCAGGTAAATACCTATTTGTTGGGAAAATACCCGAGTAAATACCAAATAATTTAATGCGTCCGTCCTGGGTTTCCCTTGTTGTTCTTAATGATCTCATTTTGTTTGGTTCCACAATTACACAATATATGAATTAATTCCGGTTAAAGGTATCAGCGGGTAGTTGTGCAGTGTGTTTCGATGTGTTTGGTTAAAATAAATAAATTAAATAACAAATATGCATGCGACTACATTTGTATGCCTTAGTTTGAGGATGTAGTTATATATACAGATACGGCATGGTACGATATACGCACACACTTTCTTCGTATGCATTCTGCATCTTCATTTTCTATCCACATTCTTATTATCCTATTATTTAGTGAATCCTGAATTTATCCCAAATCTGCCCAATAAATAAACGAACTTCTCCAATTTTTATTTAACTGTAACTTTTACTTTGTCAGGATGATTACAATTTTAAGAAAATAATTCCTTGATTTTAGGTTTAACTCATAAAAGGCCACAAGTAATAATTAAAGTCGACACTTACAAAAAGTTAATTTTAATGATAAAAATATTACATTAGAAATTGAGAGATTAATTACTATGACTTACTTCTAGAAAAAATAATAATTGTATAAAAACAACAAAATGAGTTGTGTTGGACGGAATTAAGTTGTCGTTTTTTTTAAAAAAATACTCGTCAACGATATAAATATAAAAGATCTGCCAACGAAAGAAACGTCACCTCTAAACTTGCTTCGTCTGCCGACCGTTGTACATGCAGGTACTTATAGCTACACTGTTGTAATAAGAATCAATAAATCAAGAATACTGTACAATGACGTAATTCAGCATTTCTCAAATTCTCCGGAAGTTTTTGAGAAAGTTTGAGAATAGCTGGTAACAGCTTTGCTTTTATTTTGAATATTAAAAACAAACTGCTCGTCTCAGTCTCATTTAGTTAATGCACTGAAAGTTTGTACACCATATGAGAAAATGATGACAGAGGCACAGCAGGTGGGAATGTTAGAAATTCTAATTTGTCTGAATTGTTACTATACATTTCGAAGTGCATAAATGATTGTGACTAAGGCAATAGTGAAAATGATAGAGATTGTTTCTGATGTCGGGCTTGATCCGCTACCGTACACATCAGGAGCACCTAGAACAACAAATAATTTTTTGCTTACATAATAAAACGTTTTAACTTCACCTAGGCACTAACCCATTTGGAAAGTAAGAGCCGGAGAACTCATGCGACCATCTCCCCCATTTGAATACGCTAACACTCTCATGCGATATGTTTTTCCCGGAGATAGATTATTTATGTACGCTTCTAGTTTACCCCCTACGGGTATGACAGTGTCGTTTGCTGTACTTATATCTTGATCTACTTCCCATATTCGAATCTAATGTGAAAATAAAATGTAAATTCGTAATTAAATCGAACAGGAAATTCACCTTGTAGCCTTGTAAAGGTTCTTCATCAGGTGATGGTTGGACGTACCGCCAAATAACTCTGACAGTTGATGGGTTCACACCGAATATTCGGACTGATGATGGTGGTTTTTGCGGTGCCTTTTTGTATGTGCGTTCTATAATTGTGGAATAATGTGAGTGAACGTTTTGTGTGAAAAAAATAACGTACCCTTATGATATTGACTTTCAGGACCTTCACCTGCACCATTGTAGGCCATCACCTCAACAAAATAGTACGTATCTGGTTGTAAACCAACAATAAGAGCCCATGGTCTGGTTGTTCTGGAGAGATAATAAATGGCATCCTCTTCCACATTATCACCTCTCCAATATTTAAGCTAAATGAATATGAAGGATTAAATTGTGTCAGCAAACATTTGAAGTGACTTACCCTGTGCCCAATGAGTTTGCCTCTGACAAGTTCTCTTTTATTTTCAACCGGTTTCCATGTAACATTCAACGCTGTTGAGTTATAAGAAAATGCCGCAACGAACTGCGGTGCAACCAGCGGTTTTTGTTCCGCAGAGTATATAATTCGTTCACTGCTGATTGGTCCCTCACCGATTTCATTGATACTCTAACAAACAAACAGCTATTTTCCACAAAATAAATTGCTTTATCACGTTATACCTTCACTTTCACAACATATTCAGTGTAGTAAGGCGTGTCAGTTGCAACAAACTTTCCAATATTTCCTTGTTCTTTTAGTAACCTTGACTGGAACTCGGTTTCATTTTCTCGCTGCTTCCAATACACTTTATAATGAATTCCTGGTCCGTTGTGTTGCTCTGGCCTCAATGGCGTCCAAGTAATTGTAAGGTCTCCCATCTTTCCTCCTCCTCCACCCACATTTTCCGGTGCAATGTAAGGCTTATCAGGAGGAGTTGAATGACGAGGACTCGGTGCACTCGGTAACCCCAATCCAAGTTCATTCCAAGCAGAAATTCTAAACTCATACGTCGACCAAGGCGTCAGTATTAAATCAATATCGGCCTTCTTTCTGCCTGTGTAGCGATCGATTTCTTTTGCATAAACTGCATGTGTCAGATTTAACCAAGTATCATTCCAGTTTGTGCGACCAGAGACGGTGTAGCGAAGAATTGGTCGACCATGTGATGCACCGTCCGTCCAATAAAGCACTACGAAGTTCTTTTTTAAGGTTCCGACTTGCACACCACCTGTTGAAATATTAAAAAGAAAAATATGTCAATTGTTTCAAGACTATTTCAAAATCAAATATACCTGGTGGTCCCGGAGGTCCTTCGATTATAACTACAGATTTTGATGAGACTCTACCAACAGCAGATTTCACTACACATTCATATTCTCCGGCATCAGGGAAGGTCGAATTTATAATCGCTAAATGTCCACCATTGATTACCTAAAAGGCAGAGGATTTATGAAAATTAATTTAAACTTCATGTTGAAGCTTACAATCCGGTTATTTGAATGTATAATATCAAAATCCCTAATAAGTAATCCATTGTGTTTCCATATATATGCGATATCTAAAAGTTCTTCAATGGAGGCCTCACAGTATAAACCAAAAGTCTGACCGACAGCCGTCACTATTCTCGGTCGTAAAGTTTCTACCATACGAGGTCCACCTATATAACACGTTATAACGTAATTGACTTCTTTTGGTTGCACAGAAACTTACGTAAAACAATGAGGCGACCTCGGGATTCATCCATGCCAAGCTCATTACTTGCACTGCATGTATATACACCCTCATCATCTCTGGACACAGGACTAATAACTAAATTTCCATTTTCTAGTATACGTCGATGGCCACCAGGTCCTAAATCAAAAATGAGTTCATGCATGACGTAAATTTTAGCCACCCACCAATTACCAATTACGTTGCCATCTTTTTTCCATAAGTACTTTGGTTTCGGAGCTGCTTCTGGATTACACACAATAGTGACATTGCCTTGTTCAGCTGCGTACGTCTCAGGTTCCAGTGGGTGCTTTTTAAATGATGGTCTAAAGGATAACACTCTCAACTGGGCAGATGAATAACGTGTCTTTAAAGTATTGGATGCCCGACACTGATACATGCCGGCATCTTTGTACTCATCCAAGTAACTAATCGTCATTACATTATCTTGTATTCGGATTCGACCTTCGTCTTCAGGTGGAAGATAACCCCTTACTGCAAATATTTTAATTACTCGCTAGTAAGAAAACAAAATAAATTAATATTACCTAATTGTCGTCCGTTTTTCCACCAAGTATAATTTACTTCAGGAATACCAAAAGCTTCACACAACCACACTAAATCCCCTTTGCTATCTATGTGTTTATCCGTCAAAGGTATTGTGAAATTTGGTTCGGCTTAAATTAAAAAAAAAGAGAAAATTATGATATCGAATAACATAACCAAAATAAATACCTTGAACGTTTAAAATAACACTCTTCTGTAAAGTTGCTTTATCATTGAAAATGGTGCAGACATATTCTCCTTGGTCTTCAATTTGAACACGAGGAATTAACAAAACTCTATTGAAACTTTGATATCTGGCAGATTTAGGAATATTTCCTGCTATGCGTGTCCAATTATAACTTGGTATGGGACTGCAAAATCGAAAATTTGTGTAAAGAAAAACGAACATGCTTTCATACTTACTATCCAAATGCCATGCATTCCAGACGGACTTCATGACCGGCAATGGGTGGATTCGTGAAAATTTTCGGGAAGGTATTTGCAAATTTGAGCTGCTCGTAACTAGCTGTGATAAAACAAAGATTTGGGATAAATAAGAAGCGTCCAATAAAGATGAATGCTTACAATGAGGATTGACCATCAAATTAAAAAATGGCCCACTCTTTCCTGTATCAGAATAATCAGCCTGGACACTGCAGCTGTATCTTCCTCTGTCGATTGTTTCCAGGGCAGAAAAATACAGGCCACCATCATGCGAAACGAACACACGCTTATCTTCCTCAACCAAATTAGGAAAATAATCGCGTGACCAATAATAATTGACTCTGCCGAAAAACTTGGGGGGATCACAGTAAATTACTTTGCCCCAGTTGTGATCTCCGGATTCCGGTGCTCGTTTTAACACGAATTCATGTATGTAACCAAAATTTAAGGCAACACTTTCCGAAATTATTGTACCGAATTTATTACTTGCTTTACAGTGATACGTGGCACGATCTTTTTTCTAAAAAAAAAAAAAAAAAGATTTATAATCAAGCTCACATATTTCAACACCAATACCTCTTCAGGATTCAAAATAATTAACATTCCACCACTAATAGTGAACCTTGAATCTTCTAAAGGATTTATTTCACGTGCAATAATCCTGTCGCTTTCGTAATCTTCTTTAAACCACTGATATGTAGGTGTTGGATAGCCCCCGGCTAAGCAACTAAAATTATTTTGGGAATAAGTTATTGTCAGGTGATTACACGAGCATACCTTAACACGACGTTATTAATCATATTCCTGCGAGATACGTCAAAGGTAACTTCCTTCGGTTGCTGAATAAAATAAGGCCCCCTTGGTATTAGCTTCGGATCGTTAATTTCTAATCCGTATGTATAAGTTCGATCGTCATCGACCAATTGTTGAATATCAGCCACATTCGCTTCACATATAAAAACAAAGGGTTCATCGCCTCTAACAGCACGCAGGCCCCAATGCATGAGATCGTTATCAAAGTCATATATAAGGTAATCATCTCCATATCGCCTGGGTAAAGGGAGAAATGCGTTTTCCATGTTTATTAATTGAGAACCATCAGCGTTCACCCAATAATCGGGGCCCTGTTGGTAAGCCCCTATGTACCATTTTCTGTGTTGAGGATCTAGCCAATTCAGTTGGTTTATTATGAAACCGTGTTCTTCAGGGCTGTTAAGTGATAACAAATCAGAGCCGCCTATGATAGTTGAAAATGTCTAAAATAAACTTCATTACTCCAATTCGTTAAATTCAAACAGGCTTTACTTACCTGACAAATTTTTCTCGATTCATTGAAAGACCTCAACGGAGATTTGATGAACCTGTAACATGACTGTTGATCTTGAAGCCAATGTTGCGGACAGTGTATTTGGTCGTAAAAGTAATAATCATTATTTTGACCGTAAAGTCTCTGTGTGTTTGTAAATTGAATGAACGAGAGTGACAGGGCTATCAAGAGTATCATCACAATCTAAAAGAAAATCACATTTAAACGAAATTAATTATGATGAAGCACGAGACTTAACAATTAAACGAAATCGCATTAATTAATAGCATTCTGTTAGTCATAACAATGGGAGTGGCAACGTTACTACAAGAGCAAACTCTTGCCGGTGAAAGATTTAGTGAAAATGCGGGATAAACGAACGTGTTTTTAAATCGAACTTATCTTATCAACACTTACTTGCTTATCGTATAACATTTACAACACAAAAAACTTAAATGATAACACAAGCACATGCAGCGTCCCCTGAGCTGTTTACGCCATACTTTTAAATAACGTCAAATGGGAGAGCAGTGTTGCCATCTTCGATAAACAATATCCCCATCAAAAGTAAACAAAATACCCGCCGTTAATTTTAAATTCAAAGCATTTTACTTGATAGTAGTTGTATTAAAAACTATAGCAAATCTATAATAAATTTTGACATTTGAACTTACATTTGAATCACAACTAGAATAAAACACAACATAGACGGATTAAAAAGCCAGGAATCAACAACACAGTGGTTAGGCGTGTTCTATTTTTCGTCTGATTTATTCCACTGATTCAGTGGTATGACGTCATTGATGAATGTGAAATCAACCAACGATTACTTTGATCAGAAATCATCAAAATTTGCAAATATAAAATAATTAGTTAGTTCAGCTAGCCCAAATTTGAAACTTCAAATTATATTATATTTCGAGGGTTGTACGACAAGAGGACGTAAGCGCCATTCACAACATTTTATAGGAGTTACAAAAACTGATTAACAATCAAACTTATTTATTTTGATAAAATTTTGTGTTATTTTCAGAGCCAGAATATGAATTCCAGCATTTTCTAACCATAAAACAAGCAATGATCCTCTAATTTAATTTTTATTTTATGTTTTCGTCCCATTTGCCGGCGCTTAAGCCTTTTGACTTTCACAAAGTGAGCACTGAAATGGCATTTTAGTCGTCATTTACGCCACTTAAACTTGAATTTTAATGCTTCCTGAATTTCTGGCGGTTATAACTGCAGTGGAAATAAAAGACCTGATCGAAACAATTTATTTAACACTTTCGGATTTTCGGTGCTTACGCCCTTTTATCGTGCAACTATCGATTTGATAGCGTTTTCGATTCACCTGCACTGTACTAGTTGCACTCAGTGTATTTGCATCTTCTTTTAATCTCATGTAATAATACGAGATGAAGGTACTCTGAGTGCGCACGAGTGCGATCAATCGAAAATGCCACGCGATACATGCATGGAAAGGTTTGAAACAAGCTTTCCAAGGTAATAAAAAAATAATTTAGTTGAATAGTTTTTGAATAGCTGGAAAAGAAAATACAAAAATGTATAAATTTTTAATTTTTATTAAATTTAAATTAAATGTTCGAAATGGTTTCCGTTGTTTTCTAAACATATATAAACGCAGTCTAAAAAGTGCTTTTAATAAGCATTTCACTGATGTATCTCAAGTAAGGTGAACGAACTTAGCTGAAGTACAATCCAGATATAACAGTGGCTTGCAATAGGTTTCAAAGAAAGATAACAGATGGCGCTCTTAAAAATTTATTTGTCATTTGAAATTGCTAAACTGATTTTAATACCGTAGCAGCCTCGATTAACATTTTATTCCCAAAGAAATTCATTAATTTCGATTACAATACCCACAAAAGGCGTTAGTGATGAAGATCTGAGTTATCATAAAATTGGCATTTATAATACGGTTATTTCGTCTAACCGGAGCAATTCGTTATAAATTCGTTTTATCATATTTGTAATTTGAAAGCTAATGTTAGAAATATATTTGTTTAAATTTAAATTGTATCCAAAGGTAAATTTGTTTTTTTAATATTGGCAAACAAGTGTCACTGACGTTTAATTGTTGACATTCCCGGAGCTGTCACATTTCGAGAAATGGCAAACGCTAAGTTACAAGACGATATTAACAACATACCGCTAGCTGACGATGACCCTCAAGGTATGTTTCTGTAGGTGATGACAATGCAGTAAATGTTTTCGTAAATTTTTTAGTGATTATATTCGACGAGCCCGAGCAAAATTCGATTTCCGAAGCGAACTCTTCGAGTATGATTCACGGTCGTAGCATGGATTCGATCCAGTCGACTTTCACCAACGGAAGCTCCAGTCCACAACATCACGGTCTAGAACCTGATGCAAGTCCGGACGAGCAAGAGGAAAAGGCACGCTTGATATCGCAGGTCCTCGAATTGCAGAACACCCTCGATGACTTGTCTCAGCGTGTCGACAGTGTTAAGGAGGAAAATCTCAAGTTGAGATCTGAAAACCAAGTCTTGGGACAGTATATAGAAAATTTAATGTCGGCTTCGAGCGTATTTCAGTCTACTTCGCCTAAAATTAAGAAGAAGTAGACTTTCTTCAGCTGGTTATTTAAACAGTAGGCTTTGTGCACTACCACTACACTCTGCCACCACCTTTTTATGTATATGGTAGTTACTTGTTGATGCCCAGATATCTAGTCGTTTAAAATGTAGGCTTGCCGTGGCCGTACACAATAATAAAGAAATTTCTAATTTTGAATCGCATTCCAAAGAGATCTTTCAGTTTCAACGAATTCGTCTATAATTTAATTCAAGTCTTCGTGAAAGTTGCAAGTTACTGTCATGTCGTGTATTTATTTTTCGATGTTTACTATTAATATTAATTGGAAAATGCAATTTTATAATCTCATGTTCAAAGATTATAAAGAATGTCAGAAGCTTCATTCTGCATTGTTTAAATAAATAAATAGCTTTAAACAAGTCTAGTTTTCTTCTTAATAGCTTTTTAGGAGAAATGTTAAGAAAATAAAAAACAAATACTTATTTTGTAAACAATATAATATTACTCAATGTGAGTAACAATATTTTATCTATACAAAAACTTAAATGTACAATAAAAAAAAATTAAGTAGTTTTTTTTTTGGTTACTATCAAATTCAAAATAAATAAATCCACAGGTTCGTGGTGTTGGTGAATTATTTATTTTGAATTGGCTCATATGGCATACGAAGTAAAGCTATTATTATTTACTGATTTTAAATTACCAACTACATTTTTATAACAAAAAAGGCAGGTACACTTTTATGTTAGTATGTTATAAAGAAATATATGTTAAAAACTACAACTCGTCAGTGGGCAAGTGTGTGATAATGATAAAGTAATAACATCCTCGATCGATTAAGCTGTCATAAGTGGAAGGTAGTTATGAATGCGTACGAATAAAAAAATATCACAGTTAAACCTATAGCTGAATACTTCACAAAAACTTCTAAAAATATTAACAAACTGTATCTTTTTTCTTTGTTACTATAATAAAACACAACTGGCTTCTCTACTTAAATTTACAATCAGTCTCATCTTAATTAAACGTCATTCATAATACGCTTTATCTGTTTTTGTGAGGCCATTGTTTAAGCCATGACTGTTACGTTTGATGGTTGAGGATTCATAATCGTTGCACTTTGACAGTTTCAGGGTGCCATTGATGTTGTTCAGAATCGAATTAGAAGTGGATGGACACTGTTTTTTATTCGACCTTTCTTTCAGCGGGACTGATATGTATGAGTTTGGTTTGGCATTGATGTAGTGAGGTGAACTGGGAATGCGGTTCCGTTTCTTCTTTACATAATAATAGAAGAAAATCACCGAGCAGACTAAACAGATAACAAATCCTACTATAACGTATCCAATTACAAGACCAAATGAAGCAGACGTTGTTCCCGATTGTAAACTGAGATCTGCAAAATTTACAGTTAATTTTGTTGAGAAAATAAACACAAGTTGCTTACCATTGGACATATCAGGGTCATATATACACATTCTACTTTCTTCAGAGTAACCCTTGCACATGTTCGGACTAGGATTCGTTGCTTTGCACACTCTCGATCGATACTGGAGTTTCTTCTCGTCACACAAGGACCACGCAGTCCATTTTCCCCACCCCAAGAGCGCTGCAATTGCATCATTGATTCACTTCATTTATCAAAAACACACAAAATTACTTACATTCACAAGCAGGTTGTTCGCATGCTTCTTCTTCGTAGGAATGACCTTCACACATATCACCCGAACACGCTCTGAACCTCTTCCTTATACCCCACCCACAAGACACGCTACAAGGCGACCAATCAGTCCAACAGTTCCACTTAGATTCACATGGTCGAATGTTGCACTCTTTTGTTTGCGTACTAGGACCTTGGCAAGGGCCGTTCCTTTCACAGAACCTCGTCCTTGCATGTCTTCCAGTGCCACATGTAGCCGAGCAACCACTCCATGGACTCCACGGACTCCAACCGGAATTAGTATTGGAAACAATTGCACACAAACCGTCTTGACACGCACGATCTTCCTCCTTATGTATACTGATCTTAAGTTGCTGAGCACTTTGCACGGGCCCCCGGCATATATATTTAAATCGTCTTTGAATCGGTTCATTTTTCGAATTGGTTTTGTTCGTGATGAACCAAGGCGTCCAAGGCGCAACTTTCTTCTGTTCTAGGCACGGTTCCATATTGCACATTTCAAAGTCAACGTGAGATCCCGCACAATCTAAACCTCCGCGTGCCGGAGGTGGATTATTACACCGTCGGTATCGCTTTCTAAATCCACCGCTGCAGAGGGCCGAACAAGGTTCCCAAATTTCCCATTCGCTCCATCCACCGTCTTGAGGAGGAGGGCTGGGTACTGGACAAGGTGGATTGCCTGTGCACAACACTTCGGATCGGTCTTGGCCCACGCAGACTCTTCCTCCATGCGCCGGAGCTGGATTCGTGCAGGTTCTGGTTCTGGTTTTCACAGCGATGCCACACGTAGCTGAGCATTCAGACCAAGCAGACCAAGCGGTCCATCCTCCATGGATTGTGCAATTTGTGACTGCGATTGAAGGACCTACACAAGGAGAACCGCCATTTCGAGGGGCAGGATTATTACACCGACGCACTTGACACAGGCATTCGTCGTAAAAATCTGATTCTGCTGGGTTGCCATGGATACAAGAAGACCATTCTGACCAAGTGCTCCATCCTAAAAGAAGAGGTATTTCAGAATTTTTTAATTTGAGCAGGTATGTGTGCAAACCTCCATCGATTCGAGCATCCAAAATAGGGCATGTTGTTATGCTTTGATCCCAGTATGGTGTGAGAGGATCAGAAAGTGGAGCTGTAGTACATGCATCATCGTACTCATTCCAACCACAGTAGGGATCCATGGCGTTCATGCAGCTGTCTCTAGAGACGTGGCGCCGACAGTGATCAGCAGATATGCGCAGCAACTCGTTTTTTGTTCCCACATACACAGAGTTAGTGTCTTTTAGGTATTGCAAGCTTTGAATTGGAATTCTTGCGTCTGGTACGGGCTGCCAAATCTCGACAACACAAGTCTCTTGAGTTCGAGGAAGAACAGTAATTTTTTTTATGAGGCCCTCAGTAGTGGCTACGTAGATCACATGCACAAATGCATGCAACTTAGTAGCCAACACGTCTATTGTTAAGTGAGTGTAGCGCTGTAGCTCTGCAACATGCAAGGGCCTCAATGTCATTGCCTGCACCGCTGTATCCATTAACTGGTATTTGGAACTTTCAATTAAATTATTGCTATGCACTGAAGCCTTGCATTCGAAGTGATCCTGGTACTGCGAGTAGTGCTTGTCCCAGGTGCTTCCTGTGTCTTCCTGATATTTGAAAGGCCCCGAAAAAGAACGATCTATGGCAGTTAAATTGAAGGCACAAATCGCTGAGCCTGCTATGCTGTTCACAGGGGTTGAAAACGTCGCATAAACCAAACCTTCCTCAGGTATATATGATGCACTTTGTATCTCATCAAAGTAAAAGGGATAGTCGCCGTTAATTGAACAGTTCAAACGTGCCTTTAGAAATGTGGTCCAATTATCTATGAGCATTAACTTGCCTCCACTGTCAGTTTTACACATTCTTGCAATTCTTGAATACACAATCTAAAAAAAAAAAAAATGCTTTCTCATTGTTCATTCCCAAGGAAGTTGAGAATACCTACCTTCCCACAATTAATATATTCAACTGCAGCTTCACGGAACAGAAAATAAATAAATTTGTCAGTTTCAAAGGTAGCTACGAATTGGGGCTCGTTCAACCACATGCTGTTGTACTGTTTAGTTCGAATAATATTCAAATTGCTCATGCTGCGATAGATGGCGAAATCTGAGCCTGAAAAATCTGTAGGTCCTCCAACATAGTACTC
This sequence comes from Serrognathus titanus, assembly GCA_039766575.1. Lineage (NCBI taxonomy): Eukaryota > Metazoa > Arthropoda > Insecta > Coleoptera > Lucanidae > Serrognathus > Serrognathus titanus. The sequence goes on along the minus strand of CM077916.1, from coordinate 4,443,476 downwards.
CCCGGTGTCTGTCATGAGGGCTGAAATGTTTGCCATGGGGTTGTATGGACACTTTGCAACACCATCCACCCAATCGGTTACTCGGTTCAAGTTTTCAATCTGCAATTTCAGAAAGGAATTAAGTAATTTAGGTTGGCCTTAAATTACGAACCTCACGCCAAGAGCACAGGGGTGAGAACGCGTTGGTTCCACAGGCGAAAATTCTTTTGCCATTCGTAAGAAGGATTTTGATGTAGTTGTGACAGTTTTCCTCCGACTGTCCCTTCGTAAGGCAAATCTGGATTTTTTCATCAGGCGACGTCCAGGTTGCATTTTCTAATAGGTGCAAGTGAGGCAGTGACAGTCTGTATAAGGTATCTCTAAAAGCACACGAAGAAGTATATTAAGAATTTTTTTCTAAACATTTTTTTTTGTTAAGCAAATTATTTTGGTGGCGGGGGGGATTCATTGAATTAGGGGACGCCCCTACTCGAAGAAAGGAAAGAGAGAACTTAAATTCTTAAGTAACCCTTGCTAATCCAAAGTGGTGGGCATTTAATTTGGAGGAAATATTCTTGTTAGTCCTCGCACGTCCGTAGTAAATAAATTACAAACAGCTCACGTACTCAGAACGTTTCTGTTTAGTATACATTAACAGATTTTTCAGCCGGCCAAACCTGACCTTCGTGGAGAGGAAAGAAAAGATGTATTACTATACATCTTTTCTTTCCTGTGGTACCTGTTACTATAGCAATATTATATATATATAAAAAATTAAATGAGGCACTCACCTGGCTCCTACCAAAACTTGGTTTCTAGACACGTCAAAAAGCAGTTGCGAATAAGTGGTTACGCTTTTTTGAGAGAATTTGTCGAATGAAGTTTGTAAATCTGCAAAAAAATTATAATTTAAATTAATTTTTTATCGGAGCTTGATCATGTTTCTCAATAGCAGCTCGATCGTCGATTTCTAACGAAATACACTTGAAACTTATCGCTGAATTAATTTAGATCAGAAAAATAAGTCATAATTTTTGAGATTGTAACGATAAATAAAAAAAAAAATTAATTTTATAATGCGTAAACTCGGAGGAACATATTCAAATTCCCGCAAGGCAAATTTACACTGTGTAAATTTGCAAGCACATTTCCGAAATTTAATATTTAAATGCGGAATTATTAAGTTTAAGCATTAAATAAAAAAATCTTTATATAAATAAACTGAAGCAAATCTAAATGGTACATTCAGTTTTTGGTATGTCTCTTTTAACACATGTAATTTTTGAAGCTTCTACAAGAAATTTTCTACGCTTTTCCGAATTGGCAAGAGTGGAAATTTCTTTTTCGTTTAGAACTTTCAGTACAATTTTCAAGATATCGATCTTGTACAGCAGAATACTTGATACTTATTAAGTGTTTTGTATTAACGAATTGCCATAGAATAAAGCGCATCAATGATCAGGACTGATTTATCGTAAAATAGGCTTTACTGCGGCTAAATTTTGTTGGTTTTGTGATTATCACACGTCAATCAAAATGACAGTAACTTTACTGTCATTTTTATGTCAGTGACGTCCAAAATTTTCTGTCCACAACTGTACAGTATTTACGCTCCTTGTCTTTTACTTTGCGCTGCAATGCTGCTTTTTGTCTTTCGACCACTAGCCATTGCAGACATTTACGTCATATGCTATAGCTGGGTTTAAGTCAAGTTCAATAAGAAAATGTCACTTGTCAGAGAAGGATGAAATGGATTCAATTGAATATTTGTGTGAGATATTAAACAGCGCCATCTATTACAGTTTTTTTTTATAATTTGTTGATTAAGTGTAAGGCAAATATTTTTTTGTTTAGTCTCAGTTTCTAATTGTTTCTTTCTTTTGATTTATGACACTACTGAGTTATGCTCATTTGTCTTCGATTTTAAAATATTGTTATATATATATGTATTTTAAATTTCGTTCGTTTTTTTTCTTTGTTTTGTCACCTTTCCTCCCTAAAAGTTTGCATTCTTTTTTAAATTTATTAACCTACTGAATTGTGCTGAAAAATCGATCGTCTTTTGTTTTTATTATTATCATTTCTTTAATTTTATTATTTATTTTTTGACTTTCTATTCTTTTCTTTGTTTTGTATCATCATTCTTTTAAATTGCTTATATTTTTTAAATTCATTATTAACTAACTCAATCACGTTGTAAAATCGATCGTCTTTTGTTTGTTTTCTTTAACTTTATGTATTTTTAATGATATTTTTACGTTTCTCAAATTTAGTAGTAGTAACAAATTGACAACAATTTGATAACTCTCGAGGAATTTCTGCTTTTTACGCGTTGATAGTGCATCAATTTAGGAACGTAGATCTGCAGAAGTCATCTGTTAGCTTAAGTCATTTTTTGACATAAATCAACATCAATTTATTCGAAGAACTACGCCATCTACATTTCAACTTTAAATCAAACATTGATTGTCATTAATATTTTTTATTATTATTAATAAACACAAAGCAAAAGACATAATTTTTATTTAAACGTCACAATAGCGTAATTTTAAGCGACATTGCATTGAATTAGCAAAGATGTGCAGGTAATGCCAAAAGTAATCGACCGAAATTCAATAAAATTGTGCGAAACTGAACCTTGAACCTTATTTTTGATTTAAATAATTAATATCCGTACACATTTGATATATCACTAATCTCTATATAATATAAAATATAATTATTGATACTTAATTGAGTGATTATTATATTAATCTCGTTACGTCCCAATGTGCGCCTATGTATTTCACTAAGTTTATAAAAAAAAATTGGAAGGCGGGAAGTTTAAATTGTCCTCAATCATTTTCGTTCATACTATACAATCCGTAGAATGATTGCCCGGAAGAGCATGCAATACAAATAGTGTTTGTATGTCATGTTTCGAGTAGTATACAAAAACAAACATTAACGTAGAAGCCGCGTTACGAAAGCCAAACACTTTCATTAAATAGCCAGTCGAGTTTTATCGTTATTAATGCACTCGTAAATAACATTTTTATGTTTTCGTAGGTTTGTATCAATTTGTGATAAGTTATTTTTAGCTAGCAATAGTATTTTTTCTGTTAGCTCGAGTATGTTGAGCAATAATAATTTAAGTCTTATCTGCGTCGAGCGAAGACTAAGATTCAAACTAACAATAAAATTCATCTCAAAAAAGGAATTTATTTTTTTTTCTTCTTTGGTAAATAAACGAGCACGTTAGACCATTTTTTTTTCCATCCACTTGAAGATGGTTTACTTAATATTTATCTTCAGGTATAAAATTTATCGTCACCGTCTAAATTTACACAGTGATAAGGTTTACTTCATCTTGTTTGTTCATTTGAAGCAGTAAATATCCTAGTTTCTCAATTTTCAGTTTATTAAACTCATCGATGTCTAAACGCATCAAGTTAAGACATCGAACGGTGCAATACAGTTTTATTTCTATTAAAATATAAAAAAAGAAGTACAAGGGGAGTTCTTTTCATAATTTGAAAAAAAAAAAAAAACTGCTATTGCCGCACAAATACAGATGTTCTTTTTTTAATATATAGGATAAATCAATCAAACTAAGTCGTGCGTCAAATTATTTTCTTTACTTTAATTGCCACCAGTGATGTAACAATCGGGGGTGCAGCGGGGAAACAGGGGATCTATAAAATACAAGTAATAATTTTCTCTTTTTGTAATTATTGGCACTCTTGCCTTCGTAAATAAGTCAAACAATTTATTGATGAAGCGTTTGACAAAACAACAATGTGTACAATCGTGGACATCTTAAAGAGAACACTTCTTGTTACGTCACTGGTTACCACATTGCACTTTTACTTTATTCGGTCGTGTTTGCGGAAGTTTCTTACTCACCTTGATACGAAATGAAGCGAAAATCATTTTTGTCCGGATCCAACACGGATTCTGTGCGAGTGTTAGTGAATATGTTTAACAGGACGAAAGGAAGTAAAGCTCTCATAGCTATCCCATGAAATCTATAAAAAAACAGAGATTGATTATCGTTTATTTGATTATTGTAGTTTTTAAATTGAATTTTACTGCAAAAAAAATCTTATTTGTTTCGATAACGAGCGAGTGAACAGCGTTAAAACAATGCCCTGACAATATTTGCGATTACAAAACAAACGTCTTGCATTGTTTTGCTGTAAAAGTGTTTGTTCTATAGAATTTTTTTTTAGATTAAAGAGTAGATTGTAGCAATTTGATGAAGATTTATGACGTCATCTTTTCATGTTTAATTTTTTCATATGCTGCTTGTCTCAAAAGTTTGTAGGCGTGGCTAAAGAAAGGCACATCTGTAAAGGTGTGTGAGATGTGACAGCTGTCAGTTGAGAAATTGTTTCAATTCAAAATTTCCTAACATTCATTTAATTCCCTAAGCTAAATGCTTGTCGGAGAGAAACCGGTCATACTCAGTTCACAATCAAATTGACAGTTTGATGACAACACTTTCCATTGTAAATCATTGATGATCAATATACCTATACTGACCATTTTAATTTGATTAAACGAGTAAATATAAAAGGATTTCTGAATTTCAAATAACGCCAAGCGTCAAGTTGGAATATGAGTGATGTTTTAGAATTTGGCCCTTAGAGCTAGTAACATGTTTAGTTGAGGCTTTAAAATCAGTTTTGTGCTTTCAGATGAATTTGATTATTAACTGTCCGTGTAGTTTGGCCCTTAATATATCAGAATCGAAAAGTTATATGCCTAACTAACTTTTGGGATAAACTAACACAATCAATTGTTGATGTGCTCATTGAGTTTAAAAATAATGAGTGAATTAATTTGAAAATAGAATTTATCATAGAAAGTTAATATTTTTCTTTGCTTTAAACGTACACAACGATTGTTTATTTTACTTTCTATTTGGAAAAGCCACCTAAGGTAAGGAAAGTCTGCCGGTCTTAAAATATTAGAACGGTGTCACAAAATTGCATTTGAAGCCGATCACGTTTCCGAGATAAGCGCGTGGGTTTTTCATCTGAAGCTGATATGTTTATCCAAACGAAACGTTTACAGTTAGTTCTTTTTCATCACGTTTCGTGCCGGGGATTTACGGTTACGCGGACTTCCAAGAACGACGATGTTTGATTCAATTCGCATTACATCAATCACCTGAAGCTGAAATTAATTTTATTAATAATAGATTAGTTTCGGCGTGTGTAACGTGGGCCTTGTTTGTATTTTTTTTGTTGAGTATTAAGTGGGCTTCGGGCACGTCCCAGACTAAATAGTAAAACAGGTTTTGGAGGAGGGTATTTTAAATTTTAGTCCGCGTCCACCTTATGTTTCTTTCTACTACGCTGGGCACGTACCTGCGTACGTTTTTAAAATTCAAAACAAAACATTTATTATTTGCGGATGGCATTGAAGTTTGTGCATTCAATTTAAACAAATTACAGACTTCCAAATTTAGTTAATTCAACAATATATTAAGAGTATCATTGAGGAGAGGAACAACTAAGGCGACTCAAAATTTGAAAAAATCGAAATCATTCTAAAATGACAAATTTGGGTCTGACCGACGCGTTTCCGTGTCTTTCACATTTATTTTGTTTTTCTTGGTCGCTCATCACGCCCTACTTTACTTTCAGGTTTCTGTCTGTGCTACTATTATTTATTTACAATTAGTAACAATTTCTGAATTTAATTTTTCTTGTTTGTATAACAAGCAAATGAAAGTTCGCGCCAAAAATATGTAATTTGTATTTGGGATTTCGTTCTAATTTTGTTCTAATTGGGTTGAATTTAATTAAAACTAACTTACTAAAATAAATTTAACAAAATTATAATCGGTTTTCATTGGATAAAGAAATTCTAACTTTGTTCTAATTGATTTGGATTGGATTAAGACCAAGTAACATTAATTTCGAAAATAATAGACCAAATTTCTATTTGGTTTTCTTTGGTTAGGTAAATCAGTATTTCGTTCTAATCATATTATATCTGAGTTGGATTTGATTAAGACCAACTTAAAGAAACTTTGATTTGTTAAAACAAATAAAAATAGAGAAGTTTTTATTCGATTTTCTCAGATTAAATAAATTAGGATTTCGTTCTAATTCAGTTGGATTAGATCTAGATTAAGTAAAGAGACATTAATTTATGAAAATAAACAAATTCTGTTCGCTGTTCTTTAGTTAAATAAGTTAGGATTTCGTTCTAATTTTGTTCTAATTAAGTTGGTATAGATTTAGACCAAGTAGAGAGAGTTGATTAAACAAATTTTCGCTGGCAACTACTTGTTAGGTGTTATGAGTGTTATTTTTGCGTTATATAAGAAAATGCGACCATATGTACATGAAAAGGCGAAGAAAGTACCGTAATATTTGGAAAAATCGAACGAAAACGTACCAAGTGCAGTTTCTTAAGAATAACATTGTACGTCTGGGTAGTGGGGACGTAGAAAAACACCAACTTTCCATCACAAAACAAATCTGTTCGTAATTTCGCGAAAAGCGCTATCGTCGCACATTTTTCTCACACCATACCATCACAGGTCTATTGGAAACGCAGAAAACGAGGTACCCGTCTGGAAATAATCGCGTTCGAAGAACTATTTCTCAGAACGACCTTGTTTAGTTCGTCATAAGGTTGTTCTGTAAGATATAAACAGTCTTCGCTCGTCTTTCTACACAACAGCGTTCAGGTTCATTGGTTGAATGGCATGCAATACACGAGCTTAAAGTTCTACATGCTACGGACAACTACGAGCAACATACGACTGCCTGCTAACTCCCACCAACATGTGCCACAGATAAAGATGGACTATAATACCCGGTTCAAATAGGTTCCCCATTAGAGTACCCAAAGTCCTTCCTATTTTGCTACCGACGACTAAAAAGAATTCTTCTCTCGCAGGTGAAACTTACTCATTTTAAAATTTCGCATTTTCGAGTTCTTTTTGTTTCCCAAAAAAAATCCACTACATTATTTTTTTTAAGTAAAAACCTTGGTGGAATTTTATTCTGCGATAATTAATAAAATAAATTCGTAAATCGTGCAGGTTCTATTTTCTTTCGCCATGCACTCACCTCTCGTTTTGTATCAACTGGTTTGATTTTTGTGGCTCCCACGTGATTTTAGCAAGTGCCCGGCATATGGCAATATTACGGTCCATTACACCCTATATCTATTATCGACGCATCAAAACATCCAATCGAAATTATCACGAAACGCACAAAATTCAACTGAGTCCTTTTGCAAAAAATTTTCCCTCGTGTTTCGCGTTCACATTCCCTCTAAAATCAGAATAGTTTGAATTGTTTTATTAAAAGCCATGTACATTTTAACGCGAATTGTTTGAGGAATTTTTAAATTAAAATTAAAATGATATTATTAAAAATGTTCTATGCACCCTCCTAAAATTGTATTACTACTACAGGTATAGTAAAAAGTTAAATTGCGGTCTTAAATTCCTATTAGGCGGATATGCAGGCGATCAAGTAGGTACATAAACAAATTTGAATTTTATTTAATAACATTCTAGTTAGGTACTCATAAATGTAAAAGAAGGAATTAGATTGCAATTTAAATAATGCCCTTTTATATATTTTATCAAAATAAATTATTAATGACAGTTGTGTAGGTTTCCATTTCGCATAGTTTAAAATTATTTCCAACTATTATGGTGTTTCGTTTAAAAGTTACAGACTTAACTTGTTTTTTTTTTTAATGGAACACTATACAGTGAGAGTCTCTAACTTGGAATAAATTCGGTAAAGCAAAGACAGGTTTTTTTTCGGAAAATTTGAAATTTGGTAAGCATGTATAACTTGATATTACACTTTAAGAATAGTCATAGAAAAATAGGATTGCCATTTAAAAAAATAGTCGATGACGTCATATCTCAAATTTGGGACTCGCTGTATAAAATGTTCTTACATGAAAAAGAGCGCAATTTAAAATAGTAATCGACGTGTCCGAGCATATTTCCGAAAAAAAAACCTGTTTTTGCTTTACCGAATTTATTCCAAGTTAGAGACTTTCACTGTATATTTTACTACTGTTCTGCAAGAATTGTTATGTTCGCTGGGTTTCCAAATTGTAATTTTAATAGTACATACGACACTCAACTTTGGGCCAAAATATTTCAACATATCCTTACTTTTAAAATATTTTTAAAAATCGAGCGACTATTAACTGCAGAGAGATAAAATAAATTCGATTTTTGCTAGACAATTCCAATCATAAGTATTAGGGATGATTCGTGAACCCAAGTACCCGAGTATTACCCGTATAATTGTTACCCGGGTATGATCTTTTTATCCAGCTACTCGTTATTACTGGGGCAGAAGTAAGAAAGTAAGGAGAATATCGGATACCTGAGTACTACCCATATAATTGTTACCCGTGTATTGAGTAACAAAATAGGGGGAGGGCAAGAAATATACTTGCTTTTTTTTTAATTTTAGATAATTCCAGTCGAATAAGTATTGGGGAAGACATCGGGCTCCTGAGTACCCGAGTATTACTCGCATAATTGTTACCCGGGTACCATTTTTTATCCGCATATCCACTATTACCCGAGTAACCTGTCAGCGCAGAATGTAATAAACATGTAAGATTCGTTTAGGTTGAAATATCGAAACTATACGGGTATCCAAACTTGCACGGATACTCGAACTTACCCGAATTTATAGGGCTACTTGAATTTATTCGGGTACCGTGTCAGATCTGAACGGGGATTCGAGTTTATTATCATTTACCCAAGCACGATGCGGGTATCCGGGTACCCAATAGTTCAAGCACACATGTGTGGCACCTCTAATAAATACTACAAAAACAAAAGAGCAGGATTTATTTATTATTTTGAGAGTACATATTTGAAGATAACTTGAAACATTTTTTTCCTTATTTAATTAATATTTATATGTCTTCGTAATACTCGGATAATATCTGATGCCTTCTCTATTTTCCTACTCAGTACCCGGTTAACAATTGTATGGGTAGTCTCGGGTACCCGAACTCCTCCTTACTTTCCTACTTGTGGTCTGGTAATAACGGGTACCTGGATAAGAAAATCATACCTGGATAACCATTTTACGGGTAATACTCGGGTACTCGGGTTCCTAATAGTTATGACAGGAATTGTCTAGCGAAAATCGAATCTATTTTACATTTTTATTTTAACCGCTAAAGCAATAATGAATTTGCACAAAAATAAACTATCTTAATGAACCCTTTGAATGATATAGCAAATAAAGTATTCCTGAAAGGAATTAAAATATTTTGCAGCGAATTTCTGCAAGATGATTATTGAGAAACGATAGTAACACACAAGTTATCACTCACAAAATGGGGAAGCTCATAGAAAAGGCTATCCACACATGTTATAATACATAGGGTGTTCCATTTGAAAGAAAAAAAATGATTAATTTTGCAACACGTGAACTAAACTGATGGTCGCTCGATTTGAATACTTTATAAGTAGAGATATATGGAAATATTTTATTCCAAAGCTGAGTGTCGTATCATTAAAAATGACAGTTTGGCAACCGAGCGAACGTGACCCAATTCTTGCATAAAACTTTAAATACTCGTGAATACTCAAAATAAGTAAATAAAATATATTGTTTTCATGAGCATTAAATATATAGTGTCCCATTTAAAAAATCATAAGTCAGGTCTGTAACTTTTAAATAAAGCCCTGTATAGATGGAAATAATTTTAAATTATGCAGAATTGAAAGCTTACATAATTTTCATTAAGAAATTTCTCAGATAAAATTTGTTTTGGATTTTTCCAGAGGTTTGGGATACAAATGTAAGTGTGGAGGAACAGAAAGGTGACCGTATACTCTTTAAATCTTTTTGCAAAAGAAAAATTCCCCTCCCTAATTTATTATTTAAGGTGAACCCCTTCGAAATCAACGCCTTTTTATTTATTTACGTCCGCCCGTTTAAATTGTTTAAGAAAAGAAGCGACAGGTCACTTAAGTTTCTTCGAAACGGAACTGTCTCATTAAGACGTAAATAATGGGAAATTAAATTAGGCCTTATTTTCTAATACTGCGTTCGTTGCGACACTTAAATTAAATCTGCTTGAAGTCGCTCCAAAAAACCTTGCTCGTTCTATTTTCATTCGAAAATAAAATTGCTCCCGGAAAGAATTTAAATTTCTTTCTTAGGAGGACTGTTGTTTTGTAATTAATTCTTGGAGTGAAATAGTCATTTTCGTAATAATTTTTCTTGATCATATGATTTAGATCAGACTAAAATTCATTTTGAATTTCGCACGAACCGGAACAGTTCACCCTTTTTGATAAAAAAAATTATTTTTTCTTATTAGGAGAGGGAAAAAAATTGATTTCATTTGTTCGATGTGAAAGTTATTATTCATTTTATTTCTCGTAAAAAAAAAACTCACGAATATAAATATCTTGTTTAATTGTCACATTTGAGAGTGTGTAAATTTATCTGATGTAGATATTAAAATTAGTAATCCCGCAATAATTTTATCATTAAATCGCTGTTAATCTGCAGCAAAACATGTTGCAGTCGGATAAGCCTTCTTCCAAGGTGATGTAGATGAAATTGTTTTAGTAGAAACCTTGCCAGAAGCGATGGCCATCACGCAAGGTGATCTTGCTTTAAAGTACACAAAATGCAGAGACGTGTTCAAACAACGCCATTTTCGATAAATACTTCGAGTTTCGATAATATACATGGCGTATGGAGCATGTGTTTTTTACGATTTCATAATGAATGTACATACTCATGGTCAGGTGGGCGCATGCAAATCGCTAATCTAATGGTATGCAGCGTCAGGTTAGGTTTTACTGGACGGCGCCAGTTCGTCGTCGTTCTACAAGACATATGCTCACAAACCTGTAAATTATTATTATTTTCCACGTTGTTCTTTGACCGTTCCTTTCGAAACCAACTAACACCTAGTTACGTCTACGCATTTGTTCATTTCAATCTCTTTAATCGTGCCTAATTAGCACAGCTTTTCCAACAACATACTTACCAAATTTCGTCATAATTAAATATGAAGACATTCTCAAGTTAATATCAATGATAACCAGACACCGGAATTTCGCTGTAGCGAGTGCACGTGCTACAGCGGACCATGTACGAACACAAAATGAATCTCACGATACGCTTCGTTGATTCAGCTGGCCGACTATGCCCTAAGAATTCCTCTCTTTGATGATAACTCAAGAAAGTTAAAGCAGCTCTCAGCTGGTTATAGTAGAAATATATAGGTGTCCCAGAAGAACTAACTGTCCAAATAAAATAAAATTTAAAGATTGTATCTCAATATCAGAAAATTTTTAAATATGTTAAAAAAAAAGAAATTTTTAGAATCAGTTTCGAATATAACTTTCCTGACATCCCAATGGCGATAGATCAATTTCCAATAAATTTTATCAATTTGCAAAAAAGAAACTTTCTCTCGCAGTTGTTGACGTCTTAAGAATGTACTCGACTGTAACAAATCTGATCAAAATAACACGCACACTAATTGACGGTCGAGATTGTTTCAAGTGGCATTACTTAAAGTTTAATTAACGAAACAGATGCGTGTATTTTGCAAGAAAAAAACTAATTGAAATTAAATGGTTTCCTCAGTTAAAAAAAATACGCCCCCCAATTTAGATTTTACTATCACTATCACCCGGAAATTAACCGATTGAGAAAAAATAAACGCGTTCTTTTTTGTAACATTACACGAGTGTCAGGCAACATGAAGCGTTTATTATATTTGATTTTAATTTATCAAGTCGAAATCGTCGTTGACTGCGGCACAATAAAATCAGGTGGGTAGGGAAAAAAACCTCGAAAATTACTTTACTACAATTTATTTGCAGATTCAAATATTCGAAACGGGCAAAGTTTAATTAGGACTCGACGATATTTGGGGCTCAGCAAAAGGTTCAAGGTGAGTGATATTTGTTTTTGGTTCTGTTTTGTCTTTTATTTACATTCAACGGAAAGTTTACCACACCGAAAGCCGTAAGCGATCGAAATTGATGTTAAGCCCAGTATCCACTTGAAAACTTTGTTTACAAATTTATTTTTCTTCAGAAAATATTAAATGCAACCGTCGGATCGTATCATTTATTTACATACTTTCCTTTTACATTTCATTTTTGTCAAGGGCAGTGGCTGGATCATCCTCTTTGTTTCGAGAAATCAAACGGTGGATATGGTTTGAATTGAACCGAAAATTTTACCACATTAATTACCTAAGGGTTAGTCTTTGTATTCGGATTTTATGATTAAAATCGTGTTTAACTAATGTCGTGATTAAAATAAAGAAGAAACAATATAGCATTATATCAATTTAATATATAAGACATTGACGGATGAGCGTTGCCAAGAGAATTAAACATAAAATCATAGGATGAGAATATCGCCTAGAAAACGTATCCATATTTTTAATTTGCGATGATTCCTTCAAACTGAATAACATTAACTATTTTTTTTTGAAATATTCAAAATTCTTTATTTATTTTCTAGTTAAACCGACGTTATCAAGAATGTATGGGTCCTGGGGATGCACAGGGGCATTGTAAACATGTCAATTTCTGTCCTATGGATGTGATTAGAACCTCAGCGAATATCTTGGATTATTTATGTGTGATTGAAAAAACGTAAGTCTGAAAATTACGTTCGCTGTCGATTGGCCCTTCCAAAATCACATTCGCCATCTGCTCTCCTCGTATGTTGATAATTATTGATCTTTGATTTCTGTTGGTCAACAACACATGCGATTTTCCACGAACCTGTTTGCAACAGTGTCTTTTTGCGCCATTGCATTATTTTAATAAGCCAGCTAGTTTTAATTAATGTCTTATTATTATCTGCAGCGTTTCTAGAAAGCGTAATCATCGAACAAACTGTCATTATTCTCCCATTTCACGCTTCTTTCGAATGAATTAACATGCAGCTGCTCATTATCAATTTCTTTTTAATAACGCGCTCAGATATTGTTTATCAAAATAGGTCTTGTTTGCTTTGCGCTCTTAAATTTGCAGATGCTATAATCAGGGATTTAAGGAGGACGCAAATAAATAAAATGACAATGTTATCAGGCGCTTTCCTGTCTAGTTAGATAAGTTTTTTTGAGTAATCGTAATCTCCTACTAATTTATGTGTAATTTATTATTAAGCTGGGGTTACGTGACGGGAGTTGCGTAAACCGTTCTATTATTAACCAATTATGCAATTTGAAAAAAAATAATAATTTAGGCACATCGGAATATGTTGTCCGGATGATCTGGTACTTCCGGGTGTGCAAGGATCGCAAGTAATTAAAGATCTTCCTGCCAGTGGCACTGATTACGATGCCGAAGATCAATATACAGGTCAGTAAACCGCAACGCAATTCACAATGTTATCATTGTTGAATTAAAGCAAATCACAGAGTGTATAAATCAAACTTGTTTACTACTCGCAAAACGATGCAAAAGATCAAGATTTTTTATTTGTTTTAACTGACGTTAGATAATGATGATTCTGGATGTTATGAATTATGAAAAAGCAAAAATTTACTACGTATTCGACGAGTGCGTGATTTGTTATTAATAATAATAATCAGGAGATTGGGATTTGCTTGAGCTGCACACATACATACATTCACCTTTGTGTTTAAGGTTGCAGCTTCAAGGCAGTCATTGAAAATCAATTATTTCAAAATTTCAGGTTGTGGTTTGACTACTTTGGCAAAAATCAATCAAAGTGAAAGTTCCACGCAAAGATGGCCGTGGATTGTTGCATTGTACAGGCCAAAAATTACTTACGAACAGTTCTGTGGGGGAACAGTGATTACCGAGCAACATGTTTTAACGGCAGCTCATTGTGTCAATGGGTAATTTTTTAATTCGGATTCCAATTACCAAGTACTTTCTTGCCTCTTGTCTAGATTAAGTCCTGCTGATGTGATGGTCCGCTTGGGGGAATACGATTTTACAAAAAGAAACGAAACTCGCTCGAGGAATTTCGTCGTGGAAAATATCAAGATTCACGAGGAATACAATGGGGCCACGTACGAAAATGACATCGCAATTTTAAAGCTGGCGTCTCCAACATCTTTTAATACATACATATGGCCGATCTGCCTTCCCCCAATTAGGAAAACGTTCGAAAATGAGACGGCTATAGTCGCTGGATGGGGTAGAATTTATTCGCAGGGGCCCACGAGCGAGTTACTTTTAGAAGTATCAGTGCCTGTTTGGCCTCAGGCGAAATGCGCAGATTCTTTTACGCACAGGATAACAAGCACCAATCTTTGCGCAGCTGGTTACGAAGGAAACAAAGATTCTTGCTCGGTAAGGAATTTAAAAAAATTCAGAGACTTTAACGCCGCGTAAGAACACGAACCTCTTTCAGGGCGATTCCGGAGGACCTCTGGTTTATCAATTAGAAAACGGTAGATGGGTAGTAATCGGCATCGTTTCTTGGGGAATCGGGTGCGGAAATAAAAATCGCCCTGGTATATACACCCGAGTAAATAAATACATTCCCTGGATCCTGTCGAACGCCCTGACGTATTAAATAAATAAAACTAGGGTTAGTTGCTACAGACATATATTTGTATTATACGTGCTCACATGTATATGAGAATCTGAGGAAATGTATTTCCGCTCGCATTTTCTTTCTTGTAAAGCCGGGCTCCCGCCAGAAAATGTGAGGTTCCACTTCACGTCCGACCCTATGCACCTTCACCACTCGATGTATTGTTTGTAATCACTGCACAAGAAGAAATGCCCGTGATCCTGTCGAGGGAAATCAAACCTTGTCCGGACGCCCCAGATTTCCTCAAACCCTCAGTAATATTTTAAAACGACAAGTACATAGAAAACATCTGAGATTTGAATAAATAATTTACGTCTAAGTTTGCCTAATCTAATTAAGTTAAATTAACCTACCAAGTCTAACATTGTAGTCTCGAAAGTTCATGCACATTCATTTTAACACAGATTTCAAAAACAATTACACTAAATCCGTTAGTATTAACATCAATATTATATGACTTCATCAGAAATACAATAAACATTAAAAGTATTAATTATATTAGAGTATTATTGACACGAATACACTTATAAGATTTTAAAACATGTAGATATCTTAGAATTTTAATAATATTAACATTAAGAATAACAACATTGAAACAGATACCTAAAGTTAACTACAATTTATTTTTCAAGTGAACAACATACATTTTTTTTTTTGAAACCGGAACTGGTGCGGACCTATCCATCTGAAGACTCTCCCACAGATAATACGCCTTTTTAATATTGTCTATTACATAAATAAAACAAATTAATTAATTAATGCTGTAAATAATTCACTCAATTTTTGATGAACTCAATAATTCAGAATGTATTTATATAAAATTAGTACAGGTTCGCAAATGTAAAATCTCTACCTGAAATTCCTGTGAAATTTAAATTTAGGTCGCAAATGGGTCGGAGCGCAGCTGTCCCAAATTTACACAATCTTTACTTTTTGACGAAAATGACAAAGTTATTAAATACCGTACACCTATTTAAAATGTGCATTTAACTAGAGACTACTTATTCAATACAGTGCACTACAACGAGAAATCACAACGAACATAAATAATTTGTACGCACATTAAAATTGTATATGTGATTATATAGATATTACAATAAATATTAAGTTTACATTTAACAGTCAAATCTTATACATAGATTTATAGGTATACATACATGCTATTTTTGTAAATTCGGTTTTTAAGCAGTTGTGGGGCGAAAAAGCTTAAAAAACAAGTTTTTTTTTCGATTGCTAGCACTTTCCACGAGGACTTATTTGTCTCTACAGCATGACATGTTCCAATCTGGCATATCACACATGCAAAATGTGCCATCGCAATATAGTTACCGTACGAAAATATATTTTACTTCTGCAGATTAAAAAAATAGACTAAAGTATCTCTGGTTAACGCAAAAAAATATACATTTATATATTTATTTTATATACATAATCATCATCAACGTTGCAATATATTTTAACGGAAAACAGGTGTAACTTGTAATAAAATTTTAATTTATCAACAGTCATAAATATCTCTGATCATAGAACAAGTATCAGGTCCTCGTTGACAAACGAAAATGTGCGCCCAAAATAATGAAATTGGCGCACATCTTCTTTTGTCGTTTAATTAAAGCTATTTTTGTATACACTTTAACTTTCCATCCAGCTAACAATTTTATTTCATAAAAACAATACGATAATGTAACGAATATGTCTTCTGTTGCGTGCGCGAATTCAGCGATCACATTCGTTTAAATCAAACAAATTAAGTTGCAATGCAAAAATAAAAAAGGAAGCGCCTTAAAATGTTCGAGACTATAGGGGGTGTTTTAGTGTTAATCGATTATCCGAATTCAGGATCTCGATTTAAACAGGAATGTTCTGGGGATGTTAACGTCCCTCCAAAACTAGCAGCTAGAATTTGTTTTTACTAATTAATTAACGTGGTACTACAGTTTTTCGTCTTATGGAAATAACAGTGTGAATCATACAAACAATTAATTTTAAAACTGCCAATTTTATGAAAAAAAAATAAAAATAAAAGAGGAAAATGTCTACATTTTTTTTATTATTTTTTATTATTTTTTATTATATTATTTTTTATTTTACTACCCTGAGTTTTTGTTTTTCAATACACACAACTAAGTAATAGAATTCTAAGTGTTCGAATGGTAAATAAATTGGCGGTTGTGTTGATTTTTTTATCCCTTCATAATAGTAAGAGATGATTGGAAAAATTCTATCCACGAATAGAAACCGTTTTCTTTATTCTTTTCAAATTTGAGAAAATTTTCATTCTTTGACGAAGTGTTTCTGAGTACATAATTTTTTTTTTTTTATTTCGCGATCGTGAATTCAGATTTAATCCTGAAACACCCTGTATTACTAATTAAGTAGTATGCATTTATGTATACTTATAATTTTTCATCTCCATTTAAGAACGATATATTTTTTTTCGAATTAAGCAAATCGATGATTGTATAACACAATTCAAATTGTCTGTAAAAAAGGCGATATTTTTTGATAACGGTGTTAAAGCTGGGATCTATATTATCGGTCCGCTGTGAATTACAGCTTGAAATAATTCAAGTGAAGCTCGAGCTGATCGATAATGTAGTTACGGCCTTAAGCTCGTTTTTATTTATACTTGATGCTTTTACTGAATTATTTTATTTTGTTGTTCAAATAAACATCATTTACACCACAAACTGAACATTCGATACACCTTCCCATTAATTATTAATCGTTAAACACTTAACACAACATTATTTCGAGCAAATATACAGGTTTTTAGAATTTGTCTACGAATTGAAAACTCCAAAATAAAACAGCGCATAACAAATTAAATCGCCAGCAATATTTTTGAGGCCCCTTTCTGCCCGCGTTCAATTGGAGGTAAAGCGATTTTGTTTTTGTGTCAGTTACTTTAAGACGTGCCTTTTTTTTATTGACAGATATATTCGTTACATTTTCGGAATAGACAATTTGCTGGGTAGATATAGTGGTCTGCCTTTTTTTATCTTGTTTGCAGCAAGTGATTCGTGCAAAGTTGAATTTTGGGGTTCGTGCGGGGTTGAAAGGGGATGGAGCCAAAAAAGAATGTTGCTAATTCTAGAACTTTTACATCTATATAGATTATATACGACGCATTGGAATGATACTACAGAAAACGCTTGCTTGGGATTTCTAAAATACTTTGGCACATTTATATACTATAATCACGGTACTTTAAAGCGCATTTTGGATTATATATTAATATACTACGAGTGATTAAGAAACGAAAAACAGCAACATTTAAGCCTAATGATACCTCCGATCCCTCCGAGTGGTGACTGTCACTTTTACACGTGGGAGTGATTATCCGGAATCGTTATAGATAATAAGGGTACCTTAGCTTCATCCCCCTTGTCATGACGAACACCCATGACATTAACGACGGCTTTACTACTATTGTTACAATTACTATAAGCGGCATTTTCTTTTTTTAAATTTTGTAATGAATTATTTTTTTGCTTGCGCATTACGACGTTCGTTACGATTTCTTGGTCTTTCTTCTGTTCACCCAACAACCAGTATGTTACCATTTTCCCTTTTCCCTATAAGTATAGTCGCCCACTGAGAACTATATTCATAATCATTGTGTCAATCGCGTCTTACCTTAATGTCAACTTCACCTCGATATTCCAAGTCGAACGTACCGAACGTATCCAAAACAGTTTTGGTGGCAGAACTAACATGTATACGCAAGGGTTGACCATTCGATTCCATTCTGGATGCTGTATTTACAGTATCCCCAAAAAGACAGTACCGTGGCATTTTCAGTCCTACGACTCCGGCCACGCAGGGCCCGGTATGGATACCTATTCTCAGTTTCAACGGCTCTTCTGGGCGATGTCGGATTTTAAAGGTCTTGACTTCATTTAAGAGAGCTAGAGACATACGAGCGATTTCCACTGCATGCATATTACCGTTCCTTTCCGGTAAACCGGAAACAACCATATACGCATCTCCGATTGTCTCTACCTGTATTAAATTGCCAAAAACAAATAAAGTTTTTTTCAAAGGGTGTTTCCGTAAGGTGGGGTACCTTGTGGAAACACCCTGTGTTTAAATAATTTCAAGAGCACGCTTAATTTGCTTTCTCGTTTGATCGGGGAAGTGTTTAAATTTTAATTAACTGCCTCCTCCCTGAGGGATTATGTCAAGCGGAACAACTGGAGAGTAAATCGATATGTCCGAGATTGGCTTACCTTATATACATCGTAGCCCCCAATAACAGAGTCAAAACATGTGTATAAATCGTTAAGCAAATCGACAACTTCCAGGGGTGTACTTTGGGCAGAAAGGGCGGTGAAGCCAACGATATCGCTAAAATATATGGTTACTTGATCAAAGGTTTCGGCTATGACGGATTCGCCGGTGATGAGTTGAAGGGCGACGCTTTTGGGGAGAAGTTGATACAGAAGCTCTTCACACTTTCGTTTTTCTTCTAGATAATCGGCTGTTCTTTCGTCCACCAACGTCTCCAGATTATTCGCATACTGTTCCATCCGAGAGAGCAAATTATCAAGTATACTTCCATTGTCATACTCCCTTAGAGATTTCTATTAGAAAAAAATTAGAATTATAATGATATATTTACTTATTCAGTTTTCGGACTGTGTTTTTAAGCGCCGTGAAATCGGGTCTGTCCGCAGCATCTTCTGCCCAACAGCGTTTCATAAGGGAGGAGACTTCTTCATCGCAGGTGTTTTCGACTATCAAGGGACGAGGAGGGTTAGGGAATCCACTGTCGGGGCCATTTTTTATAGCCTCGACAATTTCTATAAAAAGAAAAACCCAAATGTCCATGTAGCCCTGGGGGGTTAAAACTTGCCAATTTACAGTAACATTGTAGAATTAATTGAACTATTCTAAAATTATCGGGAAAGCGGTCAGCAATGAAACTTTTTATTTTTCATTTGCTAAGCTTTCGGTAAGTTTTGTTACCTTCAGCACAGCATAAAAATAATTTTTAGTTTACATTATAATTAAATTACAAATATTCTTCAAGTGATGTTTGAAAATTTCAAATTGATGAAGTTTACCGAAAGCTTAGCAAATAAAAAATAAAAAGTTTCATTGTTGACCGCTTACCCCGATAATTTTAGAAAAGTTCAATCAATTACCAAAGGTCGACACTCCTTGGTTCGTAACTGTAAAATTACTTAAATTTGTGTCCCTTTATATCAAATATTTTTTTTGTTTTAGGATAGGTCTATAATTTATCTGAAGAAAAATTCCAATGTCCATGGTCCACGTATCCCAAGGTGCCTTTTGATAGGGAGTGGTTCTATATTTGCAGTAATATCGTAAAACCCAAGACGCTTATTTTTTTAAATTCTAAAATCCCATATTTTTTTGTCTTTGGATTGAAACTACTGTATATGTTTTCTATGACAGTGAAAAGTCGAGTATGGTTAGGGAATTTAGTATCGAGGCCATTATCATCTACTGCCTCAATATTTTATTTTGAATATGGGTTGAAACCACATCCCGTTTCTATTTTCTGCCAGAAAATGAAACGAAACTTTCGTAACATAATTGGCCCTTATTAACAGTTTGAAATAAGATAACCCGAACGATGAAGATCATTAATTTAACGAACCGTAAATAAAAAAAGGCGTTCATTATTTCTTCAAATAAAACCTAGCTTGTGGTTTTTCGTTACAGTGAAGCTTTTGTGGAGAGAAATACTTTGTGTGCTGTTTGAAAACTATTTTTCACCGGATTGCGTAGAATAGAGGTATACATCAAATACTTCTAATTGGCCCTTTAATAATGGAAATATGACAATCCGAACGTGGAGATCATTAATCTAACGAACCGTAAATGAAAAGGGCATTCGTTATTTCTGTAAATAAAATCATGGCGTGCGCTTTTACGTTACGGTGCGTAAATCAAAAAGGCCATCGTTATTTCTTTAAATAAATTCAGAGCTGCGCGTTTTTATATTTTTTGAATAACATCACAGAAATATAGTTCATCTAAAATTCGCTGAAAAATGCCAATTTGATGCAACAAAGTAAAGGCATTCGTTATTTCTGTAAATAAAATCATAGCGTGCGCTTTTACGTTACGGTGCGTAAATCAAAAAGGACATCATTATTTCTTTAAATAAATTCAGATCTGCGCGTTTTTGTATTTTTTGAATAACATCACAGAAATATAGTTCATCTAAAATTCGCTGAAAAATGCCAATTTGATGCAACAAAGAAAAGGCATTCGTTATTTCTGTAAATAAAATCGTAGCGTGCGCTTTTACGTTACGGTGCGTAAATCAAAAAGGACATCATTATTTCTTTAAATAAATTCAGATCTGCGCCTTTTTATATTTTTCGAATAACAACGCAAATATATAGTTCATCTAAAATTCGCTGAAAAATGCCAATTTGAAGCAACAAAGTAAAAGCATTCGTTATTTCTGTAAATAATGTCGTCGTAGCGTGCGCTTTTACGTTACGGTGCGTAAATCAAAAGGGACATCATTATTTCTTTAAATAAATTCAGATCTGCGCGTTTTTATATTTTTCGAATAACAACGCAAATATATAGTTCAACTAAAATTGGCTGAAAAATATCAATTTGAAGTAAAAAGGAATGCCACGAGTTTCTTTTACCTTTAGTTAGGGTGTATTATAACGATCAGCTAATATTCACCCCACGCGATTCTCCTTGATAAATGTAATATTTTCTGTAAAAGCATGCAGTTTGCAAAATATAGCCAATTAAAGTTTCTTTCTTTATTTGATAACGTTGTGTAAAAGAATTGCACATTTAATTTAATTAATCCGACCATTCAGGAATACGTGGAGTTGCCGGGGCGTCGTTTCTTAGCAATCTGATTTTCAGTAAAAAGCAAGAGAATTCTGCGAAAATATTCTTTTGATGATTTTACAAACTACGTAATGGGTGCAAACATGAAAAATGATAAATGAGTTTTTGGCATTTTGTAGCTTGACGAACGATATTTTTTTTTTTTGAAGGTCTCGTAGCATTTTATTATTTTTAAGCCAATGTAGCTACAACACATATTCGCTTTCATTTTCAAATTAGTCTCTCCGTAAAGCTTCAAACCTGATATTAATGAGATTTCTAAATCTCAAGTTTGACACTAATGATAATCCAAAACTTCAAATCTGACGCTAATGATGCATTCACAAAGCTCATATCAGTTTTTAAGTTACCTTGATACACATTTACATAATTATTTATATAATATTCGCAGACTATAAAATGCAAGGAATTTACTTTAATAAAATACAAATTCAAAAAACGAATTTTCAACTTTTAATAACTTCATAACCAAAGAGTTAAGAGGAAATTTATAATTTTGTGTGCAGTTTTTAATATAGATAACGTTAATATTTGCCGGACGTTGTGATATAGGCTGTGAAATTTGTTGGAGAGTTCTAAATTCAATTTAAATTTCGCTGAGCGTGACAGCTTCTTCAGGGTAAATAATACTGGGCGTGTCAAACCTATGGAATTTTATATACATTTTATTTAAAAAAATTCTTAATAAAAATTGTGTGGGGTTTCCATTACGCATAATTAAGTTACGGGCCTAAATTATGATTTTTTTACACGGATCATTATATATTTCTTTGCAATGAAAATAACATAACATTTTATTTACCTATTTTGAGTAGTCACTGAGTTATTTTAAGTTTTATGCAAGAATTGGGTCACGTTCGCTCCGTTGCTAAACTGTCATTTTTAATAATACGACACTCAGCTTTGGACCAAAATATTTCTACATATCTCTACTTATAAAATATTCAAAATTTTTGAAAATCGAGCGATTATCAACTATAGTACGGTTCAGTTCGCGTATTGTAAAATTAGTCAAATTTTTCAAATAGAAGGCCCTATATATTATAACAGGTGTTGATAACTCTTTCTATGAGCATTCAATTGATACCTCATTTTATGGGCTTGCGAGCAATAATTTGTAAGTTATTATTATTTCTTTATAATTGACTTGCAGAAATTTGCTGCAAAATATTTTAATTCCTTTCAGGAATATTTTATCAGCTATATTATTCAAGAGGTCCATTCAGACAGTTTGTTTTTGTTTCATCGGCTAAAATAAAAATGTAAAATACTCAAAATAAGCAAATAAAATGTTATTTTCATCAATTCTTTAAGTTCTGACCAAAACAGCAATAAAATATATAGTGTTCTAATTAAAAAATTCATAAGTTAATTCTGTAACTTTTAAATGAACCAACCAATTTCTTTTTTGATAAAATGTATATAAAAGGGCATTTCTCGATTGGTTTCAGTTTGCAGGAACTTATTTTGAAAGTCGAAATTGGTAGATATCGCATAAAAAAGAAAATGTTCGTCACAACCAGGAAACAAAAAGAAATTACCTAACCGAACTTAGTGTTTCTATTGTTTGTTTCGTCTTCATTAATTAAATGAAAATTAAATATTTTTCTTAGTTTACAAAAAAGAAATGCCTCTTGAGAAGCGCTATATCGTAAGGTTATTTCTTTTAGTAACAATCTCAGTTTTGAAATTTTAACGCGCGTCAATTAATTTCGTTTATTTTCGACATATTTCCTTTTTGTATTAATATTAAAATTAAATCGTTTAGAAAATTAACAATTAAATTAAAAACAAAGAAAAAGCGAGAATAGCAAACGGTTTTGATTAATTTGAACGCTTTAGAACACAGAAATTAAACAAAGAATAAAAGATTGAAATTCATCTAAAAAAAAACATTCAATAGCGATCCGTTTTTATAAATTGGGAATTCATTAAATTCAATTCATTTCGATTATTTTCGACATATTTCCTTTTTGTATTAAGCTAGCGAAATTTAAATAGTTTAGAAAATTAACAATTGAATTAAAAAGAAAGAAAAAAGCGAGAACAGCGAACGGCTTTGATTAATTTGAACACTTTAGAAAACAGAAATTAAACGAACAATAAAAGATTGAAATGCAGCTAAAAAAATATTTAATAGCGATCCGTTTTTATGAATTGAGAAAGTTTCGAAAATTTAAATTGATCAAAGAAAAGGCCAAACAAACAAAATAATTTAATTTCAAGAATTCGGATATTTCAGAAAATAAAAATTAATTAAACACAATGGAAGTAAAAATTAATCAAAGGAAAAACGAAAATTAATCGAAAGATTAGCAAATCTAAATACATCTAAAAAAAAAACAATCAATAGCGACCTGTTTTTATGAATTGGGAATTCATTCAATTCAATTCATTTCGATTATTTTCGACATATTTCCTTTTTGTATTAAGCTATAGCGAAATTTAAAGAGTTTAGAAAATTAACAATTGAATTAAAAAGAAAGAAAAAAGCGAGAATAGCGAACGGTTTTGATTAATTTCAACACTTTAGAAAACAGAAATTAAACGAAGAATAAAATAAAAATCAATAGCGATCCGTTTTTATGAATTGCGAAAGTTCCGAAAATTTAAATTGATCAAACAAAAAGCCAAACAAACAAACAAGCAAAATAATTTAATTTCAAGAATTCGGATATTTCAGAAAATAAAAATTAATGAAACATAATGCAAGCAAAAATTAATCAAAGGAATTTAGTCGAAAGCTGAGCAAATCTTATTATGAAATCGAGAGTTAAAAAAAAATTAAGCGTCTCAAGTAACCAAATCAAATGAAAATTCAAATTATTTTCGTTGGATCTGGCTGGATTAATGCTTTGTAAAAGAAAAATGCTATCATAAAACACCGAACAGAAAGTAAAGACAGTATAAGAGAATTCGTTACCTTAGAGTAAGGGATGAGGGGTTGAAGAGTCACCACTTGTTGCTTCTCGGAGAGATCGGATGGATATGAAGCTAATTAGAAGGATGACTTAGATTTTATAGCGTACGCTAGTTGTACCTGCACGGAAGCGGGAAAAAGGGAAAACCAATAAAATCGCGGTGTGCGCGCGATTTTGAACAAGCCCATTACATTTCGCCCCCTCCCACGATCACCTTTCCCTGGGATACCTAATTATTTTAGCCGGGCTATGTTTGATAATGCATTCTACGCTACGCTGAATTAAAAAACCTACAATATATCGAAATCAAGTTACTCGAAAATTTTAAAGTTCGCTGTCAGCGCCAGAGCTTTTCATTTTTAATTAAGCGAACGCACGTGCAAATTATTTTTGCGCGGCGCGTTTTAAAATTGTTTATAAATTAATTTAGGGGTAGTTTTAAGCCCTTTGAACTTCCTAATTCATTCGTTAAGGTAGAACATCAAAAGTAGTCTATAAATTGCGGATTTTGCACCATGAATATATGTCTCGTTTTATTATACAGGGTGTTGCAAGTTTATAAACATCGTATCAAAAAATTTTCTTGATGAAAGTTGTGTAGGTTTTCATTCCGCGTAATACAAAATTATTTCCAACTATACAGAGTGGTTAATTTAAAAGTTACAGACTTAACTATTGATTTTTTAGACGGAACACTACATATTTTATTACTGTTTTGGTTAGCCCTTGAAGACCTAATAAAAATCATATAACATTTTATTTACTTATTTTGAGTATTTACCGAGTGTTATGCAAGAATTGGGTCACGTTCGCTCGGTTGTCGAATTGTTATTTTTAACGATACGACACTCAACTTTGGAGCAAAATATTTCTACATATCTCTGCTTATAAAATTTTGAGCATTTCTGAAAATCGAGCCACAATCAACTGCAGTGCGGTTCAGTTAGCGTATTACAAAATTAGTCAATTTTTCCAAATGGAGCGCCGTACATATTATAAGACGTGTGGAAAGCCCTTTCTACGAACTTTCCATTGGTACCACATTTTACGGGCTTAAAATTTATCTATAATCAACTTGCAGAAATTCGCTGCAAAATACTTTTATCTGATATATCATTCAAAAGGTTCATTCTGACAGTTTATTTTTTTGCAAATCAACGATTCAATACTCAATGTCCGTATAACAATTAAACGGGTAATATTCGGGTACTCGAGTCTTTCCTACTTATGCCTGGAATTATCTAGCGAAATAGAATTTATTTTGCATTTTTATTTTAGCCGCTAGAGCAATAATGAGTGAGTTATTAATTTGAACAAAAATAAACTGTCCGAATAAACCTCCTGAATGATATTTTTGCAAGTTGATTATTCAGAAATGATAATGATTCACAAGTTATCAATCGTAAGCCCATAAAATGTGGTATCAATGGAAAGCTCGTGGGAAGGGGTATCGACATTAGAAAAAAATGACTAATTTTGCAATACGTGATCTGAACCGTACTGTCGTCGATAGTCGCTCAATTTACATAAATGTTGAATATTTTGAGACGTGCAGAAATATTTTGGTCCCAAATTGAGTGTCGCATCGTTGAAAATGACAATTCGGCTTCCGAGCGAACGTAACCCAATTCTCGCATAAAATTTAAAGTAACTCAATAAATACTTAAAAATAGGTAAATAATGTCATATCATTTTCATCAAGCATTCAAGGGATCACAACCACAGCAATAAAATATACAGTATTCCGTTTAAAAAATCATAACTTAGGCTTGTAACTTTTAAATGAACCAACCTGCGTTGTTGGAAATATTTTTATATTATACACAACTTTCATTGAGAATTTTTTTTGGTAAATATATATAAAATGGAATATTTGGACTTTTCCGGAGGTTTTTTTGGGAATTAAAAATTGATAAAGAGATTGTGGAGTGGAAAATAGTGAATACCTTAATTATACAGTTTTACATAACTTGATTTGTGTTTTTTTTTGTGTTCAAGTTCATAAATTGGGAGATTAAGCGTGAACGAGTAAAAAAGCCATTTTTATTTATTTTTAATAAAATTTGAGTAAATTGGTGATTTTGAGTTAATTATACTCGCGCACACGTTTACGGTACAGAAGCAAATTGAATTTTTTCACCGGCCAAACACAAGGGATTAAATTTCGAGATCAAACAAAGCTAAAACAAGGAACACTTGACGTTTAATATTTTCGCTAAAGCTCCGCGTAAATTTTACCGATTTTATGTCATCGGTTATATTTTCACAACACAGTGGTGACGCTAGCTTATTAATTTAGGCTTTCTTTTGAAGGTGGCGTACAAAATAAATTACTTTACGTGAAACCGGAGCTACTTTGTTGTTTAATCAATTTTTTTTAACGAAGCCTTCGAAAAATGTTCTTTTTTCTGAAGTGCACGCCTTTTTGCAGATGATATCCCAAAGCTTTGTGTTTTAGCTATAAAAATTAAATTAATTTCTTCTTTTTAACAAACAAAAAATTTCACGTTTTCAAGTGCACCTTTTTGCTTTTGCTGGCAGCTTTGTTCTAGAAATATTCTCGGTATTAAGGATTAAATTAATTCTGCTGTACAGCGACAGCAGCAAAGCTCAAACCGCGTTAATTAAATCATTTGCGTCATCTGCACGTACAGATTTGATTTGAGAATTAATTTACGCGCTCGCCATTAAATAATACACCTCATGATGTGATGGGCATTTTTTGTTCGTTCGAAATAATATCTGGGCTTGTAGAATATATTCGACTTTTAATTCGTCGAATTTTAATACGTAACATAGATTTTTAATATTTCAGAGGATAACGACAGAATAAAGGAAACAAAGGATGAGTTCGTTATTGTTACAATAATGGACGTCGATATATAATGGATATTCAATTATTCACAACGTGGCATATACATTTTCCCTGGTTAATATGAAATTTGAACATATTGAAAGAGCAGCCTGATGCGGTTTAAATTATCATCAATACCTACAAGTTATTATATTATTAAATCTATGCTAAAATTAATTAACGAACCATTTCATTATATTTTAGTTCGGCTTGCTCGTTATTTAAATAATAAATTCAATCGCCCAAAAAGAAAATAAATTTTCAAATTGGTTTGGCCGATCTAATGCCTCCAATTATGTCATTCCCGTCCGTGACAAGAAAATGATAGTTGTATTAAATTTCGGCAGCAATTTCGATGGGATTTCGCCAAGACGGAGGATTAATGGATAAAGTCCTCTCGCCGATATTCAATCTAAATAAGAGCGATTTTATTTAATCGGACGTATTAGATTGCTGAATTTCAAGAAACCAAATCTTTATCCTCCGGATTATTTTTTCTATATCGACGTGGAAAACTGAACAAACTTTATTTAATAATTTTACGTCTCAGAGCTTTCCTCCGGAGATAACGCTGAAAATCGGCCGGGTTATTAAAATATGCAATTTCGTCGGATTTAAAATTTTTAAGATTCTCTTTCAGGACCGCCAGTTAATTAACAGTTTCGAACAAACTTTACAGACGCTGTTCCGAGAGAAAATTCAGAACAACGACTTGATATAAACGAAAATTGTAAATCAAATTATTCATTATGATTACGTCCTGATTAATATATGTATTTTTTTAGATCAGAAACTAAATTAACTAGCAATACCTCAAGGTAACAAACGTAAACACGAAACTGTTGAGTACATTAGCGAGTTCTACGTAAACTGTAGCTAACTCAAGCAAAAGAAATAAATTATTTATTTTACAAAGCTCGAGCGAAATGTCAATTTGACATAACAAACTCTTGCGTTTCTATAGGAATTGACGAAAACCAATAGTCTGAAAATCTCGAATATAAACATAAAAGAAAAACATCTCTTTTCCTTTCGTTTATTTACAAACTTCACCATGGCAAAGTCTCTAAAAATATTTCCTTTATTTTCTTCTTCCTATCATGACTCGTAACGTCATTAGCAGCTAATGAGACCCGAGGTGGAAACCGAGTTAATTGAAGTTAAGTTGTTTTGTTACTCTTCAAGGTACAGCTTCGATGTTTTACCTGCTTCCATCCTAATTAGTTTAAACACCTCACGAAGTTACCTCTCGAATTAATCTAATTTACTTAAGAAGACGCCAAGCTTTATTCTGCATGCCAGGAAGTTTAATTACGCTGAATACACGATTTGTTCCAATTAAAAATTGAGAAGCCTCCAAAAACGAAATTGAAGCCCTATTTTTTTTTGCCGTCGGAATTCCATTGGAAGAGGAATTTTCTGGATTTTGATAGAAGAAGGTTCAAGATGTTCCTCATTGTTTTGCTATGCAAAATAAACAGCGTAAGCAGAAACGTGCTTTGTTTACTCTGGTTTAGCTTCTACTACACCTAAATAAGTACTTGAAAAAAATTACTTAGATGTCTGAAGCGGTCTTCGAGAATGGCATTACAGTTGTCGCAGTTGAGGGTACAATGAGGTCTTCGCACTTCGAGAAGAGGACTGACAGCCCTCCGAGGGGAAGTCGAAGTTCCCACTTCTCTGCCGGGGGAAATGTCAGCGGGAAGGGCCAAAGACATAATTCCGGTGCCGGTGGCCATTCTAATTTATCGTATACCTAATTAACACAAGATTACGCAGACGACACATGATTTCTTATAGTGCACTGTCAATTTAATTTACGCGAGGGCACATCGCGGGAGAAATCGATGTCTATGCGCCTTTTACGGCGCCGCTCGGCTTATGTTCCGCCTCTTAAAGGATGCCCCGAACAGCGGAACTTCCAAGCTAAATGTAATCAGGAAATGCGAAAGCTTTAGATTATCGAACCTTAAATATCAAACGGCCTGCACGTATAATTTCATCTTACAAAATGCTCCAAATGGATTGAAAATCAAAGACGAGGATTAACCCCATTGAATCCTCGAGAATCTTGGACAATAAAGATTCTGCAAGGGTCACTCACTAGAAAAGAGAAAAAACGAATTGAAACTTGTTTATATCCTCATGAAAATGTTTCCCTTTGATACGCAAAAAGTCGTTCAAGTTGAAAACGAGACTTCGAGGCAATCGGAAAAGTGAAAATGAAGAGGAATGAGAGACGGCACGAATAAGAAAATATCTTGCAGAATAAAACCGTCAGATTTTTTAATGGCCAAAGGTTACTGAAAAGGAAAACAGGAGAAGTTAATTCAAGGAGACACTCCATAACTTTCGGACGGTACTACTATTATTAGTGTTACACGACTTTCTTAAAAATGTGTAATGTTTTACTACAAACATTATTCTACAATCAAATGTAAACACTTTCTTAAATTTTAGTAACAATTATTTGTAGATATAAATTCTACAATTGTTGTTAACAAATACCATTGTTTTTTCTCTGTGTATCTACGAGAAATGGCGTAAGTGAGAGACTATATCCAAAAATAAAATTGTCAGACCGTCGTATAATTATTTATATAATATATATATAATATTTATAATATTTAAGATTTTATGAAGAGAGAATTCAGGAAGGCTTGATTAAATGTTTATTCCACGTTGATATTTTCAGTAAAACGTCTATATTTCCGGGCGTGAATAAACAAGCAACCTCTTGAACGTAAATTATTAAAGAATGACGTCAAATTTGTGGTATTTGATCTGAACTTTTCCAGACAATAAAAGCAGATGAAAATCAGACTTTTATCCTAAATTTTCCTACGAAATTATTTAAATATCTTCACTAAATCCGCTAATAAAAGCTAATACATAGTAATAATTTAATTAATTAATCAATTAATCTCTATTATCAATCAAATCTTTTTCTCTAATTCATTAAAATCAAACGATGATCAAATCAAATTTGTTTTCAGTTCATTGCTTCCTCTCAGGCTGAGTACACATTTGAGTATGAAGGCTAATGAAGTTAAATAGTTGGGACTCGTATCCATAGGCAAACTCTTGCCTTTAATTTAATTTAAGAATAATAATAATTTATCCTTTATGGTTGCCAATAGGATTTCATAAAAAATCTAAATATTTGGTTGAGATGCTTAAATCATTACTAAAAAGTTACTAGAAGTAGACACAATAATTCACTAAAACCTAATGGATTAGTACACGAGGACCTACTGAATGGCAGGCAAGATCTCCGGATTTAAACCCTTTGGATTATTTCCGCTGGGGTTACTTAAAAGATAAAATTTATCTATATAGATCTCCAAACATTGCGGAGTTAAAGCAAAGAATTCGACAAGAAATTCGCTCAATCACCCCTGAAATGGTAGAAAATATTCAACAGACGTTTGTCTTTAGATTAGGACATTGCCTCGTCGTTAACGGAGAGCAATTTGAACATTTTATTTAATTTTAATATTGTTTTATTATTTAAAAAAATGTTCAAGTTTGATATTTTATTTCGTTCGTTGAATATCTCACTTACTTATCAACCAATTTTGAAAAAGTTTTATTTATCGTATTAAAAAAATGCTTTTAAATAAGGTATCACAAGCAGTACTTTGCTAATTGAATTTTGAAAGTTGGGGTTGCTAGCGCTTAAGGGTTGAGGGGTGGGCGGTTGAAAGTGACATCTTTAAACGATGATTTAAAAATAAAAATCGACGTCTCCTTGCATTTTTCGGAAACATTTTTCTCAACCATTTTATAGAATTTATGCGTTACTTTCGGGAAACACTGTACAGAGCGTCCCAAACATTTTACGCATTGGGTTTTCATTCCGCATAATTTAAAATTATTTCCAACTATACAAGCTGGTTCATTTAAAAGTTACAGACCTAACTTATGCTTCTTTAAATGGAATACTATGTATTTTATTACTGCTTTGGTTAGCCCTTAAAAATAATATAACATTTTATTTACTTATTCTGAGTATTTACTGAGATTTTTTAAGTTTTATGCAAGAATTGGGTCACTTCTGGACAAAATTAAGGATTTGCCAAATTGTCACTTTTAATGATACGTCACTCAACGTTAGACCAAAGTATTTTTTTAATCCCAAAATCCCATATTTTTTGTCTTTGGGTTGAAACTACTGTAGATGTTTTCTACGACAGTAAAAGGTCGAGTCTGGTTAGGGAATTTACTATTGCGGACATTATTTACTTATTTTGAGTATTTACTGAGTTATTTAAGGTTTGTGCAAGAATTGGGTCACGTTCGTTCGTTGCCAAATTGTCATTTTTAATGATGCTACACCCAAAATATTTCTATATATCTCTACTTTTAAAATATTTAACATTTTGAAAATCGAGCGGCTATCAACTGTAGTGCGGATCAGTTCGCGAATTGTAAAATTAGCCAAGTTACAAACTTATGATTTTTTTTAATGGAACACTATATATTTTATTACAGTTTTGGTTAGCCCTTGAAGATCCGATGAGAATAATATAAATTTTATTTACTTATTTTGAGTGTTTACTGATTGTGAGTTATTTTAAGTTTTACGCAAGAATATTATAACATGTGTGGATAGCCGCTTCTACGAGCTTTCCATTGATACTACATTTTATGGGTTTACGATTGATAACTTGTGAGTTATTATCATTTCTCAATAATCGACTTGCAGAAATTTGCTGTAAAATATTTTAATTCCTTTCCGGAATATTCATATCATATATTAATCCAGAGGTTCATTCAGACAGTTTATTTTTGTGCAAATTAACAATTCATTCATCATTGCTTTAGCGGTTAAAATAAAAATGTAAAATAAATTCGTTTTACGCTAGACAATTCCAGCCATAAGTATTAGGGAAGACATCGGGTACCCGAATATAACCCGTATAATTGTTACCCGGGTATGACCTTTTTATCCTGGTACACAGTATTACTAGGGTAGAAGTAGGAAAGTAAAAAGGACATTGGGTACCTGAATACTACCCATATAATTGTTACCCGGGTACTGAGTAGGAAAATAGAGAAGGCATCGGATACTCGGGTACCCGAATACAACTATTATCCGTTTTGCTTATTAGGGATGCCATGGATGTACGTTTGAACTACCGGGTACCCGAATGAAATACTTGGAACTTATGGGGTTGTCCGTATAAATTCAAGTAACCGTATAAATTTCCGTACCCGTAAAAGTTCGAGTACCCGTGCAAGTTTGGATACCCGTATAGTTTGGCTATTTCAGCTAAACGAGCACACTAATCTTACAGTTTCTTCATTCTGCGCTGAAAAATTACTCGGGTAATAGCGGGTGCTCGTGTAAAAAATGATACGCGGGTAACAATTACACGGGTAATACTCGGGTACCCGATGCCTTCTCTATTTTCCTATTAGTACCTGGGTAATAATTATATGGGTAGTACGTAGGTACCCTATTTGTGCCCTAATAATAACGGGTACCTGGATAAAAAAATATCTTCTCGGGTAACAATTAAATGGGTCATACTCAGATACCCGATGTCTTCCCTAGTACTTGTGGCATGCGAAGGAATTGTTAATTTGAACAAAAATAAACTGTCCGAATGAATCTCTTGAAAATTGCAGATAAAATATTCATGAAAGCAATTAAAATATTTTGCAGCGGATTTCTGCACGTTGATTTTTGAGAAATGATAATAACTCATAAGTTATCAACCGCAAGCCCATAAAATGTTGCACCAATAGAAAGCTCGTAGAAAGAGCTATCCAAACATGTTATAATATAAAGGGCGGGCGTTCCATTTGAAAAAATTGGCTAATTTTACAATTCGCGGACTAAACCGTACTGCAGTTGATAGCCGCTCGATTTTCAAAAGGTTAAATTTTTTAAAAGTAGAGATGCAGAAATATTCTTGTACAAAACTTAAATAAGTCAGTAAATACTCGAGCTTTCACTGACGTAGAAAACATCTACAGTGGTTTCAACCCAAAGACAAACAAATTTGGAATTTTGGGATTAAAAGAGTATTTTGGTGTAAAGTTGAGTGTCGTATCATTAAAAATGAAAAAACTAAACGAACGTGATCCAATTCTTGCATAAAACTTAAAAGAACTCAGCAAATACTCAGAATAAGTAAATAAAATGTTATATTATTTTCATCAGCTCTTTAAGGGCTAACCAAAGGAATAATAAAATATATAGTATTCCATTTAAAAAATCATAAGTTAGGTCTGTAACTTTAAATAAACCATCCTTGGAAATAATTTTAAATTATGTCGAATGGAAACCCACACAACTTTTATGAAGAATTTTTTTGGTAAATTGTATATAAATTTAGACTTTTCCAGAGGTTTGGAATCCCCCGTATGTTGATTTTTTCTAACCGTTTGATATCAAAAGCATGAGGTTACCCAACATATATTTTTTTAATACTTAGAGCCTAAATCATTTGTTTTTTCTTAAACAATCACCTCTGAGAAAAGATTCAAAATATTAGGGAAAATGCGTTTCTTTTATCCCATTCAACCCCAGTTAGTTTAATTTTTTTGATAAAAGATTTGCCAGGTCACTATAGTGATATAGTTTCTATAGTGACCTTCTGGCAAATCTTTTATCAAAATTTTATTACTAGTCATGGATAACCATACTACTATCCCGATTAGTTTATTGAACACATACGATTATGCCACTTTACTCTATTTTAT
This sequence comes from Serrognathus titanus, assembly GCA_039766575.1. Taxonomy (NCBI): domain Eukaryota; kingdom Metazoa; phylum Arthropoda; class Insecta; order Coleoptera; family Lucanidae; genus Serrognathus; species Serrognathus titanus. The sequence goes on along the minus strand of CM077916.1, from coordinate 4,409,586 downwards.
TACCGGATTTAATGTTTTTTTTTTTTTCTGAAAGTTCATAAATGGTAAATGATCAACAGTGTGAACGAGTAAAAAAAAGTGAGTCAAAAGAATTTGGTGTTTAGACAAGTTTGCGGCGAAAATTGGGTTCATAATTTGTAGCTGTTTTGGCAGTTCGCAATTAAACGGTCCAAAACCGACGACATGGAGACTACAACTATCCATTAATACAAACTTCGAATCGCGGACTAATTTTAATATGCAAATCGGAAACTGATCTCGAAAATCCAATATTCAACGACGCGCGTAATTCGGAAAATTTTAATGACATTGCGAGTGATAATTATATGAAGCAAATTGGCAATTTCAACCGCGAGAGCGCTTACCTTTAGGGGTGAAGTTGGTGTTTTCCCCTAAATAAAACACACCCTGCCTCATCACTATCTCGTGCACGATGATCGCGAAAGAATAAATGTCGCCTTTTTGAGTTCCGCATTTCGAGGGGTTGTTCATTCTCAGTAATTCAGGGGCGGTCCAAAGTTTACCTGAAAATAAAAGCCGAAAATTTTAAACTCGGATCCCGCCATGAACTTTCATGGTTAAATCCAAAGCGGAAGTGAGTAGAAGCCTTAATTCTATTTATTAAATGCGTACTTACGTTTCCAGTATTCGTAGGATTGCACGTCATTAGGTTCATCAGCAACGTGTACTCGCAAGAAATGTAAACCAAAATCGGTGATTTTAAGAACGAATCTGCTATCAACGACGCAATTAGAAGACTTCAGCGCGCCGTGTGATTTAATATCGCTGTGGTGTAAATAATGCATTCCTCGAATTATATCGTGAATCAAAGACATTCGGAAGACCATGTCGAGTTTAACCTGCTCATTTTCTAAAATATCCTGCAAGCTTCCTTTAGGACAATATTCAGTCAGAATGCAACAGTGCGGTATATCCAAGCAGACCCCGAAGAACTTCACTAAGTGATCATTGGATAAATCTTTCATCACTTTCATTTCTAACAGCTGGCTTCTGTTCAATTCGATTTTCGTATCTTTCAGTCTCTTTACCGCCGTCCTCGCTGCTTTATAATAACCTACGTTCGTATAAACCTGTCTGTCACCGGCTAAACTAAATCCGTCGTTTTCTGATTGCATGGTCTGAAAAAGAATCAACTTCTACCAGAAAATGGAAATATTTACTCGGATATTTGAACGAAAGAAAAAAAAAGGTGGAAGCGCCGGTGATTTTTATTTCTTATGTTTATTTATGTAGTATTACGATTTCTTTTATATACGTCACTTCAATGATTATGACGAAATTAAATAAATTACTGAATTAAGAGTGACCGACGTTTGTGTTGAATTGATTGAAAGGCAGGGATTTTTTATGAAATAAATAATAGGCACGTACTATTAAGCTTCCTCGTTTTGTCAGTGATCCCGTCGAGTATAAGCTGCTGCGATTTTTTACGTTGGGAAACCAAACTATTTCTTCCCAGTGAATTTTCCAAGACATCGATGCCAATTCGGCCTCCAACTTGTAGTGCCTGGAAATAGAGTTAAGAGCAAAAAAAAAAGTGTATTGTGGAAGAACTACCTGTAGAGGAATACTGTGAATATAATCAGAGCTATGCCAAGAGATATACTTATCACTATAAGCAGAACGTTAACTTCAGCTGAAAGAGAAAACAGGTTTACTGTTTATCGCCGAAAATTTTTATATCTTGGAGCAAAATTTTATTTTACGTTTCAATAAAATTCGGACGGCGAAAAAATTCGAAAACCAGCGAATTAACACGCCAGAGCAAGTTTTGTTTAACAAGCGACTTAATTTTTTCCCCGGATATTCCACATATATGAATACTTAATCTGATTTGTTCGTATGTTTTTTCGCTTCAGTTTAATGAAAATATTAATATGTAATTAGAAGTATTCCGCCAGAGTGAGTACCTAATTTCATTAGACAGTAGAATTTTTCAAACGATAAACGCATTTCAATTTTATTTACAGTGGCATTTTAATATGTGGTTAGCCACAAGTATTAATCCTCCTTTAACATGTTTGTTTTTCGAATATTTTATTTATTACAGGCGCAGTAGTCTAATTATCCCGGTTTGGGATCACCAAAGCGTGAACCACTCTTTCATTTTGCTCTTTTTTTATTGTAAATTTGTAAGCTCGGCTTAAAAATCACAATTATTATCATTTTTACTCGTTCACAAATTTACATATTGTACCTAGAATTTTGTTTACATTTATTGATTTCATTATTTGACACCCACACAAATATCGTTTCAATTTTTCAGGGTGTCGTATTTAGCGACTCCTCAAATAATATTCCGATTGAACCATGAAACTCTTGTGTATCTTACGAAACAATTTATTATTACATTTTATAACAAATTAATCCATTATTATACCGTAAGGCTTACTACTACTTCTTGGTATATTATACCTGAGGGCTAGAGGTGATGGCGTTGAGGTGGTACTACTCTCGCTTCCTTCTCTATAATAATCAATACAAAATACAAATTGCAAAAATGGCAAATATTCGTTCATTGGGTGAATATTTACCATTTTTCTTAAGTTACTAATTACTAATTTGCTCTCGCCCCGCTCATATTATCATCCGGGGCAAGAGCAGACCAAATTGATAAGGTAAATCCACTTGATTTGAAGTTTAATGTTTGTATTTTTGCAAGGATGACTCACTTAAAGTTAGTTTTTGAGTACAAAATATTTTAATTTATGCTATATCCTTACATACTTACCAATAGTTAAACTTAAGAGCACAATATTATTTTAATTATGGAAATATCCGTATACCACACACAACTTCAATTAAAACACAGCTACTATATTTTACTACATCATCTTTGTTATAAAGGCAAATTCTTAGGGCATTACTACATGTAGTAAGCTGTATTTTGATAGATATTAGTAAGTACAGCCTGTTTCATTGAAGATGCATCAAACTTGAGGGACACGTTTCAAACAAAATATCTTAATAAAAAATTTTAATCGGAGCAAGTTGAAATTTGCATAATTTGGAGTCGATGTTTTTTGAAATACTGTAACGCGCGAAATCGTGAAACAAAACCGGCGATCTAAATTGCATTTATGAATGGCACACAGCTGCAAGGGGGTAATAAATCCATAAACAGCGAAGAAATTTATGACTAGATTTTATCTTGCCCTTGACCGAAAGCTCGGTGTATTCAACTTTGTCACACGTCGAATCCAGGAGCGATGTGAAATTGCGTGGATATTTAAACTTATTTAATTTAATAATAAATTATTTATTATTAAAGTATTAAATCTAATACCATAAAGTCCTTAATTGGGGTAGTACGGCGAACGAAACGTTTTGGGTAAAACCAGGTACTTGGGCGCTAAATTTCTACGAACGATTTCATGAAATGGTGAATGTGAATAATAAATTCTTAAAAATAAGCGCAAACTACTAAATGTTTAAACAATCCTAAAATTCTTCAACTAACAATTAGAAAATTCGTATTAAATGGAGAACAGAAAATAAACCACCAATTATTATTTTCATTGATTGCCAACAACCACGATGTTTTAAACGTGTTTTGCCGAATCGACTGGGGCGAGATTCTAGAGGCAATTAACCAATAAACCGATTTCGTATGGAATGAGTAACAATCCATTCATTCTCATTTAAAGTCCATCCTAAAAATATGCGACTTTGCTTTCCCTTCGATTTCCTCTAAATTTATTCATTACAGAGAAAATTTTCTTTCTTTTCCCATCTACCCGCATACCAAGTTTGATGCATCTTCAATGAAACACTCAGTATAACAGAAAAATGCACTTGCCCCAGTTACGCACTTACCCCACTTCACCTTATGGTAGTTTGTTTTGAATACAATACGTTATTCTGTAAACTTAATTTTTAACAATTCATTAAAAAATTTTATGGTCTAGTCATTTTAATTTTAAAATAATTAAATTTTCGAATTTATTGTATTTAAGAACATTATCTAATGATTATAATTATTATTACATGGAATAAAATTATAATCTTTATTAAGAATAACTTTTATCGGAAAGAATTTCTCCTTTTTTATCGTTTGACATCTAACTATACAATTAAACAAAATATTCATTTGATCTATATATTTTTTATTCTTATTCTTTGTACTGTACAGGGTGTGATCGAATAAGTTTCACTTATTAATACTGTAAGTTCTTCATCACATAAGGAATTAATTCTGCAAATATCAATGGTTTTGCTCAAAAATTAAAAACTGACCTACTACAAGAGCGCACCGCTTTTTGTTTGAAGACCTCTGCTCTTTCGTCAGTGTGTATGCGGTTTTTATAAACACATCGTAAGACGATAAATTCTGCAAATGCCCACTGTCACTGGATCAATGTCGCCCGCAATACAACTCGTTAATGAAATCTTCGAGTATCTGTTTCGTTAGATAATTGACAATAATAACCTCATGATATTCCATATTTTCTAAACAAATAACACATTATGTCAATTAATTTGTTAATTTAATTTGGAAAAAAAAGAAATTAATATTAAAATTAGTTCGTTTGAATTACAACTCAGATTGCATACTCAGAAGCGAAAATGCATTGAATAAAATCAATGCATTTTATTTCTTTGAACGAATACATGTCAATCTGCACGACTCTTCGGAATTTTGTATGTTTTAGTCGGAACGTAATAAAGCAATAAAATCAGAAATTAAGAGGCGGCGTGGTTTTCTCCAATCAATAATGTCTTTAGAATGTGTCCATTGAATTAATTATTATCTATTTTTTTCTTACTGTTAAGTAAGATTGATGATTAGCATTTCAATTTTAATTAAGGAAATAAATTAATAGTATTATGTAAGGATTATTGTGTGAAAAATATGCGTTTGCATTACTTAAACATTAATAAAAAAATAGCTGCGAATCTCCGTATACTTTCGTACGAAAGTAATAAATGACCTGCCTCAACGTTTTTTGTATCGCATCTGCGGGTTTACTGCCGTATCATTTACTACGCTTAATAGTAAACTTCGTTCAATTAGGGCTCTGAATGAAAGCCAGTGCTACTCATACGTTTTATGTAAAAACTAATCGTATATTTTTGCGGAGTATTATTGACAATCGCTTCTTGTGTATTAATAGTGAAACTTAATTGATAACATCCTGTATAGGCAAATGACTTTGCCAGAAGTTTTCGAACTTTGATAAGTTTGTAATGAATAGTGCTTTATTTATTTGTAATTTAGGTAATAAATTGTGTAAATTTAATACAGCAGAAAATTTTTATTCTTCTAAATAATTAATGAATAGTTTGAATTGCAAATAGTTTGCTATTTAATAAGTCATCCCATATAAGGCGGCCAAGCGTGCTGTTAAAGGATATTGAAAGTTTTAAAAATTTTGTTGCAAATCGGTTTTGATTGCAGTGGATCCCTCGAGCATTTTCTGTACAGCTGTTTAGGCCCTATTTGGGGCCTCGTCAGCAGAAGCAAACCAAACCGACTTGTTCAAGGTTATTTGCTATTGCGGTTTGGTTTGCAGTGGTCGGTTTGTTTTGTAGTGGAAGTCTCGACCTACGCTTCTGCTGACAAGGCCCCAAATAGGGCGAAACAACGGTGCAGAAAATGCTCGAGAGATCCACTGCAATCAAAACCGATTTGCAACAAAATTTTTAAATAATTAATGTTTATTAGAAGTTTATTATTATTAATATACATTTATTTTTTTTGAATTTGCATGTTATTTTATTTAGAGTTGGAGTAATCTCCCGGTTATCCGGAACAAATGTCGAATCCTATTTCCCCGTTTTATCCGAAACGCAGTTACTGGAAACTCCCGATTATTCGAAACAGGTGCGGTTTCCCATACTTCGAACAATCGAGAGTCTTCTGTATTATGTTCTGCGTTCACGTTTACGTTTTATGTTACGTTCTATGCGCACGTTTATGAGGATTATTTTAGTGGTTCGCATTTTAGTGACTGAAATATATTACATATTTCAGGAGTAAACAATATTTTATGTAGATATTATGGTATCAAATAATGAAATCAATAAATTTGTACAAAATTCTAAGTATAATATTGAAAATTAACGATTTTTATGTAATTTTGAGGTGCGAACGTGTAAAAATGATAATAAATTGTATTTTTTAAGATAAATTTACAATAAAAAGAGAGTAAAATGAAAAAAATAAATAAATATAGCTATTTTAATGGTTCACACTTTAGTGGTCCAGAACCGGCATATTATAGACTACGAGGCGCATTTTGATATATTGTAGCACTAGCGGATGTAAATTAACTTACAGGAGCATTTTATTACCTACCCCGTAACCACAACTAGCTATTAAATGCGCTAATATTTTCTATACAGGGTCATTTTGAAACCACATTAAAATTTTTCAGACATCAAACGTATCGATACGTGGGGAATTTTTTATATACAGGGGCATGTTATAACCGTCACACATACTTTGTATTTAACATTGAACATTCAATTTTTTATATACACATAGGGACATCTCGATATGTTGTAGCCATGCATATTTTTTCGAACATCAAACGGATAATGCTTTACTTACAGGGACATTTAGACATGTCGTAACCACAAGTAGGTGTATCATTGGGTACTTTTCCGCCAGGCCAAACTATTTCCCTAACAAAATATTGTTCGCCTGTTGTATCGTACTCTGCCACGATGTGAATGCCGGTAGAGTCACTGTTCATCTGCATCAACGCGTATTTTCCGATTCTTTGTCCATTGCAGTTGATAGAGACAGATTCTCGCGTACCTGTAAAAGGGGTTAAATCGATTGTATTCGTGTCCTGCTAATCAGTTTATAAACGCTTCGAGCTCACCATTAAAGGTCCTTCCCCACATGCTGGCTAAAGTCTCGCTCCCTTTAAACGTCTGCTCCGATATCGCAATTCCATTAGAATCTCTTCTCAAAACATCATTAACAGCGTGCGCATATAAAATAATGGCGTCGTAAATTCCTTCCAGGTAAATCATTCCTCTCTTTCCTCCGTATGTTTGATTTTGTTCGCCGTAATAAGCCTCGATCCACGGTGTGAATGTAAATACTGATTTATAAGCTATCTTTGCTCTGGCGTTATTATCTTCTGAATCGTTTGGATCATACCATGGCTGAGATGGATATGGTGCACTAGGCCAAAAAAAAAATTATTATCATGAACGAAATATTGTGTTTTTATTATTTTAATATAAAGAATAATTAATTCTACAAGAAATATGATATATACAACGGTAGAGGAGACTTCTAAAACGTTATACATATCTCACATAAACGGATTAAAATTTAGATGATTCAAGAAAGTTAAAGATTTTGCACCGCACCCTTAAATGTACGAACTTGGCGTATACTTGAGCTAAGTAATACTCGAAGCGTTTTCAACTCCCTTTGAAAGTAACTAGAACTTTCGCGGAACTCAAAATAATACAAGGGAAAACAAAAAAAAAAACAAACGTGAATTGTGCGGGAGTATACATACGTACTTGTTGTAAAGTTCGAAATTGAAAAACACGTATTCGCCGTTCTCCATCATATTCAGGGCTTCAGCTTGAAGCAGTATTTGGCGGAAGTTCGAATAACTAGCGCACACTGCTATAACTGAAAACAAACAAATAGCCGTGTAAATTAAACTCGCACAATTAGCTCGCTCGAAATTAATTATTAAAGTTCCAATTGGAAATACATTTTTGCCTGAGAGCTTTCAACAACCCTATCTATTAAACGTACAACGTACTTCCAAATTTAACTCCGACTTCTCTTCTGAGGTAGACCTCGTATGACACTTGAAGTAGTGCGATATCACCATCGTTATAATCAAACTCAAAGTTCATGCGCTTTAATTTCTCCATGACGGTCCTGAATAGCAACTGACAGGTCTGATCACCCCCAACTTCGTTTTGGTCGTACTTTTCATACATCAGGGCCACCTTATACCAACCGTATCTGAATATTGAAAGTCGAAAATCATTCAAAATGATTTTCATGTAAATACACCGTACGTACTTTACCATCATCTCGCAGAAATAATTCACAAGGGACATGTGATCAACGGCACCCGCGTTCACCACCATGTAGTATTCGTGATTGCAATTTATTTTTTCTTCGGTAAAATCAAAGGCGAAACCCCCTGGAGTGAGAACTGGGGTACCGTAACGTCCTAAAATTTTTGCAATACGACCAACACCAGCTGAAAGAAATGTTAGTTGAGTGTAATCGCAAGTTGTGCTGTCACAAAGAGAGAAATAATAAAGTGAGATTTTACACAATGTTGTGTAAAATGGAGGTGGAGAAATCAACACCATTGTTGAAAATTAAAAAAAAAATCGGGTATATCTCCACCCCTAAAAAAGTTTATATTTGTTTGTAGTAAAATAATTGTTCCATTTTGTAGTAAAACGTTCTATATTAATTTGACTACAATAAATCCTCGAACTTGTGAAGATAAAATTTCAACACTTTCAACACCAAATAGATAATATTCTAAGTACATACATATTTAAATAATAATATAATAAATTATTTCAAACGGACACTTAAATAAATTTATTTTCACTCCTGACGAAGCTATCAAACGATAGTGAAACGTAGAGCGATAGTGCCAATTTTAAGTGTCCGTTTAAAATAATTTATTATACGATTTAACCGGACAAGAATCTACTTTCATTAAATACTAATATAAAATGACTTTAAAAAAATTGTCAGTACCAGAGAGTTTTTTCTTTTGGTACTGACATTTTTTTTTTTTAATTTATTTTAAGTGTGTGAGCAGATAATTCCACATTTCACAGGGGTTTTATTATTCTTATTTTATTTCATTATATTAATTTAGACTGCTGTCAATTTTAAGTGTCCGTTTAAAATAATAATAAAAAAAATTGTCAATACCAGAGAAAGTTTTTTCTTTTGGTACTGACATTTTTTTTAAATTTATTCTTAAGAGTCTGAGTAGATAATTCCACATTTCACAAGGGTTTTTCTATTTTTATTTTATTTCGTTATATTTGTTTAGTCTGCTGCCGTTGCCTTTAATGTGTTCCATCTTTGGTAACTTGTCTACTTTTACTTTTAAAAACACCCTCCATCTTATTTTAACACGTGAAAATGTCCTTACAGAAGAAATCGAAACCTTTCTAATAAACTATTTTAGCAAGACGCTGCTTCTTCTTCGTTTCCAATAATATTCCGTTCCAATAGTGTCTCTTATTTTACATCTTATGTAAAAATTTACTACAACAGACTGCGAAGATTTTAATTTCACATTTTGTTGTATAAAGTTCTACACATTGTGTCAAACTATAATAGAATCACAATGAAAAGTTTTCTACAATTGGAAAATGATTAAATTATTAACTCCTTGGAAAAAATTAGCATTGAATATATTAACATCTTACAGAAATTGTTGAATAGTATTGAAGTGCGTCTTCTTATTAGCGGTTTAATGCGGATGATGATTAGGTGGACTCTGCGAATAAACAAACACAAACTTATCTGTGTTTGATTGTCACCTGTTTTATTTACAATGAATAAATTTGTGAAAAATAACCTGTCTGAACGTGAATTCAGTACAGTGCTGCAGATTTTTTATTTGAAGGTAAATACGAATGGTTCTAAATCGAATGCTTCTTTATCTAAATTGTTTACGTCTATAGATAAACCCAAGCCGGAACTTATCGAGCAAGTGTCCGTATGAATTCTGCGTATTCTAGCCTGTGAATTTCTTCACAACTTCTGTACGTGTCGAGCCAACTTCTTTAGTTGTCCGATTAAGGGCCAGTTCTTCAAAAACTGAACCATGGCTCAGCACTGAACTTGATACTATTACCACGGCAACATTTGTAAAGACATATGTGACCGTAATGATAGAACCAAGTTCAGAGTTGAAGATGTTTATGCAACTGGCCCTAGGAGTCAAAATTCGTTATCAGCGGCTCCGAGCACTCGGCTGTGATGTTCCTGAGAGATGTGGACAGAATTACACCGTTAACTGTAAAATTTTCACACAACAACAACCAGTAACACAATTTGAGTGATTGTTAACACAAAGTGTATAATTCGCATGCACAATATCAATAAAAATTATCGCAAATCGGTTTTGATTGCAGTGGATCCCTCGAGCATCTTCTGTACACCTATTTCGGCCCTATTTGGGGCATCATCAGCAGAAGTGTCGCTCGAGACTTCCATTGCAAACCAAACCGATCTGTCCCAGGTTATTCGCATTTGTGATGTAATAGTAATAAGTAGCTTGAATCGCGACATCTTGCGATAAAAAAAAAGTGATCGCAAGATGTCGCCATTCAAGCTGTTTATTAACAAAAATATACTCCAACTGGGTAAAAATTTACTATCCTTTAATTAATTAATTAACACAATATATGGTAACACATTTGCTATTATTTGTGTTACAGGATTTTCTGAAAAATGTGTAATATTTTACTACAAATATTATTATACAATCAAATATAAACATTTTCTATTTATTGTAGGTGCCTCCACTTTAGTAACGACTTCAATTGTATTAACATATATACGATTGTTTTTTCCTCTGCGCATTAAATAATTTAATTTACTTTTCCGGATACGTTATATTTACCTACGCGTATACGGTCTCCGAAAAAGTAATTACATAAGTAACTTCGCTCTATTTTTTTTTTATTTGGATGTATCTTTCGCGTATTCCCCCTCTTTGTGTTATGATTAGCTTTATAAAAATTATGCTATTTACTTTGTAATTCGATATACATATGCGACGACGCCATTATTAAATTACAATCACTTAGCAGAAATCGATCGAATCTGGCGCGGTCAAATATTTGCCTAATCACTTTTAATGATTCGGTTCGTTTAATTTGTTCTCTTGCCGCCGTTCAATCATCTTTTCCTCACGTTGATGAAGTGGTCAGAAAGCCAGTACTTTTTTATTCCTATTCGTCATAATCATCATCGACCGCTCCGTTCGTACTAATCAGATTTCAGTTAATACGATTCTGATTTTTCGTTCTTAAATAAAAAGCTCTCCCTTTTGATAAAAAAATGATACGCACAAAATTGCTTTCTATATATAAAGTCAGTTATTGATTCTGTATCTAATTGCTATTATTTTAAGATATGCAACTCAGATTTGATGTCATCACTATCGTATACAGATAAGAATGTAACTATTATTAGAACTGATAAACAATGTCAAATTTTAATTTTTCGTTGACAGGTATAAAACCGGAATATTTTTATGCCCATGTACTACTTTAATATTGATGTCAATACAATAGAATATTTAATTGAAGTCCTTTAACGTATGGTACACATGTGCGAGTTGCGGAATATTCTCGCAAACTTTCTCTATTATTATTATTATATATTATTCGAGGCCTCGAATTTAAAATTAACCAAGTTTCACCGCGAAATCTTTTTCCGCGTAAATAATAATTGAAAGAAAACGAAATTCAATTAACTTAAGGAGGACGTCAACTACCGGCGAAACAAATTTAACTTGAAACCGAGGTTCCTCGGTTTTATAAATATGAGACTAATAATTAAGAAAGTTTTAGCAGATTAAAAAAAAAATTAATTTTGAACTTGTTTTTAATTCCGTCGAAAGTAAGAACACAATTTTTTTTTTTTTGGTGTTGTGAATTCCCCCAGGAGCGACGCACGTAATTTTTGTATCACTCGCACACGGTTAGCAACTAAGATTTCTGCGTACATCGTCTTAATATATGTGCCCCAAATATCGATTCTTCTTCTCCAGCTTGTTTTCGCAACGCGCACTTGCCTGTCGAAAAAATTAATCACAACTCAATAAACTACACGCGTATCGGTAACGACGTGAAAAACATGACCCAAAAGATTTTTCTAACAAATCTTGACGTTTCAGACGTATTTCATCTCAAAAAATGTATAGGCTCTTCTTTATTTATTTTTAGATTTCCAGGGGGTTGCACTTACCCAGACAATAATCACATACAGGTCCAAATATTGCGTGGATACAATCGTAAACGTAGGAATTCACAGCGGCCATCGTGGCATGTTCTTGTTGACACCTGTCGTCGTAATAGATAAAAGTAAAATTCACGTCGCTGGGAATAATATGATTGCGTCTGGCATCTTCTACTGCTCTGTTTATTTGTTCTTCTGCCTGAAAAAGCATCAATAATCACCAAAAATATTGTGAAGGTTTTGTTTACACCATCAAAACAAATCAGACTCGATTTTTCCTGCTGGATGGAACAATAACAAATTATGAGTTATGAAAGAAATATTAAAGCAAACTGACCGTTTTCCAATTGACGATATACTTGGATTGATTGGGCAGAACGATTCCAATTCGAATATTGCACGTGCCATCGTAGCAGATGAGTTCGCAGGGTCTAGGTTCGCTGTTGAGGTTGAGAGAGCAGCTCTCGCTGGAGCTGTTGCAAGAGAGATTATTTTCGTTAACTCCGCAATTTCCACCGCCGAGGAGAATGAGGAACGACAAAAACAAGAGCATCACTAATCCTAGTTTTACGGTCATGCACTCTTATATTTAAATCGTCTGTTGGCGCAAGCGTTGCCGGAAAATTTCGGACCGCATTGGTCACGCAATTGAACGGAATTGCGAAAGACATCACGCCATCATCGACACACACAACCGGAGCCGTGACAGCACTAGGTGTGATATCCACTGATAGCAAATTATTGATATCCCCCGCCCGCACAGATAGTTAGATAAGACGATAAAATACAGGACAGGATTGAGTTCAATCAATTACACCTGATTCTTTTCTTACAAGACAAATCGAGGAACAAAAAAAAAAAATTCTTAGCAGAAAAGGAAAAGCAGATGGCTTGCAAGAAATACAAAAGTCTTCTTGTTCCGCAAACCCTATCTTGCTCCGGAAGCCAAACTCATTTGGTTGCTGGCTGCATAAACTCCATAATAATTATAAAGAAAGATACGATAAGATAGAACTCGTGCTCAGTGCTTGAATTTATCTATATTTGTTAATAAGTTTTTACTAAGGCGGAGCTGATTTGATTTACGTAATATATATATATTAATGAAACCTGCACAGAGAGAAATGATAAATATTGTGTAAATTGGAGGTGGAGAAATTATTAACATAATTGTTGAAAAATTAAAAAAGAATTCAAATATATTTCCGCTTCTACCTTAAAAAAGTTTACATTTGTGTGTAGCAAAATTATTACTCCATTCTGGAGTAAAAAGTTCCTTACTAATCTGACTTTTGTACTATAATAAATTATCGTAAGTGTAAGATAAAGCTTCGACGCATTGTTGTATAAAATTCCACATTTATGTAAAATTTTACTACAACAGACTGTCAAGGTTTTGTTTTCACGTTTTGTTGTTCATTGCGTAAAATTATAATAGAATCGCAATGAAACGTTTGAAAATTATAATAGAATCGCAATGAAAATTTGAAAATTATTAAATTATTAACTCGTTAGAAAAATTACCATTAACTATGGTGGAACGAAAAAATTAAAAATATACAATTGAATCCTACTACTCTTAAAAAGTTGTGTTTTGATATTAGAAATACCTGTGAAAAATTTGGCATATATTGGACAATTTTATCTGCCCTCTACTGATGATCGAAAATTTCCTAAATTTCATCCCAGCAACTGCAGTTATTAATAATCTTAATCTGAGCATGACATGATTTTCAATGTCATAATTTTCAGTGCCAGTTTTCATTCCGAATGCGACTAAAACGAACAGAATGCATGAGGCACATAATACAAGTGGAACGTCCGATTTTTGCCGCTTCAAAAGAAATTAAAGGAAATGTATTTCCAACGCGTGAAGCCATGATACTGTATGGGTAAGACATGATTTAAAGCAGAAAAATAGTAAAAAAGAGTTAACTGTTACTGAAATTTCCGACATTGTTTCAAAAGAAATCGGTGAAAAAGTTCAATTCCACACACTCGTGTTTTGCAGTTAATTCGTGTTTATCGTGACTTTGATAAGGTATCCTCAATCGAAGAGAAACAAACAATACGAAGATAGAGTTGATTTGTTTAAAAATTATTCGAAGCTACTGTTTGCAAAAAAATTTCCATGTGTTCCTGTAGCAAGTCTAATAAAGTTCCTTTGAAAGAACCTGAGTTTCTCCTTGACCAAAGGACAGAAAGGAGTATGATGATAGGGGGTATTGATGCCAAAGAAACAAGCAGCATACTTCAGTCATTGTTTTTAAAAGATTTAAAGTATATAAAACCGGTTTTCTTTTCATTAATAATTAGATTTAATTTTAATTAATTTTTCATTTACCTATGGTTTTGAGTATGTTTCCAAATCAAGACGTAATTGTACTGCAAAATGATCAGAAAATCACGGCTCAATTATATTGCCACTAGAATTGTCATGATAGTTATTAACAAAAATATTGTCAATAATTTTACTACTACTATTCGTCACGCGAGTATGTTGCTTAATCACAGGCAAGAAATTAAACGAGGCCATTAAATCTAAAACATGTAAACAGTTTCCATGAGAATCAGCAAAATCCAAGTTGAAATCTTCAGCTATTATTATAGTACAGTTTCTGATATTTGTTAATTCAACAGTTAAATCATTTAAGGCATCAAGAATACTACTAACGTTTCCCGACGGAGATCTATAAACGGTACAAATTAAGAATTTAAAATTACTTACAAAGCATTGCAGCAAACAATATTCAAAATCTTTTTCGACACAGTGTACATCTACCGTAATTTTTTTTTATTGACATCAGCTAGGTGATCCGGAACAGTTTTATAAGGGCGTGAGTGTATATTTACATTTCTAAGCTTTTTCCACGTAACTCTCCTATTTGCAGAAGAAAAGGTACAATTTAAGTACGCCTTTTTCTCTTGCTTAACAGAAGAGGGAACCAAATTTCTGAGAGCTTTGTAATAGTCCCAGTGATGCGGTCGCTTTGTTCTAAGAAACCTTGCATGAGCTTTGTCACGCATAGATATCATTATTTTGATAACATCAGTCAAGGAGCTTTAGGTTTAGTAAATTTAATGCGACCATGTTGTCGACATCATTTAAATGGCACAGAGAATACCACGATAACGCAGACGCAAATTGATTTAGAAAAATCAATTTGGAAGTGCTCATAATTAATAACGGAAGCTTCTGTAAGTTCTAAAAATTGGATTAAAAGTTAAGTTTCCACAAGCAATGTCACAAAATGTTAAATAATGATCTGATATTTCAAGAGAAATAAAGATTCCTGATTTAGAAATAATTTTTTATTTTATATATTTATAAAATTAAAATAGGAATTTATTTTGGTAAATCTGAAAAAGTTATAGTTTGCAAGAAAGATTCAAAATATAATTCATTTGAAGTCTAGCTTTTCGGAAAGTAATATGCATTTAATATTTTTCTACAAACGTTATTTTATAATCAAATGTAAACATTTACTTTTTATTGTAGGAGACTTCATTTTCGTAACAATTTGTAAACATAAATTCTAGAATTGTGTCAACAAACACCGTTATGGAATACGAACATTTTCATTTCCTATATAGAATTAAAAAAAAAAAACAACGAATTCTATTTCAGCCCGACCCTGTAATTCGCAGTAGTAATAAAAGAGGCTAATTAATTAAAATGACGTAAAAACAATATTAGACCATAAAGCACTTCACATAGATTTTATTTATTCGCGCAAAGAGAGCCATATGTCATTATTGAATCGAGATACAATTATATATAGTTAATAAAATTAATTAACTGAAGCATTTCGAGGAATCCAAATTTAAGTTTGGTCTTTTTAGAAATGTTTTCGAAACTAATTGGTTGCTTTTATTTTGAAAACTATTTTATTAAATACTATATTTTAAATTAAGGGCCCAATAGAATTTATTGAAGTGCAATCTACTTTACACCTCCTAATTTAAATCTGCTAATTGTACTGAACGAATTTAAAAAAGGGATCAAGTTGCATTATCGATTCACAATCTTCTTCATAATTAATTAGAGAGGTTTCCGACTTAGTAGGCGAACAGTTAAGCAATATCATTAATGATTCTTTCAACGAAGGTAAATATTCATCAGCTTCAAGGAAGTCTAAAATAAGGATGAACGGCTTCATGTAGACCAATAGCAATTCAGAGTCAGTTAGGAAAAATATTTGAAAAAGCTTTTAATAAAAGGTCGGTTTTTTTGGCCCTTCTTTGGTTGCCAATTTTATATATACAATGATTTGCTTTTGTTTGGCTCTTCGTTGATAGCCAAATTTTTTTAATGGTGATTTACTTCATTGGACCCCTCTTTGGGTGCCCAAATTTATGTACGAGGTATTTTGTAGGGTTGTGGGTTTCTTAGCTAAGAAAATTTTGTTGCTCTTATTATTTTTTTCAGTGTTTTTGAAATTTCTAAAAGATTTACTAAATTGTTTACGATCGTTGCGAATCGTCCACAATCTATCTTTAATTAGAAATTCAAATTTCTTGCTTATTTGAATTTATTAGGTTTGGATGTTTCAGTTACGATCGTTGCGAATCGTCCTTGATCAACATCCGCTAAATGAATTCAAATATTCACAATAATTTTTTCCGAATAAGTTTAAATACTTTATCTACGATCGTTGCGAATCGTAGACAACAGTATTCATTAATTGGATCAAATTTAAATTTACGTGACAGTTCGGATGTAATAATTATGTCAACCCTTTCTATTTATTTAATTGAAATGACACTTACTGCGACATTCCTCGTTTTTCTTTCCAAATAAGTCAACTAGACTGGTTTTTCCAAAGATTCGAAGTTAAATAAAATGATTAATTGAAAATAAAAAAAAAACTTTAATTAACGTGAACGAAAATTGCGAAAAAGTGAAAAAGGTAACTATTAAATGGTGCAACTACTAAACAAGAACGAAAGAATTTGATAAATTTAACAGATTATGATTGATAACAAGAAGTGATTTATGTTTTTTGCTGATTTCAGATCAGAGGTCAGGAAATGAATGAATTTTCGTGGTTGCTGTTGCTTTATTTACACCTCGGATCAATATTTGTTCACCATGCTAACCGTCTACATGGAAACGTTTTAAATTTTTACGACCGAAATTTATCTCTGCCTCAATCTTTCGTATACTTCATTTTAAATTTTGACGTTAATTAATGTCATGTCTAAAGTCGTGGGAAATTATTTCTTCAAAAAAAGATAATCAAGCTGATGGCTAATGTTCCCATAAGCACATCCTGCAAAGAGCTTTTTATTCAATATGAAATTATGACTATTTAGGTCCTTATACATTTATGAAGTAATACTATAGGCAGTTATGTACTTCTCAAGATATTCTTTGTAATAAAAACTTTCATGATAATTATACAATGGCCAGAAATGACATTAGATCAGTGGTCGCCAATCTTTGAGTTACTTTGATAATTTTGGAATAAACAGTGAGCTACTTAGTCCTAAGTGACATAAGCACACTTAAATGAAATAATGCACAGTTTTATTCGACATTATTTTTTTACGAATTAATACATACTAACAATAAACTAAAACCAAGCTGAATAAATCTATACCTACCAATCGTAGGTGTTTGAAAAATAAACAAGATTTTTATGCAGTCACAATGGCGTGTTACAAGCGATTTAATAAAAGTGAATAAAAATAACAAGAAGTATAACGCTTGATGATGATGTCTCCATAATAAATAAATGGTCTAATTCCTTCTCACCAATGCAGGGTGTAAGTTTTACCGATTAAACAAACTTTGTGACAGTCCGCTCAAAAAGTGTAAAACGTTAAATATCTCCTTGATAAGAATGGATGGGATGATGAAGGGATGATGATCATGGCTCTCCCGATTATTGAAAATGTCCTATTCACCGATGAGCAGAAAAAGATGGACAAAAAGTGTCCTCAGATAATTCATTTTAAAAAATTATAGTGAGTCGGTTATAATAAATGTATCTTTATTATTGAATCATTTCTCCTTTAACCTAAAAATCAATAAAGTTGTCTCTGTGTTGAAAAAATGTAACCCCCATTAGCTGGAAAATATCGTCCAATAGCCCAACTATCGTTTTTTTCTAAAACCATCGAATACATATTCTTAACTCTTTTAATTACTCCCAGCATGACTTATATCTACGACCTCTGCAGTTGAGTCCTTTCATGAGGAAGTTCTGCGTTGTATCGACGGAGACGAGAGCCCAGTTGGAATCTTCTGTGATCTCAGCAGGACTTCCGACTGTGTTGATCACAACATTCTGAGAAGGAAACTCTTCCGCATGGGTATAACTATCTGATCGTTCTCAATTTCCTACTTTTAAACACATCCGTAATAACTTTCAAACCCAGACTAGTTTGCACTTTAAAAATACACTTGTGGACAAAATTAAGGGACCACCAGTAAAATTCAACATAAATTTAAAACGAAGATAACGAAATTTAATGAAACGAATAAATATATAAATCTAAGTGTTTCCTTACCGTTTAGTTGATTTAAGGGCTATTAAATTTAACAAACTTTAAAATACTTTAAATCTTTAAAATACCATTTGTCTTCTGATGAATTTATATCCTAATTTGTAACAAGTTAACAAAACTAAAATTATTAATAGCGTGTATGCCCTCCTCTTGCAGCAATACACGCTGCTAATCTTCTTGGTATGCTTGAGATTAAGTTTCGTATACTTTCTTGAGGTATCTGTTTCCATGCTTGAACAAGCACGTTAGAGAGCTCATCAAGGGTTACTGGTGGTCTCGGTGCGTTTTTAATTTTGTTGCCCAATTGATCCCAGAGATGCTCAATAGGATTGAGATCAGGGCTTTTGGCAGGTCACTCCAAACTTTAGATATTTGCATCTCTCAACGTAGCTGTGACAATGTTAGCTGTATGAGGTTTGGCACTGTCTTGCATTAAAATGAATCCATTGCCTAAATTTTCAGCAAATGATTGAACATGGGGTACAATAATCTCGTCTCTATATCTTCTTGCTGTTAACGACCCATTTCGTATCAAAACCAATTCTGTGTGATCATTAAATTGTATGTCACTCCAAATCATTACAGACCCCTCACCAAATTTGTCAAATTCTCGAATGGTACATGGTGCAAACCGCTCGCCTGGTCTTCGTATGACAAGAGCACGGCGATCATTCCTGTTTAGAAGGAATCTGGACTCGTATTTAGAATTCCAGCAACTTTTCTCTGTAAATATCCTTCACGAAGAAGAATAATCATTTTGGATACTTCTTCTTGTCTACAATGGCGTCTAAACATATTTAATTAACTTAATGCAAACAAATTTACTAATTTTCGAAACAAAAACTACGCTTTATTAATTAAATGACTTAAAAAAGTGTCAACAATTAGGCCTTTTTGTTGACTTTTCATTTCCTAGCAGAGAATGCCTTGCTATTGTTAATTGTTTCATGGCATACTATTTGAATTGTGCTTAATTAACGACAATTTATGACACGTAAAAAGTCTATTAAAAATAACTTGTAAATTGGAAAAGTTATTTCAAGTTTATTTGGTGGTCCCTTCATTTTGTCCAGAAGTGACCCAATTCTTGCATAAAACTTAAAGGTAAATACTCAAAATAAGTAAATAAAATGTTAAATTATTTTCATCATCTCTTTAAGGGCTAACCAAAGCAGTAATAAAATGCATAGTGTTTCATTTAAAAAATCATAAGTTAGATCTGTAACTTTTAAATGAACCAGCTTGTATAGTTGGAAATAATTTTAAATTATGCGGAATGGAAATGCGTAAAATGTTTGGGACGCTCTGTACAGTGTTTCCCGAAAGTAACGGATAAATTCTATACAACGGTTGAGAAAAATGTTTCCGAAAAATGCACGAACACGTCGATTTTTATTTTTAAATCATCATTTAAAGATGTCACTTTCAACCGCCCACCCCTCAACCCTTAAGCGCTAGCAACCCCAACTTTCAAAATTCAATTAGCAAAGTACTGCTTGTGATACCTTATTTAAAAGCATTTTTTGAATACGATAAATAAAACTTTTTCAAAATTGGTTGATAAGTAAGTGAGATATTCAACGAACGAAATAAAATATCAAACTTGAACATTTTTTTCATAATAAAACAATATTAAAATTAAATAAAATGTTCAAAGTGCTCTCCGTTAACGACGAGGCAATGTCCTAATCTAAAGATAGACGTCTGTTGAATATTTTCTACCATTTCAAAGGTGATTGAGCGAATTTCTTGTCGAATTCTTTGCTTTAACTCCGCAATATTTGGAGATCTATAAAAATAAATTTTATCTTTTAAGTAACCCCAGCGGAAATAATCCAAAGAGTTTAAATCCGGAGATGTTGCCTGCCATTCAGTAGGTCCTCCTCTACCAATCCATTAACTTTTAGTGAATTATTGTGTCTGCTTCTAGTAACTATTTGGTGATGACTTAAGCATCTCAGCTAAATATTTAGATTTTTTTATGAAATCCTATTGGCAACCATAAAGGATAGATTATTTAAGAGTTTGCCTATGGATACTAATCCCAACTATATAACTTCATTCGCCTTTATGCTCAAATGTGTACTCAACTTTCATGACAGTGGTGGTCCCTTAATTTTGTCCAGAAGTGTATATCCGTTGGTATACCGCAGGGTTCAATACTTGTTCCCATTTTATTTTTGCTTTACATCAATGATATCACTACTATTAATAACTCTGTCCACTTCACTTTGTATGCCGGTGATACGTCTGTGATTGTTTCCGATGATCACAAACCATTCTTAAACGTAACAATTTTTTTAACAGAATTTCATAATTGGTTCTCAGACAGCAATTTATTCCTTAACGCTGAGAAGACTCAATTCATTGTTTTCTACAATCGGCAACGTAGGATTCCCCCTATAAAGCTGGAAATCAATAATAATACTGTTAATGCTACCGGTGAACAACCCTTTTTGGGACTAGTCGCAGATGAATTTGTTTGCTGGAAGCAACACTGTCCAACGACTTATGTCTAAACTAAATTCTCTCATTTTCCTTTTTCGAAATCTTAAACTTTTTCTTAATATTGAATAACTCTTTACTTCGAGAGCCGTTTTCGGTGCGGCCTTCGCTTCTGGGGTGGCTCAACTTCATTCCAGGGTGTCCTTTTAGCTCAAAAAAAAAATATTAGATTAATAACAGGTGTCTCTAAATTTACGTCATGTCGGGAAATATTCAACATTTTTCAGATTTTCACTGTTACCTCCCTTTATATATTCGAGTTGTGCGTCCATATTTTTCAAGTTTGTAAAAAGTAGAGATATCCACTTGAGATGCGTGAGATCCGAGGACTGCTTTCGGCCACCTTTACAGCAGGTTGAATTTAGTCCGTAGTTCACCGATTTATGTAGGCTTAGATTATTTCAGTTTGTTACCGGATTATATGTATTAGAACTCGTTCAACTGAAAACATTTTCAAACACAAACATAAATCGTTTCTCTCGAAGAGAGCTTTGTATACAGATTTAGAATTTGTGAATTTATGTACTTGTAAATAGTTTAAGATATATATATAAGTATATGCGCTCCTATTTACATTCACTAATGTGCCGTACCCTATCATATATTATATGTATGTTTTTGGGAAAATATACTACTTATTATTATTATTATTATTATTATTACATTGAAAAAACTACAATGCATAGTACCATGCGATAGAGGACCATAAAATAATAAAAAGAGGTGTTATTACGCTAACGTCCATTTGCCTTTTGTTTTCAAGATACAGGATATTAAAGTTTGATTTTTTTTTTAAATTATTTCTCTTCAATACCTCATAACAAAAAAATCGCAACTTGGTCGATATGAGCTTTAAAAATAATAACATAATATAACAAAAATATTGGTACTTCGCTCTGAAATTAATGGCCTCGTTCTTGGGTACACTTTTCCAATCTTCGTGTTAATGATTGACGGAATCCTTGATGTATGCCTGGATTATTACGGAATTTATTAACAGACTCCATGATTCTGTTCCATAATTGCTCATCGCTATTTGTTTCTACGGCATACACTTCCATAAACCTCCAAAAATGGAGAGGAAAATTAGAGAAATTAGTATCGAGTATCATTAGAATATTATCATATTTTTAACGCGTTGAAAAACGCTTTCCTGTGAAATCATGGCACTTGTCAAATTTATTTTTTATTTAGCGTATATATTTTCTAAAAAAAAAAATTTCAGACTGACATGCTGTATCTTGAAAACAAAAGGCAATCGGGCATTAGTATATAAGATCCTTTTTTATTATTTCATTGTCCTCTATCGCGTGGTACTATGCACTGTAGTTTTTTCACTGTCACCCTGTATATAGATCAATTAATTTAAATTATTTCAACTTGGTTACGTATTATATTGTAATTCCTATTATTTTAATGTTGTTTCATTAATTTTCTCTATTTTATGTATTTTTGCATGTCGTTTCGCGTATGTAAAAAAAAATTGTAATTTTTCATGTTGTAGACGAATGAATTATTATTATTAATGGTTAAAAAAATATGTAAAGGGCGATATCTCGATATTAATTAATCAATTAACCTTTTTAGAGTATTATTTAATTTTTCGGCACACTTGCTCAACTTTGGTTGGTTAACACTCAAGTGATTATTAGCAACAAAAAACTAGTAAAACCTCTCAATATCTGGGAATAGGACTTCCGCTATCCAAATAATAAAACATGAAAAAGCACGAAGATTATCTAAAATTAAAAGAAGAAAGAATTTAAAAATTAAAAAACGCTAGCCAAGTATAAGGTATTTGCCTGATTTTTCGATCTCTGCTAACTAGATTCTAATTGATTAGGATTTCGGTTTTGCCAATTTGTATAAAACGTTCTTGTAAGAGTGGACGGCTGGAAAAAAAATATCAAGAAAATCTAAGCGCCTTCAAAGAGGATTTAGTTAATTATTTTTTAAGTAAATAACGACGTGATTGGGAATTGCTCGTCTTTTGCGTGAAGCTGACAATTTTCGACAAAAATTCACCGAATTGCTAATATTACTGCGCTTTGAATTTCATCATATTAATTTCTGGTCGGTTACAAAAAGAATCGCTTGCAATAGGGCGCCATCTGTTGAACATGCCGAAAGTTTGTCATTCGTGGAGGTGGTTACTAGGTACTCCCCGCGATGGGAAAGATCAATAAGAACATGTCACGTGCCATCAGTAAAATAAAAACGAACTATACTGAATGGTCCATTTAAAAGTTACAAACCTAACTTATGATTTTTTAAATGGAATTCTATACAGCGAGAGTCTCTAACTTGGAATAAATTCGGTAAAGCAAAGACAGGTTTTTTTTCGCAAATATGCTCGGACACGTCGATTAGTATTTTAAATTGCGCTCTTTTTCATGTAAGAAGATTTTATACAGCGTGTCCCAAATTTGAGATATGACGTCATCGACTATTTTTTTAAGTGGCAATCCTATTTTTCTATGACTGTTCTTAAATTGTAATATCAAGTTATACATGCTTACCAAATTTCAAATTTTTATTCCTTGTCCGAGCATATTTCCGAAAAAAGAAACCTGTCTTTGCTTTACATTGCATTTTTAATGATACGACGCTCAACCTTGGACCAACATATTTCTACATATCTCTGCTTTTAAAATATTTAACACTTTTGAAAGTCGAGCTTCTATCACGAATTGGAAAATCAGTCATTTTTTTTCAAATGGAACACTATACATTTTTTTTTAATTTATACAGTTAATAGTTTTCAAGAAAATCGCAGTTGAAACTGTTTGAAGACCACCAATATTTTTTTTAACGTTTTATAATAACAAGACCAGTGATTCTTAAACAGTTTCGGAAAAATTTTCAACTGCGATTTTCTCGAAATCTACTATCTTTTTCTTAAGGACATATAAGTTGAATCGTTACCATTATAGTGATATATTCCAGGTTTCAAGCTTTGCACAACTGTCACATTCACCCTGTATATATATATAGTTTAACAAAGAAAAAGCAAGTTACTATTGAAATTCGCTTCATCACTAAGCAGAATGCAATGTAATAAAATTGTTTATTTTGTTTATTTTGCCGAATATATTAAAAATCCATGCGTTTTTGTAAATCATTCTCATGCAAAGGAATTGCTTGCAATAGGGCGCCATCTGTTGAAACATGCTGAATATTTTTCATTTGCTAGCTTTCATGGAGATACTCCCCGCGATGCGAAAGATCAATAAGAACATGTCTTGCGCCGAATTGTCATTTTTAATGATACGATACTCAACTTTGGACAAAAACAATGTTTACATATCTCTGCTTTTAAAATATTCAACATTTTTGAAAATTGAGCTTCTATCAACTGCAGTACGGTTCAGTTTGCAAAATTAATCAAATTTTTCAAATGAAACACCCTATGTATTATAACGTGTGAGGATAGCGTTCCATTTAAAAAAATCATAAATTAGGTTTGTAACTTTTAAATAAACCACCAAGTATAGTTCGTTTCTTCTTTTACAGATGGCGCCTGACATTTTCTTATTGATCTTTCGCATCGTATACCCTGTATAGGTAAAAAAATATATTTCCAATATATTTTTTTTTATTTGAAATAACAAACCGATAAAATTATTTAAAAAAAATATGATAATGGTGTCGGTTTAATGAAATGAAAGAAAAACAATTATATTTTAATTCTGCTATTTTTAATGCAGCAAACTTGGATTTAATTCCGGGCCAAACGAAGTTTAAATTTAGCTTATCATCGTGATCTCACACCAGACATTCTGCACTAGTTATTACACAACTAAGCAGTGAGAAAAATTCGTTGTCCCTCCAGAAATTTGCTTCGGCTATACTAAGGTATGAAATATTTGTACGTGGTTTTAAAAAGAATTAAATTAGAATCCTCAGGCAGGCCTCCTCTCACACTTGATTTTGCATGCGCTGAACTTATATGAATAAATAATAAATGAAGATGTATACGAAATGGCTTTAATATAGTTTAGTTTAAAATTTGAAAAATCATCCAAAATAAGAAATACAAAAATTTCAAATATTTGAATTTTGTCGTTGGCAACACTGTTTGGATGACGGTTGTGAAACTGCGGCGCGAATTTCAAGTGTATTTAGTTTTACTCAAGAAAAGCGAAGAGTTTTTCACTTAACATATTACGAAATATTTACGTTGTGTTTAAAAACTCATTTCTTTGCGTTATTTTGAACTATAGCTGAGTTGTTTGTGTAAAGTGGCGTCCATATACCATGTAAAACACATGTGGTTAGAGTACATTGTGAAGATGACATTTATGTTGCATACGTGTTTGAATTATTGTATTAACAAAATTGCACGTACGATAAATGCGTGATCAATTTCGATGTACGTGTGTACAAGTAAAGATAAATAAATTGAGTGTCACCGATGAAATAATTTTTATGAGATAAACAATGTTGAAGAGGTTAGTTTTTGTCGTTTTACTGCAATATTTTTGATGATTAAGCGTCGATGGCCCGCACGTTTCTTAACGAAAGTTGAATTTTACAGGCACGTGTTTTTTAGAAATCGGTCTATCGAAAATGGCTGGAAAAATGTTAAAAGGAGACAAAGTCAAGTACCGAAGGTTTAGTAAAGTGCAACAGACGTCCAAAACTATTATGAACGCACCTCTAATCGATTCTGTAAGTCTCTGGGGGTAATTTGAGATGTTTTGCCATAATTGTCTTTCAATTTAGGAAGAGACTGACATAACAGCAAGCGATACATGTTTGCTGTTAGCTAGCGGCCATGGGGCGACAACAGATGCGAGAATCGCATTTCAAAATAAGGAATCGATATTGGCAACGTCAGTCCAGATGTTCATTCCGTTTCTCCTGGCTGGATTCGGAATGGTCGCCGCTAGTTTACTGTTAGACGTAGTACAACATTGGCCTGTGTATCAAAACGTATCCGAAGTGTATATTTTAGTGCCTGCGTTGTTAGGACTTAAGGGTAACTTAGAAATGACTTTAGCATCACGCCTTTCCACGCACGCAAATCTAGGACATTTAGATACGAAGAATCAACAGTTTAGTTTAATTTTCGGAAACTTAGCTTTAATTCAGTGTCAAGCTTTAGTCGTCGGGTTTCTCGCATCAATCGCAGCTGTCGTATTCGGGTGGGTTCCATCGGGAAAGTTCAATGTACAGCATACATTGCTGTTATGTGCCAGCAGTGTCGGTACGGCATTTACGGCGAGCCTTTTGTTGGGGTTAGTCATGGTCATGGTTATTTTATTTTCTAGATATTTTCGTATAAACCCTGACAATGTTGCTACTCCTATAGCCGCAAGCTTGGGCGACTTGACAACTTTGGCCTTACTATCCTGGTTTGCATCAGGTTTATATAGAAGTTACGACAGCCACCCTTGGCTGTCTGTTATCATTATAATAATCGCCATTACTTTTATTCCACTGTGGGGTTGGCTGGCCAGTAGAAACGAATACAGTCGTGAAGTCCTAGATACCGGTTGGACTCCTGTGGTCAGTGCAATGATAATCAGCAGTATCGGTGGGTTAATCTTAGATTACACAGTGTCTCAGTATAAAGGCATTGCAGTGTTTCAACTAGTCATTAACGGAATCGGTGGAAACTTGGTTGCCGTGCAGGCGAGCAGGATATCCACCGAATTACATGTCAAGTCAAGTATAGGACGGCTTCCGGCAAACATGAAGGTTTGCCTGAGTCCTTGCGCAACATTCTGTGATAGTAGAGAAACTACGCACGCTGGGATAGCACGAATGTTACTGGCCATGGTCATTCCCGGACATTTAATTTTTTCTTACACGATTAGTTACTTGCAAGCTGGACACACGTCTTTCACCCCTACTTTTATGATTGTTTATATATCAGCAGCCCTACTGCAAGTGTTTCTATTGTTATATATAGCGCAAGTTTTGATTTTGTGGATGTGGCGAGCCGGGATTGACCCTGACAACTCTGCCATTCCATACTTAACTGCAATAGGAGATCTCTTGGGTACTTTTTTTCTCGGTGTCGCTTTCCAATTTCTGTTCTTTATCGGAGATAGGGACAGCGACGTTGGAGATTAAGAGAGTCATATTGCCCGCTTCATTGTTAAGTTAAAGTAATTACAGATAAAGTGCCCATAAATTTATTTCTTTTTTAATCAACTGTAAACAGATCTCTGATTATCTGCAGGTGTTATATGTATACCGTGCAGGTGAATGAAGAGAACAGCTAAACTATGGAGCATCACTTAAAAAAAACTTATTTTTTACTTCAGATTGTAAGGTAATTGCATTTTTTCTCTTACATTTTGCTTATTGAATGGCTAAAGAAAAGTGGGCCAAATTTAAATGAAAGTTTCTTGTGTTTGTAGACTTTAACTGAAAATCTTTGAAGACGCATTTAATACTTAGTTTAAAATTAGAAATGTGTATCTTTAGTTCTCATGCTGTGCAATGTAGACACTAAGTACGAGAATTTAAAATCGCTGTAGTTTTAATTTTCTTTTATTTTTCAAAAGCAACGCAACAAGCACATTCGTTCCTTAACATTGATAAATCTATTTATGTAATTTTGTACTTTTAAGGGATATTAAGGTGCTATTTTACGATGTACAAATTATCTGTAAACCATAAGATTCTTATTTTAATGAATAAATTGTACTGCAAGCGTAACTGATTTGAAATGACGAGAAATTCAAGATCCTCTCTTCTGTTACGTTATGACTAAGTCGCGCATACGCAAGTAATTTCTTCCGCCAAGTTAAAAATATAAAGGAAAAGGACTGTTAACACGTTTCATGAATTATTACAGATATCAATTAACTTTAAACTTGGATTCGCTTTGTACCAATTCCGCGTCGTCTTTTCTTAAATAAAAATTAGTTTGATGATTATCATTAAATATTATTATTTTTTATTACTCGTTACTTAAAGGAGGGAAATGCAATGTAAATAAATTCGAGGGAAAACGTGTTGGCATGGCTCTTTATTTTGGGGGACTGACTTGGCTTTTGTGTTAAGGTCTTCACGGACGTAGCTGAAGGAAGCTTGCAGGTGTGCCGGACGCAGCGACAATTGCAAATGCTCAAGGTTTCATTTCGTAGCAAATTCACGAACCATTTTCACGCATTTAAACGATGCTGTGAGGGCGTAATAACTTAATGACTGTAATAGCTACTGGCTATTGCTGGTCAATTGTACAGAAAGTAGTTTGGAGTAAGATATAGTCATAGTAAGGCTGAACGAGAAATTTTATACGCGGGTATCGAATTTCTCAAGCGGGACGAAATTTTCAAGACACATCTCGCTTCCAGGCGTCGCTCGTCGTTAAATCATTTACCGCGTTTCTCATCGAGTGTTTCAAAATTTTTCACCGCTCCAGTTTTTCTGTGACAAATGCATCTGTTTGTGGAACATGAATTTTAAAACTTATATGCTCAGTAAACCCGTGAAAAATAAAACTGTTGGCAGATGACCACATAGTAAGTACCTACACTATATTATTTAAATTAATAGCAGCAATCGGATCTTGGTTTTTAAAACTTATTTAATTTTAAATTGTCAATCAAAATTCGGAAATTGAAAGGAGGTGATTTGATTTTATGAGTTTCAACGCGTCATAATAAAGTTGTTCTGGACCTCGCCTAACACTAACGAAAGAAAATGATTCGAAAGTAATAACGGTTAAGAACGCGTCATATCTTGGTCAATAGCTGACTTAGTTTTTAGCGCAGGAAATTTGCTATTATATCCAATGAAAACCTAGGCAATAGACGTGATGTAAGAATCCGCCGTGCGTTTTGCCGCGAAAATAATTCGAAATACTCTTCGCTTCCCTTCTCTCCACCGACGTCGCGACGGTGACCCGCTTCCGATTTTCTGCGATCGATATTTCAGTTGGGCACATGATGTAGCCACGGGTATGGTCCATGGGCTTTTCAGCCTTCTAAATAAACGCTTGTGAATTCCCAGATCGTTGCTACTACGCACAACTAATAGCACAAATTCTATTCAGTGGCTTCTTTTACGTAAGGTACGCTTTCATTTTCCCCACGAACACACGTGCAACGCTAACTAGAGCTTCTCCGTTCTCAAGTTTTCCAAACCGACACTGATTATGACCACTTTCATTTCTTTTTCTTTATTTTTGGCCACACTCTTCTCGTAATTGCACTAGTCTTCAAATTCCTCCGGAATTACTCTTTAATTTGAAACACAAGAATTTTCCTGGTATTTTTCTTGATTCGCTCTGACGAAGACACGAGTAACTTTCTCATAAATTAAATTTGTCAGTCTTGTTTATTGTTTTAATACAGTAAAGAGAGTTATGGATCTGATGCTATGGAGAGTCCTAATCATATTCAATCCTGTGCGAAACCTAGCGAGAGCCCGAGCCCATCAAGTGCCTTCGATGCGGAAATCGCGAATGATATGGAACTAACGTTAGTGGCAAGTGATGATAATGATAACGGAAGATTGCCTGATGTGGTCGTCGAAGCTAAAGTCCCCGAAGGCGTCGAGCAAATCCATGAAACATATCTGACCATCGCCATACAGGTTTTCATACCCTTCCTCATTGCAGGCTTAGGAATGGTTTGCGCTGGATTGGTTTTCGATAAAATACAAGTAAGACGACTCATTTGTGTGGTCTTTAATTGTTGAAATTTGGTTTCCAGCATTGGCCCGTCTTCAAGAAAATTACAGAATTAGTAATACTAGTACCGGCTCTCCTCGGGCTTAAAGGCAATTTAGAAATGACGTTGGCCTCGAGATTATCAACGCAAGCAAACCTTGGGCACATGGATACATCGAAGCAGTTAGTCGAAATGATCGTGGGAAATCTTACTTTAATACAGGTAAGTGAAAGGGAAGGGATTTGCTGGAATTAGAAAAAGAGAGGGACCTTCTTTTTAGTGTCAGGCAATCGTAGTGGGCTTCTTGGGTTCCGCGGTGGCAGTCGTGATGGGTGCAATTAAAAGCAACGCGGTAGAGTTAGACCATGCTTATCTTCTATGCGCGAGCAGTTTAGTAACCGTGTCTTTAGCCAGTTTGGTGTTGGGTTTGATAACAGCTGGAGTTATCGTCTTGTCAAGGCATTGCCATATAAACCCGGACAATGTTGCCACGCCAATCGCGGCCAGTCTTGGTGATATTACCTCTCTCGCTTTACTATCCTGGGTATCCACAGTGCTATACGATTCGATCGGTACAAAAGCAAACACTAATGGTACAGAGCAGGAAATAATGCGCGATTTTTTAGGTACTCAAGATTGGCTGGCGCCTTTGATAATAGCAGCCTATATTTTGGCTATCCCACTCTGGGTGTGGATAGCCAAGAAAAACCTACACACAAGGGACGTGCTGTATAACGGTTGGACTCCGGTTATGGGTGCTATGTTGATTAGTTCAACTGGTGGTTTAATTTTGGACTTCATGGTGTTTAAATTCCATGGAATTGCCGTTTTCCAACCGGTAATTAACGGCGTGGGTGGTAACTTGGTTGCGGTTCAAGCAAGTCGAATATCAACTGCCCTCCACAAACAAGCAGCGTTAGGAATTTTGACGTCTGATTCAAACGTAGACGAAGATACTGTTATATTCATATCACCAGTGACTGGTTTTTGTGGCAAAGGCATCCACGCTCGTACTACGAGGGTTTTAATGGCCATGGTTATTCCCGGCCATTTAATTTTCGTATACACGATAGATTACATGAAGGATGGAGACGAGACCTTAAGTTCTTTATTTATTATAGTTTATTTATGCGCAGCCGTTATGCAAGTAGCGACCCTCCTCTACGTCGCCTACATTATGATACATTGGATGTGGAAACGAAAAATCGATCCCGACAATTCCGCAATACCTTATCTCACTTCGATGGGCGATTTGTTGGGCATTTCGCTGTTGGCTATTGCTTTTCAGCTTCATGATTTGGTCAGACACGATACCCCCGGCGATCAACGATAAAATTAGTCTAGCGCGTACCTCCATACATGTTTATTATTCTTCTTCTTCATCCGTAAGCAATGGCGAAGTATGCGGCACGGCGTAGTTTTTCTCCCGTAAATTTTTCTTCCAAATTTAATTCGAGAATGAATCATTACTATCCTTAAGTACCTCGTTATTTATTTAAATAATTAAATGAAAACCGGACGCGAAACGACATGAATTACATATCACTTGAATTTAAGTTTTAACCGTGCGCTCCAGGACCGAATTTACATTTTTAAGGGCCCTAGGAAAACTATTATAATTTAGCAAGTAGTAAATTAGACAACGAAGAAAAAAAGAACCATTTGCTTCTTTGGGACTCCTGCTTAATTTACGGAGTCTCTGTTGATAAATTTCGACCTGGTGCACCCGCAATAATTTATTATATCATTTTAACTCGACTTTTTTTTTGGAATTGTAAATTCGCGTTATTTAATAATTTAATTTAATAATAATAAATTTTTTGGATTAAAGGAGAAAAACTGTGCGTAAAAGGCGAATTATTTCCACTAAGGCAACATGTAGCACGTAATACTAATGTTGTAGGGAAAACTTGGTTTTAATCTGCAAATTTGTTTATATTTAGCTAAAATAACATCAGGCCATCGTCATTTCAGGAAATGCTTCTCTTCAAGAAAAGAAGGTTTAAAAGTGGGCCTTATTAAAAGAAGAACGAAAAATACTTCACCATTGTTAGAAAAAACGCGAATGTTCCTTTGTATACCTCCATTTTATCCTAATTGTGATAATGTACCTATCGGTGGTTTTAACTCAAGATAACATGACAATAGATGCTAGTATTTTTTGCCTTGCCGTATATTGTATTTATTGTCAATTTCAATGTTTGAATGAAGAGACATTCTTAATTCTCGATTGTTGTTACTTTATTTTCAGAACTAAAATAAAAATGTACTATATGTAACAAATAAATAAAATTCTTCAGAGTGTATAGTTAATATATGACCTTTTTGTTTATTATTTTTGTATATAACATTTTTAGGTAAAAGGAACCATGCAGTTTTATCAACGGGTATTCCACCCAGACTTTCATGCTTTTGGATGTTTCACACAGCGCCATCTACTAGCACATTTATATATTTTAGATTACATAGTCGCTTAGGGTAGGTTTATCAAACACAAGTTAACTCTCACCTTTTAACTGCCATGGAAACAATTGTCTTCATAGTCGTTACTATGGGAACAAACAAATAAATTAAATAGAGAGTTAGGCCCGGTTTTTCAATAACTAATTAAACTGTAACTTTTGGTTTATTTTCATAGCAACAATTGAGTTCTTATGGGAATAAACTGAACGTTAAAGTTAACTCGCGATTGAAAAACCGGGCCTTAACCGTAAATTGTCACGGTAATATTGCGATAAAAATACATATTTATTTAGAATTAACTCATATTTGAAGAAAAATTATTTTGAGGTACAAAACAAGAATAGAATTTTAATTTAATTGACTTAACAACTCAGTGTGCGCCTGTGCTAACGGTTGAATGCAATTCGAATGACCACAAAAATTTTAGTGATATATCTGTTTTGTTTCAAATATTTCTTATACGTGCTAAGGGTTATTTAAACTTATTTGTTCCGATTAGCTGGTTTTCCAAACGTCGGTAAATGTTCTACATTATTATGGTTCATAACTCTACTATTTTAAAACTTATAGCATTTTCGACTGACTGCTCCAGAACCTATGAGGTTAAAACAAGATGGAAATAATTTGAGATTGCTTTAGAGCAATCAATCGAAAACGCTATTAAAAGAGAAAGACAGTCGTCGAAGCACAATCTTCATTGTGTACTATTGGATACAACTACTGCAATTCGTCAGTAGAATTTGAATTGAAATTATCGCGGCGTTGACAACTTCGGTCATTTATGACTAAAATCTTAAGATTAAGACGTAAGCTCTTATTTTTTAAATTAATAAAAATTAAATTTTAACTTTTACCTAGATCAATTTTTCATTATTATGTATTAATACCAGAGTATCTTCATCTCTTGTTATTACCTGAGGTTAAAAGAAGATGCAAATACACCGAGTGCAACTGAATTGAAAACGCCATTACATCTTTAATTCGCCATCTTTACATCTCCTGCCGGTAATGTTTTGAACTACTATCGTAATTAATATTTAACTACCTGTTTTGCCGACTGAGATCCGAAATCTTGTTCCATAAAATGTTTGAAATTTGAAAATAGCGTCGATTCTTTTTTAATTTTGTGGTGGAGTGTTTTTTATTGCATCAGGTATTTAATAAGCTATGAATACTTACGTAACTAGTAATATAAAGCATTTTGTACTGCCCTATGCGTATTATACCGTATTTTATCATAACCTAACTTTATTAGCCAACAGAAGTAAATAACCTAGTGCAGCTAATGATGTAAAGTTGTTTTAAAACGCGTATAGTATAACTTTACATCACAATCTGTACTGTTATTTACTACTATTGGCTAAGAAAGTTAGGTTAGGACAAAATATGGTATAATATATGTACGTAGGATAGAAAATATTTTAAAATACCTTATTTTTAGCATTACTACAACTTTTAACCATAATCTAGCTATTTTCAGTTATTTTGATAAATTTAGAGTTGGCAACACTTGCTCACTGAAAAATAGTGTTGTCAACTTAAGGGACAAATCCCATTTTTCAAATCATTAGGGTTTAAGGTTTCTTTTTTACTAAATAGCGGATTTTCAAATTTTATTTTATAAAAGAAAGTGGAAGCTGTCAGCCCCTCCACAGCTCAAAGTTATTCTTTTATGTAAAAGGAAACCATTTTATAGTGAAAAACCACCATCTATTGAGCAAAGTATCAACTGACAGTCATTTCTGGATGGTAATAAAAAATTACTTGCGTTGTTGTAAGATATTAAAAACGCAATTTGTTAAAACGTACCAAAGGTTTCTTTTTCGTTTGTTTTTGCGCTATTTCCCGCGATGTGGGAGATAGTATTTGTGTGAGATATTAGACAGCGCCATCTATTGCAGTTTTTTTGTTATAATCTGGTGACCACGTGGGAGGCAAATAATTCTTTGTTTTGTCACTATTTGTTTCTAATTGTTTTTTTTAATTTATATTTTTCAAAATTTTGTTCATTTGTTTCTTTTGCTTTGTAAGTTTTTCACCCAAGCAGTTTTTTTAAATTTATAAATTAACTGATTTAGGTTGTAAAATCGATTGTCTTTTGTTTATCTTAATATTTAAATTTCGTTATTTCGTATTTTTTTAAATTCTATTGTTTCTTTTACATGCTCATCGTTCTTCTCATTAAAAATACTAATTTATTCGTGTCGTTAAATCGATTTTCTTTCGTTTTCATTATTTTGTTTTCTTTGTTTTGTCATCATTCTTTTGAAATTATTTTTTTTATTCATCAACTGAATGGCGCTGTAAAATTGACCGTCTTTATTTTCTTGAACTTTATGCATTTTTAATGTTCGTTTGGGTTTTTTGAATTTATTCCTAAATCCAGTAACAAATTGAGATTTTCTGTGTTGAATAGGGATTGTTTTACAACTCTTGAGAAACTTCTGTTTGGTAACACTGATTGAAAAGGTATTCTGTACAATTTGCAAATAGGATGTTTGTTCTAGTGGCAGTACATAATTATTAACAATTATAACGAACATGCGCAGTGACACTTTAGTACCGGTGCAGTTGAATCGAAAACGCTAATAGACTTGCCAGTTCTTAGGTTTGTTCTAGCAGCAGTACATAACTTGATGCGCAGTGACACTTTAACGGCGCTAAAGTGTTACTGCGCATGTTCGTTACCATTTCTAAATTATGTACTGCTGCTAGAACAAACCTAAGAACCGGCAAGTCTATTAG
The DNA here is from genome assembly GCA_039766575.1 of Serrognathus titanus. Taxonomy (NCBI): domain Eukaryota; kingdom Metazoa; phylum Arthropoda; class Insecta; order Coleoptera; family Lucanidae; genus Serrognathus; species Serrognathus titanus. Next base: position 4,374,765 of record CM077916.1, on the reverse strand, counting down.
CGTTTTCGATTCAACTGCACCGGTTGCACTCAGTGTATTTGCGACTTCTTTTAACCTCACGTAATAACACGAGATGAAGATACTCTGTATGCACACTAGTGCGGTCAATCGAAAACGCTACAACTCTTCCTTTTACCTTTTCATTATGTAGATGTTATGCTTTCTGTTGCAGGCGCTGCTTACCAGAAGGCAGCACAGTTGCGTCAGATTTTTGTTTCGCAGTTTAAATACACTGTGCCTTTCATTTATTACTTCCACAAGTTAAAGAAAGGCAGAAAGACGACATAACTGGTGAGTTCTCTCTTTTCTTTTTATTATACAGGGTGAGCAAAAATGATATGTGTGAAGTCTAATCTACTTGCCAATATTTGCTTCCAAGAATTGTCAAAGTTCTTGTCCATACGACACACGCTATTTGATAACATTGACTTTGAGAAGTAGATATTTTTGGGCACGAGTTAACTGAGCTGTAACTTCACACATTTCAGTCATTTTTGCTCGCATTGTACTTGGTTAGACTGTTTTAATTAACATTTTAGTTTTTAATTACAATAAGAATTTGTGCGTTTATAAAGGTATAAAAATTTCTCTAAAATAAACGAAAAGCAACAATATTATTTAAAAAAATTAATAATCTGTGACTGATCGCCTATTAATTAAAAATAAACGAAGATTTGATGCGTAATAATGATTTATTGTTAAATAAAGTTTATCGTATGAAGGCAGATAACATATATTTAATTAATTTATGATGTAAAATACAAAATGTATTAAATCGTAAGAGAAAGAAATATGAAAAAGTAGAGTGAAGTACAAAAAAAAACAAAGACTAGATTAGCTGCCATATTAAAATTTAAACAGTCGAGAACTGCAAAAGAAACTTGCAGCATAGCAAAACACACAAACTTGCTTTTTCGTTGTGAACTCTTTTTATTTTTTTGGTTTCACTTTCTTTACTACCGTGGTTTTACGTGGAGGTGGTGTAGGTGTTGTATCGCTCGAGCCCTCTGCCGCTGTTGCTGCTGGAGTTTCGCTTTCAGTTGGCTTCGCAGCTGCAGCCGAAAGCTTCGTAGATTCAGAAGATTCTGCTGTTGGATCTACTTTTGGCACTTTCTTAACAACTTTCTTAACCACTTTCTTCTCTTTCGCTTTAGGTTTTTCTGCCGGCGCCGCCTCTTCTGTAGACTCCTTTGTTTCTGGAACAGTCTCGACTACGCCGCCTTTTTTCTGAGTTTCGCTGGATTTAATTTCAGTTTTTTGTTTCGCACTTTCAGGCTCTTCGGTTGGTTTTTTAGGCGGCGCTTCAGTTGGTTTCGGCAAACTTTCTACTTCTGCTTCCGGCACGCCACTGGGACTTTCCTGCGACACTTCAGGTTTCGGAACTTCTTGTGGTGTGGTTGTTTCAATTTTTGTTTCGGGAACGACTACCTCTTCTTTCAGCTTAGCTGGTTCTTCCGCTTTAGGCACTTCTTCTAGTTTAAGTGTTTCTTCTTGTTTAGGCGCTTCTTCTAGTTTAAGTGTTTCTTCTTGTTTAGGCGGTTCCTCTGCTTTAGATGGTTCGTCTTGTTTGGGTGGTTCTTCTTGTTTTTCTTTGGGCAGTTCTTCGAGTTTAGGTGGTTCTTCTAGTTTAGGTGGTTCTTCTAGTTTTGGTGATTCTTCTGGCTTTGGGGGTTCTTCCGGCTTTAATGGCGTTTCTGGTTTTGATAGCACTTCCTCTGATTTTTGTGGTTCTTCTGGTTTTAATGGCTCTTCTGATTTTGGTGGCTCTTCAAGTTTTGGTGCGTCTTCAGGTTTTGGTGCTTCCTCTGGTTTTGCAGGCTCTTCCTGCGTCGGTGGTTCTTCTTTTGGTTTTGCAGGTGTTTCCTCGAGTTTAGGTGGCTCTTCCAATACTGGTAATTCCTCTACCTTAGGTGCCACCGGAGTTTCTTCAACTGATTTAGTTTCCGTGACTGCTTCAACTTTTGGCAGTTCTTCAGGTTTGGATTCTTTAATCAGTTCTGCAGTCGTTTGTAATGGTGTTTCTTCTAAATCAGGTTTGGATTCCTTAGTTGTTTCTTCTACTTTAGGGCTTTCTTCAGGTTTGGATTCCTTAGTTGGTTCTTCTACTTTAGGACTTTCTGGTGGAAGTGGTTCTAATTTAGGAGTTTCTTCTTTGAGAGTTTCTCGCAGCGTTTCTGTTGCTGGTAGTTCTTGTACTATGTCTGGTTTTGAAGTTTCTTGTAACTGTGGTGTGACTGGCTCAGTTTCAAGTTTTGGTTCAGAACTAGTCGGCGGTTCTTCTTGTTTTGCTGTCTCTGGTTCTGATTTGGGAACCTCTGGTGTTTCTGCCTCCACTTTTGGTGTTTCCACAGCTTTTGGAATATCCTCCGGTGCTTCTGATTTAGGTGGTTCCTCCGCTAGTATTTTTTCAGTTTCTTCAGTTACCATACTTTCTTTGGTCTGTTCAATAACTGGGACACTCTCAGTCTTCTCAGACTCAACAGGCACCTGCTGTGTATCTGTTACTGGAAATTTTGTGGACAATGTTTAGTGTTTGTTACTCAAGTGTGTATGAGCGCCAAGCCTGTTGAATGTTAGCCATGAAGATAACGCCTTTTGAGTGTGTTAAAAAAAATAAAGCTGTGATTACCTCATTAATTTGAAGAGTCTTCAGTTAGTTCCAAGTCAATTGCTTTTTTTTTATATTTTATACACGCTTGTTAGGTAAGCAAAGCAGAATTAAATAAATAATCACCAGTTTTCTGTTACATATTTTTTTACATGCGAATTCTAAAAGCCCTTGAATTTTGAATTAATTTATTTGGGAATATAAATTGTGAGAAACAAGTTACTGTGACCTTTTCTTCTTTAAAAGATTTGATGAAGAGATTTTTGATTAAATATTTGAATGATTTCATTAATGTCACAGCCTCTAGAGTTAATTCATATATGTATTGACCACGATTTTGATTGAAATCAATTAGGTTTATTTTTTTTATATATTTTAGATGTTGTCTTTTATTTGCAAAGAGTATGGAAGGAATAAACACAAACCTATAAATAAAATAAACAACAGCAGCGAAAGCTGTTGTAATTAGTAAAAGCAATTCTATGTCAGTATAAAAAAAATAGCCAGTAAATGTGTTCCATTAATTCACGCCCAAACTAACCTGATGGGGTTGGCTTTTCTGCTACGGGTTCACTAGAAGGGGTTGGTTCTGTATTGATAAAACAAATAAATTGTAATGTATAATATAAACATACAAAACTTAAATATAATCAATGTAAATTCTTTGAAACATAACAACTGAGTATACTTTAATATTATTATAATGAAAATACAACATTAACTTCGTTCAAACAAGAATGTAACAAATTATTTCGCCTTTTTATTTTTTTTCACCTCGGCTACTTTTTCTTTTTCAACTACAGCTTTTTTTACCGTACCTCTTGATTTTGGTTGCGCAGGTTGTTGGGGTGGTGCTGCCGCAAGGGTTTCGCAAATCTTACTCCAGATATTATCGAATGAATCACGACCCATGTAATCGATGTTGCCAACTTCCCAACCTTGCCTTCGCAAGTGGTTCTCTAGTGCATCCTGAGTCGGTGATCTTTTAACACCCAACGTAAACTGTGCGAACGCTCCTGCCAGGCCACTCTGAAAAATTTCAATCGTTTATATAATTTGCATTTCTCTTAAAACAATTCCTACAAGCCACAGAGTGTACGATATAGAACAGACAGCACTTGCTTGTGTTTTAAATTTGAAAAGGAAAAGGTTTGGTTGGCCGTGACCACCTGATTGCTATTTTTAATTTTTAAACAAGCGATCACCATTATTATGAATAATTAGTCAATTATGTAAATAAAAAAAGAAAGGCACTTTTTAATTATTATAAAAAAGGCGGTCGCCTGTACGTTTTACAAAATACCAATGAAATTATCTTCAGATGGTCTTAAAGTGTAGATACTAAGCGAACACATACAATACTGTAATTTCGTGTCACGACACTAAAACAACTTCAAACATAATGGCAGCCTAAAGCATTGTGATTTTTAGCAAAAAATAATTTAATCTAAGCATGTGCAGAATACTTACGTTATTAGAGATAGCTGCATCATCATTATGAGTGCTGTGCAAAGAAGTAATTTCTGTGGATACAGTGCTAGTTGCCTCACACTCAACTGGCAGTGCAGGTGTCCTTTGGGAAGGGTGAGAAGAAGGAGTTACGGGAATGATTCTGTTCATATCATGATGTGAAATACTATCGTGAGATGTAGTTTCGTTCTTCTCATGCGGCAAGTGATACGAAATACTATCTTGGGAAGTAATTTCAGGGATAATTTGATTTGTGTGATTGGACGAGTAATTTGAAATACTATCTCGATAGGAACTTGTATCTGACTGAACGTTAATATAACTACTTTCTACATGTGACTGCGTGTGGTGAACATGAGTAAAATGATGTGATTGTTCATTATTATTATTAATGGAAGGAGTTTCAATTGTTAATTCTGTCGTTTCTTTACTTATTGAAGTGTCAATGATATTTGTGTTGTGCACTGAATGATGGTGTTCCGAAATCTGATGATTTGTGTGATTCTCTTGTGAAATTAAATGCGGAGGATTTTGGAAATAATTATTGCTATGAACAGGTGGTACATGGCTTTCATTATTGTGAAATGTTGTTGATGTATTTGAAAAAACTTCTGTAACATGGGAGTTAGTATGATCATGATTTTCGCTGTATCGTTTATGATCATATTCATCCCATGGATCTACAACATCAGAGAAATCGTAATGCCCTTCTACTATCGGATTATCTGGCTGTGTACTATAATTTTCATGTGCATAATGGTTCACTGCGGGTGGATGGTACGTGGAAGTGGACGGAATGTGACTGGGAGGATTATGTGGTGATATATGCTCAGCGGGTGCTCTGCTGCGAGTCTGAATAAACAATATCATGCAAAAGAAAGAAAAATTGTCAAACCAGGTTGTGCAAAGTATTATTTAGTTATTATCTAGATACTGTTACTTTTTTTTATTAACTATCAATATCTAGATAATGCACAACTGAATAAAAAAAAAAAAAGAAAAAGTAACCAAGCAATCACGGTGCCAATTAAAAACAACAACAACAAAAAATATTTTAGATCAATATTTTAAATAGAGCTTAATTCTGTGTAAATCCTAATATTTAAATTAATGCCCCTTTCTTTTAAAATATTTATCCTCGGTACATAACATATTTTATTTAAAGTCTAAATACACTAAAGTGAAATTGTATGTTAATTGATTAACTCACCGGTTCGGAACTACATTCAGCCTTTGTTAGCATGTTTTTCAACCACTAATAATCATTGTCATTTCAAACACAAGAAAATGCAACACTCACCATATCCGGTGTTAAATTAGGATGAATTAATGAACAAAATATGTCCCACCATCTTTGCAATACATCTTGCAAGTGCTGAAGCCCCGAGGACGGTTGCACTTTGCGTGTTTCTGTATCGAAATACTGCAGCCAAGGCTTGGCCGGGCCGATGAAGTGCACTATCTTTACGTCTGCTCCAAACCTGAACAAAAAAAACCCTCAGTATTGCTCCCATACGATTTTTATACTCACTGTTTAAAAGCAGGCAAATATGAATAACTGGCTGTCGAACACATGTTATAAATGAATGGCAAATGTTTACTAATATCTTTATGAGCCCAATCAGAAAAAAATAAATTTAGAAGACCTTGATCACCACCTAAAAAAAAATTACTTATTATTAAATATAAAAGTTTTTGATCAGCCTTACCATCAAAACTGCCCTTCTCGACGGCAAATTCAACGAGTTTACTGTAGGTCCCATTAGAAGGGCGATAAACGAAAACTCCAGAATTGAAGCAATCGGGCCAGCCGACATCAGGAGCAGCAGAAAATTCCTCTCGCTCAAAAAGCTCATCAGAATTAACTAAAACCTAAAGCGAGATTAATTTCAATTGTAACAAAAATCATTTCGTGGCGTTAATGCGGCCCATTTTTTTTATGTTAGTTAGTTTTTTACGTTCTAAAATAAACGCAACGCATTAATAGTACAAACGGTCTTCAGGCTTGAATTAAAATTATTTTTACGGACGCCTCAAAGCATATGGTCGCACATATCTAACTTTAACTTATCTAATTTTAACTATAATAAAACGTCAGATGCAGCAACAACATACCAGTGTGTCTGCGTCCAAGAATACGCATTTTTCGAATTGAGTTAGACGCCAGCAGTGTAACTTGGTGAACGTTATACCAAGTTCTGGTCTCTTCAGCAGTCGAAGGTTTATCTCGTCCTTCGAGTCTAAAATATTTACTTCTTGCACTACATTGAATACCGTTGCTAATTTTTGTCTGAAAAGAATTTGAAATTATTAAAAAAAATTTATTTCACAAGCTAATGGACGTCATGACAAAATATTTCCTCATTTAAAACGGGGTGAGTCGGGAAAAGAGGGTAATATTTTGAAAGGGTCATCATGAAAAAGAAAAGTTTAGTTTCCTCAGTAATTTCGGCCACAATATTGTGTAAGTAATGGATGATTTGGACAACACTCAGAAGCAAAAGTACAGAGCATCCAGTAATTAAAAACTGGATAGGTCGTCCTAGGTAGACAAAAGGAATATCTTCCAGAAATTAATTTTGAATCAATTGTAAGAATAATAAACTTTTTTGTTATTATTTCTTAAAATACTCCTTGTGATTTCACCCTGTATAACGATAGCATCCATTAGCCTTCTCAAAAAAAAAGGAAATAGAAGAAAAGTGAATGCTTTTTGAAATACCCTTCGAAATTCACGTTATTAACATGTGTATAAAATTAAAGTCAAAGGAATAAAGATATTATTTGATACATAAAAAAATTATTTATAGAATATTTATCAATGAAAAGTTAATTTTTTTTCTTTGGCAAACAGATAGTGTAAGATGACAGTTTGTTGCTCGTATTTTATTGATATATTATGTAATCTCCGTATTTACGATCCGAACAAATTTTCAAAGGAATTTTAATTGTACAACAAATATTACAAATCCAATATTAATCCGATTTCGAATTAAGCTCGCAGTCGTTTTGATAAAACGCATGTAAATTATTATTTCGTAATACGCGGTTTAGATGAAATCTATCTTTTTTTTGCGAGTACACAAGAATAACAAATGATTCGCAGAATACTATTTTTATTTATTAATTCTGCACGATTATTTAAACTATTATCTACTTAAGACTACATGCCCTTGTCAATTGAAATCAATTGGCACAGTTGAAAGCTGGACATTTCAATATTTATTTAGATTCCTTTAAGCTTGCGCTTTTATCTGATTACTGATAATTGATACACGCTGTAGATAAGCGTTGTTTTCGCGTGTTGTTAAACTACGTTTTCCGCAAGTTCCTGGTCCAAGATGACAATCGCGCAGTAGATGAAAACAAATCTGCCAAAAATACTACGTTATTTTTGGACATTTATTTCTATGCTTAACTTAACTCTGTTTTAATCGCCTTGTAAGAATATCTTCGTTACAATCGATGATGTAACTCTGATCCTGACGAATTCCGTTGGCCTTTAGGCAGAATAAAAATAGATTTCAAAAAAACGTGGTGGCTTCAACAATCAAAAAGAAGTTCTGCGAGTAGTAATTTCCTTGTGCAAGCACATGCCAAAAACAAAACTGCTATAAAAAATTATTTTTGCCGCCAAATTTTCCGTTATGATGTGAGCAGGAGTTCCTGCCAACTCCAAAAGTTATACACCATCAAAATCGATTCCAGTCCAGTTTGAACTAATCTCTTGGAATTGCATAACTGTTAATATTATTTATAGAAGGTGTACATTTGATCCCAGTTATAACCTAGAATACGATACATCTAGGCGTTGCGGTTGCAAGAACAGTAAAAGGATATTATTTTATAATTCGATATCATAGCACCAAAACGGTTTTATTTATGAAAATCATTTCGAGATTATTTACAAGCCTTCCTGATTGTTCAACTCCTTATCATAACAGCATCATAGTTTTGTAAGTTAACAAATTTTAGAATTGGCGAAAATAACACATGCATAAACAATATATTCGTCACAGTGACCTTAATGATTAAGTTATCAAATTGTTCTGCTTTTCGTTCGTTGCAGACATACACTTGGCTCTACATTTTATGTATTACGTTCACCTGAATTTTAAATGTTTTTTTTTTTACTATCAAAATCAGCGACTAAAGTTGATGATGCCATGGTTTTAAAAGTCTTGATTTATCTTTTTCTCAAGCCAAAATTGACTAGATTTATCCTTTTTTTTACCTGTGTAAAGCAGGCTTTACATGGAGGCGATGCATTGCTGCAACATGACGCAATTTATTGTGCGCATGCTCATTGGTAAATGTGTGGGAACAGTAATCGTAATTAATCTCAATAAGATCACTCAAATTAAGAAACCGTAAACATTTACATTCAGAAATTGGTACCTTTCCAGTACTCAAACATTGCTTAAGTACTAAGCCACCAGCAGAAGTAATTTTTGTGTGCAATTTTCAATCTGAATTAAAACGAAACCTGCTAAGCAAAATAGTGTTTTTGGTTGTTGAAATTTCTTATTGGCAATTCCTAAAAACATTATTCTGCAATGCAATAAAAATGACAGCAAAACGCAAGAAATCTTGCACCAACCGATCTTTACCGTTCATCGTACGCATGCGCAATAGGAACTGCGACTTGCTGCAATACAAATTGCATCATCTAGAGGGTGCCTAAAATATTACAATAATTTTTCCTTTGCTATTCAATTTTTTAATAAATTAACGAGTTCTTGAGTTTCCAATTTTGCTGTGACACTATACAGCGAGATCGAAATTGATTGTCCTGATCCTACACTGCTTTCCACGAGCTTAATATCGATATTTACATCCAATTATTAAAATGAAGTTAGCAACATAGGGAGATTTGGGGAAGTTACTAGATATCTCAAGATTTTGTTGGCAGTTTATTGCTGTTCTTTCATGAAAAATGGTTTATTTCAAACAATAATTATGTAAATAAAATCTTTATTAATTAAGTTAGGTTTGGACGTAAATTTCAAGAATGTTTTGTGCACTGTCATGTGATAGATGTAAATATTGATACCAAGCTCACGGAAAGTAGTGTAGGATTAGGACAATCAATTTCGATCTCCCTGTACTTTGTTTTCTTTTAATTAGAAGAAGTGCCAACTCCCCAATTACACGATATGACATGTGCTTGTCGAAGTTAAATTTGATTGATTGTTGAAAACGCGCAAATTTCAACTCCTAATTAAAAATTAAAAAAAAAAAAAAAACGATTTGAAATGTCGACTTTGGCGTTAAACACGCAGAATCTTATATCTTGGTATTTACATGAAATTATTTATAATTTGTTTTAATTAATGTTAAAGTTGTAGAATTCGCGTACTTGTCTTAAGGCTGTAGTTTAAGTGTTTATTATTATTGCATGGATAATACAAGGCATTATTATTTTATTAAAACTACTCAGAGCTCTTGTGTCGAGTGTACGTAATTGTTAATAATGCTAATTTAAACTTGACAGCATTGTTGGGTACTTGATATAAGAAAAAATAATTATCATGCAGAACTATAGTCTATTTTTAAACTAGGAGGAGTAACAGTTGTCGGCCTGTCGTAGGTAGATTGACACTGTAATACTAAATCAGAAATTAATTTGGCTTGCTTAGGAGGTTTACAAATTCTTCAAATAGCCAATTTTATCAACAGATTTGCTTAGAAGTTGAAAACTAACTGAAATTGTCACATGAATTATGAAAAATTTTAATTATTCCGTTTAAATTGAAGGCTTGTGTAAAACCGACTGTCAAGCATCCAATAACTTTGTCAGTTTTTGGCGGGCAAAATTCAAATTACTCCTCCTAATTTAAAAAATAGACTATAGCACGATCTTGAATTATAAATTAACACCAACAACTGATGTCACTGGATGTCAATTTTTGGAACGTTATGAATGTGTTTTCATATTTTCAGGCATATGCTGTCATCAAATTATTTTTGAATTCGCTTTACCTAATAACCTGTTGTTGTAAAATACATTTGCGTAATACGTTTCTTAATCAGTGTTTTAAATTTGGTTCAGCTTGTTGTCTTTTTTCCACGACTCAGACCCAGTTTTATTTATCCGGCGTAGATTTCTTTAATAAAACGCGTAAGATTGACTATACCTCATAGGATTGGTGACGCCAGGTGTGACCAGGACGGCTAACTGATGAGCGGTGCCAACTTGACGTAACGAATGTGCCAAAACAAGCGCCCCCAACGAGTAGGAGTCGTTGGTGGCCAAAGTCACCCAAGCAAACCCTGAAATAAAATCATTACCTCATGTAGTTTTAACTTCGCATCTCTTATTTATAGAATATTCCGCAATATACATATGAATGTCCTCCAAACTTGCGGATGCATTTACTAATAAAATACCCCAACCATTTTACGCTTCTGATTTATTTAAAGACTCGCTCTCCGGTCGTAAAAATAGTATATACGTAATAAACAGATCGAGGACAAAAAGATATTTACTTGAAACGAATATTTGGATGACAGATATACTGCACGTTTTCACTCAAATAAACAATCTAATCGTTTGTTGTTTATTTATTTCAATAATTAACGCGTTGAGAGTTTAATAAACTTAAAAATGTATGGAAAAACTGAAATATACCTTTTCTGAAATGACTAGACTAAATATTTTTCTAAACAAATTATTATACAGTGTGGCCATAGGGATTTACATGTATCCTAAGTTGTTATGTTTCAAACAAATTTTATTTTTGTTAACAAATCAATCATTTTTCTACGAAATGCACTTTGCTATAATAACAGTAACAAGTTCTATTTAATTATTTTCCGGTTAGAAGTTGATATTCATAAAATTGACCGAAAAAATCAAGGAAGCTGAAATGTCATTAACAGAGAAGTTTCGTTACTGTCTGGCTAATGCAAACTTTAAAGAAAATGTCGTTTATTATTACGCAAGACGATAAAGACTATCATTTTTAATTGTTATAACAACTTCCACTCGTTTTTCCATGGCGTGCAGAAGTATTTTTTTTTACAAATACTAATAAATTAATCTTGCAATAATTAGTTTGTCACTAATCACAGTGACAAATATTAATAACGTCAGCCTACAATATTACATTTGTTTCTGTTTTCTTCAACTTTTCAGAGTAAAATAAAATTAAGTAAAAAAGTTAGGATAGCCTAGCAAAGTTCATCTTGTAGCAAATTGTTTAATTTGTGACTAAATGCAAGAATTCACTTAAAATTTGTCCCATAACATAAATTAACACGAGCCCAAATTTTTAGCATGGAAATCTCTGTATATAGTAACTTTGGTACCTATACAGAAATTAGAGAAAAAAACAATGGTCTTTGTTAACACAATTGTAGAATTTATATCTACAAGTTGTTACTAAAATGAAGACATCTACATTAACTAGAAAAAGTTTACATTTGATTGTAGAATAATGTTTGTATTAAACATTTTCTGTTTTCTTCAACTTTTCACAGGAAAATAAAATTAAGTAAAACGTGTTAGAATAGTCTAGCAAAGTTCATCTTGTAGCAAATCGTTTAATTTGTGACTAAATGCAAGAATTTACTTAAAATTTGTCCCATAACACGAACTCAAATTTTTAGCATGGAAATTACTGTATATAGTAACTTTGGTACCTACACAGAAATTATACAAAGAGAAAAAAACAATGGTCTTTGTTAACACAATTGTAGAATTTATATCTACAAGTTGTTGCTAAAATGAATAAATCTACATTAAATAGAAAATGTTTACATTTGATTGTAGAATATTGTTTGTACTAAAATATTAGGAAATCATGTAGCACGAATAATAGTAAATGTGTTACCACAAATTGTGTAAATTAATTTTACAGACAAAATGTGAACATGTTATACAAATTGTTGAATGAAATACTGTTTCATATAGAAATTTTTTTCACTTATTTGCTAAAAAGTTGACAATTATATAGTAATATTTAAGAAACTGTTTGGAAACAACTACAGTAAAGGATAGTAACTTTTTACCCAATTGTAGTATATTTTTATTGATATTGTACACTTTGCCTTAACAATCGCTTGAATTGTGTTACCGGTTCCATATACTGTGTGAAAAATTTAATTAATGGTGCAATTTTGTACACATCTCTAAGGAAGATCACAGCCGAGTGCTCGGAGCCGCTGATAACGATTTTCTGACTCTTAATCGGGCAACGTTGTCTTGATACGTGCAGATCTTGTGAAGAAATTCACAGACTGGAATAGCTCAGAATTCATTCCGTCACTTGCTTGACAAGTTTCGGCTTGGGTCATTTATAAATGTTAAAAAATAAGATTATAAGAGTATTTAATTTAGAAACACTATTTATAATTTGTGCAGCAGTATAGTGAATTCACGTTCAGACGGTCTATTTCTCACAAATTCATTCCTTATAAATAAAACAAGCGACAGTCAAACACGAACAAGTCTGTTCTTGTTTATTCGCAGAGTCACGTACGCCACCTAATTGTCATCCTCATTAAAGGGCCAATAAGAAGACGCAAATAACCACGTGATTACATCTCACTTCAATACTATTCAACAATTTGTGTAAGATGTTAACATATCCAATGCTAATTTTTTCTAACGAGTTAATAGCTTGATCATTTTCAAATTGTAGAAAACTTTTGATTGAGATTCTATTATAGTTTTACACAATTTGTAGAACTTTATTTAACAAAATGTGAAAATAAAATCTTCACACTCTATTGTAATAAATTTTTACATAAGATGTAGAATTATGTACAACAAAATGTTGAAACTTTATCTTAACACTTACGAGAATTTATTGCAGTACAAAAGTCAAATTAGTTTGGAACTTTTTATTCCAAAATGTAGCTAGAAACAAATGTAAACTTATTTTTTTAATAATTTACAACAATTGCGTTAGTATCATTTCTCCACCTCCATTTTACACAACCAATATTGTGTAAAATCTCACTTTGTCATTTCTCTCTGTGTATAGTTAAGTTTCCTGTGAAAATCAAATAAATAGGCCTACACTTTTTTTTTTAATTTGAAACATTCCTCATTTTTTTTTTTTAATAATGAAACAATCACTATACACTCAGGGGAAAGAAAAGTTTTAAACCAACCGAATTTTTTCTTGAATTTAATCAACGCTTGTTTTATTTAAATAAGAAATTCTTTGAATCAAGGTAAAATATGATTGTATTTAAATAAATAAGTACCTCATTTATATTCAATCAAAAATATGTTTGGTTAATACTTGTTCCTCAGTGTACAAATTTTCGCTTTCTTTTGTTTTTTTTTTTTTAATCTAACAACTTTCAGTAACAGTTTTTATTCACTCCAAAATACTAATCTTTGTAATACTGTACGTTTGCGAGCGGTTAATATTAATTGTTGTTTATTAAAGAAAATAAGGTGAAGTTATTTTCTTCGAGATAAAACGAATTTATCTCTGCACTGGCTCCGCCCGTTTAAACTTATTGCCCTTTTTTATAATACCCGACCAATTAAGTACGAAATTTAATTGAAACCAATTTGATAATTTAATAAAATCATGTGCACTTCGAAAACAAGACTGACGACTTCTTAACAAACGGACATAACAATTAGGAAGTAGTTACAATAATTTAATTTCTTTTTGGTTTGGTTTTACTACACGAACTACACACGCGATTAATTTTAATTTTACTATTGTTGTCCCAATTAAAAACGACATATGATAAATTAAACTTAATAATATTTGGAAAATACAGGATGTTAAACGAAAGAATGAAAGTATTTTTAGTTGTTGTCGAAGTGAAATCTTCATTAAATTTTAATACCGGCATACTTGATTAAAAAAAAATTATATCTTCAGATAAGCAACTACCATGGAGGTTAACTCTAAATACTTCAACCTGAAGGTCAGAGGGTCACAACTTTAATCAAAACGTGCCCATAGATATCGATGTTTATATTATTAATTAATAGTAATACTCACCACTCATTGTAGAGATAACAAAGCTCTAACCAAGACTATGAATGACAGGGACACTACAACATGGAACCAACCACTACTAGCAAAGATCGAAAAATCACGACAGATCGCGAGTACGAACGCCCTACAAATAAACCTCACACACACACATACACATTTATATCGCACCTACGACGCGCATTTAACTGCGCGTTCGAAACAGATTCTAATTCTTATGTATGATTTTTTTGATTTCAATGTTCAATTTAAGTTTAGCCGCTGTAGGACACGCCAATCCCCCGCGTGCCCCCTCCAGCTACGCCCCTGGTAAAGTATTTGAAAACAAAAACAATTAAAAAAATTGTTAGCGTTACGTAATTACAATTTAAAAAGCGAATTGCTACCCTCCGACCCACTACCCAAACGAAAAGAAAAGGAAAGGAATTCTTATGTGATAGTTCTATGTTGTGGAATGTATTCCAAAATAAGTGTTTATTTCATAAAATAAATACACTAAAGTTGAGAGGTGGGGGAGGGGGGGGGGCGAAGCGGGTGCATCTCAGTTATTTGTGAAAATTAAAAAGAAACAATGCATTAAGTTAAGAGTTATTAAAGAACGCTCTATAAATATATACCGCGTGGCCATAAATGATTGAAGCAAATTTAGTAAGTTGAGAACACTGAGGAATTGGCAGCATTGTAAAATAGTCAAATGCGCATAACTCAGGACCGTCAAGTGGCTTAGCGGTCAGCCTAGCCGACTTTGGAAAGTCGTGTCGCTCGGCGGTGTGGGTTCGGATCCCACCAGGGGCATGGGTATTTGTGGTGTCGAATAATTGAGAATCGAGATTCAGCTATAAAAGTACATAACAAACTCCCTAGAGAGGCATTTATCGATAAGACAGACAAAAAGCGTATTCTGCGCAGTGTTGCCAAACCACTGAAATGAAAATTCCCTTAACGTCAGCCATTTTAGAAAATAAAAAACACTACACTGATGTGCACTCAAAGTATCTGAGTGCACATTAGCGTAGTTAATCGAAAACGCATTCGGTTAAAAATTTTTGTTAGTCTTAAACGAATATCTACATCGTACTATGTGATTAATTTTTTTTTATCAACTCTTGCCATGAAATTTGAATGGCACGTCTTCTTCAGCTTTCAAAAAAAAAATAGCCCTCAGTGATTTGAATTTGGCGGTTAAAACATTTGGTTTGAGAAAATCTGCATAGATGGCGCAACTAGTGTTGTGGCTTTACCGATAAGATTGGTAATTTCACTTAATTGGTAATGTTACCAATTATAGCCAACAGCACTGTTTTTTTTACCAGAAAAATTAGTAAAATTACCAAAACCTCGCTTGTCTTTATCCACAACACTAAGCGCAACTAAACGTAAAGACGTGCGAAGTTTTTTCTTTAAATTTATTATTGCTTGGAAATTGTAAATTGTTAATTGAGACTTAGATTTCAAAGAAAAAAATTGTATAGATGGCTCCACCAAAATTTTCTTCGTGTAAATTTTTACTGAATTATTACATTACATTAAACTTTAGGTTCGAAGAAATCTACATAGATGGCGTAACTAGACGTAAAGGCGTGCGAAGTTTACTACTTTTACCATTAATTATTTTCTGAAAAGTATAATACTAAAAAAAATGGGTAAATTTTTAATTACGGTATAGATTCCCAGAAACGATTAGAGATATGGCGTCACCGAATTTTTTTATTAATGTAAGTTTCTTTTTGAATCATCACACGTTTGTTTTGGACAATCAAAATTAACGAGAAATAATCAACGATAATTTAAATTTAGCGGTTAAAATTTTTAGTTTGAGGAAATCTACAGAGATGGCGCAGTTAAACGTGAGGGTATGCGAGGTTCATTTATTAAATTATTATGCGTCAATTCTAGAAAAAGATTGCACATTTTAAAGAAAATTTCGATTCGCAATAAATCTGTATAGATGGCGCCACCATTAAAAAATCTGAATTACTGCAGAAAAACAAGTAATTTTAATTTTGCATGAAAATTGCCGCAAGTTTGCTATCATTTCAAAATTGTGTCTCTATTGGTGCACTGTTGTGCACATAAGTAAATAAATAAAAAAAAATAGTGAAGGAATGGATTGTAGTTATACTAACAAAAAGGTCCCCTATGTTTATATTTATAAAAGTCACTTTCGATTGTAAAAAGTCCCTCAAAAAGGTTAAAACTCTTAAGTTGGCAACACTAATTCTGCGCACCCATTAACTAATGCCGATAATACCCGACTTTACCCGCAGCTACTTTAATTTTTCCAGTGTTGCCGACTTAACCTTCGGATGACCAGGTGAAACGTAAAGCACAAAAGACCAGGTGGGGTCACTCAGCGACCCCACAAAGTTTTAGTAAATAAATCGACATATTATTACAGATATTAAAAAAAAATATTTATTATGATAATAAAGTGTTAATACATCACAAAAGACCTATCCATTGCCATGTAAATATTTTTTGTAGAAACAGAAAATCCAAATTCAAACATAAACAATAAATTGCATATAGAAATTAAATGTTCAGATAGATAAAATTAGTTATTTTTTTCATTGCATGAAGTACATATCTTTGATTTTACTACTCACGATCACGTGGGGTAACAAAATGATCCCAATTTTTTTAAAATTATTAGGGGTTAAGGAATCCTAAAATAGGGATTTACAAATTTTATTTCGTAAAAAATTAGATTAATTAATTTAGTTTAATATTGTAATTTAGTATTATATTAATGAAGTCATTAGATTCCTCATAATTGGACTTCTCCTGGGCAATTAAGTTTATTATTATTAAAAGAAGTTGGGAGCTGACAACCCCTAGACAGCTCGAGGTTGTTCTTTCATGCAGAAGGAAACCCACTTATATTGAACAACCACCATCTATTGAGCAAAGTTCTAACTGACAATTATAAAAAATGACTTACGTTGTTGTGAAACATTTAACAACGTAATTTCATAAATTAGTTCACTGGCGACGCAATAAGAAAATGTCACTTGTCATCAGTAAAGGGCGAAATAAATTGAATTTGTGTGAGATATTGAACATCGCCATCTATTGCACCTATTAATAATCTCTTATTTGTTTTTTCACTATTTGTTTCAAGTTGTTTCTTTTTTTTTTTATTTATGAATCTACTGATCTAAAATCTAAAATCGATTGTCTTTTGTTTTTTTTTTTAATATTGTATATTTTTTTAAATTTTGTTTATTTGTTTTCTTTGTTTTGTCACTTTTCGTTCCAAACAGTTTTTTTTTAAACTTATTAGTCTATTGGTTTGTGCTGTAAAATCGATCATCTTCTGTTTTTATTATTACTTAAATTCTTTATTTCATATTTTTGAAAAACTTTTCAAAAACTGACTTATATCTTACTCAGTTTTAGGCAAAAACGTTTTTGCTATTAAACAAAAATTAATTCAGTCTTGCATATTATATTAATTTAAAATATTATGACGTTGCTTTTAAATAATTGAAGAATACGATTTATATAAATACAAATGAAATTAATTAAAGTTCTAATTATTAATTCTATCGTGGATGCGTATTAAAGAGACAGCTGTAAATGAAACCGCAATGAAGTTAGGTGCACGGCATTACGCATGCGTTTGTTTGGTTGCGGATTTGTTAGGCGCAAATGCGAAGTTAATTTTTGCGTTTTAAATTGTTTTATGAAACTTAAATGAATATCTCTTCTTTTTCTATAAAACAAAATGAATGTTAATTAATATTTTATTTATAACTACCGAAGTAAGTGTTAATGATTCAATGTAGTTAGTATTAGCAGCGATCGTATTAGTACCGCAGAATCAGTAAGTGTAGAGGGCGCAAGAATAATAAAAATGGAAATATTTTGCATTCGTTAAGTAATGCTGTGATACATACGATGATAGTAATAATATCAAGTTTAAAGATGTGTGTGCACGCAGGAGTCGCTTCAATGTTTGTACATTAAATCAGAATCATGTGTTGTTCCGAATTCTAATGTCACATTCATAACCTCACATTTGTTAATTTTTAATACAGTACGTTGTGAAATTTTGTGCGTGATATTAAAACTTCGGCAATCGAAAAGCAGAGGCGCAGTCCATTAAAAACCTGTATGTAAACATGTGCTGGTAAGTACGCACGATTTTTTTTAACGACTAAATATAGTGGGTATCGTTTTCATGTCACTGATAAAACATTAACGGGCTAGATAGCATCGAAATTACACGCGTGTGAAAAATCATGTAACCTGTTCGTAAGAAACAGCAATGGGCGGTCATAGTGTGATTAACAGCCGGTGCATACAAACGACGAATCAATTTAATGTTTCCCTTCCTTTAATGGTTAAAAACGTAAAGCACAAGAGATAAAAAAAAGATCCTTGAACTCAAATGACAGACATGGGCTTGAAGTTCGTTCTACATTCAAATTTGAATTATTTTGTCGGTTTGTGCTGGTTAATTAGATCGTACTATGATACGGACTAATCGAACATAAACGTGGTGGTTTTTGCTTTTCTTCAATTTGCAGGCGATTTAAATAACGGTAAGGCTTTTAAAATGTTTTGGAAAACATTCTCTTAAGTAATTAATTCTATTGCGATTGCATTTGTCTTCTTTTTGTAATTTATATGTTAATCTTAAGGCCAATAGTAAGGACTTTTATCGTCAATTCTTTATTTAGACATAATAACCTGGGTAGACCTTGCTTTAATTAACTTGTTTTGTTTTGTTATCGTTGGTAATAGAACTAACCAAAAAATGTTAACGAAAACAAACTTTCTTTAATAATTCATAGAAAACACATATAATTTTTTTACATTACATCATTTTAATTGGTTGTTTAATGATGGACGATTTTAGCAACTTGTCTCATTACTGTGTATAGGGTGGCTCAGTTTTGTTGTCCCTGGTATTACCAACATTTTAAGGAGAACCTAAAATAAAATCGTGTTTAGAATATGACATTTATGTCTAGTCTGTTTAGTATCAATGACATTTTAACTGACATTTAAACTTCAGTTTAAATATCAATTATAAAGATTGGCATTTTGTTTATCCTATATAAAATATCACATCTAAACACGACTTAAATTTAAGCTCTTCTAAAAATGTTGTTCGGTAATGGTCAGTTGCACCAAACACTCAAACGGAGCTTAAATATAAGTGGTGTACAAACACCACCCAAATTTGACGTTTGAGGTTACACAATATTGTCTAAATTATATTCTAATGGCCATTTGCACCAAACACTTAAGCTGAGCTTAAATTTAGGTGGTGTTTATAAAGTGACATTTTTAGGTTACACAGCATCCTATTCTAAGTGACACTTAAATTAAGTTGTGTTTAAAATGTTTGGTGCAAATGGCCATTAGTAACGCTTAAAGTTAAGCTGAACTTAAGTGTTTGGTGCACTGGCCATAGGAGATTCTTCTTTTTGATGTCCTTTTTCAAGAATGTCAGTCATTCTATGACTTCCAAACCATTGAATTATACTTGCATTGATCAATTTTTTTATGTTGAAAGAAGTGCATGAAGTCAAGAGAAATGTTGTTTTTGTTTGTGACTCAAAAACAAAAGAAAGGAGTACATTTTTATTTTCATTTCCAAATTCGTCTTCAATTTTTGTTTTAAAACAAAATATTAAGTTACTAAGAAATATTTTCAGAAAATGACATTTTTTATATAAATACGCAATTACGCACTATAATTAATAAGATTTGTTAATTTAATAATAATTTTAGTTCTTAATGTTTGTTAAGCATTCGACCACTAGATTAAAGTATTTCTGATAATATTTCTTAGTAACGTAATACTTTGTTTTAAAACAAAAGCATAAGTAATCATATCGTCGTATTCAGATTTTTTTTGTATCACGTGGTACGAATATCTAAGTGTCAAATATGATCACGATTGGTCAGTTAAATTTAAAAAGATCTTTCGCTGGGCTGCGGTCAAGTGAAAGAAATTTTTAATTCGTATATACTGAGTGATTTTTAATTTTTTTTTTTAAATCTTGCCCTGGAATTTGGACGGCACGTCTTAGCTTTACTGTAAAACAGTGCAATGACGTACTTTTCACTTACGTTAAGACATGCCGTCTACATTTTATGGCAAGAGTTGATAAAAAATTTAAAAAGTCACTTGGTATAAGTGTAAACAAACGACCATTTGGTTATAAAAAAAACCTTTCGTTTTGTTTCTTGCGTCAAAAATAAATCAAAGAAAGCGATAACAAAAGATAAATCTAATAATAATAACAAAAACATAACAAACAAAAGACGATCGATTATGGAAACAAAAGATGGTCGACAATTGGACACAACAAAAAATTTCGTTTTGTATTTTTTGCATTAAAAAATAAATAAAAGCGGCTACAAAAAAATTTGCATCGAATTTGACTTCCCTCTTCAAAAAATAAACAAATAAATGAAACACAATCAACTGTCAAACAAATTTACAAATGTTTATGGAAATGACAAAAACACACCGAACAAAAGACGATCGATTGTGCAAACAAATGCAAGATTAAAAAGATGGTTGTGATGATTTGGTTATGAGAAAACCTTTGGTTTTATTTCTTCCGTCATAAATAAATAAAAAGAACAAAAGATGTTCGGAATTTGCATCGAATTTGACTTCTTTTTTCAAGAAAATAAACAAGTAAAGGAAACGCAATCAAACTGTGAAACAAATTTACAAATATTTATGGAAATAACAAAAACACAGCGAACAAAAGACGATCGATTGTATAAACAAATGCAAGATTAAAATGATGGTTGACGATTTGGTTATAAGAAAACCTTTGGTTTTGTTTCTTACGTCAAAAATAAATTAAAGCGACGACAAAAGATAAATATTTATAATAAGAAAAAACATAACGAACAAAAGACGATTGATTGTGAAAACAAAAGATGGTCGACGATAAATAAAGCAACAATAAAAGATGTTCGGAATTTGCATCGAATTTGACTCTCTTCAAAAAATAAACGAATAAATCACAGTCAAGTGTGAAACAAATTTACAAATGTTTATGGAAATAAGAAAAACACAGCGAACAAAAGACGATCGATTGTGTAAACAAATGCAAAATTAAAAAGATGATTGACCATTTGGTTATAAGAAAACCGTTGGTTTTGTTTCTTGCGTCAAAAATAAATAAAAGCGACAACAAAAGGTAAATATTTATCACAATAAAAACATGATGAACAAAAGACGATCTATTGTGGAAACAAAAGGCGGTCGACGATTACGGTACAACAAAACGTTCATTTTGTTTTTGCATCATTTTGTATAAATAAAAGCAACAATAAAAGATGTTCGGAGTTTGCATCAAATTTGACTTCTCTCTTCAAAAAATAAACAAATAAATGAAACACATTCAACTGTGAAATAAATTTACAAATGTTTATGGGAATAACAAAAACACAGCGAATAAAAGACGATCGATTGCGTAAACAAATGCAAGATTTAAAAAAAAATGGTTGACCTTTGGTTTTGTTTCTTGCGCCAAAAATAAATAAAAGCGACAATAAGATAAAAACATAAGGAACAAAAGACGATCGATTGTGAAAACAAAAGATGGTCGATGATTACGATTCAATTAAACGTTCGTTTTGTTTTTTTGCTTCAAAAATAAAGAAAAAAGATGTTCGAATTTGCATCGAATTCGACTTATTTCTTCAAAAAAACGTAAGGAAAAACAGTTGACAGTCGTATCTGCGAAACTGTCAATCATAAGCTATTTCTTTTGACTGTATTAGATTGTTCATCGAATTTAATATGAAATTACCGAATTTTGTGATTTTCGATTTTCGAAAATGAGAATTTTCAGTTTTTTTCTTATTTGACGATATTTGAGAAATGAATGAAGATATTTTTTTACAAAACAATAGCACAACTTTTTTTTATTATTTAATCACCTTTGTATCCTTTTTATAGTTTACGATTTACGAGATCCCTATGGTGTGCCTTTAATTAGTCGTAACCCTGTATATTTGTTATGCCATTTTTTATATTTTTTTAATTACATTAGGTTGATTTTCGTGTACCACCTGTTTAGGTATCACTGGTTTAAAGCATGGGTTCGCATTGTTTATAAATCGGTACATACATACATGCAAACTAGTCCTACAACTCCTGTTTTTGTCACATGCCAAGTTATAGTGGGTGTCTCTAATGATGCATGTGGGTGAGATATTACATATCGTAAAATTAGATTTCTTATTTAAATTATGGTTTAACCTAAATTAATTGTGTATATTTCATAGGACGAAAGAAAAAATGGCTAAACTAATTTAATTTTGATTTGTCAAGGATTTTAAAGCGTACAAACTGTCACGCCATTGCATTCTTTTGCTTATATACTTATATATATTTTAAGTACAGGAGTGTAATTTAAAAATAACATATAACTGTGTATTTTAAATTCGATAATAAACGTAATCCGGTCAATATAACTTTACCCTCAGATAATCTACTACGTTGAAACATCAGTTCAAATATTAGTTCATAATTTAATATGTATTTGAGTTGCAACGTTACTTTCAAAACGACATGTAGAAATTATTCAGTTCTAAATGTAGAAAGTGTTTAGCGGTAAATATAGACATTAGAATTTTGTAATAAATTGTGCTATTCCTTCATGATAAATTTATAAAGTTAGTGTTTGACGCAGTGTGAATAATTTTGGGTTGTGTTCGTTGACCTTATGGACGGCGATCGGTTGGAATTTAAGTATGTAAAAATTTCATCGCCTTCAACAAATTAAATATGACTCAAATTTACTGCAATCAAAATAGCCGCACTATTTATATGCAACAAATATAGCTCACCTATTTTATCTCACTAGAAAATAGAGTACGCGGATGCGTTGTTATAATTCCGCCTAAAATAAAGATTTTATTTCTTTAAGTGTTTGAGGTTTTTGAACTTATTCTAGTGAATAATATGAATATAAAATTAAGGGAGATGATTTGTAATTTTAATTAGTTTTAAGTTACCTAAGCCGAATTAATTCTCCCATACAAAAGAAAAGAAAAGAATATTCTCTGAAATATATTTTACTTGCAGATTAACGTAACGTGTGACAAGAACCGCCAAAATGCCAGTGGGAACTAGTAAGTATTTTACAGTTTTTAGCAACTTTTCTTTTAACTTAAATCTAAATCTAACTCGCATTTGTTTAAAAGATCCTGTGCTCAAGTTAATTTAACTTAATCTCGTTTTTCTCGTTCGCGATTTCAATGGAAAAATTAAGGTTCAATAATAAATCAAAACACTATCCGCTGCATCCCCAATAATTATGTTATAGGTTGAGACAAATGTTTTTGTTTCTTTATAAAAAAAAAATATTTGGACACACGGTATATCAAGAAATAGAATTATAGCACTTCATTCATATAACAGCGAAGTTAAATTTCATTAAATTGCGTGCGAATGTTTAGTACGTAATGTTGGGTTCTGTTTTTAAAAGTTGCAAACCTCTACAGATTTTTAAACAATTAACATGGGTAGGCTGCAGTCATCAGTTTATTTTTAGATCATAACGTAACACCATTAATTTAAATTATGTAAAAAAATCGTGTCAATTTCGAGTTTTCATTTGAAAGACTGGAAATTATTATTACTTTTTTTTTTACTTAAGTAGATGCAATTACACACATTAAAAATATTAGTAGCAGTGGCGTACCCAGAAATTTGTCTTGGAGAGGGCTTAAAAATAATAATAAAGAAGTTACATAATTTTTTGCAAATCTGAAATTATATTATTAAATTCTAATACCATATAGGTGACCTTAGCTCCCGTCATGGGTGCGCCACTGATTTGTAGTGGTTTGTTATGTAACGGCTTCGTTTCAGAAGCTTCAAACAGAGACGACATTTACAGATGTCATTCCATCCGTTGACGATAAACAGAACATACGTCGGTGGATGAACATCAAAGGCATTCTGCAGCGCTGCAGTTATACTGATTTAAAATATATTTAATCCAGTTATGTTAATCTGGACAACAAGCTTAAATAACTTGCGATAATTTGCTTTTATTGTATTGACGGTGGTTGTGCCAGGTGATTCACCGAGGAATTCCTTTAGCATAACTGGATTTCAGTTTGCTTTTCTGCAGTTAAAATACGTAACTTGTCTTTTTTAAATAAATTTCGTTAGATTCCGAATATTATAAAAATATACGTACAGGTGTCCGGTTGAGCATTTGTGCCATTTTCAGTGTTCTTCTGTTTAGTGATGAAGCAATTTTCAAAAGCAACTTGTTTCTTTTTTTTGTTAATCTGTAAATATATAAATAAGAAAATGATTAAAAAAAATATGTTTTAAGTTTATTTTGCGTTTTTGAGAATGCTTCTCATGCAGAGAAATATGGTAGGGATAATAATTGTACTCGGATACCCGGGTATGCGATGGCTTCCCTATTTTCCTACTCAGTACCTGAGTAACAATTATATGGGTAGTACTCAGGTACTCGATGTCCTCCTTACTTTCCTACCTGTGCCCAAGAATAACGGGTACCTGGGCAAAAATTATGCGAGTAATACTCGGGTACTCGGGTACCCAAAGTAATAACTACAAACTACTCAAAGTAACAACAACAAACTACCTTTTGTTTAGTGATGAAGCGACTTTCAAAAGCAACTTGTTTCTTTTTTTATTAATCTGTAAATATATGCATAAGAAAAAAATGTTTCAAGTTGTTTTTAAATGCGTATTCTCAAAATAATTGATTTTTTAGCGGTGTAAATAAATCCTACTCGTTTTAGGGATGCCATACGTGTACGTTTGAACTATCGGGTACCCGAATGAAATACCCGGATACCCCCGCATCGTACTCGGATAAATAATAATAAACTCGGATACCCGTACAAAACTAAACTCCAGATCTGAATTTATCCGAGTACCCGTACAAATGCAAGTAGCCGTATAAATTCGGGTACCCGTGCAAGTTTGGATACCCGTATAGTTTGGATATTTGAACATAAATGTATACACTAATCTTATATGTTTCTTACATTCTGGGCTGACAAATTATTCGGGCAATAGCGGGTGCGCGGATAAAAATTGACACCCGGGTAACAAGTATACGGGTGGTAATCCTCGGGTACCCGATGACTTCTCTAATACTTATTACTGGAATTGTCTTGTGAGAATCAAATTTAGTTTACATTTTACAATGAATAAAAAGTCCAGATCTGACACGGTACCGAACTTATGTGGGTACCTTTATAAATTCGGGGACCTGCATAAGTTCGAAAAGGATAATGAGGGATGAAAGCTGGATTCATGGTTACGACATTGAGGCAAAAGTTCAGACAGTAGATTGGCAAGGAAAGCACGCCAGTTTCGATTCAATGCTTACTGTTTTTTTCGATTATAATAGAATTGCGTACTTTGAATTTTTGCCTCATGGTCAAACAGTCAACCGTGAGTACAACAAAAGCGTTTTACGATGGTTACGCGAAAAAATTCGCTAAAAGAGACCAGACTTGTGGCGAGAGAACTCCCGGTTTCTGGCCCATGACAGTACGCCTGCTCACTCATCCTTGTCAACTCTTTAATTTTGTGCCAAAAATCGGATGACTGTTCTCCCCCAGCCTCCCTAAACTCCTTGCGATTTTTTCTTATTCCCAAAATTGGAACGCGTGTTGAAAGGACGCCGTTTTGACACCATTGATGACATTGAAACAAATTAGTCACAGGCATTGCAGGACATTCCAAAAGAAGCTTTCCAGGACTGCTTTGTGAAGTGTGTGAATAGGCGAAGGAAGTAGTTTGAAGGAGACAAGGACCAATAATCTAATAAAAATTAGAAGAAATTAAGTTCGGTTATTTTCTGAGTAGACCACGTATGTAGAAATATTTTGGTATAAAGTTTAGTGTCGAATCATTAGAAATGACAATTTGGCAACCGAGTGAACGTGACCCAATTCTTGCAGAAAACTTAAAATAACTCAGTAAATACTCAAAATAAGTAAATAAAATGTTATTTTCATCAGCTCTTCAAGGGCTAACCAAAACAGCCTGTATAGTAGGAAATAATTTAAAATTATGCGGAATGGAAACCCACACAACTGATTACATGAATATAAAAGAGCATTTTGGATTTTTTGAGAGGTTTAAGACACCTGCACAATACAGAATGTTTCATTAGTTTGCTTTTTTTATATCAACCGTTTTAAAAACACCCAGTATTTTATGGAGTCCTTTTATCTTATTAACGAGACGGAAACTATTTATGTTTACAATTAATTTGAGCTACAACATCGTGAGCTAGTAAAGGGAAAGCTCCCATTATGTTGTCTCGTTATCATAAAAATTAATAAAATAATGAGTACGCTTTCGAAGGATGTTGCAAACACTGTTCTGATAAGTGTTTGATGTTTAAGACTTAAAAATATTTTTAGGACGCACCTGCTCGATTAAAATGTGGCTTTCTCTTTCACCAAATTTTGTGAACGCCAATTACATCATCGGCTTTGCAAAATTTTAATGAGTAACGCTTATCTTTTCCAGGCTTTGAAAATTCTGCCATGAAAACGAGTTTTTCGCTTTCATCTCTGCAAGCATCGTCAGATACACCTGACAAAGGGGTTAAACCTAGGCAATTTAACAGCCTTACCAAAAGGAGGAGGGAAGTAACATGGAGACGGTCGTGGGGTAGCAGCGCAAGTGATCAAAAAGATGATTTTTGGTCAGCCTTGCAAGCTAATTATAATTATATTATGGACAACCAATTGATCGATAACTGCCAGGTTGGTGTAGTTTATGGTCTTATGGCGAAATGTGTGCAACAGAATTAATGAATAGGAGGTCAGAGAGATCCATCCAGTAACTAGTTTTGACTTGACATTAAGCGCAACTAATTTTAGACATTGTGCGTCTTTAAAAATGATTTGCGTTATCTTTCGCTCATAAAAGCGGCACTGCTGATTAGAATACTGGTATAACTCGTTTGTAATTCCTAAATATGCGTGTGATCACCATTATGTATTACATTGTGGACTTTGCTTATTGTCACTCTATACGTCAGAGTCTTCTAACTGCATAACGCTCCTTAATAATACGGTTCACAGGAAACTCGCTCTATTTATAAATGCGTATTGATGTAAATTTAGTTTCGTTATTTAAGAAGTAATAATACCTTCGCTTGAACTTGCTGGCATTCACGACACTCCCTTTCTCTTTCTCACTCTCTGCAGCACATTCGTTCTCTTGATGTATAAGGGAATACATTTTTAATTTACAGAATATGTGCTAACGTTTTTAATGTTACTATTTATATAAAGAGAAATTTAACACCGCGACAATTCTACTTTTCAAGGTATTTGAAGCTCCGCATACTTTTACGTTTTCAATGTTATTTTAGTCTCCACAGGAACGTCGACGCCATCCGAATACTTAAAACGAAAAAAAAAGAAAAAGAATTCCTGAATGAGTTAAAAATTGAAACTTAGCCAAGAAAATCGCGTAGAAAACATTAACTTCCTCGGTAACTTATTTAACCTTAGAATAACGATGTTATCATTGGCTTTATCTTGTTAAAATATTGAAATTATTTCCTTATAAGTTTCTCTTTCTATAGTGTCTTCAAAGAAGTTGAACAAACACGTCAGTACAATTAAAGTACAATTCCCAAGTAAAAGTTTTTAAATTTCTATTTTATTTTAAATTTAGCAGAGTTCGAAACGATTAAAATTTTTTTGTACATCCCCTGTACGAGTATTCTGTCTAAAAAGAATACGAGAAAGTTTCTTTTCAACTAGAAACGATAGCATCCACTTAATGAATTCAGAATTGAATATTTAATTCTATGAATCACGCTTCTGACCCTTGGTCGAAATAGTCGGGGGTGAAACTAAAGTTCAAAGTCGATTTTATCAGCTCCCCCTCGTGTGACCACGAAATTCAGAAGTAACACAGACATGCACGTAGTTATTGTAAAAAGAATAAAATTTTCCTCTGTATTTTAAACAAGGTTTTTTTTTTCAAGCGAAAAATTTAATTAAAAAAAAATCGTTGAACGTCATAGCAATTTAAACGTTACGTTAAATTCATGTAATTTGCAATTATATGTACATGAAAAAGCTGTCGGCGTATCAAAGTTCAAGCTCGTGTTAATTGATTGGAAGCAGTAGCCAAAATGTTGCTATTTTTGTTTACGGTTGTGAATTATTTTTCTACAGTGGCGAGCAGAAATTTTTTAGGATACGCTAAATCAGTTTGACGGAATGTGTGTCAAGTATTAATTTTGTTGACTAATGCATACATTAGGTACTTATACGACTAGTTAGTAGATAAGTACACAAAAGTTTCACTTCTTGAAGTGGAAACGTTTCATTTATATACAGCTGACGAACATTAATTTGAAATTTTGTTTTAATCTCATTTTACTTATTAAACTTATTAAAATAAAATGAGCATGTTTCGTTCTTAAACAATGACAGAGAAAAAGCAATGGTATTTCTTAATACAATTGTAGAATTTATATCTACAAATTGTTTGTAAAATAAAGGCACCCACAATAAATAGAAAATGTTTACGTTTATCTTAATTGGGCAACTAAAGATGTACGTTCGACCTTGTCCTAATACGTGCAGATCTTGTGAAGAAATTCACAGGCTGGAATACGGCAGAATTAATTTTGACTCTTGACTTGGGTCATTTATAGATAACTTTTTTAAAGTAGAGGTGGAAATACATCTGATTTTTTTTAAATTTTCAACAATTGTGTTTTTTAATTTCTCCACCTCCGTTTTAAACAATATTGTGTTTTCTCTCTGTGTAATATAATCCATTCTAATTTTTGCTAAAACTGTTTTTTTACAATATTTAACTTTAAAGAGTATTCAAACCTTACTTTTCAAAACTTCTCGACGTTTTCATTATACTTTTTTTTTTTTAATTAAAACTTCTGGTTTTTATTTTTACATTCGTTTTCTTCTATTAATGTTTTGTTTCCAATTTTCACAAATTCTGTTGCATTATTCTGATTTATTTTATTTGTTGAGTAAAAATGTTTCTCTTTTTTTCATTTACAGGAAGCCGATGGTGAAATTGTTGCTACTCACACTTGGTCTCTGGAGGTGTTTTGTAAACATTTCTCTGAACTTTATTCGTGGTTGAATAGTATTCAAGAGGCAATATACGGAAATGAAGATAATATTACAGATAAAGCTTTACGTGCTGTAAGTGACTTAATTTTCAATAATAAATGGAATAAATGAATTTCACCTGATTTCAGCATTTTATGAGCGCGATTTTAAAGAAAAGCTACATTCACAAGATCTTTAACGATCAAGCATGCCAGTTGGTCCAACATCATCCAGACGCGCAGGAAGAAGTTTTATGGCGAGTTACGCATTTAAATTCCAAATGGGAGTCCATCGAATCAGTACTTAAATCAACGGATTGTGGTCGTTGCGAACAGGAAACTTGTTTAGGTATTTAAAACTATTTTTATGTAGTGCAAATTAAATATTATTTAAATTTTGTTGCAGATCTTGATCATGAAGTAAAGTGCTTACATACGTGGATAAAAAATATAGAAACCATTTTACAACCTGTTGACTTTCGAGTGAAGTGGACGAAAGCAGAAATTGAAAAGAAAGCTCTTGAACATAAGGTAAGTTCTTGTTGCATATAACAAGTAGTTAGGTTTAATGTGCAAAATGGAATACATGCAGCGAAACCAAGAATCTGCTCTTTCCAGCAGAAAACATTTAAATACTTATAGCTTCGAATTGTCAGAAGTGAAATGTCCAATTGAAAACAATAAATGGCACTTCCAACAATTGAGAGTGTTTTATAAGCACTACTCTTGAAAAGGCCATTCAGATAATTCATGTATGATTGAATTTGAATAAATAATTCAAGATTATTTGAATGGTTAGTATTCAACCAAAACAATCCATTTTAATAATACTCTTGAATAATTTGTTCAGAGGATCATGCATTAATTGCTACCAAAAAAGAAATAATAATTAATAGTGAAGGTGAGGAAACTATGTTATACAATAATTTAATAATCAATATTAATTGCATACATGCATAATGCCTCCCTTTTTTTTAATAAAATTGCAGAATATATTAGAATTGGATGTAACTTCTTGAATTAAAACTTGAAACTGGCATTGATACATGTTTTTTCGTTTTTAGTAGGCGAAACATGTTTTAGTAACTTTGTTCTTATTTAAAGAAAAGTCAAAAACAACATTAAACATACAAATGCTCTGTGTTATTGTAAGGAAAGTTGTTTTGTTAGCTTTTATAGTCGAATAATTTAACAGTCGTCTTATACAGGATGAATTAATAAATAATTTCCTATTCAAGAGTTCAAAGTATTAGAACTACAATAAAATATGTTGTTTACTCCTTATATATCAATAATTACGTGATTACAAATTGTGTGATTTAGCTCTGTAATAAGCATATGTAAGGTAAAATTACGAAACTTGCAGAGGCACCCTTATCCCACTCACGCTATACATAATTGTTTACAAATGCTTTTTCTTAAATTAAATGTGTGTTTTAGAAACTTTAACCAAATATTCTAATGCCGCTCCTTTATATACCGTTCTTTTCACTATTCCCGAGTTCCCTGTGATCACTGAAATTAGGCAACCAAACTAATTTTGTCTGAAAAGGTAAAAAAGACAGTTTGTAATATAACTTCCAAACATGTAGTATTATACAAGAATGAAAGCAATTGCTTTATAGATGTAAAATTATTTAATGTTTGCTGAAAAAATTATTGCCTTGATTACAATAATATGGGAACCACGCACGATTATATTGACTTTAGTCCCTTTTTTTTTTAGTGACTCGTATATACAGGGTGAATGTTAATTGTTCCGCCAAAATGACTTTACTTCCTTTTTTTTTTTTTAGTGACTCGTATGTACAGGGTGAATGTTAATTGTTCCGCCACAAAAGTGTAAGAAAATGAACATTATAATAAAACGTAATTATAGTTAGTTTTTTTTCCTTTTTTGTTATTAGTAAAGTCTATTATTATGAAAAAATTACAGACGCGTTGTTTGTGGGCGTACACTTTATTTACAATGCAATTAAAATTAAAAAAAGGGATATTAGGAATATTCTTAACACGGAAATCTGAATTGTTTTCGTGTTGTTTGATTGTCTGTCAAGGTTTGGACACGTGGGACTTGGGAATTGTGGAAGGCACTGTATATTATGTTATAATACCTAAAGCGACGACAATTTTGTGGTATGTGTTGTCTAACAACATTTCAATGTCATGACCTTAACTCACATTGTTAAAAAATACTTCCTTTGGTTGTTTGTACCAGGAACACTCTGTAAATATATTTATTAATCGATAGCGAAACGTTGGGTGATTGAGCGATTTTTATAGTTTTAGAGATTTATAATTTGACGCCCTAAAATTTGCTACTGCTGCTGGAGGGGGGCTTTGACGCTCATTATCTCCTTATTTACTCATTTCTCTCCTTACCTTTCTAGGAAATGTAGATTGGCAACACTAAGATATTTTCTTGTCACCAAAAATAACATAGGCGTTCGTTTATGGTTCGTATGTTTGTAATCACGACGTTCCAATTTTAATGTTTTAATAAATTATATAGAGTTTATGTTACTATTTTAGTTTACGTATATTGCTGGTTTTTTTTTTGCATTTTCTGACAAAATTAATTTTGTTACGCCTCTGATTATCCTGTTGTAGTAGTCGGCGTATTTTATCTTAAGAATTACTATAGGTTTACCTAATTTGGGTGATCACGTGGGACTCGGACATTGTAGAAAACCCTGTACATTTCGAGAACTAGAAGGTTTATTTCTTTTGTTGAAAATTTTGGTTTTAACGTCAAGCCTGTTTTACATAGCACTAGTTTCTGTTAAGAGGAAAGAGTAGTATACTAATACTAATAGTATTTCTATGCTATTTTTGGTAGCATCCTAAAACTTGTCAAGGTGAAGTGGGGTAAGTGCGTAACTAGGGCAAGTAAACTTTTCGGTTATGCTTACTAATATATCTGTCAAATTACAGTTTACAACATGTAGGAATACCCTAGAAGTTACATTACGCCTTTATAACAAGGATGATGTAGTAAAATATAAATTGGATGTTTTAAGAGACAGTTGAAAAGAGTGTTACAGGTGCGATCAGCACTGAAGTTGTGTGTTGTATACAGATATGTCCATAATTAAAATAAAATTTAAAAGATTTTGTTGCAAATCGGTTTTGATTGCAGTGGATTCTTCGAGCATCCTCTGTACAGGCCCTATTTGGGGCTTCGTCAGCAGAAGCTTAGCTCGAGACTTTCACTGCAAACCAAAACGTCCTGTCCAAGGTTATTCGCAAATGCGATGTAATAATAATGAATAGTTTGAATCGCGACATTCTGCGATCACTTTTTGACACAACTTTGTATAGGAGATGACAAATTGCAGCTAGTTTGCTCCTTAATAAGTCATTCCATACAAGGCGACCAATCGCGCTATCAAAGCTTATTGAAAGTTTTAAAAAAATTTTGTTGCAAATCGGTTTTGATTGCAGTGGATCCCCCGAGCATCCTCTGTACAGCTGTTTCGGCCCTATTTGGGGCCTCGTCAGCAGAAGCGTAGCTCGAGACTTCCACTGCAAACCAAACCGACCTGTCCAAGGTTATTCGCAAATGCGATGTAATTAATAATGAATAGTTTTAATCGCGACATCCTGCAATCACTTTTTGACTCAACTTTGTAGCTAATTTGCTACTTAATAAGTCATCCCATACAAGTATGCTGTCAAGGCATATTGAAAGTTTAAAAAAAAAATTGTTGCAAATCGGTTGTGCAAAAAGTGATCGCAGGATGTCGCGATTCAAACTATTCATTAAAATAATATTGTATTCTTAAGTTTAACTACTGGTAAGTATGTAAGGATATAGAATAAAGCCCAATCATAAATGAAGGAATATTTACCATTTTTTAAAGTTACTAATTACCCATTTGCCCTTGCCCTGCTCATATTACCATCTGGGGCAAGTGCAGGCCAAATTGATAAGGAAAGTGCATATTGATCTGCACTTGATTTGAAGTTTAATGTTTGTTTTTTTTTGTAATGATGACTCATTTAAAGTTTAGTTTTTGAGCACAAACATTTTCAATTAACCGAACCTTTTTTAAAAACATTATCAAGAAGTCCTTTTGTCTTTCGAAGGACACACCTCTGAAACCCCATTATGACGGGGAAGTGTGGACCAACGATCAGCTAGTAATTTTTTTTATTTCAAAATTAAAAAACGGAGATTATTTTACTAAATTTGAAAAAAAACAATAGTTGTAAAATACTGTTTGCAAGAAATGTTCAAAATAAATTCACTTAAAGGCTAACTTTTCGAAAAGTAATGTGCACTTTGCTTTTTTCTGTGGTCATGTAAAACAGCTTTAGATGCAAACAAATATTCTCAGCTCAATTTCATTTATTCTTTTGCCAGTTTCGTTCTCATTGTAATTGTACTTCAAGCCTGTACCGCGTGAATAACCGTGAATTCAGCTTTTTGTAGAAACTGAGGCATAAATTAAAATGGGGAGATTAGGCGTCAGTGTCCCTCTTAACTAAATCGTTAGTTTGGTTGTCTAACCGACAGGCGTTTTAATAGATCAATTATAGCGGACATATCTAAAATTAAATTTTTTAAAAGTAGAATATTAATAACTAAAAAAAATTATCCACATATACATGTCCATGTCTTCTTTTTGTTTGTTATGCATAATTGCTTGAATTTATCACCGAACTAAAGAGAAATTAATTAACGTTATTAAGAAGAACTTCGCGCAAAGAGTCAGAGGAAAGTACAAACATTGTTAAAGTGTCAGATTTTTTTTGATTATTATGTTATTATAGTGATGAAGCAACATGATGAGATATTGTTATCAATATCGTACTGATAAGAATTTATTATATGATGGTTCATGGTGGTGGAAAATCCATGAGGCACGCATGAGGCTAAGATTTTGACGTTTACTGTGCCCAGAATATAAAGGGTGGGGCTCTTATATAGTGACTTAATTCTAAAAAAATTATGCAAAGTGGGTAATACAATTTCTCTGTGTTAATGGGTACAAGAAGGGTGGGCATGAGGGATGGGTGGGCCTGCTGGTTTTAAGGGGCGAAATAAGGACAAAAGCCACGTCGTCGATGTTTCGCTTGTTTCTACAATAATTTTGAAATCTTGTAACTGATTTGTTTGAAATTGAAGGTGCAAGATTTATTATTATTGTGTAATTTGTGTAATTAATAGAAAGGGAGATGAGTTTGTCTTTCTATTTGTGTTCAAAAGGTGCGTTCAAGCTACAGTCTGTTTTTAAGTCCATTGTTGTCGCGTTTCCGATGTTTTATGACTTCTTTTGTCCAGGTGTAAGGACTGAACGTGCACCTGAATACAGGCAAGTTATCTACCTGTTCGGGTGGTCGGTGCGCGTTCGGAGAGAGGAGGTTGTCCGTTGTGATTCAAATGTACCAAAAGTTTAAAACGCTTTTGCTCATTACTTTAATTTACAAACATGATGGTTGGTCTATTTTTAGAGCCGTGGCGAGCGTTGCACCATTATAAAAGGAATATAATTACTTCTATTACTTTACGAAATATTCTCGGCTGATTTCGTTATGTTTCGGTTATTCTCGAATGTTTTTTAATTACAAATAACAGATGCGACGCGCTGTACGTATAATCCAGTTAGTGGAGTATGAACACGTTCGTGTTGGGTACAGTGCGCAAGTTATCTGTTGCATATTAACATTTTCGAATTGTTTGTGATTATCACGTGGTTACCAATTATACCTGCACAGTTTTATGACAGAAACCGCACACGAAACGGCGGAAAAATTCATGTGAGTATAAAACATGCTCATATCACGGCACGCTTTTCCATATATTTACAAACGAAATCGTAACATACACATCCGTTACCGCAAACCAATTTTTCGTAACGGAATTTTTACATATTCCAAGGATATTACCCTTAAATATACGTCTGGAATATTTCGTTACATTTGCTTGAAAGAGTAAGTCCCTCTCGGATTTAATTTGTTTGAAAAGTTGAGATGACGTCCATAAAACTTTATCTCATCCCTCCGAGATATTCTCGTCGTTAATAAAAGCCTACCATCCCCCTCGGTCGCTTGCGTTTGGCGCTTCGGCGGCTCTTTCTAAAAATACAGGGTGGGGCAAAAAAAAGGTCCCAACTATTTCAAGGAATATTTAACCGGAAAACGCAATTGCTTTATTGTATTGCAATCAAATTTAAATAATAGCTAATCGAATTCTGAATAGTGCAAAAATTTGTTTTATATAAGAATTTGGATAAAGATTTTTTTTGTTTTGTTTTTAATCGCACGGATGTTGTATGAAATTAACCTCCGTGTTTGTTATATACAGGTGTCTCTCAGCGTACACCAAATTTAAAACTAGGAATTCTACACACTTGTGGCAAATAGAATGTGCATACGATTGAAGGAACCTCCGAACTTGATGCGGCTTTATTTTGGGGGGCCTCCTATTTGTGCCTTGCCTCCGAGATGGAATTTCCACGTACACAAATTAGAACCACAAAATGGCGGACATTTGAATTTGATTTTTTTTTTTAAATTTTATTCAAACTTTTGATTATTGTTGTGAATCAAATTCGTCCTGCACTAATTTTCAAACTTCCACTTTAAAAATATAAAAACAGGAAAAAAGAAACCACCATGTTTGGTTTTCTTCCAATTTTTTTTTCCTTGTTATACATGGGCAGATTTTATTTTCTGGTGTTCAAAGTAAATAGCTTCGCGTGTTTTATACAGTGTGGTCATATGGATTTATATGCTAAACATTTTACCTTTTGCAAATTTATGTTATGGGACAAACTAAAAGATAAAAGACAAAAAAGTAAATTTGAAAAACTCATTGAAAAATGAGTGGAAGTTGTTATAACATTCACAAAAGATATTTTTAATATCTTACTTAAGAATAACGGACATTTTCTTTACAGATTTGCAATAAACGGAACTTTTCTCTTAATTTAACATTTCAGCTACCTTGATTTTCTTCGGTTAATTTTATGGTTATTAATTTCAACTTTAACCGGAAAATAATTATTGTTATTCTAGATTGTGCATTTCGTAGGAAAATGTTTGATTTATTAATAAAAATAAATATTTGCGTCAAATTTGCACGATAACATAACTAAACCTAAGGTATAATTTTTAACAAGACTACACTTAAAAAAAACTCACTGTATATAAAGAAAAATTTCTTAAATTCATTTGGAAGGGTTAGAATTTAACGTGGAACCAAAAATGCCATCAGAATTTATTAATTTATTTTCTAATTTAAATTGCCTTTGTAATTCATGTTTTGTTAATTCTAAAATGAAGGTAGGCAAAACAACATTATCTGTGAAGTCTAGTAATTATTGAGTTTATTGTTTTTTTTGCATTTATTGTATATTAATAGATGATAAACGTAAAGGGGGTGTTGCTGTTCACGTCTCTGGCGTAAAATTGAATTTGCTTCTTTATTAAACCTTTCCGTATAAGTATGTAGTCCCAAGTCAGTCATCGTAAATGTAATAACTCGGGAAGAGGTGTAGGTAATTTAATTCGATTTTCACCGTTAGACTTTCCCACCGAGAAAATTTTTGTGCGAAGTATCTTTCACACGTTTAAAGAGAGAGCGCGCGTGAGATCAGTTATGCACTTCTCTTTCCGCATATTTTCGAAATAGGCCATTGGCAGTTGGACAGTTGAACCAGAGTCGAAAATAGCTGAAC
Source organism: Serrognathus titanus (assembly GCA_039766575.1). Taxonomy (NCBI): domain Eukaryota; kingdom Metazoa; phylum Arthropoda; class Insecta; order Coleoptera; family Lucanidae; genus Serrognathus; species Serrognathus titanus. The sequence goes on along the minus strand of CM077916.1, from coordinate 4,337,927 downwards.
TGGAATTTTTACCCTCATGTTGACAATGTGAAAGAAGTTGGTGTTTCAGATTCTCACCAAACATTGCAGCATTTCTAAATATATCGTTGGGTATTATTATTATTAACGTGATTTTACGTTCACTTTTTTTTCCTGGAATGTATTTAGAAAGAAAATTTTTCTGCTTCATGAACGGTTGAGTGCACGTACGCAGTGGGTAATCCTGGTGAAAGATCTAGAAAATTTACTGAAGGTTTGATTAGTTGATTCTCTTCCGATCAGATGATAATTACGAAGTAGAAAGTATCTTTGTATTATAAAGGTTAATTTACGAGTGTTATTAATCATAACAATTGCATGTAAATTACACACTTAGCTTCATGTGTTTTCTTGGTCTAGTGAGAGTTTCTCTATTGAGAACAATTACGTTGGGAACGTGCACGTATACGACAGAAATATGTCGAAAAATTCTTGCGAATTTTATATTATATCTGCGCATTAACATTTGCTGTTACTTCTTATTGCTGCACAGTCGCCTTTCTTTTTAAATGCACGCCTTTGCATATTTAATTTACATTTTATATAAGTCTAAGCACGCCACTGGAATGGATTGAGATAATTTTTCTTAATGATCTCATTAAGATGATGGTATATGCAAAATGTACTCTTATCAATCCATTGCTGACTCAGTTTCCTTTATAAATCACCCTTTAATAAACAATTATGTTTATTTAATATGTTTTGTTTTTTTGAGGCAAACGAACTGAGAATTGACCTTCATTTGGCGATGGTGGTTTTTAAAAAAGTGGCGGCACATCTGTTTTAATTCAGCGTGCATTTTTTTCCTTTATATTATTTAAGGTCAGTGTTATTCAAACAAGTCAATTCTTTGTCCAGCTGCTGGAGAGTATGAACTGGTCGATTCCTGTCCTGACAAAAGATTACGTCACTGCTGAAAATAGTGTGCCATTAAGTATTTGCGCAAATAAATTATTGTCAAACAGTAATTTACTATTTTTTTTTCGTTGCCATTTGACGTAAATTGCATACATGGATGTTGTGTAATTTTACAATTGGATTTTAATTGTTTAGTTGTGGTAATTTTAATTTGTGGTAAAATATACACATGTAATTTTAATTTGTGGTAAAATATAAACATATATGTACAGCCTGTCCCAAACAACTGGACAAGTCCAAACATGCCTTTTTATACACATTTTATAAAAAAAATTCTTAAAGAAAGTTGTGTAGGTTTCCATTCCACATAATTTTAAATTATTTCCAACTATACAGGGTGAAAATACTATAACATTTTATTTACTTATTTTGACTATTAGCAGATAAAATATTTCTGAATGGAACTAAAATATTTTGCAGCGAATTTCTGCAAGGTGATTACTACAGAAAAATGATAATAACTCACAAGTTATCACTCGTAAGCCCATACAACGTGGTATCAATGGAATTGTTAATAAAATGTATTAGATGTTTGATAAGGGTTTTCTGTGGAATATCGGTCTTCAGAAGGCGATAACTTACAACAGATAACATCGGCCTCGAGATGGCGATATCTTGGTAAAAATAGTTTCGCATTACTTCGACCTAGACTTGGCGAAGTGTAGGGACCGTCGGGCGTGGCGGAGTCCTGGGCATTCGTCGAGGATGGTGTTGTGTTGTCACCAGTAATACATCGCCGGGAAACGGTCGCAGTGTGGCAACACAGTTAGGGGACCGGTGATTACAAGATCAAAACGTCAAAAATAAATTTTGAGGTTAATAAATTTTATTTAAAAAAAAAAAAGAAATTTAGAATTGAAAAAATTAAATACTACTGGATTAGCTCACAGCCTTTATTCGAACTGACTACCACCTGCACGCAGCTACCCGCCCTTTCATACTTTCGAAAAGCATTTTCCAAACATTGTGGCGTCATTAAATCGCAAGTATTCACAATTGCTAGTGTGAGTTCATGGAAATTTTGTGGGTTATTTTTAAAAATCGTGTTTTTTAGATAAGGGAAAATAAAGTAATCAACTAGGCGATCATCATAAAATCCTCGCAGATATGTCATACTTTCACGTGCTTTATGAGGTATTGCATTATCCTGTTGGAAAAAACCGTACTGGATCTCATCATCATGCAGACTATTGACAAAAGGCTGAAGCAATTCCTCTCGATATCTTTGAGCATTTGTTATTCCATCAAAAAATATTGGACCAAATATGCGCCTCCGAGATACAGCCATCCAAACTCCAATTTTTTCTGGATGAAGCGGATGCTGAATGAATTCTTCAGGCTTTTCACTTGGCCAAGTTCTTATGTTTTGCTTGACAAATGAAACCATGCTTCATCAAAAAAAATGTCAGATTCAATGCTTCGTTGTTGTTCAAGTTGTCTTGAAACCAGTGGCAACCAGGAATGTCTACTGGTCAAAATTCTTGAACAACAGTTATTTTTTAGGGCAATAAATTTAAATCTTTCTTTAAAACTTTGTGAGAAATTGAGTAAGATAAATTTGTTTCTTGGGCCAATCTTGCAGTAGACTTTTTAGGTTCTTGCTGCATTCGAACCCGAACGTTTTCCACTACTTCGGGATTTCTCTTCAAAGGAGGACCACTTCCTCCTAGTTTACGAGTAACATTACAAGAATTCGGAATGCAGAAACTGTATGGCATATTTGTGCAGCAAAGTCATTGTAATTTGCATGGAATTCTGGAAATTTTGCTCTAATATCTTCAATGCAAGCCGCAATAGAATATTTCTATTCGCCATGTTCATCTTTTTTCGACGTTTTTAAAATAGCTTTCGACAAGAAAAACTTTGCTCCAGAGAGAACATTTTAAAAAAATAAAATTGAGAAAATTTGAAAATCAGATGACCTAATTCAAAATTTAAGTTGTCTAATGCCAACAACCTTTGAAAAGTCATGGTTTACTCCAATTAAGAATTTTAAAAATGACCCAGTATTTTAACAAAAAAAAATTAGCCAACATATATTATTTTCATCAGCTCTTCAAGGGCTGACCAAAACAGAAATGAAATATATAATATTCGATTTAAAAAAATCTTAACTTAGATCAGTAACTTTTAAATGAACCACTCTTTACATTTGGAAACAATTTTAAATTATGCGGAATGGAAACCCACACAACTTTTATTATGAATGTTTCTTTTTTAATATAAAATGTATAAGTATAAAAGGACATTTTTGGATTTCTCGAAAGGTTTGGGGCACCCCATATGTGCAGATTAAAAAAGAAGTTGTATACATATTTAATTCTCGAGATTCAAATCCGATTTCTCTCTAACATTTACTTTAAATAAATTTAACTTTCATTTTTGTGGCATTCGTTTGCTGGAAAGTGCATCGACTTTGTTGTACGCTGTGAATCTGGCAGAAAATTGATCAATATATTTTGGAACGACCGTGTGTTCCAAAATAAATCCGTTCCAATTTTATTTCAAATTCGCAACGCGTTAGAAAAAGCCTGCTAATCCCACGACATGTGTCGCCGTAATTAATTACTTAATTGCCCGAGAGATTTGTTTAATTAAAACCTTCACGTGCACGTCATTGTTGAGCGTTGCCGTAATTATCGCCCAAAAGAAATCAAGAAAAAGTAATCTTATTGTTGCTGTACAATTCGGGAATTTTTCACTTTCTCTCGTATTTTATTTTGCTCGTGAAAAAAATTAGAGTGAGTGGTATCTTTTTATTACTTGCAATTTCAAACCTGAAAATTATTTCATCAAAAAGTAATTATCATTAGTTTTTATTGTATGTTGATGTTCCAGGAAAGCAACTACAAAATCCTCCATGTACAGCTCTCGCGGTGACACTTGACGACATAATTATTGCAATTAAATCATTAAATCAAGGAACTGACTTCGTAAACAAATGATTAATTATGATTATCTTGTCATCATACATCAATTAGTTGGAAATGGTAAACAAACTAATTAATTAACACAGTCGAATAATATTGCCCCCCCAAAAAAAGGGGCTCAGTTCCAATTTTTTGGACACAAAATTTTCTTTGTTTTAAAGTTTCTGTTTAGTTGCGGAAGCAAAAATTTTTTTGCCTTAACATAACCTAAAATAACTGCAAATATCTTGTGTAATTGCTAATTATTTTATGACAGATGTCACCACAAAATGGCAATCAACTGCAATGATTATTACAATGTTTGGTTGAAGTTATTTTAAAATGATTCGTCACTAAAAGGCCATAAAATCACTAACATTTTGACAAGTTTGAATTCACTAAAAGTTGTCGAAAATTTCAAGAGAAAATCACCAAAACTAATGACGATTAAATCACCCAGTTAGTTAGTACTAATGGCCAGTTGCACCAATCACTTAAGCTATGCTTAATTTTAAGCGTCACTTATGTCCGTCTTCATAGTGCTTCCTTTAGGCTTTCTTCAATTCTCCCTTAGAATGAAATTGTCCCTTACTGAAGAAGGCCTCAAGGAAGTTCGATGAATACGGGTATTAGGATATGACTTGCACAATGTTGTACCGAGTGATCTTTAAATCTGGACGGCATGTCTTAGCTTAAGTGAAGAGTACGTCATTGCACTCCTTGATACTGTTTTATAGTAAAGCTAAGATATGCCGTCCAAATTCCATGGCAAGAGTTGATAAACAATTTAAAAAATCACTTGATATAGCGTCAAATGTCACATTGTAAACACCGTTTAAATTTAAGCTCAGCTTAAGTCATGCTTAAGGGCTTGATGCAACTGTAATCTTTTGGGAGGTACTACTGGGTGAGATCTTTTCAATTGCACTAAAAGTATTATAGTACCAAAAGTACCCTAATCACAACTCTGGTGTTAATCATACTTTATATTGATATTCTGTTATATTATGTTGACTTGTGTTCCTCTATTGAGGGTGGATTTGAAAAGGTCGAAATGTAGAAAACTGCTTGAATTAAATATCAAAATCCTTCTATTTTCCGCATAAGAGCAATCCATCGAGATTCTTGTTTTATCGAAAATATCTCTTCTCAGTAAAGGCTGTTTGACACGGTCAGTAAATGTGACGTCATAAATTTCTAAGTTTTTTTTTGTATTATGTGTAAGTTATTGCGCGTACATATGAAACGACGGGAAACACAAATTTCCGTTTTAGTACCATGAACATTAATATTAAGCTTAATTGTTTATAAAAGTCTTCTATAATGGCCCGTATGATTTATACTACCTAGAATCTCTCGTAAACCTCAATGTAGATCTCAAAAAAAAAACTTTCATTGACTTCTTTATTACAAGTTCTACCCCATTTAATTTTAAACATTTTCTTTCGTATAACAAAATGTAATAATAATTAATGTCAGTCATGCACGTTTTAATTACTGCCAATAGTATGTATACAGAGAAAAGGTTACTGGAAGTGTTTCTCCAATTTGCTAAGAGTTTAACAGTAAACTACCGTCAATTTACATTTGCGTCATTTATTTTTAAATAAACTTATTGACAGTAGATTGTCCGTATCACACGCTCTTTACTGTTTCCTGTAAATTCTTTCTTATGCGATTTTTACTTCGAAATCTGTCTTCTTTTAGTACGCACAACGCATTGCGAAACCGGATGAATTGAAAAACCGGAAATTGTAAAACTCAATTTCCAGGAAATTTAAAACTTTCTTCGTAACATGCGATTCAGCCTGACGAACAAGGTTATAGAATAAATTAAATTTTATTTTTTTTGAGGTACTTCTGCGTTTGCCGGCGAAACTAAACACGAGGTGAACGTATGTGTAAACCTTTCTGAGGAGAATATTTATAGTGAAGACTTCGCGTGGGATATGCACACATTGACTCAGCTTTATAAATGAACGATGTTTTCGAGAGTGCGCTGAAGGATGCAAATATTAATTATAGTTTATTAATCCTTTATTTAAAAAAATAGGGAAAATCTGCGTGGGGCTTAATTAAATCGCGAAGATAAAATCTGTGTGCCAGACGTGACTTTCACACGCCGGGAATACACATTGCTTCGTTTCTGCTCCTCCTGAGCGTTTATTAAGCTTACGAACTAATAAACAAAGACATCATTTCCTGATCAGGAACATAACGCAGACGATTAATGGTGTCACAAAATATTTCAAATCAACTTAAAGACTTTGTAGTTGTTGTTTAATACTACATTTCCTTTGTAATCTAAGTGAGGTAGGTGCTTGTTTTTTTTTATTTTATGAAAGGTGTTTCAAAAATCATTGTCTGATTATGAATAATCATAAAAATGTTTTTTTTTTTAGTGATGCAGAAAGAGTTGACTTACAGGGTCTCCCAAGTTGAGAGCACAAATTTTCCTGCAACTTTTAATCTGTGAGACCCTGTATAAGTTCGTTGGTATATCGGCCGTTTTACATTGACAATTTATTCATGAATTCTTCGTGAATTAATTCACGAACACATTTCGTATTACCATTAGTGTAGAAATTGATGGAACTTCGTAATGGCCGTTTATAGGTATTAGCAACATAGCGAAAGAATTTGCACAAACATACCATAACCTTAGTTTTCCACTGTTGGTAAGCCTGAAATTGACGAAAAATAGAACTTACTGTAATTTGTGAATAAGTTGACGAAGAAATTAATGAATTTATTTGACGTCAAAGTCGGTGCGTTATACTTGTCCAACTTCTTCATGAAGCGACTTCACGAATCAATTCTTGAATAAATAGTCAATGTAACACGGCCTTAAAGGAGATATTAAATAAATATAACGCTAGTACTATGTAACACAATATTTGGAAACTAATACAGTAAAGTTTTTATCCAATTGTAATATATTTTTGTTGATATTGTGTATGCGAATTATACACTTTGTGTTGTGTTAAGAATCACTCAAATTGTGAAAATTTTACGTTAATGGTGTACACATCTATGGACGAAGGTTACATTCGAGTGCTCGGAGCCGCTGATAACGAATTTTGACCCTTAATTGGGCAGCTGAAGGTGAGGGTTCGACATTGTCTTGATACGTGCAGATCTTGTGAAGAAATTCACAGGCTGGAATACGGCGGAGTTCATTCTGACACTTGATCGACAAGTTCGTGTTTAGATCATCCACAGACGTTAAAAAATAATGAAAATTAACTAAAATTGTGTAACTGGTAATATAGAAAGTGTTAGGAAAGAGTTTATACATGTATTTCGGCCTTATTGGGCCTCTGTACCTTAAAAAAAAATTTTGGTTTATTGAAAAATTTAGAAAAACTTACCCCTTTTTTGAATTTCTAAAATCCCCCCAAAAAAAAACAAAAAAACAAGAACAGGAATTAAGGATAAAAATATGAAAATCTTTTGCAAAATATACAAGGAAAGCGATTGCATTCTCTAGTAAAATCACAAAAATGACATTTTTAAAATAAAATAAATAAAATAAAATAAGATAAAGGAATATTTATATTTATATTATTATATTATTTTTTAACGTCTATAGATGTCCCAAGCCGGAACTTGTCGAGCAAGTGAATTTTGCCGTATTCTAGCCTGTGAATTTCTTCACAAGGTGTGCACACATTAAGATAAGGTTGAACCCAGACATTTAGTTGCCCGATTAAGAGTCAAAATTCGTTATTGGCGGTTCCGAGCACTCGGCTGTGATCTTCCTTAGAGATGTGTACACAGTTATACCATTAAGTGTAAAATTTTCACACAATATATAGAACCAGTAACACAACTTGAGTGATTCTTTACCCAAATCAATAAAAATATACTACAGTTGGGTAACAATTTACTATCCTTTATTGCAGCGGTTTCCAAACTTTATTTCTACGGCCCCCTTTAAAAAAATCTTATCTTGGCGACTCCCCTCTTTACTTTGCAAAATAATTAACACATTTTTAAAACGATAAATGGATTATAAAAGTTCTGTTATAAGAGTTTATTTACATTTTCACTTTTTTTTTTTTTATAATATAAAAATTATGTGTATAAATAAACTTTTCACGCCTCCATTTGCACCAGTCTGCGCCTCCCCATGGAGGCGCGCCTCCCAGTTTGGAAATCGCTGCTTTATTGTATTAGTGCTCGGGGCCGCTGATAACGAATTTTGACTCTTAATCTGGCAATTAAAGATGCGGGTTCGACCTTGCCTTGATACCAGACCTTGTGAAGAAATTCACAGGCTGGAACATGTCAGAATTCATTCTAACATTTGCTCGACAAGTTCCAGCTTGGATGATCTATACCTAAGTAATTTCTGCAGCACTGTACCGAAATCACGTTCAGACGGTTTAATTCATTAATTATAAATAAAACAGGCGACAGTCAAACATAGACAAGTCTGTACTTGTTTATTCTGAAAGTCGCGTACGCCACCTAATCGTCATCCGTACTACACAGCCAATAAGAAGAGCAACTAATCACGTGATTATCCCCTCCCACTTCAATACTATTCAACAATTTCTGTAAGATGTTAACATATCCAATGCTAATTTTTTCTAACGAATCGTTGTAGAAATTGTAGAAAACTTTTGCGATTTAAATTTAAGCTCAGCTTAAGTCATGCTTAAGGGCTTGGTGCAACTGTAATCTTTTGGGAGGTACTACTGGGTGAGATCTTTTCAATTGCATCAAAAGTATTGTACACATCTGGACAAAATTAAGGGACCACCAGTAAAATTCAAAATAAATTTAAAACAAGATAACGAAATTTAATGAAACGAATAAATATATTAATCTAAGTGTTTCCTCACAGTTTAGTTGATTTAAGGGCTATTAAATTTAACAAACTTTAAAATACTTTAAATCTCTAAAATACCATTGGTCTTCTCATGAATTTATATCCTAATTTGTAACGAGTTAACAAAACTAAAATTATTAATAGCGTGTATGCCCTCCTCTTGCAGCAATACACGCTGCTAATCTTCTTGGCATGCTTGAGATTAAGTTTCGTATACTTTCTTGAGGTATCTGCTCCCATTCTTGAACAAGCATGTTAGAGAGCTCATCAAGTGTTACTGGTGGTCTCGGTGCATTTTTAATTTTGTTGACCAATTGATCCCAGAGTAGCTCAATAGGATTGAGATCAGGGCTTTTGGCAGGCCACTCCAAACTTTGGATATTTGCATCTCTCAACGTACCTGTGACAATGTTAGCTGTATGAGGTTTGGCAGTGTCTTGCATAAAAATGAATCCATTGCCGAAATTTTCGGGAAATGATTGAACATTGGGTACAATAATCTCGTCTCTATGTCTTCTTGCTATTAGCGACCCATTTCGTATCAAAACCAATTCTGTACGACCATTAAATTGTATGCCACTCCAAACCATTACAGATCCCCCACCAAATTTGTCAAATTCTCGAATGGTACATGGTGCAAATCGCTCGCCTGGTCTTCGTATGACAAGAACACGTCGATCAATCCTGCTTAGAAGGAATCTGGACTCGCCCAAAAACAAAACGGAGTTCCACTGCCCCTCGTCCCAACTATGATGATTTTGACAAAAGTTTAAGCGATTTCTTTTGTGCGTAGCTGTGAGAGTTGGACCGGTTGCTGGTTTTCTAGCAGACAAATTGACTTCTTTTAGTCTTCTTCTTACTGTTTTGGTAGAAATTTCTTTTCCAGTGGCTAATCGAAGATCATTTTTTAATTCACGAGATGTTACAAACCGCTTTCTTAAACTCTGAAGTTCGATAAAGCGATCTTCTCTGCGTGTTGTTTTTTTTTAGCACCTTGTCCGCGTCTTCTTTTGAAACTACCAGTATTTCTGAACCGTGCTGCGGTCCTCTGTACCACAGATTTGTTGGTATTTAGAATTCCAGCAACTTTTCTTTGTGAATATCCTTCACGAAGAAGAATAATCATTTGGGATACTTCTTCTGGTCTACAATGGCGTCTAGACATATTTAGTTAACTTAATGCAAATAAATTCACTAATTTTCGAAACAAAAAGCACGCTTTATTAATTAAATGACTTAAAAAGGTGTCAACAATTAGGCCTTTTTGTTGACTTTTCGTTTCCTAGCAGAGAATGCCTTGCTATTGTTAATTGTTTCATGGCACACTATTTGAATTGTGTTTAATAAACGTCAATTTATGACATGTGAAGAGTCTATCAAAAATAACTTGTAAATTGGAAAAATTGTTTCAAGTTTATCTGTTGCTCCCTTAATTTTGTCTAGAAGTGTACTATAAGAGTCAAATTAGTATGAATTTTTTTACTCCAAAATGAAGCAATAATTTTGCTACAATGTAGACTTTTTGAAGGTAGAGATGGAAATATATTTAAATTTTTAAAAAATTTTCTACAATTGTGTTAGTTGTTTCTCCACTTCCATTTTACACGGTATTGTGTATAATCTCACTTTGTCATTTCCCTTTGTGTAGCATAGATTTGATACAATGAGACGAATAAAACTTCAATATATTGTTACGTGATTACTGCAGTAATAAATTAAATTAGACTCGATTTGGTTTTTAAGTGATGAAAGGTCATTGTATTTAATCACAATGGAGATAAATTTAACAAATTGCACACATATCATTCATTGTCCGTCCGTTGACGTTTGGAATCATGAATTAAAATCGTATTATCTCGTGTAAATACGGCATTGCGTGATTATCTATGGTAGAAAATAGCCCATTTTATCTGGGTCGTCATGATCCCATTTCCCATTGTGTTTTGCTGGCGCACTCTCGGAATTTCGAATGCGTTCTGCATTAGTCTTCTTTATTTATTTATTTATGTCCTGTGTAAAACGATATCGTTAAAAATATTCGGCCGTTCCGTAAGAGTTATTTTTAAAATATGCGTTTAATATATCCGTGAGCAAGAAAAGAAGCAAGGGAGGGTGTCGTTGAATTGGCAATTGCGTCATCACACTTCGTCCATTTTATCATCGTGTGTTCACAACTGTATTCCGGATTAGTTGGGATAATCTGCGAACGTTTTTTTGGACCAGACGTAGGAGTTGCATCTTTCAATTACGTTAAGTGAACGTCCTGAAATTTAAACACTGCTCGGAGCAAATTTATTTTGTTAAACTCAAGAATGCATTTCGCTTCTGTTACGTAAGGAGATAAAAACCACAGAAAGAACAATAATTACCGGAGAATTATTGTGAAATGTTAATTTTCATGTCATTGATTTTATCTTTAAAAACTCCCAGTTTAATTACTTTGAAATATAATTTTTCGTCACGTAGGTTTTAGTTGTGGCGTGTTTCTTTCAGTTGGCTTGTGGCCGTTTTAAAGTTTTTAAATTGCAGTTTGAAAGGTTGTAGTAGCTTTATATTCTTATTTAATATTTTGCCTCGACGAATGGAATTTCTTTTAAAATTATCATATTTCGTATTCACCCTGTTTAATTTAATATATTTGTTTTCATAATGTCATTCTTAATGGAAAGTATGAAGTACTTTCTATATTGTAGAATTTTTCTTCGAAGGATTCTTTTATAATTCTATTTCTTTTCCATCTTTTAAAAATTTCTAATTGTTTGCGTAAACCTGCAACTATTTCATGTTTCCTTTTTGACGCAAATTTTTATTTAAATCAATTTCATTTTAAGTCACGTTTGAATATCGTATTTATGACGTAATTGATTAATTTTAAATATTGTTGGATGTTTAACATTAGAAAATAAGTTGAAAGACCCTGACTATCATTACGGGCGGAGTGAGAGGGGTACGGAGAGGGGTAATCAATAATTCCAGTGTTATTTGATGTAAACATGTTTTCTTTTCAATGTACGTGTGTACCGTGCGACTCGGTAATTTATGTAAAAGGAAAACGGTTGTTGTTAATTAACGTTGCGAGCGGTGCCTTTAAAATCGTAAAACGTCGCCACGTTCGTACCTCTAAATTCGTTCGGATCGTAAAAGTCAATTAATTATTTTTCTGAGAATATTACAAAACTAATATTGAACTGGAGACATTGTTTCCGAAACCAGTTTTACCGAGACCGTCGGAATTATTACGTGCGATTTACACACGACCAGTAGCGGCACGTTGCCATTTAGAGATGTGCACGGCCCGTGACATTTTCCTGGGCAAGTGGAAACTGTAAGCCAATTACCATTTTGTTATTAACACAACAAATGAAAGGTGGTTTTTAAGTAATCACACCATAATTAATAATATGACCATAAGCCTTTGAGTTTAATGCAAATATGCACATAAATAAAATTATTCAATTATCGAAAGAATGCGAATGTAATTATAGAATGTAGGTAGGCAATTGAAAAGTTTTTCGAATTGCGAAATACAACATTACAAAACTCTGAGTATCACGTGTCTAATGGATATAAAGTTGTGTTGCTCTAAGGCGTTCTAATTTTTCCTACTTTTTTTTTTCTCCTTCGGTAATCTGGTTTTGCCTTCTGGTGTTCTTCGTGTGGTTTCGAAATAACAACCGAATCTGGTAATAACATTTGATGGGATCAAGGTCAGAGCGAATCGGTGGTGTACATTCTTCGAATTAAAAGCGCTGTTACGGTGAGATAACCGGTAAAAAGACCGAAGTCACGTTATATCAGAGCTTGAGCATTTCATCCTTGAAAAAAGGCATCAAGGTCGCAATAGCAGATGCAGCGAACCATCCATCGTCATTCTCAGATGAAATGACCGAGCACCGCACGAGGCTTCTAATGATATCATGACCTCGTTGTAATGAATATTATAGGTTCATGGTATTAATTGTGTGCTGGACCACAAAAAATGACACCGTTCGTTTGACTAGTTGAATGAAGTAAATTTCAACATGCTTGTGTGTGTGCTGTTCAGAATCCATAACACACTTACCCTTCATTTTTTTGAATTTCACACGGAAAGAAACGTGTTTACTTATCATTTTTGTAAATTCTACGTATTTTACGCTAAATATGGCAACAAAATTCGGAGGTTCCATTCGTGAACCTAAAGTGACGTTCGTGATAAAAAAAATAGAATAAAATGTTTTATTTTGTATGCGTTTTTGTAAACGTACTCAATTCATCTTCCTTGATAAAACGGCGATAACTTTATCAAAGGTAAACACGTAACATGAAAGAAATTTAAATTTATTAGACGTTCCATGACGTGATGTATGTGTTTAAGTGGTGTTTTAAACCGTAAACTGCCTTTATGTGTTTTAAAATTAAGGGCAGGAAGATGGTAATCTCTTTTAATTAAAGGAAGATTTTCTTTAGACAGTAACTTCCGCTGAAAGAAAATTTGAAAATACTGGATTTATTTATTTATTTTCGTTTCTTTTAATCAGCAGTCTGCCCTAAATGTTTCAGAACCACACTATTTTTTTGTACAAGATTTGGTTCGATTTTTCGAACAATTGCGCACTGTCATACAGTAAAAGTATAGGCCTTAAGATAAGAGATGATTGAAAAAATGCAAATGGAGGAAAACGTGAGTTGTTTTTTCGATTATATACTGCTTTCCATAGAAAATGCATCACCTAGAAGGAATAGAAATATTTGAATGAAACTTTGTCTTGAACAAAGCATTAAATGATTACATTCTCAAACAATTGATTGGCTGCATCAACTTATCTAGGTGTTTGGTTCTTCAAATTTTGATAAATATTTTCGATTTCCTGTTTTGACACATTGAATTACTGTCAAATTTAGTGTTGTTAAGAATTTAGGGAATAGCAAGACGTCTACAATTCCACCAACTAACTGAATTTGAAAGGGGCAGAATTGTGGGGTCACGCGAAGCTTGAATTCCCTTTAGAGAAATTGCAAGAAGAACTGATCACAATATTGCCATGGTCATCAGGTGCAATCGTGCTTGGGCAGAGGAAGGCCGTCGTAAGCGTCGCCGAGCTCCGAGAAGAACTACGGAGCGACTAGATCGAATTCTTCGTCTGCTTTCTCTTAAGGACCGATTATAGAAGGTGCAAGAGCAATTCTGGATCGGGGTGTTCAGAATAAAATCGTTAGGATAGCTAGCGATAGCAGGGCAGCACTCTTGGATCTAAACAGCAACAAAATATCCTCAGGAATAACACTCCAATGTCACGGTACACTAGAACCCTGCAACTCATTTGGGTTAAAGGGCACGTTGGAACATTTGGCAACGAGCAGGCAGACGAACTGGCCAGACAGGGCTCGGGGAGGCCCTTTTGGGGCCCAGAACCGGCCATAGCACCGTCATCAAGTTTGTTTAATGCCTTACTGAAACAAAGATCCCAAGACCGACATATCGACAGATGGGTAAATCTAGACCAAGTGTCACCAAGTGAAAAAGGCTATAACGGCCTCAAACCGACACGATTCTGTATGCAACTACCTAGAAGAAGACTACGTCTACTCGTAGGGATATTTTCAGGACATTGTAAACTAAACAAACATATGCATCGCATTGGTTTAGCAGACAGGCCAATTTGTAGAGGTTGTGACTTAGAGGAAGAAACATCTGAGCATATCCTTTGTAATTGCCCTGCACTCACCTCGATCAGAGGTCCCATGTTAGGGGAGTTCTGGCCTGACGTGGCTGGAATTCGCAGTGGCTCTCTATCGGACATTCTTGGCTTCATCGAAAGAGTGGGATGGCTCAAAGAACGCTGATAGTCAAACACTGTTGAACATGGTGGTAGTAGTACAATGGGCCCAATTGTGGCCTAAGTGCATGTGAATTCTCATTCATCCCCTCTCACCAATCCAGAATCCAGACCGATTCTCTTCAACAAGACGGATTGTCGATGCTTGGTATAATACAGTGGGAAGGTCAGTATAGTGGGCATTTGGACTACGTTCGTATCGACCTCAATTGGTACTACCTTTGACTCGAGATCACCGAAGATAACGTCTCCAATGGTGCCGTGACCGAAGTCACTGGGACCATGAATAGGATTCAGTTATCTTTAGTGACGAGTCTCGGTTTTGTTTGGGAACACGCGTTAGAAGACATCGAGATGAGCGACGTAATTTACAACACATTGTAGAACGTCACGTAGCTCGCACTAATGGTATGGGGTAGTATCAGCGCAGGAAGAGGTCTCTTTTAGTATTTATTCATGGTACTGTGACAGCGGAACGCTATATTGGGGATATTGTACAAGAAGTTGCTCTTCTTTATGTTAGAGGCATACCAGGTGCCTTTTTCCAGCAGGATAACGTTCGACCTCATGTTACCCATAGGACATAATGGACTTCCTGGAGCAATCAGGTAGAGGCATCCTTCCCTGGCCCCCAAGAAGTCCTCCCATTGAACATATATGGGATGTGATGGGAAGAAGAATTAACAATTTGCCTCACGCTCCTCTAACTTTGACAGCTTTGCGAATGAGGTACAAATGGGCTGGAATTTCTTGCCTCAAGAAAAAAATTGATCACTTAATTAGATCCATGCCTCGGCGAGTTCAAGAATGCTTAAGACAAGGCGGCGGTTCTATACATTAGTTTCTTTTTCTTTTGTTTTAATCGTATCGTTTTGCAAATGTAATCATTTAATTCTTTATTTAAGACAAAGTTTCGTAGAAATACACTTCTGGACAAAATTAAATAATTATTTTCAATTTTACTGGTGGTCTCTTAATTTTGTCCAGAAGTGTATTTCCATATTCGTTCTAGGTGATGCATTTTCTATGGAAAGCAGTATATTTCTAATTGAACTGCAAAATAAGTGACTTGATTATGACTTAATGGAATGCCTTTTTGAACTTACTTACACAAACAAGCTATCATTTCCTGCTCGCTACAGTCGAACAGAGCGGGGCTGTATTTACGCGAGCGATATAAATATGCGTACAGGAATAGATTTTTATCGTGAACTGCCTGGATTGTAATCGCGGGAAATATACGACAACCGCATCTAGAGTTTGTTTTAATAGCAAAATAAAAAATTATGTAGCGCACATCGTAAATTAAAAATTCGCACGCCCAGGATTTGCAATTTGTTTTCAAGTCGCTTGCCTCGCGTTACGCATGCATTATATTGTTACGGCTTTTTTAATTAATACCATCAATCAGGATTTGTTGTTCCATGCCTGTTATTGTCCTTTAAATTTTTGTGCTGACCTTGGCTCGTCGTTGAACTGTTGGATTTAGTGGCGTACGTGTATTTTAGCATTTTCTTCATTCGTGCAAATGCGAGTTTAATTTGAACGCATTGTTCAACTCTGCTATATTTATATTTCGTGTGCGTGTGCGTGTATGTACATGTGCGTCCATTTCATTTCTTGTTCGTGTCGGTAGCTCAAATAAACGATGAGTTCCACCTAAATAGCGCGTGCCAAATATTTTTTTTTTTAAGTTTAGCACTGTGTTTTAGCTAACGCTTCATTATCACAGGCTTAAACGAAAATATGCGAGGGGATTAGCAGAAGTATGTTAATGTTAGGTATTAAGAGGATCTTAACGGCACATCATTTGGAAAGTTTTTGCAATTTATGTGTACAATGAATAATTTTGCGCAAATGACGTCAAACTAATAAAAACGAAAGCTTTCGCAGAAGATTCTGTTTATGTAAAGTTTACTACACAGAGAGAAATAACAAAGTGAGATTTTACACGATACTGTGTACATACAATGGAGGTGAAGAAATTATTAACACAGTTGAGGAAAATTGAAAAAAGAATTTCCAGACCTTTAAAAAGTTTACATTTGTTTGTAGCAAAATTATTGCTCCATTTTGGAGTAAAAAGTTCTATACTAGTTTGATTTTTGTGCTAAAATAAATTCTCGTTAAGTGGGAAGATAAAGTTTCAACACTTTGTGTACAGTACAGTGCTGCAAAAATTATTAGAAAGTAAATGCCAATTGAGTAAAAATTTACTGCCCTTTACTGTATTAGTTTCCAAACACTATATCAAATAGTACTAAATGTTTCTGATCAGTGATACGATACAGTATGTACACTAACAGCAGGATATAGAAGTGAAAAACTGCAGCAAATTTTTTTATACATGGTGACTGACAATTGTTCCTTTAAAAAAAAGTAGAAAATTAACGCTATAGATTACGGAACAGTTTGTAATTAATTGCAATTAATTATTTCTCGAAAACTGAAGTACATAGAATTTGTTTAATATTTTTCCAATACTCACAGATTTCGCTTCTCATTGTGGTTTTTCTTTGGCGGAATAATAGTCAGTCGCCCTGTACATGCTTGAAGCGAGAGTGAACATGATTAAAGAAATTCAAAAACGCGTGATCCTGTGAACAGTAAACTCATGCATGTTTTTTTTTCTTTTATTCGCTAAACTACTTGTTGGAACTAGGATCAGAATAAAATAAGAACTTAAAGAATAATAAAAAATAGTACTGATCGGGATGACGATTAGATGGCGGCGTACGTGACTCTGCGAATAAGTAAGAACAGACTTGTCTGTGTTTGACTGCCTCCTGTTTTATATGTATTGAATGAATTTGTGAAGAATAAGCTTGAACTTATCTGGCAAGAATGAATTCTATCGTACTCCAGCCTATGAATTTCTTCACAAGATCTGCACATATCAAGACATCCCTTACTGTAATAGTTTCCAAACAGTGTGTATCTAATTCAACAATTTATATAACATGTTTACATTTTGTCTATATTTACCAGTAATTCAAAATTAATTTAAAACAAGATAACAAAATTTAATGTAACGAATAAATATATGAATCTAAGTGTTTCCTTACAGTATAGTTGATTTAAGGGCTATTAAATTTAACAAACTTTAAAATATTTTAAATCTTTAAAATACCATTGGTCTTCTCATGAATTATATCCTAATTTGTAACAAATTAACAAAACTAAAATTATTAATAGCGTGTATGCCCCCCTCTTGCAGCAATACACGCTGCTAATCTTCTTGGCGTGCTTGAGATTATGTTTCGTATACTTTCTTGAGGTATTTGTTCCCATTCTTGAACAAGCAAATTTATTTGGTGGTCCCTTAACTTTGTCCAGAAATGTAGTTTTACACAAAGTGTAGAACAAAATGTGAAAATAAAATCCTCACAGTACGTTTGCAGTTGCCGCTGTTTCGGAGAACGTATGTCGGTGCTCTGATCATAACCATAACCGGTTTTAAGGTTATAATTGTGAAATTAATTCTCTCTTGCTTCTGTTTTATTAATTAATTAAAGCAACCAATTAATGAATTCGAAGAAATAAATAATATGCCTCAGTTTTTGAAAAACGCAATAAATAGAGTCAGGAATCGAGTTTTAAATTGTACTGAATCCGGTGGTAACCTCAATTTACTTTACTCTTCATTTTTGTTCGTATGACACATGCAATTAATAAGTAAAGACATACTTTGTTTGTTGCTATCTCAAATCATGGCCAACTCCAAACTTGGGTGTTTTTGAACACACTTTAGAATTTTATACAACAAAGTGTGAAATTTTATCTTCACACTTACAAGAATTTATTCCAGTACAAGAGTCGACGAACTTTTACTTCAAAATGGAACAATAATTTTTCTACAAGCAAATGTAAACTTTTTTGAAGTAGAGTTGTGAAATTATTATGAATTATTTAAAAAGTTTCCAACAATTTCTCCACCTCCATTTTATACAATATTGTGTAAAATCTCGCTTTGCCATTTCTCTCTCTGCAACAACGTTTCTTTAAAAGGTTATTAAAAAATGTTATGCACATTACATGAAACAGGATAAAACGTGAAATTGTTTCCGTTATCTTGTGAATAGAAACGAGAAAGAAAGATTGAGGTTGTTTGATACTTAGAAAAACGCAGTATTTTCAAAGTGTGTTAAGACATTGAGTTTGAGAGAAATTGAAACTTTCGTTTTCTGAGAACAATCGAGGAATTAAAATTAATTGCGTCCAATTTGCTTTAGAGCGGCCATAAAACACGGTTTCGCCGTTGTTAAAAATTTTCTTTCGCCTGGCAAGGTTTGCACACCGTTCTTTTCTAACTGGTTCACGTGACCGTCGGCGAACACGTGTTTTATTTAAACAACCGGTGTAATAATTTATAATAATGGAGTAGTGGAAGAAGTCGGCGGTTTGATTTCAATTATTTTTGGTATTCGTCGTTGCATCGTGAATTTTAATAACGGAATAGTTTCGGAAAAAGTCGCGTAAAAAGTTTCACTTTGTTGCTATCAGAAAACTAATTTGTTTGTTGCTGTTGACTGGCTACATGTAAAACAGAAAATAGAACGTAAAGAAATTTTTGTTCCGTTGGTAGTGGTAATGGTAACGCAACGTAACGCAATATTAAATAAATATTTCCGTACATGTACCGACAGATTTTATAGATAACTAATAGCATGCATGTATCAGTTTATAGATAACGCCACATCATTTGAATATCTCTCTGTATTTACTGATAATTTAGTCAATATTAAGCGTAAAAAAAAGAATCAGTCACATACGAGCTTTCGGAGTATTTGGTCGAAGTTTTAGTTCGTTTTTTTTTTGTTATTTCAGTTGCTGCACAGCGACATCGAAAATCACGGAAAAATCGTAAGTTCAATCGTAAAACTGTGCCAGCGTACGGACGCCAGTTGCAACAATTTCAACGCACGAAGAATCGCAAGCAATCTCGAAAAACGATGGCATCTACTATTTTTGAAATCATTGGAATGGCAGTGCCACATCGAAAATTTGGCTAAACGAGATACTAATGTAAGTAAAAAATCATAACCAAAGAGCGGATAAGCTTAGGTTTTACCAGACGTCATCCAAACCATAACTATTGAATCAAAATTATTTTTACGGAATCTTATTCTTAACTTGCCTCCTCCCTCTGGTAACGTTTTCAAAGCTTTTTTTTAACTGGATCACTAATTGCATCACTTTCTTCCTGTAATTTCCTCAGCACTCTCCTTTAACTTCCTTAGGTTTCTCTTGCCTTTTTGTCCTTTTGCAATTATATTAGAAATTGCAAGGAATTAACTTAGGCGACCCACTTTCTCGGCTGAGTGACTAATGGGGGTCCCTTTGAGGTGCCACGTGAACGTGGGGCCCTTAATATGTAAATTGCAAAAGAAATAATTGATCTTGAATTTTTTCAGAATCGAAGTTTTATATTTTTATCCGATGCAGAATTCGACGAAGAGCCCGTAACGAAACATCCACGACTAGCAGAGTCACCAAGCTCCAAGTCCTCTTCGTCAGATGAGCACACTCCGAATGAGGTACGCATTTTCGTTCGAAACAAAATGACTAATTGCAATAAATTCTTTGGTTTTGGTTCTAGGATGAAATTGATGGAGTCGATGAAGATCTTTGTATTAGAGACGAAGACGACGGAGACAACCCAAACAGCTCCGATGGCCGACTGTGTTTAAGAGAATTGGTAGACATTGTGGCTAGTGAAGATACTTCAGACTTTACGAAGTAATATTCACTTTATTCTGTTGCTTGGGTTAACTTATGAATTCAATTTTTTAGATCGAACAGGAAGGCACCTAATTTGGCTACTTATTATTTTCGACACATCGACACAGATTCCGACATGGACCAAACAAAGCAGTTAAAAGAGAACGAAAACGAATCTCAAATGGCGTTCGATGAGACTTCCGAAGACGAATGGACTTACGCAGCCGCAGACAAGAAAGTGTGCAAGAAGGAGCTGCACCACGATCAAGGCGATGCGAAAGCCACGAAACCCCGTGAGAACATCAACTGGCTCGTGCAGAAGGCGGAGGAATTAGTGAGGGATACCCCGAAGAAGACCACCATCACAGCGCCGCTGAATAAAATTACGCGCGTCAAAGAGTGGCTGAATATGGATAAGCCTGAAGACAGTTGCGATGCAAGCGGTGAAGACGATGAGCAAGAATCACAGACTTCGGAGGATTTTAATGAGAGCATTGTGACATACCGGGCCGCGCAAAGCTCTGCGTCACAAAATACGTCGTTCATTGATTTGGGGGTTGATAATTCTGCGAAGCTGGTGGTGAGACGTGGGAAGTTTATAAACGACATCCGCCCCTGGAGCGTCTCGTGCATCACACAGTTGTCTGCATCCGCTGGAAGGATTAATGCAGGACCGAGTAACTTCTCGATTTCTGAGTCGGCCTTGCATCACCTACAATCACCTAGGAATTTTAACGATTTGAATAACTCCAGCGGACAAGGTAATAATTCTACATCATCAACAGTTGAGGAAAGCTCGACTTTAATTATGGAAGAGAAATACTCACCTGCGCGTAGAAAGCGTTTGAAATTAAAGAAGTGCAACAATGTAAGTTGCCCCCTTGTTTTTAGTACAATAAAACAATTTGAGTTCAATTTCAGCAACATCGCAGAAACTGCCCCGGTTCCCCATACAATCCGACAACACCTAAAGCAGTAAGACTTGGTACTTTAGTTAAATCCGGTTCGTTTTCGGGGCACAGCCATGTTCCTTCGACCAGTGATAGACACAGCGTCAGTGATCCTTCGGCCTTATCTATATGTCATTATGGTGTATACGAATCGACTACAAGCGGAGCTGAGAGCGATGATGAAAGGAAAATGAAAAGGTGGCTTTCTATTTCGTGTCCTCACGGTTTATATATAATTGTATTTTCAAGGTTGCCTACGTTTAAAATCGGGGCAAAAACAACTAACTATTCAACTGGTGATACGAGAGATAACAGCCCTGGTAAAAATAGTATAATCGCAGCTGAGGAACAATCGAGTTCGATGTCTGAACAAGCGTGGGATGGTTTTCAAGAGGTCAGTTTTTTTTTAACCTTCTACTTAGGACCGGTTTCTGGAAACGAATTTAATCAGCCGATTAGTTTAAATACTGAATGGGTTTCTGAAACACTTTTGGGTGCAGAACATATTTTGGCACCCTTTTAAAATTCTAAACAATTTATTCCTATACTATTTTACTCAAAATGTACGGGAGAGCCAACATTTGCAGACATTTAATTGTACCGTGCATTCAATTAAATTTTTAATTAAAGTAGGCCATGAGTTCAGTGTTTTTTTCTCCTAAAGGTTAGTAACACTGACAGCTGTCTAGTGCTAACATAACCTCTCAACACTTGGCAAACGCGTTTGTGCATTCAAGATGAATGACAACATTTTCAGTGTCAGTTTTAGGCGTTAATGTTGTTTTGAATTTGAGTTTTCTTTGAATTTTGAGTTTACACATTTTTTTGTTATGTCATGATTGGAAATAATATGACACTGACAGTTGCTGACAACTGTCCCTCATTCTCGTTCTTGTATTGAGCGTCGCCAACTTTATAGAAAAATAACAGCTTACTTTAATGAGGAATTCATTTGAAGGCACGGTACATCCTTGTCAAAAAAAAACGAATCAAGATAGTGTACATACAGGGTGACTGACAATTGTTTCGTCAAAAAAAAAAAAAAGGAGCGCTCACCAGAATGAAAGTCACAGGTACGGGGAAAATGTTTAAAAAATTCTATGGAATAGTTTATAATTAATTAAAAATTTACTCAAAAAATTTGTTACACCAGAATGTGTAGAGTATTTGCAAAGAAATTTAAATTAAAATGAAAGCAAAATACTAGGAATTATTAACTTGCAGATTTGATTTATTTTCGTGTTGTAGTGTTTTATTTGTTTGCCTGTCAAAGAAGGTGTTCCTTATTTTATACAATTTATACGGAATAATTTACTTCACGCAGATGGTTCATTAAATATTTTAAAGAAGAAAAGAAGAGGAATTACTAACACGCAGATTTGAATTGTTTTCGTGTTGTAGTGTTTTATTTGTTTACCTGTCAAAGCAGGTGTTCCATATTTTATACAATTTGAAGCCTCAATTTGGAGGTAGACTTGGTGTTAGTGTGGAGACAGTTCACCAAATATGTGGTGGCGCTGCTGTTATAGTAACAACGTGGAAAACCGAAACCTGTAACATTTAAACAAAGTTTGTAACTACGTGAGAATTAACCGTACGTCACATTGTCGTATCTTAGCCTCGCGTTAAACTTATTTCTGTGTCACTTAGAGACATCTGGCGGTAAATAAGCCAATTGAGTTTAGAAATTCACGCATACAAGCGGCATCTATTGAGTGTTTAATAAACTATTTTTGGAGCGTTCATTGGTTCCTATTTTGTTGGGCATGTGGAGAGATCTATTCCGTTTAAAGGTCAAATCAACGTTTAACGTCGTAACAATCATAAAACTATAAACACTTTCCTGATTGTATTTATTTCGTTTATCTGCTGCTCTTTCTTAATCAGGGACGTATCGTGGTTGTAAAAGGGGCGCCATCTAGCGCAAAATTGTTCAAGTAGATTGGTAAAATTCGTGGCACGCCACACGTCGTTGAAAATGATCGAAATTCCCACAGGTTTATGGCCGTGCACGTATGCGATTGACAGTCACCCTATATAGTGACACAATGAACAGTCACCCTGTATCGTAAATCGGCAAAACATAAAATAAAGATAGATCATATGGTCGTTTCTTTAGACACCAAAGAAAACGAAGATCAAAATCATTGACAGACGTTACCAAAAGAATGGTTATTGGAAAAAATACTACAGATCCGCACAAATAATTAAATAATTCAAACGAAATTGAACGCGTGACTACCGGCGAGGAATTCCCTGATCGGTTTACAAAGAAATTTCAAAACGTTGCCTTCAAGAATAAACGTTAAAAGTGGTTCAGAAGGAAACCAAATTTGTTCAACGATGCAATCTACATTAAAACAAAATTTAAACGACGGTTCAGAAGGAACCAAAGCCTATGTCAGGCCAAATCATACTCGGAGGTACAAGTAGGTACCCAAAATTTAGGGTTTCTACGATACCAAGACTACTACTACTACTACTGTGCTTCATTTTATTGCACAGAAGTGTACATAGACTTTTTTTAACATTTTTCTCCTATTCTGGGATATCGCTTCTCTTCGTTGTCTTGTTTTTTGGCGAAGCAATTGTCAGTCACCCTGTATATTTTATATTCCAACTTTTCTTTATGGAAAATAAAATGTAAAAATTACTGAGAAAATAGGTCTGTTCGTTCTCTACACTTTCAATACCTTAGTCTATTTTTCTCACTCCTACTTACATTGTATCATATACGTCTCACTCTCTCAGGAGCGGTTGGTGTAAAAAGTGTACAAAAGCGCGGAGCAGACCTAGTGGTCACAGAACCAAACAGACGTTTAAACTAATTGGCGAACGTTTCCCGAAACCTGATTGTATTTAATTTTTTTTTAAAACCGAGTTTGTTTCTAGGAGAAGTATTTATCTGAACCGTACAGTGAAGCACATGATTCAGACGCAGCGAGGAAACTGTTGGAATTCGGTGAAGATTATCGTAATTTCTTAGGGAGTCAATCGGATTGGTCAAATCAGTCAACGAATCCGGGATTTTCACCGCCGTTCGTTAGGCGACATTTACAGTCGTTGGATATCTATGATTCTGACAGCGACGTCGAAGATTTCAGGCACCTTCTGAAGGAGTCACGTGATAAATTTGTGTGTACAAATGAATTATATAAGCGTCAGTTGGAGCAAGGATTGAACACTTACTTGTTGAACGCTGATATAGTGAGTGTAGCAAAAGTTTTCTTGACCTTCCTTTTCTCCCATTTTTTTTTTTTTTGTAGAAAGATGTTATGAGTACATGTGATAGATACATAAAGTCTTTGGTTGTGAAACCTCCGCAGGATAATGCTGTTTTGAAGACAGAAGTTTCAGGTAGGAGTTTAATCCATAACTATGTTTTTCAAACTTGGATAACACTTAGAGATTATTTGTATAATAGAGTGATTGAGTTTCTGAGATACATCTTGTGTAAAGTAGGACTTGCTAATAGATTTAAGTTGTCGTAATAGCGTTGCACACAGCTACATCCTTGAACTAAAAGACCTTATTTCAATTTATTTTTTCTTTGTTATTGTAACTTTACTAAATTTTAATTTATCAAATTGGAAATTGAGAAATAATTTTGTGTAATATTAGAAACAATTATGTTTTGATGAATCTTTCAATTTAGAAAACTTTGTAACATTATTACCATTTCGTTAATATTTAGCTTGTCTTTTTTTTAATTACTGATTGTTTCTTTATTTTATTTTTTGTTATAATAAATGATATTTGCTTTATTTTTCTAATTCACCGTCTGATTTTTTTCTTATGTTGTGAAACTCGTTTTTTTTTTTTGTTTAAATAAGAAATACTAGTCACACGTTACAAAGACACTTCTTCCAACTTTAAAGTATTTTGATTTAAACTTTCTCTTTAATTCGTTAGGTAATTATGATTCTTAGAACTGACGAGGTCCAAATTCGTAGATTTTCTTGAACCTAACGAATTAGGCACACTGTACTATACAATTAAACTTGCTAAAGAAATATTTTATATTTTTTATCAAAATTAGAACGCAAAAATATTGTATTATAGTAAGCTTGATAAGTATAATTAAAATGACGTTTTTGTCGTGACAAAATTTTGCCAGTTAATAACAATTATAAATTAAAATGATCGACACCTTTTGATGATAAATTAATCATATTGTTTAGAGTAAGACTAGCGATAGTTTTTATTTATTACTTGAGTGAAAGGACATGAAAGTGATATACAAAAAAAAATTGAAAAAGAAGATAGAAATCAAGAGATGATTGAATGGATGATGTCTAGAAGTGCTGCATTAAATGTGAGTAAAACTTAAAAGGTGACGATGAAAATACTTATCTCACCATCCTAAACGTGATAATAATTTAGAAAATTTCTTCTAAACCGAGACGATTACCTTAACGTAATAAATTTGGTTTTGGGAAAAAATTGTCGTTAACTAGCACTAATTCCATGTTTTAACAACTTCTTCTTAATTAACACTTAACTGACTCTTTAATGTAGCTGATGTTTTTTCAGACGTGATCATTTGTTGCTTGCTGTATGCTCCCAATTGTTTGTCATTTATTAATCTGTTAAAAAGTAAAACGTCTAATTTGAAATTCTTAGTTATTTGTACACGTAGTTGTTTAGTGTTAGTTCCTTTATATATTTGTAGCATTTATTCTTGCTTGCTGCTGTTTTTTTTTGCTTGTCCTAGGTGCATGCTATTGTTCCAGAGGGGCGCTTGATGTAACTCCCTCAAAAACGAAAACGCATTCCGCTTGTACCTACCTTTTGGTGTGGCATGTAGAGGAACTTTGGCCCGAATTGCTTGCACATACGGCAAATCAAATACTTTGTGTACATACTGTATATATATTGAACCTTTGCACTGTTATATTTTGTAAAAAGAAAAGTTAACACAAACATATTAAAGTTTTATAATTCCTTTTAGTGTTTGTTGTTTCAATAAATTGCCCTTGTCTTTATGTTTTGGATTGTTGCTTAAAGTAGTTAGCTCTGTAATTACTAAGAATGTTAACTTGATCTGCGCATAGCTTACATGCAAAAATATAATCATTTATAAGTAAAAGTCTTAGCTTTATTATTAACATGAAATACTGAGCTTTCTGTTAGAAGAAAAAAAAATTGAAAAGTAAAATTTATGTAAAGTACAAGTCGATTACACGAGATTCAAAAATCGCTGTAAATTTCGCCGGAATCTCCGCGCCCGATACATCAACTATCCGACACCTCCTCGCGTTTATGTGATCCTGGTACGAAATTTAAAAATCGCATTAAAACGGCGGAATTTTTCCGCGTTCGATACATCATCTATCCAACACCTCCTCGCGTTTATGTGACCCTGGTAACAAGATCGAAAAATCAAACGCAAAAGTATCCTCGTGACGTCATAGAAAAGAAAAATGTTAATAACTGCCTTATTTGCCGTCCGATTTCGATGCCCCTTGGTAGGGATGTTCAGGGAACCTTAAGGGATGTCTCGATACTATCAAAACATTTGTTCCTTACATTTATGTGATTCCGGTACAAATATTCAGAAATCGCGTTAAATTTCGCTGGAATTTTTCCGCGTCGGCTGCGCCGGATCCGACACCTCCTAGCGTATCATATGATCCTGATACTAGAATCAAAAATCTCGTTAAATTTCGCCGGAATTTTTCCGCGTCGAATGCGCCGGGTTCGAAACCTCCTTGCATATCATATGATCCTGGTACAAGAATTAAAAATTGCAGCAAATTTCGCCGGAATTTTTCCGCGTCGGATGCTCTCTGTTTGAGACCTCCTCGCATATCGTATGATCCTGGTACAAGGTTTAAAAATTACAGCAAATTTCGCCGGAATTTTTCCGCGTCGAATGCGCCGGGATCGACAGCTCCTCGCGTGTCATATGATCCTGATACTAGAATCAAAAATCTCGTTAAATTTCGCCGGAATTTTTCCGCGTCGAATGCGCCGGGTTCGACACCTCCCGTATCATATGATCCTGGTACAAGAATTAAAAATTGCAGCAAATTTCGCCGGAATTTTTCCGCGTCGGATGCTCTCTGTTTGAGACCTCCTCGCATATCATATGATCCTGGTACAAGGTTTAAAAATTACAGCAAATTTCGCCGGAATTTTTCCGCGTCGAATACGCCGGGTTCGAAACCTCCTCGCGTATCATATGATCCTGGTACAAGAATTAAAAATTGCAGCAAATTTCGCCGGAATTTTTCCGCGTCGGATGCTCTCTGTTTGAGACCTCCTCGCATATCATATGATCCTGGTACAAGGTTTAAAAATTACAGCAAATTTCGCCGGAATTTTTCCGCGTCGAATACGCCGGGTTCGAAACCTCCTCGCGTATCATATGATCCTGGTACAAGAATTAAAAATTGCAGCAAATTTCGCCGGAATTTTTCCGCGTCGGATGCTCTCTGTTTGAGACCTCCTCGCATATCATATGATCCTGGTACAAGGTTTAAAAATTACAGCAAATTTCGCCGGAATTTTTCCGCGTCGGATGCTCTCTGTTTGAGACCTCCTCGCATATCATATGATCCTGGTACAAGGTTTAAAAATTACAGCAAATTTCGCCGGAATTTTTCCGCGTCGAATACGCCGGGTTCGAAACCTCCTCGCGTATCATATGATCCTGGTACAAGAATTAAAAATTGCAGCAAATTTCGCCGGAATTTTTCCGCGTCGGATGCTCTCTGTTTGAGACCTCCTCGCATATCATATGATCCTGGTACAAGGTTTAAAAATTACAGCAAATTTCGCCGGAATTTTTCCGCGTCGAATACGCCGGGTTCGAAACCTCCTAGCGTATCATATGATCCTGGTACAAGAATTAAAAATTGCAGCAAATTTCGCCGGAATTTTTCCGCGTCGGATGCTCTCTGTTTGAGACCTCCTCGCATATCATATGATCCTGGTACAAGGTTTAAAAATTACAGCAAATTTCGCCGGAATTTTTCCGCGTCGAATGCGCCGGGTTCGAAACCTCCTTGCATATCATATGATCCTGGTACAAGGTTTAAAAATTACAGCAAATTTCGCCGGAATTTTTCCGCGTCGAATACGCCGGGTTCGAAACCTTCTAGCGTATCATATGATCCTGGTACAAGAATTAAAAATTGCAGCAAATTTCGCCGGAATTTTTCCGCGTCGGATGCTCTCTGTTTGAGACCTCCTCGTATATCATATGATCCTGGTACAAGGTTTAAAAATTACAGCAAATTTCGCCGGAATTTTTCCGCGTCGAATGCGCCGGGATCGACACCTCCTCGCGTGTCATATGATCCTGATACTAGAATCAAAAATCTCGTTAAATTTCCGGAATTTTTCCGCGTCGAATGCGCCGGGTTCGACACCTCCTCGCGTATCATATGATCCTGGTACAAGAATTAAAAATTGCAGCAAATTTCGCCGGAATTTTTCCGCGTCGGATGCGCCGGGTTCGAAACCTCCTTGCATATCATATGATCCTGGTACAAGAATTAAAAATTGCAGCAAATTTCGCCGGAATTTTTCCGCGTCGAATGCGCCGGGTTCGAAACCTCCTTGCATATCATATGATCCTGGTACAAGAATTAAAAATTGCAGCAAATTTCGCCGGAATTTTTCCGCGTCGGATGCTCTCTGTTTGAGACCTCCTCGTATATCATATGATCCTGGTACAAGGTTTAAAAATTACAGCAAATTTCGCCGGAATTTTTCCGCGTCGAATGCGCCGGGATCGACACCTCCTCGCGTGTCATATGATCCTGATACTAGAATCAAAAATCTCGTTAAATTTCCGGAATTTTTCCGCGTCGAATGCGCCGGGTTCGACACCTCCTCGCGTATCATATGATCCTGGTACAAGAATTAAAAATTGCAGCAAATTTCGCCGGAATTTTTCCGCGTCGGATGCGCCGGGTTCGAAACCTCCTTGCATATCATATGATCCTGGTACAAGAATTAAAAATTGCAGCAAATTTCGCCGGAATTTTTCCGCGTCGAATGCGCCGGGTTCGAAACCTCCTTGCATATCATATGATCCTGGTACAAGAATTAAAAATTGCAGCAAATTTCGCCGGAATTTTTCCGCGTCGGATGCTCTCTGTTTGAGACCTCCTCGCATATCATATGATCCTGGTACAAGGTTTAAAAATTACAGCAAATTTCGCCGGAATTTTTCCGCGTCGAATACGCCGGGTTCGAAACCTCCTCGCGTATCATATGATCCTGGTACAAGAATTAAAAATTGCAGCAAATTTCGCCGGAATATTTCCGCGTCGGGTGCTCTCTGTTTGAGACCTCCTCGCATATCATATGATCCTGGTACAAGGTTTAAAAATTACAGCAAATTTCGCCGGAATTTTTCCGCGTCGAATACGCCGGGTTCGAAACCTCCTCGCGTATCATATGATCCTGGTACAAGAATTAAAAATTGCAGCAAATTTCGCCGGAATTTTTCCGCGTCGAATGCGCCGGGTTCGAAACCTCCTTGCATATCATATGATCCTGGTACAAGGTTTAAAAATTACAGCAAATTTCGCCGGAATTTTTCCGCGTCGAATACGCCGGGTTCGAAACCTTCTAGCGTATCATATGATCCTGGTACAAGAATTAAAAATTGCAGCAAATTTCGCCGGAATTTTTCCGCGTCGGATGCTCTCTGTTTGAGACCTCCTCGTATATCATATGATCCTGGTACAAGGTTTAAAAATTACAGCAAATTTCGCCGGAATTTTTCCGCGTCGAATACGCCGGGTTCGAAACCTCCTAGCGTATCATATGATCCTGGTACAAGAATTAAAAATTGCAGCAAATTTCGCCGGAATTTTTCCGCGTCGGATGCTCTCTGTTTGAGACCTCCTCGCATATCATGTGATCCTGGTACAAGGTTTAAAAATTACAGCAAATTTCGCCGGAATTTTTCCGCGTCGAATGCGCCGGGTTCGAAACCTCCTTGCATATCATATGATCCTGGTACAAGGTTTAAAAATTACAGCAAATTTCGCCGGAATTTTTCCGCGTCGAATACGCCGGGTTCGAAACCTTCTAGCGTATCATATGATCCTGGTACAAGAATTAAAAATTGCAGCAAATTTCGCCGGAATTTTTCCGCGTCGGATGCTCTCTGTTTGAGACCTCCTCGCATATCATGTGATCCTGGTACAAGGTTTAAAAATTACAGCAAATTTCGCCGGAATTTTTCCGCGTCGAATGCGCCGGGTTCGAAACCTCCTTGCATATCATATGATCCTGGTACAAGGTTTAAAAATTACAGCAAATTTCGCCGGAATTTTTCCGCGTCGAATACGCCGGGTTCGAAACCTTCTAGCGTATCATATGATCCTGGTACAAGAATTAAAAATTGCAGCAAATTTCGCCGGAATTTTTCCGCGTCGGATGCTCTCTGTTTGAGACCTCCTCGTATATCATATGATCCTGGTACAAGGTTTAAAAATTACAGCAAATTTCGCCGGAATTTTTCCGCGTCGAATGCGCCGGGATCGACACCTCCTCGCGTGTCATATGATCCTGATACTAGAATCAAAAATCTCGTTAAATTTCCGGAATTTTTCCGCGTCGAATGCGCCGGGTTCGACACCTCCTCGCGTATCATATGATCCTGGTACAAGAATTAAAAATTGCAGCAAATTTCGCCGGAATATTTCCGCGTCGGGTGCTCTCTGTTTGAGACCTCCTCGCATATCATATGATCCTGGTACAAGGTTTAAAAATTACAGCAAATTTCGCCGGAATTTTTCCGCGTCGAATACGCCGGGTTCGAAACCTCCTCGCGTATCATATGATCCTGGTACAAGAATTAAAAATTGCAGCAAATTTCGCCGGAATTTTTCCGCGTCGAATGCGCCGGGTTCGAAACCTCCTTGCATATCATATGATCCTGGTACAAGGTTTAAAAATTACAGCAAATTTCGCCGGAATTTTTCCGCGTCGAATGCGCCGGGTTCGAAACCTCCTTGCATATCATATGATCCTGGTACAAGGTTTAAAAATTACAGCAAATTTCGCCGGAATTTTTCCGCGTCGAATACGCCGGGTTCGAAACCTCCTCGCGTATCATATGATCCTGGTACAAGAATTAAAAATTGCAGCAAATTTCGCCGGAATATTTCCGCGTCGGGTGCTCTCTGTTTGAGACCTCCTCGCATATCATATGATCCTGGTACAAGGTTTAAAAATTACAGCAAATTTCGCCGGAATTTTTCCGCGTCGAATGCGCCGGGTTCGAAACCTCCTTGCATATCATATGATCCTGGTACAAGAATTAAAAATTGCAGCAAATTTCGCCGGAATTTTTCCGCGTCGGATGCTCTCTGTTTGAGACCTCCTCGCATATCATGTGATCCTGGTACAAGGTTTAAAAATTACAGCAAATTTCGCCGGAATTTTTCCGCGTCGAATGCGCCGGGTTCGAAACCTCCTTGCATATCATATGATCCTGGTACAAGAATTAAAAATTGCAGCAAATTTCGCCGGAATTTTTCCGCGTCGGATGCTCTCTGTTTGAGACCTCCTCGCATATCATGTAATCCTGGTACAAGGTTTAAAAATTACAGCAAATTTCGCCGGAATTTTTCCGCGTCGAATGCGCCGGGTTCGACACCTCCTCCCGTATCATATGATCCTGGTACAAGAATTAAAAATTGCAGCAAATTTCGCCGGAATTTTTCCGCGTCGGATGCTCTCTGTTTGAGACCTCCTCGCATATCATGTGATCCTGGTACAAGGTTTAAAAATTACAGCAAATTTCGCCGGAATTTTTCCGCGTCGAATGCGCCGGGTTCGAAACCTCCTTGCATATCATATGATCCTGGTACAAGAATTAAAAATTGCAGCAAATTTCGCCGGAATTTTTCCGCGTCGAATGCGCCGGGTTCGAAACCTCCTTGCATATCATATGATCCTGGTACAAGGTTTAAAAATTACAGCAAATTTCGCCGGAATTTTTCCGCGTCGAATACGCCGGGTTCGAAACCTTCTAGCGTATCATATGATCCTGGTACAAGAATTAAAAATTGCAGCAAATTTCGCCGGAATTTTTCCGCGTCGGATGCTCTCTGTTTGAGACCTCCTCGCATATCATGTGATCCTGGTACAAGGTTTAAAAATTACAGCAAATTTCGCCGGAATTTTTCCGCGTCGAATGCGCCGGGATCGACACCTCCTCGCGTGTCATATGATCCTGATACTAGAATCAAAAATCTCGTTAAATTTCCGGAATTTTTCCGCGTCGAATGCGCCGGGTTCGACACCTCCTCGCGTATCATATGATCCTGGTACAAGAATTAAAAATTGCAGCAAATTTCGCCGGAATTTTTCCGCGTCGGATGCGCCGGGTTCGAAACCTCCTTGCATATCATATGATCCTGGTACAAGAATTAAAAATTGCAGCAAATTTCGCCGGAATTTTTCCGCGTCGAATGCGCCGGGTTCGAAACCTCCTTGCATATCATATGATCCTGGTACAAGAATTAAAAATTGCAGCAAATTTCGCCGGAATTTTTCCGCGTCGGATGCTCTCTGTTTGAGACCTCCTCGCATATCATATGATCCTGGTACAAGGTTTAAAAATTACAGCAAATTTCGCCGGAATTTTTCCGCGTCGAATACGCCGGGTTCGAAACCTCCTCGCGTATCATATGATCCTGGTACAAGAATTAAAAATTGCAGCAAATTTCGCCGGAATATTTCCGCGTCGGGTGCTCTCTGTTTGAGACCTCCTCGCATATCATATGATCCTGGTACAAGGTTTAAAAATTACAGCAAATTTCGCCGGAATTTTTCCGCGTCGAATACGCCGGGTTCGAAACCTCCTCGCGTATCATATGATCCTGGTACAAGAATTAAAAATTGCAGCAAATTTCGCCGGAATTTTTCCGCGTCGAATGCGCCGGGTTCGAAACCTCCTTGCATATCATATGATCCTGGTACAAGAATTAAAAATTACAGCAAATTTCGCCGGAATTTTTCCGCGTCGGATGCTCTCTGTTTGAGACCTCCTCGCATATCATGTGATCCTGGTACAAGGTTTAAAAATTACAGCAAATTTCGCCGGAATTTTTCCGCGTCGAATACGCCGGGTTCGAAACCTCCTCGCGTATCATATGATCCTGGTACAAGAATTAAAAATTGCAGCAAATTTCGCCGGAATATTTCCGCGTCGGGTGCTCTCTGTTTGAGACCTCCTCGCATATCATATGATCCTGGTACAAGGTTTAAAAATTACAGCAAATTTCGCCGGAATTTTTCCGCGTCGAATGCGCCGGGTTCGAAACCTCCTTGCATATCATATGATCCTGGTACAAGAATTAAAAATTACAGCAAATTTCGCCGGAATTTTTCCGCGTCGGATGCTCTCTGTTTGAGACCTCCTCGCATATCATGTGATCCTGGTACAAGGTTTAAAAATTACAGCAAATTTCGCCGGAATTTTTCCGCGTCGAATGCGCCGGGTTCGAAACCTCCTTGCATATCATATGATCCTGGTACAAGAATTAAAAATTGCAGCAAATTTCGCCGGAATTTTTCCGCGTCGGATGCTCTCTGTTTGAGACCTCCTCGCATATCATGTGATCCTGGTACAAGGTTTAAAAATTACAGCAAATTTCGCCGGAATTTTTCCGCGTCGAATGCGCCGGGTTCGAAACCTCCTTGCATATCATATGATCCTGGTACAAGAATTAAAAATTGCAGCAAATTTCGCCGGAATTTTTCCGCGTCGGATGCTCTCTGTTTGAGACCTCCTCGCATATCATGTGATCCTGGTACAAGGTTTAAAAATTACAGCAAATTTCGCCGGAATTTTTCCGCGTCGAATGCGCCGGGTTCGACACCTCCTCCCGTATCATATGATCCTGGTACAAGAATTAAAAATTGCAGCAAATTTCGCCGGAATTTTTCCGCGTCGGATGCTCTCTGTTTGAGACCTCCTCGCATATCATGTGATCCTGGTACAAGGTTTAAAAATTACAGCAAATTTCGCCGGAATTTTTCCGCGTCGAATGCGCCGGGTTCGAAACCTCCTTGCATATCATATGATCCTGGTACAAGAATTAAAAATTGCAGCAAATTTCGCCGGAATTTTTCCGCGTCGGATGCTCTCTGTTTGAGACCTCCTCGCATATCATGTGATCCTGGTACAAGGTTTAAAAATTACAGCAAATTTCGCCGGAATTTTTCCGCGTCGAATGCGCCGGGTTCGAAACCTCCTTGCATATCATATGATCCTGGTACAAGAATTAAAAATTGCAGCAAATTTCGCCGGAATTTTTCCGCGTCGGATGCTCTCTGTTTGAGACCTCCTCGCATATCATGTGATCTTGGTACAAGGTTTAAAAATTACAGCAAATTTCGCCGGAATTTTTCCGCGTCGAATGCGCCGGGTTCGACACCTCCTCCCGTATCATATGATCCTGGTACAAGAATTAAAAATTGCAGCAAATTTCGCCGGAATTTTTCCGCGTCGGATGCTCTCTGTTTGAGACCTCCTCGCATATCATGTGATCCTGGTACAAGGTTTAAAAATTACAGCAAATTTCGCCGGAATTTTTCCGCGTCGAATGCGCCGGGTTCGACACCTCCTCCCGTATCATATGATCCTGGTACAAGAATTAAAAATTGCAGCAAATTTCGCCGGAATTTTTCCGCGTCGGATGCTCTCTGTTTGAGACCTCCTCGCATATCATGTGATCCTGGTACAAGGTTTAAAAATTACAGCAAATTTCGCCGGAATTTTTCCGCGTCGAATGCGCCGGGTTCGAAACCTCCTTGCATATCATATGATCCTGGTACAAGAATTAAAAATTGCAGCAAATTTCGCCGGAATTTTTCCGCGTCGGATGCTCTCTGTTTGAGACCTCCTCGCATATCATGTGATCTTGGTACAAGGTTTAAAAATTACAGCAAATTTCGCCGGAATTTTTCCGCGTCGAATGCGCCGGGTTCGAAACCTCCTCGCGTATCATATGATCCTGGTACAAGAATTAAAAATTGCAGCAAATTTCGCCGGAATTTTTCCGCGTCGGATGCTCTCTGTTTGAGACCTCCTCGCATATCATATGATCCTGGTACAAGGTTTAAAAATTACAGCAAATTTCGCCGGAATTTTTCCGCGTCGAATACGCCGGGTTCGAAACCTCCTCGCGTATCATATGATCCTGGTACAAGAATTAAAAATTGCAGCAAATTTCGCCGGAATTTTTCCGCGTCGGATGCTCTCTGTTTGAGACCTCCTCGCATATCATGTGATCTTGGTACAAGGTTTAAAAATTACAGCAAATTTCGCCGGAATTTTTCCGCGTCGAATGCGCCGGGTTCGAAACCTCCTTGCATATCATATGATCCTGGTACAAGAATTAAAAATTGCAGCAAATTTCGCCGGAATTTTTCCGCGTCGGATGCTCTCTGTTTGAGACCTCCTCGCATATCATGTGATCCTGGTACAAGGTTTAAAAATTACAGCAAATTTCGCCGGAATTTTTCCGCGTCGAATGCGCCGGGTTCGAAACCTCCTTGCATATCATATGATCCTGGTACAAGAATTAAAAATTGCAGCAAATTTCGCCGGAATTTTTCCGCGTCGGATGCTCTCTGTTTGAGACCTCCTCGCATATCATATGATCCTGGTACAAGGTTTAAAAATTACAGCAAATTTCGCCGGAATTTTTCCGCGTCGGATGCTCTCTGTTTGAGACCTCCTCGCATATCATATGATCCTGGTACAAGGTTTAAAAATTACAGCAAATTTCGCCGGAATTTTTCCGCGTCGAATGCGCCGGGATCGACACCTCCTCGCGTGTCATATGATCCTGATACTAGAATCAAAAATCTCGTTAAATTTCCGGAATTTTTCCGCGTCGAATGCGCCGGGTTCGACACCTCCTCGCGTATCATATGATCCTGGTACAAGAATTAAAAATTGCAGCAAATTTCGCCGGAATTTTTCCGCGTCGGATGCGCCGGGTTCGAAACCTCCTTGCATATCATATGATCCTGGTACAAGAATTAAAAATTGCAGCAAATTTCGCCGGAATTTTTCCGCGTCGAATGCGCCGGGTTCGAAACCTCCTTGCATATCATATGATCCTGGTACAAGAATTAAAAATTGCAGCAAATTTCGCCGGAATTTTTCCGCGTCGGATGCTCTCTGTTTGAGACCTCCTCGCATATCATATGATCCTGGTACAAGGTTTAAAAATTACAGCAAATTTCGCCGGAATTTTTCCGCGTCGAATACGCCGGGTTCGAAACCTCCTCGCGTATCATATGATCCTGGTACAAGAATTAAAAATTGCAGCAAATTTCGCCGGAATATTTCCGCGTCGGGTGCTCTCTGTTTGAGACCTCCTCGCATATCATATGATCCTGGTACAAGGTTTAAAAATTACAGCAAATTTCGCCGGAATTTTTCCGCGTCGAATACGCCGGGTTCGAAACCTCCTCGCGTATCATATGATCCTGGTACAAGAATTAAAAATTGCAGCAAATTTCGCCGGAATTTTTCCGCGTCGAATGCGCCGGGTTCGAAACCTCCTTGCATATCATATGATCCTGGTACAAGGTTTAAAAATTACAGCAAATTTCGCCGGAATTTTTCCGCGTCGAATACGCCGGGTTCGAAACCTTCTAGCGTATCATATGATCCTGGTACAAGAATTAAAAATTGCAGCAAATTTCGCCGGAATTTTTCCGCGTCGGATGCTCTCTGTTTGAGACCTCCTCGTATATCATATGATCCTGGTACAAGGTTTAAAAATTACAGCAAATTTCGCCGGAATTTTTCCGCGTCGAATACGCCGGGTTCGAAACCTCCTAGCGTATCATATGATCCTGGTACAAGAATTAAAAATTGCAGCAAATTTCGCCGGAATTTTTCCGCGTCGGATGCTCTCTGTTTGAGACCTCCTCGCATATCATATGATCCTGGTACAAGGTTTAAAAATTACAGCAAATTTCGCCGGAATTTTTCCGCGTCGAATACGCCGGGTTCGAAACCTCCTAGCGTATCATATGATCCTGGTACAAGAATTAAAAATTGCAGCAAATTTCGCCGGAATTTTTCCGCGTCGGATGCTCTCTGTTTGAGACCTCCTCGCATATCATGTGATCCTGGTACAAGGTTTAAAAATTACAGCAAATTTCGCCGGAATTTTTCCGCGTCGAATGCGCCGGGTTCGAAACCTCCTTGCATATCATATGATCCTGGTACAAGGTTTAAAAATTACAGCAAATTTCGCCGGAATTTTTCCGCGTCGAATACGCCGGGTTCGAAACCTCCTCGCGTATCATATGATCCTGGTACAAGAATTAAAAATTGCAGCAAATTTCGCCGGAATTTTTCCGCGTCGAATGCGCCGGGTTCGAAACCTCCTTGCATATCATATGATCCTGGTACAAGGTTTAAAAATTACAGCAAATTTCGCCGGAATTTTTCCGCGTCGAATACGCCGGGTTCGAAACCTCCTCGCGTATCATATGATCCTGGTACAAGAATTAAAAATTGCAGCAAATTTCGCCGGAATTTTTCCGCGTCGAATGCGCCGGGTTCGAAACCTCCTTGCATATCATATGATCCTGGTACAAGGTTTAAAAATTACAGCAAATTTCGCCGGAATTTTTCCGCGTCGAATACGCCGGGTTCGAAACCTTCTAGCGTATCATATGATCCTGGTACAAGAATTAAAAATTGCAGCAAATTTCGCCGGAATTTTTCCGCGTCGGATGCTCTCTGTTTGAGACCTCCTCGTATATCATATGATCCTGGTACAAGGTTTAAAAATTACAGCAAATTTCGCCGGAATTTTTCCGCGTCGAATACGCCGGGTTCGAAACCTCCTCGCGTATCATATGATCCTGGTACAAGAATTAAAAATTGCAGCAAATTTCGCCGGAATTTTTCCGCGTCGAATGCGCCGGGTTCGAAACCTCCTTGCATATCATATGATCCTGGTACAAGGTTTAAAAATTACAGCAAATTTCGCCGGAATTTTTCCGCGTCGAATACGCCGGGTTCGAAACCTTCTAGCGTATCATATGATCCTGGTACAAGAATTAAAAATTGCAGCAAATTTCGCCGGAATTTTTCCGCGTCGGATGCTCTCTGTTTGAGACCTCCTCGTATATCATATGATCCTGGTACAAGGTTTAAAAATT
Source organism: Serrognathus titanus (assembly GCA_039766575.1). NCBI lineage: Eukaryota > Metazoa > Arthropoda > Insecta > Coleoptera > Lucanidae > Serrognathus > Serrognathus titanus. The sequence goes on along the minus strand of CM077916.1, from coordinate 4,299,580 downwards.
ACAGCAAATTTCGCCGGAATTTTTCCGCGTCGAATACGCCGGGTTCGAAACCTCCTAGCGTATCATATGATCCTGGTACAAGAATTAAAAATTGCAGCAAATTTCGCCGGAATTTTTCCGCGTCGGATGCTCTCTGTTTGAGACCTCCTCGCATATCATATGATCCTGGTACAAGGTTTAAAAATTACAGCAAATTTCGCCGGAATTTTTCCGCGTCGAATACGCCGGGTTCGAAACCTCCTAGCGTATCATATGATCCTGGTACAAGAATTAAAAATTGCAGCAAATTTCGCCGGAATTTTTCCGCGTCGGATGCTCTCTGTTTGAGACCTCCTCGCATATCATGTGATCCTGGTACAAGGTTTAAAAATTACAGCAAATTTCGCCGGAATTTTTCCGCGTCGAATGCGCCGGGTTCGAAACCTCCTCGCGTATCATATGATCCTGGTACAAGAATTAAAAATTGCAGCAAATTTCGCCGGAATTTTTCCGCGTCGGATGCTCTCTGTTTGAGACCTCCTCGCATATCATATGATCCTGGTACAAGGTTTAAAAATTGCAGCAAATTTCGCCGGAATTTTTCCGCGTCGGATGCGCCGGGTTCGAAACCTCCTTGCATATCATATGATCCTGGTACAAGAATTAAAAATTGCAGCAAATTTCGCCGGAATTTTTCCGCGTCGAATGCGCCGGGTTCGAAACCTCCTTGCATATCATATGATCCTGGTACAAGAATTAAAAATTGCAGCAAATTTCGCCGGAATTTTTCCGCGTCGGATGCTCTCTGTTTGAGACCTCCTCGCATATCATATGATCCTGGTACAAGGTTTAAAAATTACAGCAAATTTCGCCGGAATTTTTCCGCGTCGAATACGCCGGGTTCGAAACCTCCTCGCGTATCATATGATCCTGGTACAAGAATTAAAAATTGCAGCAAATTTCGCCGGAATATTTCCGCGTCGGGTGCTCTCTGTTTGAGACCTCCTCGCATATCATATGATCCTGGTACAAGGTTTAAAAATTACAGCAAATTTCGCCGGAATTTTTCCGCGTCGAATACGCCGGGTTCGAAACCTCCTCGCGTATCATATGATCCTGGTACAAGAATTAAAAATTGCAGCAAATTTCGCCGGAATTTTTCCGCGTCGGATGCTCTCTGTTTGAGACCTCCTCGCATATCATATGATCCTGGTACAAGGTTTAAAAATTACAGCAAATTTCGCCGGAATTTTTCCGCGTCGGATGCTCTCTGTTTGAGACCTCCTCGCATATCATATGATCCTGGTACAAGGTTTAAAAATTACAGCAAATTTCGCCGGAATTTTTCCGCGTCGAATGCGCCGGGATCGACACCTCCTCGCGTGTCATATGATCCTGATACTAGAATCAAAAATCTCGTTAAATTTCCGGAATTTTTCCGCGTCGAATGCGCCGGGTTCGACACCTCCTCGCGTATCATATGATCCTGGTACAAGAATTAAAAATTGCAGCAAATTTCGCCGGAATTTTTCCGCGTCGGATGCGCCGGGTTCGAAACCTCCTTGCATATCATATGATCCTGGTACAAGAATTAAAAATTGCAGCAAATTTCGCCGGAATTTTTCCGCGTCGGATGCTCTCTGTTTGAGACCTCCTCGCATATCATATGATCCTGGTACAAGGTTTAAAAATTACAGCAAATTTCGCCGGAATTTTTCCGCGTCGGATGCGCCGGGTTCGAAACCTCCTTGCATATCATATGATCCTGGTACAAGAATTAAAAATTGCAGCAAATTTCGCCGGAATTTTTCCGCGTCGAATGCGCCGGGTTCGAAACCTCCTTGCATATCATATGATCCTGGTACAAGAATTAAAAATTGCAGCAAATTTCGCCGGAATTTTTCCGCGTCGGATGCGCCGGGTTCGAAACCTCCTTGCATATCATATGATCCTGGTACAAGAATTAAAAATTGCAGCAAATTTCGCCGGAATTTTTCCGCGTCGAATGCGCCGGGTTCGAAACCTCCTTGCATATCATATGATCCTGGTACAAGAATTAAAAATTGCAGCAAATTTCGCCGGAATTTTTCCGCGTCGGATGCTCTCTGTTTGAGACCTCCTCGCATATCATATGATCCTGGTACAAGGTTTAAAAATTACAGCAAATTTCGCCGGAATTTTTCCGCGTCGGATGCGCCGGGTTCGAAACCTCCTTGCATATCATATGATCCTGGTACAAGAATTAAAAATTGCAGCAAATTTCGCCGGAATTTTTCCGCGTCGAATGCGCCGGGTTCGAAACCTCCTTGCATATCATATGATCCTGGTACAAGAATTAAAAATTGCAGCAAATTTCGCCGGAATTTTTCCGCGTCGGATGCTCTCTGTTTGAGACCTCCTCGCATATCATATGATCCTGGTACAAGGTTTAAAAATTACAGCAAATTTCGCCGGAATTTTTCCGCGTCGAATACGCCGGGTTCGAAACCTCCTCGCGTATCATATGATCCTGGTACAAGAATTAAAAATTGCAGCAAATTTCGCCGGAATATTTCCGCGTCGGGTGCTCTCTGTTTGAGACCTCCTCGCATATCATATGATCCTGGTACAAGGTTTAAAAATTACAGCAAATTTCGCCGGAATTTTTCCGCGTCGAATACGCCGGGTTCGAAACCTCCTCGCGTATCATATGATCCTGGTACAAGAATTAAAAATTGCAGCAAATTTCGCCGGAATTTTTCCGCGTCGAATGCGCCGGGTTCGAAACCTCCTTGCATATCATATGATCCTGGTACAAGGTTTAAAAATTACAGCAAATTTCGCCGGAATTTTTCCGCGTCGAATACGCCGGGTTCGAAACCTTCTAGCGTATCATATGATCCTGGTACAAGAATTAAAAATTGCAGCAAATTTCGCCGGAATTTTTCCGCGTCGGATGCTCTCTGTTTGAGACCTCCTCGTATATCATATGATCCTGGTACAAGGTTTAAAAATTACAGCAAATTTCGCCGGAATTTTTCCGCGTCGGATGCTCTCTGTTTGAGACCTCCTCGCATATCATATGATCCTGGTACAAGGTTTAAAAATTACAGCAAATTTCGCCGGAATTTTTCCGCGTCGAATACGCCGGGTTCGAAACCTCCTAGCGTATCATATGATCCTGGTACAAGAATTAAAAATTGCAGCAAATTTCGCCGGAATTTTTCCGCGTCGGATGCTCTCTGTTTGAGACCTCCTCGCATATCATATGATCCTGGTACAAGGTTTAAAAATTACAGCAAATTTCGCCGGAATTTTTCCGCGTCGAATACGCCGGGTTCGAAACCTCCTAGCGTATCATATGATCCTGGTACAAGAATTAAAAATTGCAGCAAATTTCGCCGGAATTTTTCCGCGTCGGATGCTCTCTGTTTGAGACCTCCTCGCATATCATGTGATCCTGGTACAAGGTTTAAAAATTACAGCAAATTTCGCCGGAATTTTTCCGCGTCGAATGCGCCGGGTTCGAAACCTCCTTGCATATCATATGATCCTGGTACAAGGTTTAAAAATTACAGCAAATTTCGCCGGAATTTTTCCGCGTCGAATACGCCGGGTTCGAAACCTTCTAGCGTATCATATGATCCTGGTACAAGAATTAAAAATTGCAGCAAATTTCGCCGGAATTTTTCCGCGTCGGATGCTCTCTGTTTGAGACCTCCTCGTATATCATATGATCCTGGTACAAGGTTTAAAAATTACAGCAAATTTCGCCGGAATTTTTCCGCGTCGAATGCGCCGGGATCGACACCTCCTCGCGTGTCATATGATCCTGATACTAGAATCAAAAATCTCGTTAAATTTCCGGAATTTTTCCGCGTCGAATGCGCCGGGTTCGACACCTCCTCGCGTATCATATGATCCTGGTACAAGAATTAAAAATTGCAGCAAATTTCGCCGGAATTTTTCCGCGTCGGATGCGCCGGGTTCGAAACCTCCTTGCATATCATATGATCCTGGTACAAGAATTAAAAATTGCAGCAAATTTCGCCGGAATTTTTCCGCGTCGAATGCGCCGGGTTCGAAACCTCCTTGCATATCATATGATCCTGGTACAAGAATTAAAAATTGCAGCAAATTTCGCCGGAATTTTTCCGCGTCGGATGCTCTCTGTTTGAGACCTCCTCGCATATCATATGATCCTGGTACAAGGTTTAAAAATTACAGCAAATTTCGCCGGAATTTTTCCGCGTCGAATACGCCGGGTTCGAAACCTCCTCGCGTATCATATGATCCTGGTACAAGAATTAAAAATTGCAGCAAATTTCGCCGGAATATTTCCGCGTCGGGTGCTCTCTGTTTGAGACCTCCTCGCATATCATATGATCCTGGTACAAGGTTTAAAAATTACAGCAAATTTCGCCGGAATTTTTCCGCGTCGAATACGCCGGGTTCGAAACCTCCTCGCGTATCATATGATCCTGGTACAAGAATTAAAAATTGCAGCAAATTTCGCCGGAATTTTTCCGCGTCGAATGCGCCGGGTTCGAAACCTCCTTGCATATCATATGATCCTGGTACAAGAATTAAAAATTACAGCAAATTTCGCCGGAATTTTTCCGCGTCGGATGCTCTCTGTTTGAGACCTCCTCGCATATCATGTGATCCTGGTACAAGGTTTAAAAATTACAGCAAATTTCGCCGGAATTTTTCCGCGTCGAATACGCCGGGTTCGAAACCTCCTCGCGTATCATATGATCCTGGTACAAGAATTAAAAATTGCAGCAAATTTCGCCGGAATATTTCCGCGTCGGGTGCTCTCTGTTTGAGACCTCCTCGCATATCATATGATCCTGGTACAAGGTTTAAAAATTACAGCAAATTTCGCCGGAATTTTTCCGCGTCGAATGCGCCGGGTTCGAAACCTCCTTGCATATCATATGATCCTGGTACAAGAATTAAAAATTACAGCAAATTTCGCCGGAATTTTTCCGCGTCGGATGCTCTCTGTTTGAGACCTCCTCGCATATCATGTGATCCTGGTACAAGGTTTAAAAATTACAGCAAATTTCGCCGGAATTTTTCCGCGTCGAATGCGCCGGGTTCGAAACCTCCTTGCATATCATATGATCCTGGTACAAGAATTAAAAATTGCAGCAAATTTCGCCGGAATTTTTCCGCGTCGGATGCTCTCTGTTTGAGACCTCCTCGCATATCATGTGATCCTGGTACAAGGTTTAAAAATTACAGCAAATTTCGCCGGAATTTTTCCGCGTCGAATGCGCCGGGTTCGAAACCTCCTTGCATATCATATGATCCTGGTACAAGAATTAAAAATTGCAGCAAATTTCGCCGGAATTTTTCCGCGTCGGATGCTCTCTGTTTGAGACCTCCTCGCATATCATGTGATCCTGGTACAAGGTTTAAAAATTACAGCAAATTTCGCCGGAATTTTTCCGCGTCGAATGCGCCGGGTTCGACACCTCCTCCCGTATCATATGATCCTGGTACAAGAATTAAAAATTGCAGCAAATTTCGCCGGAATTTTTCCGCGTCGGATGCTCTCTGTTTGAGACCTCCTCGCATATCATGTGATCCTGGTACAAGGTTTAAAAATTACAGCAAATTTCGCCGGAATTTTTCCGCGTCGAATGCGCCGGGTTCGAAACCTCCTTGCATATCATATGATCCTGGTACAAGAATTAAAAATTGCAGCAAATTTCGCCGGAATTTTTCCGCGTCGGATGCTCTCTGTTTGAGACCTCCTCGCATATCATGTGATCCTGGTACAAGGTTTAAAAATTACAGCAAATTTCGCCGGAATTTTTCCGCGTCGAATGCGCCGGGTTCGACACCTCCTCCCGTATCATATGATCCTGGTACAAGAATTAAAAATTGCAGCAAATTTCGCCGGAATTTTTCCGCGTCGGATGCTCTCTGTTTGAGACCTCCTCGCATATCATGTGATCTTGGTACAAGGTTTAAAAATTACAGCAAATTTCGCCGGAATTTTTCCGCGTCGAATGCGCCGGGTTCGAAACCTCCTTGCATATCATATGATCCTGGTACAAGAATTAAAAATTGCAGCAAATTTCGCCGGAATTTTTCCGCGTCGGATGCTCTCTGTTTGAGACCTCCTCGCATATCATGTGATCCTGGTACAAGGTTTAAAAATTACAGCAAATTTCGCCGGAATTTTTCCGCGTCGAATGCGCCGGGTTCGAAACCTCCTTGCATATCATATGATCCTGGTACAAGAATTAAAAATTGCAGCAAATTTCGCCGGAATTTTTCCGCGTCGGATGCTCTCTGTTTGAGACCTCCTCGCATATCATGTGATCCTGGTACAAGGTTTAAAAATTACAGCAAATTTCGCCGGAATTTTTCCGCGTCGAATGCGCCGGGTTCGACACCTCCTCCCGTATCATATGATCCTGGTACAAGAATTAAAAATTGCAGCAAATTTCGCCGGAATTTTTCCGCGTCGGATGCTCTCTGTTTGAGACCTCCTCGCATATCATGTGATCTTGGTACAAGGTTTAAAAATTACAGCAAATTTCGCCGGAATTTTTCCGCGTCGAATGCGCCGGGTTCGAAACCTCCTTGCATATCATATGATCCTGGTACAAGAATTAAAAATTGCAGCAAATTTCGCCGGAATTTTTCCGCGTCGGATGCTCTCTGTTTGAGACCTCCTCGCATATCATGTGATCCTGGTACAAGGTTTAAAAATTACAGCAAATTTCGCCGGAATTTTTCCGCGTCGAATGCGCCGGGTTCGACACCTCCTCCCGTATCATATGATCCTGGTACAAGAATTAAAAATTGCAGCAAATTTCGCCGGAATTTTTCCGCGTCGGATGCTCTCTGTTTGAGACCTCCTCGCATATCATGTGATCTTGGTACAAGGTTTAAAAATTACAGCAAATTTCGCCGGAATTTTTCCGCGTCGAATGCGCCGGGTTCGAAACCTCCTTGCATATCATATGATCCTGGTACAAGAATTAAAAATTGCAGCAAATTTCGCCGGAATTTTTCCGCGTCGGATGCTCTCTGTTTGAGACCTCCTCGCATATCATGTGATCCTGGTACAAGGTTTAAAAATTACAGCAAATTTCGCCGGAATTTTTCCGCGTCGAATGCGCCGGGTTCGAAACCTCCTTGCATATCATATGATCCTGGTACAAGAATTAAAAATTGCAGCAAATTTCGCCGGAATTTTTCCGCGTCGGATGCTCTCTGTTTGAGACCTCCTCGCATATCATGTGATCCTGGTACAAGGTTTAAAAATTACAGCAAATTTCGCCGGAATTTTTCCGCGTCGAATGCGCCGGGTTCGACACCTCCTCCCGTATCATATGATCCTGGTACAAGAATTAAAAATTGCAGCAAATTTCGCCGGAATTTTTCCGCGTCGGATGCTCTCTGTTTGAGACCTCCTCGCATATCATGTGATCTTGGTACAAGGTTTAAAAATTACAGCAAATTTCGCCGGAATTTTTCCGCGTCGGATGCGCTCTGTTTGACACCTCCTCGCATATCATATGATCCTGGTACAAAATTTAAAAATGGCATTAAAACACGCATTTTTTCCGCATCCGATACATCATCTATCCGACACCTCCTCGCGTTTATGTGATCCTGGTACATAGATTCAATAATCGCTGTAAAATACGCGGAAATTTTTCATTGAAGCTAGTCTGGGCGTGGTCTATGGCATAGTGGACGGGACTCGTGGCTTTGTAATAAATTGTATTTTTTAATCTAAATTAAAAGTTAGTGTTGGAAACGAACTCTTGTAGATAAAATTTATAGTTCTTAAAAGAACCGTCATAATGGTATTGGGATGTTCTACAGTGACGTTGGAACATGGAGAGCATGCCGCCGGTTGGAATCTGAAACAAATTCAATAAATGATATAAGATCACAAGCAAATGACGGAAGCTCTTCTTTTTTTTCTTATTTTTTCTATTAATGAGCTGTTTTCAGTGAAATTTGGTTTTGACAAACCTCACTTACTTTAATTATTTTCAAATTCAGAAATGGTTGTCATTTAAAGCAACTAAGAAAACAAGTCTTTGGACTAAGCGTATCTCCTATCTTAAAATCATTAAATGAATACCAGTAATAGTGCCTATTAGTACTTACACACCCCTAGTAGTAGTTCAATATTTCTCGTGCGCATTCATGCTCCCGCCGCCTAACTTATTTCATGTGCTTCCAGGCTCCCGCCGTCTAATTTATTTCCTGCGCTTGCTTACTTCCGCCGTTAAACTTTTCCCCGCGTTTGTTTGCTTCCCCTGTTTAACTAATACACTTCTGGACAAAATTAAGGGACCACCAAATAAACTTGAAATAACTTTTTCAATTTACAAGTTATTTTTGATAGAGTTTTCACATGTCATAAATTGACGTTTATTAAACACGATTCAAATAGTGTGCCATGAAACAATTAACAATAGCAAGGCATTCTCTGCTAGGAAACGAAAAGTCAACAAAAAGGCCTAATTGTTGACACCTTTTTCAGTCATTTAATTAATAAAGCGTGCTTTTTGTTTCGAAAATTAGTGAATTTGTTTGCATTAAGTTAATTAAATATGTCTAGACGCCATTGTAGACCAGAAGATGTATCCCAAATGATTATTCTTCTTCGTGAAGGATATTCACAGAGAAAAGTTGCTGGGATTCTAAATACCAGCAAATCTGTGGTACAGAGGGGCGCAGCACGGTTCAGAAACACTGGTAGTTTCAAAAGAAAACGCGGATAAGGTGCTAAAAGAAAAACAACACGCAGAGAAGATTGCTTTGTCGAACTTCAGAGTTTAAGAAAGCGGTTTGTAACATCTCGTGAATTAAAAAATGATCTTTGATTAGCCACTGGAAAAGAAATTTCTACCAAAACAGTAAGAAGAAGACTAAAAGAAGTCAATTTGTCTGCTAGAAAACCAGCAACCGGTCCAACTCTCACAGCTACGCACAAAAGAAATCGCTTAAACTTTTGTCAAAATCATCAAGGTTGTGACGAGGGGCAGTGGAACTCCGTTTTGTTTTCGGACGAGTCCAGATTCCTTCTAAGCAGGAATAATCGCCGTGCTCTTGTCATACGAAGACCAGGCGAGCGATTTGTACCATGTACCATTCGAGAATTTGACAAAGTTGGTGGGGGGTCTGTAATGGTTTGGGGTGGCATACAATTTAATGGTCGTATAGAATTGGTTTTGATACGAAATTGGTCGCTAACAGCAAGAAGATATAGAGACGAGATTATTATACCTCATGTTCAATCATTTGCCGAAAATTTCGGCAGTGGATTCATATTTATGCAAGACAACGCCAAACCTCATACAGCTAACATTGTTACAGCTACGTTGGGAGATGCAAATATCCAAAGTTTGGAGTGGCCTGCCAAAAGCCCTGATCTCAATCCTATTGAGCATCTCTGGGATCAATTGGGCAACAAAATTAAAACGCACCGAGACCACCAGTAACACTTGATGAACGCTCTAACATGCTTGTTCAAGAATGGGAACAGATACCTCAAGAAAGTATACGAAACTTAATCTCAAGCATGCCAAGAAGATTAGCAGCGTGTACTGCTGCAAGAGGAAGGCATACACGCTATTAATAATTTTAGTTTTGTTAACTTGTTAGAAATTAAGATAAAGTTCATAAGAAGACCAATGGTATTTTAAAGATTTAAAGTATTTTAAAGTTTGTTAAATTTAATAGCCCTTAAATCAACTAAACTGTAAGGAAACACAAATTTATATATTTATTCGTTTCATTAAATCCCGTTTTAAATTTATTTTGGATTTTACTGGTGGTCCCCTAATTTTGTCCAGAAGTGTATTAAGAATGAGGATCTACTTAAATTTTTAATAGAAAAGCAATATTATATGACCGACACTGCACATTGGTATTTGTTAACGCATTTGTTACCAAAATGAAGACACTTGCAATAAATACAAAATGTTTACATTTGATTGTAGAATAAAGTTTAGAGATGTGTACAGAACTGCACCAATACATGTAAAATTTTCACAAAATATTAGTATTAGCTTCCAAACACAATATTTGTTACTAAATAAATGGAAAAATCTTCTGTATGAAATAATATTTAATCAACAATTTATATAACATGTTTACATTTTGTCTATAAAATTAATTTAAACAATTTGTGGTAACACATTTACTATTATTATTTGTATTTCAAAGTGTAACGTATTACTCCAAACATTATTCTACAATCAAGTGTGAACTTTTTCTATGTATTGTTGGTGTCTTCATTTTAGTAACAATTTGTATATATAAATTCTATGATTGTGTTAACAAATACTGTTTTGACCAATCACTATTGAGAGACAAGACTGGTCAAAATTTGTGACTTAACGATTATTGTTATTTAACGATGTCGTTATGAGTTACAGAATCTTAGACGACTTTAATAATCAACAAATACAATACAAACAGTTTAGAGCTAGTTCTTTTGTATGCGCACCGTTTTTTTCCAAGACCGTATATTTTTCAAAATACTTTGTTTTTTTTTTGGGTTTGTAGTACAAAACGTAAAACTAATAGATAAGCAGGAATGAACACAGATTACAAAATAATTATGATAAAAATTTGAAACTACGACTAAAATTTAAAGATAAAATTAAGAGCACGACAATTAAGGATGGAGCACTAGAAAATATGTGTACATGTAGCCTAATAGAAGAAGATAAAATATACATGTGGTAGGAAAAAAAATGTCAACCAGATAAAAAGAAATCGTTAATGGATGTTCGTAAAACGAAATAAAGAAGCGACGAACCGATTTAATCATTATTTGAAATTAAAGCGAAATATTTAAGCCTACAGATGTTATAATGTTTAAGCTCTACAATGCACGTGCGGTGTATATTTTGAGAATTTCTAAATTTAGCGTATGCCAAAAAAGTTGTTTTAAAAACAGAAAGTGTGTTTCTTGTAGGCCGATAAAAATTTGCGGCCGGAATGAAAATCGACAGATCGAATCCAAACACGCAACAACAGAACAGGTCTGCCCACAGCGGAACGTGAAATTGTCAATTATGTCGGTTTATTTAAAAACTATCGACGCGGAGAATTTCTAAACACGTTGAACTCGCGTTTTTGTTGCAGAGCTCGTGGCTCACTGGCGAAATCTGAAGGAGCGCGTGAGCACAATGCAAGAATACCGAGAGCTGCAGAAGGAGATTCTGTCTTTGAAAGACACGTTGAATGCCATGAAGAAGCCGGCACCAACAGATCCGATTATTGTTAATTCAGTTGACGACCTTGCAGGCGACATCGATTTTTATTCGGTGAGTCGATTTGTTTTATTACGTCTCTTTGTTTGTGTTTACTGCAATTTGCATCTTGATTTGTTTTCGTTTCAAGAGAGAAGCTGACGACGCATACATTAATTCGTGTGTACGCAACTTCAATATTTGTCCGTTTTTAAAAGTGAATAAAAACAATTAGGAACGCGTTCATTTTCTGAACTTCCTCTTTGCCTCGCCTTCAGACTTTTGTTACTTACCCGCAGTAGATCGTTAGTATAAATTTTTAAGAAACACACCCGGTTCTCTCACTTGAATATAAAGCAATAAATTTCCCCACGCATTTAAATATTTACAAACAAATTCTGAGCAACCGATACATTATGATAATTTATTACTTTTCCTTGCAATTGAAAAATTGAAAATTCTAATGTTTTGTTTTTTTTTTTCCCGCCACAGACCGAACTTATTTATATGGATGAGCACAAGAAAAAGTTATTAAGTCTAAATATAGCTGTTCATCGCTTTATTACGGTCAACAAAGATTATAATTCATCGTTCTTGAAGTCCGACATTTCAGAACTTTATCATCTGTGGTATGATATACATGGCAGGTAATTACAGACATTAATGGTACACCGGATGTAAACGAAAAGTTCGCTTTTTTAAATTCTATCAGAATCGAATTTTATTTTTCAAACGAGACCTGTGCCCAATTTCTTCGTACTAATTTAACTATCTATTTGAGAGATTAATGGCCAGTTGCACCAAACACTTACCCTAATGTGACATTTGAGATTGCCCAACATTGTGTAAGTCATGTTATAAGTGTTGGCTACATTTTTTTTTTTTTTGGTAAAATATTGGCAAGTATTGCCTCAGAGGGCATTCACTCACCCTTTGGTTGGATCTCTCTTTTCCTCCTTCCTTTCTCTCTTTCTCGAGCACTTCAGAGCTGAGAGTAAACGTCTTAACATTGGGGCACCCCTTTTCGATTTGATAAGGTATTCAGCTAGCTGTTTTCCTACATCACCGGCCCCCTAACAGTGTTGCTACACTGTGACTGTTTCCCGGCGATGTCGTACTTCTGCTGACAATACAACACCATCCTCGACGAGTGCCCAGGACTCCGCCACGCCCGACAGTCCCTACACTTCGCCAAGTCTAGGTCGAAGTATTGCCAAACTATCTTTACCAAGACATCGCCATCTCGAGGCCGATATTATCTCTGGCAAGTTATCGCCTTCTCAAGGCCGATATTCCACAGAAAACCCTTATCAAACATCCAATACATTTTATTTACAACACTTGCGGGCGCGAGTATTTTTTGTACGTTTACCACTCAAAGCTCACCAGGAGACTGCCCGCTCTACCTTCTCTTTTTTTATATCCTTTGCCTAAAACGTACATATTACCAAACGTGCTCGTGATTTACGGATATACTGAGAATGCATAAGCTTTATTAAATTTTAAACTTCTTAATTAAACAATGACAACATAAGTGACGCTTAAATATAAGTTGAATTTAAGTGTTTGGGTACAACTGGTTAAGAATATGTCAAAGAGTTTCTTCACTCTTAGGTACAATGTGGAAAATAATTTTTATCCAAAGGTTAATTAATATCCATATCGCGAAGAAATCGGGCATTAATGAATATCAATGAGTATAACATAGAACAAAGTCCTCGAAAAAAGTTAATAGTTAACCCAATATACTATAATAACTAAAAAATTTTGTAAATTTCTAGACTTTTAAATTATTTTTAAAAATTTGTTATAGTTATAGTTGTTAAAATGAAAGTCAATTGATTTAAAATGATCGATAATTTTCAAAAATAACTTTGAATACAAAATACGTTTTAGTTCTTTAACGCGAATACTTTTCGTTTACCCCCTTTATACAGGCTGATTCTGGAATAGACCGACAAGAAAAATCCTGATGAAAGAACATGGAAAAAAAGTTAAAAAAATTCTATACAACAATTTATAATTAATTCAAAACTTGCACGTTTTACCCATGCATAAGATAAGAACCAAAAGATTACATTTTTATAAACGCACAATAAACGTTTATGGTGTTACGCAGAGAATCAAAGTCGTCCAGTTGTGCAACTTGACCGTGAACTAATAACACACAGATGCACAGCTGATGATGAATGCGTCCTACAAGTGTGGAGCATTCTACACGGAGAAGAAAACAATAGTATTCATTAACACAATTGTATAATTTATCTTTACAAATTTTTACTAAAATGAAAACACCTACAATAAATAGAAAATGTTTACATTTGACTGTAGAATAATGTTTGCAGTAAAATGTTACACATTTTTAAGAAAATCGTGTAACAAATAATAATAAAACCTTTTTTCAAACGCTGTTATTACAGAAGTTTGAAAAGCGTTAAAAATTTTAGGGAAAAGAAGTTTGAAGAGCATCAAAAATTAGGGAAAAGACGAAGAAAAATATATAACAAATAAAAATATAAAATTCGTTTCAATTGTAGGGTTCTAGGCTAAGAATTTATGCCCTGCGGTTTTAAAATGATTAATACATTGAATTTCCTTTAAAAACATGGGCAGTCAGTTATACAGGGTGTCTCAAAACCTACGTCTTTAATTAAAACTGCAGGCATCTCATTATAATAATAATCTGAACGCTATTGCTCAAAAATGAAAAACTAACCTACCACAAGCGCGTGCAGTTCCTTTCTTTTGAAATCTCTGCTTACTTTATGACTTGTCAAGGCAAGTCCGCGTTCAATAAAAAGCAATAACTGCAATAAATTTTTTATTTACGTTTGAAAGAATTAGGTCGCGCGCGTCATCGACAATATGCGAAATAAAAAAAAATATACAGTACGGCACAAAATGCATATCAAACGTGTTGTCATACCTGTGCATTGATTATGACCTTAGATTTTTAGTAAAGTTCACTTCTTGTTCTTGGCACTGATTTAACAAAGCACTATGTCCATCAGTTCCTCATTGGAATACACATGAGCCATATTTGTTTATTATTTACACTTCAATTAAGTTATGTACACAGATATTTACACGAATTAAACTAACACAAAACAAACTACACACTACGTAAATTTGATAAATAATACTAAGCCTATTTATGTTTTTAAAAATTTATTTTAACCTCAGTCTTTTATAAAATACAAACGCACTCGCTCGGACTGAATTTTCTCAAAAGCTGTTATCCAGCACTTCGTCTTTCATTCTAACCCCCTCCCTAATGTAAGCATCTGTGAATTTATGACAGCATGATAATAATAATAAAAACAAACAATAAAGTACGAGGAACGAAACTGAGCCAGCTGAATTTTATTTTATGACAGTGCAATTGTTACCAATAAATCGCCAAGGCGAATGTAAGTAAACGTTTCTGAAAATTCCGAATTATTTTAAACCAGAATAAAATTTTCATCACGAAAACTAATTGAGCCACTCGTTTCTTGGATTTAATTAATATTTATCAACATTTTTAGTAAACATTTATTTTCGTCTTATTAATGAACATGAACATAACATTTTGCAGTTTACAGTGTTAAGGTCGATGTACTGTCATGAAAATGAAACAAATATGTGCATAATTGTGCTACGAATTCAGTTTGCTTTTAAATTTTACTTTGAATAAATAAGCATAAATGAAGTAGTAATAAATAATTGCAATTGTCGCAGGAGATCTCCCGGCAGCGCGCGTGAAGACGTGCTTATTTAAAATCCTGGCGAAATTTTTTTGCGAATGACAAACATGACCTAGCCCAACAGACACATCTCGGCGTTTATTCATTTATGGCCACAAAAAATACCAATTCTGCACAGCTGAGACATTTAAATCCATTTAAACCGCCAACCAGCGTTACTAAAACAATTTCTTAGAAAACGAAAACTGATTTTTACCGGAGTTATTATTTACTTTTTCCCTATTGTCGTAAGACAAAATTTGTTTCTTTTTTTTGACTAATATCTGTGGTTTCAATTAAAGACATAGGTTTTGAGACACCCAATATAGTTTCATGCACATGTAATTAGTTCCATGTTCATATTTCGTTAGTTTATGGATTGGATATAAATAAGAGCCCTTTTCTCTAGTTTCATAATAATTCACACTCTTATTTTCATACGTATAGGCCGTATGATATTAGTAAGTTATGAGTCTTATGGCCGGTTGCACCAAATGCTTAAGCGGAGCTTAAATTTAAGAAATGTTTATAATGTGACATTTGTGTTAGACAACGTAGTGTAAGTCATATTCTAAGTGATGCTTAAAGTTAAGCAGAGCTTAAGTGTTTGGTGCAACTGGCCATTAAACATAGAACGACACGGTTTGCAGAAGGATAGCTTGTACATAATTCTGAGTTCTTTTTTGGACAATGTATTGGCATATGTGCATAAAAATTTCCGAAGTAAACCGTCCTTAACATGGCTAAACTCGTAACGTATGTAACAAAAGTTTTGGGAAAATTTTTCGTATTATTTTTTCCTATTGCAAAGTAAACCTTCAACTTACCATTGGATATGGAGAATCTGTCAAGTTTCCTCTACATTTGTGTTCACAAAGTTGTACAAAATGACTTGCAAGCTAGGAATGCGGAAATGTATTTACAACTTGGTTGGCCAAATGCCCAAACGTGATGTCGTCGCCATTTATAGAAACCAAAGTTTTTCTAAGACAACAATTTCTCGAGTCATTAGGGAATGTGAGGAAGGTTTGCCGTGCATGAATCTTCCCAAAACGGTCTGCCCTCGAGTTTTGAATCATTCAAGGCTTCAAAACTTGATTGGATCTGCAAAAACTAGAAGAGGAGTTTCAACGAGACGACTAGGCCGAAGATTTCACCTATCTCATATGACAATCAAGAGGGAAATTAACAGAAATCATTTGAAATTTAGAAAACGACGAAAGTGTCCAAGGTGCTGCAGACATTTAAGACGAGTACATTTCACAGACAATGCTATGACGAAAAATATTTTATATTATCTAACTCCGAAATAAAAGGAACGAAGGCTTTTGTACAGACAACATTGAAGACGTTCCTAATGGTGTAATGTATAAGAAAAAAGCGAAATTCGAGGACAAGATATGGTATGCCATTTCGGAAGCTGTTACTTCAAGACCTTATATAGGGAGAGTTAGGGGTGAAGCTATAAATGCAGACATTTATATTAGATGATATTATGCTCTGGCCGGATCTGGCATCGTGCCATTATGCAGGAATAACCCAAGATTGGTTAAGGCAACGAAATATACCATGGAGACCTAGAGAGGATAACGCTCCGAATGTTCCCCAGGCTCGTCTTATAGAAGAGTTTTGGGCTTTACTCGGCAAAAAAGTTTACGACGGTGGGTGGGAAGTCCAAAATGAAGAAGAGCTACGAACGAAAAATCTACCAAAAGTTTCAAGAGTGTAACCCACCTACCGTCCAAAAGCTAGTGAGAGGCATTCGCACTAAATTGCGAACCATTGAAACCCATAGCTCTTTAGCTGCTCTGTAAAACATTATAGTTTTTGTTAAATCTTCACTAAATAGTTTTCTTTGAAAAAAAACTGCTGCTTTAATGTTGTGAGACTGAAGCAGCCACACAGTATTTAGTTTGTTTTTTTACGTAGAGATTGGATGTGTGAATTCCTGTCTAAATTTTCATCTACAGGGATTCCCAGGTACTTAGCATTTTTACTTAATTCCATTTTGCAGCCGTTCAAGGTAATATGTTTCGATGACTCTTCATTGGGTTTAGGCATGAATATTAAGGAGGTAGTTTTCGCTTTGTTTAATACCATTCCGTTCGAGTTGTACCAGCCCTGTGCCCTCTGCATAACTCCAGCATTAGTTTTCACCACATCCATAAAAGTTTGCCCTTTTACCCCAAAGATTGTGAAGCAATAATTTTGCTACAAACAAATGTAAACTTTTTTAAGGTACACGTAGAAATATATCTGATTTTTTTCTAAAAATTTCTACAATTGTGTTAACAAGTTCTCCCTCCATTTTACGTAATATTGTATATTAGTATAATTTGTCTTTTATAGTAATAGAATCTGTTTCGCATTGATCGGCGCACACAAAACG
The DNA here is from genome assembly GCA_039766575.1 of Serrognathus titanus. Classification (NCBI taxonomy): domain Eukaryota; kingdom Metazoa; phylum Arthropoda; class Insecta; order Coleoptera; family Lucanidae; genus Serrognathus; species Serrognathus titanus. The sequence continues at coordinate 4,282,259 of CM077916.1, read as the reverse complement.
AAATTATAATAATTAACAAACCAAACAGATTACGAATCTGTTCACTGATTATAATGTTTTAAATTCTGGTTGTCATCACCATTTCTTTGTTATTAGTAAAGCCTATTATTATTAAAGCATCGACGATAAACCATTAAAACCGATGTTTATGACGGACACATTGTTTGTGGAAATAAAAATGAAAAAGAAATACTAGGAATTCTTAAGACGAAGATTTGTGTTGTAGTGATTTATTAGTTCACGTGTCAAAGCATGTTATCCTTACACAATGTACGGAATAATTTACTTAAGGGGTTATGCATGCCAATTCCGTTTAAAGGTCAAGTTCACACCCGACGTCGCGCTGTAACAATCATAAACATTTTTATGACTATATCATCATTTTGGGGATAATTTTTCTGGAAAACTAAACTTTTTTCCAATGTTTTATGATCTCTATTCTTTAGCCATTTTTTTTTCTTTGTCGATCTATTCAAGAATTTCCAAGTAGATGCTTTATTCGAGTGTATATTATTATTATGATTATTATTTGCTGTAGTGCCTGTGATAGAATTGCTCAATTAAAAGATTTACGCCAAACCTGGCAGTTACTAGAAACCCGTTTAGAGCAATTGCGCGGAGACTTGTCGAAAGATGAGGAGACCCTTGGCGTCCTAGATTCGGCCCTGGAAGGCGGCGGGTCAGGCTCCCTGTCCGTTCAGATGGCAGCATCCATACGAGACGTCGATAAGTTGCTCTCCGACACGCACATGCAGGTGTGAAACGAAAAACAACAAGAAAATCCGCCGGGTAAAGCTAAGAAACGTTCGCGTTTTTTTTTTCAGGGTTACAAAGTTCCGGAGCTGTTTATGGAGGGTTCGTTTTCGGACAGTGGGATTTCAGATGAGGGCTCGGAACATGAATTGGGCGAAAGGGCGCATCGACTAACGGCCATTAGGCGTCTTGTACGTCAGCTAGAAATCATGATGTCGCCGGAGAGCGAGGCCAGAATTCGAATGAGCGAGCGTTTGAGTGCCACCGAAGAAGATTTGAAAAGCCTTCAGACGAAATGCCGCGCCCTTGTTACAAGAACAGCTGCTGCGGATAATGCATTACAAAGGTAAGAAGTTTTCAAAACAAATGTAATAACAATTTTAAGTTGCAAAGTTTTATTTAATTTTTTAAAGTAGTCTAAAAATTATTATAATTTTTTAGCTTTGAATTTGACAAGTTTCTTTAGCACTCAATATATTACCACTTTTAAATAATCAAAAAGAAACAGATTTTTCTTTCAAAAAAAGAAATTGAAAATTGCTCACGCAGATGAATTTATCAAAATCATTAATTTTTAAGGTGTTTTTAAAACATAGGAGTCATTAGGTCACAATTGTTGATTACGATTTTCCTGTAATTTGGCAATCCTGTAGTTTAGGGATCTACAAATGCACAAATGTAAACAAATTTATAGGTTATGTTGACTTCAATGTTTTACCATTGGATGCAATTTCTATACTTAATGATATACTCAATGAATCCTGAAGGATTTGTTGAGTGTATCATCGAAATTGTTTGAAGGATTTGTTGAGTGTATTATCGAAATTGTTTCACTAATAATAATTAAAATAAAGTAGAAACAAATTTACTGCGCATGCGCACACTGGTAGATCCGTAAATTGCTTTTAATTGCATTTATAATTAATAGCAATTAGTAATTAGCCATCACCAAGTAACAATTGGGATAATTAAAAAAATACAAAATCCTACCTTGCACTTGTAGGCTTGACTTGCATCCAGCGATTAACTCCAGACACTTCCATCACTCACATAAAAAAAAGCCATAATTTTAACCCACACTTGTGCATTAATTTTCTACGAAATTAATGCGCAGTTATTCGAACCAAACCAAAATTCCAATAATTGCTTAAATACGACCGGCATCGACAGATGAAAACACAAAACTGCAGAAGTGCAGAAACTACTCATCCTGAAACTATGTGCTCTTTGCCCTGGCATTTGTTTTTTTTTTTTTGTTTAATTGATAAGACGAGTTTACACCTGAAAAAAAAACGCTCAATTACTATTGCATAAATAATTCGTTCGAGAATTTATTAATTAATACTAAATTCCAAAGTTGTTTGTGTAAAGCAATGTTTTCAAGTCGGCCATTTATGTGTGTGTGTGATTGTTGCTTTACTGTATAAAGAATTGGGTTACGTAAATATGGGGCCAAATTGCATAAAAATAAGAATTCATAAGCAAACTTGTTTAAAGCCGAATTTTCACTTACGTAATATTTATTGCAGCTACGTTTATTGCCAAAGAAATATTGCTTCGATGAATTTACATTAGGCAATAAGTTGCGCGAACAAAAGTGTACCCATTAAATTTTTTAAATGTTGGTCATTTTGATTTGTATTTGATAAAATTCTGAAACAGAAATAAATAAAGGGCGATCGAGTGGCTTAGGGGTTAGCATAGCCGACTTTGCAAGTCGTGTCGCTCGGCGGTGTGGGTTAGAAACCCACCAAAGCCATGGATGTTTGTGATTTACTAGAATGACTACATCCAAAAGGCAAAATGTGCGGATGCTAGCGCAAGGCAAAGCAAGCAAAAATAAATAAGGGCGGTCAACCTAATCGATTTTGGAAAGTCGTGTCGCTTGGTGGTTTGGGCCATCACCAGGGCCATGGGTGTTTGTGCTGCCTAAAGATTGAGACCCAGCTACAAATACATAGCAAACTGTCTGGAATGGCATTTGCCGATAAGGCAGTAAGCGTATACCACGCAAAGCAAGCAATAAATAAATAAAAAACAAAAAGTTGTGGAACAATGACTACTAAAGTTGTTGCTGCATTACTAAGTATTTGTGGACTACCATTTTATATACCCCACCCATAACTGTGACCAATTTTATAATAAAATCCCCAAGTAATTATTAGAATTGCAAGCAATTTATTGGGCGAAATAAATAGAACAGGTTCTATCTGTATGTAAAAGTTGCAGACAATTTATTTTCTCAAGTAAATTCAAAATTGCAGGTAATTTATTGGATAGTGGAGATCCAGCTTTATTAAGTAAGGGGCTTCTAATGTTACTGCCTCTCTTAAATATGTAGAAAACTTGAAAAATTTACAGTTTTTTTGTACAAGAGGGCACTTTTCTAAATATTTGAATTGAAACCATTACTTGACGTATTATAAAAAAGAAATTAGCAGTTTTTGCAGGAAAAACGCTTTATAATTTAGGCACCTGTACAAGGTGACCCAAACCTCTGGAAATGTCCAAAAATGCCCTTTTATATATGTACATATTATCAAAAAAGTTGTGCGGGTTGCGCATAATTTAAAATTATGGTGTTTCATTTTTCAGCAATACCGTTCAGATTTGGAGAATCAATATCTTTTATAATGAGACACCTACAGTTTTAATTAAAGACGTAGGTTTCGAGACACCTATATAGTGTTCCATTTAAAAAATCATAAGTTTAGGTCTGTAACTTTTAAATGAAGTCATTTTTAATTATGCAGAATGGAAACCCACACAACCTTTATTAAGAAATATTTTTGATAAAATGTATATAAAGGCTTTTTCTTTTTTGAGATACCCTGTTGTATATTAGTAACGGATCAGACTTACATACATTATTGTATTCATTTTAAAAGCTGTACGAAGTATTGTACACATTGATGAACGTTTTAAAGTTACTTGGGAAGGCTAGCAATTTATTTGTAACTTATTATTACTGTTATTTGGAATTGTTGAAAAGTTTGAAAAAAATTTAATTATACGAGTGCGTACGCGGCTTTAAAATAAATTTTTTTATGATTTTGTTACAGCGGTCAAGTATTTTTGGCTGTTTCGGATGCAGGAGATCCAGGGGAGTTTCCGAACGGTACGTCTTGGATTAAAAGGGTAACACGCATGTCGATACCATTTCAGATAGCCTTGATGGCTCTCATATGCGTAGCGTGCCTATTAGAACCGCATTGTTGTGACAATATGAACACGTTTTCTTTGTCGCTGACTCCCCATTTGCACTATGTGAGGGGACCTCCTCCCGTGTAAACGAACGCGGGGGCTATTTGTTTATATTTATTAAGATAAATGTTTATAGTGCAATGTTTTCTACGTGTTTTTTTTCTTAGTACTAAAAATTAAATTATTACAGTACTATTTATTAATATAATATTTATATGATACCAGTAATGCATACGATTATATAACATGTTGTTATATCTGTAAATATGAGGCGTTTTAAACAGTAAAACAGATCTGAAAGTAATGAAATCTTAAATTAAGAAATCAATTGTTCAGCCTATTTTTAAACCTATGCCAGTTTTAGATTAAGAAGGGGTTTAAACCAGTAGTGTGTATATACACATATTTTTGTTAAATAAAATGTAATATTTTTAGCACCTTCTGGTGTTTCGGTGTGTGCTTTTGCAGCACAAGTTGGCACTTTTTTAAAATTTACTAAAAATAATTCCATTTCGGTTCTATCTTTACCATGCAGCAGCAGAGGTCAGACTCGTGGCGTTCGTTAATTAGGCGTAAAATGCATTTATTTTTTTGATGTCGGTCCAAAACGAACGCCACTGCATTAAAAAAAAACCTAAAAAAATATAGTTTTTTTTTTAGATTTAAGTCTTAGTTGTTAATTGTCATTTGTTATAAATAAATGATATGGCGGTGGTATAGCTATAGCAATACATAAAATATTTTTGGAAAATGAATGTTATACCCCCGGATATATCTGCTCAGTGTATCTGTATTATTATAGACTTAAGTAGATAATTTAATTTAGTTAGTATGATAAAAGGCGAATTATTTTTATGTAGCAGCCTTTAGTATAAGCAACACATTTTTTTAAATGTTTTTATGAGTGGGGGCATTTATCAATTAGTTACCCACCATTTTTCTACCACCAACTCGCACGAATTCACAAGAAGAAGACCCAGGCAGTTCTTAAACTTTCACGTGTGACTACGCATATATTTTTTTGTTTTTAAAAAAAGAGAGTCACTGAAAAATTTTTAGGACTGCACTGTATCCCATAGGTACCTGCACTTCACACGTCACCTATACACATATATGTTTGTATGGGGTGTTCTTAAACAGTAATTGCTTGCGTTAATCACGTGATTTGCAGGTATTTTAATGGTATGGCATAAATAGAAAAGAAAAAAATCGAATCTAGTCACATCATGTTCAAGAGAGTGAAAGGTGTTGTAGATCAGCGCCATCTCTCGCTACATTAATCAAGCTTAAAAAGAAATTGAAATGCCAAAGGACGTTTCCCAAATACAATTTGACACTCAGCACGCCTTTTTTTTTACACACAATTGACGCTAATGGTTCGCGTTAGCACACTCAAACATCACTGACGGCACATTTACGTATAAATGACGAAAAGTCGTCGTTTTCTTATAAACCCATTAACGACTTCGGATAATGAGAGTTCCGTCCTTCTTCAAAACTCCACCACCAAAACGGGTCGCAACTTAAAAGAGAGAAAAAAAACTAGACAGTGGAGGAAGAAGAAACAAACGTTTTTAAACTAATTGAGGGAGTTTACTTTTTGCACAAAAAACTGCCACCGGTGAAGTATTATAGTTTTTTTATGCCACCATTTTACCGTGGCGCTATTATATCTATCTATGTTCGTTATACACTTTTATGTCTGTGGCATGCTTACACTAATCATTTTGCTATTATTTTTTATTACTATATTGTTATTATTATTAATACAGAGTGTGAATATAATACTACATACTTGTGGAGTGTACTTGCAAATTTGCAAGTTACTATTATTTTTTTTGCCATGCCACACTCTGTATCTTCATATTTTAATTTAAATTTACTTAATTAGTGTTGTTAGTTCATTAATTTGTAACAGCGCGTTTACAACAGGAGCATTCATTTCTTTCTGTGCATCCACTGTTGTAAAGGCGCGTCGCATAGACTAATATTTTATTAAATAATATAATAGGGTGTTATCTACTGCAGAATGCAGTTTCACGTGACGTGTCTAATTTCTTGAAGCAGTAATTTAATTGAAGGCGTAGTAAAAAGTGAGATTGCATTCTGTGGTAAGGTAGAAGTAGCAACAAAAAAAAAACTAAACAATAAAAAAAAGGATGTGGAAGTAATTTGCGCGCTTGTTATTTTTTGACGACAGTGTACCTCAAATTCAAGGCAATTGCGTTAATTAAGTTGTTTTTTTTTTCAATTTATTTAAAAGAATGACGTGCACTGTCGTGATAATAATAGTGTTGAGAATAATAAATAACAAGCACGTACACCAAAAATCTAAACAAAAAAAAATAATTATAATCTCAACTGATTAATAAAGGAACGGGCATACTATTCTTCTCTTTGGATTTTACTTTATATTATACTGTCAACTTCCACAATTTTCGTAACAAATTAAATTAACAAAGGATCAATCACTGCCCGGCCTTAAGTAGTTAATTTTTAATTGTTTAAGTAATGGCAAACGCAGTGCAATTTTTTTTAATCGAAAATTTTCAAACATATCAAACTATTCACTTATGCGTATACCGATGCATTTGTTTTAACTTTATGTGGCGTTTTATACTTTTAGTATGTATTTTGAATAAAAATTTTCAGTTGAAGTTGTTTTTCATTTATGCCATCGTCCCTCCTCCCCCCAAGAAACGTTGAACTAAAACAGATAGAACAATCTTTCTTTATGTCGCAGAGAAAAACGCAATTGCATTTAATTAAGGCCTGTAGACTTTGTCACTGTGACGTTTCTGGTTGAAGCTGTACAGTTACAGTGCAAAAAAGAAATTTAAAAAAAATAACTAGAATATTCCATCAACGTGATAACATCAGGTCCAGCCGGTATATGTTATAAACAGAGACCAAACGAGTTTAGGCAGCGCGCAGATGTGCAATTCGATTTCCAATGTCCTCCGGCCATTGTTATTCTGCGCGGCCTAAGAAAGTTTCGTCTCTGGTTATAAATAAACATCTCTTGACATCGTAATGTATAGAAAAAAATGATTTACATTACAGACTTATAAGCAATATTATAGGCAACCAATTTACCGTAAATCTTCAAATACTGAGAAATTAAAAAAAAACTATTAAACAACAATTCTAATGTGATCTTAGCCACAGACTTCATCTGAACTGGAATACTCTTATATCTAGTGCGCACTTAGAGGATCTTCATCTCGCTTTATCACTTGAGGTTAAAACAAGAAGCAAGTACACTGAGTACAACCGGTGCAGGGAAATCGAAGACGCTATTGTATTCAATAGAAGTTGTTGGTAATTACAGAAAATTTAAAAAAAAAACAACGAAAACGTGACCTAACAATGTCAAGCAGCCTCTCCTTATTTGTTGGTCGACTTCATACATAAGTACTAGTAGATTAAAATATTAAAAATCGGCTTCAGGAAAATTGAACAGCCCTGTAACATTTCCGTTTTACGTAAATACTTCTGCACTAATAATATCATGTGTTCAAAAAGTAATTGCATACGGTTTGGCTGTGGAAGACAAAAGTAATGTCTACTATAAGCTACAGAAATCGTTAACTGTCATCACTGGAGAGCGGCCAGTTTTAGACGTGGAGACATAATTGTTGAAAATTAAAAAAAAAAAATTCCCACTTCTATCTTAAAAAAGATTTGTTTGTAGCTCCACTTTGGAGAAGTAAAAGTCCTACACTAATATAACTTTTGTGTTATAATAAATTGTTGTAAGTGTGAAGATTAAGTTTCAACACTCTGTTGTACATCTTATGTAAAAATTTACTCTACAACAGACTGTGGAGGTTTTATTTTCACATTTCGTTGTGTAAAATTGTGTAAAACTCTAATAGAATCGCAATGAAGTTGTCTACAATTTGAAAACGATTCAATTACTAACTCGTTAGAAAAAAATACCATTGGATATGTTAACATCTTACACAAATTGTTGAATAATCTTGAAGTGGGGTGTAATCACGTGATTATTTGCGTCTTCTTATTGGTCGTTTAATTCGGATGACGATTAGGTGGCGTACGTGACTCTGTGAAGAAACAAGAACAGACTTGTCTGTGTTTGACTGTCGCCTGTTCTATTTATAATGAATGAATTTGTGAAAACTAAACTGTACAGCGCTGCAGAAATTATTGGAAGGTAAATAGGAATGTTTCTAAATTAAATATTCCTTTACCTTATTTTTAACGTCTATAGATGACCCAAGCCTGAACGTGTCAGAATGAATTCTGCCGTATTCCAACCTGTGAATTTCTTCACAAGATCTGCACGTATCAAGACAAGATCGAATCCACATCTTTTTTTGTTTACATAAAGTTATAATTCGCATACACAATATCAATATAAGTATTAGTTTCCAAACACTGTATTAAATATTTGTCAATTTTTGCTAAATAAATAAACCTTCTATAGGAAACAGTATGCAATTCAACAATTTATTTTCCACGTGTGGTAAGTTTATTTTGAAAATTCAATTCTAATGGCTTTTACAATAAAATACAGATATTGCTTTTGCTTTCCATGACCAAACCTTATGTAATGACTTTTCGAAGTCACGGTATAACTATGATTTTGCACAGAAGATCAAGTTTAAAATTAAATTTCCAAAAACAGTGATGGTTACACTACGCAGTTGTGTGGATGCATCGCCATCTTTTGCTCAAGGAACTAAAAGCCTTTAGTAGTTGGATACGGGCTGCTCACTCGTTGAATATTTAGCTATAGAGGGAAGGAGGGTCACTTTTATTACTTTCTTACATTACCTTTTGTCCTCGTCGTTACCGTGCAGAAAATACATATAGCGACTTACAATCATCAACGAGCAAGAAGAACTTAACTATTCCCTTTTTATTTTCTAAAGTTTTTTACACCTCATATACAGGTGTCCCTTATAACGTTCCTTGCATCAATTAGACCAGAAAATTATTTCGAGGTTCTTACTTTTTCACTTTCTTTTGAATTTAAATATTCAGAGTGTTGCAGAATTGCAACAAAAAAAAAATTAGACAAAAAAGTAATATTCTGTTCCCATTGTCTTTTGAATTAATTATACGAAGATAGTAAGTACATTAATCCTGTGAAGTGAGGGTAATTTTATATGAAAACCAAGTCACAAAAAAACTCAGGCATCTTTAAATAACTTGGACACAGGAAACAGCGTTATCTTGATGTCTGCTGCCATAAAGCACGTATACGTGCAGCAACCTGAGTTAACTTATTTATATACAATACTCTTTTCATTCACTTCTCCAAAATATGAATCGGACGGCTTGCGTGCGTTGCATATCAAACCGTACATAGGATGCATACAAATGCTACTAATTATGTAAAACTGTCATACGCACACAGTCGTATATAAAAATTGTTAGTTAATAAAAAAAAGGCGTATGATGTCTTTTTTTTAAATATAAAACCAAGTGAATAAAGACGACAGATTAATTCGCCATTAATTGACCAGACAAGTTAAATAAAAAATTAGTATTTTGTATGAATTTTGCTTTGGAAACTCTAATTAAAAAAAAGAAACAGGATTCTCTTTTTTAACTTAAAATGTGACTCCTAAGTTGCACGTTATTGCACTGACTGCATGATGAGGCACAAACGCAAATGTGCAAGTAATATTGCAAGAGCGACTCGTCGGTGTTTAAAATTCTGTTTGAAATTCAATTGTGTACAGTGGTTGTTTGAGGTCGCATTTGTGGATGGACAAAGCCAACGAAATTCAAAAAATATTACAATTTGAAAAGAATTTTTAGTATTGGGATCAACTCCCAAATTAAAAGTCACGCAAGGAAAACAAAATGGTATTTGTTAACACAATTGGGGAATTTATGTCTACAAATTGTTACTAAAATGAAAAGATCCTTACAATAAATAGAAAATGTTTACATTTGATTGTAGAATATTGCATTTTTAGGAAAATCGTGTAACAAATAATAGTAAATTGTGTAAATTGATTTTATAAACAAAATGTTATACAAATTGTTGAACTAAATACTATTTCATACAGACGACTTTTGCATTTATTTAATAAAAACTGACAAATCTGTAGTACTATTTAATACAGTATTATACGATTTGTGTTAACAATCACTCAAACTCTTACTGGTTCCATATATTGTGCAAAAGAAAAGATTTAATGGTGTAATTCTGTACACATCTCTAAGGAAGATCACAATCGAGTGTTCGAAGACGCAGTTAACGAATTTTGACTCTTAATCGGGCAACTAAAAGTGTGGGTTCGATCTTGTCTTGATACGTGCAGATCTTGTGAAGAAATTCACAGGTTGGAACACGGCAGAATTTATTCTGACACTTGCTCGACAAGTTCATGCTTGGGTCATCTATAGACCTTAAAAAGAGGTATTTACCTTCAAATAATATTTGCAGGACTATACTGAATTCGTGTTTAGACGGTTTATTTTTCATAAAATCATTAATTATAAATAAAACAGGCTATTAGTCAAACACTGACAAGTCAGTGCTTCTTTATTCGCAGAGTCATGTACGTCACCTACTCGTTATCTGCATTAGACAGCCAATAAGAAGACGTGATTACACTCCACCTCAATACTATTCAATAGTTTGTGTAAGATATTAACATATCCAACGGTCATTTTTCTAACGAGTTCATGTTTTAATCATTTTCAAATTGTAGAAGACTTTTTACTCCAAAATGAAGCAATAAATTTGCTACAAAAAATGTAAACTTTTCTATCTTAGAGCTGGAAACGTCTTAATTTTTTTTTTTTCTATTTTCAACAATTAATAATTTCTCCACCTCCATTTTACACAATATTGTGTAAAATCTCACGTTGTCATTTCTCTCTGTGTCCATAATTAAAACTCAAATAATTTCTTCAGCCCTTACTTTTTGTTTTCCAAATATAAATCACTATGGAACGCACTGTAGATATTTGAAAATTGTTAAGAAAAAACATTACCTTGTTTGACTATAAAAACACAGAAATAATTTTGATTGCATTTAAAAGAATTATAAATTCTGCAGTCGGTAGCGAACGGTTAAAGCTAACGCCGTGTGAATTTGGCTAACAAATAAATATTTTATTCAGCAAAGAAAATTGATGTCTCATTTAAATGGTCGCCAGTACAGTGCCAGTCTGACCAGACGCTACGTCACTGCTTTAGAGTTGATACGCATTCAAGCTAGAAATTGCTGTCGTTACCTGTCATATACAGGAGGTCAGGACAGGTATGACAGAAAACGTCTCATTTATTTACGAATTCAAATTTAATTGATTCTTACAAAAAACTAAAAAAAAAAAAAAATTGGCCTCGTGAATTAATTATTAACGATGAGGAGAAATTAACTAAAATATGCGATTGTTACAAAGTCGTACTTTTGTTGGTCGCATCTTCAACATATTAATCATTTTTTGTTCGTTTACTTCAGTTTAAAACTACTTTTAAGCTCAGTTTAAGTCGTTGCACTTTTCTGAACCATTTAAAATTTATCATTATTCGTTCGATATTTTTATATTTTGAATTAATTTTTAATTATTCTAAATCTCGATCGAATCGAACTGAAATCACAGTTTTATTGTCGTCGTGTTACATTTCAATTTTCGTACGATTTTTATTATTTCTTAATTTATATTTTAATGCTCGCTAATTTAGCTAATTGTGAATTGTGGATGTTTTTAAAATACTAGCTGTATAGAAGTTGCCAAATTCAGAAAATGGTTCAGCAAGAGAGTGATGACAAAGCCCAAGCTCAGCAGAAACTCAACTGGCAGAAGAGAAAAATGAAGGCAATAGAAGAAACTGTAGGAAAACGTGCAAGACTAGAAGCCGGGCCGGAAAGCAATGAACAGATGAGAATGAAAAAGGTTTTGTTTTCATATGTGCTTCTGATTTCAGTGTCTACTTAATGTCATATTGACACCGTGATATTCACAGAGCGCTCGGTTTAAGGTTTTTGATTTAAGAAGTAAGCAGTTTGGCTTAAAGAAGTCATTTACAAGATGTTGAATGAGTGTAGATGCACAAGATTCCGTAAAAATAAAAATTTTATCCCAAAATACATGTTGCAGCACTCTCTGAGAAATACAACGCAAAGTTTATAAAAATAAAACCGCAATGAATTCTACAATTATGACCAAGGTGAAGAATTTTTAAGGAATGACGTAGGCGGCCAGTTGACACGACGAAGCGCTACGGCCCCTTTCTTTACAATCGTCGGATAAACTGAAAATAACACTATTCTTGAAATAACATGAAGTACATATGGAGGAAGGTTAAAGGATATTCGACGAATAGTTATTCTGTCACCATTCAACGTTTGTAAAACTGGGTCCTATGGCCAGATGCACCAAGCAATTTAAGCTCAACTTTACTTAAGCGTCACTTAGAATATGATTTATAATCTAAAAATGTCACTTTATGAACACCACCTAAAATTCAGCTAGCTTAAATGTTTGCTGGACATTAATGGCCATTTGCACCAAACAACTTAAGCTCAACTTAACTTAAGCGTCACTTTTAAACTCAGCTTAAGTGTTTGGTGCAAATGGCCATTAATGTCTTAAATTAAGATCTTAAGGGCGTTTTACAATTTATTCACGAATTTGACAATTTATTGATGAAGTTCTTCATGAACTCCTTCGTGAACACGTTTCGTATTGCATTAGTGACGAAATTGATGCATTTCTTTGATCCTAATGGTCGTTTATAGGTATTACCAACATAACGAAAGAATTTGCAGGTGATTTATACTGCAACACTCAAACAAATATCATAACCTTAGTTTTCCACCGTTGGAACTCCTGAAATTCGCTCAAATATTGACGAAAAATAGAACTTGCTATAATTCGCGAATAAATTGATGAATTTAATTGACGTTAAAGTTGATGTATTACACTTATTCAACTTCTTCACGAATTAATACATGAATAAATTGTCAATATAAAACGGCCTTTACGTTTATCTCGTTAAGTTTTATGATTGTAAAGTTGAGTGTCTATTTTTGAGTCAATAGTTGGTTTGGGACTCCTTTTTCGATAGGTTCTGTTTCATCGAAAGTAGACAAGCTTTTTCTACCTAACCAAGAGAACGCTGCAAGAAAGAAACGCTCATCTAGTTGAGGCCGTAACTAACTAAACGATTTTTTAGTTTGCTAGTTGAAATGTAAAAACTAACTACACACATTCGGAAACCACATGAGCTTCATTTTATCTACACAGACAAAAAATAATTGTTCACACAATCGTAGAATTTATATCTACAAATTGTTACTAAAATGAAGGCACCTACAATAAGTAGGAAAAGTTTACGTTTGATTGTAGAATAATGTTTGTAGTAAAATATTACAAATTTTTAAGAAAATCTTGTAACAAGTAATGGTAAATGTACTGTAAATTTAATTTTATAGACAAAATGGAAACATGTTATATAAATTATTGAATTAAATACTATTACTTTTTCATTTATTAGTAAAAAATTAAAAATATATAAAATCAAGTTTTCTTGCCAGATGAAAATTATGAAAATTAACTAAAATTGTGTAACTGGCAATATAGAAAGTGTTAGGAAAGAGTTTATACATGTATTTCGGCCTTATTGGGCCTCATCAGAACTCTGTACCTTAAAAAAATTTGTTTTATTGAAAAATTTAGAAAAACTTACCCCTTTTTTTAGAATTTCTAAAATCCCAAAAAAAACAAGAACCAGAATAAATGATAAAAATATGAAATTTCATAAGTTTCTAAACATTACTTTACTGTATAATAAAGTAAACTTTCTACCCAATTGTAATATATTGATATTGTCTATGCGAATTATACAGTTTGTGTTAACAATCACTCTAATTGCGTTACTGGTTCCATATGTTGCGTGAAAATTTTACAGTTAATGGTGTAATTTTACACACATCTCTGAGGAACAAGATCACAGCCGAGTGCTCGGAGCCACTGATAAAGAATTTTTACTCTAATCGGGCAACTAAAGATGTGGGTTATCTTGATACGTGCAGATCTTGTGAAGAAATTGTCAGGCTGGAGTACAGCAGAATTCATTCTGACACTTGCTCGACAAGTTCCTGCTTAGGACATCTACATATAAATGTTAAAAAAATAAGATAAAGGAATATTTAATTTAGAAACCTGCAGCACTGTACTGAATTCATACAAATTCATTCATTATAAATAAAACAGGCAATAGTTAAGCAGAGAGCGAAGTCTGTTCTTCGCAGAAACACGTACGCCACCTAATCGTCATCCGCATTAAACGGCCAATAAGAAGACACAAGCAATCAAGTGATTACGCAACAATTTGTGTAAGATGTTAACCTATCCAATGGTAATTTTTTCTAACGAGTTAATAATTTAATCATTTCCAAATAACAGAAAACTTTTCATTGCGATTCTATTAGAGTTTTACACAATGCGTAGAACTTTATAAAACAAAATGTGAAAATAAAATCTGTTGTATAAATTTTTACATAAGATGTAAAGTTTTATACAGCTAAGTGTTCACACTTACGAGAATTTATTGTAGTACAAAAGTCAAATTAGTAGAGTTCACTATTGATTAGAAAGACAAAATCGTGATGGATTTTTGCTTTTAATTTGGGTAATATTCTACTCAGGTTTAAAATGCTAATGTTCTGAAAGTTTCTTCAGGTTCACTTAGCATGAATGCAAACTAGGACCTGATGAACCAAAAAATGTAAATTGTATTGAGTGTGGGAAAGTTATTAGGTACCTACCAATTGGGGAAAAATGAAGTATGCGTTTGTATGTCTACAGTATAGAACTTTTTACTTCAATTTTGCTACAAACAAACATAAACTTTTTTAGGGTAGGGGTGAAATTATATTTGATTTTTAAAAAAAAATTCAATGCTAATAAAACAATTGGTGTAAAATCTCACTTTGTCATTTCTCTCTGTGTACAATCATCGCTAATTTAATTAAAGAATCTAGGTCGTCATTCACGCATAATATTATAAAATTACAACCGAGGGTAAAAATTTTTGGCAACGCGGTGTTGGAGGTCGTCGCATATTGAGGCATAAAACAATAAAACTTTATTAGAAACGTAATTGTCAGTGGCGTCTCATGATTTTGAGTTCAATTTTCAACTGCAATTTTCTCGAAACCTATTAACTTTTGATTAAGGACATATTAGCTCAGTCGTTATCATTTATTGTGAAATATTACAGGTTTCAAGTATTGCATTCAACTATTAGAATCGCCCGATATAATGTTGAATAGTTTTGTGTTTGCAGGATTTCTATTGATACTTTGTGGGTGGTGTGTATAATGATAATTATAATAATACGTATACCTTTGGGTAAAATTATGTAGGTAATTGTTGTGGTTCGGTTGAGGGCGGTCCTAAAGTGTGTTATTTCCTGGGATTTGGTTGACATGAAAGATCTGAGCGTTTCATTATCAGAACGCGTACGTATGTTATCAGTAGCGCGTATCTTGTTGTTGCATGTTCGGAACTAGTTCATACACAGGTGAGGTGGTGCCGCCTCGAGTGGGAGTATCGCAAATGAAGGTAGGGCCGAAAACGCGAAGAGCCGCCCGCCGGATCACATGACCGCGAGCTACGCACGCGGCCCTGCAACTCCGCCTCCGGTAACTCTTTCAATCATTCAGCATTCGCGCGATCAATGGCCGAGTGTCCGTTCTCGTCGCCGCACGTGTTAAGGATGAGTGTCATGCTGTGGTGAGTGAAGTGAGAGTTTATGCACTGTACTGTGACCCGCACCGTCGAGCTGGATCATCCGGGTGGTTTTGCGTCTTCGCCTTGGGCGGCAGTTCTTGGTCACCATCACACGGCGGCTGCCGCTGCTGCTGCAGCGGCCGCCGCCGGCACGATGATGCCAACCGGTGATCACCACGGATACGGAACAGCACACCATCCTGTAGCTCCTATGGATCTTCATATGCCCCAAGCTCTTTCCTATTACCGGTAAGTACATATCCTTGCCACTTGTTGCTCATTTGCATGGGGACATGCCACGTGATATACGCTTTGGGCACGTGCGGTCCGATAACGGACACGTTCGGTCAACCCCAACTTATCTTTAAACTGGTCACACAATATCTTTCCCTTCGCACGTCCAAGCGTACCTTCACGCATTCGTCTGCGTCCACCAAGCCTGTTCTTCGTCTTCTGGTTTCCTAATTTTCAATCATCAAATCTCTACATTCCAATACGAGAGAATCCAAAAGAAAAAGTGACCAGACCAAAACACTTAAACTACACAATGTAATTCTATGGTAAGATGAGGAACATCTCCACCAAAAGCCTCATTTTTGGCTCTTAATAATCAAACCATCAAAAGCCTTCGATTTCAATGGGGAGCTTTACAGAAAGATACCTCATTCATACTCCACGCAAGATAAATGATGACCATGAAAATCACTTTGATTAGATTTTCAAATTTCACACTCACAGTATTAAATTCCAAAAAAAAAAAAAAAATGGGGACTTGGATAAAATAACGCAATAATAGTTTTGGTGATATAACACCCTTTTGAACTTCTTTAGAAGTGTTCTAGCTTAAAAATTTTGAGGAAAAAAAAACTGCAATCAAAATATATTCATTATTTCCGAAACGTCACTCCCATTCTTTAAATTGAATTTAATCGAAAGAAATCGCTTTCAAACTCAAATTACATATTCTTCATTGAATCCGACGAAAAAAAAAATGCTTTTTTATTCGCACCTTACCATTTAACGAAACGAACAGTAGCACAAACTACTTTAAATTAACTTGAATCATCGAATTAGCAAAGCGACAGGATCTAATTACAAATTGTGTGTAAAATGAACTTGCACTGAGAATACAGGAAGTCTAATTAGAGTAATTTGATGTCTTTTATAGCACGGGACATTCGCATAATTTCCAGTTAATCATGACGATGATACTCGTTGTAAATATTTAACACATCGCCCAATAAATACCTTAGAAGGTTGCAATACCGAAGTAAAAAAATCGTTGTCTCCAGAAAAGAAGGGCCAAACACTTGGAAGCGAAATTAATTAAAATATTTGAGTTTATGTTTAGTTATAAAAATTCTTTTTTTATTCATTAAAAAACGAGGCAAATTTTTCTAGGGATAATAGGTTTTGAATGCTGATATTTTATGAAATTTTCACGTGGTTTTATACCAAGACGTATTCTATTCGGTATTTCCCAAAGCTCGACTCTACAGTTCTTACTTTTTTGTAATCGTCAGTTTTTTCAGATTCACTTTCTTTCTCTTTATGTTGCTTAGTACTTAGTTTTCCTTCCTGTTTTAACGTTTTCGTCGTTTCTGGAAATTTTCTAAATTTAAACGGCATGTCTTGGCTGAACTGAAAAATTGAAGTTATTTTATAATAAAGCTAAGGACATGCCATCCAAGTTTCATCAGCTGTTGAGTCCTGTTTCGATCCATTTATTATCAAGTTTCTTTTTTAGTTTCGTCCTTATCCCCACATCATTCCTTTTAACTCGTCCTTGTTTTCTATTTCTCCCTTGAATTTCACTGGTATCTCATTTTTTCACTCATCATCTTCTTCTAAGAGGCTTTAGAAATATTTTCCAATCTGCCCATGATTGTTTCTTGGGTTTCATTATTACCCCCTTTCTCTCCTTTCTTTTTCCATTGTTTTAATTTGCCGTTTTCTTCTAATTGGAAGTATTTTTCGTTATGGACTTGCTCTCCTCGTCCTCTTACTTTAAGGACCGTATCCACTACTGATTAGAAAGGCAAAATCGTGTTGGATTTTTGCTTTTAATTTGGGTTGGGTTCTACTTAGGTTTAAAATGCGAATGTTCAGGTTCACTTAGTATGAATGCAAATTAGGACTTGACCAACCAAAAAATGTAAATTGAATTGAGTGTGGAAAAGTTATTAGGTACCCACCAATTGGGGAAAAATGAAGTATGCCTTTGCATGTCCACATAAATTTACCTGAGTCGGGACGTTTATAATTGATGAACAAAATAAATTAAAATGGCATTTTTTTTTCTGGAATTTAATATAGATAGCGTGAGTCTTATTAGTTGAAGGAGCGTTTATAGTGAAGTGAAGTTTAAGAGTTTATTGTAAGTAATAGCCGCGACTTTGTCCGTGTATAAACTGCTGCACGCAAATGTAATTGAAATGGCATACCCAAGCAGGCACCCGCCTGTCGTCCACAGGGTGCCGGCCCCCGCTGTTTGGAACTCGATCATTCCATCTGTGACCAAGTGAACGCATATTTTTAAGCGGCTTCTTGTCACAGCGGTTACTACCTAATCTACACAGCGTGCCTAACATATTCACAGCAGATTATTTACACATATACCTTAAGACCCGAGTCAATTTGTTCCAACTGAGATTTTATTCATATGAAATGTTTATCTCCATTCCATGAATTATTACATCTAATGAGTAATACGATATATATCAAGATAAAATTCAATATTTACATTAGCTGCATGTTTCTTTCTTAAACGCAACGACATCTTCTTCGTACATATACGTTTACAATTAAATATCGAACGATTAAAGCAAAGACACATTACTACTTATCTATCTCTCCTTTTTTTTTTCCCTTCGCATTTTACAAGTCGCGAAATAATTAATGAGCAACGATTCGCGCTGTTAATTAATTGCCCACTTATCTGCGAATCTCGAACGAATTAATTATGATAATTATCACTTTTAAGTTTTAACTAGCCGGTATCCATCGCATGTCGTATGATTGTAAAACAACAGGAGTACCGACTTTATTCACTTTATTTTATGAAATTATTTACTATTGTTATCAAAGCAAACATGAAACAGTTCGATTTTAGTTAAAAAAACCAAATCAAATTTATTATTGCATAATACCAATCCTAATTTTGCCACCCTTCCTTGTAGATATTAATCTCAGCAAATGCGTTTCTTTTTTTATTAGTTTTTATTCTATCTTAATTTTTTTTTATGAAGAAGATGTGTAGGACGAATAAAAAGTAAGGACCGCCAGTGATGGGACCATTATTATAAGTTTTGCAAAAGTTTTGACGTTTTCCGTTTTTTCTTCAATTTTAGAATCTCGGACGTTTTCGATGATTTTTGATCTTTTTCTTGCCAAGTCAATGACGAACAATTTGGAATCAATTACACACCGAAAAAACAATGGTATTTGTTCACACAATTGTAGAATTTATATCTACAAATTGTTACTGAAATGAAGACTCCTACAATAGATAAAAAAATGTTTATATTTGATTGTAGAATAATGTTTGTAGTCAAATATTACACATTTTTAAGAATATCGTGTAATACAAGTATTAGTAAATGTGTAAATTAATTTTTTAGACAAGATGTAAAGATGTTATGTAAATTGTTGAATTAAATACTATTTCATTAGACGATTTTCCCATTTATTTAGTAAAAATTAACAAATATGTAGTACTAGTCGTATACAGTCTGTTTCAATGTAGATGCACCAAACTCGGTATGACGGTAGATATCGTGAAAAGAAATAAAAGTTTTATATACATTTTTTAATCGAATAAATTTTGAAAAAAACGAAGGGAAAGAAGAATCGTATATTTTTAAAACGTTCAATAGATGAGGACGAACAGAATTCTTAACTTGCCTCGTTCAAAGAATCGGTTTATTGCTTTATTGCCCCATAAAATGTCGCGCCTCAGATGATATGATGAATTTGAACACATGTTGTAAGGTAATTGCCGTTTTTGTAATTCGCCCGCTTTCGAATTTGTTTCTACCTCATGTGACCAAGTTCAGTCTGATAGGCAAATAATTCGGCAGACCGGCGGAAGCACTAATTCTAGTTACTAATTGTACCGATTTTAGTCAACTGTTCAATTACTTAGTTGTGCACATCATGTGATGTATACGTTGGGTACAGGAATAAATAAAAACCCGTTACAAGCATTAATTATCGTACGTTATTAAGACTCGGCAAATTTGATGTAATTACGGTTTGCATAAATGTCAGTGCGACGAAAACGCACGCTAATAAATGCACATTCTTTCAAACTTTTCACCTTTAATACGTCTTGCGGTCAAGGGCAGAATTAAAAGCCTCTCATAATTTTTTTCGTTTACGATAGATTTATTGCCTTCTTGCAGCCGTGTGCCATTCATAAATAAATTTAAATCGCTCGTTTTGTTTCACGGACACGGAGATTTGAATCGCTACAGTATTTCTAAAAACATGGACTCCAATTAATCCAAATTTCAAGTTGCTCCGCAAAATTGTATTAGTATATTTCGTTCCAAATAATGTCAGAAACGTTTCCTCGAAGTTTGGTGTATCGTCACTGAAACAACCTACGCGAATTATTCACAAATTCTGTTACGTAAGCCACGTAATCATCATACACATTAAACTGCCAATAAGAGAAGCAAATAATCACGTGATTAAACCCCACTTCAATACTATACAACAATTTGTGTAAGATGTTAACATATCCAATGGTAATATTTTCTAACGAGTTAGTAATTTAATCATTTTTGAGTTGTAGCAAATTTTGCATTACCATTCTGTTATAGTTTTACACTTTATACAACAAAATATGAAAATGAAATCTTCACAGTCTGTTGTAGTAAATTTTACATAAGATGTAGAATTTTGTACAACAAAGTGTTGAACTTTATCTTCACACTGACGAGAATTAATTGCAGGACCAAAGTCAAATAAGTATGGAACTTTTTACTACAAAGTAGAGCATTAAGTTTCTATATTATTTTTATATGTCCTTAAAGAGAGCACGCAACTAATTTTCCCAAAAAGAAAAAAAACAATTATAAGTCATAGTTAACAAAGTCGAAGACGTCATAATCCGGGATTATTATGTCTTTAGAACAAATGAAGAACATCAAATTTTGGCGAATAATTATTGTTAGAAACCAATTTTTGTAAAACTTATAATAACGCCTCTACATCCTTACTTTTTATTCACCCTGTACATAAATATATATATTTTTAATAATTTTTAAACTCGTGCTTGAATCTTACCTAAACATTTTAATAAATATATTAATTTTCTGTCAAAAAAAAATATTTTGAAGGAAAAATTCAAGAGAAGTACAGGGGACATTTATAAATGAATGTTTTACTTTAAAAAAATTGTAATCTAATTTGAACGTTAATAAAAAGGAAACGGGGATAAGGTTTTAAAATGCATACATTATAGAAGTGTAAAATGAGTTTCCTTCATGAAACAAGTTAGGGTGAGAAAAGTCTAACGTATTCATGACTTAAAATTGGAGTGGAAAGAAAAGCACTTTGATTTTTACCCCAACAAATAATAGCTAATATGAATATGATAGCAAGACGGTGGGGATAGACTAATCAAAATGCATAGGTTATGCTTATGGCACACTGATGGTGTAAGCCTAAATGAGAAAAAGAATTTAAAATAAAACTGCTCGACGCTCGCTAATAAATGCAGTGCATACGTTCCTTGCATTTTTCGAAAGCTCTTAATCTTTATATTAGCATAAAGGCACCTAAATTGTGATACGAACATAATTTCTAGATTATTCAAATTTGAAGTGGCGCGCAATCAACCCCGGGGAGAGAAAGTTTAGGTTTAATAGCGATCGTTTCAAACTTGAGTTTTTCTTTGTTGGCTTAAAATTATCGCAAACAATTATTTGTGTACAATTTCTCTCTCTTCTAAAATTATTTAAAATATCTCGTTTTAACAGGGGGAGTGTAAATGTAAAAGGCTAATGTCTTTACAGTCTGTGAAGGGTGCAATAAGGAATTTGCAAGTCTGATTTTTTTCAGCTGGGGCATGTTAGCTTATTATTCTTTAAAACAGTGCACCCTTCTCGTGAGGAGCAGGAAAAGTCATCGAGTCAAAACTATTTACACGAATTTATATGCACCGTTGCTATTAGCACATACCAAATAAATTTAATCAGTGTAATTATACGTGCGAGAAAAAAAGTTATTAGCCTGATGACACGTTCATAAAACTAGAAGAATATAGCTCGGTAACATTCGGGCTATATAAATTTTTAATAATAGAAAACGGGTTCTGTTAACAACGAACTAAGACTACGCCGTTTTTGTTTGCCAATGTCAAATATTAACTTGACTAGTGGCACCTGTCCTAACTGAACTTAAGTCGTTCGAAGAAGATACGCGTTAGACATTATGTCTATTTACACGAAGTATGTTTGTAAACATTAGTCATTTTTGCCTGTATTTTAGTTCGAAAAATCGCCGCAATTAAATCAACTTTCTCTTGCGCCTCAAAGTAATATTTTTACCTTCAGAGGAATACAATTAATATTACTTTTTCATATTTGAAAGCAAACAACTGCAATGTTTCAAAAAGAAAGAAAAAAATTCTTTTGAAATAAGACGAAGCGTGGAAAGGCTCTTTAGTCGGCGAGATAGAAAGCTTTCACTCTATATATCGAAAATTCTTTATCCAGGAGGAATAGAAAAAAGCAATGTACGTTGAATGTGAGCATCGGAGCAGCGGTAGAGCAAAGGTCTAATGCATATCAATAGAATAGCTGTCTCGAGTCAAGTGGAGCAATGATGAAGATATCGGACAATCGAAAAGTGCTTTATTAAATCCGTCTCGGGCCATTGTGCGATATCTAATCGTACGATCCTCCCTTGAGATTGGCAGCAATATCCGGATACACGTCAAAGCAAGGAAATTGTGAAGTGCAAACATTCACTATTATGTCATTCATCAGTGTCAATCTCGAACCTAATGTATTACAAATTAGGATATTCATTTTTAAACGCACTGACGCTCACTCAATTCATCTCAAAAACAATCAATTATTTTATAATTCTATTTTTCCGACTTTTCTAATAGGACTTAATCAAATTTCACATATTTTACAGGTATATCTCAAGCAACAAAATTAACGTAGAAATTTGTAATTAAGAAAATTAATTGGGAAAGTATTCCAATAAAAATCGAATTCAAATAGAATGCACGTACAAATTACAATTTGAGATAGCTTGCGCTTTCGAAAACACATAAAATAGTACATTTTATACAAATTCTTTAAAATTATGTGAAATCCAAACGATAGGAGTCGAATTTGAAGCAGTCTGTATGTGAAATAAACAAACCAATTTTATCTTGGAATGAAAATAGTAAATTTGATACACTGATGACTTTGCTTTTAATTTATGACATACCGATTGTATCACAGAATCTTGAAAAGTGGCAGATATATATATAATAAAACAAAAAATGAAAAACGCTTGATTACTACGCCTAGTCACATAAAAATCAAAGGATTTAAGACGCGCGCGTACGTTCTTAATTTAAAATAACATATGGTATATAATGCAAGTGATTTCCAGATTTAGGAAATATATAAGCGCGTGATAAAATAAAAAAGAAAAATTGTAAAGTGAACATTGGCCAGTACAAAAGAAAGAACAAAGATACAAAAAACAGAAGAGGCAAGCAACAAAAGTTGACCAATAAATGTAATGTACAATATCAGATGGAAGAGGAAAAGATTATATATACAGCCTGGAGAAATGGGCAATTATGGTTTAAATAGAAATTGCCCTAAAACTAAGCTTTTTTTAAAGTAAATGAGTTAGATGTTGTCTGATATAAGGAAAAACGGGCGACGATTTCATAAGAAATTGTTTGGAATGGGGGTGTATAGCCTATGTTGGCAAATATGATTTTTGACAGAGGTCCCCTGAAACTTTATAAAGGATTTTGCTATAATTTTGAAGACTTGGCAATAAGGGACTCCTGTAACAGAATCGATTATTGTGTGTTGCAAGAAAAACAAGCAACGTTACAGTGAGGAAACGTCTGGGAAAAAGGGCACACTGACCAGGAGAAGTTGGCAATTATAATTTCGATAGAAATTCCCCTAAAACTATCCAAGAGTTTGTATTACATTTCTTTAAAACAAACAGCTGTGTAAAGTAAGTGAGTTAGATGTTGTGTGATATAAGAAAAAAGAGCGACGATTTCATGATGAATTGTTTGGCGGAAAAAGGGTGTGAATCCCGAAGAAGTCGATTCACCTGAAACTATATAAGAGATTTTATTATAATTTTGAAGGTTTGAGCTCCTGTCGATAATAGAATAGAATTTTGCGTATTGTAAGGAAAACAAGCAACGTTACAGTGAGGAAACATCTGGGTAAAAGGGTACACTGACCAGGAGAAGTTGGCAATTATAATTTCGATAGAAATTCCCCTACAACTATCCAAGAGTTTGTATTACATTTTTTTTAAAACAAACAGCTGTTTAAAGTAGGTGAGTTAGATGTTGTATAATATAAGAAAAACGAGCGACGATTTCATGATGAATTGTTTGGAGGAAAAAGGGTGTGAATCCCGAAGAAGTTGATTTTTAACAAGGATTCCTTTGAAACTATATAAGGAATTTTATTATAATTTTGAAGATTTGAGCTCCTATCGATAACAGAAACGAATTTTGCGTATTGTAAGAAAAACAAGCAACGTTACAGTGAAGAAACGTCTGGCCAGGAGAAGTTGGTAATTATAATTTTAATTAAAACTATTCAAGAGTTTGTATTATACTTTTATTTTTTTTTAAATAAACAGCTGTTTAAAGTAAGTGGGTCAGGTGTTGTGACAAGAAAAAATGAGCGACGGCTTGATGAGGAATTGTTTGGAATAAAAAGGCTTGGAAAAATTGGCAAGTGTAAGTTTTGACAGGAATTCCCCTAAAACTATACAAGATATTTTGTTGTCATTTTTTATAATATCTCCGAAGTTATCTGAGTTGGATGTTGTGTGGCGTAAGAAAACAAGGGACGAATATTTGACAACGTCGGCAATTATGATTTTTGCCAGGGATTCCCCTAGAAATATACAAGATTTTATTATATTTTTGAAAACTTGGAAACGAAGAGCTATTGTTGGATGTTCTACGGTATAAGAAAAGCATGATACGATTCGGTGAGGGAATGCTTGAAGAAAAGGATATCATCTGAAGTAGTTGGCAATTATAATTTTTGACAGGGATTCCCCTAGCAATATGCAAGTGTTTTTGAGATATTTTTGAATGAAATCGGACCTTGTATTGTGAGAAAAGAAAGGAGGAAATGTTGTGGTTGAAAAAGCTGAGAATTTGGCAATTATGATTTTTGTTATATTTTGGAAAACTTAGAAACAAAGAAGTCTAATGGAGTTGGATGTTGTGTGGTGTAACTAACGAAACGATTAAAGCAACGAAGATAGCTATCAGATGAAATTTGTATGTTAAAAGAGAAATACATTCTGTACATATATGTTTAGCGGATAGAATGAAATAGTTCTTACAAGGAACTTCTCGCCGACATGAATAAAGAAATCACAAATAGTTTGCGTGTGGCTGAGTTGGTATAATAATCAGCACCTGCTATAAATCTGTTATCTCATTACAAAACGTGTCGCTTTAATTGAAATCTCGTGTTTTAGTGGACAAAGCGGTGAGTTAGAGGTAACTATACCCACCCGACTCGACCAGTAACCCTGTGGCGCCAACCGGCGTGTTCCTTATAACTTGTCACTACAAAACAATCTTTTAGCGCTTCTCATCTCTTTGCATTCGTTGGGGTTGCCTTAAACACTGGGTCCTGTTTGTAGAGATTTATCTACGATCGTTAACAAAACAACCATTATGACACTTTATTAATTACGATAAGAGATTTATAGCGACGCCGCGAGCGGCAAACATATGACTTTAAATCTTCCCAACTAATTTATTTATATTATTACATGTACGAACGCGCACCGTTATTGCATTTGTATATAGTCCGAGTTGCTAATTATCTTATATTAATATTGCATCAGTTTGCCGCGATTTATTTGACTTTAGAACAAAAGGAAATAAGACTACAGTTCTCTGTTCCGGACGTAAACCTCACCAAAAGCCATTTTAGGAGAACAATCTGACAAGTAAAACGTCCTGCCTGTCTACCCAAAAACAATACATCAGATGTTTCAGATCTCGGATTGCTTGAGTTTTACTTTTAATTAGAACAGATTCACGAAATACAATCCCATTTTATCATTATTATTACAATAATGCAGCTAATTAAATCCACCGAAAATCGAATCCTTTTCTAATTCATTTTTAACACAAAAATCGTAAAACCAAAACTCTGATTTCAACAACATTCGGTATAAATTGAAATAACAATGCAGCGACGTCCTTTTTTTTGATATTTCTAAACCAAAATAATTGAAAAATATCACTCATTTTGTATTAATCCCCTCCTTCTTCCTCTCCCATAGATTTGGTGAAAAAGTGAAGTATGTCATACATGTCATCCGAAGGTAAAGATGACAATCACTTAAATAATTATAAAGTCTGCTCATACGTTGCTACTTCGAATAGAAATATTTATGTTTAAAAATCCGTATAATAATATAAAAAAAATTACTTGATGACTGTACACGGAATTTGATATAGTCGACCCTGACAATAATAACTGTTGTTATTGTGAATTGCCAACATATTCTTGTCGCTTTCAAAAATCTAAATAATGGGGAACCTTGACTCTATACGTTTCTCTGCAGTATAATAGCGTTTGCGTTGCCTCAAAATAAAAGTGCGCTTTCCACAAAAATGCCTTCAAAATTGCAAAACAATATAAATTATTTAATGGTCGAACAAGGAGGCACAGCGCGAGTGAGAAAAGTTCCGTGTTTACACGGAGAGGTTAAGGGTGAAGGTTAGCTGGACCTAGTTCTCATACAGTATGTGGTTTGAAACCTGGGACATGTATGTGAATTAATCTATGTTAGCACTGCTCTCATTTATTAAATTTGACCTGAAGCTTAGCACCGACTTTTGACAGGCACGGCCGTGGGACAGTATTGCCTTTATTTTATTTCTCGAGTTAATTAATTAATTTACGGAAAGCACCTGACAACTAACATTCAAAAATACACCGTGATTAATGCAGATTATTTTTTAACGCAACTTGATATTCAAATTAAATATTAAAAAATTAAAATAATACTTTTTTTTACCAAAGTGATATTAATTAAATTTTAAAATACAAATATTTTTTGTACATATACAGAGTGGATCAATTTCGATGTCTCTTATGGGCATCTCTGCAACTATAAGAGATAGAAAAAAACTAGTGACCAAGTCTCGATCTCTTTTTTTAGAAATAAAGTCAATAACGTAAACAAAAATTGGCTACTTTCTTCTGTTTTCGAGTTATAAGCAAAAATTAATATTTTCAACTTTTCAACAATCGCGCATATCTCGTTTATTTTTACAGATATTAAAAAACAAAAGAAGGTAGCCAATTTTTGTTTACGTTATTGACTTTATCTCTAAAAAAGACATCGAGACTTGGCCACTAGTTTTTTTCTACTTCTTATAGTGGCAGAGATGCCCATAAGAGACATCGAAATTGATCCATCCTGTACATACAAATCTCTGAAAAAGCCCAAAAATGCTCTTTTGTATACATTTTATAAAAAAAAAAATTCATAATGAAAGATGTGTAGGTTTCCATTCTGCATCATTTAAAATTATTTCCAACTATAGAGTGTGGTTTATTTAAAAGCTAAAGGCTTAACGTATGTCTTTTTAAATGGGGTACTATATATTTTATTACTGTTTTGGTCAGCCCTTGAAGAGCTGAGGAAAATACTATAATATTTTATTTCCTTATTTTGAGTATTTATTGAGCTTTCTTAAGTTTTATGCAAGGATTGGGCCATGTTTACTCGGTTGCCAAATTGTCATTTTTAATGATAAGACACTCAGCTTTGAACCAAAACTTTTCTACATGTCTCTACCTGGGTATCATTTTTTTATCCGGGCACTCGCTATTACCCGAGTAATTTGTCAGCCCAGAATGTAAGAAACAAATAAGATTATTGTGTCAATTTATACTGAAATATCCAAACTATACGGGTATCCAAACTTGCACGGGTACACGAACTTATACGGGTACCCGAATTTATACGGCTACTTGAATTTATACGGGTACCCGCATAAGTTCGATACCGTGTCAGATGGGAGTTTAGTTTTGTATGAGTACCCGAGCTTATTGTGATTTACCCGAGCACGATGCGGGTATTTTATTCGGGTAGTTCTTACATACTCAGATGGCATCCCGAATAAGTACTAGGAAAACAAGAGAACAGGATTTATTTACATAACTAAAAGGTCAATTAATTTGAGAGTACATATTTGAAAACAACTTGAAACTTTTTTTTCTTATTTATATATTTACATTCTAACAAGAAAAAGTTACTTTCGAAAGTAGCCTCATCACTAAACAGAAGGGAATGTAACAAAATTGGTTCTGAGTTTATTTTGCTGAATAAGTTAAAAGTCTCTTCGTAATACTCGGATAATTGTACTGGGATACCCGGGTATCCGATACCTTCTCTATTTTCCTACTCAGTACCCGGATAATAATTATATGAGTAGTACTGATGTCATCCTTACTTCCCTACTCATGCCCTGGTAATAACGGGTGCTTGAATAAAATAATCATACCCGGGTAATAATTTTATACGGGTAATACTCAGTTACTCGGGTACCCGATGTCTTCTCTTATACTTATGATGGAATTGTCTAGCGAAAATCGCATTTATTTTACTTTTTATTTTAGCCGCCAAGGCAATAATGAATGAATTGTTAATTTCAACAAAAATAAACTGCCTGAATGAACCTCTTGAATGAAATAGCAAATAAAATATTCCTGAAAGAAATTAAAGTATTTTGCAGCGAATTTCTGCAAGTTGATTATTGAGAAATGATAATAACTTACAAGTTATCAATCGTAAGCCCGTAAGAAAAGGCTATCCACACATGTTATAATATATGGGGTGTTCCATTTGAAAAAAAATTGCAATACGCGAACTGAACCGTATAGCAGTTGATAGTCCCACAATTTTCAAAAATGTTGAATACCTTAAAAATAGAGATCGTTGAAATATTTTGGTCCAAAGTTGAGTGTCGTATCATTAAAATTGACAATTTGGCAACCGAGCGAAAGTGACCCAATTCCGGCATAAAACTCAAAATAATTCAGTAAATACTCAAAATAAGTAAATAAAGTTTTATATTATTTTCATGAGCTCTTCAAGGGCCGACCAAAACAGCCATAAAATATATAGTGTTTCAATTAAAAAGTCATAAATTAGGTCTGTAACTTTTAAATAAGCCAGCCTGTATATAATTGGAAATAATTTAATTATGCGGAATTGGGAAACCCACACAATTTTTTTTATTAAGAATTATTTTTTATAAAATGTATATAAAAGGGCATTTTTGGAGTTTTCCAGAGCTTTTGGATACCTTGCGCGCATATAGGGTAAGCAGTTTAATGTAACTGTAATGTCATTATTTTGACTTTGTATGCTATTTTATAATTCTTCTTGGTAATGACAATTTAAGTTTACAATTCTTATTTTTTAATAAGTTATAGAAAGAAATAAAAGATAATGTAATAAATAAGTAAAAGTGAGATATCATGATGTATTTATTTGTAAGAGGCTACTAAAGCTATCTGTTGCGTGTTTATCCGTCACAGCTATCGCGATCTCAACACTAGCTTTTAGAGCCCATGAATTCCTGGCATAGATTGAGTTATTTATTTATTTATTAACCAGAATCCGTAAGTGCTTTGCTGCTCTAATTACGCTTATTTGTAACTAATGATACAAATGTAAATAATTACCGACACATTCCATTAGCATACTGCATCTTCCTATCCATTTAGCTCGGACAGTTTATGGTTTCTTGTCTTTGGACTTGTTTATTACTTCGCAATAGCAAGTAGCATTTTCAAAATTAAAAGACATAAGAAGTTGGCTTTGGAAAAATACAATCTAAAACTCAAGATTTCTTTGCGTAACCTAGATCTGAGCGACAATTTTGTAATTTTTTTGTTTTCCTTTATTTATTTTACTTTTTTTTCAAAGCCAACTTCTTTTGCAGATGCCAATGGCGTCGATCCGGTTGGGGTTCGCTTTCAAGGAGAAGAAAAAGAAGACCGCATCAACGTTTATAAATGTTTTTAAAAAAACGGAATGTATGTTGATAAAAGAAGAGCTGAAGAAAGCAAGTCTATTCATAATATTAAGCAGAGAGATATTTAAAATAAAATAGGAATAAATGGTGTGGTAACTATTTGCGTTGTTTTATTTCTAAAGTTAATTAATTACGGAATTTTTCAGAAGAAAAGGCATTAAAATACAGAGAGTTAATCAAGTAAAAAACAGAACGCAGAAAAAGGTGAACGTTAAACGGCATTCTGTTCTGTTTCATTTATCATAAACGTAAAAATAAAGAAGTCGCGAGTATAATAGCAGATATATTTCCCCGATGGATATAAAAGTGTGACACTGTTTTTATAGTTAAATATATTTTGATTTATCATTGTCCCTAAACACTTTTTCATTGTAATAAAGGATCTACTTTACATGCTCATTCTAAACGTCTGCTACCTCTGAAAAGCTTTCCCCCTCAAATATATCACTCGACATTTTAACTTAAAGTACTTCTGTTACACTCCGTTTCAATCATTTACTTTCATGTTATAATTTTTTTCCGAAAACACGTTTCTGTGCTTAAGGTTTTATTCTCGCCTGCCCAGAAATGCATTCTCATTGTAATGGAAAATTTTTATGTACGGGTTCTTTAATTCGGTGCAACAACCAAAAACGAACCGTTTAAAGTCAAATTAATTAAACGTTAACAAAAACATTTAATTAACAAATAATTTGAATCTTGAGGAGGGTGCGTGTGCACGTCGTACAATAAAAACTTCCGCAATATGGAGTTAATTTAAAGATATATAAATCGTGGCGGGCCCCGCATAAAGTTTTATTTTATGCAGTTTTTATGCGAAGAAATTTTATTTCGCGATACGAGGTGTAGAATAAGCTACAAACAAGTAACAGATGGCGAAAAATGTTCTAAATATATACGTAAAAATTTGTAGCAGATTTTTCTAAGGGGTGTGGAATATGCGCGAACGTAATAAAACACGATATCTAAAAGACATGGGTGTTGTACATAAGTTGAAACAATTCACAAAGGATATTCGTTTGCGACAGTATGCAAAGAGACTGGGGGATGTCATGTAACGGGCATAAACCAACCCGAAGTGTAACATGTGGTTTGAAGTGGTGCTCCTCGTAAAGTTGTCAGTGGGCATGTGGTGGTAACGGCCCCTACTCGCGACGCATTTCAAATGAGAGGTCGCGCGTGTAATGACAATGTGATGAGCCCTCTTTCGTGTCAAAATGATCCCATCCTAATATTCATATTAGATAAATCCGATGTGCCCAACAAAATCTTAGCTCCACACAATCATATCTCCAACTCAACAATATACCACACCCCTTACCAAAAAATTACATCATCACTAAACTTATAGAACCAAAATATAACATAATTTTAAGAGAATGGAACTCGTGTTCCCACTTACTTTTGTGAAATAAAACGAAAAATAAATATTCAATTGGAAAAAGCTCACCAGACTAGTTATGAAAATCTTAAATTCAGCTCTTGAGGTAGTCCAAGCGACTTTCTGTTTCTGTTCACATTTTTTTCATATTCTGTCTTCCATTTAACCAAATAGGACTGTTCAAATCGTGGTCCTACTCGCTTTACATAACAATGCAAAATAAGAATCGGTTCAACTAGGGTTCAACTTGCCCCCAAATAAATTTAGAAAAATTGCTAGAAATGGCTGACCATATAATAAATTAAAATGTTTCAACCTAATACAAAGTTACGTGTTTCATCCTCAGTACACAGGTATAAGCGAAAGATATTCCCCTTACTAAGTCTCCAGTGGAGTGACCAATCTAAAACAAAAGATTCCTCTTCTTAGCTAATCCTTTTGCCCTTAAAAGCGTTGGATGGGTTTTGGTGTTTTCGTGCATTTCTCCATTTCACGTTGTGAAGCTCATAAAGGAATGGGCTTGCAAATTTCTATGATTTCGGCAGTTATTTATTTCTCTCCGTCTCCTATTTTGTTTCGTTTATCAATTATACAGCCTGTTTCATTGAAGATGCATCAAACTTGAGGGACACGTTTCTGACATTATTTCAAACAAAATATCTTAATAAAAAGTTTTAATCAGAGCAAGTTGAAATTTGCATGATCTGGAGTCGATGTTTTTTGAAATACTGTAGCGCGCGGAATCGTGAAACAAAACTGGCGATCTAAATTGCATTTATGAATGGCACACAGCTGCAGGGGGGTAATAAATCCATAAACAGCGAAGAAATTTTATTTTGCCCGTGACCGAAAGCTTGGTGTATTCAACTTTCCTACACGTCGAATGCAGCAGCGATGTGAAATCGCGTGGATATTTAAACTTATTTAATTTAATAATAAATCACAAATGTGGGGCTATGCAAAAATATGCATTTAGTATGTATGTTGTCGCACATTACAAATTGTTATTGATTGAGAAGAAAGTGAGACAGTACTATGAAAAGGATTTTGCGTTCATGGAAAATCTAATACCGTAAAGTCCTTAATTGGAGTACTACGGCAAACGAAATATTTTGGCTAAAACCAGGTACTTGGGCGCTAAATTTCTACCGTTTCATGAAACGGTGAATGTGAATAATAAATTCTTAAATAAACGCATGCTACTAAATGTTTGAACAATCTTAAAATTCTTCAACTAACAATTAGAAAATTCGTATTAAATGGAGAACAGAAAATAAACGACTAATTATTATTTTTATTGATTGCCAACAACCACGATGTTTTAAATGTGTTTTGCTGAATCGACTGGGGCGACAATTAACCAATAAACCGATTTCGTATGTGAATGGGTAACAATCCATTCATTCTCATTTAAAGTCCTCCTAAAAATATGCGACTTTGCTTGCCCTTCGATTTTCTCTAAATTTATTCATTACAGAGAAAATTTTGCAAAGAAAATCTTCTTTCTTTTCCCAACATCTACCCGCATACCAAGTTTGATGCATCTTCAATGAAACACCCAGTATTCCTGCACTTGATTTACTTTCATATTTTCATTGTAGCCAGTCTATTCTTTTAAGACGAAAAAAAGTATTAGATATATAAAATATATAATCGACTTTTTCCATTGTATTAAAGACCAGAGCAAAAGAAAATTGAATTTGGAAATAGTTGAGAAAACTTTGAAGTTAATCCAACATAATATAATAAACAAGAAATGAAGGAAATTTATTGAAGGTTAAGAATTTAGTCAATAAATAAATGAATGTCTATGAGTCTTGTGTTAAATTAAACAAATTAATGAGGTGTGTGGGCATTTTTGCACCATGTACACGAAGAATTAGTGTTGGATGATGTATGGTGTAAGAAAAGCACGGTACACAGAGAAAAAGAGGCATTTTTTAACACAATTGTAGAATTTATATCTACAAATAAAGACACCTCCAATAAGTAGAAAATGTTTGCATATGATTGTAGAATAATGTTTGTAGTAAGATTTAAGAAAATCGTGTAATAGAATAGTAAATGTGTTACCATAAATTGTGTAAATTAATTTTATAGGCAAAATGTAAACATCTTATATAAATTGTTGAATTGAATTAAACACTATTTTATATAAAAAAATTTTCCATTTATTTAGTAAAATTGATAAATATATAGTACCAATTATTTTGGAAACTAATACAGTAAATTTTTAGCCAATTGTAGTATATTTTTATTAATATTGTGTATGCGAATTATACACTTTCTGTTAACAATCACTCAAGTTGTGTTACTGGTACGTGCAGATCTTGTGAAGAAATTCACAGGCTGGAATACGGCAAAATTTAATCTGACACTTGCTCGACGTTTCAGCTTGAGTCATCTATAGACGTTCAAAAATAAGATAAAGGAATAAACAGGCGACAGTCAAACACAGAAAAGTCTGTTCTTGTTTATTCGCAGTCACGTACGTCACCTGAAACGTCTAGAAATGTTCACTACGGGTGCATGTACAGGATGTCCCAACAGTGCGTTCTCAGGCGGTATCTCTTCAACGAAGAAACAAATTTTCAATGCATTTTTTTTTAATTTTAGAAGTCTGCAAGTCTGATGTGACGAAAGAAACAAATGACGTTCGATCGTAAGAAATTTCTCTGTCAAAAACTAACGAAAAAATTTGAAACAAAATTAAATCGCAAAACAGAAACAAATGACGCTCCACTACAAAAAAAAATCAGTGACGAAATAAAAAATAAATTAAATCAATAGCAATGACTTCCAAAAAAAATTATGTCAAAACCAACAAGATAATCTAAAACTAAATCAAATCGAGGACCAAAGTGACGTTCCACTACAGAAACAAAAAAAAAAACTAACAAGAGAGAAAATAAACGAAACAAAAGACTGTCGTTTGTAATTTCCTGTAAAATTTATCTGTTAAAACCAAGAAGAAAATATAAAATCAAATCAAATCGAAGAATCTGAAATAGGTGACTACAAACAAACAGAAAAGAAATGGAAAATAAAAGGCGACGAATCGCAATTTGCAATAAAATTTCTCTGTCAAGAGCCAGCGAGAAAATCTAAAACAAAATCAAATCGAGAAATCAGAAACAAGTGACGTTCGACTACAAAAAACAAAACAGAAATAGGAAAACGACATCTTATAAAACGTTTCTGTCAAAAACTAACACAAAATTTAAAACAGGCCACGAGTGTCACGACCAATCGTCATTTGTTTCTTTTATCAGCACACTACTCAACAATTTGTGTAAGATGTTAACATTTCCAATGGTATTTTTTTCTAACGAGTTAACTTAATTATTTTCAAATTGTAAAAAAAACATTGCGATTCTATTATAGTTTTACACAATCTCTAGAACTTTATACAGCAAAATGTGAAAAGGAAATCTTCACAGTCTGTTGTAGTAAATTTTTACATAAGATGTAGCAGTTTATAAACAAAGTGTTGAAACTTTTACAAGAATTTGTTGTAGTGCAAAAGTCAAATTAGTTTGGAACCTTTTATTTCAAAACGCAGCAGTAATTTTGCCACAAACAAATGCCAACTTTTTTAAGATGAAAGTAGAAATATATCTGATTGTTTTTAAAGAAATTCAACAATTGTGTTAATGATTTCTCCACCTCCATTTTACACAATATTGTGTAAAATTTCACTTTGTTATTTCTTTGTTATTCATTCTGACACTTGCTCGACAAGTTTCAGCTTGGGAGATTTATAGACGTTAAGAGATAAGATAAAGGAATTAGAAACATTCGTTTTTACCTTCAAGTAATTTCTGCAGCACTGTGCTGAAATCACGTTCAGATGGTTTATTTTTCACAAATTCGTTCATTATAAATAAAACAGGCGATAGTCAAGCACAGACGAGTCTATTCTTGTTTATGATCACGTGATTACACACCACTTCAATACTATTCAACAATTTGTGTAAGATGTTAACATATCTAATGGTATTTTTTTCTAACTAGTTTTAATAATTTTATCGTTTTCAAATTTTTGAAAACTTTCAATTGCGATTCTATTATAGTTTTATATAATATGTAGAACTTTATACTACTGTAAAATCTCACTTTGTGATTTTTCTCTGTGTACCTACCCTTATATTTGTAATTAAGGTAGATTATTGTCCGGTGAAATTGTGTAATAAGTTATCTTAAACGGGCACTAAAATTGGCACTAACGCTCTGCGTTAGCTTCGAAGCTATCAAACGATAGTGAAACGTAGAACGTCAGTGCCAATTTTAGTGTCCATTTAAGATAATTTATTATTTATATTTGTAATTAGTATTTCATTAATGAAATAAAATTGACGGCAAGTATTTTTTTTAATTGATTTGTATAACGTTTTTGTAAGTTTATTAAAATATTTACATTGAATTTTGCATCGGCGCACGCGTTCGTATAAATTTAGAAAATAAAAGAAAAACCTGAAACAAAACACGGCATTTCATACAGATTTGTTTAGTTATTGTCTCATTTACCTTGATCCTAACATGGGCATGTCTGGTTATTATGCCCGTCTCTATGAACTACCCTTGATTGTCGGCTTTAACATAAACTATTTTTTCCTGAATGCAGCGACGCTCGTTTTAGTCGATTTTTAGTTGCGAAAAAAGGAGTTTCTCCAAGTAAGATAAAGCCGCTGGCGTAACCGGACAAACGATATTCTTTTTATTTCATTCTATTCATGTATTTCTTGCAACAGTTATATATATATATATATATATGTGTGTGTGTGTGCTTGTACGTATGTGAGTGTGTGTGTGTTGCCGATATTTTCCAAATAAAATTTCTTTCAATCAAAAAGTTTATTGTATTCTACAAAACCTCATTAGAAAAAAAATCTCAATATAAAAATATATCTAAAACGAATTAGATTCGTGTTATATAAGGACTGTAAAAAAAAATCTAAAAGTCTTTGCTTAATTATAATTTTCTTGAGCACAAATGAAATTTTAATGCTGTACTAAAAACGAGAATAAATCACACAATTTAAATCGCCGGCTCTAAAATTAAACCGTATAGAAAATTTCTTTAAGTTGGAAACCTTACCTCGGAGTCATTAACTTTAAAAGCACGTACGTAAAATTCGAAATCGATAAGACAAAAATTGCGTACCGAAGCGCGAGTGTAGATACGGTAGTTTCGCTTAGATCGGTTCTGTTCCCACTTCTTTCGTTTCTTAGGGGGTAATTCCCTTTTGATTAAAATATTTTAAATATCTCGAGAACATCCTTCGCACTGAAATATTAGTAATCTGTTTTTATTATGTTTTTTTTTAGACCTTTTCTACATCCATTATGTGCTGCGATTATTCCTGATTTTATCTACCGTAATTTTTATCCGAGAAATTAAAATCAAGATTAACCGTAGACAAAATATGAGATGAGTTTCATGCACCTTGACGACAATGTATTTTCAAATTAACACTTTTATTTCTTTTTAAAAATACTACTCTTTTCTTATTTTTATCTGTTCAAGAAGCTACAGTATTTTTCTGTTCAAAATCATATTTATTTAATTTCGAATATAGAAAGTTTCCTCCCTGAAATGTTTTGTGGTTTAAATATTGGAAATTGCTCAGTATTAATACAATTCGAAACTTCAAAATTATTGAAATTAAAAATTATAGTTTCGGAAAACTCAGATACATCTAATTTAGAGGGGTGTTTAGGAAATATGAGAAATACCGCCTTCCCAAATATATTTTTGATGAAAGGAGACCAAACGTCGTAATTTACAACTTTTTGTGGAATTTTTTAATTTTCCCAAGCAAGAGTACTCTAAATTGTCCATTTACTTATTTAACACAAAAGACGTTTTGTCTGAGAATGAAAACTTTGGCGAGAATTGAATAATAAGTCAATTAAATAATTCCAAGCAAGCGTTTTATTTTTCGTGACTTACTTTTCGAATTCGCTAGGAGTTTAAATTAAATTTTTGTTTGATTGAATCGCATGCTTCATTCTCGTTCTTCTAAATCGTTGTTAACAAAACTTCAATTTCATTATCCGACAACAAATATCCTTTACATTTTCTCCTCATTTCAATTTATAAGACATAAATCAAATTTCTACTTAAAAATGAATATAAACTCATTTATTTTCTTTTCATACGCAGAGAGGCTTTAGACTTTCATCTCTCGTCTGTATTTCTTCAAAACATCCTTATTAATTCTATTAACATCTTAGGATTGTAAATGCAAATCTAATACAGACGATTCTAATGTGCATTTTAAAATATTTAAGTTTCTTAAGTCTGAAACTTCCTCAGCTGTTACTAGTTTTCTTCAGTAGGCCCTAATTGTTGCAACGTGCACACGTACCAAAGCAAATTTAGAACGTAAATCTTTTTCATGGAAAGTTATTTCCAATATGTTGAGAAACTTGAGAATCCTGTAGCAAATTCTAAATACAGTTGCTCTTATGATATGCTAACAAAAAGGGAATCGTTCACTTTTAATCAGTAGCCTATATCTTTTGTTCTGATAGCACCTGATACCTTTAAATTTTTGAAAAAGTGGCTTCAGTTCGATCACCAAATTCCCTCTGGCATGGGACTTTATGGTTTTTCTCTTCGAATTCTATTCTAGCTACCATTCTGGATACGCTAACTATTTGCTGTATGAGTGACAATCAGTAAATCGTGTTCGCAAAGGTAAGACGTGGAGTGAATTGTTGTTTTTGTTTTGGAAGCGATTATTTTTTATGTGTACTCTGATGGTTTTGATGTGATGAGATTTAGCAGGTGAAGATGTCGGTTGTAGATTAACCTAATCGTTCGGTATAATAAGTAGTGCGGGCCGCGACAGGGAGCGATGATCCTTGGCGAGTGGATGATTAGCTTTCAGCTAATAGTAATCTTTGTTGCAGGTATCGGGAAAACGCGCTCTGCTGGACAGAACGGTAAGTAACTAATCGCTTTAAATGAAAGTGGGTGTCTAACAGAGCGAGCGGTTGATTAGTTTCATTAATAAACTTAGACTGGCGTTTCAGAGCCGCGGCCGAATTAAGGTCAGATGGAAGCGAGCCGTCAGTCAGGTTTTTGTTTTGTCACAGCCATTATAGCTATGCATCGATACTTGTCGAAGGTTTTTCTGGTCGGTCGCAATGCTTCGACTAATGAGGGTGGCAAATAAAACAAGACTGTTATAAATTATCTTCGAGTCGATTAGTCCGAGTCTATCAAGCTTAAATCGAAACCTGTTATGAAATTACCGCACATGATTACGATGGCAGAGAAGGAGATAATTTGCTTAAATAAGTGTAGACCTCGATGTAAGGTTCGTCAATGTCCTGATGCAACGGCTACATTCACCACAAACAAAAATTAAACAAAGTTACCTCAATTTCATCCCGTCTATCCAATCACAACAAAAAAGAAGCATTCTTTTTGTTTTCTAAATTTCTGCTAATTTCCATTTGCCCCTATCAATAAGAAATAATCAAATTTCTAGTTAAAAATGATTACATAATCATTTTAATTTTATTTCATCAAAAGGCACGCAACAAGTTTCTTATTAATAGAGAGAATAACACCCTGTATATAACTCTAATTTCTAAATCACTTAAACATTTTTCTTCACAAAAACTTTTTCGTTTTATTACCAATTATTATTTATTACCAATAATTAAAACAAAATGGAACTCGTTCAAGTAGTAGTCTCAATAATATAGAGAATTTTGCACTAAGAGCAAAATAATTTTGATTTGCAAACAAAAATATTAAACTAATTTTTTTTTTTTTTGAAAAAACAGAATTCAACCAAAGAGAATCAACCGTTGAGAAAGATAAGATATTTTTTAGTTTTAGGCTAACAGGATTTCGGTCCAAAAATTAGTACACATTTTTAGTTTGCTGAGCTTTCGCAGCATTTAATGGTGTACAACATAATTTTTAGCAAAGTTAAACCAAATTTTTCGTTTTTCTCGTTTTTTCCAAGCGAGGAAGAGATAAAGTGTCACATACTATTAGATACTCTGATAAAGCTAATAAATATTGCACAGAGCGAAATAACAAAGTAAGATTTACATCTTATGTAAAAATTTACATAATAAATCATTTTAACGGATAGTTAAAATTCGCACTATCGCTCTACGTTTCACTATCGATTGATAGCTTCGTCATGAGTGAAAATAAATAACAAAGTTGTCAAGTAAATAAAATTTCACAGATCTGTATCCTGTTTAACGAATCCAAAATCAAAATTAATTTTGATTGATACTATTGAAGTGAGGTGCAATCACGTGAAATAGATAAAGCAGAAAACAAAACTCAAATGATATGGAAGATGGTGAATGATGCATTGGGAAAATCTAAAGGAAAAGAAGAGTTAAACGTTGAAAATGAAGAAGTCACTAACCGTTCAGAAGTTGCAACTTTATTTGGTTCATACTTTTCCATCATAAACGTCATTGAAAAATCGTTAGAAGAAAGAAAAGTCTGTTCCACCGTTTTGCTCAGGCTTTTGACAAAGTCTGGCATGAAGGTTTGTTTCACAAGCTGAACTCACTTCTACCAAAGCAATATGCACAACTCTTACAGTCTTTAAGAGTTGTGCATACTTTAGAATCAAGCAAGAAGATGCTTATTCTGAACTAAAAGAAATCAGAGCAAGAGTCCCACAAGGTAGTGTACTAGGTCCAGTACTCTATCTATTATAAACCAGTGACATTCCTGA
Organism: Serrognathus titanus; assembly: GCA_039766575.1. Classification (NCBI taxonomy): domain Eukaryota; kingdom Metazoa; phylum Arthropoda; class Insecta; order Coleoptera; family Lucanidae; genus Serrognathus; species Serrognathus titanus. The sequence continues at coordinate 4,242,154 of CM077916.1, read as the reverse complement.
TCTTGAGCATGAAACAATACGGCAACATTTACTGATGACACTGCAGTTATTGCTGTAGGAAGAATCATGAAGAGGCTGCAGAAAAACTACAAACCATCGATAAAATCACCTGGACTAAAACTTGGCGCATCAAGTTAAATGAAAACAAGTCTTTACTAATAAACAGAAACACCTACCAATCAGAATCAACGATACCCAGATACCTTACGCAGACTCAGTTATTTGGGAATGACTCTAGACGCTAGACTCCGCTGGAGAGTTCATGTCAAAAAGAAACGCCAACAACTAGACATTAAATTGAGAAAAATGTATTGGCTGCTTGGAAAAAACTCCAGGTTGTCTACATACAACAAACTGCCTCTGTATAAGCAAATATTGAAACCCGTTTAGACATATGGCATTCAGCTATTCAGTTGCTCCAGCAAGAGCAATATTCAAGTGATCCAGCGTTTCCAGAACAAGGCATCGATGCACCCTGGTACTGTCGAAACAGAGACATCCATCGAGACCTTCAAATGGATGCTGTTGACCAAACCATCGCTAAATTCGCCAGTAGCCACGAACAAAGGCTACTTAACCATGTGAACATCGAGGCCATCCAGCTCCTGGACAACACAAACCTGATATGAACACTCAAGAGGACGAAGCCTTTTGAGTTAGTGAAAGAATGAATAGTGCAAAGCAGAGTATTGTGCGGGATGTGCTACATGTTATGTTTAATGTAGTGAATTAATAGAACACAAGGCAAACTAATGAGTAAGACCTTAGTTTAAGAATCATCAAACGTAATAATCTAACTTAGTACAAAATTGATCATTGATCTACTTATAAGATCAGATTGTAATAACCTTGTTATAAGTATCTTTTAAATAAAAAAAAATACTTTTCCAACATTTCTTTAAAAATGAAGGATCAAACATTTCAATAAACTGGGCGGAAGGATCGCACACTATGTTTTCCAGCCCGTACTTCCAAAAGATGCCATGGACATCATAAGCAGTTTAAAGAATAAACGAAACTCAGGATCTGACATGGTACAAATCAAGGCAGTTAAATATGTGTCGCCCACTATATTTGAACCACTAGCTGAACTCATAAAGCAATCAATACTAGATGGTATATTTTCAGACGTCTTCAAATTTTCTGAAGTAATTCCTGTTCATAAAAAAGATGACCCTAGGAATATAGAAAACTGTCATCCAATAAGCCACGTAAGCATATTCTCCAAAATCATTGAAAAATTGGTATTAAATCAGTTAGCAAATTTCTTAAATAAATTTAATTACTTGTACGATTTCCAACTTGGGTTTCGAGAAGGTCGTTCAACAGAAACTGCTTCTATAACACCCATCAATTTTATACAGCATGAATTAGAATTGTAGCTGGGATATTTTTTAACATTTCACGTGCTTTTGACAGTATTGATACCGATTTGTCTAATCTGTTTGGGAATTAGAGGAAATGTATTACAATGGATAAGGTCATTTCTGAATAATGTGGTCCGAGTTTATAAACTATATTTTTCTTGTCGGCAGTTAATTAAATCGAAAATATCGGAACACTTTTCCACTAACAATACCATAAAGAATTTATTGGGAAACTCGAAAGATAAAGTTGAAGTTGAGCAGAAATCTGGAATTTATGAAATTAAATGTGCTAATAAACATATTGGACAAACAAAAAGAAATATATTAACACGCTTTAAGGAACATTTAAGTCACTACAGGTATAATAGGTTTGAGAAATTAAGTGTTGCCCAACATATTTACAACCCTGGACACAGTTTAGTAAGGATAATTGAAAACTCATTAAGGAGATATCAAATAACAGGAAATCAAATACTTATGAAAGTTCTTTATTGGGTAGAAATTCAGGAGAATGGGCCAATACTTATTCCGTATTATTTAATTTGCTCTTACTTGATTATGATTAGTTGCTTGTTAGATTTTATGAAGTGTTTTTAAATTGGTAGTGTGTGCACTGAAGACAGCAGCTTAGCTGCCGAAATACGTATCTATGGACATAAAAACGTTTATAGAACGTTCTCAAAACTTACATTTGAAATTAACATAACAATTATTTTTATTCGTAGAAAGTAAAAACAGGTTCGTTAACTTTACGTTATTAATTCTTTTTTGCAAATTTTATAAACTAAAGAAATGTATTTTTTTTAAACAAAATTATTCTATTTTAAATCAATCTTGGGCAAGCATTTCTACATAATAATTAAAATAGATTCTTGTCCGATGGAAATTTGTATAACAAAATTCTTTTTCATATTTTAACGGACACTTTAAAATTGCATAACCGACAAACGTTTCACGATTGGTTGAATTAAAGATTGTCAATAACCTTTGGTTCGGTCCAGTTAAAATGACCCTGTATAATGATTTCTACATAAAACTTGTATCGTTATTATTTATTTCATCGCACGATTTTGTTATATACGAGTGCAAAACGTATTAAAACAGAATTTCTAATAGAAAAAATAAAGAACAAGTTGACTTACTGTTTATGATCGGTTTGAATTGTTGCTGCAAAAAAAATGTGTGAAATTGTTAGTTTCTTCTATTGTGCTTCGACTGTATTATTTACACTTCAGTGTTGTATATATACATTTATATGTCTGTGCATGTATGTGTGAGTGTGTGTTTGTTTAAATACAGTTGCAAAAAAATATCCATTGTTTGAAGCTTTATACTCCCTTATTAGGAGATTGCATAAATTAACGGGCATCGCGGATAGTCACAATAGAAGTCTATAACGAACTGATGTACCTTTGATATCTGCTCGAATAAATCTCAAGCGTTCAAAGCCAGAGATGATTTTTTGTGCGAAAATATACGGTTCGGTTGTATTGTTGACTAGATAGATACAATATTTATTGTGTCCAGCAGGCAAGCAGAATGCGACGACGGCCAGTGGAGTTGCATTTCCACATTCCCGACATACATGGGTTTTAATGAGCAATCCCCTAACTCGGTTCCGTGCACGGTCCCTACTTTTTGCATCAATGAGCGGTCTTCTTTCGGAATTGTGTTCGACGTACAAGCAAAATCTACTCCGTTTCTTGCTATAAAACCGATATGGACTTCGATATGGAAGGAACGTAGAGGCGGAGATCGTATGCCGTTTCTTACTCAGTAATCGTTTTCTACAAAAATTACTATTTGGATGCAGTGTCGGATATGTAATGCGGCACGAACTCTTAAACAAGAAAACTAATCTGGAAAAAACTACTACGCTAGTTCCAGTTAACGACCTTTTGATAACGCACCCTCGCACTTGTTTTAATTTAGCACCCACACGGAAGGGAACCTCACTGCATAGGGATGCATTTTATTTCTTCTTAAAGTATTTACACAAGTTTTTGTTACGTATAATGAAATGAAACTTGACAAATTACTCCCGATTCTTTTCGCAATTCAGTCAAGGAAAAAGAAAAATCAAAATGATAACCTAACATCCATTAAAAACTTGTCGAAAACCTAACTCAATTACATCTAAGAATCCTAATAAGAATAAATCTTAAGCGAGCTCATTAACATTCGCGAAATGTCCCCCGGAAAACTTAATACAAAGCACTAATTTAAAGAATAATTGCACGTAGTAAATAAAAAGCTTCTAACGTTATGAAAAAAATGTATAAATTATTAAACGGATTATTAAAGAGGGTCCTCTAAATAAAAAAGGGTGCTTTAAGTTATGTGAGATTGGAGTGCGGAAATAGAGGAGCCGGTGTCGCGGCGTTTCTTCAATTTGGGCCGCCTTCATTTAATAAAGCTTGAATGAATTGTACGCACTTATTTGCATATTTTTTTATTTATATTAAATAATCAAGGTGAAATTTATTTCACTTCAACGACTCAAAACTGGGAATTTAGATCAAATACACAGAGAAAAAAATAATGGTATTTGTTAACACAATTGTAGAATAATGATTGTAGTAAAATATTACACGTTTTTAAATAAATCATGTAAGAGAAATAATAGTAAATCTAATTATGTAAATTAATTTTATAGACAAAATGTAAACATGTTATGTAAATCGTTGAATTAAATACTATTCCATATAGGCGATTTAGTAAAAATTGATAAATATACAGGTTGTTATAACACTACTGTCATTTATTAATACTGTACATTCCTTAACATAAAGTGAATTCATTCTGCAAATCTGCCTAAAAATTGAAAAACTGTCCTGCGTAACATCAAAAGTTCCACTGTTTTAAAACCTCCGATTCATTTTACCGTGTTCATGCAATTCAGTTTGTCTTCGGACCGTTCATAAAACAATAAAATCGAGCGCATTAACCCAAGTAATCGGCTGGATAGATGCAATAAAGGTCAAAGTCGGCAATGTCTAACCGTTGAAAAAATACGAAATGAATGGATTTTATTGTTATTATTTCTTAAATGATGAAAACGCATTTAAGTATCAGTTGTTTTACGTACCTTCGAGTATTACGAAAGATGTTCGAAATGTTGCCCTCCGTTTATGAAACATAATTCTGTTCGATGTAGCCAGTTTTCAGTTATTCGGGGAAAATCATTTCGAAATTCCTTAGCACAGTCATGAATCCGCTGACGTAAATCCTCAATAGTATTTAAAGTTTTTACACAAATGACAAAAAATAAAAATTTATTTCGCAAAAACAATTTAAAAATTCTTAGGGTAAAACTTACACGGTATTCATCATTTACGCCGTTATTGTTAATAGTGCACCCTTACTTATATAACTTTTTTTCTTGTTTTCGTGAGTACTATTTGTGGTTTCAATAAATGACAGCAGTCCTGTAACACGCTGTATAATACTATTTAACACAGTTTGAAAACTAGTACAGTAAAGAAGAGTAAATATTTATCTAATTGTGGTATATTTTTATCGATATTGTGTATGCGAATTATAAAACTTGTGTTAACCATCACTCAAATTGGTTTTGATTTACTGGTTTCATATATTGTGTAGAGATTTTACAGTTATTAGTGTACACATCTCTAAAGAATAAAATCACAGTTGAATGCTCGGAGCCGCTGATAACGAATTTTGACTCTTAATCGAGCAACTAAAGATGTGGATTCAATTGATAGGATGCAGATCTTGTGAAGAAATTTACAGACTGACACTTGCTCGACAAGTTTCTGTTAGAGTCATCTACAGACGTTAAAAATTAATATAAAGGAATATTTAATTTAGAAACATTCGTATTTACCTTCAAATAATAATAATAAAACCAACAAGATAATCTAAAACTAAATCAAATCGGGGACCAAAATGACGTTCCACTACAGAAACAAAAAAAAAAAACTAACAAGAGAGAAAATAAATGAAACAAAAGACTGTCGATTGTAATTTCCTGTAAAATTTATTTGTTAAAACCAAGAAGATGTAAAAGACGTAAAATCAAATCAAATCGAAGAATCTGAAACAGGTGACTACAAAAAACAGAAAAGAAATAGAAAATAAAAGACGACGAATCACAATTTGCAGTAAAATTTCTCTGTCAAGAGCCAGCGAGAAAATCTAAAACTAAATCAAATCGAGAAATCACGTTCGACTACAAAAAACAGAACAGAAATAGAAAATAAATTAAACAAACGACGATCGATCGTAACATCTTATAAAATGTTTCTGTCAAAAACTAACACAAAATTTAAAACAGGTCACGAGTGTCACGACCAATCGTCATTTGTTTCTTTTATCAGCACACTATTCAACAATTTGTGTAAGATGTTAACATTTCCAATGGTATTTTTTTCTAACGAGTTAACTTAATTATTTTCAAATTGTAAAAAACATTGCAATTCTATTATAGTTTTACACAATCTGTAGAACTTTATACAGCAAAACGTGAAAAGGAAATCTTCACAGTCTATTGTAGTAAATTTTTACATAAGATGTAGCAGTTTATAAACAAAGTGTTGAAACTTTTTCACACACTTTGGAAATACAACTGAATTAAAAAAAAAATTCAACAATTGTGTTAATAATTTCTCCACCTTCATTTTTTACACAATATTGTGTCTAATCTCACTTTGTCATTTCTCATGTTGACATGGGTAAACGTTGCTATTATATTACATTGACAAAGACACAAAAAACAATTTATGTTACTAGGGGCACAACGTAAAAATAAATTTAAACTTGAAGAAGCTTTCAGCTGCGCCAGTTATTAGCGTTTGTTATCAAAGAATAAAATAAAACTAATGGCTCTAAATAGTGTACATTTAGAAGCGACGAAGCTGTGTAAACAAAAAAAAAGCTTTTAGTTTCAGTATTTTTGAAAATTTGCCCACGAGTGCCGTAAAGAGAGCAAATCATTGATCTCTGTCGGGTAATTCGAAATAATTACGGTTTGTACCATTAACTGAAATCGGTAATTAAAATACCTCGAATCGTTATTAATAACGTTAAGTATATAACACTAGTAAATTAAATGCCTCTTTTAAGTTTTTGTGCCTCTTAAAAACCGATTATAAATCACATACACCGTGGAGCGGAGCCGTTATAAATAATGAGTTAAAAATGAGATTTCTGAAAAACAATTAGACCATAGTTGGTAGCTGCAGATTGTTGAAGGCTAGTGACATATATGGAATTGTATTTGTTTCAAGAAACGATTGAGGACTGACCGATACGATATTATCGGTAGCAACGAGACGAGGCACGCGAGTACTGCGCGCGTTAAATGTTAAGAGCGGCCAGTGTAATACACAATGCCGTACAACTCTATTGCCCCCATTAATCTCTTATCTGAATAATACATGTGGTAAAGCGATCCAACTGCATCACTACATTTCACGCGATATAGACCTGTTGCATTTACATACCGATATGCATTATTGGTATATCCCACCATGCCTTCGGACTTACATTTAGCACTCACATTCTTTTTCGATTCTATCCCGTATTAATTACAACATAAAATCTTTTTCTTCCTCTTTTTGTTTTGGTACAGATCAAGACACATACGAGAAACAATTTTTTTTTAAATTCTCAAAATTTGCATCAGAGAAATACCCAGGCCACCGTCCCATGATGACGTCGACTGACTTATTATGTTTAATACAGTTCATTATCCCATCATGACTTCCAGCACATTCGGATCGACTTGTATTTAACAGTCACATTCTTTCTCGTTTCCATCCCTTATTAATTACAACAGAAAATCTTTCCTCTTCTTTTTGTTTTTGTGCAAACCACGATTTTGTATAAAAATGTTCAAATAAATACCATCCACGTCACCATCCCATCATGATTTCTAACCAGGCCCGCCGCTGGGGTGTCGAACGCCCTTGTGCAAAACATATTTAGGCGCTCTCGAACAATTTAAAATTCTAACTCTGCTGAAATATAGTTCACAAAAAAGATGCTTTTGAATAATTATTATTTTTGCTATTTCAGTCTCCTTTTTATTAATCCTACGTCTTTTTAAATAATTACAGACAATTTGGTGCCCCTCTGATCAGGCGACCTTGTGCGTTGCACAATCTGCACCACGGGCAGCGGCGGGCCTGTTTCTAACATATTCGGACTGACTTGGATTTACACCCACATTCTTTTTCAATTCTATCCCTTATTAATTACAACACAAAACCGTTTACTTTTCCGTTTCCTATTTTACTTTTTGTTTTTATGGAGGAGAAGAAGATAAGTACAAACAACAATTTTCTTAAAATCACCTGATTACACCCCATAAGATGTTAACACAGCTAATGGTACATTTTTCTGACGAATTAATAATTTAATCATTTTCAAATTGTAGATTCTATTATAGTTTTACGCAATGTGTAGAACTTTGTACAACAAGATGTCTGTTGTAGTAATTTTTTACATACGATGTAGATTTTTATGTGTTGAAATTTTGTTTCGAGTATTTATTGTAGTACAAAAAGTCAAATTAGCATGGAACTTCTTATTCCAAAATGGAGCAAGAATTTTGCTACAAGGAAATGTAAACTTTTTTAAGGTAGAAGTGGAATTATATCTGAATTAACAATTTTCAACAATTGTGTTAATAATTTCTCCACCTCAATATTGTGTAAAATCTCACTTTGTCATTTCTCTCTGTGTACATTAATTTGCATTTTGATAGATACGTTTTTGTGACGATGACCCTCAGATTTATTCACACATACCACATCGTAATTCACTAAAAATCAGTAGTCTGTCTGTGGCAGCATCGTTTACCATACAACCTTGATAATACATAAATATAAAGACGATTATTTCTGACTATCGAATAAGGTAACTCATTATACAAATATACAAAATATTCAATTTTATTTATTCAATTTAAATAAGGGATGTATTAAATGGAATAAATAAATTATTGTACAAAATTGAGTGTGGACCGAATTTTCAAGAAATTCTAATTTCCTCTAGGTACATATACACTTCTGGACAAAATTAAGGGACCACCAGTAAAATTCAAAATAAATTTAAAACAAGATAACGAAATTTAATGAAACGAATAAATATATAAATCTAAGTGTTTCCTTACAGTTTAGTTGATTTAAGGGCTATTAAATTTAACAAACTTTAAAATACTTTAAATCTTTAAAATACCATTGCTCTTCTCATGAACTTATATCCTAATTTGTAACAAGTTAACAAAACTAAAATTATTAATAGCGTGTATGCCCTCCTCTTGCAGCAATACACGCTGCTAATCTTCTTGGCATGCTTGAGATTAAGTTTCGTATACTTTCTTGAGATATCTGTTCCCATTCTTGAACAAGCATGTTAGAGAGCTAATCAAGTGTTACTGGTGGTCTCGGTGCGTTTTTAATTTTGTTGTCCAATTGATCCCAGAGATGCTCAATAGGATTGAGATCAGGGCTTTTGGCAGGCCACTCCCAACTTTGGATATTTGTATCTCTCAACGTGGCTGTGACAATGTTAGCTGTATGAGGTTTGGCATTATCTTACATAAAAATAAATCCATTGCCGAAATTTTCGGCAAATGGTTGAACATGGGGTACAATAATCTCGTCTCTATATCTTCTGGCTGTTAGCGACCCATTTCGTATCAAAACTAATTCTGTACGACCATTAAATTGTATGCCACTCCAGACCATTACAGACCCTCCACCAAATTTGTCAAATTCTCGAATGGTACATGGTCCAAAGCGCTCGCCTGGTCTTCGTATGACAAGAGCACGGCGATCATTCCTGCTTAGAAGGAATCTGGACTCGTCCGAAAACAAAACGGAGTTCCACTGCCCCTCGTCCCAACTTTGATGATTTTGACAAAAGTTTAAGCGATTTCTTTTGTGCGTAGCTGTGAGAGTTGGACCGGTTACTGGTTTTCTACCAAACAAATTGCTTTTAGTCTTCTTCTTACTGTTTTGGTAGAAATTTCTTTTCCAGTGGTTAATCGAAGATTAAGATTTTTTAATTCACGAGATGTTACAAACCGCTTTCTTAAACTCTGAAGTTCGATAAAGCGATCTTCTCTGCGTGTTGTTTTTCTTTTAGCACCTTGCCCGCGTCTTCCTTTGAAACTACCAGAGTTTCTGAACCGTGCTGCGGCCCTCTGTACCACAGATTTGTTGATATTTAGAATTCCAGCAACTTTTCTCTGTGAATATCCTTCACGAAGAAGAATAATCATTTGGGATACTTCTTCTGATCTACAGTGGCCTCTAGACATATTTAATTAACCTAATTCATACAAATTCACTAATTTTCAAAACAAAAAGCACGATTTATTAATTAAATGACTTAAAAAGGTGTCAACGATTAGGCCTTTTTGTTGACTTTTCATTTCCTAGCAGAGAATGCCTTGCTATTGTTAATTGTTTCATGGCACACTATTTGAATTGTGTTTAATAAACATCAATTTATGACATGTGAATAGTCTATTAAAAATAACTTGTAAATTGGAAAAGTTTATTTGGTGGTCCCTTAATTTTGTCCAAAAGTGTATTTACTAAATGTAATTATTAATTAGTTTTTAATTTACTTAAAAAGAATAAACCCAGAAAAACTTCAGGTCTCTTCGGCTCAATAAATAGTAATTTTTAAATAAAAAATAAAATTCCTACATCTTATTCAATAAATGTCCAAGTTGTTGCTTGCATATTAATGATGGATTAATAGTATTTTAGAAAGTATAAAAAATTGCAATGGAGTGAAAAACTCGTTTGTACAATAAAGAAAAAGTAAATTCTACGCATCTCAATAATCTAAAACAGGTAAATTAATGCCCCCTTTAATTACAAACGATTGTAAGTAGGGTGTTGATTTATGGGGTAGTTAGAAATCTCATAAACAGCACATGGGCGGCCAGGAATGCTTGCTGTCATATTTGATGGCACATCAGGCATTCTTGTCCGTCGTGAATAAACTCACTTTCATTAAAATTCATTTTCGCTAAAAAGAATCACATTGTTTCGTACGCTTTTTGCATTCCGGGCGTTGAAGTTTCGGCGCACACACAAAAAAGTATCGAAATCGATGATCGCGAAACGTCCGCAATTATAGTTAGAATGCGTTCGGGATTTAAATATCGTCTGTTATCTTAAACGTAAGTACACGTACGCGTTGGATTGTAAAAGGGAATTAATTCCCGTCTGTATAATGAATTGAATTTACTATGTTCATATCGAGGTATATATTTTTTTTAATTCGGGTGGTCGGCAAAATAAAATTGTTTATATCATTGTACTGTCACAAATACGTAAACGTTTAGTTCGTAAGCCAATTAATAGCATATCACATAAAATAATGTAGATGGGAGATACTATTACTGTGTGTACTGACATAAGCTTCGGCGTAATTTATCCAGAGACAATGGTAGTTATTTCTTTCTACGGCACAAACAAATTCCTCCATATAAAAATATATTCCCTATTTTATTACTGTCTAATCGGTAACAAGAGAAAACTTGCATACAACTGATAACTATCTATTCTATACAACCAATTTGAAGGATTTAAACACACACTCACCATCACATACGTTCTTCAATTTGCATACATTAAACTCCTTTTTCTCTTCTTAGAAAATAAAGACATACGTCTATTTACAGCGTAATGATTGTAAATTAAATAATTTTTCTCGGTCTGAATACTCTTGCACACATCGCGTTTTAGGTTTTGATGAACGCGTAGCTTTGGAAGGGTTTCTTAAAAGAATTTGTGAGTAAAATACAAGGCACTAAAGTAAATTAGTCCGTCTACCCCCTACTGGCGTAAATAATACAATGATAATACTACTATGGTATGCGCCAGTACGACAGTCGCATTCAGCATATTACTGTGGACGTATCAAAGAATATATTACGACAGAAACACATCTACAAATATTATTTATTTACTACACACTGCGGTGTACACAAACTTGTCTTTGGGTGCGATAAAATATTCATCGGTAGATCTCCGGTTTCTTACTCTTCAACGTTATATTTCAATATCACATACACACCCCCGTACAATAATTATCATCAAAGCAGAAAACAGCAAGAAAACAATTTTAGATTAATGATAATAATAATAATACAAGGCAGACAATAAATCAATTTTGTCATCAATAATAATTCAACAAAAATTAAGAAACTATGATTCATTAGGAAGTAATTAGTACTGAGCGCATGTGGTTAATCGAAGCGAGTCGATTAGTATTATACGTGTGGGGGCTATGCAGTGTGACCCCAAAGTCATGAACGAATCTTTTAAAATCGCAAAGTTGCCACATCTTTTTATACGTACGGTAAACTGCGGCATCTGCATAAAGATCTTTGTTTATGCAAACTTCTCGCAGGTGCATGCATTTTTACCTCAAGCGAATTATTAATGCATAAAATATAATATGACATGGGATAACGATTTTAATTCGTATTTCAATTAATTTTTTTACACTGCTGGATTACAGAGTATTAAGCAAAAATCCAACAACGTGAAACGTGAGAGAAATTTAAAAAAAATTCAAATACTATTTAATGTACGAATAATTCAACTGTGATGCTGATCAAATGGGACTGTGTTGCGGGTGGGGCAGATATTAAGATATAGTACTTATTTAGGGTAGTATACAGTAGGGGATATGTACGAAAGTTAGTCCTAGTGTGTCATTCCTGTGCAGTTAACCATGCTGTGTGGATTGCAATATCCTCGTGACTTTTGGTTTGTTTCCAGGAAACCGACAGTTGACGACGTTGGCAACCCTTCTTCAGTAAATGCTCGGTAAGTTTAATTTACTTTTTATTGTTTGCATTTTAAGCGCGGAGTGAGTAATTAACGTTTATTACGACAAGCACTTATGCGTTTTAGTATCTGGTTAAAACCCAAAAAGGCATTTGTCATTTGTTTATTTTAATTAATTTAATCAAATTTAGGGGAAGACCTCGATTTTTCTTTTAAAAACAAGAAAAGAGCGAGCGCGTTATAAAATTATTCGTGTATACACGTTTTTTGTTTTAATGCCTGGTTAACATCTAAAAAGTTTTCTCATTTGTTTATTTTAATTAATTAAATTAAATTTAGTTTTAAGGCACCCTGTTTTCTTCACGGCAAGAAACAAGCGAATTATACGCTCGTGGACATTTTTAATTTTGATTCAGATTCTGGTTAACTCTAAAAGGTATTTGTCATTTTTTTTATTTTAATTATATTAATCAAATTTAGGGGAAGGCCACAAGTTTCTTTTAAAGTATTATATGTATATACATATAATTATTTATTCGTGCCTAGAGATTTCTAATTTTCATTCAGATTCTTTTGAATTATTGAAAGGCACGAGTCTAATATATATGTTTATTATGCGCAAGTTTAAAACTCGTGTCAACTTGAAAAATGTGGGTGTTCGAAATCTGTAGTGGATTCTATTATCCTCTGGTGTTGAATAACGACATCACTAAACGGAAATAAATCAATGCAACAACGCGTTTACCAATAATAATCACTAAACACGAAAGTAAATTTGTTCGATTTTTTAATGTAATCAATTTTTTGAATTGAATTAAGAAAAAATAATTCATTTTCCACGTAAATTTTATGTAGTGAATCGACCGAAATGAAATAATAATTATTTAATCGAGTCTAAAATAATCATTACAAAATTTTTTGAGAAATTTTCAAAGCACAAAAAATTAAGTTCGGCCAGGAGTATCTTGGGTAATTCTTATTTTGTTCGAAAGAGTTTTCGGTACAAAATTTATGTAAATACGCAGAGAGAAATTATAAAGTGAGATTTTACACAATATTGTGTAAAAGGAAGGTGGACAAATTGTTGCAAATTAAAAAAAAATCAGATAACTGTCCGCCTCTTCCTTAAAAATGTTTACATTTATTTGTAGTAAAATTATTGCTCCATTTTGGAGTAAAAAGTTCCATACTAATTTGACTTTTGTACTACAATAAATTCTCGTAAGTGTGAAGATAAAGTATTACTTCAAGGACATGTTAATACAGCTAATTTGCAATTCATTCAACCATAATATCATATCATTTATAGAAAATTAGTCTAAAAACATTTTTTAATATTTAAATATCCTCCGCTAGTTTAGTACAAAAATTTTATTTCATAAATTACCGGGCAATTAAAGATTTGGGTTCGACTTTGTCTTGATACGTGCAGATCTTGTGAAGAAATTCACAGGCTAGAATATAGCAAAATTCATTCAGACACTTGCTCGACAAGTTCCGATTTGGGTCATCTGTGGATGTTGAAAAATAGACAAAGGAATATTTAATTTAGAAACATGCGTAATAATTTCTGCAGCATTATACTGAATTCACGTTCAGACAAACAAGTCTGTTTTTGTTTCTTCGCAGTGTCACGTACATCGTCATACGCATTAAAAGGCCAATAATCACGTGATTACACATCATTTCAATACTGTTCAACAATTTGTGTAAGATGTTAACATATCCATAATTTTTTCTAACGCGTTAATAATTTAATCATTTCACACTTTTCATTGAGATTCTATTATAGTTCTACACATATTTTGTTGTATAAAGTTCTATGCATTGTGTAGAACTTTATACAACAAAATACCTTTTTGCATTGTCCACTTCCAGCAGAGAATATGAAATTCAGTTTGCAAATATATCAAATAGGAAAAAAGCTATGGAATCATCAGACAGTAAACACTGGAAGCTGGCCATGGAAGAAGAGATGAAATCTTGATCTGAAAATGATGTTTGGGAGCCAATAGATCAACCCAGTGGTGTAGGTTTTCGTATGAAAACAAGAGCAGACGCCACCATCGATAAGTACAAGGCTAGAATGGTAGCAAAAGTGTAAGTACATACAAGCCTACAGTCCAGTTGCTAGATTGGATATTGCCAAAATCATCTTGAGAGTACCTATAAATTAAGGAATTTCACTTAGAGAGTTTCATGAGAAAATTGTTTTCTTGTATGGCAAACTGGAGGAAGTAGTGTGGGCTTCCATGATGGAACAGGTTGAGTGTGTAGATTGAAACGAAGTGTTTATAGATTGAAACAAGCCCCAAGATGTTGGAATGCTTGCTTTGTGACCTTCTTAAAGAAATGCGGATTGAAAGCCACAAAATATTGGTTACGACCTATGTTGAAGGCGGGTTGATTGCTGTCACCAGTGAGAGTCAAATAAATCAATTGCTGAAAGGCCTTCAGCACGAGTTCAAAATCACAATTGCGAACTGTTTCTTTAGGGATGAATATCGAGCAATAGGACGGATCAATTTTTGTGTTTTTGTCCACCAGAGAAGCTATACAGAAAGGATTTTGATGAGGTTTCACTGCTCGCAGTTAGAGACGAACCAAACAATACACACATACTATACTTACCTTTTTCAACGCATGGCATAGACATTCTGTTTGTTGCTCTTCGTGAAACTACTTGAAAGACCTAAAATGTGTCAAAAGTAGCAGGGTTTCATCCAAATTAAGCACCAGGGAGATTGAAATTATTTATTTCATTATTTTTGCTTGGTATTTCACTTCACTTGACGAAGCTATCAAACGATAGTGAAACGTGCCAATTTTAGTGTCCGATTATTATTATTATACAATTTCACAGGACAAGAATCTAGTTTAATTATTTTTTAACGTCTATAAATGATCCAACCCGGAACTGGTCGAGCAAGTATCAGAAAGAATTCCGCCGTATTCCAACCTGTGAATTTCTTCACAAGATCTGCACGTATCAAGATAAGACCGAACCCATATCTTTAGTTGCTCGATTAAGAGTCAAAATTCGTTATCAGTGGCCCCGAGCACTCGGTTGTATCTTATTTCTTAGAGATGTGTACAGAATTGCATCATTAACAATGTACAATTTCGCACAATATATGGAACCCGTAACATAATTTGAGTATAATTTGCATATACAATTTATATAACATTTTTACATTTGGCCTATAAAATTAATTTACACAATTTATCGTAACAAATTTACTATTATTTGTATTACACGATTTTCTTAAAAATGTATAATATTTTATTACAAACCATCAAAATTTTCTATTTATTGTAGGTATCTTCATTTTATGAACAATTTGTAGATGTAAATTCTACTATTGGTTAATAAATATCATTGTTTTTCTCCGTGTATTTTTACTTTGGTTATCAAATTTAAAATCCGTGGAAATTTTTTGTACGTCAGAAGACCAGAAAATTTCACACAAAACTTAGGTTAATTGTGAATACAAAACTTAAGTTAATTGTGAATTTTAAGTTTCATAGCATTTGTCCCTCTGTAAAATTAGAATAAAAAACTAACAACGAGAAAGGGTAGTTTAGAGAAAATTAAAATTACCATCCGACAGGTTAATTTTAAAATTATTAAAAAAAATAGTATGCACTCACTATTTAACACGTCGCAATTGTTTTATTCTCACTCTTCAATAATTTCCTTCAATTCACATTATTATTTGAAATGAAAAGAAGTAACGACAATATAATCAAATAAATAAATGATACTCTTTGTTTGATATTAATATTTAATTCTTAATAACTTTTCTATGGGCAGGTTAACAAGCGCACACTCTCTCAATATTTCGCTATCATTTGACAGCTTTTGTTCCTAAAGAAAAATATATTTTGAACAAAATTAACAATCTACTTAGTTTTAGGGGAAACGTTTGTCAAAATTAGAGGTAACTATAGAATATCTATGTAGGTCAAAATTTGCGAGGTATTTGACCGTGCCAGAACTTTTGCCACACCCTGTATGTGTAACGATTTTCCGTGTAACGTACAGTCTCACAAAGCGTTTTATATGTGCAAGAATTTTGTCTCATTGTACGGCCTCAATTTCATTAAATATTCATTCAATGAGTGCGTATAAATAAGTAAATCAATGGTTCGACCAGGAAAAGAAGTGCATATGTGCAGAATACGAAACGCGCTCGTTTCGACAACTACCCAATAAATTATCTTCGGCTTCCTCCACGTAATCCCCATAAAAGTAAGGAACTCTCTCCCGCGTAAGTTTAAAAAAGTAATTATGACGCGAAATTGCCCAAACATGGGATGAAATAGATTCGGATGTTCAAAATTCAGTAAGTGTTTTTTACGCATATATCGATTCATATCGGCCAAGCGTACGCTAACACGAACTACTAGAACTCCAAACACGTATGCAGACGTGACACAGCTGTACTCTAATATCTAGCTCCTGATGACCTATAGACTGACGTCAGACTAAGCTTTCTTCATGGCTGAAACATCCAAAGACGCATACAGACGCCGACAAAACGCCCGTGCTCAGCAACCTAACCAGTTTTTCACTTCTGAATCGTTCTCTACATTTTCAATTCAACGTCACTTCGAATCTTTATCACTCTCATCTTAGTGAAATGTAAAACTTTATCACAAATGGGATTCAGATCTACAAAACCTATTAATTACAAAAGAAACTCAGATGAATATTAAGTGTATTTATGGAATATGATTTTTAATACGAGGAGTCATTTTTATGTGTGTAATCCACCTAAGCAAGGCTTACTTCAACTTCTCCTCAATCGCTTTTTAACTTAAAAAATAACAAATATTTGCTCAGTACCATCAGAGTTGTAGGGTGAATGTTTCATTTCAACAGAACCGCAATTATTAATCACCTTTACAGCCCTCTAATTATCATAGTAGGACGTTTCCCTACTTCCTTGCATAAATCTCACATCAATTTTCCTCGTCTTCTTTTGAAATGAGGATCCTCTGAGTGTCCTTGTTTTGTAGATTTTGAAATTTCTTTCTTCCTTTTCGATGTTTTCTTGTTTCCACAAGCATTTTGGGCTTTAAGCCATTTTTAATTGATATCTCAGTGTTTCTCCAAATATCCCAATTCATGATAATTTTTAGCCTTTTTCAAATTCGTCGCATTGGGGCCAAACTCCTGTAGGTAGGCACTCTTTTAATTTAAACAAAATGCGGGAAGGAAACAGAATTTCGATTGTCTTAGTTAATCTCGTGGCTACGTATATTTACATGGGAATTTCCCGTCGTAAAACTGGTACGTGGTGCATTTTTTTAAATCTTGTTTGGAAACAATCGCCCGTACTGCCTAAATCGAGCAATTTTGGAATTAAACGCAATGGCATTCTCAAGTCGTCATCCACATAGAGAAAAAAAATGGTATTTGTTAACACAAGCAGATATTGTGAAGAAATTCACAGACTGGAATACGGCTGAATTCATTCTGACATTTGCTCGACAAGTTCCGGCTTGGGTCATCTATAAACGTTAAAAAATATTTAATTTAGAAACATTCGTGTTTCCTTTAAATTATTTCTACAACTCTGTACTGAATTCACGTTCAGACGGATAATTTTTCACAAATTCATTCATTATAAATAAAACAGGCGACAGTCAAACACGGACAAGTCTGATCGTCATCTGCATTAAACGGCCAATAAGAAGACGCAAATAATCAGATAATTAAACCCCAATTTGTGTAAGATGTTAATAAATCCAATGGTAATTTCTTCCAACGAGTTAAAAGTTTAATCATTTCCAAAGTGTAAAAAACTTTTTATTGCGATTCTATTATAGTTTTATACAACGTGTAGAACTTTATGAAACAAAACGCGAAAATAAAATCGTCACAGTCTGTTGTACTAAATTTTTACATAAGATGTAGAACTGTATTGTATTGAAACCTTATCTTCACACTCACGAAAATTTATTGTAGTACAAAAGTCAAAATGGTATGGAACTTTTTGCTACAAAATGGAGCGATAATTTTGCTACAAACAAATTGAAGTTAGAGATGGAAATATATCTGATTTTTTTTTAAATTTTCAACAACATTTTACACAATATTGTGTAAAATTCCACTGTCATTTCTCTTTGTGTAAAATTTTTAAAATAGTTGAATGTCAAAACCAAAGCTGTTTCGATATTTTCTTGCTTCCACAAGCAGTATGTGCTTTAGGTCATTTTGAATTGTTTCCCTGCCTTACGAATATATCCCAATCATCCTTTCATGGGCCTTTTTCATAGATAATTTTATATTCAAATTGATTATCTTGGACCCAAATACCTCCCACAGATAGATACTATTTTAATTTGGTAAGGAAACAGAATTTCTCGCCGTAAAACTGGGTGAAGTATAGAAACCTCCAATGCAATAATTGAGTATGCGGTACATTCTTTTTTTTTTTAATCTTGTTTCAATTTATCTCAGGCTTATTTATGTGTTTTGAACCGTTCACATTGAAGCAGCAACCACTTACCTATTGCTTGAAAAGATGATTTTTTTGTTACTTTGTTACGAAGCAGTATTTTAAAGCGGCGTGATTATAAAACGAGTAGGTCAGTTAGAGCATAAATTTCGTTCGAATGAACGCAAAAACTGAAGTGAATTAGTATTTAATAAAATCGAAATAACCGTCGCGTCGGTTGGTGGTGATCGTTTAGTAAAGGGGTGAGTGAGTGAGTGAAGTTCGGATGTTATTATTTTTCAGAGAGTACGCCCGTGAGGATCTGGAACGAATCGTGTTGTTTTGGTTAGAACCGATTTCTTTTTAAATTAACCCCCGAGATCCGTTTAGTTGACTGGCTCATCTAATAACCAAATCCGATAGGCCCCTGCGTCCTGGTCAAGCCAGAAATGTTCGAATTCAGCGCGTCGATGTTTTCATGCTTCGCTGGTTTAACTAAGAAACGAAATTCGCTTCGCTCGTACAAATTTTTATTGAACAACTACACTCTTCATTTATATGATCGCGCGAAGTAAAATATCAAAAATTTATTCCCCTACCTACGTTCAAAGTAAAACTTTGTATGACAACTTCAGTTTCAATTGGGAATTTTATATTGCCATACCACTTACGGTAAGTTTATTCAATTTATTCAATTTTACGGCCATCGAATGCGTTCTGTAATTTATTTTATTATAAATTACAGAAATGTAAAAAAGATTCGCCGCCGTAACACGCAGAGGTAGATTCGTTGGCCGAATATTTCTCGCATTGTGACTGAAGTGATAAATTTCGTAGTGAATCGCTTCGTGTAACTTGATTAAAATGAAAATTTGTCATTCCGTTCTTTTTGTGTTGTTGCGGAGAAAAATCACATCTCACCGATGCCGATGGTCGAGGAGTGTTGTTAGAGGTTAATAACTCAAAACCACGAGCAGTGCTAGATTATAGTTTCGAGCGATTGAAAGCGGAAAATTATGTGTTTATAGTGATCGGCTGGCACCTCTGTGTCTAAGATGAAACCACCTTGAGCAATAGATTATGACCTTGAGCCGACGGATAAATAATGACGGAGCATGACGTTATTGAAAACATGCCGCATCTGTGTATTGTTTTATAGATCACTGAATATAATAAGTACAAAAGTAAGATAATCACATTATACATATTTTTATACTCCGTCAAAGAAATAATACATTATATTACATTGTATACGGGTGACTGTTAAGTCGATGTATTACTTTAAGGACATGTTAATACAGCTCATTTGCCATTCATTCAAGCAATAATATCATATCATTTATAGAAAATTACTCTAAATACTTTTTTTTAATAGTTTAGTATGTTTAGTACAAAAATTTTATTTCATAAATTATCGGGCAATTAAAGAGTTGGGTTCGACTTTGTCTTGATGAAGAAATTCACAGGCTAAATACAGGAAAATTTATTGAGACACTTGCTCGGCAAGTTTCGACTTGGTCATCTGTGGATGTTAAAAAATTAGATAAAGGAATATTTAATTTAGAAACGTTCGTATTTACCTTCAAATCATTTCTGCAGCATTGTACTGAATTCACGTTCAGACAGACAAGTCTGTTTTTGTTTATTCGCATTAAACGGCCAATAATCACGTGATTACACTTCACTTCAATACTGTTCAACAATTTGTGTAAGATGTTAACATATCCATAATTTTTTCTAACGCGTTAATAATTTAATCATTTTATACTTTTCATTGAGATTCTATTATAGTTCTACATATATTTTGTTGTATAAAGTTCTATACATTGTGTACAACTTAATACAACAAAGTACCTTTTCGCATTGTCCACTTCCAGTAGAGAATATGAAATTCAATTTGCAAATAAATGAAATGGGGAAAAAGCTATGGAATCATTAGACAGTAAGCACTGAAAGCTGGCCATGGAGGAAGAGATGAAATCTTGATCTGAAAATGATGTTTGGGAGCTAATAAATCAACCCAGTAGAGTAGGTTTTCGTATGAAAACAAGACCAGACGGCACCATTGATAAGTACAAAACTAGAATGGCAGCAAAGCTGTATGTACACACAAGCCTGCAGCCCGGTTGCTAGACTGGATATTGCCAAAATCATCTTGAGAGTACCTATAAATTAAGGAATTTCACTTAGACAGTTTCATGAGAAAACTGCTGTCTTGTATGGCATGAAATATGAAATTCAGTTTGCAAATATCAAATAGGGAAAAGGCTGTGGAATCAACAGTCAGTAAACACTGGAAGCTGACCATGGAGGAAGAAATGAAATCTTGATGTGACAATGATGTTTGGGAGCTAATAAATCAACCTAGTGGAGTAGGTTTTCGTATGAAAACAAGAGTAGAAAGCACCATCGATAAGTACAAGGCTAGAATGGTAGCATACAAGCCTACAGCCCAGTTGCTAGATTCGATATTGCCAAAATCATCTTGAGAGTACACGTAAATTAAGGAATTTCACTTAGACAGTTTCATATGAAAACTGCTTTCTTGTATGGCAAACTGGAGGAAGTAGAGTGAACTTCGATGATAGAACGGGTCGAATGTGTAGATTAAAACGAAGTCCTTATAGACTGAAACAAGCCCCAAGATGGTTGGAATGCTTGCTTTGTGACCTTCTTAAAGAAATATTGTAGAAGGCCACAAAATATTGGTTAGGATCTATGTTGAAGGCGGGTTGATTGCTGTCACCAGTGAGAGTCAAATAAATCAGTTGCTGAAAGGCCTTCAGCACGAGTTCAAAATCACAATTGCAGACTGTTTCTTTAGGGATGAATATCGAACGATAGGACGGATCGATTTTTGTGTTTTTTGTCCACCAGAGAAGCTATCCAGAAAGGATTTGGATGAGGTTTCACTGCTCGTAGTTAGAGGTGAAACAAACAATACACGCACACTATACTTATCTCTTTCAACGAATGGCATACACATTATGTTTGTTGCTCTTCGTGAAACCACTTGAAAGTCCTAAAATGTGTCAAAAATAGTAGGGTTTCAGCCCAATTAAGCACCAGGGAGGTTGAAATTATTTGTTTCATTATTTTTGCTTCGTATTTCACTTCACTTGACGAAGCTATCAAACAATAGTGAAATGTAGAGTGATAGTGCCAATTTTAGTGTACGATTAAAATAATTTATTATACAATTTCACCGGACAAGAATCTATTTTAATTATTTTTTAACGTCTATAAATGATTCAACCCGGAATTGGTGGAGCAAGTATCAGAAAGAATTCCGCCGTATTCCAACCTGTGAATTTCTTCACAAGATCTGCACGTATCAAGATAAGATCGAGGCTAGAATGGTAGCAAAAGTGTATGTACATACAAGCCTACAGCCCAGTTGCTAGATTCGATATTGCCAAAATCATCCTGAGGGTTGATTGCTATCACCGGTGAGAGTCAATAAATCAGTTGCTGAAAGGCCTTCAGCACAAGTTCAAAATCACAATTGCGGACTGTTTCTTTAGGAATGAATATCGAACAATAGGACGGATCGATTTTTGTTTTTTTGTCCACCAGAGAAGCTATCCAGAAAGGATTTTGATGAGGTTTCACTGCTCGCAGTTAAAGGCGAAGCAAACAATACACACACACTATACTTATCTCTTTCATCGAATGGCACACACATTCTGTTTGTTGCTCTTCGTGAAACCACTTGAAAGTCCTAAAGTAGTATGTACAATGTGTCAAGAGTAGTAGAGTTTCAGCCAAATTAAGCACCAGGGAGGCTAAAATTATTTATTTATTTCACTTACTTTTAGTAATTTCTTATTCCAAAGTGTATAGCCAACCACCTTCAGCTTTCAATACTTATATGATGATATGTTTTAATTTAACTGATCCTATTACACGATAAGAAGACAAGGTCAGAACCCTCTTCGTTTCTTTTTCTTGGGTAAGATCATTCATTTACATTTAGATTATTATTTTGCAAGTTGCCTGGTGTTTGAAAGCAAAAAGCAGCAATATTTTTGTTGTCGTTTTCCTTAATTTCAATAAGATAGAGAATTCCCGAACGGAAAAAAATGCCGTAGATGTTAGGTAGTTGTTTATAGTGTTATGGAAACAGGTTTCACGATTATAGATCGATTCGAAATAGATGGCAATCTTTATTCACCACACATGCGGCCTAGGTCAGGGCTAAAGCATCCGTCATGAATGTTAAACAATCTTACCGGGTACTGTAACGGGATTACTAACCATCCGACGTACCCGTCAGAAATGTTTCGTTGTCATTTACACAGAGTAAATATAGCGCAGTTCAAGTGCTATCTTGCATCTATTCTTACGTTTATCTAAATTTCCTTCCGGCTTTCCAGTAAGACGTAAACACGAGAAGATGAAATCAGCAATCTATACCGAAATCGATATGGTGGATGAAGTAAGTCTACATACAGAGAGCAGAAAGGCAAGGTTTAAAGTGCTTTTGCCACGACATAAAACGGCAGAGGAGTTCGGCTCCGTGTTCAGAGCAATTTCTATTCAGCCGGGCAATCATGCACTATTGTAGCTTTAAATTTGTAATGCGCTGACGGTTTACGATCACAGCGTAAGTCCCCGGCTGCGGTTAAGTCCGCATGATTGGAAACAGCTACCGTACATTAAAAACTAAATCTCACATTAAGATCCCGTGACCAATACGTGGATTAATGGAGAATATTGTGTGTACGCCTCGTGTATCGAATTTCCTCGCACCCTGTTGTGAAATCCGGTTTAAGTGGGATTGCAGGGGGTCACGCCAGTCACTGGCCATTTGAGGGGAGCCAGATCTCACTTATTATTCCAAACCAATTGTAAAATATGTTTATATTTTACATTAATCACACGGAATTACTTTTCTATAACGCTTTTTATATCCAAGCACCGGGGAACGTTTCAAAACCAAATACGATTTATATGTTAAAAAAAAGTGAATCCACCAATTATGTCATTTGAAGAAACAACATTATCACTATCAAATATAAAAACCATTTCATTTCAAATATTCCTTAAATTAAATTAATATAAATTTAGATTACAAATGAGAACTGCCCTTCACAAGACTCATATCGAAAATGTTTACATTTGATTGTAGAATAACGTTTGTAGTAAAACTATTTTTAAGAAAATCTTGTAACACAAATAATAGTAAATGTGTTACCATAAATTGTGTAAATTAATTTTATAGACAAAATATAAACATGTTATATAAATTGTTGTATTAAATACTCTTTCATGTAGAAGATTTTTCCATTTTACTAAATAAAGACAATTGCGATTCTAATATATGTAGTTTTAGACAATGTGTAGAACTTTATACAACAAAATGTGAAAATAAAATCTTCGGAGTCTGTTGTAGTAAATTTTTACATAAGATGTAGAATTTTATACAACAAAGTGTGGAAATTTTATCTTCACACATTCTCCACCTCCATTTTATATAATATTGTGTAAAATCTCACTTTGTCGTTTCTCTCTGTGTGTAAATGTGATAGGTCTGTCCACTGAGGAAGCTTCTTTCTTTGATCTGGTGGGGATCAGTGTAATATTTAGTTTTCTTTAAGTGCGACTTCTTGATGATCAAAATTACAATTGGAAATTGAAATGGCTTCGTAAGTTTTGGCTTATTGCCACTATAATAGAGCATTTAGGTGTTGATAGCGAGTGGTGGCCTCGTAGCCGCAGATGATAGCGATAGGTCTGGAACCAAATGGTCACACGAACTCGTGAACTAAGGTAATAGCTGATAAATGATTCAGAGGCGGCCGGTCGGCACTTTTACGACTGCTGCCAATGTTACTATTACTGATCAATATGACTGGACTATCCTCCACCCCGAATCTATCTTAATAACATTTTCATTTTTATGTATGTATCCCCTCGCCTTTCATTTATCTAATGTTGTGCGTTTCTAACGTGTGTAAAACCTTGACGCGGCAATGCAAGGCAACAAAACTAAAGAAAACTTTTCTTTTTTTAAATAACGAGCATCATAAATTACACGAAATATAAAAGCCAGTCGGTTCATTCTCGGCAAAAGTAGATTATTACCTTATGTCATATTGTTTCAAATTCCTTCCCCGCAGACGCAAGATGCGATACAAAATTGATAGGTACGTATTGTGCGGATAATGTTATAAATCACAGAGAAGCGCCGCTGTGATATTGGAAAAGCTGAGCTAGGAATATGTGAATGTTAAATCTCGATGTTGATCAATTATTCACGTGTACTTTTCAAGTCTCGTGGGACCTGTTTTCATACAACTTATCTACAAAACATATCTGGTTACAACAAGAAAAAAAAATTGTTGAGCAAGGCATATCTTAATAATATCCTTGTGTATCATTTTGATGTAGTTGTAACCTACTATAATAATTAACGTTTCATATTTCATTTTTTTACTGCTGACACAATATTTTCAGATTATATTCATAAAGCAACAAACATTTTAATTAAATTATACATGTTTTATAATAACGACGCCTTTTAATCCGGACAATAAAAATATACTTATACTCGTCCACAACTTTTACTTCATCAGATTAATTATTAATATTATTATGTTCCTAAATAAAAGGTTACATTACTTTTAATTTCATGAAATATAGTACATAATTACTAGTTGTATTGCTGTTGATGAAATTTTTTTGACAGCTGTTCACATTATTATATAAAATAAAAATTGTTTCATATTTTACTTTTTTGTCCATACTCAAAATTCTGTAATAGACTAACAGCTGGTGAGTTGATTTAATAACTTTACCTCGAACGACCTTTGGTCCGGTTGAAGTCGCCGGCCGTCTTCTTGTTTACATAATGACAGTCGTTTAGCTGGACAGTGGCTTGTGTCCCTTTTATTTCACCATATAAGTGTCCCAAAGTCGTAATCGATTCTTCAATAATGCTCCCTACTTGGGTCATATATACAACACGTGCACATTATTTGCAATATTAAATAAAATGTTGCGGCCTGTCCAGCTCAACAAGAAAAAATTCTAATATTTCTATCATTATTATTGGTCATTTTTTATAAAATATTTGTTTTTTTTTGTGATTGTGATTGGCCAGGGGAAATTCTGATTAAAATGTAAATGAAAATATTGTTTATTATGCTTTGTGAAAACGTTAATGTCTAGTTGAAGATTATTTATAATAATGTATAGATTTTAGAATAACAATAATAACAAATAACTCAGTTTTCATTTTTTGCAGATATGGAGAATTTAGTTACGACAGCAGTGTACGGTACGCATGAATATTTCTATTAACTAAGCTATGATAAAATTGTAATCATGTTTTTGCTTTGATTGATCACCATAGTTAAGTTTGCTTGTTGCGGTAATTCAAATTCAGAGATGTTCATTAATTTCTAACCAAGAAATAAGGAAAATGTGTAGAATCGTCTCTTTACAAACACCCTATAGAAATAAATTTACAGTAATTTTATTAATTGAGTAATGCAGCAACGTTTCAATTTGTTGTGTACAATGTAAAAAAAATTAGGGAAACTTCGAGAAAAAAAGATTTAATAAAACATAACAAAATAAGAATTCAATTTTTGTTCGAAAAATTTGAACAATCTAAAATATTATTGAAAGAATGATGGGGTAATTTCCTTGTTTATTCGAATTTAAATCTGAAAAGAATATTTATTTATTTATATCGCGTAGTGATAGACAAAGTTGAGATTTCAAATAAAGTATGTATCTCGATGTTGACTAGTGGTGCTCTTGTGCAAATGTGAGTAATATTAGAGGGTGTGCAGAAAGAAAGATCAATCTTAGCCGAACTTTATTGGAAATTGCAGTGTTTGGACAAATGTGCTGTCAACAGAGTCTCTTATTGGTGAGGCGAATGCGATACAAACGACAGGATTAGGTGTCTGATGAGATGCAGAGTCGCTTGCCCGCCGGGACTTTATTTTAATGAGTAGCTTGTCTCACGTCCCGCCAATAATTAAGACAAACACTCATGGGACCTTGCTTCCTCACGCGATTTAAATAGTACAATCAACGACTTCTAGTTTCTCATTATTAAAAATAACAAAATTTCAACGAGAAAAAGTAAAACGAAAAAACAATTTACTTAATTGATTAAAATTTAGTATTTATATTTATGCATTGAAGAAAGGTGTGTAATAAGAAGGCAGGGAGCCTAAGAAAGATAATGAAAGAGCATTCCAGACAATTTCCAGTTCTTTCCTTCCACTCTACATATTTAAAAGGGCTTCGTCGAAGTTCTCGTTCGAAGATATTTCTAAGACATTTAACACGATATTAGACGTGTTATTTCGGAACGAGATGGAAGTCAAAATGCAATTTGTTGAATTTGAATATAAAATAGAGGCACAGACTAACACAGGTCGGACAAAAATTAATGGTCGAGACGTTGGGAGAATTCCGAGGAGCGACTTGCAAATAACAAATACTCGAGATCGTAAAAAAACCATAAGTTCTTTTAATTAGCGCAGCAAGAAATTGGGGGAGACAGTGAGGTGGCATTTCCATTCTACCGTCAGCCTGAAAAAACACTTTCATTAACAGAATTTACAGATGATAAAACGTAACATCAGCCAAAGATAATTAAAAATGTTGCCCAGGAAAGAATTATAGGTACACTGGTACAATTTTACTGAGGGGAGAGAAACAGTTCTACTCCGTTTGAATCAGTCGTGCGGAACAAATTTACCATTTGAATCTTTAATTTTATAATAGTTTATAGCGAATTCTTTCGTCTCAATTGATTACAAATATATGTACTAAGGGAGAAATTTAAATTAAATTTACTTTCAATATATTTTCAAATTACTTTCTACATTTCAAAAAAACAAATAAATAACAATACACTTAAATGGACACTTAAAATTCGCACTATCGATAGTGAAACGTTGAGGGATAGTGCGAATTTTAAAATAATTTATTAAACAAAACTTACAGTACATAATGACGTTTTCTGTTAAAAGATGACCAAAATGCTACTTGCAACAAATTGATTAATTATGCTCTAATAGCTTATTTGTTCGCTTTGAGTATATGATCAATTTTAGGTCAAAAACTGGCCGCGAGATATCGTTATTTAATACAATTTTAATTCATTTGACAGTTATCAGATGACAACTAATTATTTTTATAGCTGTGTATTTTTACTATCAAACTTCACCTGCCAAATTAATTACGACTGTACACAGGGAAAAAACAATGGTATTTGTTAACACGATTGTAGAATTAATATCTACAAACTGTTCTTAGAATAGTAAACAAATAATAATACCATAAATTGTGTAAATTAGGAAATATTAACAAATACACTTCTGGACAAAATTAAGGGACCACCAAATGAACTTGAAATAACTTTTCCAATTTACAAGTTATTTTTAATAGACTTTTCACATGTCATAAATTGACGTTTATTAAACACAATTCAAATAGTGTGCCATGAAACAATTAATAATAGCAAGGCATTCTCTGCTAGGAAACGAAAAGTCAACAAAAAGGCCTAATTGTTGAACACCTTTTTAAGTCATTTCATTAATAAAGCGTGTTCTTGTTTCGAAAATTAGTGAATTTGTTTGCATTAAGTTAATTAAATATGTCTAGACGCCATTGTAGACCAGAAGAAGTATCCCATTTTCGTGAAGGATATTCACAGTTGCTGAAATTCTAAATATCAACAAATCTGTGGCACAGAAGGCCGCAGCACGGTTCAGAAACACTGGTAGTTTCAAAAGAAAACGCGGGCAAAGTGCTAAAAGTAAAACAACACGCAGAGAAGATCGCTTTATCGAACTTCAGAGTTTAAGAAAGCGGTTTGTAACTCGTGACTTAAAAAATGATCTTCGATTAGCCACTGGAAAAGAAATTTCTACCAAAACAGTAAGAAGAAGACAAAAAGAAGTCAACTTGTCTGCTAAAAAGCCAGCAACCGGTCCAACTCTCACACCTACGCACAAAAGAAATCGCTTAAACTTTTGTCAAAATCATCAAGGTTGGATCGAGGGGCAATGGAACTCCGTTTTGTTTTTGGACGAGTCCAGATTCCTTCTAAGCAGGAATGATCGCCGTGCTCTTGTCATACGAAAGACCAGGCGAGCGATTTGCACCATGTACCATTCGAGAATTTGACAAATTTGGTGGCAAGTCTATAATGGTTTGGAGTGGCATACAATTTAATAGTCGTACAGAATTGGTTTTGATACGAAATGGGTCGCTAACAGCAAGAAGATATAGAGACGAGATTATTGTACCCATGTTCAACCATTTGCCGAAAATTTCGGCAATGGATTCATTTTTATGTAAGACAGTGCCAAACCTCATACAGCTAACATTGTCACAGCTACGATGAAAGGTGCAAATATCCAAAGTTTGGAGTGGCCTACCAAAAGCCCTGATCTCAATCCTATTGAGCATCTCTGGGATCAATTGGGCAACAAAATCAAAAACGCACCTAGACCACCAGTAACACTTGATGAGCTCTCTAACATCCTTGTTCAAGAATGGGAACAAATACCTCAAGAAAGTATACGAAACTTAATCTCAAGCATGCCAAGAAGATTAGCAGCGTGTATTGCTGCAAGAGGAAGGCATACACGCTATTAATAATTTTAGTTTTGTTAACTTGTTACAAATTAGGATATAAGTTCATGAGAAGACCAACGGTATTATAAAGATTTAAAGTATTTTAAAGTTTGTTAAATTTAATAGCCCTTAAATCAACTAAACTGTAAGGAAACACTTAGATTTATATATTTATTCGTTTCATTAAATTTCGTTATCTTGTTTTCAATTTATTTTGAATTTTACTGGTGGTTGCTTAATTTTGTCCAGAAGTGTATATACAGTGTTTGAAAACTAATACTAATAGGGATAGTAAATTTTTACCCAATTGTAGTATATTTTAGTTACTGGTTCCATATAATGTGTCTTGATATGTGCAGATCTTGTGAAGAAATTCACAGGCTGGAATACGACAGAATTCTTTCTGACACTTGCTCGACAAGATCCGGCTTGGGTTATCTATAGACGTCAAGAAATCAAATAAAGGAATATTTCGATTTACCTTCAAATAATTTCTGCAACACCGTACTGAATTCACGTTCAGATGGTTTATTTTTCACAAATTCATTTGTTATAAATAAAACAGGCAACAGTCAGACAGAGAGAAGTCTCTTCTTGTTTACACGCAGAGCCATATTACGCCACCTAATCGTCATCCGCATTAAACGGCCAATAAAAAGACGCATATAATCACGTGATTACATCCCACTTCAATACTTTCAACAATTTCAGTAAGATGTTAACATATCCAATGGTAATTTTTTCTAATTAATTAATAAATAAACTTTTTCTAATTGTAAAAAACCATCCATTGCGATTCTATTATAGTTTTACACAATGTGTAGGAGTTTATACAACAAAACGTGAAAATAAAATCTGTTGTACTAAATTTTTACATAAGATGTGAAATTTTATACAATAAAATGTCGAAACTTTATCTTCAAACTTACGAGAATTTGTTGTAGTACAAAAGTCAAATTAGTATGGAATATATGGGACAATAATTTTGCTACAAGCAAATGCAAACTTTTTTAACGTAAAATTTTTTTAATTTCACTTTGTCATTTGTCTCTGTGCATAAGTTAATCAGAGATATTCATATATTTATTGTCATATCTTGTTAATAAATTTTAACATAATAATAATAAGAAGAATATTTGTTAGATAACAGCGACATAAAAACCTGGAGCAATAAATATCCGGAATACGATGTAAATGATCTTTGATTCAGTTATGCGCTGCTATATATAGTATTTATTATCGTTTCATTCATAATTTCTTAGTCGAGTAGTTGTAATAAAACATACCCGAGGACGTTAATGATGTGGTCATTATAATGTCACGATAAATTCTTTAGTAGTTTATATGTGACAATAAAGCGTGATTGTGAATGGTCAAGACAGTTTTGTCAGGTCGATGTAAATAGAAGGTGTTAGAAATTAATTCAGAGACGTGGCAGTGTCTCAGAGCTATATGATCATATATGTGCTTAAGAATGTTATAATAAGGAAGAAGTTTGTTAACCAGCTGCAGTGGCTCGTGGCGGCATATGTCGAGCAGTGCGAGGTCACGCTTGATGACCCCTCGTGACGCAATCTCGTCGTGGGAAAGTAAAGCTCTTCACAGGAGCCGCCCGCTGATAATGTGGTGACGTCAGTAACCAACCATCACCTGTGCATGTATTACAATAAGTCAACATAACAAGCTCATCGATCTTATTTTTCAAGCCAGAACACAGCCTCCGAATAGAATTACAGAATCTCAAACAAAGAAGTGCAAACACTTTGGTAATTCATAAAAAGCTTTTGCTATATAGCTTTTTATAAACATCCGAAGTACGTGCCTATAATAGTAATTATATGGAAGTCTCAGGTGAAGCAAAAAGAAAACGAGAAAAACAAAAGTTATCCAGATCTAGATCTAGAGAGAAGCAGCAGAGAAAAATTTGAATAGAAAAAGAATGAAGAAGAAAAACTAAAAACTCAACAACTATTTATACAGAGATGTAACTACATACTTAAGAAATCAATTAAAAACACAAAACTATTTAAATATGTGAAGTAGTATGCAATTAAATAGAGTGTTGCGGGTTTAAGGAAATTTGGCATTGGCTATATATTTTCAGCTAAAAGAAAAAGAAGACGTCTAAAAATACGGGGTACAGTTTTATTGTATATTTTATAAGCCATCCTTCTGTGTGTGGCTTCAATTTGAAAGTTAAAAGTGGAAATAATTTGAAAACTGAAAAGCGGTCGGTTATAACTTCAACAATAAACTTGGAAATAAAACAATGAAACTTTTATATAGACTGCTCGCATCGCCCCGTAAAATTGTTATTTCATACTTGAAGTCAAAGATGGCCCCGACTGCACCTCGTGTTAACAAAGCCTGACGTTTTTACGACGCCAAGGGATGTGTGAATCGTCGAGAAATCATATTGGTGTAGTTATTAGTGAACTGTCGCAGCCGAGGCCGCAATTTATATTGTTACCATATCCAATCTGTCGTGCACATTAAGACAATAAGCCCTAATATTATAGCAACTTAATGTGTACCAGAGATTTACAACCAATACGCTAACCGTAGCCTCGTATATCCATCCCTTCTGTGCTTTATTTTACCCAATATCTGGTCACACGTTAAATCCCACAAATGACGATATATTAATCGAATTAAGATTATATTATTTACTAAAATCTTTTTATCTTCATAAAATTAAACTTTAATAAAAATAACATGAACGAATTAAATAATAAATACTTCAATTAATTAATTTTTTTATTTAAATTTTGTAGTTTCTTCTTAAGTACTTGCATATTGTCGTAACAATATAATATTAAAATAGTAATAATATTTAGTAGTTAAACTGAGGTGTTGCAAAGTAAATGCATTGAACTAACCATAAAATAGATTTAGTGAATCATCCTTGGTACAGAGGCGGATGTGCCCTTATATTGTGGCTTTAGTATCCGTGTCTCCCTGAGGCTGTTTACATAGTTCGGTCCTCATCACCGAATCCTCATATGAGATCGCGGCGTGACCCCCCTTGCAGAAATAAAGTTTGCTCTATATTAAGAAAATTTATTTTTATTGAGGCTTATCTTAACGGCGGATAAATATTTGTACGGAACAATTAATTCCCTCATTTATAGCTTCTAGGTACATTAGAAAAAGTGGGCCAGTTTTTGTTCACTTTTAATCTAAATATCCATGAAATGAAATGCTTTATCCACCATAAGCTATTCAACCGTTATATTCCTATATGAAGCTAGTAGCGCTCGCGCTTTTTGTAATTTACTTCGAGCCGAAAACGAAGTTTTTGTTTATTTAACTATTGACTCAGCTAAAATTCGGGGCAGTTATACTGTCTGTCTCAACTCGAACATGGAATACAAAACATCTACAGGCCACTTTATTATAGCTTTTTTTATCGCGTGGACGTTCATTCATGTGTTTCATTATTTTAAATTTAGATCTTTTTTTTACAATTAACAGACATTGTAATACTTCCATTGTAATTTATACATCACTTAGCATTTTTTTTTAAATATAGCACTCGTACCAGATAGGTTCAACATTTTTAAAGACGATTAAATGTAACAATTTTGCACCAAATGCGAAGTATAAAAGTAACCTACAGTTAATAAAGCTGACACAAACACAAAACATCCTAAAATGTATTATTTTTGCTTTGTTTAATATACCGACTGTTTCAAATTGAGTGTATATTAAAGGGATTTCGAAAACCGTAAGAGATACAAACTCGGTTAAACGGAAGAAAAGTTTCATCAAACAATACTTAATTCGTATCTAACAACGTCATCGATTTTCTCTTACTTAAAGGCGATTTCCTTTTATTATAAACAATTTAAAATTTTAGCTCAACTTCTATGGGTACTTTTTGTTTCTGCATCGAATTAATTGCGCGTTTCATCTCTTCAGAACCAACTTCAACTTTTGTTTGTCTAAATCAGATGATGCTTCCCACTTTATGTTTTATTAAAAATAGTATTTCAACTTACACATTTTTTTCCTTTAATTTTAATATTAGATTCCTTTTCCCGTGATTATGCACTTACAAATTACTCGGGTAGTAACGAGTATTCGGGTAAAAAAGTGATACCCGGATGATAATTACGGATAGCACCCAGATACCCGAGTATTCGATGTAGTACTTGGGTACCCGATTTCTTCCTTACTTCTACACGGGTAATAACGGGTACCCGGATAAAAAATTATACCCAGGTAACAACTGTACGGGTAGTACCCGATGCCTTCCCTACCAAATAGTAATGAAAACTTTTACATCTTAGTATTTACCAAGATATTATTATTTTTACATTAAAATTAGAAAAGATTCAAATGCCTTAATAAAAATATTTCAACACTAAATTAATTTGTTAAGAAACACGACTTTTTAAGCATTTCAAGTACAAGCAACAAATAATCGATTTTGTTATTAGTTATTAAATATAAATTGCTACAACCTTTTTTCTATTTAATCGAGTCTGTATCTCTTACGGTTCAGGAGATCTCGTCAGTGCATTTACTGAAGATTTTAGGATTATTATTTTTTTTTTAAAGGCCGGCTTTTCAATTTCTTAACATATTGACTAATAGCTATTAGACGAATAACTACCATTCAGAAAAATCAAGTTATTCCCCGAATAACTTTAATGTGCAGTTAAAATATTGACTTTAAAAAGCTTCTGGTACACATAAGATTGGAAAAGAACATAAAACAACCGAGACGTTAGAGCAGGAGTTGCCAAGAAATGTTTTAAATATGATAATAGGTAACGATTTAAAAAGATCCTGGAATTTATGACACCTGAATATATTATACGTTTTTTTTTGCCCGTAAACAAGAATAAAACGAGATTGTTGAGGAAGAAAGTTGCATAGTTCTTTGAAATGATGTATTTAAAAAATCTACTTACATACAACAATGAGGTGAGATAATCATCGTAGAATACGACATGACTAAGGAGTGCTTTATTTAGAAGTTATTTCGTATTTTTGCTTGATGATGGGTAATCTGAACTTTTGAAAATTGTTATTTTCAGAGAAGTGGTGTTTCGAAATTGATTTATTTATGTATGTGATGTAATTTGAGGGATGAGAGCGAGGTGGATCGTACACAGAGAAAAAACAATGGTATTTGTTGTTAGTTATTGTTAGTTACTAACCAATCAAAACTGACTAGCAACAAAATTTTAACACTTTGTATTAACAATCACTCAAGTTGTGTTATTGATTCCATATACTGTGTGAAAATTTTGAAGTTAATGATGTAATTCTGTACACATTTCAAAGGAAGAAGATCACAGCCGAGCGCTCGGTGCCGCTGATAACAATTTTGACCCTTAATCGGGTAATTAAAGATGTGGGTTCGACCTTGCCTTGATATGAGCAAAAGTTGTGAAGAAATTCTCAGGCTAGAATACGACAGAATTCATTCTGACACTTGCTCGACAAGTTCCGGCTTTGGTCATCTATAGATGTTAAAGAATATTTAATTTAGAAACATACGTATTTACCTTCAAATAATTTCTGCAGCACTGTATTGAATTCATGTTCATAAAACAGACGACAGTCAAACACAGGCAAGCCTGTTCTTTATTCGTACGCCACCTAATCGTGATCTGTGTTAAATGGCCAATAAGAAGTCGCAAATAATCCCTTCAATACAATTCAACAATTTGTGTAAGATGTTAACATATTCAATGGTAATTTTTTCTAACGAGTTAATAATTTAATCATTTCCAAATTGTAAAAAACTTTTCATTGCGATTCTATTATAGTTTTAAACAACAAAACGTGAAAATAAAATCTTGACAGTCTGTTGTGGTAAACAACAAAGTGTTGAAAGATTATCTTCACAATTACGAGAATTTATTGTAGTACAAAAATCAAATTAGTATGGAATTTTTTACTCCAGAAAGAAGCAATAATTTTGTTACAAACTTTTTTAAGGTAGAGATGGAAATATATCTTTTTAAATTTTCAACAATTGTGTTAATAAATTCTTCATATTCTCACTGTGTGAAATCTCATTTTGTCATTTCTCTCTGTGTAAGTAATCTGAACTTTTGGTTATTTTCAGACAGGTGGTGTCTCGAAATTGATTTATGTATGTATGTGGTGTAATTTGAGGGGCGGGAGCGAGGGGGACCGTAATGTATTTAGATTTGAAATTTTTAGCGAATGTCTAGAGAGAAATTGAATGCAGTACGAATTTCGTAATTAAAGTCGGGACGCAGAATTCTTTTTCTTGGTGCGGTTAGCGCGTTTATTGCAGTTCCCGAAGGCGTCGGTGAACATACATAAATCATAGAATTTCGTACGCAAAATCAACAACAGGGATAGATAAGTTGACAAATCAGAGGGTGGTCGCTATCTGTGCGCCACATGCTCTACTGTTCAGACGTGGCGGACCGCAGAAGGACACTGAATTTTTCATTCATATCTCCAAATGACATAGATTTCGATGCATTTCCATATAAATTACATAATATTTCTGTAGTGCAGGGGTTTACGAGACGCGTCTTCGAAGGCTGTTAGTCATCCTAACAATGATTTATGGAGACCAACATATTGCCAGGCGGGTCGAGTTCAACCACCGAATGCCGGCCCCTATATTGCGGAAAGGCGCGCATCCGAGTCTGGTGTGTAATCAAGTCGCGGGCCGCTGTACTTGCCTCTTGCTCGTTGACCAATTACACATGTGGACCTTATAATTTAGAGCTATAAACCAAAATAGACTGAGTTACATCGGTCAAGATTGGATTTGTAACAGTAGTGCAAGCAATCAAGCCCTCCAGGTAACCTTAATAGAGCCAACTAGAATAAAAATAATAAAAATTCGTCGCCTTCCTTCGAACTTTGTCATTCCGAGGGTACCTTCGTGCTAAGACAACAGTTCTTTCTCTTCATATGAGTAGTTTTACGATTTCCTGAGTATTCATAAATAGTTGAGATGTCGCAATAAATCGGAAATCGTGTTAGGTAGAATCCCTGGGTGGTCGTGAATATATATTCCAGAGCGGGACTGAAATCATCTGGGATCGGACAGGGATGGTACACTAACCCACTGCCGCACCTGGGGAAGGCCTAATCAAATAACGCGCCCCCAAGGGAGTCTGGCTGGAACCATTACGCAGCGCGCTAATAACTTTTTAAGACCGAACTGCGGAATGTCATTACCAAATGACGACCTACCCTCGTCGTAAGTGTTGTTAGTGGCTCCTTTTTACGAGTAGGTTTTCACACAACGATAGCGTCTTGCTTTAACTCACTTAAGCAACTATCACCTAACACTTCAAGTTCTAAACTTTTAATACTCGCGGTCTTCCTACCTAAGTAGCTATGAGTTCTACATAATCAGATTTGTTGTGTAAATATTATGGGATTCCGCAGTTAAGATTAGTGAGTTAGCCTGATGGGAGTTAAGGAAATGGGCTGTGTTTTGACGCCCTAGGCGCAGATTATAAGCTCGAGATGTAACTCCGGATCTTAACAAGAGTTTGCACTCAGAGAACTCTTAGCCGTCAACACGGAAGGGGATTAGCCTCTTATCCTAATATATGACCACTTGCCGCTTACCTGTTATCTTTTCTATCATAATGACTTCTCGAATTTACAATCTAAAACACCACACTCAAATCATATCACATAACATTCAAATCCTTCATATTATTTCTTTTATTTTATGTCAATATTTCGCAATAACTTTACTGACGTCAAATTTTAATTTAAGAGGCACACAAATTCAAAATCTCAACTTGCTTGCTTCCTCCCAGTCACCTCCAATCAGATCGACAACTCATCAAATTAATTTCATAATAAAATTAAAACCCAAGATATTTACCATTAATATACGGTTGTTAAAGTTACAGATATATTTATTAACTGCAAATACTTGCTAATAATTTTGTAAAATATATAAGAACTTGTGGATGCAATACATTCTTACGTCGCGCATGTAATAAATAATTTATTACTCTTCTGCTGCTATTTTAGAACAAAAAATATTTAATTATATGGTATGTTTAATTTCTGTCGTGTTCGAAGTTTAATAATCAAAGCTCAATATCAAAATAAAATAAAAGCCATAAAATCCAGTTGCATATAATATTTTCTACGGTCTTCCCTCAGTTTTAGTCACCATAAATAATTATTTTGAAATAAAATTTGAGAAATCCATAACTTTTTTTAAAATTGTCTACAAATTTTCCTCCATGGTTTTGTAATTTTTTTTTTTTAATTAGTAACTTTAGTCATCATAAATAACCTAGAGCGTATCTGTAACCGTAATCTTAGGTCAAAACTGGAACAACGAGGTTTATATATGCTAATATATCACAGTCATCACTGCATTGCAACAAAAGCAACAAAATTTGAAGGTCCGTTTAATAAAGGTCGTATTTTTAATTAAAAATCCTTGGACTTGAGGCCTTAACATAAACCCGGCCGATTACTACAATTATGCATACAAATGAAATATTTTGAATATTTCACCGAAACTATAGCACGAAAATTATACACAACTGCTTTTAATTTGGTAGTTGTATCGAGCCGGTCTCGTGTAATCGTTCATGAGCGCCGCAACGTCGAAGGGGGGAAGAGGTTACGTCTCGTATCTGAATCTTCCAAGGCATTGCCGCCTTAGCTTATACATATTGCAATTTGCATGTTAACTAGTTCCCATATTCAAATATCGACAGAAGGGGACATCTCACTCAAATCAAGATACTGGATCTTTCAGTGGCATTTCAGAAAATTATAAGGACTAAACTGGCCTACAACTAGTTAAAAACCCAATCATATTACTGATATAATTATGGTAATTACCAATTCCATTTTAAATTAACTTCATATACCAATAACTTTTTAACTAATATAGTATTAAAGGACACGCACATTCAAAACCGGTATGGGAACAAAAAAGAATACATTATATTTTCAAAAATAATAATAAAATATGAATACACTTAAGATGCCTTATCTTTTATGCAATCACTAATCATTTTGATGGCTTTAAATCAATTTCATATTACCTATTTCTTCAAAAATTTTAGAAGTGGCGATTGAAGAAAAGAGTAAGAACATATCAACTGTTGCTGCCATATTGAATACAAAAATCTTAACTGCCTGTGTAATCTGAGTAAGGCATTCGACTCAGTCCCAAACGAATTATTACCACAAAAGCTAAATTAGTATGGAATGAGAGGAATTACGAACAAGCTGATACGGTTATGCCTTAAAAATCGACAACAGCAAGCACAGTGGAAACAGAAAATAACGGAAGCCCTAATAATAAATTGTGGAGTTCCCCAGGGCTTAGTGTTGGACCTTGTAATCTTTTTGATATAAATAAATGCTTTCCCAAAGCGAAATGTGCTGGTATGCCGATAACACCAACTTATTAGTAATAGAAAGCATAAGTAACAAATTTAAAACAGCTTTAAGTGATGCTATTTTACGAGTAGAAGTTTTGATTCAATAATAAATTGAAGTTAAATAAAAATAAAACGCAAGAACAACAGAAGTAAAATTTTTGGGAGTGTATTTGGATACGACTGCTCGTGAAGCGAAAATTCCCTTCTATATTATTCCTATATTGTATAAAAAAATGCATAAACTAGCAACAGAAAAACTAACCCAACATTTCGACATTATTCCGCTCAATGCCATAGTGGCAACATAAGTATATGATTGACACAAACAAAATTTTCGTACTTCAAAAAAGAACCCTGTATGTATGATCTTTGATATACTGGATAGCTGGAGGGAAATGTTCCGAAAAGCAAGAATATTCACTATACCATCGGTATACGTACTAAAAAGTGTGAATTACGCTCGCAACAATAAAAAAAACTGAGTTAGAGATGATTTTCTAGTGCCCTTTTGTCGATTAAGGCCTAGTATTCGGTGGATATTCAGCGAATAGTTATATCCTTTAACCTTCCTCCATATCAACGTCACGTTTTTCCAAGAATAGTTATATTCAGTTTATCCGACGATGTTAAAATCGGCCCTAAAATATACACCAAGGTTTAGGTTATTGGGGAACCAAACTGTATAGCAAGCCGCTAATGAATGTTCAAATAAAATCTACAAAAAAAAATTTTAAAAAGAACATTTTAACCAAACAAAACTCCCACGTTTGGAGTTGGCCCTGGCTTGAGATAGCAAGGAACACGATATGTCTTTACTTATTACTTACAAAAAAAACGAATAATTTACACAGGAGAGAAAATTAGCTCCACAACAGAATTAATTTAACCTCAAAACGACAAAAGTTACCGATTATGACAGAAGCTATCGATTATGACTTACATTTACCGGATCAACGCTAAGTCCAAACATGAGAGTTTTTGAATGCATGTTGTTACACTGTACAAGAATTTTTAGATATTGATTTTCTGTATTTCTGAATTTTGTATATTTCTGAATTTAAAATTTTTCATTTCTTTTTCAAACTAGTGAATTTTAAAGATTTTATTGTATGTAATTTTGGTACAATGTTATTATCACTTAATTCTGTGACGTTTCATATAAATTTTAATGAATAAACTTAAAAGCTATCATAAATAAATGTATGCCAAAATTTAGCAATTTTGTTACACTTAAATCAGCCCATTTCCTTCTGAGCTGAAACAAATTATCCCTATTTAGTGAAATGAATTTTATTTAGGTGAAAGTGACGCGTAGAAAATTATGTAAATTGTAAGTTGGTTTGAAATGTCGCACTCTAATTTTGTGTAGGGCACATATTAATTTAAAATCGTTTATGCAGTCCTTCCAAGGGTAATTTGCATTTTATATCCTCCTGTCAGTCACTTTTGTAACATAATAGTCAACCCCAGTCACCGTAAATGTACGCGATGACGTTCCTCATTATATCAAGCTGGAGTCAGAGTGCAATGAGCAATCTGTTGGCAATTATTCATTTCAACTCCCTCGATTCGTAGATATTATCGAAACAACGGGGCTATAATTTCTATGTCTCTTTCTAATAGGGTAGGGACAATTCCAAATTTGATTTGTAATAAAGAAATTAGTCTTTTTTTGTACGATGTAATTAATTTTCCGTTCCAAACATTGAATTTCATTTAAATTTCAAGCACATAAAATCTTTTCAAATTTTATATTCCACTCACAGAGGCGATCGATGTACATGGAGACGTCTAGCGGTAGAATCTCAAACTAGACAGTTGACTTGATTCGCGGTAGATGGCGACCATGTACTGCGCGAGAGTCAGGACGATTTTAACACCAAAAGGACACGATGGTATCAGAATGCGCTTCAACGTACGATTATAAATTAATAATTTCAAATCATGTC
The DNA here is from genome assembly GCA_039766575.1 of Serrognathus titanus. NCBI lineage: Eukaryota > Metazoa > Arthropoda > Insecta > Coleoptera > Lucanidae > Serrognathus > Serrognathus titanus. The sequence continues at coordinate 4,201,617 of CM077916.1, read as the reverse complement.
ATAATCGAAATTATTGAAAACACTTCAAATTGAAAATACACCTTATTAAAATCACAGTTTTAAATCCGACGGTCCACAAATTACATTACATATAAAAAAAAAAAGAATTCTTATCTTATTGTTTTTTAATTTGAGTATGAAATAAACAAAATCTAAATCTAATCCTCTAAAATACCTACGTAAGGCAAATAAAACGATGATTAGTGTAAAAAATTAATCATAAAACAGATCCTGTTTGTTTTACGTATAACATTAAAATGAATTTATTTTCTGTCTCATTTAAAATACGCTCGTTCATTCATAAATTTCATGGAAGAGATTTTAACACGTGATAAACCGATAAAAACGTTTTAGTGCTACACATACTGTTCGCTTTTATGAACACTAATTAATACTATTAAGTTTCGACACGCGTCGGTTTCTCAACCGTAAAACGGTGTGTGTAACGTAGTAATTAATACATTAAAAAGCTAATTTTATATCTAGTAGTCGTGTTTGTTTAATGGGGGGCGAATTAATGGTCGTGAAGAGGCGATTATATTTAAATTTGCCTGCGCATCGATTCATTAGTTTTTAGAAAATTTGTAGTTAATTTACATATTCCTATAAAATAAATCGATATAAAGAATGTCACAGATAAACGTAGCTTATTATCTTTCCACATAAAAATGTTTAATATACGGGGTGAACACCGTTGACGGGAAACACGAAGTAATTAGGCCTCGCTGTTTCCCTTTTATTTATAACGTAATACGAAGTTGTCATAAACGATTATTGATTGTAATATGTAAATACATTTAGATAAACTCGATTATTCTCAACATGACTGTGCAAAATAAAGTTTTCTTGTGAATATTTACTGTAAATAAAATGAACTTTTTTATTTTGATGGTGCTTAAACAAATTTATTGTTTTTGTTTTGTCTACCAACAACAGTACACACATACAAAGAAACAAAACAATAAGAGAAGGTTCTTCGTCTTTGTACTTAATGAACTACGTTCGCGGAACATATTATAATTTCTGATTATTCACTGAGTCATTTGTTTATTTGTTTCTGTACGATATGACAAGCACGTAATCGATTTAAACCATCGACTTGCAAAGTTACTGATAATTCAAAACCGGAAATACCAAGTCTGAAATGCGTCTCTTAAAACTATTGGAATTTAAACAATATTTTGAAACTAAAACCTTAAGAAAATATACGACGTTTTTAGGCACGTAATTATACAAACGATTCAGTAAATAATATTTACAATGCAACACATTAAGGCAAATATGCAGATCGAGTCAGTTTGCAATGCATCCAGAACTGCCAAACAAAAGTGAAAAAATGAAAGTTGTATTCTTCACAAACTGAGTTGTTCTCAATTTGAGAAAAACTAGGAGAAGTCGGTGGAGTTGCCCTCCCCTTGAGCAGGCTCCAACTAAGGCCGTCCAGAGGATGCTCGATTGCAATCAAAACTGACTTACAACAAATTTCTAGAACTTATAATGATAACGACTCTCTCTTAGCATCGTTAAACAGAAGCAGAACTTTTATATGTAGGGATTTTTAATTTTATTAGTTTATTACTAAACTGATATTTGTTTGACAAAGTAATTCTTTCCTTTAGCCAGTCAAATACGATCTGTTTGATGTATCATGTGTTTGGAGTTGGTCATGACTCGAGATAGCAAGAAATATGATATGTCTTTACTCATATTAAGGATGCTCGATTGCAATCAAAACTGACTTACAACAAATTTCTAGAACTTATAATGATAACGACTCTCTCTTAGCATCGTTAAACAGAAGCAGAACTTTTATATGTAGGGATTTTTAATTTTATTAGTTTATTACTAAACTGATATTTGTTTGACAAAGTGATTCTTTCCTTTAGCCAGTCAAATACGATCTGTTTGATGTATCATGTGTTTGGAGTTGGTCATGACTCGAGATAGCAAGAAATATGATATGTCTTTACTCATATTAAAACGTCAACGTCAAACGCCAACTCCAAACGTGGGATTTTGTAAACGCATGAAACAGATGCTTATAATTTATTATAGATTAAATTATTTTTAACTTGTACATTTTTTGGGATGTGTCTTTTTATTAGGCCAGTATGTTAAACTCGATATAAGTTTTACAAGGAAAATTACACAAAAATTTACAAATTTGGTGAAAATTTTGGCAATAAGCGTGGGCAAATTACCTCTGATTTCTCATTACTACGTTCTAGGCTTTCTCACACTTACATTTGCTTTATATTACAGCCTCTCATAATTTTTTAAGGGAATTTAGAACTGCACAGAGAAAGAATAATGATATTTCTTAACACAATTGTAGAATTTATATCTACAAATTGTTACTAAAATGAAGACACCTGCAATAAATAGAAAATGTTTGCATTTGATTGTAGTAAAATATTACACATTTTTAAGAAAATCTTGTAACCCAAATAATAGCAAATGTGTTACCATAAATTGTGTAAATTAATTTTATAAACAAAATGTAAACATGCTACATAAATTGTTGAATGAAATACTGTTTCATACATAAATTTATTAGTAAAAAATGACAAATGACACTATTTAACACAGTGTTTGGAAATTTTACACTTCGGAGCCGCTGGTAACGAATTTTGACTCTAAATTTTGACTTAAGTTGTGGGTTCAACCTTGTCTTGATACATGCAGATCTTGTGAAGAAATTCACAGGCTGGAATATGGCAGAATTCATTCGGACACTTGCTCGACAAGTTCCCGTTTGGGTCATCTACAGACGTTAAAAATAAGATAAAGGAATATTTAATTTAGGAACATTCACATTGACGTCTGCAGCATTGTACCGAATCCTCTTTTTTTACTAATTCATTCATTATAAATAAAACAGGCGACTATCAAACACAGACAAGTAAGTCTGTTCTTCTTTATTCGCAGACTTACATACGCCATTTCATCATCATCCGCATTAAACGGTGAATAAGAAGACGCAAATAATTACTGATTACACCCCACTTCAGTACTATTCAACAATTTGTGTAAGATGTTAATATATTCAATGGTAGTTTTTCCTAATGTTTTTACCCAATTATAATATACTTTTATTGATATGGTGTATGCGAATTATACAATTTGTGTTAACAATCACTCAAATTGTTTATTCGCAGAGACGAATGTCACCTAATCGTCATCCTCATTGAACGGCCAATAAGAAGACGCAAATAATCACGTAATTACACCCTGCTTCAACACTATTCAACAATTTGTGTAAGATATTAACATATCCAGCGGTAATTTTTTCCAACAAGTTAATAATTTAATCATTTTCAAATTGTAGAAAACTTTTCATTGCGATTCTAGTACAGTTTTACACAATGTGTAGAACTTTATACAACAAAATCTGAAAATAAAATCTTGTAAATTTTTATATAAGATGTAACTAAATATTAATCTCCGCCCACAATAATTTTTTATATCCGTAGATACGTATTTCGGCAGCCACACACTACAAATAAGAGCAAATCAAATAATACGAAAATAAGTATTGGTTCATAATCCTGAAAAGAAGTTTTTATTCTACCGAATAAAGAACTTTCGTAAGCATTTAATTCCCCATTGTTTGATACCGCCTTAAATATATTTAAATTATCCCTAAAACAATTAATAATATAAATATATATATATAGTCAAAAAACAACCTACATATCAGAGCAGATCACACCCACGCACCACAAGTTAAGAACACTTCAGGAAACTTATCTCTGAGAAACCTCTCCTTATCATATATCCAGTGCAAATAAGAAGTAGGTCGAATTTTATACAACAAAGTGTTGAAACATTATCTTCACACTTACGAGTATTTATTGTAGCACAAAAGTCAAATTAGTATGGAACTTTTCACTCCAGAATGGAGCAGTAATTTTACTACGAATATTTCTGATATTTTTAAAAAACTGTCAACAATTTCTCCACCTTCATTTTACAAAATATTGTGTAAAATCTCACTTTGCCGTTTCTCTCTGTGTAGCTTTTTCTTTAATTAGTTTAATTAGTAATTTGGGAAAACGGAAAACTATGAATGAATGGCTAAAGATAAGTAAATGAGAATGAGAGTAAAACAGGGAGGTGTTACAAATACTCCCCTTCCGCTTGTCATTTAAATACTTCGTGACTCCAATCGCCCTAATAACAAGTGTCTTTTAGCGTATAAGTGTTTCAAAATGTAAAAGTAGTCCGTCCTGAATGAAGGCGCGCGTGTACCTTTTAAAAGGGTTGAATTTCGTTTTAATTTCACACACAATAACACTCAAATCTAAGAAACGTAAAAGGGTAAATTTTATAAGCCTCAGATGCACGATTTTTCGCGGTGATTTCAAATTACCAACGGTTTAAAAACAGCTCGTAGTATTAAAATATGTATGCTTATTAGACACAAGAGACTCAAGCGGATTGTAGACTTTAAGGAGGCAGTAAAATGCAAGTTGTGCGAAAAAGGGGAAGAAGAGATGGTGCACGCAAAAATGTAAATACGGCAATAAAACTAAATCAGTAGAAATCAGAAACATCGAAGTAAACTCAAAGGTATAAAGTCATGTGTACATCGTAAACTCGAGATATCTTACCACGGTCTATATACCCCGACTCCCTCACGAATACCAATTATATAAAAACACGTGTAAGACGAGAAAAAAGGAATGATTCACATTGTACTTTCGTCTTTGTTTTATACTTGAATTCTAAAATATAATTTTCTCTGCTCTTTATACATTACATACTGCACATTTAAACATACATTTTCCCACGTTATTTATTTCAAAAAATAAAGCACTGAAAACAAATGTAATTTTCAGATAAGAGGAAGTTTCACATATTTCTGTTTTGCGGAATTAAATTAAAAATAACAAAAGTAGATAAAACACAATGAATTACATTAAATAATCAAATTCTAAGAATTACATTTTATTTAAATGGGCAAAGAGAACGATAATAATCAGTCGTTAAAATGAGGAAGTAATGGAGTAAGAGATATATTGTGACAAGCGGGGTACAATATATATTATATACCGTCAACCCTCGGTAATACTTGATACAAACTTTTGATGTATGTAGACATTATAACTGTCAAAAATGTTATCTGATAACTAATTTTAAGTAAAATGGGTCGACTAAAAAATACATACGCGCGTTTTTCTTTTTTTCGCAACGTTTAACTCTGTGACAGTGCCGCATAATATTTATTATTAAATCGAGCCTTGTAACAATAAAACATTCCAAATATATGGCGGAAAATATGTACTGTGAAACTAAATTTTCAAATGCGTTTTACATTATAGTAGAAAAACATCCCCCGGGGCTATTAAACTGTTGAACCAATTTCAAGTCCAATTTACTTTAGTCTCCTCATACATTAAAAGGGAATATAAACGTTCGAAAATATTACATTTGTGAATTTTAGAAATCCGAGAATAAATATAAGGCGATATTAATTTTCTTATTATCAAATCATTGCGATTTCACTTGTAATAAGTGTTATAAGAGCATAACAATGGATGTGAATAATTAATAGAAGGGGATTTTAACTTAGACGTACCTTTACGAATATCTAAATGTAAGGGGGCGAAATTTACAATGCAACCCTAATTCCTATGCATATGAATATTTGCATAATTTTGTTAAGTAATTGATTGTACCACTGTATACACCCATTAGTTTAAATGTAAATAAGTATCACGCCTCACATTATTTTGGATTTAGTATTTTCCCGTTTCTCTCGCTGGAAATTAATAACACCCTCTAATGAGTGCTTATTAATACAGAAAATTTGCTGGATTAATTTTGTGTTCCCGGATCAATGGAGTCTGATTAAGTTTCCTGGTCGAGCGAGCAAGCTTGAGTGACAGTCTCTTGTGGCAGTTTTACGGTTATGAAGGGTAGCTACTGCTGACCGTCCTACCGATTTTGCACCCTTTTTTCTCTGCATTCGCATTCTTTACCATAATCATTCCTAACATACATCACGAACAATATTACCGTAAATGATAAATCGACGGAAACTCATTTAAAATTTCCATTACGACTACCTACTACCAACTTCAATACAACAAAAAAAAACAGTTTTGATAATTATTTTGGTAGAAGAATAAATAACATTCCACTTCTTAAACGAGCATATCTAATGATTAATTGCCGCAAGGTAGCGTAAAATGCTAAATTCTGAATGTTCCTATGTACTTGAATTAACTGATAAGTAGAAATATATCGTACCCTGCTCTGCGCCGCTAAAAATCTACCGCTACAGAAAACGGAAGAAAGAAAATTAAGAGTAAATAAGGAACGGGGAAAGTTTCCTGTCCCGAGTTCATTATTTAGCTACGTTAACACTTGGCCCGATAAAATATTCCGACGTATTCTTTCACTGCCATAAAATCTAATTTACGGGGATATTCTTATTACTTATTAATTTCATTGGATTTTTTTTATACTAGAACTATTTTTTACATTAAAATCCAATCGAAATTCAATGATTAAAACTAAAATATCTAAGCTAATATCACTTTGATATTCATGATTTTGGATGTACACTAAGGTTAACATATTAATTTATAAAAATTCTAACGAGGTCTTTTTTAACCATATTTATATTGAAATGTTATTTATATTAAATAAATAACACCGAACCTTGTAGCAGAATGTATTCTATTATAAGGTATGGTGTTTTATTGAATTTAAATTATAATAGAACGCATTATATTTTACTACTGATCTAATTCCTTGAATTCGGTAGCTAAAAAAATAAATAAATCGTTTCGAGTGTTATCTGATTTCGTAAGAAATAATACATATACATAAAAGAAAGTCCTCTTGTTTTTTTGTTGCGATTTCAAACTAATAAATCCCTGTGCCATTACTGATACAAATCTGGTAAGGTCTAAGTACATAAATATAAAAAAGCAAGATAGTAACGTACCTGATGATTTGTAAAGACAACGGTTCAATCCCGTAACAACTTCATTATCTCAGGTAAAGATCTTATTTTGAATGAACCGTCATATTTTTGGGCCTCTTCGTCTCTCTCTCTCTCTGGGGTGAAGTAAAGCAGCAAACAAATTCATTATAAAAGTGTGACATTAATATCTCGACGTTTGTTAATTCATTTTTATTATCAACGGAGGAGTAGTGATAGTAGTTAAAGTTGTAAACCCTCGAGTATCAAATAAATATTCCTGTCATGTCTTCGGGAAAGAGATAAGTTTTGCGCAGTAGCTCAAGCTACACAGTCCGACTTCGATTTTGTTTTTTCAGTTCGGCTTTAAGGATTCGTTTGAAAAGCATTTTCTATGTGCATGTACATATAAACATAATCAACGTTTAACTGCGTATGTATTAATTTAAATGATATTTCTACAGTCCCCTTCACTTATATACGATCAAATGATCACTGTCACTCTCACAAAATTGATGGTCAACGCTTGACTGATATTGAATTATGTTTCAATTTCCTTGAAAATATTTTAACATTTTTGATAGAAAAATATTGTCTTTAATATGAAATGTACAATAATATTTATGTGTTTTATTTTTTAATGATTTTTAATCGCTTTTTATCCATTGATAATCAGCTAGTAATTTCATTTTGAGAATCTTAAACAAAGCTAAGATATTTTAAATATAATAATACATAATTGCCCGAGGAACTATGAATTGGAAGCGTTATTAATCACCCTCTCCGTTTCTGGCACGATACAGAATAATACATGCATTTGTCAGTATTGGCCATTTCACAGTGCATTGATTTTATTTGGGGGATGCCGATGTTCCATTACTTCCACAATTACTCAAGGTAAAATATCTCCAGCAACCTATAAAACTTACGACCAAAATAAGCAAATAATACGCAAAATAAATCGATCGCGATGCGACCTCTAATGTAGACTTGTGTGTGGAGATGCAATAAAATTGCAGCAGGAGATAGTGCCCCATTGATTAGGTTACGTTTTGTTCAAAATTCGGAGTCTTCCTAATTTGATAGAGGGGACGGCAATCTGCGCTTTGTGGATTTGAACGTGTCTAATGAACTTCATGATTACACTATATTTACCTAAGTACGTTGACTTAGGGGAAATCATATATAGGAGGGTGCGGAAAAGTATAAATATAATTTCTGCGGAGTAGTGTTTATGAGTTTTGTTGTTACGCCCGAATGAGTTGCATTAAAATAACATCCGATTAGTTTTTATATCAAATTAACTAAATATAAAAATACCGAGTCTATGTTAGAAAAACATTTGCTGTATGTACAATGAAGAAAGTAGTTAAAGCGTCTCCCCAGTAACATAATAACAAACCCCTTTATGTAAGGGTAAGAACGGAAATTGCGAGGAAGTATTGCTATGTGTATTAAGACGTTAGGTCTTAGCCCTTAATTCTCCGATTGCGGAATATTGAATTATTTTCGCATCCATTGTTATAAAGGAAATAAACCAAGGTGATGATAGAAACTCCATTTATGATGAATTTACAGCGACCTATTTACTAAAGACAATTAATTCGTGTTCCCCTCGTTTCATTAAATGATTATAATTGCGTTTGTCTTTCCAATTATGCATGTTACCTAATCCATAAGGAGGGTGTACTCTATCACTTGTTACGACGATCCCATTGAAAGTTAAATTTAAAAAATTCGAGTTGATCAATCTCTCGTTCCGTTCTTGCATTTGCATTGTAAACTTGCCACCCTCAATGAAATCTAATTAAGTTCATTCGGGAAATCGTTAAACTAATTTACTTATTTGCTTTGCAGTTAACAGGAATAATTTTCGAGTTGGTAATTTAGATATTTGTTACATGAATATAAATACACCGGATTATCATACCATTACACTTAATTGGCGTTCTTAATCTACAATTGAGGTTATAGATTTATTTCTATTAGATTTATATTCGAAACGAAACACAAAAATTATTTTAATTTGTTAGCTTAAGCAAAACTATCGAAACAAGATTTACCACCCCCTCTAACTTTCTTATTTTTTTTTTTAATTTAGGAAGAAATGTTTAATACAAATCTTATACAAACTAACCCAAAGTTTTTGCTGATGTTTATACAAAAGCAATCGAGATATAAGCTGAAGTTATGTTTTTTTTTTAATAGAACACTCGATATATTTGTACATATTTGGATTCCAAATTAAAATCCAATGGGACACTGTCTAAATAACGTATATGTTACGGTCAGTGTGATAAATAGTTAGTAATAACACTTCAATAATTACATTTAATACCGGCCATTGGTACACAGACAAAAAACAATGGTATTTGTTAATACAATTGTAGAATTTATATCTACAAGTTATTACTAAAATTAAGACGCCTACAATAAATAGAAAATGTTTACATTTGCGTGTAGAATATGTTTGTAGTAAAATCTTACACATTTTTAAGAAAATCGTGTAACACAAATAATAGTAAATGTGTTAGCTTTAATTGTGGACATTAATTTTATAGACAAAATGTGAACATGTTATATAAATTATTGAATTAAATACTACTTCGTATAGAAGATTTTTTCCTTTATTTAGAAAAAAATTGGCAAATATATAGTTCTATTACACATGTTTGGAAACTAATACAGTAAAAGATTTTTATTCAATTGTAGCATATTTTTATTGAAAAGTTTAAGGCGCGACATCTTGCGATGCCTTGTGCATACATACTTTATGTCTAACACCAAATATACTGACACTGATCGCTTTTTGTCCTAACGCTTCTGCTGACGAGGCCCCAAATTGGGCCGAAACAGCTGTACCATTCTCTGTACAGTTGTTTCGGCCCTATTTGGGGAATCTACTGCAATCAAAACCGACTAGCAACAAAATATTTAAACATGTTTTTATTGACATTGTGTAAATTACTCAATTTGTGTCACTGGTTCAGTATATAATTCTGTACACATCTCTAAGGCAGAAGGTAACAGCCGAGTGCTTGGAGGTGCTGATAACAAATTTTTACTCTTAATCGGGCAACTAAAGATGTGGGTTTGAGTCTATCTTGAAACGTGCAGATCTTGTGAAGAAATTCACAGGCTTTTTTGTTTTATCCAACTGTAAAGTGTCAAAATAAATTGCGAAAGCGGAGTGCGTGTAATTTCAATGGACGAAGAACATGCGATTATTTTCTCAGTTAATGTTATCATTGATTCCTTTCCTCACATAAATATTCCAGCCATTTTAACACTTTAAAACGATTCACGAAACTGAATAATAACTTAAAAATTGAGACCGTAAACGCCATCTACTTTTGTAATGAATAACTAATTGTGATTTTTTTTGTCTTATAAAAACGATTGTTATTGCATTTAAAAGTTTGTTAATCAAATTGTCGTGTCATAATTTAGTTGTCAATAGCAAAAAAAGACTCGGAAATCCATTATGAAACGAACAAAGAACCACTTTTAGGTATAATGATCCATTAAAATATTGGAGAAGATAACCAAAGATACAAAATGGCAGCACAAAATTGAAACCAACATAACCTAAAAATAAAAATCCTATTTATAAGATATGGGAACTAAAAACAGTCAGGTTTTAATGGTAAAAGTTACTAAATCGTGTAACTTTAGTTACTCATTGCAAAGTGAATGTACTTTATGTGTACCATCTATCTATTATAGGATACGTTGGTAGAAAGCTATTTTGAAAATTGTATGCATGAGTTGCATTGAAAATAGAACATCTTCTAATCTATGCATCTTAAACGCGGCAAGCTTCTTTGAGTCTTGAAACGTGCAGACCTTGTGAAGAAATTCACAGGCTGGAGTTGTAACAGTTACTCGACAAGTTCCGGCTATAGATAGCCCATGAATTCTGTCGTATTCCAATCTGTGAATTTCTTCGCAAGATATGCACGTATCAAGACAAGGTCAAGCCCACACCTTAAGTTGCCTGATTAAGGTTTAATTCGTTATCAGTGGCTTCGAGCACTCGTCTGTGATCTTCCTTAGAAATGTAATACAATTTGTCAGATTGTTAACACAAAGTGTATAATTCGTATATACAATATCAATGAAAGTATGGTACAAAAATTTACTATCCTTTACTGTATTAGTTTCCAAACATTGTGTTAAATAATACTATATGTTTGTCGATTTTTACAAAATAAATGGGAAAATCTTCAACATGAAATAGTATTTAATTCAACAAGTTACATAACATGTTACCATTTTGTCTATAATTAATTTGCACATTTACGGTATTTTAAATTATTCTTCAATCAAACGTAAATATTTTTTATTTATAAGTGTCTTCATTTTTAGTAAGAATTTGTAGAGATAAATTTTACAGTTGTGTTAACAAATACGATTGTTTTTTCTGTGTGTAGCGAGTTATCTCAGGTAAGAAGTTGCATGCCCTACTCTAAATCAATTTCATTTAGTTTGAAAAGTATTTTTCACTTATGTTAGTGTTAGTGTTAGTTTAAATAAAAGCCATTTGTTCTGCAAAGCCACACAAACAGATAACATTGAAGATGCAATCAGCGCTATAAAGTGTGCGCAGGAGAATTGATAAGGTTATCTGAAGACCACTAATTGAAAGCTAATTGGCCAACTCAGGCAGTTAAGAGAGAATAAGTAGCACCCTACAGGCATAATGCAGATTTAGAGCCGTGTGTGGCGCAACTTACCGCCTCCAGGTCCTGATAAACTGCTCATTGTCTTTTGAATTAAACTACGAACCAATTGTCTGACAATTTAACCGTTTCACAAATTATATGTTTTGTTAATGGCACTGTTTGAAATTAAAAGCAGCTCCCATTAAAACTGTACTTTAGGCATTTTAACCTAAACTGATTTTCAAATAACCTATTAATTTATTGTGAAAATTCGCTCGTTCTTGAATTCATTGAAAAATCCATTCCCCTTAAAAGCACCAACAGACCTTAAAATGTTTTTTTCGCAATAAATATAATTAATTTTATTGAGATTGTATAAAAGCCATTCGCGAATCTGTTCCGCGAGGGCTGCGATGGCAAAAAAAGATGGAAGTGCGTTTTTATCACATCATATTTGCTTGAATGAATACGTAATGTTATTCACATTTGTTTCTGTCGCCCTTATTCTTTAATGCTGGGGTTGTGCTATTCCGCATTATCTCACAAAATTGCATTTTAAAACATGATTCAACATATGTTTTTGATAAAATGATTATGTTTGAAATAAACACTTAGAATGTGCGGTCATATATCAAGTTTTCTAATACAAAACTCGACGTTTTCTTATCCGATAAATTCCCTTTTTTGATTTATGGGAATAATACATTAATAATGATTTATTTTGTTGTTGCTGTACTTATATCACATTATAACTTTTATATTTTATTTTATACACGTCATTTTCATTCATATTTAATCGATTAAACTTCACTTAATAGTGGGTTGTAATGATGTACTGTACAATTAAAAACTAAATAAATTTAAATGTACAGGGTGTCATACAAGACTCTCACCTCCTATTAACTTTTTTATTTTTCAATTTAGAAAAGAATATTTAATTAAAAAAACTTATACAGTCTAATTCAAAATTTTTGGTGAGGTTCACAAAAAAACAAATGAATATCAAATAGATGAGATATAAAACTTTAAAAGATATTTATATAATTTATTATTATTTATGTCATTTCTCTCTGTATAGAAATGTTAACAAAAACCTCAAAAATGTATCGCGACTCTTCAATTTCTTAATAATAATTTATAATTTTTAATAAATTAAAATAATTTCTTCTTTTGTGTCATTGATCTGTCAAGAAAACAAAAGTTCTCCATTTAGATATAAATCATGTGTAATTAAAGTGCATTTAAAAAAAAGATTCTTTATGAATTATTGCGGAGTAAAGAAACGCAAAAATTATAAATACGTTTTGCCAGTATAAACGTTTATATCTCATACGTACGACATAAAGCAAATAAGGTAACGTTTAATCGTACAATTTTGCACAGTTTTATACGAGTTTACTTATCTCACGTAGCAACCTAATTATCGTTGTACAAATTAGTTCATATAATAACAGAATATACAAGCTCGTACGCCGCGCAAATTCATTTATACAACCTGAATTCATTGTGCCCTCGGTTCTTGCGTGGATAATAACAATTGATAAATAAGAAATATACGTACTTACATAAATATTGTTTTTATTTAAGTTTTAATGAATTACATTTTTTATAACGTATTTTTCCGTAATAAAATTTAAACTTAAAATAATAGGAGTATAAATCTAAAGCTAATTAGCCCATGCGCAAGTAAATGATATCATATAGTTAATTAACCTTGTTATCTATTGGCAATAGCACATCCTAATTTGAACCCCCTGACTACGAGCAGATGATTCAGAAAATAGTGGAAGTAAATAAAAGCGATGAATAATAGTGATCGTAATAAAGCTACATACGAACGGGTGGCATGAGGGTGCATTGGAACTCCATTATCGATTAGCCCCATACGTATCGACATATTGAATAGGATTCGTTAGACCCAATTGAAGGTCACTGTTTTCTTTACAAATAATGACATAGCCAGAGGTCTTCAAATACGAGAAGTTTCACTTTATTTTTTTTATATATACCTAACGTTCATTCAAATCAATATTATATTAATAAAAATAAATTAAAACTTATGTTCACTTGTGGTCGTAAAAATAAATACGCACAGGCATTATCTTAGTTGTAATTAAAAATGTCTGTGGAAGTCATATCAGTAGCAAATGAATTAAAAGTCATGGAATACATTAGGACGAAGGGTCAAGCCGATATCTGTAACCCAACACAGATACAAATTAAGATATTCTAATTGTGCGCCTGCAAGAACCCCTAACTATGTTCTTTATTTGCCCGACCGCTGTATAGATCACACGATACACCCTTTCAGATTTACGGTTACTAACTCCTTTAATTGTGCTTGTTTAAAATTGAAACAGTTAACTGAAATTTCTGAAAACTGAAATTATTTCAGCCTCATCAAAATACTTAGATAAAATCCAAATAAAACGCAATGTAATCAATTAATTAATCAACACCATTAAATAATTGTAGGTAACTTTTTTGTAAAATTCGATGAAAGACGTCCTTAAAAAAATTTGTCCTGTGTGTAACACACAGAGGTAATGTGATTAGCCAACCCCTAACCTTTAATTTATTATGAATGAATCCCTCATTTAAGTCTGTCTGTTCAATCAAATCCCTTACTGGTTTTCTTTTTCTAGGTTTTTATTTTATTACGGGATACCTCATTATTTAATTAACAACATTTTCTATAAAAGTGTTAAATAAAGTTAAATTTTAAAGAAGGGGCAACTTTCACAGAGATTTCAATATTTTATTTTCAATTTTTCAAATGTTTATTAATTTATTTTACTGTCTCAGTTAGTATATCTTATTTATAGCACTAACTGATTTATTGCCTTATTTTGACGAATTTAATTAATGTATGTATCAATTTGTGTTTTTAATGAACCACGCAGTTAGTACACGTTACAAAAGGCACTAACTGCTAAAGCCTTAAGATGAAATCTAGAAATAAGTAACAAATTTGTTTGAGAAAATGTTTCCGTTGTTAATAGAAAATTTTGAGGAAAATTCAACAGAGAAACAATCCATTGCTGTAACTAAAAATTTGAGGGTTCTGGATGGACCCTCTCATGTCATGGGCCCTTAACCGTCGCACTTATGGCCATTTGCACCAAGCACTTAAGCTCAACTTAACTTTAAGGGTCACTTAGAATATGACTTACACAATGCTGTGTAACCTAAAATTGTCACATAGTAAACACCACTTAAATTTGAACTCTGTTTAGGTGTTTGGTGTAAATAACCATTAACAGTATAGATATGCCCTTTGCTTAAATCACAATTTAAGAAAAAAATGGTTTTTACAACTAACATATTTTCTTTTCAGGATCAGCGTTGGCAAAATACAAGCATAGCTTAATGTGTCTAACGTCAAATAAATAAAATATTTTAAAAAGTTTTCAAAAAATGATTATATTGTTTTAGCAATTGATTGCAAGTCGATTTTGATTGCAAAGGATTCCTGTTGCGGTCCTATTTGGGGTCTCGTCAGCAGAAGAGTAACTGTAGGGAATCCAATTTTCGGAATACCGATCCCGAATCTGACAATCCCGGAATCTCGAAATAAATCCCGGGGTTCAGTGTTCCTCCGAACATATTTTTACAAAAATCCATTGCAAATATGTATATAGTAAACTTTATTGATTTTTATTAACAAAATAATAACAAATTCCACCTTCTGTTCACTCTTAAAATAAGCAAAGCTAATACGTATTACAAAAGTTCTGTAATAATTGTATCTCAATGCTAAAAAGTTGAGATTATCAGGAAATGAAATTCCGGCATTTCAGATCTCGGGTTCCCGAGTTTGGACTTCCTAGTCTACATCAATCTTACCTATCCTAGTTATCTCGGATTCAATCAACAATTTAGGTCTTGACATATTGCGCCTGAGATTTGACCAAAAATTGTATGAGGAAAGAGTTTGCTGCCTAGTAAATCATCCCACACAAAAAGACCAAATAATGCTTTACAACAAATTTGAAAATTTAGAAATTTTTGCAAGTCGGTTTTGATTGCAATGGAATTCTCGAGCATCCTCTGGACAGCTGCTATTTAAGACTTCGTCAGCAGAAGAATGACTTCACTGCAATCTCACCCACCTATCCTAGTTATCTTGACATCCTGCGCCCGATTTTTGACTAAAAATTGTGTGAGAAATGACAAATAGTAGCCAATTTACTGCCTAATAAGTTATCCCATACAAAACGGAAGAATAAAGCTCTACAACAAATTTGAAAATTTAGAAATTTATTGTAGGTATATTTTGACTGCAATAAATTCCTCGAGCTTCCTTTGTTTGGGGGTCTCTTCAGTAGCTCGAGAACTCCAGTGAAACCTCACCGGTCTATTCTAGTTATCTCGGATTCACTTAGTAATATATTTTTGATCTTGCACTCCATTTTTGGACAAAAATTGTGTGAGGAATTGTAAATAGCAACCAGCTTGCAGCAAATTTGAAAATTTAGAATTTTTTTGCAAATTGGTTTGGATTGCGAAGGACTCAAGCATCCTCTGGAAAAACGTTTCGGCCCTATTTGGGACCTCATCAGCCCAAGAATAGCTGAAGAACAATGGGGTGTGGGATGACTGGTTGCTATTTGACATTTTTCATACAATTTTAGGTAAAAATCGGTCGCGACCTAAACTGTTATATTATTTTAGATTAATAAAGAAAATTATCATATTAGATTTAAAGTCAATTCTTTCAAAATCAGACTTTATAATTTATTAATTTATACATATCTGTAAAGATACGTAATAAAAGGAAGGTTAGGGAAGTTAAACATTTTTTTTTAATTTCTTAGGTACAGTTCTAATTGTAGATGCAAAGCAAAAAATCAAAATAAAGTTTTTTTTTTTAATAAGATTATTAATCTATCCTACACAGAGAAAAAAAGGTGGTATTTGTTAAATAATTGTAGAATTTATATCTACAAATTGTTACTAAAATGAAGACACGTACAATAAATAGAAAATGTTTACATTTGATTGTAGAATAATGTTTCTAGTAATATTGCACATTTTTAAAAAATCGCGAAACAAATAATAGTAAATGTGTTCCCATAAATTGTATAAATAAATTTTAGAGACAAAATGTAAACATGTTATATAAATTGTTGAATTAAGTACTATTTCATTTCCATTTATTTAGTGAAAACTGACAAATATATAGTATTATTTAACACAGGGTTTGATAACTATTGATTTTATTGATGTGGTGTATGCGAATTATACAATTTGTGTAACAATCACTCAAATTGTGTTGCTGGCTCCATAAATTGTTCATTCGCAGAGACGTACGCCACCTAATCGTCATCCTCATTGAACAGCCAATAAGAAGACGCAAATAATCACGTAATTACAACCTACTTCAACACTATTCAACAATTTGTGTAAGATGTTAACATATCCAACGGTAATTTTTTCCAACGAGTCAATAATTTAATCATTTTCAAATTGTAGAAAAGTTTTCATTGCGATTCTATTATAGTTTTATACAATGTGTAGAACTTTATAGAGCAAAATGTGAAATAGAATCTCCACACTCTATTATAATAAACTTTTACATAAGATGTAGAATTTTATACAAAAAGTTGATAATTTATTGTAATACAAATGTCAAGTTAGTATGGAACTTTTTACTCCAGAATGGTGCAATAATTTTGCTACGAACTTTTTTCTCCACCTCCATTTTACACAATATTGTGTAAAATCTCACTTTGTCATTTCTCTCTGTGTACAAAGACAAAAGCACAAGTTTGAAATTAATGAAGGACAGCTTCTGCATTCAACTTCTATTCACTTTCGACATCAATAGATTTCCTGAAATTTTTAGCTTTTCTTTGGTTTTAGCTTCAATGACTTTAATGTTGTAGCAACACTAAAATATATGCTGATTAGCTTCAACAGTTCATTTTTACCAAAGATTTAAGTTTTTTTGAGGAATTTGATCTTTACAGATTAATTTTTAAACCTGTCGACAGTGAAGCTACAACAGTAATAACAACAGCTTATTAAAAAATGATATTAGAGTGAATGTGATTAAAAATTTCAACACTCAAGTTTTTTTTTTTTATTGAATCGAAGTTTCAATATCAATGACTTTGAAAATTAAGCAAACACTGACATGTGACATACCTAACTAAAAGAGATATTTCAAATGGAATTGATTAGAAGTAGGTGATTTAAAAAAACGAACGTTTAGTATTGATTTGTGAATTTTTTTACTCCTACACTTTTTAAAGTTAGAAATCACAGGTATAGCATATTTGAATATCATAAACAGGTAATAAATTCGTTAAAGTCGTAACTCGGGGAATGTAATAAACATATTTTTTAAGGTGGTTATTAGAGGTAAGCAGGTGTGATTATTGGGTGAAATACAATAAGGTAAGTACCTGATATTTTGATGGCATAATTTTGTTTGGTTGTCAGGAGCAGTGCGTGATCCTGTCGCGAAAGTAAGTGATAATATGACGCATGGCATCGGTGGTGTATTGGCTACTTGTTGATGCGATCTGCGTGGGCGTAGCATTCAACGAATAGTCTCTCTGAGAAACACAGTGTGTAGGTGCGCGGTCTGTACTTTGGCTTAGCTACGACCAACCAGTTGATCTGGGCCGATCCGATCCTTGTCGAATCCGCCCATTTCACTGTACGCGGTCCGTAAGGCAACCGAACATTGCAGTGCATCGTGTTACCGTGGTCGTGAGTGCGGTGCAACATGCTACCTTACCAGGCGGTGGCCATGGACTACGCTGTGTCGTCAAGTTTGCAGAGACAGACTCCCATCGGACTTGGTGTCAACATCAACCCGGCATTCACGCACTCCTGGTTCGTACCGGCGGATCTGTGTGTCCCCTACAAACAGACTCCTCTCCTCGAACCAGGGCATGTTATACTTATCTCTGTTCTACTGTACATACATTGTGAACCCCAAACGTTATCCCTTAGTGACATATTTAAGTAGTATATTTTTATATAACGTGCATAATTCATACGTCACTTTACCAAAATCAAAAAAATTTTTGGATATTTTTATACCTACACAAAACCCACCTAGAAAAAGAACTGTCATTACTACTGTCAATTCATACAAGATATCTGTGATCCCTATCAATCGTACAAAACCAAATCATAATGCACGTGTAAACTATTCTAGCTGTGAATTCAAACAAATATCTTAGATATATACAGGGTGACTTTCTATTACTCTATCAAATCTACAAGACACTGATCATATTGCTCCTACGTGAAAATGTTGAATTGAAACGTTTTAAAAACTGAACGCAAAATACACTGTTTGACATTTAACAGAACAGTCAAACACGTTGCGAAACGTCAAAATATTTCGCGCTAGATTTTAAAGTAATTTAAGCTGCATAGTTGCCAAGTTGAATATATTGATTTGGAATATACTTTTCTAAAAAAAAAGGAATCACATAAAAGTTAAGTTTAACTAGTGTAACTGACAGTTCCAATATCTGCAGGTATATAAATTTATATACAGGTGATATTCTATACTGTAACAAACTATGTCAGCTCTAAACTTTGAAGAAAAAATTTCAAAACAAGCTAGTGGCAAAGTTAGTTTGTTATCCTTCAAATAAGTTAAACTAGTACTTTCTCTTTGCCCGATCTTTTAAAATAAAGGAATCTCGCTCACAAAACTGCTGTTTATAATTTCACAGTGCACTCAATGAAAAATATAAATACAAAGTCTTCATTAAAACCATTTCAAAAATAATGTTGCACGTATTCCTTCTTATAGCACTCACTTGAGACTAGCCACCTGTATACAGGATTTAAAATGTAATTTGGATTAAACACGTCTCGAAAGAATACATTGACTAATAGTTTGTAGATCTAAACTCAACCTTGTAT
Source organism: Serrognathus titanus (assembly GCA_039766575.1). Taxonomy (NCBI): domain Eukaryota; kingdom Metazoa; phylum Arthropoda; class Insecta; order Coleoptera; family Lucanidae; genus Serrognathus; species Serrognathus titanus. The sequence goes on along the minus strand of CM077916.1, from coordinate 4,182,123 downwards.
ATCTGTTTAAGCATGCAAGTTTCGAAAACACTTCATAACATAATAAACCATTTTTGGATCATTATATTTATGTTGGTCAACAAGTCAGTAACCTTACTTGTACGTGCTGACACAAGTATCATTTCTAAAAACACTTATGGCTTCCATTATTTGGGTAAATCAACTTCAATTTCTTTCTTCATCAAATCTTATTTTTTAATTTTAATTAATTTCAACTGCTACGCTGTTATCTCAGTAAAACTTTACTTTAATCTGAATTTTTTTAGAACTGTACTTTTTAAACTCGAAAAGTCTGTTTAATTTTGAATTCTATGTGAAATATTCCTTCGTCTGAACTTTCTAAATACTTATTCCGACACCCACGCTGTTATCTTCAGTAGAATTTTATTGGTGTCTAAAATTTGAACGAAACTTAAGATGATAGTACAACTACTGTTGAAGTACGCATTGATAATTAAAGTTTTGGTGAAAAATGGCTTGAGCTTGGTTAAAATCAAAATTAAAACATCTAAATATTTCACTTGTCAGTGAATTGATGTACTGACGTAGCCAATAAATCTCTAACCATTCGTACAAATGTAAAAAAGTTTGATTGCCAGTAAAGCATCTGCATCTACAAGAAAACATTGTAAATCTCAATAAATATCATTTAAATAGCATATTACCCATACGCACTACGTATTGAGGGGGTTGCGTTACCCTAGATCATTTATCTTGCGCGAAAGATTGTCGTGTTTATTTATTCATCGAAAATCTACCAATACATATATCGGGTAGAATATTCTGTTAATTTTATAACACCGGATGCATTTATAATGCTTTTGTAAAATATGAGGCAAGTTAACTTGAACTTTAACAAAACATTATTTATTAATGACTTTATCATTAGTAAATTACATTATTTACATTATCTCAAATATTTCATTAATATTACTTTAAGCCTTATCTTTTCGATTTGTATTTTCCAGATAAAAAAAAATCAGTTGATCCAACAGTTATTAAATCATGAAGTAATTTGCGGTTACGTGTTAATAACAGCTTACCTATAAGATTAATCGATCAAAATGTTTTTTTAAACTTAATTTTTTATTATTTTATAACGCACACTCATTTGAAGAAGTCATATAGTTAATTTTAATTTTGTAATTGTTTGATAAAAAATACCATCAACTTTCTATTTTGTACTAGAATTTTGGTAACGTTTTTGCAAATCTTAGACTGTATAAAACATTTTTTTAAATAGGTTTATTCAGTTGTGAATTGCCTTTTTTTTAATTTGTAATTTGTAATGTCACAATTGACAGAAAAAACGATCAAGTTCTTCTGAAAAAACAAATAGCTAAACACATGATATTTCATTGAAACAATCGTTATAATAAAGACTAAATACAAAATATTTTGAATTAGATTTTGTATGCCTACACCTTTAATGTACTCCTGTATAATTAAATACAGACAGGAATTTCATAGAAGACGATAAAATTTTATAAATTAAAACTGTTTCGTAAAGAATTCGTAAAAAGGTGCGACCATTTCATACATCCAAAAAAAATAAATAAGTTAACCCACAGAAAAATTAAAAAGGCCAGATTGTAATACCAAAATCTCCACAATCTTTATGTTCAATGCTTCAGTTCCAAATTGATTTAAATAAATGTTTTGTAATGCCAGCATAAAGTTTTCTTAAAAGAATGGATTCAAAATCCTCATGTCTAAAAACGAAATAGAAATGTTCTTTCTCACTTCAAAAGTGTCGTATTTCGGCTTCGAACTAAAATATCTAATTAACCAAAAATAAGTAAAAAGAAGAGAACACTTGCAAATACTTATTATGCACACTTAAGAACATTTTGGCCTGTACATTTTAAAATAAAAAATAAAATACTGCTTTTCTAAGTTCTATTTTTTTAAGTTCTTTTTATCAAAGCAAAATTTAAAAACAAAACAATGACAAACATATTTCAAATGTACCTACAAGTTTTTTTTTCTGTATTGTGCATCCTAACTAGAGGCTTTATTTTACGGGCTAGAGAAAAACTTCACAACACAAAAGTTCTATACGTACAGTAAAACTCCGGTAATCCCAAACAAATAAAACCTAGGCAATCCGAATTAGTGAAAAATCTAGAAAAAATATTCTAATCTATAAGACCAGAGAAAACATACTCAGAGAAAAAACAATGGTACTTGTTAACACAATTGTAATTTCATTATATAGACAATATGTAAACATGTTATATAAATTGTGTGATTCTGTACACATCTCTAAGAAAGAAGATCACAGCCGAGTGCTCGGAGACGCTGATAACGAATTTTAACTCTTAATCGGGCAACTAAAAATGTAGGGACGACTTTGTCTTAATACGTGTATATCTTATGAAGAAATTCATAGGCATAATTTATTCTGACACTTGCTCGACAAGTTCCGGCTTAGACTATCTATAGACGTTAAAAAATAAGATAAAGAAATATTTAATTTAGAAACATTGGTATTTACCTTCAAATAATTTCTGCAACACTGTACTGAATTCACGTTCCGACGGTTTATTTTTGACAATTTTATTAATTATAAATATAACGGGCGACAGTAAAACACAGGCAAGTCTGTTTTTGTTTTCTCGTAGAGTCAGGTACGCCACCTAATCGTCATCTGCATTAAACGGCCAATAAGAAGATGCAAATAATCACGTGATCACACTCCAACTTTTTCCAACCATTTAATAATTTAGTCATTTTGTACTTGTAGAGAACTTTTCTTTGCGATTCTATTATAATTTTACACAATATGTACAACTTGATACAACAAAATGTGAAAATGACATCTTCACAGTCTGTTGTAGTAATTTTTTACATAATTTTTACATTTTATACAACAAAGTGTTAAAAGATTATCTTTACACTTTACACTTATTTACACTTACACAAATTAGCATGGAACTTTTTACTACAGAATGAAGCAATAATTTTGGAACAAACAAATGTAAAACTTTTTTAAGACAGAAATGGAAATATATCTGATTTTTTTTTAAATTTTCAATATTGTGATCTTTTCGGCACCATGTTAATTTTAACGATCAGGAGATTCCCTGCTTTATACTATTACAACGAGAAGTGCGTAATGAACCGTAAAGTGTATGATTCGGATTACAAACTCATTAGCTGGTCCAGATTAAAGGGATGCATAACGTGCGTTGTGAGTCCGAATTACCGGAGTTTTACTTGGTGCTGAAGGATACTATCCTGAAGGATCCTGAAGGATAGTATCCTTCAGCACCAAGTGGAAAGAAAATTTTTTTAATGGAACACCTCTTACATTGTTCAGTAAAATAAAAGATCATTCTTCTTCATTTCAAAAATATGTAGGTAGGTGATATGTTGATGTTTGAAGGAGCCATTTGTGACATATTTGAGTTTAAATTATACATATTAAAAAATTAAGGCAGCCTGGAGCTTAAGAACTTCTAAAACACTGTTTTAGTTAACAAATGACAATGTGAATTCGAATATTTAAAAACATTACAAAATAAATTAAAAGTAAAGATTTTTTTCCAGGTTGCCTTGATTTTTTAAAAATTAACTTATTGAGTCTTTAAACTCAAATATGTCACAAACGGCTCGTCCAAATGTCAACATATTATAAATGGGTATATTTTTGAAATCGGGAAAAGCTATTTTAACGAACAATGTATGGGATGTTCCATTAAAAGAAACTTTGCAATGCGTTTTTGTTTTTCATGGTAACTCTAGTACATACAGTGAATTTTTTTAAATGTGGCTATAGGGATTTATGTGCTTTTAAGTAAATTTTTGTATTTAGTCATAAATTAAACGATTTACTACAAGAACAACTTTGCTATGGTATCTTAACACGTTTTACTTAATTTTATTTTACTGTGAAAAGTTGAAGAAAAGAGACACAAATTAATGAACGAATGTAATCATGTTAACTGGTGTTATTAAGAATTTGTCACTGACTAATTATTGTAACATTAATTTATTACTATTTGTAAAAAAATACTTCTTTATATCACTGAAAATGAGTGGAAGTTGTTATAACATACATAAATGATAGTTTTAATGTCTTGCTTAATAATAACGAACTTTTTTTTTTATAAATTTGCAATAGCCACGCATTAGCGGAACTTTTTCCTTAATGACATAATTTTATGCTTAAGAATTTCAACTTTTAACCGAAAAATAATTAAATAGAACATGTTATTGTTATTCTAGCAAAGTGCAATTCGTAGAAAAATGTTTGATTTATTAATAAAAATAAAAATTTACTTCAAGTTTATACGTAACTTAAATTAAGATACAATTTTTAACATGCAGAGATCCATATGGCCACACTTAAAAAATCACTGTATACATTTTTCTAGTTATTGAAAATATTATGTCTTGCTTAAACGTCGTAAACTGCAGAACAACTGAAGCAGATATCAATTAATTACAAGACTCTTTTATTTTTAGAATACAGTGTCAACTAAAGTAAAATATCGCAGAAAACTCCTTCATCCGGTTCTGAAATCTAATAAACAATCACTGAAGCGCCTGTTTCAATCTCTGGCATCGATAATTGCAAAGCAAGAATAAATAACTTAATAACGCAGTAAATAAAACTAGAAATAAACGTTCGCGTTAATAATATATCATTTTTCTCTTGAACCAATAATTTTACTAGTTACTTAATAATAAGTTTGTTACTCAAATTATAATGTTGTTAATATAGCATTGTAATTATGAAATAATTTTGCAAACAATGCCTGAATATTATATTTTATAAATCGAAGTAACACAAAATATTTCATGGTGTTTTAATATAATACTTGTATAGTTTTTATCATATAAATTTGACCAACTTATCAAAATTAAGTACATATTTCAAATTTTATTTGCTTTTTTCCTCTTTCCTTTGTATGTAGGCAATGTTGTAGGTACGATTGATTTATAAATAGTAAATATAATAACTAACTTTAACAAACATACCTATAATTGTTAAATGGAAACAGAATCATGGCTCTGGTCTGAGACCTCTTATGTCACGGGCCCTTAAGCGTCGCTTAGCCGCGCTTAATACATAGTAGTTACGCCCCTGGACATCACCCAGTGACTTTAATTTCATATAATTTCCTGAAGATATGCAGGATGTATTACAACGTCCGACAAATATTAACACCAAGCGATTCTATATTAAAAACTGCACGTAAAATTATAAATCCACATTCTTCTTAACTCTCTGGTGATGAAGTTGTTGATAGTTGATTTTTGTTTTTGTATTTTATAAAACCGACAAAGAACAAAACTTTGAAATATTTAATTTTGCAGAAGGGCAGCTATATTGATTAAAAATAACAAAATGCTACAGAAACTTCAAAAAAATACTTTTGGTAGAGATACAAAATGCTCAGAACTTGCAGGAACTCATTATGAACAATAGTTCCATCAAATTTATCACTTCTTATTTATTTCATTTTTACTAAAATGATAGTACAGTAAAGCTCTGATAATCCGGACTCCGAATAATCCGGGCTTCCCAGCAATCCGAACAAAAATTAAATGTCATGCTTTTATAATATGTAGGTTTCCTTAATCCGAACCGACTAATCAATTTGTAATCCGGATCATACATGTTTTACAGTTCGTTACATACTTCTCAATGTAATGTAAAGTAGAGAATCCCCATCTCATGATGATTGTCGGAGTAAACCCATATTTTGTCTTTTGAAGATAGTGACATTTCCAACACTTTGAAGAACATTAATTCAAAGGACCCTAAGTTTCTGCTGGTGTAATATATCGTTAGAAGTTTTTTTCTGCGTATCTTGTACGAATTTCAAAGAGGTTACAATAATCCGGACTCTCACGAATTCAGATCAAAAATTCAAAATAAATTGTGATTTTTTATTTTTGAGATAGGAGGCTGTAATTTCTTAAACCATGTTAATTTCTCGGTACCCACGCTGTATACAATTCAAATAAATTTCACCTGACATTTCCGAATTTGACTTTAAGGGATACACAACCGTTCTGCGTCAATAAATTTTTATAATAATAATAATAATGATGAATCCCATTTGTAGCACACTTTTTGAAAGGCAGTGTATGTATTTTGGAAAAGAAAAAATCAAACTAGAACAATTCAAACTTAAAACCAAGAATTGAAAACAATGTTGAGTTCGACGTAAAGAATACAATACATTATCTTAAGAGGCCTTGACAAACATAAAACAACTTAAAATTTGTTTGCAAATATACTTCTAATTAGAATCAATTATTTTTTAATTAAAGAAGGCGCTGTGTAGGTAGGAATTGAAATGTAATCCAATGTAAAAATAGTATTTTTTCTTGACTTGGAATTCTGAATAGAGATTTGGAACTCACGACAAGAGAAATTTTATCTTGCGTTAAAATGCAATGTAAACAAATAAAATAACGCTGAAAAGTGTGCGGTAAATTCTTTTATTGTGAGCAAATCAAAGCGCGGACGTTTTACGGTAGATGAAGAATATTTCTTCTTTTAACTATGGATAAGGTGAATGAACCTCAATGAAACTATGTCTGTTTATACCTATAAAGAACTCACTCTCAAAAATATAACGAATACGAAATTAATTAGGTTCAATTTTAATTGGTTAGTTTTTAGATGTATTGTACAATTTACGCAATTGAAATTTCGAAGAATTTTTATTACGCAAATACTCAATTCCTACGATTGCAGTTCATGAAATCGATAGCTTCAAATTGAAAGCTAAAAATATTGTGAAATTTTAAAAATCGCGCGTAATTTTTTCGTCACTTTATTATCGCAGCTTTTCTGGAATTTAATAAATAAATTAGAGTAAATTTTTAAAGTATACGGCAATATAATAGATTTCTACTCGGTTAATTGAAGCGTTAAATTCTATTAGCATGAAATTGGCGTTGCACAAGCATTTCTGACGAGTTTTTATCATTATTTCTTCACCACAAAAATCCGTTTTAATTTTTAGCTTTTTTTTTAAGTAGAATACTTACAAAGTACTAAATAAAACTGCTTTGAAACAACGATGTAGCGTGAATAGCGAAATTACACCAAAAATTTTTATGTTAAATTACCGCATACGTTACCGAATGTTTTATTCACGTTATATATTTTTAAAAAAATGTAATAGTTACTAATGCTATTATTAAAGTCTTAAATATGTCAGTTGTTACCTTCACAATTGTTTACTATGTGTTTTAGGCATGTTTCATTTATTAACATTGCACGTACAAACAAATACGTATTATGATCATAGGTATATTTTTAAACGATGCATGACACAAAAGAAACTCTAAACTAAATTAATGGCATTTTATTTAAAGATAACACTTCAGACCTTTTCAAAGACAAAACAAATAAATAATTATTAATTCGTATCGATTAAACCATATATGAATTGTATTATGTACGATATATAGCATGTTTTGAAACAAAGAGTGTATTTTTAGAATGACACTATATTTTAATGTTGTTTTAAATAAATCAAAACACTTTTTTTCAAAAGAACTATCTTTTAACATAATTAACTTTAGAAAATTGATGGAATCGAAACAAGTTCAAGCCGTCTAAAATCTCTTTCGTTTCATATATTAATTATTTTTAATATTTAATAATACACTGTAAAATACGGCACTCTAATATGTGACATTTACCTAAAACTAAAAACAAATTATCTCAACTTATATTATGAAAAACTTCTGGTGTTTTTTTTTTCTTTATTTGGATGTTAAATTCATTAATATAGTGACACCATTCGAAATCGTCTTATTGTTAAGGACTGATAACATTTCTTGGCCAGTTCTTACGAAAACCATCGGTTGCAAAATGTTCCGAACCAAATAATGTATTAACATGTGCGCAATACAAATTAATGAGAAAACAACTTTCTTATTTTTTTACATTCACAGGATGTCCCTTACACGCGATGAATATTTTAACGTTTGTATAAAATAAGAATATTAACAAGATTAGCGACTCAACTAATGCCTAGATTTGAATGTGTATGAATAAAATACGAGTTTACAGAAAGTTTCCCTTGAAAGTATTTTTTTTAATTGTAATTTCATTCTATTTTAATTCTATGCGTTCCTTAACACTAGGCGATCGAAAAAGTTTCAGATCTGCGGCAGATATTTTCAAGAAGCTTACCGTGATTGTAAACGTCAACCATAATGAGTATTTTGTTATATTAATTGATTTTGCAGTTTATTTTCATTACAGTTAAAATGACACAACCACTAAAATAAACGTTAAAAGCTCGTGAATGATCTGAAAATGATAATAATAGAACCAGCAAATTTGTAAATATATGAGATCTAGATGATTCACAAAATAATGAATAGTTTCACCCTTCCGATTCCTCGATTTATGTGACCGTGTTCAATATTCCGAGCAAATATATCCAGATAGTGAATGGAAATCTTTTATTGTATTCGACTAAAGGTACTAATTTGAAATTTACTGCAATTCTATTATTTGTTGATAAACAGGACCTGAATTAGTAGCGCACAAAATTGATCTAATCACAGCGTTTTATGGTTGTAGAAGCAAATATTTTATATTTGTTTTCTATATTGATCAAACTCGTAAAAACCCCCGAAGAAAAATTAGATTCAATTACACGTTTCTTCCGTTTTTTTTTTAATTAATTAGTCATGATGTTTAACTGACATTTAATGAAATGCTCTAATTGTCACGGTTTTATTTTACTGAATATTATCCTTTTGGTTCAAAATTACATTACAATTAAAATATTATTAATAAAAACATCAAATTTAATGCAACACTCTGTATTATGTTGACAAAAAACACTTGAATCGAGTTAAATAAACATGTTCCATGCTTATCTCACAGATCGTCTTACAATTACTTCAACTCCAAAGAAGATTATAATACACAACAAAACTGTGAACAAAGATTTTTTTTTTTAATTCAGGTTATAAAATTTCTGGAGCGTAAAATTTCGGAACGTCTAAAATAAAAATATGAAAACTTTCAGCTATTTAAAGGCGTACACGTAACTTTCAGTTTCAAATTAACCGTATCTTATTGCCTACTTTGTCAAAACAATCCCGTAAGACCAGTTGAAATGTAAGAACAATAAAACAATCGCGTTATATGAAATATTATGATTCTGACGTGGGAATAATAATCAGGTTCTGGTTGGTTGCCAAAACGATTGATAAGGTGGAAATTTCTTATTGTATCGACGCAATAAAAAGCATTTCTCAACAAAGTCATATTGTTTAGATCGAAGAATTTCTAACCAGAACTGTCCGTCAGCGGCGTTAATAACGACAAATAGAGTAGAAAAATGAATCATTGTTAACCGGATAATAAAATTCCAGGATATTTATTGCTTCTATTTTCAAATAAAATTACTGGTATGAAAGAAAAATTCTTTTTAAGGCAAAGGACAGATTTATGTAAAAATAAACATCAAGTAAACGTCACGTCGTAATTTTTTTACGTAGCACCAATAAAAAATTATATTTTTAATATTGAATGGTTTCAAAGTAAACATTTGGAAAAGAAAATTAAATGTCCACTAAATTCGGTACCATGTGTTTCAGAATCATTTTCATCTAGTTAATTTTTTTGTGCCGCTTCACTCTTTTTTAATTCTTTCAATAGATTGTCAGATATATCAATCAACTAAGATCAGTTAAATTTAATAAGCGGCAAAATATGTGAGAAAACACTTTTATTATCTACCTATTTCCGAAGTAGATACATAGTAAACGGAGAACGCAAGGTATTCTTTATTTTTCATGGAAAAGTCATAGGTGACTATATAAAATAATATTGAAACACATATTACTTGTAGTTTGCTCCTCACTTACTCCTCAAAATCTATGTTTCATCTAGGAAACCGTGCGATTAATGTTTTTTCTTCAGTAGTCTTCACAGAAGTACGGATACTGAATGTCAACCAAATTTCTTAATCAGAAATTGAGAAAGTTGGACAAAAATATCGATTGTTCTATAATATAGGTTAAGTCAGACTGTCAAGTTGACAACTAGATAAGTAAAATGCAATCCCAAGCAAATGTTTTGTTTTCCAAGGCCTACTCTTCTCAAAATTTTTTTCAAACATATTGTAATAAAGTGCGTTCCAAAAACTACCACACAGAGAAAAAACAATGGTGTTTGTTAATACAATTGTAGAATTTATATCCACAAATTGTTACTAAAACACACATACAATAAATAGAAAATATTTACAATTGATTATAGAATAATGTTTGTAGTAAAATATTAACCATTTTTTAAGAACATCGTGTAACACAAATAATAGTAAATGTGTTACCATTAATTGAGTAAATTATACTATTTCATATAGAAGGTTTTTCCATTTATTTAGTAAAAATTGACAAATATATAGTATTTAACATTGTTTGGAAACTAATACAGTAAATTTTTACCCAAATGTGGTATATTTTAATTAATATTGTGTATCCAAATATACACTTTGTATTAAAAATTTTGTTGCAAGTCGGTTTTGATTGACTGTAAAGGATTCCTCGGGCATCCTCTGTATAGCTGCCCCAAATAAGACCGAAACAGCTGTACAGAGGATGCTCGAGGAATCCACTGCAATCAAAACTGACTTGCAACAAAGTTTTTAAAACTTTCATTCTGCTTTGACAGCACGCATGACCGCCTTATATGAGATGACTTATTAAGTAGCAAACTGGCTGTAATTTGTCAATCCTAATGCAATATTAGGTCAAAAAACGATCACAGCATATCGCGGTCTAAACTTTTCATTTATACACTTCGTATTAACGAGAGAAAAAAAATTGTTTTCGTCAATCAACAGCCTTTAATTAAATTGATTCAACAGTAAACGTTTCACGTCATAATTCGACGCTTCTTCAGTACAAAAAAAAGGTCTATTATACCCATAATATTTCATAAAAACATTAAATCGTCTTTGTATTAACAATCACTCAAATTGGTTCCATATATTGTGTGAAAATTGTACAGTTAATGGTGCAATTCTGCATACATATCTAAAGAAGAACATCACAACCGAGGGTTCGGAGTCGCTGGTAACAAATTTTGACTCTTAATCGTGCAACTAAAGATGTGAGTTCGACCTTGTCTTGATACGTGCAGATCTTGTGAAGAAATTCACAGGCTGGAATACGGCAGAATTCAATCTGACACTTGTTCGACAAGTTCCAGCTTAAGGCGTATTCTCACGATTCATGATCAACTTTAGTGGATCAACTACAATCGAATGAAAATTGCTGTGAGAACATATGTTTCAACTTTTATCGGTCAACTTAAGTTGATTCCACAAAAGATTGGCCCATTCAAACTTTATCGTTCAAGTTATGAGTCATCCATTATTTTTGAGACGAGTTGACACGTTTGAAGCGTGTGAACATTTGACAGGCAACTTGAATCATTCGATTGTTGCATTCTGCAGTCTGCTTATTATTTTTATTTTTTAGAGGTTACAGTTACAGTTTTAGTTTGTAATAAGGCAAAATGAGTTTAAAATGGCCAGAATGTACCATGTCAAAATTTATAGAACTGTATCATAATCATGACTGCCTTTGGAACCATAGACTGGACAGTTATAAAAATTAAGGTGCTACAGAAAATGCTCCACAGCGAGTTCTCGTAAGAGAGCTTCTGAAATACCATACTGATTTCTTCTTTTGGTCCAATTGCGTATCCAGAAACGGCGTTTTTTATGTTGTCTACCCTATCCTAGTAAGATAATTTTCCTTAATTCTTGAATCAGTAAACCAGTAATAACTTCTACACCTGCACGGACAACTGCTCTAGTTGGCGCCATTTTATTTTACTGATCGATTCAATTTTTATGCTTGAAATGCGTTTAATGTGTGAACCAAAAACTTGAGCGATTTTAGTTGATCCACTAAAGTTGATCAACTAAAATCGAATCGTGAGAATGCGCCTTTAGGTCATCTATAGACGTTAAAAAATAAGATTCAACAATTTATGTAAGATGTTAACATTTCCAATGGTAATTTTTTCTAACGAGTTAATAACATAATTATTTTCAAATTGTAAAAAAAGCATTGCGATTCTATTATAGTTTTACACAATCTGTAGAACTTTATACAGCAAAATGTGAAAAGGAAATCTTCACAGTCTGTTGTGGTAAATTTTTACATAAGATGTAGCAGTTTGTAAACAAAGTGTTGAAACTTTTTCACACTTACGAGAATTTGTTGTAGTGCAAAAGTCAAATTAGTTTGGAACCTTTTATTTCAAAATGCAGCAGTAATTTTGCTACAAACAAATGCAAACTTTTTTAAGGTAAAAGTAGATTGTTTTAAAAAAAAATCAATAATTATGTTAATAATTAATATTGTGTAAAATCTCACTTTGTCATTTCTCTCTGTGTATGATTACAACACCGACATACGTTTACCGTACCATTGCATTCAAACGTGTGAGTTTTTGAACGCATGTTATCATACTACAGAAAAAGGTAGAAGAAAGTAAAAATTCCTATTATATGGGGGCTCTCATAAGTAATGTAGTACATAAGTATCAATTTTAATACATATTTTAGAATTTAGTTTAATAAAGATATTCGTACATAAAAATGTAATAAAAGGAATCCACTTACAGAAGAGGAAAGCAATAGGAAATAAAGGTGATTCATATGTAGTCAAGTCCGTGATTGAAAAGAACCACGAGGGGTTTCACAAATATTGCAAATACACTATAAATCCAGAATAAATAAATCCTGAGCGCGACAATTGGACTCGTTTTTCTTATTTTATTTTAGAGGCCCTAAGCAGAGCGTAATTCCCCAGTATAATCGCATTATTTATTCTACCCTCTCCGGTTCGGGCAACACGGGAAAAAAATCATAAGCGACCGCAATAATATAACGTCGGCTTCTTTTACTTATTCTTCAGAGACATTTGGTCGGTAATTGGTCCAAAGAATTGTTTCTGTCGGTATTGTATCTGCTCAATTTACTATACTTTTTGTAAGGGCAACGTGTGAAAACAAAATTAAGGTGAAGTTTCGGTCAAATTGATCGAAATTGGCCAATGCTACTTCAGCCGTCATTCCGGTCCACAGAGAGTTGCCCCTCGCTGGCGATTATTAGGTTATCCGTAGCTCGCGTTCTGTACCTGGCGACACCTCGGTTATTCCCTGGAGTCCGCGGACAGCGCCTTTTATCTTCTCATGTGTGCATTGCAAGTGAGTACTCTCCCTTGTCGATTGGGTTTTCAAATGGCCCACGTTCTACTGGCGGTAAAAGCAAGACGTTTGTAGGAGTGCTGACTGGCACCCGCGGATGACCGGTTTATGACCACCCACGCTACGTGCCCTATGTGTCGCACTAATGACAATATATTCACCAGGGACTTCTCTTCCCTCAAAATAGCATGACATACCCTTATTGTCATCGTTGTAATAAAAACACGTAATACCAATATGTATTAATCATTTAATATCCGTTCCATTAAATGTTAATCATTTGAAGTAAACAAAACAAGACACACCAAATTTTAGCAAAAACGTAATTCAATTTACAAAAGTTAATATAAAAAATGCGCTAAGTATTCTTAAATTATATTCTATTCCAGATGTATTCATATGAATTATCGCAACCTCACTTGATTTTATTTATTCAAAAGAAAACGTGTTCTATTTGAATAATGATTTTTAAAATATTAACTATTATTCTTTTCGGAAGTGTCTATCCATTTTTCCATGCACACAACAAATTGATTATTAGTAGCTGTATTAAGAAGTAAATAAATTAATAATGAATTAAAGAGAAGTTGTTTCTTTCCGAGTTGTTTCGTGATTGGATTCCATTTATATATTGGCCGATCGTAAAGTTGCTTTCTCTCGATCAGCTTTAATTCTTCCTCTGCTGTACTTTCTACTTCCCCAATCACCGGTCATTTCATTTCAGGAACGCCTAATCATCATCTTCGTCGTGCTAACCCCCGGTCCATGTTACTTTTCACTTTTATTCATCCTCAGGGACTGATGTCCAGCTTGCCTAGCCCCGATTCTCCAGGCTTTCATTCTCAACTTTTCCCTCTGGGAGCTTTGATTTCAATACGGGCCATTCCATATTATTTGAAGGTTACTTGCTCGCTCCGTCGAACTTCGGTTACGAATCGCGTAAATTTGCGTTTAGTAAATATCCAAATTTTTTTAATTTATTTTGTATATTTATTTATACTTTACAATTGTTAAAACATGCGAAACATATCTCTTTACTCTGAGTTGTTTTTACAGCATCCTGGAACTTAGAAAAGAAAAAAGTAGAGACGCCGCGAGATCTAGAAGAGGGAAAGAAAACTTCGAATTTTATGAACTCGCCAAAATGCTACCTCTACCTGCAGCCATCACATCACAATTAGATAAAGCCAGTATTATACGACTGACAATTTCGTACCTGAAACTTCGTGATTTTTCCGGCCATGGAGATCCACCATGGAGTCGTGATGGTCCTTCACCAAATAAAACGTTGAAAGGTAAGTTTCAAATTTCAAATTATTAAATTACACCAAGCATGTACGTATTTTGTGCAAGAAAAATACAAACATACGTAAATTTGATTAAATAAATAAAATTTGTGTGAAGTGATAACGCTAACTATCAAAAAAAAAGCCTTTAGAACGGCAATGGCAAATCCAGAATCTTTTATTTGTTAAAATCAAGAGAAAAAACAGGCAATATATAAACATACAGTGGCGTGTCACGTTTTTATGTAGGTAAGAAACTAAATACCAAAACCACATTAATATTACGTACGGCATATAAATTAGTCTGAATATACATATTTAAGTTTAAAGTATGTAACTCCCATCAAGATCAATTGTTTTCAAGCTATATCCGACGTTAGATTAGTTCTTAGAAGATTTTAGTGCGTCGTCGCCTTCATTAAAAAAAAAAAAAAACTATTGTAAATGCAACTTTGTTCCACCAGCAAAGCGCCAAATGGCGTGGTTTGTATTGAAGCAAATATCAATCAAATGAATCTCACAAAATATATGGTTAGAGTGGACCATTATATTTAGTATGGAAGATGAAAATGCATATACTGTTATTTTACCATCTTGATGAATCAGAAGTAATAAAAAAGCTACTAGTACACCAAAGTTAAAACGTATTATGTAAAACTTTCAAGTATTGCTACGTGCTTCTAAATTTACATTTGTAGCTAGTTAATATGTTTAACACATACCATTTTTTGACGTACTGTGCTTTTAAATTAGGCATTGTGAGGTACGCGTTCATAACTTATAGCTTACTCATGTGTATATATTCACACTTACACATAAAGGTACGTTCATGTGTGTACATGTCTTAGGTGCATGCATGTGCAACATAGACAATATTTTTTTGTTGAAAGGAATAAGAAAAAATGAAAAAGGTTATTGGCATTGTAGAAACTTCTTCATTTCGTTGAACAATGGAATTATGACAATGTTCTGAATTTAACTTGAGACTGCAGAATAATAAAACCCGCGGCCATTTGCTTTTCTGTCCTTACTGTTGTACTCCATTCCCTCCGCTTGTACGTGATTGTGGATACTAATTTAAAGTTCTTACTTAATGTTTATGTATCCGCTTTCTTTGTTGTTTATTGCTCTGGTCGCTTACTTTTTAAAATTTTCTAAGGATAGTTCAAGACGTTAAATTTTTCCGATAGCGCTACCTAATGGGAAACGGAAACGCATTTTCGAAGCGGTACAAATTTATTGTTATTTCTCCAAATTCTTAGATATTTTTTGATGCAATAGCGATAATGATATATGATAAGGAGCGGATACTGACGGGCCGTTATTGAATTATCCGGAAAAGGGAATAGTGACCGCTGGCCAAAGGCCCGTTGGGACTCGACCCCACCTTTTCAATATTGTTTTATGAAGGATGTACGTATTCTATAGTTGTACCGACTTGTTATCATTGATTTTATATAATAGAAAGCTTAGGTCTTTTTTTTAAACTACGAAATATGAAATTTACAAACTGCAGTTTCTCTAATTACACATAGGTGAATACTGTATCTTCTTCTATTTTACTCAAAGGTCTTCATTTAAAGTTTGCTCATATTTTTGATGAAATGGGAAATCATACAGAATGGCCAAATTACTTGACGTGGTAAAAATCGAGTAGGACGAAATAATTCTTAATTAAAAGGGGATGTATCTACACTCTGACATACATATTTACTTTGATAGAAAGTGTGTCATCTTAATAGAGGGCACTTGATAAACCCAGAATGACTCCCAAACTATAACATGTAAATCTAATCACGAACCCTCCTCCCTGTTAAATTCGCAAATCTAATTTTATTCCCGCCCGAGAATGATAAAATTAGGTGGTGCTTATTGTAAACCAAACTCGGAAAATTTACAACTGTAATTCGTGTACTTGTGGCAGCGAGGGGCGTAAGTGAAATAATTATGCAAAATTAGGCCGCGCTTAAACATTCCTAGTTATACAGTCTTAACGAATTGACATTGATCCGGAGGGTTGAAAATTATTTTGCTTTTCAAATGCGATTCACGTTAATTAGGTTAGCAGATACAATTAGTAATATATATCGTCAAATATTTACTAAAATTAAAATTCTGACATCGTAATATTCATCTCGAATACTTTAAGTTATATTCTCAAGTAATACAGCATGTAAGTAGCTAATATATTATTTTCTACTTTAAGTTTTAACTACAACTTAAATAAATAGGGAAGTATGTGAAAGTAATTAATTAATTAAAGCACTTTATGATAGCGCATGTGAAATATGGTTAATGTTGACGACATAAATGTCTTTTGCAAGAAGTAAAAATAATGATATTAAAATTAAAACATATCATTAATGAATTTATAGAGGTAATTATTATTTTATAAAATTATACGTTATACTGCTACATCCCCATCGCTTTGCGCAGTTTTCAAGGGTGACAATATAACCAATATACGAGCAAACATCATCTGTTACGTTCTATATTGTAAAAACTTCAATATACAAGGAAATATATCATCTGTAAAATTAATATATCAAAACTGAAGCTCGCAAGACAAAAATAAAATAAAAAATATATCCACTTGAATTATCGTCTTTCAAACGAACACATGCACGTACCTTTTATTGAAGTTTTAATCAACCCAATAAATAAATCTGAAAATTAAAATATGTTACATCAGCTTAGGGCGTTGCTCTATAATTTTATTTTTTTTTTCATTCGAACGAACACCGTAAAATTTGAAAAACGTCGGCTATCCCACATCTGCGTCAAATCTTGTTTTTGATATGCTTATTTACTACTTATCTTGTTACTCTCAACCCGAAATATGAGTGTACTACAATTACCGTCTAACCGAATCGAAATATTAATGATTATTCGAACCGGTAACGGAAGAAAAAAACATCGATACTCTCAAGCATGTAATTTATATTATTGTGGTATTCAGAAATGAATATAGCAACGCAGTCGGTCGGTAAAAAAAATTAATGAGCCTTGAAATTAATTTTTACTATTTAATTAAATATTTCTTGACGTAATATTCATATTTCCGATTTTTTTTAAACACATCGCTTATGAATTTTGAACGAAGCAAAATTACTAATTAAAACGCAGACAAGAAACACAATTGTAGAATTTATATCTACAAAATGTTGCTAAAATGAAGACACCTACAATAAATAGCAAATGTTTACATTTGATTGTAGAATAATGTTTGTAGTAAAATATTACACGTTTTTAAGAAAATCGTACAACACAAATAATAGTAAATGTTCTATTATACTTTCAGGTAATGTGTAGAACTCAAATACAAATACAAAAGTCAAGTTAGTATGGAACATTTTACTCCAAAATGGAGCAATAATTTTGCTACAAACGATCGTAAGCTTAAACTATTACGTTAATAATTTCTCCACCTCCATTTTATACGATATTATGTAAAATATCACTTTGTCATTTCCATCTGTGAATAATTTCTATGATTCAATATAAATAAATATATAGACGAATATATGTAATAATTCGTACTAACAAAGAAAATTTATATATCCTGTGAATAAAATAAAACCTGTAATTTCTGATGGGTTTCTTATTAATTGATAATATTAAAGAAACACATCTTTGAAAGGGGAATGAATGTAAAGCTGAAAATCCACACTTGATGAAGTCCTAAGAACCAATACATGTTAAGAAGTAGCTCCCTATCCCCCGGTCTATTTCCGAATCCCTGCGATATCAGCTCCTTTAATGATATTCATTGCATTACCCCTTTGAATGCGCCTGACTCATTATTGTTACTGAATTTGTTGCAGCAGGGAGAAGTCGGTCGACAGCTGGTTTAGCCATGGATATTTTCGAACAACACCAGGGTACCCACATTCTTCAGGTAATTTATAACTTTCTTATTAAACACCTTAGTTATATGTTTGCTACCTACATTACATACATAAACACGTGCCTTTGACATCTACAACTACGTACATGACATCAATGACTTAATTAAATATCTACGGCAAATTCTTCGAAGGAAATAAGTTAGAGACAAAATAACAAATTCTCAGTGCGTTTTCAAATTTTTTTTCTAGTTTTTTTTTTGTAAACAATATCCAGATTAGCCTTGGATTTATTCATTTTCTATATATTTACATATAACTAAGTCGGTATCTTAGTATTACCTTTTTTAGTATTCATTCCTTTACTTTGATATAATGAAGCTACTCAAGGTATTAATACACGTTAACATTTTTTTGTTACTGTAGAACTGTTTGTTATTACAGAAGCAATTGTATGAAATAAAAAGGAGTCGAGTACTTACCTGAAATGTACTTTTTACGTACTGTATTTTACATAGTATCCCTTTCAAAAGTAAATGAGTCTATAAAACAGATGATTTCAAACAGATATGGCGAATATCGAAGATAACACATCCGCTACATCTTTTCAAGCCCTTCACTTTCTTCCAGCCAATTTTCCCCGCGCTTGTCCCGACTGACGTCTGATCCCTTTGGTATATAAAGAATGACCGTCAAGACATGACAGGAATAACTAACTCTTACGCCAGCATTGTGGAAGTTCAAGTTAACCTTAAGATACATATTTGATAAATGCATATATATTTATGTAAATACTTAGCCATAAGTATACGTTGCACATACACAACCATAATATACACGAGTTGTATATTTACACGAAAATAAAAATTCTCTCCGAGTTTCAGAAATCTCACTCCTAATTATATTAAATATATTAATGTTATTAATACATGCGTGTATGTATAAATTAATAAATGCGCGGTCTATTACATCTAAAGGTCACGTACTAAAAGTTAAATGAACTCAAAAGATCTTTGTGACGCAACTACAAATGCTAAAATAGTTTATTCGCTGAAATACGCAAAAATTTAGCTAATACAACCTGTAAATATTCAAAATTACAAAACACTTCTTGCATTAGTTTACTTTTATTTCCGAACAAATGTGATTAAAGTATTTAAAAAGTTCTTGCAAACTTCTACTTCAAAAACACTTCACAATATAGGGTAATAGGGTCAAATCTTTTTCTTTAATGAAAACTGCTGTTGTCGTACCCTTAGAGGATGGAACAGCTGCATATCAAGATAAGGTATCCCAATGTACCTGAATCCCTCACAGATTCACAAGAAGAGATTCACTTTATGAGTTTTTACTTCAACTGATTAAAGAAACGATCATAATTTTTGCCAGTCCCAAAAATTTGACATCTGCAACTTTTTATATTATAATAGTTAATGTTTAATTAGGATTATCATTAGTTTATATAATTGTTTCAGTCACTGGATGGATTTGCATTAGCGTTAGCAGCGGATGGACGTTTCCTTTACATCTCGGAGACGGTGTCCATCTACTTGGGTCTCTCGCAGGTGGGTAAAGCTTTGGTCTGTCTACATCGGACGCCGCTTCTCGCGTAAACCACCCGCCACCCCCATGGTAAATGCTTCTCACGTAGTCCTCTGCAGCGGCGTGCCTGCCATTCATAATGCGACTGGCGGGGTTACAATCAATAGGGTGTTTGCAACTGCGAGAACATGGCCGACCTTAGCTGCACACGTACATGTTATCGCCTATAGTTTTAAATCCCTTTTACCACGCGCCTCGACATACTAATTATATTTTACATTTATTACCTTTTGACAAGCTCCGAGAAAGAGAGAGAGAGAGAGAGGAAGATTCACATGTTTATGAAATCATAATAATTTATGCAAACACCTCCTAGATGTCTTGCTTTTCCTAAGCAAACGGGAATTAATTAATTTTGTTAATTAGGTGGAAATGACGGGAAGCAGCATCTTCGATTACATCCACCACCAAGATCATTCGGAGATGGCAGAGCAATTAGGATTAGGTTTAGCACAAGGCCAAAATATGGCTTCACCTGGAAGCAGTTCTGAAGAGAGCACATCTAACGCCGGTACAAATAATCCTGATGGTAAGTATAATTTAAATTGGTGGCTTTTTTTCCTAAATTCAAAATGATCAAGTTTACGCGAAACGAAAGAAAAGCCACTTCCTTTACATACTGAATTTCGTAATTATTTTCTTTTATGTTTTCAGCGCTAAATTTCTGATACCCCTTTAAAAATAAAATTCAACCAATATCACCAAGTGAAAATCATTATAGTCATAAATGTAAATTGGCAGTAATCTAAAAGACACGTAACGAGAATAAAATATTTTGGATCATTAATTTTTATAATACTTAATGTGTAGAAACTAAATTACTTGCGAAGAATAGAAAATGGGATTACATGAAATAATCATTTGAATACCCGATTAACGTAGTGACCGGTAGATACAACATTCCTGGGCGTGACACAACACCACCACCACAGAATAACAATTGACCACGTACACTGGCCGCCTTTCATGCAAACCACGGTTTCCTGTCAGAACCAAACCAAACAATTACGGCTCACTTAACTATTGGATAACTTGTTCTTTTATAAATCAAAAATCAAAGAAACAATTTATTACTTTTTTTTTAACTTGGATTAAGAGTTTAACTACTTTTATTTATTAATTTGGAAAGCGAATATAACTTTCGAATAATTTTATATTTTTGTAATAAATTCAATTTACCCAATTCAAATTTTTGGATTAATTATTTTTTAGTGTCCACTGTCATGTCCTTAGCAACAAATCCAGTATATAAAGGTCTAGACAGAGCATTTTGTGTTAGAATGAAGTCGACGTTAACAAAAAGAGGCTGTCACTTTAAATCATCAGGCTATCGAGTAAGTAGTATTTTGTGCAATGGGTATTAACTCTATTAATAACGCACTTTGTATTCCAGGTAGTTTTAATGTTATGTAGATTACGACCTCAATACACTTTCTCACATTCCCGCAAATCTCAACCCCCTCTCCTAGGAATGGTAGCTTTAGCGATTGCATTACCGCCACCAAGTGTTCACGAAATACGTCTCGAAACGGATATGTTTGTTACGAGAATAAACTTTGATTTTAGGATAGCACATTGTGAACCAAAAGTGTCGGATCTTCTCGATTACACTGCAGATGAACTGACAGGAAGAAACCTATATACGTTATGTCATGGGGAAGATGCCAATAAATTAAGAAAATGCCACATTGACTGTAAGAATTAATTCTATTTCTAACAAGTATACACACATTTTGTACTAGTAATTTTTTCTCTATTTATACCTATCAAAATTGGACAAAACAATATTTTTTGTTACAGCAATATTGTAACAAAATTAAAATTTTATACTTAAACTTTAAAGTAACATTAGAGAATCCGACGCCATCTAGGAATGGAAGGTACTGCTAAAGTATTGACGCGGAGTCTCACCAATGTACAGATTTCTCTTATGCTTTCAAATACAGTTCCTGTTACAGGAAGTATATTGATTTCTAAAAATTCATTTCAAACTTTAATTTCACTATAAATAAAATTAATTTATTAAATCGCACTTAATATATTTTTATAATTATTTTAAACTGGCAAGTACAAGATGGTGTGCCGCGTATTAGAATTAAAAGCGCATAATATTTCAAACACTATCATCTCTTTTATTTATTTCAGTGATAAATAAAGGTCAGGTTCTCACTCACTACTACAGACTGATGAATAAGAATGGTGGATATACCTGGCTACAGACTTGTGCGACAGTAGTTTGCAATACTAAAAACGCAGATGAACAAAATATAATTTGCGTTAATTATGTCATAAGGTAATGCAAAATTCTGTATGAAATTATGGATTGGCCAGAGGCAGTAGTCGCATGTGATTGCTAATGGCCAGCCAGTATTAGATCAACCTATGCAAAATAAAATCGGTTATTTCATTTGCTAAGGCAAAGGTGCATTCAAACGCTTTTACATTCGTTGATCAAAATTGAAAGTAAGTTGTTTGTGTTATTTTTTAATGTTATAAATATGACAGTGGGCGAGAGTACGAAAATATGGTAATGGATTGCTGCCAATTGGAGGACAATTCACACACGGTAAAAAGAGAGGAGACCAGCAGCAATGACCCGGAGAATGGTTCGCCAGACGCCGATCGTGGAGGTACGTTGACGTACCACCAATGCTAAATGTAAATGAATGTAGTCTAAATATATATCTGTGGTAAGATGGTCGTAACAGCGGAGGTCCACCCAATCCACCACAGGATCCGCCGCAAAATGGGGAAGATGGAACCGGTGAAGACCCCGATTCCCATACGCAAAGAGTAGATCACGTGACTCAATTACCGACTCCGACAGATGGCCTGCAAAGAAAGGCGGTCAACATACGGCGAGGATCAAAACGGAAGACAATTCACGATACTTCGGGATCATCGGACGAAGAAGAAGATCGTCCTGGAAGCCACCGAAACGTAGTACTTAGCCCTGCTTCCTCATCGTGCCATTCTACTGGTGTAGTACATCCTGTAGTTCCAGAAACAATAGGCACCAGCCCCAAAAATCTTGAAGAATCAAGTGGAACGTCAGTAAAGGACTTAGAAAATGCCATGTCCAAACATCTGCCTGCTTGTAAATCTCCAATACACCAACCCACAGATTTTAGTACAGACACGTTACTTAAACAACAACGTACTACCATACAATGGATAGGTGCCCATCACCAACAATTACAACAACAAGGACCTTTACCTGCATCGGCGTTATTGAGGCAATTATATGCAAACAGAGAAAGTGTAATTCGCGCAAACGTTCATGGTATAACAAGTGCAAGTTCGAGAACGGGCAGTTCCACTGGTTATTATACCGGAGATGCCCAAGTTGGTCCTTTGCCAACACCTCCAGGCAGTGAGGGATCGTCTTCGTATAGTGAACATCAATTTTTATTAACCCAGCATCAAAATTATTCAACGAGTTATTCAACGGATTATCACTCTGCCATGACTCCTCCGTCCAGTGTTTCTCCTCGCGACAAACATCAACAAATACATAGTGGAGTAACATTTGAAACCCCTATTTATCAGGACGTGCTACGGCATCAGTACCCTGATAGTCCCCTCCCGTTAAAACCGCAAGTGTACTCGTACGTTGAGCAACCTCAATTTTATCATCATGGTGCCACGGGAGCCGGTTTTCACTTATATCATCCAGGAAAAACCACGCCGGCTGCTCCAGCCAATTGGTATTCATCTTCATAGTGTAATAACACATACACATCCGAAAACTCATGTGTGATCATTCCTTAAGCAAACACTCCTTACACGACCACAAACCCACATACACCCATCCAACACGTGTACACATATAGTGTGATTACAAACATTGCTAAGTAGTGTTTCGCACCGATTCGTTTATGGTACTATTATATTTATTACTTCTCCGTAATATTATAATATTATGGTAAAAGTAACTAAATCAAAACAGATCTGAATTGATTTAAATAATTTTTACGAAGTTAACTATGTTTAAACCAAAGAAAGTATTACTAGATATATTGTAGTAACGTATTACATAGTCTGGTAGTAACTTATTTTTTCAAAATCACGCTACTTTAATTGTTCAAATTTAGTTCCGTGTAATACATTACCACAATATTCTAACGTGACAAATTTGTGCAAAAGAGAACCTTTTTATCATCTAAATTGTTAATTTAAAAACATTGTTTGTTATTATAAATTCATTACTTAGTTTAATATATAGGCAGATTAGTGTTCATTCAAATTTAATTACATTCTACTTAGTACTTTCCCTTTCTATTATATACATATTTAAAATAAAATGAAATATATTTTAGGTGTTTCTAAAACCCTCGGTGTATTGTATGTACCTGTTATAATGTAATTAAATTTTATTAAAAAAAAAACTAACAACGGTCTTAATCTGTCTGTATATGCATATATTAAAACATCGAGACATTTTTTTTGTTTTTTTTGTTATTAAAAATCGACAAATTTCAGTGTAGTTTCAAAGAAGTAATTATTTAAGTTCGTTAAGTCCAAAGTTTACTATAAGTATGTTAGTATTATAAATTGTAGATTAAATTGTTTTCGTTTTTAATTATACAGTAAGATGTTTACAAAAATATCCTCATATTTGAAGCGTTATATTTTACACGATACAACTACGGCATATCCAACTATTACTTGTACATATGGAAAATTATACGTGTGTACGTTATTTCATAGGGCATTGGTGACAGTATTGTGGCTATATCGGCCTTTGTATATAATATTAAAGCGATCATATCTACATTCCATTAATGTATCTTCCTTAAAAATATGTTTCAATCGAAAAGTCATGGTCATAAAGGTGCTGATGATGTAGAAATGTGATATTCAGTATAATTTTTTACTTTTAACTGATCCAAGTGTTTTAGTAATTTGTTATGTTGTCATATAGTGTGCAGTACAAATTTATTAACAGCTTCATCAACATGTAACATATTATTTATGTGCAATATATAATTGATTCCATTTGTTCTATTGCAATACAATTATTGTGATGTACAGATTTTCTTGTTTTTTCTTACCTAGTCCATTTTACATAAATAAATACAAAAAAGCCAAGCAAACTGGTATGTGCAGTGTCTTTCAAAAAGTGTACTACAAATAGGATTTTTTTTATCAAATTTTATTGACGCAGAACGCTTCTACATCCCTTAAAGTTAAATTGGAAAATGTCAGGAACGGTATATGGCATGCACACCGACAAATGAAGACGGGTTAAGAGTAAAGTATCCTTATTTTACAAGATACAGGAAAACATTATAAGAATAAGTCGTTCAGAATTAAAAGTTTATAGCTAAATATGAAATTACAGCCTCCTTTCTCAAAAATTGAGAATCACTCTTTATACACACTGTAGTGGAATATAAATATGACACGATTAAACGAAGTTACATTTTAAATGATAAAGTTTGTAATTTGTAGTATTCTTCATAAAAACTTCAAATAATACATTTAAATAACAACAAGTAATAATTTGGTAATGCCCTAAGAAAGCACAAACTTTTGGAAAGCATTGAAATAATCAATTAGAACTTAGCTTATAATTCTGAATGACTTATTCTTATGATATTTTCCTGTGTTTTGTAAAATAAGGATACTTTACTCTTAAACTGTCTTCATTTCTTGATGTCCACACTGTATAACGTTGAGATACATTTCATTTGACATTTCCCAGTTTGACTTTAAAGAATGTAGAAGCGTTTTTTTTTTTTTTTAAAATCGATAATAAAAAAATTCCATTTGTACACACTTTTTGAAAGACACTGTATATCTGAGAATAAAATATTTATCAAATTCCTTTTTCCAAAAACTTACATTTATTATCTTAGTCCGTAACGCAAAATTAGAAAACTGTAATTTGTCCTGATATTTTAATTCTAACGAAAACAAAAGATATCTATTTTTTAATTTAAGGTACAGTTATAAAAATATCCGGCCATCTTGCAATTGACCATAAACCAGTGTTGCCAGATTTGAGGATTTGTCCCCAAATTTGGTGATATTTCTCGTATTTGGGGATAAAGAGATTTTCCACAGAAATCTGAGGATTTTTAAACGATGTAAACTAAAAATCTGTTTTGTAATAGTACCGTTGATATGCTCAAAGATAAAGAAATCGCGTAATACAGAATTTGAATTTAAACTTTTATGCGCTTGCGTATTGAGTTTCAGCTGTAGCACAGTTCGCTATTCACTTTACTTTTTTTAACTGCAGTTTTAACTTACAAGGCTAGAACAGAACAAACAATAAACATATAAAATCGAATTTTCAGTATTTAAATATAATAGCGTTTTCGATTGGCTGGCATTATGTGCATCGAGTACGCACTGGGAGTATATCCATCTCGTTCTATTGCATGGGATTAAAAGAAGATGAAATACTCTGAGTACGCACTAGGTGCACATAGTGCACCTGAATCAAAAACGCTAGAGCTTAAATTTTTCAGGTTTAATTATATTCCTAAGAAATCTATATTTTTGGGGATAACACTTTTTAAGATCTGGCAACACTGCCATAAACTCATAATATTTCGTAAGCAACAAGAAGCAAATAACAGTAGTATTCATAGTGCTTCCTTGAGGGTCTCTTTAATAAGTGACCCTTATAATGGGTATTATTATTATTATTACTACAGTCCTACCTTTTTAAATGAAGAGAACAAATTTGCATAAATTTTCCATCTGGTTTCTTTAATACAGCTCAAATTTGTTACAATGCTAATCTTCTCTCCACTTTTTCAAGTTATTGTTCTAGTTATTATTGTTTTATTTTTACGTGAAAAACTATGAAAATTAATTCCGAATTATTTCCTTCACGCGAATAGCCACCAGATACACTACAATTTATATTATTCATGATATAATTCACAATCTTTTTTGAACACCGTTTAAATGTCACAACATGTTTATGTACAACGTTAGTTCAGCAAACTACCTGCAGAGGTCATAACCATAATTTTGAATTCCCCAATAAGCGGATACGTTTTCAGAGGCGACATCTATCCGTTGATATAGAACGCATTAATTTTCATTTTACCGTGATTTTTTATAGAACTTTGAACTTCTTGTTCTCAAAATCACAAAAGTTGCACTTGCAGCTTACACACCTTTGCTTCTGACCGCCTTAAATATGTCCATAAACTAGAATTAGATAAAAAGGGGATAGTTCGAACTTAAAGTAAATCTGCGGCACAAAATCAGAAAAAAGGGGTTAGCTCCAATTTAAAGTAAATCTGCCGGTACAAACAAATATAACGTAATCGGTAACAATAAACTTGCAGTTACTCATACGTTAGGGCAAAGTAAAAGATGCTGTAAAAATAATTAAGCTATTATAATTATAAACTAAAATTAATGCATTTTCGGTTTATAAAACGGGTTTTGCGGTTTTGATTTTTCAATTGAATAGATTTAGCGCATGTGTATCATGTGGATTGTGCGCAGTTCGCAATTTCTGGCTAGATGCTCGATTTCTGTTGTGTTTTGACATGGAGCATAAAATACACTCAAACTTTTCAATTTCAGTGTACGTTTTCTCAAGTTGTCGTGCTTGAATCATACAATGTAACGTGTCAGCTTGTAAATCTGGATGAGAAATTATTATTGAAGAAGTGCAGAACGGAAAATAGGCAATAAAATCATCGAAAAGGTGAGTTTTACTGTAATGTAATGGACGCCAATAGGGCCCATATTTGTATGGCTCTGCGGTAGACGAGCGAATATGATCTTTTATATCATACTGTAAAGACGGTTTTCGCTTCAAAGCGTCCTACCACGTTTTACATCTTAGCATTTGTTTATATTTTCAAATGCACATGAAATATAATTTAATTAACACAAAAGAATAGCTTCTTTATGAATAACATGTGAAATTAACAAAATGGACGTCGCTACTTCCTCATACATAATAATTTACCTGCATATAAGTAACATAATACATAAATTTATCATATCAGCTATTTTAAAGTCAAAGAATGAAAAAATAACATATTAACATAAAGAGGAAGGGAAAGAGGGCAATTATTAATATTTATAATAAATTAATTTCAAATAGGTAGTATTAATTATTGTAATTTTGCTTGAATCTACTCAATATCCTACATGTAATTAAAACACGTACATAAACATAAGTTAAGATCTTTGCCAAACTAATTTTTGATATCTTAATTAAGCAATTACACATCGTTTTCATTTAATTTGGCATTAATTAAAATCTTTTTTTTTTGTAATATTTGCCTCGTGTTGCTCATTATCTGTATTCATTTTAATAATAAATCATAACTTGTAACAACATTATAATCGTTGGCTAAATTTGTTTTTAATTAAAACATTAATTTGGTACCAATACCAAATGTAATATACAAAATCATATTTTAACTTTGTTGGTTGCAAATATCAAGACCCGTGCCTATAAGTATATAAGAAATACTTATACTTATAATTTATCTAATCTTTTAAAGATAAATACATTCAGTTTTTTTTTTTAATATTAAAAGCGTTTTAAAGATAAAAAATATTTGTTTCCATTGTAATTACTTCTTAGATTAATTGATGAGAATGGATTCAACTCGAAATTACTCTCAAATAACGAAATAAAAAAAACTTTAAAATATGTATTAACGAGATCTAATTTTTCCCAAAAAAAAAAAAATCAATTTTAGATGTCACGTGTTGATGCAGCTGAAAAAGAAGCAAGCGAAGTTCTCCATTCACTTTTATCGGTGGAAAGAATCGAAAAACAAGAAGTGATCGTAGACAGTGCTGAAAATGAATCCCCGAACTCACATTCGTTTCAATCGAATCCCAACACAGGCAGTGAATCTGCAGACGGAGAAACCCAAATCCAATGGCACACTCCGGTATCGATTTCGGCCCATTCCCTGTTTTCAACGATTGACAATCAATTTGCACCAGGCATGGATGATCAGCAGGTAGTTGTATTTAATTCAAGTTGATTTTCTGTGCCGGTGAAAAAAATTGTAAAATTTATTTTCAGGTGATATGGGAAGGACACACTATACAAGTAGAACCCGAACAGCCACACATCGGTACTTTATACACGGCTACGTCTGCTTCATCGGTAAATGATGCCGAAGAACAGCCACCATCACCCAAAAAATCGAAAGTCAAGGCTTCGGGTAAAGGAAATAAGAAAAAAACTCCTATTAAAAAGAAACGAAAAGGATCGCTTTCTCCTGATGGTAGCATAGATTCGACGAAATTAGAAGAAAGTGCGGTACAAGTGAAAGAACGATTTAAACGTGGTTGCGAATGTCAAGATGAGAGCTGTTTCCGTGGATTAAATCCAGAAAGTGTTTACAAGCACAGGTTGAACATAGCAGAACTTACGAAAGGTGAACATGACATGTATCTTATGGGTGTAACTATGGCATGCTTAGCAAATCCAGATACGACTGTGAGACATAAAGAACGAAGACGTTTAAGAGCACAGTATGTGTATCAGGGGCGAAGAGTTTGTCTCGATGCATTTTTATATCTTGAAAATTGTACTCATTACCAATTGAAACGCATTAGAAAACATGTTATGACTCACGGTGTTGCTCCGCGAGTGCATGGAAACCATGGTAAAAAACCGCACAACACATTTTCATTAGATATATACAGACACGCAACTGAATTTTTGAAACAGTATCTTGAACAACATACTGGAGAAAGTGGAATTGGAAATTCTAAACAGCCAATACAACTACCATGGGATATAACTCGGAAAAATTTACACGATGCTTATAAAGAATATGGACAGATTTTGGGGCCTGGCATAAAACTTATGGGGTACTCAACGTTTCGGCATTTTATGAAAGAACAGTTTCCACATGTGAAATTCTGTAAAATCGAACCAAAAACTGCCAGTTCCATACATCAACAACATACACAACATCAACAAATACAACAGCAGCAGACACAACAGCAGCAACAACAGCAGCAGCAGCAGCAACAACAACAGCAGCAGCAACAACAACAACAGCAGCAACAACAGCAGCAGCAGCAGCAGCAGCAACAGCAGCAGCAACAACAACAGCAGCAGCAACAGCAGCAGCAGCAACAACATGAATCAAATGGCCAACAAATTCATGTACAACATACCATGCAAAAATCTCATGTACAAACACCTGCGATCGAAAGACCTCGAGAGCAAATCCAAAAATGTATCATAAATAATGGAGAAGTACAACAAGTAATTCCTTTAGTTGTTGCTCCAAATGATACAGGAACATCACAACATCACCAGCAAGCATTTCTTGTTACACCTGTACCTCAGCTTTTACCAAATGGAAATATCGTTACTACACAAAACCCTAACAATCACACCGCTTCAAATACATTCTCCTATCAGTTAACAAATACTGGTTACGTAATAAACGAACAGGGTAACATCGTTACCACGATGGCAAATGCGCAGCATCATACACCGTACTCTTTCAATCGCATGTAAATTCGATAATTAGTTGTATGTAATTTAATGTAAATACTTTCTAAACGTGTTTTTATATCTGAGAAACAGATTGTATAGTATTGAAGATTTTTTAAACCTTTATACAAAATTAAATTAATAAAATAGCTTTAACGAATAAAATTTTGTTTTTATTTCTTTTTAAAAATTCTTTCCCTTGAATTATATAGAGGGATTTAATAATTAATTGCTTAATTTTATCACCAAGTAAAATGTTAAAATGTATTTGTGTTATGTAAATCTCGTAAAGCGTGTGGAAGTTACAGATAACATAAATTCGTAAAGATAAAAAAAACTGCTGGGGCGTAATCAGCATTCAAAGACATTAAAATAATCAGAAAATAGAAAAATGAATGTCGAAGACAAGGTTAATAGCAGCAATTTTAAAGATGAGTTTTAATTTAATTAAAAATAAGGAAATAATAAAATTGTTCTTCAGACTCATATGTCACACAATAGGTTTTCATTACGTTTTCTTAGTGTTTATTAAATTGAAAGATAATATGGAATATGCTTTATACAATGTGATTTCCCGCCAATACAATAACATACGAAGATGGTCGTACAAAGCCGATCGGTTTTCTTTTAATTACTAAAAATCACTAAAATCAGTGGTTTTTAATGTGTCGTAATGATTGCTTGTCTTAGTGAATGATGCAGCAGAAATATTAAATTTACAATGAATTTTCTCGTGAACAGTTAAGATTTCAACATGCAAACTAAAAAGTCAACATTGCCAAATACATATTAAAAGTAGCCAATAATCTCGGACTTTAAAATGACGTCACGGGAAGTCACAGAGGTTTAAGGTTCAGGGAAAAAGGATAACCGAATATAAGCAAGACAGACCGATTGTGAGAAATCTCTTAAAAATGGCGCCTACGTGTTGGGATGTTGATGTTTTCAATATAAATAATGATGGTGTTCTTAAACAAAAGTTCAACAAAAAGGTTCAATTAAAAATTGATTATGATCCTCAAGGCTTAAGTTTGAAAATTATAGCGGGTATGTTGACAATTCCTTTCATATTTTTTGAAATATCAACTTTTTTATTTCTCATTTCTAGTTGGTGTTGTTTCAACTTTCAATTATTTTATAATTTCCATTTCAAACAATACACGTTTTTAGGCCATGCTCGTTTCCTCAATGCTCGTGATACTTAGAAATCACGTTTTTATATTCATTTTAGAGTGAAAAATAAAAACAAAGCAATTGCCTGAGTAACATGAATAAAATTTTAGGCCCAGAGGTACACATAGAATTTCCAGTCCATCCAGGAACAGAATGCTGCCGGATTTCAAATATGGCATACGTTTTTACAGTAGATAACGAATCATTATTTATAAAATTCATAAACGATGAAGGTACGTTGCAAGCATTAAATGATGATCTGTTTTAACAAAACAACGTTTTAGACTTCCGATGTTTTACTATAGCAATTACTAAGGTTAAAAGTGGCAAAGGCGCATCAGTATTTTCCGTTAGAACAGAAGATTCCTCGGCCATGCAGTATTTTCAGTTTTATGGTTATCTCTCCCAACAGCAAAATATGTTACAAGACTTTATAAGAACTTATACGTATCAGCGAGCAATATTATGTAATATTAATGATTTTAAAGTAAGTTCGTTTTTATACTTGTTTCAATTTAAATCTGATAAATACTATTATTATTTTTTATTCAACCGTAGGATATGGTGGTGCTAGATGTTGGAGCAGGATCGGGAATTTTGTCATTTTTTGCTGCACAAGCAGGAGCAAAAAGGATTTATGCCGTTGAAGCTTCCACTATGGCTCATTATGCACAGGTAATTCAGATGATTTCCTTTAAATCATAAAATGTAAATAAATTTGTTACAGAAATTAGTGAATGCAAATAACCTCCAGGATCAAATTACGGTCATACCTGGTAAAATAGAAGAAATCGAACTTCCAGAGAAAGTGGACGTTATTATATCTGAACCTATGGGCTATATGTTATATAATGAAAGAATGCTCGAAACCTATCTCCACGCAAAAAAATGGCTAGTTCCAAATGGTAAAATGTTTCCTTCGAGAGGCGATTTACATATAGCACCGTTTACAGATGATGCTTTGTATATGGAGCAATTTAGCAAAGCAAATTTTTGGTGAGTATCATTTTTATCATTAAATAAAATTCTGTAAGATGATTATTCAATAATCAAATGCAAATGTTGAAAAAATCTGATCATAATGTTTCTGTTAATGCCTCAACTTGTTTATGATTCATGCACAAAGTATGTTTGTATGCTAATTAAATTCCAGGAAGTCATAATTCACCTAAATTATTGTATAACTATATGTGCACGAACAGGCTCGCCACTAGGGTGTCGAACGCCCTTGTGCCAAACATATTTTGGTACCCTTTTAAAATTCTAAACACATTATTCCTTTACCATTTCATTCAAAAATGTACTGCAAAATTACCCTGCCTGAAAAATTAACCAACTCAGTATACAGCATGCGGATGTTTCCTTAGGTCACTAAGCGATTATGTGTGCATAATTTGCTAAATATGGATAAAAGCGTTATTTCATTATTTTAATTCGTTAAATTAATGTCATTGGCATTTCTGTACAATTACATTACGTTACAGAATGTGCATAAACACTCTGTCCGTTCCTTAAATTACTTTACATTACATTAGTGATAGTGCATGCTCAAGCATTTTTAAAAATTCTTTAATGCTTAAGCATTTTTCCGATCACTGTGAAAATAAGTAGATCCCATAAATCAAAAACTTTCATTGCAATTTATTCTACTATTTTACTCAGAAAAAAGCTGTTTATCTTTTGTGGCAAGGGCAACACTTTATAATATATTTCGTTATCCGAAGAGCATGAGCTTTTTACAAAAAAAAATGCACTTGGTGTATTTCTTATTGTTTTTGAAAGTTTTATTAAATAACACCAAATCACAGTCAGTTTCAACCATTGTTTAAAGAAGAATTTAAATCTAAACAATTTATAATAATAAAACACTCACTTATGGTTAAAAAGTTACCACTTTGAAATTACGGCGCCAAATAATGGACATTTTAAAACAGAACTGAGCAGTTTGGACATTTTAGCGAGCATTTATGACGCTTTTAAAAGTAACCATCCATCAGTACATTACACTACTTTAATTCTTAAATTAAATGATGTTGCATAAACCAACCAACTCGGTAAATACGACCGTATCGTGTTAAGCGTCCCTCTTCTGCACTACAAAACGAAGCATAGGTAAGATATTAGCAGACATACACGTACTGTATACTTGCTGAAATAAAGTTTACAGAAAAGGTGCTTTTGAATAATTATTTTTGCTCAAAAGCAATTCATTTTTGGCGCCCCTGTGATTAGGCGCTGCACAGTGTGCACCGGGCCTGTACATGAATAGAGATTTAAAAAAATATTATCAGTTTTTAATTATAAATATAATTTCCAACTCTAATGAATTGGATTATTTTTACAACTGATTTTAGGTTTCAAACGTGCTTCCATGGCGTAAATTTATCAGCTATTCAAAACTGTGCTGTGAAAGAATATTTTAGACAACCAATTGTAGATACATTTGATATTAGGATATGTTTAAGCAAATCAGTTAGGCATATAGTCGATTTTTTAGACGCAGATGAAACAGACTTACACACAATAGGTATGTAATTAATTAAATAGAAAATCTGTGGCATTTTTTATTTTGCGTCTTGCAGACATACCATTGGAGTTTCATCTACTAGAATCTGGTACTTGCCATGGCCTAGCCTTTTGGTTCGACGTGGCTTTCCAAGGTTCTCAACAAACTGTATGGTTAAGCACAGGGCCGACTGAACCCCTTACGCATTGGTATCAAGTTAGGTGCTTATTAGAACAACCTTTAATAGTTAAACAGGGTCAGGTATTGACGGGAAGAGTTTTACTGGTTGCTAATAAAAGGTAATATCAAGAAAATAAAATTTGATTTTTTTTTTAATTTACGTTTTTGTTTTTAGACAAAGTTATGATGTTACGATAGAATTACAATTGGAAGGAACAACGCAACGATCATCGAACACCTTAGATCTTAAAAATCCTTACTTCCGCTATACTGGAGCACCAGTTCAGCCGCCACCTGGTGTATCGAATATTTCACCTAGTGAAAACTATTGGAATCAATTAGATGCACAGGGTGTTCGAAATGGTATGCCCCGTTGTAAATAATATAGAAAATTTTCCAAATATGTGTTTCATTTAAAAAAGATAAATAAATCTTATGCAGGCTGT
The DNA here is from genome assembly GCA_039766575.1 of Serrognathus titanus. NCBI lineage: Eukaryota > Metazoa > Arthropoda > Insecta > Coleoptera > Lucanidae > Serrognathus > Serrognathus titanus. Next base: position 4,147,398 of record CM077916.1, on the reverse strand, counting down.
ATCATAACGTCCGGCAAATATTCACATCATGCAGTTCTCGGTTGTTAAGAACAATATCGACAAATATAATATCATTTTCTCTAAAATCGTATAGTGTCCAAAATATAGCCAATCAAAGTTTTTTAAATATGGAAACGTAGTGTAAAGAACAGCACATTTAATTTAGCTAATCCCACTGTTTGGGAACGTCGTCTCATAGCAAGCTGATTTTCAGAAGAAGCATTTACAAGACATTCACAGATATCCCGAATTTTTCAAGTTACCTTGAATACACGTCTCAACGTCCTTCTAGATTATAAAATGCACAACATTTGGTTTATATAAATTAGAAGTAAACTGGGAGGTTCATGTTCTCTATATGATATTAGGTAGGCACCTTACTAAATCAAAAGTGAATTTTCAACTCTCAATAACTGAACAACTAGAGAGTTAAGAGGAAAACGGTATTACAGTTTTGTGTATAGTTTTCAACAGAGAAACGCATAGTATTAATATTTGTCGGACGTTATGATACACGTTGTACACTGAAATATTTAAAAATTATATTATTTTATATAAAATTAGCTTTTTTCTTGATACAAGAAGTGGATTCGGTTCATACATATTTCAAATTTTAACATCAAATTATAAAATTATATATGAAAATACATTTAAAATTTTAGCTGTTAATATGGTTAATGGCATGTCAGTCAACGGCTTAGGAGAAGTTTCAATGGACACAACGCAGACAGTAATTAGTAATAATTTAATAACAAATAATTTAATAGCTTTAGGTACGACTGCATTAGATTTCAATTTAAAGCATTTACAATAATAGTGATGTACTTTACTAGATCCATCACAGTTGACTGATGCAGCACAACCTAATATCCATCCAGGATGTATATCTAGTACAGGACGAGGAAGAGTGGCAGCTAGTCCGACATCAACTCAAACAGCACAATTAATTGGAGGCGCAATTTCACCATCATTATTTACAACTCCAAATGCCCAGCAAGTTAGTATATGCCTAACAAATTTTCAGTATTATCTCAATTGTTTTTACTTTGACCAGTAACACGTGCTAATTTATTTAGCCGAGTGCATTTTTCTAAGGCCTACATAATATATGCAATATATTTAATTAAATCTGTTGCTAAATTCAGCTAAAACTTTTCTTTTTATTTTAGCAACCTTTATTAATGGCGAATTATCCAGTAAGTGCAAATCTTATGATTGGTGACTATGTAACCCCCGGAAATGGTATGACAATGTCTACGTATCGACAGTAGTTGCATTATATTATGTAACGCTCAATAATTTTTATTTGAGATCTGGTAAGGATGGGAAGCAAATTTATCCCTAAATGAGATGATCCTAGGAATGTTGTTTATTTGTCTTTTTCTTTTGTAATTTGTACATTTCCATCATCATCACATCACTGTATATGTAGCTGAATGTCTAAAGCTGTGTCAACCAAAGTACGAGCATTGATTTTTTTAGTATTTACGAAACTTTTAGCTTAGATATTTTTTACTTTTGTTACTTAAGTTTGATTCATTAATGTATTTGTAACTATGCAAAAAGGAAAATTATGATTCATTAATTTTGTTCACACACACATGGCAAAAGTAATTCATGTGACTATATAATATTTTTTAAAATTTTTTGTGTTTATGTCATCAAACCATTGGATAAAATGGATAAAAGTAATGCGATTCGAATGAATGGTGAATATCAAATGTACATTGGCTTACATTTCATCTTATACAAGTAAATAAAACACGTTGAATATTTAAAAGTACTATTACATTTTTTCCCTTACCATTAATTTTCTGTTTTAGAGATGTTGTAAAAAACAATCGAAACAACCTTCGTGTCACATTATTTTTGTCCACGACTTCTCGTAGTAGTACCGTTTTTCTGGATTTGCCGTTACGGTTATTATGTTTTGCTTATAAATAAAGAATTAAAATACATAAAAATAAATGCTTGCCAAAATATTAGATTTCTTAAATTTCATATATAAGAATTTAGTGTAGACAAGGCTTTATATTGTAATGATTTTATAATATTCTAAGTTGAAATTTTAATTTTTTAGTTGAATTTTATTTATCATGAAGTATATAAAGATGAAAAATACTTTTTGAAAAACTGCGTCTCATCATGATTTTTTTTTTAAATAAATACAGCATACTCTAATTAATTTGTATATGTTGTACATATTAAGGTTTTATTTTTTCTTTGTACATTTTTTTTTAGTTATCACCTTTCATTAGTTTTATAAATAAATCTATCAATAATAGTGATTAGTTTTATGGATTTATTAATAACTATATTTTTTTCTCTTATTAACGTGTGATTTGTGATATAAGTGGTTGTATTTATTCTTATGTATAAGTTATTTAGTACTTTATTAACATGTTTTTGTGTGATACCTTCAAGCATCCTGCTTTAGTTTAGCAACAAAAATTTGTTATTTAGGCATCTTTTCATTTTGGGAAAGGGTTTCCCATCTCGTGCCCTAGCTTTCATAATGCGGCAGGGAATTACTTATTCGTATTTATGTGGTATTTTTTAAGATTATTTATATATACAGATAATTTCTTGTACTTTTAGATTTTGTTTTAAGTTTAGTTAATTTCATCAGTACAGCATCACATTTCAACATGTTATAATTAAGTTTTATAATTTCTTACTGATATGAGATAAAAGACTAATAACTTAATCTGTAGCAGTCATCTCCAACCAACTTGAATTAAGTATTTGTAAATACTAGATATATAATGAAATCGTCAAATTACTACTGCTAAAAACTGATAGTGATATTTTCGCTTGTGTATTAAACTTAATGCAGTTTAAAGTTTCGGTTGGAGAAAACTGGCAAATAGTGTGTTCAGTAATAAGTAAATACACTAATAATTTTAATAATTTTTACATATATTTATAAATTTACTTTCATAGACATGTAAACAAGTTCTTGTATTGAGTTTATAATACAAAATGTCAACCCGATATTTACGATTATGTGAAATAAATTTGTTTCATATCATTCATACAAATATTGTTTTTATTAAGAAACGAATAGCATTCAGGAAAACAACATAAATACTATACTTTATCAAAAAGCCACGAGGAAAAGAACAGAACAATTAATTATCTCCATGCATCGTCATAAAAAAGGGCAAAAAATTACAAATGTTCGTTTTTTGTCGCTTTCAAGTACCGCGCATTCAATTAAATTCCAAATTAAAGTAGGCCATGACTTCAGTGTTTTTTCTCCTAAAGGTTAATAACACTGACAGCTGTCCAATTAATTGTTTGTGCTAAAATAACCTCCCAACACTTGGTAAAGATGAAGGACAACATTTTCAGCGTCTGTTTTAAGCCTTAATGTTGTTTTGAATTGAAGTAATTAAGTGTTTCTTTGAATTTTGAGTTTACACATTTTTTTATGTGTTGTCATGATTAACTAATTATAGTAAAGGAGACTGTGGTTTAAGAAATACAGTTACAGGTTTGCAAATTTTAGGGTATTTTATTTGAAGATTCAAATATTAAAGAAAATTGACAAAAAATCAACAACCAAGAGATGGCGCTTTTAATAAGGAAAACAAAGAGCTATTATTAATATCTTGCTTCTATTCAATATTATTATTAAGTTGGAAGAAGTCTTTATATAGGCATAAGCACATAATACGTACATAAGAATATTTACTCGTATGGAAGTTTCACACACAGTATTCAATTTAATGCTTTTTATAGGACCCTTCACAGAACTTCCGTTAGATGTCAGTTACTCCGTGATTTTCTTCAATAGGTTATACTGAAACTCTGAATGACAAATTGACATAAAAACTGCGAAATTCGTTCTTAATATATATATATATATATATATATACAATATTGTTTTTCTATTGCCATCTACTGCCTTACTATTGTAGTGAAAATTAACCTGGCAACACTGGGCGAAATTGTAAAGTAAAATGTGGCAACACTGTTGTGCATCAATACAAATGCAGCAATGGTGGTTAGTTTATGTTTGTGTACTGAATATAAGTTCTAAAAGTGAACATTATTAAAGTTTAAAACGTAACAAGTTTAAAAATTGTGGCTTATATTACAGCAAATAAAGTCCTTTTGAATATACAAATCAAAAATGGATTTGTATAGTAAACTCAAACATCAACAAAATATATTAACTTGCCACAATTATGTGAATTATATATGGGATAAAATTCATAATGAAGCTGATGACAATTTAGAAAATGAAGAAGACAGTGAGCATTTCTATAATCACATACCAGTTAAGTTTAACGAATTCCTAGCCGAGTGTAACCATTTGTTATTAAACAGCGGTACTACAGAACTTTCTTTGGATCAATCTGAAAAAAAGTACCTGGCAGCATTGATATTAACAGGTTTAAAAGAAGTTGATGTGTCCCCAGAATCCCAATCGGTTCCATCACAGGCAACAATTTTATATTTGTCCCTAGCTGCAATGGACGATGGAAATACTTTCGATGCAGATACATTAAATCACCTGTTTTTCCATATGCTTCAATTCCTTCAAAGGAGAACTTCTTTCTACTATCCAATTTCAAATTTTATGTTCATCTGTCTTAATAAGTTTTTACTAGAAACGAAGCAAGATATCTTACAAGCGAATCTACATCGAATGTTGTACTTCCTACAAAATGCCATTGCAAACATTTTAATCACTGTAGATAATTTTAATTTAGGTTTGTTTTTGGCACTCACTGTAATATATTTTACTTAATGTAACATTTTAGATGAAGATTCTCACAGGATACATAATAAAGCAGTATTTATTTGTCTTAAAACGATAGTACAAAGGAAAAGGCCTGAAGTACAAGTGAAGGAAATAATTACCAGAGTTTGCATTCTATTAATAAAACACGCCAATAATAATTTTAATATTAAAGAAACCGTTAAACATTTCTTTAAACATGTTTTACATCAACATGCAAAATATAATTGGTATATTAAATTGTTAACACTGTTACCAGAACACATTAGGAATGACGATGATGTAAGTTATTTTTTTTTTTAATTTTCTGTTATGCCTGTACTGATCGTAATTTTTTTATAGTTTTTTGTGCATATTATCAATGAAATTTCCAACACCGACAAATACTATTGGGTAGTGACGAGCATTTTGAACCATTTCGTGAAATACCCCAATAAATATTTTGATATATATATAAACACATTATACAGTATTATTCAGTTTCCACATCAGAGTGTTTCTAGTGAAATTAGGGAGACTATAGTTAAAAGAATTATAAAACAGTTATTCCTAAAGAGCGCTGATAGAGATCTGAAAGTAAAAGAAAAAATTTTAACAATATTCATTAAACTATTCCGCCTGAAAGACATTCATGTAAAAAGGTATTTGCAGGTAAGATGTTATGAGTTAATGATTAATCATTTTTTACTATAAATAAAATTGCCTTTTCAGCAAATGTTTCATGATGATGTTTCAAACAGAATTTCTGCCAAAGTATTGTTTGGCATTTTTGAATCTCAATTAGATGTCAAGTGGAAACAAACAACTTACAATGCAAGCTTCATTAACCTCACATGTGAAATGTTTCTCAAAAATAAAGATTTTATTTCTGCGTATCGATTGAAAGTAACTATTTAGAATAATTTTTTTTTTTAATGTAATAAATATATTTGTAGGTGATTGAAATATTGTGTTCTAAGGCAACCGCATTCTGCTTACAATCTTGCATTCCTTCAATCACAGAAGTAATAAAACATTATGCTGCAGAAAATAATCCTGTGATTCGACCTCTGTTACGGGTTTTAACAGAGAATGCTTTGAAGCCGACTACAGCAGCAAATTCTTACATAAAAGTAGCTATATTCATTGCATCTATATAGCTTTAAATATAAGTAATGTTGAATTTAATTTCAGGAAATATTTGATTTAATATCAGATATTATGACTGCTACTGTCGACTGCAATGAGGCCTTAGCTATATGTACTATTATATTAACTGATGATTTTGATTTTATTAACTTAATAAAAATGTTTGAAGTTCATAATTTAATAACGTAAGTAATTCTTCAATTGTTAAAACATTTTTTAAATTAATACTTTCAGAGAAAGGCACGTGCAAGTGTTATTTGAAGAAAAATCGTTGAAGAAAAAACCAGCTGTATGGCAGCTGCTATCGTTATTCTTAGATTTAAATTATTACATTCCATTTCCGCCATACATCCAGCACATGATTTTAAACAACTCCTCTGTAATATATTCTTCTTTTAAAATTAATAAGTAGTTAGAATTAACAAGTATACTTTTAGGCTGATTTTTATGGAAAACCCGAATCGTTCTATTTGATACAAGTGGTGGGTAAAGTATTTTCTAAAGAACTGCAAAACTCTTGTGTAAGTGAGGAAAGTAAATTGTTTGGTGTTAGTGTAGAAAATATTTTACGAGAACACGTCAAATGTCGCCAAGTTCCAATTAAACATATTAATAACGTCGTAATACTCCTACTGATTCTACAAAAAATTACTAATTCTAGCACAGAGTGGATGAAACTTTTATTTTACGTAAGTAACTATGAATTTTTTTTTAAATAAAACTAATACTCAATTTTTTTTAGGAATCTCTTGATATTATACTACAGAAAGTTTTCTCAGAAGCTGACGCGTTAATAGTGCAAAGAAACTTGGCGTATGCTTCACAGATTTACACATTGATGAATTTTAAAATTGAAGAATCTTATATGATTCGTATGAAAGAGTTGGCAAAATGCACCGACAAACAAAACATAAGTAAATTTGTTATTATTTTCAAATCACTCAAGTAATAAACGTTTCCTTCAAGATGTGTCTGATGGAATAACATGGGGCTTATTTATTACTTTCTACGGAAGAATTTGCTTAAAAAACTCTGACATGATCAACCCAAGTATTCCATGCTTTCAATTTGCGATTCAACATGGTATGCCTTTCATACAACAAATTTCATTGTTTGCACTTTATGATATATGTTCTATGTAAGTATCATCAAGTTATAATTGACTTAACTGGGAATTAATGGTAAAAATAATAATTTTCTTGTTACAGACGTTTAAATTATTATGAAGCTTTTGAACCAGTAATAATGAACTTAATACAGAGTGAATTTGTTGAAGTAAAATGTACCGCCATAAAAATATTGGTAGAGTTAATAAATGATAATCATATACGAGTAAGCAGTGCAGATTTTATTTTATTTATGTTAATATTAATAGACAGGCAATTAAAATTATGCCTGCATTACAAAGACATATTAGAAAAGGATTTCTTCCACCGAAATGAAAATCTTATAGCCAAGTTTTTCATTCATTTACTTATGTACTTAAATAATTACAAGGTAACCTTCTTTAAATTGTAAAAATATCAAGCTAATTATCATTACTTTCAGAATCATCCTGAATATTCAGTGAAAAGCGATAAACTAAAGAGCCAAGAATACACTTACGAAAGAAGATCAATAGTGTTGAAGTTATTATTTGGAATGTTACAACGTTACAATCAGTTTCAAATATTAAACGTGCTCAATAATGAAGTGCTTTGTAAGTTGGACGATAAACTTACTTAGTTCTTATTTATAGTTAATAATATTTTAGGCCCAATTTATACTGGGAAAATGCCACCAACCCACAATGTGCTAAATATTTTCCGTGACATATTAAATATAGTTTTAGTTACTGCAATGCAATATATTAATGAAGATGTTGTGATTAACGAAGCCTTTCATGAAAAACTTCTCAAAAACATTAAGAAAGACTTTTTATCACGTTCACGTCCTACAAATATAGCTCAACTTGTAAGTGGTACCAGTAAAAGTGTCATTAATTTAAGAACTTATTTTGCAGGAATTCAATAATATTACAGAACAGTTAATGTTAAACCTTTTGCAAATATTACATAAGATCGAAAGGTTTAATAGAGATCTTTTGCCAGTGTTGTATAATGTCATTGCGATTGCTACGAAGGCATATTATGAAAGAGTAAGTTTGAAACGAAATATTTGCATATTTTGAAATTTTTTTGTTTCAGTTACAACACATTTTACATAGTTCTACAAAATTAAGGGACCTGTACTACGAGTTGCCAAAGTTTTATGAAAGTTACAAAGAAATTATAATTGCCGAACCTCTAAACATACTAACCTGGGAAAAGGAAGAATGGCAAATGTATTTAGAATATACTGATTAAACTTTAATATGTACTTTTTAAATGTAAAACACATTCTGTGACCAATTGCTTTAATAAAATGTTTTCTTTTTGTTATTAGATATGCCTCAAATTATTACTACTACATATGATATTAATTAATGAATTAAGATAACTCAGAAGCAACAGAACAAAACATATTGAATGAAATACTAAAATTTATGTAGATAAATACTTTTTGCCAAACAACTGTGCTTTTTTCTCGAACGCTAACGATTTAATTGGCGTATTTTCTTCATAGAAAGGATTTAAAGAGTGTTTAATGTAAGCTTCATATATTTCCGAGAAGAAATTTTTGATTCCGTCCTCATTTCTATTATCATGTACCATAACAAAACGAATCAAACTTGCAGTGACAAAAGCGGACACGAACCACTGGTTGAATTTGTCAACGGACTTTAAATACGTATTATGTGTCTTCCACTTATGTTCATCGACCAAATCTAAAGCAGAGTGAGCAATGAACTGATTTAAGTGGCTGTAGTCTTCTTTCTAAAAAAAATTTACTCAAAACATTGAATTAGGAGGTAAAATTTACTGTTGTTACCTTCGGATCTTTATTGGTAGTAAATTCTATTTCGAAAATAGGATTGTCATTATGACCAACAATAACAAAATAATAACTTCCAGACATTCTTTGTATTTTTTTGGACATCGGGATTGAAGTTTATTTTTATTTCATTTTCAAGCAACCATCAAATAATTACAACAAAATTGACATATACTCCCCAATTGTGCCAACTTAAAAAATACCTATCAAAGATTCAGTCGTACCAAAGCAGAAATAAATATGTACCTATTTCTATCCATAGTTTTTAAATAAACTTCCGTAAAAAAGTTATGTGGAACATGAAATTCGAAAATTTAAAGAATTTTATTTTGAAGGTTATGTTATGATCTTATAATAAAAGATTTAATGATGTAATGATAATTGATATCTAGTAATAGAAGAGAATTATTATTAAAAACTTTAATTGCAAATATCTCCAAACTATTGGCGCCAAATTCAAATGAAATAACCACACAGGTAAATAAAATAATTTACCGGGTGTTATTAACCGGATAATTAACCATTTAATGATTCGGTCGAGTAAATATATCCTTGATTAACATTTCTTATTAATACATACTTTCAAATGTACGAATTGTATAGATTTTTAAGAAAAAGTTTAAATCATTACGCACATAGAAAAAACATAAAATATGTAAAACATTAAAAAAAATGCAAATACATATAAAAAATAGTAGAAAAGAAAACTCACCCCATCTTAAGATTACACCTCTGAACTAAATGCACCAAAAGTAACTGTAATTCTGTAACAAAAGATTTTGATATCAAAACATAATTTAAAAACTGCCGTCAGAAGCAAAAAACTGCTTTGTTTTTTGGATTAGTACACATTTAAAGTATCATAAACACATCTTTGTATTATATTTTCTAAACAATATTGGCATATTTCACTTGACTTTACCATAACTGAATTTCAGTTCAGTTCCAATTAAAAAAGAGTTTAGCTAGTTATAGAACAATAACGAAATTAATTTTAGATAGTTATTTTTGATTTCATTTTCCTTTAATTTTGAGTTTCCAGTTGTGGTAAGAAAAAGCAGCGCCATCTGTACTCGAATATGTTAACGATTTCAAGCAACTCATTTTCATTCAATAAACATGCCATTTCAAAAGTGTGCTGACATCTAGTGTCTACAGTATGAATCACCAAGTCGCCAACGTTATTCTGTAATTTAAAATTTTTGTTTTTTTTTTAAATAAAACTCTTAACAAGTGTTTAATTACTGTATTCGAGATCATATTAGTTTAATGTTGCTAACATCAATCTTTTTCAAAATTTAGAAAATACACCCTTTTAATATACATAATAGTTGGAGTTTAGAATTTATTATATATATTTTTACGTTTCTTAAGGTGTCTGTCCATTTGAGAGTCGCGCGAGGAAATGTTTTTGTTTTCTCTGGCGAAAATGTTTAGACATTTTTACAAAGTTATAAACCTCTCAACAGCTTTTATCAGAATGCGAAATTCGTATTTGACGAGATACTATCTGAGAATGCAGGAAGCATAGATGTCTACTCTCAGCAAGAAGCTCGTCGCTTTTCAAGCAGTCTTTTCAGAAGTTATGTATTGATGATTAACTGCTATCAACATCTCGAGACGTGACGGCAATTTTAATTGCTCTCAAATGGACGGGCACCTTTACACCTTTTCTGCCCCCCCCCCTTGCCCATTACTTACCACATTCTTGCAAAAACAATCCACTTCTCACTTTTTTTTACGCGAAATAATGAATTGTATTATATTTAACAGAAAGAAGCACTATTTATTAACATATGCAGAATGTTAGGAACGGACCGAACGCGGGTTGTTAACGGACGAAAATTTGAAGCAAAATTAGAAAAACAGATGTACGCCGCCCGAAATGAAAACTACTCCAACGACACTATTATCACTTAGTTATTAATTTTTCAGCAATTAAACGTGGAGTACGTTGAAATTATATTAGTTTTTACAAAATAAAAACGGTGTAAATTACCAAGCGTTCACCGGCGTCATTAAAAAACAAAAGAAGATCAAATTTTGAAGTGGCGCCGTGCTGCAACGCGCATGAGGTGCGTTCAACGTTACACAGCGATGTTCAGCGTAAAAATTGCTGACTTCCTAAAAAAAATTGTGCTTTTTATATTTATTTATTAGCGACGCTTGTTTTAAACAAATAACTAGCAAATTTTGTGTTGTACAAAAGGAAATATACTATTATTTTTATTATTATAAGGGACGAAATTTTGCTTTTCTTTAGCACTCATCATGCCATTATTTATTCTTCGGGCCCTACAAAACTACTTTTGTCAATTCTGGTAAGGTAATATGAACATTTTAAAACACTTGAAGGAAAAATAATCTAAAAATCTGACATTAAAATTAAGCTATGAACACCAATGGCAGTACAATTTTTTTAGAATTATTATACAGTGTGACTGTTAATTGTTTCACCAAAAAAAGAAAAAGAAGACGCGTAAGAGATTGAACGTTATAGATTACGGACAAAACGTTTAAAAAATTCACCAGTAAATTGGAGTATTTTATTGGCTACATACAATGTGACTTGAATTTCGTTTTATTACATGTTTAACAGTTGGGAACGAAAGTCTGCGTTGTGTTTCTTTTCCACTATATCATTAATTGGTGCTTAAATTGCCGAGGATATTTGAAAATCTCAGAAGCTCCCCAAAGTTTACTAGAAATTAATTTCAATTTTTGGTCATTGCTTTCACCGAAAAATCAAAACAACGCGTAAGTGATTGAAAGTCCCAGATTACCAGATATATTAAAAAAATTCTAGGTAATAGTTTATAATTAATTAAAAATTTACGTAAAAAGTATGTTGCGTCGTCTAAATCACCAAATTCGCAGCCTTAAATAGGTTTAAAATTTACCAAAAATGTAATCACTTTTAATAGACTTGTATTAATAATAGAATTTGTTTCTTATCGAATGCCGCACGCAAAACGAAATTATAATATAATAATTGGCAAACCAAACATATTACGAATATGTTTGCTGATTATAATGTTTATATTCTGGTTGTCATCACCATAAAATAATTAAGAAGTAAACATTTCTTTGTTATCAGCAGAGTCTATTAAAACTACAACATCAGAGATAAAACAATTATTTAGGTACGAAATAAAGAAAACCGCAAAGGAAGGGTAACGTGTAATATAGATTCATAAAAATTTATTTACAATACAATTCTAAATTAAAAATAACACGGAGATCTGAATTGTTTTCGTGTTGTAGTGCTTTATTGGCTTATTTAACAAAGGAAGTGTTCAAACTGGAGCTGCCCCAATCCATATTTTAAAGAATTTGTACGGGATAATTTATTTCAAATGATTTGTATGCATTTGTCAAGTAAGTAATCATAAAATTATAAAACACTTTTATGACTGTATTTATTTCGTTCACCTACTACCCTTCTATTTTGGTTAATTATTTCTTGAAAGGTAAAATATATTTTTCCTATACTCTCCGATATCGCTTTTTATCGTAGCAAAACAATTGTCAGTCACTCTGTATAATTATTTAGTAAGATTAAAACGAAAAATTTACAAGTGTTTATAGAGTTTCTTACCAATAAACTAAACACAAACACAACCAAATCAGAATTACTTGAATTTTATCACGATAAGACGTTTAGAGGATTCAATACCAGAATATGTTTGAACATCATAAAATGAAAACATATAAAAAATACCATTTATTTTTATTGACAGAATTGCCGAAAAGTTGTAAAATAAATAATTTAATTATCTTTTATTTCTAGAAAATTACTTCTTCTTATTTAGGGTACGTTGTTTCTCTGCATGTACAACTATCTGATCATCAACCAGTAAACCTTTACGTCTCCTCACTTCTTTCATCAGTTTACTTGCTCGAATCACAGTGTCTGAATTGTTAGAATCATCATCTTCGTCATCAGATTCAGGTTCATAGTATGGATCACCATCAATTACCTAATGGAAAAGTTCGTAAAACAAAAATTCTTAAGGTCCACAAATTCTAGTAAATTTGGCAGCAGAAATTATACAAATTGCTTTTGATCACAATCATAAATAGAAGTTTTAAAAATTTTGTTGCAATATTAGGTCAAAAAGCGATCACAGGACGTCGCGTTCTAAACTTTTCATTGTAAATAGAAACTTGAGATTGTGAAAAATTTATAAAAAAAACTAGTGAAGGAAATTTGTCACATATACTTTACGTGTAGGTCAAGTGAACATGTTATGGGTGAAAATATGAAAAGAAAAAATTGAAATAGTTCGCGTGAAAGTGTAACGCCGTTTCATATCTTCAAAATAAATTAACAGAACGAATATTAAAGTCCGCGTTCTAGAACTTGAAGTACGTATTTATGGATTGAATATTCAGATATAGAAGGCGATCGTAGTGAAATCAAGCGGATGTAATAATTACTTTGCGATGTTCAAAAATAACTTAAGTGTAGCATGGGGAAGCCTTACTTCGTAATGACTGAATCGCAGATTTGGATTCGCTTGCCCCGAAGTGGTTTTTCTTATTTCGTTCGCAAAACCGTCGCTTTCAATGACAGGTATTTGAGCTTTAACAAGAAATATTTTTTCCTGCTCGTCCATGCCAACGGCATCCAACACTTTGCCGTGTCGTTTGTTGATAACAGAATATACCTTACCTGAAACAGAAAAAAGGCATTGAATAATTTATTTAAAGCAGCATACATAATTCAAAGGATTAAACTCTTTTTTAACTTTTTAGCTTCCGAACAGAGGAAGATAAATTGCTTTTAGAAAATATTGCGCATACATTTATTACGATTGCGTCCGTTTAAAATTAGAAGAAAAAAGGCCCCTGAAGTGCACTTACATGCAAACTGTTAAAATCAATTTGCATATTTGAAAAACGAATGTCCTTCCGTTACAAACAGCATGCATATCAAATAATTTCAAGCGATTTTCATCTTATTTTGTTGAAAACCATTCAGGCGTACTAACAAAAACAGTTGAGACCACAAAACTGTCGCAGATTATTTTTGCTTTCTATAGTTAGTTCAATCTTAATACTAATTTCACGTTTGTTTAATCATTTTTTATACGCCAATAAAAATTCATTCAACTTTGCGGAAATATCTGCGGCCACAAATTATTTATTTATACAACAATGCGAGATATTTTTATTTCTACAGAAGAAAATTACAAGATTAAAATTCACTCTTACATTGAAATTTGTTTCAAATAGCTGCTGGTAAAACCCCTGAGGTTCGTATAGATATTGCAATAACAAAAACTGCAAGTGATGACAAAGTTAGAGGTCAATTATTAACACAATTGTTGACTTTTGTACTACAATAAATTCTCGTAAGTGTGAAAATAAAGTTTCAACACTTTATCGTATAAAAGTCTACATCTTATGTAAAAATTTACTACAACAGACTGTGAAGATATTATTTTCACATTTTGTTGTGTAAAGTTCTACACATTGTGTAATACGATAAAAGAATCGCAATCTTCTTAACAGAACTTCTCTCACACCCTGAGTGTGTGAATTGGAGTGCGGTTTTTCCCGGTTAATTGAAAGTAACTTGTCGAGAGACTGAAAGTGCCATAACTGCAAAAGCGGAGTGCCGAAAAATGGTCAGTTGGATCCTTGCGCAAACAAATTAGTTCGATAATAGGTTTAGCCGACCAAAACGACGCAGAGGGATCTGAAAAAAGGCGTACATTGTACCACCCTCTGGACCCTGGAGAATGTAGTTGATACGATCCTACTCACAGGAGTCTAATTAATTAGGTTAGCTTAGAGATAGGGTTGTCCAACACCTTTGAAAAGAGTCCTTGAAAAACTAGCGGCAGTTACTGTTAATTATCGTGCAAATTGATCGCCGGAGCGGCCTTTTGTATCACATACTGCTCCGAACATCTGATTACTCAATTAATAATTCCCATTAATAAAGTACATTGCAGACACTCTGTCACACTGTGCGCTGGTTGATTATTCAAGTACTATCTCAGGTGGCAAACACGAGTACCAAGACAAAGCTATTTTGAAGAAAAACTAATTGTTGATCTCATTTAAGACACAAAGTTGCCACAGCCATTAATTGTGTGTGCAACAAGCCACCAACTGGGTGAATTGAGATAAATTAGATCGCTACGTTATTCGACGTGAAATACGTTATTGTACTTCTTTGAAAAGTGTATATTTCATATTGTTTTCAACTCAGGTTTTACGCTCAATCTTCCAGGTCCCGCAGTGGCTGGTAGAAGGAGTTTTACCTTTTTTTTTACAATAAATAATTAATTAAATTTCAAGTCTCGCATTTTTATTGATACGCATTTAGTTCCTTTAATCTCTCAAATTTATTCACCGTCTCACCAGAATTAGAATCCAGTTACGACAACGCAGGGTCCAGTTTAATTAGACGATCACGAACAATAGGCACGAGAATTTCCGAAAGGTATTCTGAAGGATGATCGGTTGGAAGCTTTTGAACAGTGTAAAGAAAGAATGGTTAAGTGTATCATTACTGAAGCGAATTATTTCGAGCTTATTTAAAATAAAATCCTAGAAAATATTAACCGTGTTTTTTATTATCAATAAATTCAGCTTTACCCTCGTTCAATTTGAGTGATAGTTAACATGTATACATTTTCTATTATTTGTGTTATACGATTTTCTTAAAATTGTGTAAAATTTTACTACAAACATTATTCTAGTCAAATGTAAACATTTTCTATCTGTTGTAATAACAATTTGTACGATTGTGTTACAAATACCATTGTTTTTTTTTCTGTGTATGTTTACTCCACCACAATCCAAATTTTTACTTTTGCACGAAAAATACTAGTTGTGCCATCGACGTTCCGCAGAAATAATTGTTAGCATAATTGAAATTTCTTGCCCAGGTTATAAATCTGACCCAGTATTGAGATCAAGTTCGCAAGCCGTTCGTGAAACAATTCTCGCAGTTACCTGTTTGGTACAGAAAAGGGTTCGCAAACTCTGATAAAGTCGTTCTTTAAGGTGGTAACAAAAGTCGTGTACGAGCAAAGTTCACGAGTTGATCGTGACACTAATCACAGAAATTAAAAATCGTAATAACAAAGTTCGTGGTTTCTAGCAATAAGTTTTCCAAAATCTTTTCTTTTTCTTATACGTAAGAATGTGAATTGTTTTGATGATTTTCAATTCTTATTAAGCTTTTTAAATTGCAATAGATAAATTGTAATTATTCCCACGTTCGTTATAAATTAACTGAATTCCCTTGACGACACATTTTATTGTCAGGGTTTAATTAAGTATGATCGGCAAAAACCATTAAGCGCCTACCGTTAAATTAAACACGGACTTAATTATATATGTATGTATGTAACATTGAAACTGCTACATATGACACGGAAGAATGATTAGAAAGGTTTACCCCTAATTGGAAGGTCGTGAAATTGTTTAGTTATCACTGCAAAGACCTGCACGTTTTGTAAACGGAGAACCATGACCTTAACTGTGCTTTTGTGCGATTAAAAATGTGAGTCCTACTGTTTTATGTAATGTTTCTGCTTTTAGAGTGAGTTTTTCGTAAATCATCTCACTCTTCTTGCAACACGAAGTTTGAGTAACGGCATAAAAACGAAGGAAACAGTATAAATTTATGCGCGGTTTAACAGATGTTAAGCAGGATGATTTAAATAAAATTCAATTATTGCGCAGTTTTAATTGCTTAGCACTGCACTCACTGTTCGGTCTAACACATGTCTTAAAACGTACTTGCCTGGGAAACACACAAATTATGGCTTTGTATTGAAACGTGAGAAATCAGAAATGGAATTCATTTGTAATTCTAATATAATTTTAATATCGTCCGCTATTGCGTTTTGCTTTTAACTTACTTGCACGGAACTTTTTTTTTACAATTAGTTTACCTGAAAAGATCGAAACGTCAATAGACACGATAAAAATCCCAAATGTGGTTGTTATGCATCACTGAATATGTGATAAATACCAAGAGTCTAAAAGTAGTACACGCTGCAGCATTTCATATACTATAAATTCTTATTGGTTTTGTTTTCAATCCCACCTACTTGGTATAAACGAAAAACCTATGAATTTATCAATGTTAAAAATTATATACATTATAGTCATCTTTAGTTAATTAGTTAATGCATTATTAATTACAGGGGGCAGTTCCAAAATTAACAAAAATGAATCTTTTTAAAAATGGTATTCGGGGAGCGTTTAAATTCACAAGCATAACAAATTATTTACAATTTTTAGATTATTTTTAGAAAAAAGAAAACAGTAACGTCTGCAAATGCTGTGCGCAAAGTTGGTTGCTTTTATATTAAACAAAAAATAAATAAATATTTTACAGGGAGTAGCTAATTTCTCGTCAGTTTCCTATAATATCGTAAGATTCAAAATTCAAGAAAATATACCTCATCGTATCAAAAACACATAAACAAATGATTTAGGAGAGTTTGTCAAAATGGAAGCGCATCACGTGATATAACTGAATTTGACACAACTTCACAACCTTACTCCACTCAGCTACTATTTAAGCGGTATTTTATTTGACTAAAGAGTAGTAATTTGTTATACAACTAAAACAAAAGCACGTGCGTGCGTAAAAAGTTCCATTAAACAAACTACACAGAGAAAAATGACAAAGTGAGACGACTATAATATTGTGTAAAATGAAGATGTGGCAAAATTATTGGAGAGTAAAATGTTTCGTACTAATTTGACTTTTGTATTACAATAAATTCTCGTAAGTGTGAAGATGAAGTTTGTTGTATAAAATTCTACATCTTATGTAAAAATTTACTACAACAGAGCGTGAAGGTTTTATTTTCACATTTTGTTGTGTAAAACTATAATAGAATCGCGATGAAAAGTGTTCTGTAATTTAAAAATGATTAAATTATTAACTCGTTAGGAGAAACAACCATTGGATATGTTAACATCTTACACAAATTGTTTTACGACCGCTGTAAAGTACTGTGCATTATTTAAATTATCGCCTACTGTTGCCGACTATATGATAATAAAATTCCAAAGATTTTTGAGTAATATTTTCAGAGATAAATTAGAAAATTAAGGGTGCCTAATACTTTTGGCCAAGGGTGTAGAGGATTACACCATTGACTGTCAAATTTTCACACAAGATATGGAACCAGTAACACAATTTGAGAGATTGTTAACACGAAGTGTAAAGAGTGTTTTTTTTTAACCTGACGTCGAAGTTGGCCATGAAAATTTCATTGTGAACCATCATCATCATGACAGTTGTCAATTTGATATTTGAACTTGCCATTCCTGACTTTGCTTTCGAGGTTTCGAACTCAACACTACGATAAGACGTCACAAGATTGTGATCTATGACTTTACTTTACTATTATTTGTGTTAAAAACGTGTAATATTTTACTACAAACATTATTCTACAATCAAATGTAAACATTTTGTATTTATAGCTTGGTGTCTTTATATTAGTAACAATCTGTAGATATAAATTCTACAATTGTGTGAACAAATACCATTGTTTTTTCTCTGTGTATAGAGCAGCAGAACTATCAAGTGTTCAATTGAAAAGTTCATTAAGTAGCCTGTTGTGAATTAGATAACTTTCGATTAAAAAGCCACAGTGAAAGCAGTTTAGCCCTGAAAACAGCTAATTTGTAATAAGCACACCGAAAGGGGGGCTTAATTAAAAAAATGAAGTCACTACAAACCAAGCAACTGTCATCCATCACACGTCAATCGGTTTGGGAAATCATCGCTTTTTCGCTCTTCTTTCATCAAAAAAATCTAAACCAACTTAATGAACTTTTTAATTAAACACGCGTTGGTTAAATCATTGAAACAACTTCTATTTTAATTCTATTTTCCCTTGTGTGTCAACCGTTCTTACCACCTTGTATGTCTATTTTTAGGAAAAATATTATAATTTTCTTGTATGAATTATAAATTTACTTCACAATTATAAAGGGTAATTCTGCGGTAAGGAAAATTGCTGTTAATAACAGAGTCACTTTCGTTTCGTGTGCATGTATTATGCGGTCGTCATTACATAGTCACTTATGTATGTATGTACGTTAGTTCCAAGCAAAATATAATTGAAATGTTCGACTCATCCGCGATTTGGAAGCCGCAAAAATGCATCAAGACGAGTAATAATTCACGGTCACGATTTAATACATAGAAGATGCACGTAAGTGGATGTACTGATACTTTCCTTCGTTCTCTGTCTATCTTCTATCTCATCATATTATACAAAGAATGTTTAGCTTAATTCAATTACGTAATAATAGAATATTTTAAGTATCAGCGTTACGCTGCGCTATTACAAATTTTCCCCCTCGTTAATTAATGTTTACATGAATTTAAAATTTTCGCGCAAAGATAAAATATTAATTAACACGTTCTGCTTATATACCGAGACAACTGTGATTAATTGCAAATTCAGCACTGCAGGCATATTAGTTATAACTGCGGAGCTGGTATATGTAGAACATCCCACTTTTGTGCATAAATATTCCCGGGCACTTCGTTTTAATCAAGGGCCTGCATTCTGCTTAGTAATACCAATACACTTGCATGCAATTGAAATATTACTAGTGAGAACCAAATCATCAGCCAAACTTTTAACTCAAAATGCAAGAATATGAAGACAAAGATTTTCACATGGAATGTTGAAAGTTTCTTGTGAATTTTCTGCAGGATATAATTTACTAGGGAGAGCTTTCGATAAAAAAATAAGTGGATATGAAATCAAAATTGAAAAAAATGATATAATTTTAGTTATGGGGTATGGTGGTGGGATGAATTTGATTGGTTTGCGACGCCGGAATAAGAGTATCATTGGCTAGGAAGTGGGTTAGCTCCGGATCGGCCGCTGGCAGCGTGTACATAGTGCATGAAGCTTCTTTCGCGGCACAGACCTTCACTGGCCATCGGCAGTACCACTCAAGCTCAAGGACGTGAATAATAACAATTAACGGAGCGGCGGAAAATTGTAATTTTACCTGGCCTGCTGTCCGATTATTTAAAACATTTCGTGTCGTTTAAAATGCACGCGTCGTTCGTAATAATATGTTTAGTGGCCGTTGCACAAGTGGATTGCCAATTTTGGAAATATCCCCAGGAGCTTTTTAATAATTTTTCGTGGCTTCGTCGAGGCAGAGCGACCAGCGAAAAGCTCATCGCAGAACAACAGAAAATGTTGACGACCACGCCAGAAACAATAGAAACGTTCCCAAAAATTACTTTTCCTCAAACAACATTGGCGACGATAAGGCTAAATAGCACCCAAAAATCTAGCAACACGGTCAAACGCGCGGTTAAAGTTAAATCTACTTTTGCAACGACCACCAAACAAACCAATCTGAATCTCATTTGGAGCACTGTGCCTATTACCACACAGACTCCTTCGGGTTTAAACAAAACCACCCTGAATTTGATTCCGACGACCGTTACTGTGACGGAAGCTACCACGCTCCTGGATACAACCACCCAAGATGTTACCGGAACAACAGAGGAACCCAGAGACAATCATCGGGTGCACGACTTCTACCTTAGTAAGCGTGAGAAACCACAGGTCAAGATTACTTCTAATATAAGCCAGGTAAGTGTAAAGGACAAAAATTATCCATTAATTAGAACTGACTCAAATTCATCATCGAGTACCGTTTCATAAATTAATTTAATTGAAACGAAACCCAGCAGTTAATTAAATTTAAAAAAAAAAAGCTAGAAATACAAATTGGCAAGAAACTTCGACCTATAAGACCTCGAAAAAAATACTTGAGTAAACGGAAATGCTTTTCCGAGTTAAACTCACTTCCTACGTAATGTAGAGAACTAGTACGGCGATTAATTTTAGATATAATTATTGGAATCTAAATATTAATTTGTTCTCCTGGAATGTAATGAGTAATTGTAAATACAGAAATAAATTTCGTTTTCATTAAACGATGACTTGTCGAGTATCTATCTCATCTAGATTTATTTACTGAATAAATTTTTACTCCGAGCGAAATTCAGCGCAGAACGTGAAATCTGAATCTTCTTCTGCGAGATGCAAATCAAACTATTGCATTACAGCTTCACGCTATGCATGATCTACAGTCAGGTCATTGCGCCAACATCATTGCACTGTTGATCGTATAAAGCCATTGCTAACTAATGACTAGCGGTTATAAGTATTTCTATTTTTATTACGATGTAATTGATTCTGCAAATAAGGAAGATATAAAGTTTAAAACTTCAGATATCATCGAATGTATGTATTCTATCCTCGGGACACTCCGTTTGTTATTCCAACTTACTAAACATAACTTCCAAAGCGGTAATTAGCCACATGCAAAAGGTAAACTGTTCTGCGTCAGTTTACGAAGTTGTACTCTCGCTTTCAAAACGTTCACAGAACCAAAGCTTGCGGATAATAAGAGCGGTACAAGCAAGAAATACATTACTTCAATCGCCCATTACTGTAAACTAATTTATATTTTAAATAAGTAAAACCGTAAATCCACAACGGTAGATGCAGCGGATGATTTAAAAATACTTTCGCAGCTATTTTCTATTTTTAAAACATTTCAAATTATAGCCATAAATCTTTTTCTCTCTGATTTCATTCAGAAGATGATCATCGCCAGATGGTCGGTTAACACTCGCGATCCTGTTATAATATAATGCCTTCTATTCTTTAAATTATACTTAAATGAGAAGAATGTAAATTTAAACAACGCAAACAACGGTTATCAATTTTAAAACAATTTGCGACACGTATTAGAACGACATAAAACTGAAGAATACTTTAGAATCTTAACAGAATTATTATTTGGTGTTGCACGATTTTCTTAAAAATGTTTAGTATTTTACCACAAACATTAGTCTACAATCATTTATTGTAGGTGTAACGATTTGTTGATATAAATTCCACAATTGTGTTAACCAATACTCTATCTAACAGAATTATTATTATTTAAAGTTAAAGAAACGATTTGGGGGCTCCATTGACTTGCAGCCAAATTTTGCAAGTTTGCGAAGACACGCTAATTATCCGCACTGGTCATCTCATGGGTGGTAGCTTAAGAGGCAGCGATGTTGCCACGATTTTACTAATCACACACAATTACAGGTCAGAAAATGGTCGCGCGACAGTGTGGCCAATTTGAACATGATTTGATTAATTAAATTACACGTTCAAAAACTCAATAAATTAATTGGTCAAGCATCGACTAAAGGTTTTATGTAAATATTATGAACAGAACGTTTGACTTGAAAAAAATAAACAAATAAACAAAAACGTCAGTAGCAAGTTTCGTTTTCCTTCCGTCTCATGTCACAAAATTGAAAGTAATTTTCCGTCATATATTCCCGGTCAGTAACAGAAATTAACAGTACACAGAAGCTGCAACGGAAGGTAATTAAAATTTCTAATTAAAATAAAATGTGAACAGAATTACGTTTATAACGGAGTGATTTGATTGGAAGTGCCAGAAATTCCCATCACAAAGAACAGACGTATAAAAGGATTGCAGAGGCGAATGTATGTATGCTAATTAAAACCACTTGTAGGTACATCATGTTGCATACGAGGCAGATAAGATAAAATAAAAGGAAATTCGTTCGGAACCTATTCCTATATCATCTAGTATCTGCCTGGTATAAAAATTAACGGGCGTGGCTACGTAATAGTCTACTTAATGATAATGAACGATTACGTATGGGGCATTTTACGTGTCATTAAATTTGCAAGCAAACTTCATAAACTTGAAACTTCACGCTTGTGTTTATCTTGATGCTCAGAAGAAAATTACTGTAACTTATCGATTGTGTACAAAGAGTGAGGATCACTTCGGGCGCTTCAGCCTGTAAGAAACGGACTTTTTTATAAAGAAAGAATGATTTTCAGGCATTAACGTTCAAATCTAACTGTACAATCGAGCTGTTATATACGTAAGCCTAATTATAATTAATCTTGATTATGTAAATCAGGCGTGCAAAAACAAGTAAAGCTGCAAAGAAAAATACCTCTCATTAGATGCGACCGTTTCAAAAATAACGCGTTAATTAATATTACCTACGCATAAAATAAATATTTAAAATTCTCAAAGATTGAGTTTATTTTACTTGATTGATATAACGGTAGTGTAATTTTACAACGAACAAACGCGCTTTTTAAATATTTAAATATGTCACTCTTTTATTATTCAATATATGCCGTATTAACGGTAATCATTTTTAATAAACCTTAGAAAAAAAATTGCGAAACGAGATTTGGTGAAGGCGAAAACAATGCGCCATATGTAATGCATAACTCAAGTGCAAATTATGAGGACACCAAACGCCTTGCATAATCAATCCAAGCAATAATACAGTTATTCATACTTCAGTTGCTTAATAAAAATAAATAGTGTACCGTACTGTGGCTACTGTTCAATTTATTGCTTCGATATATGTACCTACTCGCAGTCCATTAGAAATTAATTACAGCAAGGTCTAATGCAAACCGCTTTCGATAACAATACGTAACGGTGCATAACATTCGATAATACTAGACGCAAACGCTAATTTTCTTTTTGCATGAGAAAATTCTAATAGAAAATATCTCAATTTTTGTTAGTCAACTCGGCTGAAGCTGATTATGCCGTTCTACGCGGGGCAGGCGTGCATTTTGAACGAAGGAAGGTACAAATTAAAAGTACATCTTCCATCATTGCAGAAATATAATGTATAATTACTTAATAAAAGAACACCATGTACTTTCACACACACGGTTAACTGACTTGATCGTTTTATGCGCTGGAAGTTATAAAACCTTTAACGTAGTATATACCTATAGGTATCTTAATTGTCATTTTTCCTTCCGCAAACTTGCGTATCTATACCGCCAATATATATCATTACTAAGGCGTGTACTTCAGAAAACCACCAAGTCATAAATTATTTTTCTATTTTTAAATTTAATTAACGCTAACGTATATATTTCGAGCCCAGCGCTTTTCGGGTTCGTCGCCTTTACGCTCGTTGAAATCTCTGGTTTTACGGCAGTTTACGTCTTTGCGATTTTTTTGTCGCCCACTTGAATAAAAGTATTCAGGTTTATTTTACAAAAAAGAAACCATACTAACTGCTCTGATTGTATCTGTGCCCTAAAACGTGATCATACACTTTAACGATACATCACGAAGCCGAGTGCAATTAATTCACTAAGTTATTATTACGTCGAATCAAATTTGTCACGGGTACTTTCTTGATATCCGTACGGTAAACACAAATAACTACCGCAGAAGAAACTGTAAGAAGTGAAACAAATTCGAAATTATGACGTGATTACATATCGCTCACGAATGATGATGAAAACAATGTTTCAATTGCTGTTATAACCGAGTATACGCGTACATCGGTAATTGCAATGTTTACTTTATGCTATTACATATAAATTGTACTCTTAAGAACTATAAACATGTTTCGATTTAAATTAAGCATTTCAAAGAAGTACCGCTTTGTTTTCGAAGCAAATTGAAAGACAATGAACTGTTACCTTCACTTCATCGTGTGCATGTTTATTTCATCTTTGTTCTTGTTCTTCGAGATTTATCTGATATTATTTGCATTCGCATCATTATTAATAGTTGACACACATTTCACTTAAATAAACTTAACGTACTATAAAAGAAATGCTTGCAACAGTTGTGCATAAATTTTTAAAGCTCGAAGTAAATTATAACAAAGGCCGCGAAGATTATTTCATTATAGTGACATCTGGGAGGGCTATTTTGACCAAATAGGGCCAAGGAAAGCTACTTTATACATATGATGACTTATTAATAAGGAATTACCGTATACGGCGCTTATTACTACACGGAAATATATTATTTTGCTGTATACAAGTGTTACGAGAATAACTGAAACCGTTGCAACTTGGATGGAAATAATTTCCCAGAAGTCGTCTGCCATAACTGACACAGAACCACTTTTGCAGGTATTAAATTAACTGTGACGAAATATCTTTGTTTAAATCGATATTAAGTACACAGAGTGAAATGTCAAAACGAGATTTTACAAAATAAAACTAAATATTCGTTTATTTTATTTCTTAACGTCTATAGATGACCCAAGCTGGAACTTGTCGAGCAAGTGTCCGCCCTATTCCAGCCTGTGAATTTCTTCACAAGATCCAAGGTCAACTCCGACGCCAAATTTAAAAGAACACCCGATATAATTCGCATACACAATATCAATAAAAATATACTACAATTGTCTATCCTTTACTGTGTTTGTTTCCAAACACTGTGTTAATAGTATACACGATTTTCTTAAAAATGTGTAATGTTTTACTACAAACATTATTCTATAACCAAAGGTAAACGTTTTCTATGTATTGTGGGTGTCTCTGTTTTAGCAACAATTTGTCGATATAAATTCTATAACTGTGTTAATAAATACCACTGTTTTTTCTCTGTGTAGATTGGATAGGTACATAAAGCCATTAAGGTAAAGGAAAAAAAGTTGAAATTCATACTGGTTTTATTTGTAGTTTAGAAAAGTAATTTGTCGCCGCAGTGCCAATTAAAAGAGCGTCCTTAACGATTACGAAATTATATGTAAGCCAGCAGCACGTTATTAAATCTGAAGTAAGTAATAAAACGTCGCTCATCTCGCAGTCGACAAAAACGAAAAATTACGAAATAATTAGCGTCTAGGTACAACAATAAAAGTAAGGAAACTTTTTTCTAAAATAACTGGTCTAATCAACTCGGTATAATTTCATTTTCCCCGAGATCGCTTTTTACATATAATGAACCCTGATGCACGCATCCGTGATTAATGACCGCGTTTAATATGAAAAATTTTATGAATTAAGTTTTAATTAAATCAGAAGAAGGAATTTTTCTTAATTTGAAAAGATGCGGCGAAGGTTATATTCCAGGAGGTGAAAAACTTGAATCATTCTGCCGCTTAAAGACATACTACCAGTTAGATCAGTCAATTTCACACACAATAAAGTGTCTTAATGACAACTTATGCAGGAGAATCGCTCGCGATCTCTTTTATAACATTATGACAAAATTCCATGCCGCCAGGACGGAGAAATCATGAAACTGATTAACATTCCCGTCATTTATGGGGATGTGTTACTTCAACAAGATTTTATGGAATTACATTAACGTTCATGACAGTATTTAAAAATTTGCTTTGCAAGGTAGCTTTTTATGAACAAGTTCAGATCTCTAATGAATCTATGTGGAAGTATAAACAAAAAACGAATAATGTGAAGCTGTTTGCCGAAGGATGTAAATAATTTTACATTCCCGTTCGACTCTTCCGTCGTCTATTGAAATATTTATTATGCGCACAAGTTCATATTAACATAGGCAAATGCACTTAAGCACATACTTACAAGAATACATTCAATATTTCAGGTTTAATTTCAAAACGTGGCTACTTTTTGTCTGTTTTTGCTGTTATATTCATCACATTTGCGAAAATGAAATTTTTCATTAAAGTCAATTTCACGATTTCCAAGTTTACATAATAGGTTTATTTCCCATACTAATCAATAATTACTTAAGAACCTTTTAATTGTTTTCAATTAACTGAATATTGAGAAAGAAAAGGCAAATGTATTTGTTAACACAAATTAGTGTGGAACTTTTCACTCCAAAATGAAGCAACAATTTTGCTACAAACAAATGTAAACTTATTTAAGGTAGAGGTAGATCTGATTTTTTTAAACATGTCTTAATAATTTCTCCACCTCCATTTTACACAACATTGTGTAAAATCTCACTTTATCATTCCGTTCCATGAAGCAAAGAAAACTCTGACGGACGATGTCTTAAAACGACTCCTCGGTTTTATTACGCATACATGAAAGTTGTTCGATAAAAGCGAAACTAGCGTAAAGGATAAAATGCAAGAGACGGTCGTAATATCAACGTTAGATCAAGCGAGAGAAGCTATCTGATTAGTTCAGTTTATGGCGGGTAAGTAATATTATTTCGACGTGACTTCATAACAAACCAGATCGTTAAAAAAAAAACTTCCACTTCACGCCTGTCGAATTAGTACGTAATAAATTACCTGGATAATGTGTTAAAAAGGAATGTTAAATAAGTACAGTGCACATTTAGATTTAATATAGTTTTTGTCACTTTTCTGAATGGGAAAATGTGCGCGTTCGTTTCGAGGTCCTTCTAATCAAGCACGGAAATCTTTGTTCACAGTTCGCCAAAAAAAAAAAATAATTAAGTTAATCGAGGTCAAACAGCAGCTCTTTAATACTCATTAACTTGAGAAGTGGGTTAATATCTTGTGCTGTATTGTCACTATTTCTTAGTTATAACAATTTCGTTGTGTTAGATTTTAAAACTAAATTAGCTGACAAAGGTTTTTTTTTTAATAACGTCCTTTTCCGTCAGCAATTGTAAAATAAATGAAAGATAATCCGCAAGGAGGGATAAATTGCAGGATGTAGGAGGCGCTAAACAGATCAAGAAACTTGAGGATTGTTACAAAAGCACATTTTACAATGATTTAGAAAAAAAAAGTGACGTTGATATTACTTTCCTTCTTCTGGTATGCGTTAACTGACGGAAACTGGAGTGAAGTAATTTATTTCTCTTCGGAGAAAAAACGCGTTTCCTCAAATTAAAAGCTGCAGTTGTCAAACGTATTATATACTGCTGTAGTAGGTAGTAAACTGCATTAATTCGAATGTACGTATGTAAATTAACGCGGATATTTTAATATTTCCTTGGGCATACGTTTTAGACTTGTGGTAGATCCATAGTTAAAAGCAGCAGAGATGCTTAATTGTCATTTATCATAACAGTAATAAAATCCGCGGCTTGTAACGCTTTCCCACGGCGTGTAAAACTCATAAATAGCAAAATCTTAATTGCTTCAGATTTAACCGCTGAAATGTTCAGTTTCATTAACAATTTTATTGCTCGCAAGGTGCGGATGTACGTATGCAGTTTCGCCTCCGTTTTTATAAAAAACCAATTTAACAAAAGGCGCCCATCGTTTTACACTGCAAGGCACTTATATTTATGTGTTTTCTCTTAGCAGAGTGCCAGTTGCAAACAAGATTTATCTGCAACTCACTTGCACTATTGTAATGGTAAAATAAAACCAGAAACAACGCTTAACATTATTGAACTTTAATTTCCAGTTATGTTCTTTAAATAAACCAAAATGATTTTATCTAGTCATACTAAAAAAAAAAAGAGCGAACATGAACTGGGCTGAGCCAAGAACAACAAAAATAAACTTACAGTTGGCGTGCGATTTTTACGAAAATTTATTTTATCGTCGATACGCAAGAATACAATCAACCAGCCAACGCAAAAGGAAACATCTTTTGCATAATGGGGTCTTCAAGGAAATTTAATAGGGTCTTCAAGGAAATTCTACGTGACTGCAATAATTCGCGGTTTTTTTTTTACTAAAGCGTGTACATTAACCTTAGGTACCTACACTTAAAATCATGTTGCAAGTTCATGACTCTAAATACAACGTATAAAGTTCATTTCCTGTTTTATATAGCATGTTTTAATTGTTGTTTATGCAAAAAAAAAAAACGGTAATTTCTCTTTCATTCGCTTTACACTCTCTTATTCTTACAACATCATTTAATTTATGCAGACATTTTTTTCCACATATTGTTGTATGTATAAGTTTATTCAATGTGAATTTAATTAAAGAAAATAAGAGTAATTATCTTGAGGAAAAAGAAAACCATAAAACAGAAAATTGCATTTTACGGTTTCGCTCGTTTGAAAAAGTGAGCTGGGGAAGGGGGGGGGGCGTGCAATCGTTTTCCACTGGCATAAAAGGAGGATTGAAACCACGCTGCAAGAAACGCGTTAATCTCGCAGCAGAAGGCAGAAGGAATGACTGTCGCTGACAACAACAAAAAATTCTAATTACCGCAATATCAAATTTTTGTCTGCGCAACTGATTACCTTTTTGTAACCTACTAGCATACATACGAAGTAAATTTAATAGCGCGAGCAATGCATTAAACTGCTTTTATTATCAGTTGTAAAACAATAAGATAAAGCGCATAAATTATTATGCGAAATAGCCGCGTTGAGGTTTATGCATAAATATGTGTAACGTGTAACGAGGCCACACGTTCGTTTTAAAATCCCTCTAACTCTAAACCTCAAAAAAAAATTGACATGTATGTGTAAAATCTATTTTAAGCTCGATGGAATATCAATAAAAAAAATGATAATTAGTTTTCGTAAAGCACGCTTTATATGGCAGAGTGTTAAGAAACTTAACAATTGACATATGGGTCACCATATGTATGTATAAAGATGTTATGTGGGTACCGTTTGAAGCGCCACTGTGCTTAGAGATAGTCAACTACGTTTACATTAATCAAGAGCTTTCATTCATGTGAAGTATTCCGAGAGTGTACATTTAATTCAACTCTAATAAATCAGATTATTGAAAACGAGGTTCACCTACTTATCTCTTTATAACTGTACGCGTACATATTTATGTTTAATAATTTTATGTTCACATTTAGCAATTCCTAACTGTTCGCGCATTCTTTCTTTTCTTTATTGGTTTTCGTTCCAACGAGAAACACGCACTTGCAATTTCTATTTCACAACTAATAATTACCTCATTCGCACAAACTATTGTGTATAACTACTATTGTGGTAGCAATTTACATATGTACGTACATCATAAATCATCTGTTACACAGAGAGAACTGACGAAGTGATATTTTACAAAATATTTTGTAAAATGGAGGTGGAGAAATATTGACACAATCGTTGAAACTTTTTTTAATTCAGATATATTTTCACCTCTACCTCAATTTTTTTTTTGTAGCAAAATTACGAGGGTCAAGCTGAATTTATTGATAATAAAGGACATGGTTAATATTTTCGAGGATGATACTCTTGACCATTCTTTCATTTCCACTGTTCAAAAGCTCCCAACCAATCATCTTTCAGAATACATTCAAAATAAGTGTGAACTGCGGCATCAATATATTCTTCTGATGAAAACCTTCCACCCCGCAAATTCCTTTTAAGCCCAAAAAATAGCCAAAAGTCACACATTGCTAAATCAGGTGAATACGGCGGATGTACTATCACTTTTATATTTTTTTCAGCCAAAAGTTGCCGTATGGGACGATGAGTTATGCAGCAATTTCCTTTGTTTGGAACTCTACTGAATGCTTCAGGCAAACATTTTTCAGTGTACCATTTAGCTATAACTGTCTTTTGTCCATCTAGCTTAATTGCCTTTACTAGGCCCGTACTTCTGAAGAATACCGCATATATAACTTTCTTCATAGCTCGTTGCTTCTTGGTCATTGTTGGAGTTTCCTCATCTTCGTGTAAGTTTTGTCACCTGTCACTATTTTGGAAAAAAAATGGTGTCCGCCATTATTTAAGAAATTTAAAGTTTCATGGGAAATTCTTAAAGTTTCGTGGGAAATGTAGTGTAATCACGTGAACATTTGTGTCTTCTTATTGGCCGCTTCGTGTGGATGACGATTTAGTGGCGTACGTGAATCTGCGAATAAACTTGCCTGTGTTTGACTGTCACCTGTTTTACCTGTCACCCAAGCCGAAAATTGACATGCAAGTGTCAGAATGAATTCTACCGTATTTCAGCCTGTGAATTTCTTCACACGATTGTAGGCAGCCGAAAATTTTCGTCCTAAATCCAATCAAAGTTAAATTACTTATTGCTCGATTTGAACAGAGGAATTTCCAACTTAGTCTTAACGTAAACAAATTCCCAGGCGAGTTAGTCTAAACATCCTCTTAAGAGCCATTTCGATTTCAGTTAGTAAATCTCCCGCATGAAAACGGAGTTGATGCCCACGCATACAGAAAAAAAAAGAACCGTCGAAATTGGACCAATTTGCACCTTGATGTAGGCAACTCAAGACACCTCTCGGGAGGGATTTGTCGATACAAACGATCCCAGAGGAATTTCCAACTTAGTCTTAACGTAAGCAAATTCCCAGGCGAGTTAGTCTAAACATCCTCTTAAGAGCTAAAATAGATAAATCTTTCGTCAGCAAATCTCCCGCGTGAAAACGGAGTTGATGCCCACGCGTACAGAAAAAAAACGTTCGTAATTGGACCAATTTGCATCTTAATGTAGGCAACTCAGGACACCTCTCGGGAAGGGTTTGTTGATATAAACGATCCCGCGGAAGAGAGGGATTTCGAAAATTAATTAATCTTCACCGGGCCGTTTCCGAGAGAAGTTCGAGGTTCTTCTCTTAAAAAATTAAGTAATCGAGTTTTCAAAAATTTATTCGTTTGAAACGAACGTCTTTAACTAAAAATTTCATTTTTTTCCCTACATTCATGTTTCAAAATTTAATTTGCGCCCTTTGTTTGTTTTTATTATTATTCTTTTAAACTTGCTCCGCGAGTATAATTTTAAAATTACCTGGTGAGGGTGAAAGTTGTGTAGAAGACCTCCAGGAAAGCAAGCGAAACCCCAAGAAGACTGTAGCGAGGTTCTCTGCTGATGAATCTTCCCATCAAACTACCCTGCCCGGTAGGTCATGTTTGAATTATTTTTATTGTTGTAAAGTTGTTTTCTTAGTCAGTATACTCAAATATTATCCCTAACATTAATCTTTTATTTTGGGTATAGTTTGCATTCTGAATTTACTTTAAACAACTTCTGAGTCTACCCACACGTCTCTTTAGAGCCCGATGTTCCTTAAAACTCCGGTGGTGGCAGAATAAATAAGTAAAATTTGATAGTTTACCAAATTTTAATGACATCTAAAAACCCTCATTTATTTAAAGTAAGGACGACTCTACCAAAGTAAGAAGGGTCAATCATGGGAAGACGTCCCCTTTCACCCCCAAAGACCCTCCCTTACACGATCTGCACATATCAAAACAAAATCGAGCCCACACTTGATTAAGACTTAAAATTCGATATCAACTGCTTCGAACACTCGTCTGTGATCTTCTCTCTTAGAGATGTGTACAGAATTACACCCTTAACTGTAAAATTATCACACAATATATGGAACCAGTAACACAGTTTGAGTGATTGTTAACGCAAAGTGTAAAGAATATTTTTTTTTGTCTGCCGTCGAAGTTGGCCATTGTGAACCATCATCATCATGACAGTTGTCAATTTGACATTTGAACTTGTCATTCCTAAACTTGCTTTCGAGGTTTCGAACTCAACACTGCGATAAGACGACACAAGATTGTGACCTATTGTGATAAACGAAAAAAGACACAATTTGAGTGATTGTTAACACAAAGTGTATAAGTCTCATACACACTAATCAAGAAATATACTACAATTGGGTAAAAATTTACTTTCCTTTACAGTATTATTTGCAAACACTACATACAGGGAGATCGAAATTGATTGTCTTGATCCTACGTTGCTTTCTACGAGTTTCATAACGATACTTACATTCAATTATTAAAATGAAGTTAGCAACACAGGGAGATCTGGGGAAGTTACTAGATATTCCAAGATTTTGTTGACAGTTCATTGCCTTTCATAACTTGATTAAACAATAATTATGTTCTTTATTAATTAGGTAAAGTTTGGATATATAAGTTTCAACGCACGTCATTGCTTTTCGTTTTAACTTTCATGTGATAGATGTAAATATTGATATCAAGCTCACGGAAAGTAGTGTAGGATCAGGACGATCAATTTCGACCTCCCTGTATTTGTCAATGTTTACTAAATAAATGGAAAAATCTTCTGTATGAAATATTATTTAATTCAACAAATTTTTATAACATGTTTGCATTTTGTCCATAAAATTAATTTACACGATTTATGGTAACACATTTACTATTATTTGTACAATATTTTAGTACAGACATTATTCCACAATCAATTGTAAATACTGTGTCTTCATATTATTAACAATTTGTAGATATAAATTCTACAATTTTTAACAAATACCATTGTTGTTTCTTTGTGCAGAAAATCAATTCTCGTGCTTCTATTAATTTTTTTTTGTTTAATTACAATAAAAGAGTGTTCTGTAGACAAAAAAAAAAGAAAAACTCATTTCTTATTTCTGAAACTATTGGCGCATGGAACGTGTTAAGATTAAATTCCAGGAAAAATATTTAATTATGAAAGTCCTTGTCGGTAAGTACAAGGCTTAATTAAATTTCAATGTTAATGAAATATTCACTGGATGGATATCATAACCAAAAAGAAAAGGTAATTTATTTAAAAAAGAAAAAAGAAACGTTGCAGCCCGCAATCCTGATAATTACATAAGTAATTACATATTTACTTTTATACGATTATTCAAATAATCTCCAACATAGAGCTGACGGTCTGCCGATTAACTAGCCTGGTTTTTGCTATCTGATACTCATTAAGTATATGCAAATCAGCCTCGATGCACAAGGAAAATCTTTTCATTTTAAGCTGAACGGATTATATTTCATCTTGCGATCGTTTTGTTTCCCGCCGTAATTTCATTTTTCCTTTTCTTTCAACATCGGGGTAAAATGAATATAATAAGCTAATTTCCTGCACTAAATAATTACACAGGTTTTTTTTTAGCACGAAAGACCAATGTTTTCTAAGAATTAATCTGGTTAATCTATACAGCGTGTTCTCCTGATTCATGGACGGTGATAACTATTAAATTGAAATCGGAGCCGGCGTATAGTTCACATGTTCTTGACCTAGGATAAGGCAAAGCGAGTGCACGTAAATGCAAGGCCATGAAGATCACGATCTGTCTTTCATACATCCGAACAGATCGGAACGATAATTGCAAGCAAGATGTGTTAGCGATGCGATCCTGTCATGCACTTTAATACAACGGTAACAAAACGAAGAGATTTATAATTTAATATAATCATAAAATCCACAACAATCGATTCTGGGACAACTCGTCTTTGAATAATCCGCCGCCGATTCGTCACACGGCAAGAAAGCGAATTCGAGAATGATTATTTTGATCGTGTACCAAACCCGAAATTATTCGAGTTACATAAGAGAAAAACCGAATTTATTATTATTATTTTTTTTTATAATCTAAGTAAGTAGTAAGTAGGGCGTGAAGCACAGGTTATGTGCAACATGTCACAGGCGTAAACATCTGTGTCATTTCTTTATGAAGCACGACATGTCAACTCAAAAAACTTGAGATATAACGACCGTGATTTTGGCTTCACTTCTTTATCCTGAGAAATTTAATGTTATACTTAAAAACAGCACTCTGAAAGAATGTTATTAGAAAAATCAATTTCGCGGTTGAGTCTACCAAACCACAGTTGGTAAACCAATAACCGTTTGGCCTATAAATACTCCACTGCGTGAACTACTCAACCAACTTTTAATATTTTGTCAAGCTATAACGACTAATAAATTTCGTTGTAATGACAGATGTTACTTGCCTTCGAAGGAATTTAATTAAGACGTCAAATTCCAAGGTTATTACTACGTAACAGTTTTGTTGTTACACGTCTGCCAAATGATTAGAGTAACTGGAAGGATGTAGTAAATATTAATGCGGGTAATTACATGCCGAATTTCAAAAGAATTCACTTGTCAGGTGATTTTAAAATAGCAAAGGTCAAGTACTTACTTGATCATCACGTTTTGTATAACGGAGTGCTTTTATTGGACTTATAAGGAGCTCATCCTTTTTACATTTGTGAGCATGCTTCGACATGATTCATGGCAAAGTATTTGGTACGTACTCAACATACACGCATGCACCAAATGTTTCCTCCCAAGGGGTCACAACGTGGCACACCATATTAATATTCTTTGCAAATGACGAAGCCGTAACATGGGAATGAGTTCGCCATGTATTTTATGAAGCACACCGCACCCTCTAAAAAAATGCGGCGATATTACAAAAATATCACCAAGCAACATATATATTTCGATTCAAAGATTGAGGAAATCATTTCCTGTACAGTTACAACGCCGTAACATTAACATACCAATTCTAATGGCAATTAAACAAATTGTAACAGTTTATCGGTGAACTCAATAAATTCCGCAATTCAGATTTTTAACGAAATATGAATATAATCAAATATAGTGAATTTCATTTATTTTACTGATGTGTGAATGTGAAGCAAAAAACTGTAAAATATTATTAGTTCATTGTCTGTAATAATTCCGTACTCTTCTCTCGTTTATGCCGTAATTGCGTTTGGATGTGGTCGTTTATTAAATATTAATTGACGCATAGTTGGTTCGGAGTAATGCATATTCAATGAATTGTTAACAGTCCAGGTTCTTTGACTTAATAAAAGCGCGCATTCCAGACCCAAGAATAAATGAGAGCCCGATTAACTTAAGGATGAAATCAAAATGTAGCAATTTACTCCTGAATTGACACTTACTTTTACACAAACACGGGAAGTAAATAAAGAAATGACAACTTCATTATAACAAATTACATTCACAGAGAGAAATAACAAAGTGAGGTTTTACACAATATTGTGTAAAATGTAAACTATAACAAATAATAATAAACTATAATAGAATCGCAATGAAAAGTTTTCTTCTAAATTATTAACTCATCAGAAAAAATTATTATCGGATATGTTAACATCTTACACAATTTGTTGAATAGTATTGAAATGGGGTGTAATCACGTGCATCTTCTTATTCGCCGTTTAATGCGGATGGCGTATGTGACAATTGTGTTAACAAATATAACTGTTTTTTCTCTGTATAATTCCAAATTTAATTTTTCCTTTCAGAATTTACTTCCTCTGCCTGCTGGTGCCGGAGCAGCTTTGGTGAAGCCAACCAAATATCACTACTACCCTCATAATCAACATATCTATTTACTACCAGAATGTGCTATACAACAAGTAAATATTATAATCATAAGTCAAAATAACGTGTCATTCAAACTTTGCTGTTTCTTTTTTCAGGTGTGCAATGCGGTATACGTGCGATTAAATTGGACGCAACCCTTATGTGCTTGCCCCTCGAGATATCGTGATCCATGCTCTGCAAGTCTTAATTCAGACGACCAACATACCACAGAGCTAACAACAGATCGCTCTTCGGTACGTAATATATGTATAAAATAGGAAAAATATCTACACTATTAAGTATTCAATTGTAATACGAGCTGGTTTTCATTCTTTTTGTCATTTTCTATCTATTTCATTTCTTCGTTAACCGCATCTATGTTTAGTTTGATTTTAATGAAACTTACCTCGAGACAAAATTGATAGCTTCATTGGAAAAGAAAAATAAACGTTTGGCAATTGAAATAGTTTTAAATGGAGATGGCAATCAAAGATAACGAATGAAGTCTGAATTTGTTTTTACCGTCGTTTCATGCAGATGAGAGCAATGCAATGTATTACTGTAATTAATGGCAAGTAAGGTTTTATTATTAACTGCAATGACATGTATTTTGCAGGAATGTTTGCAGTCTATTTATTTGCCCAGTAGTTGGTTTCGTCTTAGTCCTTTTGCGTAACACTTATTTTCCTACGAGAACGCATCGCTGAAGAATTTAGAATGTATAACGAACGCACTCTCAAAGATCAAAAAAAATTTCCTTTTAATTAGCAGCGCAAACCTACTTCTTCAAGTCTACGCAAAATAACATTTTTCTCTGTGTTTACAACGGTACGTTGTTTGTGCAACGAAATATACACGTAATTTGTGGGAAAATGGCGTGTGTATTTTATTTTTGCTTGCTAATAGTGTCAACTTAGAACAATGCAAGTCGCCCACAGAGTCGTTAAAAGCCGCCGCCATCGATTTATTTTAGAGATAAAGTCTTTAAATAACTACTCTCCTCCGCATTCTTTCGCCATGTTTGACTCATTGCCATCTTCTACGTGGACACGTTTATTTCGGGCATACTTTTACCGCGATCACGACCAACGATTTATATACTTGAACCAATAAATTGTTTCTTTGTGTTTAAGCGTAGCTGTAAATAATTGGAAAAGAACGGAAGAGGAGAACTGTACGAAATTATCTTTGTTAATGTCAAAGCAATGAAACGTCAAACAAAAACCCCGCATAATTTAGATTAAGCGCATTTGCACACATAAATATTAATGTTTAAATCAATTAATCAGTTAGTACTTCATCAATATATCTAATTAAATTAACTGTTCATTTTAATGACAAACATGAAACAGCAGAAAGGCATGGGATTTTTAGTTTTTTCGAAAGGTGAATATATTAGCGGAACGGAAAGATTACACATGGTTAAAATTAACTAAAAACGTTTAATAACAGCTTCCACTAATTCACGTATTTCTTTTTAATAATTCAAAGTATAATTAATTGATCAATTAATAACGTTTCGCAGCATATAAATACGAAAGGCTTTGGTTACACATCCACTGAAGCTGTGTAGATACTTCTAACCAAAGAAAGAAGAAAAGCAAGGTTTACGATGACGAATGATGGCGCGGAGAATAAAACGGTGCTACACAACAAATCGCGAGCTTCATTAGTTCGAGCAACAAAAATTATAAACAAAACCGAGAGGTCGGCGAATTAAATCAAAAAGTGTCTGTCTCGCAATTTTTAAGGTTTCATGCCCTTGGTAGCCGTATTATTATATGGTATAATTTGTGCATAATTGCAGTGCGTACCGCTTTTATATGTGCAATTTATTCAAGTCATAAAACCAGAGGATATTATAAATAACGCAAAAGTAATAACTACCACAACGACAAACTTCCTTCGAACCGTCGCGTCGCGTCGTGGAATATGCAAATTCACATTTTTTATTCTTTATTATTTTCAGAGAGCTTTAACACTGGTTAAAACGTGTGAGCCAATTGCAGATATGAGAATTTGCAGGGCACCCAGAGACTGGTCATTGCTGGCGTTGCAAAATATAAGAACAGGAAAATCTCATTACTTAGTTATTTGTCGCTGTACTGATTCCAGTATTTTAGGTAAACAATAGATAATCAAAATCGAGCTAAAAATTAACAATGAAATGAAATTTTCAGAAGGACCTATGTCACATGACCAACCGACTTACGCGAGCGTGCCGGGAATTCGAGTCTACGGCATGATGTGCGTGCAATCGAATGGGAAAAGAAGAGGAAGGCCTTTCAGGACATCACGATCTACTGAAAACCCACCTTTCCCCTGGCATAAAGTCGAAGACTTAACGAAAACTACAATCTGGGATTAAAGACCTGAGTTACTAATTCAATTGTGATTTAGAACGTGCAGTTTGCGAGGCTTTGATTTAATACAACTTTTTTTTTTGCGCAAAAATCAAAGTCGGGTAGCCCTAAGTTAGTTGAATCATCATCATCATCAAAATATGTTTCATATTTTTATGTTTAAATAATCTTACTCATATTACAACCCCGTTTAATATTATTTTTAGATTAGAGTAATTTATTTAGTTTTATAATAAGCAACGACAGTTTTAAAAACTTTCAAATTGTGATGATGAATTCATAAAACGATTTTCGAAACTTGCGAATCAAAAAGGTATTTGCCAGTAAAATGCAAATTCACAAACCAGTCCGAAATGCGAATCCTAATAATGTTTTCAATTTGCAATTCGGTCCGCCATTTTGTTTCCATTTGAACGCACAGAGTCGTACCACAGATAATAGAACTAGACAGATAGTTCATCTATTGTTTTAAATTTGACGCCCCAATTTGGATACATACTCGGTGCTAGTTTGGAGACAGCTCACCAAATATGTGGCGGCGCTACTGTTACAATAGCAGAGTGGAAAATATAACTAACATTTGTACAAATCACTAAGTGGTGTGATGCAAAGTTTAAAAAAGATAATGAACTGAATTTTATAACAGTACGTTACGTTACCGTGTCAAATTTAAAAGAGACATCTGGCGGTAAATGAGCCAATTGACCCTCAAAATTAGCAAAAGGTTTGTGATAATGTTCAGTTTCGAATTTGTGCAGCAAGTGACATCTATTGCATATTTAATAAACTATTATTAGAGTTCCTATCTCGTTGGCTACCTGGATAGACCTATTATCTGTGGTCGTACTTAGATACTTTTAGCAAATAAATGAAAAAACTCCAATAAATCATTTTGGATCAGTAATAAAACATAAATCAAGTACGACTCAGTGCAAGCTCAATTTCATTTTATATATTTAAACAACATTAGACGAATTAATAGGAAGCGCAGCTTGATAATAATTAGATTTGAATTAAACAAAGCTTTATACAACAAAATTTAGTTTATGGTGCAGAGAGGGCCGTTGTGATTATCACTTATTTTAATACAGAATTTGCTTAATTAAAATGACTTTTCACAACGGCCTTAATAATAACAGAAACCGGCCATAATTTATGTGCAAATAAATAGAGATAATAACGCAAAATATTTACAAAACGGAACGATTTTGATCACACTGTATAAACAGGTAATTAGGATTAAACGATATTAATTTATATTAAGTTACAATTTACATTTATACTTAAGACTTAACCCATATACTCGAATACTTTAATAAATTCAAATATATTATTTTACAAGGCTAATATTATCCTTTCCCATGAATCTATAAATTGATTAAAAAAAAATATGACTTACCTAAAATACTGGTATTGACTTGAATATCAGTGGTAAAAATCGGCTCTACAAGTCGTTGAGATTGTTTGTCGAAGGCTTCCCTGAAACCATTTCTAACCGTGACAGGAATATTAATCGCAAGGTTTGATTTATTCTCAGCAGTATTCTCTACGTAATAATCAGTAATAAAAAAGGCACAATTCAATAATGGTTCTTCGCAAATAGGGCCCGCTTGGCAACACATTTTGAATCCGTTCACAATACAATGATCAAAATAAGACCTAGGGTCACCATAGTCAAGAATGGTAAATATATTTGCTCTGTAGTTATTCGTGTGATTAATGAGCAAGTTGACACAGTCACGCATTTTTCCTATACTCCATATTTTACACCAAACCTCAGACCAAAGTCCTTCGCAACTATTAAACACGGTTTTCATTTGGGTTTGGAGTTTACTAATCATGTTGCGTACGTGCTCGTTTTGAAACGTCTTCTCTACTGAAGCACTCTCCATGGCTTGATTTCGATCAACTTTCTGTTGGCGTTCTTCGATTACTCTAAGAATATCGAAGTTATTTTCGATAAACTTAGATATTTTCGAAGGCACCGAGACTAAAACAACTTTTAATACGAATCCCAAATCTGGAATTTTAATTTCGACGCTGTTCACACCATCGAGTTTCTTAATCGGGTTAATAATCGTTTCACGAAGGGACACCATTGGCTTGGAGACATTTACTTCGAAGTCGATAAACTTCGTTGTCAAATCTTCCAGACATTTCGCTAGGTGCACATCTCCAGCGGTCACCAAGACATGCTCACCAGTTTCTTGCATGACGATTTGCACGCAGGAATCGCTTTGCATTAAATGTTTCAAGCCTTGACGAAGTGTGGGTATGTATTTGGGATTAACAGGTTCGATCGTGTTTCTGACAATTGGTTTCATGTAGGATCCAGCTTTAAGAGGTAAGCAATGTGAAGTCGAAGATAAAGTACCTGTACGTATTATGATATTTTCAAGGCCGCCGATTCCGCAGATATTTCCGTAAGGAACTGAATCGACTAAAACCAACTCTCGACCTAATAACATGTACAATTCGTTTATTACTATTTTCTTTGTTTCTTCAACATTTTCAACGGACGGTTCGTGAGACGATTCCAGAAAGTATAACTCCTGGCCTTTTCTGAGTGTACCGCAAAAGACTCTGGCCAAAGCTATTATTTCATTTTCAGATTTAACCTCAGTGTCATCTGAGACTTTCTCGTTAGCTTCAGATTTGTCGTTACTTGTAGGTTCATCCTTTTTATTTTGTTCATTTTTTGGTGGCGGTGGCTGCGTACCCCTTATCCTTCTTGCAGGAATGAATATTTTCGGTTTATTCTGCGACAAACTCTTTTTATGAACTGAAAACATTTTTGATACGTAAACCACTGTATCAGGTGAATTCAAATCCTTAAAATTACTTATCATTTTCAAAGCACATTGATTTAAATCTTCATTTTCGTAATAATAATTACCAATTAAATGTTGAAGTCTACATTCGTTTATTTCACAAGGTGATGGTATAATGTCGTAACATTGTGACATTATTATACCTGCCAAAGGACTCCAAGTTTGTAATATAGCCTTGACTTGAACACGTGGATCATTGTGATTCATTTCTCGAGTTGGATTCATAATTTTTAGTTTGCTCAGGACAACGTTCAGCTTTTCACGGTCCATTCGCATTACGAAAGTAAAATAAACGTAATAAATTGTTTTCAAGCAAAGCTGGGCGAATAGGTTTTCTTTTTTCTTTTCGATTGCTCCAGATTTTATCGTTTTCGTAGCTGAGTCTACATAATAATCAAAATTCCACAACTTTGAGTTTAAACTGTCTATGGTTTCACCAACAATCATATCATTGAATAACTCTGCTATTAATTTTGTTGTTACACCCCATCCGTCTAGTGCACTAGCAAAAATAACGTTACCTTTATCTGGGGAAAATAAAATCGCTTCTTCTTCCTCCTCTTCCTTTTCGATATCATAGAGGCACAATTCTGCTATAGTAGCATTACAGTCTTCGATAATACGTAAGATAATTTTAAATATATCATCTATGCTTTTATGTAGCTCCACAATTAATCGGTCTATCTTGTTAAGAATTAGGATCATTTTTGCGTGTTCTTCGTAAGCTTGTTTAATCGCATCTCGAGTTTGTACGCACACGCCTTCGACTAAATCTACAACGATTAAAGCTCCATCACAAATACGCACGGCAGCTGCTACTTCGGTTGAGAAATCGATATGTCCAGGTGTGTCTATCAAGTTCAATACAAAATCATCCTGTCCAGTGTTTGACAGAGAATAATACAAACTAACAGCGCTACTCTTCATAGTTATACCACGCTCCTGCTCATCTCTTCGATCATCCAAATAACGAATTTGACCGGCAAATCTCTTACTTAATAATCCATTCGTTGCTAGCAGGGAATCGGCTATTGTTGTCTTACCATGATCAACGTGGGCCAAAATACAAACGTTTCGAATCTTTTTCACATCAGCAACGCAGTGTTTTATTACATCTATATTCGATCTGCTCACAGACATGTTTCTGGTTCCAAAAAATAAGTTGCATTAAATAAACGTGGTGGTGTTTTTGAGGTTAAATCTAAGGGACGTCTTAATATAATGCAATACACAAAGTAAAGGGAATCACTTTTAAATTTAAATTGACTACTTCTTCGTGAATTTAATAGAAATTACGAAAGGAATGAGACTTTTCACTATTTGCAAAATTTTGAGGTTAGAAATACTCGGATCTGTCACCGATCAATGTCACCAACGTGTGAAAAGTAGAAATCACTCAAGAGTTACCAAAAAATCCATTTTCAACATAGAAAATCCCTAAAATTTGTTAACTAAAGTCAGGAACAAGTTTTTCAAAATTAATTAATAAAGAAAAATTACAGAGCAATTCATTAATAATAGATATTAAAACAATACAATTTTCTGTTATGTCACCATAACATAACAGAAAAAACAATGTGTAATAAAATTCAAAGAGAATCTAATTTTTAAAAATTACAATAAAAACAAAAGACAATCGTGAATAAGTGATATGTAGAGGTTGAAAGTTTTTCTAGGAGTTTTCGTTTTGAAACGAAAAAAGGAAACTGCGAACAAAACGTGAAAGTGATACAATTTGAATTTGTCAATAAATATTTGTTTCCAATGCCAACCATATTAACAATTTCGAAAGACAAAAACTGTCGCTTTCTTAAATAACCATAACGAATGTTACATCGTTGGGAAGGTGAAACAAACGCCATCTTTTTTCCAATCATGGCCTACTATGGTTTTCATAAAGAAAAACTGATGTTTGTGTTATAACTCAAAAAATAAGAGTTTTACATGGAAAATTTAGTTCAACTGTTTAATTAAGAACATAATTCTGTACATCTTTTGTCTTTGCAAATCAAGAGTGACCAAGCTATATTTAACGAAATTATGAAGCATCAGTTTTTCGAAATATCCAGTCAGCCATGAACTTTAAGAGAAAAACAAAAGCTGCATTAAACTGGTCTCCTAAAACTAAAATATTTAACAGTTCCCATGCTAAACATCGAAAAAACTCACCCTGTATGTATGTTAAATAATGTTACTGTATCGGTAATATTACCGTAACATTACCAACTGTATTTTTATTTATAAAAATTAGATATATCTATATTTAATTAGAATTTTTTGATTTGATACAAATTCACATCAATTTTTCTTTTGTTCTTTCTCCCTCATTATCATTGGAAGTTTAATTTAACGATTGTCTTTTGTTTTCTATCTCTTCCTTTCTAATTGTAAATCTTCATTTTTTCACATATTTTTTTTTTGTTTTGCTCCAGAAATGTTATAATTTTACCGTAAATTTGTTTTCCGTTAATTTTCTTTTCTTTTAATCAAAAATTATTTGTCATATTTCGCTTATTCTTCATCGGAAATTTTCCTTTTTTTTCTCTCTCAATTTTATTTTGCTGATCGTCTCTTGTTTTCTTCTGAAATATCTTTTGTTCCTCTATTCTTCATTGGAAGTGTGGTACACCGATTGTTTCTTATTTTCTATCTCTATCTTTGTAATTGTAATTTTAATTTTCTCTTCACAAATAATAATAAATTATTATTGTTTTTGTTATTAATACTTTTTTTATTAAAACTTTTTTTTTGTTTTTTCTTACTGGGTGTTTTTACTTTGTAAATTTTCGCTTGCTTTTTCCATTTGCCGCTCAGTTATATCTTAAATTTGCCGATCGTGTTTTTTATATTTTTTTAATGAAATTTGGAAATTCCTTTCTAAACTTTTTTGTATTTGAATTTTCACTACATTTTTCCTTTTTTCAATTTTTCACTCAGTTGATATCACCTTCTGTTTTTACTTCCAAAAATGTTTTATATTATATCAACATTTCAGTGTAGTCTTTCATTTGTTTTTTTTTTATTTTGGAAAGGATATTGTTTGATTTTTTCCACAACTTTCTTTTTTTTATTTGTTTCCTATAACAACTGCTAAAATAGTCAAAAATAATCAAACGAAGACTTAAAGCTTTTCCCATTTTTTGGCAACACAGGTAACATTCAAAACCCACCGGTAACAAATGAATGTTACCTTACCGATAACATTGGAAATTTACCGTAAGTCTGATTTAAATTTACATGAAGCGTTGGACGCGTCAAAACATCGGGCATACTCTACTCTCATTGGTTGCTTCTCTTCACTCGTATAGCATTAGCCAGTGAGAGTACAGTAACCCCGAAGTTTTGGCGCGCCCAACGCTCCACGTAAATCCAGCTTAAACAGACGAAAAAGCTTTCTACATGTTTCAACAGATGGCGCTGTTGAGTGTCTTAGGACAACGTAAGTCATTTTTTGTTACCAGAAAGGACTAGCAGTTAAAACTCAATGCTCAATGGATGGTGGTTTTCCAATATATGTAAATCGTCACTAACCAGTGAATCATCCTCATAGAAACAAATGGAGAGGGAATTATGGACAACGTACAACAGATGGCGTTGTTGAATGTCTTATAGTGATGTAAGAATACGGTATTTTAAAATATAAAATATCACAGGGAACAAACTGAAAGTTAGAGTTAACCTGTGAATGATAAACCGGCCCTTAGTGTATTGAAACGTATTATACCATATTTTATCATAAAATGCAGCATTTTATCAAAAATACCGTATTTTATCATAAAATAAACGTAAGTCTGTACGAAATACTTTAAAATGACGTTTGTTTATACCATGAAAAAATTAAACAAAAAATTAAAGATTTAAATAATTTAATAGCGATACACATTACAAATATATATTTATTTATTAACAATTAATTATTTATGTAATAAAATAAGATAAGGTATTAGCTAGAGCACAAGACGCTGATTGACAGGAAGAACTAGATATTTAGAGATTTATTTTAATAATATTTAAAGATAAATACTAACACTAATACTTCTTTTACGTTT
This sequence comes from Serrognathus titanus, assembly GCA_039766575.1. Taxonomy (NCBI): domain Eukaryota; kingdom Metazoa; phylum Arthropoda; class Insecta; order Coleoptera; family Lucanidae; genus Serrognathus; species Serrognathus titanus. The sequence continues at coordinate 4,102,564 of CM077916.1, read as the reverse complement.
GTATGACCGGTATAAATTAATTCTTTGTTAATTATTACTAAATTAGACTTGAATATTTACAACATTAAAATAAAATAAAACACAACGATATTTACAATAACAAATAAATTTAAATTACATGTGAAATGGTGGAGGCTGTTTGATAAATCCGTGGTGTTACAACATTGTGTACCAATTTCAAAAATTTTTGGGTAATAGTCGTTCCAAAATTGGAATGCTTTGTAATTTACCGACGAAACATCGCTCATGTTGAAGCTGCGATCGATGATTAGGATTCCTGGATTGTCTTTGCTGAATTGATCCCATCGAATTGGGTAAGGGATGCTTACCGTTGGGTTTGAAAATTTGGCAAAATTTGTCCAAAACGACATTATTATATCAGACGTTCTTTTGTCTCTATCATCCCATTCTTGTTGTTCTGGAAGTTGGGCCCAGTACGGCATTCCCCAAACATAAATTAAATCATACAAATGGGGCACAGCAGCCCATTCAGGTAAAGCTGCTATGGCAGCTGGTGTACTAGGTTTCATATCAACTCTATACATATACGTATTTGATTCGAACTTACTAACATAACTTGCTTGCAAAAACGTTGATGATCCGTATGATTTTTCGGTGGCCAAATCTATAAGAAGCTTTCTATTTTTCTGTGGATCTTTAATCGGAACAGCGGGGCCATAAAACAACGTAACAGAATCTACAATGAGATTAAAATTAAGCGGGCAGACATCAGTGTCGTTCGTGGCTGGAATGTCCGAATTTACTATTTCAGATATCATCGAATACAAATAATCCTCCGTTGTATTGCTCGACACGTTTTCAGGAAGAGAATCCTGGATGTTCAATGCCTCTTCCATATTTGTGTAACCCGTTAAAAACGGCACTTTATAAAAGTCACCCCTTTCGAAATAATTTCGCGGTAATTCCGGTAAGAATGGCAAAGTGCTATTACTCAAGCCAACATCAATTAGAGGCCTCCATTTAAAATGGGCAGTTTCCTGAACCAATTCATTCCCTGTAATTCGACGTAAACACACAATGAAAGAGGAGGATGGTTTTCTATCACATCCATGAAAGTCAGCTAATTCTTGAAGGACTTCTTCGTCTTCTCTCGTATAACGCACAACAGACGGACTAATAAAGTTTCCACTCATGGCGATAGCTTTAGTAAAAAGCTCGCGCGATTGTGGATTGATCATGTGCAAACCAATACTCGTTGTTCCAGCTCCGTACCCCATAAGACAGATGTTATTTGGATCGCCTTTAAATAAATTGATGTTGTTCTTCACCCACATCAACGCAGCTTGCTGGTCCATTAAACCAAAATTCCCCGGTGCTTCCCCGTCCATACTCGAAAAGAAACCCATGATGTTTAAGCGGTAGGCTATGGTAACCACAATTACTCCTTGTTTATTTACGAGAGTGTATGGATTCCACATGTGTGGACTACCACTGGTAAAATTACCGGGATGTATCCAAACGATAGTTGCAAAACCTCCACGCGGTGCTCCACCTACAAATTAATTCTCCTTAATTCAGGAAAGTAACGTGCATTTGTAATATATAATTTAAGATCTCTCCCATAAGCAAAACCGTTTAGATGATAACTTTGCAATCACAATTAATCAATTTTATGCTCGGTCCCGTTCAAGAGGCATTTCTCTCATGAGCGCTCGCTAGAAATTATACGTTTGCAAAATTATTAAGCCACGTAATAAATGAACTGCAGTCAAAATGATTTATACCCGCGTTAAACACATAAAACTTTATTGAGCATAACTGGCTTATTAAATATTTGTATTACCATACATCATAGTTTGCGAATTCTACGTACTTCCAACAGTCATGCATGTTGGTATATCGATTTCATGCAAATCAAGTCAATCTCGGGCCTTCGTGGAGTTTTATTTAGAAAAAATATAGTTTCAAGTTTTCTTTTAAGGCATAAATCGATAGGTTATTTCTGCATTTGGTGGAATAATTCCATTAATAACATATCTGTTTTTGTCTCTTGAAAATGTTAACTATAAGAAAAAATACTCAATTTTCATTTAATTTATTAAGGAACCATTAAATTACACAAGAGAAATGACAAATGACGTGTTGTTGTATAAAGTTCTTCACATCGTGTAAAACTATAGTAATAGAATCGCGATGAAAAGTTTTCTATAATTTGAAATTGATTAAATTTTTAACTTGTTACAAAATATGGATATGTTAGCATCTTATACAAATTGTTGAATAGTATTGAAGTGGGGTGTAAACACGTGATTATTTGCGTCTTCTTATTGGCCATTTAATACGGATGACGTAACTCTGCGAATAAACAATAAATAAACACGAATAGACTGGCCTGTGTTTGACTATGAGAATGCGTTTCAAGGTGACACATTTTATGATATTGAAATGAAAATCATGTTTATGGTTTTGTATTTTTAATGAAACCCAAAGTATCAAAAGGATATCCGGAGATCCTGAAACTGTGCTTTTCAGAACAATTTTATTTTAAATTGATTTTGATTTATACCACAGTTTATTTATTAAAATTAAACGTGCTTCTGCGAACTCGTGTGTGTTCGCTGCTATCCTGCGGTCAAAGAAGGATGTAATAAAAAATTTACTCTTGTTTGATTGCCAAGCTTTATCTTCTTCATGTTTGGAAAGTGTTACAATTTGATTTTGGTTATAAAGATTTTTTTCCTTAAGGCCGTTTTAGACTACCCTATTTCTTATACAGGGTGGGGCTAAATTATTACAGATTCCTGGGCTCAAAAATAAGACGTTTGAACCCAACATAGCTATATCCAAAAGTGCTTCGTTAAGCCATTATTTTGCTTCAAAATTCTTGAAAAAAAAGTAATTTTTTTTAATAACAAAAGAACGCTTGAACTAATTTTGATGATATTTGGTATGAGGACCTACAGGAAGGCAAGTCACCTTTCCAGATGGTTTTAGTAATATAAAGTGAATATAATATAGTGTGAAGAGCAGGGTTACCACAATACGGATTTTGCTATAACTTTCTTGAGGTTGAGAAAATAACTTAATAATTAATAAGTTTTTAGAAAGGAGCATTCATTGGGAAATTTTTTCGTGTCTTTGTAATTGTTGATAATTCTTACTGTTTCGTCATAAAATAGGAAAGACTAAATGCTTATTGGAAAAAGTAGCAAATGCAAATACAAATGTCTCTTACATGCATAACTATTTTAGTTCCTTAGTAAACTTTTGTAACAGTTTCCAAACATTATAGCAGCCCTGATGAAGGAAATAAATTCTTTCGAGAGTTTGACAATAGAACAAGAGTAAACCCTTCTTTGCCTGCTATCCTGCTAGAATGAATTAATAGATTATTTGGGTAAACTTTCGTTTCTAAATCCATCCAAGGTCCAGAAAGGAAAGACTTTGTGAACTCTTTACTACGTAGGCCATCATTGACTGTTTTATTTATAATGAATGAATTTGTGAAAAATAAAGCATCTGAACGTGAATTCAGTAGAGTGCTGCAGATCTTATTTGAGTGTTTCTAAATTAAATATTCTTTTAACTTATTTTTTAATGTCTATAGATGACTCAAGCCGGAATTTGTCGAATAGTGTCAGAATGAATTTCGGCGTTTTCTAGCCTGTGAATTTCTTCATAAGATCTGCACGTATCAAGACAAGGTCGAACCCATATCTTTAGTTGCCCGAATAAGAGTAAAAATTCGTTTTCAGCGACTCCGAGCCCTTGGCTGTGATCTTCCTTGGAAATGTGTACAAAAATATACTATTAATTGCAAAATTTTCACACAACATATGGAACCAGTGACACAATTTTAGTGATTGTTAACACGAAGTGTATAATTCACATACACAATGTCAATAAAAATATACTTCAATTGGGCAAAAGTTTTATCCTTTACCAAACACTGTGTTAAACAGTACTACATGTAACACACAATTTTCTTAAAAAATGTGTAATATTTTACTACAAACTTAATTCTACAATCAAAATCTGTTTATTGTAGATGTCTTCATTTTAGTAAAAATTTGTAGATATAAATTCTACAGCTGTGAAATATACTTTTTAAAATGAAACAATTAAAGAAACGGTGAATATAAAAAAAAGGTGATCGATAAATTTGGTGTTGAGAAACATGAAATTCATAATAAAGAAAGGAATATTCGACGTGGGGGTTATTTACATGCAAGCGGCAGTTGCCGAGAAATCTCGGCACGCGATTTGCGACTTAATGCAGGGTTTTTAAAAATTTTTCCTGTGAAATTATGAATGGGGCGAAGCTCAATAAATGCACGAGCTTACACGAAAGTTTAAAACAAATTAGCCTGTCAAAGATAAACTGGTTTAAGCTCCGTAGTGCGCATCGTTTTTCTGCATATATTTTCCTTAATTAAATCGAATTAATTAATCACCCTTTATCGGACTGGGAATAGTTTCCAGTTGTATCGCGATAAGCCGAGTGAAATATTTCTTTTAAAAATAGAAAATTTCACTCGTTCTTGTTTATTCCAAATAATTCTCGCGCTTCATTTTACAGATTGGTTAAATGCAAATGTGCAGAGGTAATAATGGACCCTGTGTCTTTCAGGAGGACATTAGTGTCTTGGAAAATGCAATAAATTTTGCATACCTATGCTAAAAACTGGTTAGTTACGTATGAATTCTGAGTTATACGATTCCTGTGATAATAACTTTGTAATTATGGTGTTACAGTTACGTTATTAACATTGATTTAGAATCACTGCTTCTACGGTAGCGATTAGAAATTTGACTTTCTTACTGCGTGAGACGAGGTTTAATAGCCGCAAAGCACGCCACAGACCGGCGTTTAGCGCCGGCTACGTCCGGACTGTTTCTTTATTGCCCACGAAACCATTCCCATAGAAAGTGTAGGTACGAGTTTTCCATTTCAAGTATACCAAGGAAACGTAACGAAGAAACATCAGAGATGACAATCGATATAAATTACTCATAATAATGCTCAAATGCATACATGCAAATATAAAATGTATAAAAAATACTAAGTCGTTATCAAGATGAACTAAATGAAGCAAATAAAGGTGGTGATTAATCATTTCTTTTAACCCCTCGCGTAATATGCATATATTTTCTTTATGTGCTGCTGTAAAAATGAAATTTTATTTGCTTTTTAAATCCGAGATAAAATCACAGCAAGACCTTATAAAAATGTAGATAGGTAAGTGCATGAAATTATAGGTGAACGCTAGAAAGCCCGAAAATTTTCTTGTAATTATAGTTTCTAATGTAATGAATATAAAATTTAGAACATAATTTACAAAATACATTAAAAACTTGTATAAAATTCGAGATAATAACTCCCGACGAAGCTATCAAGCGATTGCGAAACGTAGAGCGATAGTGCAAATTTTAGTGTCTGTTTAAAATAATTTATTACACTCAAGAATCTACTTTAATTATAACAATAAGAATAATAATAAATTAAAATGAGATAAATAAAATAAATGCATGAAAGGAAAATGTCCAATAAACATTATGGTTACGATTTTGCTTCACCTAAAATCAGTAATTTTCTGAAGTCTTACCATATGGAACAAATACGTTCAAATACAAGCAATCTTCATCAACATCGAATTGTAAATTGGATATCAAATTCAAGAACGGAGTTTCTTGTTTCTGGTAATTATCAACAACTTGTAAACAAGCTGCTGCATAATCCGTTGCATTTCTAACTCCTTCCCATGAAGGTAGCGGATCAATTTGCGGAGGTGCGAATCTGAATGTACCAACAGGGGCTTGTGCGTACGGTATTCCGAGGTACGCAATTATCCTGTAGGTCCTGATCATCGAGATTTCTTTCCCGACTATCGTTCCTTGATTTGGAATGTTAACCGAGGGTGGTTCGCGGGCACAGCACGTGCACAAAATAAACAAGCCGAGAAAATTTAGGCGAAACATTGCGCCGAAAACGCCACACTCTCGTTGAAGTTTACGAAGGACTGAGCGCAGAATGAGTCAATGTTCAAACTTAGAACGTATTGCGTGATATCTCCCTTCATCAAGAGTTCATGCAACCCCTATTTGTTGACTGCGATCAATTTGAAATATTTGAAATTGAAAAATCTGCGATTTATTTGTAGCTAGCTCATAAATTATACTTACTTATAAGATCCATTGCTGAGATATTCCAAAAAAAATACTTATTTCGTATAATAAAAACTAATTTACATTATAAATCAAAAATTTATCAAATTCGTGTGGGTAGAACTTAGAGCTACATGGAAATTAAATTTCCGAAAATATTTTTTGGTGCGGAATAGGTGAATGTGACTTTCTGAATAAATAAATTGCCTGTAAATTAATTGGCGAAGAACTAAATAAATTAGGTGCATCACCCTTTTAAAAGCTCTGCTTTAAAATTTTGGAATAAGTATTTCAAAGGTCGGGCCGCCATTGCAACGAGAGAAAGAGTGACGCATGCGTGATAATTAAAAAAATCCTTCGGTTATCAATTCGATGGAAACTCAATAAATAATCTATCTACATGGGTATTCACAAATTAAATAATCAAAATGTATAGGTACACAAAAACAGTTTTCAATCTAAATTGTTATTTACCTACTGTTCGAATGATACGCAGAGAGAAACGACAAAGAGTGAGATTTTACACAATTGTGTGTAAAATTGAAGTGAAGAACTTATTAACGTAATTGTTGAGATTTTTTTAAAAAATTCAGATATATTTCTACCCCTACCTTAAAAAAGTTTACATTTGCTTGTAGCTCCATTTTGGAGTAAAGTTCCACACTTTTGTACTACAACATAAATTCTCTTAAATGTGAAGATGAAGTTTCAACACTTTATTGTATAAACTTCAACATCTTATGTAAAAATTTACAAGAACTCACATCTTTAGTATTTATTGTATTTTCATTTTAGTAACAATTTATAGACATAAATTTTACAGTTGTGTTAACAAATACCATTGTTTTTTTTTTCGTGTAGGTTCTAACTCTTTAATCAAAATAAAATTCTTACGATGATTGCAGATATAATGAAGTTCAAGCGATCCCTTGGAAATGTGATTGTGGTTTTCGAATTCCATTTTAAAGACCTTCACCTTTAGTATAATTAAGTTGTTAGTTTTTATTAGTGTTGTTAAATTACCCGGTAATTTGTTTTTAATGTTACCTTACCGATAATGTTACCGTAGCATTACCAACTGCTTTTTTTAGTAAAAGAATTTAACACCTGCCAATAATTAATTAATTAATTTGATATCAAATAGACATCATTTTTTTCTTTCGTTAATAAAATGGAGTTTTCAGTTTTTTTTTGTTATTTCTCCACTATTCTCACTAAATAATTTTTAAACTTTAAAGTTATGTATCTGGAATAAAGTCTTTGTTCCTTCACTACCATTGGAAGTTTAATTTACCGATTGTTTTTATCTCTTCCTTTGTAATTGTAAATCTTCCTTTTTTCCTTCACATTTTTTTTTTCTCCGGAAATTTTATAATTTTACTATAAAATATTCTTCCTTATTGTTTTTTTTTTAATTAAAAATTCTCTGTCATGTGTCGCTTATCGTTCATAGGAAATTTTCCCTTTTTTCTTTCAATTTTCTTTTGAAATTGCCGATCGTCTTTTGTTTTCTTAACTGAAATGTCTTTTGTTCGCCATTGGAAATTCAATGCGCCGATCGTCTTTTGTTTTTACCTCTTCCTTTGTAATTGTAATTTTTTTTTCCTTCACATTTTTTTTTGTTTTTCTCCAGAAATTTTATAATGTTACTATAAAATTGTCTTCCTTGTTATTTTTTTTAATTAAAAATTCTCTGTCATGTTTCGCTTATATTTCATAGGAAATTTTCCCTTTTTTTCTTTCAATTTTCTTTTGAAATTGCCGATCGTCTTTTGTTTTCTTAACTGAAATGTCTTTTGTTCGCCATTGTAAATTCAATGCGCTGATCGTCTTTTGTTTTTATCTCTTCCTTTGTAATTGTAAATCTTCCTTTTTTTCTTTACATTTTTTTTATTTTTCTCCAGAAATTTTATAATTTTACTATAAAATTGTCTTCCGTATTGTTTTTTTTTAAATTAAAAATTCTCTGTCATGTGTCGCTTATTGTTCATAGGAAATTTTCCCTTTTTTTCTTTAATTTTCTTTTGAAATTGCCGATCGTCTTTTATTTTCTTAACTGAAATGTCTTTTGTTTGTCATTGGAAATTCAATGCGCCGATCGTCTTTTGTTTTTATCTCTTCTTAATTGTAAATTTTTTTTCCTTCACATTTTTTTGTTTTTCTCCAGAAATTTTATAATTTTACTATAAAATTGTCTTCCTTGTTATTTTTTTTAATTAAAAATTCTCTGTCATGTTTCGCGTATATTTCATAGGAAATTTTCTCTTTTTTTTCTTTGAATTTTATTTTTAAATTGCCGATCACCTTTTATTTTCTTAACTGAAATGTCTGTTCTTTGTTCTTCATTGGAAATTCAATAAGCCGGTCGTCTTTTGTTTTGTATCTATTCTTTGTAATAATTGTAATCTTCCTTTTTTTTCACAAATAATAATAAATTATTATTGTTCTTGTTATTGGAATTATTTTTTGATTAAAACGTAGAAGACAACAACGTGACGCGTTCCAACCGGAAGCTAATCCAATCATAGACGATGGCCGCGGAAACACAAGTCATTAGTGTCGTTGCTTTTAATAAGGTTGCAGAAAAATATTAAAACATTTACCTAATGAATGAATACCAATTAAAAAAAAATGATTATATAGTAATATACTAGTGGTTTAAATTTAGGGAATTAATATTAGTATGTTGGTGGTAACTGAAGACTATTTTCATTCGACTTCAATTGAAGTATACTAACCTCAAAAATTGATTTTTAGTTTATTTTAAAAACTCAGATGATTTTCTTATAATGTTGTAGTTTTTATTCGTTTAAATGTTGCCTTTAGGTGTTGCATAGAATCTTCAACCGCATCGTGCTAATAAAATGATTACTCTATCCCAGAGATTAAAAAGACAACAGGAACAAAATAACTCAAATAATAGGATATCTGTCCGGGATAAATTATTAGCACGTGAAGTTCAAGAAATGGCACAACTTCTACCGAGTAATTGTACAGTTTCATACGATAATGTTAACGATTTAAGTTGTTTTATATTAAATGTCAAGCCGACGGAAGGTTTTTGGCAGGACGGTTGTTTTAAATTTTCTATCAAGGTTACTGAAGAATACAACATGGTTGTATGTAATTAATCGAGTGTTGCTTTTTAATATTTTTAATCTTTCGTTTCGTTTTAGCCTCCCGTTGTTAAGTGTCTAACGAGATTATGGCATCCGAACATAAATGAAACGGGAGAAGTTTGTTTGTCATTATTAAGGCAACACAGCGTGGATGGTTTAGGATGGTCACCTATAAGAAGATTAAACGATGTCGTATGGGGGTTGCATGCTCTTTTTACCGTAAGCCATTCGATATTCGGAACGACATAAGTGACGTTGCTAATCGCTTAAATTTTCAGGATTTATTAAATTTTGATGATCCACTAAACATAGAAGCTGCAGATATGTATAGAAAGAATAAAGAAGAATTTCATAAAAAAGTTAGTGAATATGTTAATTTATATGCTAAAGAATGATAAGCTTTTGCAAATATAATTGTTATATAATTTTTACACAAAATTAATTAATAACTCAAATGATATTATAAAAAAAGAATACTTTTAAAGTAAGTTTTTCTGATAACTGTAATACCTACCATTTTTTTAATAAGGATTCAATTAAAACTTCTAGCATTTTTGAAAATTATTTTATTACAATTAGTTTTTTAACTTCCAATAAAAATATTTAAAAAGATTGTTTCAAGAGATATATATATTAAGTAGTATTTCACATGAAGGTACGCGGCTACTTGAGCTCGATGTCGGTAAGATATTAATTAAATAAACTTTGTGATATTTTAAAAATTTACTGTAACCTATTGAAGTAAATAAAGCTGTGAATAATATCGGTCCAAGTTGCCTAATACCTTTTATGAATTTTAAGATGTATAGTAAAAATATCACTTCATTACAGCGGATAAAAATATTGGTGTTAGCTGAAATTCACCTAGGTTTAAGAAAGCTGCGAGAATTCTATTGCAATTTTTATTTATAATTTGCAAATAAGTAAATTATTGTTCTGGATACATGTATAGTATATATCCTAGTACCTATCGTATAAAAATATTTTAAAACGTTTGCAGATAAAAATCCTGCACAACATATATCGCTCATTTGCACAATATACTTTCTTAACGAAAAATATATATATATATATGAAAATAACAAAAATATAAAAAAAAATTATTCAAAAATCAAATGTAAGTCGATTTTTACACAGAAATAAATACTATCACCTTTTAAGATCCTTGTGAAATGTCTTATAAACAACTAAATAATGTTACTATAAACATAAGAAGTGAGATAAGAAACAAGTTAAAGTTTAGGAAAAATAAAGCCAGCTGTGGTAGCATTATGACAGGGTTTCAAACATATTAACAACTGTATAACAAAGTTTATATTTTAACTCCTATTACTGTCTAAGTACTACAGTAACGTAGATTTCAATTCGTTGAGCAGCATCGAACCAATTACCATTTTCTCACAGTTTACTGTCAAAATAACTTCATCATTTTTGGAGGCTATCGTTACAAGAACTAATGAAGAAGATGTTAATGTTTGTCCAGCAAATCTACAAATTAAAACAATTAAATCCTATTGAAAAAAAAAATGCACGAATTTTTACCGTAGTACATCCTGTGAAGACGATTGACACGAAGCTACGTTAGCAGTTTGAAATACTTTTTTCACAATATTATTAGATATACTAAGTTGAGTAGTAACTGTATGTTCGTTCATTCCTTTTAATTTGGACTGCTCTGTGAGGAAGACTGACTCTGGCATAGTTACAGGTCTTAAAAGCTCACCAACAATCGGCTTTATGCACACCGAATTTGTTCCTAAAAATTAAGGGGGTGTCACAAATAATTACCAGCTTCTTTTTTACGATTTTTACCCAAAGAAGACATGATATCAAAATTAGCTGATCTTGTTGAGTCATTAAAATCAATTCCTAGGTTTCCTGGTATATTAAAACCTGGCTTTAATACTCCAATACATGCAAAATCATGCACAGACATTCCACTTGGTAAGTTCTACAAAATAAACAGGTCATAAAATTTTGGTTATCAGCAAAATTAGGTGTACTTACCTTCTGCCCAATTCTGATGTCAGTAATCTCCGTGAGGCAAGTATTGTGAAATATTAATCCGATATTAACCATACTTGGAGAAAATAAATGCGGATTTCGATTATATCTGTATGTTATACTTAAACCTCTACCATTGATTTTATCTAATAATTCTATGGTATTATTTGGTATAAAACACGGCGCTACAACTTGTATGAGGGAGGAAGAATTGTGCGAATTGGAGTTTGTTGTATTAATCGGCGTTAAAAATCCTCCTAATGAGGGAGTCATGACAGGAGCAAAGGCATCTGTATAGTCTAAATCTAACAGTAAATCTAAGTTCGATTTGGGCTTTGGAAATTTGCTTTCTTCAGAAGGTATTGCTTTTTCTTTCTGTACTTGCTCGTTTTGTTCTTCGTTTTCCTTTTTCTCTCCTTCCTCTTCAGTGCTGCTCTCTTCACTGTTAGACGAAGATGCAGATGATGACGAAGTCTCTGAATCACTTGATGACTTACTTCCCTTCCTAAAGATAAAAAGAATTCTACATTCTGTACAGTCTTGAAGTGACTTAGGTAAAGCTTACACTGCTGAGCCACTTGATGCAGAAACTACACTTGACGTTTCATCTTCGCTGGAACTGGCTTCGCTCTCATCGGAACTTGCAACAGAACTACCTGAATCCCACGAAAAAGATTCCTTCTTTTTCTACAAATACCAAATACAGTAATAATCAAATATTGCAGAAATATTTTACCTACTGTTGACTTCGGTTTAGCTTCCTCCGCAATCACAATTGGTTCGACATCGCGTACATCACCAGGTGGCGGATTTTCTGGAAAGGGCGGCAACGGTTCATAGCCAATGGCTCTCATATTTATGTAGTGTGAAAGTGATCCTAACTGGAGTTGCTCTCGATCTTTAAATTGAGATTGCAAAAGCGGAGCTGGTTTTGGAGCCAAAAATATATTGGCCGCGTGTGAAGTAAGTTTGCCGTTTGTGTTTTGGATGAATTGTTTTAGGAGTCTCGCCCTATCTCGGATGTCATAATTCTGATCATATCGAGCTAAATTAAATATGTACTGACATAGTAAGTTTGCTTGCTCGCAATTTGTAATGTACAGCTTCACCGCCAAATTCAATATTTGAAGTTTTACAATATCTTGCTGTAAAAATATACTATTACATTTTAGTAAATTTGTAGAAAATTTGATAATAGCTTTAAATTTTCTTGCTTGTTTTGATTGATATTTTTAATATGAAAATTTACACCTACCTCATCTATAAACGATTTTGCCATTTTGCGCAATACATCGGGTGCAATGCGAGGTACTCCTTTAGAATGTTCACCTAATAACCACAATATCGCTGCTCGAGCTTGCGGAACTGTAATATTGTCTAACAAACGAGCCATATGTTTTACTATTTCTTTAGGTTCAGCTGCCTGCGTTTGTAAAAGCCTCTTTATAACTACTACACTTTCTGCAACTACAGCCTCTGCAACAGAACGTGTAACAACAAATAACTTCAATTTGAAATTCTTACCATCTCTATTAGACAACAGCGTAACCAAACCATTAAGGCACGAATCTGTTATTTCTGAAATTTGACAAGCACATCTTCCAATTGCTTGAATGGTAGCAGCAACAAACTGTTTATCGCTGCTAGATATATAAGTCTGCAATTCTCTTAAAATTATGCTCACATTAGTTTCAGTCGCTAAATTAGTAAGAATATCTAATTTCAGCAATTTAATCCTAGTAGGATCTGACGTCCTAATGAAAAAGCTTTTCAGATATGGTTCAAACATTCCTTTCTTTTGATAACTTATCGAGGCAATTGCGTTCAGTACGATACTCTGCACTTCAGTGTGCGAACGTAGAAGCCTAACCAAAGCTTTAGCGGCGAGGAGACCTTCACTTTTAGGGGCACAATGGTGATATAACTGCGCTACTGCCACAACCACAGCTGCATTTCTCGATTGTAAAAGTGGTTTGGCAGAGCGTAACAGCAAACGATGATCAGGATCTAAAGTTGGAGGTATTGGTTTGTCTGAAACGTCAGAACCAGAATCGTAAAACCGTTTCTCCGCATCGACTTTATCCTGAAATACAAAAGGCGAAGCTAAAAACATCTCACGAACGTATTTCTTTAACTTACATGCATATTGGGGTCGGCAAACTGATTTCGAGCGTAACGAGTGAGCGTATTTAATATAATTACTTGGCCCCATTCATCTACGTCAACAAGCAACGTACATAACTTTCGGTAGACCTGGTGAATAAGATCTACTCGTTCAGGACACACTTTCGTAAATGCCATTACTGCTGACCCTATTACTAAAACTGTTCTATCCGCAAGTAATTTTTGAATAACTATGATTAATTCTGGCTTTGTTTCAATGTCCAAACTATAAAGACGCACAGTACTATTAAGTGAAAAAAAATTACACAACAAATTACCTGTACAATTTTGGTATTGCATGTGCTGCTGTTTTGCGAACATATGGAGACATGTCTTGTGCAGCATCTCGTATTGCTAACATTACAATCGGAGCAATCATACCTACACGTATGCTGGATAAAACTCTTAAAGCACCAGCTCTTATTAACTGATTTGGTTCCTTAAATTAAATATTAAAAGAGCACTTCACACAAACTTGCAAACTAAAAAAATAACTTACTTTTAAAGCTCTCTGGAATGTGGAAATTGACAGTAAAGCAAGATCTTGTTGCTCTTCTGCATATCGTTCTAAGTACACGTACACGAGCTTCTTAACCTCAATATTTTTCGACACCACATTTTTTACCACTGCTGGAAATAACATGGAGGCATCTCTCCCTTTCGCTATCATCTAAAAGATAACGATCTTTTAAATAAGTAAGTAATTTTATTTATACGCATGAGTTTTACCCCTATAATTCGCTTCATTGCTTCCAATTTCAAACTATCTTTGTTGGAATCTAACATATCTTTAAGGTCATCATGCCTGCAAATTTTTGTGATTGAGCACGTAAATTACTTTATCGGGTATGTATATTTGGGCTTACTTTTTTGAATCTGTATGAAAAAAGCCCCCTGAGGCAGGATCAATGGCATATTCAGGTTCCAGGCTACTCGTAGGGCGATCGTTACCGTAGGACACGTTATTCGACATCGTACCAGATGCTGAACTTAACATCACAATTTTATTTACGTATTTATCTTAAAATATTAACAAAGCTTGCCTTTATTTACAGAGGAAATTAGTTTGACAAATGACACGTTTCTGCCACTCCACTTCATTTATTTAGGGTTGCTATCACTTAACACTGCAGTATTCAATGTTGCCAATGTTATAATATTTACAATGCGAAGAAACGTTTCCGATTGACTGCGCTACTGTGCATTCAAGTATCTTCATCTCGTATTATTACACGAGGTTAAAATAAGATGCAAATACTTTGAGTGCAACCAGTGCAGGTGAATCGAAACGCTAATAAACATTACGTAAATAGGGAAGGTGAGTGGTAGCCTCACTCAGCGTCATCAGATTAGGCAATATTCCGCTATTTGGGCTACATTTCTAGATACATTTAATGCTTAAAAGTCTTTTTAGCAACTGGTACTTATATATAAAAAATATATACCGTCAGATGGGGCTACTTTAATCTTTAGTAAATTTAATAAATAAACCTCGCATGCTCTCACGTTTAACTGCGCCCTCTGTGTAGATTTTCTCAAACTAAAAATTTTAACCGCTAAATTCAAATTACCGTTGATTATTTCTTGTTAATTTTCACGCAAAAGTTAAAATTAATTCTTCTCGTTAATTTTCACCTAAAATTAAAAGAGTCTAAAACAAATGTGTGATGATTCATAAAGAAAAACATGATTTTTAGTGACGCCATCTCTACTATCGTTTATCTTAATCATAATTAAAAATTTACTTATAGCTATTTTAGTATTATACTTTTCAGAGAATAATTAATGATAAAAGTTAACTTCGCATAGCTACGCCATATATGAAAATTCAAATCACTGAGGATTGTTCTTTGTTGATTTTTATATAAATGCAAAAAAATATGCATGAAGAACATATTCGTGGCGCCATCTATACATATTTTTCAGAATCTAAATCTCTAAATCAAAAATAATATTAATAAAAACAAAAAACAACTATTTTACGACACCATTTAATAGGTTAGTAAATTTTGTAAAGAAAGAACGATTGTATATAATGTTATAAAAATGTTCTTATTATTTAGATTTTGCGAAAAGCATCAGAAAATCCCGATTTTTTTTTATGATTACAAGGTAATTCAACAACAACCTACACTGCAAACTCTGTGCTGTCGGCCGTCACTTATTGCTATCAATTGTTTAATTACTCAACATTAAATTTCGATATTCATAATTTAAATTTGGCACTTAAATGTCACCAATTCTGGTTGACTTCGTTTTTCCACTTGGTGCAAAGATGGATTAAAATTAGAGTTTTGACACATATAAAAGTGAGATAAAAGTACGAAAAGAAATAGACTAAGCAGAGTTGAATGACGAATTTAGCTTTATGGCATTTTCGAATGAACCGCTCCAACTTTCATAGCGTTTTCGACTGACTGCTCTAAAGCGCTCTGAAAGTGTTGCTCGAAGTGTGATTTACGTGTATGGCTGTGCCAAGCGCTCTGTAAAGGAGCATATCAAGAGCGCTTTGCTTTTATCTGATAGCGTTTTCGATTGATTGTTCTAGAGCAATCTCAATTATTTCCATCTTGTTTTAACCTCATGTAATAACATAGGATAGATATACTCTCAGAGGGCTCTGGAGCAATCAATCGAAAACGCTATGAATCGTGGGTCAGATCAACATCGAGCGATCCGGAGAACATAACCTAGAAAGTTCAATTGCGAAAATAGAATTAACAATTATACGAAATTTTTTCTTTATCAGATAATGAAGAAATTGTCCGATTATTAACAAAGCATGTAACAATGAGTAATATGGTTATTAGGATCGAGTGTGACTTCGTCTTCTGGACAGAAAGATGGCTTTGAACTAAGAATGCGACTAGTCGAATAAAAAAAATTGTTCTTAACCTAGGAAGTTGCTTCGGTTATTTCAACAGATTTTCGTTGTTGTAAACATAACCTACAAAATACCGATATCGCAGCGATTCGTAACTAAACTACCAAACGTGTTCGGTTGATCATTACGTATCGCCTCCAGAGCAATTTTTGTCCGATCAATGACGTCAGTGCATTATTTTCGAGCAATCTGATAGAGAGGTGGAGCGGTTCAGTCGAAAATGCTATCAGATCAAAGCAAACCGCTTTTGATATGCTACTTCTCAGAGCGCTTGGCGCAGCCGAATAAGAAAATCGCACGTCGAGCAACAAAGATAATCACCCGAACACTTTCAGAGTGCTCCCAAAGCGCTCTAGAGCAGTCAGTTGAAAACGCTATAAGTTTTGCAAATAAACGGGTGATAATAAAAGAAATTTTCCTCCAACCGCTAAGATTTTGCCATTTTGGAGAAAAAAATTTCCATCTGGCAACACTGTTTTGCCATTTTATATTATTTACTATAGCTATAGTCGATTTTAATTCGAATTAAGTATTTTTTTCTATTTTATATTTCACAGTTTAGATTTAAACTAAATTTTATTTTTATTTTCTTGTTAATAACCTATAATTTAATGTGCAAATTAATCTTATGTACGTATTTTGATAGTGCGTTTTGCAATTTTTTGGCACAATTTGAGTTTTAAAAATATTCAGTACTTTGAACATTGCCTTTAGATTTTCTAAAGGGGTCGTATTTATATTTACCTGTTTGTGCATTGACCAATATCATAGTCCAAAGTTCAGTTTAGTAGAAAATAAGGTGAATTTGAATTTGTTGTTTTGCAGTAATAGCGTGGTTAGATAATTACGGTTTTGTTTCACTTAAGCTACATTGAATTCAAATTATTTTAGCTAATTAAATATTAAAATTAGTTCTGTGATAACATCTAAGGTCAATCATTTTTTTTTCTTTTGATTAATCAGTAACAAATTTATCAATTTCCTAAGTGAAGTAAACCCAGTTCAGCACGCTCTTTAATACCAAAAATGTTTCGCGTGGCAAAATTTTTCGTTTCCAACAATAAAGTTCAATCTGTGCCCCTACAAAGGTAGGTTAGCTTTTTATAACCTAAATGGTAGTAGTAGTCGAATTGTTACTTTAATATGTAACTGAACTTTGAACATTCCAATGTTCTCAAAGTTAGATGAATATTAAGCATTTAGTTTCATGTAATTCTTTCGTTTTAGACTTATTGCAACTTCATCCGTACAATGCAAGACCGTACAAACCGACGAGAAACCCACAGCACAGCAGGAAGATTTATCTTTTACCATGAATATATTCCGTGGACAACTTGAGACAAGACAAGTATTTCCATATCCGAAAGCTCTTTCAGACGAACAGAAGGAAACTATTCAAATGCTTGTTGATCCAGTTTCTAAATTCTTCGAGGTAAATATTTACCTACCATGGCTGACACCTCTTTTACACGGACAGTTTTTAAATCCCCAAATTGTTAATTTATAAGACAGAGGACAATTTGCTTGTTACAGTGGGATCCACCTAAGAGAGGTTTTACTGTACACGCATTTTTTCTTTTAAAGTTAATAAAAGATTATGTTAATTTAGGAAGTCAACAATCCAGCTAAAAATGATTTAGAAGAAAAAGTTGAGGAGGGTACGTTGAAAGGCCTTTGGGAATTAGGAGCGTTTGGAATTCAAGTTCCCCAAGAATTAGGCGGCTTGGGACTTACTAACACACAATACGCTCGTCTTGTAGAAATAGTCGGAGCAAATGACCTAGGTATAAACCTGTTCTTGTACATAAATTAAATTTTAATGTTATTTGCTTTAGGTGTTGCAATTACGCTAGGTGCACATCAGTCCATTGGTTTTAAAGGCATCTTACTAGTTGGTAACGAAGAACAAAAGAAAAAATATTTACCGCGAGTTACCTCAGGAGAATACGCTGCGTTTTGTCTCACAGAACCATCATCTGGTTCAGATGCAGGATCTATACGGTAGACTAAATGTAACCAACCTAATTTTTCTTTTTAATAATTGTATTTAATCGTAGTTCCAAAGCAGTTTTATCCCCTGATGGAAAGCACTACATTTTGAACGGTTCCAAAATTTGGATCAGTAATGGTGGTTTAGCAGAAATAATGACGGTTTTCGCCCAAACTCCAGTGCCCGACAAGAAAAACCCAGGGAAAACCGTCGATAAAGTTACCGCTTTTATAGTTGAGAGGTCGTTCGGAGGTGTTACTAATGGACCACCCGAAAAGAAAATGGGCATCAAAGCTTCTAATACTGCCGAAGTTTACTACGATAACGTGAAAATTCCAATTGAAAACGTACTAGGAGGTGTGGGTAATGGTTTTAAAGTTGCCATGAATATTCTAAATAATGGTAGATTTGGTATGGCTGCTGGACTTTCTGGTACAATGCGAACATGTACCAAGAAAGCTATTGAATTTGCAACAACGCGAATTCAGTTTGGTAAACGTATTGATTCGTTTGGTGGAATCCAAGAAAAAATCGCCCGTATGGTTACATTGCAGTACGTTACTGAATCAGTGGCATACATGATTGCCGGTAATATGGATAATGGCTCTAAACATTATCATCTTGAGGCTGCTATTTCCAAGGTTTATTACCACTCATTTATTAACGGTAATTTAAATAAAAAACACTGTGTTTTTAGTGTTTTGCATCAGAAGCAGCTTGGTATGTTTGCGACGAAGCGATTCAAATAATGGGTGGCATGGGATTCATGAAAGAAACTGGTTTGGAACGTATTCTAAGAGATCTGAGGATTTTTAGGATTTTCGAAGGGACCAACGATATTTTAAGGCTTTTTGTTGCACTTACGGGTATTTCCCCTGCCACGTCAAGTTTCATACGATTTATTTATAATTAATTGTAATTTAGGTATTCAGTATGCAGGGGCACATTTAAAAGAGTTACAGAATGCTTTCAAAAACCCCACCGCTAATTTGGGTTTGATATTCGAAGAAGCTTCCAAGAGGGTTGTGAGGAAAGTCGGATTGAGTTCTCCTCCATCAATGAGTCATCTTGTGCATAAAGATTTAGTAGCTTCAGCAAATTTACTTTCAAGGGTATTATTTTTATTCATTTAAAAAAATTATTATTAAAGTAATTTTCACTTTAGAGTGTCGATGCATTTGGACAATCAGTAGAAATGGCACTTATAAAATACGGAAGAGGTATCGTTGATGAGCAGTTCGTATTGAATAGATTGGCTAATGCTGCTTTTGATATATATACCAGTGCTGTTGTCCTGTCGAGGGCAACTAAATCACTAAACGATGACGTACCAACCGCAGCGCATGAAAAATTAATGGCTGAAATATGGACTCAGGAAGTAAGAGTGTATTTTGTTAGAATCAGCAGAGATGCGATGCTATAATTGTATTTTATAGGCAACAGATCGCGTGGCAATTAATCTTAAAATTGTTGGATCTGGGAAAAGTTTAGATAGTTTTACAAAAATGACCAAGGTAGCGAAGAATGTGTGCGATGCCGGTGGTGTAGTTCAGTTGAACCCATTAAACTTTTAACTCCAATTGTTTATATCATTTACAAGCTCTCTTCTCTCTGTATAAATTATTGTAATGATTGAGAGCATATGTACGATAACTTTGTTTTATATTTAGAATGTATTTTTTTTAATATACAATTTTATAAATATAAATTAAATATTAAAATATCAGACGTGTGTGTGTGTGTCTGCTGCAATTGATAATTGATGAAACTTCAATTACCAATCGTAACATAAGAACAAAAAAATCACTATTACCCTCATTACAAAAGCGAATGGAGATTATATTACGCTTGCTGTGCCACTGATCATCGAAAAATTCCAAAAGTAACCGAAAACTCATTCGATTTTTATCGATGTATCGTTTGTAGGCTTATATACAAGTGTTTTCAGAAGTTTGGCTGAAAACAGAACCTTGGTATTTATACGTATTGGGCTCAAAAGCAAGTTTAATGTGTAATTTCTTTTATATTCTACTCCAGTCTTAAAAATTCAAAATCATAAGCGTGCACTAATTTTCAATAATTTATTAAACTATTATTAATTTCAAAATGAATACAAAAAAGCCACATTTCAAAACACAGCCTATACACTACTAATCGTAATTGCTAAATAAACATATAAATTCATTGTACACTCAGATAGAAACACAAAATTCGTCAATTATTTTTCCATAACTGATGTCAAGAAACTTCCATATTGCAGAAACTGACCTACCGCAATGTGATAACTTCCATCAAATGCAAATGGATTCTACTAGGTTCCCTCCTGTTAATTCTATCCTCGTTGGTTTGGAGATAAGAGCTTTTAAAGCACATGGAATGTCGCATTTAAATGCACTGTAAAGTCTAAAAAGAGGACGAAACCGAAACAAAATAACTTGTAAAGGTTTTGCTCGACTTTTATGGAAAGGCTTTTTAGAAGATCTTGAGATAATTCAATTCAAAATTCAATCACGTCCTCTGCACATATTTTATAGAATTTTTTTTTTAGAGAAATTAATGTGAATAAAAAATCGCCGTAGTTCTGATGACAAGAAGTCAAAGTTCGTTGGTTCGATCGGACAGCATTGGTTTTTGTTTTTCGCCATCTCATGGCTTGCTTTTATTTTTTTTTTGTCTTACTATGAGGAAATATTGTCATGAAACCGAACGTCTTTTGTTTTTCATTTTTGTTTCTCATCTTCTTATGAAGCAAAACGTCTTGCGTTTGTTTCTCGTCTTACTATGAAATAAATAGTTAAAATTTCTCTACTTCAAATTATTTTTTTTGAAGAAAAAAGCAACTTTAGAACATGATTGGTTTTAATTTTACAATTTGAAAATTCGCACCGAGAATCTGAGACATAAACCTTAGCAGAGATTCCTAATAAAACCACATAAAACATTGCACTCTGAAGACATCTACTTGTTAATAGCAAAAATTCATACTTGATGTGTACTTTGCATTCAGATTTGTAAATTTAGAAAATTTTCTTTAAAATATTCTATAACAATCTTGCACTGCACGTCGCCCTTTTTAATTTTATTAGATTTATGATATTAAACAAAGTTACAGTTAAGGTTCGTCTTCAGGCTATGGGTTCGTCCACAGACTAATCGCAGTAGAATATATTCATTAAACAAATAATCAATAAATAAAAGCAACAGGTTTTGTTTTTCATTGGCATTGTATTTACATCAGGGGAGAAATTGTTTGAAATAAATTTTTCTGTTAAAATAACACTAATTTCAATAAAAAAAAATGTTTATGTAACTGTTTCCACCAAGCAATTTACTTGGGCTAAAGCTTTTGCCACAATAACACCTAATCAATTGTCGTGACCACAATCAAAAATATTTTTTTGCCTTTTCTTTTAACCTTGGATACGTCATCTAGAAAGGAATATTGTGCAACTATACAATCGGAGCAAGCGAACCGCGGCGACACGCTCTTGCAGATTTCACTTGTTACAGAAAATAATCCACTTAAGAACAATCAATATTGAGTTACTCTGAAGGAAAATGTCTCAGGTAGGAGGTCGTGTTGTTATCTATGGAGGCAGAGGGGCTCTCGGGTCCAAATGTGTCTCACTCTTCAAGACAAATAACTGGGTAAATAAGTCAAATTTAATTACAATTTTATAATTGATAAAACGTTTTTATTTCAGTGGGTTGGTTCCATTGATTTATCTGAAAATACAGAAGCCGATTTAAATATCATAGTAGGCCGTGAAGAAGACTTTGTACAGCAGGTATTTTATCATTTCATTCTGTAGGGGGTTTACTTTAAAAATTATAATTCTCGTAGGAGTCGACTGTTTTAAGCTCAGTATCTTCAGCTTTGAACGGAAGTAAACTGGATGCTGTGATCTGCGTTGCTGGAGGTTGGGCTGGAGGAAATGCTAAAAAGGGTAAAAGCAGCAGTCAATAATTTGAAGCGTTTGCATTTAAAAAAATATCCAATTTAGATTTAGCGAAAACATCTGATTTAATGTGGAAGCAAAGTGTTTGGACGTCGGTCATCTCTGCCAGCGTTGCTGCTCACCACTTAAAAGATGGGGGTGTGATTTCTTTAACCGGTGCCAAAGCTGCTTTAGAATCAACTCCAGGTTAAATCTTAATTTTTTTTTTAATTTCAAGCCAGGGTTGCCAGATGTCGGAAATTAGATGTCGCATTAGAGTCGAACAGAAAACGCCTAAAATGACAAATATTCATGGAATTGTTCAAAATTCAAAAATTCAGATTTTTGTAATAATTTACAACCTTTTCGGGAATGTGTTTTTTAAAAAAAAATTAATTATTTCAAATCTTTTGTTTTTCCTTTTGTTTTTCAGTTCTTTAATGTTTTAAAAAATTTTTGTTAATAAAAAAGTTGACGTTTCTGAACTGTTGCGCGAAATCGACGTCTTTTGTTTTTTTTTTTTTTTTTGTAAAAGTATAGAAACAAAAACTTTCGAGTCTTGTTATTTCTGATTTTTTTTCAGTTTTTAGTCATTTCAAATACATTCGCGAACAGTCTCTTGTTTTTCTTTTTGCTTCTATTCTTCGATTTTTTAAAATTTATTTAATTTATTGAAAAGTTGATTACGTTTCTGAACTGCCCAACAAAAATCATCGTTTGTTTTTTTTTTTATGAGACTTTAGAAACAGTTTTTTGTTTCTCCTTTGCTTCTCGATTCTAGTTCCGGTTTTTGATTTGCAGCCGCCAAAATTAAATTAAATGAATTAAAATATTCAAAATTAATGAATTAAAAAAATGCGTACCTCTTTGCTTCCCCAACTTCTTTTTATTTACTTTATTGACATTAATTTTTTTTTATTATCGATAGACTTAGAACGAGATCGTAGTGACAAGTGCCATTTGATTTGGCGGCAACTAAACAATGCGTCAATCTACCGTTGAGAAAAATACAAAAACCAACGCAAATTAATAAAATATGAAAGAGAACTATTTCATTTTATTGATCATTTAGCGCAAAGTCGAAAAAATCATCGAAACTACAGAATATGGGTAGCCCAATTTGCGATAAATCGCGGCATCTGGAAACCCTGTAACCTAAGCGAATACTTGCATTTTACTATTTTTATTTAGTAAGCGATATAGGACCATTTTTGTTCTTTTCTCTCCACCTTTTCTTTTTTGTTCAAGTTTCAATGAAACAGTTGGTATGTTACTATTTTGAAATTAAAAAAATTCCACAATTAAAAATTATTAGTTTGTTTTAAAAAAAACAAGAGGAAAAGTTTCATGTGTTTTTCTAGGAATGATCGGTTATGGCGTTGCGAAATCAGCAGTGCATAATTTGGTGCATAGCTTAGCCGCAAAAGACAGTGGGCTTCCAGACGAAGCATTAGCCGTGGCTATCTTGCCTATTACTCTGGATACCCCAATGAACAGAAAATGGATGCCGAAAGCTGATTTTACCAAGTGGACTCCATTGGAATACGTTGCAGAGTAAGTTGTTTGCAAACAAAATTGATGCCAAATTGATGGCCTTTGCTCAAGGTTATTCTTCAAATGGAGTAACGGAAAAGAACGTCCACCTAACGGAAGCTTGGTCCAATTAATAACTTCCAACTCGGAGACTGAAGCAATTCCCGTCTAAACTTATTTCCTCCATCTAGTAACGTAGCTTGGATTTGAATGTAATCGAAATTCATGTGCTAGTAACTAGGAAACATTCCTCGAGAATAAGTTCGTTGATTTCAATTTGTAGATAGTAAATAAGTAAATAAATACTTCAAACTACGTTGCTGGACTTTCTTTACAGGGTTCTAACCTACTGAATATATATTACGAACAATGCAATGAAACTGGACCAGAAACAACGTAAAGCTTATATTGTGTACTTGTTTTGTACAGGTATGTTCGATTATATTTCTGTACGTTGTATATAGAAGGAAAATGTTTTCTATTTTTATATTTTCATTTATCTTTTGTTATTGTTCAGTGTTAAACTATGTGTCGTCTCGAGCAAATAAAATCTCAATGAAGTGAATGTTTTTTTTTTTTTTTTAATGTGCTACTGATGTAATTCCCCTATGTACAGATCGTGTAATGGTGCAAGTACTAAAAATTACACGCACTGTATGGTTTTATTAAGCAATTTTTGTGTGAGGTATGCAACCAACATTACACGCTTATGTAATAATGAAAACGAAACCGGCTTGCAATGAAACTTCACTGATTAACGCTACTTTCAGAGAATGAATCATAAAATTAATAATTCTAGATTTTTGAAATAATACGGAATGATCCGTGACCTACTTTGTTTTCTTGAAACGCGCAGGATTTTCCCCAAAATTGCCGAAACGCCGGATCTTGTAAGTGCATCCCGTACAAGATGTTGTGAAACGAGAGTGCAAATTTGTGTGAATTACTTTTACGTAACAGATGCATGAAGCTATTATCTTGATTTATTACAAAACGAACAACATTAAAAACAAATTTTTAATATCCCGATTGTTCAAAACAAAATAAATGAACAAAGAAATTCTAATTTGACAAAATGATGCGTTTGACTGGAAGTGATTTACAGAGTTTTTCCCTGAAATAAAATCGCTCGCATTTTTATATTGTTGCATTGCATGCTGTTATGTTGTGGCCTTCTTTGTGGCCTTCTGTATACGCGAGCGTCATCAGTGATGAATATATATTGTCCAACGGCCACTTAGACCCAGTGATATATCAGCTACCGCGGGAATAATTTCCTGTGCGATTTTCCAAAAAGAAGTCTTCGAAGGTGCATCATTCCTGCAGTGAAAATGCTCTGTGGAATATTAGTGCTGGTGTTTGTTGGAAATTTCGCAGGACATTCTAGGGCCCAAGGTATCTCAGATTAAATTAACGTCTTTAAATTGTTTATAATTTACATGCACTGCTACTGCACATACGCAGCTTAGAATTGATTAAGGTTATCACTCTAGATGATTTATTATCTCTTTCCGAAATTAATTGACTTCTAAATCGTGCGCGCTTTAAATTTTAAGTTTGGGTTTTTTACAGTAGATCGCCCAGTTATTTCGCTTATAAAAAATTCTATTGTAGAAGGGGTTCGATGCCAAACACCACTTCGAGATCCTGGTGTTTGCGTGAACATCAAAGATTGTAATGGGCTAATAACTTTACTGAAAACTCAAAGTAGCAACCCCGAGGTGCGCAATTACTTGTTGAGATCAACGTGCGGGTATTTCGGAAAAGAACCGCTGGTTTGCTGCCCCCAGCTCGGGGAAGAGCAAACCACCGCGCCGGAAACCACCACGCCATCCCCGGTGGTGGATCCAATTCCGACTACCACCCCCGAGCCTGTTGAGCGTGCGAATTTGGAAGGCCTTCTTTCGCCGCCGAATTGTGGCAAGAGCAACGGTTCTGACAACAGGATCGTCGGGGGATTACCTGCACAATTAGGTAATTAATTTGAAATCAAACTTTTTTTGTGTTTTGATTCGCGTGGTTTTAGGCCAATTTCCTTGGCTTGTCGCCATGGGTTATCGAAATGCAAATAATCCAAATCAACCAAAGTGGTTGTGTGGAGGCAGCCTCATTACATACAGACATGTATTGACCGCTGGCCATTGCGTTTATAACAGAGCTGATCTGTAAGTATTTTTGAGTAAAACCAAAGTGGTCGGGAAATAAGTAGTGCAATTTATACAAAAAAAAAATTGTTTGTAGATACTTAGCACACGTGGGTGATTTAGATTTATACTCTGATTCTGATGGTGCAAGTCCTGAGGACATCCCCGTGATAAGTACGAAGGTTCACGAAAATTACAGCCCAACAGCCTACACGAATGACATAGCCATCCTCACTTTAGCCAACAGACCGCAAAATCGTGAGTATTCAAATTGAAACAGTTGTTTATAAACAGCCCCGGATATAAATTCCGGTTTTTTCTCCGCTTATGTAATGCTTACACTTACAGTCATTTATTATTTCTGTAGTTTATTTAAATTATTAATACGCGGTTAGTAATTGCGCGTAAGCCAGTGGCGGAATCTTTGGATTACTTAGCGTGTCAAAGGTTTAAAAAAATACCAATACTTTCCTTTTCTGCACATACTTGTGCGTCTCAAGGATTTAGGCCTGACCTAGTTTGAAATTGAAATACGATACTAATTTAGCACCAAAGGTAAGAAGTCGCGACGTATAATGGAGTCATTTAAATACTCCGTGGGTGTCCGGTTTTATTAATAATAATAAAAATCAATGTTGTAATTTGATTTTTACGAAACAGAATCATAAAAGAGTTCCAATTTTTTTTTATTTCAGCTGCGGTTTGGCCTATATGTTTACCAACGGAAGAACCACTTCGTTCCAATCTCTTCGTAAAATATCTACCATTCGTGGCTGGATGGGGCTCCATATATTTTAGTAAGTTGAATCATGATATGGCACACACAAAAAAATCGTTTAATCATCATCGAATTAGTGAATGAAGTTAATGTACGCTGATGTTCCGGTCCGATGATGTTTTTGAATGAGCGTAATCTTGGCTCGAATTAAAAAATAAAAATCCCCGGCCGTTTATTTAACAATAAATTATAGACTAATTTGCCAAGGCCGTAAACATAAAATTATGTTTTTTTTTTTTATAAATTTTAGATGGGCCATCAAGCAGTATTTTGCAAGTAGTTCAATTACCAGTTGTTAGCGTCGAGGATTGTAAACGTGCTTTTGAAAATTTCACGGCGCAAGTAATCGATGAAAGGGTTATATGTGCTGGTTACATCAGGGGAGGAAAAGATGCTTGTAAGGGTGATTCAGGAGGTCCATTGATGTTGGGGCGTAGTACCAGCGGTGATGCTAACCCCACGTTTTATCAAATAGGAGTCGTCTCGTACGGTTTCAAATGTGCAGAACCAGGATATCCAGGTGTTTACTCAAGGGTCACAAATTTCCTCGACTGGATAACACAGAACCTAAACTAATTAACAATGTGCGTTTTTATTATTTATAATATAATTTTTATATGTTTGTTACCGGGTTAATAAAGCAAATTATTTTATTTTTCATGTTCGTTACTGTCGTCACGCTAATTTATTTAAAGAAATTATTTACGTTAATCATCGCCTATAAATCACACATACATTACACAACAAAACGAGTCATGAATTTTAATTCATTTCGAACTTATTCTTGTGCAACTGAATGTTTAATATTGCAAATAGCAACTGAGTTTCTTACGGAAAGTGTTTTTCCGTGAATGTGAAAAGGAAATGTGTACGTGGTGCCTTCAGAAAAAAAAATCTATGACTGCGAAATGCCTTGACGTTTCCTTGCAAGTGTGAGTCACGCCCAGTAAATACAGCTAATGAAATATTTATTCTTTAAATCCGGTTTCAGGATTTTATAAAAATAAAATGAAATTTATTCTGAATGAAAAAAAAAGTTTAGGCAGTGGCGGCTCGTGAATATTCGCAGTAGGTAGGCAACATTTGCAAAAGCAAAAGAGGGTGCAACATTTTTTTAAATGCGTTTCTAAACGAATATTATCATTACGATAATTGATTCATTTGTTGTTTTTACGGGATGCCCCAAATCACTGGAAAAGTCGATAATTTAAAATTATTTCCAACTACACAGGGGGGTGGTTCGTTTAAAACTTACAGACCCAACTTATTATTTTTTTAAGTGGAACACTCTATATTTTATTGCTGTTTTGGTCAGCCCTTGGAGAGCTGATGAAAATAATATAAAAAAACCCACATCGTGTTCGGGTAAATCATAATAAGCTCAAAACTTTTTTTTGTATATAGAGGTTGGGGAATCTTCACGAAACTTCACCGACTAAATCAATGTCGGCATAGTGTTGGATTTATCTGGAAAGTTGGCCCAGACCCTTTTCCTCTCTTCAGCAGACATCCGCCGGTACCCATCCTTCGACATTTGATCAAGCAACGCAACGCATGTCCTCCTAGCCCCTCTAATTTCCTAGTGTTTTTAGTTCTTCTTTACATTTGGCCTTCATTATGCTGTTTAGCATGTTTGCAATTCTTCCCCATGCCTCTTCACTTTCCATTATGATGTTTATCTTTTGAAATTGTTTTCATGCATTCCATGTTTGCCCGTGCTCTCTCCCCTTTCCTCTCTTCAGCAGACATCCGTCATCCGACGTCGGTACCTACCCATCCTTCGACATTTGATCAAGCAACGCAGCGCATGTCCTCCTAGCCTCTCTAATTTCCTAGTGTTTTTAGTTCTTCTTTACATTTGGCCTTCATTATGCTGTTTAGCATGTTTGCAATTCTTCCCCATGCCTCTTCACTTTCCATTATGATGTTTGTCTTTTGAAATTATTTTCACGCATTCCATGTTTGCCCGTGCTCTCTGTGCTTTCCATTTTTGGGGTATCGGTTGGGTCTGCTTTTTTATCTCCATCAAGTATTTGCCAAACGCCCCGTGATCAGTCTTATGCTACGCCATTCTTAATGAATGTTTGTTCCAACTTTCCTGCCATCTTTTGGTTAGCTCCTTCATTGCATCCTGTCTAGCTTGACGTCCTTGCTGGTACAGTTTCTTTCTTCGAATTTTAGTTTGATGGGCGACGTTGCTGCAATAACCAGTATGGCCTCGATGGGCACGGTCCTGCAATTCTTATACCCATTTTTCTATTCGGTTTTTCTAGCATCCTTTCATAGTATTGGTATTCTAGGGCCTGTACCCAAACTGATGCCGCATACAGGATGATGGGTGTTACGCCCATAGATAATACGTTCCTCTTCTGAGGATGTGCACCGCCGCTAGGGCAGTAGGTCTTTATATGCCTTGTCATTCGGGTTTACCCCTAGATATTAGATTGTTGCCTTGCTGGTGATCTGGGCATCGTTATTTGGTTCATGTTTCTCTTGCTGGCAAGAATTACTATTTCGGTTTTCTGAGCTGCCAGTTTTAAACCCTTTCCATCCAATAATGTGTTTACCTTACTCATCGCATATAACGCTCTCTGCTCTAACAAACTTGTCATTCTTGCCCCTTTATCCAGGTATATTTGATTACTAGCTTGCTAGTGATTTGGGCATCTAACATCTATCGTTATTTGGTTCATGTTTTTCTTGCCGACAAGAATTACTATTTCGGTCTTCTGAGCTGCCAGTTTTAAACCCTTTCCTTCCATTAATATGTTTACCTTCCTCGTTGCATACAACAAGCAGCTCGGTGCACATACTATTACTTCCAAGTCATCTGCATATGCAATGAGTGCAATCCCCTGGCCCATGTCCACCTTTAGTATGTCGCTGTAAAGGATGTTCCACGGGGTTGGGCCCAACACCGACCCTTATGGAACTCCACAGATTATTTGTTTGTGTGTACCTGCTTGCGTTATTATGACTTGGTCTATCTTGGATCTATATATAGAGTGCTTCTATGATCTTCTTCCAAGGGGGCGTTCTGCACATCTAACGCAATCATTATTCAATACTGGCGGTTTTGATACGCAACTCTCTTATTTTTTTTGTTATTTCCATTACCCTAGTCAGCGTATGACTTCCCAGGTCGAAATCCATATTGGTTTGTGTGCAGAATTCTCTTATCCTCTATCTCTTGTGTTAGTCGGTTTTTGATTAAGGTCTTCAATAGCTTGCCATTACGCCCAGTTATCTCCATTACTCTAGTCAGCACATGTATAGTTGACTTCCCAGGTCGAAATCCATATTGGTTTGTGTGCAGAATTCTCTTATCTTCTATCTCTTGCGTTAGTCGGTTTTTCATTAAGGTCTCCAATAGCTTCTCCATTATGTCCAGTAGACATATCAGCCGATAAATTGTGTCATCATCACCACCCTCCTTTTTTGGTTTTTCAATTAGGACCAAGGTCGCCTATTTCCAAAACTTTGGAAATCCACCATCCTTAATGCACTTATTCATAATGTGCAGGAAGACTTCGGTATTACTGGAAGCGGCCATTTTCACTACTTCAGGGGGAATCTGGTGTGGCGCAGGAGATTTCTTTTTTCTCATTTTCCTGGTGGTTATGGCCAGTTCTGTTTCAGTGAAAAGTTCCATTTCGTTTTTTACTTTTGTTTTGGGCCACTTCATTATTGTGGATGTGGGGAAGACTTCTCAAACCCGTGAAAACTAAAGTCCAGACCTGACACGGCGCCGAACTTATGTGGGTACCCATGTATATAAGTTCGAGTACTCGTGCCAGTTTGGATACATACCCGTATAGTTTGGATATTTCAACATAAACGGATAAATAAATAAATAAATAAATAAATGAATTCTAGGTTGATATGAAAAATGAAGATCCTTTAGAAAAATAACTAGAATATATTTGTCACTTGTAAAATTTTGAACAGAAAGGATCACAAAGAAACGATGTAAGTAGCAATAAAACCCATTTTTGCTATTGCAAGTTTTAAGTACAGTTAATTGAATTTAATGAGTCATTGGTCAACCATTTTGGCGTGTTCCCGTGTTTCCATTGATAACGGCAAAATCGCCGGCGACATGGCCAAGGCAGGGTTTGCAACAGCAATGATGTTGTCTCCACTCGCGGCGATCACTTGTACTTTTGGAGAAAATTTGTTACTCTCGTCGGTATCAGTCTGTTCTTCTAAGGCATTCTGTTAATAAAAGAAAGGATTAAGTACCAGGTGAAAATTTTCTTTTAGGTGGGAAATCGTACCTGGCATGATTTACCATCAGCTCCATAGGAATCTTGATCGTTGCCAGCAACCTAAAATCCACTCTCCACAATCCAAATTATTCACAAAAAATTTTTTTGGATATTACCTGACAGGGAGAGCTGGAATTACTGTACGAAAAATGAGAATCCGTTTCGTCATCCATCACAACTGATGAAGTCCGTCCCAAAGACTCTCTAACAAAACAAAATCATTTGCCCCCGTCAGTACCAACAAAAAGATAGAATTTTAATTACCTCGTTGATTGTTGGTGAGATTTATTGTGATGCTGAAATAAAACGTGAAGTGATGATCTTGTGACGGAATCGTCAGAGGTTTTTTCCTGAAAAAATCGTTCAACAAATGACAAAAATGTTTCGTTTTCAACAGATGAGATCTATTAACTACAGGTGAAACCTTGAATGTTATTTATAAGCGTGCAAGCAAAAGCAATGCGTAATCTTACCTTAGTCTTGAAGACCTGTACGCTAAAAAAAAAATCAACTAATCATGTTTTGTATATGCATAAATATTTAAAACTGACTTTAATACAAAAATCGTTTAATTTTATTATTGTGGAGGGAATTTTTAATTTACTCTAAAAGGAACCACGTATTTTTGGAAGCAAAAATGGTTCATGAATAAATTTGGAATTGTAATAAGGATTAGCGAGCGACAATTTTTTTCAAATTTTCGATGCAACTGAAAATTTTTAATATTACCGACTTGATAAAGATTTGGTTTTTGCACTAAAGTCGGCTTATTGGTTTTTCTTAATAAAAAATATTAAAATAAAAAAGACTAGCAATCGATTAGAAGAAATTATACGTAACTAATGTAAATCCATAAGGAACTTCTTACCACAGAAACGAATCTGTACAACTGAAGACGCAAAGCGGCTTAAGGAAGCGAAAAATGCTAAAATTCAGCGCTGAAAGCAAAAAAAAGCGTTTTTAATGCATGCGAGCTAGGAATGTAAGCGTGGCGATGGTTTCGAAAAAAGAAATCAATGAATTAGTAGTTTTGTGTGGTGGTCGTAACTGATGGTGAGGTGTGTTGTTTTATATGGGGGCTGACCTGCCTCTTCTGCCCTTGCTCGTCCGTCTCCGAGTCAACGTCGAGCTTTTGGCGCTTAATTAAAGGAACTACTTCAGGATCAGTGTTTGGTATCCGAGAACCGCTTTTCCCTGACGCCGAAGAACAAATAATTTCCAATACGTCCCTGTCTTGACTCGCATTTCTATTCACATACATAGACGAATATCTAAAATTTATTATTATCACCATATGAATCAAATTACTAAGAAGAACAACTCATTTGAATGAAACAGAAATTCAAGTATGTACGCAAAAAGAACAAATGACTAAGTGTTAACAAGTATTTTTAGTAAGTAGCAAATACTCACTGTACTTTCGAATAATGGCAACCGGAATCTTTGACGACTTGTCTGGCGAGCGGAAAAAGCTCGTCCCGTCTTGTCAAAAGGGCCGGTACAAATCTACAGATTTGGGCAGCAGCTTCATTCACGGAAACTTCGTGTAGAGTCAGCGGCTTTTCCGGTCTTCTTTTACAATCGAAACGGCCGTAAATTGCGGCATACCTTCGGATTTCGTCCATTCGGCGAGGATCAGTTTCAGGCATCGACATCACTAACTATAAAAAAAAATTTCTAATAAATAATGTAAGAAAAAGTTCAAGAGAATAGTTGAATATTATTTAAATTAATTTTCAAGCAGTGTCACCTAGCGTTGGTTTTATTAAAATAATAAATAGTGAAAGGCGCCTTCTACGTTTGCAGCTATCTACTTTCTGGGCGGTTGTTAAATACCTCAAGCTCCTTGCACATTTTTTTCTTGGCGTTTTGTGGCTTGGGTTCGAATTGAGGTAGATGTTTGCTAAGGCGTTCTGCAGCGGCAGCTAATTTTAAAATTTGGGAATCCAAAAGTGATGGAGTAACCTGCAACGAAGTGGTGTGTCCAGGACTTGAACTGGACGATGGTGGGCACGATGGGGTGTCTAATGGGGAATAAGGCCTGCAAAGTGAATTCTTAGATTATGAAATAAAGGCGTTTCAAAAGATTACCGTTTGTTAATTGACAATCCAGGTGATGTAATAGGAGGGAGGGATTCGCCTGGGGATGGCGAGTAAACGCTTCTGCTGGAATCGTTGCATTCCAAAGAGTAATAACCTCCCGTTACCCTCGGGCTTGAAAGTTCGATTTCGAAGTCGTCGCCTGGGAGGAGAGGGATTTTGAATTTCGATGGATTCGTGACCCATTCTTGCAGGGATTTTTGCAGCCTTCGGACGTGTAGGGGTTTGGATGCCATACCAACTAGGGACATTATTTCCAAAAATTCTTCTTCCCCAGCGTCGCATAACTGTTGTACGTCATCACCTCCCATCTCCAGAAGGGTGTCGTAATAATATAATAAAGATGCGTTCTGCATTACCCTATACAATTGTAATTCGGCCAAGTTGCTTGGAAAGGACGTTGGAAAAACTGCAAGTACAAGAAAAACATGTGTTCTATTTGCGCAATGGCGATTTAAATTAATTATTGCAACTGCGGCATTTTCTCTCTCCAGCCGACAATTAGTCGGTCATCCCTGACCTCCTTCACTTTTATCGATTCTTTCGTTGCATTCTTTTATGTACAGTTTACTCAGATGTCGCGAGGGCATGCGCGCCTCTATAAAACATTTAAAATAGTTAATTTATTTCGTCGGTTAATTAGGACAGATGCAGGACCGTACTTCCAACCTTTCCAAATAAATAAGTGCGCTTCCGGTCGCACCGTCTTTTTTTCCCTGGCCCGTACTTCCGCGACTTTTATAAATAACACTGACCTTAATGCAAAATAAGGGAAGCAAATCAATAGTTACGACTGTTGCTTTTGTTTTTGTTGCGACCAGACTTTATATTTCATTCCAAACTTTCCGGGAAGTCTCTTCTTTTCGAATTCTTTATTACTAATCAATAACACATATGTATTTGCCAAAATTTTGCCGTGAAATCTTAATGCTGATATTTCTTGGAAGCAAAAAGAGAGAACCAGACAGCTGTGTGCACTGATAATATTCAAATTTACTCTACGAGATGCTTTCTATAAATAATGTCGGAAAAAAAGAAACAAAAAGGATTATAAAGAAAACGAGAATGAAGGGTCTTTATCTTAAATGAAAGGACATTTCGTTTATCGTGTGAACTACAGAAAAAAACCTTGCATAATCAGTCTCTTTAATATGCAAGGACACGATATGTCAACATGACCAAAGGGTTACGTATTCATATGCCAGTGCGCCCACTATAAAAAACCCAGGTACATTATATTTGAAAGGAGCGCTTTTTTTTGTTTTTTCGGACTCGCGGAAGACTTAACCCTTCTGCCTTTCTCACACCGGCGAGATGCGCTACCAACTTTTTGTGGTCAATAAAAAATTACGAATCTTTTTTAATTATATGCAGAAAGTAATGCGTCCACAGGAAAAAAAAATCTCCTGCTCACAGGTATAAAGGGTAGGGTAACAACCGAATTCGATTGTAATTCTTAAAGGGTGCGGTCAAACCTAGCTTTATTTTATCCTTGCGGGAGAAGGAGGAGCCTGAATATATTTATTTTACACTGCAAAATACTGCTTCACTTCTTTTTTTTTGTATAAAACGCCCTGCTTATATCTAACAAAGGATTTATTTCAAGGATTTTATAATTAATACAAGGAAACTTATTTAATTATATTCACAAGTTTCAGAATTAAATGAGAAAAAGCGCGCAAGTCCATTATTTAGAAAATGTTTAAAATTCGTTTACTATTAAACATACACAGAGAGAAGTGAAATTTTAAACAATATTGTGCAAAATGGAGGTGGAGAACGTATTAACATGATTGTTGAAAAAGGTATAGCTCCATTTTGGAGTAAAAAGTCTAATACTAATTTGACTTTTGTACTACAATAAATTCTCGTAAGTGTGAAGATAAAGTTAATTTACTACAACAGACTGCAAAGATTTTATTTTCACATTTTGTTGCATAAAACTATAATAAAATTACAATGAAAAGTTTTCTACTGGGTCATTTTTAAAATTCTTAATTGGAGTAAGCCATGACTTTTCAAAAGTTGTTGGCAATTCTAGCAATAGACAATTTAAATTTTGAATTAAGTCTTGTTAAATAATTCGAATTTTCTCAACTTTATTTTTAAAAATGTTCTCTTTGGAGCAAAAAGTTTTTCTTGCCGAAAGCTATTTTAAAAATGCCGAAAAAAATGAAAATGGTGAATGGAAATATTCTATTCCGGCTTGCATCGAAGATTTTAGGGCAAAATTTCCAGAAATCCGTGCAAATTACAATGACCTTGCTGCACAAATATGCCAAACAGTTTCTGCATTCCGAATCAGAGGTAATATTAGGAAGTAGTCCTCCTTTGAAGAGAACTCCCGAAGTAGTAGAAGACGTTCGGGTTCGAATGCAGCAAGATTGCAAGATTGGCCCAAGAAACAAATTTATCTTACTCAACTTGCCACAAAGTTTTAAAGAAAGATTTAAATTTATTCCCCTATAAAATAACTGTTGTTCAAGAACTTTCATTTGTCAGGATACATTAACAACCAAAACATAAGGACTTGGCCAAGTGAAAAGCTTGAAGAATTCATTCAGCATGCGCTTCGTCCAGAAAAAAATGGAGTTTGGATGGCTGTTTCTCTTGGTCCAATATTTTTCTCTTGGTCCAATATTCCAATATGGAATAACAAATGCTCAAAGATATCGAGAGGAATCGCTTCAGCCTTTTGTCAATAGTCTGCATGATGATGAGATCCAGTATGGTTTTTTCCAACAGGATAATGCAACACCTCATAAAGCACGTGAGAGGCCTGACATATTTGCGAGAAGTTTATGATGATCGCTTAGTTGAAGTAAAAGAACACCAACAAGTAGTCATTCAATCCAACTGATTTTAATATATTATATTTAAGTGGTCAAAATAAGTAAACGATCAACGCTCTATGCATTCCCTAACACGTCGTGGCATTGAGTTGACGAGGTTATCAACTTCCTCCTGGGGTATTTCATTCCATTCCACTTGTATTTGGTGTCGGAGCTCTTCCAGAGTCTGTGGAGGACGAAGTAAATGGCCCAGTCGTCTGCCGATAATATCCCAAACATGTTCTGTAGGGGATAGGTCAGGAGGTTTTAGAGGCCAAGGAACAAGGGTGACTCCAGCTTCTTCAAAACAAGCCATGGCAATATGCGGTCGGGCATTATCTTGCTGAAAAACAGGGTTTGGTAAGGTATGAAGGTACGGAGCATTCATGGTTCCCCTAATGAACACCAAGGGTAATCTACTACCATACCCAATTGCCCCCCACACCATAACTCCAACAGTTTGGTTTACATGGCGTTCCACGAAAAACTGTTGATGTCTCCGTTCTCCACGTCGTCTCCTAATCCTTATTTGACCATCGCTCATATCCAAGCAAAATCGAGATTCGTCACTAAAGACCACCTGATGCCATTCTTCATCACACTGTAACTTTTCTCGGCACCACACTAACCGTTGGAGGCCAAGGGACAAGGATGACTTCAGCTTTTTCAAAACAAGCCATAGTAACCATGGTAAATGCGGTCGGGCATTATCTTACTGAAAAACAGGGTTTGGTAAGGGATGAAGATACGGAGCATTCATGGTACCCCTAACGAACGACAAGGGTGATCTACTACCATACCCAGTTGCCCCCCACACCATAACTCCAACAGTTTGGTTTACATGGCGTTCCACGATGTCACCGTTCTCCACGTCGTCTCCTAACCCTTATCCGACCGTCACTCATACCCAAGCAAAATCGGGATTCGTCACTACCTGATGCCATTCTTCATCACACTGTAAGTTTTCTCGGCACCACACTAACCGTTGCCTTCTGTAGTTAGCGGTGAGTGATAACACAAAGTGCCCAAAAGATCTAATTAGCCTGTAGATGGTTCTAGTGGTTATCCTTCTGCCTTCTTCTCCAAACCATTGGTCCTGCAATCGAACGGATGGTCGAAAAACGGTCCCTCACAGCCAGCAGTCTTAGGGGACGGTCTTTTTGACGGGGCCGCCATAAACGTCAGGGCTCGTTGTTCTCGTCTTTCCTCAGACCAAACATGACAACAGTTTGCCATAGCTGACACAGTTTTGTTTAAACGAGCTGCAATTTGGTGTAAAGATAAACCCCTTTCTCGAAGGCCCACTACTCGACCACTCAAAATCATTTAATTGTCTAAAATTGGGACGCCGACGAATTCTGGGCATTTTAAACAATACGCCAAACATGTCAAAGTGACATAAATCAACTGACCCCCACATATTGCGCCAACTTATTCTTCAGCATAAAAGATAAGTTTATTTTGGTCACCCACAACTTTTACGCAAAATTTGGTTGAAAAATAATAATTCATTCCTGGTGTTCTTTTACTTTTGTTAGTCAGTATACTTACATTTTGTCTGTAAAATTAGTTTGCATAATTTATTTTTCTTAAAAATATGTAATATTTTACTACAAACATTATTCTATAGTCAAACGTAAACATTTTCTATTTATTGTAAGTGTCTTAATTTGTAGACATAAATTCTACAATTGTATTAACAAAAACCATTGTTTTTCTCTGTGTATACTTTTGTATTAAATTTGATGCTAATGCCCTTAATTTTAAAGAAAATAGTTGCGACTCCTGTACGTCCTCATTATTAAAAAAAAACATAAGTGACTTGATTTTTTTTTCAATGATTATATTTGTGTTCTATTTCAGCTGTTTCTGAAGGATTTCCCCAAGAACGACTTTGTTTGATTATCAAACTTTGTTTTAACTTTCAAGCTGTAATATCACCGATCACAAAATTAAAAAAAAAAAACTGTAATAAAGATGAAGAAATATAATATTTATGTAACTTTGTGTATTGCATTACGCACGTAATGGGTATCGTATAACGAAAGCGTTTTTTTCTCTTCGTTTTTCTTTTTTCTTTTTGTTAGTCGAAGAGTTTCGTAAAATACTAATTGAAGTATAATTACGTAAAAACATAAAAATAATTGTAGGACTGGAAGTTTTTTTTTTCTTTAGCCGATGATCTCTGAGCATTTGAAGTGCGTTAACCCAAGGCTCGGAACAGAACACCTTGTAACAACATAATTTTTTTATTTGTACCTAATATAATTTTTTGTAGACGTTAAGATCCAATCTAACCCAAACAATAAAAAGCGGAGCAAGTCTACTTCGAAGACGAAAACAAAAGTCGAAAAAACAGAACGCATCCTTAATATCGCGTACAAAAACTGGTTCCTATTAAAGTCTTTTTTTCTACCGATACGGAGATTTTTGTGTGTAGACAATTTGCAGCTACGGTTGCGTTACGAAAGCCCATAAAAAAGCGATATTAACATAATTAAATAACACTATAAGTTTTTATTTAATATAACAACGAAACTACGTAATAATTGATTTTTTCCGATATCGCCTTTTCAATCTGAAAGGAGGCTGACGAAAAAAACCTAAAATAATAAAGAACCGCTACGATTTATACGTGATTTTTACTGGTCAGTGTAAATTATTTTTCAGCAATTTCAATTCTAGTAAATCCGTAATTATCGAATTCCGAAAATAGACTTTTTGCCAGAGAAAAAGTGTGTTCGTTATGTAAGTAATTAGTTTTCGAAGAGTTTTTGTGCGTTTCTTTAAAAAAGCGTTCTATTAGTGTACCGCAAAACCTTCGAGAAAAAAAAAATTGTACACATTTAATACTTCGAAAATGTCAATTATTGTTTACAATGTTACGCTCATTTATATTTAGACAAACATTTCCGCAATGACTACACAATTTCACTTTAATATACGGGGGGGCAATCGAAACTTATACGAACTCGGAATTTCGCATTAAAAATTCTTTTTGCTTGTAAATAATAAAGTTAAAACTGAATATTGAAAGTAGATAAAGCCAAAACTCATCTCAACTGCGTTGTTGTCACATTTATCAAGATCGTTTAACAACGATATACTAAAATATACATAGAGAAAAATTTTGCACAGTATTGTGTAAAATTGAGGTGGAGAAATTTTTATTAACACAATCACTGAAGGTTTTTTTTTTTTTAAATTACTCTACGTCTTATGTAAAAAGTTACTACAACAGACTGCGAAGATTTTATTTTCAATTTTGTTGCATAAAATTCTACACATTGTATAAAACCATAATAGAATCGCAATGAAAAATTTAAATTCGTTAGAAAAAAATATCATTAGATACGTTAACATATTACACAATTTGTTGAATAGTATTGAAGTCTGTGTTTGACTGTCGCCTGTTTTGTTTATAACGAATGAATTTGTGAAAAATAAACCGTCTGAACGTGAATTCCGTACGGTACTGCATTGAAGGTAAATACGAATGTTTCTAAGTTAAATATTCCTTGATCTTATTAGGTTTGTTCGCGGAGCAGTCCTGGACTAGTTCGGAACTGTTAAAATCAAATGCCCAGCAATGTAATGATCGGTTTTAACGATGCTTTCAAGCGTACATCTTTCATGAATGCATGGATTTGACGACTCTGAACTAGTGCAGAACTGTTCTATTATTTAACGTTTATAGATGACCCAGGCCAGAACTTATCGAGCAAATATCGGGATGAATTCTGCCATATTCCAGCCAGTGAATTTCTTCACAAGATCTGCACGTCTCAAGACAAGGACGAACCCACATCTTTAGTTGTCCGATTAAGAGTCAAGATTCGTTATCAGCGGCTCCGAGCACTCGGCTGTGATGTTCTTCTTTAGATATGTACACAGAATTACACCAATAACTGTACAATTTTCACACAGTATATGGAATCAGTAACAAAATTTGAGTGATTGTGAGCACAAAGTTTATAAAAATCTAAGTCGCGACATCTTGCAACCGCTCTTTCACCTAACATTGTATGAAGATGGACAAATTGCAGCCAGTTTGCTACTTAATAAGTCATCCCATAGAAGGCGGCCAAAGCATATTAAAAGTTTTTAAAAACTAGTCGGTTTTGACTGCAGTGGATTCCTCGAGCATCCTCTGTGCAGCCCCAAATAGGGACGATGCAGAGGATGCTCGAGGAATCAAAACCGACTAGCAGCAGAATTTTTAAAAACTTTCAATATGCTTTGACAGCACTCTTGGCCGCCTTATTAAGTAGCAAACTGGCTACAATTTCTCAATCCTCATATGTACAACGTTAGGTCAAAAAGTGACGGCAGGACGTCGCGCCTTAAACTTCTTTTTACACTTGCGTTTACATTCATACATTTACATTTACAGTTTGACAGTTATAGTCGTCCATTATGATGCATACGATCTTTTGGATCCCCAAAGCAGTTGTAAACTGGTGACAAGGAATTGTAATATAAGTTACATTAATAGTCGGGGTATTACTAAATTCAATTTCATTACTATTACATCGCAACTGCGAATAACTGGGACAGGTCGATTTGGTTTGCAGTGGATTTCTCGAGCTAAGCTTCTATTGACGAGGCCCCAAATAGTGCGAAAACCGCAGTACAGAGGATGCTCGAGGAATCCACTGCAATCAAAACCGACTAGCAAAGTTTATAATTCGCATACACAATATCAATAAAAATATACGATTGAATAAAAAGTTACTATCCTTTGCTGTATTAGTTTCCAAACACTGGATTAAATAGTACCACATATTTGTCAATTGTTACTAAATAAATGAAAAAGTCTTCTACATGAAATAGTATTTAATTCAACAATTTACGTTTTGTCTGTAAAATTAATTTACACAATTTATGATAACACACTTACATACTATTATTTGTGTCACACGATTTTCTTAAAAATGTGTAATATTTTATTTTATTCTAGAGTCAAATGTAAACATTTATTATTTCTGTAGGTTTCTTCATTTAGTAACAATTTGTGGGTTCGACAATTGTGTTAACAATACCATTGTTTTTTCTTTGTGTGGGTAAGACTTTCAGAATTTTTTCAACAACAAACAAAATTACTCCATGCAAACAACACAATCTTTTGGGGAAGCTTCATCACACATTTGAGTTCACAACCCAACAACATAACATAAATTGGAAGCCTAACGTAATTGGGCGACAAAGAAACAAAACAATTTTATTATTGGTTGTTACATAAATTGGCGTCCAACGCAAGGCAAGAACCCAGCTATACAAATTGGAATACAACGTGTGGGCCAACTAGAATCCTAAATTGTATACAAAAAAAAACCCTTTAAACAATACAATATGCTTTCACTTAAAATTTCAAAAATTTCTTCCGGTTGACTTTGAAACACCATCAAGTGCGCCATCTTCCTTTTGTTATTAATCTCCTTTTGCATATTTTCGAGAAAAA
This sequence comes from Serrognathus titanus, assembly GCA_039766575.1. Classification (NCBI taxonomy): domain Eukaryota; kingdom Metazoa; phylum Arthropoda; class Insecta; order Coleoptera; family Lucanidae; genus Serrognathus; species Serrognathus titanus. Next base: position 4,061,225 of record CM077916.1, on the reverse strand, counting down.
CAGATGGTCTGAAACACCCGGTATAATGCCCAAATTTACATAAACCAAAGTCAAAATACAAATGACCTTTTTCTTTTGTTAATTTTCTTTACTGTTTATTATTTATTTGGAAACGTCGTATAATTATAACAAATACAATTTTATTATTGGTTGTTGTGAATGACAAAGAAGTAAAATTTGCAAAGGCACAGAAAAGTTTACTAAGAAATAACTCTTTCTAAAAAGAAATTAGTTGTGCATTTGTATTTCCTACTTTTCCAATGAGAACTTAGACTTTCCAACTTTGTGACTAAACCGTCAGGACCATGAACAATTACAAAGATACGAAAAAGTTTCCTAATGAATGCTCCTTTCTAAAAACTTATTAATTATAGTTATTTTCTTAACCTCGAAAAAGTTATTGCAAAAGCTGTGCTGTAGTAACACTGTTTTTTTTTACAGTAGCTGTCTACTTTAAATTACTAAAACCATCTGGAAAGGCGTCCTCATACCAAATATCATCTAAATTGGTTGTTTTGTTATTAGAAAAATTACTTATTCTCAAGAATTTTAAAGCAGAATACTGGCTTAACGAAGCAATTTTTGATAGAGTTGGGTTCAATCGGGTAATGTTGAGGAATCTGTGGTTTAACGTAACTTAGCGACACCCTGTATATTAACGTTTTCAAAAAAACGATCTGAAATATCAATTCGATTGATAAGAAGTAAAATCTTCGATTAATTGAATCAATTAAAGAAAGAAAAAAAGGAATAATGACTAATTCTAAAACTAAATACTGCACAGAGAGAAATGAGAAAGCGAGATTTTACACAATGGTGTATAAAATGGAGGTAGAGAAATTAATTAACACAATTACTGAAAATTTAAGAAAAAATCAGATAAATTTCCACCTCTACTTTAAAATGTTTGTAACTTCATTTTGGAATAAAAAGTTCCATACTGACTTGACTTTTGTGCTGCAATAATTCTCGTAAATGTGAAGATAAAGTTTCAATACAAAGACACGAAGAAGTTACCTACTTCATATTTTCGAGAAAAGCAGATGGTCTGAACCACCCGGTATAATGCACTAATTTCCATAAATCAAAGTCAAAATAATCCAAATCTTTTGTTAGTTTTCTTTGCTATTTATTATTCATTTGGAAACGTTGTATAATTATAACAAATATAATTTTATTATTGCTTGTTGTGAATGACAAGGAAGTAAAATTATATAAAAATAAATTAATCGGCCTAACCAAAAAGAAAAAAAAAACCTTTCCCATACGGACTTTGGGTAAAGAGCGTAAGTGAAAAAAAAAATTACCTCGCGTGATTTTTTCTTCCATTCCCACGTGGATTCCGGCTAGGTTTCATTTTCGGGGGTTATCCCTACTTCTAGGTTCGTCATCCAATAGCCGGGACCGATTTTAGGGGCACAATAGGCCCTTTGCTAAAATACCGCGTAGCAAAACACACCCCTAACGGTGGGACGTCGATTTTTTTAAAAAGGAGTGCAGCCATATTAGCGCGCCAAATAAACTATGCCCAACCTACTGCATACTTCGTTATTAGGGCGATTTTTAAACAATAGAATTTTGGGGTGGAAAAAACGAAAGGATGCAGCAGAGTTAACTATAACACCAGGGAGAAACGTATTTTATTTCGAAGTTATATAAGGAAATGCTCGCGTTGCATAAAGGTTTGAGAATTTTTTTGAATCGCTTTACTCGCGGTATAAACGATTGCAACAAATCTTGTAACTCGTTGACCATTGCTAAAGAGAAGAAAAAGTTAACAGCTAGAATTTTACAAAATCTTTTTGTAAACGCAGAAAAACACCCAATGCGTGCAAAAACCATGGTCACGACAACCTTGACGTGCAGCTTCTGCTTCGACATTGTAGAGTGTGTAGTTTGAAAACGATTTTCAAGAATTAATTCTAAATAAACGTATGAAACTGCAAAATTTAAATTAAATAAGTTTGTATTAATGAAGGGGAATAAGAAATTTTCAATTACGCACACGGTCATGTAATGTACGCAGCAGCATTTGCTGAGAACGTATTTAAGTACTTCCTTCCTGTCGATTCATAATTTTCTTTCTTTGTTTAGGTTTTTAAATCGCTTCAAAAATTAATGTCCATTTGCGCCGCGTAAGGGACAAATAAAATCTTGATTTTATTTTCCATTAAATAGTTCCGACAAATTGGTTAAGTACACGTAAATATATCTATTTAATGAACATTAAGTTCAATTAAAATCGCGATCGAGCGTAATTACGAGCGCATATGAATTTAAATTTCTTTAAATATCAATTATTGCGGAGAGAAAAAGCGACATATGCGGGATGAAAAAATTACACACGATGTCATAAATATAAAATTAATGTCACAAATTACTACGTCCAGTATACTTAAAATAATTATCTTTTTTCAGCGTCTGAAGTGAAATGTTTTTAAAGTCACTGACATTTCTTATTAGTCTATTGTACTCTGTGATTATAATTGTTTGAAGTATCAACTATTGGTATTTATTGTAAAAAAGTACAGTAACTCCACGTTTGTTCACCGAGCCACAAAAGTAATGAACATCTTCATTCTTAATAAAGCAGAAAAAAAACGACAAATAAAAATCCATCTAACTAAACGAATCAAATACAAAATTATATTATTTATTGAGGAAATTATCGGGGAAAACATCTACGGCACCTAATCCCGTGTAATCGACCAAAGTGATCGGTGAAACAAAACTTCGAACATCGAGTGTACAACAGTAGCACAGAAGCTTGGTATGAAATCAGTCAAACCAGTCTCAGTTGAAAAACTGTCTCCGACTTTTTACGAATAGGTTTTTAGGCAACGGCAAACTCGTTATGGAGTACAACTATTCATGTTTTTACCCCTGAATTTTTGGTCGGAAAGGAAAAAAATTATGACGCGATATTGATTTTGTTTTATGCCGGTCGAACCGAAATCGAATTTCTTAGAACGACCGACTAAAAATAACGAGGAGCTTTTGTACATTTCACAAAACGCGCGCGTGTCTGTATTAACGATTTCGAAAAAAAAAAAGAAAAAGAAGACAGAAAGAAAGAAAACACAAAACGACGTTAAAAATTTAATCGAAACAAATTCAAACAGGCAGGCAATTCATGAACCTTAATTTCTGTTAATTGAGCTAATAAAAAAGAGCTTTTGTAAGTACATGCATACAGGGTGTCGCTAAATTACGTGGACATGCTTTAACCACAGATTCCTGGGCTCAAAATAAAACGATTGACCCCAAATTATCTATATCCAAAATTGCTTCGTTAAGCCTTGAAAAGACAAGTAATTTTTCTAATAACAAAAGAACGTTTAAACTAATTTGAATGATTTTTGATATGAGGGCACAAGCAGGCCTTTCCAGATGGTTTGGAGTAAAAAAAACAGATTCTGCAATAACTTTTTTGAGTTTAATAAAACAACTATAATTAATAAGTTTCTGAAAAGGGGCAATCATTAGGAAACGTTTTTGTGTTTTTGTAATAGTTGATGCTTCTTACGGTTTAGTCACAAAATAGGAAAATCTAAGTGATTTTTGGAAAAAGTAGGAAATACGAATGCCTCTTACATGCATAACTAATTTATTTTTAGAAAGAGTCGTTCCTTAACAAACTTTTCTGGGTTGCATTGCAAATTTTGATTAATTATAACAAATATAATTTTATTATTGGTTGCTGTGAATGTCAAAGAAGTAAAATTACATAAAATTTGCAAAGACAAAGAAAAGTTTACTAAGGAATAACTCCTTCTAAAAAGAAATTAGTTGTGCATTTGTATTTCCTACTTTTCCAATGAGAACTTAGACTTTCCAACTTTGTGACTAAACCGTCAGGACCATGAACAATTACAAAGATACGAAAAAGTTTCCTAATGAATGCTCCTTTCTAAAAACTTATTAATTATAGTTATTTTCTTAACCTCGAAAAAGTTATTGCAAAATCTGTGCTGTAGTAACAATGTTTTTTTTTTACAGTAGCTGTCTACTTTAAATTACTAAAAGCATCTGGAAAGGTGTCCTCATACCAAATATCATCTAAATTGGTTGTTTTGTTATTAGAAAAATTACTTATTCTCAAGAATTTTAAAACAGGTTACTGGCTTAACGAAGCAATTTTTGATAGAGTTGGGTTCAATCGGGTAATGTTGAGGAATCTGTGGTTTAACGTAACTTAGCGACACCCTGTATATTAACGTTTTCAAAAAACGATCTGAAATATCAATTCGATTGATAAGAAGTAAAATCTTCGATTAATTGAATCAATTAAAGAAAAAAAAAGGAATAATGACTAATTCTAAAACTAAATACTGCACAGAGAGAAATGAGAAAGCGAGATTTTACAAAATAGTGTACAAAATGGAGGTGGAGAAATTAATTAACACAATTACTGAAAATTTAAGAAAAAATCAGATAAATTTCCACCTCTACCTTAAAAAGTTTGTAGCTTCATTTTGGAATAAAAAGTTCCATACTAACTTGACTTTTGTGCTGCAATTAAATTCTCGTAAGTGTGAAAAAGTTTCAATACTTTTCTGTATAAAATTCCACATCTTGTGTAAAAGAGATTATGCAGATTTTGTTCTATAAAGTTCCATATACACTGCTGTCATTTATTAATACTGTACATTCCTTAGCATAAAATGGATTCGTTCAGCAAATCTCAAAAATCTAGCTAAAAATTGAAAAACTGACATGCGTAACATCAAAAAGTTCCACTGTTTCAAATCCTCTAATTCATTTTACGGTGTTCATGCAATTCGGTTTGGCTTCGGACCGTTCATAAAACAATAAAATTCGAGCGCATTAACCCAAATATTCGGCTGGATAGATGCAATAAAGGCCAAGGTCGGCAATGTGTAACCGTTGAAAAAATACGAAATGAATGGATTTTATTGCTAATATTTATTTTCATTCAGGTATCAGCTGTTTTACGTACCTTCGAGTATTACAAAAGATGTTCGAAATGTTGCCCACCATTTATGAAACATAATTCTGCTCAATGTAGCCAGTTTTTAGTTATTCGGGGAAAATTATTCCTTAATTCCGCTGACGTTTTTACACAAATTTATTTACATAAATGACAAAAAATAAAAATTTATTTCCCAAAAACAAATTTAAAAATTTTCAGGTAAGACTTACACACTGCACGGTACCGAGAATTCGAAACATTGCGCCCGACATGTACCCAAATTGCGAACTGAAGTCTGCGTGTTTAAGTGCTACAATCAGACCTACCCTAACATCGTATCAAAATTTATGAGTTTATGACGGGATTTGTAATAACCGATTCGCACGATTCGTTATTGTTAATAATGCACCCTTGATTTAATAACTTTTTTTCTTGTTTCCATGAGTACTATTTGTGGTTTCAATAAATGACAGTGCTCCTGTACCACGCTGTATTGTGTAAAACTGCATGAAGTTTTCTACAATTTGAAAATGATTAAATTATTAACTTGTTAGAAAAAAAATACCATTTGATATGTTAACATCTTACACAAATTGTTAAATAGTATTGCACTGGGGTGTAATCACGTGATTATTTGCGTCTTCTTATTGGCTGTTTAATACGGATCACACTTGTCTGTGTTTGACTGTCGCCTGTTTCATTTATAATGCATAAATTTGTGAAAAATAAACCGTCTGAACGTGAATTCAGCAAAGTGCTGCAGAAATTATTTGAAGGTAAGGACGAATGTTTCCAAATTAAATATTCTTTTTTTTATATTTTCTAACATACACATGTTACAAGCCGGAACTTGTCCGGCCTGTGAATTTCTTCACAAGATCTGCACGTATCAAGATCCTTATTATAGTTAAATTTAATAGCCCTTAAATCAACTAAACTGTAAGGAAACACTTAGATTTATATATTTATTCGTTTCATTAAATTTCGTTATCTAGTTTTAAATTTATTTTAAATTTTACTGGTGGTCCCTTAATTTTGTCCAGAAGTGTACTACAATTGGATAAAAATGTACCATCCTTTACTGTATTAGTTTCCAAACACTGAAATGGAAAAATCTTTTATATGAAAGAGTATTTAATTCAACAATTTATATAACATATTTGCATTTTGTCTATAAAATTAATTTACACAATTTATGGTAACACATTTACAATTATTTGTGTCACAAAATTTGTGTTTACAAACATGTAAACATGTTTATTGTAGACGTCTTCATTTTAATTGATATAAATTCTACAATTGTGTTAACAAACACCATTGTTTTTCCTCTGTATATGCACAAAAATAAACTAAAAAAACAAAAAAAAAATTTGAAGCGAATGTTTTTTTTTTTGTATATAACTGAAAGACTAGTTTATTTAATAGTACCAGGAAAGTAATGTTAATAAACTGATAATGTTTAAACAAAGAAAAAACGCAAACTAGTTTGCAATAAACAAGAAATGAAATAAATTTTCCCGGTAACTATTGAAAACAAATCTTTACATGATATTATTGGCAATAACTGTCAAAAAACTATACAGAGCCTTAAATATATACGTCCAGAACGTAATGGAGATCATTTATATCCCAGGTTGGTATGAAACACCATCGTTTATAGCAATTTAAACTCGAAAGGGACCAAGAAATCTTTTAACAAGATATTTATCTTCGGCCTCAAGATACGCGGCTTTAAACGAACGTGTTCTTTTCTATTTTTTCCGTTTTTATTTCGTCCTGTTGTTACTTTGGTTAAATTACGTAAGTCCGCGTCGGAAAAAAACTCGCCACGCAAAAAACTCATAAGTTTCACATTCATTAAAGTGTAAATCGGTTGCGTTTTTTTTTCGAAAAAAAGTCGTTTCCAATATCTGTACTTTCTAAAATACATGATTTTGTTATTCCTGTGTGAATGACACTTTTTACGCGCGATGTTAAAACGCCCGCATTACGAAATTAAAAAAGGCTATTATTCTAATTAAATTTGAAACTTTTAATTAAGGTTTACATTATAAAGAGGCAAAAATACACCTCGCACACATGTTACAGTCCTTACAATAATAGAATGCGTATTTGAAAGGTAACATACTTTAAATAGAAACTATAGAAATGGAAAAGAAATTAATTATTTTTAATGAACAAACTAACAGTGCAAAGACGTAATGAAGCGTTTACAAAATTACTTTAATTTTATTGAAATATGAAATTCGTATCAATTTCTAAATATAATTGAAACAAAACCTCCAACAGTTAATTTACTTAAAATTAATTTTGTTCCTTGAGTACCTACCGAATTATCAAAAAAAAAAAACTAGTTTTTTAATAATTAATTTGGATCGCGAGCAGGACAATTCGATCTGTGTTAATGTAATAAAATATTGATAGAATTTATCAATTAAAATTTAATTTATCAATTAAAATTTCAAACTTTTTGATGGTATGGATGAGTTTTCGATTTTATTCACGCAATTTAATTAAAAAGAACTCGCAGAGAACTTTCTTTAACTACGAATTGCTTTTAATGAATCCTAAAGTGTACGTATTTCGACAGCGAAGCCGTCATCTTCAGTTAAAATAAACTTTAAAATTACTTTTTCAATTTTTGTTTGAAGAAGATCTGGTGAATATTTTAAGTATTTACCCAATTTTATTGTTGATAAGTTTCATTAATAAAGTTCGTAACACGTAGGAAACATTTTTATTGTTGATTTTTATGGAGAAAGTTCAGTTTGGGCATCAATCAAAATAAAAAAAACAACACAAGCACATCTAGTTGTGTTTTAGATATATTATTAAATTTGCTATGTTACGAATTTTATGAAAGGCTCTATATATATGTCAGGTTTCAAAAATAAACTTGGATTGTTACTTACGCAAGCAATTCGAATCAAAAGCTTCTTTGTTTGATTAAAAAAAAAACTCACAGAGCATTTTCTCTAACTACAAGTTGCTTTTAATCCTAAAGTGTACGTATTTCGACAACGAAGCCGTCATTTTCAGTTAAAATAAACATTAAAATTACTGTTTCAATGTTTGTTTGAAGAAGATCTGGTGAATATTTTAAGTATTCACCCAATTTTATTGTTGATAAGTTTCATTCATATAGTTCGTAACACATAGGAAATATTTTTATTGTTGATTTTTGTAGAGAAAGTTCAGTTTGGGCATCAATCAAAATAAAAAAAAAACAACACAAGCACATCTAGTTGTGTTTTAGATATATTATAAAATTTGCTATGTTACGAATTTTATGAAAGGCTCTGTATGTCAGGTTTCAAAAATAAACTTGGATTGTTACTTACGCAAGCAATTCGAATCAAAAGCTTCTTTGTTTGATTAAAAAAAAAACTCACAGAGCATTTTCTCTAACTACAAGTTGCTTTTAATCCTAAAGTGTACGTATTTCGACAACGAAGCCGTCATTTTCAGTTAAAATAAACATTAAAATTACTGTTTCAATGTTTGTTTGAAGAAGATCTGGTGAATATTTTAAGTATTCACCCAATTTTATTGTTGATAAGTTTCATTCATATAGTTCGTAACACATAGGAAATATTTTTATTGTTGATTTTTGTAGAGAAAGTTCAGTTTGGGCATCAATCAAAATAAAAAAAAAACAACACAAGCACATCTAGTTGTGTTTTAGATATATTATAAAATTTGCTATGTTACGAATTTTATGAAAGGCTCTGTATGTCAGGTTTCAAAAATAAACTTGGATTGTTACTTACGTAAGCAATTCGAATCAAAAGCTTCTTTGTTTGATGTTATTAAAAAAAAACTCACAGAGCATTTTCTCTAACTACAAGTTGCTTTTAATCCTAAAGTGTACGTTTTTCGACCACGAAGCCGTCATTTTCAGTTAAAATAAACATTAAAATTACTGTTTCAATGTTTGTTTGAAGAAAATCTGGTGAATATTTTAAGTATTCACCCAATTTTATTGTTGATAAGTTTCATTCATATAGTTCATAACACATAGGAAATATTTTTATTGTTGGTTTTTGTGGAGAAAGTTCGGTTTGGGCATCAATCAAAATAAAAAAACAACACAAGCACACCCAGTTGTGTTTTAGATATATTATAAAATTTGCTATGTTACGAATTTTATGAAAGGCTCTGTATGTTAGGTTTCAAAAATAAATTTGGATAGTTACTTACGCAAGCAATTCGAATCAAAAGCTTCTTTGTTTGATGTTATTAAAAAAAAAAACTCTCAGAGCATTTCCTCTAACTACAAGTTGCTTTTAATCCTTAAGTGTACGTATTTCGATAGCTAAGCCGCATCTTCAGTGAAAGTACACGTTAAAATAACTTGCTCTGTGAATCATCCAAACAAGTTTTCAATTTTGTTGTTGGTAATTTGTTTTAAAAATAAATTTTGAATTTTTATTTTAAGTTTTTAAATTAATTTAGCGTAAATTTTGTCATTTTTGGCAGGCAATCACTGTGACTAGAAATTATATAATTTATTTAATCTGTGGCGAATGGTGTAGGTTTTTTATTGGTGCAACTTAATTATAAATAATCGAATTAAAATGAAATGAAGTTTGGCGTAAGTTGCGTATATAAACAAATTCAAATTCGACGCAGTGAGAGTGGGCAAAATTGAGTTTCCACCTCTTAAATGCGCAAAAAGTGGGCGAACGGAAACAGTTCTGTTCGGATTCGATATGAATTGAGTTAAAACTGCGTACGGGGGTGAACTCGTTTACATGCGCTGGTTCAAAGGCGAAATTGTTACTAACTTGTGTTGTTATGATTTTTGCTCATTATTTTTCTAGGTACGGAAGGCGAGGCAGAGTTACGTTGAAGAAGCGACGGCGACGGCGACGGTACCATGGACGCCGTAATTTTCGGTGATTGTCGAGCACTGTTACAATTGGCGGATACAACAGGTCCTGTACTGGAAGATCGAACTTCCTCACCACTGCTGTTATTACCCGTCTCCATTCCACTGACCATTAATTTACACCACTTTTAAAACACTACTAATTGTTACCCTAAAAACTAATTAATTAAATTAGACTGCCCTCGGGCGAAGTGGAGCGCGACGACTGAAGAAGTCCGCCGCAAGCAACGAAAGTTATGATCGGTGTTGATTCAGTTGAACTGCCGAAAAAGGGTTGTGTGTCCATTGATTGCAGCATGCACTTTCGACATCAAACTGCAGCAAAATGTTTTGTTTTTCCCCTGCGTTCGCTTACGCTACCCCACTTTCAGAGCGCCATCCCCACCACGAACTCAACTCTTACTCTGGGTCAACCAACAGCGCTAATAAAGACGCCACAATAAAATCGTTGAAGGCATTACTAAAGTTGATTGCGATATTAACTCTTTTTACTACTATATTAATAGTGATGCGCTCGTTTAAAAACATATCACCAAGAAAACACCAACTCTCACAAGCCCACCACCAATACAATGAGCAGACCCCGAAGGCAAAAAAAGTTCAAACTTTAAAACAAACTTAAAATATTCGTTCAGATTAAAAAGACATAACACATTCAACAACAATGAACTTTTGGTTTTCTTCTCAATCTTTCATTCTCCCACCAACTTATTTAAAATAATTTTTAAAAAAGAGGATTGTAAATAAATTTTCTTCTTCTTTAGAGACGTTATCAAATTTATTTTGCGTAATTTTAAATTTATTGTTTAAAAAAATCTTAGGCGAGGATGTCCACGAAATGCAAAAAACAATTTTGATAACAATGATAACTAGACTTCGGACATTTCGGAGCGCTGCCGTTGTTACGCGGTACGTAATACCCACTCACTACGTAGCCATGGCAACGCTTTGAAATGTCTGAACTATGATAATAACAGAAGTAAAAAGACCCTGGCAAATAATGCTTGCGTTCAACCTGGAAGAAGGCTGCATAGCCCTTCGTGTGTGCCACGTAGCGTGACGTCATATATGTGTTCAAGCCGGAAGCTAAACTTCCGCTAAAAGAGGGCGCTAAATCTAGCAGCCGCCATATTTTAAATCGCTTTTTAAAAAAGCTACGTCGCTAGCACTAGCTGTAGCGTTGTTGTTTTAGGTTATATCTGAGCGTATGATTGCCAATTGAGTAACTTTTCAAATCCATTCTCCTTCTTTGTAATAACACACCCAGTTATTTGTATTAAGGTTATAATTTGTACAGGTTAAAAGTGACATTAATTTTAATTCTTCATTAGTTTTTATTAGTCATCAATTATAAAATCGAATTAATTAAGAATTAACCTCAAACAAAACGAAAAACTCGTTCAGCCAGTTCACAATTAGCTACGTATGCTACAAATTAGCGCTTCGCTCTGTAAACGCTATCTCTAGCGGAACGCAGCCAATTTTATCTAAATTAAAATATACGTAAAGAACTTCGTTTGTTCATAATAATAAAAATATTATTGGCGATTAGTACTTTAAATGACATTCGCATTTACAGCGGAACACTCTATGACAGTTTAATTACATGCTTGGGGTGCGTTCCGCCAGAGATAGCGTTTACATTCCGCTATTGCTACGTAACGGAGCGCTAATTTGTAGCTTTAGAGCAATCTCAAATTGTTTCCATCTTGTTTTAACCTCATGTAATAATATAGGATAGAGATACTCTCAGAGTGCTCTGGAGCAGTTAGTCGAAAACGCCATCAGATCGAAAACGCTATAAGTGACTAAACAATAAGGTGCCTCTATTTTTAAGAGGGGGGGACAAATTTATTAGAATTTTATTTAAAATGTTAATAGAGAGTTATCGCAACTCTTACGTTAAAATACCGTAAACGTTAAAATCACGTGATCCAATGTAAAAGTATACGGATCACTTGTTTTTTACGTTTACGGTATTTTAACGTTAGAGTTGCGATAACTCTCTAATGTCTGATTGCTTCTGCATCGTAAGAGTTACCACAGATCATGAGTTAATAGATCTCTCCAGATAGCCGACGAGATAGAAACGTTTGGACGCTCTCAAAATAGTTTGTTGAATAATCAATAGATGTCGCTTGCCTGTACAAATTCGAAAACTGAAGATTTGTCACAAACCATTTGCTAATTCCGAAGCTCAGTTGGCTCATTTACCGCCAGATGTCTCTTTCAAGTAACACAGCTATAAGTATAAAGTTAGGCAGGATGCGATAATGTGACGTACGGTTATATTATGCCGTTAATCCTCCATTTAAACTTTATACCACTCACTTAGTGACAGAATTTGTGCAAATTTTGCTTACATTTATAGGTTAGGGGTTTTTCACTCTGCTATTGCAACAGTAGCGCCGCCACATATTTGGTGAGCTGTCTCGAAACTAACACCAAGTTTGTCTCCAAAATGCGGCGTCAAATTTAAAACATTTTGACGAGCAATCTGTCTAGTTCTATTATCTGTGGTTTTACTGAGCCGAGAGTAATTAAAGAATGTTATTTTTTAGCAACGAGTTGATTAATTTAAACAAAAACATTAATTATAATTTTATTATTATTCGACAATTTTATAATTTTGACAGCACGCATGACCGCCTTGTATGAGATGACTTCTTAACAATCTGCAATTTGACAGTCTTAATGCAGAGGATCGCAGGATTTCGCGATCCAAACTTTTTTTTTTTTGGTGACTCTAGAGATATTAGGTCCCATCTCTTTTCTTAGGAATTTGGGAAGGCCTTACAGTTGCGGTAAAAAATTATTAATTAATTATTTATTCGCCCTACAGACAACGCAATATAAGAAGTGCAATTAACTTAATTTCAATAGTTGATAGTCAATAGTTTTTTTAATTAATTTCACTCGCAGTTTTTTTCAAATCAATGTACTTACTTTTTGGATTGTTTGTAATTAGCGCCCTCTCTTAGTAACGTGAGAGAACCAATTGATTTCAAATTACAAGCTCCTGAAACGGTATTTCTACCGTTTTGAGGTTTCATCTACCGTTCTCCGGTTTTAACTAATTAATCTACCATTTCTTAATTCTTTTTTGTTTTATAATGAAAATAATTTCAATTTTATTTACAAGTTTTAATAAATCTAATTAAGCAAAGTATTACAGGTTCCTACTATAGCGTACTGCTATAATAGTTAATATAGAACATCTGTAAACGCTCATTGCCGGAAATTCAGCTCGATGTCGGGGATTTTTGAAAATATCTCCGTGATTGATGTTTGTTTATTTATTGTTAATGTATTTTTTGTTCTTCCTTACATTGATCACAGATAATAGAAATAGATAGATGGTTCGTCAAATGTCAAATTTGGAGACAAGCTCGGAGTTAGTTTGGCGACAGCCGCCAACTTTGTGTTGGCGCTACTATTGCAATAGCAGAATAGGAAACCAAAACCTGTCAATATAAGTAACATTTAAACAAATTCTATAGTTACGAGGTATGATACAAAGTTTAAAAGGAGAATTAACAGCATATTATAACCGTACGTCATATTATCGCATTCTGCCCCAGTTTACGCTTACATCTCTGCTACTTAAGAGATACATCTGGTGGTAAATAAGTCAATTGAGCTTCGGAATTTGCAGCAAGTGTTCAGTTTTCTAACCTGCGCGTACAGGTGACATCTATTAAGAATTTTGCAAACTATTCTTAGAGCATCCATTCGTTTCTATCTGGAGAGATCTATTATCTATGATTTGACTTCTGATAAATAAGAATTTATTTCTTATCATTAAAAAAAAAAATTTGTTTGGCGGACCCATTTTTATAACAAAATAATTTGTAGCACGAATCTCAATCTTTCCGTTTTAGATCATTTGACCTTGGAATATACCAAAAAATTTACTTTTAAAAGTACAAAAGTAGGTCTGAAAGTACAAGTACTTGGCAATAGGAGAGAAACTAAAAATTACGACTGTCGAAAATCGAATAACTTTTTTCAAAATATGTGGAAACATTCCTGTATTATCTTTTTCCGCTTGATTGAATGCCGAACGTGCTTTTTTCTGCAGCGATTCGTTGAAATTATAATTGAATTAATATAATCGTTGAATTATAATTGCTCTATATATGGGGTGTTTAACGTCATTTCGATTCGAATTACCTCTACAATTCAAAATTGCTAAAATATACCTGCGTTATATTTAAATTTTTTGACTTAAAGCCACTTCCTCTTAAGTCAGAAGTGGTACATATTGTTTCATATTGTCAAATAAACTATTGGCAGGTCTATATTATTTACACCAAGTGTCACTTTCCTAAATATAGAAATAAGTTTGGGTGTGAATATCAAATTGAATCACCTGGTATAACAATGAACCACGTCCAAACGTTTTTTTATTTGATTTACTTCTAAATTACTTTGGAAACTTCTATGAGCTCGCTCATTTTGTACAAATTGAAAAATATTTTAATTACTGATGGTTGTCTTGTCTGTATTTCTTTATAAACAAAAACAAACTGGAAGTGTCACATAAATTATACACATTTACTTATAAATTTCCATCTGAATTTATTAATGCTGCTCACTTAACATAAATAAATATAATAAAACATACGGAGAAGAAGCAGTAATGAAATCAATAAATGATACTAACTTTATTACTTTACAATAAAAATATAACAATATATTTTCAAAACTTGAATATTTTCTAACAAAATCGAAAAGTTACAGTAATCTCAAAAAACTCACTTTCACATACAAAACCCTGCATTAATATAAAGACACAACGAAATTTTTAAGTAACAGCTGTACAACAAATTTATAGCCCATCTAAGTTTTTTTTGTTTTTGTTTCATATCTGAATACAGCTGGTGATAAGACTTTACTACACTTGCAAGTTACACGTGAAATTCAAATGTGCAGGGTAATAGTGATCACATACAAATACAACTTAGAACTCAAATTAATGTACATTACAGTTCTTTATTAACATAGTCGTTAAGATACTTAATTAAACGTTGTTTACTCTCAAACATTATAAAATGTTATTGCAAAAATTAAAGACAGTCGAAGGTTAATATAATAGAACTATGTTTTAAAGAACTGAAGTAAATAAGTGATTTTGTTACGGTTTAATGCTTGAAACCCTAGATCGTGTTTATAAGAATGTAATCTATAAACACAGTAAGCCGACTGACGTTTCAAAACATCCTACGAAATAAAACTATAATCATAATAAAAATGGTAATTAAGAAGTAAGTCTCAAATAACAACATAATATGATCTCTATGATCGTTTATGTTATCATATTAAACTTCCACTGCATACAAATAAAACAGAGTAAGATTACAATTCATTATGTGCAATCTTTATAGTACATTATTACTTTTGCTTTCGTTATTAGTATCTGTTAGGATTAGGGTTTTGATTAAATTGGGATTGCACAGCAGCTGCTGCAACATTAGATGCCGCACTTCTTACATGTTGATTACGCAAAAACTCCGTTGTAAATTCTGCTTGTGCCTTGGCAAAACTTGCACCTGTGCTTCGATACATACGATGAATCTAAAAATAAAAGAAATTATTTCAATTAATAAATAAAACAAACAGTTACATCATAACGCTCGACAAATATTCACAGCAAGCAATTCTATGTTGAAAACTATACAGGAAATTTGAATGCCATTTCATTCCTAACTCTCTGGTCATGAAGTTATTAAGAGTTGAAAATAATATAAAAATATTATGAAGTTAAACTTGTTTGTAAACGATTTTATTTTTCGAAAGCTCTAGTCCTTACCTTTGAAATTAAGAAAAGATCAGCAGCCGCAGCACATCCAAATCCTATTGCTATACATAAGGCTATAATACCGGTTATGATACCTTTGGCAGAGCTATCAAATTGATCAATTGCTGTTACGATTCCACTAAACAGAAAGGAATGTATGAATTTTTTATATACAATAAATCAATAATGTGATTGACTTACATCGTACCAGAGCCGGGTATTCCGATTGTTTGTATAACTGTTACGACAAATTGGAAGAAGAACACAAAGAAAAATACCATGAAATTAAACGAAGAATCCGAACGGAATGCTTTGTATGCAGGGCGAAACCAACACAAGTAAGAAAACGGGGTGAAAAGCAACAAATACAACAGGCCTACTCCAACTATAGTAAAATTAAGTAACACGAATCCACCAATAAAGTTTGCCAGCATAATTATTCCATGAACTGAAAAAAAAACCATCAAAGACAAATTTTACAGTCAGAGTATTTCGAAGCACTTCACACGCAATTTTTTATAACATTGCGTTGAAACAAGCAGAGTAACTACTTTAACTTACAAATCCATAAATAATACAAGTGCCGCACGATTTTCTGAAACTCAAGGGGAATATCGACTTGAATGTCCTGATAAAAGCATGGCTGAAAACAGCATTGCTCTGGCAGTGGAGGCCAATTATTTCTTCTGACATTGTACGAACTATGACGCATCTCTTCTTCTCGGCGTGCCAACTCTTCTTCCTTTCTTTCCAATTCCTCCTGTCTTCTCTGATAATCATTCAAGAAAATGAACTTTAATTTATTTAGTTATTTATTCAATACAATGTTAAACGATCCGCCAGACAATTACTTTAGTAAATAATTGAAAAGGATAATCTATTATTAATCAGTTACCTGTAACTCGGCTGTATCTAACGTTGGCTTTGTATGAACCTGTTGAGCACTTCGTGTATAAGAAGGGGGATCCTGTGTAGGTTGCATTATCGCTGGTTCGTTATTTACCACATTATAAGGCATCTATTAAAAAAATTATAACGAACTGTACCAGTTTAAGCAAGGAAAGTTTAAACTTACTGGTTTCTCATTTTGCATCTGACTGTCGAAGGGATTGTACTCTTCAACATGTATGTGGGCATTTTTATTTCTCGCAACCTGCTGAACTGCAGGGTCCTAAAAATAAAGTTCATTAAGAGACAATAACGATGGAGTTTTAGTGCATGATAAACTTTAATCTCGAATTAATCCCGAGGAAAGCTGCGCTTTGACGTTTACCATAACCACCGGTCATTACGTGCCGTAAGTTACACTTACCGCAAAGGGGTTTTCTGTTGTAGGTTCCCCAAAAGGATTGTCGTCGAAACCAGACATTTTTTCAAGTCACAAAGATGTTATTAAGAAAACGTATGACGAGTACTTCACAATCTTATCTATAATAAATCCATCATCAATAACGCACTGTGTTATTTTATTTTTGCCAGTGCTGACAACGTTGACGACTGTACTATTCTATGAATCATTCACAATGAATTCGCGCAGTCGCAAATTAATTTAGGATAAATATGTTGTCAAACAAACAATGATTTATTACATTCGTACTAAAATTGAGAACTTCTACAAAATTTGTTTATTTCTTACATTAATTTGCACACTTCATTCGTTTTCATTAAAAATTTCACAAGTTGTGAAGAAATATCTATTTAACTAAAACACGTTATAGACAATAGATGTCAGTAGTTATAACGCGATTACCTACGAGTAAAGAATTAACACCAGCGAACCTACGGATTTTGCGTTTGTATTTGAATGTTGTAAATTTGTTATTAACCGGATAATTAACTGGTTAATAACACGGTAAATTAAGTTAACCTGTGTGGCTATTTATTTTGAATTTGCCGCCAATAGTTTGGAGATATTTGTAATTAAACTCTTTAAATACTAGTTTTGGATGGTTAGGGTTAACAACAAAGAAAGTACTAGTAATTGTGATGCAATCATTTTAATAAACTTTGATACATCGAAGTATATCGGTAGTAAGGGCAAGAAAAATTATAGATTTCTTTTTTCTTATGCACCTTTTTTTTGTATCACACATCGATACGAAAACGGATACATATTTTACCGTATCACGCATTTCTAATTATAAAACCATTGCCATTGGCCCATTATCATTATATTTATTATAAGATCATAACATAACCTTTAAATTATTATTCAAACATAATAACAAGAAAAATTCTATTTTCTCATAAAATTGAGATTGTGGTCTTTTCTAAAAGGATAAGTCGAAAGTAATACAATGAAATCAGTTTCATTTCATTTCGTTAATTCCAAGTTTTATGAATACGGGCGTCAGTGTATTTGCATCTTCTTTTAATCTTATACAATAACAAGAGATAAAGATACTCTGAGTGAGCACTAGTGCAGTTAATGGAAAACGCAAACAGACAACGGGGGTCCGATTCTCGAACCGTGTTACGCGAAAATGACGCAATTTACCAACTATTTGTATAGTTTTGCACGAGAGTCTATATAAAAACAAAAAAATGCTAATAACTGAATTATATGTTGTCTGATTTCGATGCAATTTTGCAGGGATGTTTAGGGGACCTTAAGGGATGTGCCCGTACCATCAAAACATTGGTTTCTTACGCCTATGTGATTCAGAAATGGCAGTAAATTTCGTCGGAAACTTTCCGCGCCTGATACACCTCCTCGCCCTTATGTGATCCTGGTAGCAACATTCAAAAATCAAACGCGAAATATTTTCATGACGTCATAAAAATATAAAATGTCAATAACAGCCTTATTTGCCGTCCGATTTCGATGCTGGGAAGTTCAGGGGACCTTAAAGGATTAGCGTAGACGTTTTTTTCACTCTCATCTTCCAAAGATAATAATTTTTTTGCTTAGTAGATCACCTCATACCAGTCTTTCTAATTAATTAGGGCCGCAATCTTTTGCCTATCCATTCTCATATTGCATAAACTGGAAATAAACTCGTTATTTGTCGTGTTACTTTCTTTACGAAAATAATTAATTTCCGTGACCTTGATTTGAGGATCGATATGTCGAGAGCGGGGCGAGTTAGAGAGGAGCGGACTATGGTTTCGAATGAGTCACCTCGAACTCCTCATTTCTGTTTATTTTCGCTATTTTGGAGGAGAAATAATATTACCGGGCGAAAAGTAATCAAGGCTATAAGTTCATGAAAATTTAAGGATTTCCCGAGAAATCGATTGTCGTGAAAAAATCACCCTTATAGACGCTTGAACGAACGAGCGCCATCTATAGACGAATGTGCGAATCTACAACATACCGGCTGCTGCAGATTCTTAGGACAGAATAACATTACAGGGACCTGTAGTTACCGAAAAAGGTTAAGCCTCTATATATCTATAGATAGCATCACTAAAATGTCTTCTAAAATTATATTTTTTATATATTAACTTATCATTAATTTTATTAGAAATCGACCTACAAATCTTGATATATAATTAATTATCTATCAATTGGTAACTTTACTAAAAATCTGCCTGTATTTCTTGATAAATAATTATTAATTGATTGGTGCAAATTTTTATGTTATTTTTCCATCTTCCACCAATACAATAATTCTTTTGCTTGAGAAAAACTCTTATTTCGATTTTTTAAATTGCGTTTATGTGATCTTGCTACCAAGATTCAAAAATTGGCAAAAATATGCTGTAATTCTCCTTCTCCCAACACATCTCATACGACACCTCCCAGCATTTATGAGATCCTGGTAGTAGATTCAAATATCGCAGTAAAATACGCAGGAATTTTTATAACATGATTATATTACAGGGACCTGTAATTACCCGTAAAGGTTAGACCACGCTATGTGATAGACAGCAGCAGTAATTGGTGTAATTTATTAATTAATTTAATTGTGTCTTTACTAAAAAACAGCTTGTACTTCTTAATCAATAATTATTAATTGAGATAAGATTATTTCGATTTTTTAAATTATGTCTATATATTCCTGGTAGCAAGATTCAAGAATCGCAGTAAAATCAGTAAGAGTCACTGTAAGTTTCCCGCTCCTAATATATCTCCTACACCTACACCTACTCGCGTTTATGTGTTCCTGATACTAGATTCAGGAATCTCAGTAAAATAGACCAGAGCTTTTATGACAGAATGGCATTACAGGGACCTGTAATTTCCGGTGAGGATTGGGACACGCTAAGTTTCTATAGATATTCTCTAAAATCAATATAATTTACTTACTAACTTAATAATAACTTTACTAAAAATTGGCCTGCATTTCTTGATAAATAATTATCAATCGATTGGCGCAAATATTTATTTTCCTTTCCTGTCTTCCATGGATAAATAATTCCTTTACATAAGACACATCCTTATTTCTATTTTTTAAATTACGTTTATGTGATCCTAGTACCAAGATTCAAAAGTCGCAGTTTAATTTATGACGAGGGTACCTTTTACACTGAAATTCTCAATTTTTTTAATAAAATGTATTATATTTGGTATTGACTATAGCTAAAATATATCAATAAATGTTTAAACAACCAACAACTTTAAACGCTTTCCTTTTACATAAAGCAGCTCTGAATTGTTCAGGGACATTAATCTCCACGTTATACAAGTAACTCTAACTATTCCAGGTTTCAAGCACCCGGGTCGTAACAAGTTATTAGTAATAAGAAAAAATATTTAAAGTATTTTTTGAAATTATTATTACATTCCCAAGAACTGTCGCAATCCTTGTGATAATTTGAATTGAGAAATTGTCTTTTATTTAGCCATGATAACCTGAAACATATTTTTCCATCTTTTAGTGAAAAACCATCATTGTGGATCGTTTAATTTTCTTATAAATTAAAGTATAGAATAAGAATTATTAAAGAAAAAAAAATGCCGTTGCAGTTTTGTAAGTTTTTTTAATTTTTTTTTTTAGTGTCACTGGAAGACAATCACTAATCACACTTCCACAACACACTTTACAAGCTAAACTTATTATCTCAATATATAGACGTTCTTCAGTACCTGGACAGCACGTAGTACAGAAGACGAACGAAGTTAATAAATAAATACATCAAATAGCTGCTTGCATTGAGATGTTCACACAAAAAAAAAACCCAAAAATGAAATACTTGTTTGAAAGTATGGGATTTCAGTTATTGCATTATATCTTCTGTACTTCTGTGCTGCTATTATACATTAACTGACAAATTAACGCTATTTTTTTTTTATACAAAATACATTTGATAAATTATGCCTTTAAAAATATTATATCCTATCTTTAAACACATGTTAAAAGCGGTAAAATTTAGAAAAGAAATGCTTGAAATTATACTTACTTTTGCAAATTTAATCACACTCTTAATATATCTCTGTGGAGAGTATGTTTTTATGTGTTTCATGTGTCACAAAGCTTCAACATAAAATTTGCAAGCATAAAGGTAATTTCTTTTAAAATAAAGTAATTTCGAATTACACCAAGAATTATATAAATTGTTTGCAAGAAAGAAATTCTCAGTGCCACACTAATATGAAACATTAACACATAATACATACTACCAAATCAAGTTTACTACTGAAGTACATGGGTGAATTTTTTTTTTAGCACGACAAGAATATAAAATATACAAATCATTACTTAATTTGCTCAAAATCGAATACCTAATGCTAAACATATGATCTTAAGGCTAGAAATTTTAATAATAATCACCCAAGTGATATAATCACTCACTAATATTATTTATAATTATACACATATATATATAGAACCTGACAATATAACATTGTAACTAATAAAACCCTAAGTTCTTAATGAGCATTATGTACAGAAAAGATAAAATAACCCAACATACGTAAGAACAAAATATAACAAAACTTAAATTATAAACAAAGAACACACACAGCACACAAGCTTATCGATCACCCTTAATTAAAACAATTAGAGATATAAACAGAACGTACCACTCCACCGGAACAGATTTACACACAAGCTAACTTACTCATTACTAGAAAAATATGAAAACTAACTACAACATCCCATTAATTAAGGCGATGGCACCGAGCATGTTCATGCTATTTGCAGAGAGCAGGCTCTCGTTCCAAAATTCTCAGTGCTTTTATATTCTGTACATGTTGGTAATACCATTTAAAAATCATCACTTTTACACAACGATTAATTTATGCATTAGCAGTTGTTTCCTTTTTAGCTGCAAAATAATATGCGAGTTGATTATGTAGAAATTTATAATACTATTACCAACCTTCGTTAGAATCGCGTTGTCTCCAAGACTCAGTATGGATGCGTGCATTCCTTGCACGACCAGAACCAAAAGAATGAGTACGAGATCTATCTGCATTACGAAAACCTGTTGAAGCCGGTGCACTAGTTCCTGGTTGAGCAAGATATTCAGTCCTAAACAAAACAGGATAAAACAATTTTATAATTCTTTTCGTTATAGTCAAGTACCTCTGTTTGTTATTACTACCAGACAGCCGACGAACTCTACCATATTCATCATTACGTGAAATTGTAGATGCTTGCAGTACCGTCTGACTTTCAGATACACTGCGATTTCTGGATTTGTGGTGATGTTGTCCTCTTCCATTTTGGCTTTTTACTTCATTAATCTGTGGCTATATATTATGAACAATATGTTTTACCGACACAATGTATTACACATTCAATTGAGAAAACCCTTTGTATAAGCCCATATTATTACAAAGTACATACCTCAACTACCCTGAAGTCTTCGATGGTTTTAAACTTTGATAAATACTGCTTTAACTTTGGATGAACTTGTAAATTAGGACTATGTTTATAATACTTCATAAAAGCCCAGAACTTTTCTAAACCGTAGAGTTGACCTGATTCATAGTCTTTTATGGTTTCTTGTTGAAAGTCTTCGTACAAATGTGGTCGGAATTTATTTTCTAGGCCGTATGAATAAAATCTGAACAAACATTCCAATCCATACCGGTAGCTTCTTTCTGCATCCTCCAGAGCAATCGATTTAAATTCTGAATACATGGACCGATTGAAATTCTCCCTAAGGAAAAACGACCAGAACCTGAATAGGGTGTTCATTTCACTCGAATGACCACTTCCCCATCTTTTGCGTTCTACAATAAAAAAATATTAAATTCGAAATTCCTGTCAAACTAATATCAACTACCTTTCAAACAACGTTGCCTGTATTTCAAATAAGCTTGCTGTGTGAAGTTGTTTTCCTTTAGTAAAGCATGAGAGGGATGTTGAAACGTCGGTACAGATTGTGGAACACTTCCACAGCTTGTGGCAAGATGGTTTTCACTAGGACTAGTACCCATGCTACTCCTAAAAACACAAATACTTTATGACTGTTGGTTTAAAATCAAAGTTTACGTACCCTGCGGAGTTAGTTCGAAGGCGATGCTCCTTCACATCCATAACCCAACCAACATGATGTTCAACGGGTGGATTATTCGAGTGTCTGGTTTTCCTTTTTCGTGGAGTACACGGATCTGGACTATCGTCTTTAACAACAGCATAGAAACGAGGAACATTGCGATGATTAAACTGTCTGTTATTACGGCCAAGAGGATGAGAGAGATCAATCTGGGAAATAAATTGGTGTTAATCTCCTTGAATGATGACAGTAATCAATTTACCAATGGTGGTGGCGGAGGTGGAACTTCAGGATTTTGTTTACGAGGAGCTGGGGGTGCAATCTTTTCAAACACTTCTTGACTTATAATATTAACCGTCTTGTAACTTCCTGAATTTGATCGATCCTACACAAAATAAACGTTACGTTAAACAATGATAAGTTATTCGACTTACATAATCATTGGTAACCCACAAATCTTCTTCGTAGTAATAAAGGCCATCGTTAATAGCCTGCTCCAATTCTTGTGTCATTTTAACACGTGTAGTCCAATCACCTGTTCGATCATGACCTTCGTGTTTAGGAACTCGAGATGAGGGGGCTTGTGTAAAAATTAGTATTTTATTGATGTCATGATCGCTCAACTCATCTGAATCTTCTTCGGCCCTAAATTAATTTACCATCACAATTATGCCTCCCAAACAAGTAAGATTAACAAACATACCAATCTACAGTAAACATATTCTGACGTCCCGTAGGAACATCCTGATCTAACTCTTCGTCAAAATGAAACTCTAACTCTTCTCTCTCGCAACTCTGCACTTCCTTCTCTTTGATTTCTTTCTTGGCTTTCGCTTCTTTATTCTTACGTTTCACTTCTTTCCAACTATTTTCTTCTAATACTATGTTATTTTCATTAACGCTGGCAGTGTTGGTGTTTTCAGTGCTAATATTGTTCAAATCTATAAAATATACGAAATAGATACGGAGCAAATGTTAAGGAGAAAAAAAATTTACCTTTTTTATCAACAATATCATGTGGAATGAATTCAGCTACATCTGGATTTAGATTATCCATATGGGGATCTCTGAAAGTTTTTGGCAACGGCGGAGGAGGAACCAATTGATCTAACGACAGCTGCTTATCATCATCTCCACCTTTATCAAGAATGGGCCACTTTAGAGGATCGTGGCAGGTGCGTACCTGCAAAGTGGATCAACGATAAAGTTTATTTTGGAGTAACCCAAATTTTACCTTGAATCCAGAAGCTAGCTCAAGTTTATCCGAGTTTGTGATGGCTTCAAGAACCAGCGAGATGTTATTTGTGAGAGATTGAACTCGATGGAACGAAGCTATCAATGTGACGGGTAAATAACCATCTGCATCCATTTTCCTTCTCAAAAAGAAGTCACGCATAAGATTTTCTTCACTAAAGTAATATTCTCTGTAAACAATTCATGATATTATCATCCGCAGTACTGAATGAAAGAAATTACATTTGTTTTTTGATGTAGTCCTTAAGCGTGGGGCTATCCAAATTGATGTAACTGTTACTGTTGAAGTAATACGTTCCCATATACGGTGTAAAGTTGATGTTGTCCATGTTGACTCCGAACTTGGAAAGCTGGGGACGTAAGAATATGTTGTAAAAATCAAAGCGCATTGCTCTTTAAGTGAAAGTATACCTGGCAAAAATCTGATGGATAATCCGGAAACTCAGGGTTGGTAGGTATGCGATTAGCTGGTCGGTTGACTGGGGCACGTCTTCCTCCGCGATTGCGCCCTCTCCCCCTAGGTGCTGCAGAAGAAGGTCTGGAGTGTCTGCCTCCTCCTTGATGGGTGGTCTCACGGTGTTCGGCCCTCCAATCTTTATCACTGTCGCTCACTGTTGACCGAGCTTCCCCGTTATCGTTTCGATGTCTGGGTGAGGCCTCTCGCTTACCACCAATTTCTAAAGGCACCCACTTATGTTTGGATGGTTTTTTCTTGCCAGAATCACTGTCTTCACCGTCTTGGGGCGACTGCTGCTTTGCGAGTGTTGATGTCGGTGCACTATTCAACACGGGGCTGTTAGCTGACTTTCTCTAAAAACAACAAGCACTTTATATTCCACAGCGTCCTTTTATATTAATGTTATTATTTAAAACATGACACATAATTTGAAAATCAACCACACAATTGTATTTAAATCACTCAAGTTCAATAATTTCTGAAACAATTCTGCAAAATGAAATATTTGGAAGAGTTTCGTTCTTCATTTGTTTCGTAAAATACTGGTTGCTTTGTTTCAAAAAATTATCGACTCTTGCCATAGAATTTGGACGTCTTTGGTCTTAGCTTAACTGTAAAATAACCTCAAGGAGTATAATGTAAGCTAAGACAAACAAATTTTTAAAAATTTAATAAAAAATACCTGGTATATTTACTGTTGAAACTATGTCGTAAAATCAAAATGGTGTCTAAAGTCACTGCTGTTTTACTTACGTGGGGTATTCAAGAAGTTACTAAAAATACGATTTTAAAGTTTTAAAAAGCAAATGTAATTTTAGGTGCATGTGTTTGGGGGGTTCAGTGCAAATATAAGAAATATTCAAAGCATACCATGCACATACGGATTTAAATCAAGGACCACACACACACATTTGTATTCAAATCTACACAAGTTCTTAACAGAAGGAGATTGGTAACAATAATTTCGAAAAGAACTCTGCAAAATCAAATATTTCCAAGAGTTTCGTTCTTCACTTGTTTTCTAAATCCCGTTTTTTTTTAAACACTAGCCTTGAAATTTGGATTGTAAAATAACCTACCTCGAGAAGTGTAATGTCTTATTTTTCAGTTAAGCTAAGACATGCCGTCCAAATTTCATTGAATGAAAATCACCCGATTGTATTTATCGCTGAAATTAAAGGCCTGTTACACTCATCAGGGTTTTAAGTTCTGAAACGAATCAGTACTGAGCATGAGCAGTGCACAAAATTGGACATAAATTTCATACTGCGCATGAGTAGAACGGTTCAGACTTGAAATACTGACGAGTGGAATAGACCTCAAGTTATTAAATCAAAATGGTGCCTAGAGTCACTGCTGTTTACTCACGTGGTGTAATCAAAAAGTTACTAAAAATGTGATTTTATAGTTTTATTAAGCAAATGTAAAACGAAGAATCATTTTTGGAATATTTTGGGCGTTCAATTATCAGAGAGAAACCAATGGTATTTGTTAACACAATTGTAAAATTTATGTCTACAAACTGCTATTAAAATGAAGACACCTACAATACAGGGAGATCGAATTTGATTGTCCTGATCCTACACTACTTTCCGTAAGCTTGATAACAATATTTACATCTATCACTTGAACGTTACAACGAAAAGCAGTGACGCGCATAGAACATTCATAAAACATACATCTAAACTTATCCTAATTAATAAAGAATATAGTTATTATTTATTCAGATTGCCATTACAATGAAGAAAATCATTTTTCATGATTATACGCCAATGAACTGTCAACATATTCTTGGGATATCTAGTAACTTCCCTAGATCTCGTTTTGTTACTAACTTCATTTTAATAATTAGATGTAAATATCGATATCAAGCTCGTGGAAAGCAGTGCAGGATCAGGACAATCAATTTCGATCTCCCTGTATGTAGAAAAGGTTTACATTTGATTGTAGAATGTTTTTAGTAAAATATTACTCATTTTTAAGAAAATCGTGTAATGAAAACAATAGTAAATGTGTTACCATAAATTGTGTAAATTCATTTTATGTAAATTATTGAATTAAATACTATTTAATATACAGGGTGTTTACTAAACACGCGGCAAAAATTAAGGGGGTTATTCCTTGGCCTATTGTAAGATTTTTTTGTCCTTAAGATGATTTTCGGAATGACGCTTTGATTCGAAGATACAGGATGTAAAAGCTTTTCGGAAAGAAACAGTACTTTAATATTATATTTAAGATTACTAATTATAAGGACTGCTGAAAATGACTACCACCAGCTAGGATGCATGCATCCAGTCTTCTCCTCATTGATTGCCGAGCTCGTTCAAAACACCGGGGGTGTTTCTTATTGTATTACATCCATCAATTGTTCTAATTCTCAAATCTTCTTCATTTTCCACTGGAGTATTGTACACTAACGTCTTCAAATGACCCCATAGGGAAAAACCTAAGGGATTTAAGTCTGGGGATCGAGCAGGCCAGAAGTGAGGTCCACATCGACCAATCGTTATATTTGGCATTTAAAAACTCACGAGCAACTACACTAAAATGTGCTGGCGTACCATCGTGCATAAACCACATTGCATTTCTCGTTGCCTCTAGAAATCCAAAAAAATTCAATCCACCTCACCGGTAAGTCTTCCCGATCCAATTAGCCAGTCACTCACAATTCCAACCCAAACGTTTAATGAAAATTGATATTGGAAATGTCTTCAAGTACCGTATGTGGGTTTTCATCGGCCCACACGTGGCTATTAGGGAAGTTCCTAATTCCATTTCTGGAGAAATTTGCTTCGCCGGTGAAAAGAATCAGCGTCAGTAGTTGAGGGATTTGAACTAATGTATGCAGAAGCCATTGACAAAATGCAATACATGGCGGGGCCCTATTACTGACGTTGAACCAATTTGCCATTTTTCTGGTAGAAGTACATGTTCAGCATATTCTCTTCCAATTCTAAAATTGTTGCCACCTTTGGTCTTCCACTTTAAAGCTTAAATCTGCCTGTTGATGAATACTTTGGAACATGATGAATGGGAAATCTTTCGCTGTACATACAACCGCCTAGTCTGTAACGAATTCCCATTGGCAAGTCCATACATAAGATGCATATCGGTCATCTCGAAGTTCGTATAGCTGTTCATATTATTAACAAACTTTTAATTATCATGCAAACATACGAGATGCAATCAATTTTGACAATTTTCAAAGAAGGTGACAAGTCAGAACGGAACAGGCTTGTTCGTTTGTATTGCGAGCTGCACTAAAAGCTGTGAAATGTAGTTTTCACTATCAGTCCGGGGGGTTCTTCGATGCGAGATAAACAAATGTGACGGAAAACTACATTTTACAGCTTTTAGAATAACCTGGAACAATACAAATGAACAAACCTGACAACGTAAGAAATTTATGGTTAAAGTAATAGTGTTTTCGCCATCTGCACTAGCCTGGTATGACCACAAATAATATCAGTTCGGATAATAGGCCGTAGTCTACATTAATTTGTTTTTTAATATCCAAAATTTTATTGCCCTCTATCTTCGAAACAAAGTGCTTTTCTGAAAATCATCCAAGGGCACAAAAGTCTTAAAATAGTCCAAGGAATAACATCCTTAATTTTTGCCGCGTATTTAGTAAACACTCTGTATATTACTGTTTAACAGCGTTTGGAAACTAATGCACTAAATTTTTGCCCAATTGCAGAATATTTTTATTGATATTGTTTATGCGAATTATACACTTTGTGTTACCCATCTATGTTCCATATACTGAGTGAAAATTGTACACAACAAAATACTTATTACTTTAATAAATTGTTATTATTTTGTACCTAGGAAATTTTATTTTACCCCACTCCAACAGATTTTCATGATATATTAGTGCCTAATACTTTTGGTCAAGGCTCTATATCTGAATTTTTTAAAAAATTCAACAATTATGTGTAAAATCTCACTTTGTCATTTCTCTCTGTGTACCGTGTGCATATTGATTCAAATCAAAGACCAACAAGTAAAAACTACTGTCAAACAAATGATAAAACGTATTTGTAGAAAAAGTTTATGCCGCTAAATTAACATATTTTTGCAAAAAGAGTAAAGTACCTAAGTTTTAAAACTTTCTCCTCATAGCTTTATGCATGACAAATTAATTGCTGGTTAAAAACCTCTTTTATGGTATTTCTCAACTTGGTATGCGTGTTATTTTTGACAACGTCGACGTTTTAGAGAATTAGTTCAAATTTTGGGTCATAGGAAATATTTCTCTTTACTTCAATAATTAAATATAGATGTTTTGTAAGCCGGTTAAGAAATGAATAACATCTGCGATGATAAAGAGAAAAATAGCTTGAACTTTGTAATTTAATTCTCGATAGAAGCGATACGTTTTTGCTGCAGCTTTCCCCCCATGCAACGAACATGTTGTATATAAAGCGCACACATTCTCAGAATTTTTGATGTATACGCGATCGATAATGATTTTTAATGAATGCAAAATCAGAACTAGCGTTGACATTTACTCCGGCCTTTTATAACCACAATAAGCGGCTTACCTTGTAGAACTTTGCAGTTTTATATTTCGAAATAAAAAAAAAGCATGTTTTATTGCTAGCATTTGTTCGCTTGACGTATGAAAATGTCGTTTTGGCTCAGGCTAGGGTGAAATGACAAGACGGAATAAGGACTTTCACTTTTAATTATTAGCAATTCTGTACTTTATTTTTTTTCCCCAATAATGAGTTTCAACCGATCAATTTAGGTATTCAATTGCATGTGTGTATGTAAGTCGACTCTCAGTGCTTGTTAAGTTATACTACGAGAGTGTTTCGTGTTTTTATTTATTTCAAGTTCTCTGACTGGCTCCAAAATATTAGAAATTTAATATGTCTGGGTGAGACCGAAATAAACTGGAACATTTTTTAATAAATGACTCGCACGGCGAATGTTCACTTTACACTATGAATGTAAGAGCAAAAAAAAAAAAAAAACCATGGCGACTGTGAAAACGGTCAATGCTGCCAAGAATTCAACGCAACTATCAAAAATACAAACGTAAATAGAATTACAAACCTCAAGAGAGTGATCTCCCAACGTTGGCCAGTCACCCACATACGAGAAATCACTAGCCTGAAAAGAAACGGTAACGTAATTAATAAATTAGTTTACCGTATCGTTTATTAATACTAGTACGTTAAAATATGATATTTATTTTTTTTTCCTACGTGTCATCAGGATAGGTTACAAATAAATACATTATTTTAAAGTTAGAAATAAATTTCGTAGTACCGGACATAATTTTTGTTTTGAATTGTACATGTCAGTTACCCCAAAAAAAAAAAACTTGATTCATTTATTTCCTTATCCAAGTACCTACATTACTAACAGTTAAATAAAAAAAATATATATTCGTTGCATTATGTAACGAAATATATAAAGTAGATTCTTAAAAAAACACAAAAGAATGCAATAGAAATTTTGATAATACTTCTTAAAATTCGTGCATATGCGCAATTGAATAGTAAACAATGCACGTTTTTTTTTAATTGCCGTAATAAAGTACTTCAAATAGTAGGTACAACACAAAAGTAAAAAAAAACGTTCTATATTTAGCAGCAGCCGAATAACAACTTGAATTATTTTGATATATGAAAACATTATCAATGTTAATCGAATTACATATGTATGTATATCAAAGCTAAACTTGAAATAATACTCGTAATTCTAATTCAAATATGACCGTGAGTGTTTTGATGATGAAAATATTGTTTTCCAGACAAATGCAAAAAGAAATTGGTACATAGGAAAAATGGTTTTAAAACAACGAAACGAGCAGATTATTTTACACGAAAGTTCAAGGACGTCGAATACCATAACTTTTATCCGTAATATCATTATTTAACTGTAACATATCGTGATATTTAAACAAGAATGAATAATATAAATTTATTCACGTCCGGTTGACTTTCAAAATACCTACTCACCAGTTTTTGAACGCCGGTCATTTTTCAGATTAGTCGTTTTGCATAAAAACCACACGACTGTTTGGTTAAACATTTTTAACTAAGCACTCAAAAACGTCATTATGTTCATGTGGCACGCTGCTTATCGTTCAACTACACAATACAAGCAAATAACAACGGAAAACAGTTTTGACAAATACGAAAACAATACCAGTTTTATAACATTCACCGTACGTACGTGAATGCGACGAACGCCAGCCTTAAAATAAACAACTCGACACTATCACTTTTATAAATTAAAAATCGAAAACGATTTTATTATTACGTGATCCGGTGCGTTATTTAAAAATAGACTCCTGAGATGTTCAGGATCACTGTTAGGCAGACAACTACATAACTTTAGTAGTACCGTAGTATCGCTAATAATAATTAATTGAAACAATATAATTTACATTTCTATGACCTTAACGTTGTCGTCATACACTAAGGGGAGCGCATTTTGCATATATTTATTTATTCGTTTTTTTTTTTTAATAAATAGGACACCTGCATATTTACGTTTGGAAAATCATAATTTCGAATTATTTATAAATTCGCGACTTAGGACAACGGATACGTCTATTTTTAACACGAAAAGCTCTGATATTTTGCTTGAATTTACAGATTTAGTCGCGAAACAGAATTTACTTTACAACATCTAATGTCAAGGTAATCAATTAAAATCATCCGTTTCCTACAGGTTTAAAGCAAATATATCAAAGCTTACATAATTCCAAGCATGTAAAAAAAAAAATAATATAGGCTGTTTTAAGTCGAAAAAGTAGCATGTTCAACCCTTTCACTAATGGTAATTTTACTCGTATGTTAATTAATTAAAAAAAAATAAACAGAGCGTTCTACTACCATCAGTTATTTAAACTAAAGTGTAGATTGCACATGAAAACGTAAGACAAAAAAAAAAAAAAGTGAGGGCTTCCTATGAAAGCAATTTCATTCTTTATTATCTACAGGTGACTTTAACATCATTTGTATATTTTTGCATAAAAATAGAACCAGTATACATGTAATGGTAGTTTATTTGAGTCTTACCTTTTGGTTGTATTTACGTTTGTCTTTATTGACTCGTACGACTGATGGTGTCGGCTGTCCGTTAACAGAAGCAGCGTCTTGCTTCTGCGGTTGTAGAACACGTTTCTCAGTGGTTTCTTTTGTTGCGACGACTTGAGCAGCGTTACGGTTGGTCTGCCACGGATTGACTTTGGGTATGGGAGCCTCGACGAAAACCTTCTTCTCGAGCGGCTCGGTCTTTTCTTTTTCCTGAACGGTTTCCGACTGAGGTTTTGAAATGCTGTCTCGTTTCTCCTTCTCCGATGAACCGTTGACGACGACCTTGTTCGTTGTGGGGTCTCGATTCTTTTCGCGTTTGCTTTTCTCGCTTTTTCTTTCTCTTCGGTTGTGACTTACTACAGGGGTGAAAGTTCCATCACCGTCGTCCGTTAGCTTTGGCTCGGTTGTGGTTATGTCGTTGGATTTACTTGTCCATGTTGGTGACTGACAGCTGGGCATTCCGATATCGCTGATGTTTTCTTTGTTATCAGCTGGTTTGAAACGTACAGCATGTGCGTAAGATGTTCCAGCTGAATCCGGGACCGACGTCTTGTCACCCCCAGAGCAGACCGTGCTTGGTGTTGCAGCTACGTGCGTGGCCATTTTTAACTTCCTTCACGTTTACACTACGCCGTTCGGAGATATTTAATTTATTTTCAGGGCGAAAAGAACAATATGGAGAGTAACCATGTTTGATTATAAACGCATGGCCATCATAGCTTTGGAACACATGCAGTCGAGTGAATTGTCACAAACAAAACTAAAACAATCTTATATAACGCGGTTCAAACGCGAAATACTAAATTCACACGTTCAATGTGGTCAATTTTGAACAAACAGCTATTTTCTTTTCACAGAAAACAATCGTTCATATTTTTAGTACAGTGCACATATATTACACTCTAACCCTACCAGGGAATTTTCGTTTATAACCACGGCGCGCAAACTGACATCTAACGCGGGAAATTTGAATATTCGTTCGAGGAATCTGAATTTTCAAAACAATATTATTGTTATCAGTAAGCTTGGAAAAGCGTTAATTCAACAGATTTAGCTCATTAAAAAAGAACAGAACCGATTTAAACCGGTCTTATTATTTACATCATCGAAGAATATTGTATGGAAGTACTTTATCGAACGTGTTTGTTGACTCTTTTATACTTTATTTCTTGGAAGTCATTGGGATTCCCAAATAACAGATATGTATTTAATATAAAAGCAAGCACGTTAGCCAATTTGACTCATTTAATTATTCAACACCATGCTGCACAATGGTTTACTGCTGTTTACATTGTCGCTCGTTGTAATAATCGACGGTAAGTTATCTTATTTTTCTTCTATGTTCTATTTAAATGCAATTTTCTTTTAATTTTATTAACAGCGAGTGATCCGACGTTTGTAAGTAGAGATGAATGGAACGCTAGAAGATCAAAATCGAATTTAGCGTTAAAAGAAAATCCTCCTTCGTTTGTACTTATCCACCATTCGGCAGGGAATGTTTGCACGACCACAAAAAAATGCAAGGCATCGGTTAAGCAAATTCAAAACTTCCACATGGATACGAGAGGATGGAAAGACATTGGTTATAATTTTTTGGTAAAAATAACGAAATTCACAAATTCAATTCTCAAATAATGTGTTTTTAGATCGGGGGTGACGGATTGGTTTACGAAGGGCGTGGATGGGGTAGGTACGGCGCTCATTCCCCTAAGTATAATTCAAAAAGCATAGGAATTTGCGTGATGGGAAACTTCGAAGGTAAATTATTACTCATGTTTGACGATCAAATTAAATTTTCCTTTTCCAGAATCTTCGCCTGATCAAACTCAGTTGGATGCATTAAAAAATTTAATCAAGTATGGTGTCAGTAACTCGCATATTGCTGAAAACTACAAGTTGATAGGACATCGACAAAGTGAACCCACAACTTGCCCAGGCAAAAAATTATTTGAGGAAATTAAAACTTGGAGTCACTTTAAACTGCACCCGGAATAAATTAATTTTATATTTTGTGTGAACCCTAATTGGTGTTTATATTATATTAATCTTATGCTTTACGAAATTTGAATAAAATTTAATTAAAGGAATGTTTGATTTGCATTCAAATACCGACGTGTAGTGTCGGTTGCATAAACGGTATTGTTAGAAGTAGTAATATATACTGATTCATAGATGGCGGTAGATGTCATAAACCTGGAATTTATTTTTTTTATTCAAAGTAATGTAATTATTGATTATTTAATCCTATAGTTTCCATAAGAACTCATCTTTAAGAAGATTACTGAAGTAGCAATACAAGATACTAAAATGGAGATTTAGTATTTCATAAAATTTGAATTATGTTCCTAGGTGCGTTCAGAATTAATTAATCTTAAAAAGGAATGTTATCGATTAAATGTACATTTTATTATTTAAATTACTAATAATAACATAGAGATTTAGAATGCACTTTTTAGGGAAAAAATAATGCTCTCAATTATAAAAATAAAAATTGCTATTTTAGAATGAATCTTTCTGTATTTCTGTGCTTAATTAGAATTCCCTAATTGAATTATACGAGCAGATAATTTATTAAAATTAATTATATTTTAGTTAACAAAACAAATTATATCACGTTACGGAAACAAAAATGTACACACAATTTTTCTTTTTTTGGAAATATCTACTGTTACTCTATTTTAATTGGGATCAAATAAAAAGCGCCGAAAACTATGAGTATTTATAATTTTCTATTCGGTTTCATCGCAGATTTTTGAATCGATGAATAAATAACGGAGTACATATTTTATGAGCAGTACGTTCCCCTAACTCAATTTTCATGGATTTATTTCTTCGCCTTTGCGTTCTGAATAAACGAATCATTGTAACACACTTAAACGAAATTTGAAAAAAAAAAGGTTTTGCGAGCGCATATAAAAATAATTTACCAAAAGTATAATATAAATGCAATGTATTATTGTCGCTATTATTCCGATCACATATTTATTCTATTTACAGATTAATATAACGCAGAGATCAAAAGTGACGTTTGTTATTCCTAAAATTCTAATTAATTTTCCACTGAATTATCAATTCAACATTTTGCCATATGTCAATTGCCCGTTTATTGGATAGATAACTTTTGGTATAAATGCTTCGGGCAACCGCTTCAGATTCATTCAGTGTATGCTGAAAGCAGTCCGGTTGTATTTACTGAAATGGTAACTGAAAAGTGCAAACAAAAACGAACGAATAATTGTGTGTTTGATTTCAGACAAACATGAAAATATTGCCGCTTTTGTTGGTGGTGGCCGCTGTAACTGCAGGAAACGGAAGATTCCGGAATGTCCCATCGATTTCAAGTGTAACTGGCGAAAAATGTCTTCATGTATTGCAACCAGGCTGCGCACCACAAAAACAATTCTACGGAAATTTCTATTCCGCTACCACGGGGAAAAGATGCGTCAATCTCTTCGATGAGGGATGCGCCAACGGAGGAATCCCCGGAGCGAACAATGATGAAGACTGGTTACATAATGGTGCGCCAGGGAAAAGGTGTGTGCCAGGTTTGTTTGGTAATTGTGAAAACGGTGGACAGGATGATCCTTGGTTTGGAAGTAATCCAGTAGGAAAAAGAAATTTATATTCTGCTACCACGGGCAAAAGATGCGTCAATCTCTTCGATGAGGGATGCGCTAACGGAGGAATCCCCGGAGCGAACGATGATGAAGACTGGTTACATAATGGTGCGCCTGGGAAAAGATGTGTACCAGGTTTGTTTGGCAATTGTGAAAACGGTGGACGGGATGATCCTTGGTTTGGAGATAATCCGGTGGGAAAAAGAAATTTATATTCTGCTACCACGGGCAAAAGATGCGTCAATCTCTTCGATGAGGGATGCGCCAACGGAGGAATTCCCGGAGCGAACGATGATGAAGACTGGTTACATAATGGTGCGCCTGGGAAAAGATGTGTACCAGGTTTGTTTGGTAATTGTGAAAATGGTGGACAGGATGATCCTTGGTTTGGAAGTAATCCGGTGGGAAAAAGAAATTTCTATTCTGCTACCACGGGCAAAAGATGCGTCAATCTCTTCGATGAGGGATGCGCTAATGGAGGTATACCCGGAGCGAATGACGATGAAGACTGGTTACATAATGGTGCGCCAGGGAAAAGGTGTGTACCAGGTTTGTTTGGCAATTGTGAAAACGGTGGATGGGATGATCCTTGGTTCGGAGATAATCCGGTGGGAAAAAGAAATTTATATTCTGCTACCACGGGCAAAAGATGCGTCAATCTCTTCGATGAGGGATGCGCTAATGGGGGTATACCCGGAGCGAATGACGATGAAGACTGGTTACATAATGGTGCGCCAGGGAAAAGAAGCTTGTTTTCCATTACTACAGGAAAACGTTGCGTTAATCTCTTCGATGAAGGATGTGCTAACGGAGGCTTACCCGGAGCAAACACAGACGAAGACTGGCTAAACAACGGAGCTCCAGGAAAAAGGTGCATACAAGGTTTATTTGGTGATTGTGGAAACGGTGAATCAAACGCAGGGCAGGATGAAGACCACTTAAATAATGGCCCGGGCAAAAAATAAATTATGTAATTTGCTTTGTATATAAGTTACCTTCGAAAATATAACGAAAAAATAAATCTTGTAAACGCAATCTTTTCATTTTATTTCTGTGTAAAATCGTATAAATTTACGCACATGTAAATCGTCAAATTCAAGGAAATTTTAACGGGAATGCTTTGACGAAACAAGCCGGTGACCCCTTGTTTGTGTTGCTGCTGTGCAGCCACTAACGTGATTATATCCAATCAACGAGAGAAGAGCATGTAATTGCCAGTGACAGAGCGAAGTTGATTCAATATCAGCTAAACCAACACCGCCTTGTTTAAGACCACTTGTTTAGCTTATACAGGATAAGGCAAAAATAAAACCAATTCGATAAACCTGTAGATATGGATAAGGAAATTACAACCCTCCCTGTTTATTTGTTTTATTTCTTAAATAATAAATTAATATTCATATACAATATTTTCACGTAACAAACTTTATACAGCACAACGCACAATACAAATATCTCATATTGCACCAGCCTGGGAAATTACGTTGTCTTCTCCCTCGTTGCCAAACCCAAAGCTTCGGCATGCTTTTTTGCTTTCAACCTTAAATCTGCTATACTAGAGTTTTTGTGTGCGGCTGCCAAAGCGGCGAAACCTATGGGGTACTGAGGATGACACAAAATGCTGGCAGCAGATCCACTTCCAACGGAAACTGCCGCTGCTGCATACTGTAATTCATATTTTAAATTAGAAAATCGAAAATCCGAAGACATATTACCTGTTCTTTTTTTTTACTTTTTCATCTTCATTTCACTCAGAAAAGAATTCTTTTAGAACAGGTCTTACTACACATAATAATAGGAATCAAAAATAAAATAAATTACGTAAATCGATAACTAAATGGATCTAGATTTTAGAAATTTTGCAAACATTCAAAAACTCTCAACATTTTGTTGCATAAAATTCTACATCTTATGTAAAAATTTACCACAAGAGACGGTGGCGATTTTATTTTCCCATTTTGTTGTATAAAGCTCTACGCATTGTGTAAAACTATAATAAAATCGTAATGAAAAGTTTTCTACAATTTGAAAGCGATTAAATTATTAACTCATTAGAAAAAAATACTATTGGATATGTTGACATCTTACACAAATTGTTGTTGCGCCTTCTTATTGACCGTCTTATGCGGATGACGACTAGATGGCGTACGTAACGATTTTGTAAAAAATAAACTTTATGAACCTGAACGTGGTCTTCAGGCTTGCACGGCCGTCATTGAAGGCTGCTCTTCGGTTCTCGGGTTCTCTGCCGTTTGTAGAACTTGACGTTTCGATCATCTCGTCGTGATCTTCTTCAGAAGAACTTTCTACACGGCAGAGAAACCGAGAACCGAAGAGAAGCCATATGAACGTGAATTCAGCAGATCTTATTTGAAAGTAAATCCGAGTGTTTCTAAATTAAATATTCTTTTGTCTTATTGTTTAATGTCCATAGATGACCCAAACCGGAACTTGTCGAGCAAGTGTCCGAATGAATTCTGGCGCATTCCAGCCTGTGAATTTCTTCGCAAGATCTGCACGCATCAAGACAAGGTCGAAGCCAAATCTTTAGTTGCCCGATTAAGAGTCAAAATTCGTTATCAGCGGCTCCAAACACTCGGCTGTGATCTTCCTTAGAGATGTGTACAAAATTCTATCATTAACTGTAAAATTTTCACACAATATATAGAACCAGTAACATAGTTTGAGTGTTTGTTACACAAATTGCACAATATCAATAAAAATATTGGATAAAAATTTACTATCTTTACT
This sequence comes from Serrognathus titanus, assembly GCA_039766575.1. Taxonomy (NCBI): domain Eukaryota; kingdom Metazoa; phylum Arthropoda; class Insecta; order Coleoptera; family Lucanidae; genus Serrognathus; species Serrognathus titanus. The sequence continues at coordinate 4,023,066 of CM077916.1, read as the reverse complement.
GCATTAAGCTAAGTTTCGATATGCAAGGATTATTGGCGCCAGCAACAAATTTTGAATTGGCGTTAATAATAAAAATGGCGTCAATTGATTTCGTGCAGGTATCAACGTGGTTATACAAATTTGCGCGACGTTTACGTCAAAGTCGCGGACTGAGTCAGACATAACCTCAACCATTTTTCTTAATGCTTCATTTCTTTGGTTTCTGTCTTTGTATACTGGAATTTTATGATTCCATAGACATGGATATTGCTCATACGTCTCCAAAAACTGTGTTATTTTTTCAATCAATTGATTTCGTGCAGGTATCAACGTGTTTATACAAAGTCGCGGACTGAGTCAGACATAACCTCAACCATTTTTCTTAATGCTTCATTTCTTTGGTTTTTGTCTTTGTATGCTGGAATTTTATGATTCCATAGACATGGATATTGCTCATACGCCTCCAAGAACTGCGTTATTTTTTCAGTCGTCCATTTTTTTTAATGCTTTTGGCGTTTTTATGGCACAACTTTTCTATCAACACGTGTACTTTCTGTTTACAATCACTTCTCCTGGCGCCAAAAAGTACAATTGAGATGAACTTTACTGGCGCATTGATTATTAGCGACAATTTACTGGCGCCAGCAGATTTTCGATGTTTCCATATGCAACAGTAATCCTTGCATGTGGAAACTTAGCTTTAGATCCTAAACACTGTGTTAAATAGTATTACATATCTGGCAATTTTACTAAATAAATGGAAAAATCGACTATATGAAATAGTATTTAATTCAACAATTTACATTTTGTCTGTAAAATTAATTTACACAACAATTTATGGTAACACATTTACTATTATTTGTGTTTTCTTTCTTTAAAAACATTAACCTACAATGAAATGTAAACATTTTCTATTTATCGTGGGTGTCTTCATTTTAGTAACAATTTGTAGTTATAAATTCTACAATTATGTCAACAAATACCATTGTTTTTTCTCTGTGTACTCACTTATCATTGAACGGTAATTAATCTCGGTTTAGTTTTCCCTGTGTAAGTATAGCCAACTCCAAACGTGGGAGTTTTTGAATGCACTTTACTTAATTATATATTATCGATTCATTTGATTATTCGTGAACTTATGGAATGTAATTTGTATTGCGAATGCCGGAATTGAAAAGAAAATGAAAAATATTTCTTGCCTGATGAGCTGCAGATATGAAAGCAGAATCGAATGCGGAAAATGCAGTTCCTGGCTGAGAAAATGGTCCTAGTGTTAAACGATCGTAAGCAGATAGAGTGACAGCTCCTGGTGTTAGTGACAATCCCCTCAAAGCTGGAACGTTCATGTAAGGAATAACTCGGCAAGGTTCCAAAGGTGTACTCGCTGGCGGACTGTGATTATTTAACATCATGCCTAAACACATAAAAAAGAAGTAATAAAAAGAAACTGGTGTAGAGCGTAATAGTCGAAGTCGTTTGCGGTTTATTGCGTTTTAAATGCACTTACAACGTCACGCTCTCTTGGTCCATAAATCCTAGTTAGCGAATTAAATTATTTAGCAGAGCCGGTAATTTGTAACAGAAATGATCTTTAAACCGAGTCTAGACCCTCATAATTTTCAGCGACGTGAATATATCATACGGTCGCGTCCCCCTCAACAAATCTGCGGTGAATAATCGAATTTATATACAAGAGTGCGTTAAAAAATGTTGGTAAGAGAAAGTTTTCAATCAAATCAAATAATTCCCCGCGAGGGCAATTTTACGGCGTTCAGTCATTCAAATACGAGAGCGCAAGATGACTGGTCCGACTCCGGACGTACCCAGGAGGGCACTAAATTACACTTACCGCCTCACACTCACATCAACACTGCACCCTCGCCTCTCCTTTTGACCAAATTACATTTGCAAACGGGGGTTAACACAGCTTTAACTTGTTTAAAATATGGACTAAACATCGCCGGACTCTCATAACCGTATATTATCTGCGCAAGATTTCTTGTGATGAACGCTTCCCACTGTTCCAGCTTCATCTTCTCCACGTACCTTGTTATTTTAAAACATCCCCTAACTAAGTCCAAAATCAAGATTCCCTTAGTTTAGTTTAGCTTATAGTTTTTTTTCTCTCCTTTTCCAGCGGCAACGTTAACAGAGGAATGAGATCCAGTATTTATCATTTTCAATAAACGTGTCGAATTAATTTCGAATATTAATAGATTAATGCTAAACAAAATATTTACTCACCGAAATCAATTACTACAACCGCAGCGTAGGCGTATTTTTTTTATATGCAAGCCAATAATCGTAAATAAATATGTCGGGTTTGATTAATAACTCAATAGCCACTTCACCGGATTACTCTATCGCGCTAATCCGAATATAGAAATAATTCAGGTCGGATTTAACAATTTCCAAAATAAATTATAATATTCGATATATCAGAAGTACCCATCCTTTCCTCGCCGACGTATTTTCAAATTTGCTTTAAATTTCGATTTCGAGTTTTCCAGATGAATTCACTACAGTTCACAAAAGTATTTAAAAATCAATTCTAAAAGTAAGCCTTACCCTTCTGCATTTGACTTTCGTGTTTCCTGCATTTTGCTCTTCTGTTTTGAAACCAGACCTACACAGAGAGAAATGACTGTGAGATTTTATGTAATATTGTGTAAAATGGAGGTGGAGAAATTATTAACACGATGAAAATTAAAAAAAATTCAGATGTATTTCCACTTCTACCTTCAAAAAGTTTACATTTATTTATAGCAAAATCAAACTTCATTTTAACGTAAAAAGTTCCATACTAATTCGACTTTTGTACTACAACAAATTCTCGTGAGTGTGATAAAGTTTCAACACGTTTTTTTGTATAAAATTTGACATCTTATGTAAAAATTCACTACAACAGACTGTGAAGATTTTATTTTAATACTTTGGTGTTTAAAGTTCTACTGACATTGTATAAAACTGTAATAGAATCGCAATGAATTTGAATTTGAAAGCGATTAAATTATTAATACGTTAGAAAAAATTACTATTGAATATGTTAACATCTTACACAAATTGTTGAATAGTATTCAAGTGGATTGAAGAGATTATTTGCGTCTTCCTATTGGCTGTTTAATGCGGATGATGATTTGATGGCGTACGTGACTCTGCGATTAAACAATTTATAATGAATGAATTTGTGAAAAATAAACCATCTGAACGTGAATTCAGTTCAGTGCTGCTGAAATTATTTAAACGTAAATACGAATGTTTCTAAATTTAAGGTCATTTCTGAACGTCTATAGATGACCCAAGCCGGAACTTGTCGAGCAATTGTCCGAATGAATTCTGCCGCATTCCAGCCTGTGAATTTCTTCACAAGGTCTGCACGTATCAAAGCAAGGTCGAACCCATATCTTTAGTTGCCCGATTAAGAGTCAAAATTCGTTATCAGCGGCTCCAGCTAGTGTTGTAAACTGACCGGTAATTTGCTTAATTTACCGGATTTTTAACCTGTCAATAAAACGGTAAATTAAGTAAATAAAACTGACTTTATTGCATTCGTTTTGGCTTATCCTTTTAAAAAAGACCAGACTCAGTTATTATAAATAAAATAGTAAATAGAATGAGAATGGTCTAATGGTAATGGTCTAATAATTAGAAATGAGCGATATGGTAAAATGTGTATCGGTTTTCGTATTGATATAGCGAATTTCGATACGATTACTGATTAGAGGTGCATAACAGAAAATAAATCTATAATTTTTCTCGCCCTTGCTACCGATACATGTCAAAATTTATTGAAAAATTAAAGTGCGACATCTTGCAATCACTTTTTGACCTAACATTGCACGAGGATTGACAAATTTCAGCCAATTTGCTACATAAATATCTTAACCATTGATTAAAGTTAGAATATTACGTATTTACACTGTAGTTCTGCTGCATTGCGTCACATTCTAACTGACAACTAACTTTAATCGATGGTTAAGACATTAAGGCCTTGTTTATTCTCTTTCAAGTAACTTTAACCTTCAGTTTATTCTCATTACTATTATATTGTTTGTACAATAATTACTATGACAATAAATCAGAAGATAAAGTGAATAAACCGGCCCTTATGTTATTGTACAATAATAAGTTATCCCATACAGGGCGGCCAAACGTGCTCTCAAAGTTTTAAAAAAATTTCAGTTTTAATTGTATTGGATTCCTCGAGTATCCTCTGTACAGCTGTTTCGGCCCTATTTGGGGCCTCGTCAGCAGAAACGTGGCTCGAGAATTCAAAATTCAAAACCGACTAGCAACAGAATTTTTAAAAAACTTTTAATATGACAAGACCAACAGCAGCAGCATCACCACCAGCAGCAGCCCTGAGGAAGTTCTTCTGCAACGAAGAACGAAACGTCGGCAGTAGAGAAATCCGAGACACGCGGTTCCAACCGGAAGCCAAGAATTCAACAACTTTTAATATGCTTTGACAGCACGTTTGGCCGCCTTGTATGGGATAACTTATTAAGTAGCAAACTGGCAGCAATTTGTCAATGTTAGGTCAAAAAGCGATTGCAAGATGTCGCGCCTTAGATTTTTCATTACTATTACATCGCAATTGCGAATAGCTAGGACAGGTCGGCCTGATTTGCAGTGGAATTCTTGAGCTACGTTTCAGATGACAAGGCCTCAAATAGGGCCGAAACAGCTGTACAGAGGGTGCTCGAGGGATCCACTGCAATCAAAACCGATTTGCAACAAAATTGTTAAAATTTTGATAAAAAAGTAGTGTTTAAAAACGTTTTTTGTTGTTAAACAAAAATCGAACGCAACAATTTTTTATTTTCTTTTAACTACTAATCGCTGAAACTTTTATTTAAAAAAATAGTTAAAACAAAAGACGATCGCGTTCGACGTTAAAGGATGTCAACGACTGACGGTTATATAAAATTAGAGGTTGCTCGAGGAATCCACTGCAATCAACAACCGACTAGCAACAAAATTTATAAAATTTATTGCATCGCAATTACTACTTTTTTCTTTGTTGTTAACCCTAACCATCCAACCCATCCAAAACCAATACTTAAAAAGTTTAATTGAATCACTTAACGTTGAAAGGGGTCACTTTTTTTAAATTTTGAGAAAACTAAAAGCAATTGTTTATTTAATTTATTTGGAAATACGCATTTCTTTTAACACTAACTAAAGCCTATGATATAAAATAAAGTGCGTTCAATAAAAACCGTTATCAAGTAGGCTTACGTCAAATGCAAATTTTGCAAAGTCACGTCGTAACTATACGATTATTATAAACATGACCTAACTTTTTATGTCATATATTTAATTACGATTTTCTACAAAATGGATAATAAAACCTAATTAATGAAATAAATTACAAATACTTCCCAGATATAAAGAAAATATTTGACAGTTGAGGCTGTTGATAGCACGCAATAATTCAAGGTTTCAACATACGTACTAAGCTACGACGTGCCGTCATAAAATAAAAGCAAGCTTCTTGAAAACGGATTTTTTTAAACGCACGTTAAGCTGCGTTGATCCTCTTCAACACCAAAATGGCCAAAAAGTGACTCAACAATGAATGATTCAATTATAAATATCTCCAAACTATTGGCAGCAAATTCAAAATAAATAACCAAATTTACGGTAAATAACTTAATTTACCGGGTGCTATTAACCGGATAATTAACCAGTTAATTATCCAGTTAATAACAAATTTACAACACTATTCCGAGCATTCGGCTGTGATCTTCTTCCTTAGAGATGTGTATAGAATTACACGATTAACTGTAAAATTTTCACACAGTCTATGGAAGAAGCAGTAACACAATTTGTGTGATTATTAACGCAAAGTGTACAATTCGCATACACAATACAATTGGGTAAAAATTTACTGTATTAGTTTCCAAACACAGCCCTGTGGTATTCCTATCGTTAACAGCGGTTAACCTCAATTTATTTTGCCGTTTATTTTTGTCCATATGTAAGTAATAAGTAAAGATATACCTTACTTGCCAACCTCGGACGTGGGAGCTTGCCAACCCCGGACGTGGAAATTTTGTACGCACTTTATTTGTTAGAAAACTGAAAATATTTCTTAAACAAGCAATTTTTGCAACTTATTTATTTCATTGATTAAATTTATTTTAAATTCTTCGATTATTTACACCCGGTTGCGACAGCTCTTTAAGCAGAGCTTAAATTTAAGCTGTGCTTAGAATATGACATTTACGTATGGTCAGTATAATGTTAAAATGATTTATATTTAAACTTCAATTTAAGTTTCAATTAGAATGTGACTAACATTTTGTTAAAGTCATAGTCTAAATACCACTTAAATTTAAGTTCTGCTTAAGATATTGGTGCAAACGGTCATTGGTGTTGTAAGTTTTCATTTTCATGAACTTCCTTTTTCTAAAACCTGATTAATGGTCTGATCGTTATCTATAACGAGTTATTGTTCTGTTTATAAATTTATAAATCTTTCGTTCGTAAGTTCGATGTTTTGAAAGCTAAGTACGTATTTTTGTGGTCATCGTAGGTCCTGCGATAATAATTTAATGATGAGAGTGCTAGAAAAAAGGCATAAAAAGCGGGAAAAATAAAAAATGACCGAAAGCTCACCCCATAAAACTCATTTAGTGGAAATAGATCGAGAGGAGCTCGCATGAAAATGCTAGTAACCGTAACACTTAAATCAAGCTAAGTGTTGTGTTTTTCTTTTGCGACATCGGTTCCACTCGATTTAGTCTAGCTATTGCCGCTATTAGCAGATAATTTCCTAATGAATACGTACGATGTGAAGGGAACGGAAATCGCATCAATTAAGTATTAGATTAATGACTAAGCTTGGGTGTTTCGATTGATAGATTGCAACTTACCACTAGTTCTCTCTTTTCTAACCACCCATTTAACCCCTAAATCACATTAGCAAATGCGAAACGCACATATTAATTACATTTCAAATTGATTTTTATCAAAAAAAAAAAAAGAACTAGATTGTTTGAAGTTTTCGTAAATTTCTAGTCGAAGGAATACAAAAACTGTTGCTGCTAACATTGAGTAAAAGGAAAGTAATGTTTTACTTATAATTAATTGAGTGTCTTCGTTTAATTAAAAGGAAAGGCGGATCTTGGCAAAGTTGCGAGCTACGAAATCGATTCTTTAATTAATTCTGATTTCTAGTCGCGTACTTACCTGCACCCTTGCTTCACTCAGTCCCAGCCTTTGGCTGAGTTCCTCCCTCATAAACGCGTCTGGGTAATGCGTTTCGTCAAATAATCTCTCTAGTTCATTAAGCTGTTCTAAAGTAAAGTTTGTTCGAGAACGTCTCTGCTTTGTGGTCGATTTTACAGAAATATTTATCGTGGATGAAGTGTGCCTGGGCTGATTGTCGTCTACACTCTTCTCCCCGTCCTCACTTAATATAACTAGAACACAAACACAAACAATTACGGTTGAGGATTAACGAAACGACAAAGAGATTTTATTTTAACCATCGTCGGAGCGTACACGAAATTCTAATCACGTTACGTATTCTAATCAAATGCAAATGTTTGCATTTCAATTAAACTTAAGGGTAAATTTTAACATGGGGCGCGAAATACATGTGTCACAATTTTATTATTTTCAAATGTGATTATACTATTCTTTAAAAAAAGAAAGCTCAGTTGCGTTTTATTTTATTTCGAGTGAAATTCTAGTAAATGGTAGACAGAGAGAAATGATGAGAAAGTGAGATCTTACACAATTTGTGTAAAATGGAGGTGGAGAAATTGTTAACACAATTGTTGAAACTGAAAAAAAGAATTCAGAACCTCTACCTTAAAAAAGTTTACATTTGTTTGTAGCAAAAGTATTGATAAGAAGTTCCATACTGATTTGACTTTTGTACTATAATGAATGCTCGTAAGTGTGCACAAAAAAAAATTGTAGTAAATGTAGCGACAGAAGCAAATTGTATGAGATATTCATACAAAAATAGTGACATGTCAAACAATTGTGTGAATATCTCATACAATTTGTATCAACTGTGGTACTCTTTACTACAATATTTTTTTTACATCTTATGTAAAAATTTATTACAACAAGCTATAAAGATTTTATTTTACTATTTTGTTGTATTAGGTTCTACTATACATTGTGTAAAACTGTACTAGAATCTTCCACTGAACGTGGTCTTCAGGTTTTCACGGCCGCCTCTTCGGTTCTCGGGTTTCTTTCTACACTGCTGAGAGTGTAGAAAGTTCGTAGAACTTGACGTTTCGATTATCTTGTCGTGATCTTCTTCAGAAGTGAAACCTCAAGTTCTACAAATTTTCTACACGGCAGAGAACCCGAGAACCCAAGAGTGCTGCAGGTCTTATTTGAAGGCAAATCCTTTATCTTATTTTTTAACGTCTATACATGACCCAAGCCGGAACTTGTCGAGCAAGTGTTACAATGAATTCTGCCATACTGCAGCCTGTGAATTTCTTCACAAGATCTGCACGTATCAAGACAAGGTCGAATCCACATCTTTAGTTGCCCAATTCAGAGTCACAATTCGTAATCAGCGTCTCCGAGCACTCGGCTGTGATCTTCTTCCTTAGAGATGTGTACGGAATTACACCATTAACTGTAAAATTTTCACACAATATATGGAACCAGTAACACAAATTAAGTGATTGTTATATATTTGTCAATTTTTACTAAATAAATGGAATAAATCTTCTATGTGAAATAGTATTTAATTCAACAATTTAAACAACATGTTTACCAATTAATTGACATCATTTATGGTAACACATTTACATTAATTGTGTTACACTACAAATATTATTCTACAATGAAATGTAAACATTTACTATTTATTGTAGGTGTCTTCGTTTTAGTAACAATTTATATATATATATACAGGGTCTAACTTTTATGAGGGCCCAAAAGTCAAGGGTTAGTTCCTCACGCCAAAACATGAAAAAAAGTTCCTATAAACATATGTCCGCAAACTCATAGTTTTTCAGATATAAGAGAAACAAATTATTACTATTACCATTTACCATTTAAGTTACCAAGTTACCATTTCAATATAGCCTTTTCTAAGAAATGTATTCAGTCAACGCACAAAACCAAATGTTGGATTACTAGTGATATTATTAAGGAAGGAGCTCAACTGCGTAACATGTTTAATATAGTGAAATTTACTAACGACCCTGTAGTTATCTCTCAATACAAGGAACTAAGAAAGCAACATCAACTTAATATTCAAGCAGCAAAACGCATGAGTAATGAAATATATGTATCAAATGCTCAAAATAAGAATAAAGCCGCGTGGAATATTATCAATTCGCACTCTAATAAATCAACCGAGATACCTGATTATATAAATGACTCGGATGGAAATAAAGTAGAGGAAAATATTAATATTGCTAATGCATTTAATGAACATTTTATTAAATCAGTCGATGAAATAACTTCTAAATTCGACAGTTTTGACATTCAAAGGTCAAGGAGAGTCCAAGTGAATAGTATTTATCTAAGGCCAACTGATGAGATGGAAATGTATAATGTTATACAAAGTGTTTCTTCCAAAAATTCTTGTGGTGTAGATGGTATTCCCTGTAAAATTGTCGGCCATGTAGCTGATTTCATAACAACTCCGTTAATAGTACTTATTAATCAATCTTTTGCCGAAGGTAAATTTCCTGATGTGCTAAAACAGGCCAAAGTGGTACCAATTCATAAAAAAAATGACATCCATGATATAAGAAATTATAGGCCTATCTCACTTCTATCTGTTTTTTCTAAAATTATTGAGAAAGTAATGTTTCATAGGTTATACGAATTTTTTGATAAAAATAAATTGTTAAGTGATTCCCAATTTGGTTTTAGAAAAGGGTTATCTACTCAAGATGCATTAGTCAATTCTTTTAATAGTATACTTATTGGTATAGAAACGCATAAAAAAGCTATGGGGATTTACTTTGACTTGACCAAGGCATTCGATACGGTCAATCACGTCTTATTACTTAATAAACTTCATACATACGGAGTACGGGGTAATGCTTTGGCTTGGTTGGAAAGCTACTTAAGGAATAGATCGCAAGTAGTCAGTTGGAGTGATAAAATATCGCAAACGAAACTTCTTAAAAGCGGTATACCGCAAGGTAGTATCTTGGGTCCGTTTTTATTCACTGTTTATATAAATGATCTTCCAAATGCAATTCAAAGTAATATATTTTGTTATGCTGATGACACATCAGTAATTGTATCTAAATCATCAAATGATGAGCTACAGTTAGAAACATTAAATGTAATTTCTAAAATGAAATCATGGTGTCTTGAGAATGGCCTTGAATTAAACATTTCTAAAACAAACATAATTTATTATTCTAGGTGTAGTATAGAACACCTTAATTTAAATATAGAATTTGAAGACTATACTTTTGATTCTGATAGCAATGTAAAATTTCTTGGATTAAAATTTGACAACAAATTAACTTGGAGTTGTCACTGCTTTGATTTAATAAAAAAACTCAATTCTTATTGTTATCAAGTCAGGAGGTTAGTGGGAGAATTGAATTTGGACACTCTTAAGCTATTATATTATGGACATATCCACTCTCGTCTTTCCTACAGCATACTATGCTGGGGTAATTCTGCGCATGCTGCAGATGTATTTATTACTCAAAAGTTAATTATAAGAGCTTTGTCGCGTGTATCCAAAACACATACTTGCAGATTATTGTTTAAAGAATTGCGGATATTAACTCTTCCATCTATATACATATTATCATGTATAATGTATGTAAAAACACATTTACATCTCTTTACAACGACAAACGATGTAAATACTTCCTACAAAACACGCGCGGCCGATAATAATTTAATATATTTACCAAAGCACCGAACTCAATTATGTCATGATGGTATTTACATAGCATTAAAAATTTTCAATCACTTACCGAAAGAATTTAGAATGTTAAACACAAAAAGGTTAAAAACCAAAATTAAACTTATTTTATTGGATTCAGTTTTCTACTCTGTGGAAGAATTTCTGCAATACCAGTTTGTATAATTCATATAATTTTTGTTTTGTCTTGTGTAATTGTTAGATAGGTGTTTTTAGTGTTTTTAGTTTATAAAATTTTTGACCATATACGTTTAGTATGTTCATATTACGTATCATACATATATAGATTTTTTATGCCTATTTTGTAAACATTTGACTAGTCGATATTTACTATGTAAATCAAAGACAATAAATTAAATTAAATTAAATTAAATTAAATTAAATTAAATGCAAAAAGCAAAACCATCACTACAAATGATCAAAGTGCCCTCCATTTGATTCAATACAGGCATGAACATGTCGAATCATTGAATGTCGTACTCTTTGGAAAATTCCAGGATGGTTACAAATAGTTTCGCAGAAGTCGAACGCGTAATATCCCTTCATTTTCAATTGGGACTTCATATACGAGAGCCTTCACGTGTCCCCATAAATGAAAATCTAAGGGGTTGAGGCCAGGAGACCGTGGGGGCCATGGAACTGGGTCTGGTCTACCGATCCATCTATCGGGATAATGTTGGTTAAGAAGAGCGCGAACAGGCCTAGAGAAATGTGCAGGAGCTCCGTCTTCATAGCATTTCGTATTACAAGAGGAACATCTTGCAAGAGTTGTGGCAGAGAATTCAATAGAAAATTGGTGTAAACCTCTCCTGTTAAGCGACGGGGTAACACAAAAGGACCACAATGATGCCGAACATTGATAATAGCATGAGGATTTTCATCTGCCCAATGATGTTGATTGTGCTTATTCACAATTTCGTCTCTGCCGAAAGTTGCCTCATCCGTGAATAATACTGAGGGTTAACATTTTGATGTATGAACCATCTACAGAAGTGAACACGCTGTGCAAAATCATTGTGAAGAAACCTCTGAAATCTTTGGAGGTGGTACGGGTACAGAAGCTGTTCTTGAAGTCCTCTCCAAATAGTCACATGATCAATATTAATGGCTGGAGAAAACTGTCTAACGCTGATACTTGGATTTTCAGCTACAACATTAGGCGTACATGCAACTCGCGGTCTTCCTTCATCTGCAATTCTACTGTTTTTCGCAGCTAAGCCGTTTTCCCCAAGACGTTGAAGTAATAAAGCAAAAGTTTTGGGATGTGGTTGCTACCGATCTGGGAATGATTGATGCCTGGTACAGCCTTGTAGCTTGACGCCCATTACCATTAGCACGACCGTACATGAATATCATGTCTGCCTTTCCACGAAATAAGTAGTTGGTCATGTGTAGTTTGAGGGAAACAAAAATGATGGGCATAATCGGATTATTTCAATAATCGAATTCTATCGATTCGATTATTCAAATAATCGAATCATAACTCGAATTATTTTTAATTCGATACAATGACAAGTCAAGCTGTGAAAATCACATGGGCCTCCAGTCTCCCAATCGTGGGGATTTCTATGCCTTAAAATTGCAATTTCTAAGAAAAAGGACATTTTTGAACACAAAATTACTTAAATTTTAACGCAAATCTTGAGAAAAATGCATATAAATAGCTTAAAATTGTAATTTGAGGGAAAAAACAAGCATAAATAGGAATTTTTGTCCAAATGTTAGGGAAAAAAGGCTATCCATAGTTGGCAACACTGATAGAAAGTCTCCACTCGACTCCGTTCGAGCGAACGATTAGGTTGGTCCGGGTTGGTCATAGAGAGGGAGGACCTTTGGGAAGACTCGTTCAGTCAGAGTTACCAGATCTAGGGATTTTTCTCAATTCTAGAGATTTCTGATGTGCTAAGTGAAAAAGGGATGCAAATCTAGGGAAAAATTCAAACATTCTGAAAAAATATAGTAAATAACATATTTTTTAAACTAATGTCGGAATAATTTCGTATAAATTCCTCTTGAAGAACAAAATATATACTAACCCAAGATACAGCTTTAAATAGACATGTCGCTATTTTTCTAATGTTTCTCATTGTTTCATCGTTATCATGATATCTATATTTAGTACAAAATCTAGGAACCAAATAAAATATTGACTGGCAACGCTGCGTACAGTCAGTTACTCTACTGCTGCTTTTCCGTATTGTTGAAAAATAATTAATGTTACACGTTTTAATAAAATGCTTAATTAAACAATTTTTTTAATTGATTTTCATTTTGTTGTATGTCAAAACTGTGCAAATACGTTCCCGTACTCGAAGAATATGCATTTAAAACTCAACTGTGTTTAGTGTGCAAAATTCAGAGCTGACGGGAAAGCGCCTTTTAATCGGTATACTGAATTCCTTTTTAAAACCGAAACCCGAACCTAATTTCTACTCGATTTCTCGGATTAACGATTATTTTAATTCGAATTACGAAACTTGATAATCGAATTGTACAGGTTATTTGAATAATCGGATGACAGGTTATTTTCCCATCACTAAAAATAACTCACAAAAGATTATGAAGAAACGACTAAAGTTTCACCAAAATTTGGGAGTCGGGGTTACCTCGTAATTTTAAACAATTTTTCTTAATAACTTTTTTGGATCAAACAACGTCTACGTTTTTTTTTTCCTAATTTTTTTGAATTTGAAATGAAACACGCTGTATCTCAAATACTATGCGTTTGCGTGCGTATGTTTATACGAACTTTTCTTCATGTTTCGACGTGAGGAACTAGCCCTTGAAGTTTGTCCTCTCATCAAAGTTACACCCTGTATATAAAATCTTCAATTGTGTTAACAAATACCATTGTTTTTTCTCTGTGTACCCACTCATATTCTTATCGTTTAATAACAATTAATCTCGATTTACTTTACGCTTTGTAGGTATGGCCAACTCCAAATGTGGGAGTTTCTGAACGCACTTGACTTAATTATATATTATCGATTCATTTAATTATTCATCAAGTCATGGAATGTAAGTTGTGTCACGAATACTAGAATTGAAAAGAAAATGAATATTTTCTCAATTCCATTTTAATTCTTAAATATTTTTTTTGTACGACCTATACAATATAGTCGGTTTATTTTTTTCTAGATCCAATATACGTAGGAACCAATGCTCGTAGTAATATGATGATGATTGATTCGAAAGTGATAGGGACAGTAGCAGTAAAATCGTTATGAGAAAATCGTGGCGGCAGAAATCAATGCTAATGTCATAATGCACATAACCATGACTTCAGCTTGCTCCGGCAGATTAAAATGTTTCCCCTCTTTATCCGGCTGGTAATAAAATAAAGCTTATTCAGACAAAATAGAAAACAAAATGTAAATTGGATCTCCTCCGCTGAGTACAATTCAATTCAATAAAAATATAAAACGCCCATTTTAGCAATTTAAATCACAACGGAGCTTTAGCCAGAATTCCTTGCAGACTTACGTCGCAAATTTTCGGCTGCCTACTGTATAAACACACAAGTGAAACGAACTGTGAGAAAACAAACAGGAGTTCAAATCTTGTTACTACACTGCGGAAGAACAACGCAGTTGGACAATTCAACTCAACTTTGTCAGTTACTTACTATTTATTAAAGAAAAAGAATGACCAAAAATTTGATTACTTATTATTAAATTAAAGTCTTCACTTGAATAATTTTAAACCAAATTTATTGTAGTTTCTGTATGCACACGATGTAGTAGTTCAATTTTAGATTACTAATCAAGTATCCATAGAGAGGAACTTTTCAAAAAGTTTACGTAATTATGTGTCGACCTTCACACTACTTATTCGTTATCAACTATTTCAATCGTCTTTAAAAAAAAAATCCATACTATGATAAGTTTTAGCAGTAATTGCAGGAAAGCTCAATATCCGAGCTTTCGTTTCCTTTAGTCTCTTCGAGCCTCCTAATTATAGAAATAATCAACTGAAGAAAGGTGCACTAAGGTGTTGTGAAAAGGAGAAGGCGATGAGTATTTTCTCGTTTAGGTTTTAGTGGTAGTTGAGTTTAGTTAGAGAGACGATGACTAAAGAGGAGTAATTCCGGGGACATCGAAGGGACGTAAATGTTTTCCTGTAAGCGATTTAAATAGTAATCGAGTGCATCGATAAATGAAATGAAACAAACTCGAGTTGGGGATATAAAAGTTGAGTATATTCGCACTTCCAATCAGTGCAAAACGTTTTATCGATTGAAGCAATTACTCCCGCCCGCAGTTAAAACCCAATCGACGCAACACTCTCGGGGCCAAATAAATGCACAGCTTTCCACTTTATTTAGACGTAGCAGCCTATTTTGTATCCTCATTAAAGTAATGGAATTAAATTAATCTAGGCGCTATTCCGTTGTAGCTTTATTACCTCGGGGAGGTGGGGTGGTCGTCCGTGTTAAATACGATGTTGTCTGCCCTAATACCTCTCCGGGGATGCTTTACCGGATATCTTCGTCTCTTCAAGCTCCGTCTAGTCCCGTTCCTGGTCCAGGCAGCGTTCGCCACCTACCCCTTATTATACTTTTTAATGCCTTTTTTCACGCCTACCTAATTACTTAAGAGAGTTTTTATTTGCAGCGTAAATTAATTACATTTTCCTACGAGAGTTTCTTAATTTCTGTCTTTCTTGAGATACAATTAACAATATAATTAAGTTAATAGATGCCTTCCAGGAATATATCTCTTATTACGCGAACGTCTCGTTCCCACCCATCCCTTCCTTCATTTATATCTGCAATTAAAATAAAATTTGCGAGTAAAATTTCATTTGCTTAATTACCTCATTACCATACCGACACCGACGTCCCTGATTTAAACCTGAACCTAAACTATAACCCACCATCTGTCCAAATGTGATTCACAAACGGATCTTAATTTTATAAATTACGTTCATCTGTATATTTTATTTTATTTCCATCATTTTCGTTGAAATCGGATTTACTACTTTCAAAACAAAAGGCGATAATAAAATATTACTGCTATTTCTGTATTATTTATGAATGTTACAATTTTCACTCAAGTATTTTATAATTAAGGTAGAGTTTTGTCCGGTGAAATTGTGTAATGAACGGACACTAAAAATGGCACTAACGCTCAACGTTTCACTATCACTTGATAGCTTCGTCAAGCTCAACGTTTCACTATCGCTTGACGAAGCTATGAAAAGAAACGTTGAGCTTGACGAAGCTATCAAGCGATAATGAAACGTTGAGCATTAGTGCCATTTTCAGTGTCCGTTTGAGATAATTCATTAAACAAGTATTTTATGTATAGTGTGTTCAGAAATTATTGAAAGGCATTTGAATTTCCCGCTCGCTAAAAGATTCTTTCCACTAATGGAAATTTGATGATACCAAACGGCCGTGTAACTTACTATTTCTCTTAGATTAATTTTATTCTAGCATAATTTAGTATGTAAGTTGACGAATCTGATATTTATGGTTAGATCCAACTGACAAATCAACCTAATCCTATTATTTCTCAAAGTTGGTATTAAAATACTCTACTGCTTCACCATAGGCGACACATTGGATAATTTATTTATAATTCTTTTTCGTTTACCAATTGGTAATACGAAAACCCTTTTTTAATAAGTATGTACCGCGCATTCAATTAAAATCCTAATTAAAGTAGGCCATGACTTCAGTGTTTTTTCTCCTAAAGGTTAATAACACCAACTAATTGTTTGTGCTAACATAACCTCCCAACATTTGGCAAACGCGTTTGTGCATTCAAGGTGAAGGACAACATTTTCAGCGTCTGTTTTAAGCGATAATGTTGTTTTGAATTGAAGTAATTAAGTGTTCCTTTAAATTTGGAGTTTATACGTTTTTTTTTTTATGTGATGTCATGATTAGATAATATGATACTGACAGTTATTGACAACTGTCTTTCGTTCTTATACTGAGCGTCGCCAACTTTATAAAAAAAAATCGCATCTTTAATGAGGAATTCATTTGAAGGCACGTGCGTTCAAAAACTCTCACGTTTGCAGTTGGCGTTGGTTCGGTAAACCTATGTCAGTGCTCTAAACATAACCATAGCCAGTTCTAAGTTACAGTTTTGTTGTGGAATTAATTCTCTCTTGTTCTGTTTGTCAATAATCCATTTACTAAAAATTATTTGGAGTTAGAAATCGACTTTTAAAATGTATTGAATTCGGTGCAATTGAACGATGAGTGTAAAGCTTTTTATAACCTCAATTTACTTTACTGTTTTTTTTTTGTTCGTATGACACATGCAATTAATAAGTAAAGACATACTTTGTTTGTTGCTATCTCAAGTCATGGCCAACTGCAAACGTGGGTGTTTTTGAACACGCGTTAGTAAAGTAAAGAATTCATCATACTCAGCAGGAACACCAACATTGTAAGGTGAAAATTACTAATACGAGAGCGCGCTAAATTCAAACGCGTTTCAATCATTTCTGAACAGACTGTGTGTGGAAATGTGAGCTTCCCTGGAATTTTCCAGGGTAGTATAGTTTCTTGACTGGTTTTTAGTTACGTTCAATCTTTATAAAATTTGCGCTCAAAACTACTATATTTTTTAAGAAAATTAATTAAAATTGTGTAACTGGCAGTATAGAAAGTGTTAGGAAAGAGTTTATACATGTATTTCGGCCTTATTGGGTTTCATCAGAACTCTGTATCTTATATTTTTTTTATATTTTTTAAGTTTGCATCGATTTGAAATCATCACGTTTTAAGAAATTCCTCCTCATCTTACGAAATTGTTAAAAGTTTAATGAAATTTTCACTTAATTTAGTAAAAACTGTTTCTTCACAGTTGGTTAAAGTGACTCTTTTTAACATTCTTTTAACAGTTTACCTAGCGTAAAAGATTATCCATGATTTTAGTGACGAATCAAAATAAAATAAAATTGGAAAGCGTATTGACTTTAAGTCATTATAAACGCTTTCGAAGTTGTAAAGTATTTTTATTTTTCGCTCATCTTAAGGTCGTTACAAAAATCACCGATTTGAAATCTACAAAATTTTGAAAATAAAGCCCAAATTACCTAATCGTGAACTAATAGCGTTTTCGACTCACTTGCACTGGTTGCGTTCAGAGTATTTGCATTTTGTTTTAACCTCATGTGATCTAAGGTGCGTTAAAAGAATCCGTTATCAAGAAGGCTCTGAACTTGGTTTTATTTTACGACGGCACGTCGTAGCTTACTACGTATGTTGAACCTTGAATTACTGCGTGCTATCAACAGCCTCAACTGTCAAAGATTTTACTTACATCTTCGAGGTATTTGTAATAAAATAAATGTTTTATTTGATTAATTGTGTTTTATTATCCATTTTGTAGAAAATCGTAATTAAATGGATATAAAAAGTTAGGATTACCGTATAGTTACGACGTGACTTTGCAAAATTTGCATTTGACATAAGCCTACTTGATAACGGTTTTTATTGAATGCACTTTATAATCAAACAAAAACGCTATGAATATATAGATAACACCGTCAATGTTGCCAACTCTGTATTCCATTGAGAGCTAGACAGACACTCACCAAACTTGAGCTAAATTTGCATGGTTTAGGGCTAAATAGGAATGATTTTGTCAATTCTTCATTAAAAAAACTATAATATTTATTAACAAAATACATTGGTAACTTTAAAAAAAAATAACAAAAAATAAATCACTTTATGGAATCTATAAAACGCTCTCTCTGCTTTAGGAAAGATGCATAAATAGAAAAGTAATAATAAAATAATCCAGAAATTTATTTTGGGGGCTATTTGTAGAGCTGAATCTCACAGAAAATGGATAAATCTAGCCCTAAAAGATC
The DNA here is from genome assembly GCA_039766575.1 of Serrognathus titanus. NCBI lineage: Eukaryota > Metazoa > Arthropoda > Insecta > Coleoptera > Lucanidae > Serrognathus > Serrognathus titanus. Next base: position 4,004,360 of record CM077916.1, on the reverse strand, counting down.
TAAGTTGGCAACACTTCTAGCTTTGGATACGTGTTACATAATTACAAAGCACAAGAAGGAAGACATTTTAAATAAATCTAATTGCCAACAGTCATAATATCTTAAAATATTAGTAAAAATTGCTAACAATTGACAACTTAACAAAAGAAAGTTACTGATAGCGTTTTCGACTGTCTGGTTCAAAGCACTCTGACAGTATGTCTATCCTATGTTATTACATGAGATTAAAACAAGATGGAAATAATTTGAGATTGCTCTAGAGCAATCGGTTGAAAACTCTATAAATTTTGGAATAACGCGAACAATTTATAAAAATTTGGTTTCAATCAAATGTAACATAAGAATTGACACTATATTTAGATTGTCGAATGTGAACTACGCTAAAAGAGAAGCAATCAAAGTCCGATAGATTAAAATCAATAGTAACAGCTGATTGGCAATTTAATTTCTAATAAATAACTCTTTACTCCAAAAAAGCAATTTTTTAACAGCAACCAAGACCGAAGTCTAACAAATTAAAATGAATTACACTTAATACCGGGTGAGTTTTTAAATTTTTTATCAACTCTTGCCATGAAATCTGGATGGCATGTCTTAGCTTAAGCGAAAAGTACGTCACTGCACTCGTTAACGCTGTTTTACAATAAAGCTAAGACATGCCGTCCAAGTTCCGAGGCAAGACTTGATAAAAAATTTTAAAAATCACCTGGTATAATGGTCGTAGTCTAAAAATTAGTTTTGATAACTTGATAGGATGGTAAATTTTCAAGCCTTTGTTAAGTCGGAACCTCTTTAATACAAGATGGTAAATTTTTAAGCCTGAGTTAGTCATAAAACTCTTAGCGATTTTCGTATGTGGTTGGGCCTGGTATTGAAATTATGGAATAAATTAGTTGTTAAAAATTGTTTTGATAAATAAAGGAACATATCTCCCTACAGCTACAAGAGTTAACGAGTTTAGATTCTTAAAGAATTGCGGCAGGACATATACTATGATCAAAAATGATTGTACCAGTAAATGATCGTCAACTTTTTCTGTTTGATGGATATGTAGGTAAAATTAGAAAAAAAAATTATCAAACAATATAAAAAAGAGGTTTCCAATTTCCAATTGGAACCTGAATTCTTTTAAACGCGATTCGTTGCATTAATTTAGATAAACCAAATTGACATACATACTAAAGCTACTTTACTTAATAATCAAAGCGAGGAAGATAAATATTTTTCATTGGATTATCTAGAAGCACAAAATAGTCATTAATATAAGAAAATTTTCGATCAAGTTAACTAATATAACTTAAGATAAAGAAACTCAAAAACAAGAGAATTGCCAGATGCGCAGAGAGAAGTGACAAAGTGAGATTTTACACAACATTGTGTACAATGGAGGTGGAGGAATTGTTGTTAACACAATAGTGGAATTTTTTTTAAAGAAATTCAGATATATTTCTACCTCTACCTTAAAAAGGTAGCACCATTCTGGAGTAAAAAGTTCCATACTAATTTGACTTTTGTGCTACAGTAAATTCAACACTCTACATCTTATGTAAAAACAGACTGTGAAGATTTTATTTTCACCTTTGTTCTACTACAGACTGTGTAAAACTGCAATAGAATTGCAATGGAAAGTTTTCTGCAGTTTGAAAATGATTAAATTCTTAACTCGTTAGAAGATATTACCATTGGAAATGTTAACATCTTACACAAATTATTGAATAGCGTTTAAGTGGGGTGTAATAACGTGATTATTTGCGTTTTCTTATTGGTCGTTTAATGTGGATGGCGATTAGGTGACATAGTGAATAAACAAGAACAGACTTTTGTCTATTTTTAAATGTCGGCTGTTTTATTTCTAGTGAGTGAGTTCAATACAGTCCTGCAGAAATTATTTGAAGGTAAATACGAATGATTCTGAATTAAATTTATCTTATTTTTTTAACGTCTATGCATGACCCAAGCCGGAACTTGTCGAGCAAGTGTCAGAGTGAATTCTGCCGTATTTCAGCCTGTGAATTTCTTCACAAGATCTGCACGTTTCCAAACACTCTGTTAAATATTACTATGCATTAGTCAATTTTTACTAAAAAAGTAGAGAAATCTTCTGTGTTTTAATGTTTAAATGTTTAAATTTTGTCTATAAAACTAATTTACACAATTTATGGTAACACTTTACTGTTATTTTCTTGAAAATGTGTAATATCTTACTACAAACTTTATTCTACAATCAAATGTAAACATTTTCTATTTATTGTAGTATTGTAGGTCTCATCATTTTAGCAACAATTTGTGGATATAAATTCTACTATTGTGTTAGCAAATACTATTGGTTTTTCTCTGTATAGTCAGTGATTCGAATGAAAAATCGAAGCGACGGCTCAACCTACAGTAAGAACAAGAAACCAAGAACTAGAACAAGAAAATAAAATGATGCAAATGCATGCTGTAACCCAAAGATTTGTATTCACAGCACACATTAATGGATGTATGGATACATGCTCTAAACACTCACATAATTTCTTTTCGGTATCCGACTTTGGTGCACTTTTAATATGCTGTTCGTCGACGTTGATTTTATCACTCACAAGTGTTTCCGGCAATGATTTAGAATCTTCCAAGTCGATGGGAGAAGAAGTGGACGAGGCGAAACTATTTTTTGGGGAAGGTGTTTTGACTTCGTTGTGTTCGAACCACCTTAGCGTGGGACTAATGGGTGAACCCTTAACTGTGGATTCGATTTTTTTTCGATTATCCGTCCGGGTGTCGTGACCGATGACTGTCGACGAATTCAAGCTTAGATCTATGCCGTAAGTGGGTAAAATGCATTTAGGTGAGTCTGGGATCAGCCAGTTTTTTGCTACAGGTTTGGTTTTATCTTCTTCGACTGGTTGGTCTTGTATTGCGTGATCCGTCGCTGAAGAATCGACTTCGTTTTTGATGATGTTTTCGACCGGTGATTTCATGGGTAATTTTATATTTCGGTCGACGCCGACACTTTCTACACTATTGTTGTTTTCAAAAGACTTAGACACGAACTGTGTTAATTTATCCATCTTAATAGTAACCCGCTGCATTTACTCGGGACACTAAAAGACCTATTCCTAATACTGCAATCACTGCGTGAAATGTTTAGATGCCATACCAATCTGTGTAACAGTTTCATAGTTACTATGGCGACGATGCGGGCGTCGGTATCCCTATTGGGCTGGCTTACTTAACCACCCCGCCCAAAGACGACCGGCGTCGCAACCCCATTGGCGTAGATGAGGGTTGTGGGAAGAGTTTGCCATTATAGAGGGTGCATACGTTGTGAAACATTTTATTTATAGCCTTGGGATAATTCAACAGCTTACATTCTAAGTGGCTAACATTTTTTACCACTTGTTTTTTGTTGTGTCGTAATTATGTAGATTTACGATAACGTTATGCGGTCACAAAAAAGTACCGTTCCTAAATTATGACCAACTTTCTGATAAACACGTAGTCAACATTAAGAAGTTTTCCATTTTCGAACATCTCATACCGACTTATTCAGAACACGAAAATTAGCCGACATCAAGCTTCGAATTTCACAATTCCGCACGTATTTTTATCGCACTTTTCATCTATAACTCACTCTAGTTCTAGGCACATCAACATTAAAATTTAATCTGGTTCGATACACAAAGGATAGGTACTGCAGCAGTTACATTTAAAATTTACCTGCATATCGGTTACTGAATACACTCCCACAACGAAAAATAGTTAAAGAGACTGATTGTTAAAAACAAAATCTTTTTAATCAATTTTTAATATAACAAGAAGAACTGAAAACTATTCTAAAAGAATTATATTTTGATGAACACATTAAATCTGCTGGTTTTTCAAGTCTTACTCGAGTGTAGATACTGCTTTACAATCATTGGCGAAAAGAACCTAACGGTGGAGACGATAGCTTCTTAGTTATAACCAGACTTCGGACATTTCGGAGCGTTGCCAGGGCTACGCAATGAATTTGCACGTTTCAACTTTTCATAGGTCCTCGTATTGCGTAACCATGGCAACGCTCCTTAATGTCCGAAGTCTGGTTATCACAGTTCATGACCATTTTGAACTTTCACAAAAATAATACTAGCGAAGCCCGTTTCTTTGATATCATCCCTTAAAATACGGGCACAAAATAAAGTCATATTCGCATAAAAACGACGCATCTATTCGTATTTTACGCGTTGGTCGAGTATCCGAATTATTTTAATCATCTTTACGCATTCATAAATCTGAAAACGTAACGCAATCATCCACTTGGATTAAAAAAAAATTGAAAATAGTTCGAGCATTTTCCAGGAAAGGACTGTTTTACGTAATTTTTTTTATTTCCATAACAGGAGGAGACGGATTTGTTTATTCCCATCGATTTTACAGTCGTTATTAGTTTTACAATTAAAATAATTAATATGTAATTTAATAATTAAAATTTCATATATTCGGAAATCTGTCGGTGAACTGTTGAATTTAGTCGTTATCGATTATAACAGATTCCTAACACGAGGAAATTTTACAGAAACCTGTAGCTATCGGTAAACTATACTTCCTTGCTCACTACTTTTGGCGGTGTACTATTTTGAAACTATTTTGTATATTGTGAAATGTGCATTTTCTAGTGTTGAAACAATGACGTCATATTTTGAAACAGGTGCATAATTTCAAAACGCTGTGGGATTGAAAATAACAATCAAGTGCTACTTATAACCTGCAAACCGATGGTGTTTTGAAACAGTTTAGGAAAGTTATTTTAGCGGGATCATCATTAATGACGCCAGAAATAAAATAGTTTTGAAACAGCACGAATCGTTTTTAAAACAGTTTTGTACGCCAAAAAAGAGCTTAAGTGATTTCTAAAAACGTTTATCATCTCTTGCCTTGGAATTTGGACGGCATGTCTTTGCTTTACATTAAAACAGTTTTAAGGAGTGGAATGACGTACTTTTCACTTAAGCTAAGACACGCCGTCCGAATTTCATCGCAAGAGTTGATAAAAAAATCACTTGGTATTTGTAATTACTTTACCTATTATCTGTATAATAAAAATAACAGGTACATCATCGTTCGATAAATAACGGTTATGGTTTTCGACTCAGAAAATAATTCTTTTTTGAAGGATACTCCTATAATTTCTGTCTTTTTAATTAAATAAAGCAGGAAAGATTTGCTTTTCCATGGGAGAAAACCAGCAACCGCCAGGGGGCGCTCTTTTATGTTAAGAATTAAGAACCAAACAAGAACGTCGACGAAATCGGGAAAATATTCCGACTGCATTTGTTTATGTTAAGGCCATGTGATAAATTCGGTTGGTATTAATAATTACCGGTAAATATTCATATTCACCGCTCTATTTGGTCCACGTGAATAATAACACTAATATTTTATTCTGACAAATTTATATTTGTACTTTACGTCCGCTTTAAACTATAATATTTTAATGTGATTGATTTTATTATACAGAAGTGCACTAGTCATATTTAGGTATTAATTTTCACCAACTCAAATTATGCAATTCTAATGTTTTCCCTATTTCACTAGTTAAGAAAGTGACCACCAGAGGTCAGCCACTTTACTGATTTTTTTTCCTATAAGTAAAGAGAGGACGACTGTCGGGAAATGGAGAGGGAGTAGGAAGGGTAAACCACACACAACTCATGCAGCAGGTGGCACTACCAAACTTGCAATAACTTGGATTAGAAGATCATGTACTAGTTTATACAGAGAGATCATTATACATTGTCCAGAAAAAACTGCTTTCCATGGACGCGATATCAAAATTTTCATCCATTGTCATGTATGCAGTGAAGTTATCTACTTTACCTACATGTTTTTAATCCATCTTTGCATAAAATTTACTTACGAAAACACCCGATAGATTCTGCTACGCGGTCTTCAAAGACAAAAAAAATTACTACAGAAAATTCGTAAACTAACAAAAGTAGGACCATCAAACACAAGTGTCAAATAATGTGGCTAACATCAGAGAGGAACTAAGGTTTGATGTATGCAAGAAAAGTAGTTTTTTCTGGACAATGTATAATGATCAGTCTGTATAATGTGTATTCAAAAACACCCACGTTTGGAGTTGGTCATGATTTGAGATAGCAACAAACAAAGCATGTCTTTACTTATTAATTGCATGTTTCATACGAACAAAAATAAAAAACTTTACACTTACCGTTCAATTCCACCGGATTCAATACATTTTAAAACTCGATTCCTGACTCCAAATAATTTTTAGTGAATGGATTAATGACAAGTTGAAGCAAGAGAGAATTAATTCCACAACAAAATTGTAACCTTAAAACTGGTTATGGTTATGTTCACCGACATACGTTTACCTAACCAACGCCAACTGCAAACGCGGGAGTTTTTGAACGCACGTTAATTATACGTCAGGCTTCGATACGTTTGATCTTTCTTGCAATTTTTGAAATTTTTAAAAGGCCTGTAGATAATTTAAATTATAAAAGCGATGAATTTATTTGCATTAGTCACCGCTACTGATTACCTTTTTTTGCCTGTTCAACTCTAGCTTCTTCGACAGCCGTCCGCACAATACCTATAAGTGAATTTATGACTTATCGACTACTGCAGATTCATATGGCGGAGTCGTTGTACAGGGGCCTGTAATTATCGGTAAATGATAGACTATATTATGTGCTAGAAGATGACAGCACTAATTTACTTTCGTTTATAATTTAAATGTAGGCATATTTATGCTGAATTCATGCAACATCAATTACTACTAATTTAATGCTTGAAAAGCAGATATAAATCTTCTTATTATCTGAAGCTCGCCCTGTATTCAGCTATGATTGCTTATATGCTCTTTTTACTTTAGATTTATTCATTGTGGTGTAGTTTTATTTTAGTCTTGTTTATTACAGTTTAGTTTAGCTTGCTTTTGTATCTAAAAGTATTATAGCATAGTTGAAAAAGCCATTATTATTATTATAACCAGAAATATCGAACAAAAATTGCTGCATAACTGCGGTTTATAGATTGATTGTCTGCGTCTCTTGATAAATAAAGATTATTAGATTAGCGCTAACGTTTCTTTTCCTTTCCCGTCTTCCATTGACAGAAGGATTCCTTTGCATAGAACATCCGCTTAATTTCGATCTTTTTAATTAATTGAAAGACCGGAAATCTTTTGCTTCCCTCTTCTATTAAACTAATAATGTACGCGAACGATTTCTGCTCACCTAGCGGGAGGTAAGTTATATCGAAAAAATAAGAAGAATATTGATATATTTATAAATATCACCAGGGTTGCGAATTCGGCCCACTTCGAAGGCAACTGCATTGTATTGAACTGTAGGTACAGTCGTGCTGCGAAGTTTTGTTGCCAGCCTATTTTTTCTGAAAACATGTGTAGCTATGTATTATTTTTATTATAACTACTTATGAAAGGTATTATTTATGAGTAAATAAAACGATAGTATACGTTATGGTTTATTAATTACACTCAAAAATAATTTGGGATTTTTTACATTGCAGAAAATATTGGTGTCATCATTTAATGCGTTATTTACAAACATCTAAATATAGTAACAAAATACTTTTTGTAAACGATAACATGTTTTATTCTTGTAAAATTGTTATTACAGGAGATAAATAAAACGAATATCGTACAAATTTTGTAAAAAAATTTTGATAGTACAAGTTGATTTCAATTTAATAATTTCAACTTAACTTTGACACCATCCAATAAAAAATCTTCTGTACTCTTCTACGTTCCTACTGTATTAAGACACAAATGAGTTGCTTCTGAACTGGAAACTATGGATGAAATCAGGGTAAGAAATACATACCTTATGATAATTAGCAACAACTTTTTAAAATATTTATATGGAATATAAAATAAGAGGCTAAAACTTATGTTTATGACGATGTTTCCTTGTCGCCTCGGGAGAGGATCGATGTTTAGAACGTGAAGGAGATCGTGAAGTAGATTTGTTATCATACTTGGATGATCTGGGTGAATATGGGGAATACCGGTTGCTCCTAGAGGAGCGCGATGGAGAATTATATTTGCTGATGGAATTATTGGGAGAAGTGGGACTTCGGTGCCGATATCGTGAGGAAGATACAGGGGAATGACGTCTTATCCGAGGAGGACTAGGCGGACTTGGGGCCCGAGCAGTTTTCTTGCGAGACGGTGAACGACTTTTCGACCTAAAATTGCAAAATTTGGAAATCCTATTAATTCTATTTCACTCCACGATTATTATTATGCCTACATTTTATTTACTCAATAACACAGCCAAACATGTTTATTTTTAAAGGGAAGTAATAGATGTGTTAAGAATGTTGAAACACGTTATTTTACAATACTTAAATAATAGTAAAAGAAATTTAAAAAATTTCGCAATATTCTTAAGCTAATGACCGAAATGAAAATATAAACAAACAAGTATAAAATTATTAATAAAAGTACAGTATCACCACTGCACGTTAAAAATAATGATAATTTTAAAATATAAAATTGACAAATTTCTTTTCATTGCTTCAGTCTGTAAGTGCAAATTAAATTTTGTCAGAGAATTCTCATATCTGAGAAAAAATTTACAGTACATAGGAACATGTGCTCGGAACTGAAGTAACTTCTAGCTTAATAAAATACTATGTGTAACTAGGTGAATTGTTACCTGTGCTTCGATGAGGAACCACTCGATGAACTTCGCACATGCTTTTTAAGTTTTCTAGTACTACAACATCAGTAAGAAGCATGAGCCCATAAAATGTCTCGATTATAAATTCGTTTAGAATTAGTATTAAATGCACAATTTGAGAAAACCCCCGACAATTGAATACCTTCAAGTTTCTTTACTATGCAGTTTCAAATTGTGCACATAATATGAGGCACGAATCAAGAACAAGACTAAATGAATGCATACTCACATATCCTTATAGTATGAGGAGGTATCTTCTTCCGATGACTCTCCTTTGTCACTGTTTTCATAGTCTCTCTTGTGTTTGCTTGATTTTCCACTGTCCCTGTCCTTATCCTTTCGATCCCGTTCCGATTTTCGAAGTAGTTTTCGTCTGTAATGTTCAACTTGTTGAGGAACTGACCAGCCGGTTTTCAAGGAACGCGAACCCGATTCCAGTTCATCTTGATACTCCATGGCCTTTACCTCTATTTCCCTTAATTTTGTGCGTCTTTCTTCAGTTAAAGCCCTACTTAATAAAATTTTACGTAAAGTAAAATACTAAAACTTTTATAATGAAAATATATCTGAGCAACTGCAAAATACATAACCCTTAAAGACTTCCCCTTAGAGGAAGAATTCCCACAATTTCTCGTGTACAGCGAACGTTTTTTTTAAATCCAAAGAATAGATCTTTAGATATCGCGTTAAAATTATATTCTCACTTTTTTGTATTTCTAACCTGATATCTATACAGTCATTAGAATCTTGGGTGTCATTTTGAGTACTATCCAAACTTGCATCTGCACTGCTTTCCAGGAGGTCCCATTTACTTGTCGTCATTGCTTGCGCTTCCACTTGTTCTGGATCTACGGTTTCCCATTTAGAACGAATAAATCCAGACAGCACGCTCGACGAAGTTTCCCTATCATCTTCCCTATCATCCTGCATATCATCAAGGGCCTTACCTGAAAAAGCACAACATTTAATAAACACTTTCATTAACGTACGAGCACCTCACCATCTATGTCTATATCCAACGATGGCGACGGACTTCTTAATTTCTGTTTCATAGCACTTTTAAGTAGCGCTGCCCCATCCATGGGAACATCTTCTTCATCGTCCAGCTGATCCTGTAACGGATCTCCGTCAATATTGTCAGCCACAACATCCTCAGGTGAATCCTAAAAAAATCCAGTAGAAAATAATAAATTATACTTGACCTTTATCACCTCTTCTTCGAGACCTAAAAACGCATTGTGAAGTTTATCCATAAAATTCTTCGGGTATATCGAATCCTCCCAAGCTTTCAACGTTCTTAATACTCTGGCCTTGAAACCTTCTGCCTTTAACCTTCCTTCTAATTTATCGTACGATGACTTAAGTTGTTTCATTATTTCTAATAATCTACTTTCAAAACTGCAACACAATCGCTATTGATTGAAGTGTATACATTTTCTAAACAAACTTTCATTAAAATTAACAATACAACTGATATCTAGTAGTAAAATACAAAAAAAAAGAAACAAAATCTTGTATTGCATTTCACTGCAACTTAATCGTAAGTTTCGTTGGAAAAAAAAAGGCAGATACACAACATCTTATTTAAGAATACTAATATAAACCGCAACGAAGCAAAAATTTGATTTGTTACGTGTATTATACTTATTGCACTGTTTTTACAATACACAAATAGTTTTAAACACCATTTCTTCTACCTACCTACGTAGAAGATTTGATATACACATCACAGTTAACATTATGCAAATATCACAGTCATAGAGCTATAAAATTCAAGTCGAAGTAAAATTTTCCATTCTAACAAAATAACCAAAATATGCACTATTTTTAGAGCTCTTTCTTTATACTATTTTCTAAGATTAATTAAAAGTATCTAGAAATAACCAAACAATAAATATAACTTACGCTTTTCTGTACGAAGAAGCCTTATTAATTTTAACGGCACAATTATGTAAAATGTCTGACACTAAATATAAACGAGCAATTTTCTTTATGACAGCTGTTGGTTCATTAGAAAGTGATTCTGTTATACAATCGGCAACTTCTTCAGCAGCCTCACTATGTTCTATACAGAATACCATAACTTCCCCTATTTTCTTTGCTTCTGGTGTTAAATTACGAATCAAGTCTTCAAGTCGTTCCCTTTGCCTGAATTCAAAAGGAAGTTATTAAGGAAAAGGTTAGATCGCGACATCCTGCGATCGCTCTTTGACCTATCGCAGGATGTCACGATCTAACCTTTTCATTACTATTACATCGCAAATGCGAATAACTAGGATAGGTCGGTTTGGTTTGCAGTGGAATTCTCGAGCTACGCTTCTGCTGAAACAGCTGTACAGAGGATGCTCGAGGATTTCACTGCAATCAAAACCGACACGCAACAAAATTTTTTTAGAAATTAAAATTTTGAAACTTTATTCATTAGAAATAACATACGTATTTGACAGTGTTCCTTTTGTCGATATTCTTTCATCATCATCTACGACTAATTCCTCAGGCATTCCGGTCGTATAACAATTCATTAACGGAGGCTTCCACACCGAGCCGCCTGAAATTTTAGAACCATTATTAACCGTGGTTAAAATTTTTAGACAAAATTTCTTACCCTTAAACATTCTGAATTCTTTTGTTGACCATTCTTTCTGGGAATCCCCGTGCATGATGGAGTAGATTTTCCACCGGTAGTATAGGTGAGCTGGACTCTGATTTTCAAATAGAAATCTAAATAAGGGATTATTAATTTCTCTATTCATTATCATTGCTTCAAACATTGGCCCTTCACGAACAACAAATTCTACCATTCGATGAATAAGCATTAATAAATTTCTGTAAAACGAAATAAACTAGAACGTAACGAATTCATCACTAAATCAATTATTTACCTATCAGTTGGTATAACTACTTTGACAATTGCTCTTCGTAAAACCTACGCGTGGAAACAAATTTTAAAATGATATAATCTAAATGAATTTCATAATACCTGGTTGAACTCTTCAGTTGATTTTGGTAATATATCTCTATCTTTAGCTTGTGGTTGAGCATTAAATGGTAACCCTGACGGGGGAGGTGGTAGAGATAATTCTAATAGCGTTGGGGGAATATAAATCGGATGTGGAGGTATGACTACCGATTTACCCCAACCCAATTTCATTTCATATCCTAAAATATCCTTTCCTGAAAGCAATATTTATTAAGCCACAGTTATGAAAGAGGTAATCTCCTCACCATTTAAATTTCGCAATGCACGCTCTCCATCTTTGCGACTCATGTAAGCAACAAAACCACAGTTTCTTCCTCTTGACTTTTCTTCATCGGAACGAGGCCACATAATTTTGATACTCGCTAATGGACCATAACGACCAAAGATCTCCATTAATTGTTGTTCTGTTATCTAAAATTAAATATTTCACAGAACAGAACAAAAACTAAGACTTGATATATGGTAATAGATGCCTTGCCTATAACGACAACATAATATTGTTGGTGAAGTCCAACTGTTTTACACTGTTCAGAACTGTTCTAGTTTATGAAAGAAATGCTACTATTCAAATGAGAATCGCAAACTGCACATCGATCAAAATCAATTACACTTTACGTGTACTAGAAATCGGTGAAAAATGTTAAAATTTCTATAATTACCTTTGGATTAAGATTTCCCAAATATAAATTAGTAGTAGTTGGATCTCCGTTATCAAATGATCCGATATCACCACTTTTTAAAAATAAATCTAATTCTGATTCAATAGGCATGCGTATTATTCCTTTATATTTATGTCTCTCCTCGCGTTCCTCTTGTATTCTACAACAAAAAGTGTCATCTCGAATTTCATAAAAATATGCTGCAATTCACTGTCTCAGTTCTTCTTTAAAGGATTCTAAGTTGCTTTTATTTGACGGTTTTTTCTTTCCTAAGCGATCTGGCTTTTTATCACCCGCTAATAATTTTGCGTATGCTTGAGCTTGTTCAGCTGTAGATGGTAATTCATGGGTTGGTGCTAAACGTGATTGTGGTTTATATAGTTTCCCTTTATCTTTAGAATCCTCCTCTACAAAAGATGTTCGTGATTATATTTGAAACATAACCTTTAAGTAGGCACGTACTTCTAGCACCGGCATCGTAAGTACCGGCTTTAACCCATACTTTGCTAGAGCCATTTAAAGGAGTCTCTTGAAATGTCTCGACAAATTCTTGAAAAACCTAAAATAGTTTCAATGCTACGTAACATAACTGCTTCAAAAATTTATTATTTACAAGTGACCACTTGGTTAGTGTTGACAAAATACATTAGTGAACAAATACATACATGAGCAGCTGCTCTTTCTTCTTCCTTTTTACGTTGTTCTTCTAATTCTTTCTTGGATAAACTTCGTTTTCCCATCGTGCCAATGGTAAAAGCCTTTAATTTCTGTTGAGGTATTTTCTGTTTACAATAAAAAATTTGAAAATCCTAATTTGCTGAGAATATATTAATTACTTGCCTGTATTTTATCTGTCATTTTATGATGTTTTTAACATGTCATTTATCGTAAAAAAATACAGCATAAATAAAATCATTTTCATAAGCTTCAATACACCATTTAACTGAAGTTGACGAGAGTGAAGTTAACAACAGTGATACGATACTGATCAAAGCGTTTACCTCTCCAAAATTAACATATTCAACGACACTTCCTTGTTAATCGATATTGCTTTTGATATAATCAGCTTTATTTTGTTATAATTAAAAAATTGCAAGAAATAAATAAGCTTTCTATTCTCGTATTACAACAACGTCTAAAACAATGTGGAATATAACATCATTTGACCTACTACGCTACCACATGCTTAAAGAAATTCAATTAGATTTCTTAATTTAATAAATCGAAGGTACCTAATTTTAAATACTCTTTATGTAGTTTATTTAAATGTATCCGTATGAAAAATAGTAAATTAGTTAATTTCATCAAAAAAAATCACATTCAAATGAACTAAAATTAGTGCTGGCAGCGACATCTTAACATCAAACAATAAATTATGAATCGATTAAGTATAACCTCAAATTCGAATTGGCGCGAATTATGTTTTCATGCGCATTGTCCAAACATGAGAAATGTGTTTTCGGTTAATGACAGTGAAAGAGTAAAATGGGTATAACAGGTCTTTTGCCTTTTCTGAAAAAGGCTTCCAGGGAAGCTCACATCTCGGAATTTCGAGGGTGCACTGTGGGTGTTGATTCTTACTGTTGGTTACATAAAGCAGCTATTGGATGTGCTGAAAAACTAATCCGAGGAGAAAACACTAATGAGTTAGTATACTACATGCAATAAATCCGATGTTTTAATTTTTATATCTGATTCGTTCTAGTTATGTACGGTATTGTATGAAATATATAAAGCTACTTCAGTCATTTGATATTCGGCCAATTCTTGTATTTGATGGACAACATTTACCTGCCAAGTCTTTAACAGAAAAGAAGCGACGTGATCATAGACATCATGCAAAAAAGAAAGCTGCTGAGTTACTACGATTAGGGAAAACTGATGAGGCTAGAAAGTACATGACACAATCGATCGATGTTACACACAAAATGGCACTTACGTTGATTAAGGAATGTAGAAAGAATGGCATAGATTGTATTGTTGCTCCTTATGAAGCGGATGCACAGTTGGCTTTTTTAGATTTACAAAAAATGGTGCACTTTGTTATTACTGAGGATTCTGATTTAGTATTATTCGGCTGCAAGAAAGTATGTTATTTTCTCAAATATAGTCGTAACATTTATTACATACTAATTTATTTTTTAGATATTTTTTAAATTGAATGCAGACGGTTCTGGAATATTAGTAGATTCTGACAAGATACATGTTTGCATGAACTTACGTCCCGATATTTATACTTTTGATAAATTCCGTTATATGTGCATTTTATCAGGCTGTGATTATTTGGAAAGTTTACCCGGTATAGGTTTAAAGAAAGCCCTCAAGTTCATTTCTATGACTGCCGATCCTAGCATTTATAACGTAAGTTTTGCAACGAAATTGTGAATAATTAAATTTTAGAAACCTAACACTCTTTGTATAGGTATTAGCTAAATTACCTTCTTATTTGAAACTGAGTAATTTAGTCGTTACAAACGAATACAGAGAAGCATTTATGGTGGTAGAGGCTACTTTTAGGCATCAGTTGGTTTTCAATCCTGTTCAGAGAAAATTACAACCTCTAACTGATCCAGTATTGTGCAACACAAACATTGAGTATTGCAAAAATGCTGGTGAAATATTCGATAATGATTTAGCATATCAGATGGCCATAGGAAACGTAGACCCTTTCACTCATAAAACGATGGATAATTGGTCACCTGATTCAAATTTACACCATACAAGCATCTGGTCTCCGATTTACCAAAAACCAACAGTTGCTAAGAAATCTCCGAAACTTAATGCTCCAGATACAAAAGCACTGAATACAATTGTGAGTCTCACCATACAAGAGGAAATTAATTACGATGAGAAATGGCAAGATGAGCTGGAAAGATACAATGTAACTGAACAACCAGTAAAGAAACAAAAAGTGAAAGAACGAAGTTTGTCTCCAGTATTATCAAAACCAGTAAATCTGATGCCCTTCAAGAAATTAAGTAAATTCCAGCGTACCGAAATAAATACTCAAACAATATTAACAAGTCGGTTTTTCTCTTTTAAAACTAACTCAGACACCTGTGATGTCGATTCTCATGGTTCAGATACACTTTTAGATTCTGTTGATCAGTACACCAAGGAAGCACTGCGTCCAGGACCTCCCATTTCTGTGGTAGATAGTACAAAAAGTACAGAAGATTATAAAAATGAGAGTTTGAAAACCCTTTCAAGTGATAAATCAGATTCAGATGAGCATGAAAGCATAGTGTGTGAACCAGATATACACAGTGACATAACACCAAACTCAGATTCTGGTAATCTGAGTGGTTCATCTGATTATAGTCAATTTGATTTAGAGAAAAAAATTGAATTGTCTGATACTGATGAAAACTGCCCTACGTCAAGCCAATTGGAGAATAATATGAATCTCAAGAACACAGCTGAAGATATTACTTATATTGGACATGTTGATCCGAATTTCAGTGGAAAGGTAAGATATCATTCTACTTCGTGCAGAAATTTTTCAAAAATTTTTATTTGTAGGAAGAGAAACCAAAGCCAAAAACAGTATTAACACCTATTCGAAGATTAGGACTTCCTCATATTAAGAAAAAAGTACCTGACAAAAATCAGCCTACACTTTTTGATATGTTTCCTCACTTAAAAAGGACGAAATAAATATATCTGACAAATCTACATTTTTCATGTAAATATAAAATACATACTGTAAATTCTTTTTTATGTTTCTGTAATTATTTTTTTTTATTATTTTAAATACATATTTAATGAACAAACTCACAGAAAATAAATAAATATATGATTTTCATTCTTTTACTACATGCATGATTGATAAGAATCATGATTAAAAAAAAACAAAATCACTGATTTTTAAATCAAAAAGCAAAATGTTGTATTTTATTAACAACCTTGAACAAATTTTAAAAGATCAAGACTTTTAAAAACGAAACTGATTTAACTGATTCAGTTATTTTAAACGTGACTTTAATTAGTTGGTTTAAATCAGTCCACCCTTGCTTAAAATATATTCAAATTTTAGAAAGTCGAACCAATTTGGTTTATTTAATGAGAGTTTTTTAATTTTTATAAATTTTCTTTGTTTCTCGATCGTCTTTTGTTTTATTTCAAGTACGTGAAAAATGTCAAATGTCTTAAAATATTTCTTAACTATAGAACGTCGACCCAGTCCTTTCACTTTTATAAATTTTTTAAATTTATTTCATCGATCGTTTTACTTTATGTCCAAAATTGCACAATTTTTAAATGCCCTAATCAATCCAAATTTTGCAAGTTTGCGGTGAAACGCTATTGTCTACGCTGGCCATCTAGTGTGCTGCTTAAGAGACAGCGATAATGCTGCGGTTTTGCTATTCACACATAGGTCAGAATGTAGTCGCGACAGTGTGGGAAGGCAATCCAGTTTTATTTAATAAGATTTTTTTAATTTTATATATATTTTTTTATTTCTTGATTGTCTTTACGTCAAAAATTGCATAATTGTCAAATGTCTTAAAGTATATCTTTGTTATAGGGTCCATGCACATCTTTGCGTTCAGCGCCATCTGCCTGGTGATTTGTGAATTAGTATTATGAAAACATTTCTTGAGGTTCATTGCTTGGGAATAATATCGCCCTTATGGCAATTCATGATTGTAGTACACAAATTTTAACCTTTCTGGAGAAGAAATTAATTACAACATTCAAGTTAAAATGTAAACTAATTATTTTAACAACTCATAACACCAATGCACAACATGGCCGTTGATGGCACTGTCGTCGCATGTACATGGTTCCTATAGAAAGTCGATACAGTTTTTTTTTGTTTAATGTTTGTAATTGTTTGATTATCTATTAATATTATTTAATTTTATTTCAGTTGATTTATTTAATCGATTTCTGTTGTTTTACTCTACGTTCAAAATTGCGCAATTTTTAAATACCTTAAAATATATCTTAATTTTAAAAAGTCAACCCAATTTAGTTTGTTTAATGAGAATTTTTTAAATTTTGTTATCTTTTTTTAAATTTTATATATTTTTTTAATTTCTCGATTATCTTTTATTTTACTTTACGCCAAACATTGCACAATTGTCAAATGTCTTAAAATATTATTATAGAAAGAATTGTTTTATTTTTATTTTTTTAAATTTTATAAATTTTCTTTATTCTCAATCGTCTTTTACTTTACGTCAAAAATTGCACGCTTGTCAAATTTCTTAGAACGTATCTTAATTTTAGGAAAAAAAAGTGGGCTCAGGTTTGTTTTATTTAATGAATTTTTTTTTAATTCTTTTAGATCATGTTTTTAAAAACGAAAATCGTTATTTTAAACATGATTTAAATCAGCTCAACTCTGATCACATGTAAAACAAACTGACAAATCATAAAAATAGCTCAACGAATGAAAAAATATATTTAAAAGGCAGTTCTTATATGCGATATTCCTAAAAAAAGCAAAAAATAGAACTTTTGCAATATTTTTATTCAAATTTCTATTGGCATAAAATTTTACGATTGGCACAACTGATGACATTGACATTAAGTTAGGCAGGTACTTTAACATACGTACGATTCATATTGTCGTGCATTTCTAAGTAGCGACTGTTTTCTTACGTTAGTGTTTCATAAAAGTGTTAAGAAATAATTGAGTTTTAAACAAAATAGTCTAATTAAGGTTTTTTAATTCGGGTGAATGACATTAATTGATAGTTTGTGTCTGTCTTCAGTCCGTGTTAGTGTATGTGAATGTAATGTGAAAAACTTAAAAAAAATTGTTTGTCTTAAGGAATATTCAAATGTAAAACAATTCTTGACTTCATGTAAATTCTTTTCTAATGACTGTTTATTTTTAGAATGGCTCATTCGTCTAACTTTAACGTCACACTAAGTCTAGGCTCTAACGTGTACAACACAGTTCAAGTTCATATAAATGGTCGTCCTTTAGAAATGACTTCGGAGGGATTCGTGACATTCAGAGGAGATCATAGGGCGAACACTTTCGTTATTAGAGCTGACCGCAGGCCTCATAGGCATCCGGTTCCATATCCTGTACATGCACATGTTTTGTCTAGTCAACAAAGAGAGGCAGAAAGAAGACGAGCTGCAATGACACCTTCATCAAGTGGTACAACGTATGTACCCCAAGCCAGAGAAGTCAGACTCACTTCGATATGTGCTACACGTCCTACCGAAATATTTAGACCTAATCCCGATGATCTCACCCAAGTTCGAGATGCAAACTCTGATGATGATTCTCTAGACTCATGTGTTATTTGCTTGTCACGCTATGAAAGCGAGCAAAAAGTTCGAATTTTATTGTGCAATCACAAATTTCATAAGAGATGCATCGATGAGTGGTTCAACATTCTGCTCAATTGTCCCATTTGTCGTATGGGTATTGATGGCAACCCACACGAAGAAGAAGAACGGCCAGTAATAGCATTCACTTCAGATTCGAGTGATGAAAATGAGGAAAACGATTCTATAATTTCAGTTTACAACTCTTCTCCGGATGAACAAGATATTATAGTTATAGATTAAATTTTATAAAGTTTTTAAAAACAATTTGATAGGATATTTATAGAAGACAATAAGTCTGTGATTTTATAAATTTAAATGCCAAAGTGATAGATAATATAAGGAAATATAATATCTGATCATTTGCAAGTTACTTGTAGATATCAAGTACTGTTGTGGTGAAGGAATGCAGCTGATTACTGACACTGTAATCTAACACCTACTGTCAATATTGTTGAATTGCCCCGTGTACTAATACTAGAAGCTTGCAAATAATCAGATAAGGTAGGTATTAATATAAACTGGCCAACTTTTTCAGATTCGAAGTAATTTGCAGTGAATCTGACACAGTATTACATAGTTTTGTATCGTTCCTACGTTTACATATAGTTTAAGATTAGTTTCTCTTTCATCATGATATAAAGAATGTTTTTTATTGTCGTAAATAATTTAGTGTAAACATTCAAAGACTGACCATGGGAATAACCAAAGACCACCCTGTTATTGAATAAAATTCATTTGTGTAAATTATATATGATTTGAAGAAATCTCATGTTGTGGCGGCTTATCTCTAGTAGTCATAAAGCATTTTCTTTTTATTGAAGTTTTTAATGTACATGTGTAAATTTATCTGTTGTATTTCATTAGACTTACTGTCGGTGTCATGTGTTAAATGTGAATTTAAGAGTTACGTGTAACACACCGGACACAATGTCAGTATTAATCGTTTTAATGTTTTGATAAATGTGCTACTTAAAAAAAAAGTTTGTGTTAATCTCAAAACCATTATCTGATACATGTCATATGAACGTGAAATTAAATTTCTTATTATTACCATAGCAGCGAACGAATGAGTGATATTATTATCCGTAAGTAATTAATACAATGTCTTCTGTGTATAGCTGTTGGTTTCTGTGTATAGCTGTTTTTTTCTGTGTAAACTGTGACTGGATTGAGTTATGATAATTGAATTAAGAAACTGTTATATATGTGTACAAATGTAAGTTTTTCATTTTCGTTTCTCTTAAATAAAAATGTTAAGGTCGTTGTATGATATTCTAAATAACATAATCTATCAAATGTGCAAAGAGTTCTGTAACTTGAAAGAGATTTTGTGTATTATTATTGTACATTCTCATAAATAAATATATAAACATGATTTTTTTTTCGTATCGTATTTAATGTTCGGGTAATTAAAAAAAAAGAAACGTTTAAAACAGCGACATCTGTAGTTGTAGTTAACATACGTTTCCAATAGATGTAACATTTTAGAAAGGAATTGATAGGAAACACTGGTTTAGACCACAGCATAATATACTTAAATGTACGTGGTTATGCATATATTTTTTTGCATAAACTAAAAGTATTGCTCTTTAAGAAATTAATAATGTCCAAAAACTAAATAGTTCGTTTATTGGAGTAATAATTATAACGTAGTTATTTCTCAATTCCAAAATTACAAGTTGTGATAAGTCCTAATTGTTATTAAAGGATGTTTTGTATGAGAAAATATGTGCATAAAAAAAGCGTTTTTTATTTTATTTTATTATTAAAAAAGAAAACGTTATTATGACGACCGGTTTCAATACGTGGATAAATTTTATTGACATCAATCATAGTCATTTAATTAATGAAAACGACTGCGGTTAGCATCAGTAAAATCTATTTGAAGACTGATTATGTAACAATAAAAATATTACAAACTATGGAAGGCATATTATACGTAATTATCCTTGCCAAATGTATAACAAAAAGTGATCAAAATCACGTTCTTGGTTTCGTAGAGTGTACATACAAGAGACAATAAGGTTCTTCAAATATTATTCGCATGGTTACGTTCCGACGTTGATATGTTAATGAGTGACAAATACGGGCCCAATTCTACTAACTCCGTGTGTGGCCGTATGATTGCACACTTCAGGTGCACGTCTTTTGATTTAGAGATATGCAAAAGGCATCATTTTTAAATTCAATTTCAAACGGACTGAACGGAACACTATTGTTTAATAAAAAATAATAATTCATTAAATTTAATTAATGGTATATTGACGATACTAATTCTGATAACATATTAGCAATTAATTCTAAAGAATAATTTTAATAATTAAAAATAATTGAAATTTCTGATAGTTCGTACACAAAGAAAAAAACAACGGTATTTGTTAACACAATTGTGGAATTTATATTTACAAATTGTTACTAAAATGAAGACACCTACAATAAATACAAAAGGTTTACATTTCATTGTGGAAGAATGCTTGTAGTAAAGTATTACACATTTTTAAGAAAATCGTGTAACAAACAATAATAGTAAATGTGTTAACATAAATTGTATAAATTAATTTTATAGATAAAATGTAAACATTGTTGAATTAAATACTATTTCATATAAAAGGTTTCTACATTTATTTAGTAAAAATTCACAAATATACAGGGTGACTGTTAATTAACCTGTTAAATGAAACCACCAAAAGAAGCAGTGTCCGAGAGTATGGAAAATGTTTAAAAAAGTTCTTTCTACTTTAGTTTTCGAGAAATAATTAATTGAAACTTAGCCCGATGCGCCCTTGGTTAAAAAATAGAGGAGCAGATGAACGAAATAAATACCCTCATAATGTTTCCTTATAGTTTTACGTTACGGCGGCGTGAACTTGACCTTTAAGTGGAATTTTACGTCAACTCCGTTTTTAGATCAACGACCGATGCCTTGAAATAAATGTTTATTGGACAAATGCAAACAAAGCGAAGTATATTATTCCATAGAAATGATAACAACAGCTCCACTTTGACCTGAAATTCAATGCCGACAAGCTTTTTCTTTGTTTATTAGGTTAGACAAATAGTTCGCAATTCATGCTACTTATTGTGTAGGATGTGTTTAAAAAAACATCGCTAGTGATAAACCACGCCGGACATGTAATTGAACTTGAAATGCAACAATTCGCGAAGAGTGTACGGTATTCATGAACTGTTCTAGAGCAGCGCGCGAGCCATTCGCCGCGAACCAAAGAGAGTCGGTTTTTCAACGAACACAAATAAAGACAGCATTCGCGGTAGAAGCGTAAGTGTATGCGCGAATGAATTAGTGATTTACTTGTTTAGCTGTCAGAGCAGATGGTCTAATAAATCTGTCTTGTTTAAGCCATTCCTTGGAAATGTAATCGTCGTCTCATCGATTTCTACATCGATTTCTAGTAATACTGTCTGAGCTTGTGAGATTTCCCCAGCTATTTACATTTTCTTGTAATCGGTGGCATTCACGCACGCGATTTGATCAAAAATTGTATGCACAACAAATTGATTAACTAAATTATTTCATACGCAATTCCATTTATTTTAGAAATTACTAATAATTACGTCTCGTAAAAGAAAAACTCGGATTTCCGTTTCCAGTTGTTAAACGTGTAATAAGACGAATTGAGATTTATGTTAAGCGGGTAGCCAATAAAAAAAACTTTTATAGTCTTAACGTGCGTTCAAAAATTCCCGCGTTGGTTCGGTAAACGTATGTCGGTGCTCTGAACATAACCACAACTAGTTTTAAGGTTACAAGTTTGTTGTTCTACCGCATTTTGACTAACGTAGTGCTTACTCAGGGCTACATTTCGTTATGTCACGCAGGCGCAACGTGTTAAACAAAGATAATCTTATGAGTTAAGAGTGAAATAAACAAAGACAGATTTTATTCTCGTGTGCTGGATTCTAGAGTACGAGCAAAAATGACTGATATGTGTGAAGTTGCAGCTCAGTTAACTTATACCCAAAAATATGATCTACTTATAAGAATTGTCAAAGTCAATTATGTTGTCAAATAGTATGCGACGTATGGACGTGGACCATGGACTTTGACAATTCTTGGAACTTCACACATATCAGTCATTTTCGCTCGTGCTGTATCTAATATGCGTCTTCGCGCTGTCATTTGATGTGTTTGTAAATAAACGTGCTGCGTTTGATTATTTAACTGCTTTCGTATAAAACAGTTCTATTTAGGACTTAGTTTCGAATTTGTTAATAAAATGGATTTAAGTTAATAAAGTATCTTGGTCTTTGAATATAAAGAAAACGCCTGCCAGCAGAAAGTGATAAACATAACCCCACTTTCAAACGTCAAGTACGTTGCGAGCCAAAATGAATGAAATAGTTGGCAGCATATTTTTAATGACTTTTTCAATTTGCACGTTACAATGATTTACACCAAGCATGCACAATTAAGTAACGTGCGTTCAAAAACTCCCGCGTTTGCACTTGGCGTTGGTTCGGTAAACGTATGTCGGTGATCTGAACATAAACACTTTTAAGGTTGTGGAATTAATTCTCTCTTGCTTCTGTTTGTCATTAATCCATTTACTAAAAATTATTTTTATTGAATCCGGCGGTGGGCATTTTAATAATCTTTTATAATTTAGTACAATTGAACGGTAAGTGTAAAGTTTTTTATAACCTCAATTTACTTTACTGTTTATTTTCGTTCGTATGACACATGCAATTAATAAGTAAAGACATACTTTGTTTGTTACTATCTCAAGTCATGGCCAACACCAAACGTGGGTGTTTTTTGGACAAACTTTATTTACAAGTTGTCCTTGTGTCTTCGTTGTACCACTAAAATCAGTGCTGCCAACTATTTCATTAATTTTGGGTCTCCTAGTATAATTGATGGCAAATTAGAAATTTTTAATTTACTTCCAACTTCACATGTTTGTAATTGCTATTTTGACTGGTATTTTTAATATTAAACCATATTTTAACGAGCCTTATAATCTTTCCTGGTTTACAACGTAACCTTGAAAAAGAATTGTATGTCGCGGCTTGTATAATCAATTTCTTATACGTCAAAAGTGGATAAACATTTTCTTAACTTCAAAATGTTCGTATATGGACAAGATCTAGCTTTTAAACGTTCATTTCCAACGCCAAAGATAGCTTGAACGTGATATCATTGTTGTTAAATTAGAAGAATATATTAATATAAATTGACTTCATTTAGCTCCTTCGCATAACCTAAATTTTCAATTTTGACAGTTCTTGCGATAATCACAGCACCCATACAGATTAATCTACGATACATACTTTTGTGTCAAGTTATTCATACCCCTCTGTTTACATTAAAAGAATTGTAGAGAAATTTCTGTTTATAAAAAATATTTTAAGAGACTATTTCAATTTTCTTTAATACAGGATGGTAAATTTTCAAACCACGGAACCTCTTTAATACAGGATGGTAAATTTTCAAGTCTGTGTTACTCATAAAGCTCTTAGCGATTTTAGTATGTGGTTGTGCTAAATGGATGCGATCATCAGACCTGGTATTGAAATTATGAAATAAATTAATTAAGAATTGTTTAATCATCTTTTATAATTTAGTGGAATTGAACGGTAAGTGTAAAGTTTTTTATAACCTCAATTTATTTTGTTGTTTATTTTTGATCGTATGACACATGCAATTAATAAGTAAAGACATACTTAGTTTGTTGCTATCTCAAGTTATGGCCAACTGCAAACGTGGGTGTTTTTGAACACCCACGCATTTATAGAACGTGGCGTCGTATTCCGTACGCAGTGCCGGAGCTTGATTTTGGGGTAATTTTTTAATTAATTATAAACTATTTAGAAGAATTCTTTTAACATTTTTCCCATACTCTCGGTCATCACTTCTTTTAATGGTTCCGTTTTGTCGGATTGATTAACAGTCATCCTGTATAGTACTATTTGAGACAGGGTTTGGAAACTAATACAGTAAAGGATAGTAAATTTTTACCCAATTGTAGTACATTTTTATTGATATTGCGTATACTAATTATAAAAATTTTACGCTCGGAGGCGCTGATAACGAATTTTGACTCTTAATCGGGCAATTAAAGATGTGGGGTCGACCTTGCCTTGACATGTGCAGATCTTGTGAAGAAATTGACATTCCGGAATACGGCAGAATTCAGATTGGCACTTGCTCGACAAGTTCCGGCTTGGGTCGATAAAAAATAAGATATCAATATTTAATTTAGAAACCTTCAAATAATTTCTGCGGCACTTTCACGTTCGCGGTTTCTTTTTTCACAAATTCGTTCATTATAAATAAAACAGGCGACAGTTAAACGCAGATAAATCCGTTCTTGTTTATTCGCAGTCACGTACGCCACCTAAACGTCATCCGCATTGAACGATCAATAAGAAGATGCACGTGACTGCACCCCACTTCAATACTATTCAACAATTTGTGTAAGGTGTTAACATATCCGATGGCAATTTTTTCTAACGAGTTAATAATTTAGAAGAAAACTTTTCGTTGCGATTTTATAATAGTTTTACACGATGTGATGAACTTTATACAACAAAACTTCGCAGTCGTTTTTACGTAAGATGTAGAATTTTTTACAATAAAGTTGAAACGCTTACGGGAATTTATTGTAGTACAAAAGTCAAACTTTTTGCTCTCCAAAATTTACTACAAATGTAAACTTTTTTAAAGTATAGCTGGAAATTTATCTAAATTAAAAAAAATCCACCTCTATTATTTACACAATATTGTGTAAAATCTGCTTTGAAAGCTTTGAATTAATAGTCATTATAAATTGAAACCATTATGGTGCGTTTTATCTTTCGAACGCATTCCGTTTTAATGTTTGTATGCACGTACACAAAAGACTGTATTCATTGTTTATAATTACGAAGTAATAATTAAATTTGCGGTGGTATCTTTTATTTATTATGGCACCGAGCGATTTGTGAGATTTTACGTTTGATGGGAAGCCTACGTCGGCTTCGAAACAAGAAAAAAAAATTATTTATAAACAAGTTACGAGTTGAATATGGTAATAGTGATAAAAAAACGTAAGTAATGTAATTTGGAGAATTTACATTCTAAACATACACCGTGTGTGGTCCCCAATCGTAGATCCTCGCTGTATATCGTGTTAGAGAGCCAGTCCGAGTAACAATATTCAACACTGAACTGCGGTGCAACGAAAGAGACGGTCGTGCTGCGGTCGTACGAACAACGTGTATGTTGTTTTTGTGCTAAAAATGGTAAACATTACAGAAACAACGTGTTTATTAATGAAAGAATGTGCGACGCGTTTAGTAGAAAATTAAAGGTACTCTTTGATGTATTTCGCTTTGTTTTGAGGAAACCGATTTAAAAAAAAATGTTTCGAATTAATTGGACACTGCAACACCAGGACATTTTAGAATTTAAATCTCTGGGTGGGATAAGAAATGAAGTGTTTCCTAGTCGTGTCTCGTTGTGCCTCGAAAGTGGCGACGTTCGGTGGTGTTGAAAAGTGGTCGAAGTGATTGTTGTGCAGAAGGGTGCTAATGCACGTGCCTCAGGCGATCCGTTACTGGAGAATTCTCGACCACGTCGAGGATGGCCACGGCTGAGTCACAAGGCGACCCAGAAAGGCACTATTCCGATCTTTATACTCGTCCGGGTTGGGTCGACGCCGCCGTCGCCTTAGGTCAGCTGGAGCAGGTAAACGTGCAAATTTGATTTCCGCACCCTTAAGCGTACGGAATCGAGTAAGCATCACATCACAACTCCAGCACGCGTGTTCGACGGCGCGACTCGTCCACGATGATGCTGTTTGCAGTTGAATCAGGTGTGATAGATCATTTAGAGCCAGACCTGATTGCGGTCTGGTGGGCGATGTGCCGTGTTACGCTAGCCTTGGCGAGACCACCGGGCTTGCAGCGTGTGTGGTCCGGCTAGCTGAACTTACCTGGTTCCCCGCTCGGTCGCGTCCCGGAGCCTAAAGCCGGGACTGCGCGGGGATGCCACATACACCCACCCGCTACATTCATTTCCGGAATGTGCGAGTACGACATTCACCCCAAACAACAACATCAACTACTACTTTACTACTACTACTACTACTACCACTACCACTACTGCTACTACATACATTATACTACCGATACACTCGGGCACACCGTTCGCAATTATTATCGCTGGATATTTAAATAAATCGTTCCTTTTAAAATGCGATCGCTTCGAGGCCCGCTGCGGAAGTTCAAATATCCGCAGATAAATATGCGGAACAATCAAACCCGAATTTAAATGTTACAAATTCTAAGCAAACGAATTAGAAGAATTTAACGTACGTACAACAACCAATAGGTCACTAGGACACCATCCAAATAAAGATTAATCCGCATTTCATAACCACACAGTTTAGCTAAGCTAATTGAAATTAATTAATTTAAATCTCGCAGTTAATAAATTGTACGAGGTTAGTTAAATAGCAAAAAAAAAATTGCATTCGAAAATTGAGTTGACGCAATTGAACCGAGTTACAAATAAAATGTTCGGGCGGATGTTTATTAAACAGGTTAAATACAATAAGGTAATGATTTAATATTGAAATATGATTTGATTTTGTATTCAGATCGCATTAAAGCTGCAAAACGTGTGCGCGCACTATTTAAACGTACGCTATACAGTATGCACCGATGTATGTGTGTAGGTATACGTATACGTAACGAAAACTATGCAAAACGGCGGCATAAATATTTACGTTCACGTATGTATTTAATTTAAAGCGTACGCGTTAATTAAATTCTGTGCAATACATTTAGGAGTTTTTAATTCGGCGCATGCATAATTTATAAGAATTATAAATATTTATCAAATTTGAAAGTAAAATGGGCGAGACGTTTTGGGAATACGTATTTTAATCAGCCGGCGGAAATATTCCTTTGAAAATATTAATACGAGTTCTCGGTTCACGTAGATAATAAATACGTAACGTGCGTGTATTATTCTCTTCGAATTTGGCCCTTTTTTTGGACTATAAATTTCAAAAAGCTCTCAGCCAGGAAAATTTTCTGGAAATGAACACGAGGGTGGGGGGGCGGAAGATGCACGATTGCATCTAAGTAGTTGTTTGTAGCTATAAAATGTTTCGCAGAACACATTATCAGTTAAACAACAGTGAGTGATAAACACTTATGTACATTCATAATGCAAGAGGTGAGATGTAAATTATTTTCTTTTGATAAAAAAAATATTTTTGCATTTTTGTCCTAATCAGAAAAATCTTCCACGAAAACAACAGGATTTTATTCTTAACGATATTGTACATTTTACGTAAGATAGTCACGCGTTTTAGGAACCTGAATTTTTTAAATTATTCGTTATCTACCAAATCATTCGGAGAAGGAAAAAAAAACTGAAAGATCAAGTTACTAAAAATAAAGTGTATTTTTATGAGCACTTATAAAATTATAAGAATTTTCAATACTTTTTAATTTTGCTTACTGCGAACTGTAGCGTTACTCGATATAACAATTAACAAACGAAAAAATGATACGATATTGTATTAATGAAGGGGGGTATGTGACCTCCAAGGAGATAAATTTAGGCGAAAAAATGTACGTTATCGTCATTTATCGACAAGTCTTTTAAGTAAAAGTTTATTAAAATTAATTAGCATATGTAAATGCGATTAAGCGTTTAATACAGATTAGACGATAATTATTTGCTGTTTGATCGGCGATTGCGTCAAACGGATCGTCGCAAATGATGGGCATCCTGTTCTTCCCCGTTAAAGTGAATGAGTGGCTCCTCCTCGGAGACGAGGAAGTTTAGCGCGCTGGGTTTTTTTTTTTTTTTTTGGTACCGTGCAGATGCGCATCCTTTCTTTATTCAGCAGGTACTACGAGCGTGTGGTATATAGTAGCGAATAGTGACTGGGTGTTGGTCCTTACTTCTCGGAAAGACGGGTGGGGACTCTGGCGTGTGTGTTGTGCACCGCCACTTGGGTGGGCTAGATGACGTCATTAAACGTCTTGGGTGGTCTACTACATATTATGCTCTGTTACAGGGTAAAGCGACCGGCGACCGTGGTGTACTTTGGCTGCGTAGCCGACTACAACGACAGCTGCACTCCCTAGGTCAATTTCTTGAAGTTCACGCAGGAAAAGTTCTCTTCGTCGGACTCCTCGTCATAGCCACCTTTTGCGTCGGCTTAAAAAGCTCTACATTCCAAACTAACAACGAAGAACTTTGGGCAGAAACGAAAGACAACGAAGATATTCCACCTTCCGAAATTCTTTCCACGCATCAGCTGGTCTTGCAGACTGCAGTTGATCCCGATACTAGTCTATTACATACGCACGGGTTACTAGAACACTTGGCACTCTTACAACAGGCCACGCAAGTTACTGTCACTATGTTTGATATCACTTGGCGGTTGAAGGACATTTGTCAATCTGCCAGCGCACCTAATTACGAGCAATTTTTCATCGAGCAAATATTCGACAATATGATGCCTTGTTCTATAGTCACGCCTTTGGACTGCTTTTGGGAAGGATCAAAACTATTAGGACCTGATTATCCTGCTCAAATTCCGTAAGTATTTTCAACTCTCCACACCACATCTCCAACGACAGTAAAAATAAATTCGATTCAATTATTTCACTATCCTGCATTATACAGGGTGATTCAAAACTGCCTCCCGTTAGAACATCAAACAATAAAGTCACCTTTTTATATAATTTAGCTTCCAAAACAAAATAAAGGAGTTAGAAGCCCTGAAAGAGGGATTTCAATTGAGAGGTCACGCTGCTAGGGTGTCGAGCGCCCTTGTGCAAAACATATTTTGGCGAACTTTTAAAATTCTGAACAAATTATTCCTTTTACACAAAATATATAGGAGAGACAATTTTGCGAACATTTAATTGTACATGCTATTTCCCTGTCTAAGAAACGAATTAAGACAGTATACATACAGGGTGACTGACAATTTAACTTGGAGGCTTCCGCGGCCGTTGTCCACAATTGAATTGGCTTCCGGTTGGAACCGTGTCACGACTGCTTCTACTGCCGACGTTTCGTTCTCCATTGCAAAAGAACTTCCTCTGTTGCTGCTACTTCTCGAGAAGCAGCAGTTGTGACGCAGTTCCAACCGGAAGCCAATTCAATGACTTACAATTGTTCCGCAAAAAAAGCGCATAACAAAATGAATGTCACAGATTACGGCAAATATTGTTTAAAAATTACAAATTTTGCTGCAAGTCGTCTGGATTACAATTTTGCGGTGACACGTTTAATGTCCGCGTTGGCCATCTTGTGTGTAACAGCTTATGAGAACGGTACTCCTTATTTATTATTCTCACATAGTTCTAGGTCCGAAAACCGGTCCTGCGACGTTGCGGCTTAGCGAAGTTTATAATTAATTTAAAATTTACCCAAAAAGTATGTTACGCCAGTGATCCAGAGTATTTGCAATGCTACTTATTATTACCACGAAATTTGAATTATTTTCGTTGTAGTGCTTTATTTGTTTACCTGTCAAAGCAGGTGTTCAAAGCGCGTTGTTATCCTTACTTTATAGTTCGTATTTCAGCTGACCACATCAATTCCGTTTAAAGGTCAGCGCCATAACAATCATAAAACTAAATGCAACTAATGGCACATAGACTTTTTAACATTTTTCGCATACTCAGGGATGCTGTTTCTCTTCGTGGTTTCTTTTTTGGTGAAACAATTGTCAGTCACCCTGTATAAACTAATTTATCTAAATTTGAAAGACTGAACCGTACCGCAGTTGACAGTCGCTCGATTTTCAAAAGCATTGAACATTTTAAAACTACAGATATGTAGAAATATTTTGGTCCGTAATTGAAATGACAATTTGGCAACCGAGCTAACGTGACCCAATTTTTGCGTAAAACTAAAAATAACTCGGTAAATACTCAAAATAAGTAAATATAATGTTATATCGTTTCGATTAGCTCTTCAAGGTCTAACAGAAACTGCAATAAAATACATAGTGTTTCATTAAAAAAATCATAACTTAGGTCTGTAACTTTTAAATGAATCAGCCTGTATAGTTGGAAATAATTTTAAATTGTGTGGAATGGAAACATACATAACTATCATTAAGAATCTTTTTTGGTAAAATGTATAGCAAAGGACATTTTCGCACTAATTCTGGGGTTTGGGACACCCTGTACATTCAAAGTTCTACAATACACACGGTGACGCCAAAAAAAGGTGTGAAATTTATCTTTTTCATCGTAGATAGCCTCATAACAATGCTAAATACTTTTCCAAATAATATTTCCGCGTATTTTGAAAAATAAAGGTACTTTACGTTTAGTAAAAGATTTGAAATATTTTTATTTCCTCGGTATATGACAAGAGCCTAGACAACCACAAATTTGGCAGTAGTACCGCGGTGTTACTTCACATTTTGGGCATGCGGCGTGCATGGGAATTGCACTTCTTTGGCGTGAAGCTGACAATTTCCGTGATACGTCTGGGTGGGACCGCGGTACAATTTCACAGTATTGCGAGTATTACTGCGAGACAACTGAATTTACGTATTATGTTTGCAGAAATAAAAAAATATTGAAATTCTTGCAACTGAGTTTCAAATGGCGCTTGCTAAAACGTCACATAACGTCCCCAACATAACTAGCCTTGTTCGATATCGTTTTTTAAATGGATAAAAATCATTCATATTTAAAATATGTCCAACCAACATTCGTCGATGGGCTTGTTCAGCTCTTCATCAAACGTTGAAGGGGGGGCTACTTTGGCAGTAGCAAGGAAGCGACAATTAAATTGATTTATTGATTTTTCCCGAAACGATAGTCTAGATTGTATTGAACTTACCCTTTTGTTACTCGCGCTGAAAAGTTACTTTTAAATATACATATCACATATGCAATTTTTAATTCACGTGAAACTGACAATTTCCGTGACAGGTGGTACTGCAAGGCGATATTAATGCGGTACAATTTTAACACTATTGCCAATACAACACGATACAACTAATAATATCGTGACTTAACTAGTTACCCTAGTTAGTATATATGACAGCTGTACCGCAACAGTACCACATAAATAAAGCAATTGTCTTGCACTAGTACCGCGTTATATTTGCAATAGTGTCAAAATTGTACCTCATTATTATCGCTTTGCGGTACCTCGAGAAATATAATTTTAATCCACCTGAAGCTGACAATTTCCGTGATAGGTGGTACCGCAAGGTGATACTAATGCGGCACAATTTGGACATTATTGATAATACAACACGATACAACTAATACTATCGAGACGTAACTAGTTACCCTAGTTGGTATATATCACAGTTGTACCACAGTAGTACCGCATAAATAAAGCAGTTGTCTCGCAGTAGTAACGCGTTGAATTTACAATAGTGTCAAAATTATACCGTATTATTATCGCTTTGCGGTACCACGACAAAATATAATTTTAATCCACCTGAAGCTGACAAAATTCCGTGATAGGTGCAAGGCGATATTAATGCGGCACAGTTTGAACACTATTGCCAATACAACACAAAACAACTAATACTATCGAGACGAAACTAGTTATTTTAGTTGGTATATATGACAGTTGTGATGCAATGATATAGAAATACTTTAGGTTTATCGCATTGGAATCGCAGTAGTACCGGATAAATAAAGCAGTTGTCTTGCAGTAGTATCGCGTTGTATTCACAGTAGTACAAAAATTGTACTGCATCATTATGGCCTTGCAGACCATTCACGGAAATTGTCAGCTTCACGCGAAAGACGTGCAATTCCCAAGCACCTCAGAACTATGAAGTAATTCCGCTGTACTACTGCGAGATTTGTGGTTGTTTGGGAGGTATTCAAATTTTGATAAGTGCATTTTGAGTTTGAAGAAATGCAGGAGTTTTCATAAACATTTTTCTGAGAAATCATCAATAAAAAAAAAGTTTCCCAGAGGAGTTCAAGTTCCTGCCTGTATAAATGGTGACCCTGAAAATATCGGGAGTCAATTTTAAATCACCATGTATATGTAAGGTTTAATTAAGGAATTAGGCAAATTTGTTTTCTGCCTGTTTATTAAAAACGTACGTACTATAGTTTTGGGCATATTGTCCTAAATGCTTTTCTTTTGAGTTTTTTGTACCTAATTTAATTATCATAGAATTGGTGATACGGAAAAAAGTTATTTTGTAGTTTCGAGCCTAAAATGAACTTAAATTAATATTAATATTAATGAAAACTATTTTTTTTTTCTAGTCGGTTGGAATTCTCGAGCTACTCTTCTGCTAATGAGGCCCAAAAAGGGGCTCGAGGAATCCATTCTAAATTTTCAAATTTACTGTAGCAGCATTATTTGGTCGACTTATTAAATTAGGCAGCAAACTGGTTGGCTATTTGTTATTTCTCACACAAGTTTATTATTTTGAAACTATAGGTATTTTGATAAATCTTTTGAAAAATACTGTGTGTGCATGGGTTGCCATAAATGAAGCTACAGTAAAATTGTTTATAATTTTATAGATTTGCTGGGAGTGCAAAATGGACAAATTTAAATCCCAACCAGCTTGTGATCAACATAAAAGAGAAACAAGCGAATTTTGATTATTACACTTTGGAAGACTATTTTCGTCGAGCGGGTATTACTTCTGGTTACCAAGAGAAGCCTTGTTTGAACCCACGAGATCCCGAATGTCCGCATACGGCGCCGAATTACAATTCAACCAGACCCATCGACGTCGGTGCGGTGTTGACGAGCGGGTGTTACGGATTCGCTGCAAAATACATGCATTGGCCCGAAGAGTTGATCGTCGGCGGGGTTAGCAAAAACAAAACGGGCCACATTAAACAAGCCAAAGCTTTGCAAACTGTAGTACAATTAATGGATAAACACGAGTTATATGAATTTTGGTCCAACAATTATAGAATACACCACATCGGATGGAACCAAGAGAAAGCATCGCTGGTGTTACATACTTGGCAAAGTAAATTTGCGCAGGTAATTGATTTTTTTAGGAAGATTTTGTAAATATAACTAGTCTAGTTGTGTTTCTGTTTTACAGGAAGTTGAACGTCTAATGAAGAATAACGTCTCATCGTCGTACGTGTTCACCACATTTTCAACGGCTACGTTAAACAAACAATTTATGGAGCATTCGAAAACAAATTATATTAAATTGGGCATAGTTTTATCCGTTGCAGTTATATATGGATGGTTTGCACAATCGGGTTTGGCTGCCCTAGGAATTTTGCTTTTAGCCAGTTCGGCAGCTGCAGGCTTAGGGGTCTGCAGTCTATTAGGGCTCCCGATGAATTTACTAAGCACACACATTCTGCCCTTCCTGAGCGTTGGAATTGCAGTGAGGGAAATGTTTCTACTGTTATCCACGCAGAGTAGAAATTTAACACCCCCTGAAATCCTACAAAGATCTGGGCCTACTATATTGTTCGCAGCTTGCATACATTCTGCAACATTTCTAATCGCCGCTATCATACCAGTTCCTGCATTGAGAATCTTTTGTTTACAATGTTCCATTCTATTAGTGTTTCACACTGCTACTATACTGTTGATATTTCCAACACTCCTCGGCTTACAACTGCGATGTAGAAAAGCAGCCGTTCCATGCTTTAAAAGTGAAAACAGAACAGCGCCACCCACCAATAACACTAGTAACCCTGTAAGTCGTTTTTGTTTACATAATTTGTAAGGTGCAAGCAAACTATTTTTTTTTTTGTTGCAGGAACATGCGACCAATCTGCTAACGACCGAAGTGATCTGCCAACGAAAGAAAAGTCTTCTATCGTGGTTGGTGACGCATTATTTGACGACGTTGATACTTCAACCCGTGATGAAAGTGGTGTTAAGTTTGTTGTACATCATTCTGATAGTCTTCTGTGTGTTCAACGGGTTAAAAGTAGAGTATGACGTTCAATTGTCGGCGTTTCTTCCAAAGAATACACAAGAGTACAAATATTTGGAAGCACAAAATCGCTATTTCGGATTTTATAACTTCTACCTGGTGACTACCGAACTGGAATATCCATTGAATCAACGATTGCTGTACGAATACCACGCTTCGTTGACGAGTGTTCCTCACGTGCTTAAAGACTCGAATGGTGGTTTAAACATGAACGATTTTTGGTTGGCGAATTTTCGCGATTTTTTATTGGACTTGCAGCAAGAGTTCGATCAAAACAGGAACAAAAATTCAGTGAATAGTGATAAATGGTTTTCGAATGCCACCGAGAAAGCAGTATTAGCCTTTAAGTTGTTGGCCCAAACTGGAATCGTTGAGTTCCCCGTAGATAAAAGTCAAATATTTAATAAGAAGCTTGTAAATAATAACGGCATTATAGATCCTAAAGCGTTCTACAATTATTTATCTGCGTGGAATTCCAACGATGAAATGTCATATTCCAGTTCGCAGGCCAATTTATGGCCAAAACCATTTCAGTATTATAGTTCGAAATCAGAAAACGACCTCAAGATACCTAAATCGAAGCCGCTGGTGTACACGCAAATGCCCTTTTACCTTAAAAATTTACGCACGACGAACAAAATTATCGAAACGTTAAAACAAATCAAAACCATTTCGGATACTTTCAACAATAGGGGGCTAAAAAATTATCCGGAGGGGTTAATTTTTGCCTACTTTAATCAATTCTTATCGTTGGATAGATTACTATTGACGCAACTAGTGTTGACGTTTCTATCCGGAGCTGTAATTGCAGCCATCCTCATACAGTGGACCAAATTGTGGTGCCCGATTTTCAGCATTTCGATAAGTTTCTTTCTGTTATGTTTCATGAACATTAACGCGCTGACGGGAACCATGGGTGCGTTCCATTTTATAGTAATTAGCCGAAATGTAATGTTAATTTTAATCGGATTTCTGAGTGCATTAGGCAGTCGTGAACGTCGTATACGCATGTCACTAGAAATATCTGCCGATCCGATATTAAAAGGGGACCTGGGATTGTTAATTTGTGCGTCTGTTTTAGCAACATCGCAGTTTGAATTTATACAGTATCATGTATTTTTAATGTTAATCATCTCCGTCTGCGGATCGACGGTTAATTCTTTAGTATTCTTTCCCCTGATGTTAGCTTTAGTCGGGCCTAAAGGTGAACTCCAAACGTTGGAGCACAGCGATCGCATTTCGACACCCTCTCCTCCTCCGGTACCTCCTGCTCCTGCTAAAGCACCGACTTATTCCAGGACGCCGAGGCGTAGCATTCCGTCGAAAGCAACGCGTGAGCCGAGTCTCACGACGATAACTGAAGAAAGCTGTAACCAAAGTATTACTGTAGAACCGCAAGTAACAGTCGAATATAGTAGTCCGGAATCAAGTTCAAGCGGACCGTATACTACAAAAGTTACAGCAACTGCGAATATTAAAGTAGAGTTAGTGACTCCTATGTACAGATCGAGTAAATGTAGTGGCAAACATCGTAGAACTAAGTGTAACAGACGACAGCAACAGTGTCGGTGTTGCAAACAGGACTCTGAAAGTAGTGATAGCAGCGCAGACACAGAAACTTGTACCAATAGCTAGCATTTTGTTACCAGAGACGTCATCTTAAGGTACCTTATTTCATAAATGTAAAATAATGTTTATATTGCATATATGTATACCATTCATTTTATTTATTATTCAAAAAAACAACATTGTAAGATAGCATTTTTTAAATTAAAATATTTCATAGGTTTATTTATGATAATTTTTAAGTAAATGATATTCTACGAGTTTGTAGTATTCTTTTTTTTACACCTTATTCATAAAGCTTATCGATTACATCACCGTATTTCTCAACAATTACGTTCCTCTTCAGTTTTAAAGTTGGGCCTGAAATACAAGAAACGAGTTACTTCACAAGAGACTTTAATTACACCATCGAGTCATACCTAATTCACCTGTTGGTACAGAAAAATCTACGGGTAATATTCTAAATTTCTGAATCCTTTGTGCATTCGACGTCGCCTGTTTATTTGCTCGATCGATACCTGCTTGGATAGCAGCGGTCAGTTTAGGATCAGGCCCAGCACTCACCACTTCCGTTACAGTGGTTGCCGGACATCCCAGCTGACTTAACCAATCACCGACTTCCTTCGTAAGAGTGTCTAACGGATATCCAGTATCCAAATTTACATCTGTTTTTAGAGTAACCAGTAACGAAAGGAATTTGCGTTTATCCCCGATCAACACACAATTGCTGACTTGTGGTAGCTCGGCTTTCACAATTTGTTCTATAGGGACAGGAGCGACGTTCTCTCCTCCGGCTGTAATCAGCAATTCTTTTAATCTACCCGTAATATACACCATTCCCTTCTCATCGATTCGTCCGATGTCTCCGGAATGTAGCCAACCCTCTTCATCGATGGCATCCCGTGTTTTCTCCGACTCAAATAAATAACCCATGAAAATATGTCGACCGTACAGGCAGATTTCGCCGTTGCCTTCTTTATCGGGTTCGTGAATTTTTGTTTGCATTCCCGGAATCGTCGGACCAATCGTATCGAAGCCGAAAGCATCCTCGTTGCACAGCGTGTGTGCACCGGCTGCTTCGGACATGCCGAATGCTTCCATCAGTGGTAAGTCTATGCTGAGAAAATATTTTTTAACATCGGGTGATAACGGGGCAGCTGCAGAAACAAAAGTTTCACACCGAGACAACCCCAAAGCTTCTTTGATTTTCTTAAAAATTACCGAACTTGCTACTGAGTAGCCCCAACTACTTGAATTTACTCTGCAAACGAAAGAAAAAAATGATTCTCCGTTTTATTCGACGTTAGCTTAATAACGTACCCTCGTATTTTATCTTCGTAGTGCTTGAGGCAGTGCCCTTTCGCCCATGTAGCGATGGCCTTCTTAATAACACCATTGCTTGCTCCGACTTGCATCATTTTCTCGTGCATTTTCTCCCATACCCTTGGAACACCTAGAAATCTAGTGGGCTGTACGTCTAGTAGGGTTTGTATTAAGGTGCCTTTTAGTGCGTTTGGATCGGCAAAGTACACAGAGCATGCCACCAACATTGTTATGTAAATGTCTACCACTTGAGCAGCGACGTGACTGAGGGGTAAATAGCTTACAAGTACCTCTTCTCCAGAACGTAAATTCAGTCTTTCACTAATAGCTATCGCATCCCAAGTTAAATTGTCATGATTCAACATGACAGCTTTCGGGTTACCAACCGTTCCAGACTGTAATTTAATCGATTAATTCATTACTACACCTTTATGTTTATGTTAAGAGCATACCGTATAAACAAGAGTACAGCACTCATTCACAGCGATACTTTTCAACACAGCGTCTAACTTTTCATCACTTTGTTCCCTTCCTATCTGCAGAAGTCGCTTCCACTGTAACCAATGTTATGAATACTTGAACCCGAGACATTAATGCGTACATACACTCAAAACATCGGCAGCTTCTGGTATCCCCTCATACTGGACGATGGCTTTTAAATCTGGCAGTCTAGATTTTATGGCCAAAATTTTTTCCAACTGCTTCGCATCTTGCACCACTATTATATTTGCCCTACTGTTGGATGCGCAGTAGTAACAAGCTTCCGCAGAATTTGTTGTGTAAATACCAGCCGCGAATCCACTGCAATTTATTTCATTCTAATAAATTCCACACAACAAAATATTACATACATACCCAGCATGTATGGCAGCTAAATCCGAGACAAACCATTCGACACTGTTAAAACCCAATATACATACGGAATGGTACCTTTCTAATCCTAATGCAATGAACGCTTTAGCACACGTTCTCACTAGCTGCTGATATTCTCTGTTAAAAACAAAGTAACTATTAGATATATATATAGGCAGACATATTTTCAATTTAAAATCAATACTAAGAAAAAAGCAAATGGGTTCATGTAAATTAACAAAAAAAGTAAAATAATCATAATTAATACCTCTTGTTTTATGTTTTATAATGATCGTTAATATTCCATCGTGCATTAACATGAAGGTGGGGATTTACCAAAGTCAAATGCATGCAACCGACGTGACGCAAATGGTTTTTTTTTTTAATGAGAATGTGAACGTAAAACTTGCAATAAAATAAAATTAACCAAGTGTAATCACAAAACATGGATAATTCATTATTTTTTCAGCAAGAGAATCAATCTTTTGGATACGACTCAATTAAATCACGCCAGGCTTTAAAGATCGATAAAAAAAATTAATTTAATTCAAACCTTGTTAATTAGAGTCACATTATTTACTGAACGTCCTTAATTTAATTAATTGAACATTAAAACAAACGCAACTGTGCGAAAGCATTGTTGTATTATGTATTATTTTTTCTAACGATGTTTGTCCGTTCCCTATACAATTTACGGACTTAATTTAAATTAAATTAACTTAATTTTAATAATATCTAATTTAAAATAATGTGCTCAGATTTTTATTTAATAAAAAAGTAAAATGTGTAGACCTTAGCTCAATAGAAATATTCCTTTAAATATATAAACAATAACATGTACAGGGTGACTGACAATTGTTTCGGAAAAAAATAAACCAAAAATCCGTGAGTATGGGAAAATGTCAAAAGGATTCTATGTACTTTAGTTTAATAATTAATCAAGAATCATACCCAAATGCATCCTTGGTTAAGAAAAAGTAGCAAGTGAACGAAATACAAACAGTAACAAAAGTGTTTTATAATTTTATGATTGTTACGGCGCGGAATCGGACGTGAGCTTGACTTTTGAACGGAATTGATAAGGTCAGCTGTAATACGAGCTCGAAAATATTTACTTGACAAATCACCTGAAGTAAATTATTCCGCTTTGATAGGTAAACAAATAAATCACTACAACACGAAAAGAATTCAGATCTCCGTGTCTTTTTTTTAATTTTAAATTAAAACTGTATTGAAAATAAAGTTTAATATTACGCGTTATAACCCATTTGCATTTTAATCAGTCGGTTTTCTTTATTTTGTCCGTAAATATTCGGTTTATCGCTGATGTTTTAATAATAATACACTTTGCTAATAACAGAGAAAATGTTTACTTCTTAAACGGGTCACGTATTGTAGCAGAGTGCTTATAGGGTAAACTATAACAATTGTCAGTCACCCTGTATAGATAAGTATATTTAAAAGACTCGACCGATAACGAATTTTTTGATTGATGAATTAATTATAAAATGAAACGAACCACGCGACAAACTGGCTATCTAAAGTAAACCAATAATAATAAACGTTTCTATCGTATGATTTGTTCATAGAAATTGTTTATTGTTTGCTAATGATGATGTACCTCCTGTAGATTGATTATCTAAACTTGAAAAATAACATGATAATGCATCTTATACATGTTTGCGTTATGAGTTGCAGAATGTTCTTACTTGTAAGTAATTTTCTGCCACTGTCCATCTGGTAATTTCGTACAGAGAGCAGTAACGTTTGGATAATTAGTAACGGTTCTATTTAACAACCCAGGAACTGAAATAGGAGGATTCGTTTCTATTGCTTTTCCACTGCTAGGGATCCGCAATTTCACGTGACCGTCCGGATCTGATGTCCATATATTATCAGACGGAATACTTTGATCAGGACCTAAAGAAAAACAAAATCAACTTTTTCACAGCGAAAAAAGAAAACTAAAAAATACGTACCTTCTAAAAGTGTATGATCAGAAAGCGTTTCATCGCTCATTTTGAATAAGTGTCCCTTCTATACCTTCAATCGTTGTACATTGGAAACTGAAAGACAAAATTTTAAATGCTGAAATAATAAACGCGCCTTTAATAATTAAAACAATTTTAATTGTACATTAGATTTTTTCAAATCGTTAATTAATCCGTAACTATAATTAAAAATAATACAGTCATTGCCTTTAATGCACAAAAAAAAAACTTCTAATATGTGTTTTTTAATTTCAAGCGAATATCATGTAACCATAATAAAAGTAGGACGTGAATTACGTGCACGTCGCACAAACAATCATTACGTTCCTTAAAATTACACAAATTACATATTAAAAAACATTAATTGCTGTAAATACGTTGCAAATGTTAGTTTCTTATTTGGACAAATGGGGCCTTCACCATTAATTTTGTCTTAAAAATCGAGCTTCAGAAGCCAAGGTTAATTTTTGTCTAACTCTTCTGAAAATAGGTGTCAGAATTAACGTTTGATTGGCGAGACATTATTTTTAATTCTGATTGTACATTTAACCATTCCTTATATTTACCCTTGAAGAAATAACTACGTAACAATATGCAATTATCTACCTGCTCAGCTGTAACGATTTATTTTGAAATGCTATTTATTATTTGTGAAATTGTTTATTAGTATTAATTATCTAACGTATGAGTTCTTTCATAATAAATTTCCATTGATAAATTTTAATGCCAGCGACAAAAACGGTTTAATTTATTTCCAAGGCTGATATCTATGTCATACCTTTGATTTACAATCTTGAGCAAATATAAAATTTCGTAAAATTAAAAAAAAAAACTGCTGAGTTGCTGCCAGTAAATAT
Source organism: Serrognathus titanus (assembly GCA_039766575.1). Classification (NCBI taxonomy): domain Eukaryota; kingdom Metazoa; phylum Arthropoda; class Insecta; order Coleoptera; family Lucanidae; genus Serrognathus; species Serrognathus titanus. The sequence goes on along the minus strand of CM077916.1, from coordinate 3,963,240 downwards.
TCTCTAAAAGTGTTTACCTCGAAGAAGTATTTAATCCAGTACCTGTTGAGGTTTGATTCAAAGTTCAAGTTTTCACTGCTAAAAATCTAGTTTTTCAATATTTTATTCCTAATAATGTCGCATTAGGAACATGATTACGTCTAGATAAATCGAATCCCATTAAAGAAGCCCGAATTATTTACGTCAGTATTAATTATTAGAACGTTCACGATTATACAGTGTGACGATTTTAAAAGTTGCCAAAAAGATATTAATATATAATCACTCAAAACGTTTAGGTGGCTTGATGGGGGTACTAGAGTAGTGCAGAGAACGTTACCCCTTCAGTTCCAGCTACCCCAAATTTAAAATTTGAGATACATCAAGCTTTGCAACGATATTAATTTTTTTTTAAGTACTAACATTTTTAATTCTTAATTTTTATTAAATTTATATTAAATGGTTTCCGTTGTTTTGTTTAGACGGCTTAATGGGGGAACTAGAATAACCCTTGTGTTTGAGGTACAGCCTTGACCAAAAGTATTAGGCATCCTTAATTTTCTAATTTATCTTCGAAAATATCACTTAGAAATCTTTGGAATTTTATTATCATATAGTCGGCAACAATAAACGATAACTTAACAACGTTTGGGAAAAGTATTTGATTGTGTTTGCTATGTCCACTCCCGAAGGAGGTGGCATAACCCCTTGCATTAGCCGTAATTGGAAGTCATAAAGGCTACGAATTTTGACTGTAACTAAGGAAAATATTATAATAGCTATTATACTAAAATATTAAGCTATACACACAGAACAATTAAGTGATGGTGAGTTTTTAATTCCTTCTGTGGTAATAAATTATTGCAAAAAATTATTGCCTCCAATTAATTAAAAAAATATATTATTATTATTTTATAAATGGCGAGAAAATTAGTAAAGAACAGAGACAACCATGGTTACCTCTGGTAACGAATTTTAAATATCTCCGGTCTTGATACGTAATTATTTGATTACAGTGTTGCCAAGTTATCCATTTTCGGGCAGTTTCCTAACTGCAAAATTCAAGATCTAGTTCATGCTTTTCTTTTTTGATTATTTTTTAGTCCATGTTATGACTTTTTCCTGGTTATTATTTTCAAGTCTTTGTATATAGTCTGTACAGCCTTGGCCAAAAGTATTAGGCAACCTTAATTTTCTAATTTATCTCCGAAAATATTACTCAGAAATCTTTAGAATTTTATTATCATATAGTCGGCAACAATAAACGATAATTTAAATAATGCACAGTACTTTACAGCGGTTGTAAAACATGTGGTAATATTCGCTTTATATTACTTGTAATTTTGAATTCGTTTGCATCTTCTACACTTCGCCAGTAAAAAGTTATACGGTGTGTTTAAAATCTCCGATTTTTAATTAATTGTAAGGTATTTGGAACTCCTGGTGTAGCTTACGTGAGGCGGAGAATCGTTGAAAAATACCTTCCGGAATGAGGGTACGAATAGTGAAACACGGGGGAGGCAGTGTAATGATCTGGGGTTGTATGACAGTCGACAGTGTAGGCCAAATGTTTGTTTGTGAAGGTCGAATGAACTCCCACACTTACATAAACGTATTGGAAACGACATTGGGGCAATCATTTTCCAAGATGTTTGATGATACAAATATGGAAGAAATAGTGTATCAACAACCTTGCACAACCACAAATCTGCATTATCAGAAAGTGGTTTCAAGAAAACAATATTAACCTCCTGGATTGGCCTGCACAATCCCCAGACCTAAATCCCATAGAACATTTGTGGGGGATTCTAAAGCGTAACATTAGAAAGCATCCAATTACATCTGAAGCAATTTTGAAAAAAACGTGTTATTGAAAGAATGGAATAATATTATCGCAGAGGAATGTCATAAACTTAAAATTATTCGGCCGAAAAGAATAGCTGCAGGGATTAAGGCTAGAGGTGGCCCAACAAAATACTAATTACTTTAATAAATTGTTATTATTTTGTACCTAGGAAATTTTATTTTATCCCATTCCAACAGATTTTCATGAGACAGGAGTTAATGTAAGGTGCCTAATACTTTTGGGCAAGGGTGTACATCAAGCTTTGCAACGATATAAAAAAAAAATGTAATTAAAGTTTTAAAGTTAAATGGTTTCTGTTGTTTTGTTTAGGTGGCTTGATGGGGGAAATAGAATAATGTAGAGAACGATACCACTTCAGTTCCAGCTACCCCAAATTTGAAATTTCAAAAGGCACCCCTATATTTGAGCTTTCCAACGATACTCAAAAAAAAATTTAAAAAAAGTACTAACATTTTTTATTCTTAATTTTTATTAAATTTATATTACATGTTAATTAATTAATCGTCCCAATTAATTGTCATTTATTCCTACGAGCTAGGAATTAACAGGAGGGAGTCATACTAACCGTACTTTCTCGTTCAAAAGTGGTAACTAAATATGGCGTTGCATATCATGATACTAAAAAAAAAACTCGCAGCAATCCATGGAAAATTAACGTGTGCCTTAACTTGATTATTAGATAAATGTAATGAAATAAATGCAAACCCAGTCATGTTACAGAACGTCAACCCTTTTTATAAATTAAAAATAAAATTTTAATTAGTAACATTGCATTTTTCCAATGATATAAAATTGAGGTTATCTTCTGACAGTTGTAAATAAAATAAGAGTACTAAGACATACCTTCATTGTCATTTCAAAGCATGCTGGAGTTTTTTTTTCAACTGTACGTATGTTAGTTTCCCATCTAAACGGTTTTGAGTATTTAATGTATAGCTGGTGGCCATTTCTAAAATTGTCACCCTGTATGATATGAAAGAAAAATTTCGAGTACTTAATATTAGGTGAAGTTTCGCGAAATAATAATACTCGATGGATAATTGATTAAAGGTTAAAATGCAAATAGGAAAACCTAGGCTTAAAAAAAATGTTAATCCAATAAAGTCGCGCTGATTAATGATTCTGATAATAAAAAAATACAACACGTCAGAAGACAATTCCATTTTTAGAATATTATCTGTATTTAAGAACTTTTTATGAACTACTTAATTCTCATACATATGTTAAGCTTACGATACTCATTTTTAAATAAAATATATTTCGAAATTGTTTTTTTTTATTTACTCCGTGAATTTATTGACTGTAGAAATACATAAAAATTAATCGATGTGTTATGTAAACTGTTTTTCAAATTTATATGAATAAATAAAACTTGTTTCCTTCGAATCGACGTGACTTATTTATTTGCTTATAAATAATACAAATGTACGTAGTTATTAATTTAATTAAACCGGCATTAATTTTGTAAACAAAAAAAAATAGTCAAAAGTAAGTGTGGTAACATTTTACGTAGTAGAATAAAACAATTAACATTTAAGAAATTATCATAATGTGTGCACGACTACTTTTTACGTAATGCTGATAATAAAATCCTCTCTAAACTTGAAAACAGACCAAAGTATATGACCTAAATGTTACTTTGACTTTCACGTTAGGTTATACTGTCCTTATCTCCATATTACATTTATTATTTGTTTAAGCGAAATGTTCTTGCAGATTTTTTCTATATTTAATCGATTAAATTTCGAATTTGTTTTGTTTTTTTCTTCTTCAAGGATAATAAACTACTTGTGATAATAAAACATGACCGTCCATTTAATTGAGCAAACACAAATGCTTTTGTACATACATGTTTTTTTTGTTTTATTTTTTTGATCTCTGTACATCGAGAGACAAGTTTAAAATACTCGAGTGTTTGGGCAGCAACCTTTGTAATAATGACTTTTGAAATTTAATTAAAATTTGAACGAGTTCGTATGTCCCTAGGTCTAGTCTGATTGAAGTGATAAAAATGATACATACTAAAAACTTGACCTTGATCAAACTTAAGATATTAAAAAGGAAATAGATTTAGAGACAAAACATAATAGACAATATGTCGAAACTATTAGAATAAATGACGTGTATGTAACACAATCAATATTATTATTTACTGGAAACATTTGATTATAAAAAAAACATATAAATTTTATTTTATGTGTAAGGAATTTAATTTAAAAAGTACGTAATTTGTGAAAGAAAAATGTTAATCAAAATTTAGTTTATTATTAGTAAAAAGGATCAACAGATAATCACTATAGCGAACTATGCATATACATCGTGGCATAAGACAATGTGTAATTAAAACCAACCACGTTAATTATTTTTAAGAAAGCAACATTAGCAACCGCACACATACACATCACCCGTGTGTAGCGGTTGAACTGGTGATGTAGAAAATCAATTCGTCAAAAAAAAAAACAAATGAATAAATTAAAACATGCGCACAGAGTTTCGTAAAATACAGATAATACAGTAACACAGATGAACTAATTTGACGAATGGGGTAACAATAAAACCCAATTAAAAAAAAAATAATAATAACTTACCTACAAAGTGAAAACGAAACTAGTGCACTTTACACGAAGTTACACGCTGAAATGAATCACGCGATGAGAAATTTCTGGCCGAGGTTCTTATCAGTTCACCAAGTCACCCATAAACACGTTTTGGATGTTTCGTACAGATATCAAGATTAAATGAAAATCGCGCTTACTATACAATCTTCGCGCGATCACGCCAGTAACAAAACTGCATTTCATGTTTTATTTCATCACGTTCAGTTCATACATAATTTATTTGTGTTTTACTACTAACTAAACGCGTTCTGCACACCACTGGCAAGAGATAACGCGGAAACAAGTACCACGAAAACACTAAACTAACGGAGAAACTATTACAAACAAACTGGAACAGGTCAAATCTTCTCACGAGAGAAAAAAAAAAACCCATTTAATCAATAGCGTACACGTATACGTTCATTACTATATTTATTTATTCGGAGTGGGTAAATAGCATGTACCTAACAATATTTTTCTACTTAAAATATAGGTACTTTATTGTTTATTCAACTGATGATCAAACGTCATCCCACCTCTCTCACCTTCACATTCACGATACAACTTCGTAATACGTTATAAATATATATACAGAAAAGTGCAGGTAAGTGCAGCAAGCTATAAAAACATTCCATTTAAAATAATTAAGTCACATTCCGGCATAGAAACAAAACAACCCCCTGTATATATAAAGTACATGCTGACCTTAACATTTATTTATTACAAAAGATATAATTTTGTTTAAGCTTTGTTTTGTAAGAAATAATAATGAGACTAAATAAAAATGGTTTGAATTGTTAATGTGCACTATCAACTTAGTTTATCAGACTTATCTTTTTTGTAAAAAAAAAGTATATAACACTAACAAGATTATTTTACATTATCTGGACGCACTTGGTCTTTAACCTTTACGCCTGATTAATCAATGAAATTAACTCATTAAAAATATATCTCTATCTGCTGATATAGAAACGATAGAATTTTGCTTTTTAAATATTTTTGGCAAAAAGAAAAAATGTAAATCGCAGAAACGAATGAATGAATGAATGAATATAACCCGATTATCTTTAATTCAATTCGAAAGATCAAAATGCAATCTTGCTTTCGATTTTTCGTACGCACACGCACCCATTCTTTCTCAACATCATAAAAAACATGTGAGTGAAGTTGCCTACCTTATGAATTTCAATTTCATTTTTATTAGAATATTAATAATATAGGTGGAACCAAAGTATAGAACTCGAAATTAATTATTTTTAATCTAGAATGAATTAACAGAAAAAAACTTGCAAATAAATCTATATTGAAAAAATTATGTATTTACGTTTGTATACATATAATATTAAAAACAACTTCCAATAGCCGATAGAGGTTTAATAATTTAACAAACTGCGTTATAGACAGATACTAATCTCAAGAGGAATGTTGTATTTATTTCATCTCCAATTTTATATCTTTTTACATATTTTTACAATTGCCCCGCATAATTTAGTGTAATAAAAGCACCGATGATCTTTCACTTCTTAATCTACTGCATAATATTTATATAATCGTTAGTATTTTCATTTCGTTATTTCTGTGCACCGTTTGTATGCATCGAAAATGAACTCCACAGCAAAAAGATCGAATTAATTTGCACCGCAACTCTACCTTGCGTTAGCCTATTAATTAATATTATCACATTCTATTTGATAACATCACATTATCTCTCACTTTCTTTTCTGGACGAGTGAAGAACTCAATTTAGATAAAGTTTTACACACCCACACCTAAATTAACATGCCAAAATTGGCTGAAAATTTATTATAATTTCTTTAATTTAAACTTTTACTGCAAAATATAAATGTAATTCTACCTGCCATAGAAAAAAATACATGGTGAATTACATATGTAATTTAATTTGGGTCACCCGTCAACTTGAATTAATTTTTTTTTTAGTAAGACGGCATTTCATTTCACTACAAAAATTACATTAATAATTAACAAACTCGATACAAATGCAATACGACGTGGCATGTGAAGAAAGATGAAATTCTGTTACATTTCTCAACAATTTAATATTTATAATAAAAGTATGTTTAAAATTTTACAGTAAACAAACGGCACTTGCTGCTATCTATTGCGGAGTTTACAAATTAAGCAAAATACATTCTATAAATGCTTTTGAAAATACTTTTACACTTACGTGCACGAGAATGACGGTTATCAAGTTTGCTTTTTAATGTGATGCTATAAAAATTACGTAAAAATTAAAACTGATACTCGTTCCAAGCAACACATTTCAAACCAAACTTTACATTCCTATTTATCTCGACGGAAACATACGATTGTTCTCTACTCTCATACAAATTTGAAACAGTAAAAACAGGTGTACACAAAAAATCAGCATTAATATAATAAATACGTGTATTTCAAAAACTCATTTTTTAATCAATAAATCTTCTCGTAGAAACAAATATTACCTACATTAAAATGATCTGAAACTTTGATACACCTAATTATTAATTTAAATTACAAAATGATTATACACGATTATTTTAGCAATAGTTACTTGCGTTTTTCAAATGCAGTTAATATATATTTTACAATATAAAACAATTTTTAAATTGTTACGATATTATGACTTTTCAATTATTTACAAAATATATCCTCACAATAATATTACAGTAATGCTCGTTTGCAGTCATGTACTAAAATAAGTTAGTGCGTGGGTGCTATAACTTATGATTGCTCGTTAGCCACGTTAGACCCTCGTAAAGGCCATCTCCGGTAGTGGCACAAGCTGGTTGCACGTACCAATTGCGATCACGAATTCGCGTAAGACCTAACTTTTCTTGGATTTCATGAGGTTTCATTGCCTCGGGCAGGTCTTGCTTGTTCGCGAATATGAGAATTATGGCGTCTCGCATTTCACGATCATTAATGATACGATGAAGCTCTTGTCTGGCTTCATCGATACGATCACGATCGGCACAGTCCACTACAAATATTAATCCTTGTGTTCCCGTGTAATAATGACGCCACAGAGGTCTTATTTTGTCCTGGCCACCCACATCCCACACATTAAATTTAACGTTCTTATAAGTCACTGTTTCTACGTTGAAACCAACCGTCGGAATGGTCGTAACAGATTGCCCTAACTTTAATTTGTATAGAATAGTGGTTTTTCCTGCCGCATCCAAGCCCAACATCAGAATTCTCATCTCCTTGTTACCAAATATCTTAGAAAGTAACTTTCCCATGGTAGTGCAGGAACTGACCTACGCCCGCTCCCTATAAAACAACATCTTATATTAGCCACGACACATTTTATTTCCATCCGTACAGCCCATGGTCAGGACAATCTTTGTTTGACAGTCGCAAGTCAACTTGACAGCGTTAATACCAGGAAGGTGTGTGTGAACACTATGGCGGGTCAACTAACGGAACAAGATCGATGGGCCGTACACTACTAAAGTACTATCCAATGAATTATTATTTTTGTATTTTATGACTTACGTACCACTAAACATTGACAATTATCACAAATTATACCCAAAATGATACAACTCCGACAAAATATACTCCATATTGCGTGAGCAAAGGACACAGAACACGATGCGGTTGGTGGTTGTGTTTGTGTGTCAATCAGAAATGGGAGGAACACCCGAAATTTTACGAACATTGACGACCGGCTATTAATTTGCTTTTTATATTAATTAAGCAATAAAATACGTAAGAAACTAAAGCTTCTTTCAAATAAATAAGCTCATATCTCTAAGGTTCATTCAGAAATCTACGTGTACAGCTTACTTTTGCAGTTCCGACACAACATTAAGAATATTATTTTTTCCGTTTCAAATATACCTTGCTAGCAGTGCTACCAACTTTGGCGATTTGTCACCAATCGGACAATATGTGAGCTAATCTTAATTTTTAAATTAGTAACTAAAAATATTTATCTGTCATGCAGATACATGAGTCGGAAACTGTGATTCATAGTATTAGTATTGGCATTTATTTATCGGCATCACTTTTCAATTTTTTCATATCACAATTACCACTTAAATATCGGGTGTTCTTTTAAATTTGGCCGTGACAAAGTGCTTAGTGTGAACATACCACAATTTTGATTATTTGTTGTAAATCTCATTTTCTCATTATCTTTTTTCGTTTGTTACAATAGATCTCATTCTAAGTGTCTTTTTTTCGTTTATTGCAATAAATCATATCCTTGTGTCGTCTTATCGTACTGTTGAGTTCGAAACCTCGAAAGCAAGGTTAGGAATGACAAGTTCAAATCTCAAATTGAAGATGGTGGTTCACAATTAAATTTTCACGACCAACTTCGACGCCAAATTAAAATAAAAACACTTTATATTAAACATTAGATTATTTCTGATATACCGTCTGTCCCACGAAAAACGCACCGCTGCTATTAATCATATGATTTCAGTAGTTCAAAAATCATATAAGACTGATTTATAAATACATACTACAAAAGAGCATCATTTTCTTGATTTCTTTTAGTATGTATTTATAAATAAGTGTTATTTGATTTTTGAATTACTGAAATCGGATTATTAATAATGGAGTTGTAATAGTCTAGGCAGACGATATCTACAGAGAATCATAATTGAAAAGAGAAAAAAGTATGTAACACATTTGTACGTAAAATACAGGGAGATCGAAATTGATTGTCCTGATCCTACACTACTTTCTGTGAGCTTGATATCAATAATTATATCTATCACATGAAAGTTAGAACGAGAAGCAGTGCCGACTTGTGGCGTACATAGAACATTTATGAAAGTCACATCTAAACCTAACCTAATTAATGAAAAACATAATTATTGTTTAATCAGATAACTATGACAATAAAATAAACCATTTTTCGTGAATTGACGGCAATGAATTGTCAATAAAATCTTAGGATATCTAGTGTTAATTACTTTATTTTGTCAGGATTTACATTAATAACTGATAATTTATTGTAACTAAAGTCTCGGGGATTTTTTGACATCCACACTCTAAACGCAAACTTCTCGACTGTCACCGCATACGTTTCAGGTCTACCAACTTAGTTTTTTTTGTTTGTTTTAATATTCGCGATGCTAACACTAGTAACTTCCCTAGATTTCGTTATGTTGCTAACTTCATTTTAATGATTGGATGTAAATATTGATATCAAGCTCGTGGAAAGCAGTGTAGGATCAGGACAATCAATTTCGACCTCCTTGTATTTAATCACATAGGTCTGGATGTCTATTCTAATTCAGATTTCGACTCGAAAACTATTTCGCTACAGTGTTGCCATCTTAAGCGATAAATTCCTTTTAAGGATTTTTTCCATTTTCATGGAAAATGTATGTCTAAAAATTTTATTGCAAAATTTTGAAACTTTCATCATTTCGCAATTGATGCAAATCAGCAACCAAGAGGTGGCGCTTTTAATAAAGAAAACAGAGTGCTGTCATTAATGTTTTGCTTCCATTCAATATTATTATTATTAAGTTGGACTAAGTCTTTACATAGTGTTACGACTTATAATCGTCGTAAAAGTACTTTAATGTCTACGATCGCTTAATACCTGGGACAAGTCTGGAAAGTGATAGAACGATTGGGCTCCATAGGTGGCGTAATCAGTCTAAATATAAAATCTGCATCACGGAATGTAACAATAGCTACACAATACGAACTTAAGAGTCAATTTGAAACACGTTTTAAACAAAAAAAAACACTGTTTAAAATTAAATAAAACAATTGTTTTTATTCTTTTATTAAAAAAAAAAAACAGTTTGCCTTCAACCCTCAGTAGGTAAAAATCGCTCAGGGAGTGAGTGGGTCCAGCGCCCTCCCAATTTCACTTGCACCTTGCACCAGCCGCCGGTGATAGAAATGTTGGTTTCGAGTCGAATTTATAGCGTTATCTTTATAATTGTAGTTTTGTGCATTCATTATGAAAAATAGAGCTCACAAATCCAAAGCAAACGATCAATCATTTTAAAGTAACATATAAGCAAAAATCTACGAATAGAGAATTATCAGGAGGGAACCTACGGCAGCGGCAGAAGTTACACTTTGCGATTGGTCAGTTTCTGTAATATGGCGGATTATTGATATTATCTGACATCCGTAATTGAAAAATAATTGCCGGATTTTGTGTTCGTATCTGAGCGAAGTACGAATTTATGTGTTTATTTAGCAACTGTGATGATATGCAACGCCATATTTAGTTACCACTTTTCAACGAGAAAGTACGGTTAGTATGACTCCCTCCTATTAATTCCTAACTCGTAAGAATAAATGACAATTAATTAGGACTTTAATCTTTAAATTAGAATACGAACCTTGGTCTTTAATAATTCAGGAAATCCACATACGAACATTTTGAGGTTAATCAAATGTTTATCCATTTTTGACATATGAGAAATCTATTTTGCAAGCTATTGACGAAAACAGCAGCAAAAAGATGGCGCTCTTAATAAGGAAAACAAAGAGCTGTCATTAATGTTTTGTTTCCGTTCAATATTATTATTATTAAGTTGGACGAAGTCTTTGCATGAGCACACTAGTCACACAATAAATACTTAAAAATATTTATTCTTGTGGAAATGTCACGCACAAACTATTCAAATTAATGTTTTTCATAGGTTAACCAAATGTCACTCCAATGTTTTCCTTATTACAGGACGTGATTTTTCTCGATGATTTCTTTTCAAGGCTAACTCGAGGTTGCTGAAGACCCAATACATTGTATATTGAATATTCCGCCCATTTAGTAGAAATGATGTCTAATTCATTCACGATTTAGAGTTCAGAATTAAGACACTAAATTGATTTTTAGGGGCCATGCCTAAGTTGCTCGCGCTGGAAGTAAACATGAACAGCAAAAATGTAATACATTCAATTTAACATTCCTATTGGGCTATGTAATAGTTACGGAAGAGATCTGATTGTTGTTTTAAATCGAAACTACTTAAAAATATTTCATTTTAAGAATTATTAAAAAAAGTCCCAGTTCTATATTGCTCCCTCCCTCTAATACATTTTAATTTGGGGTCATTGCAAAATTTCAGAGAAATATCTGTTCTCTTAGTCAGCATTTTGAAGATTGGGTTAAAATTCGGAAGTGTCCTAGAACTGGTAATATAGTACCGAGTGATTTAAAAATTTTTTTAACTTATACCATGAAGTCTGGACGGCATGTCTTAGCTTAAGTGAAAAGTACGTCATTGCACTCCAATACTATTTTACAGTAAAGCTAAGACATGCCGTCCAAGTTCCATGGCAAGAGTTGATAAAAAATGTAAAAATCACTTGGTAAACGTATGTCGTAACCAAGCAGTTTTTGACGTTAGTGACACGTAGGTGTAAAATGTTGCAAATTAAACTTCGATTTTACTTAATTACTCAATAACTAAACTCAATATTTGAATGTAAATAATAAATTATAATTTAATAGAAGAAAGTTACAGTAACTGCAATTGAACAACATGTTGTCAATTCACAAATTGACAAGTAAATAAATAAATAAATTGGCGGAGTAATCAGAGACAAACGTTTTGTCTCCTGTGGCCTGCCTTTATTAAATTTTTTTTCGGACATATGGTATAGAGTTTCCACATTTATGTGTTGGAAAACACTAATAGCGTTTTCAATTGACCGCACTAGGGCGCACTCAGAGTATCTCCATCTCGTGTTTTTACATGAAGTGAAAAGAAGATGCAAATACACTGAATGCAACTGGTACAGGTGAATCGAAAATGCTACAAATGAACCATTTGATCAATATAGTAAAACACTTATAAACAAAAATTAGAGTGCATCTACATTTTAAATACCCAAAATTTAATGATACCCAATTACATATATCTCTAAACATTTTATTTTTAAAAATATACACTCACAACATGTGACCAAGCAAATACTTTATATACAAAATTGACAATTATTTATGCAAAAGACTAATATATATATTTTTTATATAGCAATGTAGAATATACACTTTTCGATATCAAGTAAATAAAATACATCACATACAAGCATTTGGTTTTATGGAGTATAGTGAACATAATTCTTTTCGAAAATTTTTCAAGACTCTTGACAGGGGTATCTTTTGTGACCCATCGAATTCAATGGTCGGTATAAAGCTGATCTGAGGTCTTACGGCATGCGTTCTGATCCCATGGGCTTTTAACAATAGAGTGCCGTTATGTCCATTGGAACATTCAAGTATGGGATTATGATCTAATCCTAACTCTTGTCCGCACTAAAATTACATAATGAACATGAATCAGAAGGTGATTAATTATAATTACCCTTTCTAAGGCTTCGTGTGGCACCATGTTATCAGCGATCATACAAGAAACATATTTCAGCTGAGTTTTTTGATCTGCAGTTAAATCAATGACGCACGCGTGAATTTTGTTTGCCAAACACTCTGTAGCTGCATGTTGACATTCGAACGTAATCTTCCCTTCTTTTTCGATCGTCTACAAAATGTTGTAGCTGAAGTTTCATGTAAATTTGGTCAGCAAATAATTACATACCTCTGCCTTTCCATAGGGAATCAAATCCAGAATTATATGATCACACAGATCTGCGTACGTATCAACTAGCTCCCTAATAATAAAGTTCCGTGAATCAGAACATAGGGCCTCATAATAGACACTAACTTTAATTTTTTCTTTACTATCCGCCAGCGAACCGTCGCCAGTTCTTTTCTCTGGCGTTTTAGAAAAAATTGCAAAATACTGAAATGTTTTCCAAATTATTATACCACTCAGTATTAAAAAAGCCAACCTGTATTTCGCATTCATCTTCTACTAACATAACACTAAAAATTATTAAAATCTCTTAAAGAACCAAGCTTAAATAACATCATCTTCTAATAAACACATTTATAATTGAAGGTTATAAAGTTAACATATTGACAGATTTTGAAGTTTGTAACCCATTTTATTATTTAGGAATCTAATTACCAAATCTACTATGGTAAACGGTTGATTGGTTTCCCCGACGTCACTATAACTTGTTTAAGAATATTTTGATTTTCATTTGGAGAAAAATTCTATTTTATACAATTTACTAGCGGTTTAGAGTATTTCTCGCTTTCTTTCGAGCAGTTAATAATTGAAATTCACAGTATTTTTTTAAATTGTAACGAAAAACGGTAGTAAAAGGTAATTCTTCTACAATAAAATGTTCTTATCAATATTTAACATTAAATAGAATTTCAACGAGAATTTGTAACTGATTTGATTATCTTAAGTGTCTTCAATATGGTTACAATTGATGATAAAAGAGAATTAAACGTCCAGGTTCGTTAGTACATTTTATTATTTAAATTTCGCGCCACACTGGCAAAATATCCCTATTACACGTGCATGTTCCTAGGCATAGCGTTGAGCGTTGTTGGTGCCATAATAAATAATTACAAAAGTATAAATAAGTATCAAACGAAGCTATAATTTAGTACTTAAGTGTGAAATTCGGACGCTTGTATAAGTAAGTGAATGTTAGATGTCGTGAAATTGTCATAAATATAAGTTATATTCCGGTATTTGCAAGATGTTTTATTGATTCTTAAGAATGAAGGTCTGTCTAAATTTATAAGACATATTCTTTTAGCTGACCAAATTACTCGTATTTTTACTTCAAAGTTTTAAAACAATGTAAGGTTATGCATTTCCCTCCTTGTAAACATATCTGTTGCTGTTTATTTTTTGTGAACGTCGTTAATGCACCGTTGCCATAATTTGTTTATTAGTGCTTATTCAACAATTTCTTTCATCTTGCATAAACTCTTGTTTGATTGCGGTCGTGTTAAAGATGGGGCACAAGAAGAACAAACAAGCGCAGAGTGAGACCGAAGAATTAGATCCGAGCGATGACAATGTCGAAGTCTCCAATTCTGAAGAGAGTCCGGACGCTGAAGTAATACAGAAACCAAAAAAGCTAAAAAAGAAGATGCTCGAATCACCGGAAGCGGAGCCGGACTCGATGAATAATAGAGAAGTACCCGTTGAAAACGAACAAAAAGAGGTAAAGAAGGAAAAACGAAAGAGGGGAAGGAAACCAAAGAATTATATTCCAGAAGACAGACGTGAAGCACAAGGTTTGAATGAACCTGGGGGAACAGGAGAAGAAGAAACAAGTTCCGGTGATCAAAAAAGTAAAGCTGACAAAGTTAAAGGAAAGAAGAATAACAACAATGTTGAAGAAGGTAACATTTTTTTTAAAACTTTTTCAGAAAATAATTGTAGGGTGCATTCGATTCACAGTTGAAATCGATTCATTTTTATCAGTGGATCACTCAGAAGTGATTTGGATTCATTTATGATTAGGATTAAACTGATCCTGCACATAAATTCTTTTTGAATTGATCCAAATCAGTGAATCTAATCCACCTCTTCTTAACATCTTTTAATTTATCATTACTTATAGCATTTTCGACTGATCGCTATGGAGCAATCTCAAATTATTTCCATTTTATTTTAACTTCATGTAATAACATAGGATAGAGATACTCTCAGAGTGTTCTGGAGCAGTCAGGTGAAAACGTTATAACTCTTCAGGCCAGTCTGACCACTTAAAAAAAGAAACTTAACCTTTTTTCGGTATTAATATGAACTTTTTCTTAATGTATAATACATCAAAATAAGTGTCTTTTAAATCTATGGGGCACTTAACTTATTTTATTGGAAAAAATCTGCTTTAATGTAATTTTGAAAAACACCAGTTTTTAATTTCTTTATCCCTATTTTCATTGTCTAAGCGAATAGCAAACAAAAGAAAAAATTCACAGTAATGTAGAATGGAATTACAGAGGGCGCTAAACTCATATTAATGTAAACAAACAGTAATGCAATTCCTAATTAAATATTATCTAATTAGGAAGTAACACAAATTGTACCTAATTATGGACTCCATTCAACAAAAAGTAAATTATTTAAACATCATTTTTAACAATCTAACAATTGTTAGATCAAGAAAACACTCACCTACACTTAAATGGCATATACACTAATGCACTAATAAGAAAAATTAAAAGTCACTTCAATTTATAATAGTAACTTATTTACATATACTATTCATTGGTGCCATAATTTCTGGTGGTACACATATCAAAAAATGCAAATAAGATCAGACTAGCCTTAACTAATCCAATCAGAAATTGTACTCATTAGTTTATTAACTTCAAAATTAAACGAACAGTTCGTAAAATAGATGTAATTGAAGAAATATTTTGCTTTCCAAAACAAAAAAGAGTTATTGTGAAGATTTAATTTCAGAAAAAGTTATAGACTGGCCTGAGAAAGATTTGAATGAATTATTCAAAAGAATGGAGGCAGCCATTCCAGAAAGAGACACTTTGGCATTCAGTACACGAACAGAAAAACTAAGCTGGGACGATGTAAGTTTAGTTATTCCACGTCCTCCAGACTCTGTTAACAGAGACAATTTTTGTAGATTGCATTTAAAGGATATTCAAGCGAAGAATGTAAAAGTATTTGGTTATTGGTTCAAAAGCGGCTTAGGAGGTTCAGGTTGCTCAGCGAACTACTCTCAGATGCTAAGGAATGGATTACAAAACCGTGGACTAATTTTTATGGTGGTCAAAAGACGGTAACCGATATTTATCTTTTATAATTGAATACTAGTGTGATCTTATTATTTTTAGAAGAGGCATCCTGATATGCCGAGGAGACCATTATCGACATACATGTTATTTTATTTGCAGAAAAAAGATAAAATAATTGCAGAAAATCCAGGATTGGAGATGGTAATTGAAGGATTTAATTATAAGTTTTTTTTCACCTGATTTTCTTTTAGACTGAGATCTCAAAAATCATTACTCAAATGTACAAAGCATTATCACCTGCAAAAAGAGAAAAATATATGAAGGAGGCCGCAGAAAAACGAAAGGTTTACGAGCTGGAATTGGAAGAATTTTAGTGAGTATTCTGTATTTTATGTTCACGTTATTATTTATTCGCCATAACTCAGTCGACAGCATCCAGAAGTTCCAAGGAATATTGAAAAACAGTCTCACCACAAATTAATAGTAGACACAAGTCCAAAAAAACCCAACAGCCCCTTCATGTTATATTATGAAAATCAATTGAAATCATTAAATCCAAGTGTTTACGTCGATAAACATACCTTCAAAGACCAATGTAAAGAACAATGGAGAAACATGTCTGATAAAAAGAAAGTCATTTGGATTAATTGGGCTTTGGATGAAGAAACAAAATATCAGGTAGTATTTTGAAAAATCTTTTAGGTGTTATTATTTGCTGTGGCTTGATTATTAGGACGAACTGAAAAATTATATGCTACAAAATCCAGACTTTGTACCTGTCCCAGTTAAAGCCGTTTTAACGAAAGAGGAAAAATTAATAAGGGAACGAATGGCAGGCAAACCAGTGAAACCCCCAAATTCATCCTACAGCTTATTCTCACGAATGATGCTTCAAAGTGAAGAAATTAAAGATGTCAATCCCAAGGACCGTATGGTAGTCATCGCAGAAAGGTGGAAAAACTGCACCGAAGAAGAAAGGAAACAGTACAGCGAACGAATTTTACACGTATGTTTTTTGAAACCTTCACGTCTTTAAAACTTAACATCAAATATTCCAGTTAAGAGAACAGTATAAGTTGGATTTTGCATCCTATTTGGAATCCTTGCCAGAAGAGAAACGTCAGGAAGAACTTAGAAATAATATGCCAAAAAGAAAACGTAGTATATCGAAGAACGAAGAACCTATATTGATAAAGAAAAAGAAATCTGATTCTGAACCGTCAGATAAATCAAAAAAATCTATAAAGGAAGAACCTGAGGAGGGCAGATCTAGCAGAAATAGAAGAGATGATGGTGACAGTAAAAAGTTTGACGATAACGACAGTAAGAAAACGTAAGTGTTTGAAATTGAGGAAGATAAGGTTTATCATTTTAGTTTCAATTTCAGGAGTCCATTCGCAAAGCCACCATACTGGCATCGCATGAAAAAGGAAGAGAAACAAACGTTTAAAAATGCTATGATGAAATTAAAAGAGCACCTGGATTCAAGATTTGAGAAATATGTAAGTTAGTTTTATCAATGTCACGATTTGTTCTAATTCTAAGATATATTTTAGATTAGTTCACGTGCTACAGACTCGTCAGATGACAGCGATGACTCTGACGACTCTGAATCTTCTTCAAGTAGTTAGGATATTTAGTTGTAGAAACATACTATACCCGTTATTAGTGTTTATGAATCAGTCATTGTTGGTTATAAAGAATGTCTGAGTTAAAAATAAATGAAAATTAAAACAAAATAAACAACATAATAAAATCATCATTTCTTTTGAGGACGGCACACTTTAAATAACATGTTTTAACATGTAATTTTTTATATAAATAAGAGAAATGTATACATATGTGAAGGTACGATAGACTTAAGTATACAAAACTTACGTATAATGGCTGCTAGTTAAAATATTAGAATATTATAGTGTTTGTTTTTGTCAAAGATACTTACCACCTATATATATATGTATTTATGTTCCATTAATTCTTTAAAATTCCATAAATTTCGCAAGTATGTACGACAAATGATTTTCACAGTGAATCATGTATTATTTTAAATTTGTAAAAGATTCAGGTTATTTTTTAGAAGCTTTGAAGAAGTTTTTGGATGCCACTGCCGTAACTTAAATAAACATTTAAACTGAAGAAGACGAAGAAGCACATTGCTTTCAGTTCAACATTATCATGATTACAATTTGTAAATACGTATTTTATAATTTACTTGTATGGCTAATAAGATTTCGAAAAGATGTACTTTACATTGACAGATTTTAGTCAAATACAAAATAAAATTAATTGTATGTTAGGAAAGTAATTCTGAACGAATAAAATTTATTACTGTGAACTAACAAAATGAATGTATTACTATCTACCCCATATATATTAATTAAGTTCTTGTATGTTCACAAACTCGCATAATTTTTACCAAAAAATAAATACACTGTGATCAACAATGATTGAAGGTTTGCGTCTGGAATATTCAGATATAAGTCAATATACCTAAAAAATAATAAGACACATTACAATACCAAGAAACAAAGTTTTTCAAGTCTTGTGTGAGATTGAAACGCGATCGTCTTTTGTTTTTGTTTTTTTAGTTCAATCGTTAAAATTTTGAATAGTTTGAATCGCGACATCTTGCGATCACTTTATGACACAACTTAATATAAATATAAAATGACAAATTGCAGCTAGTTTGCTACTTAATAAGTCATTCTATACAAGGTGGCCAAGCGTGCTATCAAAGCATATTGAAAGTTTTTAAAAATTTTGTTGCAAATTGGTTTTGATTGAAGTGAATCTCTCGAGCATTCTCTGTACAGTGGAAGTCTCGAGCTACGCTTCTGCTGACGAGGCCCCACATAGAGCCGAAACAGCTGCACAGAGGATGCTCGAGGGATCCACTGCAATCAAAACCAATTTGCAACAAAATTGTTAAAATTTTGATAAAAAATTAATGTTTAAAATCGTTTTTTGTTGTTAAACAAAAATCGAATGCAACTATCTTTTATTTTGTCTTACCTGCTAACCGCTGAAACTTTTATTTAAAAAAATAGTTAAAACAATAGACGATCGTGTTTGATGTCAACGACTGACATTTACGTAACATTAAAAAACGATCGCATTGTAATTTTGCATAAAATTTGAAAAAACTTTAAAATATTTTTTAAATCAAGATTTCAATAACGACAGAGCTTAAAAAAAAACAATAGACAATCGCGTTTTAATTTCGCATAAAACAAAGTTGCAATTTTGCATAAAATTTGAAAAACTAAAATATTTTTTAAAAGAAGATCTTAATGACAGAGTTAAAAAAAAACAATAAACAGATGGTTTTGATTGAAGTGGATCCCTCGAGGATCCTCTGTACGGCGGTTTAGTTTGCAGTGGAAGTCTCGAGCTACGCTTTTACTGACGAGGCCCCAAATAGAGCCGAAACAGCTGTACAAAGCGATCCACTGCAATCAAAATCGATTTGCAATAAAATTTTTTAAAACTCAATATGCTTTGACAGCACGCTTGGCCGCCTTGTATGGGATGACTTATTAAGTAGCAAACTAGCTGCAATTTGTCATTTCCTATATTAAGTTGTGTCATAAAGTGATCGCAAGATGTCGCGATTCAAACTAATCATTATTATATCGCGATTGCGAATAACCTTGGACAGGTCGGTTTAGTTTGCAATGGAAGTCTCGAGCTACGCTTCTGCTGACGAGGCCCCAAATAGGGCCAAAACAGCTGTACAGAGGATGCTCGAGGGATCCACTGCAATCAAAGCCGATTTGCAACAAAATTGTTAAAATTTTGATAAAAAATTAATGTTTAAAATCGTTTTTTGTTAAACAAAAATCGAACGCAACTATCTTTTATTTACTTTTAACTGCTAATGGCTGAAACTTTTGTTTAAAAAAATAGTTAAAACAAAAATGATAAAACACAAAAATTTGCATGTCTCTATTAAATAAAAATTAATTTGATACAAAAGATTTACATATAGCTACAGTGTGGTCCAAACCGCAAGCCAGATCTGAAACGTAGCCACCAATGGCAACCTAAAAGAGATATTTTAAAAAAATATACTCTATTTCAAGAAAAAATGGACCTTTAAAGGAAAGAATTGATCTCTTGCATTTCCTAGACCCAAACAACCGTTTCTATTGCGCCCCCACATGTACAGATCGCCTTGATTAGTAATTGCTGCTAGATGACTTAAACCACTTCGAATGGCAACTACTTGGTTGTTTAAATTAAAATCGTTTAATCCAAATAGTTGAGGTTTAATCAGCACTGGCTTACTTGATTGCTGTACCTGAGGACCTATCCCTAATAAACCAAATCCCCACACAAATACGTTTCCATTTTCTAAAAAAATATTAAACGTGATTTTATAATACAATTTT
Source organism: Serrognathus titanus (assembly GCA_039766575.1). Lineage (NCBI taxonomy): Eukaryota > Metazoa > Arthropoda > Insecta > Coleoptera > Lucanidae > Serrognathus > Serrognathus titanus. The sequence continues at coordinate 3,942,840 of CM077916.1, read as the reverse complement.
AAATTGGATTACCATTTAATACGAGACAACAAGAACCGCCAGAAGCAATGTCTTTAATTCTTCCTAAGTCTTTACAACTTTTCATGTAGATTGGATTATTAATTTGTTGTGCATTATCAGCTGACGTAACTTGAGCGTATTCTGTATTACCCCATCCGAAAACTTCTCCTTTATCTGTTCCAATATAATTTTTTGTATTAAACATCTTCACTAAAATTCACCTTACCATTTAAAGCCATAGTAAAGTCTGACCTGCATGCAACTTTAATAATTTTCTCTAATTCAATATCACCTCGTACTCTTGTAAATGCTGAAGCCGAGTTAAAATGTCCTAAACCAGTTTGGCCATCTGCACCCCAGCCACATGAATAAACGTGGCCTTCTTCTGTGAGAGCTATGCTGACAAAAATTATAATAAAATTGAAATAAAATTGACCTTTATTATCAAATACGTACGTATGATCTTGCCCACAAATTACATCGACAATGCTTTTACCGTCTAAATTCTTTATGTGGTGAATATATCGACCTTCGCTGTAGTTTTCATCGACAATAACAGTACGACCACATTGACCATACGCATTGCTTCCCAGTAAAAATAACCCTTCATCTGTTAAAATTACTAAATGGGCTCGACCTGCTGCAAGCTTTCGTACTTTACTTTTAACAGGGTCAGTAAATGGCAGAGCGATTGGTTGTGGAAAAAATATCACAGTTAATGGCTTGCCCTCTCGTACCGCATGATACCCAATTTGTGAGTCTGTGTTGATACCTGTACCATATACTTTCAAATTATCTTTAGAATTTACTGCGAAAGCGGTGAATCCGAAACCACAAGCAACTCCTGTAACCTTAAATTCTTAAATTAATTTATACTTTTCGCTTCTTGCCACTTACGAACCTCAAACTTCTCGGCAAAACCTAAGCGTCTTGGGTAATAGGAAAATTCAGTAAGTCTTTGCTGTTTGACGTATTTAATCCCTAAAGAGCCAGTTTTGATAGAACCCCAGACGTATACCCTGTTATGATCTGTTCTACTACTAACATATTTAAAAACTAAAACATATTTAAATTAGTTGGGCCATTTAAAACTTCTCAAATAATAATAATGTGTTATTAAATACCTGGCAGGTCTTTTATGTACTCTGGGTTTAATGGATACTTTCTCGTGGTACCATAGTGTCTTTTCAAATAATTTAATAAATTGCTTCTAAAATTACTGGAACTCATAGTTTCAGAATTAAAGAAAGTCACATCGAATAAGTAACATAAGATCTATTACAAACCTAACAAATTTTAGAGGTTATGTGTTATATTTTTTCAAGGGTCGCGTTCAGATAACTGCAGCGTAAGCCTTCGCGACGTCTTATTTCCAGTACTGTCTTTGAATGGCTGACTTTTGTAGAATTCAAGTAGAAAATTAATAGTAACACTGCAAAACAACAATTAATTAAAAAAGTATGCACAGTTTTCACGGCTCGTACGCACTGAACGCACTCAACAGAGGGGCGTTCCAATTTTACGTCGGATATTGTCGAACACTAACACTATCGTTCACAAATTAATGCGGACTACCTTGTATGTACCTTGTACCTAATATCTAGTGTATTAGACAATAATAAACATAAATATAACTTTAAAATCTTCTCCATCAGAACCATCAGCCTTTCAGATGGATGAATTAGATGTATACCGATTTTCTACAACAGTAAAAAATCGATGAAAATAAGAACTCGTGGTTTTGTTTTTGATGATGATTTTACGAACAGTTTTATAAAGATATAATTACATCAAACTGTCAATCGATGAATTTACGAACTTGTTCCATCCCTCCCGAAAATGACGTCAAAGTGATGTAGGCTCTCGTATAAAACTAAATATACAAATCTTTCGGGAATTGCATCATTCGGGAATGATCACTTAAATATCTCTAATTCGAGAATAAGTACCCAGAATAGCAAGCGACTGGGATTTGGGGATCTGCGATAACATTTCAAAGGGAAATTTAAAAATTAAAAAATAGCGCCTCTGTCGGTGAAGTGGCCAACTATTATCGTGTTTCCAATTGACCAATGCAAGCTTCACCCCCGTGATGTGAATAATTAAAACATGATCTGTTATAAAAATGTTATAAACAGATGTTTGAAAAAAGATTTCCTTCGAAATAAATTCTTGAGCTACACCAGAGCTTCATATAAATTTAAAGAAAATGAAAGCATAGACAAAGCAGTTACGGAGGAGTTGTTTGAGGAAGATGAGTAAGTTTCCGAACTAATTAAAATCTATCTATCGTCATTACCTCGTCTTTAATTGTAGGGAATATAAGAATTTAGTGAGTCGATATTTGGGAGAATCTGACCGTTATGATTGCTATATAATTCATCCGTACGTTAAGTGGGGCCAAAAGAAACTACACGATACAACTCCTACCCTACAACTAGAAGAGGCTGTTGCATTGATACGAACACTGCACACTTGGAAAGTAATTGATAGTACGATGACACCTTTAGAAAGTCTAACAAAGCACAAAGTTTTCGGTTCGGGGACTTTAGCAAAGTTGCAAAAACGTGTTAGAGAAGATCCTAACATAACTGCAATCTTTCTAAATATGGGTATATTAACGAATATACAAATTGAGGAACTGGAGAAGGTATTCGGGGTTCCTATATTTGACAGGTACAAAATCGTAATGCAGATATTAAAAGTGCATGCCGTCACCAAGCATGCTAAATTGCAAGTAGCTTTGGCAGAAATACCATACTTTCAAGTGCGATTGAAACAACAAGACTCTCAACTCGTAGTTAGTGGTAACTATGAAACCAGAAAATTAATGTTACAAAGTCGAGAGCAAAAACTAAAATCCGCCATTAAAAAACTTAGATCGCAGCGACAGTTGCTGAGAAATCGCAGAAACAAAGTGAACTATCCAACAGTAGCAGTTGTTGGATACACAAACTCCGGGAAAACTTCATTAATTAAAGCATTAACCGACGAACAGAAATTGCAACCTCAAGATATCCTCTTTGCCACTTTAGATGTTACTATACACTCCGGTATGTTACCATCGAATTTAGAGGTTTTATATGTTGATACCGTTGGCTTTATAAGTAACATTCCTACGGGGTTAATCGAATGTTTTATTGCAACCTTAGAAGATGCAATACATGTGGTAATACTCTTTGTTTTATTCAAGTACGTTGAAACTTAACACATTATTTAGGACATAATTTTACATGTTGAAGACCTATCAAATGCAAACATGCTTCACCAAAGCAACCATGTCTTGTCAACTTTGGAGAACTTAGCTCAAAAAGCAGGTGCCCCAGATATTTTGGATAAAATTATCACTGTGGGCAATAAATGCGACATAGCAACAGAAAGTGCAGATTATGCAAGTTTAAAAATTTCAAGCAAAACCTTTGCTGGTGGGTAGTGCAACAATTTGACTCGAATTGTTTGAATAACTAATTTTTCTAGGAATCAAGTTGCTTCAGCAAAAGCTTGAAGACGAGATAATCAAACGAACTGGGCGGTTAAAATTGACTATAACAGTCCCCATGGGGGGTGATGAAGCTCGGTAATGAGTTTATTCACCGAGTCCATTTTTAATTATTAATAGTTTTTCTTTTTTCGGTGTAGGTGGCTGTATAAAAATGCTACTGTTACAAATGCAGCTGAAGACTCGAGTAATCCTCAATATCAGATGTTGAAAATTATTATTACAGAAGCAAAATTGCATCAGTTTAAATCTACGTTTATTTAAATAATTTTGTTATTATTATTTTTTTAATTCAATTAATAAGATGCAATCATTTTCAGGTCTCAGGCGGCTATGGATTAGCTAATTACAGATTTTGCCGTCAATTTGACATTTGTGTTTTATTTATCAATTTTTCACCTAACCTTAATTAAACAAATTTTTATTTTATGCTTTAAAAAATGGCTTTTACTAATGAACCAAAGTGGAATCTTACTTTTGGTTAGCTAAACAGAGATATAGTCCCTATGAAATATTGAACAGCGCCATCTATTGCAGTTTTTTAATAATCTGTTGACCACATGGAAGGAAAATAATTCTTTGTTTTATCACTGTTTGAAATTGTTTCTTTTTTTCATTTCTGAATCTACCGAATTGTGCTACAAAGTCGATTGTCTTTTGCTTTTTTTTTATTTTTTAATTTTAGTTCTCAGGCGGCTATAGATTTAAAATTTCATGTCTTAGCTAATTACAGATTTTGCTGTCAACTTGACATTTGTGCTTTATTAATTTTGCACCTAATCTTAATGAAAGAAATTTTTATTTTATACTTAAAAAATGGCTTTTACAACTGAACCAAAGTGGAATCTTATTTTCGGTTAGCTAAACAGAGCTGTAATCCCTATGAGATATTGAACAGCGCCATCTATTGGAGGGTATTAATAATCTGTTGACCACATGGAAGGAAAATAATTCTTTTTTTTATCACTTTGTTTAAAATTGTTTCTTTTTTTTTTCATTTATGAATCTACTTAATTGTGCTCTATAATCGATTGTCATTTGTTTGAATTTTTTTTAAATAACATTTTTAAAATTTTGTTCATCTGTTTTCTTTGTTCTGTCGCCTTTCCTTACAAACAGTTTTTTTTTAAATTTCTATTCTACTGAATTGTGCTGTTAAACCAATTGGCCTTGGTTTTAATTATTACGTAATTCTATGATTTGTTTTTTTTATTGTTCTTTTCATTAAAAAAATCTATTGTTTCGTAAAATCGATTATCTTTTGTTTTTCTTTAATTTTATTGATTTTTTTGGAATTTTATTACTTTGTTTTGTCATCATTCTTTTAAAATTGTGTCTTTTTTATTAATTATTAATGCTCTGCACTTTAAAATCGAGCGTTTTGTGTTTTTCTTTAGGTTCTTTAGTGTTAATAAATTATTTACATTTTCTTTTAAATTTCTTCCTGAATTTAGTAACAAATTGAGGGATTTATGTTTCTTGCGTGTTGGTAACACCGAATTAATCACACGCCGTACAACAGGGATTCAGTTCGCGTTTTTATTGTTGAAGTTGAAACAAGTAAAGCAAACATGGAATTTTGTAACTTTAAGGTTGGAAGCGAAAAGAGAAACGTCAATCGAAAACAGAGGGCGGTAGTTGCAAAATTTAAATATTTATACACTTCATAAAAAGAAAAATACTCAAAACGGTAACTCCAGTCTCGTAATACTTCCAGATAATAAAATTAGGCACGTGGCTCCACAAATGTTTTAATTTGACGCACAAATTCGGTATTAGTTTGGAGATAATTCACCAAATATATGAGGCGGCGGTACTGAAGCGAAATGAGAAACGTCAATCGAAAACAGAGGTCGGTAGTTGGAAAATTTTAATAATTATGAATTTCATAAAAAGAAAAATACTCAAAACGGAAACTCCAGTCTCGTAATACTGCAGATAATAAAACTAAACACGTGGGTCATCAAATGTTTTAAATTTGACGCCCCAATTTGGAAATAAATTCGGTATTAATTTAAGGACAGCTCACCAAGTATAAGCACAGATAATAGATCTCTCCAGCTAGCCAACGAGATAGGAACGAATGGACGCTCTAAAAATAGTTTGTTAAATGCACGATAGATGTCACTTGTATGCACAAATTCGAAAATCGAATATTTGTCACAAACCATTTGCTAATTCCAAATCTCAATTGGTTCACCTACCGCTAGATGTCTATTTGAAGTAACAGAGAAATACTTTTAAAATGGGGCCAAGAACGATAATGTGACGTACGATTATAATATGCTGTTAATTCTCCTCTTAAACTTTGCATCACACCTCTTAGTTATAGAGTTCGTTTAAGTATTACTTATATTTACAGGTTTCGGTTTTCCACTCTGCTATTGTAATAGTAGCGCCACCACATATTTGGTGCGCTGTCTCCAAACTAACATCGAGTTTGTCTCCAAATTGGAGCGTCAAATTTAAAGCATTTGATGAGCCATCTGTCTATTTCTATTATCTGTGGTATAAGGCAGCGGTACTGTTAAAATAGCAGAGTGGAAAACCGAAACCTGTAAATATAAGTAACATTTAAACGAATTCTATAACTAAGAGGTGTGATGCAAAGTTTTAAAGGAGAATTAACAGCCATACGTCATATTATCGCGTCCTGCCCACAGAACAAACACAAGAAAAGAAGCGTCATCACATGTTAAAAATTTAGTTTGGTTACAGAGTCCCCTATGAATGGCATCACGCACAAAACTACTACCGCGCCAAAATTTTAAATTTTAAAATTTTATTTTAAATTGATTACTATAGTGCAGGAATTAAAACGCATCCATTTAACATATATTTTAATTTATTTTATGAAGATACATAACATACAGCCTTTCGATAATAATATAATTACATTGATATAATTAAAGAAACAAGTTATAATGATTGTCGTGCAGCTTTTTATAAGCTTACGGAAATCATGTACAAAATTTGCTAATAAATATGAATACATTATAATACATATTAATAACAATAAACAAAATGGATTAAATAAAATTATAAATCCTAAGACTGACTACTTGAATTAATTTCTAACAATGCACTACACTATGGGAAAATCTTATCTTATCATATAAATGGAAACCGAATATGTATTCTACTTTTATAATTGCTTTTTAAAGTCTCTTCTTAAAAAGCTGGCGTGTTGGCTTAAATAATTATCTATTAATAAATTAGATCGAGAGTCTTTCAGATTCATTTTTCGGTTTACCATAACACAAATATGCTTAAACATTATAAACATCATTGAAAATTTTATATGTGAACTATAATCATGTTCATGGCATTTTGGATTTATTAATAATTTCTCTCCTACTGCAGAAAATATGTTGTCAGAGTTAATATATTCAAAAAAATATTTATATATGGCTCCTTTCAGTTCATGAATTTCATTAATAAATTGTATAGATGGATAATAAAGACCAGCATAATCTTTCAATTTTATAAAAGCATGACTGTCAGTACATTCCTTTGAAAAAAAAAAGTTTCTACAAACATCACAATGAGTTGCTTTTACAAACCTTCTACAAATAAAACCCGCAATATAACTACTTGTATGATACCTCATATGTGAAATTATTTTAGAATTCTGTGATGATAGCATTAAATATAAATTTTCAGTGTTTACAGAAGTAGTAGGGCGTGAGATATTAACAGACACTTCGGGGAAAGGTGTATCACTGGAGGGTTCTAAAAATGATATTAAGAAATCTGTACCATCATGTTCACAATTTGTAGAGTTTGAGCTAGATATCAGATTATTAATTAAACATGTTTTAAATGCAGCTACGAACTGTAAACATGTAGGCCTGTAATTTTGTCCAGACAAACCTCGAATTATGCCAAAAAAATTTTCTAATGGATCCTGATTTAAACTTCTAGTCAGAGCATAGTTAAAACCAATTTCTTTCATAGTTTTCCACAGTCTCTGGATATTATTAATTGTTATGACTAAATGTTTAAGTGATGGGGGAGACGCAACAAATTTATCAGCTTTCTTAAATTGTAATTGTGATAAAATCACTTTTGCTTCTTCCCAAAATTGCAAATGAGGTGATTTATCTGTTAAAGGTCTCTGTAGTGGTTTTGCAGAACTTCTTATGCTGTTTAAGGAATCAAACAATTTATCTACAAAAAATATAAAATCAGCTGTACCTTCATCATTTATTACTCCACAGTTGTTTGCAAATTTGAGAGCAGCATAAACAGAACGGCTAAAAATTTGTGCTGCAAGTTTAACTTTCATTTTGTCTTGTCCTTGTGGATGTAAATGTTTATCTGTTAATTTTGTACAAATTTTACTATCAGGATTTGTTCCATCTAATGTATATAGAGTTTCTAAGTCACTCCATTTTGCCACTTTATCCCCAAAATAAATATCTTTTTGAATGAAATGATTTCTAATACCTTTTAATAAATGAGGCACATCAAAAATGTGTAAAATTGTGTTAGGACCAACTTTAAAAATAAAATCATTCTTATATCCACTTTCTCTACTTAATTGTGATACTGCTGCAACATTTGTTGAACCTTGATCACAGACAGTCACTAAAATCTTAAAATTTGTTCTTTCGTGTACAGCTGATATGACCTCAGTTATAATGTTTTTTAAGTGTTGTGTTTTGGTCGACGATTTCACAAAATAAAAGCTTAATGGTTGTTTCCAAGTGGTATTTATACCCCTGAGCATAAAAACTAATGCATGATCTGCTATAAATTTTGTTGTGCTATTATCAAAATTTTCTAACCCTTCTATAGACTTCAAATGCATATTAATACTTAAGTGAGGTTGAAGATACACTTCATCGAACATTAATATGCAATATCTTTGTATAGGTTTCATCTGTGAGGAAATTTTAGATAAATAAGTGAAAATTTGCTCGTTAAGTCCAACTTTCAACTTAATATTTGCTAAAGTGCGTTGTAAAGTTCGAACAGACGGTAATGAAAAATGTTTTTTTAAAAACCTATAACATTTTGGAGATGATTTAAAAATTGCCAATGATAAAGCCTTTTCCTCCTTTGTCCAGTGGTGCAATTTCTTTTTCTGATAAGAATATTTTAATTGAGATTTTATAAATATTTCTGCAGCAGGCGACATATTTTGAAGAAGTTTGAGGTCTTTGCTTAGCAAAATCTGTTTATTACCATCTTTGCATAACAGTTTCCCTATGGTAAAAGCTTCCTTCTTCGATTTGAGGGAACGTTTTAAGCGGTTTGACAAATTCTTGTAATATCTTCTTTCTTTCAGCAAATACTTCTTCCTGGGTGTTAATGTAGCAGATCTAAAATGGTATTGTACACTTTGTCCATGAGGAGGTGTTCTCAGTTGTTCTGGTGCCACTAATTCCACAGGATGACCTAGGAAAATTATTTACATTTAGCACAGTTACTTATTCATTGTTTGCAAACGTTAAACTTCCAAACTTCTATTTGTTTAGAATAATATAATTAGGTACTTATTTAATAATAATATAATTAGGTACAATATTTTTAAATTAGTTAACACACTTCATAAAATGACAAAACATAAAACCATTTTAAAATCTATCTATAGTAGCTTGTTTGTCAATTTTACTAAAATTATTTTCGTTATGAAGTGTCTGTAGAAAACTAAATATATTTACAATAATTTTCATTGGAGAAGAAAGTGCTTCAATTTTGGATAATTAATTGTAGGTCAAATTGTTTCACATGATATACTTACAAGATGTTGATGGTTGAGGTTCAATGTCTTTTGGTGTGACTGGTTCGGTATTTCTTGATGTTTGTTGCAATTCTTCTTTTACGACAGGTACAGCACCTCTATTCAGTTTTAACTTTTCTGACGTTTGAAACTGTTTTTCAGTAAAGTGCTCACTACACACGGTATAACTGTTTCGTAAGTTTTTATAAGTCATATCTTTTAATATTGGATTGTTGATTATATTTAACCATAACGTAGTTAACTCCCTCTTCCTCGGAAAAAAGAAATATCTTACATTTGGATTTCGATTCTCCTTATTGGAGCAACCAATGAATGCACACTTCTTGTAACGAGTGGTACTCATAATTACTCTGTAACATAAAACAGTAGTTAATTGAACATTACACACAAGAATGAGATAACTTTTTAATCACTTTATTAATTTAATTTCCAATACTTATATGCCTGCTTACCTTATATATTTCTGATAATATCAGGGAATTACTACGTCACAATCAAACACAAGTATTAATTAATAATTATTAAAAGAGCACGAACGGAAACAAACAACAAATTAGCAATAAGCAATAACTGTCATCTTACGCGTACTGCGTACTTCCCCACGCAACCTAACCTTAAGCAGGGTATAACGACTGTGGTATAACTTAAATTCGAATCTTCTTTTTACGAAATAAAAGGTTTCTGGCACAACGAATTTAACTATTAAAGCATATCAGCATGTAAATTTCTTAATTAAATTTGTGTAATATATATTCAACCTATCTAAGATCACAACCTTTTAAATCTTAATTGTAGAACTCCTTAAGAACTCGGGATGGAGTGCCCTCTATAAACGGCATCGCATTATTACATTCTGTGATTTAAACGCTTTTCTTTAAATGTCGTGGGCCTGGTCCTGCCCCACTTTACACTCATTTCTCCGTTACTGAAAAGAGACCTCTGGCGGTAATTGAGCCAACTTTTGTTTCGGAATTAGCAAATGGTTTGTGACAAACGTATTTTTACAGACTATTTCTAGAGCGTCTTTTCTTTTTATCTCGTTGGCTATCTGGTGGTAATACCCACAACTCTTTGAAATATTCACTGATTGGCAGCACTGGATGTGAGCTTTTTTTGTCCTGAGACCTGAAATTTATTGAATCATACGTTTAGTTATAATTGAAATATGTAGAGTTAGAAACCATTTGCAAATTTCAATGTAAATGTCAACGAAAAGATTGGTTTTAGTATTTTCCTCAAGCTTTACGTGGATGAATTAAAATTAAAAAAAAAAAACTCCGCCTCTTGAGATTGTAGATAATAATAATTTGTTTAATAGAAATTATTTTGTTCTCATCTGTTATAATACCTGTGAAAATTACTTTATGGTTCTGCGAGTTTTAGGCGTTTGTAAAGAGAAGTAAAAATTACTTAATTCAATAAGACATGTAAGTGGAGAGGTAGATTCTAAAACTGTATCCTGCAATGAAACGAATCTTTTCGTTTCTTTTAAGTGGATATAAATAAATACAGCATTGCGTAAAGGAATGTGAAGTATGCAACTCAACTTACACGTGACTCGTATTTTATTTAAATTGTGTGCGGGTTTGAGTTTGCACGATGATGATAGTAATAATAAAAGTATTGCTAAACGAATATAAAATGGTACAGAAATCAGGATGTTATGTTATCATCGGGACACCCACGTCTGAAAGAGGAAGTAGTATGATCAATGGTCGGTCGGAAATGATAACACTTTTATTCTAGATATAATAGTCTATGATAAAGGTTGTTAGTATTAGTAAAATAGTAAATCGTTAATTATTGAATGTTGGAGCGTGTTGCTATCAAAAAATTTCATGTTAAAAGGTCATCTGTATTATGTAAAAGTCAGTGCCCCTCATGGCACTAATAATTACTGGTGTACAGAAAATAGTCTCATATATTTCTAGTGGCCAGCAACACAAGTGTGCACCACATGTTCTGAAGAAGCAAAAAAAAAAAACAAAACTATTGGAAAATCTACGAATTTTACATCGTTGCAATTTATTATTTCCCTTCTAAAAATCTGGCAGTTTTAACCAACGATACAATAATTAACAAAAATTAATTCTTAAAAACAAAAAGATATGTCGACTGCGAGGGTGTATGGGAGGTAAAGGCAGGGACTTGAACCTCAAGCGTCACTGCAACAGAGAACGTTGTCTGGTAGAATTTTGCCGAGCGTATGTGTGTTGAGTGCCGGTTTGTATCCTTCTTCCTCCCCGAACTACTTCAGTGTAATGGTGATTGATGTAAACGACACAGTTTTTAACCGTTCGCACAAAATTATATGAATTAGAACACTTTTCTTTTCTTCTTTAAAATGTTTCGTTTTTCTTTCGCAACTGTGCATAGAATCCAGTGTATATGAGTGCTTTTATTCGTCTAACTTGAAAAAAAGACTGCAGTGCTACACACGTGTTTAACTGACAGGTAAACAGAGGTAAATACCCTTTCATTCAACGCGTAAATTGGTGTACCTCCCCCCCAAAAAAAAAAGAAAAAAAAATTAAGAACTTGCACATGATTCTCAGAAAGTTACTTAGCTCATCAGAATAGAAGCATTACACCAAACGGAATTGTATTTAAATACTTGTTCTGTTTACATGCAACATTGTTTGCTTATAATACGATAAGAGAAAAATGTTTAGTTTAATCCTGTCTCCGACTTATATTTTTTTTCCTGCGCTTTAAATTAATTTAAATTACATTTTGTTTTGAGATTTTGGCTAGTACGAAAGACGCCAAGTAAATAATTTATAGCCTCGATCACGAACACATGTGCAGTTAATTACTTTTTATTTTATTATATAATTTGATTTCGATATTATTTTACTTAAATTGACCTTGAATACTCCGAAAAGTAATTGAATGAAGAATGAAGCTGTTTATTCTCCGGCGGTGGCCACTCTGAACTAAATTGATATGATCTCATCGTTACATAAACTAATTTTTTTTTTAAACAGATTTGCGTAATGTAAATAAAATTTGAATGTTTAGATAGTAGAGGTTGTAGTTCATAATAGTTGCTTTGCTAGCAAGTAATTCTAGTTTATCTTTTTACGAAAGTGTAATGTTGCATCCGGGAAAAATATATCAATGCATTGTATTTGCAAACGCATACAACGTTTAAACTAAAAATAGCAATAATATAATAATATAATCTTTTGCGGTTACTAAAAACAAAGATTTTTTTTACAAGCCTCTGTGAGATAGGCAACCAACGATACATCCGGTCACTTCCATGAAATAAAAGCAAATCCGAAAGGAAACTGTTTTATTACAGTTTTCTTCTTTTGATTTTTTTTATTTCCAATGTGGTAAATTCACTACAGTTAATTAAAATCTGTATAATTAATAAATTAGACAAACTGCAAGAGTGTGTAGATGACTATTATTAACAAAACAATAAAATTTGGGTAATTTCAGCTGATTAAAATAATTTTTGTTTATATTAAAAAAAAGAACAAAAACCATCTGTAAAATATGCAGCAACCATACATACACCGTACATATTAATTACAAATAACAAAAAGAAATAAAAATAACTGGAAACAAAACTTTGGTGTCGCTATAAAGAGAAAGAAAAAATTAGTTTTTATTAAAAAAAAAAAAATACTGCCGCTCAAATACTTTGACAGTTAACAATGCAACTGTTTTTTTCTTTTTTTTTGAAATTCAGAATCAATATAAAAATCAGAGAATCTTTGTTAATTTTAACGAATTTGTTTGTTTAAAAATGAAAAACCGTTCAAATTGAATGTCCGACATAATATACAGGTGTCCCAGGACGTGATGTCACCACTCTACCTGAATAAAGCTGCGTTGTAAAGCAGTTTCAGAAATACAGGATGTTCAGTTTTTACAATTTTTAAAAAAGCTGTTGAGACGTTATATGCTAAACATAATCTAGTCTGGTTTAAAGGCGACGTGCTTGCCCTCAATAATATACAGTGACAGGCAGAAAAATGGACACATACGGAAAACTTTTCTATTATTGATTGCTCAGAAAAAAATATTCTTTGTGAAAGCTCCTACATCTTCGCAAACTCAAAATGCATGCATCAAAACTTGAATACCTCTTGTCATATACCGAGGAAATGAAAATGTTTGAAATCGACATAAGAGTAAAGTACCCTTATTTTGCAAAATATGCGAAAATGTTATTTGGAAAAGTTATTCGGAATTGTTATGAGATCTCAAATACGAAATCATGGCTGTCTACGATGAAAAAGAAATTTTAACATTTTCTTTAAAAAAATTGTCATCACTGTGTATATTGTAGACCTTTGAATGTATAGAACTGGACGTTTCTTCAGATGTGACATAATTATACTCTGGGATTTGTTTTTCATTCGGTTACCCACTAGAAATTATGATCAATACTATTGACACTGTAATTTTTTTTTCATTCTATACAGCCACGATTTCATATTTGCGATCTTAGAACAATTCCTAATAATTTTTCTAAATAATATTCTCGCGTATCTTGCATAATAGAGGTACTTTACTCTTATGGCGAATTCAAATATTTAGACTTCCTCGGTATATGACAAGAGGTATTCAAATTTTGACATATGCATTTTGATTTTGGGAAGATGCAGGAACTTTGACAAAGAATAAAATTTTCTGAGAAATCAATAATAAAGTAAATTCCAACTTTCTGCCTGTCACTGTATTATACTTCTAAATAATCAAATAGATTGTTATGTGTGTGGAGAGGTGACATTGGGTGAAACTGTAAAATGAAAATTAAACATCAAACACTCTGTACGAACTGCTTTAGAACGAAACCTCTTTACAGTCTTTTTTACTTGCAGTTTGAATTGACAACGCGTTACGGGACAACCTGTCTGTACACACCATTTTGTATTTTAAAGGAATAGCCTGTTTAAAAAATTACTCCCCCCATCCCGTTTTTGTCACCCCATGTTTATGACTATAATATACAAATTATTAATAAAATATTGAAATAAATAAAAAAAATATATAATCTTATTTATTTTAATTAAAATTTGAGGAAAGACGATAACTAAATGAGCAGAATAAATGGTGCAATATGAAAATCACATTAAAAAAATAAAATTTTGACCGTTCAAATTACATTTTTTTAAATTACGTCTTTTGATTTATGAAGAGGCTCCTGGAGAGGCCCCAAATACAGCCGGAAACAGCTATCCAGAGGATGCTTGCAATAAAAACCGACTTGCAACAATTTTTTAAATTTCTAAATTATTAACAAGACAAAAGAATTATAGTTTCTTGCACTACTTTTGTCTTTATTTATTATTTTTTAAATTACAACAATTCTGAAATGACTTAATTGCGATTAATGAAAAAGAAAAATTAACAAAATAAGAAATAAAGAATGAAAAAAGAAATTAACTATTTTTCTGTTTTAGTAAAGGCCACATTAGGGTATATACAATAATAGGATGTATCTACAAACGACATGGAATGCTGCCTTTATTTCTTTATTATGGATAGTGCTTTGTAAGTAAAAAAAATAAATAAAAAGAATTTGAATTATTTCAATTATTGATTAACTTTTTTTAGGTACTTGTGGCATTGGTGCACAATACGGAGATAGAGAACGGTTTCGGGGTAGTCCGATAAGAGGTAAGTTAAATATGAAAACTGTTTCTCTCTTTGAAATAATTTTTATTCCTACCGATGTGTAACTTGTTAGGTCAGTTGAAGTAAATTTTCTATCAAGGTTATCATTTGTAATTTATTAGCCCCAGTTGTGTTAAGGGGTGATCAACCCCCACCCCCTGACACAGAGTTAGACGTCGATGAGATTCACCCCCTCACGGATTTTTCTACTTGGCCCTTCAAGCCTCGAGGTTAGATACAAGGCAAGCGTAATAACTGGGATGTAGTAGTGGTGTGAGGTCACCCACATTATTAATTAATTTAAACGAGGTGTTGGTTTTTTTTTGCTTAACATTTAACAAGTGCTTGCACCACCCCTTAAAGGAGGAAACAACTGGAATCACTCTTTTAATTTAATTTCGTTGTTTAGGATACACCCCGATTAAACTACATCCCTGCGAACAAAGCTCATGTTACCCAGCGACTGGAAACCTTTTAATCGGAAGGGAAGAGCAACTGTATGCATCTTCAACATGTGGTCTTCGGGAGCCACAACGTTATTGTATAGTATCACACTTGGAAGACAGAAAGAAGTGCTTTTGGTGCGATTCCAGACCTACAAAACACCCTAAACCGGCACTTAATCACAACATAAGTAACATTATTTACCGTACTTATCCTGGGTGAGTAATTTTTTTTTTTTGGGGCAAAATTCCACTTACGTTATGCTGATTTTAGGACACGTCAAATATCTTGGTGGCAGTCGGAGAATGGTAAAGAAAACGTCTACATACAACTGGACTTAGAGGCTGAATTTCACTTCACACATTTAATTATGACTTTCAAAACATTCAGACCAGCCGCTATGTTGATAGAACGCTCTTATGATTTTAAGAAGACCTGGCAGGTACAAAGCTAATTAGGGAACTCTAAGGAATTAAACACACAACAAATTTCTTTAATAGGTGTATCGGTATTTCGCACATAACTGTAAGGAAAGTTATCCCAATGTGTACCAAGGCCCGCCTGAAAATTTAACAGATGTCGTATGCGAATCCAGGTATTCTGCAGTTTCCCCATCCACAGATGGCGAAGTCATTTACAGAGTTCTAATGCAAAACGTACGAATCGACAACCCTTATTCACAGCAAGTACAAAATTTATTAAAAATCACAAACTTACGTATCAATTTTACTAAATTACACACCCTGGGAGATGACTTGTTAGATAGAAGAGAAGAAATTCAGGTATTTTTTTTCTGTTGTCATTATTTTGGTTACGCAAAGAAATTTCTTTCAGGAAAAATATTACTATGCAATTACCGATATGGTTGTAAGAGGGTCATGTTCATGTTACGGCCATGCAAACCGATGTCTGCCTCTCCCAGGCATCGACCCCAAACCGGATATGGTACATGGACGATGTGAGTGTACACATAACACTAGAGGTCGTAACTGTGAAAAATGTGAGGATTTCTTTAATGATCTACCATGGAGTCCGGCTGTTGGTAAACAATCAAACGCCTGTAAAAGTAAGACCCGCATTAACTACAGCGCAACAAACCTCAAATAACGCTCCACATTTTCAGGATGCAATTGTAATAACCACGCGACAAGTTGCCACTTTGATTCTGCTGTTTACGAAGCTTCCGGTCGTGTCAGCGGTGGTGTTTGTGATGGTTGTAAACACAATACGGGGGGTATAAATTGTGAGCAGTGTAAATCATTCTACTACAAAGATCCCTTGCGTGATATCCAAGATCCAGAAGTTTGTAGATGTAATTAAAAGCCCGACTCGAAACGTAAATCAGAATTAACTAAATATTTTTAGCCTGTGATTGTGATCCGTATGGGTCTTTGGATGGTGGGATCTGTGATTCGATAACCGATAAAGCAAACAATCTCATAGCAGGCAGTTGTCACTGCAAGACGAACGTGGAAGGACGTCGTTGCGACGTCTGCAAGAACGGATTTTGGAACTTCACTGCCAGTAACAGTGATGGTTGTGACCCGTGCACTTGCAATATTTTAGGAACCATCGATAATCAAGGCTGCGACGTTTTCACTGGCGAATGTACTTGCAAGCGTTACGTGACAGGCAGAGATTGCAAGCAATGCTTACCCGAGTACTGGGGTTTATCAGAGATACGCGATGGATGTCAACCTTGTGATTGTGATCCCGGTGGTTCATACGATAATAACTGTGATGTGGTTAATGGGCAGTGTAAATGCCGGGATCACATGACTGGCAGAAACTGCAATATACCCAAACAGCAGCATTTTACAGCAAGTCTAGACTTCCTGCTTTACGAAGCAGAACTGGCTCGGGGTTCACCTGTAAATATCATCTCTTAGGAACGAAATCTACCACACGCTCTTAATTTATTTTGTTTTGCAGACCTGCCAAGTTGTGATCAGAGAGCCGTTCAGAGATGGCCGAAATGATACGTGGACGGGTACAGGCTTTATGAAATCGTACGAAGGCTCTTACATAGAATTCACCGTAAGTGATCTTAAGACGACGGCTGAATATGAGCCGGTGATAAGATATGAATTGATGCCGTCTCAAAACTGGGACGAAGTGACCCTCACAATCAATAGAACAGAACCGCTTGATCCGAACGGGCCATGTGGAAATACCAGACCAGAGGATGACATTAAAAGATTTTCTCTGCCGTCCAGTGACAGAAGCATAATGGCTTCACCTCCGGTTTGCCTAGAAGCAGGCAAGACGTACAAAATTAAATTGGAATTTAATAGATCGCAATACGATCGTGATACACCTTCAGCGTCAGTTTTGATTGACTCAGTAAGTTGCTGTTTACTCTTTTTTATAAATTAATTAACTATATGCCTACCCATAGATAGTGTTAATTCCACGCATTGAAAGCATACCGTGGATGCACGGGTCTCCACCTGCTGAAGCGAGAAGGCATGAGTTTGAAAGTCATCACTGTTCACTGGCAATGTATTCAGTGAATTCAGGCCCGGTATCAGAAGTTTGTAAAAAATACTACAACAGTATTGGAGCGTACATGTTTAAGGGTGGACTCTGTAAGTACGAACAGATACATTTGTTTACAATTAATTAATGTCGATGATCTTAGCATGTCATTGTGATCCGACTGGATCAGTAAGTAAATTGTGCTACGAATCTGGAGGGGGATGCACCTGCAAGCCCAACGTTGTAGGACGAAGGTGTGAACGTTGTGCTCCGGGGACTTACGGTTTTGGACCTGAGGGATGCAAAGGTTCAACTTATACAAAACATTTTTTAAGGACTGGAATTTTAAGAGTGTTACTTTTTAGCTTGCGACTGCAATAGCATTGGGGCATTAGATAATTTCTGTAACGTAACCACAGGGCAATGTAAATGTCGTGCTAACACCTACGGAAGGGAATGCGATCAATGCAGGACGGGTTTCTGGAATTTCCCCAACTGCCAAAGATGTGATTGCAATGGGCACGCAGACATTTGCGATGCTAAAACAGGAGCGTGTATTAATTGCAGGGATTTCACTCAAGGTCATACTTGTGATCATTGCGTTGAAGGGTATTATGGTGATCCGAGATTAAGTGTGGATATTCCATGTCGTCAGTGCCCTTGCCCGGGTACTCCTGGTTCCAATCACTCTTACGCAGAGAGGTGTACGTTGGATCCGTACACCCAAGACGTTATATGCGAATGCCAGGAAGGATATTCCGGTAAATTTTTGATTAATTTTTAATTTCAAAAACAATTCGAGCTTGTTTTTTTAGGTACACGCTGTGATGTTTGCGCCGATAATTATTATGGTAATCCAGAAACACCTGGGGGTTCGTGTAATCCGTGTGAATGTAATAAAAAGATTGACTTACTAAAACCAGGAAATTGCGATCCTCACACTGGAAAGTGCAAGCAATGTCTAAGCGATACTACAGGTGATCATTGTGAGGTGTGTCGACCTGGTTACTTTAGAACTTCTGAAGAGGAAACCTGCAGAGGTAGATTAGATAACAAAACGAGATTAGATAATTTTTATTGCTCTCGAATGACATTTTTTTTATTTCATGGCTTTATACTGGGTTTTATATTCTGTGTTATTATTAGAATGTGTTTGTCATATGCTGGGGACCAATAGTACAGCGGGACCATGTAATCCTCATACCGGAGAGTGTAATTGCCACCCGAATGTAACAGGCAAAGAATGTGACAGATGTGAAGAGAATCACTGGAAGATTGCCAGTGGTCAGGGATGCGAGGCTTGCAATTGTGATCCGGTTGGATCAGAAGACCTTCAATGCAATGAAGTAACTCCTGCGTCCCTTTTTCTTTCTTGAATTTTTAATGCCTGTGTTATAGTATGATGGGCAGTGCAAGTGCAAGGAAAACTTCGGAGGAAGGCAATGTAGTGAATGCCGTGCTCAATACTGGGGCAATCCAAAAGCAGACGAATGCTTTAGTATGTTCACCAAATAACTAAATTACCTTGATATTTAATATATTATTTTTCAGAATGCAACTGCAATATAGAGGGTTCAGAAACTTTGCAATGTGATCGTAAGACGGGGGCCTGCAAATGTCGCAAGGGCATCGGAGGTCACAGTTGTGACGTATGCGATAGAGGATACCTAGGAAATGCTCCTAATTGTTCACCATGTGGAGAATGTTTTGATAGTTGGGATCGAATTTTACAAGAGCATGAAAGTATTTACGTGGAAACACATTTATTGCCTTCAATATCCCTCATAATTTTCTAGATTACACCATTATAGAAATAAACAGAGCGAAGGACATAAAAAAAGTGGGTGCAACTGGAGCTTACACCAAAGAATTCGATGACATACAGGACGTTTTAGAGGAGATTGAAACGTTGTTGAACAAAACCGCAACCGTGGATTTGGATACCATAGATGCCAACTTGGATAGCCTACGGAAAGATATTAATAAAACCGAGGGCGATTTGAAGAATTTGGATGAAAAGTTGGCTAACGCAGAGAAGGGAAATAAAGTTGCCGAAGTAAAACTCAATAATTTAAATAACGAAATCGATAAACTAAGAAACAAAACTAAAGAACTCGAGAACAATGGAACTAACTTGCAAGAAGGAAACGTACAAGGTGCTTTGGACATAATAAGAAACGCAAAGGCTAAAGCTGATCAAGCCACACACAAAACAAAACAGACTCAGGTAAGTTTAGATCATTAAAATGATTGAAATGGCAAATCATTTTAAAGTTTTATTACACACGAGAATTTTGAATAAGGGACAAGCACAAATGTTGACATTTAAATTTAGTGTGAAATGAAATTGGCTAAATCAGTTAAAAAATGAATAAGTTTTCAATGACATGAATTTATCATACTTTAGGTTCGTTGTAGCTTTATCCTGCGCTGATGTTACTTGCATCTCTTGGTAATGAGGTACGGCTTCTTCGTGGAAGTCTTTTCGTTTGTCTTTGGTGTTTTTATCTTCAGTCTTTGCTGTGGAACGTCACTCGTTTCAGTTTTCTTTTCTCTCGTTTGAGTACTTTCGCTGTGTTTAGTCTTCTGATGGCTTTTGCTCATCGAATGTGTCGCATGGGTTTTAGAAGAGCCGGAGTGACTTTGCTTACTTTCATTAATTAAGTTCTCCAAGCTTTTTTCTTCAGTTATAGTTGCCATAATCGTGTAATTTCCGGTGGCGCTTGCCTTTTTGAACTTCTTTGGTTTCGTATGGAATTGGTATACAGAGTGCCTCGCACTCGGTCTACTTTTGATTAAAGCTTTGTACTCTTGCATACACTTATTAGTCGTACGACTTAACTCGTCAACTACAAAAGAAGACGGCAATCATTTGTGGAAAGTCCTTTTTTTTTTCTTTTGAAGACTTACCTAGGTTTCGTGTGAATAGGGCCAGTAATTCGTCAACATCGGGTTTACCAATACGCTTAGTCAAATTGGTTTTATTTCGTCTGCTTGAAAGCTTATCCATTTTTTAAAATAATACTACAAGGAACCTAAAAATTTCACGCGCAAATTGTATTTTATGTTATAAAGAACTCTACATCGTTTGAATTTGAAAGTGACATAACCTCAAAAGGCGGGAAAACTTGTACGAAGATTGCGGTTTATTTAAAAAGCACGAGCACACTTTTCAATTATAACTTTGAAAAGCCAGAGTTGTATAGAAACTTTTGGTCATGTTTTATAAGGTTTTTTAAAGGTTTTTTTATATTAAATATACTCACCTAGGATTGTGGCGTAATTCGAACAAAAAGTAACGGTCAACTGCGCGTTTGTTTAAAGTAAAACGATAGGCATTTGTTTTTGTTTTTTTTTTCTAGATGCATGACATGTATGTTTGTTTGTTTGAGAGAATTGTTGAATAAGTCAACAGGATGAAAGTTAATCCAAATTTAGCTTGTCACTGATATTCAGGGTTGCGGCGATTTAAATAATGATTAAAAATCGTGTTATTTTTAAAAATCATTGTCGGCGCGCATATTTTTTTCAATAAATATAAAAGTCATGTTTATAATCAATTATTTTATTTTAAAAACCTGATTTTTTTGAATTAGTTCAATGTTATTAATGAAATATTTAAACAAAAAGATTTTGTATATCAAAAAAAATAAATAAAATAAAAATAAATCAAATTTTTTTTATATAAATCGGTGATTTTTATCAATAATACTGATGTTATTGAAATTAAATTTCCAGGATCAAGTAAACTATGTAGAACGTCAGTGTAAAGCTACCGAAAATTTAATAAACGTAACTAAAAAGGAATTCGAAGAGAAACGAAGCAATGATCAAAAAGCCCTGAAAGAAATCGAAGACGATCTGAAAAATTTAACGAGTTCTTTGCCTGAATTGAACGAATTGATTTGTGATGGTACGGGGGATCCATGTGATGTATGCGGAGGTGCTGGTTGTGGTAACTGCGGAGGATCTGTGTCATGTGAAGACGGAGCGAAGCAACAGGCCGAAACTGCAAATAGGTTGGCAATGCAAACCGAGAATATTCTAAAAGAAAAGGAAGACAAAGCTCACGAATTTATGAAGGCGATTTCTCTTATAAACTCAACCACATCGAAAACTTTGGCCCAACAAGCTTACGATAAAGCACTGTTCGCCTTTAATAAAGCAAATATGACTTGGGATGAAGTGAACACAGTAAAAGTAAAAATCGATGAATTTTTGCAACAAAATACTTCAACCCCCGAAGATATAAAAACGGTTATGGACAAGGTGAGAACACAAACACTCTTTTCGAGTTGATTAAAATACATTGAATTTTGTAGATTTTGAAGAAGGACATCAAGCTTACGCCAGAAGAAATAAAAAAATTAGCGCAGGAAATAAAAGCAACTGTTGATTTGCTGACGAACACTGAGAAAATAATTGAACAAACGAAAGGGGGCTTGGAAATAGCGAAGCAACTTAAAAAAGACGCTGAAAATGCTAGGTAAGTGCAAAAGAAAATTAACTAATCATTTAGTGTTTCAATTTAGGAAAGACGCGGAAGAAATCAAAGACACTGCTGATGCTGTTAAAGATGCACTCGTGAAAAGTTCAAAAATTCAAAAGGATGCAGACGAAGCTATAAAAGCCGTCAATTCCAATTTCACAGACATGAAAAAACAGTTGGATAAGGTAACATTGACTTTATTAGTGCTACTGATAAAAAATAATTTAAATTAAATTGTTCAATCGTTACCAATCATTTCATTTTTGTGATAGTTCAGGGTTGTGTTCAAATACTATATCACCCGAAGTCATCAAAATAATGTAAACACAAGACCTCTTGAAACAGATGAGTGAGATGCAAACTAAGTTAACAATCGTGAGTGAGAAAGACGCATGCGAAGGAGGTATAGTTTTTGAACGCAACTCAGTAATTTTTTTCTTTCATTACTTGCTAATTTGCAACTTAGTTTTCTAAGCTTCTTAATTATTGTTTTATTTATTAGATCGGAAATGAGACTGACAAGGCTCATCACCAAATTAACATGACAAGTGGTTTGCTAGAAGATCTAACAGATGAAATAGATAAACTACAGAAAGCCCTGTTGAATAATAATGACTTTGCTAGGAAACTTAAAGCAGAATCTGAAAATATTTATGCGGAAGCGAATAAAACACACAGTACTTTGGATACCTTGCAAAATCAGTATGCCACTACGCAACAGAAATTGTCTAAAACCCTCATGACGGTAGAAGATTCCAAGGAAAAAGCAAACGACCTTGTGAATCGTGCTGTAAAGCTAACTGCGACAGTCACTAAGCTGCAAGACGATATCACAAAGCTAAGTAACTTGCCCGACAAGAACAAAGTCGATTTATTGGAAAAAGAAATTGATGAATTAATAACTAGAATGCAGAATTATACTACTTCCATAGAAAAACGCGCTGAACATTATAAAACTTGCAATTAGTACCTTGCACACAGGTACTAACAGTCAAAGCTCCCACTGCCCTTTAGAATTTTAGGCTTGTGTTGTAATTTGATTTTATGTTAGAATATTTTATATCGAATCCAATATATTAGCTTGTACATATTGTTTAAATTGCTCCATGTATTTTCTACATTGACTACTTTTGTAATCCTAAAGATTAAGAACTAAGCTTTTTATATATGAAAATAAATGGTAAACTTTTTTTATTCTTTCTTTTAAACCTGCGTCAGCACCTCTCGCAGCACGCCACTGGTGAAGTTACCAATGTTGTTAATTCAAACGCCCTTCAATCATTTATGAACGTTCTGTATATGCAGTAAGTAAATCTTAAAAGTTTTTGTTTAAAAATAAAAAAAATGACTTGATTATTTTACTCTTTATTAGTTTAAAAAAACACTTAATACATATATTTAAATTATTAATATTAATTAGTATGAGATACCTATTTTATATACATCAGACTAGAAAAGAAGTTGCCGTCATTTGAATTAAATCCATATATACACATATTGACGAAACTAAAGTGGTGTACATATGTGAAAATATCGGTTTAGTTTATTTCTACATAAAAATAAAAGACAGCCAAATATTGTGACGCAGTACTGATTATACAAGAAATAAATATATGTATGTATTCGAGAAGTTAAGCATAGGTATGTAATTAAAATGTATATATAACAAGTAATTTTTTTTTAATATTACAGTAGACGAAATTAACTTGAAATGCATTAAGTTTATTATTCCAATAATGATTTGAATTTTGTTTTTAAAAAACAAGTTATAAGAGAATGTTAAGAGTTAACCGTGTTAAAACAGCCATAGTTATATTTATTTGGTAACACTCACAAATGCTGAAAATATATTTGGTTATAAACAACATGTATTTAATAAATTACATCCCAAAAATAGTCATTTGGTTCTAGTGTCTTGGCTCATCACATACTCGTTTTGGTTAACAATTACTTAAACTTCCGTAGATTTAGCCACTACCACTCCTTGCTGTTTCTTATTGAACAAGCTTCCCAAAAAAGAATGCTGATAATGCATGGGTTTCCCCTTATTTGCCAATTTATCAGAACGTGAACAGGTACTTGCCGAAGTGGACTGGAAAGATACCGACATACCACTATCTAAGGATCCCACACTTCCACGCCGCTGTGCCTTATCTCCTGTAACTGCACTGACATAAACCTGATATTCCACTCATTGCCCTACTAAAATATTGAGCTCTAATTTTTTTCTTAATTTCTTTTCCTAATTTGAAAATTGATTCTATGACAAAAAAAAATTAGAACCCTTGACAAAACGAAGCAAACAATAAATACTTACATTGTTCGTGAATATCAAGCAATGAATTACTTAAAGCGGACCTTTTAATTTGTGTCTCATGGCCGGATTCTTCACCAGTTCCTTCTGTTGAACCTAAACTTTGACTTTGAGCACAGGGACACTGGTAAGAACAAACTTCAACATCAGCTACGCCACTATCACGATTTTCAGTAGCTGTAAAGCAAAGTTATTTAACATAAAAGTGATTGAAAGAACGTGCAAGCCACACATACCTGAACGATTACCACGGCTTGACTTCTGCCTCTCCAATTCAGCTTCAATTCTTAGATTTTCCATTTCATCCATTTCGCTGACAGATTCTTTAAGATCTTCAGCGAACTTACATTTATCATGTTCATTACGTGCATTAAATGTTATCAATACTTTACCATCAACACGTTGTGATAGTCGAATTCCATACGGATAATCTGCAATTTTATATTCATTAGCACGTAAATAAAATTAGATTTTTCATTTTATTTAAAATACTTACGTGGAACGTCGAATAAAGTAACGATCATTCCACAAAGAGGAAAACTATTTCGGAAGGTATAAGTTACGGAAGATTTCTTCTTGCTTAATATCTTAGTGATTACAAGTAAATCGTTAAATAAAAACACTTCTCGTTGATGCACACCGGGTCTCTCCTTCTTATAAATGTCTGGGATTTCATACAGACGACAATAGCAAACTAATCTACGGTGTGGAAGCGCCATGTTTGGCTTCTTGCCCACAATGGTGGCCTGCACCTTCATGACTTGGGTTACATGATCGGAACCTGGCTTAAATTCATTGGCTTTCACTCGCTCGTAAATTCCAGTCAGCATATCACTGTCTATATCACCGCAGTCATCTATTCCACGCAGATTTTTTATGAAATCCTCTAAACGCATACGTCTTTCGGGTTTAATGTTCGGGGTATGCAAGTCTGTGTTGAGCATAATTATTGCGAAAGCTAATACAAATATCTGAAACAAGAAAACAAAAGTTTCAGTTTATATTTAAGGAAAATTCTACACATATTTCATATTTTGCCGCCAAAAAAAAAGCGTACTCGCGCGCCATCTTGTTACCATTTTCTCTGTGGTTGACAACTGTAAAACAAAGCTTGTGTTTTTTCAGCATCTTAACGGTGTGTATTGTGGATGGTAAGAATTAATTGATTACTTATTCCCTTCTTTGTGTATATATTTATAATAATTAAAGATCAAAGTCATCAATAAACAAATTTCTCAATCATTGCTTTATGTTTCGATGGATGCTATCCGACAGATCAAGTTCTAAACTATGTAATTCCTATTTTGAGAAATTTGTTCTTATATTTAAGAATGCTCTTGCACATTATTTTAATAATAATGATAGCCATGAATTAGTTTTATAAACTTTTTCCTACATTTGTTCATATTTTCTCCACCAGATGGCGTCACTTAATTTACTTTTAATTTGCAATATATCAAACACTCGCATGAATTTCATGTTTCTAAGTAAAAAAATTGATTCATTACAAACAAATTAAATTGTTATTAATTTGGCACTGTTAATTAAGATCAAATTTGGACAACCCTGTTCATGTCGAAAAGATTTTTGACAACCGTAGTTGCCATATTACCATTCTAATTGCTTTCTCCTTACCGAACACAAGAAGGCTGAGCCTTCTTTTAAATTCTGCATTATTAAAGGTAAGAATTAATCGATCAGTTTTACTTATTTACTATTTACGTCGCGGTATTTGAAATAAATGAGGATAATTTCCAACCCTAACCTGTCATATCGGATACAAAATTTATAAAAATTTAATTACTTTACTTATTCACATGAAAGATGTGTTCTGATTATTTAAAATTTTAGTGATAACCACGTATTAATTAATTAATTAATTAATTAATTAAATTAACATTTTGTAATAATATGAGAAATTCATATTTTATCCGGCAGAGGGCGCGGCGCTGCCGTTGTAGTTCGTTTATTTTCTTCATGAAACGTTTGTTAACAGCCATTGTCGCCATCTTGTCATAATAGTTGTTTCTTTCTTAGAGTATTCCAGAAGTTTGGGCCTTCTCCGTATTAACATTCTGCATTAATAAAGGTAAGAATAAATGTTATATTAACTATATACGACATAACATCTGAAACAAATATCGATAAATAACGGATGCATTATTTTAAGTCTCTGATTCGAAAGATGCTGGTAACCAGACAAATCCGGTACAAAATTTGTACAAGTTTGAAAATTATTTTATTCACTTATATAAAGATCGTTTATTTATTTTGATGATTCGTTAAAGCTTTTTTGATTTCCATGTTTTAATTTTTGTAATATACAAATTTAAATGAATTTGCAATAATATCAGAAGTTCACATTTTTTCCGTTGGGCGGTGCTGGCGTTGTTCGTTTATTTTTCTGTGAAACGAATTCAAGAAATTTCAGCTTCTTCCTATTGAAAATTCTGCCTAACTCAAGGTAAGAATTAATTAATCGGGTCTAATTTATTTAATATTTATATTTTAATGTCTGAAACTAATGTAACTAACTTGTTCGGTCGTCATAGATTCTAACCCGACACACATCGGATACAAAGAAATTTGAGAATAATTTTACTCGTTAACAGGAACGACTTATAAATTTTTATAATTATTTGAAGTTAACTCTTTTAATTGTTTGTATATATAAATTTTTATTTTGCAATTACATGGTATATTCACATTTTTAATTTTACATTTATAGTCGCCATTTTGCCAGTTCTTTCAGAATTCCAGAAATTTTAACTTTTTTTACATTAAAAAATTCTGCATTACCAAAAGTCAATCTTCATTTACTGTTATGTGATGACATGAAAAAGAATAAGTCGGATTAAGTCTTCGATGTAAATTTAAAATTTCTATTTCGACAAATGCTAACCATGACATATCGGTTACAAATAATGTAACTAATTTGTTCCGTCATGTAAATTAACATTTTGCAATAATACGAGAAATTCTTATTTTATCCGGCAGAGGGTGCGGCGCTGCCATTGTAGTTCGTTTATTTCTTCATGAAACGTTTATTTACTGCCATTGACGCTATCTTGTCATATTAGTTGTTTCTTTCTTATAGTATTCGAGAAGTTAGGGCCTTCTTCGTAGTAACATTCTGCATTAAAAAAAGGTAAGAATCAATATTATATTAACAATATACGACATAACATCTGAAACAAATATAGATAATAGTCGGATGCTCCTAACCAACAAATTCGGTACAAAATTTGTACAAGTTTGAAAATTATTTTATTCACTCATATAAAGATCGTTTATTTATTTTATGATTCTTTCAAGCTTTTTTTGATTTCCACGTTTTAATTTTTGTAATATACAAATTTAAATGTATTTGCAATAATATCAGAATTTAACATTTTTTCCGTTGGGCGGCGCTGGCGTGGTTAGTTTATTTTTCTGTGTAACCAATTCAAGAAATTTCAGCTTTTTCCTATTGAAAATTCTGCCTCAGTCAAGGTAAGAATTAATTAATAGGATCTAATTTATTTAATATTTATACTATAATGTCTGAAACTAATGTAACTGTAATGTAATGTTCTGTCGTTCATAGATTCTAACCTGACACACATCGGATACAAAAAATAATTGAGAATAATTTTACTCGTTTACAAAAACGCCTTTTATAATTTTTTTTATAATTGTTTGAAGTTAATTTTTTGAATTGTTTGTATATATAAATTTTAATTTTGCAATTACGTGATAGATTCACATTTTCAATTTGACATTTGTAGTCGCCATTTTGCCAGTTCTTTCAGAACTCCACAAATTTTAAATTTTTTATACTAAAAAATTCTGCACTACCAAACGTCAATCTTGTTCGTTTAGTGTTATATGATAATATATGAAAAAGATTAAGTAGGATAAGTCTTCGGTGTAAATTTTAAATTTCTAATTAAAGTAGATTCTTGTCCGATGAAAATTATATAATAAATTATTTTAACGGACACTTAAAATTGGCAGTATTGCTCTATGTTTCACTATTGCTTGATAGCTTCGTCAGGAGTGAAAATAAATAAACAAAGTTGTCAAGTAAATTGGTTGTCAAGTAAATTATTAGCTAAAATTAAGTTATGTTTTTTGAAAATGTATTTGAATTTGTTATATAGCTATAATATGTATGATATGTATCTTTTGTTGGATGTTTGTTTTATATTATTGTAAATATTTAACACCATTTTTAATTACAGATTCAATGATATTTATTGGATAAGAATTTTGAACAAGAGTTTTCTTAATTAAATTTCAATTATCATAAGTGAAAAGTTTATCTGAAAGTAAAATAGTCGATCTGTTAAGGAAATGATTGCTGCAATTTTATAATTTTTGGATGTGTACGAGTGAATATTAATGTATCTACCTGAACACGTAGGTTTATGAAACCAATTTGTTATTAATTTGTCACTGTGTTATTAATTTGTCACTTTGTTACTAATTTGTCACTGTGTCTTATAATAATAATAATAGCAATGAATTATTAATAATAATAAGATCATTTTTTAGAAACTGTTACTTTATGTTTTGAAATATCTTATTTTGTATTCAATGATAAATTTTATAGACAGATTTTCAGTACAGCAATGGGTTCTCCTTTATCTCCTGCTTTAGCTGAAATTGTTTTGCAGGAACTAGAAAAAACTGCCATTAACTCTTTACTTTTCAATTTAACTTTATATTTTCGTTACGCAGATGATATTTTATTAAATTTACCTTCAGATAAAGTAGATTTTGTTTTAAATAAATTTAACTCTTTCAATAACAGATTGCAATTTTCTGTAGAGAAATTAACAATTCACTAAGTTTCCTCGATGTAAATATTATCAGACACAATGACAAATTAATAACAAATTGGTTTCATAAACCTACGTGGTCAGGTAGATACATTAATTTTCACTCGTATACATCCAAAAATTATAAAATTGCAACAATTATTTCCTTAACAGATCGAGTCATTTTACTTTCAGATAAACTTTTCATTTATGACAATTTAAACTCTTGTGCAAAATTCTTATCCAATAAATCTTATTGAATCTGTAATAAAAAATCCTATCAAATATCTACAAAATGCAAATATCTACAATAATATAAAATAAACATCCAACAAAAAATATATATCATTGAACCCCTTTTATAACATATTCAAACACATTTTCAAAAAACATAACTTAATTTTAGCTAACAAATCTGTAAATAATTTAAGTAATATATTTTCAAATTTAAAAATCAAAACACCAAAATTAAAACAACCTAACGTGGTTTATGAAATTAAAAGTTTAAATTGTAATTCATGTTATATAGGAGAAACAAGCCAAAATTAAAAAAAAAAGTTTGAAAATGATTTTATTCACTTATATAAAGATCGTTTATTTATTTTGATGATTGGTTAAAGCTTTTTTGATTTCCACGTTTTCATTTTGATAATATACAAATTTAAATGTATTTGCAATAATGTCAGAAGTTCACATTTTTCCCGGTGGGCGGCGCTGGCGTGGTTCGATTATTTTTCTGTGAAACGAATTCAAGAAATTTCAGCTTCTTCCTATTGAAAATTCTGTCTCACTCAAGGTAAGAATTAATTAATCGGGTTTAATTTATTTAATATTTATACTATAGTGTCTGAAACTAAAATGTAACTCATTTATTCTGTCTTCATATATTCTAACCTGATACACATCGGATACAAAAAGAAATTGAGATAATTTTACTCATTTACAGGAATGCCTTTTATAAATTTTATAATTGTTTGAAGTTCATTTTTTTAAATTATTTGTATATATAAATTTTTGTTTTGTAATTACGTGATGATAAGATTCACATTTTCAATTTGACATTTGTGCTCGCCATTTTGCCAGTTCTCTTAGAACTCGAGAAATTTTATTTTTTTTTTATATTAAAATATTCGGCATTACCAAAAGTCAGTCTTGTTCGTTTACTGTTATACGACGACATGAGAAAAATAATAAGTCACATAAGTCTTCGATGTTAATTTTAAATTTCTATTTCGACATATGCCAACCTTGATGTATCGGACACAAATTTTTTGAGGAGTCTGATAACTATTGTATTCATTTACATAAAAAACTTACATCTGGTTTTATAATTACTAAAAGCCTATGTGATAGCCGCTGCTGAAAACAATTTTTTGATATTAAGATTTTAAGAATCTGAAAGTGGTAACTTTAAAGTGGTGCGTTAAGGAGAAATATTTCAAGTTTGATGATTTGAACTTGTTTCTTAATTTTATGGATGAATTTGTCCATCTCTTTTTGTTAAAAAAATAAAGCTGAAAACGAATATGTAGTACAAATCTAATTTATAATTTGCAATTAAATATTTAATTCACATTCTATCCACTAGACGGGGCTACCGTTACGGTTCGTTTATTTCTCCGAAATCCGTGGTTGCCATCTTGGCATCTTAGTTGGTTTTTCTTACTCAAGAAGTTTGGACGACTTCTTCGTCTTAAATTCTGCAGTACCAAGGTAAGTAGTAATTATAATAGATCTGTTTTATTTATATTCCATGCCATAACGTCTGTAATTTACGGATGCAGTATTGTAAGTCTCTTATTTTTGGATGTAAATCTGACATATCGATAAATTTTTTTACACTTATTTTTGGGCTTCCATGTTTTTTAATTTACATATGTCAACCAAACAGTCATTGTTTTAATGCAATATGGATGTCATATAATTTTTGCAAGTAAATACCGATTGATTTTTTTAAATTTTTTATCAACTTTTGCCATGAAATCCGGCAGCACATTTTAGGTTAGGTGAAAAGTAAGTCATTGCATTGATGTTGTTTTTCAGTAAAGCTAAGACGTGCCGTCCGAATTCCATGGCAAGAATTGATAAAAAAATTTCAAAATCACTCGATATTTTGCAAATTAAAAATGATTAGTTGGCCATTGATTACAATGGACGTAACTTATAATTATAAAAGCCATCTAAACTTTTAAACATTTTTTCCGCCAGATGGCGGTTCGACTACAATCAACAGCTGTTTGTGTACGTTAATTTTTTGCACTGCTCTGCTTCAAATGATTAAGTAATTCATTCTAAAATTGTAAATTGTCTTGCTTGAGTGATGATTTAATTTTATCAAAGCTTGA
Source organism: Serrognathus titanus (assembly GCA_039766575.1). NCBI lineage: Eukaryota > Metazoa > Arthropoda > Insecta > Coleoptera > Lucanidae > Serrognathus > Serrognathus titanus. The sequence continues at coordinate 3,911,083 of CM077916.1, read as the reverse complement.
ACATCGGACTGTGAGTTTTAAAGGCTGTGACTTCTAACTAATGCTCCTAATTTTGTTTCTAATATAGCACTGTGAGGCAGAACTTCAAGTAATTTAAAGCTTACATTTGCTTTTCCTGCTTGAAAGGTACGATGTAAAAAAATTAAATAAAAATTACATCGATTTAATAAAATAAATTACAGAAAAATCTTAAAAAAAAACATGTCATCGGAGAGCGAAGATGAACAACTTGATCTTAACGTGTTGGATTTCAATGATCCAATGGTTATTCAAACACTTAGGATGACTATGATGGAAATAATGGGTAAATCGATTAATAGATATTTGACTTGTTCCTAAACGTTGTGTTTATTTTAAAGAAAATGAGCATACCGAGAAGCCAGTCCAGCAGTCAAGGAGCAGGACGATGCTCAGAGGAACACACACAATACGATCAATGAGTTATCCTTACAGGAGGCATTCGAAATCGCGTGTTGATACCACGAGAGGCCGCACTTTGCCAATGTTGGAAGAACAACCTGAAGAAGAATTACGCCAAATGGGCGAGGTACGTATAAATAAATTGTTACATCTTGTATAACACAATAAACCGATTGCAGCCTTTGCTTGGAAATTATCTATTGGATTACGCTAGAAGACGAGTGTACACGTGCCTAAGCACGTCCATTGTGAGGAATAATTATTTTATATTCAAGCAAGCAATGCACAAAGACTTGCGCTTAAATGATAGATCTGCTGATAAACTCCGTAGAATCTGGGATGAAGCGCGAATTGAATATCACAAAAGGCTTATTCGAGAAAATACTTCAGTGACCCCAAAAAGTCAAAAGCAAACAAGGGTAACTGGACTTAGACAAGCGACAGCTGGTCATATGCAATCGAGAATCCCTACACTGAGATCCAGGGGTAACCAAGCAAAAATGAGAACTAAACCAGTGAAGACTCGAACCAGTATAGTGGATGTCACTGTGAAGTCCCCAACACAGAAGCCGCATCCAACGACAGGTTCTAGAATCTTGGCTAGAAATGACAGAGTCGAAAGTGATTTCCGGTATGTTGAGAAAAAACCTGTGCGTAAGTATAAAGGTCCGAAAGCTGCAACACCAACGAAGAGAAAGACAACTGGAACTTCAGTAGGTGTTGAGAAAGCAAATTTGAGTTCTTCACCTGAACCTGGCCAAATAAATTCTGAAGTTTCAAAACAAAAAGATGATAATGTGACGTCTGATATAAGTCAAGGACTCACTGCACTACAGTTAAATGAACCAGCTGCAGGTGGTTCTGGGATACAAACGGATCAGGAAAAATATGTAGAGGAAGAAGATGGTTCAACTGACAGCATGGAAAGTTTGTACTTGAGCCCTCAGGTAAAACCTAAAAGAAAAAGTGCTAAAAAAAGTGCATCGTCTTCATCTATCTCAACCGATCAAGATATTCGATACGTGAAGCAAGATAACCTTGAGAGTTCTGATTCAAGGAACACAGCCGAGAAATTAAAAGAGCTTTTTCGTGGAAAGCAACAACCATCAGAGCATCTCTTGCGGCCTCCGATTAAGGTTACCTCCAAACCAGTGCAAGATTTGGAAGAGAAGGAAAGCGGACTATTATATCTCGAAGATATTTATCACTACCCTCGGTCTCCCAAGAAGAGCTTAACTCCAGAACAATATGAGAAGAGAGTACAAGAAGCGAGACGAGGAAGACAATTAAGGCAGTACATGCAAGAAATGGAGAAGCATCGCAAGATTTATCAACAAAGGGTAATTTACGAGAGGAATTTGTATCCCCGACAAACTACAACCAAGCAAACACCTAAACAAGGACAAATCCATTTTCCTCAAGCAAGACTTTTTCTTGGCGAAATAGAATATCCGAAGCCTTTTGAAAGATATAACGTAAACGTAAATCAACCGCATATAACACCGTAAGTTTAAAAATGATTTTTTCTTAAACAGTTTTGAAATTACTAATTGGTTTCAGTTGTTATATTGGAACCTGTGAGTTCTGTCAAATGCTGTTTTATGGGCAACCACCTAGTACACAAGTAGCACCGCAAAGTCCCACATATCAAAATACTGATGAAACGCCTAAGCAGCGTCGTACGGTAGAACCAGATCCGTTCCTTGTGTCCTCAGCTCGTCGTCAACGAAGACGAAAGCAACTCGAAGAAGAACAAAGGCAGAAAGCTATAGCGCAGAGAGAAAGAGCAAGAGAACGTGCAGCGCGCAAGTTATACGAGGAACAGCAAAAAAGAGATTATTGGGCCAGATTAGAAGCCAAACAATCAGTGGGAACGAGACCAGCAAACGTTGAAGCAGTTGGTTTTCAAACGAGACAATTATCACCAACTGAAGAATTTAATAGACTAAGTGAAGCTGAAGGTGTCACTCATATGGTGAGTCCTCCCAGGAGTATTATGCGACCGTCATGGTTTCCTGAAAGAATGCCTTATCATCATCAACCACACCACATCCAGATTCCAACGTCAGGACCCATGTTTAGAGTCACTCGTGCAAATGATGAACTTATGTCATCAGATGAAGGCGATGATAAATAGACTACAACGAGAAAATAAAGGTACTTTTTCATTCTATGTTGAAAATATCTAGATATAAGAAATTTCCTCTTTTTTTTAGGAGTGATTACACCAATCAGAAATATGTTGACGATTACGTCTTAAATATTTTGTATTGTTTCAAATTAAAATATGTGTTCACTTTTCACAGATGTTAATATTAATGTAAGTTTTTTCGTTCTGTTGTACTGCTTTAAGTAAAAGTATTGTTCCCTCACAGTTTAATATTAGTTTTTTCGTTTTGTTCTATGTTAATTAAAATGTTCCTTTCAGTTTGTAATTTCTTACATTTCAAATAAAAAAATTTAGAAACGCCGAGTTTATTTAATTTTATCAGAAGTGAAACAAGGTACAAATTAAAAATCTGTAGGTCATATACATAACAATTGTACAAATCAAAGAAAATTAAATTATGTATAAAAAAAAAGATAAAATAAACTTACAGTATCTGGAGATCTCAATCTTGCAACTATGTCAACGTTACACTGGCAGTATCTCTGAGAAAAAACTTCCATAAGTCTTTCGATTTTCTGTGCTTCACCGGGCATACGATAGTATTGCTGAAACTTCCTCAAGGCCACATCGACTTGCATTCCAGATAAGTCCAGTTCCAGAGCGAAACACTCCAACACAGCCATACAGAACGGATTTTGTAAATTGCCCAAATATTCACCGATCATCTGCTTGCTTAAACCTTTGCGAGAAATAAGAAACCTAGCGACGCCCTGCGGCGTATTTTCTAAAAATCCGCGTCGAATGAGGTAAGATATTCCTCGTTCAGGTTTCTTATTGAACAAATTCAAACCGACCCGATACTGACGTTTTCTAACGGTCTCTGAAATTTTACAGCTATTTGGAGTTTGAGGTTCGCTACGTTCTAACACATAATTAGTACTACTGGATGACGAAATATTTCCTAAACTTGTTTCTAAAGTTGGCTCAGCGTATTCTGGTAAATGACCACCTTTGCGCTTCCATACAGGTGATCCTGAAAATTCACACTGAATTCTATCTGCTGAAATACTGCTATCGCTTCCAGAACTTTGAACACTTGAAAGAGACCCGTTTTCTGTCGTTTTAGTTAAACCATTTGATCTGTGTGACCTCGGTTCTAATGATCTTGACGATATACTGGAAGTGCGTTTGGGAACTTCTGGTGGCACTTTCCTAGCACTCAGACTACTCCTCGAACGAACGTAACCATTACTACTGGACGGAGTACTGCAAGAACTAGGCCCCCCAGTAGATGGCTGTAGACTGTGTGGTTCGTGTTTGTTTTCAATTGAAGAATAATAGTGTGTATGTTGTATGTGAGGAGAATAATTTTCCCAACAGATTGTAGGTGTACCTGATTGGCTTCGTGGTATCGGTACGTTATCCATATTTCTTCTTTCTCTTAAAGACATCGATCGCATTGGCCCTGTTCGAAGCGACGAACACTCATGACCGCTAAAATTCGATTAGTTAATAATTGGAAGTATATAAAAATTTCATTAACGAGACTTACTTATCGAAAGGTCGGGCGTATTCCGATTCAGGTTGCCCGATTTCTCCTGAAGTTGCGTTACTTCGATTTTCATCACTGCAACTTGGAATTCGTCTGGAAATTCTTTTCTCTGCCTTGGCCATAGCAGTAATTGCAACGAATTTCTTACGTAGCGTGTATGTTCTAAAAGCCCTTTGGATCGTAAGTGCAGCATTGCGAGCTTTAAGTCCCCCATATTTTCTTTCTAGCACTTCGATTTGTTTATCTAATATATCCTGAGATAACTCATACCTATAGAATATTAAAATATTTATTATTAAACATTTCTTATTGTTCAAGTACTAACGTTGTTTGGATTCTTGATCGTTTTAAAATATCACCATTCCGGAGAGATCCTTTCTTGTGTAACGGTTGTGCTACAGCTACGTAACCGGATCCATTAGGCGAAGTACGGGGATATATTGGACTAGTTGCAGGCGTGGAATAATTCTGAGTTTGTAGATAGCTCGGTGCTTGTATGTACGTTTGCTCTTGAATGTGAAGCGACCCCATGGTTGTAGAAATTTGGGGTCTATCCATTTTTGGTGGAAAACTAAAATTAATCATTGTGATTACATACAATTTTATTTTAGTTGTTCGTTTAAGATGATGAAACAAGCGCAATATTTTTTTGACTCGCACTATATTATTAAAACAAACTATAAATAATTTTAAAACATTTGTTTTGAATACAATTAATTTTTAGAAATTAAATTCAGCAAATAAACAAAATGAAAGCAAGCAATTTTTTGAAATTAAAAATTGCATTACTAACTAAAATAAATACATAAAATAAAAATGTATTTATTAGGCAATTATTTTTTTTATTTATATTCAGAAAATAAACGTCCGCGTCAACAACAACAACAACAACAGTAAAAGAAACTGCGTCTCTTCTTCCGCAACCTATTTATTTTATGGAAGGTGTAACTCGAGTATATTAAAAATAACCGCTCGGAGAAAATTTAAAATAAACTGGATTATACCGTACCTTCCGACCAGAAAACCCGATATGCATATGATCATGGTAAAAGAAGTATTTTTATTTCGAAAATACCAGAACACATTAAATAAATTTATAACCCGCGCACAAGACGATGTCGATTTACATCGGCTGACGGCAGCTGAGAGACTGAAAATCCTTAGGTTTCAGCAGCCCATGATTTTTACAGGTAGGATCGGATCGGACCGGACGAAGATGGAGCGGCATCAAAATGTTAGGATGAAATTTTGAATGCACCACAACTCCACCATCGCACATAAAACTCTTTATAAATCTCTTTAATATTTACAATCATTTTTACATAGAAAATTTTAATAGAAAAAAAGTATATACGGGGGTTAGATTAAAAAAGACAACATTCTGTTATCTACAGGGTGACTGTTAATTAACCCACAGCAAAATGGAACCACTAAAAGAAGCGATGTCCGAGGTATGGGGAAAATGTTAAAAAAATTCTTCTACATTGTTAATAATTAATTTAAAATTACCCTAAAATCAAGCTCCATACTGCGTACGAAATTCGACGCCAAGTTTTATAAATGCGGCTGTATAATAGGTCTTTTACGAGACGTAATTATTAGTAAAGTCTAAAATAATAACTGGGATTGTGTATGAAATGAGTGTAACAAATTCGCAAATAATTGTTTATTTATTCGTCTGTTATGCATACAATTTTTAATCAAATCGCGTGCGTCAATGCTGCAGATTATATGAGAAAATGTAAATTGCTGGAGTTGTTTGGAAATCTCATAAGCTCAGGCAAGATTACTAGAAATTGATGAAGGTAAAAGTACTAATAAATAATTATCGCTTAAACAATTCGGTTTTCTTCGAAAATGTGTAACGATTTATTAGATTTGAAATTCAATGCCAACAAGTTTTTTTTTTGTTTATTAGGCTAGAGAATAGTTCGTGATTTATGCAAACTTACAGCTGTAAAATCTTTGGCCTACATTTCGCACGGAAATAAAACAATAAAATTTATTACGTGGAGCTTTTTTAAACGTTACATGTCAGCGTCGAACATGAAATGCAGCAATTTGTCAAGTGTGTACAGTATTCACGAACTGTTCTAGAGCCCGCGCGAGTCATTCACCGCGAACCAAAGAGAGACGGTTTTTCGACGAGCACAAAAAAATGTTATGCGCAAGTTTGGACAACGTTCGCGGCAGGAGCGCAAGCGTGTACAGTGCGTGCGAACGAAAATGGCGATTTGAATTGTTTTTCGTTTTAGTGATTTATTTGTTTAGCTGTTAGCGCAGGCGTTCAAAGTGGGGCGCTGTTATACTTTGTATGGAATAATCTAATGAACGATTTATTAGATTTGAAATTAAATGTCCACAAGATTTTTTTTGTTTATTAAGCTAGACAATAGTTCGTCAACCATGCAAACTTACAGCTGTAAAATCTTTGGCCTACATTTCGCACGGAAATAAAAAACAAAACTTATTACGTGCAGCTTTTTTAAACGTCACCATGTCAGCGCCGAACATGAAGTGCAGCAATTTGTCAAGTGTCTATAGTATTTACGAACTGTTCTAGAGCACCGCGCGAGTCATTCTCCGCGAACCAAAGAGAGTCGGTTTTTCGACGAACACAAAGGAATATTATGCGCAAGTGTGTATGATGCGTGCGAACGAATTCCTAACACGGCGATTTGAATTGTTTTTCGTTTTAGTGATTTATTTATTTACCCGCCAGAGCAGGCGTTCAAAGTGGGGCTGCTGTTATAATTTGTATGGAATAATCTACTTCAGGTGATTTGCTTGCATTTGTCAAATAAATATTCGTATTTCACGTTAACCTATCATAAAACTTATAAGAAACTTTATGAGTGTATTTATTTTATTCATCTGCTCCTCTGTTTTTTTTTTAACCAGAGGCGCATCGTCGTTTTGGGGTTAATTATTTCTCGAAAAATAAAGCAGAAAGGATTTTCCATACTCTCGGACATCGCTTCTTTTAGTGGTTTCATTCTGTCGGGTTAATTAACAGTCACCCTATATAGTCCAATTTGAAAAAATCAGATAAAATGGCTCCACAAGCAATACAAATTGACGAGAATTTAACTTTGTTTTAGTCAACTGTTATGTCAAACGGTAGTCAGCTTTTGTTTTTATATTGTTTTATAGAGAACTCTTTTTTAAATTCATGATACGCTGCAGTGAGTGGATTTGGTTTAATAATTAATTTTATATCAAATGCCAATTACGGTGTAGCATTGAACACGGTGGAGGTTTATACAATTCATTAATTATTTTTGGTAAATATTGAGCCAAAACCAACTTAGTACATATCAATCGAGTTTAGAAAAAGTTCTCTATCAAACAATATAAAAAAAGATACACATATTCATTAATAAAACAAAAGTTGACTATCGATTGGCATAACAATTGACACTAAAACAAAGTGAAACTTTATCTAATTAATTATTTTAAAACGTACATTAAAATTGGCAATAACGCTCTACGTTTCGCAATCGTTTTATAGCTTCGTCAGGATTGATAATAAACTTAAACGAGTCTCTAGGTAAAGAAAACCTTCAAGTTTTTTTTTTTTTTTACTTTACATTCTCGATGTAAATTTAGAAATAAAATACAGGAAAAAAGTTAGTTCGTCTTAAATGTAAAATGTGTGGTGGAATTGTAAATTTACGAAAACGGCAGCTGATCTACTTGGATGAAGTAGGACCACATGTCACGTATTATATTTCGGTTCTAGGAATATGTTGTACCTGAGGAACGCATTCTGCTGCTCACATGTTACGCTGAAACGTGTTTACCTACTTACAAAAAATTATACGAAGAAAGAAACCAGCGTGTTTGCAGCAATCATTTCACGCAGATAAACACTTTCCTTCCAGCAGCAACATTGCGGCATAGAAACAATGCAGAATTAACCTTTTCACGTTTACTAGTGCGTATAGAGAACAGAAATTGAATTGTCTATCACATCAGACATTATGCACTGAAGTTTCAAAAGGCAAATTCGGATATTTATTTAAAATTAAGGGGGAAAAAAAACGCAAACCAGTTAGATGATTCTGAACAGGTTTGCCAGATTATTTATTATTTTTAAAAATATGCAACTCACACCATTTCATTTCCATCAGAAAAATATAAACGTACCATCAAATATTTCCTTTGAATAAATAAGATGGAAGTGTTTGAATAAAATCCGAAAATATTCTACACTGTTCCCACTATACAACGAAGTGAAAGCTCATAGCAAAAATGAAATTTTGTCATTGACATTTACTTTAGTATTTCAGTATAGATATGTATAATAAGCAAACTAGTATTTTAGACGGCATCTGTTTAATATTAAACTTAATTTATTACTTTGATATTTATGCTTTGAAATCATGAGGTTTAAAATTATTAGATATAATTAAATATCACCCGATAAATGTTGCGTTATCTTGTTATACATAATAAATAATAAACGTCGTGTTTACAAAAAAGTCTTAAACAGAATGGACGGTATTATTATTATGGATACCAAAATAATAATAATAAACCATAACTGTTCGTACAATTTCAGAATCGTATTCGCAAAAACAACCATGAGAACAAATTATCTCACAAATGGAGTATTGTTCGTTCCTTTAAAAATTACGTAATATGAATCACGTATCTTATCAACTTGTAAAGTTGCGAAATGTGAACGTAAATATTAATTTCAAACGTAATCTAATACAGAGGCGTTATTTATACGAATTCGTGGATATTAAAAAAATTATCTATTCTGGAAAGTATTTTTTAAGTCAAATTCAATAGAATATAAAGAGAGGATGAATAAAAATCTGAAAAACTTGAAAAGTGAGACCGAAATTTGTGGCTGGCACGTGTGCCGCCTTCGAGACAGGACCAGGCAGGTGTTCATCTCCAAAGAACTCTTCGGGCAGCAGATGTTCTGTCAGGACCATGAGTATAATTCGTCATCCACGAGATTTTAAAGAAAGGTACAATTATGTTACCATTTTCTGAGAACACCACGCGCGCAACTCCAAGTGAACTCTGACCGCTTTTAATAGAATTAAAACAAGTTACAAATAGCAAGGCCACCTTGGAATAACTTTAATATATCCTATCCTATCCTATCGCTTGCTCTAGTAGCAGCAAGCAAATGGATTTTCAATAGAATTTAATTAATCTTTTAATTTTAAATACAAATTTTAGGCTAAATGCAGTGGTTTTCGGTTTAAATTTTAATGTACCACGCATAGAAATTGAATCAATAGATGGTGCTAGTGTCATTACTTTCATAATTGCTACTTACTGAATTTCTCAAGTCAAAAACCCTTCATTAATTTAGCGCCATCTGTTATTTCAAATGACAAACGAAGCCTCAATATCAAACTGATGCTATTAGGATTAAATGTTAAAATTTTAAAGTGATAACAGTTTAAAATAATGGCAAAAACATTGTGCTTCTTTATTTCTTCAAGTAATTAAATGAGAAACTTATTAATTTTTAATTTCGTATCAAGAAATCTGGCTAATTTAGTGCCATCTATTGTTGAAAGTTGCAAACAAATTCTAAATATTATGTGGACACTGTCGTAAATTAATTTTTAAATTCATATCAAGAAATCTGGCTAATTTAGTGCCATCTATTGTTGAAAGTCACAAACAAATTCTAAATATTACGTGGACACTGTCGCAACTAAATATTATAATTTTATTTAGTAGCAGATAATAAGGGCAAAACGTTTTGTAAAGTGCAAAAATGTGTGATGATAGCGCCATCTAGTGTTGCTAAATCACTGGAACTTTACTTTTAATGATTTCCCTTCGAATATTTTACTTTTTCTTTATACGTTCATGTGTGTATCATGAATATAATTACGTATTTATCTTAAACAAATACAAAATATTTAATTCTCGAGTTTTAATATCTGAACGGCATTAAAGCCTGTGTAAACACCAAATGGGAATTATTAATAATTCGTCTACAAGCAGGAATATTAAACATCTGTTTACAGTGGTTAGAAAGGTTGATTCGTAACTTCCTGTAATGTAAATACACTTCCTCATCAATGAAGGGGAAATGGCAAAGTTTATTTACATTAACCATACGCTAGGTATATAAAACATGAATTATTTGTTAATAGAGTTTGTAAACATTTCGTTTGCGTATTCCGAAAGTATCGACTGATTTATACCACGTTTTTTTTTTGTAAGTGAATTTCGCAATTGGTCTGGCGTTGTTGCTGAATGTTTACACTTTTTCGCAATTTGGTTTTCGCAACGGAATACAAAATTAATGATTTCTTTTCCTATAATCGGGCAAAATACTCGTGAGGACAGTTTATTGACACCATTGTTGCAGTCACACTTTAGCACTTAAGTTATTCACAGCACGCTTTATAGCGGAAAGTGACCGGAATAGGAAGGGAGGACACAACAAACAACCTGGCGATTATAACGATAGCTTTCCTTTGATCCGTTCTTGGTTCAAACCAACATAAACATTATGACGTGCTCATTTTTAACAATATTACACCTGCAAGTTCACCGACACAAATGACACCCAATTGCCAATAAGTAAAAAAAAATTGGGGAATGAAAGTATTTTGTAAAAAATATGATTTTACAAGTGTGTTATGGTACCTATCCAGGTTACATAACATCGTGGGCGAATTTTTCTGTTAACCTCCCACGACGTAACTGCAAATCGAGTCGGAATTGGTTGTATAACGTGTTTTCGTTTGCAAGAACTTTAAATTGCTAGTAATTTTTATTTAGGTCTTCAATAAATACGCAAAATCGTTTAACACGTCTGAACTTACCGAAAGTTAAACGTATGTTTTAAACTATTGGAAACACGAGAGGGTAAACCCCCGACTTAAATCTTGTACACTGCATCCTTTTTGTGGAATTCCTGGGAATTTTTTGAAAGCCCTTCATTTCTTTGTACTACCTACATGATTTTTCATATTTCCTTGGAAATGACTTACGTATTTCTCAGTAACTCCTAATATTATTCTACTAATACCAAAATTCCTCAGCGGTTTACCCCTCGTACAAACATTTTCGAAAACTATTCTGATGGCAGTAGATAATTATATATATATTTTTTGACTTAATTTCTGTTTAACGCTGATGATATCCGCATCGTGAACGAAACGTGTTTGCTCTTAAAGAAAGTTTTCACAAACGAATTACTTAAATGATTTAACATAAGTTTTAGGTAATGATTTTTAGATAACAAAGCCTGAAATATTTGGCAAATTACGTACTCTCGTAAATAAGATAATCACGACTGACATTTCTTTATTATTGCAAAAGGCAAATACCGAAAGGTGTGTTGTTTAAAAGTTCGCGATTTACGATGAAATAGTTTATAAACTTTCATCTTTTTTTTTACGTGTCGTACTAGGAAGTGTTCGGTGTTCAGTTTTAGTCCGCTTGGTAACTGTTGAAATTAATATGTAAATTGTGGCGCTAATTTGTTTTAATTGCGCAAATTAAATTTTCAAAGACTTGCGTCAGACTTGTTAGGAAATTGTTGTTGAAAGCGCTCTTTAAATGAGTGCAAATTTTTAATGTGTGGTGTATAAGGGCCACTTACCAGTGGTATTACATCATTGGTAACGGTATCAAAACAGAATCGATGGAACTTTGTATGCAATAGTTGTTGTCGTTCTACATAGAAACTTTGCTTTGCAAGCAGAGAAATGCGACACCGGTGTTGTATTACTGGGTCAGTCATGTAGTAGGTAACTGCACTTGTAGACCCGTACGTTACTTACAATCAGTTATAATACACTGTCCAGTTTATGTATGGACGAGACCAAATTATAAATAGAGTTTGTATGAGGGATGATATGATTATTTGATTTGGTTTATCTATACCTGACGGTGGTGACATGTTTCCTGATTGGTGGAAGCGTTGCACAGGCATCGGATACGGTAACAAAACGACTAGTATGTTGATGTCTTGTCGTGCATACAACTCGAAATCTTTCCTGTATTCTAGAATGATGCACTCTAACTATAGTCCTGTCGCTGTTAGCCACAGATCGCGAATTTGGCAAATCTTTAACAACTAAATGTCCACGCATTTCTATCACCGTCTATTAACACTAAGCAGTAAATTTATGCAAAGCATTTCGATCGAGTCTATAGAATTCACGAAGTAAAAGTATATGAACCCACTGTTATTAATTCAGTCGACGTTAAAGCGTATACACCACGAGAAACTGAACAGACGCAAAACAGTAATAGGTAGTAAAAGTGTTTTCAAGTCGACAACTTTCTAAGCTTTTTTTTTTTAAAGTTATGTTAAATAAGAGAAATGTACGTTTGCGGCGAAACTAGATAGCCACTGGCACACACAACTATTTACATGAGTTACCTATTATGGGTATGATTACTAAAAGTTAAGAACTTCTGGAAACACTCGGTTTGTTGCGCAACCTCTGTTATAAAATATTAAACTTACGTATTACCCGCGGTTTTAGGTATCTATTTTGACAAAAATGCAATTTAACAGTCAGCTGACCGTTCGCCGCACATAAAAGAGAACGTATGAGAGAAAACACGATTAACTCAGGAAGGCGCGAGGTTGACTACAACTGACGTCACGAAGAGGCCTTGATATTACATCACTAACTTATGCACTTAATTATTTTATTCGAAATTCGGCAACAAAAAATTGCACTTCAACGTCATACTATAGTTCATCGTCTACTAAACTATAGAGCGGTGACAATTCCACCCGCCACAACACTTAACAAGTGGGCCAGTCTTGCGTATTGACGTGGGTGCAAAGCGATGTACAGTTTGTTTGTTAACAATTTACAAATAATAAATGACAAGAACGTACTAGCAGGTACAATGGTACGGTTATATTTGCTGATACAATACATTACGTAAAACTAAAATCGGTGTTCTTTACACGTTCTCTTCTTGCCTCTATGCATCTTTTTGTTCGCATGATTCATACTGTAGGATGTAGTCAATAATCTCCCCCACACTTTCCACCGCATAAGGACCCCCTTCGCACAAAATTAATTTTTCAGAAGAATTCACAGTTACAAACCAGTACAGGCGAACATACACAGAGAAAAAAACAAAGGCATTTGTTAACACAATTGTAGATTTACATCTACAGATTGTTATTAAATTGAAGACACCTATAATGTTTGTAATAAAATATCACAAACAAAACCGTGTAACACAAATAAAAATAATGTGTTACATATTATATAAATTGTTAAATTAAATACTATTTCATGTAGAATATGTTTCCATTTATGTAATTAGTAAAAATTGATAATTACTCAATTGTAGTATACTTTTATTGATATTGTCAATGCGAATTGTACACTTTGTGTTAACAATCACTCAAATTGTGTTGCTTCTTCCATAGATTCTGTGAAAATTTTACACTTAATGGTGTAATTCTGTACATCTCGAAGGAAGCCGAGTGTTTGGAGCCGCTGGTAACGATTTTTGACTCTTAATTGATCAACTAAAGACGTGGATTCGACTTTGTCTTGATACGTGCAGATCTTGTGAAGAAATTCATAAGCTGCAATACGGCAGAATTCATTCTGACACTTGCTCGACAATTTCCGGCTTGGGTCATCTATAGCCGTTCAAAAATTAGATAAAGGAATATTTAATTTAAAAACATTCGTATTTACCTTCAAATAATGTCTGCAGCACTGTACCGAATTCACGTTCAGACGATTTATTTTTCACGAATCCATTCATTATAAATAAAACTGGCGACAGTCTAACACAAACATATCTGTTCTTGTTTATTCACCGAGTCAAGAGAAAAGACCCAAATAATCTCGTGATTACACCCACTTCAATACTATTCAACAATTTGTGTAAGATGTTAACATAACCAATGAAAATTGTTTTAACGAGTTAATAATTTAATCATTTTTAAATTGTAGAAAACTTTACATTGCGATTCTATTCTAGTTTTACACAATCTGTAGAAGTTTATACAACAAAATCTGAAGATGAAATCTTCACAGTCTGTTGTACTAAATTTTTACATAAGATGTACAATTTTATACGACAACTTTATCTTCACATTTACGAGAATTTATTGTTGAACAAAAGTCAAATTAGTATGAAACATTTTACTCCAAAACGGAGCAATAATTCTGCGACAAACAAATGTAAACTTTTTTAAGTTAGAGGTGGAAATATGTATCTTAATTCTGTGTAGATCACAAGAACAAAGTTAAAGAATTCTAAATCACAATAAAAATTTGGTGACACCAAAATCGAAGGGAAAGAACCCAATTCTAAAACGTCCCATAAATACTGTCGCAATGTGTACACATACACATACATAATTGAAAATTGTGTTTATACCCTATAAATTCGTTGCGTTATACAATAAACAAACACGGCAAGAATGCAGAGAATTTTCTATGTAACAGAGCAAAGCCAAATTGTTTTGTAACTCACCAAGGACTAACGTGTACAGAAATTGCAAAGAGAATGTAGAATTTCCGACTGCCATAAAACATAATCAAAACATTACGAAGAAATCGAAATTTATGAAAACATATTATTGAAGTGGGCGGAAACAGATAACTACAACTAAACCAGTTAGAAATTTAGTAATACATATAACATTACTAAAGCACATGGCCAATGATTTATTACATATATTCCACATATGCCAAGAATAGAATTATTTTAGAATCAATTGCAAAAGACAATTTTTTTCGGACAGAGAACGGAAATTTTCGCCTGTGATTTTTTTATAGATGACGTATTAAACAAATAAAGGAACCACGAAATTGATAACCACGGTTGAATGATTAATAAATAGTAGGACATCCGTTCACTTTCCCTGGTTTGCAAGCAAATCAATACGAATTGGCCGAACACAGCTCTGCACTTTCTAAGGTGTCAGCGTTTCCTGTGTATGGTACGAACCACCTGACATGGTACGTAATGGTCATTAACGGTACAAAAACATGCGACGATGGATTCAGGGCAAACTCGGACTAGTACACGAATAATTTTTTTATAAAAGAATATATTCGAGTGAGTTCTAACTTATTTCGTTGAAAAAAGCAGTGTGAGCTTGAGTTTAGTAAACGATCTCTTTTGTAAGAATCATGTTATTTACATACAAAAAGCTAAACTGTGTCATCAAAACCAACCAATTAAGAGCAAGCTCAATGCGGAATCGAGGAAAATTGTCCTCAATTGAACACACCGAGTATTTTAATAGCGGATTTAATTAGTACAAAAAGAGGGCAAATCTTACATGGAAGTTGCCAAAAATACAAGGCCTTTGTCGATTAGTGTAGTCGACAAAGGCCTGGGTATTTTTGGAAACGTTATGAACCACGTTTTAGGCATAAAAGTCGACCTACACATAACAATAAAAAAATTCAATATTTGTAATACACGCATATTATACTCGAGTAGTTAGTTAGGGAATTTGTTTCTCTATATATACAGGGTGACTGGTAAGTCGTCGTATTCCTCTGAGGGTGTGTTATGTGTCATTTACAATTGATTTGACCATAATATACATTATACAAAATGTAGTAGTTTCTGAGATATTTTAATTATTGTGTCTTTTTAGAATTACGCTCCTTTCTACCTTTTATCTAGAATTACTCAGAGAGTATAAAGTCTCTCTCAATATTTATGTTTTCTTGGTTAGACTAAATAATAGTACATATTACGCAACAAATATTAAGTTTTTTTCCTTTTAAATTGAAAAAAAAAATGAATATTCTGCCCAGTATTTAATAATAATAATAATTATTATTAATTATATATAAATAAAAATTTTACTAAAACTTCATACTTCAGTCGGAAGGCAATAAATTAGATAGGTTTTTAGAATAATTTGCAAGCTGATTGTATTATGAAATTTTGAAAATAAATCAGAATGAATGTTCAAATAGCTTGGATTTTTTTAGAGAAGTGTCTTTTCAGCCATTGTATGTCAAACTTACTAAAGTTTTTAATTGAATGTTTGTTGCGTAGTATGTACTATTATTTAGTCTAACCAGGAAAACATAAATAGTAAGAAAAACTTGTATACTCTCTGAGTAATTTTAGATAAATGGCAGTAGGGAGCGTAATTCTAAGAAAAACACAAAAATTAAAATATCTCGGAAACTATTACATTTTGTATAGTGCATATTCTGGTCAAATCAATTGTAAATGAGCTCTTCTAACACGCCCTCAAAGGAATACGTCGACTTACCAGTCACCCTATATATACATAGTTAATTACGCAAACTAAAGTAATGATTTTTTTTAAATAATATTTAGAATTGCAATTTATTTGTAATAATTCGAATGAATTCTCTTTTACACGAAGGCAAATAAAAACTGAGAGCTATTTTCTCATAGCCAATGTACTGTTTAAGTTCCACGTGACTAAATTAACTAAAATATGTTTTCTGTAGATTTTATTTGATTTTTCGTTTATTCAAATCGGATTATAAATAACAGAGTTAAGCCTTGAGGCGTTTTTTTGTTGCACACCCTGTATTTGCGTTGTCATTTGTTTTTCTTAATTGGTCAAATGTCGCTTGTTTTTTCTTAAAGTTCAAAGCGATTATTTTTTTTTAATTGTTTCTTCTTTATTTACTTAGCTTTTCATTGGTCTAAAGCCTTTTTTCATCAGTCGACTGTTTTTGTTTCTCTTTTGTGATTAATAGTCATTTGTTTCTTTTTTCTTAATTAAAGGGTCCAATGCAAGAAGTGGACATAACCAAACTAATAACCACTTATTGCAAACAAATGGGTGATAGACAACCTACATGAAACCAACGTAACTGTGCTGGATGGTTGATGTTGATGATAGAAGTCTAGTTCTAGACCGATGTAGAATTGTTTAAAGAACATGTCTATATTGTCAAAAAAGTGAATATGTCCACTTCTCGCATTGGACCCTTCAATTGGTCGAATGCCATTTGTTTTTTTTTATGTTAATTGTCATTGTCACCCGGTATATGCGTCGTAATTGGCGAACGTATGTAATGGTAAAATGAAAACGCAATTTAATATGCATCCAATCAAAATACTAGTATAAGGGTCCTTTTCTCTTATGAAATATTCTTAAAATACCGTTGTTTGTTTTTATAAAGACCATGTTACACGATAACAATTTTCGTAGAAAATTAAATACATTTATTTAATGTAATTTTACCATAAAATACCATAATTCCTTTGGTACCATATAATCTATATTAGAGTTTGGCAACACTGGATTAGGGACACTAATACCATTTTCGGTTCAAGTTGGTTTGAGTTGGCAATACAATTTTTTATTCGGCTATTTGCAACACTGCAACCGGATGTATGTTTTGCTTATTTGACATAACTTGAACAGCGACGACATTGTAGGTTTTGCGAATTAAAGTTATCGATAATTTAATGTCATTTAAATTTGAAACGTCAATTGACTCTTTTAAAGTGACGGCTCTCGATGTCAAATCAGTTGTAACATTTAAAAATAAAATTCGGCACTGCCAACTTAAAGCTTCTTTTTTAAATCTTTTTGTTAGTAAAAATATTTCGAAATTTTTCCTTTTTTAATCGTTCTTTTTCTTTATTTACGAAACAAAGAAAACAAAATAATAAAAATTTGAAAAAAATAATGAAAACAAAAGACGATCGATTTTATGACACAACTTAGTAGATTAATTGCATCTTCTTTTAACTTCATGTAATAACACGAGATTGAGATGTTCTCAGTGCGCACTGGTGCGATCAATCGAAAACGCTATAAGAAATTTTCTTGAACATTGACGTTCCAGTGTTGCAATTTTATTTGTTGCCTTAATAAATAAGATAGAGATTTTGATTTTCGTAACTCCCGCGTTTGCAGTTGGCGTTGGTTCGGTAAACGTATGTCGGTGCTCTGAACATAACCATAACCAGTTTTGAGGTTACAATTTTGTTGTGGAATTCATTTTCTCTTGCTTGTGTTTGTCATTAATCCATTTACTAAAAATTGTTTGGAGTCAGGAATCGAGTTTTAAAATGTATTGAATCCGCTGGAATTGAACGGTAAAAGTCATGGCCAACTGCAAACGTGGGTGTTTTTGAATTTTCCTATTGATTATTCCACTAATGATCCTATTGGGTAGGTTTATTTTAAGTATTACCACAAGTGTAAGTTTGGTTGCCTAATTTAGGTGAATGTTTGGGCCTCGGACATTGTTGAAAATCCTGTATAATTCAAAAATCGAGTGATTATGGACAGGTCGTAGTTGAAGACTTGCTTAAATATATTCCATAATTTTCTTTTAAAATGCATATCTTAAGTGACGTTGTGTTTGATGTGTCAATTGTATTAAAGAAGAAGGCACACTTTTTACAGTCCATGGCCGCCCGGGACTTGAATACTCTAAATAATTCAAGACAATGGATCTGGGATCACTGACAAGTGTCCATAAAAGCGTATTAGGGTAATTTTCTCTAACAGCAAATAAAGTAACAGAGCATATATTATATTTATAAAATTTTGATATTCCTGCATAAATTGTTTAATGCTTAATAAAACTAGTTGTAAAAAAAGAGAAATTAGTTCATATGCACAAAAGCCAATAGGGCGTTTATGCGTAAAAACGACCGATGTCCAGGCGCCTGCGTCATATTATGACAAAGGCACTATAATAGAACACTTATTGGAAACGTCAAAATACCATGTAACACGATTAAATTTACAGCAACCCAACATACACAAGTGTTCATTACATGTAGACTGCGACCTTTAAATTTAATCCTTTTAATAAAGCCTCCCAAACATGAAACAAATCGTACTTCGCTGATAAGCCGAGAATTTTTTATGACGGTATCGAAAAAAAATTTGATAACTTTTTGCAATAAATAACGGCGATGTTTACGCATCATAAACAAGCCAAATGAAATGAACAACAGATGTTAATATAATCAAGATCAGTAGAACAACAATCTTTATGTGGCCTAATGAAATCTACACATGAAAATAACATTGCGTAAAAAATCAACGACCGTTTAAAACAAACATAAATTAAATTTTTTACAGTTGTACATTGAATAATCCCCCCCAGTATAAGTGTATCAGTCAAGAACATAAAAATAGCACAAAATCATAGGATAGGTATTTAATTTGTGAAGTAAGGACAAGGTACATGCATATTTGAAATATATTACTACCTTTCATCCTGTAAACGTTTCAATTCGACCATTTCAAGCTCGAATCTTAGGTTACTGTTTTCGCACAGCAGGATGTCCCGTTCATTCGCTAATCCTTCCAATTCGCGTTTTAGACGGATTATTTGATCCCGTTGCTCGCGAATAATACCATCTTTCTGTGCTAAAATGGCATTTATGTTAACATCATCTCCAGCCATTGTGGGCCTCCCACTGTTGTGGACACACGTTCAAAAGTTGACGAATTTACGATGAGGACAAAGCCACACTAATCACCCACATGACTTCATTAAACGATCAATTTTTTTTTTGCCAACGCAGTTGCTCTAAAATGCACTTATCACATCGGTTGATTATTGCTACTTATCACATTTTATGGGTACAAACAACACTGACAGTTCGACAGCGCAAGCCATATTGTTTCTTAGCTTGATAGTTGACCGCCAGAGGCATGTACCATACCTTGTGAGTATGGTTGCCTACAATATTTTCAAAAATCTTTATTATTTTTGTTTCAAAAACTTGCACAATCATTTGCAGATGATTTTTAAATCTCAAGTACAGAGAATGTTTAAAAAAATGACAAACAGGACAAGGAAAAATGAAAAACTTTTTTTTTGATAAACTACACTTCATTTATGTATATATTTGATAACGTTTGTCTATTAGTTTTATTGATAAGAGCATTCTAATCAAACAGCGGAAAGTAAAGTTAAAATAAATAAATATTTCCTTTCATTTTTATGTAAATCTTATTTATATTTCATTGAGTTAAAAACGTTCTGCTTTAACAATATAGGGACCGTGCACATCTCTGTGATCAGCGCCGCCTGGCGTGGGGATGAGTGAATTAGTGTTACGAAAACATTTCTTGATTGCACGGAAATAATATCACTCTTATGACAATTTACGATTGTAGTATATAATATTTGACCTTCCTGGTAGTAACATTCATTACAAGGTTCAAGTTAAAATGTACACTAATCAATTGAATCAACTCATATTTTCATAACACTAATGCACAATAAGGCCATTGGTGGCGCTGTCCTCGCATGCGCATGATTCCTATACAAACTTTACTGTTTTCGTGTTTTCTAATCAATTTTCTTTAATTATGTCCTTTCAACATAATAAGTACGTAATTTGATGTTTGTTTTCTAAAAATTAATAAAATATGAATTCAGTCGCAGCATTCTGTAAACGCTAAGGCTAGTGTCGCCATCTAAATTCCCTTTGGTGACTTACAGTTTATTTCCATACAGAATGTGGTGTAGTAGATGGTTTATTTTGTGCGCTGCTAAATATTTACTTTGAAAACAAATATTTAAGCCCAGTTGTAAAAAAAATAAAATATAATGACTGCGAAGTGCTCGACGCAGGCATTGCTTAGTGCTGGACTGGTCAAAATTAAAGAATAATGCACGAGTACTAACCTGAAAATGAACTACCACAGAAGAAAACTGAAAAAAATACTTTATGCCAGCTATTTTGTATTGTTTACCTTACTAGGTTGTTGTTCCATTTGCCATGCTAAAAACTACTACAACGATACTAGTAAGAGCAAGGTAGAAATAGTTGAGAATATATTAGGCTATTCCTTGGAATACGTTTCTAATAAATTAAAAGATGAATTTAACGTGACCAGCAACGAAGAACTGGGTGTTAACTTCATACAGGTAAAAATAATCTTTATTATATGGTATGTATTAAAAAACTGATTACGTTTTAGAAAATGTATGAGAAATTTAAGTACACTTCTGTCGTGCAAGACGTCGACAAAAGCTTAAAAAAGGTAGCAGATAAGTTAGAATCAAAGTTAAGCGATACTTTTACTTTCTTAAACAAAATGCGAGAAGTAATCGAAACCTTCTATTACAAAACTCAACACAAGATTCAATTACATTCATTTCTCACACCGTGCAATGAATTAAAATCCGAGTCGGACGAATTCGATATCGTTATTGAAGTAGTTAATTCAAGCAATCCGTATATATTGGACATTAAAGACGGTAAAGTATGGTTTTATATTTCTTACATACAATTGCAGGTTTTCTCTCGAATTCTTAGTGTTTCAACAAAAAACGCCGCAATACGAAAACGTGAAAAGTGCCATAAAGCAAACGTATTTTTTATCAACATTCGACGTAAATAACGCATCATCTGCTGCTATTTCCAAGTGCGTCGGTCAAGATCACTCGCTTATTTGGAAGACATACGTTTCTCATATAATAGCCAAACCGAGAAATATTATGCTTTTATTAGATCACGGTGGTTCACTGAGCAAACAACAGTTCCGCATTGTCAAAGCAATCGGTAAGCTTTACTTATGCCCACTCAATAGAAATATTAATTTTCGTTAATTATTTAAGCCAAACAAATGATATCAATGCTTCGTGAAGAAGATAGAGTAGGTCTTTTGGCTTTATCCGACGACTGGAGCACTCCTTATTTTACCGATCAATGCCTCATGCCGAATCAAGCTCCGCCCGTCAGCGATGATGCGTACATGATAGCTCCGGCTACGAAACACAATAAAAATTTGCTGATGCATTTCATCGACACTTTATCCAAAGGAAATGGCAAGTAAAACATTGAATTTGACGGAATACGTTGAATTTTCGTTTAAAATCTAGGTGCTACGAATCATTCGTTGGGCTTCCAACAAGCGTTAGAAACTGTTAAAAACAGCAACATAACTCACGATGAAACTGTGATGATTTTATATATAAGCAGAGGTTTACTGTCTTCCCTTACTGAAGCGAAAACTGTCCTAGAAACCATTGCGTATTATCCAAAAGACGTAACCAGTCGGGTGATTATCAATACATGCGCGGTGATTGATGGTAATGAAAAGTAAAAGAAATTCTTGAACTGCGAATGATTAAAGAAAATTGATTTTGCAGAATCTAAACCGGTTATGTATGAAACTCACTTTCTGAGGGACATTGCGCTTCGTAACTACTCCAAGTACAATATACCATCGAATTTTACCCTAAAAGGTATTATGTTAGCCGTAAATTCTACACGTAACGTTGGTTTAGCGGTAGCAAGATTTTATAGCACGTTAAATCCCGCCGATAATTCTTATAATTTGAAGCCAAAGATTTCGTTTCCGGTTTGGGATGATATTTCTAAAGGTGACGAATCTATGTAAATAATATTTTGCTAAGTAAACACAATTTTTTTTTTAGATATAACAGTAACTGCGACGGTACCCTGTGGTACTAATGGTGAAATTGGCATATTAGGAGTCGACATGTATTTCTCCAACCTAGTAGAAGATGTCACTTACTTCAGTAATTACCCGCAATACACCTACGCTTTTATTATTGACAATCGAGGTTTTACAATAATGCATCCGTCCTATCCCAGGCCTACAATGATTATGGAACAGCCGTTATTTGTTGATATAATCCATTTAGAGAAAGTGCCTGATTTTACAATCGTTAGAAATTTAGTTTTAGCAGAGAAGAAAGGAAAATATACGCTGAAAACTAAGACTGAGTTGGTAAGCTTCTTTTTTTTTTATACGTTTGCTAGAAGAAAGCGATTTGGGTATTTTCTATAGGTTCATTATATGTGGCAAAAAATTTCAACGTGGTACATACTTTGCATAGTCTCACGTGAAACCGACACAGTTCTGCAACGACCCTACAAAGTAAGCTGGTTCCCAAGTTCTTCCGGTGCAGAACTTGTGCACTATCGCTTGGATTTATTGACGTCAAGCACCAGATTATGTCGACATTTAAATCAAGTTTCAACACTGGGTATGGGTCATACATTTTTCAACACGTATACACTAATGGTTAAAAAAATTTCAGACGCTGGTTCTCTCTACTTAAGTTCCTTATGTTTCCAATCGCCTTTATCGCATGCACATTCTTCCTCATTATCTTCAGTACAAACGTATATGGCGTATTTAAAAGATAACACGAGGTTGTTGGCCAATCCTGGTTTACGTGATGATGTTCGAGATGATGTGGCTGCGATGGCTCACGTCTTAGAATATCTGCGCAACCAACACTTGCAAGGTGCTAAAGCTAGATACATTGTGAGAAGGTACATTACGTCCCCAAGTGGTGTGATTCAACTATTTCCTGGTGCTTTATTAGCTTCGGATTTAGAACCAACCAAACGAAACTGGTATCTCCGAGCCATAGAACATAAATATAAGACTATTCTAACCCCGCCTTACTTAGATGCCGGCGGTGCCGGTTATATTATCACTTTAGCCTACGGAACTTCCCATATAGTTTCAGCGATGGACGTGACGTTTGGCTACGTGTATAAGTTAATGCTCGACCACATGCCCTTCTGTACAGAATTAAATATCAAGTGTTTCATGATGGACGATCGAGGGTACCTGATTTACCATCCGAATTTAATAGATCCGAATGGACATGGCCCAATCGAGCAGCAGCATATTATCCACAAGGAATCTTTGGTTGCAAACGACATACTCAACCATAAGAATTTCGTTAAGAAGATGCTCTGCAATAATTATGCGGATGATACAATCCAACGTTACTATTGGTTAAATACGAGCTTAGATCGTGTATTGAGCAACGCCATTCACGGTGAACACAGTGTGAAATATCAAGTGAGTGCAATACCAGGGACTAACATTTTTGTGGGAGTTGTTAATGCTACTGGTGAAATAGGTGCAACTTTTTGCCCTTGCAGTATGGTCGATCGTTTGTGTTTGAACTGCAAACGTATGGAACAAAGAGAATGCGAGTGTCCATGTGAGTGCCCTTTAAATTTAGATACGTGCACGCATCCTAATCGTACGTACATAGAGAATCCGCTGTGCACAACGAATCCAGAACAAAGCCTATCAATTCTTTCAGATCCTGATTTGAATATTTCCGAACAACTTGATCCTTGTTTGCCCATCAGCTGCGAAGGCCACTTAACTCACGAGTCTTGTTTAGGCGTGCTAGGTTGTGAATGGTGTAAGATTGATGTGGACGGTACAACATTACTTGCGAGTCCTTTTTGCACATCTATTCAAACTTGCTTCAATGGAATTCTGGGTTCACCAACACCCTATGGCGATTCCGCAGACATTTCTTCAAATTCAGAGGATCTAATGGGCACCACGTATTCCCCAGTTGGTCCCGTTATTGGTTCTGTTTTCGGGGTCTGCCTAGGACTTGTGCTGTTGTTCTTTTGTTACCGGTCGTATACATCGCCTAGCATTGAAAGATTCTATTTAACATCCGCTCAAGAAAATCGAGTGAGGATGAGTGATGTAAACATAAGCGATGATTACCGTGAGTTGGATAACCATCAAGATAAACTACTGCAGGATACTAAAAAGCCAGAACCTGTATCACCATACTGCGTTTCAACTGGATACAGAAGGCCTCCAACGGCCATTGATTCGGATCATGGGTACTCAACGATGACTCCTCATGATGAATCTGAGCATTTATCATTCGCACCTTTGGAATTGGATTCTTTAGAAGATGAATGCATATCTGATGCTACGTCTATTAATACATCTGTTTCATCCCGGCAACCACAGGCCCGGTTAGCTAAAGTAAAGATGCTGAGTCACCCTGTTGACTTGCAAGTAACAAATTTACCAAATAGAAATTGCATTATTGCTCCAGTAACTGTACATAGAAATATGGAAACGACTCAGTGACCAAATACTTGCATTTTTGGCAAAGTTTATTAATTTATGAAATGCAATTTCCGTATTTTAAATTTGTTTCTGCAGTGTATTCTTCTTAAAACTGTTGTTTTCAACTTTAATCATGATGATTGAAAAGAATAAAGAATGCCAAAAAGAAATTTTGTATATAATTGTTAGATTTATAAGTGCGATAACTGTCGAAATAAACATTTACTTTTTACCTTAAATGTTCAATAAAATATCTAAATATAAAATTTGACATGTATTACTGCCTCATTTTATTTTACCGTTCATCAAAATGCACGCCCATTGTTATTTGTTTGGAATAAAATTTAAAATCGAAAAATTGAGCCATCAACATAAATAATTTTTATTTGCTTAACGTTTTTACTCAAGCTCTAAAACACTATTTTGAATTTCACTATACATGTCAAGTTTATATTAAAAAAAAAAAACTTGGTGTGCATTTGTTATTGTTAAAAATCTTGCCATTCACGAAATATATGTTAGTGTACTTAACTTTTGTATCATCGTAATTGTCGATTAATTAATTAATTAATTAATGTATTTAACATATCCGGACAATCATATACCTATTGTGATACGTACATACATTTATATTATTTGTGTGACTGATTTGTATTTTACAAACTTGTATAGTATAACATATTTTATTAAAATAAAACTGTTCATACTTAAATGTTATGATTTTGACCTTTTCACTGTACATGCCATCAACGCACGATACGCGCCGTCCAATAAAACGGAGGTCAGCAGATTGCTCAAAAAAATTAGGCGATAACATTCTCCTATTTAATAACAGTTTATTAATCAGATTTAGTTTTTTAGTTCAGAAGTGATGGCCAACAAAATGCCGAATAGTAAGTGGATTCGCTAAAGTCTTATAGATTTTACTAACAAATTTTCAGGTAAATTAACGCTACTAGAGGATCATTTAGAGATAGCAAGCACCCAGTTGCTGAAATTTCATTATTTTTGGCTGCGGGATCACTGCAGGTAATTTTTCGAATTTACAGAGAAATTCCTTCGAGTAAAATTTAAATTCCAGATGCACGGATTGTTACAACTATCGAACCCATCAAATTAATTCTGATGTATTAAAAATTCCACTCGACATTAAACCATCGAGTTGCAACGAAAAAGGAGATAATATTCAAATAACATGTACGTTACAATTACAAAAATGAACTAAAATTGTGTAACTGGCAATATAGAAAGTGTTAGGAAAGAGTTTATACATGTATTTCGGCCTTATAGGACCTCTGTACGTTAAAAAAATTTTGGTTTATTGAAAAATTTAGAAAAAAATGTCACTTGTGAATTTGCTAGAGATCGCAATCGCTTTCCTTGTATATTTTGCAAAAGATTTTCGTATTTTTATCATTAATTCTGGTTTTTGTTTTTTTTGGGGATTTTAGAAATTCAAAAAGGGGTAAGTTTTTCAATAAACCAAAATACAGAGTTCTGATGAGGCCCAATAAGGTCGAAATACATGTATAAACTCTTTCCTAACACTTTCAATATTGCCAGTTACACAATTTTAGTTAATTTTCATCTGGCAAGAAAACTTGATTTTATAAATGTTACAA
The DNA here is from genome assembly GCA_039766575.1 of Serrognathus titanus. NCBI lineage: Eukaryota > Metazoa > Arthropoda > Insecta > Coleoptera > Lucanidae > Serrognathus > Serrognathus titanus. Next base: position 3,884,570 of record CM077916.1, on the reverse strand, counting down.
CTACAACTTAAAGCAGATTGAATATTACGCATTGCAGGGGAAGACGGACACGTAACAGAATTTTCGTTATTATGGCTTACAAATTTGTACCAGAATAACGAAAAGCGTTTAAAAAGAGTGTACTGGGATAAACACTTGATTCAAACATTCAAGGACTGGGAAGTACCGTACAAGGAATATATAAATAAAGAAGAAGGGCCGAAACAATTATTGCAAAGTATTTTAAAATATGGATTCGGATTTGTTACAGGGGTCTGTATTAAGTCAGTTTTTAACAAGACGTAATTTTGTAATCACAGGTTGAAGCTACATTGGACGCCACTGAAAAGGTGGCGTTACACTTGGCTCCAATTAAAAAGACAATTTTTGGAGAAATGTGGGAATTGACCAACGATTTTTACCACGATGATACCGCGTACACCACAACAGCTCTTGGAGCCCACACCGACAATACGTACTTTACAGAAGCATCAGGGTAGGTCTACACTAGAATTAATAAATATTTTCAATAGTTCGATTTAGTTTGCAGATTTTTCATATGCTGGAGAACAAAGGAACAGGTGGGGAGACTCTGTTGGTTGATGGTTTTAATGCTGCTAGTAATTTGAGATTTAACAATGAAGAAGCCTTCAATATTTTATGCCAAAGTCCTATCGAAGCTGAATATATAGAAAAAGGAATTCACTATACATCAATCGAGCCAGTTATCAAGTTGCACCCTCTCACTAATGACCTATCCCAAATACGGTTGTTTTTAATTTATGTGTAATTAGATTTATACGAACTAAAGCAAACGTTTTAGGTACAACATTTACGACAGGGCGCCCCTGAGCACATTAAAGTTTGACCAAGTTATGAAATTTTACAAAGCCTACAGACTTTTGGGTCAAGAAATTAACGACCCGAACAATCAATGGTGCTTCAAGTTAACGCCGGGAAATGTTCTTTTCTTTGATAATTGGAGATTGTTGCACGGTAGAGCATCATATACAGGAAAACGCAAACTGACGGGGTGTTACATTAGTAGAAGAGATTGGCTAAGCACTGCTAAACATTTAGGGCTTCCAATATATTAAAAATATTACTCAGGATATAAAACATTAGTAAATTTTGTTTTCGTTGTTTTATTTTACTGTAAAGTGAAATTTTATAAATAAACGAAATAGTGCAAAAAATATTTATTGAGAATGGCATATCAATGTACAAAAAAAGATGGAATCTTTACCCACTTCATACAAAAAAAGTAAATGTGGAATAAGTTTGCCGGTAATGCCTAAAGAAAGAGGAAACACAACTGGTAACAGGAACATGACTAGTTAATCTTTTTTTTGGTGTCTTTTTGCTATTTTGTAAATACAAATGTAATAAAATATTAACACATTTTTTTTTTTAGCATTTCTTACGAATCTTAACACAAACATCAGAAAAGCGGTCGTGAATTTCATAGATTCCTAATTTTCTTGCGAATTAGGGAATTATAAAATTTGCAACCGGAACGAATAGTACATACATATCTAATCCTAATTCCATTACACATCCACAAATGAAGACATCAAAAAATAAATTTTTTTTTTGGGAGATATTTTTATATAGATCACTAGTATTTTGACTTTTTTTTTTGTGTTTTTATCACGTTAATGCTTAAACATCATTAATTATAAATAGGTTGGTACAAAAATTATCCAAGGGCTTGGGAGTTAACAAAGTGCTTGTTGAAAAACGCCACAGCATTTTCGGAGCATTTTTGAGTTTCTGGCCTTCATCGTACTTCTTTAACACAAGATCGATATTTCCATAGCATGAAACGAATTCTTCTGGTGTAACCTAAAGATTTACTGATAAAAACAGACTGCAATGGCAATTTTATTTAACTTACCATACAAACACATTGCAGCTCGACAATTATAGTTAACAGTTTTAACATTTCGACAGAATAATATGGTGATTCTGAGGGAATTTGAGCGGCTAAAAAGCGCTCAATCTCACATTGTATTAAAGCAAGGGCTATAACCACAGGTCTATCGCTTGCACAGCGAGAATCTGTCATTACCACTTCTAAACGTCCACACAGCACCTTTTTCTAAATACAAGTATATGTTAAAAAAAATTGATATGTATCGCAAAGCTGTTGTTACCTGTAACATTTTGGTGTAAAGGGACTTGACGTTCAGTTGAAGCGCGGCACAATCGAATATACGAAAAAATAGATTCAAGTAGTTATAAACTGTAACTGGCTGTTCTTTGGAGTCAATTTCTAATTTCTTTCGTACGATGTCACACATGCGTTCCATATCTTTCACAGAACATTTGCTCTGAGATATGTTCACCAATTTCGTTGCGTTAATATAACACTTGTGCAGTTCGGATGATATATATAAGCAACTGATCAAAACACAGGCTAAGTACTTTTCGTGCACCTAAAAAAGAAGATAATTACAGCAGACATCTTCCTGTGGCTTGGAACTAAAAGGGCCAACGTCAAAACGTAAGCTTAAATACAAAAAGTGAGGTTAAACACAAATCTATATCAAAAAGTGAGGTTAAGGTTAAACACAAATCTATATCAAAAAGTGAGGTTAAACTAATCAATATCACAACATATATTCTTTAACAGAATTGCTTTCGAGTTATTAACTATACATTCAGGAAGGATTTTACTTATTTTTGTTTTGGAGGCAATGTGTCTATATCATGAAAGAATAGTTTACTAAAATTTTTAACATCAAGCTACAAATTTAAAACACAAGACATGTAATTATTATACCTTCATCTTAGTTAAAAATCGGTCCAAAATACTGATTGAAGTAAAGAAAACATGGCTTGGTAGGTCTAACCAGAATTTGAGAAAACGTAACGTCTGAACGGCATTATCTCGGGCAGTAAGTTCAACCTCGCCAGGCCTTTGGTCAGAGTGGGCAACAAGCAAATTGGACTTGTACTTTTTTTCGAGAATTAATGCCTTCTCCAATTCGTAAATGATCTGCTTGACGTTAACAGCATCCGGCACGGGCCGGCCCCTCTTTTTGCTTCTGCGAGTGCGACTCATCTTCAGTGCAACCGGTACAAATACCCCTAATTGCGCTCGGCGATCAGTACATCATACTTTGTATTTAACAGCAAAATTAGGAGCAGGCCCAATATCTAAAAACGAGACACAAAAAAAAAGACGGTTAACTAACGCGACGAACGAGAATATTTGAAATGAAAAAATTATTTTGAGGTTACTTACCCGGATGCTTGGGGTAGCTAATAACGATTGTACCTCTTTTGTTATAAAAGAATTATTTACGAATCAAAACAAAAGACGCACAACATTTACAAACACCCTGATGACTGGAGGAGGGACTGTCCTAAATTATTCTGGAAACTTACGCAACCGTTGCATCATAATTCCTTATATTCGATTAACATAAAGCACAAAATCCCATGCGTACGCTTTTTTCTAGGGCGACATACAGAGCCATCTATCCACAGCGCCATATAAGTAAAAAAAATTTAAGGTCAAGGCTTCCTAGATTAACCAAATAAAGGCAAAGTTCTTTATCCGTTTTATAGCGTTTTTAAGTCGGGCCGGATTGAGTTTGGAATACGAAAATTATGGTTTTGCACGAACTGCTATATAAAAAAAAGCGTATAATCTGTTGAAGTGCTGCTTTTTGGGGGCGATTTATTATTCAAATTCGCAAAGAATTAGTAAAATTTGAATTCAAAGTTTAACATTCAACATGGTAACTATGGCAACGGTGGAAGTTCAATGCAAAATTGTACAGAGGGAGCCACGTTAGGGAGGAATAGACTTTCTCAAATGCGACCGGCCGGATAAAGGACTGGTCCTTTATCAATTCAGGCGGCCGTGTTTAAGGTGATTTAAAATAGGCTTGACGAGAAGTGTCTCGTCAAGCCTATTTTCTTTTTTGTGATAATTTTCAATGGACAAGAATACTAATTGATAATTCTTCAACTTATATTGAAATGCATACAAAATTGTACAAAACATCCATATCTATACATAATTCATACATACATATACCAAAAATATACTATACAACATACATAAAAGGACATAGGTCTTGTTATATTTATTCATAAAATTTACATATCCATGATAACCTACAAACTGATATTATTGCTCAACTAAAATTGTTTTTAGATATCCTTATATATATAATATATATATATTTGTATTTATTCGTTACATATAAATTAATTCACATGATATTAACAAGATATAAACAATATTTCATTAGCTATCAAATTATAAAATAACAAAAATAATTTACAAAAATAAAATAAAGTTAAACAATACAATATAGGAAAAATAAAAAATATTTGACTATATTTTATTTGGGACATCAAAAATGCTCTACGCATTCTTCTCGATCACAGTCATTTTCTGGCAGGTTGACAGAAGTTAATAGAACTTCTGGGCTAAAAAAACAGCTTTGAAACCATACAAAACTTATCGACACAAAAAATTAAATGTGGTCACTTTACCATAATCAAAAAGGAACGACGAAAACAATATTACGTGTTATTAAATAATTTGCAATCAAAAAAATAAAATAAAAACCTCTTAGGATGCAAAAATATTAAATGAATAAAGTTAGAGCATGTTTGAATACCCAACGCACGAGAGTCTTATGCTGAGCATTTATTAAAAAATGGCTTATAAAAACAATACATATCATATGGCACGGTACTTGCATTTCAGCATTTAAGTACAAATGAGGAATAATGCCATGGAGGAACTACTGTTTTGGTATGTTATGTCAATACAAAGAAATCATTGAAACAAAACATGAAATGAAGGCATGTCACGAGTGGATGTAAAAAAAATTTAGGCGTCCCGTTTCGAAAGTTTTGCAAAACTGCAACCAAACAGGCTATGTTACAATAGCGTTGCTATTACTAGTTACGGCGACCGTATTTACAATTCAGCTGCGTCGATAATTAATGTATTTACATTTTTTTTTTAAATAAATATTCCGATAATGACTAAACTCGTGTCACTCATTTAAAATCGTTGAAGCTGCCACATTTCGCACAATATTACAGAAATATTTTTCTGCTTGGATGATGGCACCAGGGTAGTCATATATACATACATATATATATACACACAGTCTGTGGCATTTAATCGGGTTTCTTCAATAACGCTATTTCTGTTGAATATTTGGAAACATGTTTTATACAAAAGTATCATCCTTTCAAGCTACGCACACTTTGGAATATAAAGGGTGTCTCAATTTCGCTGTACAATGTGTAATTTCGTTATTTTAAATTGAATACCATATATTTTATAACGAATTTGAGTTTATCAGGTTATTTTAGGGTGAGTTTGATTATCTAAGTCCTATGGTTTTTTTTTTTTAATATCAGGCATTATTTATGGTTTTCAGAAAATACAGATGTAACTTTTATAATTATTATCTCATTAACGACGAAAGTTAGAAAGCAGATATTATGGTGCTGTTACAAGCTATGGTGGGATCCAGGGATCCAGTAAAACTATTTCCATTTCGATAACAATTGAAAGGGCAATAACTTTTGATTTTTAAGTGGAACGGTATTATTTTTATGTCGTCGTTAGATGTTGTACGTTTCAAAATAATTTTAAATTATGTGGAGCTTGAAAGAATGATACTTTTGTGTAAAAGATTTTTTCATATATTCAACAGGAACAACGTTATTGAAGAAGCCACAGGCTGTATATATATTTATATATATATTTAGTTGGGTTAGTTAAAATTGATTTGACAAAATTTAAAGCTAGCTTCCAACTAGTTCAATTTGTCGATACTTTTTCCTCATGTTTGAAACGGAATCCTTAAAAAGCACCGGATCTAGACGTAAATTAGATCTTAATAATGGCATATAACCGAAAACAGCAGCAAAAGTATTCAGACAAGTCTGTCTTTGAATAAAATGATCGGGATCGTTCCATGGCGACCAGCCACCGGCAGACGGTTGTTCTTTGTATTGCTTTCTCTGAGTAACTTTTATCGGAGGTCTTCGAGTTACATGGCTTACTAAGAAGTTCATGAGAATGTCTTCACAATTTTGACTCTGTTCTACGGTTTTGTGCAACAATGGGCTCAACCATTGCGTGTATAACACGTTATAATACCTATGATAAAATGCCGCCCCTGTTAAAACTATAGAATAATCGTTAGTCCACTTTGATGTGTAACCCCAAGATCCCTTGGCATCATCCCAGTAGTGAGACCGCGCCGGATATCCTACGATACGATCTGGAAACTGTCTCCACACACTAAAAGCAAAGTCCACTTCGTCTGTCGTCAAAGTCGAGTCTTCGTCTAGTGAAAGCACAGCTGCTGTATCTATCTGAGTGTATGGATAGAATCTCTGCGAAATACCAGAATTTGTAGGATCAACAGGCGACTGCAATATATGAAAGTGAACGTAGGACGGTAAAGCTGGCCAACGAATCTTCGCTGGTGGTCGTTTATCATTAGACCAAACAACAATAATCTGCCAAAAATAATTGTATTTTTATAAACAATAAGATTCTGCAAGTTTCAAGGTTTACCCTAGCAGTGTGTTTGCTGCGAGCAACATTGTTGATTAGGCGGTATAACGTTGACGATGGAGTAACAGTCAAACCTAACTGGCAGTATACAACGGCAGTAAACCGATCTGGTTGACTTGAAAGGCCAAATGGAAAATCTACGGATGTATCAGAAAATTGTTGTAGAGTGACTAGCGCACCTGGAGAAGTATTCCAAATGATTCCATCACGAGGTATCACATTTGGTAAACGTTCTCTTATTATCTAAAATAAACTGGTGAAAAAACCATGCGTTTCACGAATTACAACATGAATTTTAAAAAGTATTCAATTGATAAAGTACCTCTAAAGTAGTAAAAACTATTTTCTCGATGGAAGAAAAATATCGGTCCCATAAGATTTGAGTTTGCTGACGAAGTGACAATATTTTCCTAGCAGGTATTGAGCGCACCATATTTGGAACCTGAAATCGCATTCACTGTAAAGACACATGTCACGTGGATAATACAAAAGGCTTACTTGCAATAATAACTGCTCATCAGCCCATACAGCTGCCTTATTCCAATCAATTACCTGAGCAAATGGAAGTGCCCAAGCATTCGATAACAAAACTGGAATGCACCCTGCTTGCAAAGCTTCCAGAAAACGAAATGAACCCAAACGTCTACCTCTTGGCACCAAACAGAAGGTAGAGTTTTGCAATAAAACTTCGTAGTCATATCTACAAAAAGAAAATTTTTAATTCGATTCGATTTCAAGTTTATTATATGTGTGTAAGTTATAATTGTCTTTAAATTAACAAGTATCAGTATTTAAATGAAATTTTCCTTTTTAGCACCTTTTATAGCTACAAATTCAATTTACATAACATTAACGCGCTTGAAATTTATTAAGACAAATGTGACGATTCCTTTTTGTCCATTAGCAAATTTATATCCTTGAATTTTTTTTTAACATCAACAGTCTTACGTCTGCGCTTGTCGGATTTTCTAATTAACATAAGCAATTCGTATACAGAACAGAAAATACCAAGAATTCAAGGTATCACCGGGAATTATTTGCGTTTTAAAAATTTCCAGAGGCTTTTTATGCAAAAAAAAAAAAACATCCGCGTAGGTCGGCTTTTAGAACACGCAGGATCAATGTTACATTTAAAATTAATTAATGTGTTTCAGGAATTTTTATTACGTCAGTGCTGTTAAACAGGCGTTGCTGAGTCAGCAGGTATATACACAAACTATACATAAGTAGTTTTGCATAAGAAAAATTCCAGCGACCAGCAGAAAACTTTCGATTTATAAAAAAAAAAATTCTGAGGTCTTATTTTGGGAATAAATAAATAATGAATTCTTGGTGCATGCAAGGAACAGACGTGAATAAAAGTTTTACTATCGGTGGATGTGTTTGATGTTCATAATTGTACATACGATACAAGGCTACCTTGAATTTAATGGCAAATAATCTACGTTGACAAACATCATGGTCATTAGTTACCTTGACCATTTGACTTGAACTCTGCGCTATAAAAATGATATATTAAATTACGTTAACACATCTCAGCGGCTCCCATTTTTTTCTACAGCAGATAAAACACAAATTACCATTATTTTTATCGACAATATTTAAACAATGGGAGTTATTATAGCGCGCTGAGACAGAAACATCTTTGTATTAAAAATATCTAGAGCGTGGTCAATATTAATGGTACATACGACTTCAATATAGCTGCAGTGCCCACTGAATTATTTTAATCAACTCGTGTTTTTCTGGATTCCGGATGAGGTTTATCTATTTTGTAAATTGGCGCTGTAAGCAATTATCAAGGATACAATAAATATAATAAATATAAAGTGAATAAAAAAATGTTTGCTTTGTGTAATCTAAATTTGTTGCTTTTTCAAAGAATTTGACTAAATAAAGCAAACAGGAAATCAGATATTATTTCTCAGAGTTAAATCTGTGTAATAAGCACAGCACAGAATTTCTTTAGAAACAGGTACATACAAAAATGACTTAACGCAGTTCATAATATTGTTTAATAATCTACTACCTAATCAATCACAATTTTCAAATTCAGATAATGTATTAACTGACGTTAAATAATAAATTAATTTTTTTTTAAGTCTACTGCAGTGCATGTGGTAATAGTAATAGAGAAATCTCCAGGTTTTAAATTTCTGCGCTTGTCAACAGATTACATGAATCGTGTTTGGTGGCGATATAGTCAGGATCAACATGTTTCTGCGATATCAGCTTATCGGATTATGTATTCAATTTCAATACCGACTACAACCAATTTAATATTTGCATACCACAAACATTTTACAATAACGAAGTTTTGCATTCACGAAATCGCTCCTTTCACCCGGCAGGACCTTAAGAAATTCTCTGCCTCTGCAATTTCGTGTTCTTGAAATTTCTTGTATCACACGTTCAAGTTAATTTGGCCATTTGACTCCAACGCAACGAGCCGTTTTTATTATTGATTTAAAACTTTATCTCTATACGACTATACGATCACGTAGGGGAAATATTTAATAAAATTAATAGGCATTAAAGATAAGAGCCACAGAAAGTGCAGCTCTAGTGATAAGGATTTTTTTTTTAATACAGAACAAACAAGTAATAAATAATTTTAGTATTCAAGATTTTAGTTGCAAAATACGCGTAAATGAGGTGATGTTCTTACATAACTTTGCACATGAGGTGATGCTATTACATAACATAAGAGAAGGAAATATTGAATGGAAAACGTTCACGTTTCCCATTTTACTTATGATTGTAATGTACATTTTTTTTTTGAAGTAGTAGTAGTAGTGCGTAATAATATTTACACACACACATACAAAAATAAGATGGCAATGTTTGCAATGAAAGTTCTACACTGGCAAAATAAACAATTTTAATTACTCCGCTGTTAAATGAAACGTTTTGTATCAATATTTGTAAATGATGTAACTTACCGATCATATTCCTTATTATCTTCATCACATCTATCGTCTTTCATTTCTTTCCAACTTTTTCCGTGCTTGCAGGTAGTAACTAAAATCACATCTTGTCCATTGTGCAGGTGATAGAGTGAATTTCGGGTCTCAGAGCCAATCCCGTGAACATATCGCTTGCCTTTAAATGCTAATAAAAAATTCTTATTTAAAGGGAAGTTATTGCTGAGTACGAATCCGGGTTCTCCCCCTTTCTCTGGATGCGTTTTATGGAACAAGGGTATGCTTACGTCAAACCCCGGCCTTATGTGACCATCGGACATGCTAGCTTTAGCCAAAATTGCCATGCCGTAATCAAAATCGAGACCGTCCTCAATATAATCAGGCCAAGTCCCCGCGTATAAATTAAATATAACATGATTCAAACCCTGATTCCATAAAGGTAGTCTTTGAATTCTGTTCTGTAAGTTCCTTACATAATCCTGACTTAAATGGTCTCTGTCTAACGTGTCTAAACTTAAAACAAATAAACAGGCATCTTGTGGATTCGACGTATAATAACGAGATTCTCTTAACACATTAAGAAGTTTCTGATAAGATTGGCTGGGCTCGAGATTTTCTTCAGCGGGATACACGTACACTTTAAAACTTTTCCGACAGCGACTGAAATCGAAACAAGTTTCCATTCGACATGCTCGAGTATTATGGGCTTCTATTCCGGGTCTTTCCCTTCTCCTACTTACACCACCTGTCCGTACACTTATCGAATCAACGTACCTGGGCAGACCGTTAATTTCTTTAGAACTTTCGTCACTTTTCAAACGATAGCCACCAAAATAACAGTATGCTAAAAACGCACACGAAACGAAAACTAACAAATAACGTTTCTTCGCTTGCATCTCGTATTATCACATCCTAACCTAAATTAACTTGATACGATCGAGTCGGGAATGATAATCAATATCATATTGTCTTTTTAAAAGGGCACACATCCACTCTTTCCGAATTAAAACTCGATAGGTTAGAGTATCGTTTGCTAACATCTCCAACTTATCTGTTTGCTTTTGACTTAGGTTCCAAACTCGTTAAATTGTAGTTGTTTTGCTTCTAGCAGGTTCTCGCCAGATGACTGAACCATGTTTTATATTGTTTATTGCCCATTTTCATTAAATAAATAGCTGAATTCTCACCAGGTGCACGTGTAACACCAACGCTTACTTAACGGACACATAACACTTGACTAGGTCATACACTAACGAAAGGAGTTATCTGACAATCACAAATTAAATGACAGATCTGTCACAATTCTCTGATCCACGTCGAACAACTTAACCACAACAAAATCTCAAGTTTCATCACTTGCACTATTCAGGGAACCAACTTAAAGCCCAAGCGTTACTAAACGTCGTACTTAATGGAAGAAAAACTACCTTTTAAATAAAAATATGCGTACTTGAAGTAGAATCCCGCTCGGAATACAAAAAGGACTGGACTGCATTAAAATTCTTATCAAATTCATGTTTATTATTTTATCGAATTAACATTTTAAACACGCAAGCACATTAGGCATAATTTGTTAAACATACAAATTGAAACGTGTTCAGAAAACGACCAATAAATATGTATGTACGCAGTTTTGCGCGTGTGCACATTTAAATAACTCGATCTACTAAACGAGAATAAAACATGAAGCTAACTTTCGATAATCATCAGGAAATATTGAACTATTATTAATTTTATTCTTGGTAGGCCACCACGCATACAGGTTCGTTAAAGAGGTTGCCAAACTATTTTTTAACTTAAAGTTAAGGTTCGCTTCGCTAGAGTTGCATTTATTTTTGTAAGTTTCAAACACTAGTCTACAGGTGGCGCTGATTGCACTGCAAGTTTAAATATGTATTTTTATAAATATCGAATTGATTAAATTAAGGCCCAAAATGTAAATCGAATTGGGACGCAATAGTAATAGCGTAATAGTGTCAGTTTTGAATCCAATTGATTAATTAATTGGGTTCGGAAAATATCTGCTATTTCTAGAAAACCAAAAAAAAAGCAAATACAGAAAGAAGTTAAAAACTCATTAATTATGTGGATTATACGACCGTTACTGTGGAAAGATTGTAGATATTATTCCGTAACCCCTCATAACGAGTTGCTCAATAGCCACAATCATTAATGACCAATCAGTACTTGGTCAAAATGTCATATAACAATTGTTGTTATTTAACGATGTTATTATGAGTTGCTGAAGGTGGGAAGGTGGGTCAGGCAGCTAATTTCTAGGTAAAAACCGGATTAAAAAGTAGCTACCTCTTATGTGTACGGTACTGGATTGGGCCAAAACTATTAATAGACCTTCAGGAATATTGGGGATTCCCCGATGTTTCGTTTGTGTTTACCTCGTTTATTAAAAAAAAGCGCTTTTAAATCGAAGAAAATCTAATTTCATAGTGGTTGAATCATCGTATCGAAGCGTCCAAATTATTATTGCGACGGATATCGACTTGCGGTTAGAAGAAAAAGAGAAAAAGTCCAATTTGTCCATGCGCAAATATTTCTGACAATCATCGAGATAACTTTCGATAAACTTATGACTTCATAAACGAGTGTTTCTGTAACATTTGACGTTTTCAACCTGGTAAAATAGTCTTGAAAAATTCTTTTCCGTACAACAGCACAAACAGAACACGTGCCAAAAACTTACAAGTTTTAACAAAAGGCGAAATAGTATCTGCAATTGACAAGTGACAAATACAAGAAACTTTGCAAATTGACTGCCAAATGAAATACTCAATAATAAAAATGGCAGGGGAGTTTAAACGCAGCTGTAGTATTTTGATTAAAAAATAAATTACTCGTTGTAATCGTTTTGAGAAACTTCTTTAATCAATTGGAAATTAATAAACAACATTTCTGCACGGAATTGCGATGTTATGTCAAAATAAATAAAATATATTTAGTTTATTTAATTAAATGTTAATCTACAGAGCGTTTCACTCTTTAACACAGATTTGATATATTCCCAATTGTCACTATAAACCGTAACTGACGTAGTATGTCATTTGATAAGTGATTTGTTACAGTGAAAGTTAAATTTCTTAAATTTATAATAAAGAAAACGTAAAATATTGGAAAGCAAAACGTATATTTGATGTCAAAAAAGGGATATAGCCTATCTGCCTATTAATTAGTGTTTGTCTTTCGAACATAAATATATACAGTGTCTTTCAAAAATTGTGCACAGAGTTTCGGAACGCATTGAAACAATCACCCAGATCCAAATGAAATAATTAAAAAATAAGAACAAATTTCGTGTTTTTCTATTCATATTATTTTGGCGGACACTTAATCCCACCATATAAAGAGTGATTCATAATAAATTGTGATTTTCTTAGTTTTTTTTAGCTAGCAGACTGTAGCTATAGCTTTTAATTATAAACGACTTATTTTTATGACATTTTCTTGTATCTTGTAAAATAAGAGCACTTTACTCTTAAACCATCTTAATTTCTCGGTGTCCACGCGGTATACCATTCAAAATAAATTTTATCTGGCGTTTCACAATTTGACTTTAAGGGATGCAGAAGCTCTCTGCGTCAATAAATTCGCATTTGTAGCACACTTTTTGAACGACAGTGTACCTATAATGAAAAATATTTCTAATGGAAGTAACAAGAAGGATTCAGTCATATTTTTTCCGTAATACATCCAATGAAAATTCAGAAAGTGAAAATTCTCCTTTTTAAATAAATTAAAAGTGGGTATTTTTTGTTGACAGATTATAGAATAAAAATAAATATATTTTATATTTATTTATTTATATTAACGAAGTTGAATCATAAAAATATAATAAAACAATAATAATTATTAATACAAATAGGTACACTCTTTTCTAAATAAATTCGGACGATTCGACTTTATTTTAGTGCTTTAATACATTTGGAAGGCAGTGTACAACATACATCGAAGCAACTGTATGAAGGAAAGTATTTAAATCTTTCTTCAGTATTTACCAATTAAGAATGGGTATAAGTGTCAAATTAATATCAGAATAAATGATTACTTACTTATACTTAAAAATATTCTTTTTGGGTAGCAGGTATTTATGTAAAAATACATTAACATCCAGTGTACTTAAGATTGATTTTGATACTGAATACCTAATTTAAATTGTTTCTTGTAAATAACTGCCACGTTATGATTAACCAATTATCATTGTCACTATCAAATAAATTTTTTTAAGTGATTGTATAAAAGAGTATCAAATATTTTATTCTGATTTGTATATGTGAAATACTTGATCATTTATGCAAATGACTCCAGTGAAACTAGATTATGCGACATATAGCTGTAACAAAGCAGTTAAGTATTTTAATGAATGGTGAGAATAAACAAATGTACAAAATGGAAAAGGATGAACCGCAGACAAGGATGCAGAAGAAAATGGAGTTAGCACGAGAAACCACGCCTGTCGGGATAAATTTCACCCCGCCCAGCATTAACTCTCCGCCAGCTGCTCCAATAAGACAAAATGGGTTGTGTTCAGCTATCCACTGGAGACTGCGTATCCATAATTTTACTGCCACAGCACAAACTGATATTTGACTTTATCCCCACAGATAATCCGATTTGTTAAGTCAACTACAAAGGTTGCCGACAAATGTACAAGTACCAACCAGCACTCAAGCTTATATTATTGGAAGAACTCCTAATATTAAAATCACCAGTGTTACGCTACGGATATGTGCTATATAGTTATGTTAATTGTTTAAATTATGTTAAGCTAAGGAAACCGTGGTAACAGTGCTTCTAGTGACCATAAAGGATAACTATGTGCTTCAAATGGAAAATTTATCAAACTTAAACCACCGGACTTGCAGGTAAATAAAATCTAATCTTTATATGTAGATTCAAATTAATTTAGAGATGCTGGATAACTCTTAATATAGCCCAGTTACATAAAAAAAGCATCCAAGTTTGCAGTATCTATACATAAATTCTGTATTATAAATATGTAAGAAGAAATTGACAAAAATCCTCTTATCATAAAGAGACTTATTGAAAGGGGTCACCATGGATATGACATTTTTGGAAAGAAATACTAGTAAATAAATTTATACATTAATGTCATCATAAACAACAATTACACTGTTGGATAAGAGAACTAGGTATGTGAGTCAACTACTATTTTTTTTTAATACCCACCTTGTCAATAAATAACTTGAAGGTAATATATTATAGGAGGTTTCATTAATAATAAAGCCCGTCACTACAATAATTAATAAAATATCAAAAAATGCTATAGGCAGAATTAATTAATGACCAATCAAAATCAGTTTAAGTATTTCAAATTCTATTAGAGTCCTAAAATAAAGAATTACACATTTAAACGTATCAAAACATACCTACCAATTAGAAAAAAATAATAATAATAATAATGTTTATATTAAAAACTAATCAAAAATATAATAAAACTTTTCAGAAATCATAAAAAGTAAATTCAATTGAATCTTGAAAATACGTGAAAAATGTTTTCGAGTTAAATTCTTTTTTATCGAAATGCTACGAACACACTGTATGAAATGTCTGTAACTAATCGTCACAAGTTAATTATAACTTGTTGTGATAACAGATAACAATTTAACTCTGTTGTGATAGCAGATAACAATTGCATCTACAAACAAAATTTAATTCAATTACGACGTGAACATGTAATGACAGTCATTCGGCATAATTATTAGTTAACACATTTTGTTGTCACTTTAACTTAAGTCACAGCTGTTTTGTTCATTTTTTTTTTGTACTTCTGTCCTCTGCCTTATTACGTTATCCACGTAATTGCATAATTACGTGCATCAAACAAGCTTGCAACGGAATTCAATTAATTTAGTTAGAAATTAATGTTAGGTGAAGCTTTTATTTGAAAGAAAAATCATTTTGAAGTCAGATTTGAAGTAGTTGCAAAACTCAACAGCTACTATTCGAAATTAAAAAAAAAGGAACTAAGATATTTTTCAGGAATTAAAAAGTACTGCTTGCCAAAAATCTATACAAAGTAGGTAAATAAGTAAATAATAATAAATTATATTCAGTTGTGCTTTGTTCTTTCTTGTCTTTTAATTGAAAAGAAATTATAAAATTAAGCTTTAAGCTTATGTCAATCTGTATTTCGTTCTGCGAAAATAAGTACAATTGTTTTCTTTTGATATCTCGAGGGTGCATGTCCGAATTATGCACAATTTTTGATATTATTATATTTATTTTGATATCTACACCAAACCGTTCAGGCTGGCCCTTTAAAAATTATTCTGTTTCGAAAAACACTAGAATTAGTGAAACAATTGCCTCCCACTCGTTTGTTAATGAAATGGTTTTTCTTCAGCCAATCGATGTTGTTTATTAAAAATAAAAAAACCCAATTACTACGACCATTAAAATTTACAGTTACTACACCGCCAGAGCAATAAAAACTATTGAATGCAATCGTTTAAAATCGTTAATCATACAATTGATAATTATTTATATTTCTGACGTTTCCAAATTTTCTCACACGTTAATTTATAAATACGTATTGGGGCCGGTAAGTTTAAATTTCATTGAGGCGGTCTTAAACCTTTGGTCTGCAGTGTATGCGGAAAACTTGAGAAAACGGCGTAATTGTCGCAAATCAACATTTTGGTGACGTTTTTCACAACCATACATCTCCCTGCGTCGACTTAAAATGGAAGTAGAAGTCCAAAAAGTAATCACAGTTATTGATTTTTCGTTTATATTATTTTCTCGAAATAATATTAATTAAATTTTGAAAACTTGAACACTACACACAAACTAAGAATATAAATTTTTAATTTACATTCACTATTTATTCGTTTGCATAATCGGTACAGTGAAATGCAAAGGTAATGTCTCTCCAAGAAAATGTTAAATTGCGGTCTAATCTTTTCTGACTGTTATTACGAGTAGGCGGATAGTTTTATATTTTACTGGAGAGACATTACTTTCGGGTTTCACTGTACATGTTATGCAAACTTACACAGACAAATACGTACGTACATAATAGAATAAATAAAAAAAGCAAATTTGCTGTTATACTAATAACATTTTTAAGGCCCGAACAGTAGAATATAAGATCTAATTAACCATCAAAGTGCCGGTGATAAATGATTTCAGTTCGTCCCTCTATTTTACCGCTATTAATAACAACAGTCAGCTGTATAATCGAATTTCGAGGGCCGGATTATATTTTAACTTAATAGAGCAATTTAATAAACAAAACCTTCCTGAGCTGATGTTATAGCTAAACAATTTATTACTGGTACAAACAAGTAATAGTACTTTGCACGCGATTCAGTGACATCTAACACATCAAATGCTAATTTCGTTTAATCAGTTTTCTGAAGGTAGTCTTTTGCTTTTTACTTGATAAAGTAACGTAAACAAGAAGAAAATTAAAAATTACAAATACGTATATGAACTGATGACAGATCAGTATCAGTATCAGTTATAAAACGATTTACTAGGTTTTCGAAGAAGTATATTACAAATTTGTTGCATATATATTTTTTTTGTGTTATCCAGAAGTATAGACAACGAGTGTCCAAAAATTCTGGGTAGTTTAGTTTAGTCAGTTTAAATTTATAAAAATTTCATAAAACGTTCCTTACACGTTGTGTAAGTTTCATTGTCCTCTTTAAAATGTAATTAATCTATTGGCCAAAATCCAGGGGTGGCATAAATCAATGTCTTCTTTCATATTTTGCAAAAAATTCATATTTAGTTTGTTTTAAATTCATGGGAATGTCAATCAGTAATTTTTCTGTTTACGTAAAATTGCGATTCTTCATTGCATAATAAATTGGAAATCGATTTTAGTTTACAACCATTTTGTTTCTTCCTATATACACAAAATTAAAATATAATTTCTATTGTGATTCAAAAAGCGGTCCTATTTTATTTAATGCCACTTGGACCTATAAGAATAGCAGATGGATCAAAAAAAACTCGAATATTCTTTTGTTTTAAATATTGAGAAAGCCAGGGCCGAAATTATATTTTAATTTTGACAAAATGATTTTGCAATGTCGCATTACTTTTATCCATTCTTGTGCACAAATAGTTCCGGTCGAATTAACTCATTCAAAGGGGTCACTAGGAGTTTCAAAATTAAAAACCTCAGGTTAAAGTGTGCATCAGAATCTAAAGTCTTTAATAAACCAAAGCAAATAGAAATATCTCTCCTGGTTCCTGACGAAAAAGTTTAATTTAATCCCTAAGTATGTCGAATTTCAAAAGAAAAGGTTGCTCGTTGTTTTAGGCAAATTATTTCAGCGTGGCTGAAAAAATGCAGGTTAAAGTGTGCATCAGAATCTAAAGTCTTGAATAAACCAAAGCAAATAGAAATATCTCTCCTGGTTCCTGACGAAAAAGTTTAATTTAATCCCTAAGTATGTCGAATTTCAAAAGAAAAGGTTGCTCGTTGTTTTAGGCAAATTATTTCAGCGTGGCTGAAAAAATGCAGGTTAAAGTGTGCATCAGAATCTAAAGTCTTGAATAAACCAAAGCAAACAGAAATATCTCTCCTGGTTCCTGACGAAAAAGTTTAATTTAATCCCTAAGTGTATCGAATTTCAAAAGAATAGGTTGCTCGTTGTTTTAGGCAAATTATTTCAGCGTGGCTGAAAAAATGCATGTAATACCTAAAAAATAATATTATTTGATTTTGTGCCTCTACTTGATCATGACCATGCGGTAATCGAACGGCTAAAAAGTATACTTATACAATGCGATCGATAATGACTGTCCCTGAGTACCTACTACAATGTGTCACCTTGTGATGCATTAGATCAGATGTGCATTTTAAATTACTAAATATGTGTTTAAAATATTACTTTGTTTAGCAATGAAGAGAATAGCGAAAAATTTCCCCAAAGTTCTAACTTCAGGTTGAACCTAAATACTGTTATTTGATGTTTTTGAGGAAATCACATGATTCCGACTGTGAAGAAATAAGATTTTTCATAGGAGGAATAAAGATAAACAATATCGAATAAATGAGGATATCTGCTGGCCCCTAAATTTTAAGCAACCCTAAATTACTACAGGAAGCGAAAGCTTTCTCGGATATGCCTAATGAATGGGTTGATAAAAAATCATTAATTTATCATATGACTTGATTTTCTTTATTTTCTCTGTATCACACGTATTCAGCAAATTTGGATCAATAAATTGAACGAGGTATGCAAATAGTAGAAGTGTGCAACTACCGTCGGCTTCGCAAGTAATAAAATAAAAAATACAGTGTGTCCTCAAACGTCGATTACACTCGGCTAAAATAAATTTACTTCCAAGCAAAGTTATCTGCGTCTATGAAATCATTATATTATTAGTTTCTTACACCTTTAAATTGCTCATTTCGTACTCTTTACTTTGTGTACGTACGTCACGGAGTCGGAGTTTATTTCACGAACTCTGGCAAAATAAACGACTTGCAAACGTTTACAAGTAATGAGTTTTTTGTTTAATTAACCAAGAAAAGTTTTTGTCGGTAGACAGAAATAAACACCGTTGTTAATTACATAAATCTTAATGGTCGTATTTCCGTCGACTATCGATCTGGAAAATTGTCACAAAACCATTAGATTGAGGAAGTGATACTGATACCCACGCAGCTTTACACCAGAAATAGACTGGATAATATAAACTAAATAGTGATCGCAAAATAATGATTTTAGAAAGATTGTTGTTGAATAAAATTTGAGTTTTTGATGTTGTTTGTTTTCAGATATGCCGCGGCCGTCGCGAGAGACGTACGGAGATCAGAAACCGCCTTATTCGTACATCTCCTTGACGGCCATGGCCATTTGGAGTTCCCCAGAGAAGATGTTACCCCTTTCGGAAATTTATCGTTTCATCACAGACCGCTTTCCTTATTACCGTCGAAACACGCAGCGCTGGCAAAATTCTTTGAGACACAATCTGTCATTCAACGACTGCTTCATCAAGATACCGAGAAGACCTGACCGGCCAGGGAAAGGCGCCTTTTGGGCATTGCACCCGTCGGCTCTGGATATGTTCGAAAATGGAAGTTTTCTGCGGAGAAGAAAACGTTTCAAACTACCGAAACACGTCCACGAGGAGTTAGATAGTTTGAGTAAATTGCAAAATAGTTCCTTCAGCAGTGTCCCCATTACTGCCCCGAGTTCTTCTAGCTGCATACCAAGAGTTCCTCAGAATCAATGCCCTATGAACGTGGGTTTGTCTTTGCCTTTGCCGGTGATTTCCCAGTCGACGACGGCACCGATCAAATCGTTTAGTATAGATAGTATAATATCGGATAATAAACCTTCTACAAGTCCGGTGTATCCGACGCCACTTATAGCTCCTGGATGTAACTTACAACCACTTCCTAGACTACCGTGGCAAGGCGTATTACCGTCAACGACTTTATCTAGATTAGATGAAGCTAACAGAGATGAATTTTTAGTAGCCCAACAAGCTGCTTTGTTCGAATATGCGGCGGCATTAATGTCCATGAATAGTGGTAGTGCTGTGAATCTCGCTCCCGGTGTTATTAAACCACACCCCATAATATCTAGTGCGCTATTTCCCGGTCCATACCATCCTGTGCCAATACCTGTGCAATATTCGCTGCCAATGTCCAGTTCTGTGCATGCCAGTGGGAATCTGGATTTCGAGACTGATCGTGATTGTGATAGACAAATTGCAAAAACCCTCCCTCCGATTAGTGTAATATCTCAGAAACGTGAAGATGTTCTGGATACAACTTCGTGTTCTTCAGGAGAAACCCTCAATGTGTGAATGGTTAGTAATTGTTGTTAATATATATATAAATATATGTACACGTCTTAATGTACTGTAAGTACTAAGTAATAAAGATCTGGTAAAAATCTTCTACATTTTTTACTAATACAATTAAAAACATATTTCCAAATTCACGAAATAATTAAAGGATAAATCAATTCTCCATGATTTCCATGAAACCTCATTATATATTTACTATTACTTCAAATAGTAATTAACTTCGAAGTTAGGTAAAGGGTATATTTGTAAAGTTGATTTAAAAGAAATGAGAAAATTTTAAATTTAAGTGGAGTTACAAGTCATATACGAGATTTAAGTTAGGAATTAAATTTAGAGTATGACGCACAATACAATCTAACTTAGTTTTCAATTTAACCCTGGCCTTTTATACAACCCAGCCTTATATAAAATTAAATTTGTATATACACTCAGAATTAAAATTCCTCAAGTTTAGAAGCGATAATAAATTGCTCAGAAAAGAAAATCCTGTTTGTTTACCTATTTATTCACCTACTTTATTGGGGTGAGATTATTTTTAATTTTGATTGTACTTTCAAAAGGGGTCCATAGATAATTAACCACACTCTGTGTTTAAATAAATAACAATGCTTCTAAAATACAATTTGTGGTAGATCTTTACGACTATTGTAAAGTTAAACCGCAAAGGTAGAATTAGAATTAGCTTAAAGGAGTTCCAGGATACTCTTTTATTATCGTTTCTATACTAATACCTACAATGAATAATTTATTTTTAAAATTAAAATTCTGCCTGCCTTATGCATATTAAAAAATTGCAATTCAAGCAAAATAAATGGTTTTTCTAAATATCGAAATGAATACATTGTGCAAATTTGCAACACAGCTCCGTGCAATTTACTTAAATTGAAAGACAACAATCACGCCACCGTATATAAAAAAAAAGAAAACAAAATAAAAACAACCCCCCCAAATAATATAGCAAGGTTTTTATTTAAATTCCTCCGTAAAAAATCCATTTAAAAATTTGTATAGCAATCAAGGAGCCTATTGTGACGTAGATTGTGCATTTTCACACGTTTTAAAATACAATAGGTAGACCACCGTCGTTGTAAAAATTAAATAAATTCCTACTTTTAGGAATACAGCCGTTTAATTATATCACAAAACTATTTTGTATTATGTAACAGGTGCGAGAAGATTGAAAAAAAGTTTCATTATTCACCGTTACAGCACAGGCAATCTCTTGTGCTCAATAATCCAGCCACTTATTTTATTATAAGAGGCCACCTCTCTATAACACATAATAAAAATCATTTCACTATCGTCCTTAGCGTTTGCATTAATAAAAGTGCAAAAAAAAAATCTATTGTCCACGTTTAGTCAAATCACCATCGGAAATTAACTACAAGTTTGTTTATATTCAGCTTTATCAATTCGTTCTTGTTATCGCCTTACGTTTCTTGTTTGCAAAATTATATACAAGGTGAATTTAATAGTTGTGTAAATAATGCGCTTTTGAAGGACCAAAAACGGCCCAGGACGAAAAATATTCGCGAAAATTGGCCTGCAAAGTGCAACCCCTTCCTCCCCGATGCGCGATCACTTAGCGATCGTCCGGGGGATTTAATCAGAAGGTGCTTTTACGGATTTTTCTAAATAAATCTCCTCCAGTGCCCACAATATCGAAAAAAGAACGGGGGGAGGGTAACACCATCCTTGAATAAAAATCGCCAATGCAAATCGAAAACTTAAGAATTAGTTCGAACAAATAGAACTATTAAATTCGCCCAGTATATACAGAGAGAAAAAACAATGGCATTTGCTAATAAATTGTAGAATTTATATCTACAAGATGTTAATAAAATGAAGACAGCTACAATAAAGAGAAAATGTTTACATTTGATTGTAGAATAATGTTTGTAGTAAAATGTTACATATTTTTAAGAAAATCGTGTAACACAAATAATAAACACTGTTTTTTTTTCAAAGCTATCGTCGAAGTTGGCCATGAAAATTTAATTGTGAACCATCATATCGTGACAGTTGTCAATTTGACATTTGAACTTGCAATTCCCAACCGTGATTTCGCGGTTTAGAACTCAACATCTATTGTAATAAGCGAAAAGAGGCACTAAGAATGAGATCCAATGTAACAAACGAAAAAAAAATAATAAGAAAATAAGATTTATAACAAATAATCAAAATTGTGCTATGTTCACCTCGTCACGGCCAACTTCGACGCCAAATTTGAAAGAACGCCCATCTGGCGTCGAAGTTGGCCATGAAAATTTAATTGTGAACCATCATCATCGTGACAGTTGTCAATTTAACATTTGAACTTGCCATTCCTAACCTTGTTTTCGTGGTTTCAAACTCAACAGTACGATAAGACGACATAAGATTGTGATCTATTGTAATAAGCGGCCAATTTCGTCGCCAAATTTAAAAGAACGCTCATCTGGCGTCGAAGTTGGCCATGAGATTTAATTGTGATGCATCATCATCGTGACAGTCGTCAATTTGACATTTGAACTTGCCATTCCTAACCTTGCTTTCGAAGTGTCGAACTCAACAGTGTCATAAAACGACACAAGAATGTGATCTATTGTAATAAACGAAAAAAAGACACTAAGAATGGGATCCATTGTAACAAACGAAAAAAGATAATAAGAAAATAAGGTTTATAACTAACAATCAAAGTTGAGGTATGTTCGCAGTAAGCACCTTACCATGGGCAACTTCGATGTCAAATTTAAAAGAACACCCTATAGTCAATGTGTTACTTAAATAAATAAATTTTGACAAAGTGTTGACAATTTATCTTCACACCTACGAGAATTTATTGCAGTACAAAAGTCAAAATAGTGTAGAACTTTTTGCTCCAAAATGGGGCAATAATTTCGCTACAAACAAATTGAAAGTAGAGGTGGAAACTTTTTAAAAATTGTTTTATTAATTCCTCCACCATTTTACACAATATTATGTAAAACTCACTTATTGTTAGTCATTTATCTCTGTGTAGCCTTCCTTTGTTCGATGTAGATGATTTGCTGATTTTTTAACTATTATTTACAATGAAATAAGCGATTTTTTTCTGGTTTGAAAATCTGATCGAAAATTCGAAGTTAACTAGATCAAATGTTTACCTGAATAAAAACCATGAAGTCGATTGAATAACCTGAATACAAGAGAACACGATTTCGAGTCGGAAGAACGAAAAAAGAACTGGTACAAGGTAACAGAAGGTCAAACTCGGATTTCGTAAACAAACAAGTCACATTTAAGTGACATTCAGAGAAAATGCTTAATCACATGTCGAAATTCAAAAAGCAGCGAACAAAAATTCTGCAAATAGAATGAAACGAAAATACTTCCGCTAAATAAGTTTTGCTGTTTAATTTCCTCGTAAATTTGTTATCCTGTGGCATATCAGCCGCGTATTAGAAAGTAGTTTATACGCTTGTGAATAAGTAATTTATAACACAAGTGCCGCACATTGATACGATGTACCTTAAGAAGTACATGTGAAGCAAATTGGATGCTGGCAACCTCGTGTTTTACAACATAAAACAACTAGTTAGTTACAATGCTGTGGAAAAGCTCATTAAAATTCATAAAATATGCAATAACAAACAAACGTATGATTTATTACTGTGGCAATTATGAAAGAATTAATTATACATTACCTACACACAGATTTTGCAAATTGCACTCAAAAAAAGAAAAAAAGAAAACTATGTGAACGACCAGGAAAGAAAAATTGTCGTCTCTTTAATTCAAGTCGAATTCCGAAAGAATAATTATTTCGAGTAAATATCATTTGAAAAAGAAAAGGTCAAATGAGAGTGGAGTTTCCAGTTAATTAAGAAAAAATGAACGAGTTAAAAATGAAATTGCGGTTAACACTTATTATACCAAATTATAAAATAAAGGAGGATAAATTACTGGTTTTGGATGTATTAAATTTTGAGAATACGTCGACATTCTTTTTATTCGTTTTCTAGTTCCTTCTAGTTTATATGAAATAATAATTTATGAGAAGTGGGTATGCATTGTTTTAAATTTAATCTTATGTCGAGGCCGGGCCTGTAATTGGGGTTCATAAGACCGAGAGAGGTGTGAGCTGGACCACTAACACCTGTGCAGCACCTCAGGCGAATGATGCGTGTTGGCATCTCTAGGTTATTCTCATCAACAACAATACAATTCCACCAACACACCGGCCGTCGTCGTCGACGTAGAAACTCTCTTTACGAGATATTTATTAAGTGAAAATAAATCTGTATTTTACGATTCACTTTCAAACTTTAATTAACACACGTGTTTAATTTCATTTAACTAACTCATATAATCTGAGTTGAAAACATCTAACCTACCTAAGTAGGTATTAAATTAATAACACACATCAAATCTACAATTTAATAACTACCTACAATTATTATTTTTTTTTTAACTTCTTTAAACTAAAATAACCAGATGATAATAATAATAATACCCACGATACAAAATCAATTATATTATAAAACTTTAAATGACTGTTCCACATTTTTTTTTTAAATTTCTTCAATTTGACATCACGTATACTGCTTCAAATCAATTTTTATGGACTTGCAATAAAAATTATGCTATAACTTCTTTTATAATAGGGTTATTACTTAACGATCAATTGCCGTTTGTCAAACGAATTAAGCTTAAAGCTATATTTACATTCAATTTCGTGCTAGCACAAAAGTTTGACGTATGCTTTCTTATGATCGGTGTTGGGGGTATATGATACAATTGTAGGTATATTGTATATGTATCCAAGGTTTAACGTATATTATATTTTAGATACTTTTACATATCGAGGATATTTAGATAGATATTCAGTTTGACATTTATATTATATTATAAAAATGTATACATTTCTATGTTTGTTTTTCAAGTTCCTTTGTGCAAACGACAATGTTACACAAATTTGTTTACGGATGGTATAATATTTCAGATATATGTTGTCAAAGGTAATACAAAATGGACGTGTATATGCACTGTATTTCAAAAAGTGTCGTACTAATGGGAGTTCTTTTTATTATCGATTTTTATATAAATTTACTGACGCAGAAAGCTTCTACATCCCTTAAAGTCAAATTGTGAAATGCCAGAAGAAATTTATCTTGAATGGTATATAGCGTGGACACCGAGAAATGAAAATGGTTTAAGAGTAAACTGCCCTTATTTTATAAGATACAAGAAAATGTCATAAAAATAAGTCGATCAGAATTAAAAGCTAAAGCTAAATATAAAATTATAGCCTCCTAGCTCAAAAATTAAAAAAAAATCACTATTTATTGTGAATCACACCTTAAACACTTTACATTAGGAATTATTGGGGGGATTAAAATGTCTGCCAAAATAATATGAATAGGAAAACACGAAATTTGTTCTTATTTCCAAGTTATTTCATTTGGTTCTGAGTGATTATTTCAATGCGTTCCGAAACCTTGTGCTTTCCTAGAGCACACTTTTTGAAAGACACTCTTTATAAACAAATGAAATATCGTATATCGTATATGGATATTTATATACTCTTTAAATAAAGCATGTTGTATATATATATAAGCGTTTACAGGCCTTTTAGGCCCATTGCTTGGTAAAATCGTTCCATTTCTTCCTATCCTTTGCCAACTTCCTCCAATTTTTGCTTCCTTTTTCTTTCACGTCCTCCATTACAGCCTCTCTCCATTTTTTTCTTGGTCTACCCCTCCTTCTCTTCCCTTCCGGTACCTTCCATCCTATATCCTTAATTAGTCTATTCTCTTCTAATCTTTCAAGGTGACCCAGCTACTGTAGGAGTCGCTAATGAAGCTTCCCCGTACAATGTGTAAATATCATCATTTGTTCGTCTCTCCCACCCTTCCTGCGTCTTCCTCCCATCAAAAATCTTTCTAAATATCCTTCTTTCCCAGATTTCCAGTCTTTCTTGGTTTTTCATTGTCAATGTCCACAATTGACAGCCATATGTTACTGTTGGTCTTATTACAGATTTATATAATCTTATCTTGGTTCTCCTTGAAATTTCTTTGAATTTAATGATTTTGTTTAGCCCACCTACGCATCTGTTAGCCTTTACCAGTCTTAAGTCTATTTCCACCGTTTCATTACATATTGTATATGTACCCGATATCTATTTTTATGTTTGTGATTCCATTTATATTGGCCAATGTAAATGGTAACATAAGAAAGCTCACGTCGAATTTTCGTGTTACGAATTCATGCTGGCACGCAATTTAATTGTAAATTAGCTTTAAATTAAAAACAGAGTTTGAGTTTTAAATTGAAGAAAATAGTCGTTACTCAAAGTCAGTCTACAATAACAATACTGCCACATTTTGGAAGATTTCAGTAAATTTTGGTTAACTACCAAAAATTGAATAGGGGTATTGACCTAATATGTACTTCCATTTAAGAAAAAAAGCTTTTCTGCACTTTTTATATTAAAGGCAATTTGTGAATTACTACTAAAATCATTCTAACTAAAAAAATTATCACAATGGCTGCAGTCACAAATTATTAAAAAGGTGGTAGCAGCGTAAGAATTCCAAAAAATATTTTCGCTGCATCCTGGTTGATTTTTGTGAAAAATAAGTATTGTATTACCTCCATAAAATGCAAAGAGTTCATTTAAGACACGAGGAAGCTGATTTGGTGGTAAGAATGCACCAAAGAGGCGAAACTTTTTAACACTTCTCAAAGTGTGATCTCAAGAACAGTTACTCGCTTTAGGCAAACAGGAACAGCTGCAAGAAGACCTGGTAGTGGATCAGAACGTGTAACTACTCCAAGGGAAGGTCGATTTTTGATCATTCAGGCCAGAAGACAACTGCTCATCAGCAAATGCAGAGCCTTGCCAATGCCACTGGTACTAGAGTATCAGACCAAACAGTAAGAAAGAGACCGTGAGAGGCTCGATTGACTTCATACAGGCTTCAAAGACGGCCTCCTTTAACAAGGGATGATAAACGTCAGAACAAAGACTTGAGGAAGCTACTCCTTGGGAGGACATTTTCTTCACCGATGAGTCACGTTTTTACATTCACTATGATAGTCGTCGTAAACGGGTCTATCGAGAACTGGGACATCGTTATTTGCCACAGTACATCCGACCAGTCGTAGCCTTTGGTGGAGGTGGTGTTATGGTGTGGACAGGAATCAGCTTGGGATATCGCACTAACCTTCATATCTTTGATGGGCGTGTAAATGCAAGACGATACGAATTATGGGTGACGTCCTACCCAGAGGAAACGAAATTGGACGTGAAAATTTAATTTTTTTGGATGACAATGCAAGACCACATCGTGCTCAAAATGTGATCAGGGGCCTTAATGACAATGAAATCAATCGCTTACCACTTACTTCATCTTCAACAGACCTCAACCTGATAGAACTTGTTTGGGATATGTTGCAAAAGAGGATGGATAATCATAATCCTCAACCTACGACTCTTAGGGAATTAAGACATATTCTTCCTATTCTTTGGCACGAAATTCCACAAGAGATGCAAAGCAATATCCCTATCCAGTTTTGAGTAGTTTAGTTTAAAATATTTATTCATTAAAACAAAAAGTTTCGATAGAGTTAATTTGAATTTAGTAGATAGCAGCACTGCCAAAATCTAAACAATTCCAACATACAAGGAGATCGAAATTGATTGTCCTGATCCTACACCGCTTTCCATGAACTTGATATCGATATTTACATCCAATTATTAAAATAAAGTTAGCAACATAACGAGGTCTATGGACGTTACTAGATATCCTAAGATTTTGTTGACAGTTCATTGTCGTTCATTCATTAAAAATGGTTTATTTCATTGTCATAGTAATCTGATTAAACAATGATTACGTTCTTTATTAATTGGGCTGGGTTTGGATGTAAGTTTCGTGAATGTTCTATACACGCCACAAGTCGGCACTGTTTTTCGTTTTAACCTTCACGTGATAGATATAATTATCGATATCAAGCTCACAATCAATTTCGATCTCCCTGTATGTATCTCTTTACGGATTTTTTGATCTTGTGTTTTTTCCTTGTACTGCTGATGAGACATTCATCAGACTCAGGTTTGTTATTTTATTTAAAAAGAATAAAATGCCTTAACGGTAAATGTCTTGGTAATAATGGTAATGTGAATAGTCTGGTTCAAATGTCAAATGAAAAGGGATTATAAAAAAAAACTAACAACAAAAGGGATGATTCGATTCGGATCGATCGGATTTTTGTGTTTCTTTCTTGTATTGCTGATGAGACATTTATCAGAATTTGTCTTTGTTATTTTACTTTAGAAAAAAAAAATACTTTACGGTACAATGTCTTGGTAATGCGAAAAGTCTGGTTTAAATGTCAAATGACTTTTTTCTTTGTTAAAGAGAAATTTGGGGGTGCATTAGGTTTAAGGTTTTTCTAAGACGAAAATCAAAATAACCAACAAATCGAGCTTAGTTATATTTAGTTTATTTTCTTATAATTTTAGTTTTTTACTACTTAGGGTCATGGCACCAGTAAAGGAACAAATAAGATAAGGACCCAGTGAGTGAACAGGCCAATCATTACATTGGATCCACTAGGCTTTCCTTGTTTATCACAAAAAAAATATATATCTCTCTCTCTGTGTTCAATCACTGGGTTGAGTTCACTTACCCTATTCTAATTCTATGATTATTTAGTTGTGACAATGCCGTTTTCTTAAATAAAAGTCGTTCCAAAATGTGCCTCTTTTAAGCATAATCGTGCGTCGAAATCTATTTTAGGGTGCGACGAAATCTATTTTAGGGTTTTTTTAGAGGATCTTTTTGTAGCTTTTAGGGATAACAGGTCCTTAGTAGTTGGCAGCAGTGATTCGATTTCCTAAGTTGACTACACTGCATTGCCGTAATTGGCATTGCGGGATTCGTTGCTTATGCCATCAACACCAAGTTAATGAAATTCCTATTTGCTGAACACGCGTTAAACAAATTGTACTAAAGAAACTAAATTTCGGAGAACATTAGAAATAAAATAAATTAAAGTTAGTAATGTAATGACTAATTAAAAAAGAAAGTAATAGATCTATTACAATTATTTTAATAGCGCCAACAACATTTAGCAGAAGAGTAGCTACAAGACGAGAAAATTAAAAAAAAATTTAAACGTTTAATTTAAAGAAAGTGGGAGAAAAACGTGTATAAACAGAGAGTATGATAGAAGTGATTCTAATAACTTATAAGCGAATTTAAATTCTTAGTTAGTTTCCGTCGGCACTTTCAAGTTATGGAATCACTTAAAAAAGTAATAGAATCGCTTCAGAATGACTTCCAATTATTTATTTTCTAATTTGATTTTGTGTTTCTCCGAAGAATAATAGATTTTGTGAAATGAAATAGGAGTATTTTAGTTTGGAAAGAAGCTTTTGTTCGGCTAGGTGGGACTTTGGTGGAATTGCTGTGCGTCAAATGCGATGTGTCTGCTTTAAAGGCAAGAGAAATGAGTTTTCAATAACGAGTCAAAGGTTTCTAAAAATGCAGGTTTCTGATATTGATAAGCGTTAGAAGTTATTTCGGCATAATTATTTGCATTCAAAGTGACTATTTGTAGCTATTATTGAGAAAAATGCAGCGTAACGTCGGTAAAAAACACCGAAGGCAAAGATCAAACACTCAGTGCCTTTTATATAAAACAAAACAATTACATGCTATAAATGCATTAGCGTAAAAATTGGGTGTAAAATAGTTGTAGTTTTTATCGACATTCTTTGTAGTGGTTGATCGTCGGATCCTAAACTAACACCGCTGGGGCATCGATATTGTTGTGTCTGGGGCGATTGCTGTTACAAGTAATTTTAGATAAACGCAGTGATGCGAGTCCCTTTAAAATAAAATCTTTAAGCACTTCAGCAGACCTTAAGTAGCCATGAGAAAAAAAATCACTAAATTATCTACGAGCGGATGATCCTCTACATGTAGGTTTTTTTTTTTGCTGAAATGGGGGAGGGGAATGGATTCGTTATTTAAACTGATATGTAATTATCTCATTTATGTTCATAATGTTTAAGTTTGATTCGGAACGTTTGAATCAATTTTACTGAGCAGAGTGACAAGCGCGCTGGAAACCCTACGGCACGGCCGGTTCTTCTTCATTACTAAAGGACGTGCAGAGAATTGGTTGTAAATCTCTTCTCTGGTCGCGGATGAGCCGCAGCCAGGTGTGATGTAGGCGGTTCTACCGCCAAGTCTCTTTTGGTCGCCGTTCATTTTGATCTGATTAAGTTTCCCGCGCCCCACGTAATCGAACATTTAGACTTAAGCTTAATACCTGGTCAGTGTAATAAAGGCTTTTATCTTTACAGTAGTACCGCATCCTTTGTATATAATTATATTTATAATAATATTGCTCGGATCTATTTTAACTCTCTAACATTCCACAAACTTCCATTTCTTTTTCTTAAAATACGAACAATAATATTACAATTTCATTTTTCTTTAAATTTTCTAAATAAATTTTGAGAGAAAAAGCTCGCGCCATCTACCTTCTCAATTATTCTAGCGAGTTTCGAACGCTACATGGTTCCAGAGGTTTGCAAGAATATTCGAGAATATCAAAACCTGTGTTGTACTTTCGTTTAAATTTCTGAACATTATTTAAATCCGACGATAAAGACCGACGCTGTTCGTTTTGAGGAAACAAAGTGCAAGCAGAAGTACAGCAAGAAGTATAAGTGTAAGTACCTTCATATAACTTAAGTATAAGTGCAAGTATCTTCATATAACTCAAGTATCAAGTCCATGGGCAGTGTTCGTTTAGAAGTACCAGGGCTGTCTTATCCATAAGTGTTTTTGGGGCCTACGAAAATCTATTGGAATTATAAATGAAAAACAAATATATTTCGTACAAAACAAATGCCGAGGCCCGTGAGGGAGGCAGGGTTGCCAGGTGATGTCGCCAACTTGTTCACAAAATATCGCCAAAAGGAGCAGTATTTATTTAGAAGCACCAGGGCTGTCTTATTCATAACGCAGTTTAGGCAGTGCCTAGAATTTTTGGGGCCTATGAAAATCTATTGGAATTATAGAAGAAAAAATGTATATTTCATACAAAACAAATGTCGGGGCCCGTGGGGAAGGCAGGGTTGCCAGATTTTTAATAGGTGATGTCACCAACTAGTTCACAAAACGATAATGATAAATGTCAAATATACTCTTTTCAAAATTAATTCATTGATGAAAGCTGTCCATTATTATTACTTCGCTTAAGCTTTGTTATAAGCGGAAAGCTCCCATAAGCGGAAAGCTCCGTCGACAGCTCCCATAAGTGGACAGCTCTCATAAGAGGACAGAAAAGTTGGAACAGTCGCTTATGACAACTTTCACTGTACTTCTTAAGCCTTTAATACATTTGGAAGGTATATTATTATAACACAGACACAAAAATTAAAAAAAAAAAATGAAAAATAAAAACCAGAAATGAGTTGCAAAATGAAAAACAAAAGGCAAATAAAAAATGATAATGAAGTAACTAGAAACTAAAGTTGAAAGGAAAAATAACAAATCAAAAACCGAAACAGAAACGAAATAACGAATGAAACGAGACAATTGAAAAACAAGAAACAAATTTAAATGAAAAAGAATCATATGGAAATCAGGGAAATAAAAAGGGAAAGTAAAGAAAAAATTAGAAGAAATAAATAAACACCTAAACATAAAATTAGAAGCAAAAAGCAAATATTAAACGAAAAGACAGACCAGTGAAGAGCAAGAACAAAATTGAAATGAGAGACTAAAGGCAAATGAAACGCTCAATGGAAAAAAAATTGAAAAAGAAAAACAAACACCAAATATGAAATGAAAAATGAAAAACGAAAGGCAAACAAAATTTAAAATGGAAAATAAAATAAATCAAAAATGAAAATAAATAACGAGTTGAATAGGAAAACGAAATGCGATCGAAAAAAGAACAAAGAGGAAGCAAATAAAAAACGAAACGAGAGACAAGCGAAAAACTCTTTCAATTTCTCTAACACTAATCCATGTCACTGGTTTTTATCGATAATAAATGTTACTACTATTATTAAAATAATAAGAAAACCAGAAAGAAAAGAAAATTAAAAAAAGATTAAAGACAAATTAGGGGAAAAACAAATATAGAAAAATTAAGTAAAAAAACAATCAATCAATTTTTAAATTTGGAAAATAGTCCAAAAATGCCCTTTTACCGAAAACATTTCTAATAAAAGCTGTATAGGTTTCCAGTCCACACAATTTAAAATTATTTCCGACTATACAGGTGGTTCATTTAAAAGTTACAGACCTACTTATGAATTTTTTAAATAGAACACTACATATTTTATTGCAGTTTTGGTTAGCCCTTGAAGAGCCAAGGAAAAAGATATGACGCTGTATTTAGTTATTTTGAGTATTTGCCGAGTTTAGTTTTAGGCAAAAATTGGGTCACTGGCAACCCTGGTAAGAGGTCTGGCTTTGAGAAGTTCACAAGTACATTTTGCACTCAATTGTCATTAAGTCCGGTTTATTCATGGGGCCGTGACAATACAAAATGGAATTTTTGGACTATTTCAGAAATTTGGGACAGCCTGTACACAATAAAAATTAAATATATCAAAAACAAATCATAATTTCAAATTTTTGGTCGGTAGTAAATAATAGAATTTAGTTCAATGTTCACTATGTCAAGGCAATTAGGCGCCAGTTGCCAAATTAAATTTTTAAGCACAAAGTGTGTTTAAAATATGGCCCAAATGGCCCAATGGCAACCCTGGTAAGAAGAAGAAGTATATTTTGCACTCAATTGTCATTAAGTCCGCTTTTCTATGGGCCCGTGACAATACAAAATGGAATTTTTCGACTATTTCAGAAGTTTGGGACGGCCTGTACATAATAAAAATGAAATATATCAAAAACAAATCATAATTTCAAATTTTTGGTCGCTGGTGAATGAATGACTAGAGATAGAATTTAGTTCAATGTTCACTATGTCAGGGGAATTAGGCGCCAGTTGCCAAATTAAATTTTTAAGCACCAGTGTGTCTAAAATATGGCCCAAATGGCCCAATTTGGCAACCCTGGTAAGAGGTTTGGCTCTGAGAAGTTCACAAGTACATTTTGCACTCAATTGTTAGTTATTAAGTGATGGTGACTGGAAAAGTTCAATCTAAACGATTTTCCATTTCAATTACTCACGTCGTCACGTCTCTTTAATTATAGCTTAATATCTAACAAACTGAACAGCCTGTAGAGTGGAAAATAATTTGGTCTTTTAGAGGTTTTAGATTAAATAAAAGCGGCGTTTGATTTCTTTTTGTCCGTGTCGGGTATTTTAGATGCTATAGAAAAGAAAACCACTCTCGGTGGACGCCCGGTATATAGCAGCTGACGCAGTCGGAATTGGCTTTTACTTTCAAATTATAAACTTGGATGAAAAGTTCGTATACTAAATTAAAAAAAGTATTGAATACAAGGCGAAAATTTATTTTGAAATAAAAAGATTAATTTTAAAAACGAAGTTACAGTATAATGTTAGTGATTGAAAAAAAAAATATTGGTTTTAAATAGAATTAAATTCTCGATGGTAACGGAACGCATCTTCGAGATTAATCAAATTATTTTGTAAATGTTTTTAAGGCCCCAGTGAATTTTTTTGTGCGTAATCTTTAATTTATTATAAAACCAGCATATATGTCACGTCTGTTGCTTATCGATTTAAAAGCCAAATTGATTTTCGCCGGTTCTATGAAAGAATGTAAGTAAAAAAAAAGTATGAGTTTCATTCGGGTGCTACAATGTATGAATAAGTGTTTCTACTTTTGGTGTTCTGGAATGTTAACTGTATTTTAAGAAAATGACAGTAATCCATAATCTGCAACAAACTGTTTGGTAAAAAGTAGTAAAAATTATATACATGTGACAGGAGAAAAGATAAAATATGCCGGGTAATAAAAACGAAAGTTCTCAAAATTAAACAAGATAATAATATTTTTAGTGCTGTCGGTCAACCCTTTGGGTATGTGCAATAATACATCATCAAAATTTATTTCGCTGCATCTAAAAATGGTTATCGAATTGTATAGTCGAACAAAAGATTAGTCTGGAAAGCTTATTTCACTTGTAATAGTCATAAAAATAATTCAACGTTTAACAATACCTCCCAACGATTTGCATTTTTAAAACTCATCGGCCGAAGATAAGCCGCGTCAGTTTAAGTACTGTTAAAAGCAGACTGCTTGGCGGCGGTCAATAGAAACAAAGGCAATCAACAAGTCCAGTTTTTGTGAGTAATCAAAAACATTCCTCTGGTGTGTTGTGCAGGTAAAACCAGGTGTCAGGAATCTAAATTTTACAACTTCTACCTATCCTACTAGTTTCGTTTTAAACGACTTTAATGATTTACTAAACGTTATTTACTTTTATAACTCCGACATTCTTTTATTAACTACGCGTACAGTAAATGGTTAAATATTTACGCGTTCGTTTCTTTTTTCTTTTAATTAAACAGAGCAAAAAGTATGTATCCAATTGTATTCAATTAAGTCAATAAAAATTTGTGCAAACTTTCTAATTAATCTTTAAAAAGTTAATCAAAATTATTACCGCAACCTTTAAACCTCAAATATTCTTTCTGAATAATAAAAAAAAAACTTTCTAAAAGTGGCTACCATAAAAAATTGAAGGACATCCATACCAAACGATTTTTTTCTAAAACTTTCGTTGCATACAAGGTGAGTCGAAAGGAACGTGTGTAACAAAAGTTGTAATCCGATTGTTTTCAAGTTACAGCGTCTTATTAAGCGTTTATTTAACTACATAGATATTTAAATCCGGAAAACTCTGTCATTTAAAAACAAATACTACAACTTCTGTCTTATATGTGTCAATTTGGTGGAGTTCCCCCTTACTCACCCTCTATATTAATAAACAAATTAAATTTGCTTACCTAATCTAAAAGGTGAGAAACTAATCTTTTCAGTTTGAATAAAATGTAACAAATTTTGTTTACATTGAATTTATTTTTAACTTTTAGAAAAATCGAGACATTTACAATCGATTCTCTAAATACAATTCACAGATGATAATTTATCACTCCTGTCCGTTCTAGTCACTCAAATGTGTAATTGCCTTCCTTCATTTGAACTAGCCGCTCAATCTGTCCGTTTAGTTTTTACCACTTTATGGCACGTTTGCGGCGGAGAAAATATAGCGCAGTAAATTTAGGTATTCACAGGTCAGTATCTCCAATCAACGTGTAAGTGTTATTAGGAAACATTTATTTTCATGCTTAATTCAATTTGACTTATTGGGGCTGAAAAAGTTCTAAATCCTTGATCGCTTTGTAAAAGTTTGGCACAAACTGGCACGCATGCCACACCGAGAAAAACAATGGTATTTGTTAACGCAATTGTAGAATTTATATCTACAGATTGTTACTAAAATGAAAATACCTAGAACAAATAAAAAATGTTACATATTTTTAAGAAAATCGCGTAACACACGTAATAAAGAGTGTTTTCTTTTTAAATCTGACGTCGAAGTTGGACATGAAAATTTAGTTGTGAACCATCATCATGACAGCTGTCAATTTGACATTTGAACTTACCACTCCTAACCTTGCTTTCTCGGTTTCGAACCCAACAGTACGATAAGACGACACAAGAATATGGTCTATTGTAATAAACGAAAAAAAAAAGACACTAAGAATGAGATACATTGTAACAAACGAAAAAAGATAATAAGATTTATAACAAATAATCAAAATAGTGGTATGTTCACGGCCAACTTCGACGCCAAATCTAATGGCATTTACGAAAAACTGATCGGATCAGGTAATCTGTAACTAACGCTTACGAAAAACTGATCGGTGCAGATAAATTGCGTTCGTAAGTGTGAACGGGGCACAACTGATCACCAACTGGATCAGTGATCTCGTGACTCTGCTACTGAAGTAGAGTCACTCAGATCACTGATTGTTCGGAAATTGGTTGATGGGATAGTGATCCCAATTTACTCTGTCACGTGATAGAACAGTTCTGATCACATAATCCGATCAGTTTTTCGTAAACACCATAAAAGGATACCCATCTGGCGTCGAAGTTGGCCAAGAAAATTTAATTGTGAACCATCATCGTCGTGACAGTTGTCAAATTGACATTTGAACTTATCATTCCTAACCTTGCTTTCCCGATTTCGAACTCAACAGTACGATAAGACGACACAAGAATGTGATCGATTGTAATATACGAAAAATAGACACTTAGAATGAGATCCATTGTAACAAACGAAGAAAGATAATAAAAAAATATTGACATTTGAACTTGCCATTCCTAACCTTGCTTTCGCCGTTTCGAACTCCACAGTGTGATAAGACGACACAAGAATGTGATCTATTGTAACAAGCAAAAAGAGACTCTAAGAATGAGATCCATTGTAACAAACGAAAAAGATAAATAACAAATAATCAAAATTGTGGTATGTTCGCAGTAAACACCTTGTCACGGCCAACTTCGACGTCAAATTTTAAAAAAATGCCCTCTGGCGTCGAAGTTGGCTATGAAAATTTAATTGTGAACCAAGATCATCGTGACAGTTGTCAATTTAACATTTGAACGTGCCATTCGTAACCTCGTTTTCGCGATTTCGAACTCAACAGTATGATAAGACGACATAAGAATGTGATCTATTGTAATAAGCAGCCAACTTCATCGCCAAATTTAAAAGAATACTCATCTGGCGTCGAAGTTGGCCTTGAAATTTAATTGTGAACCATCATCATAGTGACAGTTGTCAATTTGACATTTGAACTTGCTATTCCTAACCTTGCTTTCGCGGTTTCGAACTCAACAGTACGATAAGACGACACAAGAATGTTAAGCGAAAAGAAGCACTAAGAATGAGATCCATTGTAAAAACGAAAAAAGATAATAAGAAAATAGGATTTAGGATAAATAATCAAAATTGTGATATGTTCTTAGACGCCAAATTTAAAAGAACACCCAACAGTACATGTTATATAAATTGTTGAATTAAATATTATTTCATAAAGAAGACTTTTCCATTTATTTAGTAAAAATTGACAAATGTATAGTGCTATTTAGCGCAGTGTTTGGAAATTAATACAGTAAAGAATTATACACTTTGTGTTAACAATCACTCAAATTGTGTTAGTGGTTCCATATTCCTAATTGTCATCCGCATTAAACGGCCAATAAGAAGACGCAAATTATCACATGATTACGTCCCACTTCAGTAATATTCAACAATTTGTGTAAGATGTTAACATATCCATTGGTAATTTTTTCTAATGAAGTTTTCGTTGAGATTCTATTATAGTTTTACACAATGTGTAGAACGTCATACAACAAAATATGA
Source organism: Serrognathus titanus (assembly GCA_039766575.1). Lineage (NCBI taxonomy): Eukaryota > Metazoa > Arthropoda > Insecta > Coleoptera > Lucanidae > Serrognathus > Serrognathus titanus. The sequence goes on along the minus strand of CM077916.1, from coordinate 3,846,912 downwards.
AAATAAAATCCTTACAGTCTGTTGTAGTAAATTTACATAAGATGTAGAATTTTCTACAATAAAATATTGAGACAAAAGCCAAGTTACTTTTTAATATAGAATGGAGCAATAATTTTGCTACAAACAAACTTTTTTAAGGCAGAGGTGGAAATATGTGATTTTTTAAAATAATTTCAACAATGTTTCATAATTTTTCCACCTCCATTTTACACAATATTGTGAAAAATCCCATTTTGTCATTTCTCTCTGTGTAGAAGAGAATTTTCTATGTACTGGGAAGATTTAATTATCAATAAAACATAAGTAAAATAATAAAAAGGTAACAATAACGATAAGAGCCCACCTTTACTAATTATTGCATTATCCATAATTTAGACGCTTTTGCTAAGTCCTATCCCATAAGAATGTGCATATAATTTAAGTTTCAATGAAACCACAGTCATTTATCTCTTGGTTACATAAATTTGATTACGGAAAAGAAATAATTAAATTGTTTCGATATGAAATAGCAAAATCATAATTATTCATGGAATACTTGCGAAATTCTTCTATTTATTGCATTTTAAATCGTGATCCTTTGCTGCATATTTCGATGCAATAAAATTGTATGTTTTTAATAGCAATTTTATGTTTATTTATCATTTCACGGGTACACTTTTGCATAAAACAAATAACGTAGTAGTATCTCTGAAGATAATATTTATACTTTGTCAGGTCATGGAAACTTTAACAACGAAAACACTTTCCCTAATTTCTTTTTATTGACTTAATACTGATCTATGTTATATAAATGGAAGAATCTAAGTTGTTTTCGATTTGGCTCAGTTTCCACCAAAAATTTAGAATAGGAAATAGAACATGTTCTATTTTTTCAGATAGCTTTTTATTCAATTTAAATTAATTAGGAATTAAAACTCAACCAAATCTGGTACAATAGGATAGTATAAAACGACTTTAAGTTTTATAAGTAGAAGAATTTTTTTAAGAAGAAGAGTATACATAAGTTAGAAGAATCAAATTTTGCTGAAGTTTCTGCAATGCTATTTTTAAGCTGTAGACATTCAATTTTGATACGGTTTACCGTGTGTGATATATTGCACGATTGAAATTGAACCAAAATCTTGTATAAAAGTACGGCAGTCTAAAACAACGCCTTCGAGCCGTGTAAAAGAATTTTTTGTGCGAGTTTGATGAGGGGAAAACTGTTTCGTAAGCATGCATGCGACGGCTTAAAGCATCTTATTACGATAATAATAAACACCAATTTATACCAATTACTCGTAACTCCATTCATCGTTAAAACGATCGTAATTATTAGTTATTTGTACAAAAATAAAAGCTTTTTCTTAGTTTCATAAAACATTCGATAATTAATGGAAGGCTAACGAGTAAACCATTAGTTTGTTTTACTTGTCAGCAATGTATTTTGTTTTTGATTGCGTTTTTGGTTTATAAAAGAGTTCTTATTTAATTGCAACAAGAAAAAAACGCTGTGGTTAATTTATTTCAGCGTGTTTGTGTTTGTACATTCAAAGGAGAAGAAGAAGTCAAACTAAATGTGTTTAATTACTCCGATATTGTACACTGTATATTTAGAGTATCATGATTATAGAAATTGAACTTATAGCATGAATTCGGGATAGTTGCGAACCAGAATATAACATTTCTGTAGACCAACAAGTCGATTCTTACGTTAAAAGGGAATTATAAAAGAATTTCTGGACGTAACATGTAGCTATTGAGAGGTAACCTGCTTCGACGTTTCTAAAAATTTGTTGTCATATTTTTCTCTTCATATCTAGGATACTTTTACAATTCCTAATGACCAAATGGTACATTGTTGAGAATCCTTCGATAGGTTGTTTAATGTGACGATAGTCAATGATCAATTTTTATATTATTAATACGTTTTCAAGATAGTACTCGGTATATGTAAAGATTCTAGAGTAACGTGTAGTCAATCCAATCCATTTATTATTCATAAATACTATGTATTTTTTAATTATAATCAAAATTGGGGAATTTTCTTTATGTGTCCTTATTATATAGTTCTAAATTAAAAAGAAAGAAGCTTAATAAAGATTTCCATATAGAGAAGAAAGCGAATGTAAAATAAAATGGTTAATTATAACTTGCCACTGTAATAATGTCACTATTATGGATGTTTTTCTTAATGATACATTTCGGTGGGTCCAGTAATTAAAGCAACTGGTTGTAAGACATACATTTCTAAAAGTATAATTTAGGACAGGAGAGAAAATGATTTCGACAATTCACTGCTAAACGTGTTAATTTATGAGCAATAATTTATGTAATTTTATTGTGTGTTGTGGGTACGATCGTTTCGCATTTTTATTTGTATGTGAAGCGTAAATAAAAAAATAAATTCCAAATAAAATAAACAGCGTGTAATTATGTTCAAATTAGCTTATGTTTTTTGTTATGGAAAAATAATAAAAGCCCCTGTAGTTTACATTGAGAGTTCGATCCTCTTTCTTTCGAAGAGAAAAAGATAATTTATCGTTTTAGGCGGACAACGTTTTGATGCTTTAACATGTAATTTATAAATGATTTTGTTTTATAATGCCTTTGTGTATCTTGAAGTCATCACAACGCAGAGCCGAAGCTGGACAGAAAAGTAGGCAGGCAATTTACCATATGATATGTTTGCTTAGAGGCAAGGCCTTTGAAGTGTCGAACGATATTAGTTTGGACGGACGAAACTAAAAAGGCATCTTGGCAAGGCAAAGAGGACAACGGGCCAACGCATGTCTGAGCCATTACGGCGGCTTTAGCGGCCTAACAATAAAACAAGCTGGCCCTATAATTAAGGGAAACTCATTTGTGTTGGCCTGACACCTTAAAGATAGGCATTTAGTCAGCCGTCAGCGGCGTCTTTGTAGCTGGCACCCCTCCTCACCCGCTGACGCGTTCGCCTACCTGTTCTGAAACAATCCAGCGGTTAACAAACTGCTTCGAAATAATAAAGAAGGCGGAGCGCTCTTTGTAGAGGCGATAGCGAGTAATGTGTCCCGCCCATTTCCGCGGGGAGGTCGTCGCGACACCGACGCTCGGCGTCCAAACAACCCCCTTCAAACCCAAAACATATCTCACTAAACAGAACTTAGCCCTTTTCTCTTATTTCAACTTACCCTTACGCAGATTTTTTTGCATCATGTACAAATTATTTTACAGTAAGTTTCCTCAAAAATCTATTTCTTGACGATACCTTGTAGAAGTCTGACCTTCAACCTTTTTTTGGAGATTTTCACCTCTTATCGGTGATTTGTTTTTTTTTTTTTAATTTAAAATAAGAATATCTGATTCTTCCATATGTAAGAAGTTATTTATAGCAATTTGAGATGTTAGGAAAAGTAGTTACGTGTTGTTGTGACCCACCTGAAAATGAGAAGAAAAACTTACATGTCTGTAGCGAGATGATTCCAACAACTACACACAACGTGGAATTTTGGTTGACGAGGTGCATCAGAAACTACAACGGGGTACCAACCGGTGGAGCCAGAACGGGCTTCGCAGGAGGTGAAATAAGTGCTCGGTGGAGTGTATTGCGCGGTTTTAAAGTGTCCTTACGCAATTCGATTAAATGGACACAAACAATCTAAAAATGATTAGTTAAAATTCATCGATTTTTAGTTAGAAAATGAAGAAAATCAATGGTTAACAGAAATACTAATTTAATTCAGAAATTTCTTTGGAAGACTTTAGTTCATTCTGAGGATACGAAGTTAGAAAGTTAGGTTAAGCGAAGGAAGATTTAATTTTATGTTTTATAATTATAATTTACTTGTTGTAAAAAATGTAAAACAAATATTTCTAATTTACTTACATTCCATTTTGGTAGACGCAAATCCGAAAATTTGTGGAAATACTTGTTCAAGCGAATAAACTATAGTAAATGGCCTACGGTCGTGGTCGCGTCGCTTATAGCAGGAATCAAATTACAGATTCATTTGCTTTTGCGTATAAATACCGGTGTAAAGCGCATAAGCGACACATTTGAGTTCGACTTTAAATCGAAGCTCTTTTTACGTTGTGCTTCTTAATTAAAACAAATTCACTTACCGTGTAAAAAATGTAAGCAAGTATTTCCAGTTTACTTAGATTCCATTTTGGTAGACGGAAATCAGAAAATTTGTGGAAATGCTTGTTCAAGTAAATAAACTATAGCAAATGGCTGCGGTCGTGGTTGATTCGCATATAGCGTAAAGCGTAAATCAAATTGCAGATTCATTTGTTTTTCCCTATAAATACCGGTGTAAAGCGCGTCAGCGACACTTTTGAGTTCGACCTTAAACCGAAGCTCTTTTTACGTTGTATTTCTTAGTGAAAATATTAAGATTGATATCACTTATCGTGTAAAAAATGTAAAACAAGTATTTACAATTTACGTACATTTCATTTTGGTAGACGGAAATCCGAAAATTTGTGGAAATACTTGTTCAAGCGAATAAACTATAGTAAATGGCCTACGGTCGTGATCGCGACGCTTATATCAGGAATCAAATTGCAGATTCATTTATTTTTCCCTATAAATACCGGTGTAAAGCGCGTTAGCGACACTTTTGAGTTCAACTTTAAACGCGAAGCTCTTTTTACGTTGTACTTCCTAATGAAAATATTAAGATTGACGTCACTTATCGTGTAAAAAATGTAAAACAATATTTATAATTTACTTTCATTCTATTTTGGCAGACGGAAATCCAAAAAATTTTGGAAATGCTTGTTCAAATGGCTGCGGTCGTGGTTGATTCACATATAGCGGAAATCAAACTGCAGATTCATTTGTTTTTCCATATAAATACCGGTGTAAAGCGCGTCAGCGACACTTTTGAGTTCGACTTTAAATGCGAAGCTCTTTTACGTTGTGCCTCTTAATGAAAATTTTAAGATTGAAATCACTTACCGTGTAAAAAAAATGTAAAACAAGTATTTACAATTTACTTACATTCTATTTTGACAGACGGAAATCCAAAAATTTGTGGAAATGCTTATTCAAATAAATAATCTACAAATGGTTGCGGTCGTGGTTGCTTCGCTTTTAGCAGGAATCAAATTTCGGATTAATTTGATTTTCCATATAAATACCGGTGTAAAGCGCGTCTGCGACACTCTTGTACTTCCTAATTAAAACGTTAAAATTTCAATCAATAAACTGGAAGCGTCACGCAAAATTAAATTGCAGATTCATGTGTTTTTTTTATATAAACACCGATGCAAAGCGTGTCCGCGACTTAAAACATGAAACGTGTAAATATTGAGAAAAAATTAAAGAGAACAAAAACAATTGGAATCAAAGGCTATTTATTTACTTTTCAATCAAATTAATTTATTTATGCGAAGGCGTCATTAAATAAAATCAAATCAAATTAAAAAAGGAAGGTCACTGCTGTGCAAACTCGTGACTTTATTTACTTACAAGTACAATTATCAGATTATAATAAACAAGGGCGGGGTGACGCCTTTGTGGTGGAAGCACAAGGCGTCACTTTAATGTTTTGTTATAATGTGATATGTATTTAAACAAAAACAATTGTAAAATAAATATTTCTAATTTACTTACATTTGATTTTGGTAGGCGGAAATCCGTGGAAATTGTGGAAATGCTTGCACAAGTAAATAAACTATAGCAAATTGAACGAATCTGATTTTTATTTTTTGGTTACGTTTATTTCAATTTTGTGGTATCATTTTGGATTTTTGGCTAACTTCTCCATACTTCTCCAACATTTTATTGAATGCATTACACTTAAATGTGATTCTTTGTTTGTTTCGTAATGGATTTCTGGATCATTTTTGAAAACTGCAATTTGCTATTGACAATTAAATTGCGACGAAAGATAATTTGATTAATAAAACTTCAACTGCAATACCCATCGTAACATAACAAAAAAATCACAATTAGTTACTCATTACATAGGTGAACGGAGATTAGCTGGAAGCATCGCGCAAAAACAAATTGCAGATTCATTTGTTTTTCCATATAAATACCGGAGCAAAGCGCGTCCGCGATTTAAAACGTGAAAGTTTACAATTTCTATCAGTAAATTAAACAGTAACAAGTGTAAACATTGAGAAGAAATTAAAGTGAACAAATAAAATAAAATAAAAATTGGGATTGGTTACTGTGCGAAAGCGCCATTAAATAAAAACAAATCAAATGAAAAAAGGAAGGTCACTGCTGTGCAAACTCGTGACTTTATCTACTTACAAGTAGAAGAAATTAAAGTGAACTTTATTATTTATTTACTAAATCAATCAAATTAATTTATTAAAAAAAAATAATAATTGGGGTTGGTTACTGTGCAAAGGTGTCATTTAATAAAATCAAATTAAATAAGTACCCAAGAACGAGGTTTGTTTATAATTTGGTACTCATTTAAACAAAAACAAAATAAATGAAATTAAAAAAAGAGAAGGACTAGAGAAAATTTTACTATGTGAATCAAGGCAATATCATATACCATGAGAATGAAAAAAGAATAAAAAATCAACAAAATTTAGCAATTATTATTGACTTCCAGCAAATAAAGAGGCGACAATTTTTGGTGCAAACGATAATACGTTGTCGATATCTTAACAAAATAAAATTTTGAGTGTTTTAATGAGCTAGTAGTCGTTAAGTATCCAAAACAGATAAATGAAATGTATTTTTTTGCCCGAATTATCGGTGTCATCTTTACACATGATGAATTATAAAATTAATAAATAAATAACTGGTACGACCAGTATACAAATGATATACGTACTTTGTATAAAAGAACAATTGTATTATTTCTATTCCATTTATAATCACCATATATCAGTTATAAATACTCCACGAGTAAATGCTGCGTTCTCATTTCATCTCCCAACTATAAACCGCAAAAGAAACAAAGAAAGATGATTCGAAAATATACATCCACAAGAAAATTATAATGTATGGCGTGTAGGTCGGTTTGAATGTTTTACGATAAACGAAACGAGTAAATTGGACTTCATTTTAATTATGCATGGTGTTGTTTCTGTTGGTAAGTTAATTTTACACAAAATTCTTAAGTATTTATTTGTTATGACTACCAATTTCATTTGAATAGCATTAATATTGAAATTAGAACGCATGCTAATACGTCTTCTAGGCAATTTTTAAAATTTTACGCTGCGGAGAATTTACTAAAACTATCCGAGGTGTAGCGATGGATTGTAATTAGATGGTCGAGCTGTGTTTGATATATATCCTGGGGCTCTCAATTGGTAGCTAGGTCCAGCAAGTTTGTCGGCTTGGTAAATAATCACAGAACTATGTATGCGGCTAAGTTGATCTCAAGAGATCAAACGCGCGAATAGGCTCAGTAAACAGCAATTAACTGGCAACTTAAACCGTCCTAATCATGGGCCTTAACTTGCTACTTTGGCTCATAATGGCAGACCAGCACTGTTTGTAGTGTCCGTCTCTGTATAAGAAAAAAAAAAGAATACAAGAATACACAATGTGCATCATCTTTCATAAACGTTTTTAGAGCACATTAAAATTCACAAAATTATCCACTGGGAACGTAAATGCATAACTCATTTTTAATTTGTAAATGAACAAATTATACCGACTGATTTTTTTAAACTTTTTATCAACTCTTGCCATGAAATTTGGACGGCATGGCATGCTTCAGTTGAAAATAACCTCAAGGAGTGCAGTTGCTTATACACTTCTGGACAAAATTAAGGGACCACCAAATAAACTTGAAGTAACTTTTCCAATTTACAAGATATTTTTAATAGACTTTTCACATGTCGTAAATTGATGTTTATTAAACATAATTCTAATAGTGTGCCATGAAACAATTAACAATAGCAAGGCATTTTCTACTAGGAAACGAAAAGTCAAAAAGGCTTTGTCGAAAGACTCCCATTCAACCGAAAGTGGCTGACTGATTTCTATGATGCCCAAATCAGGTCTGAACGTGTAATCAAATTGTCCGAACATATTTTCTTTCCGGTGTACTCGTTAGCAAATATATTTAAGAAATTGATGAGGTTTGAACTAAGCTTGTGTAAAGAAGCCTTCAGGTTCTCCATTACGTTATGATAATTCCATACCCATATTGTTTTTTGGTAGACCCTATTAATGAAGTCTTTGAAGTCGCTGAATTCAGGCAGCTTTTTCAACTCTTGGTAATCGCCGAAGATAATTGCGTAAAGTGTATCTACGTACGGTCTATAATCGTCGATGATATGTTTGGTGTCGTTTACGACGGTGTTCAAAATCGCTTCGATGAAATCACTCACTGATTCGACTAGTTCCAACAAGTGCAACTTTTCCAACCAACTTACTAAAGCACGGTAAATTTCGATCAGTTTTTTGGATTCCTCTAATCTCTGTATGTACTGTTGGATTGTATCAAACGTATCTGAAATTTATTGTCGTTATTATTTGATCGTAAAAATATGAAACGTTACTTACCCAAAACTATAATCTGGACGAACGCGAGTTTGTTTTCAAAATAAACCACGAAATCGTCCAACAAACTTAACAACGGTTCAAACAATTCTTCGCATTTTTAATGGCATTCATGTATTCTTCCAAATCATTCAGCAATTCAACCGCGAGGAGTTCCATGTCCTTAATTGATTTCCTCGCGTCGCTTATGCTTCTTTTCAAAAGTTCTTTGGCATTGTCTTTTAATTTTTGCACGTCTTCTAATTTATTGAGCGCCTGCTCGATTAGATCAAAAATGTAAACCACGGAGCCGTAAGTTTGTTCGAAGATTTCCAAAATGTTATCGTAGAAATCAGCAATCATTTGAAATATGGGATCAGTTAGGCTCTATTTGGTGGTCCGTTAATTTTGTCCAGAAGTATATTTCAGTTAAGCTAAGTCATGACGTCCAAATTTTTTAAAATCATCCAGTACTATCTACCAACACTATTCAAAAAATATTCATTTTACATAGAAAATTCTTTAGCCGAAAGTTAGTTTTGTAATGGAAAAGTCATATGAAATAATAAATATCTTGCCAACTAATTTCTGATGATGGGGATTTACGTTTTATACCAACAGGTGGTGGGTTTTTTGATTTGTGAACAAGGTATAGTTAATTTGGTCAGGTGTAACTCTGAAATTATTGAAAACCTTGCGCTTTATACAAGTTGATGTAAGTTATAGAAGGCGATGTAAATGAATATAACAAGATGAAAATGATTGTAATAATGAAAACTGTAAGTGGTAATAAAAAGAAATTTCGTTGTTTCTGTCATTAAATAATTGCAAAAATACAATACATATAAGGTAAGAGCAGAAAATAATTTCAAAATAATTAGAAAATTGCAGACTAAAAACGAACTTAACACTAGTATTATTTTATCAAATTCTCACTTTTAGCCTGCCTCGCTTTTTTGTATGCCATTCTAGGATAATAACAGATGTCCAGGTGCCAGGCATTATGACAGAATGATTATAAGTCGAGCAGACAAATTACACTATCTCTGGACCTATCGGTTGATTAGAGACAGCCTAAGTCTACTATAATATCCCTAGCTGTCCATCTTATCAGATAATAAACTTAATTGGTTGTACCTAATTTGTTTTAAAAAGTTTTTGTTTATTTAATTTGCAAAGGTAAACAAAAATCATGAACATTTACTATTCAGTCGAGTTAATTCTATAATTATTTTAATTACGATTCACCTGCAGAGCTGATGCGGCTAATCTAACAGACAGCTTACGCTTTATGTTTCAAGTAACTTTTAACATGTCCACGTGAATGTAAATTAATGAAAACATTTTAATTAATTTTCGTACCTACATAAAATTATGTCGGCAAATTATGTTACACATATTATTTTCTATACGTTAAAACAGGTGAAAAATGCACCGTCATAAATTCAATTTCACATCACTCATATCAATAGAAAGCAAAAAAGGGATCTCCAGAGTATCGTATTATCTTATATTTACATCTCATTTCTTATATTAACTTTTAACATAAGCAAAATCACCAAAACGAATTTTAAAATATTCTTAATTGTATTTCTTTTTTTGGTCCTTTTCAATTTTAATGCACCGGTTGGGTTTACAACAGAAGTATTTTATTTCGTTTTCACGTTTTGATTTACAAAAATCATAGATTATATCGTCGATTAGCTTACCAAGATAGATTATTATTATTTTAATTTTATAATAACGAAATCAAATTTATATTCTTTCTATAACTAGGTACATCACGTTTATTGTTTCTATTATAGTTACTATAGTTATAATATAAAATCAGATCAAATCTATGAACACAAAAAAACAAGTAATTAAAGTCGCGACATCTCACGGCTGATTTTTGAGCTAAAACGAAGAGATTGCAGTGGAGTCCTGGAGCTACACTTCTGCTGCTCGTAGAATCTATTGCAATCAAAACCGACTTGCAACAAATAAAATAGTTAAAGAAAACAGATTGTAAGCTTTAGGACCTATGAATTTTTTTAAATTTAAAAGTGGTATAAAAATGTGAAAATCATTTATTCGATTTTGTCGCCTGTGTCGTGATTAAATTTAAATTGTATAGAGCGTCGACCACAAATATTAGTTTAGCGTAACATATAAACGGCCCCTGCGATAATATATTACACAACATAACCAATAAATTGGAAGTGCTCTATTTGCGCAGTGGGCCATGCAAGATGAAGTGCAATATGGGCTTCACCGAGGGATACGCATTACGTGGGGGTTGGGAACTATTATATTTTAAAGAAAGCCCGTTACGCACTAGCGCCTAACATGACTGTTTGCCGCATTGGGTCATTTGTTGACGCAATTCGCCACTGTTCGCTATTGTATGGGATTCGTGACATCGATACAAAATAAATTACTATGTATTAAGGCAAACACGGTACAGTCATAAGTCACGTGTAAACAATCCAAAATTTTCGTACGTTAACAAAAAAATAACGCATTGAAATTAAATTTAAATACAACAATTCGTAAATTATTAAAAATTATCGTGCTTACATAAATTTGTTTAAACATCATACACAAAATTAAGGGACCACCAGTAAAATTCAAAGTAAATTTAAAACAAGATAACGAACTTTAATGAAACGAATAAATATATAAATCTAAGTGTTTCCTTATAGTTTAGTTGATTTAAGGGCTATTAAATTTAACAAACTTTAAAATACTTTAAATCTTTAAAATACCATTAGTCTTCTTCTGCACTTTCTATGCGACACCATTTGGAAATCGGTGAACTTAAATTATGAGTACCATAGTCTTACTCAGTTTAACATTTCTGCCAAAATTTGGGACACTTCGGAACCTAATCATCAATTTGGTGGCCACTTCATTTCAACCGATAGAATTTCCGTGGGCCTTTATTTACCCAACAAAACCATCACCGCAGAAGAACAGTATTTCATAAATTCCACACACGAATTCTATCTCTTGAGATTTGCTTGGAATAAAAACGATGCATTCGGAGTTAAAATAAGGTTCTTCAACGTAAGCGAAGACCATTCGATTAACGTAAATTCTCTGATCGATCTAGAACTTCCCTTCAGGACTTTCCAGTTATTCTACGACTTGAAAATTATTCAAACCTCAAATATTTTCACTCATTTTATTTTCAAATGGGGCCAGGATAAGCGCGAGTGAAATAAACTGGAGAAGTAAATTCATCGAAAACGAACTCGAATCAAAATTATCCTCGACTGCCCTGGATCACGATATAACTTTAATAATCGACTTTTGCAAATTAAACACGATCCCGTCTGTATTTAAACTGCAGCTCAACTACTCATCTGATTTAGAAAAATTGATTGAATTCGAGGTGTTTTATGACAAAGTTTTAGTGGATGATATTGTTACGGTTGAGCGAAACTTTTTGATTTGAACAACCCGCGTCAAAAATAAATTACGCGGTGAATTCAAAGACGATATGCATGAAAGAGTCTGCAAATCTCACTGTTTTCTTGCACCACACGGATTATATTTTGAATAAACCAGAGAGTATTAAAGTCAGCTTGGAAATTGGCCACTCGAATTTCGAAATAGCCGGTTTGATCGAAACCAAAAGGAATAATTTAAATATTTTCACCAAGTCTAACATCGGAACGTATTACAAAGGATTAGAAATTGAAATGAAGGTCAACGATAAAGAACCTCTTAATTTGAATTACGTCTATAATTTCAAAGAATCTCGCCTTCTTTCATGGTGGTCATGAAGTATGGGAAAGATCGGAGGTATCGCATGTATACAGGACTGCCTTCTAAGAGACAAATAAAAGCAGAATTGGCGCATAGCATTTACGGAAACGTATACATCGATGGCTTATTTACCCTGAAATTAAATACCTCCTCACTTCTTTGGATGAAAATACTGTGGACGGATAGCCTGATAGAACAGTTTTCGAAAGCTATTATTTCCGAGTACAGTGACTTGAAATACGTCGTCGAAGCCACAGGACGACAACTCATCGATGTTGTTGATAGAGATTTCGGGAAAACTTTCGTGAAAGACACCCGCGAACTTAGAAACAAAATAACGACCTACGGATCCATACAAAAGAAAGAAATTATCAAAGATTTCAACAACTTTATTCAAGGAATAAAAGAGATTTGTGATCGAGAGAATACTCTTTTCTGTCGCGTGTTGGAAGAAATGAAGACATTTCGTACGTGCTTATTTTTAAAGTTTAACAAAATTCAAAGCTTCTTCTTAACTACACTTCTGGACAACATTAAGGGACCACCAGTAAAATTCAAAATAAATTTAAAACAAGATAACGAAATTTAAGGAAACGAATTAATATAAAAATCTAAGTGTTTCCTTACAGTTTAGTTGATTTAAGGGCTGTTAAATTTAACAAACTTTAAAATACTTTTTAAATCTTTAAAATACCATTGGTCTTCTCATGAATTTATATCCGAATTTGTGATAAGTTAACAAAACTAAAATTATTAATAGCGTGTATGCCCTCCTCTTATAGCGATACACGCTGCTAATCTTCTTGGCATGCTTCAGATTAAGTTTCGTATCTGTTCCCATTCTTGAACAAACATCTCAGAGAGCTCATCAAGTGTTACTGGTGGTCTCGGTGCGTTTTTAATTTTGTTGCCCAATTGATCCCAGAGATGCTCAATAGGTTTGAGATCAGGGCTTTTGGCAGGCCACTCCAAACTTTGGATATTTGCATCTCTCAACGTACCTGTGACAATGTTAGCTGTATGAGGTTTGGCATTGTCTTGTATAAAAATGAATCTATTGCCGAAATTTTCGGCAAATGGTTGAACATGGGGGTACAATAATCTCGTCTCTATATCTTCTTGCTGTAAGCGACCCATTTCTTATCAAAACCAATTCTGTAGGACCATTAAATTGTATGCCACTCCAAACCATTACAGACCCCTCCACCAAATTTGTCAAATTCTCGAATGGTACGTGGTGCAAATCGCTCGCCTGGCACACTATTTGAATTGTGTTTAATAAACTTGTAAATTGGAAAAGTTATTTCAAGTTTATTTGGTGGTCCCTTAATTTTGTCTAGAAGTGTACAATTTATTACAATTACGCAGAAGTGGCTTAAATTATGTAGGTGAAGAAAGATTTTTAATTTTGTTAAAACAAACTACACGCACACATTTTTTCAATGTTTAAAATTCCAGGAAAAAATATAACGTTCTTAAAAGCCTAACTGATCCCATATTTCAAATGATTGCTGACTTCTACGATAACATTTTGGAAATCTGCGAACAAACATACGGCTCCGTGGTTTACATTTTTGATCAAATCGAGCAGGCGCTCAATAAATTAGAAGATGTGCAAAAACTAAAAGACAATGCCAAAGAACTTTTGAAAAGAAGCATAAGCGACGCAAGAAAATCAATTAAGGACATGGAACTTCTCGCGGTTGAATTGCTGAATGATTTGGAAGAATACATGAATGCCATTAAAAATAAATGCGAAGAATTGTTTGAACCGTTGTTAAGTTTGTTGGACGATTTCGTGGCTTATTTTGAAAACAAACTCGCGTTCGTCCAGATTATAGTTTTGGGTAAGTAACGTTTCATATTTTTACGATCAAATAATAACGACAATAAATTTCAGATACGTTTGATACAATCCAACAGTACATACAGAGATTAGAGGAAACCAAAAAACTGATCGAAATTTACCGTGCTTTAGTAAGTTGGTTGGAAAAGTTGCACTTGTTGGAACTAGTCGAATCAGTGAGCGATTTCATCGAAGCGATTTTGAACACCGTCGTAAACGACACCAAACATATCATCGACGATTATCGACCGTACGTAGATACACTTTACGCAACTATCTTCGGCGATTACCAAGAGTTGAAAAAGCTGCCTGAATTCAGCAACTTCAAAGACTTCATTAATAGGGTCTACCAAAAAACGATATGGGTATAGAATTATCATAACGTAATGGAGAACCTGAAGGCTTACTTACACAAGCTTAGTTCGAACCTCATCAATTTCTTCAATATATTTGCTAACGAGTACACCGGAAAGAAAATATGTTCGGACAATTTGATTACACGTTCAGACCTGATTTGGGCATCATCGAAATCAGTCAGCCACATCCGGTTGAATGGGAGTCTTTCGACAAAGCCTTTTGTTGACTTTTCGTTTCTTAGTAGAGAATGCTATTGTTAATTGTTTCATGGCACACTATTTGAATTATGTTTAATAAACATCAATTAATGAAAATCAATGTGAAAATAGTTATTTCAAGATTATTTGGTGGTCTCTTAATTTTGTCCAGAAGTGTATATACTTTTTAACTCTGTAATGCATGAATTTATTTCATTCTGGTTTCATTGACTTGCAAATTTATGTTTCGTTGGTTATCGACATTATATGTCTTTAATTCCAAGCCATTTACTGCAATCTGCAGCTCTTGTTGTTGCGTTGAAATTATTGAGTGGAAGAAGTTGCTTCCGTTATAAATGCGACAACAGCTCGCAGATTTTTTAAATACGTGGATGTTTTATGTGAATTTTTACGTTTTATATTTAATATTTAGAAACGTAATGTTTTCGCATCAAAAGCGACTTGGTTTGATGCTTTTAATATACCATACAAAATTAAATCGTGCCAACAATGTTTCACAACAGCCCTCTAACATTAAATCGGATGACAGAAGTTTATTGAAATAAAGTTTTGCTGACTGGAGAGAACTTTGCGACCGTGTTTAACAACCCGTGTAAGATAAAGCACCCAAATTATTCGAGATAGTAACAAATATTTTACATCGATATTAAAATCTGAACCGGGAAACTTTCGACTTATATTAATGTCTTTGATTACCTCTCGCTGGAATGAAATTTTTATTATTCAGATGTTCGCAGTAAGCAAATAGATATAATTTATATTATGGAATTGAATTAAAAATATCAAAAGTGGTTTCAACAAAAGTTGCTCTAATTTAATTCAATCGGATATTGTCTTAACTTATAATCAGAGAGCGGCCAGTTTTAGGTAAATTTAGTTAAAAGTAATTTGATTATTTATTATAAGTACAAGTTAAAACCTAAGGTCATCCGCTCTTTGTTGATAACCATTTAAAGTGTCAGTAACTTTTTAAATCACGTTACTAGAAATCTGAAATTTGAATTCGACTACAAATGAAGAGTCTTGTTTATAAAACTTATTATTAGTGAGTGTTGTTATTTGTTTGGAACAGTTTCTGTGTCGGTGCTATTAGCATAACAATCCAAGGTTGCTTCAAAGATCTATCGAGTTCAAGTTGCATCAAGGCATTCAAGAACGCGGTCTTACCCTCGAAGGTAAATTACGTGGCTGTGTTTGTAAAGAAAAAGATTGCAAAAATATTTCAGACAAAACTATTTATTACAACACTACCAGCAAAAATTTTAATTAAAACATAATAATTGTTATATTACAGAATAATTGTATAATTTAATCAAAGCGATAATTTAACTCCGCTCATTTGTTGATAACCTGACATGGTATTATTGCTGGTCACGAAACGTACGATTTGTACTGTGTTTTATTTAAAGCGTTTTTTATATTATTTACACAGTCTATGATTATATATAATTAACTGTAATTATCTTTTACATGCAAATAATAAATTAATAGTTATAACTTATTATTTGAATGGTTATCATTTGATTTCCTCTGATATTTTTTGATAATCTAAATTTATTTTCTATGAAATAATATTACATGTATAGTTGTGAACAGTTAAAAGAGAACAAAAATAATAAGACTCTATTATGCATTATGCGAATTTCTGTGCGTTCTTTTTTAATTGTCGACGAGTGTACACCTATACCAAAATTAGAAGCTACAAAGTTAATAACAAAAAAAAAAATAGACATGACCGATTGAAGCATTATTTGTTTCTGCGGGAATTAGGGGGTGTTTCGAGAAAGAGAAAGGCTATATAGTAGAGAATTGGGGCTATCAAACATTGGAAAAAGCTAACTTACCGTAACGGTAGGTACACATAGTCGCTAATGCAATCTTTATGTTCCTCTAATAGAAACAGTGACGCGGCCGGCAATCTAAAATGTAAAAGTGGGATTGTGAACCACCCCAACGTAAAAACAACAACGACTAAGCACATTCTAACCATTGAAATGTTTTCAATTTTTATGTACGCGAAATTTTAATTGTAACCTTAAAAGCTTACGATTTATTTTATTAAATGCTAATACAATTTTACTATTGTAGCAAATACAATGGCCCTCTTTCGGAAAAGAAAACGTTTTACTGTTTTCGATGCATAGATTAAATGAAATTCTCAACTCAAAATATTTTCGTTCTAAACAATTACAACAAGCCAAAACCAATTTACTTTAACGAATCCAGATTTCAAAAATTATGTTAATATTTCCGAAGATTTTTCCTGCTTTTTTACTTAATATTAATTATGTTTAATAACAAGTACAATTTTACATGGGTGTATCTACGTTTTTCATTAATAAAAACAAAATTACTTTATCTAATCAAATTCGTATCTTTCAAGGTCTACGAGGATCAAGCTGAATTTATTGAGAATAAAAAAAAAATAAATATGCTCGAAGTAATTCCTTTCAGCAAAGATACACTTGACTATTCTTTCTTTCCATTGCTCAAAAGCTCTGCGACATCAATCTCTTCCTATGATGAACTGATGTACTAAATTTTTATTTAAGAAATTTCCGTGTTAATTTTGAATCACTATTTACATTTGAACCTGTTTCTGAATCGGAAGTAACTAAAATTTTGCTGAGCATAAAATCCAATAGTATAGATGATGATGGTCTTAATATAAAGATAATCGATATTTGCTGTCCATTTTTAATTCCTTACATTACTTTCATTATTAATTTTTGTTTGCAAACTAGTTCTTTTCCGTCTTTGTGGAAAACAGCACAGGTTCATCCATTACCTAAAATAAATAATCCTGAAGAACTAAAAGATCTCCGTCCTATTAGTATATTGCCTTGCCTTTCTAAAATACTGGAAAAAGTTATGTACAGACAAATCAGTAACCATTTGAAATTATATAATATTTTACCGTTGCATCAGTCTGGGTTTCGCTCTGGGATACAGTTGGATGACCACTATGTGTGACATTACTGATGAGACTTTTAGAAATATGGAACTTAATAAACTTACTGCCTTAGTACTACTTGATTTTTCTCGCGCATTTGACACTATCAATCATTCACTACTCGCAGCCATTTTGAAGTACGTTGGATTAAGTCATAGTGCTGTGCTATTATTCGACAATTATTTGAGTGGTAGGCTACAAAAAGTTGTGCTCAATCAGTCTGTATCCAATTCTTTAGAGTTGACGCAGGAGTTCCACAAGGATCTATCCTTGGTCCTTTACTTTTCAATATCTATACCCGCAATCTGACAAGCGTGTTACAGCATTGTAAAAGCCATCGATATGCAGACGATAGTCAGTTGTATTATTCTTTTTGCCACAATGATATTTCAACTACTATTTCTAACATTAATGATGATATTGCTAAACTAATAGAATTTTCTACAAAGCACTCTTTAGTCATTAATCCGACTAAGTCATCTGTAATTTTATTTGGTAAAACAATAGACCGTGAACGAGCAAGAAATAAATTTACGACTCTCTTGGTGGGTAGGTACTTTGAAAAACGTAAGTTTCGTCACCAGTCACTATTTTGGAAAAAAATTGGTGTCCGCCATTATTTAAGAAATTTAAAGTTTCATGGCAAATTCTTACACGCTCTGCTTTTTGGAAGTCAGAAAGGTGATGGGGCAGAGAAAACGACTAACCAATTTTTAAATGCTGGTGATCGTGCATGATTGTTCTAACAGCTGAGGATCCAATCTTGAGTTGATGCTCTATTACTGTTTAAGTGGCTTTATTGTCTTCTTCAATTATTTTTTTAACAGCAGCAATGTTTTTGTCGGGAACAACCGTAGGAGGACGCCCTGCTCCTTTTTGATGTTGAACAGAATTCCTTTCGCGTTCAAATTCCTTATACCATCGGTAAATTGTAGCCAAGGAAGGTGCTTGTTCACTAAAAGCCGAATCTAATTTTTTTTTGCACTCATAAGCGCTTAAACCTTTTTTAAAATCATAATAAATCATGATTCGAAAATGCTCTCTGGTTAATTCCATTTTTTTACTTGTAATATCACTTTAAAAAATTAGTAACTTCTAACGAACGTAACTTCAACAACTAAACTTCAAATGACAGATAAAGAGTCGCTCTAAATAACACTGTATGCTTTATTTATCACGGCCTACTAGATTTTCTTATTCTCAATAAATTCAGCTTTACCCTCGTATATCTACGTAAAGAGAGATGGTAGAAAAATTTTCTTTATATTTTTAAGAATAAATGATTCTAAAGATCACTCAAGTGACGGTGCAGGTCCTTTTGAATCACTCTGTATACAAGTGTTATGGATTATTTTATAAAGCTTAGTACAGACGCAACTATCAATCTCTATTCGTTTTCAATTATTTGTACAGCGGAAACGTTTTTCTTTTTATTTATGAAAAAATAAATAACTCAGCTTCGTTCTATAAATATGAATCTAATAGGAAAGATATGTGTACGGTTTATTAATTTGAAATAAAAGATTCATTAGAAATAGTGGCATTGATATAAAAACCACATACATTTTTTTTTGATTACTCGTCGATTATTTTTTATTAAATAAATTTGTTTTGGTGGTTGATGAAGTATGTATTTATTAATTCCTATCCTTGAGAGAAATCCACAGTTATCGCATGTTTCTAAAATCAAATTATCTGCCTACTGAAAAATTATTTAAAATAGTCAGTGGCTACATTTTTCATTTCATTGATGGAACAAAACTAATGTCAACCTTGTCTGATATTTCGTTAAGAAGACTTGTCATTATATAAATTGGTGATCGTTTTAGTAAATTGGTACGGGATTTAGGACGCTTTAGGACATAATTTGATCTGGTATTTACTGATATTCTTCTTGGATCGCATTATTAAGTAGCTTGCGCACATTGACTAATGAGGAAACAATTCTCCTGGTCTCTAAACTATCATAATTGAAACAATTGTAATAGTTCATTATAGTTGGTAGATGAAGGGAAAACACCAGTCCCCTTAAAGATCATGTATTTAAATTTTTTTTTTTAATATTTTCCCTGTTAACTGTAATATGGAAACCATACCAAGGAGGCGTACTCAAGGTCTGACCTCACCATTCCTAAATACAATGTTTCCAGAGCCTTAAGATTAGTAAAATCACGACAAGTACGAATTATAAATCCTAACATTTTTAGACCTCTGGTAACGGTCTGCCTAATATGTAACTCAAAAGTGAATTTACAATCAAATCACACCCCTAAATCCTTGATTTAAATACCCTTTTCGCTAAGGTTGACATGAGTTGATAGTCGAATAAAACCACGTTCCTTCTTTTGGTATATTACATTTATTTACATTGATCCTTAGTTTATTAAGTTTGCACAATTGTTCAAACCTGACAAGTTGGTCTTGTAAGAATTGATAGTCACCTCTATTCTCTATGGATTTAAATATTTCTGCATCATCAGCGAACAATAAAATATCCCTATTGGTTACATCAGGTAAATCGTTAACGAAAATCACAAACAACGAGGGGCCGAGATTCGAACTCTGTGATACACCCGAAGATGGTACATGAGGAGGCGATTAAAAATCGTTAATGGCTACAAATGATTACCTATTCCTCAAATAGCACTCCATTAATGCGACTAACTTTTGACAAAAGCCTAATGTTAACAATTTCCGAAGGAGAATTTCGTGATCTACACAGTCAAATGTTTTTTCAAAGTCTGTATGTATGACATCAACTTGCCCTGTTTTGTCCAAATGTTTGGCTACCAACTGGGAGAAATGACATAAGTTAATAACCTGCTCTAATCCATGCTGATGGGGTCTAATAAGATTCTCAACAGCCGAATACATATTCGAATAAATAACCATTTCAAACGCTTTTGCAAAATTGTTAAGAATTGCTACTGAACGATAATTACTAATATTAGACACGTCGCCCTTTTTATGAATAGGAATGACTTTCGACTGTTTCCAAAGGGTTGCAGTTTTGAGGCACAAATTAAAAATTAGTCGGGTCATGATTTTTGTGAATGGGTATTATTGTTGAGAATTTTAAAGTATCTGGAAATTGAGTTAGAGAATAGGAGAGATTAATTAATTCACTTAAGATAGGGGAAAATATGGTAATAATAATATGGTATAATACGTGCAGGGCCGTACAAAATAATTTTAGAATGATTAAAATAATGTAAATTGTAACATGCAAGTTTTAAAATGCGAATAATACAACTTTACATCATTTTAAGCATTGTAAAACGAGTATAATACGACTGTCGACTAAAAAAGTTAGATTAGGATAAAATACGCTATAATACACGCAGGGCTGTACAAAATAATTTAAAATATCGTATATTTAGATCACTATAGGTGGCCAATGAATCGGATCTTTATTATTACCGACTAAGAGAGATACTCTTTGTTAAATTAAAATTCACGTATCTCAGTTATTTGATATTTTTTGAATATGGTGTACATAACTAACATTCCATTTTCATTCGTACACGATGATAAAATACAGGGTGATCCGTTTGAAAAAAGTTTGTAATGAAAGATATCTTCACATTGAATGTTTTTCTGTTTTCATATTTGTAATCAGCGAAAAAAATCAAATAAATCTATCTAATTTGATCGACTTTGTAGCTCTAAAAATAAGAAAGTTTGCAATGGTGGATTGTGGATTTTTCTTGATTTTGTCTTAAAAGCTTTAAATACAGGTTGATTAATAACAGATGTAAGTAGACTTCAAAAACAGAAGCACATTTCAAATGAAAATGAAGAAAAGAATGTCGATGATGGTCACTACGTTGCTGGTCTCTTCTTCGACCTAACCCGTGCCTTTGATTGTCTCAATATTGATTTCATCGGCGCTAAATTATATAATATAGGCATAAGAGGTAATGTATTAAATTTGTTCCTGCCATATTTAAACGCCCGTAAACTTTGTGTTAAAATTGGCAGTCACTGTTCATCTGAATATGATGTAGATTATGGATTTCCTCAGGGGTCCGTGCTGGGATCCCTTATCTTTTTGTTATATATTAACGACGTCGTTGAATTTGTTAATACTGATCATTTCACCATATTAGCTGACGACACATCTATGGCAGTCTCTGCACGGTCTCCTTCGAGCTAAAGTAGCTGACGTCTCAAGAATACACTTATTCTTAATCTTAGTAAAATGTGCATTTTACAATTTCACAATAGAAAGAATCCCGGCGACATAGTGTATAATGTAAATGGCACATTCTCTGCTGCCAAACTCTCCACTAAACTCCTCGGCATTTCTATCGATGATCAGCTTAACTGGCAAGAACAAATTAATAAGGTGTGCAAGCATCTGAATAGAACTTATTTTGCCATTTTACATTTAAAAACCGCTATTAACAACGATCAGCTGGTCGCCATATACTATGCTTTGGGGTACAGCTATTTAACTTACAATGTAATTCTTTGGGGTAATGCGACTAACTGCTCGAAAGTTTTCATTGCCCAAAAGAAATTGGTTCGCCTGGTATTTAATTTGAAGCCCAGGCAATCATGCAGAGACACATTCAGAAAACACAGATTGTTGACGTTGACTGCAATTTACATATATAAATGCTTACAATTTGTTAAAGCTCACAGTGGTAGATACGTGAATTTTAATTCTTTACTAATTCTCATTTTCATGATTACAACACGAGATCAAAAAACTCATTCTCTTTTCCCGGTCATAACTCCACCAAATTTGAAAAATCTCCTAGCTTTATGGGCAGGAGGTTTTTCAACTAATTGCCCGGTTCGTTGCAAACTGCTGATTCCTTAACTTTTAAACACACAATTAAGAAAATACTTTTAGACAAAGCCTATTACTCAGTCGCCGAATTTCTAACTGATAAGGTACCCTGACTTTTTTTTTAATTTTAGTGTTTTACAACATTTAGTATTTATGATTCCCTTAGTTTATCATCATCATGACGTGTACATCCACTCTTGTATGTGCTAAAATTGAAAGTGGATTAAAAAAAATTGTCTTGTGATGGATACGTGTTGAAAAAAGAATATTCTTGTCAGTTTTATGTATCTTAAATATGTGCTTAATGACAAAAAGGTATCTTGCTGAATTTCAGCTCTTTTGTATCATAATATTGCGTGACAAATTACATAATAATGGTACTTTAGTATTTATGGTTTTGGTTCGAGATGTTATCTGTAAAGTATCCCGAAAGAGTAAAATTAAAAATCGGCACTTGCGGATAAATTGAATGCGCGTGAATGATATTTAAAATGATTAAATTCTTAGAAACTGTTGCCCTTAATATACGTACGTATGATTTTGAAAGCTTCTCGGAATAGATCGAAAGATGCTGATGCCGCCGCTTTTACAGTTCTTGATGACAGAGTATGTAAACTGCGTTCTAATTAAAACTAATAGCTACAAAGGCATCCTACTAAAGGTACTTTTAAATGTATTTTGTTTTTTTTTTTATTTATTTTTTATGTTGTCGTTCCACAAGTTTT
Source organism: Serrognathus titanus (assembly GCA_039766575.1). NCBI lineage: Eukaryota > Metazoa > Arthropoda > Insecta > Coleoptera > Lucanidae > Serrognathus > Serrognathus titanus. The sequence continues at coordinate 3,823,831 of CM077916.1, read as the reverse complement.
TGCAACATCTATACCGAGGCGTATATAAATCAATTAATTATGGACGATTGAGTATAAGGAGTGGCTGCGATAAAGAAAGCAGTTTAAAAGTGTTAACTTCTTGCGCGAGGTAAGCGATAGACAATAGAGGATATTATCCGACCATCGCCGACTAGTTAATAGATAAACTGGATATTTTCATGCTCAATCACCGGCCGATACGATCAGCCGTGTGCATTGTTATGCCGACATGGACTCTGCCTCTTCAAATTTCATGCGACATTAAGTCAAAATAGTGTTATCCATCAGATATATATTGTGGCGGGCGCAACGCCTCCGGCTTTACAATCACATCCACAATACACTTACAACGCTTTGTCGTCAGCTCGTATTCTCCTATAATAAAAGATTATTTGTCGGCGACTCGTATTATATTATTATTATTATTATTGTTATTTCTGTTATTGAAATTGAACTTACCATAATGTATTTCAAATAAATAATATTTTTTATTACTAGTCTATAATTTGTAATTTATCTACATCTATCTCCAACTATTAAAAAAAAAAACTGTGTAACTTTCAGTTTAAATCAAAACTGTTTACAGTTTGATCATCATAAAGCAATTAATTTACTGAAGTTTCTAACTGAAATAACACAATAACGTAAAATTTTCTTAATTAATTAATTTTTTAAATAGAATTTAATGTATGTAGGTATATAAACAGGAGTAACAAAGGCGGAATAATAAATCATAAAAAAAATTAATTGTTTTAGAAAATCAATTAATATGGTGATACAGTTCTGTTCCTTTGTGAACAGGAAAGGCGATCAATGGAGACTCATTATTCTTTGAGAATTTATAATGCTTCTTTCTCCGTAGATCTATATATACATTAATGGCCTCCGTATAATGACAAGTAAATTCTTTCCGCAGTTTGGTTATTCAGGAGGTCTACCATTCAAAGTTTTCATTTTATTTCAAGCCTAATGAAATTACTTTATCGTTATTTATCACTCGCCGACGTTTTACTACAACTTTTAAAATTATTGAGTAATTTATTACGTTCTATTTAAAGCAAAATCATCGTAAATTATGAAAACTTTAGCAACAACGAATTAATGTTCATATACAAACGTCAATAAGAATTTAAAAAAAAAAACTTTCCCTTGAGCTCGCAAGTCAAGTGCGTTTAAAATATGCATGTGCATAACAAGGATATTCTATTCTGCGAAAAGCTTCTTGTAGGAATATGTTCTGAGCTAAGTCGTCTGTTATTATTTCCGACGGTCTAAATACTGTATAATATTATTGATGGTTACATACATAATTACTGTAAGCCTTCTGAAACAATTGCATATTTAAAATAAAAAAAATCGTCGTGTTTTTAGCACGTTTCAATATTTTTCTCGAAATTTGTTTAAGATTCTATTCAACGATACCCTGTTTCCGTTTGAAATGTCACAGTCGTTGCACCCACTTTCGGTTGGCTTTGATCTTTTGTTATTAATTTCCTATTTCAATATGACCTCTTTAATCCGAACATGCCCTAATCCTAACCTCCAGCGGAAATTCGAGGCCATAAACCGAACAACGCCTTCTTAATTCAAACAGCGAAGTGATTTCTGCTACATAAATGGGGGAATCCCTTGGTTTCTAAGAATTCCTCTGTTTAATGGTCATTGTTCAATCGATCGTTGATCGCTACAGAATTTAGTTTGCATTGCAATTTAGAGCAGAGATGACGACTAAAAGGAAACACGTTACCTTATCAACAAATGAAAAGTTTAAGAGTTTAGGGGCGGGTTTATCGGTTGTTAATTTGTGATCTGAAAATAAAGAACTTTTTATTGAAATTCGTAGATAGTTAGGAAAATGGACATGTTCTAAAATTCGGATTAACCAGTGCAATTATTAGTTCGAATTGCAGATTGTTACACCGGAAGTAACTGGAAGCTAATTTTATTTTATTTGAATAGTTCACTTTCACTTCGTAAATATCCAACCTCTACCTAAAGTTCTAATGAACGGTTTACGTGAATAACCCTGTATATTTTTCGAAATTAAAGAAAAATATTTCAGAATTATTTAAACATTCTTAATTAGGTGTGCTTTGCTTTTTATATTTCTGTTAGTTAAGAAAAGCTAATATTTTGTTATAAAAATAACTAAAAACGTAACGGTGATTCGAGACAAAACGTAGTTATAGTAATGATGTGCAAAAGCCGTCTCTGGAGGTTCTAAATTGGCTTTTTAACCCACGGCCTGGAGCAGTTAAGACTCCTGTCCTCCACGATTTCTTCTGTTGGGATGCGCCGCTCCTTTAATCAACACCTTGACCCGTGTTTTACAAATTCCTTCTCAGCTCTGGGTGATTTATTACAAGTTCTTCTATTGGCCAGCACAGCGGGAACCAGGTAAATGTACCCATCCAGTCATTTATAAAGGGCGGCCAGGTGCGATCCAAAGAACTGGAAAAGAGCCGACACCACTATATCCTAGGGATGCGACCCTAACCGTAACAAATTTATTAATTCCATCACACGAATATCAAAATATCCTGAATTTATTAATCGTGCTCGCAAAAAGAACTAAATTAACATATCTGTGGTTATTTAAGATAAATCATTCGACAAAAAATATTTAAAATTCTATTTTCTTCTTAAGAATATCATCAGGAATCATTGACCTGTTAAATTATTAATATGTTGTAGTTACTGAATTAGTAGTGTTTCTAGTATTTACATAAATAGACAACTCAACAAAGAAACTGATTTGTATGTGTGATAATAGACTAAACATCTAATTAAGTTACAATATTAAAATACAGTAAATTAATCTAAGAGCTGTAAATTTTAACAAACAAAAATCTGGTTTAATTGTAAATAGTTTAGCAAAACGAACTCAAAGCGTGTTTTAAACTTGTAATTGTCGTAAAGATGAAAATATTTCTTTTATTTCAATGAGGTTTAGTTTCTTGGACGAATACATTTGGTAGACAGTGTGCTTATCATTCAGAGCATAAAGTTTCTTTTGTGTCCAGTTCAAAAAAGTTTTCTTTATATAAATTAGTAAATTGGGATTTGTAAATAACTACGTACACACGTAGATCTGAAAATCGAATTTTCATGATAAAACTTATAAGGTAAACGATGGTCGTATTTTATGGTAGCGGCATCGAAGCTTTAACGCAAATAATTAAACACCTTTTTACGCATTATTATAAAAACATAATCGCGTTTTAAATGATTGCTTAGACCGTCGAGTTTCAATTAAATTTTGATTCGTCTTGGTCCTTGTTCAAAAATTGCCGTTTAGTTTGCAGTATTAAGGTTGCGCTCGGCGCAGGACCGGCATTCACCAGATTGTAACTGTTCTTTCTTATTATTATTCTTTACTGCCGCACAATGACTATTCATCCGAAGCATACATTCCTTCCAGTGAATTTTAATTGTTCGTCTTAAAAATTGATTTAAGCCTTTAATTATTTTTTTTATTCAACAATTTTAATAATTTGTTTACACGTTAATAAAGAGAATTTTAAATTGATATTTTACACGTACAATTAACTTTCATTAACATGCTTCGTTGTTTAATTAGGAAGTCAATAGAAGAAAGAGAAAGGTGAAATAAGAAAAGTGTACGTGAATATTTTCTGATTTTGAATATCAGAATATTTTCCGTCCACTCATATACGTAGTTTATTTAATTTGAAAGCAGTTTAAACCTTTTAGCTAGCTTATGTAGCTTTCGAGACTACTTGAAAGCAAATACGAATAAAATTACCGAATTTATCGAGAGTGTAATAAAATTCGAAATATATAAAGAAAGTAATATAAAAACTGTAGTTTTAATTCTTATATACGGCAGACAAGCGTAATAAGTTTTGAATTATATTTAAAATTGGACAGTTTTTAAATTATACAACTTTAAAATATGCTACCATATTTGTTTTACTAATTTTATTTTGCATATGTAATGAAGCCGCTTTCCGTGCAATCGCAATCACGCAACATGTGTAAATAAAGGTGTTCGTTGTTGGGTAGATTTATTTTCTTCGTATAAGTCCATATTTACGCGGTGTTTTTGCATACAGTAAATTCATACGAAATTGCAGCGGATATTGTCCCAGACGCAAATAAATTCAAATTTATTTATAGTGAAACGGTGAAAACGAACAGTGTTTGTTTACACTTCTATATTCTATTGTGATATATTACATTCTCTAATATTCATTTATATATATACACACAAGTGACCTTTTGTAATTTAAATTCTAACCACACCTTTAAACTTAGACTGCAGTGAAATATTCGACTTGTAACGTGATTTATTTATGATTATTTCAGTTATTGTTGCATACACTGTGAAAATTGTCTCTGAAGATCACAAATTTTCCATTTTATAATCAAATCCTTTTGTTTTGCTTTAATTATGAACACCCTCTGGTAAAAAAATGCTATTTGTTTAACACTGTTGACATTCAACATCTGTTACATACTAGTATGTCATGTTGTATGTGTATTAAAAGAAATCCGTAGAAATTTCTCGATTTGGAAATGATAGACTTAGACAGAGTGCTGCTAAAATCCACGTATTGTAAAAGTAGAATTCGTCTAAATAAAACGTAACAATGTTTGCGTGCACGTCACACTTCGTTCCAATTATACTAAACGCCGACCTGAAGGCTGAAAATTAAAAGTTTTAAATTCTGAGGTGAATAGCTTTAGGGTTGTTTGCGTTATCCGATATTTAACTTAAATACTTGTATCTGTATATATGTTTTGTGGCCGTTCATAAACACAATTAGAAAAGAATCAAGAAAGAGTGACGGAAACGAAAAAAGAACGAAAAAATAAGTCGGACCTATTATTGCTGGAAGAATACAACACTTAACAGTTGGACTTTTGTAATGCTATTATTCTTAGATATGTTATAGTCATTCATACCATTGTTGTATGGCGTTCAGTCTGCCACAATATGAACTGCTCCTCTAAAACACGCAGTGCCGTATCTTTAAAATTTCCAATAAATTCTAAATTACACTGTTACGTAACGCCTTTCGGGTACGTAAAATACACAAAAACAATTCTCCTTTCTTTTACGTGTTTCATTCAATTATGTCAGGTAAGTTTTAAAATTAATAAAACGTTCTTGGTCTCCTCTCGGCACGTGCTTATATTTCTGACAACGTCCCTGTCTAGGTCGGCATGTCAAACACCTCGGTCCACAAGGGGGTCGCATTGTATAAGTTGGTAAAGTACATGCCCCCCGCTAGCATCATAATATGCTCTAACCGACACCTAACTAGCGGCATTTTACAAAGGTACATACAAAATATTAGTATACACCTGTTTTTTTTTTCCTTTTTTGATTTATATATCCCCATGTTGACTTTTGAAACTATTTATCTGCTATTGACCGAAAAATGCCTTAAATAATACAATACATAAAATCACGAAACCTCGGCGTATCTAATCCTTTGTTAGATTAAATCAGTTTTGTAAACACAACACCATTACAAATCATTTACAGAAAAACTTACTTTTCATTTATTTATTTTTTTAATTAATTAAACACACAAGCAATAAAACATTTTTTTTTCTTTAATAAACCAGTATTTTGCAAAAACACACACGAACAATATTGAATAATATTTGAGCATGAGGTTCAACTCCATAAAATTAAATTTAAATTAAAAGATATCTTAACATACACTGGTGGAAATTCAAGTAAAAAGTAACAGAAAACTTTTTTCTTATTGATGTTATCTGTTCACAAATTGAGAGTTTGCAACTGGCAACAGTAACCTAGTTAGAAATAAAAATAAAAACAATCAAAATCATAATATAACTAAAAAATACAATATCGATTACAATATACAAAAAATATTTTTCTTTGCTGCCAAATTAAAATAAACTTGGCTAACTTTTATCTATTTATATTCGGGCTTCTCCTTGCCCATCGCAAAGAATGTAATTGCAAGCCAAAACTAAATGCAAAGTTGATTTCTGCAAAAATCCAGTTAAATATTTATGATGAAATAAAAGTCACGAAACGCTGGTTTTGATAGAATTTTTTGAAAACAAATCTAGTAGGTGTTGGTGAAAAGGGTTCCTAAAAGCAAATATTTGGGACTGTACTTCCAGTATTTATGTGAAAGGTTGTGTTACGTAACAAACAATTGCAAAAGACTCAAAACAAATCTTGAGCATAAGAAATGCATGATGGCTCTGCACCAGGGGGCTCTCAACCTCAATTTTAAGCATCGGCCCCTTAGGAGAAAAGAAATATTAGATCAAAACCCTTTCAAACTTAATTACATATACTTATAACTCTAAAGTAATATTAAATTTAGATATTTTTCTAATGGAAGTGCGAGTGGAATGATGATTCTGCACCAGAGACTCTCAACCTCAATTCTAAGCATCGGCCCCTTGGAAGAAAAAAGAAATTCTTCAACTACCGTTTCAAACTTAATTATACCTGTAACTCTAAAATAGTGTTAAATTTAGATATCTAATGGAAGGGCGAGTAGAATTTTCAACACAAACTTTAGTAACTAATTCTTTTTTAGCGAAACACAGAGTTTTTAGAGAGGGCAATGTTTCTCTGTCATGTATGAAGAAATTATGCAGAATGATATAATATAGATCTAATTTGATCGACCCCCATTGAATTTTCAATTTTTTTAGACTTTAACATAAAATTTAATAAGTAATTGTTTTTAACGAAAACAATCAAAATTTTGGAGAGGTCATTATTTCTCCGTAATGTATGAAGAAATTATCTAGAAGAATGTAATATAGATATGATTTCATCGACTCCACTCAAACACTAATAATTCATCAACTTCCAACGATCCCTAAAGAATCATCAACTCTACAGGTTTAGCAACTGTTTTCAAGTTTTCATCAACTCTTCTACACATAATTTTCACCAAAAAATAAAGATAAGTTAAGCGATCCTCTGGCCTCTATTTTTCTCCATACTTTTTTTTCTCAGAAAATAGAAGAAACATTTCTGCTTGGTTGGTTTTATTTAAATCTTTAATCGTTAATGCACGTCGGAACATATCAAGGTTGACCATAATAGTTTGGTGGGGTGGGGGTGATATTGGTCAAACAGAATATTTCCTCTAAATACAAAATTGTGCATACAGGGTTGTTCACGAGAAGCCGCTACAATAGCTAACTGTATTGTACGAACTTTTACGAAGTAATTGAAAATAGAAAAGTTTCAGGACCTTCTCCGTTCGATTTTAAGGCGATATCAGAGAAACAAATGTCTACCATTTTGATATTTACTGGAAGTGCATAGTTACAATGTGTTCAACAACACAATATGATGTGCGTTGGAACTAGGGTTACAGATACCCGATAATTTTATTACTCGGGTACCCGTTATTGGTACCCGGATATTACCCGTTACCCGATAAGCACTCGGGTATCTGATAACATTTTGAAAAATTTTCATAGAAGTATACGAGGTAACTAATACTGCAAATAAATTATTCTTCATTCAAAAAAAAAAAAAACAAGAATAGCGCTCCAAGGCCAAACATTTATTTTATGATCATTTAAATATACTTGGAAATTTACCGAGTATCGGGTAATTACCGGGTACCCGGGTACTTATCGGGTAACGGATATTCATAAAGAGGAACCAGTATCATTTAAATACCCCTCGTCATCCCTAGTTGAAACAGGAGAACATAAAAATGGTTTTCAAACTGTCAAAATTGTGTTTTGATTAATCATTTCTTTAAATAATAATAATAATAATAATAATAATAATAAAGGTCTTTATTGCTCAACATAACATAACAAAATTCAGTATTAATTGATGAACTTGAATTTCTTGAAAATTATATATTAGCTTTCTAACTAAAATGAAACGAGCAATCATATTAAAAATATGCGAAATATTGAAAAGCGGAATATGTTAAAATGCTGTCAAAACAACTGCAATTCAAGACAAACTGATAATATTTTGGAGGCATGATTAATTTGACAGTTTAAAGTGAACGCGATGCTATGATGGAAAAAATAATGTGCCATTAAAAAAAGTTAAAAACAATTGAAAATTTGGAAAACTTATAAAATGTTGTCTAAATAATTGAGAAATGAAGAACAAATAAATAAAAGAAATCAATTTCCTTTGGATTTAGATTAATTAAAATGTATTATTATTATTATTATTAAAAAAAGTTAAAGACAACTGAAAATCTGGAAAACCTGACAGTCATTTGGTTTTCTAATGTTGCCATAAAATCGAGTGGGAAAAGCCCCGAAAGTTTTATAATTTAAAATGCTTTGTAAAAGTTCAAATAAAAACGTTAGCTATTGTAGCGGCTCTCGTCAACATACTGTATATTATATCGGGTGTCCAATTTGAACCGTTCGCCATTGTTAACTTTTTTTTATTTTTAAAGCTAGAAATTCGTTTAAATTAGCAAAGATTGTCTGATTTTTATGCCGATTCTGAATTTTTAATCAGAAAAACAATTGCACCATCAGTTCCGAAATATTTGAACAACCATTTTGTTCCCTAATATTTGGCATTCGTTTGGTAGAGATTTTCTTTCTCTTTACAGCGATACCTAAATTTCTTAAACTTTGTTAACAAAATAATGAAACAATTGAAAAAATAAACATTTTCAAATTAGTGGGCCATGTATAAAATGTTGTCTAAATAATTGAGAAATTATATCTATCCAATGTACACATGAAGAACAAATAAATGAAAGAAATCAATTTCCTTTGGATTTAAATTAATTAAAATGTTGTATTATTATATTATTAAAACAAGTTAGAAACAATTGAAAATCTGGAAAACCTGACAGTCATTTGTTTTTCCAATGTTGCCATAAAATCGAACGGGAAAAGCCCTAAAACTTTTATAATTTAGGCTACTTTGTAAAAATTCAAATAAAAGAGTTTGCTATTGTAGCGACCTCGTGAACACCTGTATATAATACATCGAGTGTCCAATTTGAACCGTTCGCAATTGCTAACTTTTATTTATTTTTAAAGATAGAAATTCGGTTTAATTAGCAAAGATTGTCTGTCTTTACAACAATACCAAAATTTTTCTTTACAAAATAATTAAATAATTTAAAAAAATCATTTTCAAATTAGTGGGCCACCTATAAAACTTCTAAATAATTGACAAATGACATCTGTCTAATGTAACACAGGAAGAACAAGTAAATGAAAGAAAGCAATTTCCTTTGGATTTATATCAAGTAAAATGTTTACTAACGCGTTTTCTTTTTTTCAAAAAATGGAGCAAACCTGGAAAATGCGAAAAAAAAAATGGGACGATTAAAACATACAAAGAAAACGGAACTGTCTCGGTGAAAATGGGGCTTATAGTCAGCCTAAACTTGACCCTTTTGAAAAATCTTCAATTTAGAATTTCTAAGGAGTTTTTAGATTCTTTAAAAATTATAGCAGTGACTGCCAAAAAATTAGCAGCATTTGGGAAAACTTTTTATTATTGATTTTTTTTTGAACATTTTGCGCCAATAGATCCGATGAGCAATTCATGGTGTAACTAATATTTAAAATACTTGACTTGTCTTGTCAAATGGAATTACCTAAAAGCTTATGGTAAAACTGTTTGCGCTAAAATATATAGGGTTAGTTTTATTAATGTAAACTAGGGATGGGTGATATACATTGATGTTCATATAACATCGATGTTCGACGTATTTGTCATCGATGTTTACGATTTATTATCATCGATGTTTACGATTTATTATCATCGATGTTACCAAGAAAACATCGAACATCGAATCACTTCTGAATTCTAAATTGATATATCTGAATTTCTTTAAAAGAAAAAATTCTAGTGTCGTCGACATGAACTTTCGATGTTAACATCGATGTCTAACATCGATGTTTATCGATCGATGTTCCATCCCTAATGTAGACCCCCTTTATTATTTTATTTAGTAACCAATAAAATTATTTAAAAATTGGTTTTGTATGAATGTGTATGTAGACTTCACTCATGCTAACAGTTTTGCAGTAGTATTCTATATATGCCGACAGATTTTTTAAAATAGAACAGCCTATATATTTCCACAAATTTTGATAAATGTTTTACAGGGGATTTAGTTTTTCGGATGCAACAATTTCTAATATTTTGTTAAAAACATGAAATTTAGATAGAATTGATTTTATTTTAGTACCGAAATGAAGTTGTTCTAACGAAAGTCTCCTCTCTATTATTTTGTAATGATAAAGGAAAATTAAATATAGCGTGTTCTTATAAAATTATGTCATTAACAAAATACTAGGAACACAATATATAATTTAAATCCAGAAACGTATGTCGTTAGAAAGACGAGTTTTTAAATCGACAGTTAAATTTTAATGTCATCTTGCAAAAGTACCCTGCAGTCAGTCGATGTAACGCACAACGAATGAAAATTAAATGGCACTCAAAAAAATAGGAAATCAAAGAAACATTAGTGACAAATTACACAGGAAACGGCAAATTTAACTCTTAAATAAATTAGGGCTAGTGCCGGAACACGAATAAAGCTGCAGCGGAAAAACGTAAAACGACAGAGAAGGCGTGGTATACACACTTACTTTAATATAATGATACATATTTAATTTGCAGTTTATAAGCATAACTATAGTATACCGGTACACCAAAAAGTGTGGGCGTGAACATAATAAAAGACCACATAATTATAATCATAAGTATACTATTTCTAACTTATGACGATAACACATGGCACATATAATTGCAATTTCATTGCTTTGACGCGAAGATGACAGCACTTTATGACTTATGGTCATTATTGCAACTAATTATCTTTACGCTTCGAATTCTTGTTATGCACTTAATTTCAATTAACTTTATATTCGCAGGCGTTTAAAATGCTATTGTTTCAAGGAGTTTTTAGAAAAATCACGCTGATTTACCTAATGAACGAGCAATATCATTAAGTAATTGGAATCCTAATAAAAGCAAATATTTTCCCAAGTAAATTTAAAATTATATGTAATAAATTAAATTAAATACCACACGAACAAAATTAATTTTCAATTTAAACTTGAGGTGAAACAAAATTGCATTTCACTGCGATTACTTTCCTTTTCTTTTAAATAAAAAATAATTTTCTGAAAATCTTGAAAACCGAAGCTTGTAAGACGATTAATAAAAAGAAACTTGAGAGTTCTCAGATAATACAAACAAATAGATTAATGACGTGCAATGAAGAGCGCCTTTAAATAACAAAAAAATGGGATTTTCTGGATCTATGTACGAGGGGTCGTACGGACTAGACAGTTTTCAGTTTTAATGTAATTTGTAATTATATTGTTTTTTAATCACATATGCCTTGGTAACATGTTTGACAATTTACAAAACAATTGCAGTAGTATTAGTTCTAATATGTCAGTTTGTGTTGTCACGTGTCAAAATGAACAAACTCGAATATCGAGCAGTTGTAAAATTCCTAACAAAACAAGGAAAAGCTCCAGAAATTAATTCGTGAAGAAATGTTGTCTGTATACAGGGATGATTGTCCTTCCAAGTCGACTATTTGTGAACGATCAAAATTGTTTAAACATGGTCGAGAATCACTTGATGATGTTTCCCATACAGGTCGGCCTGTTGATGTGATCACTTCCGATGTTATTGAAAGAACAAAGTGTTTGGTACTGGAAGATGCAAGATTAAAGAAGCGACAATTAGCAGCTTTATTAGGAATTTCGGAAACCACGGTTTTCAGAATTCTACACGAATACCTTGGAATAACAAAGGTGAGTGCGAGATGGGCTCCACGAATGCTTTCACCATTCCAAATGCGTATTAGAATGGAGACGTGTGAACAATTTTTGGCGCTTTGTGGAAATGAACCAGATTTAATTATCAATGGACTTGTCACCGGAGATGAAACCTGGGTTCATCATTTTGATCCTGAGTCGAAACAGTGGCATATTAAGGGCTCCAGCCCTCCCAAGAAGTTTAAAGTCGCCCTTTCTGCAGGAAAAATAATGGCAACGGTTTCTTGGGATTGCCAAGGAATTTTAATGATTGATTACCTGAAGAAAGGTAGTAAGGTAACAGGAGAGTATTTTGCAAGCTTAATGCATCGGCCTAGAGATTCTATTAAAGTGAAAAGGCGCGGAAAACTGGTGCAAGGTGTCCACGAAGTGCACCAAACCACAAGTCAAGATTTTCAAAAACTGCGGTTGCTGAATGTGGATTCGTAGAAATTGACCATCCGCCTAATAGTCCGGACTTGTGACTATTTGTTGTTTCCAAAACTCAAAAAAATACTAAGGGGAACAAAATTTAGGGACTATGACGAACTTATGGCAGCTGTCGAAAGGCGTTTTGCGGACAAACCAGATGAATATTTTTATAATGGATTAAAGGCGTTATTGAAACGATGTAGTACTTGTATTCAAAAACAAGGGGCATATACTGAAAAATAAAATTTCTGTTGCTGTTCTAGTCTCTTCTTTTCATGCCTAGTCCGGGAATATAAAAATGACCCCTCGTATGTAGATCTAATTTCATCGACTCCATTCAAACACTAATAGTTCATCGATTCCCAAAGATTCTTAAACCCTACAGGTTTAGCGACTGTTTTCAGGATTTCATCAACCCCAACTCTACACAATTTTAAGCAGAAATCGTTTATACGCTACCCAAAATAAAAATAAGTTAAGGGATATTCTGGCATCTACTTTTTTCCATAAATATGAATATACGTTTTTTTTTTCAGAAAATGGAAAAGATATTTCTGCTTGGTTTGTTCTATTTAAATCTTTAACCGTTGATGCGCATTTTAACATGACAAGGCTGACCATAATTGTTTGGGGGACGGGGGTAATATTGTTCAAACAGAATATTTTCTTTAGAATACAAAAATACAAAATTGTGTATACTGGGTTGTTCATGGAAACCGCTACAATAGCTAACTTCTTCTTTTGAATTTTTACGAAGTAATTTAAATTAGAAAAGTGTCAGGATCTGTTCCGTTCGAATTAAAAATTAATCTCCGCCCACAATAATTTTATATCCGTAGATACGTATTGCGCCATCTTCAGTACACACACTACCAAGTTAAAAGCACTTCATGAAATCTAACAACCCCCTAATGCCTTTAACTTGTGGTGCGTGGGTGTGATCTGCTCTAATCTGTAGGTTGTTTTTTGACGATTTATACCTATATACATATTTTATTATTATTTTCTTAGGTATAAATTAAGAATATTTAAGTAGATATCAAATAAAATGCTTCCGGATAATTATTATTTATTATTTGATTTGCTCTTATTTGTAGGTTGTTTTTGACGGAGATTAATTTTTAATTATTAATTAATTGATTTTTAATTATGGTCTAATTTTAAATAGTCACACGTTAATTTCTTTTTGTCATTATTTTTATTCATTTAATTACATTTCTTTATAATTATTAGTATGATTAGGAGGTTGTTAGATTTCATGAAGTGCTTTTGACTTGGTGGTGTGTGTACTGACGATTGAAACTTAGCTGCCGAAATATGTATCTATGGATATAAAATTATTGTGGGCGGAGATTAATTTTTAATTATTACTTAAACCACAGTCTTCTTTACTATTTTTTAGCTTCATGGCAATATCAGATGTCTACTATTTTATAAATTATTTATTAAATAAATCTTGATATTCGCGAGAAGTGCATAGTTACAATATATTCATGAACACTATATGGTGTGCGTCGAAACAGGAGAACATAGAAATTGTTTTCAAACTGTTAAAATTGTGTCAACCGTTCTGATTAATCATTTCTTTAGATTTAGTTCGTATTAAAAATTTTCGTGTTAAATATTGACAAGCGAAATATGTTAAAATGCTATCAAAACAACTACAATTCAAGACAAGTTGATAATATTTTAGAAACATAATTAATTTGACATCCTGAACGCGATGCGATGATAACGAAAGTTAAAATCAATCTGAAAAACCTAGCAGTCATTTGTTTTTCCAATGTTGCCATAAAATCGAACGGGAAAAGCCCCGAAAGTTTTATAATTTAAAATGCTTTGTAAAAGTTCGTATGTATACAATATTTAAGTTCCAAATTCATGTGATGTATGCATTCCTGATAAGTGAAATGTGATTTTCTTTTCTTTATATTGTACTGCATTATAAAATGGGCACCTATTTTTGTTTTCAGATGTAATTTACTAGAAAGGCATCACTTAATTGTATTTGTTTGTAAAAAGAAAGAAGGTGTTGGCGGTAAAATTATAAAATAATGCATGTTATTTGTGGGTGGTCGACCGCATCTTTACCTTTTTAACAAAACTACCTTTTAACAAAACAACTTTCAAACAATTCATTTCACACCGAAAATCAAATATATTAAAATGCACCTATATTTGACAACAACAATGGCGGACGTGTCGGCTTGCGGTCTGTAACATCCATACGATGAGAACGACGGATTTGTATCTGCTCTATTATTGTTGTTCTGTAGTCTGACTGTTTACTCACTTTTATTTTGAGATCACGCATTCCTCCGATTATAAACGGTAGGATCAATCTGTTCGGTAGACCACTACAATCTTTACTTTTGTAAATTAAAGGGAGATAAAAGGAGCCGCGGCTTGTTTACTTTGTTGGAGACCCGTTTTCTAATAACGGATTTATATTCCAATAAAATAAATATTTAAGTGCCGTATACCCTTTATAAATGTACGCCACACACCACAAAATTGACATATAAAAAAACCAAAGGCGGTAATCTACTTATAAATGTTTAATCTCTTGAATGTTCCAGGTCTCTTTTACTTTTGTCAACCAGCATAACTCGTAACAATAAATTAATCAAAAATCCTGGGAGCAAAATTTATGTTTTAAAAAAAGAATCCATTTTGTTAAATTTAAATTTGATTTTAAACTCATATAATACTCGACATGCTATCTATGATGATCATTACTATTATTATGTTTGATTTGATTAATTTATTTGAAAAATTCATTTGATGATCCAAATTCTACATTTTTTGAGCTAAATTAACGATCTGCAAAGGATTCGCTTTGGGTTCAAACTGAAACGTTTCGGATTTTTTTTTTGGAACGTTCCTTCATTTTCAATGTTTGGCTTAAAGGAACGTAGTTATTTGCTTTGATTATAGAAAGACATTTAGTATTAATAAATATCCATCATGTCATTAACAGTAGAGAAATCCTACTTTTTCTGTATTTAAGAACCAAATAGAAAAAAATTGTATAAAGTATACGTTTTTGATATACCAGTAAATAAACAAAGTTAATGCTGACCGTTTGTAACAAAATAATTTAATAATTTCCTCTCGACTGTCCGTCGCACTTCGGTCATCATAATAAATTCTCCTAAATTATGGGCAAAGCGGACATGAGTCTCCCACTATAGTAACCAGATGCAAAGTGTTTAATGGTTTTCGAATATGTCAAAGAGATTGATGAATTTTAAAAGTACGCGACGAATTGAAATTATTTTACACAATTTCGTTTTTCAATAACTATAATTCCATTCACTCGTCGCAGTAATGATTATGAATGTTAAATAAAATTTTACACCATAAGATTAAGAATTTAAGCTGAATTTAAGTTATTTTGCGTTTAAAATTCTCTTCGGCGAGGGGGGGCGGGTGAAATATGATGTAGGACGTTGGGTACAGGATAGAAAATCCTGGAAACTCTTCAGTTTGTTTCGTTTTCTGTGACCCACCCAATATAATATATTTACTTACTGCATTGACATGATAAATTTTAAATAATAAGTATTAGTTTTATTTCAATAAAAAAATTTAAGTTTTAGGTTTATTTTTCAGTTTAAATGATAATCTGTAGAAAACAAATTGAAATCGTCTTCTCGTAGGTTACTTTCGTTACTTTTAACTCCAATTGTCTTGTTTACGATTTACAAGTTTTAAAATTATATGTTTACAATAATATTATTCTTGTTTTTTACAATTTAGTGAAGAAAGTAAAACTGAAAAGAAAATCGTAAGAGTTATTTATGATTTCGTATTAGTGCCTAATGTTCGGATACTTTCAAAGAGCTTTATTCTTATTACTGTTTAACAGAATTATTTTTATTAACACAGAAAAAGAAATTAAATAGTGCCGATGAAAGGAAAAGCAATAAACTGGCTTAAGAACTATAAAGGCTGTTGTATAAAAATCAAGTTTAAGAAAACCTATATAAATTTAATTTTATTACCAATGACGGTTAAAATCCTAGAAATTTGTTGTTGAATATAATTTAATGCCATTAGAAACCTCAATAAAACATTTGACACCTGCTTAATTTCATTGTAATAATCGTTTAGCTGTCTAAATACCAACGTGATCGAAGAGTTTAGGGTAGTTTCCCTAGCGTATTAAATTTTATAGGCCAAATTTTACGACAATTAATTTTTATAATTTGAGTTTGAGAGTATTTATTTTGTTTTATGAATAATTTTGATTAATATCGTTAATCAAAAATAAATTATTAGTAACAATTACAGATTTACATCAACAAAATGTAGGAAAATGATAACATACTTTTTGATCCTTGTTCCATTAAAATAAAAGAACGTGCGAGAGGCGGTTCTTTTAATATAAAAGTTATCTTCGATCTGCACATCATAACTATTGTGTAGGGCTAATAGTTATCAATATATAATTAGAGAGAGACTTTAAAAGTATAATAACATAAAAATAAACGTTAAAAACTGTTATTACGGCAAAAAATTGTTTTTAAAACTCAAATTACAAGTTTCCTACGATTTAAATATTCGACGGCATACTTTCTGTGTAATAAATAAAACAATTTTTAATTAATTCTACAGAATGCTATGTATAACCTATTATTAAAAGCAAGGCATTTTGTTATAATGAAAGATTATTTATTTTGACTACTAACCATGTTCCTTTGCGTTTAGATAATTTAATGCAGATTAAACTACTTAAGCAGGACTCTTCGTAGTAATTAACCTTTTTAATTAAATTAATTACTTTGATTATTTCATTAAACTGTGCGGTTCTGTTACGCTATAACTTTTATTGTATATTTACACGTTATCTTTTCATTGTTTGTTTTCACAGTTGCTATAACAACAAGCAATAAACAAAATAATTTCCGCGCCAACAAATTTTTAATTTCAATCTTTAATACGAATGCCACAGGCATTCCCGACGACTTTAAATAAATAAAATTACAATGAGAAATGGACCATATCGAATTTCACAAAAATCTTTGCCTCTATTGTATCGAAGGTATTTAGTTCTGTATTTATTCTGAAAATGACCGATTTCGAGAATTTCTCAAAAACTATTTTATTCATTCTTTACAATATAATAGGCCACCTACTTTGATTTATTTAACCGTATCGAAATATAAACGACAAAGTTGCAGGAAGGTAAAATAAAAACAAGTCAACCTCACAAGAACTTTTCTTAGGCTTTTTCATCGCAGATAATTTTCTATTGTGTCGACATAATGTTATTTTAAACAAACACTAGTATCATGACGTGAATACAAACTCTACTTTGAAATCCTTTTCATTTACTTACCTATTGATAGAAAAAAAAACATGTACACACGATTTTTTTATTATTTAGGAAAAATCGTATAGTTATTAATAAAATTTGTAATTATAATGAGTCGGCGTTCCGCTGTAGCTGAGGAATTTGATTTGATTTTGTCCGACGAATTATAATTACAAATATCGTTGATGGATTACAATGGACCAAAAATATTTTAATTAAACAAACCTATCGAGTAGCAATAGCTATAATTCCCAATTCGTATATTATTGATATGCATGTATTCTGGATATGTTAATATATACATACATATATCCTGTAGGCATCATATAGACTGAAGTTAATAATGTTTTCATTATAATTATAAATCAAACTTATAATGAGTCATATCAGTTTATTAAATTACATTAGTACTAGTCTCGTAACTCGTTCCAATAAATTCAACTGAATAAAGCGATTAACAATAGGGCTTCGATGGTTTCAAACATTTCTTATAATCCATAAATATTTATTAAAATTTCTTTTGCATTTATTCTTTACCGTCGCATTTGAAAAATGATTAGAATTACTTGCGAATATGTATGCGATGAGATTTTGTTTGCCTACAAAAATCAGTTGCATGGAGAATTAAATGAAACACTCACATCGTGCAGCGATTTATTGTATTTAAAAACGTCTGTAAAATTAACGGCAAAAGGAAGCAAAATGATTTGTTTCAACGGCGTTACGCAGTCTGTAGATCAGCTAACAATGGATTTGTATTTTGTAGCGCATACAGATTTCGATCATTTAAAACAAAGTAGCTTTGCATGACAAAGGCAGGATATGTATCAGAATTCGATATGCAAATTTGAAAAGGCCCCCGAAAATAAATAAATATTGACTGAAAAGAATTTCGTTCTATTGTCCTTATTCGTGAAAGAAAAATTATCCACGGTGTATGGCGAATTACTTGCTTGTTTAAATGTTACTGCTTATGTAATACGGAAACATCATCTATTGAAGGGGATGTACGCGGCTTTTGTGCTTTGTATTCAACACTTAACTAGGGTGGAATTTTCTGTGCCCCAAAACTACATAAATCATGTCCATATGTACAGTTATGGTTGATAATGTGACTGTAGACACATGGTATTAAGGTTATCTCAGTCAATATCTATTCTAATTATATTCCAGTCTTACACTATTATGTACGTAATTATTTATTAGTATATGCAATGCTAGGCTAATACATGAATATCAATTCCGTTTAGATCTATTTGTAAATTAATGTTTTATTAATGGTTTAATAATAAGCAGTTTAAAATCGAACGTCCCGAAGCTTATTTTGTGTTTACTAGAAATATATCACCATCGATAACTATTGTAGCTTCTTTGTTTAATGTTATGTCTTGTACTCACGAACACATAAAATCCCACGTATTGTACATTGGTACTATTAAATTACATTATCTACCTATAAGTCGGTAATAAGGCATTATATAGCTTCCGGGTTTATTGCATTTTCTTTTATATTAAAAATTCAATTTAATTTGCTTCGCTATTTCGATTCATTTAATAAATTCTTGGTCGTATAAAATTCTGATATATGTTTAATTAACTTTTAAATAACAGGTAACATATTTCCTTTACACCTGCCGATTGGTCTATTGTCTGTATCTATAGGCACTTGCCACTTTTGCACTATAATTAATATAAAAATTATACATGTTCCGCCGCTTCGGTAGTTAAAAATATTTTCAAATAATAGACCGTTTTATTTTAATGTGTACCCTCTCTTTAATTATTATTAGTCCGTACAGATAGCTTCGTAGATAAATTGGACCGCCGTGGAAAAAACTTGCGTATCCTTTTTAATAATCTCTAAATCTTTTAAATTATGCAATTCCGAACATCTTTACCTTTTCCCCTTTTGGCATTTTATTAATAAAAAAAATTCAAAACTATTCCTTGAAAATTTCGACTCTATTAACCATATTGTAAGCAAACTGTAATTAAAGCGAAAATGTGATCTACTCATTGTTTTAACGAAGCTTAAATCTTTCATGTGTAAATATACATAAAACTCTGTATTTATGCGTTATTTATTATGTGCACGTATGTAAAAATAAACCATGAAATATTAACATTAATATATAAATAAGTAAAACGATGTATGTCTAAACTACACATTTAAATAAATAATAAATAACAATATATTTGTTATTGTCCTCGCCCATGTCTATAGAATAAGCACGAAGTGGCTATAGCAATTTACTTAATGGCGTAATATATTATTGACCACTTGGTCATTAGTTGTTATAAGTAGTTACCACAACTACCTCTGCAGTCACTTCATTCCGTGTCATTATAAATCTTACAACATTTCTTTAAGAAATATTTTATGACGCCTCAATATGTAACAAACTTTACAAACTCATTCCCTTTATTCGACCCGCCGATTCCAAGCTAAAATGAAATTGTGTCTTGGTTTTAAATGAGCTTTTACATCAAACTGTTTTCACTTGAGGAAAATTTCTTTTGTTACACATACATACAAATATTTCAGTATAATTTACCTTACAACAGTGATTCAAAGGTTGTTTTTCTTTTTAATTTCCTTCACAGTTAATTATAATTCAAATATAATAAACAACGACAAGATTTATCTACATGTATACCAACTGTGTTTTGCAATCACCATTAAAAATTTGTCTTTGGAATGAAATTACTGAAAGTATACATGTGCAATAAAAAATGTTACATTAAATAGAGAAAAATTAATCTTTTACTTTTACTATATCCATAAAATTCCATCAGAATAATAATTGAACCCCTTTATTCATGGATTTCCCAAATGTTATATTATATATTAATTAAATTTATACGACGTATTTATACAACGTATAAATTTCCTAGTGGAAACAATTCGAGTGAAAAAAAAAGAAAAACTATTCAAAACGTCGCACATAAATCTTGCATTCATTACACAGAAAAGAGGCGTGCGAATTCTTAACAATGCACAAACATTTCATTTTAAAACCTCTTTACCAGTAGCTTCACGTAATGACCGCATTTTAGCAGTATAGTATGATGAAAGTAATAAAGACTTTCATTAAATTTCCAAAAATAATCACGCAGTTTAAGGCCCCAAAAATCATTTAGCTGAAACAATTCGTAGAATCTTTTCTTAATGCTCTCGCCCTAAAGCAAACTTGCAACGCAGTACCACATAAATTTCAGCCTGTGAAATATTAGATTGGGTAATTAACGCAGAACAACATTCACTTAACATAAGTGTATGTTGTTAATATATACTTAAATACATATATATTAATGTCACGAACTTCGACGTTTCTTTTTAACGTTCGCTAATCAAATTATTCTTTACGTGCGAATTAATTTATATAATTAGAGAATTCCATGTTCCAACAATTGATTAAAAAATTGAAACCTATTTATTTTAGGAACCAGAGAAAACATTTTAATATAATTTAACGTGCATTAGTTCCTAATTTCAAAAATATATAATAAGTTGATATTTGAATAAGTTGTTCGTGACATATTTGAGTTTAAAATATCAATAGATTCATATCTTGCAACGTTTCGAATTCATATTATCATTTGAAGTTTTTATTTTACGCAATAATTTAATTAAATCAATGTGCCATTGATCGCGCGCTATTATTTTGACCACACCTTGTATATGATTACATAAAAGTGACTTCACATTTACGAATGTATTGAATATCATTCTACAATATTATCTGTTTTCATTTTAAGTGTCACAATATGCAAAATTACGGTTGAATTTATGTTTGCCTAATTGTATATAAGTATAGTTAGAACTGAAAGTAATGTCTCATCCATTCTGATCACCATAGCAAGCAAACTAGGAGACACTACCTTTAATTCTAACTGTACACATTTAATATGATATATTTATTATTTTTCTCATACTCCGAATGCTATTTATGTTTATATCATATGTAACTCAATAATCGCCAATTATTGTTAAGTTATTTAATAAATTCTCTAATCTATTACACTAGAAAATACGTGCAACGAAACTAGTGAATACCTTCCTATAATTTTCGCTGTTGATTTACTTTTGTAGACCTTTTCATCAATAAAAAATTAAAAGTCTAAGGCGCGACATCTTCTAATCGCTTTTTGATGAGGTCGGTTTGGTTTGTAATGGAATTCTCGAGCTACGCTTTTGCTAACGAGGCCCCAAATAGAGCTGAAACAGCTGTACAAAGGACGCTCGAGGAATCCACTGCAATCAAAACTGACTAGCTACAAATTTTTTAATAAAAAATTAAGTGTGTAGACATGCCTGTACTACTGAAATGCTATGAAATAAACTAAAAGATGCTGTTTCTTGGGAGTATGATGCAAGCAATCATAATGCTGGCAAAATTTCCCGCAATTATTCGAGGCTTTGATTAGAAAATTGGTATCGCCCGCAAATTATTAGAGTTGTGGACACCATTGTAATGGTACCAAATAAAAAACAAACTTTACTTTCAAAATAACTCCCACTTTTATCCATTTGTAATGTTATTAAAGTTCTCAAAAAATACATCTTCGTTATCTTTAATTGTTTTCTTTTCTTCTCGGGCTTCTCTGTTGCCCATTGCAAAGAATGTAATTGCAAACCAAAACTAAATGCAAAGTTGTTTCTTGCAAATATCCAATTAAATATTTACGATGAAATAAAAATCACGAAACGCAGACTCTGACGACAATAGTTTTCGAAACAAATCCGCAAATGTGTGTTGGTGAAAAGTGCTTCTAAAGGCAAATATTTGCAACAATATTTCCAGTATTTAGATGAAAGATTGTGTTACGTAATAAGCAGCTGTAAAAGACTCAAAAAAAAAATCTCAAGCAAAAGAAGTGCACCAGGGACTCTCAACCTCAATTTTAAGCATCGGCCACTTAGAAGAAAATAAATATTAGATCTACTATTTTATAAATTATTTATTAAATAAGTCTTGATATTCGCGGGAAGTGCATAGTTGCAATGTGTTCGTGAACACTATATGGTCACGAGATCCTAGAAATTACTTTCAAACTGTCAAAATTGTGTCACCGTTTTGATTAATCATTTCTTTAGGTTTAGTTCAAATTAAAAATGTTTGTGTGATATATTGACAAGCTAAATATGTTAAAATGCTATCAAAACAACTACAATTCAAGACAAACTGATAACATTTTAGAAACATAATTATTTTGACATCCTGAACGCGATGCGATGATAAAAAACATAATGTTCAACTGACAAAAGTTAAAATCAATTGAAAATCTGGAAAACCTAAGTCATTTGTTTTTCCAATGTTCCCATAAAGTCGAACAGGAAAAGCCCCGAAAGTTTTATAATTTAAGATGCTTTGTAAAAGTTCAAATAAAAACGTTAGCTATTATAGCGGCTATTGTGAACATACTGTATATTATATCGGATGTCCAATTTGAACCGTCCGCCATTGTTAACTTTTTTTATTTTTAAAGATAGAAATTCGCTGGGCAGTTCAGAAATGCAATCAATTTTTCAATAAAAATTTTAATAAATTTAAAAAAATCGGAGAACTATGAAGCAACAAGAAAAACAAAAGACTATTGATTACTTTGCGAACAGATTTGAAGTGATTAAAAACTGAAGAAAAAAAACACACTAAAATAACAATAATCGAAAGCTTCTGTTTCTACAGTCTCATAAATAAAAGAAAAACAAAACAAAAGACGATTGATTTCGCCGAGCAGTTCAGAAACCTAATCAACATTTCAATAAAAAATTGAACAGACTAAAAAAATTAAAAATGGAGAACGGAGAAGCAAAAAGAAAGCAAAAGAATGTTGATTATCTCACAAACAGATTTGAAACGATTAAAAATTGAAGAAAAATCTGAAATAACAAAAATCGAAAGCTTCTATTTCTATAGTCTGACAAAAAAAAACAAAAGACGACGACTGATTTCGCCGGACAGTTCAGAAACGTAATCAACTTTTCAATAAAAAATTAAATAAATAAAAAAATAAAACTTTCGGAGAACTGAGAAGCAAAAAGAAAAAAACGACTTGATTATGTTACGAACGGATTTGAAATTAAAAATTAAAAAAAAAATCAAACTGAAATAACAAGAATCGAAAGCTTCTGTTTCCATAATCTCAAAAAAAAAACAAATGACGATTGATTTTGCTTGACGGTTCAGAAACGTCATCAACTTTTCCAATAGAAAATCATATAAATTTAAAAAATCGAAGAACTAAGAAGCAAAAGGAAAAATAAAGGTAGTTCATTATTTCGTGAACGAATTTGAAATGATTAAAAAAAGTTAAAAAATAACCCTGAAATAACAAGGATAGCAAGCTTCCGTTTCTACGATCTCATAAAAAAAACAAAAAAAAACAAACAATGATTGATTTTGCTGTGCAGTTCAGAAACAACTTTTTCAATAAAAAAATTAATAAATTAAAAAAGAACGGTGAAGTAAAAGGAAAAACAAAAGAAAACAAATTTCAATTTAAATTTAAAAAATCACATTTCTGGTTTGAAATAAAAATTACGTAATCGTTTTTGTCAAAAATGGTTGGCATTGAATATACAGGGTTAGTTTTATTAATGAAAACCAACGAACTATAATAGTAAATCATAGAGCGGTTGTAAGATGCTTCAAAATTGTGACAAGTAGACGCCATGACAGTTGAGGTCAAGCCGCAGTGCAAAGGATAGTTTTTTAATATAAATAAATTAATTCGATTAAACTTAATATCAATACACCGAATGTTTATTTAATTATTGCACTATTTACTTGTTAAATTGCAATTTATTATACTATAAACAAAAATGAAACACTCTTATCGTTCTTCAAAAATTATTTTTGTTAATTTTTGTTTTACACCTAAACCATTCAATCTTTACTTGCAAAACGATATATTTGCGTCTTTTTTTTCTCCTATTGCTGCTATTTATAGCCGAATAAACAGCGGGTATATTCTGTTTGTAGAAATTACTCAACAAATATTTCGTTTATTATTTATTATGTAGATTAAATTATGTACTTATCAGCAAATCATTTTAAACATAAGTAAGTATCATCATATAACTGGTCGCTTTAATCTCAACCAGTGTTGCCATATTTTGAAATCTCAATTATTGCACATGCATCGTAAACTTATTATTTTTCGGGGAAAATTATCGTACAAAGTAGAGACCTATAACTTTTGTTGCTTTTATAAATAAATTAGAATTAGATTAAAAATAAATTTATTACTATTACACAATATTTACGAAGATTTATATTATTTGCGAAAGTGGGTAACAAATAAAAAGCACGACGTACACCAAACAACAATCCAATATTCATATTTTTATGGCCAGTCATTAAAATGATTAAGAAGAGATTTGCTTTATCAACTTGCTATCAAATAACTACTGATAGGTTTGCAACTTTTTTCCTTCCGAACCGCTAGAGGACGACACTAAATTACGCAAAAATTAGGAAGTGCGTACGATAATAAATCATTATCCTTTATCGCATAAGACCTCAAATTATCGTACATATACGATAAAAATCGTACGTTTGGCAACATTGACCTCAATTGTCATGGCAAATGCTAATCTCTTAAGTTCCTTAAGTCACAGTTGGGGGCGCTGTTCCTGAAACTTCGCCGGTCTATGGTTTACTATTACAATTCGTTGATGAAAACCCCTTTATTATTTTATTTATTAAAAATAGATAAAACCTGCAAACTGCTCATTGTTAAAAAATGTAGAACATGTATTTCCCTTCTATATACTCGGATTATGTTAGAAAGATAGAAACAAGTGAAAATGGTCTTTGATGAAGAAATTATTATTATCTTACTTCTAATGCTAGCCTGTGTTAGTTTTGGAAAAATATGACTTTTCTTTATGTCTCTGGTAATCTCTAACTCGTAGTTCTTGGTGTTAGATTGACGCAAAAGACAGAAAATTATTATTTTTCCTGAATAGCCAATGTACAGTAGTGGACAAGTACCTTCACCTTTGGCTTTAGTCATGTTCATGTCATGTCATAATATAAATGTAGAAATTTTGGTAGCAAACAATTTTTGTCAGCCCAAATATTCTGTTGGGAAGCTAAACAGTACCTCTTTGGACAACAATTACAATTTTAATTTCACTGAAACATGATACGTCCGACATAGTGTCTATAATCGAAAATAAATCTCAGTATTTAATTTTCAAACATCAGTCAAAATGTTAATAAAGGCTGGTTTACGTCAAGGAATGTTTTTTACTTTTACGTCAATGGGATGACAGTGGTGCCCAAAATTTTTTAACCGCAACTGTACATACGTACATTGTTTTACATTCATTTATTACATGAAATTAATTATGTTTTTCTCACATTTTAAGTTTTTCGTGTGATGTGAATATGATATTACTATAAGATATAATGGAAATGGATATATTTATGATGTGATGACCGTAAAAACTATAATTAAAGTAGTTTCTTGTCCGAAGAAAATTGTAATAAATTATTTTAATGGACACTTAAAATTGGCATTATCGCTCTATGTTTCACTATCGATTGATAACTTCGTCAGGAGTGAAAATAAATAAACAAAGTTGTCAAGTAAAACCTTTGTACTAATAATCAAAATCATTCATTAGAAAATAACCATAATTTTGATTTTGAAAGTACTGATATTTTATATTATGAGTCTAATATTTTCAAATAATAAAATAAACGTACGGATTTTATAATTTTCTAGATTCGTTAAGCAGGATGTAGATATGTCAACTTTAATATTAATTAAAACAGAAAAAAAAATAATAAACATAGTCGTTTTACTGTTTTAGTTTCCCTTGACAACTTTGTTTACTTGACAACCGTTTTACTTGACAACTTTGTTTATTTATTTTAACTCCTGACGAAGCTATCAATCGATAGTCAAACGTAAAGCGATAGTGCCATTTTTAAGCGTCCGTTAAAATAATTTATTGTAAAAACTATAAACAAATTTTTATAATTTAAAAATTCCATTCAACGATTCATATAATTAATAATTATAATACAATACATAAAACCAATTATCCTATATATTTTTTTAATTGTACTTCGTCCTATTGTATTTGATAAAAATTATTTTGTTAAATGAATCTATTAAATAAATTAAATATAATTCTAAGACACATTTTCGATTCTATCTAAATTAGGAGAAAGATTTTTGTTACCCTTCTCCTAATTTTATTTAAATATTGTTTTTCTATTTTTAATTTTAATAAAAAATAAAATTTTCTTTCGTTCGAAAAAGCATCTACTGTTTCTGTTTTTCATTTCGGTTTTTCTTGTTTTGTAACTTTCAGTTCTCTGTTGATTTATTTTTTCATATTTTCTGCAATCAAGGCTTCTTTTATTTTTTTTTTTAACTTGGAATCGTCTAATTTATCAATTTTCGTTTAATTAGAATTTAAGTAGTTTTTGCCTATTTCAATTTTATTATCAATTTTTTCTTTGTCCAACGATCGTCTTTTCTTATTCAGTCATTACAGTAACAATCTTTTGTTCGATAGAGAACCATGATGAAAAATTTAAAAGTTCATTTAAAAAAAAAAGTTTTGTGATACTTTTGTAATTGATTTAATCAACCTTTTTTTGCAATGGTTTCTACCTCTGAGTTCTGTTTTGATTGATATCATAGTTTTCTTCCTCTCTTTTTTTCAGTTGGTTTTACTGAAGCCTGGAGATCAATCATCTTTTGTTTTTCAGCGAATTATAACAAACGATTAAAAAAAAAACATTCATCAAAGTGTACTACAAAAAAAAATTACGTACCTCTGAATATAAAGTTTGGATACTGTGTACTAAATCTTCAAAATGCGTTAAACCATAAATTTTTTTCACAGTTTCTAAAATACAGTGTGTCCACGGATTTCCTGCAATAGTCCAATGACATGCGATATATATATGTATATTATATCGGGTGTCCAATTTGAACCGTTCGCCATTGCTAACTTTTTTTTTATTTTTAAAGATAGAAATTCGCTTAAATTAACAAAGACTGTCTGATTTTTACGCTGATTCTGAATTTCTAATCAGAAAAACAATTGCACCGCTAGTTGTCGAAATATTTGAACAACTGTATTTTTTTCTTTAATTTTTGTTATCCATTCGGTAGAGATTTTATTTTTCTTTACAAAGATACCAAAATTTCTTTTACAAAATAGTGAAACAATTGAAAGAATCATTTTCAAATTAATGGGCCATGTATAAAATGTTGTCTAAATAATTAACAAATGCTATCTATCCAATGTGTACGTTAACAAAAAATAAAAGAAAGAAAGCATCATCGTTAGCAATTTCCTTTGAATTTAAATTAATTAAGATATTTAATAACGCGTTTTCTTTCTTCAAACAACGAGTTAATTCAAAAAACAATCAATGAAGATTTATGTGAACCATTAATTTAAGATGTATCATTTTGGGATTAAATTTTCTCCCTCCCGGCCACAATTCTTTTAAATAATTTAATTTATATTGCATATTCATATTAAAAAAAATACGTAAGGAATAAAATTATTGTTTTTATAAGGCAACGAACGGTAATATTTAAAAAAAAAATGTAATAGTATAACAATGATTTAACAGATTGTTTCGATTTAACGAAGGCCTATCTCTTTCTTTCTTTCCTTGTTTACAAACCTCGTTACCTGCCGATCAATAAAATACTTTCTATTATTGCCAGGGTGCAATAGTAGGGCAGATTGGTCGTTACAGGGGCATTTTATACAGCGATAGAGACACATTAAGCCATATTGTTTCCTTAATTCAGCAAGGGGATACACAATAAAACAATGTAAAAATCAAGAAGTTTAATTAAAGTAAACTAAATGCAAAAAAATTAGATACTCATTTTGCAATATAAATAATTAATGTTTATAATACAAGCGCATTTATCTGTTATAGTTTTGTTTTCTGCATTGAATAGCTTCACCTTTTATTTTGATAGAGTAATAAACAAAACTTGCGCGCCTATGTAATTAACGATGCAGCCTTTCACAGCTTTAACGACAAATTTATACGACACGGCCCCGTAGCTATTAATAAATCAGCAAAAATAACAAAATACATACAGTAATACATTAATAGTAATTGCATATTTGCACCTGGTGTTCATGTTTCAGCACGTATTTGAAACTGAAATGAGAGTGAATTCTCTAATCATCGGGTTATGTTTGCAACATGAAAACAATTACTCACGCCGTTGTATAATCAAGAAAAAATCAATTTGAACATACTTCGTTAACACCATTAAAAAGAATCTACGTATGTACTTACCTTAAATTTCTAATTGCATTAAATCACTAAGTTTCCGTAAATATTTTAACTGCTTTTTGCAATTTATTTGAAACAGCCTGTATATATTACCATCGTTTTATTTGTTCTGAAAACAAAAATTTCGAAATCTATGTTTTTATTTGCTCAACAAAAAATTAATTTTTATAAATCTATTTCAGTGATTTATTTAACGTATCCTATATTCTTTGAAATATATACAGTAGATAAAATTACAGATTATTAACGTTTTGCTTGTTTTAAAAAAAAATTTGTATGTGTGTAACGCAAAAACAAAATCGTGTAAATATTTTATTTGATTCACTCAAGTTTTGAAAACCCCCGTATTATTTGAAATCCATATATCATTATTGCTAACGTTTTATTTGCTCAATAAAAAATAATCAAGCACTTGGAGGAAAAAAAAATGTTTAAAGAGACATTATGCACGATACAAACATGAATGTAAAATAATGAATATGAAATATTTATATAATTAGCATGTACTTGTCATAAATCATTTTGTTGGAGTCCGTTCACACTAAATCGATAATTAAAAGAAAAAATCGAGGAAAATATAAAGGGTGCTTCGTTTAAAACTAAATTGAATCATGATGAATTATTACCGTGTGATTAACGTTATTTTGCAATATTTAAAAAAAGAGCTTAATTTTAAGCTAATTTAAGTGTGTTTACATTGTATATCAGCGAGTTGTTACTAATACAGAACGTTTCAAAATTGAGCCTACAAATGAAGTAGAAGTAAATTGTTTATAGGGGCGCAGTTATATTCAGAAATATCACGTGTTTTGGTTAAAAAGAACTCAAATACTTTTCCCTGATACCACCCTAAAGTTTCGATTGTGTTCAAAATTCAAAAAACATAATTAAAAGAAGTTGTTTCATTAATATCGCAGATGTGCTTTTATTTTTTGTTTGTAAATTGAAATTTGACATAATATATAAAAAAGAATTAGGTAATGGATAGTTTTTTTCCAAGTTGACTTACTTTACAAAACGCCAGCTTAAATTGGGTTTATGGCTCTTTCAGCCTCAAAAATTTAAATTACCAAAACAATTTGCAGTTTAGGGCACTCGAAAATAATCTGAAAATTTGATAACAACTTCCAGAATTTGGTTCTTCAGTTACACTCAACGTTAACTGCGTTGGAATGAATAAAACCCAAATTTGAATGAACCTCTTATTTTATTGTTTAATCATTTATACATACCACTTTACAATAATAACATATTCGACTTAAGAGGTAAGAACGAAAGATAAAAGGAAATGAATTCGCAATAAATATCTGCGTATAACAAACGTATGTACAGGGTAGCGCTTCCTAACGAAAATTAAACAAGAAAAGGTTCGTGATAAAAACACAATGAGTTTAAACGTGGGAGCTTTTCGTGTGCGAGATTATTTATTTTAGCCCGTGTATTGCATGTTAAACGTCGGATCTTTTATCTAACACAATCGGTTTTAGAAATATACGTTATTCAAGTGTTTCGTGTTCGAGGGCATTTTAAACTAAAGAAAACTCTGCGTACAGAATTTAGCTACCCGCACAAAATATAAATCTGTATATTGCGTGATGAGTTGCGAGGATTATAAAATAAATAACATCGATTGTTTTTAAATTCTATAACTTAAATTATATCACATTTAGGGTTCTTCTATTTACACATGTTTTTCTTTTTATTTAATAATAACTGCAGGAACAATACCATTAAACTTTAGCGCACATTTGAGCAAGAACGAAACAATTACTGCAGCTTTAGTTTATATACCTAAACCTACCGAAATTATTTATTTTGCTATAAGGCTAAGCCAACCAGAATTTCTTTTTAACTTGGCCTAACTTGAGGGGGCCTTTTATATATGTATGTATGTATGTATGTATCTGCACTGTGTGGCACAATGAGTATATGCAACTATGTACCTATGTATAATTAGTCAGACTTACGAATACAAATATATACAAGTAATTGCACTGAGGCGATCACACAGAACGCAGAGCTAATTGAGGTACTCTCAGGAGTTCTTCTGTCGAAGGTACACCGTAGTGATTGTAGTACGTAGCCGGGGGTAGCAAAAGGGGTTGCGTCAGTCCCAAATCACAGTAAGGTGTCAATCCCCATTGAAAATACGTGGCGGGCGGTGGAATATCAGGGGGTGCTTGTTCCCGTGGTTTATCCGGCGATATCAAACTTTCGATGGTAAAAGGCCTCTTGGGTCTAATATTCGTTATTGATTCTGTAGTGGCAATTGGAGGAGACGGAACCCGTGGGGTCGAAACGTGAACGCTCTCCGTTTGAGGTTCCGTCGGCGTAAAGAAGAACCTGTTGATGTTCGCCAAAGCCGCCAGCTCGTTATCCAAAACTTCCTTGTCGGTTTTCAATAACTTAAACCTCTTCCTACGTCTCAACAAACTTCCGTTTTCGAACATATCGAAAGCCGCAGGGTGCAAAGCCCAGTACGCACCCTTACCAGGCCTATCAGGTCTTCTGGGTATCTTTATGAAGCAATCGTTGAACGATAAATTATGCCTCAAAGAATTTTGCCATCTCTGAGTATTACGCCTGTAATAAGGAAATCTATCCGTAATAAATCTGTATATCTCCGACAGGGGCAACATTTTTTCCGGCGAACTCCATATTGCCATCGCAGTCAGCGAAATATATGAATAGGGCGGTTTTTGATCGCCGTAGGACTCTCTCGAAGGACGAGGCATCTTCGCGATTAATTTCTTTTTTAAACACTCACTCACACAGGGGGCACACACACTGATTTGCTTGTAAGCATGTGCTTCTTTCTCTTAGCTTCACCGTCGACCAACAAGGACGCTTGACTATTTCGAACTGTTTTGACTTCGCGGTCCTTCAGGACCTGCTCGTAGCAGCTGCGTTTTCATTGGTCGCACCCGCACAATGGCTTGATGGATACGCCCTGTTACGTCCTTCATTCAAAAAAGGACGCCCCGTTACTACTTTCTACCTATACACTATATAACATATTCTAATAAGATAATAACTTATCGACACACCTTTTGCTTATATAATTAGTCAAAGTACTTAACTCATTCATTTTCTAATTTACTTTTCTCACAGAGCTATTTTAATCATTTTACAACTGCTTCTTTCGTTTAATTTAATTAAGAAATTTAAAAATCACAAATTAAAAAAAATCTGTAATATAGAAAATTTTTATTTTGCTAATTTTAACACATTATTATTATTATTATTCATTATTTGGCATTGCACTGCATATTATACTCAGACATTTATATTTGTAATTCAATCATAAGTTACATACATTGCTTAAATCTTTTAATTTACCATAGTACCGTAAGGGCAGTTTGGATAAACTAAGTATAACTCTGTTTTTGGTTAAAACTATTGGTTCTTGATGTAACTCTGGTTATAACTATAGTTATATACCAAGAACAGCGTAAACTGGCCCTAAGTCATATTTAAAAAAATCTTTTTATCATCAAATCAAAATCTGACAGACACTGACTTTAATTTCGAATAAAATGTTTTTTTTTATTCATTTCGCTGTTTACATAAATTTGATTCATTATACTTTACGTTTAAAATTTAAATTATATTAAACAGCAAACAATAAAATTTGTTTGCCAATTGTAAAAGCCACCAAATAAAATTGTTTTCAAATTATTTTATTATTTCACAAGTAAACAAAATTCTTCGTTTGATTATTTCAAACGAAATGGACGTTTTTTTTTTAATTTTCAAATTCTTGCGATGGAATTTCAATGTAATTAAGTTTTGCACTTGCAAAGCTTTGTTTATTATTTCGTAATTTTTAAATGTCATACAATTTTTATAACTATTTGCGGCCTTTTATTGATTCGCTTCCAAACACGTAGGCTATACATTAGCAGCTTTAACTTTTTAATCAATTATTGTCAGTTGCTTAGGAAAACAGTTTTTAGCAGAACTTAACTTTTAAAGAAAGAATCGTACAAGTAAATCGTTGATTTTAATATAGTTTTAATCGCCCAACATTTTTTACGTCGGTAGAAACGAACAAGTTCGTTTTGTAAGTTTTAATTTAGATTAATTCTTGAGCGATAGCAAAAAATTATAACAAATCGAAACCGGCAATTAAATTAAAATACACAAAAAATACGAAGTATTTTATTTTAACTTTACAATTACATACCTTCTTAATTATGGACAAACGACATTATTTTAAAAAAATAGTCCAGTCCTGATATTTCAATTTATTTAAATATTTGCTGCACTCCGTAGGCATTGCAAGGAGATCATAAAATTAAAAAGAAACAACGGTTAAAAAATTTTCAATCAATAAATTAAAGTTAAAAAAAACGTAACTCATTCTTATTTAAAATTAGAAAAAAGTTCCAAGGGAACCTGAAGATGTTTTATGAAACTGTTTTCGTGCTTTTAAAACTTATATAATCTGCGATCTGTAGGGCATACTTTTAGAACTAAAAAAAAGAAATATTTCGAGCATATCTTTTAAATTAAATTAGGATTAGCTTAGTTTGAAAATAATCGATCGACTTTTATGTGTTTTGTGATCGTATCCGAAGTTTTAATAATTTTTACTAATGCGTGTGATATCTTTTTATTTACCACAGCAATACATGTATAATCGTGTACAGTTAAAAGAGAACGAAACGCAGTTTCACCTTAATTGACAGTAATGATAACTTGTTAATTATTTATATTCTAAAATTAATGAAAGTACATGCATGTTAGATATGTAAAAAGACAACAACATTAAGCAGACGTATAAATTAAGTAAATTTTACTAATTCTATTAGTTTTTCTAAATTTTAGAACACCTAGGGGCATAAAATTATTGCTGCAACTTAGGCAGCTCAATATACAGTTATCAATCATAATTCTTCTGATTAAATATAGATATCAGCACAGGACGTATGTACAGTTTTCTGTAAAAGGAAATTAAAAATTATACAAAAGATTTAAAATAAGTAATGCTTAAAAGAAAATTAGATTTAAGTTTGAGGAGCAAATTGAGCTATGTTTGTAATTAACGCAGAAGGAAAAGGGACTACGATTTCCTTACTCAGGAAGGAGATTATATCACTAACTGCTTGTCTAGCTTTGGATTCCAGGAGATAATTTTTGGCTACACACGGATCCATTATGATGGGGCAAAAAGATTCATTGACAACATCGTCAAATACAAAGCCTTTACACATGGCCCAGGAATCTCAGATCACAATGCCCAAATACTGCAGTTCGAGGTTAATGAAGACAAATCAAAGGAACATATCGATAAGTTGAGGAGACCTCTAACAAGAACAAACCTCATGAACTTCACCAACAGCCTTCAGCAAGAGATATGGGAGGAAGTTTACGCTGCCGAGGACACAAATCTGAAATTTGTGCAATTCTGGAGCATATTCTCGACCCATTATGAAAGGAAAGTACCACTAACAAAAATTGAAGACAATAAAAGTCGCCCTAGCCCATCATATGAACTCTTGCAAGCCTAATACACGATGCCTACAATAATTCCTTAGATGAAGATATTCTGGACCGATATAAACATTTCTATTTAAATTTGACTACGCAACATAAAATCAACATAATATTAGATATAGAAATCAGTCTGATAACAAGCAACAGGTCGAAGAAGAGACATGCAAAAACCAAGTCTTAAAGTAGATGAAGCCAATTTTTTACGAATATAGCTGTAAAAATTAAATCTACAATTCCAGCCACTTCAACTGATGTTGGTAAAAAGGTCATAGTCAACGGAAACTCTATGTTTTTCTCTCCCATCGTAGAACAAGACGTCATCAAGCACATAAGGAAACTTAAGAGCAAGTACCTATACTCCGGATGCATACAGCATCAGCACGAAACTCCTGAAGGAAGTAGGCGACTTGTTGGTAACTTTCTGGCTCACATAATTAATAATAGTCTGAAAGAAGGAATCTTCCCTGAAAAACTGAAGTTAGCCAGAGTTGTCCCAATTCTAAAAAACGGGAACCCAAAGGATGTCAACAATTAGGTACAGACCAGTCCCATCCTACCTGCCTTTTCAAAAATCTTGGAAGAAGTTATGGCGGAACAAATTCTAAGCTTTATAGAAAAGAACAATTATCTACAGAACAGTCAATTTGGATTTCGATCAAACAGAAATACGAGTAAGCTATAAAATACCTAGTGAAATCGATAGAAAATGATGGAAAGTCAGAACATAACCGCCGTCCAATTCTACGGCCTCTCAAAGGCATTCGACTGCCTCCCCCATAAGATATTCCTGTCTAAAATGCATCACTATGGTTTTCGAGGTATTCCACTGAAGCTATTGGAATCCTACTGTACCAATCGGTTGCAATCTCAGTGGACACCGGTAACGACAGGAGCGAATCTTCAATTGTTTCACATGGAATCGCCCAAGGATCCATTTGAGGGCCGTTATGTTAATGACTTACCAGCTAATATAGAAGCCCACACAGTGCTCTATGCGGATGATACTACTTTCGCGGTTAACGACATGGACCCCCGGAAACCTCAAACCTCCCAGATCTAAGCCATGTGGTTTTCCGTCAACGAACTTAGTCTCAACGCAAAGAAGACGAAGAGTGCCCTTTTTACAGCATCATGGAAAAGCACTGTCAATATTAACGAAGTGAAATTTCTGGATACTAGACTAACTTGGCAGCAAACTTTCCAGATCAATTTATGCTATACGCCACATAAGGAATATCGTAGACAGAGATGTATGGAGGTACTCATCACTTCGTCTTCAGAAGGAAGCTTTGCGTGCAATAGAAGGAGCACCCAGTGATGCACATTGCAAACCTTTCTTCATCAAATATAGAATCCTGCACATATCATTCTTAATTCTCTGGTTGATGTTAGAAAAAATCTCCACAACCTGGAAATAACCCACAACATTCGCAGCAGTACAAACCTAGGCTAAACAAAATCTGGGAATGCAGTTGTACAACCCCCTACCCCTTCCCTGGAGGAAGCAAACAATTCCAACATTCACTAGAGTAGTGAAACACACTCTGTTATATAACCCAATTTATTGTAAAGATGATTTGTGTCAATTTTTAAATTCATAAGAATATAATGCTTATCCAATTCAAAATGTGACCTCATTGTAATGCAATGTAAATAAAATATTCTATTCTATGGTAGATGTTAACAATAATACAAGCTATTCGATAAATGTATTTATTTTACTGCTGTATAATATAAATTAAATTAAATATATTACGTATACACATTAACATGCAATTCAGATATTGATTGGTTTTCAAAATTCGATAGCTCTCGACTCGTACTCCTGAAATTTGTGAAGGATAAAGTACTTTACGCTAATATGATTTTAAACGCTTACATTCAGTAATTGTTTAACAATAGGCGACATGCACCTTGTACAATCGACTTTTCCAACGCCGCTAGCGTCGGGCATGCACTTGCATTTCTGGCAGGAACTTTGCTTTGCTGAAAGAGTCACAAAAGAAGCCCAAGAAGATTTTAGGCTTCTGTTACATCTTAACAAGTTAGCATCAGCTATCGTACCAGTGGTTGACAACGCCAAACCACTACACATGTCATTTAATTGATCGATGACCTAAATATATTTTTTTTAAATTTGTTTAAATATGCAGTGAATTATGATAATACCTCATCATTATTTGTTACGTTTTTCAACACCCCCTCCTTGCTTAACACCCTGTTATTAACGTCGAGGGCAAAAATGTCAGATTTTGTTCTTTCGAATGGCTTAGGTTTTAATACATGTAAAATTATATCTTTATCTCCCAGCATGTTATATATTTCTGGAGAGTTGTCCATGTCGGGGCATAACTCGCACTGTATTAAAATAAACGTCTTCCTTAAAGCCGGCCTAAAGTTCAAATCGATCGCGTATTTTATGGCATCAGCAGCCGTATATTTTCCATTAGGTTTCCATTTAAACACCCTATAAAAAACAAAATTACTAATTGTAAGAATTTGAATTAAAAATGACTTACATGTTGCTATTCATTTTTATATTCTCGTTGGACCAAATTTTTTTCTCGAAGGTATACATGTGTGGTTTCATCGATGATTGCCCACCATAACCCACGATGGCAAACTTGTTGTTTGTGTACCCTTTCTTTTGTAGCGCAGCGTTTAATTTCTTGGGTAAATTTGCAATTACGTTCTTCAAACAATCGAGTTCTTGTATGAAAACAACGTCCATGGATTTTGGATTATGCCCATCGAAAATTGTGTCAATCAAAACTGCGTTTCCTTCAAGTGATTGCTGGCAGGATACTTAATCAAAAGAAACTGAGGTTTTTTGCTTTTGGCTTTATTCAAATACTTACTGCATATGTTTGGGATGGCCACTTCGACGAGTTGGTTTTTGCATTGCTTTTTATAAGCTGCTGTTGCACTGCATACAGTCGGTTTAATTTTGTCGCGTATGTCCAGAAGACACATTCGGTAAAACGGTTTTGAATCTACTATGGCAAAGCATGGAGATAAGGTAGATTTTCTATCCGAAAATATTTTAGCACATAAAGTATTGAAAAATCGATTTACAAGAAGCGACCCTGAATAATCCTTGGTTTCATTGGCGTAATTTGTACCATCACACGAGTCATCTAACTTCCAGCTATCAACAAATTCCTCGATTGTATTTGCTCTATGTCCACCTGGCATGATCATATCTGTAAACTTTTCGTTGTCTAACGTACCCAACAAGCCAGCAGTCTTCCCAAAAAGCCATTCAGATATTTCAATCGTACAGTAATCAAAATAAAAATTACAAAACGCGCGCAAGCCTTTGCGATTTTCAACTGCTAGAATATGTTCGTTTTCTCGGGTAACTATAAAGTCACCGGCTATTAACGGTAAATCAACTTTTGCACCGTTAAGTATGACATCAAAATCGTCTGCCATTACGTCAATTTTATGTTCAGAATTGACAAAAGTCAAAGATTTTTTTTCATGCACCCCATTTTTCTCGGCGAAATTGATAATTACAGAAAACGCGTTCGAATGGAAATCGCTCGCTAACAAGTAACTACAGTTTCCCACAAAATCAAACTGGTGTCTATCAAACGAAATGAAATGAGAATTTCCAATTACCATCGCGATATTATTTAAGGAAGGCGAAAATACTCGTTTCGTAATATACTGCACGTAAGTTTTGACTACGTTTTTGTAAACATCGAACCTGAAACAACGAAACAAAATAGAATTATTTGGTCGCCTATGATCTATGGATTACCTGTTTCGGGTTATCAAGTCAATTTTGTTGTGTATTTGTTGGTAGAGAGGGTATTGCTCGAAGGAGGGGGCTTTGTCGAAAGACTCCCATTCAACCGGAAGTGGCTGACTGATTTCTATGATGCCCAAATCAGGTCTGAACGTATAATCAAATTGTCCGAACATATTTTCTTGTTCGTTATTTCCGGTGTACTCGTTAGCAAATATATTCAAGAAATTGACGAGGTTCGAACTAAGCTTGTGTAAGTAAGCCTTCAGGTTCTCCATCACGTTATGATAATTCCATACCCATATTGTCTTTTGGTAGACCCTATTAATGAAGTCTTTGAAGTCGCTGAATTCAGGCAGCTTTTTCAACTCTTGGTAATCGCCGAAGATAGTTGCGTAAAGTGTATCTACGTACGGTCGATAATCGTCGATGATATGTTTGGTGTCGTTTACGACGGTGTTCAAAATCGCTTCGACGAAATCACTCACTGATTCGACTAGTTCCAACAAGTGCAACTTTTCCAACCAACTTACTAAAGCACGGTAAATTTCGATCAGTTTTTTGGTTTCTTCTAATCTCTGTATGTACTGTTGGATTGTATCAAACGTATCTGAAATTTATTGTCGTTATTATTTGATCGTAAAAATATGAGACGTTACTTACCCAAAACTATAATCTGGACGAACGCGAGTTTGTTTTCAAAATAAGCCACGAAATCGTCCAACAAACTTAACAACGGTTCAAACAATTCTTCGCATTTATTTTTAATGGCATTCATGTATTCTTCCAAATCATTCAGCAATTCAACCGCGAGGAGTTCCATGTCCTTAATTGATTTCCTCGCGTCGCTTATGCTTCTTTTCAAAAGTTCTTTGGCATTGTCTTTTAATTTTTGCACGTCTTCTAATTTATTGAGCGCCTGCTCGATTTGATCAAAAATGTAAACCACGGAGCCGTAAGTTTGTTCGAAGATTTCCAAAATGTTATCGTAGAAATCAGCAATCATTTGAAATATGGGATCAGTTAGGCTTTTAAGGACGTTATATTTTTCCCTGGAATTTTAAACATTGAAAAAAATGTGCGCGTGTAGTTTGTTTTAACAAAATTTAAATCTTTCTTCACCTACATAATTTAAGCCACTTCTGCGTAATTGTATTAAATTGTAGACTTCTGGAGAAAATTAAGGGACCACCAAATAAACTTGAAATAACTTTTCCAATTTACAAGTTTATTAAACACAATTCAAATAATGTGCCATGAAACAATTAACAATAGCAAGGCATTCTCTGCTAGGAAACGAAAAGTCAACAAAAAGGCCTAATTGTTGGCACCTTTTTAAGTAATTTAATTAATAAGGCGTGCTTTTTGTTTCGAAAATTAGTGAATTTGTTTGCATTAAGTTAATTAAATATGCCTAGACGTCATTGTAGACCAGAAGAAGTTTCCCAAATGATTATTCTTCTTCGTGAAGGATATTCACAGAGAAAAATTGCTGAAATTCTAAATACCAACAAAGCTGTGGTACAGAGGGCTGCAGCACGGTTCAGAAACGCTGGTAGTTTCAAAAGAAGACGCGGATAAGGTGCTAAAAGAAAAAAAACGCAGGGAAGATCGCTCTATCGACTTCAGAGTTTAAGAAAGTGGTTTGTAACATCTCATACACGCTATTAATAATTTTAGTTTTGTTAACTTGTTACAAATTAGGATACAAGTTCATAAGAAGACCAATGGTATTTTAAAGATTTAAAGTATTTGAAAGCATTTCAAAGTTTGTTAAATTTAATAGCCCTTAAATCAAGTAAACTGTAAGGAAATACTTAGATTTATATATTTATTCGTTTTATTAAATTTCGTTATCTTGTTGTAAATTTATTTTGAATTTTACTGGTGGTCCCTTAATTTTGTCCAGAAGTGTAGTTAAGAAGAAGCTTTGAATTTTGTTAAACTTTAAAACTAAGCACGTACCAAAATGTCTTCATTTCTTCTAACACGCGACAGAAAAGAGTATTCTCTCGATCACAAATCTCTTTTATTCCTTGAATAAAGTTGTTGAAATCTTTGATAATTTCTTTCTTTTGTATGGATCCGTAGGTCGTTATTTTGTTTCTAAGTTCGCGGGTGTCTTTCACGAAAGTTTTCCCGAAATCTCTATCAACAACATCGATGAGTTGTCGTCCTGTGGCTTCGACGACGTATTTCAAGTCACTGTACTCGGAAATAATAGCTTTCGAAAACTGTTCTATCAGGCTATCCGTCCACAGTATTTTCATCCAAAGAAGTGAGGAGGTATTTAATTTCAAGGTAAATAAGCCATCGATGTAAACGTTTCCGTAAATGCTATGCGCCAATTCTGCTTTTATTTGTCTCTTAGAAGGCAATCCAGTGTACATGCGATACTGCCGATCTTTCCCATACTTCATGACCACCATAAAAGAAGGCGAAACTTCTTTGAAATTATAGACGTAATTCAAATTAAGAGGTTCTTTATCGTTGACCTTCATTTCAATTTCTAATCCTTTGTAATACGTTCCGGTGTTGGACTTGGTGAAAATATTTAAATTATTCCTTTTGGTTTCGATCAAACCGGCTATTTCGAAATTCGAGTGGCCAATTTCCAAGCTGACTTTAATACTCTCTGGTTTATTCAAAATATAATCCGTGTAGTGCAAGAAAACAGTGAGATTTGCAGACTCTTTCGTGCGTATCGTCTTTGAATTCACAGCGTAATTTATTTTTGACGCGGGTTGTTTAATCAAAAAGTTTCGCTCGACCGTAACAATATCATTCACTAAAACTTTGTCATAAAACACCTCCATTTCAATCAATTTTTCTAAATCAGATGAGTAGTTGAGCTGCAGTTTAAATATAGACGGGATCGTGTTTAATTTACAAAAGTCGATTATTAAAGTTATATCGTGATCCAGGGCAGTCGAGGATAATTTTGATTCGAGTTTGTTTTCGATGAATTTACTTCTCCAGTTTATTTCACTCGCGCTATCCTGGTCCCATTTGAAAATAAAATGAGTGAAAATATTTGAGGTTTGAATAATTTTCAAGTCGTAGAATAACTGGAAAGTCCTGAAGGGAAGTTCTAGATCGATCAGAGAATTTACGTTAATCGAATGGTCTTCGCTTACGTTGAAGAACCTTATTTTAACTCCGAATGCATCGTTTTTATTCCAAGCAACTCTCAAGAGATAGAATTCGTGTGTCGAATTTATGAAATACTGTTCTTCTGCGGTGATGGTTTTGTTGGGTAAATAAAGGCCCACGGAAATTCTATCGGTTGAAATGAAGTGGCCACCAAATTGATGATCAGGTTCCGAAGTGTCCCAAATTTTGGCAGAAACGTTAAACTGAGTAAGACTTTGGTACTCATAATTTACGTTCACCGATTTCCAAATGGTGTCGCATAGAAAGTGTAGAAGATCTTTATTATATGAATAATCCAATTTTAAAATATTTTTTCCGTTATAAATCAAAGTTGTATTCAAAAAATCATTTTGGTCATTAAATAAAATCGCAATGCTATGTCTCTCAGATGTTTTTAACTCGAAATCCAATTTGTTTTCGTTTTTGGACTTCCCAAAAAGCACACTCGTTTTAACATTGTAAGCGTTAAGTTCGCCTTTTGCTTCTATTGTTAAATATTCAGGCGCTTTTAATAAATCAGCCGAAAATGAGGCGCGTTTAAACGAATAAACCGAAACGGGAAGTGAGATTGTGTAATTTACTCTACGGTTGAAATAATGAGCCAAATCAAAGCCAATTTCGCGATCCAAGCCTGGATAAAATAGCAAGCAGGTAAAAAGCTGCGTTTGAGAATCACGTTTCTGTTTAATATGTAAATAATACTTGTCGTAGTTTTGAAACGGCGTAACCAATTCAATTTTGAGCAAATTACCACGCAAATCGCGATAATACTCCAACTCAAGACGATTCAGCCTCTCATTTAAGTTCATAGATGCAACATACCTCGTTTCGTTCCTTTCAAATATCAAAGCGTAATGCTTATAGTTCTCAAACGGCAAATAAATTTCTGTTAAAAACGAAGGGGTTGATTTGTTAAAATCTAGTTTTAATTCCGTTTTTGAATCCACCCAAGTATATCCGCCCCCAATTAGGAATCGATCGTTGTCGTTTACGAAGCTTACGTGGGCGGAATAATTTTTGTTATTCGGCAAGTGTATGTAAAACCACGGGTTCGAATTTTTGCGAACGTGAAATTCCGAATCGAATTTTTCGAAATTCTCCAGAAAAGGTAATCTCAAGTGCACGTGTAAATCAAGACCGTCCTCTTCCAAAAAAAAGTCGCCCACCACAGAAACGTTACCCAAAACGCTCGAAACAATTTGAATTTCGTTAGACGTCTTATAAATGCCATAGTCCCAACTTGTTTTGTAATGTAATAACCTGAACAGATCGCATTTGGGTAGTTCTAAACGCACGAGTATTGATTTATGTTGAAACTTGCCTGTTATCAGTAAATATTGGCTTTCAATTGAGTTTGGCGACTCAGGAATTTTTTTACCCACGGAAAAGAAGACGGATATGAACGACGAGGCAGTTCCAAAAATGGCAAAGCCTTCATTGGGCAAAATAGGACTAAATATTTCAAATTGGACCAAGTACGGATCTGATTTAACCAATTTAAAATTACCACGATGCACAAGATTGGAAATCTCCACGTAAAATTTGGCCGAATACAAATCCTCGTTTACTATATATTCCAAGCCAAAAACTTCTTTGCCTGACTCATCAAAAACAATCCTTAATACGTCGTTCAGCTTCGAATTTTCCAATTCAATAATTCCTTTTATGACATTATTTTTAAAGCCACCATACTCAAACTGCAACTTCCTTTTGTTGGCCAAGTCGATCACCGTTACGATATTTACGTTATTATTAGTAGATGAGTACGTTCTTAGCAAGAATGAAAACATCGAGCTGGTTAAGTCGAGTTCACATTGAATAAATTCGCCTGCAGGAGGGAAGTTATTAAAAAAATGTAATTTCGACGTACTTTCTGTTAGTTCGAGGTGTAGGTGGAATTTATCGCTGATTTTAAACTCAAATTTTTCCAAATTCTTTTTAAAATGAAACCTGGACTGTTTGAAAATGTCTCTCTCTTTGTTGTCTTCATCGATGCTAAACAGGAATTCACCCACGTTATTTAAATAAATAATTTTCACTTCCAAGGGCCGATCTTTTTCCACGATTGAAATTTTGAAACCGTTTTTCGTAACTGTGTACTTCCCAGATAAATCACCAGACCAGAAATTTTTGCTTTTCACGTTCACTTGAGAATCGTTCCAATTAGCCCAGAGCGACGTCCTCAGTACCGTAACGTTTAGGTTCTTGTTAATCGAGTCTTTATAAAAAATAAAAACCGTCTCGTTTGTGACTCTCTTGAGAGATTTTAAAGAGTCGACTTTCACTAAAATATCGGAGGGAGATTTTCTTATGGTAATAGCATCGCCGTTGACATGCCAATCGAATTTGGTGTTCTCCTCTGAGTGCAGCAAATAAATTTTTGTTTTCACCTCGTTCTGTTTAGATTGGACCAAGGTTAGCTCGAAATCGTCACTTATGTTATAG
This sequence comes from Serrognathus titanus, assembly GCA_039766575.1. Lineage (NCBI taxonomy): Eukaryota > Metazoa > Arthropoda > Insecta > Coleoptera > Lucanidae > Serrognathus > Serrognathus titanus. The sequence goes on along the minus strand of CM077916.1, from coordinate 3,780,156 downwards.
CCAACGGCAATGTCGTAGACGTTTTCAAATTTAAACCATCCGTGTTTGTATAAATCAAAATCCACTTCCAAATTGAAAATTTGCTCGTCTTGCGGTATGGAAAAACCTAATTTCCCTAATAAATTCCGCTCGCCGAAAGACGAAGACATAAACGCAGTGAAGTCCTTGTTAAGTAGATTTGCTGAAACCGCCGTGCTGATTTCTTGCTTTGAGCTTTCGAACATAAGGAGGAAACTCCTAAATTCTTCAAAAGGTGTTTTCAAAATGATTTGCGTCGTCAGTTCTTCAGAACTAAATTTCAAGTAAACATTCGAGGAGGGCCTCGGAAAATACGCACTAAATTCAAATAGCCTATCGCGGAACACCAAATCGAATTTTCCCTCGTGTGAATTCTCTATAATAAGCTCGGAATTGATTTTTAGATCCTTCGGGTCTAAATTGACATTTCCTTTGAAGCTAAAACTAACAGAATTCCAATGGCCCGATGAGTTTAAGTAATAAATATTTTTATTCTTCGTATAAATCCCCGAAAGGCGAAGTTTTTTCACCGGAGAATCCATGTTTAAATATAGATCTTTCGGATTGTAACTCATTTCCAAAAGTATTTTTTCGTCCCTCCAAATTACATCGCCGCTGAATTTCATGGAGTTACGATCAAGTTTCATCTGCATTTCCGCAAAGGACTCCGCCAAGGATTTTGACGTGACGTGAATCTCGTGCAGATTATTTTCTAGTTTTGTTATGTTGCCTGCGAATTCCGTTAATAAATTTTCTTTTTCGATGCGAACGTACACAGACTGGATGTTTTGATCGAAGCAAGCGAGGATACCTCCTTTGGTATATCCAACGAAAGGACTTGTTATGTTAATGGATAAGTACGACCTCAAAATTAACTTTAAACTCATTGTTATATTTTTTCCCCCGAGAGAAGTCGCCGTTAATAAATTAATTTTTTTGTTGGTGACATCATATTTCCAAGCAGTTTTGAATTGGTCCGTGTAAGGAGTACTTATTTCTAAATCCACTAGTTTATAGTCGGTTCCAAAAACGGCCTTACTGAACACGGTGACCTTGCGACCCTCCGGCCAAATAATCTCATTTTGTAGAGAATAATTCTCTCGGTCGTATTTCAAATTGGTTTTAAAGTGTACTTCATAATTAGAAGAAAAAGACAATCTCAGTAAACCCAGCACCTCACCTCCCCCTGCCAAATACTTAAGATTAAATTGGGTTAAATCAACGCCAAAAAATTGGATCAACACATTAGAATTAACTGAATCCTCTGAATACAAATGGTTTGCAGAGATGTTACTCACAGTTTGGTTTTCTATTTTCAACATAAAACTCGATTCGATGGTTGCAGTTAAGTTATAGTTCAGCAACATTTCGAAAGGCAAATTTCGTTCGACTAACTTAAAATTACCGTGACCCTGCGTAAATTCCCCCTTCAAAACCAAAGTGTCGTTTTTCAAAAAACCCGAAAACTTATAACCGTCTTCAAAATCGTAAATAAACTGCCCTTTCCAAAATGTATCCCTGTCAAAGTAAAACAGGTCAAAACTCTGCGATCTACGAGATAACTCAGTTTTAACCGCGGTTATATTCGCTAGTATTTCACCAACGTTTTCACCATCGTCATAATCAATCAAAAAATTTAATTTATTCCGATCAAGGCTCGTGTTAATTCGCGTTTTTGTGTCGCGGTAAACCACCGTAAATTGGGCCGTTTTTTCCCCGCGCACGTCGTTAACCACATAACACCCGAAGCCTAAAAATCCGGAAACGATTCGAAAATTAATTTGTTTATAAAAAACGTAATTCCCTTCGAACGCGTACGTTTTTGAATCGCCGTTGGAATTATTAAAATTCCAATCAAAACTAGTCGAGTTTAAGCGAACGCTCATGTTGGCGTCGAAAGTTTCGCGGTTTTTTTCGAAAAATATCGAACCGGCCAGCGAATTATTTTTTAATTCTAGCCGAGAATTAAAACTTATATTTTTCCAGTTTTCTATCGGGGAAGTCCAGTGAAAAACTGCGTGCGATTTATTGATTTGCAAATGGAATTTACACCGACCGTATTCCTCGCATGGGTAAACCGAAAGCAAAAGAATCTCCATGGATTTTACGGGAATAAAAATCTCGTTGAATAGTTCTTTTTGAGTTCCATACTGAGAGAAAAGCACCTTGGATTTTATCAAGACGTCATTTTCTAAGTTGATGTACGGATTCGCTTCGAGGAATTCCAACATGGGAATTTGCGAGTGGAATTTGAAGTACCCAATGTATTCTTTGCCCAAATTTTTGGCCGACCACTTCACTTCGAGCAATTTGGTATTTTCATTGTTTAAAGCAAACTCAAAATCTTTGCTCAGGTAATAATCCGTGTGGAGTTGCAAGCTTAGGTTCGAGTAACGAGGAAATAAAGTCGGGGCGATCAGTTTCCCTTTGAAGCTAAAATGCTTTGAGTTGTTGGTGTTTTGCATGATTTGCAGAGAAATCAAATTTTCACCGTTTTTCAAAATTGAAAACCCGTAAATCTGTGGATCTGTAACGTACTGAATTCCTAGTCTGTACTTTACGTAACGCGTGGATGTTATTAAATAACTTCGATCATGTCCGGACCATATGGTCAGGAGCTGTTCTCCGTTAAACTGGACAGACAGAACTTCTCTTCCTTTAAACAGCGCTTCTTTATTGGCCACTATCGATAGGTGGTTGTTTTTAATCGCAAAGAACGTCCTTACTTTATCCTCATCTATTTTATTTTCAAACACCGTCTTCTCCCAGCCTTTAATTGTGGTTGCGATGTCAACTTTTGTCTGCACAAAATCTCGTTTGGTCTGGAATATTTCACCGCGGATTTTCGATGAGTTATAGTTCCCAAAAAAACTAATGGATACCTCATCGTGTTCTATGAAGTACGTTCCTGATAGTTTCAGAAATTGCTTTCGGCTTGGGAGATCCACACACGCCCACATGTTGGTTTTGTTAACTTGCACGTCGAGTTTTATACTGGACGAGTCATGTAAAGTGGGAATGTATTCCACTTTTAATTCCTTCTCCTCAGATTCCCAATTGAAATTCACTGATACTTTCAGAGGAGATAACTCAATGAAACCCGACTGCAGAAACAGCAGACCTTCCAGTTTATTCATCCCATTTATATCGAACAAAAAATCCAAATTGTTTTTGTGAACTGAGTTATCTAAACTGACGTTTAGAGAATTGCGTGATCCATGGAAATTAATAATGGCAAAGCCATTATACTCAAAATCAGATGACGTGAAATTCACGAGCGAATCTGATTGCAGCAAGCTGTGATATTTCGTAAAAATGTAACCATTATAAACTTGATTATCCTTTGTTAACTTCAGATAAGTCTGAATCTCACTATGCTCGCCCTTGAGTTTTCTCTGCGAATTAATTTCGCCAGTTAACTTGTGCAAGGGGGTGTTTACACTTCCAGAAATCATGACTTGATCCTCTCTGAAATTTTCGTACTTCATCATAAGGACTTTGTCGGTGTTTTTGGCAAACAAGTCCACTCGATGCGATCCAAGTAGATCGACATATCCTGTGAAATTCAAAACCGAGCCTTCGCCCTCCGCCAAAATAACCAGCAATGTAGAATCATCGAAACTAGCCAATTCAGTTGACGTCTGCAAGTTCGCGTTCATGATTTCTTCATCCCCAACTTTAAAGTTGCCTTGCACTCGCCCTTTTGCGATGGCATTCCTCGAGGTGACGTCTAAGGAGAAAAGTGAATGCAAGCGCAAGGAATATTCACGTGAGTTTCCTTCCAGTAAAACGTTTAGATGATTCGGAGTATATTTGGCAATTGCTGTTGCGTTATGAATGAAATCAAAGGTGGAGGAGACGTTGAGGGCAACATCAAAGTTGCGGGGAGAAGTTGATTTTATTTCGTAAAAAGTCGTAAAGGATTTTTGGTTTTTCTTGGCACTTAAAAATCCTTCTGTTTGAGTAAAGTTCAAAATCAAAGTGTAAGCACTGGAATTTGGGCAAGCCCAATTCAATCCCCCGCTGATGGCGACAGCATCGACTTTTAAATCTGATTCAAATTCATACCTTGGTAAAAGGATTTTCACTTTAAATTCCGGAGCATCATATCTCACATCCAACAAAAATTCCTGCGTGTTTTCCCTTTTCACTTCAACGTAGAATAAATAAACATCTAACCACGTGATTTTCGCAGTGCTGACGACGTTTTTTACTTTGATGGTCATCTCTAGAGATTGTCTGTCGATATTGTAACTACTACTGATGTCTATGTCATCAATGTGTGTTCCGCTTACGTGCGTCAGTAGTGTATTGTTCATTAAGTCGTATTTTATAAATGAATCGACTGCAAACGTGGTTAGTTTATCCCAAACCAAGAGGATGTTTAAGTTTATTCTGTTTATAACGAAATCATCTTCGGATAAAACAAATTTTAAGCGAATAGGATCTCGCCAGGTGCTAACAATCTCCAAGTTGAAATCACTCGGTAGGAAAGTGTACATCAAAAACTGTATACTCCCTGTATATTCGATCCTGTCGTCATTTAAGTATGCTTTGATGGAATTGTTGACGATCAACTCTTTATACTGGTGTTCATAAGCAAAACCACCCTTATTCGTGGGTGTTACAAAACTAAAATCGTTTTTGACTTTATCGTAAGGATACTCCATGTCTAAATTATTTTCTAATTCGTAACCATTGGGAGTCCTTAATAATATGCAATATTTGGAAGCTATGTGGTAGTATTGCAGCTTGATGAAGTCATTAAAGAATGTGGAATTTACATTCCATGTTACTTGCGTAATCTCGTTTTGCGATACTTTGAACTGTAAGTTACTCATCAGCGAGTTTTCATCCCATTTAGCTTCAATAACAGAAGACAGGGGGGTATTGAAGATATTAACTGATAAGCTATGTCCTAAAGCTTTGACGGAGAGTTTAGCATCCACGTTGGAGATCGAGTTGATACTTCCGCGAATTTGCAAAGCTAAAATCGTCTCGTTTTCTTTCCCTTGCTTCACGATCAAGTCTTCTTCTAAATATCCAAAAAGCGTACTGTGTTTGAGGTACAGCTGGTATATACCAGTCATGGGCGATATTATTTCGAATTGTACATCGCTCATGCTATTGTTTTTATCTTTCCACTTAAACAAGACGTAATTCAATTGTTGCAAGACGTTCACTTCGATTTCCACCACGAGATCGCTGGGACTCCTCACGAGGGCGTACTCGAGCTTGGTTTTTTCCATCCCTTTGAACGGCGTTTTGATTACAATGTACGATCTGGAATTTTCGAATTTGTATTCCGCCGAAACGTTGCTCCCTTGCCAGGAGAATTCACAATTGAAATAATTGTTCGTTTCGTTGTTGTTGATGACCAACACCCCATAAATAGGTTTTATGGTATCAGTGGAAGAGACCACTTGGAACGTGGAAAGGACGTTCAAACCTTGACTGCCCCAAACAGATTCTGCTGTTACTTGGTGTTCGTTGTAGACAAACGCAATGTTGGTTTTACTTTCTTTGGTCGAATTTATCGATGTGGATGTGTGGCTTACGGCTACACCTAATTTCTTTATTTGGGGTAGTGTCGAGTTTACTTCTATAAAACCAGACAGAAGCGACGGTGATTTAGAACCAGCTGCGGTCAAATTTATTTTGTGATCACGCCATGAAATACTAGTCTGAAACAATATGAGTGAAGAAGCGTAACTATCGAAGGCAATCAATTAATTTCGACAAGTCCATTTTTGAAGAAAAACAGAATTCAATAGGAAATGCTTTTCACTAAAACTCCGATTATTTCTTACCTCTGTTTCGATGTTCTGCTTAAAAACCAAATATTTCAATCTAAACTTCTGCTTCTCAAAGTATTTGAACGGCGTTTCTAACTCACCATACCAAATCCCGCCGACATCATATATTTTATTCCCCAATTTCAAGTAGATCTTTTGGTACACCTGTAAGCCCCACGTCACGTTCAGTGTCACTTGCGTTGGCCTAAAAGAAAAGCAAAATATTCAAATTTGATTATCCGAAATAAAACGTGACTTACAATAGAGTGAATGATGCAACAACTTTTTGATTGGGATATTCCAAATTTAGAACAAAGAATCCGTTGTTGTTCCCAACGATCGTCAAAAAGAGTCTCTGGTTTGGATCTCTGTCTTTATCCCAATAGAATTTCAAGTCCAAATGAGTGTAAGGTTTCAACTTGGCACTAAACTCGATGTTTTGGTATATATTTAAGCCGAGGGTGATGCTAGTTTCATCCCCATTCGTTTTGCTATTCACCACGAATAACTTCCTGTTATTTAATTGCAATTCCGTTCTGAACGTGTCTTTGGTTTGCGTTATGCTTGCGGAAGTATTGAAGGCGTTGGATCGAAGCTCCGCCGAACTTATGAATATGTCTTTCGAATTCTGTAAAGAAGAATTAATGATCCAAGGGGATTTCCAAAAATACGCGTCTTGAACAAAATCAATCGCTAAATTAAGAGTGTAATTCTTAAGCTGCTCGCGAGTTGAGTTCATATATTTTCCTTCCACGTTTAAAAATGTTTTGGCGACATCTCCAGTTTCCTGCAACCCCTTCAATCTGATGTCGATTTCTTCGAGACTGACCTTCTTTAACTCGCCGTTAATGGACCAAGCTTGCTTTGGATAGTAGATCAAAAACAAAATGTTTCTATCTTCTTTGAGCGTCTCGTATTTGACCAAAACCTCCACACGCTGAATTCTATTCAGCTGAACCAAACCGTGCAAACCGAAATCATCTTTGGTGGAATTGTGAGCCAAAGCGATCTTATAATCGATGTTCTTCTGAAGGCAGGTTAATGTACTTAACAAAGCAACATCCAAATAATCTTTACGTTGCCGAAATTTCAACAACTGGTTAGTGCCCCATGTGACATCGAAAAGGATGACCTTTCCAATTACTTCGAAATACATTTCACTTCGTTCGACACTGAATGATATTAAGGTGTTGTAAAACGGTTTAAAGGTGTTCATGAAATTTAGGTACAATATCCCTTTTACTGATTCGATTTTCTTAGTTTTTCCCACGTTAAATTCCAGAAACAAATCATCACGTTTATTCTTGTAATTGTATGAACACTGTGACGTTAACGAGAACATATCCGGGGCAAAAATGATGCTGGCGTTTAACGACGCTTGCAGTTCTTTTGAATGAACTTCGGAGGTTACCAAGTAAGCACTACCTGCCGTTGGGATTACAACCAAACTCATTTTAGCATCGTTGACGACAAATTGCATCGTGTATTTGTTATTTTCGTTGTTTATAACACCCGATATCGTAGCTAAAGTTTTTTCCTTGTAATCCAATTTTGCGTCAATTTTATATTCATTTTCAAGTAAGTACAAGAAACTTTCCAAGAACACAATTTCCTTGTTGTTGTAAAGGACTTTCACATTCAGACCGTTTTCCAGGCGACATGACAATTCCATTGTTGCAAATGGGTGTTCGAGTTTAGCTTCCAATGTTTTCCCCTTTTTATCCAAGTAAACTGACACGTTGAATTTCCGGTTCACCCGAGAATTTGGGGTATCTAAATAAAAGGAGACGTAATTCAAATCGGTTCCGGGCTCTAAATTAGAACTCCAACGCATATGGTAACTATCAAAAACGTCAACCTTTTTTACGTTAACTGAATATTTGAAGGAGCCAGTCAAAGGGAAATACGGTGCGTATTTTTCTTGCGACGCGTTTACGTATTTGTAATTGGAACAGAATTGAAGGCCAGTGATTTTTCCAAAAAGCGTCCGCGTGCAACCTTCCCATTCCTCAACGTTTGAGGTAACGTCTTCCAAAATCGTCGAGTTTTCGTTTTGAAAAAGAAACAATTCCGATTCGATATTGATTATATCCATTTGCTTTTTGGGAACGTTCAGTTTCAAATCCACCAATTTGCCGCCGTCGATTAAAACATGCCCATCGATGTACGTGTTTGAATTGGCCGTGCTTACAGACTTTAAACCCATCTTAGTCGAAAAGGCATCTACAGTCATAGCCCCTACAATCTCCACCGCCGCGCTGGGGTAAATTTTTCCTTCCAATTGCAATTTCTGCTTCCAGAAATCCTGCACGTCTACTTTCCCTTTAAGGGTTAACCCTAAAGTCGCCGTTCCGTTAACGGATACTTCCAAGGGAAACCCCGCTAAAGTTGGGATGGTAAACGTGGAATCTAAGAATTTAAACGTCTTGGTGTATTCAACATCGTTGTTACTAAACAACTTCCTCAGCAAATCGAAGGCGTTTCTTTTGCTGATCGATTCTCCATCAAAAACTTCGTTGAAACTCTTGAAGTGCGTGTAGGAAATTTCATTGCCGAAAACTTTCGCGTAGAGCAAACCGCTTGGATCCTTCTTCAACGCCTTCTGCGATCTTATGGATTCGCCCAACTCATGAATTTTCTGGACCAATTCATGCTCGCTCCTCGCATTTTCGAGGAGGGTCTTCACGGAACTTTCCGCGAAGTAACCGTCAGGTCCGAATAACTCCTCGACCACGTCTTCAAAACCTGTCATACGCCCGCCAACTTCGAATACATTGACGGTTTCACCGAAGAGATCCAAGGTGAGATTCAACATTCCGGATTTGGGCAAATACGAGTCGGCTGTGAAGACTACGTTGCTTTCCGCAGACACACCCGTGTTGATCAAATCGAAGAAATACGAGAGCTCGTAGTTCCTTGAGTATTTCCTTAGGTCTGTGTCGAACTTGTTTCTTAAAAATTCGTTCTCCACTAGGTGTTTTAATTTTTGTTTCCACTGGCATGTTGTTTCTTGCAGGTTTGTTAAGTGAGTCCAAACGAAAGAACCAACTGAAATATTAAATAAGTGGGTAGGTGTATTTTTTTGGCTTTCAAGAAGTGGTACCTTGGTTAATCTCTTCTTTGTACAGGACATGTTTAACGTTTGTAAAGACAGCGTAGGAGGAGCACTGCATCAAAGCCAAGTAAGAAGCGATTCTAACTTCAGTGTTTTCTTTAATGTCGGCGAACGTGTTTTGAAAGTAGTCTAAATTTTCGTTTTGGTCACAGTTTATTCGTCTGTGGGCGGCGATTGCAGCCAAGCGTATATCAATGGAAACATCAGCTTTCTAAAGGAAAATAATCCAAGCAACTTGGTATGCATGATTCTAGAACATACACTTACCAAAAAGCAAGAGCGCAAGTTACCAAAAGAAGTTGTAATTCCTGCGTTACCTATGGCCTTCAAAGCCAACAAGATATTTGCTTGCGAAACAGAATCTACTGAGTTACACCCCGTTTTTAAGGGTTCCTCCAGTAAGCGTATTATACCCAAAATACCTTCGTTGTTCTTGCATTGATTTGTTTTACAGTATCGGTAGAGCAAGCCAGAAATCGTCAGGATGGTTTTTTGGTTTGCATGGCTTACACTGTTTATCAAAGTCTAAAAGCAAACAAGAGGTTACCCAAACAAACCAAAAAAAAATTGAGTGACTTACGCTTAAAGTTTGTAGAACTTTAAAGCTAGGATTTTTAATGAAAAGCAACGAGCTCATCCACGAGTCAAATTCTGCTTGCGTTAGCTCATCTTCTGTTTTGAGTGTTATCATAAAATCGATCCCTTCCGCTGTCGCTACCAGAGGCAAAGCGTCGAGGAAGAATTTCCTGGAACACAACTTTTAATAATCTGACACTTCGATGAAACGTTCTTTTCGAAACACACTTTTTCTTTGGGGAATTTCGGACAGACTCGAAGATTTTAACCAGACCGTCTTTGTTAACGTTTTCCAACGAGTTGACCACTTTGAAAAATAAAACCGAAACTTCTGGCTTGATACCATCATGGGCGTTTAACTCCAGCAGGTTTAATAATTTTAATACGTCAGTGATTTCGCTGATTTTTTCCGTTCTCCTTTCGACTTTCTTATACAATAGAGTACCTCGCTCAAATTCCAAAGGATCTAAAATATTTTTGTTATGTACCTACTTGACACAGTTGTTATAAATGATTTATAAGTCCTCTGAAAAGTAAAAAAAATGTGAACATTTGCCGCCTATTAATAATATTGATTAATAAATATTTTAGTAAGTTTCACAGTCTTAAAGAGGTGGAACACTTCAACGCTTACTAGGACCTATGAACCATTTATAACAACTCTGTATTTTATTTAATTAAATGATTACATATTGTATTTGGCTCGTTGTATTTTTTTAGAATGAATTGCAGTCTTTGATTCAGCACGGTAATTGCACCCTGTTCTCCGTGGGAAAATGGTTGAAATAAATGTCGTTCTTCACAGGACGAGGATTTTAAAATCATGTTGTCGTCGTAAACTTGCACGCAATTTTGAGTGCTCCTAAAAATGTTGTTAAAACGACGAGTTAGTTGGAGGGAATGGGGGTTAAAAATGTGTTCGTTTTTTCCTTGCCTGATTAAAGGAGAAGAATTCGCTTGTTTTTTATTGTAGGGTTCCGATTGCCAAGAAAAATATTTTTCGGATCGATGGCTGCATGATTCTAGATTTTTAGTTTTTTTAACTGCGTAATGTGAGTCGTTTTCAATCGTCTCGTATTCCGTTTCGCAAATTCCGCTGATGTCAGTCTGAAATTTGAAAGGTTTAAAATCCTCCCCGCAAGTATATTTTTGATGTTACCTCGTATAGAATTGATCGTTGATGCAAGTATTGTTTACTGTGTTGAAACGCAGATAAAATCGCCTTTTTTATGTTCAGGATTTCGACTTCTTCGTCGGTTACCGAGCAAACGGTGTTGATTTTTCCGTTGTGGAAAGAAAAATGCAGGGGATTCCTCGTCAATCTTTTCTCCAAATCTCCAGAAATTCTGTCTACGTTTGCTTTGTTTATAGTTAAAATCTCTGCGTCCGATAACTACGATCAATTCGTGTACTACATTGTTTAATCAATAAAAAATTACATACTTGCAACTTATAATCACAGGTCGATAAAGTGTATATATCAACAAGTACCGATAGAGAAACGACATTTTTATTTAGGGATTCCAAGTCTGAAGAAGAGTTAATAAAAGTAGTAACGTTGGTATTGTATTTATAGGTATAAACCCATCCACTTTCATAACCGAAATCATTACGATTTTCTGCAATAAATTTAGCATTAAAACATAATTTACAACTACTTTTAAAATAATTACCTTTGCAATATCTCGAACATTGCAGTTCGTTTGTAATTGTATGACTAGAAACTGCTAAAAAAAATATAATAAAGCCATTTGTTTTATGTTTGATTTTGCGGCAGCATGAATGAAGTTACGAAAAAAATTATCATTTTTAATATACAATAATAACAATCTCTCTCTAATAGTAAACACAACACTGATAAGAAGCATAATCAAAGATTTCTATGATTTAAACTAATTTTTAATTATAAAAAATTAATTGAATTTCCTTACCAAATATTAGCAAACTTAAAGGTACCAGCACAAAACTGCACACCCACATTATCCAGAACAATTATTATCTGTGAACATTAGCACCCCCTAATATAAAACCTACGTGCGAAATAGTAAACACAATGGAACTGAAACGACTTCAAAATGGTAACGTGAAGTATATTATGCGGATAAAAGAAAGGTCACTTATATAGATAACAGAGGGGACGGGGGCAGAGTTCAAAATCTTCACTCAACCAAATCTTATTTTCATTTAAATACATACGTCAGAAATGTAGGAAATGTGGTATCGCTTTTAATATTTTGCATTGGAAATGTGTGCTAACAAATACATGAACTTTGTAAACGTTCCTTTTTTCCTCGGGCAAAATTTCAAATCGTAAACGTAAGTAAATTTTATTTTATTGCTAACGAAATCATTATCTCACGTTTTGCATTTGCTGCAGAATTCGTTAAGACAACATCAAATAATTGCGTCAATTTTTCTTAAACAAAATATTAATAAACAACTACCATAAACAAATTTCAGAATTTTCTTCTTTACTTTACAAACATTCATACTGACGAACTACTTAAAATACACTGAAAAAATGATTTTTTGATATTACATATAGAAAAGTGAAACAACAGAAGTGATTAAAACGGTAAGCGCGTTTAAAAATAAATGCTGGTCAATATTTTAAGGACACCTATACAGGGCCAAATTCCACACTTTTAATAGGAAACGCCTATTTTTAGAAGAGTTAGACGGCTCTTGGTGATCGATTAATGGTGAAGATCACTTAGGAGCTACAGGGTGTTTTTCTAAATTCTACAATTTCTAAAAACCTTTATAACTTATTTGTTTATGCAAATTTTTGATTTCTGTAAGAACTTTTTTAAGACCCTTTTCCATGCTCCAAATTATTTTCTACTAAAGTGCTCAGTAATTGAAATATAAGCAAGAATTTTGATTTTTTTATATGGAACACCCTATATATTTTTAAGTTTTTCAAAAGAGCATAAAATTCCATTCAAATAAATATCAAGCACTTGATATTTTTTATTCAAACAGTCTTTGAGATACAGAGCTTCAAAGTTTTAATCAAAAATTTAATTGTTTTTGCAGCTTCGAAGTAGGCTGTGGATGATGACAGCTAAATATTTTTTAAAGATTCAATGAGCCAGGAATATTACTTTAGTTTTAACAAATATAACGAATAAATGCTAATACACTTCTGAACAAAATTAATTTTAAAGATTTAAAGTATTTTAAAGTTTGTTAAATTTAATAGCCCTTAAATGAACTAAACTGTAAGGAAACACTTAGATTTATATATTTATTCGTTTCATTAAATTTCGTTACCTTGTTTTAAATTTATTTAGAATTTTACTGGTGGCCCCTTAATTTTGTCCAATCGAAATTGCGCAAAAATTACATAAAGTATTCAAATTGTCCGCCATTTTGTACTAAACATAAACGATTCCGATTTGTTATGGTTTGAGTTGACATCTCCAAATGAAGTACCTACTGGTAGTGGTGCATTTGTCTTATTCAATAAGGTCGGAATGTTTGTTTCTTTAAAATTCGTGTTGCAGAAGTTCTTGCCAAGGCAGATGGCGTCGGTCATTTTCGATTTCTCCCAAAACAATGACCTATTCTTTATTTCTGTTTTGAGATTCATAATCTTTAGGTTTTGGCAGTTTAAATAACTAAAAATTTATTAAATAGTTTTTAAATTTTAAGAATAAACTCTGAGGGATTGTCTTCTTTCAGGATACCCACTTCGCCAATTTTCATAAAATACTTTAAAATTTAATATTAACAAAGGAGACAGTGGTTTAGAAATAATAAATCAAAAAAGTTTATATACGTAAATATAAATCAAAATAGATTATATTCATAGATACGTATTTCGGCAGATACGCGGCCATCTTCAGTACGCGCCCACACACTTACAAGTTAAAGGCACTTCACAAAGTCTTGGGTTGGTATAAATATTTTAACATGTCGTATTTCTCGTAGTTTTCATACATGTTCAATTATCTCCTTAAGCCTACTTTAAGAGGATACTAAAATTCAAATACTGTAAGAGGTTGTGTCAAACTTTGACAGCGGCCTACTAGGAAGTTAAAAAAACTTAAAATGTTTAGTCATCGTCATCCATAGCCTACTTCAATGGTATAAAAACAATTACATTTTTAATTATAACTTAGAAGCTCTATATTTCAAAAGCTGTTTGAATAAATTATCAAGTATTTTATATGTTATGAATAGAATTTTATGCTCCTTTCAGAAACTCAAAAATATATAGAACGTTCCATATAAAAAATCCAAATTCTTGCTTATATTTCAATTACTGAGCACTTTAGAAGAAAGTAATTTGGAGCAATGAATTCTGCATGAAAAAGTGCCTCAAAGAAGTTTTTACAGAAATCAAAAATTTTCATAAACAAGAAAGTTGTAAAGGCTTTTATAAATCGTAGAATTTTGAAAAACATCCTTTAACTCCTTAACGGTGCAAGATATCGAGATGCTCTCTTCTCCATTTGTTTTGTCTTAAAAATCAAACTCCAGGAGCTGAGGTCAGTTTTTATCTAACTTTCCAAAAAAAAAGATGTTTCCTATTAAAAGTGTCGAATTTGGCCCACCCTATACACAGGGGTGGTACTTACTCTCGTGTTTAAATTAGCATACTTTTATTTAAAAGAATTTTTTCAAGAAATAAGAAATTTATTATTGTTTCCAAGTTATCTGTTGCCTCCTAGTTGAAAAAACGTCTTGCAAATTTCAGCGATCTCTGTTTTTCTAACTATCTCCTCTCTACTTTTAATACCTAATTGCATCCATTAAATAAAAGAATTTAATTTTGTTGTCCTCTGGAAAAATTTTTGGCTGCTTTATTGAATCAAAATTTTTAACAATCTTTTATAGTTAATAGTTTAATGTTCACGTAAGATTAACCTTTGTCAAGCTCAAGTTCAAGTGTAGACTCAATAAGGAAAAGAATAATTGACGCAATAACAATAACACCATAACATGCCCGTCTTTCAGCTTGTTGTAAGTGTCCATTTGCATAATTAAGAATTTGTACTCGCCGCGTTTGGACTTTGATATTAAATTCAACTCTCGAAATGACGGACACCTTTTAATGTGTACCGGGAGAGTCAATTTCATTGTGCCTCGGCAACTACCTATAGAGAAATAAATTAAAACAATTTAAATTCATTAAAGTAATATTTCATTTAATAAAGTGTAGGGATAACCTAGTGATATATACACCTGATGTATTTATAATAATAAATAACGATTATAATTAAAAATTAATAAAAGGAATAGCGAATAATTTTGGTTCACTCTGTATAATTAGTGCACATACGTAAACGTAAAAATTTTAACATTTTGTTTTGCTGTTTATTAAAAAAAAAGGTTAAAGATGACATTTTCATTCGATAACCTCAAGGTTAATTCAATAAAGTAATTTTTTCCTGAAATAAACATACGCAAAAGTAAACTTCGTTTTAGTTCATTTGATCCTTACGTGTTCTGAGCATTAGCTGAAAAATATCGAATTAGATGATATGCAACAATGTCCTAAATGTCGTTTCATTAAGTTTACTTTTGACGTTTCTTGGTGTTTATCAATAATTTTAACAATAATAAACAAATGTGATAGATTAGCAACAATAAATATATCGTGATACCAATAAATCAATCAATAAAATGCATTTAAATGCCGATATATCAAGTGCTTTGCAATTATTAGAAGATATTAAACAAACCGTAGACGATTTGGACGACCCAAAATTACAAACGAACACGAATCAAGATTTAAATTTATTAATTTCCGTACTAGAAAACCCAATTTTTAGAAGCATCGTAACAGTTCAGGACTCTCTGAGTGAGTTAAATCAGCAACTAGGCCAACATCCATCAATTTTACCCGTGGATTTCGACATCACGTTATCCGGAGAGCTTGCGCTAAATGTACCCCCTGGAGGCGAATTATATGACGCAGGGTACAACGATGGATACCCTCGCTCCAGAGATTTCGATGAGCAACGCGTACCCTCCGCCCCTGCATCCCCTGGATCACCGCAGATCCACGGATTCAATGTTTCTGAAGATAAAATGTTGCTGATCGACGGGAAACCATTGGATCCAAATCTTACTCATCAAGAGGTAATAGAGATTTTTAATTGTACTTATTGAGATGTAATGCGTACAATTTTAGGCCCTGCGCATGTTACAAAAAGCTCAAGGTTTAGTATTAGTGCCTCGTTCTGACGAAGATATCATTCATCGCTCTCCCTCCGCTGTCAGTGACACTTCCAAAGCTGGATCTGACAGCTTATTGGGTACCGAATGGGCCCAAGTTGAAGCAATAGATTTAGTAAACGATGGGACCGGATTAGGTTTTGGTATAGTAGGTGTTAGAACAATGGGTGTTGTTGTTAAAACCATCTTGCCTGGAGGAGTTGCAGATAGAGATGGCAGACTACAGAGTGGCGATCATATATTGCAGGTAATTAGCATAAAAACTCACACAAATGCGTTCAAACTTTAACCACTTAAGCATTACATTTAATGTAATCAAGGCAATCTTATGTCTGTGATGCTTAAGTGGTTAAATCGAGATAATATTATAAAATGTGCGTATATTTTCAGATCGGTGATGTGAATTTACATGAAATGGGTTCAGAGCAAGTGGCAACGGTTCTACGTCAATCAGGAACTCACGTACGCTTAGTTGTAGCAAGACCAGCGGACATAGCATCATCAGAATACAAGTACTTAAGTTCAACGGCTCCGTTGGTCCCTACTCGATTATTAACGGATCCGGTTGACTTAGATCGTTATTTAGTACAACACAAATACCCTCCAATGTTTCAAAAAATATCGGAAACATTCTCGGATTCGTATATATATGATCAACCGACTAAAAGTTACATGGGTTTATCTCGTATTCCTGCATCTCCATCGCTACCTCTACTTAATCTAGATATGGCTATGAAAATGCCAGAAATGGAAAAGTTTACGGTGGAGCTGAAGAAGGATGTGAATGGCTTGGGAATTACAATAGCTGGATACGTGTGCGAGAAAGAGGAGTTATCGGGGATTTTTGTAAAGAGCGTTAGTAAGGGTAGTGCTGCAGATCTTAGTAGAAAAATTCAAGTGAACGATCGCATCGTAGAAGTAGATGGCAGATCGCTACAAGGTTATTCGAATTTGCAAGCCGTGGAAGTACTTAGAAGTAGTGGCAATGTAGTTAAATTATGCCTGGAACGCTACTTACATGGCCCAAAATATGAGCAACTTCAACAAGCAATAGCAGCAAGTGAACTGAAGCCATCCACGCCCTCTAGCCCTCCTCAACCTCCACGGTAATAAGCCCTGAATCAAGAATCCACTATAGTGCTAGAATCGTTTAAGCGCTCTCTCGCATCTCTTCCTAAATTTTCGCTAATTGTTACACGTTGCAGTTAAAGTTTCTATATTCTAATCATGTTCTATACCTTAGAATTACACTTCCACTTGTCCACGTCAGTTATTTATGTTTATGTATATTATTTAAGGTTTTTAATTTTCTTTAATTTATATTTTATTTATTTATCACGTCAATTTCAGATTTCCAGAGTCGGAAGACGAAGAGTTTGCACATGATCCGATTGTCGATGAACCCATCGAAACTAAAAACGAGCATTTAAGCTTATTCGGAGATTCGTTATACGAAAACGAATTAATCCCAGCAATAGAAGATGCAATAAAGTCCAAGTGGCAAAAAATAATGGGACCGGACACTGAAATTGTCGTTGCTCATCTCACAAAGTTTGGAGAACGTGGAGGGCTTGGCATAAGTCTCGAAGGAACTGTTGATGTGGAAGACGGACAGGAAGTCAGGCCGCACCACTACATACGTTCGATTTTACCTGAAGGCCCCGTCGGCAAAAACGGAAAATTAAAATCTGGAGACGAATTGTTGGAAGTTAACGGACATAGGCTATTGGGAATGAATCACCATGAAGTTGTTAGTATCTTGAAAGAACTGCCCATACACGTGAGGATGGTTTGTGGACGCTCCACAAACGCATCAAGCTACAGAGTATCTCAGGGGTCACCTTTTGCTGAGAGGGGGGCATTGGGCGGAAGTTTACAGAACTTGCAGCCTGCTTCAGATAGATTAGTCAAAGCCAAATCTGATGGATCCATTGCAACCAGTATTACGGCAGCTGGCAATGCAGACTCGTCCTTCAGTAAAATGAAATCGAGATCCTTGGAGCCACTTACAGGCTTAGCAATGTGGAGCTCTGAACCCCAAATTATAGAACTAGTTAAAGGAGAAAGAGGATTAGGTTTTTCAATACTAGATTATCAAGACCCCATAGATCCCAATGACACAGTCATAGTTATAAGAAGTTTAGTTCCTGGAGGAGTAGCTCAATTAGATGGGCGATTAATTCCTGGTGATAGATTATTATTCGTTAACGATACCGTTCTTGAGAATGCCTCTTTGGACCAAGCCGTTCAAGCTTTAAAAGGAGCTCCAAAAGGCGTAGTCCGTATTGGAGTAGCTAAACCACTGCCAATTCCAGACACTGTTGTGCACAATAATTCTCAACAGTTAGATTCTGAATCTCGATCACTAGCATCTAACATTTTTAAAGAATGATAGATGTTTTCTTTTGTTTTTATATGTCCACTTCCATTTATTTATATTACTTTTTGATGATGTTTTACCTGTACTGGACAAGTATTGAATAATACTTACTTTATATTTATATGCATATCATATACATACAATCTATTGTCATTTTGAAAGTTTTAAGTGTTGGTTGACTTTTTAGATTAATAAATATTGACGATTGTGCCCTCTTTTTTTTATTAAACATTAGCTTTCTTTTTTTTTCTTTAGACCCCCCCCCCCTTACTTATGCTCTGACCTTTACAGTGTCGACTTGAGCAAAGGCAAATTAAGTAAGAACTGTAATAAAATAATAGATAATCAAAGACGAGAAGGCAAAAAAATAGAAAATAAAGAAAGCCAGAAGAAGAAAAAGTGTCACAAAAGATTTTCTAAAACGGGCAGTATATATCCCAGACTTCATTTTAATTAAAATGACCGATTTCCATATTAGAATTTTAAGGATCTTTAAATCGATCAGTGACATCTTACGATGATTAGAAGAATTTGGCACTTAATTCTGATAACCTTGCCTGTTACCAACCGTTTAACAGTAATTTCTCCAAAAAAGTACCTGTACTTTGGACTTCGGAAGTAAAGGTGAATTTATGTTACAAAAGTATTATTTATGACTGAATTACAGACTGAGGCGAGTTAGTATTTAGTCGACATGCTTTTGTGTACTTCCAGGCAATTTTCTCGCCAGGTAATATTCTGTGCATTTAAAGCTTCAAATACAGCGTTCAGTTTCAGTTTTCCAATCAAATACGGAGACTGCAGAGTACGTTAATAATTGCAGAACACAATAACGAAAATTTATTGCCAATTACTCAAAATGCTGTGGCGGCAGCTAAGAAACTTGGAGGAGAAATCTCAGTCTTAGTTGCAGGAGTTAAATGTACACCAGTAAGTATTTTCACCATTTCACTGATCCATATATAGGAATATTATTTATTTAAAAAGATACGAAGATGGCAGGATTAAGGAAAACTTAAAATGTGTGCAGGATTTTGAAATATCAAAAAATTAAGATCGTTTTCTCAACATAATTTTTAAGCTTTGGTAGTCGAATTAAATTAAATCTTGTGTTTTAAGGCAGCGGATGCTCTAACTAAAGCCAATGGACTCACTCGGGTCTTAGTGGCAGAGAGTGATGCTTACAAAGGCTTCACAGCGGAGAGTCTAACACCTTTGATATTGGCTGCACAAAAGCAGTTCAATTTCAGTCACATTGTGGCAGGGGCATCTGCATTTGGAAAAGCTTTACTTCCAAGAGTTGCTGCAAAATTAAACGTATCTCCAATTTCTGATGTGATAGGAATAAAATCTCCAGATACTTTCATTCGAAGCATTTACGCAGGCAAATACCATAATTCTATTCTTATAGACCCCTTTAATTTACCGTGCTTAATTTTAGGCAATGCAATTCAAACTTTAACTGCTACTGATCCAATTAAAATATTTACTATACGAGGCACCAACTTCGAAGCTGACAAACTAGAAGGCGGCTCAGCACCGGTAGAAAAATTATCCGGAGATTACAAAACAGACTTAACTGTGTTTCTAAGTCAAGAATTAAGCAAGTCTGATCGCCCTGAACTAACGAGCGCTAAAGCTGTAGTGAGCGGAGGTCGTGGAATGAAATCTGGCGACAACTTCAAGCTCTTATATGATCTTGCCGATAAATTAAATGCAGCGGTCGGTGCTTCCCGAGCCGCAGTCGATGCCGGTTTTGTGCCAAACGATTTGCAAGTCGGGCAGACTGGGAAAATCGTTGCACCTGTAAGTTTTAGGCTTTATGTAAAATATTTTTGTTGTACATGTCTTGACTTATTTTTAGGATCTGTACATTGCCGTTGGTATATCCGGAGCAATTCAGCATCTGGCTGGAATGAAGGATAGTAAGACGATTGTGGCAATTAATAAGGATCCAGAAGCTCCGATTTTCCAAGTCTCTGATTTTGGCATTGTCGCTGATCTTTTCAAAGCAGTTCCAGAGTTAACACAAAAATTGTAACTTATATATTTTTATATTCATTATATAAAAACATGAGCTAACTTAAATATACTTTATTTTATGAGGTGTCATATTTTTTATTAAACTTTCTGTGACAATGACTGAAATGTGTAATATACAGGGTAACCTAATTTGAGTGACTTATTTTAAAAATTTTAGGGAGAGTCATACAAAAATTCTGAAAATTAAATAACTGCCTTATGAGAAATGATCTTTCAGATTTAAATATATAACTTCCGCTTGTATCGGAAAATTTCAAATCACATCTTTCAATTTATTATTTGCTTTCAATTATTTGTTTTCGGTATTTAATTTTTTATTAATTGTGTACATATTTATTTTCGAAATTATAAAATTGGTTGGAAACATTCAAACGAAAAAATAGCAAGGGAGACTCAGGTTTAAGAAATAATTAAGTTTTAATCTCCGCCCACAATAATTTTTATATCCGTAGATACGTATTACGGCAGCTAAGCTGCCATCTTCAGTACACACTCTGCCAAGTTAAAAGCACCTCATAAAATCTAACAAATAATAACAGAAAGAAAATAATATGTAATTATCTGAAATTAGACCTACGGATAAAAGCAAATTAAATAATACGAAAAGAAGTATTGGTCTATTCCTAGATATTAGAGCAAATTTATCTCAGAGAATCTTCTTCTTAGCATGTGTAAATTCTAAATACCTTTAATTGTCTCAAATACCCCCTTGTATATTATTTAAGTCGTGACATCTTGGGGCTGATTCTTGACCTAACAAAAGTGACATCTTGCGGCCGATTTTTGACTTCAAAGAAATAAAAATTATTCATATACATCTAAATATGAACCGTTAGAGTAAACGAAGAAATTTCATTCAACGTTTCATCGTTTATTTGACGTATTTTGGCGACATTTTGTAAACAAGTTGGCGTTATTGCCTATAAAAAATCTGGCAACCATGTCAAATGAATATTCATTTTGAGGGTTAGAAATGTGATTTTTCAAACTCGTCGAGTAAAAATTACATTTAACTACATCTAGATGTTATGTAATGTAAAAAAACATGTTTACAATTCCTTTCTAGCTCCTGAAGTAAAACCTTTAGATAGGGTTCAGAACAGCAGCCAGCCTGTATATGTACTGCCTTTTTATTAATTTAATTACAGTGAAAAGTGAATTTGATAAATGAAATTACATTTATACAGGCTGTAGGTGAATTGTCGTTTTTCTTTACGGACGTTTTGCTTTTTTGTGTATAATTTACAATTTTATTACTTTTGAACAAGAATGTGCGTTTAAAAATTCCCGCATTTATGACGTTATCGATTTCCTTGATAATTCTGTTATGTATTTAGTAGATAAAATTAGTAAAAACCTACGTACATCCCAATAAATACATTTTTTTGTTTATTCGCCTTTTTTACCGTAATTAGTTCGCGTGGCATTTCTGGGCTGGAGAGATAAAGTTTACTTGCTGAATGTAATGTTCGATTAAATGTAGAATTATACTTTAGAACAGATTAAAAAAGTTTCGTAAGTTGAGAATGTATTTCTATCGACTTTTTCTAAAATAAATATTGATTATTAAAATGTGTTTTCTGTCTATTCAGCAGTAAAGTACAGAAATCCTAATGCTCGTTCGATACATAAAGCGAGCAATAAAGAATGTTGACGTAATCACACTGACTGCAGAAAGGAGTGCAAAAAGTGTTTATCTGAGTAAAACGCGGGTATGCGAAAAGAATGCCATTCTAAATTCCAAAGGAACCAAAATGGTGACCAACGAACAGTTAACAAATTCGACGTTTTCTTTCGCGGACTATGACTGCATTGGCTTCGATTTGGACAACACAATATGCCGGTACAAAATTGGAAACATGGTCAAAATGGAATATGATTCCCTCGCAAGTTTCTTGGTCTCCCAAAAAGGTTATCCGAGCGAACACCTGCTTAAGCCCATCGAAGACAACGTAGATTTCATGCTGAAAGGCTTAATACTAGATGTAGTAAATGGAAACATCTTAAGAATAGATCCAAGCGGGCACATCCTCCATGGTAGCCACGGTACGAAAGAGATGACCAGGGATGAATTAAAAGAGTACTATGGAGAAGACTGTCGTTGGCAGCCTACGGATGTCTTCTCAAAAAATCCCTTACACACATGGAATGGTCCTTTATCTGAGCAAATAAGAACACTCCTGGATTACTTCGATATGCCAGCCGGATTAATATTCGCTCGACTTGTTGATACCCTAGATGAAAAGAACGGTAATCAAAAATTAGAAAAATACTCGATTTGGCCAGATATCATTTGTGCATTGCAGGACATGTTTCAGCGAGAACATTTCCAGCTGGATAAAGGGGGTTACTTCCCCAACATCAAAGCCTCCCCTGAAAACTACATCCATAAATGCAGTAATCAACTTCTACAGTGGCTGAAAGATTTAAAGCAAAAGAAAGTGATGTTTTTGATTACTGGATCGAATACTGATTTCGCATCTCATACTGCTGAAAATTCAATGGGGCCTAATTGGAAGGAGCTTTTCGATATTGTAATATTTTTCGCTAAGAAACCGGGGTTCTTCACAGAGCAAAGACCGTTTATTGGCCTGAATGGTTATGAAGAAACAGACGTCGTTGACGTTCAGGAACTTCAAGTGGGGGGTACTTACACACATGGTAACTGGAAGGGCTTGCACGAATTTTTAAAAAAATGTTCCAATAAAACAGATCCAAAGATCGTCTACGTTGGTGATAATTTAATTCAAGACGTTTATACTCCTGACGTGCACACAGAATGTGATGCGATCGCTGTTTGTGAAGAATTACAAGCTGAAGGCGCTTTCGGACATCAACAGTCACACATCGATCAAATTTTCTTGGTGTCGAACATTTGGGGTTCCTATTTTCATCACGAGACTCTTGATAGGGCAACTATTTGGAAGGAGTTCATTAAGAAACATTCGAAAATCTGCGTACCTAGTTTGGAATATGTCGCTGCTTATCCTTACGATCACAAATTTCCAACACATTAATGTTTACTAACTTTATTATTAGTTATTTTTAGATTAGTCTGCAATTTCATGTTGGCATAAAAGTGTTTATTTATTTTTTTATGTAGATTTCTTTAATTTATTGTTATGTGTTTGTAATACTAATAATATATTTTTATATTTTACTGTTTGAATTGTTTCCCGAAGTATAGTTCTTCATAGTTTCTAAATTGTATGTAATTTTTCAGTTTTTGTTAACATATTTATACTTTGTGATATGTCTTATCACACTATGTAAAACGCGATATTATAAATGCTTTTGATTTATATGAGATTTAATAGTCTTCCAGAATTGCTTGATTTATTTGTTTCCCAAAATTTTCTTTTTTTTTAACTTCCTAAGCATGTCAGTTGTGCAATGTGGTTTCAACTCAACCTGTATCCCAAATGTGAATTTCTTTCATTTTGTAATTTATATGCTCAGTGGTCTATATTACAGTAAACCTTAATATTCTGCACATTTGTGACAATAATGGAAACAATTTAAGTTTTGGATGGAAATAAAAAAACTATAAATTTGCCTTGCGGCTTTTATTTATGAATATCAAAAGTACAAAAATATTAACATTGTTTAAAATACTTTAATGTAATTAACAAGAACGATAGTTTATTATAAATAGAACATTTCAATCACTAGAACATCAGTCTTAACTGGTTTCTTTAATAATAATCTGAGGAACATTTTAATGACTAATAATAAATACTCAAAATTCTGAAGAGCACCCTCAAGTTGCTTTTTTTTTTTTGAGTTTCGCAAATGATTCTAGACATATTCAAATTATGTTGAAGCAATGTAATTTCAAAATTATTTCCAAACGTTTGAAGCTAAGAAAAATTGGGTGCTCATCCAAATTTTGGAAGCACAAAAACATGAACAAAACTATCGAGATCAATAATATATGACTAAAGAAAATACTGTTGAGTTTCAGGTAGAATTGACTTTGGTTTAGTCAATTTGAATAGCAATGGCACTGCTCATACCACCACCCATGCACACAGTGGCAATACCCTTTTTCTTCTCCATGCGCTTCATATTGTAAAGTAGTGTCACCAAGATTCTAGCTCCAGAAGCTGCGATGGGATGCCCTAAAGCAATAGAACCTCCCGAAACATTAACTTTGGCAGCATCGATTTCCAACGCATCCATTATTAATAGACACTGTGCAGCAAATGCTTCGTTAATTTCAAAGAGATCTACATCATCGATGGACCAATTGGCTCTTTCAAGCTGAAACAGCATTATATATAATTGTGACTTGAATTAAGTTAAGAATTAAATTACCACTTCTTCGATGGCATTGATCGGACCCAGCGCAGTTTCACGTGGATCGACACCAAGTTCGCTGACAGCCACAATTCTAGCCATCGGAGTTAATCCACGAGACTTCACCTCATAGCCATTACTTAAAACAACGGCAGCTGCCCCATCATTAATACTAGCAGAATTTTCAGCAGTAATAGTGCCTTTCTATTGAAACAATTAATTAAATAATAAAAGAAACAGAAACTGTAAAAAAAAATAATTACTTTTTCATCAAAAACGGCAGGACGAGCCTTTAAAGTTTCAAGCGTCATAACATCAAAATTAATTTCATCCTCCCTAATCAAGGTGCCCATTTCCATGCACTCGACGGGGACAATTTCGTCATTAAAGTACCCCAACTCTGTAGCAGCGACAGCTTTCCTTTGGGATTGCAAAGCAAAGTCATCTTGACGCTCGCGCGTCACATTGAAACGAGCAACGAGTTGTTCAACTAAAATTAGCAGCGTAACATAACTTGTTTTTTTCAAAACGAATTCTATTACCTGCTCCGCCCATATGCAAGTTTAAGATAGTGTCAACCAGACCATCAGTTAAAATGGTGTCTTCCATGTCGAAAGAACCTAACTTCTGTCCAACGCGTAAAAAGACGCTATGTTTGGCCTGGGTCATATTCTCTTGCCCGCCTGCCACTATTATGCTTGCATCACCAGCTTTAATAGCTACGAAGCCATCATAAATTGCCCTAAACAAATTAAAAAACGACTCAGAAGACGAACGTACACGACGCGTAGCATAAGACTTACTTCATACCAGAACCGCAGACCATATTAATGGTATGAGCTGCAATTTCGGCTGGAACTTTTCCTAATATAGCAGCCTGTCTTGCAGGATTTTGCCCGTGGCCAGCTTCAAGGACCTAATATAACATAACGGTTAAAATTGCAAAATATTATAATACGAAATAGTAACCTGTCCCATGATGACTTCAGAAACATCATTGGGATTGACCTTTGCACGTTCTAAAGCGTGTTCAATCACGACTCCGCCCAAGCTAGTAGCAGGAATCCTCGAAAACTGCCCCTTGAATGAGCCTAGATAGTTTGAGGTTAGGTCATTAACGGTTTTCATAAAATTTTCACGATTTATGATTGACTTAAACGAAAACTTACCTATGCCGGTGCGGCAAGCTCCTACAATGTAAATTTGCTTCTCCATTATTAAGCACTGCACTCGAATTACTAAAAAAATCGGATTTGTTTAGTAAATACAAAGCAATTACAAATGGCGGACCACGAACCACAACGATAAACTGAAAAACCGGTAAAGCAATGTTGCCAACTGTGGAAAACAGTGTTCGACTTAACAAGCCACTAGATTTCAACGAAATTGGGAAATTGGATGAAATAAGATGTTTTATTTAATAAAAATACAAGTATATGCTAAAATAATTTATTATATAAAGAAACGAGATGCAAATTTTTTTCGTTGTGGCGCGCTAATTATCCAAACTGAACAAATAAGAAACAGTTAAATAATTAAAGGAAGAATCTCAAGGCAACTACAGAGTAACTGTATTTGTTTCGTTATTTTTGCTTTTAATTATTAATTATTTTATTTTATATGTTTAAAAAGATGAGATGGTGAATAGAGGGCGCGCACTTTATTGACGGTAAATATAGCGCCACCTTCTGAGCAGACAGCACTACGAGTTATACGCAACTTCAAGTTTTACTTTGTATTACGAATACGATATGCCGTTTGCGTGAGTGTGTGGTGTTGTGTAGTGACGGTGTGCCAAAATGGCAGAAAACGGACAGGACAACTCGGATCAATTAAAAAACATAGGTATGTTTACTGCATTTCTTAAAATAAACATTGCGTTCGCGTTTTGAATGGCTTAGGAATGGTCAAAATATATTTGTTAGGCCCTTGTATTCCGTAAAGTTATATAATCGAGAAGGTTCGACCAGCTGTAGGTTGTTATACTTCTAGAGCAAGTAAACGGATGATTTCAGTAATATTTGAAAAATTCGTATTTATATCAATAATATGAGTCGGTTACTTCGTGTTTGTTGTCTCCGGCATTAGGAACGTGACCTCGAACCAACCCTCGAACGTATATTTCATGTATGGGAGGGCCACCCCGGTATTATTTTTTCTATAATAATCTCATTGTTTGATGTATTGCCCTGAACGTAAGTACATGATTTATTTAATCATTAATAATGATATTTTGCGTTGAATTATAGCCTGCTTTAGATTGGAAGTGAATAACAAGTCTCCTGCTTTCGTTCAGTTAGAATTCTTAACCTTACATATATTTTGACCATAGTTGCCAAATATAAACGCATTTTTTAAACTCATTACAAGAATTAAATATAAAACATAGACGGTATGGATGGCATCTCATTCTCGTGTTTTTATTTGTTTGTCTTCGGCATAGAGCGTCTGCTGTATTTTTGGAATCACTTTGAATACTTGACTGCATATTTTGAATTATTAACCGTTGTCGTATTTAAATTTTATCTATCGAAGCTAATATCATATTTTTATGTTATCTACCAGTTTTATTAACATTTATAATCGCCACACAGAAATTAATACTTCATATCTTATTTTGACAGATTTTCTATTTCATTTATAATCTTGTAGGTATGCACCTACCATACATCATCGAATTTATCTAAAAACGTTTGTATTTTTTTGTATTGGCGGACCATTTTGAGTTGAACAAAAGATACGTAATTATTGATAATTGAGTAAAGTTTATGCATGTAGTTTTTTTTATTTATTCACGTTGGTGTTATCTTTAAAATGTAAATAACCAACGTATAACATGACATCACATTTATAAATACCTGAAAACATTAATTTTGATCAACGCTTTCTCCATAACTTTTGACAACGTCTTTATTGATTTGTGTCGAATCATCTGCGTTCAGAATCGATCACATTTCGAGGTTATCTCAAAACAAAAAGAAAACGTCTGAAATCTTGCGACGTTGCATTTTGAATGTCCTTTGTTTTTCCATTTGTTATTATTTTTTTTTTTTTAAGGGTACGTCGTCGTGAGTTTAAAGTCCAAAAACGCATTTGTTTGTGCTCCAAATGATACGTCAAATCTTGAATCTCTTGTTTAAATGCAAAATTTGCATGCACAGGTCGTACTTTACTTTAAATGTCTCTAAATATTAGAAATTGTTTATTTTGTTAATAAATAAATAAATTACCGTCGTAAATTAATAAACCTTAATCTCTTATTTTTTTTTTAAGTTCCTATCGTGATTACGTCAACATTGTTTAACATTAAATACGACTTGTGTTACCTGATGCAGCTCACGTCTGTTGTACTTAGCAAATTTAAATATTTCGATAATTTAGAACGAATTTTGGAAAAAGTAGACCGCGAATAACAATAAACTTCTCTGAGCGTCTCTTAATTAGTAAGCTTAATTAGGAGCTCTTTATTCTTATTTAATTAATTCTTTTGATTTTGAATCGGACGAGTTTTTTTCGAACCATGTCGGTCAGTCCGACATGATTATATTTTTTTTCGAGCGTTACAGTAGGGAAAGTGGAATTCTTGCTTTAATGGCCCCTAATAAAATTGTTAATTATACCTTTTAATTATTTACATGATGATTTTAATGAAAATTTTGCTTAATAGCGGCGGATGAAGAATATCTTCCCATCTAACGCGTAAAATATATTTCTGTTTTTAAAAAACATTATTGTTTTCTTTCATAATTATTTTAATGAAAATTCTTGCTCGTGATTAGCTTTTAAGCAAATATTCCCCCCCCCCCCTTCCATATCCAAGTGGTTAACGTTATTACCGTTGTTCTAATTCCATCTGTGACGCAAAGTATTCATTTATAACAGTGATTAACACTCGGTGAATTCGGGAAATTGAATTATTTCTACGTTTTTCACAACATCGCCGATGATGAATTTGGCTTTCAATAATAATTTAATGAATTTAAAGATATTCGATACGTTCTTGCTTGAATAATTACGGTAACGTAACTTTAAATTAGACTTTGGTTTCTTAATCTAGAATGGGTTATGCTTCGTAGATTCCAGGAGATATTCACAACGATATGAGAAATCAGTAAGAGGTTTCAATAGGATTTTATCCCCTTTTTCAATAATTTTTCACGTGCCGACTTGCCTTACCTAAAAATGAGTGAACTTTAGCTCTTTTTCATCGATTTTTCATGTCTACAATTTTAAGGATATTTTTAGAGTGTCTAAAAATGGGGATGTTTTAAAGGATGCTTCGTCCTTCTTTTTTGGTGATTTTTCACATTCTCAATTTGCCTTAGCCTAGAAGTAACATTTCATATGCTACTGAAATCGATATTTCATGTGTAATGAAATTCGATCTTATTTCATACCTGTAAACTTAGACATACATATGATATATTTGGTTGAGTAATAAGAATCAGGGGTTAAGAACCTCTTTATTATACATCGAAAAAGTTGAGTCTTTCTTAAAGGAAATGGTTTGCAGGTTAATCCTTTACTCTCTAAGGTTAAGGTTTTTTTGTTTTCGAAAATGTCTTTGAATAATCGTTTGTTTTCTATCCGTTAGTTACATAGGTAAGTAGCAAAAAAAATGCGTAATTAAATAAAAGGTTATTCTTGAAAGTTTAGAGTTACAGGACGTTTCTGAGCTTTCATTTCGCTGCTCCACTTGCCCTGGTAATTTTTTCACAGCAAAATGTCTTGGGTGAAAGCGTTCCCTATGTTCACCACTAACATTTACAAAGCCTTCAAAAAGTTCTTAACGGTGTAAAGAAATATTTAAAAGATTTCAAGACGATTGTCTAGTAAAATATTTTTAATTACAAAAAGTGACTGCAACTTGCCTTTCTTGGTAAGTGTTGTACCCGACCAAATGGAGAAGAGATAAGACAGGTATCTATACCTCCTATAGAAAGAATTTTTGGTATAATAAATAAACACTATACAAATATTTGACCACAGGAATTCTCTTCAGAAGTTTATATTAAATCATGGC
This sequence comes from Serrognathus titanus, assembly GCA_039766575.1. NCBI lineage: Eukaryota > Metazoa > Arthropoda > Insecta > Coleoptera > Lucanidae > Serrognathus > Serrognathus titanus. Next base: position 3,750,718 of record CM077916.1, on the reverse strand, counting down.
GATCTGATTGAAATATATTTCCTTCCCAGATTTTTATACAAGTCTTTAGTAACTTCACGTATCTAAAATTTAATGAAATAAATGTGGGGAGTTTGTTTCTAATTGTAAAAAGATCTTTTCTGTGGAGATTTGTGAGAGTAGAGATCTGAAGACTGGCATGAAAATCTGGTAAAGAAAAAAATGAAGAAACACGAATTTGTTTATTATTATTGGTTTTTATCGTAAAGAGATCTTTTCCTGTGTAGATATGTGAGAGTAGAGACCTGAAGACTTCCGCTGGAAATCGGGTAAGGAAGAACTCTTTTGGTCAGATTTAAGATAAAAAGGAGCACTTATATGTTCGTGTAGTTAAATATTCGTATATTATTGTAGAAAGATCATTTTTTTTTGTGTAGAACTTGTAGATATGTGTCTTATCTCCCTATCAGTAAACTCCTCTCCATTTATTCGTAAATCACTTTTATCTCGAAGCGAAAGTTGCAGTTGTTTTTCGTGATTAAAAACATCTAGTAGTTGAATTGAATTTTTGTCGAAAATTAAGGCGTCAGCGAATTCAACGGCTTAATTTCAGTACGTGCCAAACGATGATCTCCTGGTATGATGCAGAATCATGAACACTTTCTTATATTTGAAACGGTGGAGAGTATCGCCATAGGCTGTGTCGATCCTCGCCTCCATCGTTCCCCCAGTCGTGCAACACCATTCGAAGGAGTTGGTTCGTAGCGGTTCGCGTTGTGTTTCGAATGTAACATGGACTTAATTGAACTAGTGTAATAATAATCAGTTTGACAACAAATTTAAGATGCATTGATCCAAACATTCCAATCCACCTTCCAAAAGAATTCTATTTTTGTGCTTTCATTTTTGACTGCCGATGATTAACTAACTAGAGCGGCTAATGTATTTATTTTCATCGCGCTAATTAGTTTGATTATATATTTTTTTTTTGTAATTTACATTACATACATAAATGTATGTGCGCTCTGCCAGACCACTCAGGTAGCAATTAAGTAATATGGTGCAAAGCTTACCGTAGAGATCCGTTCAGTGTGTGTCTTAAATTTCTTTTATGAACCAAAATCCGAAAATTGCCCAAAATCTCCGGATCATGCTGACTATCATTAAACCTCAAGATTCATCACACATGGAAGGTCTAGATCATTTATTTTTGCTACCAGAAAGAGCCCTCACCATGGATGCCACCCGTTTACAGAAAGACCTAGCAGGACTTGATTTTGATGCAAGACTTCTGCACGAAGCTCCGATGGGTAACATTTGGTTGTGTAAGTTTCATATTTTTTTTTTACTTTATTATTTGTTTAATCATCTTTGTAAGTCTTGTTAGATAAGATTAGTTTCGCCTTATTTACAATTTACAACTAAAGTGATTATGAAATTAATGACTAGTAATTCCTGTAAGTAACAAACTAAACTTGTACTTTATTAATAACATTTTCTACGAAGCTGTGAGTGTTTTTAATTTAAAATTTTGTATTATAAATTGCGGTAAATAAACGTTTTTAAAGGTTTTGCATTATCATTAAAACTGCTTTTAAAATTCCTGTTATTATTGCCGCGTCAGATATGGGTTAGAAACGCACAGGAATGCAGTACAATAAACGCAACGCAACGTAGACAATTACAAGAACCGTCTGCGTACCGATTTTATAGATCTGATTCTTCTGAAACGATTATAATCGCATTTTCAGGCCCCCTGATTTATGATCAAAATTGCATCGAAATGATTCCAAACTCTCGCCACAATGGTGTACCGTTTTACATCATTATTGCCACATAAAAAGTGATTATTACAATATAGAAAAGGTTTTCATGTGAATACACAATCGGTGCTGTTCCAACCTGTTACATAAAATAATTTATGTGACCTTTTTGACCCGTTTTATAAACTTCTGACTTCATACGTCCTAGCAAAATATCATTATCATTATTTACTTGCTGTATTGTGTTGCTGTATAAAACTGAAATCGTTTCAGTAATGAAAACATCCTCTGTATACATACAATGTGTTTCTTTTGCTTTGTACCGTGTTTATATTTATCTGAATTATGAATTTTCTACGTTACACATTTTACGATGTTTTATTAAATGAAAAGATAATTTTTGTTTAATTTATGATAAATTAATCCCCGAATTTCTGGCCTTTTTCCCATGGCGATTACCCGCTAATGAACGTTGCAAAAACAGGGCCGGGCGTATTATTATTTAATCGTGTGCAAAACGGAATTGATTAATTACTCTCGAACTTGCTCGATTTATTAAGTATTACAGTTTTTGCCCGACAGTTGCTAACAAGATAACAATCATTGTTTCTAGTTCATTTTATACCAACAAAGTAAAAAAATATTCGCGCCGTTTTCATTGTTGTAAATTTTTAAATACCTGCATGGCAACTGTTAGAAACCTTGATCGTTAAATTTGCTTTTTGCATTAGAGATTTAATTTTTTCCATCTTCAAAATGAGAAAAGTGCCATACTCTAGCTTTCCACCGTACTATGATATGTTTCCTTTGTAAATGAGTTTCACATTCTGCTTTTAAATGGAGGCGATGACTAATGCACAAATATGCAAAGGAAATTGTCCGTGCAATTTTCCTGGTTAGTAATGTCGAGTTTGCTGCATTATTTTCTGACCTCGATATTGTATGTGTCTTGATGTAGATGAGATACATACATTTGATGTATGTTGATTATATATAAAGGTTAAGGCTGTTAAGTGTTAATGGTCGGCAAATTTCACTCGAGTTATTGGTGACGGAAGTTGCTTGAAAGTTACATTAAGGATTAGGTAAATGAAATTTGAGTCGCAGAGAAAAAGTGCACCAGAGAAACTAGAATAATATACAGAAAATTTATTATTAAAATCGTTCCAGTTAACTTTAAATGTCCGACACACCTGAAAAAGAGAAAATATTTTATGAATATCTCCTTGAATTTTACATAAAACTTTTACGAACATGCATGAACATTAGGATGAAAACACTATGTAATTAATCCATGACTAAAATGAATCATTTTCTATTCTAGTTGAAAGCTCGTGTAAACCAGACCTAAAAATTTATTATACCTTATTGTTAAATGATGATAAATACGACTTATACTTAACAAAACGATTAATTAGATCGCTTAGATTTATTGCAAGAAATCATTTTGTTTGACAAGGGCGGGACTCGGTAATTATATTGACTTATTACACGTAACACAGGAACTGTTAGTTCGAGTCGTTTTAATTGTTTCGTTTTGTTAGAATAAACAAGAATTCTGTTCACAGAACATCACACCCATTATTTCTGACTCATGGCAGAAGAGAAATCTCTATATTTCTTTTTATATTCTTACGTATGTATATTCATGAAGTAAGCGTAGGCATTTCCATCAGCAATTGTCATATTTATTGCTAATTAATTATAGCAAATTTTCCAAATTGTGTTATAAAATGCAAAAGTCATACGACTTGCAAAAAAAATAATCATAACTATAGTTATAATCAATAAGTATTTATATTTGCCTAATCTCTGAATGTTTTTAATAAACAATTAACCGTCAAGTTGTAAAGTCAGCATATAAAATAAAAAGTTAAATTGCGACCTAATCACTTCGTAACGAGTAGATTATCCATCCTTGGTCGCCTGTTTGTTATGGTGGATAAGACCATGCATTTGCATTTTATTGGGGAGACCTCACTTTTACTTCTGACTGTACTCGAGTCGTTTACTAGCGCCAGAAAATTCGTACAAGTGCAATCGTTCGACGGCTCATCGTTTTAATAATTTTATGTTGTACGATAAACATTCGTGACGTGACTATAAATAATAAATTATCGAAATTATACGTCCTAAATATAGATAACCATGATGCCGCAACCTTATAAAATAAATTTGATAAATGCGGCTACATTTTGTGGTCTATTAAATTTCTAGTTTGCGCAGATTGCCGCCGTATGAGGTCAGTTTATAAATAAAAGTTTAATTAATTTCATGGGAGGGGTTGGGCTAGGCCACGACGTACCCTTGTTAACATATTTTTGCAGAACGTTGACTTAAATTATCATGAATGTTACGAATCGATTCTTTTAGAGGCAGACAAAATCCCAAAAACATTATCTCTTTACTTCAATTGGGTAAAGCATTACGATTCTTTCAAGAATGCCTTTACAAATGTTTGAATGTTAGCAACATAGAACAAAAAACAAGTTAATAAAAGTAATATCTTTATTATCTGCAATACTAACAAGCTTTACAATTGATCACACTGTATGTAAACCTAAAATTCTATTTCTATAGTTTCGATTTAAGCGAATTCTTTTTTGTTTCGTAACGATGAAAGTAAATGTTAGATTAAAACAACGAACTCAGGTAATGAAGTAAAAAAAAAACTTCAGCGTTGACTCTTGTAATAAAAATGTAAAAGGCATTAGACGGCACAGCCTTGAGAACAATTGCTCTAATACATTAAGATGAATGTCAAATTAATGAATGGAAGTGTTTAGTTATAAGAAATAATAATCGCGAACGGTCGATTTAATTATCTGGAGAAGTAATGGTTCTTATTAAAGTCGAATTAAAATTTTATCCATTATGAACGGAGATTGCCTTCTAACTGGTTTAATAGTATTAAATTAAAATTTATTGCGTTTGTTGATAATTTATTTTGTTTTGCTTCGATTTGTTGAATGCAAAGTAAATTACAAGAACAAACAAATCTGATTTGCTTAGATATATGTATTTTGGGACAAGCAAATCAGATCAGAACAAAAATTGCAATAAAACATGCTCGTACGTATTGATCGTTCTGTTTGCATGTTGCACGTAAGAAAAATACGGAATTCTCCTAAAGTTAAAACTGTTACGCCACTGTGTAACATCGGGTATGTAGCACATCTTTAATGATCACGTTCTTACAATAAAACAATATATGTACTAATAAGTTTAATAATCTATGGGTGTTAACATTCAGAGCAGAAATAATAAATGTGACTTACCAATAGAGAGCGAGCTTCTTACCGAGAACAAACACAATGTAATTTTTATTTATTGAATCGCGAGCGAGCAGCTCTTCCGCGTTTAATAAGAAATTGACCAGAAAAAGAAAATAACTTTCTTTCATGAAAGCATGCTCGATAAATTAGTTGGCCCAATATTTAACTTCGAGGTCCTATGAAATTGTTGAAACTTTCAAAAATTGGAAGCGTTTTATTGAACGTAGCAATTATTAATAAACAGAGGCGTGCGCGTGTGAAAAGTGAAAATTAGATCGTGTATTTTTATAATTAAATCTCATTTGCGCCTATTAGATTATTTTTGAACAATTCAAATCGGATTCAATTCTGAATAAGGTCGACTTTCAATGCGTGTTTACTATTTTTATCAGACAATGTGTAAGGACGTTCCGTTTTCAAGTATAGGATAAAATTACTCTTTCCTATGCACGTTCCTCTAAGGCCCAGTTTTTCCATCTTTCCAGCTTAAACCCAAACTCAAGTTTAAACTGCAGTTTATGTTTGCTTTGAGTTTTTTAATGTCTGGTTAACACATAAACTAAAGTTTAAGTTTAAACGGTAGGACATCCACAGTTTAAGCTTTAAACTAACCTAAAAAACGTACAGAATCATAGATTTTTAAATTAAATTGTATAAACAGAGTATGGTCCTAATGACAAACTTTATAGAATTACTTAGCGACTACTTAAACCATCTATAAACTAATATTGAAAAGCTGGGCCTAAGAAGAGCTATTATGTTACATTTTAAGGTAAAATTAGAGAGATTTACAGGAAACACAGATGTATTTCCAAAATAGTTTGGTATGAAGAATGCACATTCTTATAGTGCACTTCATTAAATTAATTTTTAGAAATTTATTACGGGAGGGTAAAAATCATAATGTAATTACCGTAGCAGTCAAAAGTGATTTTTTTTTTCAAAAATCAAAGCATTGCTATACATTAATATATTTCAGTAGGAGTTATCGAGCTACTCTTCTGTCTACGAGGAGGTGTTCGAAGATTCCATTGCAATTGCAATTAGTATCGGCTTGCAACAAATTTTATGTGCTGCAGTAGGTAATTAAACGATTTCTTAAACATACTAATTGAATTATAATGCTTTCCATAGAAAATGCAACACCTAGAAGGAATAGAAATATTTTAACGAAACTTGGTGGATATATTTGTCTTTAAAAAAGAATTAAATGATTACATTTGCAAAACGATGCAATTAAAGCAACAAAAAAAAACTAATAATGTATAGAACCACCGCCTTGCTTTGAGCAAGCATTCTTGAACTTGCCTAGGCATGGATCGAATTAAGTGATTAATTTTTTCTTGAGGCAAAGAATCCCAGGCCACTTGTACCTTATGTTGCAAAGTTGCCAAAGTTAGAGGAGGGCGAAGTAAATTGTTAATTTTTCTTCCCATCATATCCCACACATCTTCAAAGGAAGAAAGATCAGGACTCCTTGGGGGCCACGGAAGGATGCATATTTCTGATTGCTCCAACAAGTCCATTGTCCAACATGAGGGCGAGCGTTTTCCTGCTGGAAAAGGGCACCTGGTATGGCTCTAACATAAGGGAGAGCAATTTCTTGTAGAACATCCCGCTGTCATAGCACCATGGATAAAAACTAAAGGGGAGACCTACTTCCTGCACTGATACTCCCTCATAGCATTAGTCCACGGTGCGAGCTACATGATGTTCTACAGTGTGTCGCTCATCTCGACGTCTTCTAACGCGTTCTCTCCATCATGAGTTCCCAAACAAAACCGACACTCATCACTTATTCATGGTTCAAGTGGCTTCGGTCAAGGCACCATTGGAGACATCGATGATCTCGAGTCTAAGGTAGTACCAATTGAGGTCGATATGAACATAGTCCAGATCCCCTAATCCTGGGATATACTGACGACATAGCGATCGGTCTTCTCACTACATTATACCAGGCATCGGCAATCCGTCTTGTTGAAGAGAATCGGTCTCTAAGAGAAAGCAGAAGACTTCGATCTTGTCGCTCAGTAGTCCTTCTCTGAGCTCCAGCACCTTACGACGGCCTTCCTCTGCCCAAGAACGATTGCATTTGATGACCGTGGCAATATTGCGATCGATCCTTCTTGCAATTTCCCTAAAGGGAATTCCAGCTTCGCGTAACCCACAATTCTGCCCCTTTCAAAATCAGTTGGTGGAATTGTGGACGTCTTCTTATTCGAGGCAAATATATCCACCAAATTAAATTGAAACCATTTCCATTCCTTCTAGGTGATGTATTTTCTATGGAAAGCAGTACATTTGGAAACAGGAGTTAAGATAAAGTACTAATTTTATCAGAGACGTTGGTGTTTGGATTGCGGGAGTTATTTGGAACAGTACTTGTAAGGAATTCGTTTAAACACATCGCTTTCTTCTGAAAACGTTAAAACGCTTTATTTTACCTGCAATCCATCGCTGAAAAACGTTATTTTAAATGATGGGCTAGACGATCGGGGGAATCGTTGTGAAGGTCGCACTCTGAGACATAAAACTTTGTTAGATAACAGATTTTGAGTGCGGTTTTTGATCAATTATATCTCTGCTATTATGTCAGGTGTTATTGCAGTCGCTCTGTATATAAATAATTTAAAATTGCGTAATGATTGGGTGCTGTTATTCTGTGATTTTCTTTCTCTTTTCACCTCCGCGGTAACCAGTTTTCGTTTCGATTAATCACGCAAGCTAACGATTAATCGATCTCGCCAACAATCTATTAATTAATCACGTGTTGAATGGTGTTTCATCAAGCAATCGAATCAATTTTTCACGTTAGTATTTGCAAAATTCCTCAGGAGTGTGGAAAGCCTTGATTACTCCATGGCGTACGTGATATTCTTTCTTTCCAAGTGTATTCTATTTTGAAATTTAAAAATTAACTAGGTTTTTAATTTAATTGTGTTCTTGAGTTGCTACTCTTTTGTATTGTAAAGAAAAATAATAATGATGTGAATAAGAAAAATGAAAGTGATGTTATAATTAAATCGATTTCTTTTATTGTTCGAAAGTGTATAGAGTGCGTGTGTGTTTTATTTAATAATTCTTTGGTGAGTCTGAGCGAGGTGTGTAAAAACTTTCGTTAGTTTCTTCAGGTAGGCGTCAATACACGTCGTTAACAACAAATAAATACCTGCACAGTGATATATACATACATGTTCGCGAACCAGGGACAAGTACGAGAGGCGTGCGCAGTCCATTTGTCAAGATATTTTGTTTCAGCAACTAATAACCAATAGTTGAGTTGATTCAGTATGATCGCGTGGTGCCATAATCAATGCATGTGCGCGTGTTATCTGTGATGGAACACGAAGTGGATGGTAGAGGAATACCGAGCAACTCTTTAGAACACTTACGGAGCATACTCATTTACTCTTTGCCTTTGGAAAACGTCGGAGCCCACGACCAAAAACGCGTTGAACACTTAAAAAAAGTTAGATTCGAAAAGAATACTTTAGGTGAGAGGAGAACGTTACGCATTTCGTTCTTACGTAAAGGTTCCATCTCGTAAAACTGGTTGTTCTGTACGATAATGCAACTCAAATTTGGTCTTTTTTCTGCCATACATTACGCCCGAAGCGATTTTTTTTTCTAGCCCAACACAATTTTAATAACGCCAACAAACCTGATTCAACCGCTTCTCTTCTTTGTTGCTGTTCTAATCCGTTCACGAACGCACATTTTTAACGCGTTATTCATTTTACTTACTCACTTGTGTAGTAGATAACCGACTTTTAACTACAGGATTCTAGGACCAATGAATGAATAAACAACATGTTCAGGTGTAATCGACTGCTTTTAATCTATCTTTCTGAAAACTTGAGGAAAACATACGTGCAGCTTATCACATCATTATCACATAGGTATACATGAAGCTTTTTTATTATGAATTTGCCAAATTTTGTTCTTCTTAAATATGAGAAAATTTCCAGTACATTTATGCTATAAATTGAAAGAAAAACATTTTGTGAGTGTGTAATTAAAGAACATTTTTTTAAGGCGATGAGTTCTGCATTAATTTGAAAAGGTTCAGAGCTTCTTCCTTTGATTTAACTTCGATTGTGATGAAAGTTGGCTTATTTTTGAAGAGTTTCATGGACAAACGTCTTCGTCACGGTTGTCAAGATTCGTTTAATGAAATGTTTAAACATTGCTGCAAGCATTTGCAAATATAATCTGGATGTTCATAAAACTGTTTGTGTATTTTCCAACTTCGTTTATTCATGTATGTACAAGATGATAAAAGACGTGTTATCAGCATGCATTATTTTCATTTTCAACTTAACGTGTTATTGTTGGATAATTGTAGTTTGCCTGCAATTATTTTAATTTCCTCGTTTTCTATGACACCAGAGCAATTATGCCAGGTCTATTTCTGTCTTCTTCATCATCGTCATCATCAAATCAACATTTGCTTGACATTTCATTTAATTTTTTGGTTGGAAAAAGCCAAAGTGATATGTTTCTGTTAAGTAACGCGTGAATTAGGTAATATTCAAAGTAATTTTGCAAACCATGTAAGGTAACGGCGCATTCCAACGACGTCCTTGATGTTATATTACACGTCCGTATTACGTCAGGTGCTCAGCAAGAAACGGAAAATACCTTCTTCAGGTGCATCAGAAAGCCATTAGCTGGCGCAGAAATTCCGGAAATGCGATCTTATAACAACGTCTTTTTTTGTTTGCTTAAATAATTAATTTCATTTTTCTTTTCAGCTGGGTCTCGTCCTTCGTCAACGACTAAAGGTGAGAGTTAATTATCTTATTTATTATTTTTTAAAAAGTTCAAAATCCAACCCATTTTTTTTTTTTTGTAAATATAAACTTCATGTTTTACGGTAAAATAAATTCTAGGTGGAACAATTCATTGGTTTGCATATGTGGGGCCCGATCCCCCTGAGTACGAAGGTAAATTTGATCGATGAAGGCAGACCCAGATGTTTTGGCTGTTTTTTTTTTTTTTTAATTGGTGCCTGCCCTTGCACTAACAATCGTTTTTATTCTTGCTACTTTACTAATACTTTTTTGTTGTTAACGCATTTTAAAACTTAATAATCCTTACATGTACAGTGTAAAGCAAAAGTAATGTCTCCCCACCACCACCACTGTTATGAATAGGAGGACAAACAGGGGCAATGCACTTCTCGTCCGCCTACTCGTAATAGCGGGAAGGAATTAGATTATTGGAGAAACATTAATTTTTGAATTTCACTGTACATAAGGTATTATAATAGAATAAATAAATAAATTGTTTACAAAGTCAAAATAAATAAGTTTGCCACTACCCATCACAAGACTGAGTAATATTTATCGAATCATAAAAGAATTATTGCAGTGATTTGATTAACGGTACTAATAAGTTGAGATGAGTTTCGTTTTGTAAGTTGTAGTTTTGACTTGCATGTGAAAGCGAGCGTAATTTTTTTGCAGAAGATGCAAAGGCTAGGTTAAAAACTTTAAAGGAGCGCGAAAATGACGAAAGACAGAAGAAGCTGGACGAACTCAAAGCACAAGCGTTGGCTGCACAACGGTTTAAAGAAAAGAAAGAAATGGAAAGAAGGCAGCGGATCGATGAACTGAGGAACAAAGAAGATTCGAGAAGGCAGCAGGTAGAAGAAAGAAAGAAGGCCATTAACGACGCAGAAAGAGATAGATTAGAATCGATTTTGAAACGTAATCAAGAGAGAGAAGCAAGGATTGAGGCGAAGAGACGAAACGAGAGGCACTCTTTGGTTTTTGCTTTTGGATCGTCTACGCCTCGTATGTTGGAGCCGACGGATTCAATCGGGTCATTTTGGGGGTACAGAAAAGCAACGTCCACGCAAAATATTCCGAACAGCGCCCAGCCGCTTACAAGAAGACAATCAGAAAGAGAATTGGATGGTGGAAGCAAGAAAAGAGCAACGTCTGCTGGAGGTCTTGAACGTTCAGTAGAAGGTATACCTTCATATCTTCGTTGTTATTTTGCATGTTTCAAATTTACATGACGCGCGCAATTTTTCTTTGAATTGCGATTTTTATTATTATTCGTTAAGCTGTGTGTATTCCGTTCTTATTCCATCAGTTTTTTTGGTAGGTGTATTTGTTTTTTTCAGATATGCGAATGTCGACGTCTATGTACGAAATTTTCAACTGGGGACAAGGATCTGTCCCATCTGACAACCCCATTTCTAGCTTCTCCGTTCCAAGCAGCACTTCTAACATTGGTATAGAGATGACGTACCTTCATCTGCCGTTTGTGTTTGTTTGTGAAATTTTCTTTTGTAGCTCAAATATGCCACATTGATGCATGTTTGCAACTGCTTCTGATACGTTCTTATTTTCGTTGGCTTGTTATTTTTTGTATTTTTTTGTTATTATCATGCTTCTTTCATTGATGTTGTCGTCCTACCTTGAGCAGCTCAGATTTTCGTTTTAGATATTTCAGTGCGACTGGGAGTTGTCATCTAACTGAGCTTCTCAAAAAATTCTGTGTGTTGAAGAGTGTTGCAAATAATTTTACTAAAGCTAAGTTTATTTTAGGTACGCCTTCACAGATACCGGCAGGTTGTGCAAGTGGTTACGTCGGTCGTCGTCGGACTGATTTAATGCCCACAATTCCGTCTAGGGACACTTTAACACCGGCCCGTAAATCGTTTACTCGTTCGCCAGGTAGGGCTTACTCGATGTCCCGTTTAGATCAACTGTCCAAGCCACGTAAGAGGCCGTCCGAACTGCCCTCGTTGGCAGAAACCACCAGTCCACCCTCTTTTAGACCTTTAAACCGTCCACAACAATCCTCTGTTAGTCGTAGCATGAGCCACCTAGTTGTTAGCAAAGTAGGGCAGCAACCACAACGGCCTCTACGCAAGTCAGATAGTCGCAGTATGCACCAACTTTCAGCAGCTGCTCCATTGCCTGTCCCACGCACAACACGTGCGACACAACTCAGACAACAAAAACTAGCATCAACGTATCATGAAGGTAAGTCGCATGATACTTACTTGTCACCAACAAAATCATTCTCTAGCTACTGGTGATTGGGATTATATCCACTAATAGTAGATGTTATGCTGGTCACAGTAAGTGTCTTTAATGCTTCCGCTTTATTTCAAACAGCAGCTTATTGGTCGGTTATTGGACATCATCTTTCAGTTACAGGTAAAATTCAGTTTATTAAACGCTAATGCAGTTCTAGCATACTAATTTTCTTACTAGAAAACGTCTTCAACTCTACTCCCTGATTTACAGGACTTACAGATCTATACATACGTGTTTTGAAAATGTGCCTTCCTCATTTATTATTACCTTCAGTAATACGTCTCTGTGAATTATTAATAATAATTGTAGACTTGACAAAATAAAATCGTACAATATTTTGATGTTATTGTAAGAGTGTTGCATCAAATTTGGTGGTGGCTCATTCTCCTCCATACTCTCCTGTACATATCCTTCCCTTACATTTGTGAAATTATTTTATACTAACTATTTTGGTGAAGGAACCATCACATGAAAACTTTTTTGTTTGTTGAGAACCAAAATTTTGCTTTAGCTCCGTCGAGGCCTAGCAGTTCACTAAGTCAGCAAAGCACTAGCAGCGTAACAAGTTCTGTGACAATGAGAACACAACCGATAGCCGCCCCGAGACGTCCTCGACCGGTCAGTATAGCAGTAACTGGAATATCTAATACGATCAAGAACGGTACGACTGATAACAAAAAAGCCGAAAGCAAACCTCCTCTACCAAAAACGCGTAAATCGAGTTTAGTCAAGTCTACAGAGAAACTGAAGAAGAGATCCATCACGTCTCCAACCGAAGGCTCTCCGAAATCCCTAGTTTCTCCAGTGAACAACGTAACAACGCACAGTCCAGTAGAAAATGTTAACGTAGTAAAAGAAATTATTAAAGAAACTAATGATCAGCAATCGCTTATCGAAACAAGAGAACAAGTTTTTAGCACGGAGAATGTCGTTGAGGCTGCTGCAAAAGTCACAGAGTAAGTTTGAAATGAAATTCACACATATCAACATTATTATCGTTGAATGTTCCAGGCAAGTTGTTCATGATGTGGTGGTGGAAGCCACTACTATTACTAAAGAAGAAACTACAGTGAAAGAAGGTGATGATGTCATTGTAGCTAAAGAAAGCACTGAAATTAAAGAGCAAGCTAAAGCAGACGAGATTCTTCCAGTAACTACAGCAGCTAAAGAAGAAGAAAAGGTTATGGAAGTGATTCAACCTGATGATGAAGTTATTGAGGAAACAACTAAGCCAAGTGAAGAAATCGCAGAAGTAATTGACTTGAAAGAAAAGACATCTGAAGTTGAAAGCAGCGCCAAAGATGAAATGAATGATGCCATCGTTGATATGTCAGCATCAATGACTAAGGTACGTATTAACACCGAGGAGGAAGCTAAAGCAGCTCTGGCCGAACGTCGACGTTTGGCTCGTGAAGAAGCTGAACGCCAGGCAGAATTAGAGCGGAAACGCATCGAAGAAGAAGCAAGACTCGAATTTGAAAGGCAGCAGAGAGAGGAAGAGCAGCAGAGAATACTAATCGAACAAATGCGAGCTGCTGAGCAAGAAAGACTTGAAGAGGTAAGAATTCTCCTCTAAACAATGAAAAAAATTAACAGTGATTATTTTTAAAAGGCCATTAAAGAAGCGAAGAAGCGTGAAGAAGAGGAGCGTCTCAGAAGAGAAGAAGAGAATCGAATGAAATTGTTGAAAGAAGAAGCGGAACGGAAAGCACGCGAAGAAGCTGAAAGACAAAAAGCTGAGCTGCAAGAGCGGCTTAAGAATGAAGAAAAAGAGAGGGAAGCAAGACGTAAGAGAGTTGAAGCAATTATGTTGAGAACTCGAGGGAAAACTAACAGTACCACTACTTCTCAGGTAGACGTGAACTTCAAAATAATCTTTTATTTTTAATTTTTATTTCATCAAACATTTTCAATTTGCAGACTGAAGAAAAGAATGAAGAGAATAAGCCAGAAGCTTTGAATGGATCGAAAGTAGAAATGTCGGAAAACGGGCATAAAAATGGGAAGGAAATTGTGACGGTGGATAACATGTAAGTACTTAAGCTATACCACGAAATACTATTAACACATTTAATTTAACAGAATACCTGTAGATTCCTTAAAGAATGCGAACACAGTTAATAATGTCGATAACCTTAGCACTGACGATACGTTAAATTCAAATAATTCGTGGCAACGTAACACGCAGACTGGTAAGTATATGCATAGAGTATAATTTAAGCCTGTGTTTCCCTTATAAAGTGCGGGAATCACTGATTTGCAAATCTGTCTTTTAATTATTTAATTTTAATCTCTGTATGCACATTTTTAATAAATATATACTATCTACGTGTGTTGCATATGATTTTTTTTATTTTTGTCAATTACATGGTCATTCTAAATTTATTTTGCATATTATTTAAATTAGCAATGGTAAGTCTGTCTTAAAAGAAAGACGAAAAATGTGTATTTATTTTGTAAATTAATAATTTTTGTTTCAGATCTGTTGATGTGAGTTGCCATTCTTTCATAATGTAGGTGCTTGTATATGTTCATATTGTTTCTAGAATTGTTTTGTTTCTATTATTTTGAAATGGAATTGCCGTTGTTGTTTCTGTTGTATGTGGAACATAGAACTGCAAATAAAAAGGGGGCTAAGGCAAACACCGACCACCATGTGTAATAAATAGATCATAACGGCAATTCTGTGAGGCAGTAATATTACCGACTGAGAATAAAGTTGAATGATTTATTAAAAAAATCCTGATCGAAACTGTTTTTATATTAATTAGGGTCCAAATTGTATCGAAATTGATTTTGTAGCTAGGAAGATATTTTTGGTTATATGTTGTCGAGTCAAGAACCACATCACTACTAATTAAATATGACGATTTTAAAGTACGTTTCACTCTATAAATTTAAATATCGCTTGTAATTGAAGCCACGTGCTTTTAACTATTTTAATTAATTTATTGCAAGTCCGGTTTTGATTCCAATGGATGGGTAAATAAATCGACCGCGAGATTTCGCGATGTAAACCGTCGTTTTAATTAATTTATAAAGAAAAAGTTTTTGTAAGCTGTACCTCAGTCAAGGTAAATTATTGTATGTTATTCTTCATTCGTATACATTGATCTATAATGTAAATATTGTCGTGAATTGGATTGTTGTAATTGTAATATTGTAATAAAATTAAAAATAAAAAAAAATTATTATCGAAACCTTCCCGATGTTTTACTAGTTTCGTTGTAGCCTTGATGAGGAACACAGTGCTCTGAAGGCGGAAATTTTTATGCTTTTCCATATTTTTTGATGAAATATGCGAAAGATTTGCGTTGAGTTTTGATTTTCTGATTTCTATAAGTATTATTCGAAACGTTTTCTAATTTAAGGGTTGTGTTTGATCAGGATTCCTGACTTCCAATATAAATAGGACTCGGTCTGTACTAGTCATCTTGATTTGTATGTTGAATTGTTTTTTTTTTTTTTTTGTAATCGTCTTATCGTTTAAGATTTTGCTGATGCGGTACTAAATGATTTTCAGTTAAAATCAGCGCTCTTGTATGAAGTAGCACAGTTAGTTTTATTATAAATCGTAGGTTATATGCATTTTTAGTCAGGGTATATTTAAATGCCTTGAAATTATTAACGATGTTTCAAATTCTGTAATATTGTTGTGAGTAAATGACTGGATGTTTGAAGTTTTTGTTTTTTTTTGTATTTTGCAGGCGTAGGTAACCAGTATCCGTCATTAATATTATTATAATTATTACTATTACTGTAAAAAAAAAAAACCTGTTCTTGTTTTAATGAATGTTTATTAAATAATAATGCCCAACGTTCTTTAATTCAAATTAACTTTCAATAAATTTATTTAATTACAATATTTTTTGCCATAAAATTAATGTTGGGTATCCAGTCTTCTGATTGATTATTTAATAAAAGGCTATTCACTCAAGAACAATCTATATCATTATTGTATTCAATATTTCTAAAATAAACTCGCAGTTATTTTAAATTTGCTATCCTTATGTGTATGTTGATTATAACAAAATTCTGATTAGCTTTATTCATATAATAGGCGTAAATGTTGATATGAATCGGTAATCTTAAGATTATAATGATAAAAAAAAATATTTGGTGTAAAAGTTTTTCCTCTTTTGTATACTTGATGTATTAATCATATATACTATGCGCCCCTCTCGGTTTGAGTACTTCATGGTTAAGGTATTTTCTTTGGATTTCAAAATAGGCGAATAGTTCTGTTTATGAGCCGAGAGCGGTCCAAAAATCATTTCACTATTAACAAAATATACATAAACTTTGTAAAAATGCTTGTTAAACCTTGCTTAATGAAATTAATAGAATTTATTTATCGAAATTTATGTTAAATATATTTTTGAACTATTTAACTGGCTTTTCCTTTCGCTTTTAACATGTCCCTCAATGTCTGTAACATCAAAAAAATAAAATAAAACAACTATTTTACCTAGAAACACTTTAATGATTCATATAAAAACAGGACAGTATAAATTTGTATCAATTTTTGGCAAGAATTCTTGGCAGTCTTAAAAATGTAGCAACCCATAACTTAAAATTCTGAAAATAATAGAAAAAAGAAAAGATTATTGAACACATTTGATGGCAAGTTTGGCAGCATCTTCAAAATCTTTGGCGCTCTGAATGGCACATCTGGATTCTTTGATTAACCGTCGAGCTTCTACGCTGTTTGTGCCCTCCAACCGGACTATCAAGGGAATTTTGATGTCCTCAGAAGCTGCAATGATGCCTTTTGCAATGACAGCGCAGTTGACAATGCCTCCAAACACATTCACTAATATTGCTTTGACGTTCTTGTCTGACGTGAGTATTTTAAAAGCTGCCCTGACTTGATCTTCCTGCACACTCCCTCCGACATCCAAGAAATTAGCAGGGTCACCACCGTGAAGCTTTACAAGATCCATTGTTGCCATGGCCAATCCTGCTCCATTTACCAAACATCTAGAAAATCAAACGCGCATAAAAGAAATCATTTGCTAACTCGAGCATACCCAATGTTTCCAGTCATTCCGATATAATTCAAGTTGTACTTGGCAGCTTCGACTTCTCTAGGATCTTTTTCGCTGAGTTCTTCGCTGTCGAAAATATCTTTATGTCTGAATTTAGCATTGTCATCGAAGTTAATTTTCGCATCGACTGCTACCACTTTTTTATCATCAGTTTCAGCCAAGGGGTTAATTTCAATTTGAGTCGCATCCACTTCCAAGAACATTCGCCATAAATACTTGATTTGCTCGGCAGCCTTTCGTTTTGTACTATCTTTAAATTCGAGGAACTCGGCCACATCTTCGGCTATTTTGTCAGTCACACCTGAAACATTGAGTTAACATGGAAGGAACTGCGAAAGTGAGCCACTTGCCTTCAAATATATCAATAGGCACTTTTTTTATGAGGTGAGGTGTCTTCTCTGCAACGCTTTCAATATCCATACCTCCAGCGGGGGAAGCTACAATAACAGGTCCGTTGTAATGACGGTCCATTAGTATGCAAAGATACGTTTCCTTTGTAATGTTTACGCTTTCGGCTACCATCACCTTGTTAACTCTGATACCGGCTTTTGGGGTTTGCTTGGTGATCAGGTTGTGGCCCAACATTTTCTGTATGAAATTCTTTGCTTCTTCACGACTAAAAAAAAGCAAGTCCTTCAATCTTTCTTTTAATAATAAGGCTCGAGTGGGTTTATCACCATTTAAAAGTTTACTAAAAATAGCTTTGATTGAAACAGAAACTCTTAAGGGTTGATTAAAATATTTTGATTAATGCTATAAATTCAATGAAAAAGGAATTTGGATTTTATTTGTTAGCTCTTTTATTTCTTTGGGTGTTTCACGTTGCATTCATCATTAAACATTGAAAGAAAAAATTTTTAACACTCCTTCCGAGTACACTTTAAAGAATAGGTACTCATTGATCACTCTTATATCAATTTGACACAGTTTTATTTACTGTGATCTTAATTGTACAAAACGTCGTTTTGTTGAAATATTGATAGAATCAATCCGAAACTTATACTTACGGTACCTAAGCCGAGATCAAAGAAATATCAATATTTGCTAACCGGACTAACTCTTGATAACATCTGAGTATTAAATAAACATATCAGACTTAATCGGCTTTTTTAAGCTTCCTTGTTGAGATAAAATGACTTACTTTTTGGTAAGCTGCACACCCCCTTTAAATCCATTAGTGAAATGTCCTTTACCACGTCCTCCGGCAAGAATTTGAGCTTTCACAACATATTCCTTGGCATCTTATAAACAAACAAAAAAAATTAAATAATCCATATGTGTGCAAATAACTTACTAAATCGATCAAATTCCTGATAGCCCTTCTCATCGATTATGCAAAAGTCTTGAACAGCAACCGAGCAATTCTTGAGCAAATTTTTGCTTTGATATTCCAAGAGATTTAAATAACGCCTGGGTATCTGTAAAAATAGATTTTACTGTAGGTTATAGCCTAATATCCCCACGTGCTATTTACCTTTGAAAAACCCTGAGGGCTGTGAATTTTACGCAGAGAATTCCAAATGGAAGACATTTTATTCTTGCCAGCAATTAATAACCGATTATAAAAATGTAGTTTCAAAGTTCAGTCCATACTTCAGTGGCTCATTTTTATTGCCCTAGATAACTGGTAATTTCGGTGCTATTACGTGATAACCATCGTAAGATAAACAATATTTATGATACTCACCACTTTTTGAATTATTACACCTGTATTTATACGCCTTTTCAAATGCGCAATCTTTTATGAACTTCCAAAAATGTAGCGCGAAATTTCAAAAATGTCCAATCTTGATTGGATAATTGATCCCAAGGACTGTACCAAACATAGACCGAGGAATGTTGTACCGTAACGTCCGCAATTGCAAGTTTTAAAACAAGTTACCTTTCGAATTCCATTCTATTTCAAATCTTAACTTTTGTTAATAAATTTTAATTTCGAAAATTTTGACCGTGAAATAAATCACTTAATTAATAACACTAAGGACTGTCCATATAAAGACATATTTTTTTATTTATAGCCTTGCTACATTTTCGCCAGAAAAATTCTTTTTTCTCCTAAAATACTGAAAAACTTCACATGTAGAGCATTCAAAACCGTAGCCCGTTCCCCTCTAGCGCGCCCCGTTAAAAAGAAGAAGGAAAAGGAAAAGAAAAATTTATGCTATTCGAATGATCGTTATTTATTAAGAGATGCGGGCCGATTTTCACTAAATTTACTATAATCCGATTTTGCAATAAAAATATGCAACATCCGGTAAGCAGTAGATGATTAGCATTTTTGCCTACTAATGGTCATAAAGAAATGCGTTCAATTCATATCAACGATCGCTCTAGCGCTTCGCTTTCTACTTAACCACGCATTGCGATAAAAATCTGTGACTTGCATTGTAGGATTCGTATCATCATGCTCTATAAAAGCAATTTTATCGCGACAATCGATTCCCCCTGGAATACTAATTTTCGAAAACAATTGGAGATAGACTTGCGACTTGCATCGTTGGACTCGTGATGATTGATTGATTGAGTGATTTTTTCGCGGCAATCGATTTCTCGAAGAAATGCTCAAATGTTCATAGACTTACTACTTCTTCGCCAAAAAAAAAAATTTTTTCCTGTATCATTTTAACAAATTTGTTAAAAATTGTTCTTTAAAAACATCAAATATTTGAAATACAAAAAGCACAAAATACAACTGCATCAAACGAGAGATTAACAGAGTTAGGAAGGTAAAGAACTCGAAGAAGACTTGAATTGTAAAGTATAATAGGAAATTTTTATAGTTTTCGAATTCTACGCTTCCTCGTAGGGGTGTTTATGGAAGCCTAAGGGTGGCACTTAAGCACTTAGAACCGCCATAAGATCTGCAGAAACAAAATTCATAAAAGGGCTGCGCAGTAGGAAACGGGAGGTTGTAGGCCTGCGCAATTGATTTTTGAGAGAGGAGTGGTATCCTCAAATCGATCCTAAGGGCTCAAATAAGAAAGTGCAATTCTTGACGCATTCAAAACCGTAGACCGTTCCCTTCTAGCCCACCCCGTTCGCGAGATAGTGATTCTTAAAACACCGGCTCGGAAGAGAATTATTTTCGTAGAGAAAATGACGCGATAGCTAACGAGCGTTCGCGTACATTGTCTATGCAACATGAGAAGGGGGAAAGTAAAAGATTCTGGCCTTAATTGATTAAACAGACTGAAATTAATTGAAGTCCTACACAAAGGAATTATTTAATCGGTGTAAGTCGGGAAGGGAAAAGAAACGTCTGTGCCATTCGAATGTTCGAATGTTTTATCAACAGACGCAGCCCGATTTGCACTAAATTTACAATTAAATTAATAAATAAATGTAATTTAAAAAGAATTAACTTGTGCTGCCATCTGTGGTTACATTGTATGACCTATCGTCTACAGATAGTTACAGGTTCCTGTAATACGATTTTGCCAAAAATAAAACTTGTACGCAATAATTTTTTTCACGAAAACGACTGGGAATAGAGACTTGCGACTTGTACCGTTAGATTCGTCTTGCCGACTTCTATAAGGCTGATTTTTTTCGCGGCAAACGATTTCCCGTGGAAATTCCCAAATTTTCATGGACTATAGCGTTATTATTTTTTCGCCCAGAATTTCTTTTCCATCCCTAAAATAGCCAGAAAATTCACATGTGTAGAGCTCTATTAGGCGCATTCAAAACCGGAGCCCATTCATTCCTAGCCCGCGCCGTTCCCGAGATATCAATCCTTAAAACAGGAGTGCGGAAAATAATTATTTCCGCTAGAAAATTACACGGCAACTAACGAGTTTATTTCCAGTCGTTCACGGATGTTGTTTGTGCAATATTAAAGGAGAAAAGCAAAATGTTTTGTCTTAATATTTCAAAAACGTCCAATTTTGATTGGATAATTGATCCCAAGGACTGTACAAACATAGATCGATGAATTGCACCGCAATGTCCGCAATCGCAAGTTTTAAAACAAGTTACTTGTACGAATTCCTTTTTATTTCCAATCTTAAATTTTGTTGATAAATTTTAATTTCGAAAATTTTGACCGAGAAGTAATTAGCTTCGTTCCAACACAAATTCTGACTGGTTCGAAACTGTCAAATATATTCGCCCGACGAGTTAATCACTGCTTTCGAGAGCTGCGTTAAATATGAAACTTTGATTGACGCATGCTTCTGACAGTTTCGAACTAGTCAGAGGCTGTTGCTGGAAAAGAGATCTCATATAACACTAAGGACTGTTCATATATAGACACATTTCCCAAGGGATTAAAATTATTTATTCTCGGGCTCGTTTGCGTGCACAATACGGATAACAGGAAAGCGGCTATAAGTTTATTTTTATTAATTTAATAATAAAGTACAAAATAATACCTAATATTCCATATGTAAATGTGTATCCCGTTCTTTATAGCGTCTTTTCAACAGCACAATGCAAACTAAAAGTAGAATCAACAAAGCAATGACAAGTCCGACCAATGTATACATGGCGTGGCGAAAACTCGCAGCAGGATCTACAATATTAAAATGTTTACAGTTGTCTCTGTTGAAAATTAATAATTAATCACCAGGACTTAGCAGAAGCTCCCTCGGATTGTTGTTGGCGTAATTGCTATTAATTTGGGCCATTTTAGGCAGGAGTTGTGTCCAAAAAGCAACTCTGCGATTCCTTGCGGTGATTTCTTCATGTATATTAACAGAATCAGCATTAAGATATTCGATGTAATAGTCACCAGGCTTATATTTCCTCCAGTTACCATTTGGGTAAGGAGTAGGATTACTGAGATTTTTTTTAATTAATTCAAATTTCAGTTAATCTTCCTTCAACTCACCCAAACGCGATGAAATTTGTCCAAGTTTGTTTAAGACGATTGCTAAGCTTTAGCTCGTATGAAGTAAACCTTCTTCTTCCAAGTTGATTTAACAAAAGTGGTCCAAATAAGAGCAGTAGATCTGTTGTAATCATTGCATCTAGAATGTAGGTAATTCTAATTTTGCTGGTGAAGATTAAGCGTTGTTATTACCCGAGTTGTTTAGTTTAATGCCAATGTCTTCCACGTAATAAACATAAATAGGTGCCTCTAAATAATTTAACTGTAAAAAATGAGGGGCTTCTATTTTGGCTTCGAAGTCGAATCTTTTTAGCTGTTCCAACAATAAACGGGAATCACCCTGAGCAGGATCAACAAATTTCCATTTGAGAAGTTGCACGACTTGTTCCATGTTCACGGAATTCAAATTGTAACGCTTGATGACTTCTGGTATTTTGATTTTCTCGAAATACTGTTGTAATTGCGAAAATCCTTGGTTCGCTAGGTTTTCCCATTCGTCTAAAAAAAAACTTGAGATTTGAAATAAAAACAAAGTGTCGTTGTTCTACCGTAATGGGGGTTTGTAATTGGCTTTGAGAGGCCGGTCAAAATCGGTACTTGCGAGTAAGTCCCTTCCTTGAAAGCGTTTTCCGGAGACGAAGATAAGTACTTATCGTTTTCGGGCAAGAAATCATCAAGCACTGGCGAAAATAACTCCGCATTTGCGCTCTGGAAAATTTGTTGAGTCAAAATCTGCTTTACCTGAGTTAAAGAGACAGGGCCGTAGCCAGACTAAATACTCGGGGAAGGCTTATCGTAATAGAGGGGAAGATTAATAAATTTTTACTCCTAAGCAGTAATTTACCCCGACTTTTGTGAATTGGTGAAACACGATGACATAAATAGAAGTATTTATGTCAGGTCATGGCAGGCTTAAAATTTTTAAGGGCAGTTTCAGCCTATCTTGGTGCCCCCCTAGTTTGCAAGAGAGTTTAAAAGGGAGATTAAAAGATTGAAGGTTGAAAACTGGAGAGAGTTTGTTAGAACGAAAGGGAGTATGGATCCATGGGGTGATGTGTACAAGTTATGTCGTGGCAGGAAAAAAAGAGAAGATGTGTGTTCATTGATAGAAAGATGGGAGAAAGGATGACAGCGACGTGGAGAGAGAGCGTCCAGGTGTTGATGAATGAATTTTTTGGCGATGATGCAAATGATTTCAAACGCGAGGTTGTGGATGAAAGGGATGTTCTGAATGAGTTCTCTGTGGAGGAGCTCGATGTTCTGTGGAGGAACTCGATGTAGATGAACTCGATGGAATTGTTGGGTGGGTTAAGAGTGTAAAGTCGCCAGGAATGGATGGATTGCTACCTGAAATGGTAAAGAGCATGTGGAGACCGATTGGTGAATACATGTGGGTTATGTACAACGGATGCTTGAGTGAGGGAGTTCTCCCGAGTGCATGGAAAAGGGCGAGGGTAGTCATTCTCCTGAAGTCACCCGAGAAAGTGAAGACAAACCTACGGCCTTACCGGCCGATAAGTCTCTTACCGGTTTTTGGGAAAAGTCTTGGAGCAAAAGATGGTGAATCGGCTAGACAAAATGTCGGGTGGCGGTATGTCTTGTAGACTGTTTGGGTTCCGGAGGGGTAGATCGACTGAAGATGCATGGAGAGAGGTTAAGGAGGTTCAAAGTATGTACTAGGAGTGTTTGTTGATTTTAAAGGTGCGTTTGGTAACCTCTCGTGGGCGAGTGTCATGGAGAGGCTCAGAACGGTGAGGTGTAAGGAGATGCGTTTGTGGAGTACCTAATTCATAAACAGAAAGGTGTGTGTTAGGGGTGTGAATGAGGAATTATGGGGATAAGTTACGAAAGGTTGCACGCAGGGTTCGATATGTGGTCCGGCCGTTTGAAAATTTTTGGAGGCGGGCACCTTCAAGAAGATTGGAAATTACCTTAAGTTGGTCGAGGAAGTGCTGGAACATGATGATGAATGTATTGCTGAATGAGTTGGCTGGTGACGAAAGCAAGGTGGTGGCCTAAGCTGATGATCTTTTGGTTCTGGTCGAGGCAAGCAACGGGAGAGATTTAGAAAGGTATGCGGAGCGGAGAATGAGGAGTGTGTTAACATGGGGTGAATCTGTTGGAGTGAGTGTGTCGGATGAAAAGACAGTGTGCATGTTGTTGAAAGGAAGGTTGTCTGGGAAAAGACCTCCTCACGTCAGAATTAATGAATGACAGTGTCCTGAAGTATGTATCAAGTGTAAAGTACCTAGGAGTGACTGTTAGTGAGAGAATGAACTTCAGAGCGCAACGAAGAAGGTAGTGAATGTAGTTGGATGCAGGAGAAGAGTGTTGAGGAAAGGGCCGATCAGAGTCTGGGTTTGCAAGGACCCTATCTGAAGGGTTTTGGCCTCGGCCTTGGCCCGAAACGTCCCACTGGTGCCTAGGTTAGCCCCGAGAATGCATTGGCTTGCCAGTGTGTTCCCATCTGGTCGAGGTGGGTTGGACTCGTAGTGGCAGTGGTTAACAGCCCGTATGTTGGTTAGGGATGGTTTGTCATCCCCGGGTGAGCTACGTTCTAGCTCGGGTACTAGCCTGCAGAACTAGTAGAGAGTGGATAGTCTCTAGTCTTCACCAGAGGGGGTACGGGGCTTGCAACCCAATTCGTTCCGGGAGTTTGCATGTTTTTAAAGACTTGCAGGCGCGTTGATTGGGCGCATCTTAATCCCAATGCCATAGAGAGCCGTGTCCTAAAGCCCTTTGGGCAGGAGGGAACGTAAATTCACCAGGACTTATCCCCCCTAGCTACAGCCCTGTAAACAGACCTAGTTACCTCGGTGTAGGTTTTGTAGGCGTTGAGAATTTCCAACGTGGTTTTGTTTTGCAAACAGGTCAAGACAGCTTTCGGCTCTTTATTAAAACAGTTCAAAATTTTGACGATTTTTTGGGAGGAAACGAAGGGGTCGCTTGAGATGTACCACGGAGAAACTGCGCTCCCTGATAGGATTATAGCTCTTTGGAATAGTCCTGAAATTTTCTTTGATTAAATAATTTAACGCCATGACCAAAAAAATTATTATCAACCGGCGGTCCTTAAAGACGTCATGTGTAGAGCAACACTCGTGGCTCCTGCGTAATGCCCAAACAAAGTAATTTTATCGGGGTCCCCCCCGAATAAGTTGATGTTTTCCCGAACCCATAGTATTGCAAAGTACTGGTCGAGGAGGCCTAAATTTCCTCTGGCTTCCGGAATTCCAAGACACAGAAAGCCAAAGACATTCAGCCTGTAATTAACAGTCACCACCACGACGTTCTCCATGGCCAAATCCTGGCCGGGAATTGGAACTCGATTGGACTTAGCGAAGTCTATGCCTTCGAAGAAGATTACCACCGGAAGACTCACGGCATTCTACGAATAGGGAATTAAAAACGTGAGATCTTTTGCGTACCATCATTACCTCCGGCATCCAGATGTTTAAGTACAAGCAGTCTTCGCTGTCCCTGTCGTTGATTGGAAGTTGAAGGCAAGGATGAGAGTATTCTGAAGACTGGCGGGTTCCATTCCAACCAACATGTTTCCGAGGAGGGGCAAAACGTAAGGAATTTGTTGGAGGAGCTGCGTATGGAATACCAAAGAATGCGTCTGCAACTCGGCCTGATTCACCATAAACTTTTGTCTGGATTGTTAAGTAAATGAATAAATTATTCTTCGATTAATTGTTAAATGCTTACCCCGACAAGTGTTCCTTGTGGTAGTCTTATTGTGGGGCTTCTATCTCTATTCAGTAGTTGGGAATTTATTAAAATTACGTTGAACACATGGAGGAGCACTTTGAACGCGAGCATTTTTTAAATTATGATGCACGAGTACATTTTTTATATTGTTGTTGTCATCAGCGCGATGGTACTAAATAAATATTTGAAATTAGAGCGTATCCGCGCTTTGCTTCCTGTACATCCATTGTTCAACTTCCTGTTTACAGGTATTATTGTTTTCTATTAATTTACTTATTCACTCGAACATTCGCAATTTGGATGTACGTATGATTCTTCCCGGCTCCAAATTACTTTAATGACGCCTTTACGTAACGAACAAAATCTCGGATACGCAAGATTTTGAAACATTTAAATTTTGTTCAATGGAATTAAGCACATTCCAGGTTGCCATGTGATTGGAAGTAATCTGTCCTTATACGAGAAAAAAATTATGCAACGACCATCGAAGTTACTGTGCCACCGCGTGCCATATAAGGCAATGTTTTACCATTCTAACTTAAATTAGCGAATCGAGTTAACACATGCTACTTACGATTTATTGTGTAATCGAAATGTTATTTCGCACATGAAATTTATTACGTGATTAATAAATTGATAACAAATTATTTTTTTATTGGCGCAGGTTTGGAATTTAAATTTGATGATCAACTCTACCTTTGTTATGGGTTCGAATGCAAGCGCAGAACAAAAGCAGAAAACCGCTTTGGCACGTCGCCAGACAAATTGGCCTTTCTTTCGTCCAAACTGGTAGTCAGGTTTACCGATGATGAATAATAATTAATCAGAAGTCGCAGGATTAATATCCGTCCTGAACGAGTATGTTTGATGACGAGCTGTGCTATGTGCTTATATGGTAATTGTAAGTCAGATTTCGAAATTTTTTCGCGTTATGTCTTGCACAATAACCTGAAACATCTGGCTAAAAAAAAAAAAAAAATCACCTGTTGTAGAGTGCATTATTTTATTATATTCAAAGTACTTGTATACAGCATGTCTTTAAATATATTACATATAAAGAAGCTTTAAAATTAAAATAAAGTCACTGTCGAATACATTAAGGGCCAGTTTCATAATCGAATTTAAAGGAGACTTTAAAATTAAAGTCACATTCAGATGTGTAAGCAAATGTGTTTTTGCAGTTGTTTTTACATCTGAAATGAACTTTAAATTTAAAGTCTCCTTTAAATTCGATTATGAAACTGGCCCTAAGTTAATTAATTTAAAATCAAATTGCTCTAGTTAAATTAAACCTGAAAATCCAAAGCTTTTATTTATTCTGTTCTCTTAATAGCTTAAAATTTGAAGCGAATTTCTCTTTTGCGTTTCATTCAAAGATGTTCCTTCCATTCTCCAAAAGAGAAGGCAAATAATTAAATTTGGTACCACGCACTGATGTACACTAGTGCACACTTTTTTTTACGAAATGCGCTTTAGTGTAACTTAAATTTATTTCGATACGGTTTGGACAAATTTTTAATATTTACCAAAACAATATTACACGTGTAATTAGTATGATGTAAGTAATTAATAAAATCGTTGAAATTTAATATGTCGTAAGACTGCCCCCCCCTTGATTTGAACAAAAAAAAAATCGAAAAGTTATGCTGACAGGTTTGGCGCTCGCTCTTGGAATGATGTGGTTTTTGCGTCGGTTCGGCGAAATAAATTTCAGTAACAGGTAGAATTAAATTAAAAAAAGAATACTTATGAATAAAATAGGGTCTGGGAGTATCTTAAAAAGTGGGGTTAGAATTGAAGACATTCTATAAACAACCGACTCATGGACAGCGTAGTACTATTATTAGCACTTATATATCTTTAGCTTGTGAGTCGTGTAAAATAGAGTTCTCATCATTTTATCGAAAGTGCTTTTTAAAGTGCAATGTGCCCTTGTTTCGAATGATTTTTTTCGTCGTTCGTTTGTTATTCGAGTAAAAGGTAAGTGAAGGTGAAGCTTTTGCGCTTAAACTCGACGGAAAATTACTTTTTTTCCCCCGACCCGTGTACATGCGTTTTGTTTTAGCGCATGTATCGCTTGTACATTTTTTTTTTCTAACAGGAAAAATTCAAAAAAGAAAAAACCCAAAAAACACGAAAATAAGAAGCGCCGGCACTTTTTTTTTTTTATATTAAACAAACCGACGCCAGTTTTACGCAACTTCATTTTTTGTGATCGGCGCTTTATAGTTAAACAAATACATTTTAGAGAATTCTAGAAAACGTTTTTGGACTTTCGGCGATTCAATTTCGAAAATTATATTTAAATCACTGCGTCCTGCCTCGCCTATTGTTTATCCAACTTGAAACTTATTTTCGAAAATTTCCCATTAATTCTGCCCAAAAGAAATAAAACGCTTAATTTAGTGCGGATGTAAATTTCCAGCTGATCTTTTAGCTAGGTGGCCGGTTAAATTTTACGACTTTCTAAAACCTAAATATCAGAAAAAAAAAAAAAAAAAGTGCGGCCGAATTTCTTATATGTATATACACACGGTTTGATATCGGGCTTAAAATAAAAATGAACCGAATTTTATATACGCGTGTCATAAGACCCGACACGTAACTCGCAAATATTGATGTAATTTTTTTTTATTTATGGCCCTTTAAAGCAACATACAGTAGTAAATTTGTTAAAAATAAAAAGAAAAAACACCTCGATGTATTTATATAGGTCGTCACAAAATGAGGTTACTTAAATAAACAGTTTAACAAGTGTACCTGGACGTTCCTTTATTCCGAATCGATTTCATCTGAGAATATTCGAAGGAATACATTAGCGACTCGTCCACTTTAAAATGCTAGGGTACAAGAAAATTTCATGAAAACCTCACGATTCAAAATCAAAAACCAATTTTTTGATTCGTTTTAATAATCAAGTTGCGAATTTAATATTGTAACGAAAAAAAATTATTTCTATTTTCAAGTTTTCTGAACGAAGCACGTAGGGGAGGCTGAGTAATTATATACTGATCGTTTTATAAATGAAACACGTGGAACAGGTTGCAAGATTTAATTGTTAACAAGTAAGGCTGAATTATTTTTGTTATAATTAAAATATTCGCCCACGCCTGTGTTTACCGCGACTATAATTAATACAACAAACTTCCTGCAGTTTCTCACACGAGTTACGAAGTCAGACTCTTTAGACCGTACGAGGTCTAAGGTCGGAAAGCTTATAATTAAACAAATGAAGTCGTGATTTAATTACAACAAAATTTAATTCTCGGTAAATTCAAAACCTCCTGTGAATTAGCGTTGCGGATTCATTTCCTTGGAATAGAAATTGGAAACCGCAGACCGCACTGATAGAGTGTATCACTATCAAGAAGTATTGCATCAAGTTTGCCCTAATCGTCTGAGTGTAAATAGAAAATTCTGCAAGAAAGTCGATCACAGAGCAAACACGCCATTAAAAGGTAAACATGGCCGCAACCACAAACCAGATAAGATATGACGAGGAAATATTTTTAGGGCCTCAGACTCGACGAAGAATAACGATTTGGCTATATGTATTTATTAGTGCCCTTCACATACGTATATAGATCGAGGAAAAAAAATTGGATCTTGATCAAATAGAATTAAGCAATTGCGGGTCAAAGATTTATTGCGCTCTTTTATATCTTAAATGTTTTCGAGTACTGGGATTTAATTTAAGCTTACGGCCCTTAGGTTAGGGACCTTCGTGTAAATTAGTCATAGCCATAAAAGCGACAGGATAAGAAAGTCATTTACATCTTCCATGCAGACGAGGCGATCGGATGGCGCCTTCTGTTATTTAATAATCCGACATGGCTTTTAACAATTACTTTGTTTTTGCCATCGCGGAGGATGAGACGGGGGGGGAAAAAAAAACAAACACGTAAACAAGCATATTTTTCTGATTTGCGCCTTATCGGATATTGTTAGCAGCAATTAATCTTAATAAATATTCCTAACGAGTAGGTTTTTTTTTGTTTGCCGTCACAATAAGTCACCGATCTGTATATAAACAGCGGATAAAAAGACAACAAATTATTTGCATTTTGTTGTTGCTAGCGTGAAGGAGTTGGTCGGAGTTATGTATGGTGTGTTGCTCGACCATAGAAATTGAAACCGGATCGTGAAAGTGAGTAGATTCGATTAAAATTTAGATATTTTGCTTTTTATTTCAATCAAATTTAATTGGTAATTTTTCTACGGCCTACATAAATTTAGGCCTTCACTGGTTTACGGTGGTCTAAATTTGAACCTTTTTCATTTATAGCTTCACCAGTTATCGTTAACGCCCGCTGTTTTATATTAATTTATACTATTTCATCCGACCACACACATTACGATATCCACACTTCCGGTCTTGTATGTTGCACGCATGTACATTCGGAATTAAAAATAATGTCTCTTCAATGAAGCACGGGGTGATTCCTTCTAAACTTCAGAAGGTCAAATACATTTAATATTTTATTGTGAAAGTTTATTTTTCGTAAACAATTACCTACCTACTTACTGTTGCTGCAACAATATTGGGATTCCTTAGAGATTAGATAAGCCTAAGTGACCGGTGAAGACTTTTAAACATTATCTAAATAATTTATGTGACTTCTTGTCGGTTTTCATTGTTAAAACGTCGAGGAGGCATTTCAGGGATGTGATAAAACGCGCATTCTTCAGAGTAAATCGAAATCGTTCGTGTTCTAATTGGCGTCGGCGACGGTGTTTTAAAACGGTGCGTAAAAATCAGGTCCGGTTTCAGCACCGTTCGCTTCAGAGTTCAGCCTGAAAGGTGCAGTTTGATTTTATGGTCACGACTTTAACATTTAAGGCTATGTGATGTATTATTTCGTTCGTGGCCTTAGGTAATCTTTTTGCCCAACGATCTTGGTTTGGCCTGCCCGTTGGAGGTATTATTAGATTAGCTTCGCAAATGTTGATTCGTGGCGTTTAAATATTTGGTATGAAATGTGATATTAATAATGAACTGATTACAGGGGTCATAGGTGAGGTCCTTCCATTGGTCACCAGATAGCACTACCATGAATGAGGAGGGAGGCTATACCGGGTTGGGTGAGCGGGCCCGCGGTACCGACGAGTATAACGAGGTCGACGAAGACGAGATGGTCGCAACGGAGCGCGAGTTGGCGGAAGACGCGCAATGGAAGAAAATACAACAGAATACCTTCACCAGGTGGGCCAACGAGCATTTAAAAACGGTCGAAAAACACATCGGCAATCTCGAAACTGACCTAAGTGATGGATTAAGATTAATTACGTTAATCGAAGTCCTTTCGGGCCGAAGACTTCCAAAACACAACAAGAGACCATCGTTTAGGTCCCAGAAACTCGAAAACGTGTCTGTCGCATTAAAATTTTTGCAAGACGATGAAGGAATTAGAATTGTTAATATAGGTGAGTGCGCTGATACTTTTTCCCACTTTCGTTTATCTCGCCGGTTTTTGTATTTGTTTATCATCGAAGATTCTAATCATTTACTTGAATTACTTCACTGTTATTTATAGTCTTTTCGTTATAGATATCTAACGATTAGCATAAATAAAAATTTCAGACGACAATGTATTTGAAAACAACACATAACTGGTTCTGATTCACACCTTACGACGTTAAAATGTTTAACAAAACGCTCGCGGCAATAAGGCGTATCAATTATTAACCTGACTTTCAAATTCTTTTGCGGAACTTAAATTAATCGCCCAAGATTTTTAAACCACCTGTATCTCTTTGCTGCGGTTTTACCAGTTTTAACCCTAACGCACGCACTTAAGACAAATTTTATTACGTAGAACTTTTTTTTTGTGCGCACCTCGTACATAAAATCCAATAAGAAACTTTTTCTTTTGTGGCAGAACCAAACTATTCACGACGAAATTGTAAAATATAATTGTATTTATTTATCTCTGAAGCTTACGAGAAAGATAAGAATTGTTTATGCGCCGTTTTGAAAACAAACAATTAAATCGTCGGACGAATTAAGAAAAAAAAAAGCATTTCTTTGTCTTGCATTTATAATATTAGCCGAACAAAGTATCATCACACGTCTGCAGATAAACAAGCTAAATTAATTAATTCGTATCATATACTATAAATAGTGATGATGTGCAGCGGGCAAATTACCTATTATATACAGGGTGAATCATTCTTAAGGGAACGCTCCTCGCTGCGCGCCTTTTATCGAAACGAAGTTGTTTGATTTAGATAAATGCTTTCTCGATGTTTACTTTAGCAAAACAAATTTACGTCACCAAGGTGATAAATGCAGTTTTTAGAACGTCAACCCTAGTTGACCACCATATTATTTCTAAATTCGTTCAATACGGATGTTAGCTTTCCGGCTTTCTAAAAAAATCGTCTGACACTTTAAGTGATGTTTATTTAACGGAGATAACGTGTTGATTTTGTAAATTACTCAATTTCTTTTTTTTTTTATCACGAAACAATACCGGAAAATTCTATGTATTTCAGGATTACAACACTGAAAACCAAATCAGAATTCGATCCATTTTTTTGGCGATCTGTGTGTTGTTACCGTAATTATTTTAATGAATTTTGAATCTTGCTTGCTTTTAACGATGTCGTAATCTAAAAATGGCCAAATATTTTGCTTATTCATTGTCCTAAGCGAAATACATTTTAGGAAATTATTAAGCTAAGAAAATCGCTGGTGATGAAGTTAAAATTCGTTTTCACGTTACGTAATATTAAAAATATTTAAAAACAGAAGAAAAAAACAACACTGTGGTGGACTGGTTCCATATATATTTATTTATGTACGTACGTGTGAGAATGTGTAAGAATTTACCTTCACTTACTCTATAAAAAGTTATAATGCATTGAGTTCATGCACGTTTCTGTGTTAATTATTTAATAAGCCCTTTCGGTTTGCCTCTTCTTGAATCGTTGGTGAACTAAATGAGGAATGGGCCAGGGTTTTTGGTTGAATAAAATTTTGCATCGTCGATTGAATGCATGGTTGACACGTGTACGGTGGATTTTATTCTTACAGTTTGTGTTATGATTTTTTTTTAAAGGCATTAACAAGGTTATTGGCTCGTGTTGTAAGCGGAGAACAGCACGATTGTAAAATACCTACTCTCGTACTTACATACAATGCAAGGCACTGAGCACTATTTTCCTTTGGGTCTTCTTTAAATTTAAAAATTCACCAGGACATAATAATTCAAGGATTTTCTTTTATTACATCGCGAAATTTTAACCTGTTTTTCTCGTTTTTTAACCACATAATACTCGTTTGTTGTTTTTTTTTTTTTTAATTACCTAAACCTTATTTCGTGTATGTCGCCAGGTCGTTGTTTCTAAGCCAATTTAAATTACTTCCTTTATCTACAGGGAGGACTCATTATCTATTTTTTTTTTGGGGAACAATCTTATTTCGTTTATAAAGTAGTTTTCGTTTTGACTGGTCCTTGTAATATAAAATAGAAAAGTGAAGTTGAGTTATAAATGTGTGTAAGCAGACTAAATTTACTTTGTATGTAACACTAACAATTTGAAAATATTTTTCTCTTAATTCCGGATAATCTGCAATAAATATCAACGAAAATACTTCGGATACGTGCAATGATTGCTATACTTATTTAACGTTTGTTTATAAGCGTATTTTTAGAAGTAACCGGGCGTTAAACAAAAATACAACTCTCACATTGTGTATTATCCACGTAATGAAGTTGCCTTCATTGAAGAGATCTCCGTGTTAATATCGGATACTTTTCAATACAGGCTCATTTAAAATTTAAATTACAAGGTTTACTTCACGCTCTAAAATACTAGCACACAAATGAAGGATAAAGTAGGCGTAGATGCATTCCGAATGTATTTTCTGCTTATTCCATCAATATTCGTTTTTTTGCACTTATCGTTTCGTTTTTAATCTCGCGGAAGTTGATATTTGTATTATGCCAGCTTCCTTGAGTAAATTGATAACATGTATTTGCGGACCACCTATGACTTAAAACAGCGAAGTGCAAAGAGGATTTCAACTATAGTTTCTACCTAACACTTCGAGCAAAACTTTTATCAAAAGGAACGATTCGTAAAATCAAGTATCGGTTACCTTTATTTAATAAGAAAGAAACTTTCTTTAATAGGCCTTCATTGTTTTTGTTTGCAACTTAGAATTAATAACCTCCCTTGTTATTTAGAAATTTTATTCAAGTTCAATACGAAAATGTTACAGAATTTGACTTAACACAAAATTTGAACGTAAAAGTCTATGGTTCCTTCATCTTTTCTTTCGGGTCGGAGAAGCTCTTCGTGTCAGCATCTTCTTCGACGGTTTCTTCTGCTGACTGGGGCTGGGTGTCTTCGCCTTCGCCTTCGTCGTCGTCGTCGTCGTCGTCGTCTTTGAAGTCTCCCGATGACTTGAATCGTTTAGGTTTAGGTGCATAAAGCACACTCAACTCATCCACATGGCTGCTAGTCGGACGAGGAGGTCGCCCCGATGGAGACGGTAATTCTCCAGATGCTCCAGGTGCTGGAAATTCTTCAGGTGGCACAAATTTTTCAAATGATGTAGACTCTTCAGGTATCCCAGCTACTAGAGATTCTGTAGGTGCTGCGGACGTGCTAGGCTGTTGTGTGGCGTTTGGTTTTCTCTCCTGTGCTGTTTCTGCCGAGTGCAACCTCAAAGGCCCTTGCAGAATTCTTTCTAAAATTGACATTAGCCTGGGCGATTCTTTCTTCGGCTCCTCTCCACCACCTTCACGATCGTTTGCCGATGGTTTTTTTTCTTCTGACATGGCAGAGGAATTACTAACTGTAATATCGTACAATTACCGGCACTCACGAGGAATGTCAACGTCAAATTATTCAAGTTGGCAATAGATTTTTTTTGCTGAAATTAATGAATGAAATTTGGAACACGTTTGCCTGGATTCACCCCCAACGTTTTCAAGATGAATTCTTATGTCAATAATAAACACACGAGGATAATATAATAAAAATAGTTTGTTTATTATACTGTAGTTATACACGTGTAGAGGGGTACGTTATATTGACGACCATGTATATGCGCCATGCACATTCCGTATTAGTGGCGTCATCTAACGTATCGATAGCTAACTACATAACAAATTCGGTCGGATAATATTTTTTGAGTTGGCAGCAATTAGGAAAATACGATGGTCTATTTTCTGTCTCCCTCCATGCAAGTTGTAGTTTGCAAATTGAAATATTACAGCGATAAAATTCAATTCTTTATGCCCTGTGTATCCACCTAATCAGCTGTATATCACTTACCTTTATTTAATACGAAAGAAACACTTTCTTTTGTTTTTGTTTAATCATTTTCATTGCAACTTACTATTAATAACCTCCCTTGTTATTCAGAAATTTTAATGAAGTTTCATAAGAAAATATTACAGAATTAAGTTTACGTTCAGATTGACTTAACAGAAAACACGAACGTAAAAGTTTATGGTTCCTTGTTCATCTTTTGTTCCAAATCGGAGAAGCTCGTCGAGTCAGATGTCGTCGACGGTTTCTTTTGCTGACTGGAGCTTCGACGTTATCCTTGAAATCTCCCGATGACTTGATTTAGGTGCATAATAATAAACACACGAGGGTAATAAAAATAATTTATTTATTATACTCTAGTAGAGGGGTACGTTATATTGTCGACCATGTATATGGACAACGTTGCCCCGCCTCTACGTTGTATGCACATTCCGTATTGGTGGTGACATCTAACGTATCGATAGCTAACTACATAAAAAAATTTTGAGTTGGCAGCAATTAGTTAGTCTATTTCCTGTTTCCCTCCATGCAAGTGGTAGCGTCGGTTTGGCCATTTTGTGTTTGAGTGCCAGTTGTGACTGAATACTCTACTGGTGTGTGTTTCGTTTCCACGTTAATACAAGAATGGCAGAACAAGGATATTCGAATTCGCATTCTAGCGACGGAATTGATACTGATTTATTCAAGAAGGCGGACAATAAGGACTTGAAAATAACCAGAGATCCATTTGGTGCTTCAACAAGCAGCGAATCTTTCAGTGAAGAAAACTGCGCCATTTCAATCAACGAGACTCCTGGAATGAACGTCGCAACATCTGTAAGTTCATTATGCCTGATTGCATCGCATTTTTAATTATGGGTTGAAATGACGACGTGTTTAGAATGTGACAATCGCGAATACGTGACAGCGTAATGTCAGTCACATTCTAATGTGTCGGTTAGAATATGCTTGACATGCTGGATCTACGGAAGTATAATATTCTAAACACGACTTAAATTTAATTTCTGCTTAATAAACCGGTGCAATTGGCCATTAGCGTTTTAAATTTAAAAGCAGTACAGGGTGGTCCGTAAGAATTTTCTCGTGTTAGATCCGTGGCAAAAGGGTTCATATCGATAAATTTCGTAATTCGAGTGTTTATTTGCCACAGGTATCTGAGCCCGGCTCTGTTCAAGAATCTCACCCCGATCAAAAGCCCAGGGGAAGGAATTTGAATTCGGCCTTGAATCAAGTAATAAAAGCATTTGAATATTTAATAAAGGCCGACGATGAAT
Source organism: Serrognathus titanus (assembly GCA_039766575.1). Lineage (NCBI taxonomy): Eukaryota > Metazoa > Arthropoda > Insecta > Coleoptera > Lucanidae > Serrognathus > Serrognathus titanus. The sequence goes on along the minus strand of CM077916.1, from coordinate 3,714,512 downwards.
CTCCTCAAAATGCGCCAAGAAAATACAACCAAAGTGAGGAGGTTATGCAGGTAAACGAAGAACCCTGTGTTTATGAAATCACGCGCAAACGGGTAATCGTCGAAACAGTAAAATTATCTCAATGTTCCGAAGAATCGGTTGACGAGGATAATGTTGTAGCTGAAGTAGAGAAGAATGAGTCTTCCAATGTCCTCTCGAAGAAATTGATCAAGCACTGCAATAACTCTGTTTCTAACGCATATGAATTTAATTCGAACAGTGTAGCCTGCGGAAGATCTGATCCGGGAAGCGCTTGTTCTTCCAGACTAAGTAATCAGTCAAATTTCTTCTTAACTTGTCAAGAAACCGCAACACCAAATCTACCCAAGATGTTTTATGTTGGATCTGTAGATGGTTTAATCCATAATTCAGAGGAAGGAACTAGACGATTTGGAGAATTAGGCGGACGATCAGATGGATACAGCAAGATAGCACGTGATCCCCTTGGTATCATCCCCAACCTAAATCGTGAAGATAAAGCTCCACCTACTGCGGGTGATAAGTATGAAGATGCGGAATTGAATCCTCATGCTAAAAAGCGATGCGTCGAACTTATCGATCAATTTATAAAACGCACACAAAGCCGAAAAAGTTGTGGTGGATGGTGTAACCTGAATCGCGAAGAAAGGGATGAATGTCTCAGAGTAATAATGCAAATGCGCCACGTGAACGATGACGTACTTTTCGTCGGCAAGACTTTCCCCAAAGAGAAAGAAATAACAGAACTTCGCCGTAAGAGGAAGACTGAAGATAAAGAACAACAAGTGGTGGATGAAAGACCAAACGCAAAGCGTTTGGCAGTAGTCGAATCGAAGGACGACGTTAAAGCATATGCTGAATCTGTTGACAGCGTGGGATACACCAAAAATTAAAAAAAAGAAGAGCCGTTTAATGACCTTTTTGTAGTTTTGTTTCTGCTGCCAGAGTTTGCCTTAAGATTAACGCAAATTAATGTTTTTTTTGCAATTTTTTATTTTTTTGTTTTGTTTTTCTCAAATCAAACGCCAACTCTGTGCAGTTTTAATTGCTTCTTGCTTTCTCGAGTTACATATTTGTTATTTAACTATTCATCGTTTGTTAAATAACTAAATCAGAAAACCAGTTTTAATTTGTACTTGTTTTTCAGAATTGTTTAGTTTTTTTTTATTATTATTTTGCTCCTCTTAAATCAGAGACTCAGATTTTTAATTTCCTAGTTTGTGTGTCAATTTTCATTGGCATAATTTTTTTATTCAAGAAGAATTCAGTAAATATTTCAATTTTAAATCTGAGAAAATTTTGATTTACTTTTTGCCTGGCTCACAATTATACGTTTTGTAATAGTTTTAGTTTTCGTAGATCACAAAGTCAACAATTATCCAAATGCAATTTTAGTTGCTTCTTGTTTTCGAATTCCAAATATAAATTCTGTGCAATGTTAATTGCTTCTGGTTAGTATTAGATAAATAGTTTTTCTTTAGAGCAGAAATTCAGAAACTATTCCAAAATGTAATTCGTGTGCAATTTTAGTTGCTTCTTGTTTCTTGCAATTAGTATCAAATAGTTTATGTTTTTCTAGATCAGAAAGTCAAGTGCAAATTGTAAACTTGTTGATTTTATTGTTCACTCTCGAAAAAAAAAATGTATTGCAGATAGTTTTCGAAGAACTAGTATTTTTCTTTTTCATTTTGTGGATGAATATCATGCTGAAGTCATTTCTCTATAAATCAGCAAGTTAGCAAAAAAGAAAGCTCCGCACATTTCTCAGTTAATTATCATTCAACAATCAAAACAAGAAATTACCTGTGCACTTTTAGTTGCTTGTTTGACAAAAAATAAAAACAATGATTTCTGGTTTTTGTTAGATTTTGTAAATTCCGCGCAGCTTTAGTTTCTTCTAGAATTAATATTTCTGATGTTATTGATGTTGAAATGATTTGTTTTCTCGGGAGCAAAAAGGCAAATATTTTACCAAAAAAAAAAAAATGAATAAAAATGTTCTAAAGTTTGGAATTAGCACTTTTCTTTTTATGTTTATTACAACAAGTTATAACAAAAAAATCCGTGTACTTTTCGATTTTTTATAGTTCGACTAGAATTTGTAGATTTTTTTTTGTCATTCAGGAGTTATACTTAGAATTATTGTTTAATTAAACTTGTCCAATTTGAGTTACCCACCATAGTTTAAAATTAATGTAACTTTTGTATCATTATATTCGTTCTGAAATATTTTTTGTGTTTGATTTTTCACTCAAGTGTTGAGAATTGAATTTAATGATTGTTAAAGTCGTAATTTAAGTGGGCAGATCAGAACAAGTGCATAATTAAAGAAGTCAACTGAATCATATCGCAACTAAAAAAAAAAGTGCACGTAAAAGTAACTGTTAAAAATAGAGCTGATCTTGCAAGTTATTGCGAATTGGACGTTATGATGTCATATTTAAGTAGTGTGATGTATGACGTCCTTCAAAAAATATTTATTGAAATTTGCGGCCGCGAAATCCGCACTTTTGCACGTCGTCTTATCTCGCTGAACAACCGTTTGTTCGAAGGCACGTTCGAATCTGAAACGTGTCCCACAAACGGGATTGTTTAATTGGCGATGTTAATTTCGCTGGTTTATGCTGGTCAATGTTTTTCTTTCCGTCACATCATCATTATCTGGAATGCGATGGTCTTGACAATGCATCACGAATATTTAACATTCTTTTACAGGTCTGAAATTAAAAAAAAAGAAACCTCATTCTGGTTTCCCTTCAAATGAACAATGTTTTAAAATGAACAAAAAAAAAAAAAAGTTTGTAAGATGATTTTTCGCCTGAATCTTAGCAGCTCATTGTAAACACGTCTGGAACGGTGTGTGTGTGTGTGTGTGTGTATTCTGTATATGGTGTATTTTTATTTGGATCTGACGTTATCGACCTTGTAATACTTTTTCCTAAACGTAATGCCCGAACCTGTTTAGTAGCGCGATTTTAGTATTCAAGTAAATGGCCATCCTTTTCGAGATGAACAAACAATACATGATTCCAAGGAAACAAAAAAAAAAACTGTAGCTTGCGAAAGTTAATACTCCGGAAGAATTTAAGTAACTTGATAGTCCGGCGTGAAAGGAATTCGCAGATAAAAGTAAATTCCCAATTAATTAAACTCACGCTTCACGTGCAATGGATAAAAGAAGTGGACGACGAAAATAACAACAAACTAACTAAAATTGTGCAAGTTCCTGTTGGTTGTTAATTCGAGCTGGTAAATGTTTTTATCGTTTAACAAAGACCTGGTTCAAAGAATCACGTTACGTAATCCAAAGGTAACTTTTAAAGCGTCTGCGACTGCATGCGCTTATGAAGCCGGTTTATTCATTCTTTCTCTATATGGAAAGACTGGTACGTATCGTCATGTCTTCACGTCTACCAGGTTTTGTAGACCGTTTCTGATAAAGCTAGAAGCGTCGTGTGCTACATGTATTTATTTATTTATCACAGTTTGCATTTTTATCCAATTGAACAATTAAGGCAACTATTATTTTTCTTTTTTACAAAACAATGTTCTGCTGGAATAACTTCTATTATGTAACACTATGTACAACTAAAGTCGAACTCGATGCAAATCGTTTGAAGATGCTAATTTTTCATGTAGCTGTCTTACAATTAGAATTACTAATGTGTTCAACTCAACTCCCCAAAATGTATTCACTCATCATTTCAATTGTTAACAGACAAATAAAATGAATGCTCCTCAAGTAAAGCAAAAATTTCATGAACTAATAAAAAAAAATAAATTAAAACGGGCACTAAAATTGACACTATCGCTCTACGTTTCACTATCGTTTGATAGCTTTGTCAAGAGTGATAATAAATAAACTATTTATTATTTATTATCGCTCTACGTTTCATTATCGTTTGATGGCTTCGTCAGTAGTGAAAATAGTAAACTATTTAATTATTTTCACTCCTGACGAAGCTATCAAACGATAGTGAAACGTAGAGCTAAAGTGCCAATTTTAGTGTCCGTTTAAAATAATAAATTAATAAAATAAAGGAACTATTTTTTTTTATGAAAGTAAATTAGGTACAATTTTGTATAATTGCATTGATTAACAAAAAAAAACGAGATAAGCCTTTTTTGTTAACTCATTATTTTTTTGAAAAATTTTCAGACTCCACTCATATAGTTGACTGTAAATTAAAATTAATATTAGGATTAATATGGACGTTAATTTTACATTATTCAATATCTCTGCCAATGTGGGAGGGAGAAGACGAAATGAGCAATGGAGGTCAAGGTCCTACACCAAAACAAAGGTAAGATTTTCATTTTCCAAAAAAAAAAAAAATTAATACTTTTTCCCTTCAGGTTAATGAATTGGATTCAAAGTAAAGTTCCTGATTTGCCAATAACAAATTTCACAACAGACTGGAATAGTGGTAAAGCCGTTGGTGCCTTGGTCGATGCTGTGGCTCCTGGTCTTTGTCCAGATTGGCAGGTAATTCCTCCCCCCCCCCCCCCCTAATCAAAGAGTAAAGGGGCATTGGATTTACTTGCAAATTTTCAGGATTGGGACGTAAAAGATTCTGTCCAAAATGCGTCTGAAGCTATGGGCCTAGCCGATGATTGGCTGAGTATTCCTCAATTAATCAAGCCAGAAGAAATAGTCAACCCAAATATAGATGAGCAATCGATGATGACTTACTTGTCTCAATACCCCAATGCGAAATTGAAATCGGGAGCTCCACTAAGGCCCCGTACGAATCCTAACAGGTACTCACCTCACCGACTCAAATTTGAAAAGTGTCTATCTCAAACTTGATACTCCCCCCCACATGATTTTGATAACCATAAGCTTGAGGCTGTCTCACATTGTAAAAAAAAAATATTTGAGAAATATTTGCAACTCACAAAGTAATTTTTTCTTGAATGAAGCAAGGCAAGCAAGCAACATGCATGCGTGAAGATAGACACTTCGTTAAAATAAAATCAGAACTTGCTAGTTACGCCATATTTAATATATGTTTGACACTTATTTAATAAATTTATTTGTTGCATTCAGTATTCCCCCACCTCGGTAAGTCATATTATGTAAAAGAAAACTAACAACATTTAGAATTTCTTAGTTCAGTTAGTTAACTAAAAAAAGTTTGTGTATTGCATGGCAATTTCTGTTGTTTTTTTTTTTATCTTTGCGATTTGATGTTGTCACTGTTGTTTCAGTGGCTTTTTGGCTTTCAAATAAAAAAGAAAAAACAGTAATCTTTGCTTACATCGTACATTTTGAAAAACAAATCAGAGTTGTTGTTGATGTTTTTTTTCTGGTGATTTTTTTTTTTAAACTCGTAAATCTAGCCTTTGGTTTCTTTTTGTATACAATCACTAAATAATCTATTTGGAAATCTTCGATTTTATTTTCAGAGTGAGGGTGTACGGTCCTGGAATTGAACCCACCGGCCCCGTTGTGGGTGCCCCCGCTAATTTTACTGTTGAAACATTCTCTGCTGGAAGAGGACAGGTTGATGTCGCCGTAGAAAATCCAATTGGAAGAAAGGAGCCCGTTGATGTTAGGTTTAACAACGACAGAAATCTGACTTACTCTGTTGCTTACACCCCAAAACAGGAGGGGCTTCATAAAATTACTGTAAAATTTTCTGGAAGGGAAGTTCCAAAGAGTCCCTACAACGTCCAGGTATATTTTATAATTTAGAGATGCAGTTTAATTAAATTTAAATTAATAATAAATTAAGATTGCTTTAGTATTTTTGTTTCGCAATTTAAATTTTTGTACGGTAGTGTACATAGATATTATATAAATTACCTATATGTAATCGGCTATTTCCTAGATACATTTTAATTAATAAAAAGAGTCGAATTTTACATATTTTTAGGTGGAAGGACATGCAGGAGATCCTACAAAAGTTACAGCCTCAGGCCCTGGTCTTCAACCTGATGGTGTCTTTGTTAACAGATCTACGTATTTTGATATTTACACAAAAGGTAACTACATTATGGAAATGAACTAAACATTATGAATGTGGTAAATTAAATCCAAATCATTTGAAAATGTTACCGTTAAGGATATTTCTTTTTTCTTGGTTGGCAATTGTGTGACAAAATAAAATCAATCCTGGTGAAGGTTGATTAAAACTGTGAATTTTTTCGAACAATAAATTACTTAATTGTTTCGTACTTTAGATGCTGGAAAAGGTGTCCCTGAAGTAATAATCCTCGATGCAGCAGGAAACAAAAATTCAGTTCCCGTGAAAGTTCGACAAACATCTCCAGACATATGGCGTTGTGAATACCTGGCTCCCACTGTTGGTTTACATTCCGTTAACGTTTTCTTCGCTGGGCAATCCATTCCGAACAGTCCTTTTGGCGTGAGAGTTTCCCCTGGTATGTAACACCTTCTGCATTGCAACACGTTTTCTTTAATTAAATACTTTAATTAAATACAATTTAATAAAGAATCAAGGAGAATAGTGAAATAAAGATGAATGTTCTTCTAGTTTCCGATGCTAAAAAAGTGAAAGCGAGTGGGAGAGGTTTACAAGGTGCAGGCGTTCGTGTAAAAGATGAGGCAGACTTTAATATATACACGGATGGGGCTGGAGAAGGTAACCCGGACGTCCAAATTATTGGACCAGGAGGTGCCAAAATTCAATGCAAATTACAAAAGGTTTTTGTTTTATTCTGTTCAGCGTAAAAAAACAAAATTCACACGTTGCTTTATAGGTGGAAGGAAATATATATCATGCAGTTTATTATCCTTCGAAGGAGGGAAGGTATATCGTGATGATTACGTTTGCCGGACAAGAAATACATAAATCACCGTTCGAAGTCAACGTAGGCCCATATAAGGAAACACAAATTCAGGCATACGGTCCTGGTTTATGTGGAGGTGTCGTGTGTTATCCTGCCTTGTTTACAGTGGAAACAAATGGAGAAACAGGAGCATTGGGTAAAATAAAATTTGTAAATTTTGAGGCATTTTTCTGTACAAAAAGCAAATAATCAGATTTTGAGGTTATGTTGAAAAACGCGCCACGGCGTCTATTTCCGCCTAGAAAAAAATTGGTTGCTTGCCGTGTTATACTTTACGCAATCATTTCAAACTCGAAAATCTTTCTATTAAGAGAATTTGAATTCGTCCCGTTTCAAACTGTCAAAAATAATTTAGTTACTTTTGTGATACCAACCAAATCCTGTACGATTCGAACTGCACTCGGTTCAATTCATAACCCAGACGACCTTCAAAGGTCGCTTCGTTGATTGGCTAACCTACATCAGTTCCTAGAATTGGCGGGCGTTGTGAATGAAGTATAGTAATTCGCCGCTGTGACGTCAGGATGGAATCCCCTTTTGTAGTAAAAATTTTAAAAGGGGGTGTATTTGCTGGATTTTGAGGTTGAAATGTTGCATATGCATTACGAGAAAGTACAGAAATATTTTGACGTGGCAAAAACACTTTTCTGTGCCAGGTTTAATGCTAGAAGGTCCCCAAAAATACAATGAATCATTTAATTTTGGAATTTTTTTTCTTTAAATTTTGTTAAATGTTATGATTCTTACATGTGTGAAATGAAAATATCGCATAACACTGAGTTTTGCTTTCATATAATTAATATTTTCTATTCAAATTCTTCAAACGTGATCTACCAAGGATGTGGAATTGTCGATGAAAATATATTTTTTTACAAAGAAACGTGTAAAGTTATTTTAATAGTTTTAAAGTTTGCATTTACATTTTAAACAAAGCACTAAAAGCCACGATCTATTAGATTTTACGAGACAAGTCCACTGTGACACCGTTGCGAGTTCTATTTTTCATAAGATTAATCATTTTTCATATTTTAGGTTTTAGTATTCAAGGTCCTTCACAAGCAAAAATTGAATGCCATGATAATGGTGATGGTTCAGCTGATGTAAGATATTACCCAACTGCCCCAGGTGAATACGCTGTGCACATCCTCTGTGACAACGAAGACATTCCTAAAAGTCCTTACATTGCACACGTATTACCCAATACCGATTATTATCCTGACAAAGTGGAAGTGTACGGGGCTGGTGTAGAACCATTAGGAGTCAAAAAGAACGTCCCAGCTAAATTTATAATAGACACTAAGAAAGCAGGCTCAGCCCCTGTAGATGTTAGAGTCTGCGATGGCAATTCTAACAGTTTGGATGTGAAGCTGGTACAGAAACAAGACGGTATCATCGAAGGAAGTTATACACCGAAGAGCGGTAATAAACACACAGTGCAAGTAAATTATGGAGGTGTTGCTACAAAGAATTCACCGTACAGAGTATTGGTTGCTGAGCCGCTCGATCCTTCGAAAGTCCAGTGCTTTGGGCCTGGCCTGCAAAATAACGTCAAAGCGAACGTTCCTACACATTTCAACATAGATGCAAGGTAAATGTACCATCACCCTTGTATTTTTCAAATGTAGATTGTGCTGGTTTCAGGGAAGCCGGACAAGCTGACTTGGATGTAATAGTAAAAAATGAAGACTTGCGACAGGAAGTTCCGATTAAACTGACTGATAATGAAGACGGCACTTACACTGTAGATTACGAAGCACAACAACCTGGAACTCACACGGTTACTCTTCATTATGGTGGTTTTGTCGTGCCTAGTACACCGATTAAATTTAAGATCCAGCCGAATGTAGATGTTTCCAAAATTAAAGTCGACGGACTCGAGCCGAGTAAGTACAACGTTTCTCTTTTCCCTGAAAGAATTTTTTTTTGTTATAACTTTTGTGTGCGTCCTTTGGGGTTATCTGTTGATAATGTTTTGTAATCTAGCCGCACCAGTAAACAGTTTGCAACAATTTAGAGTAATCACTCAAGATGCGGGCAAGGCAGAATTTGCAATATCGATAACCAGCCCTTCGGGAAGTAAAGTGAAGGCACACGTCATTCCTACACATGAAGGATACCTGGTGAATTTTACTCCGACACAATTGGGTGAATATTTGTTGGGGATTTCGTTCGGTGGAGAACCGATTTCGCATAAGCCATATAAGTTGACTTGCTTGACGGGAAGCGATCCATTAAAAGTAAAAGCATCAGGCCCAGGCTTACATACAGGTGTTATAAATAAACCTGCCGAGTTTATGATTGACACTAGGGGGGCTGGTCAAGGTGGATTGGGAGTGACAGTCGAAGGGCCTTGCGAAGCTGCCATAAACTGTAGAGATAACGGAGATGGGACTTGCTCAGTCGCTTACCTGCCCACAGAAATAGGTGATTACGGAATTAATATTACCTTCAACGACCAGCATATACCTGGAAGCCCGTTTCAAGCAATTATCATTCCGGAAGTCGACATGAACAAGATCAAAGTGTCTGGAAGTGGGATACAGTTGCATGGTAAAATGGTGTGCGTTGCATTTTCAGAAGTGATTTTGTTGTGTTAACTAATAACTATTGAAAGAGTTGCCGTTTACATGAAAATAAAACCTGATTTATTTACGAAGCTTTTCTGTAAAAAAAAGTACACTATTTATGTAAATACATGCATGCATGTTAAACAGTGTTATCATTTGGATATTAACATTGAATTAAAAAAGAAATAAAATTTTAGGGGCTCGCACTGTAATATACTGCTGTAATTATTTTATTTTTCTCGACAGAATTGCAATAGTACTTAAAAAAATATAAAATAAAAGCATGCTTTGTTTTGTTCTCTTAAGATTGAATGCTGGAATGTAATTAATTTTAATAATTCATTTTTTCCAGGTGTATTTGTGGATTCTCCGACTGATTTCTTGGTCGACACGAGAGGCATTCCATCCGCAGGTGACGACAGTAAAGTAACTTGCACCATCACCAACCCATCGGGCGCACAAACTGAAAAATTAGTCACGCCACTGCTCGATGGTACTTACAAAGTCAGCTACACTCCGTTTGAAGAGGGCAGACATACTATCGACATTTTTTATGATAACATACCAGTTCCTGGATCTCCGTTTATAGTTAATGTACGAAGAGGATGCGATGCTAAGAAATGCAGAGCTTATGGACCTGGTTTAGAACATGGATTTGTCGATAAATCTAACATCTTCACTGTCGAAACTAAAGGTAATTGTTAATTGTATTTCAATAATCACATACTGTTCTTGTATTAGTAAATTATTTTTTATTTAGGTGCTGGTTCCGGAGGATTAGGACTGGCAATCGAGGGACCCTCAGAAGCAAAAATGACTTGCAAGGACAACCGTGATGGCTCATGCTCCGTCGAATATGTTCCGACAGAAGCCGGCGAATACGATGTTACTATTAAATTCGCTGAGCAACACATTACAGGATCACCATTCAAGGTTTGCCACAACATCAAATTTCTGGAACTAATTTATTATTTCGCGCAATTTATTTCGGCAGGTTATTGTAGACAACGATGTGGACAGCTCCTTGGTAAAAGCATACGGTCCAGGCTTGGACCCGTCTAAGTGCAGGACTGGAGTTCCAGTTAAATTCACAATTGACACGTCCAAATCAGGTAGAGCGCCCTTAGGCGTTAACATTAGGTCAGACCAGGGCATTCCTCTCTTGAAGAAACCGGAGATCATCGATAATGGTGACGGTACTTACGATGTCACTTACGTCCCACCTAACGAGGGCGCTAATTTACAAGCACAAATCACCTATAATGGCAAAGATATACCTCATAGGTAAATCATGTGTCTTTTTTATTAGTAAATATAGTACTACTTTATATTTACAGTCCATTCCCACTTAAAGTTCGTCCATATTCCGAGCCAGAAAAAGTAAAATTAAGTGGACCTAGCATTACGGATAAGGGAGTCCCTGCCTCATTGCCAACTACGATTAAAATAGACACAAACGAGGCAGGTTGCGGCAATTTAGAAGTGAGAGTCATCGTAAGTCATTTTATGATCAATGAGAATGAATGCAAAGTTAAAACAATGCTGATTTAGGGCCCCGATGGCAATCCAAGAGAAGTTGATTTAACTGACAATGGGAATGGAACGTTTAATGCTACGTTCACACCCGATGATTGTGGTAGATATAAAATCGAAGTTAAATATGCTGGCAAGGATGTTCCGAAAGCCCCCATCCCCGTCCAGGCATATGCAACAGGAAATGTTAGTTTTTCCTATTTTTTTTTTTTTAATTGTTTTAATTACGAGGTGTTTCAGGCCGAAAAATGTAAAATAACCGAAGGTATTCAACGCAGTTTGAACAGCGGTGAGGAGTACTGTATTACGGTTAATACAGAAAATGCTGGTTATGGAGCAGTCACTTGTAGAATACGTTCGACATCAGGAAGGTATGGGACATAAATTGTCATCGAAATGATTTTAAATGTGTAATTACAGTGATTTGGACATCGATATTGTCGATAACGGTGACGGCACCTTCAGCATTTATTACAACGTCAAGGATGCAGGAGATTATACTCTCAGCGTTAAATTTGGTGGTCAGCCAGTTCCTGATGGTTTCTATACATTTACGGTGAGTGCTTTAGATTTCATAAGTAAAATAAATTTTGAGAATACACTTCTGGACAAAATTAAGGGATCACTAGTAAAATTCAAAATAAATCTAAAAGAAGATAACGAAATTTAATGAAACGAATAAATCTAAGTGTTTCCTTACAGTTTAGTTGATTTAAGGGCTATTAAATTTAACAAACTTTAAAATACTTTAAATCTTTAAAATATCATGAGTCTTCTACACTTTCTATGCGACACCATTTAGAAATCGGTGAGCTTTAATTATGAGTACCATAGTCAGATCTTTTGGTATTTAGAATTCCAGCAAGACGGAAATAATTTGAGATTGCTCTAAAGCAATCAGTCGCAAACGCTATTAAGCTTCAGCTTTCCAATAAAAGAAATCAAATTAGTTATGCGATTATTGATATTTTTTCCTGTCGCTTTATTCTTCCAGTCGTGTTTTCAAAATTCTATTATGAAAAAAAAAAGTGTGCACAAATTCACATGTTTATCTTATTTAATAGGAGTTTTTATATTATTGTAGTGACATTGATGAAAAAAAAAAAACATAAAATAAATTTGGGAATTTGCCAAGCAGGAAATTGTGACTTTGAAACTGTCAGAGCCGTTTTGTTTTAACATAATAAATGCACGTTGTTTTGCTTGCAAAAGAATTAGGTGTATTAATACGCTATTATTTAGACCAAGAAGATTTATTGTGCGCGATTTTTTTCGCAAGGATTTATTTGGAAGGCGTCCAGCAGTTTGGATTAAAAACTCCTTTATTCAGTCTGATTTACTGTAACGGTGATTTTGTCCCAAAGTTATTATTTCACGACGTGACTTTACCAGCTGGCATCGTGGGGGGGGGGGAAAAGAAATTTCGACGGCGGGCGTCCGTCCGTCGTCCGGTGCATCTAATTCTATATTTGTTTTGGCATTAAGTTAAAAATATTCGAATTCTATGTGAGAGCTGCCACGTATATGCAATTAAAATTTTTCAGAAATTACATTAAATTATGTTTATTTTCATTTGCTTGGAAATTATTCGGGTTATTCAACGATGACTAATCCCTGATATTTCGTACGAGCTGTCAGATATTTATTTTAAGAAACATACTCCTGCATTTCAAAGTCAAATTATTAAAGTAATCTGAAAACGATTCAATTTTTTCAAGGGGAGTGAGTGCAAGTAAATTTGGTCAACATTTTTCCTAAAGCTAATGAGATACAGTATTCTAAATACAAACACTGTGAAATATGTTTATTATGCGAAGAAGTGACGAAACATTTAATAAACAGAAAAACGCTGAAAAATTATCTTGGCAAGTCTTCCCGTTTGAAAGAAATTATGAACAAGATTTACTACCGAACAGTTGAGCATTTTAATTTAGCTTAGTAACTTATTTATTACTAAATCGTAATGAAATAATTTCAATTGCCGAGAACTAACAAGTCCCCCCCCCCAAGTCGTAGCGTTTAATTGTGCGCTTGTATCAACAGAATTATTTCGATCTCGCACAATTGCAAAACACATATATTTTCGAGTCGCGTTCGTATCAAAATTAGATTCGCTTTTGCCTTCCACACCACCAAATTTCGTTCGATTAGCCGCTGGCGAAGTCGAGTTTCGTTCAATTCATGCCATGCACCACATCCGTTCCGTGCTCGCATAAATTTCGCGTGATGTGCGTAAACCTAAAAATACATTTCACATACTCCCTGAATTGCACGGACCTTAATATTTCATTTACCCGATGTTTCATTTTGCTGTAGTTTACATTTCTACATATTTCAAAACCGAGGAGGAAGTGTCTAAAATTATACCTACGTGCATTTTAACTTCTACCCATCAGATTTCGTACTTTATATGAAAGTTTTCGAAGATTCACGTATTCAAACTGCTAATGTAAATAAAAAAAATATATATATAACATGTATTATAATCGTATACTCCTCGTAGATAATCATCGAATTGACAGACAGCTTCCAGATCACGTTTAGAAAGTATTCCTCGAATTTTCTGATGCGTCTTTTTGTGTGAAACTTTTCAGAATAAATTTGTTATAAAACACGTCGAATTGTGTAAACAAAAAGATCGGATTATACCGACTGGTTTTTTTTCCATTTAATATACAGCGAGAATAGAAAGTAAGGAACTGGAGTTTTTCATTTTTTTTTGTGAAGTCACAATCTCGGACTGTGACGTCATCGATGTCTTTTTAAAATAGCAACCTATATTTTTTAAGGAAACTGATAGAGTATTTTTTTCTCTTTACGGTCATATAAAAATAATATCGGCTTATAAAAATTTCAAGAAAAATCATTTATTATCTGAGCCTGTTGTGGAGTCGTTTTATTTTAGTTAAAGAATGCCTTGGATATGAATAAACAAATGCGATTTATCAGCTGTCAGTTGAGAGTTTTTGTTTGTAAAATAATAATATTAATACTTAAGTAGTTTAAAAAAGTAATTGTGATAATAATAATATGAAGCAAGCACAGAAAATAAAGTTGATTTTCTCGAAATTTTCGTTATTGAACCCTGCACTATTTTTATACGACCGTAAAGAGAAAAAAATACTCAGTTTCGTAAAAATAATATATATGTTGCTATTTAAAAAAAAAAATATACAGTGACCGCCAAAAAGTTCGCACCATATGGGGAAATTTTTTATTTTTGATTTTTTTCAAAAACTTTTTACGCCAAAAATCTGTGCACGTTCGACGACCTCAAATAAGCAAAACAGATCTGGTGAGCAGTTTTTATTGTGGCCAAAAATGGCGCCGCCTCAAAAAACGGCATAAAAATGTCGATTTTGTATTAACCGTTTAAATGAAGTTCGTGTAATTCTTGTAATTTTTGCTGTATTTATGTTAAATTGGGTTTATTAGAAATGTACGATGTCGGAATAAAAAAGGATAACGGAAAATTTCGTGCCCAAAGGGGCATTGCACCAAAAACGTGAAAAACCGTCTCATATTTTTTTATTCGTGCTACACTTTAGAACCCTAAAACAAATTAGATTCTTTTAAATAATTTTTATGATAAAAATTGACTATTCGTAGGAGTTAAATATCCGAATGCTCATTCACAGTTTCAAATCTCGAAGAAAACTGAAAAAATGGAAAATCTTCTATTTTTCAAAATGTTGTGGTGCTGGAAATGTTGTTTGAATACTGTACGATACATTTTGAAAAAGCCCATCAGGCCCTAGTAAAAACTGCTCTCACGCATGCAGTTATTCAAAATTATAACAATTTTTCAGTTTTCGTGTTTTCAATAGGCGCCATTTTTGGCCACAATAAAAACTGCTCACCAGATCCGTTTTGCTTATTTTAGGTTGTCGAACGTGCACAAATTTTTGGCGTAAAAAGTTTTTGAAAAAAATCAAAAATAAAAAATTTCCCCATATGGTGCGAACTTTTTGGCGGTCACTGTATATATACATCGATGACGTCACAGTCCGAGATTGTGACGTCACAAAAACAAATGAATAACTACAGTTTGTGGCAAGAAATTAGTCATTTAACTTTTATTTAAATTTTTTTTGTATAAAATGTTGGCTATATTTTTTTTTTGGCAAGTATTGCTGTCAGAGGACGGAGTTACAATAAACATTCACTCGCGCTTTGATTAGATCTCTCTTTCCCTGCTTTCTTCCTCTCTTTCTCTCGACCGTTTGCAGAGCTGAGGGTAAACGTCTTAACATCCGGGCGCCGATTTTCGATTTGACTGAAAAGGGTTGGGTTGGGTTGACACCGCTTTTCGATTTGACTGACATGGGCGTCATTACAAGTAACCATTTAGGAGCATCTACTTAACGCTGTGGAACATTTTACTTACCGGGGCCCCTTGCCGGCCGCGCTTACTCCAGCGGTGAATCGCAGCAGCTCTCTGTAGATATAGAAACTCATCTTCATACTTCGCATGCATAAAGACGAACCGTAGGTGGATATTAGCATACCTTGCCTTCTCAGAATCATTGGTGCTGGCTGCCTCCTTCAGTGATTGCCACACTGGGCTAAGCACAGTCAACATCAAGTCAAGACCGTTCTTGGGAAGCACAATGCAATCCACTAGCTGTTTACCAACATCACCGGTCCCCTAACAGTGTTGCCATACCGCGACCGTTCCCCGGCGATGTAATACTGTTGGTGACAATACAACACCATCCTCGACGAGTGCTCAGGACTCCGCCACGCCCGACGGTCCCTTCACTTCGCTAAGTTAGGTCGAAGTATTGCGAAACTTTACTTTTACTCTCACTGTACAATCGGTTGACTTTCTTAACAAGACAAATTCAAGCGAATTACAGATAATGACATTCATTTATTTTGGTACATTTTATTTAATCAAAGTTCAAGTTACAGCGCTTTCAGGAAAGCAAAATTATATTTGAATTATTGATGCTATATATAGGGTGATTTATTAATTAAACCCCAAAAAATAAAACTATTTATACTGTGGATAATATCTCAGACGCCAGATGGTTCACGATCATTATAAACGTCGTCTGCTTACAAGACGTTCTTTAGCGTCTTGACGCATATCTACCGGTTGTAAATTTTGGCCATCGTCGTTTCTCGTTGTTTGGCATTGATTTCTAAAATTAATTTTGACTGACATAAAGAATCAACCTCCAATTACACACGCTTGTTAACATAAGTTTTAAAGACGTGCTTTTACATGGCAGTCGAAGTAATGGGCAAACTTTGATCTAAAATATGTGTAGAGATTTACGTTTATGACTCCGGCATACGGCGAAGCTTCGAAAATAATTGTCTACTGAGATTGTTAGTGATTGGAAAAGCTGTATAAACTTCCGCCGCCGTTTATAAATAGTTATAAAAAATTCTAATTGGATTTTAAAGATAAATCCCATGCTAACGGATAGAACCGGCCGCGAACAATATAAGCAAATGGATAAGTATGCAAATCGAAATAACTTGAAGCATATTTAGAAACGCCTGGCTTATCCGTCGTCACGACGACTGATATGGCGTTCTCTCTCTTCGCGCTCTTTCCGAACATAATTCAATTCGTTTTGCTTTGTGTATACTTCAACCTTCTATTAATAGAAGCCGAGAGCTTTTTACAACATCACATACAATCTTCTTCTTGTTTGACAGAGCATCAACCCGTCAACACACTTAATACTGCCACGTAATACTTGAACCAAAAAAAAAAAAAATTTAGGTGTGGAAGTTCACCCTAATACATGAATCACAAATTCAAATTAAATTTTGTGGATTTTGTCACGTATACAGTATGTTAATCTACTTGAATTATTTATTAATTTAACTACAGGGGCGCAGCAAATAGAAGCTTTCTTGTTTACTCGTTGTTTGGAGATATGAGGTTTTTTGGAAAAAAGCGACGAATGATGATCAGTGCATGTGAATGAATTATTTTATACAAATTGGAAAGTAACTAGTTTATTTTCCGAAGAATTTATGTATCAAAGAAATCTAATTGCATGCGGTCATGAGGCGTCTTAGAACGGATGTGCCAAATGTCGCTTATTTACGTTTTCAGTTATTTATCATAACATTGGGTGCGTTCCGATTTGTGGCCGAGCGTTTAATTTTGCTTCTCCAGCTGTTCCAAAATTCTAAAACTATTATCATCTACAATTCGGCTCAGTTCGGATTTCACTATGGCATTGTGCCAGGTGTACAACTTTTACAACGTCTAGTAACTCTTGTCCAAATGAATTCGTCTGACTGTCAATGAAACAAGACCATATATTTCTTTTATTTAAAAATGTTGATAAATATTAATTAAATCCAAGAAACGAGTGGCTCAGTTGGTTTTCGTGATGAAAATTTGATTTTGGTTTAAAATAATTGCACTGTCATAAAATAAAATTCAGCTGGCTCAGTTTCGGTAAAATTCAATTCGGCAAAACCCTGTATTTCTTGCCCGATTTATAATTACTATCAGGAAGTTATTATATTTTTCCTCTTTTTTTGGCTCACTTGCTCACCCATTAAACTACCAAAATTAAAAGAAAAAATTCTATTGTCAGTTATAATTCGCCAGCCAATTTTTGAATCGTCGCGTCAGGCTCCATTAAGACACAAATTCCATTTCGGCGTCATATGGCAAGCACGCTCTAGAGTCTATAATCTAGATTGTTCGTTTAATTGTTTATTATTAGCCTTCTGACATACAAAGTATACAGAACAAGTCAACTTATGTAGGTAATGGTACACAATGTTGTTTTTCCTCGCAGGAAAACACGTATCGCTTTCTTTTCCAATCACCTAAAAATTTTAATCCCATTATTTAAGAGCATACTAAAAGCTATTCTTTTAGGTGCGTTCGGGGTAAATAATTAGATATTATTGCAACTTTTCTTTACTCTTTTTGAAACAAAATTTTATGAAATTAGAGGTGTTATTGGATTGTGAGTTTTATTAGAATTCATTCTCTTTTTTGGGGCGAATGGGATTTAAGAAATAGGCTCTTCTTGGAATTCATCTTCTCAATCTTTATCAAAGAAAAAGTGCATTTTTTCCAGGCGGGTTCCTAGGGGGAAAATGTTTTCCTGAATATTTATGGACGTTTCAGTATTTTTCGTATAGGTATAAAACTAGAAAATGTTTACTAAATTAGTTTAATTTGTTGTAAGCGCGTAGAGATTTAAATTTTGCTGCGAAATTTGAGATAAAGTTGCCAAATAAAGCCGAAGCAAAGTTTTTGGTAATAAAATGTTTAATAGTCGTCGTTTGTATTGGTCCGTTCGCGCAGTAGTAAAAGCGGAATCTCTTTCGATAGGGCCAATAAAATTCGGGATTTGATTTACGTGATGTCATATTCGCATGGTTTCTTATTTTTTCGCATAACGCGTCCATTATTTTACGCCGACAACAATCGGAAGCAGCCGAAAAGGTTGCCTTTATATTTTCGACTCCTACACGTTCTGAAGGCGGGAGCGAAAATTCTGAAAGAGTATGAAATTTTATTGTCTTTCAGCATTTGCTGAACACACCGTAGTGTTTATGTGAGGTACGTTCTCTGCTTTCGGAAACGTTTGAAAAGATTTTGTAAGTTAATTTGCACCTACATTTAAAATCGCTGCAGTGTCTTTTATGTTTTGTGAATTTGTGCCAAAGTAAATTAAAAAGTGTTTTCATGTATTTTCGGTAAGCTTAAAGAAGCTTTGCAAAAGCAAATAGCGCCTTCTAAAGAGAGAACTGACAGATTTATTTACTACTTCGCAAATACGTTTTGGTTGAAAATTTCAACTTTCTTGCTGCATTAATTAATTGACCAAATTTGAAAGTAAACGCACATCCACCATAAGCCAGTTAAAAATAAAGTGTTGCTAAGAAAATCAGCTTCAAAACAAAAATAATTGCTGATATTAATATATCCAGGCTATCTGTTTCGTTTTCACCATGAAGTGCGACCGTATATGTTGGAGGCATGGCTCGTACTTAAAATAAATCGGCCATCTTCAAACTTAACTAATTTTTTAAATATTATTGCCCGTTGACACCTCGGATTTTACTAATTAAAAGTTATAATTTGCCTGCGACTTTTAAAATACTTGCCTTAACACCTGTCTCTTATGTCTCGACATTGTTATTTAATTAAATTCTAAAGACTTTAATGAGTTTATCGAGGATTCGACAATTATAATTAACAGTTTTTAAATCGTGTTTTTTTTTATGCTGGCAAAAAAAACCAATTAATTTTCGCGCTTTCGACACTTTACGTTTGAATATAAGCCAGCAAATAAATCTTGATCTTTTTAATTTTTCTCTGTATTAGCAGAATTTGAGTTGATTATCCGAGGAATATTTATTGTATTTTTTTTAAGAAGTTGGATGGATGCTATAAATATGAGAATGGGTTTCAAAATTATTTATTCTTTTTACAATTGTAAATAAATGGCTGTGATTTATGAAGTATTTGTTTGAATTGCATCCAATTTATTTTTATTGAACTTGTTTATTTTTTTTTTGTGCTGCATAAATTTCTATTCGTAGTTTTGGAGGCTCGACCTCGGACGACATATTTTCTTTTTTCGTTGATACTGTAAAAATAGAAGAGTTGACAGCTCATTAACTAGTTTATTAGACGTTTTCTTCCAGGCATCGTTAGAGCTGTCGACAGTTTTGTTCGCATTGTTTCACAGAACAACTGAGATTTTTTTTTTTAGAACGCTTCCATTCACCTATTTCATAAAGCAAAATGTATTTGTTTTCATCGAGGAACAGGTGTGGAAAAGTGTTTTTGGTTTTCATTAATTGGAACATAAGTGGGTAATACATAAAAGTCTGTTTTTTTTTTTGGAATGGAAATGGAATTGGGGATATTCCCTCTGAAGATGGTCATTCAAATTTATTTATAATCAAAGGCGTACGTGGTGCATATTAATTGAACGCAAAACCGTTCCAAATTTGAATGCAAGTATTTATATGAAGCGGGCGAATTTATTTCGGGTGTTTTAAATGAGAGCAGAAAAAATGGTCAAATGTCGTCATTGGCAAATTAACTGTGACTCAGTTAGAAGATGAAATGGGACTTCGTGCGCGCAGACCGCGACAAATTGCATGCTTTTGTTTTCATGGAAATACTAGTCTGCACTTCTGCCAAAATCGTAATTGTTATGTCTTCTAAATTTACAAAAGTAAATGCCACTGGGCTAATATTAAAGCCCCCACGCCGTTTTGTTTATGAATTTACTTGAAATCCACAAATTTCTTCCATTCATAAAATCAATTAACATCGCCTTCGAATAATCAAATTTCTGGAATTGAGGATGTTCAATTTGGAAATTGGAAAAAACTATAAATGTTCCCAAACGTAAATTCGTTTTGATTATGTATTTAAATGTTGTGAGTGAGGAAGCCTTTGATGTTTATAAGTGTTGAAGATTTCCTCCGCTTAAATCTCAAATAAAAGTAGCTTATAAATAAAACTATTAAAAGGTGAATGTAACAATCTAATTTTACGTCGTGATATACAACTTTTCCAATAGTCAAAAAAAATGCGTTTCCTTTGCCAAAAATTCCATGTTGTATATCAAAAACTTTTGTTCTGCTAATATTTCACAATACGACGCCCGCATAAATTATTTTGTTTTTAATGTGATTTACTTTATTTATTTACTGTTTTCTTTTTTTGGGGGGGGGGTTAATTAATTTTCGTAGTATTTAAGTTTTGGCTCTGTGTGATTCGTAATCGATAGCTGCTCCATGTTTTTACCGCTCTATTTATTAAAGAGCCAACTACCACCTGGCGTCTATTTTTCAAATCCTGGACACAGCTATTTTAGTGCTACGATTTGAAATGGCGCCCGTTAAAACTATCAAACTTAACCCCCGCATTCGAAATATTATAATTACTAAAATACACGGCTCCACCAAGACTCATAAACACGAAGAAGTAGGACGATCTGAAAAAATATATTTTTTTCTTTAAAGAAAACCGTTCGTTGAGCAAAATGTAAACGATACGTGCGGGCAAAAAGTATTTTTTGACGTGAATATTTTTACAAATTTTCGCAATAAGTACCCTCCCGCAGAGCGGATCGCGTTCTTTTGGCGGCTCACCATCGAATTTCTTGCCAAATCGTGTGAAAATGATCACACTTCGGTTTTTCTACAGCAAACTCTAATGGGATTTGTCCTAAATCAAAGCAGATGATCTCTCAAATTTGGAAAATGTTCTTATTAAAACCCTAAGGTTTTTTTTCTCATTAAGAAAAATCTAGAGACTTCTAGAAGAAGGAGGGGGACTTGATTTGTATTTCAAATTTAAATTTTACAAAGGCAGTTCCAAATTTCATTAATTACTACTCATGTCTTGTACAAGTACCCTTAATTGTATTTTTTTAAATAAAATTAACTATATGTAATTTGGATTTTGATCATCTTAAAAACGTTTCAATATTTCAGGTAATTTTAGTACGTGTATAAATAATTAAAAATAATATTAAGACACGATTTTTAATTTTGTATTTTCTGTAATTAATTATACACATCAAAGTGTGGCTGGCGTAAAATAAATAAATAAAATGTTATTTCAGCGTATATATACGTAACATGAAAGAAACATTTGAAAAAATACGAAGATTGATGCAAAATATTTCGCATGACATTTTGCTCTTACCTTATAGATGTAGCCTGTCACCGTATATCTTGGCAAAGGATGCGTATCGTTTCCCAAAACATTTATAATTTACGTCGCATTGAAATTATATACAAAACTAAATATAAAAATATTTTCATAAACTATGAATTTCTAAGATCAACAAGCCGAAATTATTTTTAAATTTTAACGACGTCCAGTCACATTTTTTGAAGTGCTGTTACGTTGCTGCTTAGCGATGATTAATTTCTTTTTTATTTGTAACATTTATTGAATTGGAGCTTTTTTTTTTAAGGCCGAAGAGTCGAGCAAAACCGAGAAGACAACTATCTCCAAGACTCAGACTCAGACCACTGATTCTATACTAAAGAAAACAACTACTACTACTTCACAGTCTGCAAAACAACCTTCTTACAGACCAGTCCATCTTGATAATATTCCCTTACCTACAACAGGAGGTTTGGTAGTAGGTAAGTAAAGACTTAATATGGATACCGCCTTCCAAATGTATTAAAGCACAAGTATTTCAATTTGCCCTGTTTTATGTGTGAATCAAACGAATTCATTTGGAAAAGAGTGTCGTTAATTAATAAACACGTGTTAAAATCTTTAGGGCAATTTCTGATCACTCGTTATAGAAGTCAGAAGTGATTAGTAGATCGTAATTTAATTTTTTGTTGGGGAGACATTAGTTTTAATTCTGACTGTACATACATTAGAGGTTTATCAACGATGAGAAACCTGTCAATCCATAACAAAATAAATAAAACTTAATCCGAAAAATAATGGATAATTACGTTTATAATTATCAGATGTTTGCTTAAATATTTCTGGTTTCCTCGTATCGGAAATCAAAATATTTAAAAAAAGTCCAATTTTATGACTTGTTACGCCTTAATAAAATCGCTTTTTCGACCATCTAAATCAAAACAAAGTATAATTTTCGTTATTTACGAGCCGATTATGATTTAACATCTTCCGCCTGCACTCTCATAATATCGGGGCATTCTTATTTCTATTTGAGTGAAAATGGCGGGCCGACTTTAGTGCTTCACTTGGAACGCGACGTCGCCGGGAAATTATTTCCAGGCTGTTGAGATATTTATTTTGCTTTTTCTAATATAAACACGACGTGCACTAATTTGATGCATTAAAAAAAAAACGCATTAAAGTCACTCGAAATAGATTCTGAAAGCCAAGCGCACGCTCAGAAAATAAAGCCATCATAAAAACGCAATAATTTTTTAAATATATTTTCGGTTTAGATAGAATCTTAATACGTGAATAACATAGAGTAACCAAAAGAGCGACTGTACATGTGTCTCAAACTAATGAAGAAAACTCTCCAAGTAAAATTTCGTAAACATTTCAAAATCCGGCAATGGAATCAAAAATGTCGTACTTTATAGACTTATAAGTGTCGGATGCAAATCGTTAACTTAATTCACTGCCAAAATTATTTGGCAAAATATTTGTTGTTTATTAGCTTCTGCGTAAATGGTTTTTTTTTTGGGGCCTTGATTTGAAAAATTAAAAAAAAATTGGCTTTACGATCAACAGGAATTTCATACAAATTAAACAAAAGGATTAAACACTTTTGGTTCTTCATTTTCAGAATCGCGAAAATTCTGTGTATTAGTTTTTTTTTTAAATTTTGATTCTTCTAGGTTTTTCCATAGTTTAATTACGTTGTGTCAGTCGAAACGTTGGATACATAAAAATGTATAAATATTTTTTTTTTTTAGAATTTTTATTAGATTTGTGCCTTCATTTTCTGGCTTTGTGATAATAAAATTTGTAGAAACATATGTTGATCGGGCGATATTTCGTTTGGAGCATACGTAAAGTTTCACTATTCCAGTGGATCGAAATAAAACGTTCAATTAAAGTCGAAAAATAAAACGGCGCTCGCTCGTATATTAAATGGATGTTATTTGAACACGTAACGTCGCTTTTTCCATAAATATAATTAAATGAGCGTCTAAAAATAAAATTTATCGAAAAATATCTAAAATTAATAAATATATTCTCTAATAAAATCCAACTGGGCGTTTCCCAATTTTTACATCAAAACATATCTCGATATTTTTAGATGTCAAATATTACCTGTCTTACAAATTTCTTGCTGCAGCTGTTTCTATTTTCACTTATTTAATACAATTTTTGACAGTGATATTCCTACCCTCAAAATGTTGTTTTTACCGTCAGTCCCAACACGTTTTCCCTCCAGTGCGCTTCGTCAGCTTCTAAATGTATATCTCAACTTCCACGTCTTAAAAAACTACAGTTCGAGTAGTTTCTTTAAATTAAACCAAACAGAATCGTATCCTTCTCGAAGTAAAGCATATTTTTCTTTGGCATTTGGGTAATCGTTTTGAAATCAAACTAAACCTGAAGTGATATGAATTAATTTTGTGATTTGTCTTCTACATATTTATTGGATACAATTTAAATCTAGAAAAGGGCAAGTAATATTTCAGGCAAATTTTTATTAAAATTTTTTCTAGTTTTAGTTCAAGCTCGTGCTTATTATTCAGATTTAATCCGAAACGTTTTTTTTTTTTTTTTTAATAGGCAAGTTATTTTTCGGAAATTACTACACGATATTTCCGTACCTTTGATAAAAATATTTTTCATTATCCCATCGAATTTGGTGAATGCTTTGATAGTTGTGAATTTTTTTATGTCTATAGAAACCAACCGTTTATTTTATAACTGTTGAATCTGTGAGTTTCTCTTTTAAAAGTGTGTTTTCCATAAATTGGAATTTGCTTGGTTAATAATATTTCGAAATAGCCTGAATTTTCTGTTATTTCTGGCCTAGTCGCCCACGTGATCTTCGAAATAATTCGAAGCATGCATTTTCGCGTTGCAGAAAGAAAATGATGGTAAACAAGTTTATTACCGAATCTCCTGCGATTCGATTCGATTACCCAAAGCCCCACTTTTTTTTGGTCGTTCGCGTTTTTCCTGCAGTTAATTTTTTTTTTAACAAAAATTTGCTTTACTTTTCTGTTAGAACATGTTTTCTTGGTTAAAAAGTTTCGACCCTCCCCCGGCAACTTGGTCCGAAATTTCGAAATTGTTCCTCGAAAAATACAAGTGCATCACTTATTCGGAAATTGATCGCGAGGAGTTACCAGTTGTGTACACGAAAAAGGTACCGTCCTTGCCAATTGGAGGAAAGGGGTTTGGAGTCGATTTTGCTCCTATTACGTTTCTATCGTGTTACTCAATTAATACGCATAAAGGTAAATATGCAGTTTTGTGCCCGGAAAATTGCGCAAAATAAATTAAATTAATAAAATTGTGGAAACACCCACGATTCCGGAAATTCTCGCGCGACGCGCATAAAATTTAAATTCTTTTACTATTTTTAACCAAAGTCTAATTCTACGGAGACAAAATAGCACGTGTGCACGCATCGAGTTTGTAAATTCTGAATTTATAAATTCACATCAAAGATACAGGATGCATCAAATCATAATTACATTCCATTTGCTTCTAAAAAAATTTTAAATATTGTAATATTCAAAATTTTATTAAAATAAAACATTTAAAATTGAATTATGAATGTCGCTTTAACTAGGCGGATTCGGATTTTTAACAATGAGAATTGATTTCAGCTGACATAAAAATGCCAAGTGGAAACATCGATAAGCCGATAATCGAAGACAATCGTGATGGAACTGTAAGCATCAAGTATGATCCACGCGAGGAAGGTCTCCATGAGCTGTCCGTAAAATATAATGGGGAGCACGTCCAGGGTTCCCCTTATAAATTCCACGTCGATTCTATTAGTTCCGGTTACGTAACGGCATACGGTCCTGGTTTAACCCATGGAGTCAGCGGTGAGCCCAGCAATTTCACGATTTCCACCAAAGGAGCTGGGGCTGGTGGATTATCGATGGCCGTCGAAGGACCCAGCAAGGCCGAAATTAGTTGCCACGACAATAAAGACGGTACCGTCTCCGTTTCTTACCTACCAACTGCTCCGGGCGAATACAAAATCTCCGTCCGCTTCGGAGATAAGCACATCAAAGGCTCGCCTTTCAATGCGAAAATCACAGGGGAAGGCCGCAAACGTAACCAAATTTCCGTGGGATCTTGCTCTGAAGTTTCATTGCCCGGAAAAATCTCCGACGCCGACATTCGTTCACTGAATGCATCAATTCAAGCCCCCAGTGGCTTGGAAGAGCCTTGCTTCTTGAAGCGACTTCCAACCGGGAACATCGGCATTTCATTCACGCCAAGGGAAATTGGAGAACACGTCGTGTCCGTGAAGAAGTTGGGAAAACACATCACCAACTCGCCGTTTAAGATCAACGTGTGCGAGCGTGAGGTTGGTGATGCAAAGAAGGTCAAAGTTTCCGGAAACGCTTTGAAGGAAGGCAAAACTCATGTTGACAATACCTTCACTGTTGACACCAGGAATGCCGGTAATAAGACACTATTTAAAAGCGACGCTAAAGACTTACGTCTCCAATTTGCTTTTAGGATTCGGTGGCCTATCACTTTCCATCGAGGGTCCTAGCAAAGCCGAAATTCAATGTTCCGATAAAGAAGATGGAACCCTAAACATCTCTTACAAACCAACGGAACCTGGGTATTATATCGTCAATCTTAAGTTCGCTGATCATCACGTGGATGGATCGCCTTTCACTGTTAAAGTAGGCTTTTGTTGTGGGTCTAAATTTATTTTCTAATTAAATTTATTGAACACCAGGTAAGTGGAGAAGGCTCAAACCGACAACGAGAGAAGATCCAACGCCAGCGCGAAGCCGTGCCCATCACTGAAGTCGGCAGTCAGTGTAAACTGACCTTCAAAATGCCTGGCATCACTTCTTTTGACCTGGCTGCGTCCGTCACATCTCCTGGCGGGGTCACCGAAGACGCCGTTATCAACGAAGTCCAAGATGGACTTTACGCTGTGCATTTCGTTCCAAAAGAATTGGGCGTTCACACCGTCTCCGTTAAATACAAGGAAATACACATACCAGGTCCGTTTTAAAAATTTCACGTTGGAGGTTTTCAATTGGGGTTTGTTTACCAGGATCGCCATTCCAATTCACCGTCGGTCCACTCAAAGACCACGGTGCTCATCTGGTTAAAGCAGGAGGCGTCGGTTTGGAACGTGGTGAACAGGGAGAACCCAACGAATTCAACGTTTGGACACGCGAAGCTGGTAGTGGACAACTTGCAATATCGGTCGAAGGACCCAGCAAAGCCGAAATCCAATTTACCGATCGCAAAGATGGATCTTGCGATGTTTCGTATAAAGTCTCCGAACCAGGTATGTGAGACGTTAATTATAAAAAAAAATCTTTAAATGCGATTGAAGTAAACATGAAAATGGAGAAATAAAAACATGTTCTAAGTATTACCCTATATTTTTGTGTTAAAAAATTTTTTTTGTCAAAAATACTTGCTGCACCGTTGATGAAATAGCTTACGCTAAAATATGTTTTCCGAACGTACTAATACTGATATAAATAAATATAGTTGGCACGTACAGCACAAGGAAGAGAAGTTTGAGTAGACATCCTCCAAAAATATTTGGTAAATTTGCGTCGCATTCGATGCATTTATTTTGTTCTTGACGTAAAGCAATAATTTGATAAATTCCAATTATTTATTTGGTGTGTTTATGAATACGTCCAATTTCTTTTCTGGAATGATTCCAATGGTAAATTTTTCCTCCTATTTGAAACAGTTATGTCGTGACAAAATAAAAAGCTCAAGGCAATTTCGTAAGTTAAATATAGGAGTTTGAATCATATAGTAATAATTTGTCAGACGTTTTCTTTTTTTTATATATAAGACCAAGAGTCTGCCTTTATGTTATAGAACGTGCTGTTTTATATTTTTGTTTTCGTGCGTTCTAAAAATGTACAGAGTATACCACGAGATCTGTTTAAATTCTGTTGAACTTGAGCTATCTGATGAAGGTTTAGACATTGTAGTGTCTCTTAACGTTTGGTGTTGGTAACTCTTAGTTCTGTGATAGGGGAGTATCGTATTGGATTGAAATTTAACGACGAACATGTGCCGGACTCTCCCTTCAAAGTTTACATCTCACCAGCTGTCGGAGATGCCCATTTACTTGAGGTTGCTCAATTCCCAGAAGGTAGCGTCCAAGCAGACAAACCTGCCCAGTTCATGGTACGCACCAACGGAGCTAAAGGCGACCTCGATGCCAAGGTAAACCAATCCAATACTTTCTTCAAGACTTTTGGTTTTCACTCTACGCTTTGAGTAGATCATTGGGCCATCTGGTCAAGAAGACGATTGCTTCATTCAGTTGATAGACATGGAAGAATATTCCATTAGGTTCATGCCTCGTGAAAACGGCGTACATAAAATTCATTGTAAATTCAATGGCGTTCATATTCCTGGATCACCATTCAGTGTTAAAGTTGGTAAAGACACTGCGGATCCTGCGGCTGTTCACGTCAGTGGAGCTGGTCTTGGTGACATCAAAACAGGTATTCTATTTTATTTTTATTTAAATTAATGAATCAGGATGAATTATAAAGCGTTGAATTTTAGGAGTTAAAACCGATTTCATTATTGATACTATAAACGCTGGGGCCGGTACTTTGGCCGTTACCATCGATGGTCCAAGCAAAGTATCCATGGATTGCACTGAAGTAGAAGAGGGTTACAAAGTCCGTTACACCCCCCTGGCCCCCGGCGATTATTATATCAGTATTAAATACAACAACAATCACATTGTAGGTTCACCATTTAAAGTCAACAGCAAAGGTAATGAAGCTAACATATAAATAACGAGCCGCATATTTACTTGGTCTTGTTTTTAGGAGAGGCAAGCGTTGTTGATGTAGGTACTCAAGAAACCTCTTCCGTAGTCGTTGAAACAATTGCTAAAGTTGCTAAGGCCGTTAAGACGGGCCCGGTCTTGCCTGCTTTCAAGAGCAATGCTGCGAAAGTATCTTCCAAAGGTATGGGCTTGAAAAAGGCATATACAGGCAAGCAAAATCAGTTCACCATCTCGGCTAATGATGCAGGTTTGTGAAGAATACCCTCTCGAAAACTGTAACGGAATAATGGGTGAATTTTAGGGTCCAATATTCTCTTCGTGGGGGTTCACGGACCTAAAGGACCTTGCGATGAAGTCTTTATAAAACATACAGGCCATAATCAATACCAGGTGAGTTACGTAATTCGTGATAGAGGAGATTATCTCGTGATTGTGAAATGGGGCGACGATCATATTCCCGGATCTCCCTTCAAAGTCGAAGTTTAATTTCACAAATAAAAAAAGAAAAACATAATATTTCTATCTCGTTAGCCATAAAATGGATGAAAGCGTCTGCGAGCCTCCCAAATTTGAAACCGTCGAAATTTTCTTACTATGATTGCCTCAAAGGAACGCCCACTGGGGGAAGTTTGCAGACGCTTTGTCGTAGAATTACTTTAATTTTATTAATTGTGCCTTATCGTATTTGTTTGTACGGGCTTTTCATATTATACTTTTTCAATTTAATTATATTATTTATTTTTTAAAGTTACAATTACAGATATAAATATGTTATTTTCATTATTATATTATTGCAATATATGATTTTCTTCGTGAATGTTTATTTTATCTTTAATAAACTTCTTGCTATTATGTTTTATTTATTTATTTTTTTTTCATAACTCTACCATCGACAAAGTATTTATTTATCACAGCTAACAAGACAATCAAATTTATTTCTATTTTATATTCACATTTGAAAAAAAAAAGTGTGATTGATTTATCAACTTTGTTTATTTTCGTTTCTATCGAAGAAAGGACTGCCCTACATTTCGTGTAAAACGCCTTCAAACTACTTTAGTATAAAACAAATTGTAGAATATTTTGAGTACCGAAATAAATGCAGTTAAAATAAAATGGCTTTTTTTATTCACCTAAGGCCCAGTTGTACATACAATTCCAGCTTAACTTTAAGCTAAAGCTTAAATCAACTATTGATGGAATCATAGTTGCTAAGGGTTTAAGCTTTAGCTTAAAGTTAAGCTGGAATTGTACAACTGGGCCTAAATGATATAAATTAATATTTTGAATTATGTTAATAACCACACAACATAGAACTCCCATGGTATTGAAATGGTGAATACTTCAAGTGAGAAAGAGGGAAGTTTGCTCGTCATTTTCTGTTATGAATTGGATTACCTTTTTTTTAAATAGAGATTTCATCCGTAATTGAACACTAGCATTGAACCATCCACTCACATCTTATTTAATAACAATTAAGTTATACCAAATCGTTTACTAGTTTCTCTTTAAGCACTGCAAGAACCCTGAAAAACAGATACAGTATGTCTGCAACACCTGCAGGATTAATTTTGTATTGCAATTTTATAAAAAAATGTTTGAGTCTAGTGGTTTCATCTTAAATACAATTATGGTTGCCTATCAATTCCTCCAATATTTTATAACTTTTTGCCTAAGATGCTGCATTGTGGCCTTAGGATTTTAAGAACGAGGTGCACAGACCAATGCGTTTGTGCATCAGTTTAAATTCGACAAAAACGCATTTCACCAGCTTACCGTTTCCTCCTTGCTTTTTTTTTTGTTCTATTTAAAATGCAGTTCTCGGGAACCCAAGTTTTTCGCAACAGGTCAATATTTGCCCTGCACCTGATCGCTCGACTTGCGCAACATTTATTGATCGGACGAACTGCAAAAGATTTATTACGTAGGACACAACGATTAAAGTAATGAAATGGCCTCTCGACCTCATTACATAAAATTCCGGCCGAATTTGACCCACTTATTTCACATTTGATTATTCATCGAATTATTTCAAAGAGACGACTTTATTTAGGTCAAATGGTAAAATAGAAGTTAGCTTCGAATGTTTGTTATCGATTGCAACACAATAGCTTCCGCATTGATTAATAAAATTGGTTTTGGTTGTGCGGAAACGCTTTTTTCGTGCCGACTGACAAGGAACAAAAAATATCAAAATTGAACGCGATTGAGTAAGATTTTTATAAACGAACGTTTCGTTTTAGTGCCAAACAGGGAAGTTGAAACCAATTTTAAAGCGGTTTTGGTTAAAGGGATGAGGTTTAATGAAAGCTTTTCCTTGTCCGGTAAAGGTAGCGGTCGAAGAGACCGAAGTAAGTTTCGGAAATGAAAAGTGATTTGGTGCATTAACGAAATGACCCGTTTGTTTCGTTCGTGTGTTAAAGAGGGGGTTCGAATCGCGTTAGATTTTCGATTTCTTTGATGATGATGATGATATGATAACCAGGACTTCGGATATTTCGGAACGTAATTGCGTGGCCATGGCAACGCTCCGAAATGTGAGAAGTCTGATGATGACGGTGGTGGTCCAAGTCGAGGATAAAAGAACAAGAGACGTGAAGTATAACAGCAGTTTATCAAATAAACACAAATCGACATTTTTATAATATTTATATAAAACATAAAAAGTCTGATATCCAACAAAATACGTAAATATGAGAAACTTCCCAGGTGAAATTGACAGAATACAAACCAGTTCACTAACAAACATATAAAAGTGTACAAAACCAATATAAAAACAATAAAAGTAATAAAATTTTATAAAATACACGTTAAATAAAAAATATAAAACTACTTTGGTGCTAGTCAAACGCCCGTGGGCCGCCGGGCCGCGACGCGCCCGGGCGAGCACTTGGTGTTCTGAATGGTGGCGGGCGTCGCGGCGGGGCGGCGGGGCCAACAACAAAGGTCCGAAACAATTGACTATTTCTAAGCCGGGCCGCGGCCCAATATTGCACTAATGGTAACTACGACAGTCGCACTCGGCGGCGCTGCCAAATTCCACATATAAATATAATTAAAAACTAAAAGCTTATAGTTCGAAAGAGTTATAAAAAGTAAAAAATATACAACTTCAAAAATTTCCAATAAATACATAGCTTACGTTACATATTAAAAATATGAAAATCAGACAATCAGTTTAGAAACAATCTGACTGCGCACACTTCTAAATCTCGAAAACGGATAAAAAGTTATATGATCGTTAGATAAAAATGACGTCCTACAGAATATGATACAAATGTCTCCGTCTCAGACTACTCATCTACTCCCCGCGGGCGAGCAAATATACAAACAGTAGAAAAAGGAGTGTAAATCTTTACAAATCATATCGTTACATATTTGTACCATGTTGTAAATGGTTCGCGTCGGACGCGGTGAACGCTCGGACCTTTGCGACCTCAACGTCTTCGTCCGGAGATCCCGCGCCTATTTACAATATACTCATTGCCTAGGAAACATCGTGTTCATTCATTATTTAATTACGGTTAAGATAAAACTCTACAGCACTGAGCCTGGCCGGACTCGGCGCAGTTATTGCACACATCAAACTTTACTAATCACCATTTATAACAGTTTAGTATAAAAATTCAAATTTAAAAAATACAAAGTCTTAGAATAGCTGATACTATATATAATATATACTATACATATCCGTGCAATTTATTTAATACATTAAGACGTCTATAGTATCACACATGAAAATAAAGGAGGGTAGGAGGAATACGTGCGGACACAAGCGAAGGAAGCGGCTGTAGTTAGTGGGGGCGGGCCGGTCAGGTACTCGGGGCTAAGTGTGTCGCCGCCAGCGAAGGCTCCTCCGGCCTGCAGCGGCTCGCAGATTAGACTAGTATTTACAATACCCTGAAAGTTGCTGACTGTACCGCGCAGCCTGTGCAGTGTCCGGTCCGTGCGGCCAAAGAGGAGACACTTCACGTCGATACAGCTCGGACGAGGGTGGCAGGTGCGGAGGACGCCGCTGTCGCCTTCGGCGTCCGCCGCCTCCGCCATCGGGCGCTCACGAGGAAAGATAACTGGTTACATATATTCATATACTTTAAATATGTATAATTGCTACTAGATAATTATGCCTATGCAATGGACAGCACTACCGCCGGTGGTAATATGCTAGATGGGGCGGCCGCTGCACTAAGCGCTCCTGCGTTAACACCAACGGAACGGCACGGCTCGAGGTCTGTCCGCCCCTTCCTTCACCAGCGGCTTGTGAAACTCTCTCCCGGGTCGCGAGTGGATGGTCGCCCAACAATGCTCGCAATAGTACTGCAAAAGAAACGAGCACAACAGCGTCCCTTCGGACTGGAATCTCTTTAACGTCCTCACCTGCAGACAAGTCACGTTAGCGCAGAAAAAAGGCGCGAACTTGCCCCCGCATCTCTGCCCCTGACACTCGTCGCACATCTGGTCATCCAACACGTACGGTTTGACTTCCACCCTCTTGTCGATATCACCGTGCTGCAATTGCACGAACCTCGCGCTTATGGCGGCGATGTAGCTCTGCTGATTACTGAACGCCACCCTGCCGGCACCCTTCGGATACTTAAGTTCGGGATCCGTGTCTATGCCAGCATAACACACTCCCCCGTACAAACGATCCATAATCATAGCCAGCTCAACTGAAAACGAAAGAGACATTCCCTGAAGCGTAAGAAGACTTGGGTCCATCCACGTCTACCTACCTGCTTTTAATGGACGAGGCACTCCGCCAACGAAAACCGTCTTTCTCGGATCCAAAGGCATGGAAGCGTCCAAGACGAAGTCGGCGTCGGAAAGTCTCCATGGCCTGATCTGAACGGGCTTGTCCTTTATGGTCGGCGACGAGACGCACAGGTACAATTTATCTTCGTCCGTAATGCACGCATCTATCAGACTTTGTACAGAATTTTCATCCTTAGGTCCGAAAAAAACACGTGTGCAATGGCGCGCAACTGATATTTACGAGTAACCAACCTGAAACAGTAGGAACGCGTATCCCTTTGGCGGAAAATATGACTTGCTCTCGGCTTTGTGGGGCCAATCGACGACTAGAGGGCCGAAACGACGAAAACTCGCTGTTATCTCGTCCTCGTCGATGTCCGGTGGAAGGCCACCGACGAACACTTTGCGCGAGAACCTCTCGCCACCTTCGGAGCCTTGGGAGTGAGGAGAAGATCTGGAAGGAGAACTGAGAGTTTGAGGGCCCCCCAGGTTCGCGTCGACTAGGTGGCCGGGCTCTTCCAGGAGAACAGGACCCGCCTGATCGTCCAGCCCAGAGAAATAAGGGGACTTTCCTGGAACAATTACAAATAAAACCTACCTAAATCTGATCCCATCAATAGCGGACCAGCGCCGGCGCATTTTCAAACGAAACTACCCCAATTTCAGGGCACGTGGGATAAGTGCAACGACCTCGATAGCACGTGCATTCTGTTTTTGGTGGGGTAGGAATCGGACGAGACAGGGTGGATACTAAATTCAACCTTCGATACACATATAAGTACAACAGGATGGTTCTCATAAACCTATGTATGTAGCATGTACATACATATTTGATTACCTCGGCGTGAGGTACATTAAATCAAAGTCCCAAGGCGTTTATGTCGTCCTAATTTAAATATGGATTTGCGTCAATATCGATCGACGTACAATGTATGTCGCTTGACAATTTTTATTATCCAAACAATCCAAGTTAAATTTTTCAACAATTTCTGATTTCTTATCGAATTATGTAAGGAGGAGAACGAACATTAAATCTGTCTGTGTCGCTCCCGTAAATTTTTTGTGCAAACAAAAGCGAAGCATTTATTACACAAACAAAAGCAGCAATCGCGCTTGCTTCTTTGGAATTTTTTGCCAACCACACAGCAATTGCGTGTGTGCATGGCAGCCGATAAGTACGTCGAATACTTCGCGTCCTTGAAGGCGTATCTTCTCCGCGATAATGACAAATCCAAACGTTTTCGTCGTTAATTTGGGCAAGGTGAAACCATTATTCCCAAGCGCAACAATAAAGAAGCCGTTTCGAAATTTTACGCGATAAACTATTTATGTAATAACTTCGCTTTCTACTGCAGTTTCGTTCGTTTTGCACAGATTTTGTTCGTACACGATCAGTAAACCATGGAAAACGTTGTGAAACTTATTATTGAGATTATTGTTGTTTCTACTTACCATGTAATTGAGATAACGATGGGTACGCGTTCGTGTTACAGTTTATGAAGCCTGAAACAAAAATGAAATCTTGCGTTAGTTCGAAAAGTATCTGCGCACTCAATTCTAATTCTATTTGACTTGTCCGAGGGAATAAAGACGGACGAGTCGGAGATAAACAATCCCCACGGATAAATGAAGAAATATTGCGTTCGGATTTTCTTTCCCCGATCTTATTTTTATTTCAGCAAAAATAAAAACATAACGTGATGGAAAATAATGACTTTCGATTTAGTTACAACGTAATAGAAGAAAAGTATTAGGTGTTTATAAACTTTGGGGAAGGGATTAACAAAATTCAATATTTAAAGTGAGGGTGGAGCCCCGACGTTCATTTTTTAATCAACTAATTCCTGGTTAATTCCGCAGATGTTTCCCTTATTTCGTTTTACAATTCAATTGCGTGTGCATCCCTTTTATCAAGCGTTTTGCTAAACCCGCATTTATCCACTCCAATTAGTTTTGATGGGAATATAAAAGAAAAAATTAACCTGCCCGGGGGGGGGTAGGAGTTAACCCGCGCTTACGTTTCAGCAAATAATTAATATTTCCTGGGATAATCTAGAATTTGATTAATTCGACTTTTACAGTCGATGGAAAATTAATCACTTTCAATCACTTCGAGGTAATCCATCATTTTCTGTTGTGTTTTACGTTAAACCTAATATTCTCAAACTTTGCTAAGTAAATTACGATGGACGTCCATAAAAAAAAAGTCTCCCTCATTCATTACTCATAAACCGAAAGTACTGAAGGTGTTTATCTTTGATAATTAAAAAAAAAACTCCTACACGTACCAATACAATATTTACGTGCGTCGTTAATCTTTCGAATCACGTTACTCATCCTGGCTCAGATTTTTATCAGGATGAAATGTCCTTAATTTTTAAAGCAAACTACTTCTTACCAGGGTTAATTTAGTTCGTTACAGTTGATGTATTTCAACAAATAAATTGATTTCATTTATGGAAACGTAGGAATTATCCTGGATCACGTTTTAAGCCATTCGTTTTACAAAACGTCGTTACGATATCGTTTATATACAAGAGATAACGCTCGTTTTAGTTGGTGATTGCGATAAAGTGAGTAAACATGCACGACGACAACCAACGTAACGACAAGTGCAGGCAATTTTCATTTGGTTCTTTTTCGCATTTTTACGGCCGATCTGGCAGTTCCAATGCGTGTTGCGTAACCCTGTTGCCGTATTTCACAGGATTACATAAGTGCGTTTATAATAAAAGTTTAATTTGACCGGTGGTACGTGCGCGGTTTAATGATGATCTAAAACAAATGAGTTATGTAAGAAATTAGTGCGCACGTAACGTAACATTAGCGTTACATAAATTAAATATTTATTAACCTTGTCTGTAAGTTTATGATTTACACACACACACACACATACATTACATTAGCAGTCTTGTGTTTAAAATAAATAAAACAGAATTCCGACGAATTATAAACGG
This sequence comes from Serrognathus titanus, assembly GCA_039766575.1. Taxonomy (NCBI): domain Eukaryota; kingdom Metazoa; phylum Arthropoda; class Insecta; order Coleoptera; family Lucanidae; genus Serrognathus; species Serrognathus titanus. The sequence goes on along the minus strand of CM077916.1, from coordinate 3,678,440 downwards.
ACTTTTTTGATTGCTTTTGATATTCCAATTCGAAGGTAAACTTAATATGTATTTAATCAAGCGCTGTTTTGTATATTTAATTTACTTATGAATAATTTGGGGTTTTCGTATCGCTCGCGTTTTGATTAAACGACACTTTCAACTGGCTTTTACTGTTACGCAAGTGAAACTTTGCCATATTTCTGACATTTAAACATACAAATCGGTTTTAATCCGAAACCTCAAATCAAATTCGATCTGATCGGTGTCCAAATACAAGTGCACGTATACGTGATTAAATCAGGAATACTTGCCTTGAAGTGTGTGCAAACGTACAGGTGCATTTGCCCTGTCATGTTCGCATGACAAAACCTTATTACCATGTCAATCATGTCTTTAAGAGTGAAATTCTCTTGCACCATTAGGAAAGAGGCTTGCAGTGGGAAATAATTCATTTAAAGACGAAATTAATTGCCTCAGCGAAAGAATTAAAAACAAAATCGTAATCGATGCAACGCAAAACGTTTTGCTCGTTAAGCATTGCGTAAAATTAAAAATATGCTAAGCAACGAGCTCCTTGTTGTTTAATGAAGCATTGTTTCCATTGCAATTAATAGTGTTAAAGTTTATTTATAAGCGCAATGAATTTGGCCATGACCAAAAAAAGGCGAAAAAATGTTGGCAATTACCAACTGAGGACGATAAATTAGCCATTGTTAAACATTACACCTGAAATATTTTAAGACGTGCTGTAACTAGTTTTAGATTTTCCTTATTGATTTTCGTTCAGCTTTTCTTCGTCCCTCCTAGTCATACGGTCCTGTGCTTTCACCCTGCGATAAGAAACTCTGTCTCCTGTTTATATCCATCGTACGATCTCCAGGTTTCTTTGATTTTCGTTATTTAGAACAGTCCATAAATATTTAATATCAACTTCTTCAAATTTGTACGTTTCTAGTTCCATTTCTCTTCTTGCTCTGTCGATCTTACCATTTACTTTTAGGAACTCCCTTTCTCTTCTCTTCTTCAGACTTCTCTTATCTCTTCTAATTGTGGCTATCTCATCCACATCTCATTTCTAATCCATCAATTCCAAATCCCTTTGATATTTCTTCTTATATTGTCATTTTTAACAGCGTTCCTTGCATCCTTTGTCAAATGCTTGTTTGTTGTTGTCAAATGCTTGTTTGAAGTTGGCAAACAAGATTTGGAATTGTATATTTTATTGTTAATACGTAAAATTTTCCATTACGAGTTCGACTGGATAAATATATGTGATTTCCGCTCGTTGGGCAGCGAACGCTAATTGAGTTGCTCGGTTGGAAGTAACAGAAAAAAAAAAAAAAACGAAATAGAAATCCGGTCTTGAAATTTTTGAGAAGGGAAATTAATTTTCTAATCTGAGGTGCGAATTATGCACACCTTCTTCGACCTCAGCATAAACCAGCCAGTCACGACTACTTCTGTTGCTAATAAGCGGAATTCATTTAAATCTGAACACGAAGCAATTAAAGATGCAAATTTGACCTTTACGTAAAGCGATTTGGAAGACACCAGACCAGTTGGTCATTCGTAGTAGCTGGAAACTCCGGCAACTTTTTTTTTTCCAAAAGAATTTTCATTAAAAATTTCCCTGCGCATTTAGTTCGAACGAAACGTTTTCGAGGGAGCGAATTTAATTCAGAAGACTTGTTATTAAGGAAAAGTTGAAGCAAATTTAGGCGAAACTTAAAAAAAAAAAAAAACTTCCGGAAGAGATGTGCGCCACGGTTTTAATTGGGGTAGGCACCCCTAGAGAATATCAATTAATTACAAACAGACATGTACTGACAAAAATGACTGAACTCAAAATAAGATTTTCTCCATCAGTGTGACCTTTTAATAACATAATCATCTGCCAAAAGCTTTAAGCAAACAAACTCTTTTTTTTTTTGTATTTTATAAATAATTATACGCTTACACTTTCTGATAATAAAGGTCGTCTAATCTTTTAAAATACGAACACCATTTCGAAAATTAATTCAAAGGGAAATAAAAAGCTTGAGAATAACAATATTAAAAGTTCTTAACAGATACAATTATCTAAATTTAAATTTGCTGTTGTGATGAACTCATACATGTTTTCTTCTTCTGCATATGTTTCATATAGACCAAAATAATTCAACAAAAACGCATATTAAATTTACCAAATTTTGCAGGAAATCTTTTTTAAATTTTTTGCGCCAATGACTTGTACATGTTCGAAAACCAAATATGAACTAGGCAGATCTGGCAATCGATTTTTGGTGTAGCAGAAAATGACTTCCTTGCAAAACACCAAAATTAAAAAAAACTCTAGGATCTAAGTTAATTGTCGCATAACATTTATATTTTTTTTTAGTTGTTGTTGTTATGTATTTCGTATAGGGTGGTTATGAGTCTTCTACAGTCAACTGTAACAAAATATTAAAGAGTTTGTAAGTTTCTATTTGTGAACATTTTTGTAAAGTAGTCCCAGAATTCTATCGGTTTTATGGTCTGCGACTTAAGCAGATAGCAATGTTTCTATTTTTTTTTGTTTCGCCCGCCATGTTCACAGGGACGTATAAAAATACTCCTTCAAGATCGGTATTTACTTAAGGACTAAATAATACAAATGTAATTAAATAACATATATTTCAATAAAAAAATTAACATTGCAAACTAAACTCTTTATTCCCTCACTTGACTCGGTATCATTATTAAATTGACGGAAGTTCTACGTCGTCAATTACCGAAATTAAAACCAACAAATATTTTAATATTACTTCCTTTTTAATGGTGAGTAAGAACAGGATAGGGTTATACCTTATATGTCTTTTACTTCAACGCCAGACGCGTATCATTTATGACGCTTAATATTTTTAAAAATTTTGTTGCAAATCGGTTTTGATTGCAGTGGATCCCTCGAGTATCCTCGAGGATGTGCTCGCAGGATGTCACAATTTAAACTATTCTTCTGGACAAAATTAAATTAAAATTGAAATTCTAAATTTATTTTGAATCGATTTATAAGGTAAAGAGGGGGGGGGGGCACCCTCTCGGCAGACACGTGTGTTTAATGAGTGTAACTTGCTGTAAGCGCAAACTGCAATCGTTCCCAGTGAGTTAATTCATGAATTAGATTAAACAAGTAGTTGAAAAATCAATTACTAACAACATCAGAACTTTTTTCATATGCATCAGTGGCTTTAAAACGTTATTGTTTAAAAAACGCCAACTACCGGCAGCTGAAATTTATAGAACGTAGAGTCCACAGTTGTTTCAATATGGAAAATGTAAGATCCCAGCGGAAGACTACGGGAGTAAAACGTAACACAAAAGATTTACTTATACACTTCTAGACAAAATTAAGAGACCACCAGTAAAATTCAAAATAAATTTAAAACAAGATAACGAAATTTAATGAAACGAATTAATATATAAATCTAAGTGTTTCCTTGCAGTTTAGCTGATTTAAGGGCTATTAAATTTAACAAACTTTAAAATACTTTAAATCTTTAAAATACCATTGGTCTTACATCCTAATTTGTAATAAGTTAACAAAACTAAAATTATTAATAGCGTGTATGCCCTCCTCTTGCAGCAATATACGCTGCTAATCTTCTTGGCATGCTTGAGATTAAGTTTTCTTGAGATATCTGTTCCCATTCTTGAACAAACATGTTAGAGAGCTCATCAAGTGTTACTGGTGGTCTCTGTGCGTTTTTAATTTTGTTGCCCAACTGATCAAAGAGATGCTCAGTAGGATTGAGATCAGGGTTTTTGGCAGGCGACTCCAAACTTTGGATATTTCCATCTCTCAACGTAGCTGTGACAATGTTAGCTGTATGAGGTTTGGTATTGTCTTGCATAAAAATGAATCCGTTGCCGAAATTTTCGGCAAATGTTTGAATATGGGGTACAGTCTCGTCTCTATATCTTCTTGCTGTTAGCGACCCATTTCGTATCAAAACCAATTCTGTACGACCATTAAATTGTATGCCACCCCAAACCATTACAGACCCTCCACCAAATGTGCCAAATTCTCGTATGGTACATGGTGCAAATCACTCGCCTGGTCTTCGTATGACAAAGGCACGGAGATCATTCCTGTTTAGAAGGAATCTGGACTCGTCCGAAAACAAAACGGATTTCCACTGCTCCTCATCCCAACCTTGATGATTTTAACGAAAATTTAAGCGATTTCTTTTGTGCGTAGCTGTGAGAGTTGGATCGGCTGCTGGTTTTCTAGCAGACATATTTAGTCTTCTTCTTACTGTTTTGGTAGAAATTTCTTTTCCAGTGGCTAATCGAAGATCTTTTTTTAATTCACGAGATGTTACAAACCGCTTTCTTAAACTCTGAAGTTCGATAAAGCGATCTTCTCTGCGTGTTGTTTTCCTTTTAGCACCTCATCCGCGTCTTCTTTTGAAACTACCAGTGTTTCTGAACCATGCTGCGGCCCTCCGTACCACAGATTTGTTGGTATTTGGAATTCCAGCAACTTTTCTCTGTGAATATCCTTCACGAAGAAGAATAACCATTTGGGATACTCCATCTGGTCTACAATCGCGTCTAGACATTAACTTAATGCAAACAAATTCACTAATTTTCGAAACAAAAAGCACGCTTTATTGATTAAATGACTTAAAAAGGTGTCAACAATTAGGCTTTTTTGTTGACTTTTCGTTTCCTAGCAGAGAATGCCTTGCTGTTGTTAATTGTTTCATGGCACACTATTTGAATTGTATTTAATAAATGTCAATTTATGACATGTAAAAAGTCTATTAAAAATAACTTGTAAATTGGAAAAGTTATTTCAAGTTTATCTGGTGGCCCCTTAATTTTGTCCAGAAGTGTATTATTATCTGCCATAAAACCGATAGAATTCTGGGACTACTATAACTAACAATCAAGAAATTGATTCGCTTACCATATCTATCTAGGTTATACATATACATATTTGGTTATTGAATATGTACAAATTATTAACGCAACATTTATTCAAAAAATCAAAAACTCTTGCCACGAAATTTACAGCTTGACTGTAAAATAACCCCAAGGATACAATACGAAGGGTGAATTTATATTGGGTATAATAAGCCTGCTTTGCGCCTGAATGTACAGTTGTGCGCAGCTTAAATGTAACAACTTGACAGTTCTATGAGCCTTGGTCCACAAGGTTTTAAGGGTGAGGTTTGCGTGCAGGACATGCATTTTAGGTGCGCATTGCTGTCTGCACGTAGAACACCTACTTTAGGGTTTTAGAAGTAGTTTCAATCTGCCCTCATAGAAACGTAAGCAATTATGGCACAGTAATGATCAGACTTTATGAGAAATTAAGGTAGCATTTTATCTTTTTACAAGGATTCCAGTTTACCATTCAAAAAAATCGAGTTAATGGGCAGATAGAAAAAACGAATCATCCTCTTTTCCAACATATACGAATAGGAACCGTTAATTTCTGTAGATTCTCTGATCGTCGTGTTTAAAATGAAGAAAAAGCGATATACTTTACGCCAATTCAAATGTGCAAGAGAATGACAGATGAGCGTTGCCATGGGAATTAAACGTGTTATTAAATTAATCAAAGGAAGAGAATACGGGCCAAGAATCGCAGTTTTTCATATTGGGCATACATTTGAAGAAAAATTATGTTAAAATGTGGTGATTCTGATCACCATAACAATGATGAGGCCAAGCAAACATGGCCAAGAAAGAATTCGATGCTTGTCCGTCTGCTCGTTCGAGGTTGTATGTTAAAATGTAATTGTAAATAAAATTAATTTGTATTTGGGGATAAAAGATATATTGGCGAATGTATGATGTTGTTAGAGTAATAAAGTTTTAAGTGTATGAACAAGAAGCGTAATGTTATTTTTTTTTTTTTTTTTAATATTTAGAACCCCGTGAAGAACATATGTTTAAAGCATCTGTGTGGGGTGCAAGTGCCATGTGAGTATTGACGCGAGTGGAGATAACGTGGATGTGGATCCTAATTTCCTTGTTAATCAAAGGGGTAGACGGCGCAGTCCCATTGATTTGTTATTGTGTTGCAGCAAACTGGGGGATGGAAACGGGGATAGGAGGTCGAAATGAAAAAAAGGTATGGTAGAATCGCATCGATCGGTCCTCCAATGGTATACGCATGCCCTGGTTATGTCAAAATCAAAATACTGCACGCTGAGCGGGACCGGAACCGGCCAATGCCCTTCACGGGAAGCTGAAGCGGAAGTACTTACTTTATAACAATTTGACTACTGCTTACGGTTACGCCGTATGAAATTACGTTCGCTGCATTCTATTTTGTCACCGACTGCAACGACCAACAACCAGTTCTGAGCGTAGTTCACAGAAACATAAACTATTGTAATTATTGCTTGTGTACTACGTATTGGTCGTGTGTTTGTAAAAACACGCGATAAATTTCCTCTTATCGCTGGAAATTTGAGGAGGAGAACTGAAACGCGTAATATTTTGATCCTTTTTTTTTTTTTGGTATTGACGATCGGATGAATTTCAATTGAATAAGTTAGTTAATTTGTGATATAACACGCTGGACGATTTATAAATAACTTTCACTCACAAGTCTGTTATAGTGCAAACCTGTCGAACCTTTTGCGATGGTGTTGAAAGTAGAGATTCCCCAGGTTGCAGGCGCGTCAGGTGGAGGATTTGTATCTACGGGGGAGGTGCCGTACGCCCGAAACATCGCGAATCGCGCACTTACGGCACGCGCACGACTTCCAGCACTAAACTATTTGGAGACCTAACACTAACTAACTTTTACGGACACTGCGCAGTGCATACAGAGGGACGTGGTTCACCTCGTGGTACCCGCGCGCGCAAGACGCACGAGACTTGCGCCTATGACGTAACCATCTTCACCGTACTGCACTGGGCATGGGGGTGCCGTTGGCAAATAACGCCGTATTACAGAATCAAACCGACTAATATCGATTCTGTGACGAAATTTACTGGCACAAAAGGCCACTGACTTACGAACGTCATTCCCTCCTCTTCCTTCCAAGGCACGTTCGTTCGGAAAATTGCCTCGCCGTTTATAAATACCCTCGCTCTGGCTATGTCTTTTTTGAAGAATACGCAACGCCCGAGGCACTCTCTCTCGCGAGCTTCCATGAAAAATTAATACTCCATCTACGTCTCTTCTACTCAGAAGACACACGTCACTTGTTATTTCCACGAAAAATTATCATACAAAGAGGAAAACCTTACACCAATATCCAACGATCGCTGTTGTAAAATGAGAACATAGGTAAAAGTAGTCCCAGAATTCTTTCGGTTTTATGGTCTTGAATAAAAAGCGACTAAGCAGACCGCAGTGCTATTAACAAAAAGTTTTCCCATCTAGCGTGATGCTCCCATTTTTTCGCATGTTCCTTACTTGATCAGTAAACCCCAAACTGACATTTAACCTTGATATAACGTCAATAGAAAATCATGACCAATAAATATGATTTATTATGTATTGAAACCAAACAAAATGAAACATTGATAATAACGTTGAACAGTCTTCTTCGAAGCATTTTCTAACTCTTCTGCGACATCCATTAATAACATCTTGCAAAATGTGGAGAGAATTGTTTATTTCATCACGCTTTTCGATGATTCTTTGGGTAAGTTCCTGTAAATCATTAACGGGCGTTTCAAAAATGGAATTTTTCAAGTAGGGCCAAACAAAGAAATCCAAAGGAGTTGGATCGCAAGATCGCGGAGGGCATATGTTTGCCATATTTCTGCTAATCATCCGATCTAAAAGAACTCTTGAAGGAAATTTAAAGTACCTCCAGCACCATCCTGCTGGAAATATCCAAATTGCAACTCGTCATCATGCAGTTGATTGTTGAATTCTTGGCTTCCGGTTGGAACCGCGTTTTTCGGATTTCTTCACTGCCGACGTTTCGTTCTCCATTGCAGAAGAACTTCTTCAGGGCTGCTGTTGATCTTGCTGCTGCTTCGCGTTTGTCGTTGTTCCAACCGGAAGCCAAGAATTCAACAATGGACGACGGCCGCGGAAGCCTTCAAGTTAAATTATGCAGTTGATTAATAAATGGATGCAGAATCTCTTTCCGATATCTAAGTGTTGTTAGTATGCCATTAAAAATATTGGACCAATCAATCTTCTCCGACTTAAACCTATCCAAACACCAATTTTTTTGTGGATGGTGTGGGGCTTCAATGAAAATATGGTTTTCTGTACTCCAGATTCTCATATTTTGGGAATTTATGTATCCTGTTAGATGGAACCAGGCCTCATCGGAAAAGAAAGTTTTGTCCAACCAATCGTCATTGTCAATATTGTTTAAAAACCAATGACGGTATCTTCGCCTTGGTTCAAAATCTACTGGAAGCAATTCATGCACGGCAGTCAAACGATAAGGGAACATTTGCAAGTCATTTCTTACAATAGTTCTGCAGGTTCCGACAGAAAGATCAACTTGTTGGGACAGGTGACGGATGGAAGCACGAGAAGCATCAGCTATAATTTGTCTCACATTTTCAACTAAGTCGTCAGTTCTTACTTTAGGCCTACCTGACACCTGTTTTCTAGCCACAGTGCCAGTTTCTCTGAATAGTCCTACTGAAGTTGATTAACAAAGTTGTGGTACAGGAATACAGTTTATGGAAATTTTTCCTGAAATTCTGCAACACAATCAGGAATACGATAGGTCCATTCGCCATTCGCGTTTCGAAAATAGGATTCAACCATGAACCAACGTGAAAACCATTGTAAAATCAAATCAATAAAACAATTTTTTTTAAGTTATGTTTGTTTACTTGTCTGTTTAGGGTACGAATCAAGTGAGAAACATGCGACAAAATGAGAGCAACTTTTTGTACACATTACTTCTTTTTATATTTGTTTCGCCCAGGATTCAAGATCGCTTTACTTAAAGTACGTAGGAATCAGAGACTAAAGAATATAAATAATAGTAAATAATAATATTTCAATAAAAAAATTGACATCTGCCATAAAACCGATATAGTTCTGGGACTACTTTTAAGCAACAGACAGAGAATGGTGTATGTATGGCAAGAGAGATGGAGGTGTACGATGACATAACCATCTTCATCGTACTGCACTGGGCATGGAGGTGCCGTTGTCAAACAACGCTGTTTATTTCTGTATTACAGAATCAAACCGACCAATACTGATTCTGTGACGAAATTTACTGACACTGACTTGCGAACATCATTCCCTCCTCTTCCTTCCAAGGCACCTTCGTTCGTTGGCCGTTTAGAAATACCCTCGCTCTGCTATGTCTTTTTTTGGAAAATACGCGAACTTCCATGAAAAATTAATATTCTATCTACGTCTCTTCTACTCAGAACACCCGGTCGCTTAATATGTCCACGAAAAATTATTATACAAAGAGGAGAGCCTTACACCAATATCTGACGATCGTTGTTGTAAAGCGAGAACGTAGGTAAAAGTAGTCCCAGAATTCTATCGGTTTTAAGGTCTTACTGGAATAAAAAGCGGCTTAAGTAGACCGCAGTGCTGTTAATGTTTTATATAAAAATTTATTTGACCCAGGGACGTAAAAAATACTTCTTCAAGATCGGTATTTACCTGAGGTCAGTGGCGTTCGAGTGCAAGACAATGCAAGTCTTTCTCGCTTTTAATTGAAATCTCGCCACGCTTTGTGCTTTCTCTCTCGCACACTGACACTTACGTTCGCCTACCGTACCCGTACCCCAAAGTGGCGTCGGAACGCCTCTAAATCTTTGAGCGTGGTGTTTCCTCAAAGTATTTAGGAAACAGAGACTAAAGAATGTAGTAAGTAATAATATAACATATAGTTCAATAAAAAAAATTACATTTTAGTTTATACAGCCCTTTTTCTGCTATAAAACCGATACAATTCTGGGACTACTTTGACAGTGGAAGGTATAGGTTCGGCGAAAGGGATGGAGGTGTTCGTTCTAAACCTCTTTCGCTTCCCCTATCCATAAAGTATATATGATTTTAGTTTGATCCAACACCCAGTATGTGTGCAAAAGCTAAAAACGAAAATACTTTTTAACTCTGTGATTCTCCAAAACTTGAAAATATATAAATATTGATTGTCCATAATTAGGTAGGTACACAGTTGTATCTTGAAATAAAGTATTTCCTAATTTTGTTTGGTTTTAATTTTAGCGACCGGTTTCGATTTTCTTGACCAATCCCGAGACGTAAAATAACATGTCATTGTATGAGAAGTTTGTATAATTAATACACGTACGTTATTGTTTTATATTTTTTTGTGTATGCGTGTATATTATACGTGGAAAGGTTTACACAATTTTCAGTGTTTTCACTTGTCTCATAAAATACGGGGTGAGAGATAAAAAAACAAAAGAAACATAGTTTGAAGGTTTCAGGTAAAATGCGTACTTAAAAAACAAAATTTAAGTACAAGCTAAATATTGATTAAAATAAGTATTCCATTCAAAGGTACTGCGATGTCACCAGCGCAGTGAACGAGTATTGGCTCGTGCGCACGGATAGCGCTACTATGTATGATTAGGTTAGTAATTTTATAAATTATACTTGAATTACTAATAACATCATACATAGAAATATTCCTCTGATGAGGCTTCATATTCGCGCAGCTTTTACGACGAAATTGAATAAAACGTATACATACGAGGGTAAAGCTGAATTTATTGAGAATAAGAAAATTTAGTAGGCCGTGAAAAACAAAATATACACGGCAACTTTTTATCTGTCATTTGAAGTTTGTTTGTTGAAGTTACGTTCGTTAGAACCCAAGTTACTAATTTTTTAAAGTGATATTACACGTAAAAAAATGGAATTAATCAGAAAGCATTTTCGAATCATGATTTTAAAAAAGGTTTAAGCGCTTATGAGTGCAAAAAGAGTTTAGATTTGGCTTTTAGTGAACAAGCACCTTCCTTGGCTTCGCTTTACCAATGGTATAAGGAATTTGAACGCGAAAGGAATTCTGTTCAGCATCAAAAAGGAGCAGTTACCGACAAAAATATTGCTGCTATTAAACAATTAATTGAAGATGACAACAAAGCCATACTAGTAATAGAGAATTCAACTCAAGCTGTTATTTTGAAGGTATTCTGAAATATGATTGGTTGGGAGCTTTTGAACAGTGGAAAGAAAGAATGTTCAAGTGTATACTTAAAATAAAATCCTAGAAAATATTAATCGCGTTTTTTATTCTCAGTAAATTCAGCTTGACCCTCGTATTTAAATTTTTACGTTGTGCCAGCAATGACCTCGTATAACTGGCGAGAAGTGAATAAATATAATTTTAATTAACCACAACTTGAAGTAAATCAAAGACGAAACAGAAAAATAATTTAGTACATGTAGAAGAGCGATGAAAGTTATAATGGAGGCTAAAGTAGATCATCACGTAAGCTATCAATTGCAAAGCGGAAACAATTCATATAGACATACAACTGTTGCAATAAGAAGCCTTCGAAATTTTATGCTGTAGAAGAATAACTAGTTAAGAACTACAATTATCAGAATTATTAAATTAAAGTGGAATTTGTTTTATGAATTATTAAAGAAAAAAATATAGAATAGAGGAAAAGGAAAGATCGACTAATTGGAAAACAGGAAGGAATAATAAACCATAATTGAAGGTCGCACGGAAGCGAAAAATAAACGAGGAAGACCGCGGTTGTAATTTATCACTCAGATATTAAACGAAAACAAGAATGAACGAAAAAAGATAACGTGGTGGTGGTAATCAAAGGTATTTGTACAAACCCGAAAAATGCTATTTCCACCGCTTTAAAACGTCGAGTTTTCTTTAAGAAGCAAAGAAAGAATGGATAAATTGGAGAAATGCGTAATTCGCACACAATTTAATTGGCGATTTTGAAAAATATAAACAATTTACCTAGCAAAGTAATGCACGTGACCTTCAGACAATTTTTTTTAACTTTAAGTTTAAAACAACTTTTGTTTTGAATTAAATTACTCGTTAGTTAATGCAATTCATTGAGGCTACATATATTTTATTATGACTTTCATTGGTCTTATCCTTTATCTTCCTTAAATATTTCATTTCAGACGAAATTTGTATTTGTACTAAAACTAAATTTTAATTAAACGAATGTGGATTTTTTATTTTGATAATTTTGTAGCAGATTTAAACTGTTGAACAAAAAAAAATTGCTAACAGGAGTCGGTGTAATTATTAAAGGAAATAAAAACTGTAAATATTTTCCAAAAGCGAATTGCTTATTTATAAACTGCGTCATAAATATTTTCCATTTTTCAGACGCGTGCATTTTAAGATTTATTTGTGCGTTCCTGAAATGCGATCCCTGAAAGTCAAGAGAAATATTTTGCGTATTTTTCAACGAAAATCTCCCCCTGACCATCACCATTAATTTCGCTCTTTTGGAGCAGCAATTTTTAATGACTTGTTTACGAGTGCAACACATCGAAAAATACGTAAATCTCAGGACAATTTTATTATTATTGCTTAGTATTTGTTATTATTAAAATTGTTCACAAAATCGTTACTTGCAGAAAACTGCATTCATTAATCACGAAATTCGCTTATTTACAAATAATAACACGATAAAAAATTGCAAGTCACCGTAAGCAATGGTTCAACTGATTTTTTTTTTTGCTTTGTGTTTATTGAGATTATTTTCTAGTAACATTTTTCTAAAGATACTTTAAGTATGCGTGTAATTTTATACAATAAATGCACTTCGGTTTCTAAAAATATTATTGACTGTATCTATAGAGGGTGGCTCAATAAGAGCTCCGGATTTAAATTTTATCAGAAGAGGAAGAGTTTGTACTTTACAATAAAATACAAATATGATCAAATGGCGCTCCTATTTAGATACAAGTTTTTTTTACCTGGAATTTTATTTCAGTAATACTGGTTTATTAAAAAATGAAAGCAGAGGTTTTCCCGTTGTATTTCGAATTGTAATAATTCTTCGAATATTGCTGCGTAACCAAAGCAGCAAAAAAAAAAACATTTACAAACGTATTCCACATTGTTTGGTAACTGAAAACAAAAGGGATCAAAGGAATGTTGAGAAAAATGTTAAACATGTTTAACGTAACAGGAATTTAAAAGCAAAAGTTCTTTTTCCTGCGAAGCTGAATATTTAATTTTGATTTGTAATTCTTGATTAAAATCGAATGGCGGTGTAATCCGCCTGATAATAATTTTTGCATCATAATAAACAAACATCGTCAAATGGAAACTGAAATCCCTTTGTGCGTTACCTTTCGCTTGGGCTAAATGGAATTCTTTGAAGCGGATTTCGCTCTGCTTTTATTCGCTGATTACATTCTGCCCCATTTATGAATTTTATAATCGAATTTTTCAGGCAATCTTTTTTTTTTTAATCTCGAGAAATAAACCTTGCAAAAAATTTTATCTTATCTGGGGACGAGTTTTGGCAAACAATCCCGGATCATATATATATAACGTGAATGTGAAAAGCAAATTTGCCTGACTATATCAGCCGCATTATTATTATTGTCTAAATTATCCCGCCGGTTGCGTAGCAAAATTGACATTACACACATACATGACCTCGATATTTTTAAGTAACAATAACTGTATTAACGACGTAAGAAAACAAAGTCTTCATGTTTATTAAGTAAATATCGATTCACGACAATATTTATACTTGGAGTAATCATTATTCGATTATAAAGTCCATCGAGTTTGAAAATAAAAGCAAAAATACCGAGTGATTATCTTCAATTCAAATTTTAATACTTTGCGTTTCCTTATCTGGAGATACTTTCCTATTTTCCTCAAATCATTCATAAATTTCAGCAAGTTCAAGCTTGTAAACCTAAATAAATTTTTAAGTCCAAGTGCTTGTAGGGGTTTCTCACAAAACTCAAAGCATTTAGTCTTTAATTAGAAAGTTTATTTAACAGAAATAGCCGTTGAAAATCGATCTGAGGTGTTTTAAAATTCATGCCGCTCGGTTCTCATCGTTTATTTGTGACGCAATCAACTTCGTATTAAGTCGAACGAATTTATATTCGCTTGATGGTGGTAGGCCTGCGTATGACATTATTCCATCGGGAAATTACGTGACCCCACAATGGCCAGTCCAACCCTGCTATTGACCCATATAAAACTGAGCGAATTATTTCGCACCTACGGGAAAGCTCATGCATATACATAGTTTATTAGGGACGTCCGCGTTTTCCGAAATTCACTGGGAACCGATTTTTTTTTGGATAGCCACTCGAAAGCATGGATAATCGATTTTGTCGCTAGTAAATCCGTTCATTTCGCCGCCGTTCTATTTACAAGGGGAAAAAACGAATACTTTCACTTTCTTAGGTAATTTGAGTCGGAAATAAAAATCGAACCAAATTCGAACCGAATCGGTTACAGATCAGTGGTCAAATCTTCGCGAAATTTTATAATTACACTACAAAGGAAATTTCATTTAAAAAACTTTGCATCTGCCCGAATGTTCTTGTGTAAGCGCTCGCAGAATGCATTCAATCCTCGTCTTTTCCTTTCGGGAAAGTTTCGAGAAATGCGTTTTGAGTTACAATGCTTTCGAGTTGTTGCATGTGAACCATTTATTTATAAAAAAAAAAAAAAAAGTGAAATCGCTGACATTTAAATCGATTACCCAACTAATCTATTTTTACCAGTTCGGGAAAAAAGAATTGATATTTACATAAACTTTGCTTTTAATTATGTATATCCTTTTCGCTTTGATGGAACACTTAATAATTAGTCAAAATTACTTTTACCGTAGCGATTTCTTAAAGTATTTTTTTAAATGACGTTAAAAATCATTTTGCGTCATGAAGTTTTTTTTTTTGGATTGTGATCAAAGACGAGACGTGGTTTTTTGGAGCACACGTGATTCAGAGTGCCATCACTGATTTGAGCATGATTATCACGTTCGTAGGGAAAAGTAGCCAGACTATACAGCAATAAATAAAACGCTTAAAATCGCTTATCTAATCTAAAACGAGTTAACAAATATGTCAGGTGTTTCTCTGTGTGACGCGTTGGTGTCAACGTAATTAGTTGGCCACAATGATTTTCCAGGCACAATTTCTTAAAAATAAATCAAAATTTCGACAAATTTCGCAGCTCCGCACCGAACAAAATATTTATATAACGTTGTGTTCGCGCACAATACACGGCCAGATCTCTGTATACGCCGACAATGAAACGTTCTATTTTAAGCCGTATTGTCGAGGCAAGTTTAAGTTTTGACGTGAAAACCAACTGACAACGATTAGTTCATGTTGATACATCTTTTGTTCCGGGGGAAAATCAATACAATCCGATTACACCGTTGGAGGTTATTTATAAGCTTTACGGAGTTCACGATGGAAACCAATTATGTAACAACAACAACAACAACAACAACATAAACTGAAATACTTCAGGCGTCATTTTTTTATCCTCTCAATTGAAATTCATTCCATGGACAAACACGAAAAATGCAGAACTGGGTTTGGTGGTGTTTCTATACTGTTGGATTGAATTTGTTTAAAACTCATCCATTGTTTGAGATCACATGAAAAATTCCAACTCATAAAACTGTTAATCGCATCGGTCTCGTTAATATTAACTAAATGGAATTCATTAGCATACGGAATGTGCCCCACTTAAGAAAGCGAGGGGTTTTATAAGCTTCCTTTGAGGTATTTCCTTTTGTTTATCGCCCGAGCCGTCATAATCATTTAGTTGTGTAATTAACTTTTGGCATCTCTTTGATAATTTAATTTATATAAGAAAGTATTTGGACTTAATATCTTGTGGACCAGGAAACGTATCTGCTGCTTTGACACACGTGTGCACGTAGAATCGATACCGAATTCCCATGAGGTGGAAATACATGTTGTATATACATGATAAAAAGAGACGATAAGGGAGTTTTTTTTTTTTTGTAAAAAAACGTTTTATGTTTAATGTGAATCGAGTCGATAATACAAATATATTTTTCTCAGATAGGCAGATGAAAGGTAAATATTCATGAGAATGTATTTTTTTTTCCTCTTGTTTGCATATCGCAGGGTACAATATGGAACAAAATAAAAGTAAAAGACAGGCGTAGCTATTCAGGCATGATAATTACCTTGGCGCACGTGTACAATACAACATCAATAAGTAATGTCAAGTCAAATATAGGTGCAAGTACACAGTCCTTCCGGTTCGTTTGCTTATTGATTTTATCGTAGGTGCATTCTGCACGTAGAACGTACTTGCGAGCATTTGCTTAAACCCAATTTGACCTTACAATCGGATATCCTGCGCTTTTTTTTTATCCTGCCACAGAAAATATGCAAAACGTATTTATATGTCAAGGCTGTTAAATTTATAACATATACGGTAGTAAACGGCTTCCGCATGTAAACCAACGAATAAATGCACGAAGACAACGCGCAAAATATTATTAACAAATATCGTATGAAACGAATATGACCTACAATAGGCGGTAAAATCGATACTTCACGTTATTCAAAACCAACAGTTTTTTTCTGGTTAAGTATATGCAACGTTCAAAGTATTGATTACAATGGTTGCATTCAAAGGTCATGACAGTATACTAGTAGTTTTGATGATATCTCTTTACTAAATATATATTTTTTTTCTTTTTCAGTGCACACATGAGCTCTTACGTTAATTATTACGATTGCGTTTTGGTTGCTTGAGGTAATAATTTAATTATCACGGGTGTAATTAGTAAATTTCATTGTCGCGTTGAACGATGGCCGCGAAATTTCAAGACGCGCTCAGAAAACACGAAAAATTTTACCGCCGTATGTACAGGGTGTCATCAAAAAAATATGCTACGCTCGAACTCAACAAACCAGAATTAGGTAAAAAATATAATTCGAAGCAACCCCCTTTTTAAAGAGACTTATAAAAGAAGCTGAACTGAATTAATTCAAATGTTATCCTGATACTGCTGGCACTGAAACTTTGTGTTTTTACTGGCGTGGAATTATTTGAGGTCGCGCTGACGACGTACTACACCGCGTAGTAAATCAATATCATCTGTGTTCACTGCAGCTCGGACTACTTATTACACCACTCGTAGCCTCGCCGTTCAGAACTTGCAGGTTACTTGCCGCACTACGCCACTGTTGGGGATTAAAATAAATCAAAACTATCGATAGTTTCCTTTTACCTATCTGCGGTCATGCTACGATCAAAACGCAAAACAGCAGATACCTTCCGATCAGAAAAACAAACGAACGGATTTTACTACTGAAAAGGAATGGAAATAGAACTCGCATTTTCGTAAAATAATTAATTACATCGATATATGATTCATCCTCTAATATAATAGGATACTCAAAATAGAATTTTATCATCTATAAATAATCACTTTGATAACGTCCATTACTTTGTTTCATCGTCCTTAAAAGATAAGCTTATGTACAGCCTTGGCTAAAAGTATTAGGCACGTTACATTAACTCCTAAATCATGAAAATCTGTTGGAGTGGGGTAAAATAAAATTTCCTAAGTACAAAATAATAGCAATTTATTAAAGTTGTTGGGCCACCTCCAGTCTAGCTATACTTTTCGGCAAAGTACTTGTAAGTGTATGACATTCCTCTGCGATAATATTAATCCATCCAACACGTTTTTTAAAATTGCTTTAGATGTAATTGGATGCTTTCTAATGTTACGTTTTAGAATCCCCCACAAATGTTCCATGGGATTTAGGTCTGGGGATTGTGCAGGCCAATCCAGGAGGTTAATATTGTTTTCTTATATTACCTCAAAATTTGATTCGTCGGACCACATTTGTCCAATCATTCTCTGTAAAATGTTGGTACTTTATAAGAGCCCATTCCAAACGAGACTTTTTGTTTTTTTCTGAAAGCCAAGGCTACTTTCTGCGAGCTCGGAGGAAGTTTTCTTTCGATTTTTAAGTGACTCTCGAATTAAATTTCGATCCTCACGGTCCGAAGTTATCCGTTTTCTACCTGTTCT
The DNA here is from genome assembly GCA_039766575.1 of Serrognathus titanus. Taxonomy (NCBI): domain Eukaryota; kingdom Metazoa; phylum Arthropoda; class Insecta; order Coleoptera; family Lucanidae; genus Serrognathus; species Serrognathus titanus. The sequence continues at coordinate 3,660,488 of CM077916.1, read as the reverse complement.
TGTTCGGTTCGCATGTGAACCAGTATCCGTGTAAAGTTTCAAGGCAGATTGCACCGCACAACGCCTCACGTAAGCTACGCCAGGAGTTTCAAATACCTTACAATTAATTAAAAAACGTAGATTTTAAACACATTGTATAACTTTTTATTTTTTTTCTGAAAGCCAAGGCTTCTTTCTTGCTTTACAGCCTTTCAAGCCAGCTTCATTAAGTCATTTTCTGGTCGTTCCGGCACTGATCGGTCTCCCGATTTCCTCGGAGCTCGGAGGAAGTTTTCTTTCGATTTTTGAGTGACTCTCGAATTAAATTTCGATCCTCACGGTCCGAAGTTATCCGTTTTCTACCTGTTCTTGTTCGGTTCGCATGTGAACCAGTATCCGCGTAAAGTTTCAAGGCAGATTGCACCGCACAACGCCTCACGTAAGCTACGCCAGGAGTTTCAAATACCTTACAATTAATTAAAAAACGTAGATTTTAAACACATTGTATAACTTTTTATTTTTTTTCTGAAAGCCAAGGCTTCTTTCTTGCTTTACAGCCTTTCAAGCCAGCTTCATTAAGTCATCTTTTGGTCGTTCTGGCACTGATCGGTCTCCCGATTTCCTCGGAGCTCGGAGGAAGTTTTCTTTCGATTTTTGAGTGACTCTCGAATTAAATTTCGATCCTCACGGTCCGAAGTTATCCGTTTTCTACCTGCTCTTGTTCGGTTCGCATGTGAACCAGTATCCGTGTAAAGTTTCAAGGCAGATTGCATCGCACAACGCCTCACGTAAGCTACGCCAGGAGTTTCAAATACCTTACAATTAATTAAAAAACGTAGATTTTAAACACATTGTATAACTTTTTATTTTTTTTCTGAAAGCCAAGGCTTCTTTCTTGCTTTACAGCCTTCCAAGCCAGCTTCATTAAGTCATCTTCTGGTCGTTCTGGCACTGATCGGTCTCCCGATTTCCTCGGAGCTCGGAGGAAGTTTTCTTTCGATTTTTGAGTGACCCTCGAATTAAATTTCGATTCTCACGGTCCGAAGTTATCCGTTTTCTACCTGCTCTTGTTCGGTTCGCGTGTGATCCAGTATCCGCGTAACGTATCAAGGCAGATTGCACCGCACAACGCGAACGTTTAACACTTTTGGCTATTTCTGTGAGTGTGTTGCCTTTTTCGTGCAAGAACTGAATTCGCAAAACGTAAATGCTCGTTCTTTTTGGGGCATTTTTTACAGCAAAAATGACGATATTCAAAATTATAATGGAATAAATATTATACTGGGAAGATCGTTCTTACTACAAGCGCTTATACAAGACTGACTACCTTTTCACGGAACCACAATCATCTGCTATATGTTTTACAACCGCTGTAAAGTACTGTGCATTATATGATAATAAAATAAAAGATTTCTGAGTAATATTTTCGGAGATAAATTAGAAAATGCCTAGTACTTTTGGCCAAGGCTGTAGGTATTTTGATGTGCTTCTATTTGATCAAACGGCATCTAATTTGTATTGAAAAGTTGACCAACAATATTTTAAAACTAAGACTACATCCTTGTGTTCGGACGCTAATAGATACAGGATGGTCCGCTTGTAATAAGGATATTTTTAGGTAAAAAACTGGAAAAATTCCAAGTACGTACAAGTTCTTGAAGTCATTTTAATGTTGAGTTGAAACATTGATGGCAGAAAGAAACGAAGGATTCCAGTTTGTTATTAATGATTTTTGCAAACGGTAGAGATTTAATAAATACACGTGTGGACGTGTTGCGTAACATTGCGGCGTGGAAAAATACGTTTTGCACGGATTAGTAATAAAACGAGTTGCAATTGCATTAATAAAAATAATAATAATAATAATAACATGGGCGCTGCCCTTCTGAGATAGATAAGAGACGATTGCATTTGACCTCAGTTTCGAGCGCAAATCAATTTTTTTTTTTAGTCAATTTGGTTATTAATGCTCCACTGTTGCTAAGAATGGCCTTAAGTCTTCAAGGTTATTCGCAATGTAAATTGTTACTCGTAATACACACACACACACACACTGATTAGTGTTAATAATCATGCTGGGAGAAACAAAAACAATTCAAGTAAAATTTAAAACAGTCATTATCGAACAAAAAATTCTTTTGATTCGACTTTTTTTGCTTAATTATGTAATTTGAATTTTGTTATTTAAAGAAATATACTTTTTTGGGATTGTTTTTACGCGGTAAACTCTTGGGGTAGGTAGTAAATGAAAATTGTTTTCTTAAACTCGTTCGATGTTTGTAAACTTTCTCCCCTTTTTAATTTTCCTAAACTGTCGGAGAGCAATTTAATTTTAAATGGGATACACGTGATGAATCTGACCGATCCTCGCCCACCTTAAATCGGCACGTGTTTACGCCCGCCGGTGCGTATCCGATTTCCGGTGTCAGTTTATAATCCGGGCCGGGAAACGATAGGGTCACACCGGATCCCTTCGACCTTCTGGGAGTAATTCGAACTCGCAATTAGACTTTAATGGGTTCGTTTCGTAATTTCGTTCTACATTTATTTGTGGGGATTTTCGATTCGAATTCTACGGACACTTACCTTTGATATCCGTCGAGTCCGTTGGTGGCCTCATAATGTCGTTCAGGTAATGTTCTAGGCCTCGCATTGTATCTAAAGGGCTGCTTCCGTTTGCATTGACAACACCACATCGATCCTAAAACGTTTAAATAATTGATAACATTTCGCCAACAACTTTCACGTGCAAATTTTTACTTAAACTACAGGGAGTTTCAGAATACATTCAGTGTATAACACAATAAAAACTTGATAATAATAGTTAATTCTTAGAATTGATGTCCTACAAGAAAATGCACTTAACTTGAAACTTAAGTAACAAACTTTATTATTATTATTATTGGTAATTTTAACGAACGAGAAAAACTTGGTAATGTCGCGACAGATAATCGCGAGTATTACAAAGATGTAAGTTGTTAATTTGGAATTCGAAAGATAAAATGTTAACATACCAAATAGGATGCGCTTATCATCTTCAATGTAGACTCGATAAACGCACAACATTTCGTCGTTTGAATGGTGTAGAATTTGAATGATCGTATCAAATCGACAACTCTTATATTCGTTAAACTTCAACGGTGGCCTCTTCTTTATCAATTTAGAAGACTTGATACTCAGAGACAATAGTTAACTTCAAGTTAGAAAGTTGGAGTAAAATTTGACAATGCTTGAATGTACTTAAACATTATCGAAATGTAGAAAATTTGTTAATACCACGATACTTGGTTAATTTGTATTTACAAATTAGAAAGTTCGTAGTTTCAACAGAGCAGGAATTAATTTAGAATTCCAAAATGATGTAATAAAATTGACAACCCTCAACTACACGACGACATGGGGGTGGAATATTATTATCTTGTCAGTCAGATTACGGGGGATAGGACGAAATTGGACTGGCAGAAAGTTGATGAAATAGCAAAGGCGAGCAAGCTCGATCGTGTTTGCTTTTCGTCTATTGCAATTTTAATCGTCGTGAAGACGTATTTAAAAAGCTATTTTTAAAGACCTGCTCGGTTAAGACGGCCTGACTTTCTGTATCACGGTGGTAATAATAGAGCGATCGTCATACGGAAATGTACGTAAACAAGTCGTTAAGAAACGCGATAAAAAGTAAGAGTTTAGCCACGCTAAATGCCAAGAACGTTATTGTTGGGCTTCACGGTGGATTTTGGGTACCCATCTTCACGTATGATCTTGAAAAAATACGTCACACTCTTAAAAAGATCTCTTAATCCGACTTTGAAATAGCCTTTTCCCCTTTTTCAAAGTTGCTAATCATAATTTTCCTAGATCTTCTTTTGACGTTCAATAAAACTGAACTTTTCTCAATTTTGATTCGTAATTTCAATTTTTCACGACGAATTTTTGATTTTATCTGACGGTGGTGATGTCTTTCGTTTATTGTTAGTTTTGTAACAGAAAATTAGGGAGGGATCACGTAATCGAATTTCATTACGTGCAAAAATTAAAAAGCGACGAACCAGCTGTCGTCGTCGTCGTGGGATGCCAGAAACGTCGGCCTTCGGTTCACAAAAACAGGATTGGTGTTCCACAAACTTGGTCACTAAGGACCATTTCTTACTTTAAATTGAAAACTGTGTTAATGCCACCACTGGAAGTTGATAATTAAGACCCAAAGACACGCATCTCTAGATTTTCCATTTTCACATGTTAAATTCCGATGATAGAGCAAATTTTTTATGGAAATTACGTTTTGATATAAACGAAGGAATGGAAATTTCGTGTATTTTCATGCATCTGCATTCCTGAGAGAGGGTAGTGTGTCGGAACGGGTCGCGGCGTCGCGCATATTTATATATAGAGATCCAATCCATCCGTTGAACGCCATGGCCATGGCTATTTTGGGAGCTCTGCTATCTCACCTGGTTGTCTAGCTTTTACACCAGTGGTCCATGGAAACATAAAATTTCCGCGCACAACCGCTAAAGTTACGAAGAAATATCGCAAATTGGGTCAGGAATTCTAAACGATTTCGTTTCTCGCAATTCTAAATTTTCGCAAATTCGCCGTTTCGAACGTGGCCCACTTTAAATGCGCATTATCCTAATTATCCTGGAATATTCCTATACGCATAGGCAAATAAAATAAATAAAGAACGTTATCAGCGCGACATATCATAATCAGATTAGCCCGAGGTAAAATAATTAATGTTATCGGTGTTATAACACAAAAAAGGTCTATATATATATATATACACAACTAGAACCACCAGTACCAAACAAATGAAAAGCAACGGATTTTTTTTTTTGTTTGCAGCGTGATCACATTGAGTTTGTATTATGGGGGGGTAAGGATTCCACCACACGGGAAAATAAGTATTAATGTAAAACAGAGCTAAGTGTGTCATTCTTTCTAACAGTGACAAACAAACAAAACGAAACGAAAAATGTGTGCAAAAGAAAAACATAACACAAAACAATGATTAATGATTTATTAAAAAACAAAATATCACAGGTAGAACAGCGGCTATTCTAATAACACAGCAAGCAGCGGCAGCAGCAGCAGGAGCATCATCATCAGCGGGAGCACAAACATTTAGCATGGTGATGCGACAGTCTCGGTGAGGTGCTAAAGGTGCCACACGTTACCTGGTAGGGTAGGAGTTCTCTAGCCTCGTCCATATTGGTGATCTCGAACGTGGGAGGTTGAGGAAAGGGTCCTTTTCCAGGGTACGAAGTGCTACGGCGAAACTTGACCGGGGAGATAACTTGTTGGTGGTTAAAGGTGGGACTGGGCTTGCGACCTCCGACACCCATTTGTTGGAGTGGAGTAAGATTAGGTACACTTCGTCCGCGATTCCAAGCTGAAGAACTACCAGACCAACTTTGACCAGGATTAGCCCAAGAACCGTAACTTTTATATAAGGGATGGCTCGGTTGTTGCCTGCCGATATTGTGGGGAAAATTGTGAGTGGCTGTGATCGCACGTCGGCCTTGATTTTGATTCACGCTGTTTCCAAACAGCTGGGGTTGCGTGGGGGAAGGAAAGTTCTGAAATCCCATTCCCCCGTTAACGTTGGCAAGGTTAGGAACGTAACCATCTTCGATAGCGGTGGACCACAGCGTGCCAGAAGGAGTGCTTGGTTCACTAGGATGGAACAGCTGAAGACCACTACCTGGTTTCGTGCTTTGGGCCACCTGTTCGTTCAATTTATCTGACAAGTCCGTCGTGTTTGAACTCGAATCGCACTCCTTTGGTTTATCCACAGTGGTCACACCCACCTCATCTCCATTCGGTCCGCTGACAGCTGTTTTGTCAACGAGTTCATCTTGCATTGCTGGGCGAGATTGCGCTTGAAGTATACTCGTGTCGGTCGTCGACGTAGGTGTGGTGTAGAATATCGTATTTGGGTTACTTTTCGACGTGTTCACTGAGATTTCGACTGCACTCAAACTTATGTTAGTGTTTCCACTTAAACTAAATTCCCCCATTAGTAAAGTCTCACAGAGTTAAAGAGCCGCCCGTTATGTCATACACCCCGCAGAGCACTCCACCTACCCACCACTTTCCTGTCACTATTGCGCGAGCAAAACCTACGAAAGATTGCATTGAGCGAGTCTGCGTACTGATGCACTCCCGCAGCTGATGACTTCAAAACCAAAGTTCACCAAGTCAATGTAGATGTCACACCGAAACTTATTATTCTTATTAATTTACCAACAAAAATCCATATTATCACTTCCGATATGTTTCACCCTTCCCTGCGACATTTGCAATCATAAAATATTCGATAGGTTTTTGGTAGACTCGGCAATAATAGGATCCTCACACAAGCGCGCGCCATCTTTTACGTAATTCCTCACATTAAAGCAACGAACGCTTTAGATTACTACAACCAGCCGAGTTGAAAAGTTGCCTTTCAAATTGAAACTTCACTCTCATCGATTATGTCGTACAAAAGCTCAAAAGGTTCAAATTTTTCGTATATAATTAATTTCGGAACACTAGCGTAACTGCCCCCCCGCCTCCGCAACTGGAATTGTTGCGCCTAGAACGATCTCAATGATGCGCCCCTCTGTTTGAGGTCGCGAGGGTCTAAATACTTACAGAAAATGAAAAGACTAATCAAATACCTACCAGATTGATAATTTTATTACAAGATTGAAGAAAGTATACAATTTTCGTGTATCGTTTAAAACAAAATACAAAATTAAGTTAACATTTAATAATTTACTTACTTGGTAACAAAACTTATTAATTAGATAAAGTAATATAAATTTAAGTACACATTTACAAAACAGCGTTGATTAGCTATGCAATCGAATCGAAACATGCGCGTTTAAATAACGAAAAAGAGGAATTGGGCATGACGCTAAAGATTGTTCACACTGATAATCTGGTTTATCCAGCCAATAAACGACGACACTTTCACATATACGCCGGGTACGTCTATCCTTCCGCATCCGAACCCCCAGGAAACCAGACCAGCTAATTCGTAGAAACCGTCGTCTTGACATACCAAAGGACCTCCCCCATCGCCCTTGAAACAAATTCGAAATTAACGGCACATTTTCAGTTGGGGATTTATTTTTTGTACTACCTGACAAGCGTCGTGACCTTCTTCACCCCCAGCGCAGAAACTACTTGCGGGAAGAATGAAGATTTTTTCAGTTACCGCGTTCACTTTCCTGATACATTCAGCATCACTCACGATTGGTATTTCAGCCTCTCGCACTCTTAACGGAATAGGTCCAGCTGGAATTGGTAAACAAAATCGTAACACCCAACTGAGGTTCGATCATATATGTACCTTCGCCCATATACCCATAACCGGTGACGGTGCATCTTTTACCAGCCGCGTGGTTTACACCCCTTGCTGGCAAGCAAACCAAACAAACGCCTTCCTTAAGCTCAGCTTGTCCGTGTAATTTCAACAGAGCAATATCATTATCTAAAGTCTGACTGTTGTGGTTGTGGTGGATGTATGTAGTTGCTACCCTTAATGTTTGAGCGCCAGGACTGCCGTATTTCCTAGTCAAATCATGGTCGCCAACTCGTACGTAAATCGCATCCCCCGATCGTACGATACTGCAAGCGCGGGGTTTGTATTCACCGCAAAAATAACAAAACAATTGCGACTTACTTGGTGACGCAATGGGCGGCAGTTAGCACCCACTGAGTTCCAATGAGGGCAGCTCCGCATAAATATTGATTTAGGGAATTAATCAGGGCGACTTGCCAACACCACTCACCCCGTTCGCCGTTTTCTCCACCGACTACCCTAGCTGTGCGTGATGTTCCTTTCACACCACAAACATACTTGCCATAAACTGGCGGCCTAGTCGTACTAGTACTTAACTTGACAGAATCTGAAGGGGAAGGGAAAAAGATATAAAAAATTAGGGAAAATCGTAAGGCGCATACCAGTGGTGGTCGATTCGTTCAAGGGTTTCCACACGGTCGTGTCCGTAGTTGGTGGGCGAGGTGACGTAGTCGTCTTTTGATTGCTCTCTTCACCTTTCCCAATCGCCTCTTGGATTAGAGTCTTCAACGCGCAACAACTGGTCCCTGGTTTACGACATTTAAATACCTCCGTCATTTCTGCATTTCCTGCGAAGGCAAACTACTCAATGATATCGCAAGACAAATTTCGTCTCGAACTCACTGAAACACGTGAAACCCAAATACGAGACTATGCACGATCCGGGGCATTCGGGCCTTGGATCTACTGTCGTCGTGGTCGTCGTAGTTGGTACCTGTTGTGGTCGAGGTCTCGGTTTGGGTTGACTCGTGACCGTCCTGGTATTATCGCAGCAAATTGTTTTACGTTTGCAGGTCGACGTGTGAGGGATTAAAACTGCGGGTCTTTCGCAGAATGCCGCCATTATGTTCAGAAGGCAAAATCCGGGACAACGAGGGCCTGGATCGGTTTTCTCTGGTGGAGGTGCTGGCGTGGTCGTCGTTGTTATTGGTCGAATTTCTTCCGTTTGCTAAAAAGTTCGAGTCAGCACTTTTGCGTTTTAACTTCAATGTTACTTACAGGGGCCGCAATGCAACAACTTCCCTCATCTGGACAATCAGCCTCCAAATCAATGTCTTCGCAGAATAAAGTAAAGAGCCCGCTGACGCATTCTCCTCGACATTGCTTTCTGATTGGCGGAGGAGTCTGCGTTGTTGGCGATGTTTTATAATGAGATTCCGTCGTTGTTGCAACGTAGGGTTTAGGTGTTGTTCTAACTTCATTTTTTGTATAGTTGGTCTTCGTCTTATTTGGAATTATGACATTAGGTGGGAGTTTATCTCCGTAGGTATTTAAAGACACGCAGCACGTCAGTTCAGGTTTGCAGAGGTCTTTTGTTGTTATGATAGCTTCGCAGTAATTGGCGACTCTGTTTGCAACACAGTAGCCCGTGCATGTATTGACTATTGAAAAGCAATTTTTTTAATAGTTTTAGCGCAAGAAAATGAAAGATGAAATAGTATTCACCTGTGTTGTTCGTGTCTTGGGGCGGCGTGGCAGTTACTTCTGTAATATTTGGTCCTTGCTGTAAATCAAAGTTGATTTAAAAAAAATTGGCGAAATAACCGAGGAAAAAAATACTTGTGAGGTAGTTTCTGTTGTCGGAATTGTGGTGGTCGTTGTGGCTATTGTGGTGGTGATCGTGGTGGTGTGTTTCTTTATTGGTGTGGTTTTCACGCTCGTCGTCTCCGCAGGCGTCGTGCTACCAGTGGCGTTGTCTTTGTCTGTAGAATTTGGGGGCGGTTGATCTATGCAACATTTCATGGAATCGGGGCATTGGGAATTGTCTAATACATCGTAGCATATTATCGTAGTAAGTGCATGGACGCATTCTCCTGGACAATCCTTCGCTTTTGCAGTGTTCGTTATAGTGTCTAAAAGACCTAAACGAAAACCAATTTATAATCATTTGGTGGAATAAATTAAAACTAGAAAAGGTTCTTTTTTAATTATGTACAGGTGCATTTGAATTTTCCCATCGAAAATGGGCAAGTTGTTACAGGGAAACTGTACGCGGCGCATAAATTAACTGGTAGTTTCGTGGTGAAGATGGCGCTGTCGTTTTTTGTTGAGGAATTTCTTGAATTCACAGAAAACCTTAAGGAGGAAGTAATTTATTGTTAATAACGTGAAGAATACGTCATCCAAAAAGTTGGTTGGTTTAACTTGTTTCATATAGGTGGCGCTCATGAGGGATTCTTATTAGAATTAAAAAAAATGGAATAGAATTTCATCAAACAATTCTAATAACGTAATATCGTGATTTGAATTGTATGAAAATTGTATTTTTATTGAAGTTGCTTAGATAAATTAATATGAAATTTGACTTGTTTCGTAAAGGTGGCGCTTTACTGGCGGTTCTTTTCCGGTTCGTTTGATTTTTTCGTAAAAATCGCTGCAAGTTAAACGATGAATGGGCTTAAAAAAAAGGAACCCGAATTGGGCGTTAACCTGGAAGTTTCCATTGTTGAAATTTATCGCAAGATTAACGGAGCTGTTGAAGAACAAAAGAGGCGAATTTTTGCTACGTAATGTACAGTTACAGAAAAACAATGTGAAATACCAGCGTGGTTTTCTAATTTGCATACGAATGTAGCAACTTCCGTAATTGTCTAAAACGCGAACGCAGTTGGTCAATAATAATCGATTAATGCAGATTTTTTCGAATCAGGTCGAACATGGATGCACGCGCACCTTCGCTGGGAATAGCCCAATTTTTAGAAATTATTGACAGTAAACTTTCTAATTTACAGATTAATGTTTGAGTACGGCTTTCGGTTGACCTAAAATTTAATCTCTCGCCGATTAATAATTTCATATGCAAACACGACTTCCATTAACCGAATATTTCAAATATCATTAACGCGTTAATTTGATTCTACATCCGGAGGGACCAACAAAATTACGTGTTTAAAATCGAACGCGTTTGAAAAATTGTTCGTAAGTAGGACGTTTGTGTACGTATTTCTAGGTACTGACAAGTGTGCCTTTCAATTTCTTTACATTTGTAAGCACCGTTTGAGAAAAGGATTTAGTGAAATTCAAAAGTGTGTATAAATTGAACCTGAAAAACAGGTAGGTATCTAACTAACAGTAAATTTAAATTCTCATCTATGTTTAGCCACAGATATAACGGGCGAGTATGTACTTACCAGACAAGAAACTTCCAGCTAGCGAGTCTTCCTGTGTGAGGACCACCCCAGTCAGCGCACCAAGACAAAAGATGAGGGTGAATTTCCCTCTTTTAAGCATAGTAGCGTAAATAATCACTAGAAACACTGTAAACAAGAGCGCATCGCCGTCTGACTAGAGGAATACCCAGTGACGTTCTAGAAGCTCTTTCATTCATACGCGTGTTAAATTAACGTACAATATAGAATTATTTCTTGCTGCCCGCTAAAATTTACCGTTGGTAGCTCAAGGTTCTCGACGGTATTACTCGGACAACGATGATGTCGACAGTGAATACAGTTATTTGATGCAGTATTCCACACTGTCCGAGCCTACATACATCGATGGGCCTTACAAGAATACAACTACTACCGCACTATTTACTAAACTCTTCGTCAAAGAGATTCTTGCAAAACTGGTTAGACCATTGTTCTCACCTACCCAACGTAAAAAGTGTAACGAATCTTTATTTGTTCAAACATTCATATTCCTAAAATTATTATTCATAAAACTTAAATTTAAAAAAAATTTAATTATAAGAAAATACTTCGTCACACACATTTATTTATTTATTTATTTAACTGGTCCAATAAGCAACGTTAAAAGTACAATTTTCTTTTTCATCTCTCACAAAGCTGGGTGGGCCTCATAGTTTTCCACGCGGAAAAATCAGTGGTAAAAACTTGCAAAATTATAAAACATAACGTTATTAGATTAAACAATATGGAAGCCCAGCCGCCTTTTCGTAGGTTGGAGTGTCGCAAAGAAGCCATGGCCTTGAACACATTTAACCATTGGTCATCGACCTTATATCACTCGTTGCGCATTACCTACCTTAAGAGACATGTGAGGGTGTTTCGGAGAACCTCTCGCCGTTGAGTTTTTTGCGTTCGTTTTTTTTTTTTGGGCGTGCCCAAATCAGGCGCGTCCGGGTCTGGGTAGAGAAACTCAATTTTTTATTTGTTTTTTTTTTTTTTTTTGGTGACTCCAGGAAACAATTGCCTTTATTTGCCAGACAAGAAAGACATCGTAAGATATAATCCATCTCATATATATTTTAATTTACAACGATTGTCAAAATTGATTTTAACATGAAAATTGAAAGTACTCTGATATGTAAAACATCATCTTGCTATACGCGAATCTCTATATCAAAGATAAAATTTTTGAAACTTAATTAGTTCCTGCTCAGAGGAAGTTGTCCCAGCGTTGCGCTGCTCAATCTCGAAGTCCTCGGTTCAATTTCAAGGGACATCCTGTACAGCTCATCATCATCTAACAACAAAGAGGTATCTAACAGGTAACCAGTTACTTTGGGGATTAATTCTATCTTATAAGAGGTTTGCTGGAAATGACGAATTTCACGAATAACATGTGCAATCTGAAACGAAAGAAACATATTTAAGTGTATCCTTTTTAAATATGCTCAACTTGCCATTCTCATCTTGGAGAAGTTAAGCAGCCCATCTTGAGTAAAATTGGGCGTTCCTTCTTCAATAAACGACAAATCGGTTAGATAAATACCGAGATATGGAATGCAGGGGGGGTCACATCGATGTAAAGCATCACGTAAAGATCTAAAACGTCCGTCAGATGACACAATGTTTTGTAATTTTTCGATAGTTTGTTTCGTCTGGAAAAAACGCGCGCAATTAATCACAACGGTACCTTACCTTATCGATTCGAACTTACGGTTTTGGAAACTTTTTCCCAAGTTTTCTTTAATCGATACACGGCGCTGTTGGTAAAAGCAGAGCAAATTTGCAAGACGCCGTTAAAATTGTGCAGACACCTAGAAATATCCGCGACCGCGGCCCATTTTTCTATAGCAGAAACCCGACCAGATAAATTGGGCCTTTTGAGTATTTCAGAGGCAATCAATCGCGAGATTTCGTTAAAACGCTTCGTCATCAGAAGTATATTAGGAGCCTTGCTACTTTTTTCAGTTTTCATCCAGGCTTGCCCTAAAAATTCCCTGTAAACATTAAAAGCTTGTTAAAGAGATATCGACCCTCCGATCGCGATAGCTTTTCCCCTCAGTAGATGTCAGCAGTGACCCTAAACTATCCGGTACTTACTCGCTCGAAATCGAAATGAATATTTGATGGTCTAGATACGTCATTTGTTCGGCAATCTCGAGCGCAGACAACGTTTCGATGCTTTCTTTGGTCGACGTCTGCAAAGAGCGATTTTTTTTTTTAGTTTTTCCTCTTTAATCAAACTCGAAAATTCTTACAGCAGGAGGGGATAGTAAATTTATTATATCGACTTTCGGGCTTTCAGGTTCTTCCTTAGTCAGGAGCCTCAGTAATTGGGCCGCAGCTTTATGTTCGGCCGGAAGCAAATTCGGGCTGTAGATGATGTCGTCCAGAAACTCGATCGTCATGCATTTCAATCTCGGATCATTCTCGAAATCTTGAGCGTGTTTCGATATCCAGTGCCTTCGCGCGCAAACAAAATTCATCAACATTTCGGGCCCACTCTAATTAATATGTTGGTCATTAAAGCTATCGATTTTTCAGTGTTGACGATGACATAAAAATTAGTTACGAGCTCGCTTAATTAATTGATTTATTTATGTCTGCTATTATTTATTTCATTACTGTTTCGGGAAACTCTTTTACATAAACGAACAGAAAAAAGCAACCCAAAAAAAATCTAAACTGCGGCCAAGCTCACACCAGGTTAGTAAGGAAAGTAAATAATTTCTTAATTTATAAAAAAAAGTTTATTTCATCGTTTTTAATAAATAAATAATGAGCTCCATTCGTGTCATTCTCCATCAAGATAAACGCTAAGGTTCGATTTTTACATCCAACATAAACGAAACGAGAAGCACCACTAATTTTTTTGGTTTTCCTAAAACGGTTTTTATATGTAGGCACGTTCTAAATATTTTTGTTCTTTTTTTTTTGAGATTTTCAGAGGCGTACATGTAACGTCACGATACAGTTTAAGGCAAGTAACAGTTACATTACGTAATTATTAATCAAACAAATTTGTAATAATTTTATTCATCGCACAATTTTTAATACGTTTGGAGTGTCTACGTTTATAAATAATAAATTGTACATTAGAGTCAGAATTAAAAGTAATGATTTCTTCATTCTGATCACCAAAATAAGTAGGCGGCCAAGCAAACGTCGTCTGCCCGCTTACTTCTTGTAGCGGACAGGAGTGATTAGGCCGCAATTTAACTTTTTATTGAGGAGACATTACTTTTATTTCTTATCGTACGTCGATAGTTTTCTCAAGGTAAATAATAATCAACGCTTGGAATATTTATAAATAATAAACCTTGCCTTAGAAAGCTATCGACGTACAACGAAACATAGATAGTCCAAGCGTTTTATTCCTTCCGTCGATTTTCTCACGAATATTTTTTTTTTTTTTGGAGTAATATGAAATACTTTTAGTGTTTACCTCAAAACGTTTAAAACACGCATGGTGCAAGCAGTAGAAATGACGTTTTCCTTAAGCCTGGCCCTTTCAGATTCTTCAGAATGGTCCATCTTGCCATCAGCACGCGTACTTGGAGAAAGATCTCTGGGATTACTTGATCCTGAAGTGGCGATTGCGAAAGCTGCGGCTGCGCTGGATGTGCTGCTCCTAATATTTAACGACGCTAATTCCTCCACGTTCGTTACAACCGCGAGCTTACCTTCTTTTGGATTGCCTGGACGAAGTGATAACGACTCCTGCCTTGCTGGGCTTCTGCGGCGATTCGTGCTGGAAACTCGACCTCGCACTCTCTCCTTCTTGCATGGACTTCCTCGAACCGTAATACGCCTAAGGAGATTTGAAGCATGCAATTTTTTTTCTACAAAATATACTTACTCTGAACAAGCTGCTATCCAAATGTCAACTCGTGTAACGAGACGCCAGTTTGATCGAGGTCTGTATTAAAACAGAAATGAGTTTGATACGAACCTTGGATTGTATTTGGGCGTACCTGTAAGACAGAGCTGGTCGAGATCGAAGCCGACCTGGAGGAGCTGCAGCTTGCTCTGTGGGCTGTAGTGTAGAACAAACTCGTATCTTCGCTGTGTTCTAAAATATAAACGTGGATTTCGTTCTTTATTTCACTTCATATTTACCTTCAGTTTCCTCTGACGTGGTGCGTTCAACTGGCTTTTCCTTTCCTTTATCCATTTGCTCGTGTTTGGCAAGATGGGCTCTGGGTGGAGCCCCGATTGTGGGTGCTGTCGGAGTCACGCTCTCAGATTTGCTTTCTTCTTCAGCTTTCGTTGGTGCATCTTCAGCCCCATTGGTATCGGATGTAGCAGATCCAACTAGTGTCACAGAGCTCAGGTTACTCGGTGAACAAGGAGCGCTGAGGACAGTCACATCTAAAACGCATTTTCACTTCTGGTTTCGACTTCAAAATCCAAAACTTTTCAAGTACCTGTCAGAGTTTCGCTACTACTCGACGCAGCTACCTTTGGTATGGCCAAATAATTATTTTCGCCACCATCTTGACTTTCTTCAACCGTAATCGAGATGTTTTGGGTCTGATGCGAAACTTCTTGCGCTTTCTGCTGTTTGGTTGGACTCGTCTTGTGCGCGTAAGGACGCAGACGCTCGGTTTTTATTTCGCGAGTTTCTTCTTCATCTTGAAAGATCGTTAACATTTATAATAAAGCGAGAAATCAGATCCAGAAAGAAATTTCCGAGTTTAATTCCCTAAGAAAACAAATACGCCCCTGAGGACTTATGAGAGGAAACTTTCCCTGGAGTAAAATGGTCTGCCTCGGATGAAATTTCATATCTAGATGTCCGTTAAAGGGCAAACAAATAGATTAAATCCGCGGAGGTATACGTTACATATTTTTATTAAGGACAGTATTTTCCACATTTCGAATATGACTCACTTGCCTTTCGATTGTGTTTTCATATTCATGCTTTACCTCAAAGACTCCCTTGCATGCAGCCCGGGAGTTTCACGTAGGCTACGCTCGACAATGGAACAATGCCCAAGTTACTAAATTATTAATTTCATTTTAAACATTTCACCCTTGCATTTTGTAGAGCGGTGCGGACAAATTTCATTTTCGGAATCATTTAGTATGCAATAATTTAATTAAATTCGAAAAAGTCACTCCTTCCCGGTTGTAAATCGTAAGTAAGACTTTCTTTTTCCGATACTCATTTTCCAGACTGTAGCAGTTCCATTTACCTTTTTTAAGAAAAAAAAAAATGCAATCCAATAGTCTGCATTTCCAATTTCCGCTCAATTTCCCGGATGTCTGCGCGAAACTGTCCAAAAAAAAAAAAATGATCTGGTGAAAAGAAACGTCTCTAAATAAAATGCACATTGGGTAGGAGGTACTTAAATATTTTGTTTTTCCACCTGCGTTGAATTGTTTTAATTTGAACGCGTAGGACGTACGGGCAACGTTCGATGAAATTATATTTAAAAATCGTTTCGGCTTGAACCTCCACGGAATCTCGGAATAATAAGTTTTTTTTTGTAGCTTACATTTGTGTAATGTGGTTTTCCAGTGTCTGTGCCCTTGAGAATCGTAGCTGTGTGATCTGTCTCTTTCGCTGAGTTCTGAACCATAACCAGACACTGAGCTTGCTCCACTTGTACGTCTTGGTGAGACGCTGCTCCTCCTTCGATCGTCGTAAAGATGTAACGTGTTATCGTCTTTGATGGGGTCCAGAGACATGAGAGAGCCTTGATGGTCTCCATCGGCATTGTAAAAGACCTTTTTGAGTGCTTCCAAGACGGTGACTCCGTCTGTGAAAACTCGATAGGTGAGTAGAAACGTGTTCAAAAAATCTATCGATAGAAACCTTAGATCTGAAAAGAACTCATTTGCTTATCGAAAATCCGACTGCGCCATAATAACATATATGTACCTTAAATGATTATGTAGAAAGTTGATCAGGATTAGAGGACAACATGCATAGTTAAGGTAAGAATTGAAATGATAACGAAAGAACCTTCGTTTTTTTTTATGTATGGTGACGATGTAAGAACACAAATATCATTGTCCAACTTTGTGAGAATTACCAGTTAGTCGTTGAAGAAGCCTTTCTGGAGTAGCATAACGTATCTGCGGGACCTTACACGAATTCAACGTGCGACTAAATCGTATATCCGCTTCGTCTTTAAATAATTTCGGGTCATTCTTGATCGACTGAGGAAGAGTTATAGAACTGTTGTCCGACATCGACGGCCTCATCAAATCATTAAACTGTACGTTATCTAAGCATTGGCTTATATCCGATATCCAAGCCGCTTTCTCTTGCAAAGTCGGGGCCAACAAGTGCACACACACCTAAACGATTACCACCTTTTATTTACTTCCGAACAAATTCGGACGGCCCTTACCTGTTCGTGACGATGTGGCTTGTATTGATGCGACGCATAAAGAAAAGAAAAGAATCATGATAAAATAAGAAATGCTAAGTTATTAAGAAGTAGTTTCATAACTTGTCACTTTCGTTGAAAAGAAATAGTATAAAAGTGACGTGTCATGCAACCGCTCAACTAACTGATGGCAAAGCTCAATTAAAATGTCTTACTTGAGGTTCGTCAGTGTTTTTTAATTCAACAATGATTTTGAAGTCTCGGTTGTGTAAATTAGATAACGTTCCGGAAGGCTCGCTAACAGCTGAAGAGTGACTGGAAGTAGAGCAGATGGACGTTTCGCCATCGTCCTCGGCGGTTTCGCTCGGGTCTTCTATGAGCAGGGCATCTGAAAGTGGAATTTTCCCAATATCCTGGGCCAAGTGTAATTTCCCGCTGGATGTTCTGGGCAAAAATTTTTTCCGTTTTTATATTCTAATACGAGCTGGATGAATTTTTACCTCGTTGCTACAATGAGGTGATTAGAAAATAAGAAGCACTGCCTGAGGCATTCCTTTTCGCTCTTGAAATTCAGCTTGCTTTTTGGAGTTTTTGGTTTCTCTGAGGGAAGCTGGATTAGGCTTCCTAGAAGACGACGGAAGAAGAGTTGCAGTTTTCGCAAAGTGGAGGCGAATTTACCTTGCCTAACGAACACCTGGTTAACATCTAAGAGGATGTCGCATCCTTCGACGATCATCCTTTCAACGGATAAATTCTTGCGCAGATTTTCCGTTTCGGATACCTAAATTGTTATAACGATTCAGGTTAAAAATAAGAGCAAGTCAGAAATTAACTCCAGCTATTAATTATGGAGCTTAGCTCTGCTAGGAGTAAATCTTTGAATTAATTATGCATCCGATTCGATGATGTAGTATTACGCTAATTAGCTCAACTGACTCATAACTAGATAATAAATACGAATACCTCATCGTGCATCTGTCTAGACAAATCTTCTAATTGCTGCCTCGAATTCTGCAAGCTCTTCCTTTCCACGTGATCGTGGGGAGTGTGCGCCAATAATTCATGTAACGTTATTATGTATCGAGGTACCTGAAACGTCAAACTTCCACGCTAGTGCTTCACCCCTTACACCCTCCCGAACCCCTAAATTTCGTATGTATTATGTAGCTTCCTAAGCTCTGTTATAATTACTTCGCAAAATATGTTTAAAGTTGGATATCACTTTTTGGTACTCAACGTGAAAATTAGGGTTACGTTCAAACCTAAATTATTTTCTATTAATTAATTTTATCGTCTTAATAATTAATTATCCCCGATTTATATTGTAATCGATACGACTACTTTACAACATAACAGCAGAAAATCACGATTACGTTATGTATATTACAAAAATGTACGCACGTCAAACCGATTACGTTAGCGAGTCATTTGATAATAAATAAAATTGCTTCTCTGTCAATGTGAATGCTTTTTATATTTGAAATGGACGGCAAACATTAACACGGATTTCGCCCGATTACCGAATACATTCTATTATACTTTTGTACGTGCGTGCTTTTACGGTAAAAAGATAATCTCATTATGACTCGTAAAATTACGAAAATTACACGCCAAAATGGAGAGTTGTGATTTTTGCAAAACCTTATTAGTATAATCTCATTAACGAGATTTCTTTCATCCGTTTCAACGCATTTAACATCCAGTTTTAAACATACGGTGAAAACGCTTGAAATTTAGAAGATTGGAGATTGGCTTTGCTTTTCTAACGGCTTACCTGATGCATGGGATAAGTCAAGAAAGTTTCAAGTGATCTTCCACGACACAACGGTTTATTTTCCAAACGCTTCAGCAAGTTAGAAAAAGGAGTGGATTGTTTACACTCGGTGAGTACTTGAAGAGAGTAATGGTGATTTCTTACGTATTCTTGATAAATGCTCAGCATTGGTAACAACATCGAAAATAAGTCGCCTGAGAACCACGCGGATTAGTGTTTGCAAAAGCAGAAGTTAGGTAAAATTACCTAAAACCAGTGTAGGCCAACTTTCGAGCCTGGAAGTGAGACCCTTCAGAAAGATCTGATGAAGAAAAAGGACAGTTTCACTGTTCAAAAATATAGAGTTAACATCTTCGTGAGTGCACGGCGGCTTCTTGGAGGAGGCTGCCATTTTGAATGGTCTGAGAAAGCAAGACACCAGCACTTCCATTTGCTCCATGTATTCCTCCTCGCTTTCTACCATGCGAAACACCAAACTGTTACGTTTCCTCATGCTCTCCGCGTGAGGGCTCTTGATATACTGCTCCACGATTTGCTTCCAACGCCTCCTGCATAACCAACCTCTGAAGAAACTCTGCACCTTTTTAATCTTACGCAGTTCAGTTGGATCTTGCTCGAATCTAGAATACGGGCCCGAAGAACTTGAACTCGTTCCATCTTTTGATGACAAGCTCGAGGTAGAATGATGCGATTGCATGGGTTTGTATTCTTTCTTAAGGGCGAACAGCTAGAAAAGCGATGTTGGCTCTCATTCATTCGAATTTGATTCTTTCCGACTTACCTCAGCCCTCAATTTCTTAATTTCCGAAGCAAGTTCTTCGCATTGTTGGGTGTACTGCCACTTGGCGGTTTTCTCAGATTCAACGATTTGCAAAAGGTGCAAGTGTTTCTGTTCCAATTCCTCTTTCTGGAGTAAAAGCTTATTAAAGCTGCGAACGGAAAAAGAAACGATAATACGGGAATTCGAACATTTCTACGAGTTATAAACGTCCACGTGCGAAAAGGTTTTTCCGTCTTAAATTATCAGAGTGAAATCTGTAGGTGAGCTGATGGCCTCTGGAGCTGCGTAAGGGCGTGACATGAACTCTCAGGAGCCTGAAAGCCGGCCGTTATCCAATTACAGATGGGAAACCGTGAACGAAGTAACCGAGTACGCGATATTTGGAAACCCGAGTTTCCCGGAGACGAGCTATATTTCAAACAGAATATTAAATATGACGTTACATCGCGAAAATCCACGCGATAATTATTTTCCCCCTCATTGGAGAGGCGTTGAAATAAATCGCTCGAAAAACTCAAGAGGGCAAGCGTTGACGTCACCAGTTCTAGAGAAAAGCTCTTAATGACTTACCTTGCTTCGCGTATGGCTTCGATCCAATTTTTACAATCTGTTTCGTTTAATGCTCGAAGTTCGTATTGCCTCAAGTTTTCTTTCCTATACGAAATGGCGAAGCAATGCTGAAGTACAAATCAAATACAAAAAAAAAACTTTCAGTTCAGGTTCACACATAAACTTTATAAATTAATAACGAATTGCGAATCCTTTTGTCAGGACGTCAGAGATGTTTTCGTTTTGAGATAATAAAGGAAAAATTTCGAATTCGTATGTTTACTTTTTTCTTCTGGCATATAATTAGGGTGAAAACGGTTAAATTGCCGAAATAATTACCGCGATGGCCCGGAGGCAGCGTAGTCCGAAAATAATTAAATTTTAAAAAGAAGGGAAAAACAAAAAAATAATGATTCCGTCAAAAAGCGAGTACGCTGGAAGTTATTTACTTCATAAAACTCATCCGCAGCTTCGGCTTTATCGCGTTGGAGATTTACATTAAACTAAATAACACGTGCACTTTTAATTCGGTACGGGCAGGAAAAAAGTACAAACAAAAACCCTTGATATTTCACGAAAACACCTCGCGGCCTTTTTTTTTTCCCCCCGTCATTATCATTATTATATTATTATTTACGAAACTCGTCCGGCGGTGGTGATGTTGGCGTGATAGTAATCACCCTGCGCGTTCAGCTTTTCTTTGGGGATCGAGAATATTTTATGAGTTCGGGAGGAATTCCGCATTTGACAGTATTTATTTTGAATGACATAAAAGTAAAGTTTCCCTCTGACGCATATCTGCTGGTGTTATTTTTAGCTTCGTATCGATCGCCCTACAGAATCCCTTAGAACGTTGGGTCCTGTCATGATTTCGTAAATTTACTATAATGATACGCTTTTTTTTTTTTTTAATCGAATTTAAACTTTATAAACACTCGCACTCGCATAACACCACGTCCCTTAAAAGCAAACCCTCAAAGGGAAGAAAGTCAATTACAATTTTCGTAACGGAGATATTAAAAAGAACGCATCCGTTTAATTCGATTGGGACTAACGTAAAAAACCATTCCGTCAAATAAATTTTAATCGAACCAAACCCATCGTAAACTGTAAATGAAATTTACACCAAGTTAACTAATTGAATTTAATTATTAACTTATTTATTTATCGCCCCCACGTTTCACTTTCTTATTTCAATTATAGAATAATATCTCAATATGGAGGTTGTTGTCAATATAGGGTGGCTTAATGAATAGGTATTATGATTGGCCGATTGTTTACTACACGCCGGTACGAATTTTAATTACCGCACGGTTGTTATTGTTATTTTTATTTGTCGGCCCAAAATCGCAACGAAAAAAAAAAAAAACAAACTTAAATTCATCTCTTCAAATTCAAATTTCACGCAGGGCGGTTAATCCTCGTTGGCGAATGTAATGAAAACGTAATTAAACGCACCAAATACCTCTGCGTAAACATAATTATTTATACATTCCTTGTTTAATAGAACGTTAATTTTTTACACGACTGGAACGAAATCTCAGATTTTATTTCGAATTCGCTCGAAAAAAACATCGAGTATTAGATGATTTTTTTTTATAAAACGCAACGAAATTCAGTTTTGATTGAAATTAAAAGCGCATCCGCCCACAATAGAAATTCAATTTGGTCTTTATCAAACAAAAATTCAGTATTTTTTGAGCGTACCGCGTAACATGTATCGCGAAATTTAATTACGCCCCCCCCCCCCTAGATATATCAACGTGATTATTATGCATTCCACGTAAAAAAAGCATTGAGGTTCAATTAAAAGGATTTTTTACCGGCGCATCCACCATTCAGGTTTTTTTTTTTAAAATAGGTATAATTCTTTTGAAATTGTTAAAGCAAATAACGTGAAGTGAAAATATTATTGAGCAAATGGAAACATCTCTCGCATAATATTATTCGAAAGAGGAGAGGAGGATGCGTCAGTTTCGGTCCCCTGAACTATGGCATTTAGTTCTACGCATTTCAATTTACAATAACAGCTTTTGTTTTCTTAAATACAGAACTCAAACAATTAGCTAAAAGTAAACATGTATTTTTAACAAAAACAGGCCCGGGGAATATAACGACCGTATTTCAGAATAATTAATTTAACCTTAGGAGTAGGCAAAGAGAAACGGAACAAAAACACAAAGAAACACCGGCCGGAATTTCTACAAATAAAAAGAAAATATCGGCTATTAATTAATGGCTTTCTTCGTTATAAGAATGGCACTGTTAACGAGATCAAAGCGAAATCGACAACGAGGCGAAGTATTTTTGCCTCGTTAAATGTAACATATTCAATGCCTTTCCTTAATTAAATTCTCTTTCTTCAAAGGCAAAGAAATGTAACTTTTTTTTCCAAACTTTTTATATAAAAATGAATTTTTAATTTAATAACGGAAAAATATTACATACACTTTCGTGTCGAAGTTGAAACGTGTAGGAAGAAATGATTAGTTAGGTCCTTTCATCTTTGGGTAGATCCCAAATATTTTCACGTTTCATAATTCTAAGAATCTAATTTTGAAGTTGTACTTGCACGTGAACTGTGAAAAGATAAAGCTGCAGGCAGATACGTACAGGGGGGGATACTTGTTAAAGAAAATTAATTTTCGCAGAAAATATTACAAGTGTATAACAATAAGTTGACATTCCTTGAGTATGAAATATTCGATTTTGCCATGTTTATTTCTCAAGAGAAATATTAGATTTTATACGTAATCGTAAGGTATATGGGAATATTTCGCTTGCGCTTTATGATCTTCGGATTTTCTGACTTTCTGTATCGCAAGAGGGTGAAAAAGTATCTCGCACCTGCGTTTATTCTCATACCAGTTCGAAATCCGGAATCAAAGGCAAGACACAATATTTGTCGCGCGTTAGAGCGAAGTTTTCGGATTTTGTCGCACGTATTTCCTTCGACGGCCAATTAATTCCTCTGACTTTTTCCGGGCCGCAAAGGCACCCTCTTTTTACATTCCGCGCTTTTGAGGTGGGACAAATGAGATTTGAACGGAAAAGCGCGCGCCCATTTCCATATTTGCGCGCTCACAAAGCGGGACGAAAATATTTGTTGCGACAAAGCAACATTTTCTCGTGGGCGTGTGCATTCGAAAAACGCCCTTCGAGAAACTTTTCAAATTTAAATTAAACGCTGACGAGCAAAGTAAATCAAAGCAAGAATCGATATTCCCGTTCGGCGCGACAAGGGAGAACGAATAATCGTCGACGGGGTAAATATTTGGGATGTTGTGAGGATTGTAGAAAAAGACCAGACGACGATGTTACGTGTTCAGTTAGGTGGTAGAGCGCAATTACGGTCCTAAATAAACATAAATAAACATTACTTGATAATACACACACGCCAGCTTCAAACTCTTTGCTCGGAACTCCAATTTTCCAAACGGTAATTCACATGTGTATACATACACAAGTAAATACATGTCCCTGCCGACCAGAATTTATTATAAACAAAACAATCGTCCTCCGTTATTTACGTTCGGAATTAACTAGCTTCGAGTTACATCTTATTTTCTTGTCATAATTTTGATGACTGTGTTTTTCTTTGCCCAACAAAATTATTACATGTTTCGTTTCTTTATTTACCCTCATCTCCTGAAATATTGTTTGCGTAACATCTTCAGGATATTTTTTCCTCTCTAACTTCGTTATTTTCCACTTTAATGAAATTCAAATAAAGCGAAATTAAATATAGAAAAAGCAATCTGGAACAACTTAATTGTATAAAATTTCTGTTGTATTAACCTCGTGGTCCTGACGGGAAAGCCATTCGTCTCTCATATTTTTACGGAAAATTGATTTTCACTGATTGAGTGGCCGTAAAAAGAAATAAATTACTGCCGCCTCGTTCCGTTGAAGTATATTCAACGTGTAATTGTAAATGCGGAATGCGACGACAATACCAACGCCCCGAAGCTCACTCCCTCGTCCCTCTCGGAATGGTTTCCTTGTTTCGGGACAGATATTAAAAGCGTTTTTAATCGAAACGACTTATCTAACTTTTAATTCCAAGTCCAAATTGACTTTCGAGTTTTTGATGGAAACGTTATTATAATTAAGTAGATTCTTTTTTTATAACTCTTTGATTTGCTTGTTTACTCCTGACAAACTTTCCGACACGGTCGAGTCTAATTTGCTTTTAACGAAGGCGAACTTATTTATTTATTTATTTTAGAGAGCCGCCCTCTCGGAAAACAAGTCGGTTCGAATCGCACAACAAACTTACTTGTTTATCCGTGCCATCTTTGAGCTTTGACGAATTTCCAGTCGTTATAAGTCTCTCGCAGTAGCAGCCTTCCAACAACAGAATGCCACTCGGTCTGTGACAGTTTTCCGAATCGTAATAGAATAACAAGTTCTGGAAAAAGAATATTGTCTTTACAACTCGAGGCTTTTTATTTTCTTTAGATTATAAATACCTATGCACAGGAGGAAAAATCTTAGTCATTACTTTTTTTTACGTAACAAAACCCACCTCGAAACCTTATTTTAGTGAAACGTGTAAAAATTGCTCGAACAAAATCAAAATGGAAAAGAAATTTTCTTGTTCCATTAAAACAATGCGGGGGGAAGAGAAAGGGAAATTTTTGCACGTATTTAATTCAGTGAATAAGTGGGTAATGAAATGACGTGTTAAAGTCGAAGTGAAATGAAAGGACGAAGGACTAAAAACTTAATTAGCAGCAACGTAACGAAGGAAAGCATTTCTTTGTTCGTTTGACGACGAACATAAAATATACACAGAATTATGTACAAGTGACATGTATAGAGTTACAAAGTAAATAAAAAGAAACGGCGCTCGCTGTTAGTAATTAAGAAAGAGAATAAACAATTTTTGCGATTGAATTTCAAACGTAGGCGGCTTTGTGATGTTCGTAAGAAAGAAGGCGAAGGGGAATGTTTTAAAACACGTTTTAATTTACTGATGCGATCACACAGATTAGAAAACGAGTTCCTCTTACCTGATACAAAACAAACCATCGCAGCTGCCATTTGCTACTATCTGAAGAACGTTTATGTAAATAGCCAGATTGCGAGTGATCGTAATGTGCCCTTTCTGATAGCATAAGCAGCTGGTTTTCATTTACGCGAATCGTCCTCTGCATCTTGGGGCTTAACATCTTCTAGCACTTTTTTCCCCTCTGCGCTCAAAGTCCTGTAATGAAAAACCGTATCAGGAGTTGCGTCGCGTTTCACCTCGTTTTTCACGTTCCCCCGGGACACACCAACTCTCTGAATATTTTATTTTAGAACACGTTCACATGGCAAATTGCCTCACTAATCACTCCTAAATTCTAATTAAATATTTAAATATGAATCCGTTAATTTTAGATTACCTGCGCAACATATTCATTTATGAATTTCATTAAAAAATCATCAGCGCTAGTACCAATCGTTTATAAAAACAAAATGAATTCTACGAATATACGTATATTTTCCTGTCTATACACGTCATACAAAATAAATTCAATTGAACTAGACGTAATATTGAAATATGCCGTACTTTTAAAAGGACGGTATGCTTATACGAGGGTAAAGCTGAATTTATTGAGAATAAGAAAATCTACTATGCCGTGAAAAACAAAACATACAGTGTTGTTTATCTGTCATTTGAAGTTTAGTTATTGAAGTTAGGTTCGTTGGAATCCAAGTTACTAATTATTACAAGTAAAAAAATGGAATTAGCTAGATAGCATTTTCGAATAATGATTTATTACGATTTTAAAAAAGGTTTAAGCGCTTATGAGTGCAAAAAGAGTTCAGATTCGGTTTTTAGTGAACAAGTACAAGTACAAGTACAAGTAGCAGCATAACAGATTTTGATTTTGAAGAAATAACGCTAAACGAAGTTAGAGATATAATTTTTTCATTAAAAAGTACCACAAGTAAAGATTATTGTGGTCTAACTGTACAGGTACTTAAAGCTGTTGCACATATCTTGGTGTCTCCACTCATGAAACTAATAAACAACTCTTTTAAATATTGCATTTTTCCAGATGCCTTGAAAATAGCAGTTGTTACGCCAGTATTCAAAAATAAAGGATCTCCTGAATACCCAGATAGCTATCGATCTATTTCGGTTCTTCCGATAATTTCCAAAATTTTTGAGAAAGCAATGCAGACCAGAATTGATAAATTTCTCAAAAAAAATTCTTTGATTAATCCTAATCAATTTGGATTCATGCAAGGTCTTTGTACGACAGACGCCTTATTAAGTTTCGCGGAAAATACACTCTACAGCATGGAGAAAGGACTTTACTCAGGTGCAATCTTTTGTGACCTCCTTTGACTGCTTATGCCACAAAATATTATTGTTGAAACTAAAGAATTATGAGTTTAGCGAGAATAGCAGTAAGCTTATTGCATCTTATTTGCAAGACCGTGTGTAAATTGTAAAAACAGCTGACAATGTATCAACCATGATGCCTATCACAACAGGTGTCCCACAAGGATCCATATTAGGACCCTTATTGTTCATCATAAATCTTATAATGATTTCCCCAACTTCTTTGACACTATGAAGTGTATTCTCTATGCGGATGATACGACACTTTGCTGTTGTGCAAGCAACGACTTGGCTGACAACAAATGGTCTAGTTTTAAACACACAAAAAACTATTTCAATGATTTCTTCTTTAAGAAACCTTAATAATTGTCAAAACAACCCAGAAAGTATAAAATTCTTAGGAGTTTGTGTTGACCTTAGACAGAATTGGGGAGAACATGTGAATTATCTGACTGGTAAATTTATGCTTTAAGACAACTCTCCTTACCATGCACTCTTTGCATCTCACATGTCCTGCTCGGTTCTGGTTTGGTCACTCATGTCCATTGTTGACCAGAGCCCACAAAAGAAGAAGGCTACAGTGAGCACCCCAACGTGCAAATTGAAATGTTGAAGATTGGGGTCGTTGTTTATTCAGTGACAGGACCAGAGTGCGTCTCCATAGCTCAGATGGCATAGTAAGAGTTTGGAGAACGCTATCTTGAGAACCACGTGACTTACCATCAAGCTTATGAAGGTGGTTCAATTACCGTTTGGGGAGGTATTTCTGCGACTCGTCGTACTGAATTGGTTATGTTTGGAAATGCTACAATGAATAGTGTCAGGTATCTTAATGAAGTATTACAACCTGTAGTGTTGCCATTTGCCAATGAAATAGGCGATGGTTTCGTGTTTGTTGATGATAACGCGCGTCCTCATAGAACAAGGCAAATCAATGCATTTTTTGAAGAGAACAATATTACGCACATGGATTGGCCAACGAACTCTCCAGATCTTAATCCCATAGGGAACGTATGGGATTACCTGAAAAGGTTGATAAGGTCACGAGGAGTGGATCCAAACAATCACCATCAGCTCCGAACTGCCGTTTTGGAAGAATGGCCAAATATTCCTCAGCATTACATTCGGGATTTGATTTCCAGCATGCCAAGACGTTGCCAAGAGGTCATAAGAGCCACGCATTATTAATCTTTAACTGTTTGGTTATAATTTCTTTCCAGAGCAAACTTTTCTGTAATACTAAAATGAAGATTTTGTTATTTTTCTATTAAAACATTTGAAATTCGTTATAGAAGTTTTATTCTTTTAATTCTTCGCCCTAAAAGTGTTTCCCAAAACCATATACTATCAATTAAGCAAGAAGGTGTTGCTCAAAAGTAGTAAATTGTTATTTATATACTCTTGTAAGTGTGCCAGTTCAAATGTTAAGCAGTGTATAATTCAGAAACCAAGAAAAAGAAAACCAGGAATAATTAATAAAGCTAAGGATTTTAATGAATTACCTAATGTAATGGAAGATGATAATAAAGATGTAAAAGTTGTTAGATTTAGAGGTGTATGGGGAGATATGTTAGTTGATTACACCTTTTATTGTAAAAGTTCAGAAAATGATTTATACACTTATTTACATAAAATATCCAGTCATGTAATAGAAAAAGTTTATAAGGGATTCAAAAAAATGTCAAGTGTAAAAATTCAATTAGTAGCGAATATTCAATATGAAGTGGTAATGTTATTGATTTATGGACAAGATATTTTTCATCAAAAACACTTGCTATTAAGAGTAAATATATAGTTAAAGAAGTTGTAACAGAAATGAAAAATAATATAATTATAGAATTTGAATCATTTAATACTAAACTTAGATTTGCACGTGTTTTAAACGTAGACCTACAATCAAGTAAATTTACACCACTTCGTGGTGGTACTTATGAACAATTACCAACTTAAATAATTAATAAAAAATGTTGTATTAATTAATTAAAACTCCCAAAATTCATACCTATAGAAATTCAAAATTTAAAATATGATTCAATGATATTTCTGACTTGGATTGCAAAATTATCTGAACAATATTCAGATATATATTTTATTTCAAATTCAAGTGATTGTTGATCAATATAAACAATCTTGCGATATATCCAAATGTACAAAATGTAAAAAGAAATATTAAAATGAAATAATTAAAAAATGTAAAAAATATGGTAGTAATACAAAAATAATTAAGAAAGGTGATATACAAAATGTTGTAATTGATTTGATGAATAATTCTGTTTATGGAAAGCAAATGGAAAATGTAAGAAGAAGATGTGACGTTAAATTAATAAATATATTTGATAAATTTAGCAAACATAAAGAATATGAGACGAGAAGGATAATAGATGAGAATAACGTACTTTTATATATAAAAAGAAAACAAAAGTAAAACTAAATAAACCCATTTATAGTGGATTTGTTGTATTAGAATTATCTAAATTATTAATGTATAAATTTTATTATAGCATACTAAAATCAAAATATAATGGTAAAATTAAATTATTAGGAACAGATACCGATTCACTTATTATTTATGCAGAAATATAGAGATATACAAGAACATATACAACATTTTGATATAAACACTTCTTAAAATTATTATTTAATATATTTTATAAAATGAGTACACATATATTTTTTAATACATCATTTATTTCAATATTTTAAGATAAAATACTCAACCCACACAATTTAAAAAAATTTTTCTTTCACTCCCAATATTTCTTTATGAGTAAATTTTGATGTCTTTCAATTATTATTTGATGTATTACAATTTTATTTTACAAAAAAAAGAGATTAAAAACTAATCTTGTCTACAATTTGGATTGCATTGTTACTTCACAGACATGAACTATACTCAGTTGGTTTAACATGAACATGACACAACTGAATACAGAATTTTAACCATACCATGGTCCGTTAAACCAATCTGTTTTTTCATAACATCAAGTGGTTCTTTAATTATCAAACATTCTTTATACAGTATGAGCATAAATGATTGAGGACAAGTTGAATTTCCCGCGTCTCTATCTAGTGATTTTTACTCCTTGTGTTTGGCCGTTCTGAAAATAAATAAATTTTTGTTCAATGTCGGATCTTTTCAGAGCCAACGTTTGCATACATATTGCAATTAGGTATTTGAAATGACCGACTTAATTCATAATTAATTACTAGACTATTTTATTGAGTAATAATCTCGTTATCCACATTGGATTCCAGTGCGTGCCTTTACATTTGACCGACTTAAGAAAAATATTGAAAGGCGGGAAATTCAACTTGTCCTCAATCATTTTTGCTCATAGTGTAGATATCATCCAATTCTATTTTATTTTTGAAATTATAGACAACGTGCCACTGACAGGCTTCTTCAAATGGTTTGAAATACTGCACGTTGATTTCAACTCCTTCCGGACAAAAACGTCTGAACGCCTTAATGGCATTCTCGTTTGTCTCTCTGCTTGGACAACCCGCCATGAGCGGATACTCATCTAAATAAAACATACACAAACATGTGCTTTCAGATGACATTAAAAATGTTAATGATCACCGTTTAATAGTGCTGGGTATTTCGTCACTCTGTTCATGATCATGCAGTAAGCGGAACAGACAAAGAGACAAAGAACGAAACGGCAGTTGCCAACTTTTTCAAATGAGTAGTCGCAGTGAGTCGTTGAAATGGCTCGTTGTACTGTCTTATATGAAAGAAGAAAATTTTTAGTCGCCAAATCAAAAATTAAAAATCGCCGATTAATACAGTTTATATGGACATACGAAAAATTTCATCGCCCAAATCTGATAACTCTGAGGGGAACCGGAATGGTCACGCTCATTAACGCACTGTGTGCCATCTATCCGCGGGTTGCATAACTAATATCGAATTATGCTAATAATTATGTATGTTTTTATAAGGTCATTGTGTTAAATTAATTAACAGAGAAAAATGAGCAAATATGAGTGGTTCACATTCGTTCACAATTTGGTGGTGATTAAATAAATTCAGTTTTTTATGCAATTTTAACTTGTGAACGAGCAAAATTGTGATTGTAAGTTTATGGATAAAATTTGGTATAAATGTTTTAAAATATAAACATTTTTACACATTTTCAAGGGGAATTACTGAGGTTTTACGCAAATTTTTGTACCGTTTATGGACTGTTAAATTGTTAAGCTCTATAAATAGTTTTGACTTCAAAAAAATATAGTGTTTTCAGCAATGAACTGATGATTTTAGTGTATTTTAGGCGTTTACGAGTAAAAATGGTCTTTTTATGATTTTTTTTTGTTAAAAATTGGATAAATTATGGATAAATTATATAAAATCCAGTGATTTTTAGCTAAATATACCTGTGAACTGCTTCCTGAGTCAGAACCCGCGCTTTATATACTATTTTTGGCTATTTTTGGGCTTAAAAGGAATTTGCGGGGTACAAAGTTTTCGTCAAAAGAAGAGATTGATGCCGCAGTTCACGCTTATTTTGAAGGTATTCTGAAAGGTGATCGGTTGGGAGCTTTTGAACAGTAGAAAAAAAAAGGGTGGATAAGTGTATCATTGCTTTGAGTGTATTTAAAATAAAATCCTAGAAAATATTAATCGTGTTTTTCATTCTCAATAATTTCAGCTTGACCCTCGTATATTACTTTACAAAGTAAAATACTCCTTAGGATCTAAAGGCTCGAAAATGATACAATTTCATGAGGTTTTAATACAATTTAAAACAACGAAATAATTAATTTGTATGATAATCTATAAAACAGTTTATAATGTGTAAACCGATTTTACATTTCTGACATGTAAGATTAGATTTTTTATGACACGGTGCAGTATTGAACAAGGTGATCCAATCTGTCATGGCGGGAATACATGTGCACATTTCTAGGACTTTTTGAAGGTCCTCTTTTGGTCGTTCTTCTGTACGTCTTTAAAAGCTACAGATTTTCGAAATTCTAACTGGTCAAGTTTTCCGCCATTATCTTTATGTAGTCGCCGAGCATTTTGACTAGCCATATCTAAACAGAGCGAAAATAGTGGGAAGTACCATTTTTTCCTCTAATATCAATTCTATATCCACTAAGATTTTCGTCACTACGATCCTCACCCCCCATATTCTCGTTATAATGCTTTATTAGTCGTGGTTGATCTATATATATGTCCACAGTAATTTTTATATTCGTAGATACGTATTTCGGCAGTTAAGCTGCCACCTTCAGTACACACACTACCGATCGAGGAATAACTGAAAAGTAGCAGCAGATGAAGGATTATTCTGAACAGATAGTACAGGCTTCCAATCAGGAAAGTTTGGAACTTCTAAATCACTTTCCTTGCAGTAAAAAATTCTGAGATGTTTTGGTTTTCGGTCCACAAATGCTGATAAAGGTTTTTTATCATCACTATCCCAGTTTTCCTTTGGTATCTGCAGTTCTACTTGAATTCTGAGTTGCATTCCAGGCAAATTATTTTCATCCCCAGTATCACAATCTTCTTTTGCATTTTCTGGTGGAAAAATAGTTTTTTCTTTTAGGAACTTATTAATGTCGTCGTTTTGTATCTTTTCTATCTCTTCCAGTAACTTGGCAAAAGTAAGCGGCTGTTTCCAATAACTAAAACACAAACACACACAAGATAGACCTACTATCCGTTCTTCTTGACTCTATATTTTTTGCAAATTGAATAAATGTGTGAAGTTATGCCATTATGAACATTCCTGGAACTTTAGGGCATTTAGGTCAATAAAGTCATAACTATCGATAACGATTATAATTACTTACCTCGAGTCGCTCATTGTAAATCTGGAACGGATATATTTAACACAAGGAAATCACCGGTTATAACAAACATATCCTACAGTTTTCTTCGCAGTACTCCAAAGTATTGAGTGTAGGTGGCGCCATTTGTATTCTAGTCATTGTGTTGGATTCGGGTAAAAACAAACTGCCTCGTCCTTTTAAAAAGATTCCCCAATGTAAATTAATTTTGCTATCTTTTTTTTAAGTAAAATACAATACGTTTGAATAAATTTTTGATAAGGTACGTCAAAGCAAATGAGAAACCTATGATCTCCCTTCATCAAAAATTCATTTGGTATTTCATTGGTCGAGCTGAGTATTAATATAAGTCAATGTTTGGCGATTGTGATAGGTATCTCCAAGCAAGTGTCTATCTATTTTTTGTTGTTTTCGGCAGTTAAATACTGATTTAATTCGGTGATAATAACTTATACAGCGTCATGCGGACAATAAAAAAATACTATGGCGCGATAAAATCAAACATTATCGATCACAGTGAATTTTACAACATTATTTACAAAACTTTAATAACTGACAATTGAAGCACGAGTAAAAAGCGATCAAATTTTGAGCATTTGCTACAACTTTATCATAAAATATTTAAAGCGTAATTAACGTTACTGTTTTGTCCCTTGTATCGATACATAATAGAGTAATAATGTCACATCTTTACGTTCAGTATTGAAAACATATTATTTTTGTTTCCGAGTGATAAATTATTCAATGTTGTACATAATTTCAGACGATGAATCTTAAAAAAAGAAACGTGTAATTATATCTGATAATACCTTTTGCAGCATTTATCTTTTTCATTAGGAAAATGTGTCACATGGAAAAAATTAAGTACTACCTCTTGAAGGTCACAGTCAAATAGTTTTATTAACCATAAATAGTAGTCCCTTTCTTTAAATAATGTCCATGGTCACGGTAAGGATTTTGAATTTTTTCAGAGAATCCTGTGATGTGGTTCAAGACCTCTACACTTATCTTTTTGGATTCATACAGGAGTCTGGTTTAAGAATGATCCAAACACGATATTATGTGATGGTTCCAGCTGAATAAACATAAACTGGTTCCTGTAGCTACGCCACAAATATTAAGATTTTCTTGTTATTTCTCAAAAAATTTGTTATGCAAAATTTGCTTCTCTTTTCTTTACTTTGTTTTTTCTGTATTGTTCCGTGAGTTTGGTTTAATATGAAATTTAAACGCAAGAAAAAGGGGGTAAATACTTAATTTAAACAAAATAAATTCCCAGTTAGCAAAGGAATTGTTTGGTTTCCAGCTGCCGTGAAAATAATTTATAATTATGACCATTGGAGTAATGCATGTGCCGGCAACAGCAACCAAAAAGAAAAAGAAAACGAAGAGAAACAGTGCTCAGAACAAAAACACTTTATTTAATATTTCCCCCAAACGCGAAATAAAATTCCAAAACGAAGCTCTCGGAGAAGTGAGTTATGAATTCATAAATTTTTAAACATCGCAAGCTAATAATTAGTTTTATAATATGTAAATGTATTCTTCTGTTTTAAGACTTGAAACGAGTGCCTTGCTGCTACATGTGAAGCGGAGCGTGTTAAAGGCACGACGTGTATGATATTAAAATAACAGTCAAACGTAACCGTATTTAATAATTTAAGTATTCACAAAAGCCTGACCCGGTGATGTTTTGCGCTAATAAAATCCAGATTGTGAAACGCACGGTGATCATTTCGTTTTGATTTTAAGCAAATTTAACGCGCAATTAAACGCGCTTTTGATAACACCACTGAAAAGTCACATATTTAATCGAATTTTCTCTACACATTAAACGCGCGTGTACAAAATTAACTTTCCCATTATTCGTTTACTCTTCTAAACGGATTCCGTATACACATAAAATTTCTCGCCGTGAAATTGAAATACTCCACGTATTATACACACATCGATTATTTTCATTTTCTTTTTAATTTTGCAGGATAAATCGCAGTGAAATTATTATTCTTCTTCCTAGAAGAATACACAAGTCTTACCTTGGTTTGAAGGCTTCCGTGGCCGTTGTCCATCACAATCTTGGTTTCCGGGTTGGGAACCGCGTCAATTCTTCGTCTTGCCAACGTTTCGTCCATCTCGCCGTGAAGAGTCTTCACAGCAGCAGCAGCGACTACATCAGCAGCTACAGCCTCCAACGAAGCCCTGAAGAAGTCCACGGCGAGATGAACGAAACGTCGGCAAGACGAAGAATTGACGCGGTTCCCAACCCGGAAACCAAGATTGTGATACACAAGTCTTACCTTTCTTTGTTCGCTACGAATATTTCCTGCTTCATTTTATTTTTTTGAAACGTCAAAACAAAAATTGAAAATCCACTGCGCCTTTAATTAATTTAAATTTGTTGACTTGATTCAACAGGGTGACATTGCATTTAACTCAAAGTGTTATATAATTAGATGTTTGTAAAGACATCAAAGATAGAGTGCGCCCACAAAAGTTTCTAGGAATTAATCGATAATTCAAATTCCATCGCGCAGTTACTTCCACCTAATTTATCGCAATTCTTTCTGCATTCAGAAAGCTGCGTTTGATTTTAATTGGCAACGGAGACATCCTACCTACACGTTCTGTATTTCCGTTTTGCTTTGACGTGTCTGCCGGCTCGTATTATCAATTACGGAATGTACAATTGATAACTAAAAGATTGTTAATTCGAGGCGTCAAATCATACGAATTAAATTGGACGCGGATGCGTGAATAACTTTTAATTGGAATACTTTCGAATTATCTTCTTTCGCGAGCAAGGAGACGGGAAAAAAAATGTTATATTTTTACTTTGAAAAGTATGGCCAATTAAAACGAGAAACTTTTCATTTCCCTTTTAATATAATGAAGAGCGGAATAAGTGTTCTCGTCTTATTACTTATAATAAAGTCAATTCCTGACTTTGTAACTTTATAATTGCCTTAGTTTTTTTTTATTAAAATTTTTCTTCTTTTTTGCTTGCAGAAAATCAGAAAAATTAGAGGATGTTTTCTTTACTGCGGGTGCATCTACTACTTTCTGTTTAGTGTAAAGATTGATTTGCCACATTATTATTTGTGTTCCAAATCTAATTTTTTATTTAAATACATTTTTGCTTACACAGTTAATTTTGTAAATTAAATAATTTCAAGTCGTACAGGGCGACCACCAAATAATAATCCGTATAAGAATTGAAAGCACAGATTATAGTTAAAGTGGTAAAGAAAAATACTGCGTTCTTTAGTTCTCAAAAAATGATTAATCAAAAATTTTACCCTAATACACGATACTCCACTGCAGCTAAAGAAATGAAAATAAATACAGTCATGGATGTTTTATCGTTTTATGGCTGTTGCGGCGAGAAGTCGGGCGAACTTGACCTTCAACGGAATTCGATGTAACCAGCTGAAAGAAGGGCTTTAAAATATTTACGACAATATTGATAAAGGCATGCAAATGCAAATCACCTGTAGTAAATTATTTAGTACAAATTTTATAAAGTGAGGATAACAGAGGCTTGCAATTTGATAACCAAGTTTATTCCCACTAGCACTACAAACTTTGTTTCTCGTTAAGTTTACCCGTTTGCGTCCGAAAATAATTATTTGTTTGTCTAAAATAGGCTGTTAGTTTTTGCAAAAATAAATAAATTTCACACGCTTTTAAGTAAGATTAATAAATGTGCAATTATGGCCTCAGATGTTTATAATTTGTGATTTTATAGTCCCTATGCCCAATAAAAACTCCACCCCTGAGCATCGTTTAGTGGCCTTGTTCTTGTGAAGTTTAGTAGTTACTTACAATCAGACGGAAGTGTACATTGGCAGAACGCAATATGAATCGCTTTTCGATATCAGAAAAAACCGATATTGTTGCCTTAGGAAATGAACGTCGCACTCGTCGTTTGTTGATCGAAAAATTAAGAACACTTTTGTTTCGATGGTGATCACGGACATTTTCGTCCTGCAAATGGTCGTGGCCCAAAGACAACTCAACGAGTGTTGGATGCCGAGATAAATATTTTAAATATTGTTGACGAAGTACTAGAAGATTGGCATACAGGGCTGGAGTTTCCCAATCCACGGCTTGGAGAATTGCCCGTCAACAGGGACTGCATCGATACCGTATACAAAAAGTACAGACCGATCATTATTGATTGTCCTGATCCTACATTGCTTTCCACGAGCTTGATATCGATATTTACGTCCAATTATTAAAATGAAGTTAGCAACATAGGGAGATATGGAGGAAGTTACCAGATATCCTACGATTTTATTGACAATTCATTGCCGTGCGTTGCTTTTTATTTTCGTTAATTTCCATACCTTCGTTCTTCGATCATTTATTTCTACATAAAAGATTTTTTCAAGCCTACAATTTTACATCATTATTAAATAGCAGGTAAATAAAGCAGGAGGTCATTTTGAGCATATGCTGTAAATTTATTTTGACCGTTTTGATTGCGGATGTTTGTCCAGCTGTTAATGGATGTCATTTTGAGCACAAGCTGTAAATCTATTTTGATTTTTGAATTGTGTAATCTAAGTAATATTAAATACTTCATCTCTCTTATTCTTAATTTTATTTAATATAAATTATAGAATTTGGTATTATTTTCGCATGGACACTAGGTAAAAATTTTAAATACCAAATTCTATAAAAATTTTCATCGGACAAGAAAGTGTTTCAAGATTAACATAAATTGTTACTTTGTAATTCTAATGCCATATTAGTCAGAAATGACTTTGCTTTCATTTAATTTTTAAAATCTAATTTTGAAGTGCTTAGTCTGTCCATATAAAAACGAAAAATAATGGTTGACTTCCAAAATAATAAAAGGACAGACCGATATCTACTAGCAATGTTTGATTGAATTTGGGATAACGGCTTAGAAGATAATTCATTAGTAAATTATGTGTTTTAAGGAATAATTACAACTTTGGTGCAGTTACACAAAATTTGGCTTATAGCGACAGAAAAATTTCAAATATTCCTTAACTAGCAAAGCATCTGGAAAATTTCAAAGAGATTAAACCCTTATTGCCAAATAAAACTTAACAGTATGAAAAATGGTTTATTTCATTGTACTAGCATCCGAATAAACAATAATTATGTTTTTTTATTAATTAGGTTAGATTTGGATGTAAATTTTTTGAATGTTCTCGGCACGCCACTGCTTTTCGTTCTAGCCTTCATCTGGTAGATGTAAATATTGATATCAAGCTCATGGAAACTAGTGTAGGATCAGGACAATCAATTTCGATCGCCCTGTACAAAAAATTACAACTGGGAGATGCAAATCATCGTCTTAAGTTTTGTCAGTGGATATTAAATAAAGTTGACCAAAACAACGAATTTTTAAACGTGGTATTGTTCACAGATTAAGTTCATTTTACTCTCATAACACACACGTATGGAGTGACGAAAATCCACACGCTACAGCGGAATTCCATCATCAGCAGCAATTTTCGGCAAATTTTTGGGCTTGTATTGTTGCTAATTGTTTGATCGGTCCTTACCGCAGCATTTGAATGTCATAAATTATTTAGAATTTTTAAATAATGATTTTGAGCTACTATTAGATGATGTGTCCTTAGCTGTACGACGCGATATGTGGTATTTACACGATGAAGTACCCCCTCATGCAGCTCGTGTTATGAGAGAGTGGTTAAACACTAATTACAATAATAGGTGGACTGGACGTTATGCTCCAGTACTTTGACAGGTCATTACAGCGGCATTACCTCTATTAAATAAGTTTCACGGTTAACACTTTTAATAATAATAAACACAATAAAACGTACGAAAACACGATACCATAAAACCTACGATTGCGACGAACTCCATACACATTGGCGTAACGTGCTTTTTTGGGGACATTGTTAATTAATTGTAAATTTTCCCAATGATTTCTTGTTACATTTTTCTCATAACCTATAATTTAATTCCTTTCACAGGTTTGTTTTTGGCCGATTATTCAAATTATTTATACTCTAGCTAACACGAAAAAAATTGAATATTTTTAAACAACAAATCTTTGGCCCCCGCGGTCTGCAGACTTAAATCACCGCGATTCTTTTTGTGGGGGTGGATGAAATAGCTTGTCTATTCTACCCCAGTGTACAGGAGTTGCATGAACGCCTCGAACATGCTGTTGAAGTGATTCGAAATACACGTGATGTTTTCGAACGTGTAAGGAAAAACTTGAGAAAAGCAGCTTGCATTGATAATAATGGTCTTCACTTTTAGCATCTGCTTTGACAGGTAAAACCGAACTTCTTAAACTATTTATCACAATTATTTTTTATTTATTTCATAGTACGACAACCACAATTTAAAGCATAAAACACCCAGCATTACGCGCGTAATGTAGGGTGTTTCATGCTTTAAATTGTTACGGGTTTCTGTTGAAACTGATTTTAGTCGGATCTGATTTAAATGCCCCAGCGGAGTGACGTTCGCAGGTCATCGTCTTTGTGCTAATAGATTAATAAATACTCGAATGAATTTAAACGTTTGAGGCAGGTCATTACAACGGCGTTCTCTCTATTAAATAAGTTTCACGGTTAACTTTTATAGTTTTCTTGCTTTGGATAATAAACACAATAAAACGTACGAAAACACGATACCATAAAACCTATGATTGCGACGAACTCCATACACATTGGCGTAACGTGAATTTTTTTAACATTTTTCTCATAATTTCTCATGATTTAATTCCTTTCACAGGTTTTCTTCGGCGGCTTATTCAAATTATTTATACACTAGTTAACACGAAAAAAATTGAGCATTTTTAAGCAAAAAATCTTTATTTATTACTGGAGTGTACATCACATATTGCCTAGAACAATTTTTTGAAGAAACATAATTACAGGAAAATGTAGTTTATAAATGACTTTGACCTACATCAAAAGTTTGTTGCTACACAAAAAAAACTTAGTTAAATCAAAATCAAATTAGAAAAATGGAACGACATGCCTAAAATTTTGATATTTTACGGTCGTAGAGGTATCAAAGTTTTGATAAAGGTCACTGTTAAAAAAAATCAGCGAATTTTAGTTAAGCCGCCCTACGATACAAAAATAAATAAAACAAAAATATCACCGCGGTACAAAGCGCAAGGGAAACAAATGATTTCGCATTTTATGTCCGTTGTGACCATAAACAACGCGTATTTCTTTTACAACATAACACGTGCGAAAATGAAAACGTTCACTTTGAATGACAGCTGTTAAGACTCTCGTCAACCCCAAACTACTCTCCAGAATTCACGGCTTTCATTTCAAAGATCACATCCGTCGAGAATTCAATGTATATTATTTTCTTTACATTGCAATTTCTCATCTAGAGCTTAAAACAAATCATTGCTTTTTGAGGAACGAATTTCCTGCGTCTCTCATCACCATCATGTCGACAAACTTTTTTTTATTGCACGGTAGTTATTTAATTCGAAAGAGGAAGTAAAATTTTGTGTTGTTACTTTCAGTAGGTGTAAAATTGAAATCACCTTTTATTGCCTGCTTAATAAAATAAGAGTAAAACTTTATAAGAGCATTTCAAAGTTGTAACAACGTCTCGCCTGAAGTTTGCTTGTAAACGTTCGCCAGCCGTTTTGAAAATCGAACTTTCAGCATATTTCAGCGACGCGATTAAACATTAGAAGAGGGTGTTGGAGTCAACAATAACAAAATCGCGCAGATTAATTACTGTAATTGGTTGTCTTTTAATAAGTGAATTTTATTGGATGAAATTTTTTTTTGTTAACGTCGTTGCTTCAGATTCGAGTGGAAGTGACAGGCTGCTTTCGTGTATAATCTTTTCTTTGTAACTGAACTGATTGCGAGATGCAATTTCGTAGCGCACCCCGAGGTCTTATCTCTCAAACGCAGGGTTTCCGAAAAACGTACAAAACAAGACGGGCCTGAGCTTCGCAACCATTCAACTGTGCAACATGATATCCTATTAGAAACTTTACTAATTACGATACACAACGCGAAGAAAGAAGCAAACACTTCGTTATTAATTTTCAATCGGAAGACTTTTTTGTTATTGCCCGGGATCAGGACAAATTTGCAATTTCCGAGAGAATTGTTTCCAATTTTCTGGGCTCGTGGGCGAGGTCAATATTTGACCTTTGTATGTACGTTTTACAAAATTCACCTGTGTACGTGTGTACATTCCATTATTTTATTAAGCATTTTTAAGCTTTCAAAAATTTACGCGCAAATTACACACAACTCAAATAACAATTTTTAATTTTAGAACCCTTTCAAATATTAGGGACTGTATGACACCTAACGAGCTTGTAACGTTTTTAAAACAAAAAGATTTAATGATTTTTTTAGTAATATTCTCAATTTTGTAGCGATTAATATGACCTACTCCAATTATAAATTCCAGTTTCGTTTATTGTAATTGTTAATTTGCTATAGACTGAAAATAACAAATAAGTATACTTTAATTGCCCGTATTACTAAAGATTAAAATCCGTGTTATGTAAAAGGTATAAAATTTTCGATTTCTTTGGCCAAATTCATTCGTAAATTGCGTTGAATTATTTTGTTAATATTTTAATGAAAACACTCTTTGAAATGAACGTAGAGATTGCGTCGTTTTATTTCCTTTTGAAGTGGCAAGAACGTGCGAGCAATATTCTTAAATAAACCTCTTCGACGACTTCAAATCTAGAAATGTTTTATTATTATAACATAAAAGCGGCCGCGTTCTTTGATTTCGAAAAGGCAATATGTGACTACATTTACAATCCGCAGAAACAGCCATTTATTAGAGGTGGAAAATCTCTCGGCTGGAATTGTTAAGGGCTTTTCAGCTTTTCCAAAAGTCAAATGTACAGTTTATTATTTACAGGTACGGAGAAGTTTTGTACGAAATCAAAGATCGGGGTTGTTCAATTGCATTTGCAGGTCTTGCATTACCATACGCCGAACTTGCGCCTTGACACGTAGCACGTAAAATGAATAATTCATTCTAAATAAAAATTACAGTTTAAGAACCACACTAAATCATTTACGTAATACGTACTTGTAATTTCTGGTAGGCTGTAGCTGGACGGCGTAGTTCAACTCCGGCTTGTCCAATATTTCCTGAATGCGGAACAAAATATCCTTGATGGTTACTGTGACGGTCCACTCGTCAAAATCCAACAGTGACATATAAAGCCGACCTGCAGGGCAAACGTTAGGGTGGTACAAAATCGGATGGATGAGGCAAATCGGTGGAAGCAGTGGATAACACTGATTAAAAATCATCTTCACTTTACAGCGAGCACCCTGCCAGATAGTGCCGTTTTTCCCAGGAACAAAGCACTCCCATCTCATCAAGTTAAAATCACCGTACAAATCTCGGTAAGGATAAGCCATAAATCCCTTTTGAACAAAACAGAAATGACGAACTGAATTTTGCTTATACGTGCATGAAAATTTATCTTACTTGGGGTGGAGATTGAGACCACTGCAGTCTTTCTTGCGTCAACCGTTTCATAGCAACATCCAAAGACATTTTCCGTACAATAATAAAGCAAACGTAACACTTTAATAACCACTTCAACAGCTACGAAAGTATTCAAAACGTCAAAGGCGAAACAATGGCGTTAAGACCCGTTCACATAGTGTTCACACAATCTGTACTGCATTTTAACATAATTAACCAATTTGGAAACATCTTTCAAAAACGACGAGGTGATTTAAGTTGAAACTTAACTTCACCATGCCGTTATCCCAAATTTCTTTGATGATGGAGTTGTTAACCAGCCTTTACTTTACCTGTCACGTTGTTTTTAGTACGAAAGTTTACCGTCTCTGACGGTAGAGGTCGCACTGGGCATAATTTCATTTAATTCTGAATTTAAAACAGGAATGCTTTAATAATTATTGAATTTTTTGTTGAGCATGGAAAGAAAATTCGGAGATTAGAGAAATATGATATGAAATAATAATTTTTGTAGAAAAGCGATGATGCAAATACATAAACTTGAATGACTTGGACGAGAAAGATGGAAGAATGTGGTTACCAACGCATCATTTCCACTCTAAAGTGATTGACTGAGATCGAAATATGCATGTAGTTTTTGTTCCTCTTGGAAACTCTTGCAAATTGCTTTACCCTAAGGAAGTGAGTACTTACCTTATATTTTTCACTCTTTTATGACGTTCTGCGAAAAAAAATTAGGGTATGGGCGCAGGTCACAATTTATACCCATAATAATCGCTCTTGGTTCTTAGGGAAAAAATTTTCTAAAATGCTTTTTTTTAGAAAGATTTAAAGACGTCTTATTTTTATAATAAAAACCACGAGCAAAATTTTAAAAAAACAACGAATTTCTTTGTCTCCCTCGAATTTTCCGTTTCGCTAAATGTAATCTTTAATTTATTAAAAGTCGAATGAAGAACGAAGTAAACGTCATTCCTTATTACGCAATAATCTGACAGATGAAATGTTTCATGCAACAGGCGGACATTCCGCTGCTCCATATTATTAAAATTACCAAATTTAGCAACAATATCGAATACGCTCGTGTTCCCATTTTTTTCGTAATATTTAAGGTTTCGCCTTTAACTTCCAGAGTTTTCTTTGTTTCTGGAATAACAATATAACATGAAACATGCTCACAGTTGGGTAGAATTCTACCGCCGGAAGCGAAAAGGCGGTAACTGACTGTTTTGGTTTTTGGATTCCTACACGTTTAAAGCATCATAAACACATCTTTGTATTATATTCACGAAACAATACTGACATATTTCAATATTTTTTAAAAGAAATATCATTATATTTTATCGTTCAGTTCCGGCTCTATTTCGAGAAAACATTTTACGGCGGCGGAATTCTAAAAGTATTCTATTTTGAGTTCGGAAATTTAGTTTCAAAAAAATCATTGTTAATTTCTCGTATTATTTTTGACTTGATTATAATTAAGAAAGTGATTTTCTGAGATCACCCTTAAATTAATTTGGGTTGATTCAAAAACGTGTTGTTCAACAAGCAAGAATGCGTTAATTGAATTTACCTGTCGTGTCGCTGAAATAGGTAACTGCATCAGGAAATGCTGAAATCAGAGGCCCCTTTCTCTTGCAGTTGCATGGAAATCGAGTTAGTTAATTGCGTTCCCTGAGGATTTCACAGTTTAATGGGAAACGCATCAGTGCGGCGGCTCGATTCAAGATTTCCTTTTTTTTTTTCAAATTTCGAATTACGCTTACATTTTTTTGCAATTTATCGAAACGCTTTGTTCAATCTGTTTTAATTTTCGATCAAAGAAAATCCCGTTTTCATTAAAAACCGCCGCGCGCGCGGGGGACGAAATCGATTCGAACCTTGCGGGCATTTGAACGACAATTATTTTAAAATTTGCACTCACTGCCGCA
This sequence comes from Serrognathus titanus, assembly GCA_039766575.1. Classification (NCBI taxonomy): domain Eukaryota; kingdom Metazoa; phylum Arthropoda; class Insecta; order Coleoptera; family Lucanidae; genus Serrognathus; species Serrognathus titanus. Next base: position 3,616,828 of record CM077916.1, on the reverse strand, counting down.
TCGTTTCGGACGAATCCCCCCCCGCGCCTCGCGAAAGGACAAAAAACTCTCGAAGCGAAATGTTTCTTTTTTTGTTCTTTTTCTGAAAGAAAGTTTTTCAATGTCTATGAAAATATTGGATCCTGTGCGAAAGCGCTGCTTAACATTTGTATGGGGAATCGAAAGCTACTTTTAACATAAAAGAAAATGGAGGGCCGCTGCAAGAAAAATGTATATAAAGCAACTTTTGTCAAGTTAGCGGAACGCGTCGCAGAAAGGATTTGATCATATTTTCAGAAATTATTTATTTTATTCTTTTATTTCGAGGCGGAACAAAGAAAAAGTTATAAACGAAATGCAAATAGATTTTAAAATCATATTCAACATAAAAATTGTTCTTTAATTTCATCTGTATTGTGGAAAATATGAATAATAAATAAATAGTTTTGTTTCTTATTTAATAATTTAATTAATAATTTAATTTCCACCATTTCTTAAATTTTCGTCGTCCAGCTTAACGAAATAGAATTTCGGTCGTCTATTTCGACTTTCTAATTTAATATAAGAAAACTAAAGACGATTTTATATTCGTAAGAAAACTATCGAGAAAGAAAATACGTAATCCAAATTTCGCTTGTTTCGATTTTAATATCGTTCCTTAATTTGACGCGTTTCGTTAATTGCGTCGTTAATTATGAAATAAACGCAGCAAAATTGCATTTTAAAATAAATATAATTTCGTGCGCGTTTTCATTATTAAATGGAGCAAAATTCCTGTCGCATCAGGTCTTTTATCTTCGCCATCGAAAAACGTAGATTTTATTAAAAAATGTCCATTAAAAAAAGGAAGTTAATTGCGTGGCTAATTAGGCGAGTGAAGTGTGCGCACGATAATCGTTAAATTTGCAAACAATTTTCCGTAATTAATTAACGGAATAAATATGTCCGAGCGATTAATGCACGTAAAATTTCCTGACTTTGCGGCATGATTGATGAACTTAATAATAGCCATTATGGGTAAGTTTTTTTTTTTTTTTTTTGTAAGGGCGCGGCCCACCTCTAATTATCATAAAATTCGAAATCCCGAAGAAAATTTTAAGAAACGAATTCGAATGCGTTTCGCGTGGGCGAGAGAAAACTTTTCGAAAAGTTGTTCTGCGAGCGCAAATGAAGAACGCCGAACGTGGAGATGCAATTTCAATAATTAGTTGGGTTTATTTTGTCAACGAGACTTAATTAAATTTTAGTAAAATTAATTTCAGAACCGCTGGTAGCAACCGCACAAAGCCGGTCTGATTAATTAATATCTAAATTAATTAATGAATGAAACTGTTGTTTATGAGTGAAATAATCGTGGAAAACTTGAATTTATTGAAGCACTTACCTTATGAAGTTGTTATCTTTGCTCTTGTTAGTTTGTAAACAAACGGACGATGAGCATGGCCTCTTGCGGATGTGAGTGGGCCGTGTGTGCTACAGCACTGAGCTACTTCTCGTGTACTACTGTGAAATTGTGATAACGTATATTAGGGTGTTTTACGCTTGCGTACTTGTTGCATATTTAACAAACCCTACGTTAATCGATAAAAGTTCCTACACTTTGAAAGCAACAAGTAGTATCATATAATAAATCCCTACATAAAGGAAAAGCTAAATTAATTCATGAGAGTTCAGCCAATATATATTTAAGCGCCGAACTTAATCTTCATTGATAAGCAACCCCCAAACAGCTCCAAGATCTAGAGAGCCTTCCACCGTCTCTCATTCTACTCGCTTCACACTCACGGCGCGAGCCTTTCCGACTCTAACAACAAATATTATAACAAATTTTCAACATAACTATTTCAATCCGAATCACACACTTTTTTTTAAATCCACACCCTCCAATCGCCAGGATATTCAACAAATCTAACAACTGCAACTATCGAATTACAACTAATAACAATCGAATATCGAATAACATAAATAATTGAAACCAAAGCTAATTAGTACGTCCTCTACGTCAGAGTCGATTTCCAACTTTTTCTACAAAACAAAACACCCAAAACACAACAAAAATCAACGAAGCCCGGCGCATCCACCAAAAATTTTATAATAATTAACTCGAAATACGAGGAAATGCGCATCGCTATTTTAGATTAAAAGGCAACAAACAGTTTTAAAGCAAATTTATAATTTTCAAATCCAAAGAACAAAACGACAACTAACTTTATTTAAAACCTACAACCTGATTTATTATCCTTGCGTTAAAGAATTCGTTTTGAATTTAGCGACTCAAAGAATTCAAGACTACCTAATTTTTTTTTTTTCTATGCTACGTTGTGCACCTAACTTTTGTAGTTATGTAGTAATTTTTTGAGAGAAAAGGAAGTCATTAAACATACGCGCAAATCAAATTACGAATTCGTCGAAAACTTCGATTTGAAATCGTATTATTCAAGGGCGATTTATAAATAGATATCTGCAAGTTTCTCTTTCGCTCGAAATTCCTTGAAATCCTTGCGAGATTCTTTCATTACGCCCGACGCTGCACTATAAATAACCTGCGAGAAATGTCGTTATTAAGAACAATTTATAAATAAAAACCGCGATGATTTTATTTGGATTAACTTTAGCGGCGCTTCGCTCGAACTTCTTTGAAATCCGACGAAATACCTTCGTTAAAAGCTCAGCTTTAATTTCGTTCGATTTCAGTTATTTGGATACGTTATATGATTTTGATGCAGTTTTTACTCGTGAGTTACTTATTCTCTTGATGTTGTTTCTTTATTCACTAATATTCCAAATAATCTTGTTACAGAAAGATAGGTGGTTAGAAATTGAATAATACACGGATATTTCGTATATGTTTTGAAACTTCTTATTTCACTTTCAATGATAAATTTTATAAACAAATATTTGGTACAGCTACAACTACTCGCTCTCATGCAGAAATACAGTCATAAATTCTTTACCTTTTAACCATATTACAGATATGTTGACGAAATTTTTTTAAATTTTACCTCAAGATAAAGTCGATACTATTTTAAATCAATTCAATTCATTTCATGAAAAGTTACAATTTACCGTCGGAAGAGAGAATAATAATAGCACTCGTATTTTAGATGTAAATATTATCAAGCAAAATGTTAGTTTTAATAACAAATTGGTATCATAAACCCACATGGCCAGGTAGATATATTAACTATAACTCTTATTAATCAAAAAGTCATGAAATTTCAACTATTAATAGGTTGACTGACTTTCGGACAAATTATTTATAAGTAGTCGAAAGTATTCAAGAAATTCTTGCTCAAAATTCACATCCTAAAAAAGTTTATTGAATCTGTAATACATAATCGTTTGAAACGTCTAAAAAGTATTAATACCAAATCTCAAAAAAAAAATCATTAAACAAATATATATCTTTACCTTACTTTGAAACTATACATGCTACTTATAAACATTAAAAAAAAATAATTTAAACGTTGCCATACACGTATAAGTATATAAAAATTAATTAAAATTGTGTAACTGGCAATATAGAAAGTGTTAGGATGTATTTCGGCCTTATTGGGCCTCATCAGAACTCTGTACCTTAAAAAAATTTGGTTTATTGATCCACCAATCGCTTTAAACTAAAAGTAAACTAATTATTTGTAATATAAACGATTATAATTAAACTAACTCTTTTACAATGTTAGTGAACAACATCGAAGGAAATTATAATGCAGTTATTTGTTATATCTATGTTTCTTAATTTGTTTACAAGTTCAAGAGAATTTTTTATAAAATATTTTGATTTATTGGTAACTTGAGCAATAATTTTTGAAAAATTCTGATAAAAATTATAGAGAAGAACCAATAGTAGAAACTATTCGACGAAGAAGTGTATTAGGTTTGTAAATTTTTGGAATGCAGTATAATTTAGGAAAAGTGGGATGCTGGATCGATACCCGGCGCCTCCACCACGGACCCATGGAAAAGAGGGATTCGCTAGGGGGTAGCTCAATTGGAACACCCACTCATGGTCCAGTTAAGGGTGGTTTAGACCTCAAAAACAGGACATCTTACCATTGACAATTCCAGAAGAAAAACTCGAACTTCTCAACAAGTTATTTATTGATTGTCAAAATGTAGGGGGTTTGCGTCGGGACGCACGATCTGCGAAGGATCACCAGCTATACCGCTGTCCTGCCGCTCTTCTTTCTTCCTGCATTCCCGTAATTCATACAATCAGGCAATGATAAGTAATGCCTTGGTAACGTCAGGTATTCTCTCGTTCTCCTAATTTAAGATCTAATACCAAATATCGAATTCCCGCGCGCTCTGCTTGGCTTTCAATTTAAAAACCTAGCAACACCCCATACTACAATCTTTAACTAATAATACTTAACAACAAAAAATATATAGATAGATAACGAAGCGTTTGTGGCAATATTATTACCAATTTTAACAATAATTTTGGAAGTTTTACGCTGTGGGATCATTGTTTAATTCTACGTATGTGTTACTATCAGATAGCATGGTTTGAACTTTTAAAAACTAGTCATTTTCAAGAATTAAAACAGTAACATTGCTTTTGTCTACTGTTATGATAATAAAGTTTGGATTTTCTTTAAGAATTTTTTTCCAGGACTAAAGATCACTAATAAGAATTTTATATTTTGATTTTTCAAAAGTTCTGTCAATATTCCTAATATAGTAGAGCAAAATTTATTTCTTATTTGTATTTTGGAAGCTGAATCTAAGGATTTTATACCAAACCCTAAGCTACTTAAAACGTTCAGAAAATTTACTTGTTTCTTATTAAGATAGGGTAACGACAATTTTTTCCCTAAAACGAAAATGTATTTTAAATTTTAAATGATTTCTAGAGGATGTACCATTGGTAACGAGAAATGGAATGTGGTTTATGCACGATGGAGCACCAGCACATTTTAGTGTGCGTTTTTAGATTCAAAATATGAAGATCGCTGGATTGGCCGATGTGGACCTTACTTCCGGCCTGGCTCGATCTCCAGACTTAAATCACTTAGGTTTTTCCTATGGGGTCATTTGAAGACGTTAGTGTACAGTACTCCAGTGTAAAATGAAGAAAATTTGTGAATTAGAATAACTGATGGATGTAATCCAATGAGAAGCACCCCCGGTGTTTTTGAACGAGTTCGGCAGTCAATGAGGAGAAGACTGGATGCATGCTAGCTAGCTAGCACTAGCTAATAATCGTAAATATAACATTAAAATACTGTTTCTATCGAAAAGCTTTTACGCTCTGTATCTTCGTCATTCCGAAAACCATCTAAGGAAAAAAAATCTTACGATAGGCCAAGGAATGATCCCCTTAATTTTTGCCGCGTGTTTAGTAAACACCCTGTATATTGCGCTTTCTAAACTACAAACAAGTTCACGTGGCTTTAAAATCACAATGACTGGTCTAAAAACGATTTTTTGAAAAATGAATTACAAAATCTAATTATATGATTAGATTTTTTATGGTTTTAATGATTAATTTTTGCTTTTTTTTTATAAAAGAAATGCAAATCTAGCTTTCAATCCGAGCCCTAGCTCTTGAAAAGTTTTCGGTGGCATCAGTAATACCAAATAGTAAAGTAAAGTTTACAAAATAAATTACTTAGAAGCATTCTACAATAAATAAGAAATGTATTATCTAACATTATGTTAATTGAGGAGATGAATTGAGCGCATACACGAACCAAGCCGGTAAAGTGAAGTACTACATTACAGGCAGCGGCATGTAGTAGGTAGTAGTCATAGTGAAAACCACCAAAACTCTGCGCGTTCTTCCAAGAGTTTTCAAATACTCTGTAATCGAGGAGGATTCAAGGTTTGCATGTGGATTAAAATACGTTGAACACCCCTAAGAAAAAAATTAATCAACGACGGCGCTGTGTAGAAGTTATTATTGACATTCAAATGAAATGTGATTCATTAAATTTCCATTCTAGGTGGGCCATGAAATGCGGTGAATTGGCTTTTTCTTCACAGCCATTGGTCCCGTGCAGATGATCACTAAGTCAATATTGACAGTAAAATGTATAATCCTGTAATGATTTGAATTCTCAGGCAAGGAGAGACCCAAAAGAGAGACGTGCTTTTAGTTGCTCATTCAGGAATCAAACATGATTGGTCCGCAGCTTAGCTCATCCGTCTCTTGATCATAAAAAGGACTTTATACTCCATCGCTTTGCCTGGTTGGAGTAGGGTCCTTTAAGTTGGAGTAACGTACTGGGACATCTGTTTGTAGTAGCGTTGTAGTAACTCGTGCCAGAAAATACAGAGTTCAACGAAAAGTCGATGAAGGCATTAGCTTGTTAGATGGCAAGGAAAGTCAAAGATGAAATTAACAAGTGTAAACCAAGTTTGAAAATAACCATCACAAGCGTACAAGCAGCAAGCGGTGGGGTTTTGTAGCGTGTATGTGTGTGTGTGTGTGTGTGTATCGTATGCGTTTCTATGTTACAAGTGAATGCTGAAATAACGTAATTCGCAGGCAACGTCGTACGGTCACAAAAGCGAAATAAAACAGCAGTTGGTCTTCTAACGTCTTCGAGCGATAGTTTGAAAATGCTTCGTGGTTAAAAAAAAATCAGTGTGCATTAAAATGTGAAAGTAGTTATTTTTAATTTACGGAACCGTTTTAGATTCGTTGTTGTGATAAGTGATTTGAATTTTCTTTCACACCGGTCGAAGATATGGACGAAAACGAGCAAGAACTTAAATCTCCCATCAAGCGACTAGGATCTACGAGGAAATTGCTCGTTTTTAATAGTAAGTATCGCGAGGGACATTTTTCGTTGACTCTTCGAGAGGTTCTATTTCTTTCTTCCGTCAACGCGTTCACGTTTTATTTTATTTCAAATCGACTTACCGTACGTTTTCGATTGTTATGTGCACATATTTCATATCCAAGGACGAGCTACTTACTACTTTTATGTTCTCAACTATGTATAATCAAAGTACGTTAGATTTTACAGTGTTCAATTTATTCATAAGTACCTATTATGACTATAATCACATCCTGTTTGTCTATTCCTGTTTTCAAAAGTAAAAAATTCAAATTACACACTTACAATCGTTCTATCCAATTTGAGCCTAATATTTAGGACGTTGAATATTTTAAATACATAAATTCGATGGTAAATTGCAATAAATCGATCGTTAATTAACTGGCTACAATGGAAAACAACGTATCGATGTGAACCTGGCCTTAAAAGTAAATATTCGTTTTATTTTGGTAAACAAACCACGAATCCGTTGCTGTGCAAATACGAAACGTTTGGGCGTTTTAATTAAATTAAATTTAAGCCTGGAACAGTAACAAAGGAACCTCAAATTAAATTTGAGGCTTTTTATTTTTTCAGTAATATGCTTAAATTTAATAACGGCTTTATTTTAACATGCCAATCATGTATTAAATTCAAATTTTCTTATTATTACCGCGGTGACATTTTCGGTTGGATGGCCTCACGTACAATTCAATTTAGGTACAGTGGAATCCACTTAAAATAGGCTTCAGGGGACCAAATGAAATAGACCATTATAACCGAGGGATAAATCACTGGCTTAAATGTTGTACACTGCCTCCTTTTGTACAATAATTCCTGGATATTACAATTTAGGTACAGTGGAATCCACTCAAAATAGGCTTCAGGGGACCAAGTGAAATAGACCATTATAACCGAGGGATAAATCACTGGCTTAAATGTTGTACTCTGCCTCCTTTTTGTACAATAATTCCTGGGTATTACTCAGTAATTCCTGAATACATTTTAAATATCCTTTAACACCTACATAACTCTTCATAATTCTTTAGAGTTTCTATATTAATTACGTATTATTATCCAAGTAATATCCACTATTACCCTTTCTTGAATGTGTACGCCAAAATTCCTCACTGGCTTACCCCTCGATTATAACCGACTGTTCATCATAAGAGAATTAAAAACGTTTATTATCAAAATTATCCAGATACATTTTGTTTTAAGTTTAACACATACATATAAGGTGTTTACTCGGCCTTAGAGGTTTATTGACAAACGTTTCGGAATATTTTTTTTCTTTTCATTGATTTGGCAACGTAAATATTTCAGCACACAAAGGTGCTTTAGATTATTGGGCCCATGATTTAACGTCGCCGTAAAACTATTTTTTTTTCCATCAAATAAGATTTTTAGACGTTCAAAATATAAAAACAAACAAGACGAAATGTGCTCTGTGGCAACATGACGAGATTCATCGTCACATGTTACACAAGCAGCGTTTTTATGCACGAAACCGGCGCTTATCTTTCAACGATCGTCCGCTGTTTTTAATTAAATTAATTCAGCTTAATTCACATTGAAAAAAAAAAGATATTTTTATTTATTTTGTTTTTGTTATACGAAGGACGATGGAAATTGCGTTCTGTACCACTTTACTTTTTTGTGGTAGTGAAAACTGAAGAGTTTTTGTATACTAATAGTAATAACAGAGAGATATTAATGAAAAGTCTAAATTGCGACATCTTGCAATCGCCTTTTGACCTAACATTGTATGAAGATTGACAAATTGCAGCCAGTTTGCTACTTAATCCCATACAAGGTGGCCAAGCGTGCTGTCGAAGCTGAAAGTTTTTAAAAACTTTGTTGCCAGTCGGTTTTGGTTGTGGTGGATTCAGCGAACATCCTCTGTACAGCTCTTTCGGCTCTATTTTGGGCCTCGTCAGCAGAAGCGTAGCTCGAGAATCCCACCACAAACCAAACCGACCTGTCCGAGTTATTCGCAGTTGCCTTGTGATAGTAATGAAAAGTCTTAAGTTGCGACATCTTCCAATCGTTTTTTGACCTAACATTGTATGAGGATTGACAAATTGCAGCCAATTTGCTACTTAATAAGTCATCCCATACAAGGCGATGAAGCGTCCTGTCAAAGCATATAGAAAGTTTTTAAAAATTTTGTTGCCAGTCGCTTTTGGTTGTAGTGGATTCAGCGAGCATCCTCTGTACAGTTGTTTGGGACCTATTTGGGGCCCCGTCAGCAGAAGCGTAGCTCGAGAATTCCACCAACAAAACCGACCTGTCCAAGTTATTCGCAATTGCCTTGTGATAGTAATGAATAGTCTTAAGTTGCGACATCTTCCAATCGTTTTTCGACCTAACATTGTATGAGGATTGACAAATTGCAGCCAGTTTGCTACTTAATAAGTCATCCAGTACAAGGCGGCCAAGAGTGATGTCAAAGCAAATTGAAAGTTTTGTTGCTGGTCGGTTTTGATTGTAGTGGGTCCAGCTGTTTCGATCCTATTTGGAGCCTCGTCAGTAGAAGCGTAGCTCGAGAATTCCACCACAAATCAAACCGACCTGTCCGAGTTATTCGCAATTGCCTTGTGATGGTAATGAAAAGTCTTAAGTTGCGACATCTTGCAATCGCTTTTTGACCTAACATTGTATGAGGATTGACAAATTGCAATTTCCTGTAATACCTACATGATTTTCATATTTCCTTAGAGTTTCTATATTAATTACGTATTGGTAATTCCCATATCATCTAAGTAATACCCACTATTACTTAATTTCTTGAATATGTTCACCAAAATTGCGAATAACTGGGATAGGTCGGTTTGGTTTGTGGTGGCATTCTCGAGCTACGCTTCTGCTGACGAGGCCCCAAATAGGGCCGAAACAGCTGTACAGAGGATGCTCGCTGAATCCACTACAATCAAAACCGACTAACAACAAAATTTATAAATTTAAAGTTACTAATTCTTGCATTACGATCACTGTAGTACCCACGTAGTACATAACAACTAGAGCTTTCCTGTATTACCACCAATAACACGACCTAAATCAGATCTGCTTTTTTTTAACGGTTTTGACTTATCATTATTTTATTATAAAGTTGTTATTATACAATGCCATTAAAAATATATGACTACTAACGGATTTAATTTCAATCCAATTTGATTTATCTACATTTGAATGGTTGTATTGATTGGTAAAAGGACTTTGAAAGTGCCAAAGTATTTCAGAATAAAATAAATGTTCCAACAGTCCATGATATTGACCCTAGACTTTAATGACGTTAGGTACCACATATACATATGCGTATGCAAAAGACGTAACGTATATAAATAGCGATGTAAAAATTTGCGAGGCTGCAAATTGCGCTTGATTGGTTAAACGCTTGGTCGCTCTACCAAAAATTTCGTTTAAATACAGCAAAGACGAAATTCCCGTTCGTAAACACACACCATGTGTAAACCTTTTTTTTTTTTGTTTGATGTCGCTGCTTAAACCATCACGCATGGTCGTTCGTTCATGTGGAACAAAATCCCGGGTTCTTTTTTTTTGGGTCTGCGGCACGGAAGCCGACGTGAAGTCGGTTAGCCCGCATCCACTTTTATTTTCATGAACGCATGTGGCCCCTAACACGTTTCATTCATGACATTTCGTTTTACGACATTATGTGAAAACGTTGTCGAAAATTCATTATTCAATTCCTAGACGTGACTATGGATTTTTCCCATCAGGGAGGGTGCATAATAGTCCCTAGCGGCGATGACGTTGGCAACTGCACCCTCAAAATTAAAGTCGTACTTAGAACTTGATCAAAACTTCAATTCCATACGACGTTTCAAATAGAGAGAATAATATATACGAGAATTATTTAGAGTACTTAATTAAAAGTATTTGTTTATTGTTTATTTATTTTTAATAAGTACGTATAGCACAACAAAGCAGCACAAGATTATACAGGCTGTTTTAGGCCACCCATTTCTTGTACAATCAAATTTTAAATCGCGATCTACTTATTATAGTGATCATAAGGTAAGACTTATAGAGGGAGACATTACTTTTGATTCTTGGTGTACATATCATAGATTTTCTCGCTTTCTGCTCGGCATCAGTAAGAGAGCGATTAGTGTACAGGTGCCCGTAATTATAAATCATATTGTAAATAATTTATTTATTTTGTTTGTTTTTTCTGCTACGTTAAGCAATAGTAATGAAAATAAATTCCCTCTTGTCCTGATAAAATATATTTGGTTACATCAGAAGTACTTATAACACTGATAAAATTCATGGATTAATCCCTGAAAGTATTTATTGAATTATTAAGAATTTTCGCGTCTATTTCATATTAAATTTATGGAATCTAAAGCCGTGGCTAAACAGCCGATAAGATACGGTTATGCGTATGCAAAAATATACATATTGTATGTATTTCTCCAACTGTCGAGTGTAATGAAAATAAAAATAAAAAACACAGCAGGCACAGCTATTTTACAAGACTATAAAATGCACAGCTGTTTCGCAAAATTAAATTCAAATCACAAAGAAGAATTTTTGTTTTTTTTTTGTAAACTTTTAAATACAACAACTACTAGGCCTAATTCTAATACAATACAATTTTTTTTCAATCGCCCTGTTTGTTGATTAGTTTGGTGGCATGTTTGATGAGATATATGATCATTTGACAAACGTTTTACAGATAAATTAAATTTAGTTAAATTCGGGCAGGTGTAAACTGTTCCCGCGTGATATAACACGATCAAATTTACGAATCGGAAAGACCAGATTGCTGTTGTTGGTTGGTCGCTGAAATGAATGACTGTCTGGCCGGTGCAAAAACAGCTGAAACGCAAACAGGTTTTACTGATTCATAAAGCTAATGACACTGATACGTGCTTATTTGCGTGAAAAAGTACTTATATAATTAAGAAACCTTCGAGGATTTATAATCTATCGCCATAAAGGTGCGTTTACACTTGCGAATTCGATCAAGTGTAAACGGTGCCTAAATTAAAATTACTATTGCGTTTTACGTAATTAATCAAAAATTACAAAAAGAAATCTAAATTACATGTTCTGTGCGGTAATTATTTCATAATTTCTCGTTTAATTAATTATCCGGTGCAATTATTTCAAATTTATAACTGTATAACTTTCTGCAAGGTTGAAATGCATATCTAATTCGCTCGCAAAAAAAGAAACTCACGAAGCTATTTTAAACAATAAATACTGTATTAGAAATTTCTTCTTTTGTTATCATTTATAATTTAACATATCATAGCCCATGCCGTTATATCATGGTGTTGGAAACGTTTATGATTCACGGCGCGAGAGGATAAGAAACACCTGGTTTTATAACATTTGGAATGTAAAGTTGAATTTTTGTTATTGTTGTCAAACACGTATGGATATAAAATAATTTTGCACAACGGCATCCTCAACGAGCGAAATGGAAAAAAAATTGTTTACTAAATATCAGATGTTCGCGTGATTATATCATCACTATGTAACTGGATGATGCTAATAAATATTATAGCGAAACCAGACATTTACTAAACAATTTTTTTTAATTAGAAATAAAAAGTGTAACCACATTGGAATGAATGTACCTACTTATCTATATTGTTACGATTTTGGTATTCAAAATAATTATTTGAAATTAGAAACAATCGTTTACAGAGGCCATTTTTAAACTATCCTATTTCTTGTATGTACAAGTGCAGATATGGTTTGGAGGTAAATAGAACACGTTCTATTTTCTCAGATGGTTTTTGATTTTTGGTACAATTTGTGATAACGTACGTAACAAAAGTTTTGGCAATCGTATTATTTTTTCCTATTATAAAGTAAAGCAGTCAACTTACCATTGGATATGGAGAATCTGTCAAGTTTCCTCTATAGTTTGACAATACATTTGTGTTCACAAATTTCTTACAAGCTAGAATTGCGGAAAGGTATTTACTATTTGGTTGGCCAAATGCCCAAACGTCGCCAATTATAGAAATCAAAATATTTCTAAGACGATAATTTATCGAATCATTAGGGAATATGAGGAGGTTTGACGTACATGAATCTTCCCTCGAGTTTTGAATCATCCAAGGCTTCAGAACTTGATCGAATCTGCAAAAAAATGGACGATGAGTTTCAACGAGAAGATTAGGCCGAAGATTTCACGTATCTCATAACAATCAAGAGGGAAGTTAACAGAAATCATTTGAAATTTTGAAAGCGACAAAAGTGAACAAAATACACGGCTGCTCAGTTAGAGAGGATCCCAAGGTGCTGCAGACATTTAAGACGAATACATTTCAGAGACAGAAGAAAAAGCAGAGTTTTATGACATACTAGAAAAACCAGAGCTTACGATGTCAAAGTAGGAGATGCGAACGCAAAAATAGGAACGGAAGAACGATATTACCCAATTATAGGCAGAGAAAGTAAGCATGTAAAGTCAAACCAGAACGGGGAAAAACTATTGAACTCGCAACGCGAAATCAACTAGTGATAAAAAGTACCTATTTTAAACGCAAAGAAATTTACAAAGGAACATGAACATCACCGGACGGGAACATAATTAGCCAGATAGACCACGTACTAGTTGAGGAAAAACACAACGAACTAATTAAAAACGTGAAAAATTGCAGAGCGGCAGAGGAAAATTCAGACCACCTTTTGGTAAGAGTAGAAAAAACCAAAAATTGGAAGGAAGAGTAGATCAAGGATCAAGGAAAATAGAACAAAACTTCGACATACAGAAATTAGTAGTAAAAGAAAACATACTACGATACATTAAGGGAATAGAACAAGCGCCAGAAGCCGAATACGAAACTCATAATTCGATAGAACTGGCAAGCACTTCACAACAATTACGAAGGTGGCGCAAGAAGTCTTGGGAAGGGAAAGGAAAACCAAGAAGAAGAACAGCTGGTTTGATGAGGAATGCTATCAGGCTTAAGAGAGGTCCAGAGAGGCAAGAGCAAGATACACGACAGACGAAACCCAGGCAGGTAAAATATTACAAAGAACGACAAAGGAAATATAAAGGACGACAGAAGATGGAAGAACAAATAAGCAAAATAGAACAGAGAAACGCAGAACTTTTTCCAAAATATTAAAGCAGAAAAAAGGGGCTCCACACAAAAAGCTTGGTATTGCAGCGACAAAGATGGGAACCTTATAAGAGACGGCGAAGGAAAAATTAAGCTACTTCGAGGAGCTGCTGATCACAAAGGAGGTAAACATAAACCCAACGATAGCCAGCGAAGAAGAGGGCGAAATAGAACAAGAAGAAGGACTGAGCCAACACAAGAAGAAATAGATGAGATAATAAATAACTTGAAGAACAATAAAAACCCTGGAGACAACAATATACCGGCGGAGTTAATAAAGTATGGCCGGGAGAAGATGAGACAGGAAGTGTTTAAACTCATACTAACATGCTGGAGAGAAAAGAAAATACCATCAGATGGGAGGAAAGCAGTTCTATGCCCTATACACAAAAAAGGAGACACCTCCAAATGCGAAAATTACCGAGGAATAGCGCTGCTGGACGTGGTGTACAAGATAAAGGCAACATGGCTAAACCAGAAACTGAAGTGTGAGATGGAAGGCATCGTGGGCGAATACCAGGCAGGATTTAGGCAGAACCGATCAACGACAGATCAGATATTTACTCTGAAAGAACTACAGGCCGCCCATTACGAAAAATGAATCGACATGCACACGCTCTTCGTAGACTTTAAGCAAGCTTATGATTCGATCAACAGGAAGGAACTACTGACAGCAATGAAGGAAGCGTAACTAAGAGGTTAGTAAGGGTAGTAGAAGCCACCTTAGAGGCAGGGTCTGAGTAAATCGACAAAAACTGAGTGGTTCGAGGTGAAGACTAGATTAAGACAGGGCAACCCCTTATCTACAACATTGTTTAATATACCAATGGAGACAGTAATGAAAAGAGGAAACTTAAATAGATCGAGCCGAATCTATGATAGACGACATCAGTGCAGCGACAAGGAGCGACCTGAAAGCAGTGACGAAACTCTACTGGCAGAAGCAGGAAAGATAGGGTTGGAAGTAAATGACAAAAAAACAAAATACATGTGGATGAACGCAAGGAGCAAGCCAAGAGGACAACTAGAAATAACAACGGGGCAAGGCTGCGATTACAAATTCAAAGGAGTAAGCAGCTTTAGCTACCTGTGTGTGCAAATAACCGGAAACAACGATATGAAGCAAGAAATAAAGGAAAGGCTTAATAAAGGAAATAAAACGGTAGGAGCGCTCAACAATCTACTAGCGAAAAAGGAACTATCAAGGGAACTGGAAACACGAATATATGAAACAGTGATATTCTGTACGGATCGGAAACGTGGACCCTGACGAAGCGAGACGAGCAAACCCTACAAATACGGGAACGTAAGCTGCTGAGAAGAATATATGGAGGAAGGATAGTCACTGGAGAAGGAGAACGAATAAAGAATTGGAAGAAATTCTCAGACAGCCAAACATAACAACACAAATAAAAATAAATCGAATAAGATGGTTAGGACATATAGAAAGACTACCAAAGATTATAATTAAGAGGAGACACGGAGGCAAGAAAAAAAAACAGGAAGACCGAAAAGCAGATGGCTAGATGAGGTTGAAAGGGACCTGAAACCAATCGGATTAAATAGAGGGAAAGCTAAGGTACGGGACAGGAAAGAATGGCGCAAAGTCGTCACACAAGCCAATGGCCTACAAGGTCTGTAGTGCAAAATTCATTCATTCATTCAACATTGAGGACGTTCTTAATGATGTAACGCATAAGAAAAAAGCGAAATTCGAAGACAAGATACTAGTGAAGTGCGCCATTTCGGAAGCTGATACGAGGGTCAAGCTGAATGTTTTCTAAGATTTTATTTTAAATGTGCTGGAAATAATTCATTTCAGCAATGATACACTTGACCATTCTTTCTTTCCACTGTTCAAAAGCTCCCAACCAATCATCTTTCAGAATAACCTTCAAAATAGCATCTGACGGAAACTTTCTTCTTCTGACGGAAACTTTCTACCCTGCAAATTCTTTTTAAGCCCAAAAAATGAGGTGAATACGGCGGATGTTGTATTTTTTCAGCCAAAAACTGGAGAGTTAACGCTGTCGTATGGGACGATGCATTATCATGGGCAGCATCATTCCCTTGTCTAGAACTCTACTGAACACTTCAGGTAAAAATTTTTCAGTGTACCATTTAGCTGTCCATCTAGCTTAATTGCTTTTACTAGGCCCGTACTTCTGAAGAATACCGCATACATAACTTTTTTCAACGCTCGCTGCTTCTTGATCGTTGTTGGAGTTTCCTCCTCTTCGTGAATCCATACACAACTCTCTTGGCGTGTAGGTACGTCGAAAAAGGGAATGTAAGTTTCGTCACCTGTCACTATTTTGGAAAAAAATTGGTGTCTGCCATTATCTAAGAAATTTAAAGTTTCATGGCAAATTCTTACATACAAAACGACTAACCACTTATTTTAAATGCAGGTGAACGTGTGTGATTGTTCTAACAGTTGAGGATCCAATTTTGAGTTGATGCTTTGTTGTCGTCTTCAATTAACTTTAGCTTCAACAAGTAAACTTCAAATGACAGATCAAGAGCTGCTCTAAATAACACTATATGTTTTGCTTTTCACGACCTACTAGATTTTCTTATTCTCAATAAATTCAGCTTTGTCCTCGTATTTCAAGACCTTATGCTGGGCGAGTTAGAGGTGATGCTGTAAATGGAGACATTTATATTAGAAGATGTCTCCCTAAATTGATAAATTTCATTCAAACACATCATGTTCATGATAATATTATGTTGGCATCGTGCCATTTGCAAGAATAATCCAAGATTGGTTAAGGCAGCATAATATCCCATGAGTACCTAGAGAGGATAACCCTCCGAATGTTCCCCAAAACAGAAGAGTTTTGGGCTCTACTCAGTAGAAAATTTTATGACGGTGGTTGGGAAGCCCAAAATGAAGAAGAACTCCGACGAAAAATCTACCAAAAGATTCGAGAGCTTAACCCACTTACCATTCAAAGGCATTAAATTGCGAACCATTGAAACCCATGGCGCTTTAGCTGCTATGTAATACATTATAAGAGCTCTCTTAAGTATAAATTTAAATAAAACAATTGCAATGTGTATTATTAGATTTGAAAAAATTTCCGACAACTTTTGTTACGTTAAAATTTAATAACTTTGTTGCTTTGACAGCACGCTTGGCCGCCTTATATGAGATGACTTATTAGATAGCAAACTGGCTGCAATTTGTCAACCACATACAATGTTAGGTCAAAAAGCGATTGCAAGATGTCGCGCCTTCATTTAAATTTAAATTATTCGATAAATCTTGTGCAATGGTAAAACGGCCTTATAAACTAACTATTTATATGGTTAATCTTTCTTTATTCATGATCTTTACTTTTCCTTTTCAATTTTCTAAGAGAATTTCAATGATTTTCTTAGGCACACTAACAATTTTTAAAGCTACCTAATCCAATCGAATGTTAAACCTTTATTCATTTTGATAAATATTAAATAATTCAGAAAAAAAATTATCAAGTAATATAAAATGAAAATGAAAATTGATTATCGTTTGATATAACTGTTGACACTAGAGCAAAGTGAAACTATTATCAATTCGTAGTATTTTAAAAGATTTTTCGGCGTAAAATGTTCGTCTTTGATTTGGTTTAATTTAGTAAAGGAAACGCGTATAATAAACAGCCATAGTTTAACGTTAACTAGCAACGCGTTTTTTCACTTTTTTACATACACTTGAGGATGTATGTATCAGCGCTTGACGCCTCACTTCCGCTATAATGGCGTCGGTACACGCATAGTAAATTACGACCAGCGTACATACAAGGATCAAAGCAAAAAATGCAAAGCGTTTTATCAGTTTGTTTTGATTGTTTTTCGTCATTTGTACCATCATTTACAAGCCGGATCGTTCCCAGCTCCAAAATTTATTAATTAAATCGATAAGTCGCGTACCGTCGTTTCCGAAAAAAAAAACCTCAAACAGAATACCTAATGAATTTTATGTAAATAAGGTTGTGAAAAAATATAGACATAAACGCATACGTACACACATCGTTCCGTTTAAATTAACGTGTATGGGCGACGCAACACTTGACGTTCACTTCATCTCGTCAACGATCACAACGTTCGTAATAGAACAAAGTCGGATGTGGTTTTCCCTGCGAATTATCGCGCAGAATTTGTCGTTTTAGTTTTAGTTATAGTTAGTGTGTTCCAAACAGAGTGTTCAACAATGAAATCAGCGCAAGAGAAAAAGATCACCAAGAAATACCTGGATTTTTTTCGTTCCTCTGAAGGTAAACGCGAGACGTATCGTTTATCATTTAACAGCGCCGTCTTTCTTTCAACGCGCATTCAGAAATGTTTATTTTGTTTCGGTGATACGAGACATGTTGAACCGCGCTGGCTAAAAATATTTTGCGAATTTTCGCTAGTTCTCTCGAAAGACAAAAATTCTTCTTTGCAAAACGCTTACACTTCGCTAACAAATCCAATATTTATATTTGCCCGTTTGCTAGAGTAAATACGAATAATTTGTACTGTTCACACCTCTGTACGTTTGGAAATATTTACGAATAGTAGCTACAAGAATTACAGGATTTATTTAAATAAAACGTCATTATTTAATACCCTCTTCATGCTGTTGGAAAATTACATTAATGGTTTAAAAATTTCTGCACCGTTGTTTTATGGAAAGCACTATACCGTATGATACATAAACTCTGTGTAATTGGTAAGACGAGGGAGGGTACCTGAGGGTACCTCACAGCTGGTTGTTGCAGTCTCCAATGGATTTCTTTGTTTGCCTTGAGACAAATGAAATATCCTGTATTATGTTTTCATGAAAGTCCTGAAGTGTGTCTAATTGATTGCTAAAAAAAAACGCAAATAAACGCCGGCGCCGGTTCTGCCCTTCATTTACGAGTCGTCCCCAAAACAACCAAGTAAAACAGGACACGTCAACGGAAACATCCTCTTTCCTAAGCCAGAATTCCGCGAATATCCCATCTCGGTCGTAAATGTTCGTTAACCGGCGCAGGTCTGATTTTATATCTTCGTTTTCGCCGACAACAAACTCGGCAACCACAGTGTCGAATGGCTCGGGGGTGTTTACACAAAACGAAAGAAAGTCAATCTTGTTTCTATTATTATCACGCAAACAATTTCACCGAACGAATTAACGATAAAATGCCTCGTTTTTTATATACAGCGTGTTCCTCACAGTTGCAACAGTCCAAACAATTATTTGTGCACGAAATTTAATAAATTCAAATATTTTTTCGGCCTTTGTAACAAATTTCAAAACAAAAGTAGAACCAATAAAAACGAAGCATTCTAGGCCTTATGTTTACAGGAACTTTTTTACTTAAAGACGTAGATAACCCAGAACTTTTTTTCAACTTTTTTTCCAAAATATTACAAAGGGGGTACCCTTGGAAATTTTGACGATTTTCTCAATTTGGTCGCAGAACTTCGAATCTCCGGAGACTTTTTTTCCAAAATATTACAACTTTTTTTTTCAACTTTTTAACTAACTAACTAACTTTTTAACTTTTAACTAAGAAAATACCTCTTCAATTTTCTTGGTTTAAACTCTACATAGGATAAACGAGGTATTCATTAATTAAACAAGGGATTGTGAATGAAATTACGCAACAAATCGTATTAATCATTTATTGCCTGCATTGGTGAAAGCATTAAGGATTTTATTTTCTACAATGCCTTTTGTCTTAGGAAGCTTTCACTTGCTTGTTTTACAACACGAGCGATTTGCAGTTGCAGTCTTTGTTTGTCCGTGATCAACAATTTTGTTTGTTTATTATGCAATCAAAAGTGACTTTTAAAAATATACAATTCTTCGTAGACTCTTTGCGGAATTCTTAACTTTCGAGTGACATTGAAGTTATTTATCGCCTTTTGTTTTCGACATGTCTCAAACCCATCCCTATTATTTTCCTCGAATAACCCCTCGCAATATCGACTTTATTTTATTGAGCGTGAAAAAGTGGAGGCGACGGTGCGTAATGTTAGCTTTGAACAGTCAGGAAGACACCTGTGTTTCGATCTGGCTTATTTTTATCTTCTTTCTGGCGTGGAATAACATAAATTGGGTTTGAAGTAATCGGAAACGAGATGGATTTTTTTCTTGCCACGTCTAAAAAAATAATAAATCGTAATAAGTAGTAAGTGTAGGGGAGCGTAGGATAATGAAAGAGCAATAAGAGCCCAGCCTGGTTTAGGTATGACTAACAAACGAAAAAATTGAAATTTGGTAGAGCAGTATCCCTTTTCGCCGCCCAGGATGCATGGAATATCCATTTACGGGACATTTTTAAAATTCTTAATTGGAGTGAGCCATGACTTTTTAATTTAGTTGGCAATATTGAATGAGTGACATTTAATGAAAGGATCAAAACGTCAAAAATAAATTTTGAGGTTAATAAATTTTATTTGAAAAAGGGAGAGAATTTTAGAATTGAAAAAATTAAATACCACTGGACTAGCTCACAGTCTGACTACCACCTTTTTCATGCTTTCGAAAGCATTTTCCAAACATTGTGGCGTAATTAAATTGCAAGTATTCACAATTGCACGTGTGAGTTCATGGAGATTTTGTGGGTCCATGTGAAATCCATGATTGTTAAATCTGGAGATCTCGTTGGAAAATCAACTAAGCGATCATCATAAAATTCTCGCAGATATGTAACAATTTCACGTGCTTTATGAGGTGTTGCATTATCCTGTTGGAAAAAAAGCCATACTGGATCTCATCATCATGCAGACTATTGACAAAAGGCTGAAGCAATTCCTCACGAAATCTTTGAGCATTTATTATTCCATCAAAAAATATTGGACCAAATATACACCCATCCAAACTCCATTTTTTCAGGATGAAGCGAATGTTGAATAAATTCTTCAGGCTTTTCACTTGACCAAATCCATATGTTTTGCTTGTTAACGTATCCTGACATTGAAACCATGCTTCATCAGAAAAAATGTCAGCTTCAATGCTTCGTTGTTGTTCAAGTTGTCTTCAAACCAGTGGCAATAGTTCAGTCGTCTAGGAATGTCTACTGGTAAAAGTTCTTGAACAACAGTTATTTTATAGGGGAATAAATTTAAATGTTTCTTTAAAACTTTGTGGCAAGCTGAGTAAGATAAATTTGTTCCTTGGGCCAATCTTGCAATAGACTTTTTAGGATCTAGCTGCGTTCAAACCCGAACGTCTTCTCCTACATCGGGAGTTCTCTTCCCAGGAGGACCACTTCCTAGTTTACGAGCAACATTACCTCTGATTCGGAATGCAGAAACTGTTTGGTATATTTGTGCAGCAAGGTCATTGTAATTTGCATGAAATTTTGCTCTAAAATCTTCGATGCAAGCCGCAATAGATTTTGGATTGGATTCTGGATTGATGAGGGGGGTGAATAAGAATTCACGTGAACTTAGGCTACAATTGGGCCCATTGTACTACCTCCAATGTTCTTCGAGCCATCCCACCCTTTCGATGAAGCCAAGAACGTCCGACAGAGGGGCACTGCGAATTTCAGCCATGTCAGGCCAGAACTCCCCTAACATGGGACCTCTGATCGAGACGAGTGCAGGGCAATCACAGACGATATGCTCATCTATTTCTTCCACTAAGTTACAACCTCTACAAATTGGGCTGTCTGTTATGTTTGTTTAGTTTGCAATGCCCTGAAAGTATTCCTATTAGTAGGTGCAGTCTTCTTCTAGGTAGTAGCATACAAAATCGTGTCAGTTTGAGCGAGGGGGCCGTTGTAGCCTTTTTCGCTTGGTGACACTTGTCTAGATTTACCCATCTGTCGATATGTCGGTCCTGGGCTCTTTGTTTCAATAAGGCATTAAACAGACTTAATGACGGTGCTATGGCCGATTCGGGGCCCCAAAAGGGCCGCCCCGAGCCCTGTCTAGCCAGTTTGTCTGCCTGCTCGTTGCCAAATGTTCCAGCTAGTTGCAGGGTGTTGTACTTGGCCACTTATTCTAGTGTACCGTGACATTGGAGTGTTATTCCTAAGGATATTTTGTTGCTGTTTAGAGCCAAGAGGGCTGCCGCCCAACTATCGCTAGCTATCCTGACGATTTTATCCTGAACACCCCGATCCAGAATTGAAGGGTTTGGTGCAAAAACCGGCCAGCTCCATTTTTCTTTGAAAATCACTTTTTAGTTGGATTTCATTCTCGCGTCGCATCGTTTGGAATTGAAAGCGAACAGCTCCACGGTTTCTTATACGAAATATTTGAAACCAAATTTTCTAGTTTATTGAGTTTCCTTACTTTGAATAACAGTTTTTTGTTGCTACTGAAAAATTAAAAAAAAATGGAGCTGACCGGGTTTTGCACCAAACCCTTCAATTGCTCTTGCACCTTCTATAATGGCAATTAACTCTGCTTGAAAAAAACAGTTGTCAGTTGGCCAAATGCTAAGCTCATGTGAAAGTCCAGGTCGTCGGAGAAAATTCCTGTGCCTGTGCCTGTTCCTTCCAGAGTCTTAGATCCATCAGTGAAGATGGATATATCGGGTTTGGGTGCATCTTCATCGTTCAAGAAAACGTTGAAGTGCTTCTTGAATATATATATATATGTAGGTGCGAGGGAGTTGACCACCGCCCCAAAAAGAGGAGTTTCTTGTAGAGCCTCCTCCAGGATGAGGTGGTGTCTACCTCTGAGACCGCTGCAGTAGAATATTTCCATTCACCATTTTTTCGGCATTTTTAAAATAGCTTTCGACAAGAAAAACTTTTTGTTCTCCAAAGAGAACATTTTTAAAAATAAAATTGAGAAAATTTGACAATTTGATGAGTTAATTCAAAATTTAAGTTGTCTTGTGTCAGGAAAGCCAACAACCTTTGAAAAGTCATGACTTACTCCAATTAAGAATTTTAAAAATGACCCAGTGGTAATGCGTAGTAATTGCAGTGAGCACATGTTGTAAATCAAGACTTGTGTTGTTCTATTTTTCGTAGAAAAAATAAGTAGTCAGATACTATTTTTTGGACAACGTTTAGATTTCATATTACTGCGTTGTTAATAATATTTTATGTTTCTTGTGTATCTATCTAATTTTCATTCTTAAAATATTAATGCCATCTGGTGTAATGAGAGCCTTATTATCCCTGATATTACAAAAGTATGGTTTCTTGTTGAGGATGCCGAAAACTCGTAAAAGAACTAAGTAAGCTAGTTTGGATATGTGATTTTTGCACCTAATATTTCAACAAACATGTCAAAGTACTATTTTCGTATTTTTCGCAGTATTACATTTTATGTCGTGTTATGAAAAAACAGTTGGTTTGCCTTCTTTCATGGTTCTCATTACCCCCAACACGTGGGCAATAAGAGCCAACTCCATTTTGATTTTAAATGAATATATTATAATTTCTGTTAACGACAGGAATGATACAGTTAATAGTTTTATGTTATTCGAAACAGTTCTACTAGTATCTGACAACTTATTGTTGAGAGAATACACTGTATATGATTTTTACTTAAGTAGCTCTCATTCCCCCCATCTTCCCTAATACGAAATTGATGATGAGAGTGCAACCAGTGTAAGGCGAGTTTCTGGCACTAGCAGTTGAAAGATGTTATCAAAGACGTTTCTCTGATGGGTAAGATAAGATTAGGGAATTTTCGAACGAACACTTTCTTGCCTGCACTCAAATTTAATTTATAATCAATAGGTCCGTTCCAACATCACTTTCTGACGGTTTTGAAACTGCACTCATCAAAGATTTACACTTGATAATGTTGTCAAAACCTATCATTTCAAAAAAAAAAAATTGTTGCAATTGCAGTAGATCCCTCGAGCATCCTTTGTACAGTTGTTTCTGCCCTATTTGGGGCCTCGTCAGCAGAAGCGTAGTTGTGTCAAAAGTGATCGTATCGATTCAATCATTATTTCGGTGGGCAACTGATTGTAACGGTTTCGAAGTGGTCAGAAAGTGATGTTGGAACAGACCTCATCAATCGTAAAGGAAAAGGATAGTTGTGGATTATTTAAGAAGTACACCGAGCGTTAAAACTAACGTCACCCCGATAAAATGTTAGTATTTGTAGGGGTGATTCTGTTTATACGAGGAATTGCTTGATTTTGTTTTGAAACCAAGAGAGTGAAACAAAATAACGTAACTCTGTAAATATTTTCGCCGAATTGAGGTCAAAGCACTGTAAAATCAAATTTAATTAAAATGAAGTGTTTTCCTTGGGGAAAACGGAAGAAGGCGTAATTTAGGACGTGCGGCATAATAATAACGAGTTAATTAATTTTTTACGTTCGCGTAGCGTCGTACTCGAGACGGAGTATCGGTTTAATTCCAGGAAGGGTGTTTAATTCCTGGCGTATTAATTTTTGAAAGGGAAGTTATTGATGACGTTGAGGAGGAAGAGGGAGATTTCAGACTCCCCTACTACTACGCTGCTTGTAGTACGAAAGTAGTAAATTCAAAATCGAGCGCGTGTTGGATGATGTTGTTGTTGCCGAGGAAACAGTGCGTGGTCGCGTTGAATTAAGAAGACTTGGTAGTGGAATGTTTTTAGTTCTGGTGTTGTATGAAAGTGTATTTTTGCCCTCGAGGAGTTAGGTGTGACTTTAGCTTGTAGGGGTGTCTGATCGTCTGGTAGCTCGGTGGGTGTGCGCAGGCGCCATTCTTCCTGTTCTGGTCGTCGTCCCTCGCCTCAGCCCAACTTATCCGTGGGGCCGATTCACAATACCTTGCCAAGAGCACGGTGAGGCCTAAGTCGTAAACGTTGATGATAGAGAATCAACACACTTTAGATTATATTTAGATCCCACGTGCATTGGACTTATGTGTTTTATTTATACGTGAGTTTCCGTTCGCCGTCGGTGAAAGTTTGTTTATAGTAAATAATTGACTATTTATTGTTCGTTTATAATGTAAGTTACCTAGTGCGCAGCATCCTCAGGAGATGTTCCAGTGCATCATTCAACAAAGAAACGGGTGGATTCATCCTCACAATACCGAAACCAAAGACGTGTTCCCAGGTTAGTGTCCGAATCTCATACAGGCTGGCAGTCGCCCTTTTGCCTTTCCCAGAGTTCAAACCAACCGGTCTCATCGATTTTTCGACTTTAAATCATCAAAACTTGCGAAAAAATAAAGCAGCTGTGAAGAAGACACTTTCTTAATCGCCAGAGAACCCAAGCGACTCGCCGTTATCATCCGCAACCAGGAGCACCAGCATCCGGTGAAACAACCGGAATACAATAATCATGCCGTTAATTAACGCGCGTTTACAAATCTTCCTGTCGCCCTCGACTTTACCAGTCATTACTTGTTGATAAATTCGACACGTTGCTGTACATGTCCCGCGAGATAATTTACAGAAAAAAAAAAATAACAACAATAACATCCATTCATCCGCAGGCTACTTAAGACGGTCGCATTTACTCTTCCTATTACAAACATAAACATCCTACAAACTTATCACGAAATTCTCCGATACAATTAACACCTCGACTTGCCCCCAACTTTCTGTTTATTTTATCAACCAAATCGCCAAAAACGCTATTTATTACCGCGAAATCAAATATTTACTGCGGATTATATTTATTAATTTAGTGGCGTAGATAAGAGCCCGTCATTCGGAACAATGAATCGCCTCTTTATTCCCGATCAAATCGATAAAAAGGGCAAACGTCTTACAAACAAAACACGTATTAAACTATGACTCACTGCTCTAAGTTTGGAGGCTCACCCCGAGATTTTGCAGCATTCATGTTTGTTCAAAGTCAACAAATGAACGAGACTTTAAATTGAATGCGTTCACATATGTAAAATGAACAGCGAAATTTGAAAGCTGTCAATTTATTATTAGTCTTTTGTCTAAGTGTTGTTCACAGGACGAATGAAGATGATGAGAATGATGAAGAGAATGAGATGAACGCTTCACAGTTACTCAATTCTTTCAGTTGAAGTGAACCTAAAGTTGGAAATACAACCAAATTGAACAGTGTGTTTCCACCTTTAGACTTGTCAAATCTGGATGAATCATCCATTTGTACAACGAATCGAAAGAAAAGTAGAAACTCGCTCTGTTTCGTTCAATGTTCAATTCGATTCGATTCGATCACTGACAAAAATACACTGTTCAATTCGGTTGAAACGACTAAATGTTCAACCAAATTGAATCATGTACTAGCAAATAGTTGATTCGGTCGTTGTTCACTCGAGCAATTTATTATTATGGACGAATTGATTAAAACGTTCACTACATACAAATGAACAGCTCTTTCTTATTTAATACAGTTGGTACTACGCATTTGTTCGTGTCAAATTGAAAATAAATTCAAAATGAATAAAGAAACGCTGAATATACCATTAAAATAATGAACACTTGAACACATACTAGTTAAATTAGAAGTAAAGAACGTTCAATGAAAACCGTTAACAAGTAGGCTTATGTCAAATGCAAATTTCGCAAAGTCACGTCGTAACTATACGATTATTATAAACATAACCTAACTTTTTACATCCATTTAATTACGATTTTTTACAAAATGGATAATCAAATCTATTTTATTACAAATATCTCGAAGATGTGAACAAAATCTTTGACAGTTGAGGCTGTTGATAGCACTCAGTAATTCAAGGTGTCAACATACGTAATAAGCTACGACGTGCCGTCTTAAAATAAAAGCAAGTTCATAGCTTTCTTGATAACGGATTTTTTTGAACGCCGAGAATTCTGCGACACTTCTTGAAAGAACTTACAGAAGAATTACAGTACAAACTCTAAAATAAATCCGAATCACTTTGAAGTACGAACAACTATAGTACTTTAAAATTATACAGGGTGTCGTTAAATTTCGTGCATATGGCTTATCCACAGATTCCTGGGCTCAAAATAAGACGATTAAACCCCAACGTATCTGTATCCAAAAGTGGTTCGTTAAGCCAGTATTCTGCTTCAAAACTCTTTAAAATAAATAAGTGTGATGAACAGGGTTAGAACAACGCATATTTTGCAATAACTTTCTTGAGGTTAAGAAAATACAGTTATTTTCTTAACCTCAAGAAAGTTATTGCAAAATCTGCGTTGTTCTAACCCTGTTCATTATTTTCATTATTAATCACAGTTGATTAATAATGAAAATTAACTAAACTTGTGTAACTGGCAACATAGAAAGTGTTAGTAAAGAGTTTATACATGTATTTCGGCCTTATTGGGCCTCATCAGAACTCTGTACCTTAAAAAAATTTGGTTTAAAGAAAACTTATCCCTTTTTTTTTCTAATGTTAGCCCAATAAGGCCGAAATACATGTATAAACTCTTTCCTAACACTTTCTATATTGCCAGTTACACAGTTTTAGTTAATTTTCATAATTTTCATCTGGCAAGAAATTTTATGATTAACAAGTTTTAAGAAAGGAGCATTCTTTAGGAAACTTCTCGTGTCTTTGTAATTATTTATGCTTCTTGGTTTAGTCATAAAATAGCAAAGTTTAAGTGTTTATTGGAAAAAGTAAGAAATACATAATGAACAAGAGGCATTTGTTTTTTTTATGTATTTCCTACTTTTTCCAGTAAGCATTTAGATTTTCCTATTTTGTGACTAAACTGTAAGAATTACCAACCATTACAAAGAGACGAAAAAGTTCCCTAATGAATGCTCCTTTCTCAAAACTTATTAATTATAGTTATTTTCTTAACCTCGAAAGAGTTATTGCAAAATCTGTGTTGTAGTAACTCTGTTTTTCCTACTAGCTGTTCAATTTATATTATTAAAACCATCTTGCTTTCCTGTGGGTGTTATCTAATTTGGTTTAAGTGTTCTTTTGTTATTAAAAAATTATTATTTTCTCAAGAAATTTGAAGCAGAATGCTGGGCTTAACGAAGTACTTTTGGATATAGATAAGTTGGGTTAGAACGTCTTATTTTGAGGCCAGGAATCTGTGAATTCCACGTAATTTGGCGATACCCTGTACAGTTTGTCTTGTTTCATTACGACTTCAAGTCATCCTACTCATACCAAGTTGAACTGTTAACTAAAATAGACTTTTATTTTCGTTAGAACGAAATTTCGTACCAAAAAGAAAACCGTTTCGCTCTCGAAATCAAATTAAAAGTAAGAGTGAACTCAGTTCAGTATCAATACTTGAATTGAAAACGTAATCACTGAGTGAGTTCAGATCTAGAATAAACAGGACAAACTTGAACAATCCAGAAAAATGAACAAACATGGACCGATCAAAATCACAAAGTGAAAGAAACGGCGCCGTTCAGAAATGTTATTCTAAATTAAATAATTGAAGTTGAATAAAAAAGGGGAAGAGTTGGATAAATTAAAAATGATCTGAGTGAATCGTTCACTATAAAATGAACGGGGAATTATCTGTCAATTTTTGAGTCCCTTTAAAGTCTGTTAAAGCGATTCAGTATTAGTTTGTAAGAGGAAATGCAAAACCACTTAAATTTACTTCCAATCCAAATCTGTGTAGAATAAAGAGTGACAGTTCACATAAAGAGAGAATAGAATGATTTTTAAAATAAATACATAATTGAGTTTGCATTTCACTTCGCCTAAATCTCAAATCAATAGATAAAATAGAAGCATAACTAAAAAGTTAAATTTGAAGTGAAAGTAAAAATAGTCTCGGATATGAACAAGCTAATACATTTAAACAAAATGGTTATTGTGTTGTGTGGTTCGCTTAACTCCCAGACAGTTGGCAATTGTTGTTCCTCATCAAGTATTATTATTCTACGTACTACTTAATCAACTGTAATAGTACATAACATAAGTGTCTATTTATTGTTTAAGAGTAGAATTAACCCCTCGTCTTTGGCGGCGAGATTTATTTTTATAACACCTAGAGAATCCAGTTGGGTTTCTACTGAATAAATAATTCAAATTCCGTTGTATTTTCCGTCCTCGTTTCATTTTACAATGCCAAATTGATTTAACCAAGAGGGAAAAAAAAGGTAATTTGAAATAAAAGTGTAACCTTGTGTGGTTCAAATTTCGATTCCTTTCAAATAATTTTGCATTGAGAAGAGAGGATAAACAAGATTAATAAAAACGTGTTGCATTACGAGTGTATTAACACAACATATTAAGAGTCAAGGTTTTGCGAAGTAAGGTCAATTCTAGTTATTAAACTATATTTTTGCCTTTTCCCCCTGCAAGCATATCGCATGTTTTCGCAATACGTAAAAAAAGGCGATGTTTATCTGGGGATAAAACTGGAATCCGCTAATGATTATTGCGTGTAATTTGCAAGGATTAGATGATCTAAAATGGATTAGTAACGACCTAATCATTTGATCGTTTGAACACAAAGTAAAAACCGTACTTGCTTATGACGTAACGTTCGACTATATTTAAACATATTTTTATTGGCATAGTCGTTGTCCGTCGTACGAGGAAACCAGTTTACCTGTTATCAATATATTTCTGCGATCAAAATTCCAGGGATAACGCAATGCGAAATTTCGAGGAGAAAACGGAATTTATAGAGCGTGAAAAATTGTGAAAATTAACAAGCCGTGGCAGGTGTAATTTATTTATTTTGCGTAACTGCATTGTTGTTACTCGAACGACACATCATTAATTCCACTGCAAAAATAAATTGATAGCCAATTTTAAAACAATTAGTTCGACACGAACACAAAGTTTTTTTTAATGGTTTGTTAGTTTTATTAAAGACTTTTCCTGAATCTAACACTAACTCCCAAAATTTGAAATAAATTCAGATTCAATCTTCCATGACAGTTTGTGTCATAGTGTATTTCATCAACTTCACTCATACTGTATAAATTTATATCAAATATTTTGCTTTGGAAGATGTACGTAAACTTGGGCTTTAAAGTATACGTTATCTTCGACGTGTATTTGACAGCTTGATTAAAAAAAAGTCCTGCAGGACTTGATTCATCCATCATGTATCATTTCTATTCGCGTTTTCCACTTGACACGCACACGTGAAGAACGTAGATATTTTAATATAAATTGAAATGAATCCCTTCAATATTTTTGTTCATCACATGCAAACGAGCTTTCACTCTGAAACTTTATAAGTACATGCAATTTTTTTTTCTTTCAGATATTCGCTTGCAATTAAACGAGCAATTAAGATGCCTAGATATGCGAATGGAAGCTCAGGTTGCTCTAGTTACAGAGCTACAAGATTTTTTCCGCCGTAGAGGCGAACTAGAATTAGATTACTCAAAAAACCTCGATAAACTGGCCAAAAGTTTACAACTTAGACACAAGGAACAAAAACAGAAGTAAGTAAATCCCCCCTCTGAAACTTGACCAACACAAGAAAAAATCGTGCGTGGTTCTTGCAGGCGCGAACAGTGGCCATTATTTTCAAGTTACGCCTGTTGGCAGCAACTCGTAACACA
Source organism: Serrognathus titanus (assembly GCA_039766575.1). Lineage (NCBI taxonomy): Eukaryota > Metazoa > Arthropoda > Insecta > Coleoptera > Lucanidae > Serrognathus > Serrognathus titanus. The sequence goes on along the minus strand of CM077916.1, from coordinate 3,586,610 downwards.
AACCAGAAATTTATCTCGCGACCATGTGGCCCTTTCCGAAGTTTACTCGACCCACTTAGTTTCTAGATTAGCGCAGGTTATGGAGGACGTCCAACGAATATACAAACGGGTTAGTTTTTTGGACCTTAAAAGAACATCAGAACTCATTCACGATTTTCTTTTTAGTGCCGCGAAATAGGGTACGAAACTCACGAGGAAATTCTGCGAGTGCTGCACGAGCTGCACACCACCATGAAGACATATCACAGTTATCAGGGTGAACTCAGGCAGGCCGATGCGAAACTGCGCTCAGCAGAAAATCAAAGAAATAAATTAGAACAGACTTTATCGCAGGATAAATTAGATCGGTCCAAAAAGTATAAGTTAATGGAGAAAGAAGTTATGAAGGTAAAATAATATTCACTGATGGAATGGTGAAAATTAATTTGGGCCACCACCACCACCGCCATTTTGTTTACTGTTTATACCATCAAAACGTACTTATTTTTTAGCGTAAAAATAAACACACGGACGCAAAGCTAAAGGCCCTAAAAGCTCGCAATGAATACATACTATGTTTAGAGGCGTCCAACACCACCATTCATAAATACTTCGTCGATGACCTATCGGACCTCATTGATGTAAGTGGTTTAATTCTCGTTAATTTATGTTTCAACAAAAAAAAATTATCAGTGTATGGATTTTGGTTTTCACAACTGTATATCCCGAGCATTACTAATGCACGTGTCGGCTGAGGAAGGCCGTCAAAGATCTGTGCAGAGCGGAATGGACACGCTGTCTTCGTGCATTAACTCTCTAGATTCTAGATTGGATAAACAACGGTTCCTCGAATACAATCACAGTGCTTTTATGATTCCTAAAAAACTAGAATTTCAAGGACAAAAATGCGACGATGTAAGTTGGATTTGCATAAGTGGAGGGAAGAATTCTTTTTTTTTTTTTTAATTTAGACACCCGAGCCTGAAATACAGAAAATTTTGCACCAAGAAATGGAAAGCCGTTTGAACCAACTGCAACAAAGGGTGACGAATTTGCGCGCGGAATCCGAAGAAGTTTGGAAAACTTTGGAGACGGCGGAAACTACTCTACTGGAGATGCTAAACGCAAAGGATTACGATTGCAGCCACTACTTCGGCGAAAACGCTATACCAGCAACAAAACCACCCGAAACCGTCTCAATAAAACTCAGAGCAGACAGGCAAGAGACTGAGGAATTTTATTTATCGGTAAGCCCCGGAGTCATCAACTCTTCTATATCCCATATACCACCCAGCAATTTCTTTTGCAGAAATTCCGCGAGTATTTAATCGGGTCGACTAGGATAGCCAGATTAGATGCTAAACAAGAGTATATAAGGCAAAGTCTTCTATCGGAAACGCCCGAATCAGGGAATACGTTAAAGGCCGTGTCCAAAACTCCCAGGAGGAAGAGAATCGGTCGACTGCAGATGAGCGGTCAACCAAAATTATTTGGAGGCTCTCTGGAGGAATATTTAGAAGCTACCAATCAGGAAATTCCTTTAATCATTAAATCATGTGTTCGAGTTATTAATCTATATGGTAAGTTTTTTTAATTTAAAAAATTGAAAGCGCAGAAGTCAAGTAAATGGTGGATACTCATTCTCCAAATGGAGAAAAGTTTCCGAAAAAAATCAATTTTTGTAAGAACTTGTTTTGACAGAACTGACGAAAGCAGTCTTAACTAAAATAGCCCTAGGTACACTTCTGCCAAGGCCAAACACATGCACAGTCTTTAATTAAATTAGATTTGACCTTGCAATTACTATTTCTTTTGTTTAAAAAAAAAATCAGGTTTACATCATCAAGGAATATTCCGAGTGTCTGGTTCGCAAGTGGAAATAAATAATTTCCGGGAATGGTTTGAACGTGGTGAAGATCCATTAGCGGACATGACGGATGCTTCCGACATAAACAGCGTGGCCGGAGTTTTGAAATTATATTTGCGCGAATTACGTGAACCGCTCTTTCCAATTATATATTTCGAGCAGTTTATGGAATTAGCTCGTAAGTTAGCGCGAAATTAACGCGCGCGTTCACTTACTAAATTAGAGTCTGTTTTTTTCTTTTTTTAGAACTGGAATCGAAACGCGAATTCATCGTTAGAATGAGGGAGTTGGTGTTGAGTTTACCTCGACCGGTCATGGTCGTGATGAGGTACCTTTTCGCCTTTTTGAACCAGTAAGTGTACCAGGATTTAGAATGAGAGAATTGTAATAATTGAATTCGTAGTTTATCTGAATTTTCCGACGAAAACATGATGGATCCGTATAATTTAGCGATTTGTTTCGGGCCCACTTTAGTTCCGGTTCCAGATGATAAGGACCAAGTTCAGTATCAGAACCAAGTTAACGAGCTTATCAAAAACATTATTATGTATAACGAAGAAATTTTTCCTAATGACGGAGGGTGTATTTATGAAAAGTACATTTCTCTCGAACCTGACGATCAGTAAGTTGTTTTTTTTTTTGGGAAAAAAGCAAACACCCTCTAATTATTTTATTTTTAAATAGCGATGTAGGTGACTCACCATCCGATCACGCACCGGAAGACCTAGACTCTGAGGTCTATCCTTCCGAAGACGGTAAATACTCTTCCTCAAATGAATTCGTGAATTATTTTGTAAATTTCAGATTCGGAAAGTATGGAGGCGACCGCCCAATTTGATTTCGTTGCAAGATCCGATCGTGAATTGTCCTTAAAAAAAGGCGACAGTGTGACTTTGTATTCCCAAGTTTCGAGTGATTGGTGGCGAGGTGTGGTTAATGGAAATGAAGGTTTGATTCCCGATAAATACATTTCGCTAAAGATGAAGTAATAGATTCGGTTTTGCCTTCTAGGAAGCGTGTGTAAAACTTTTGCTCGTTTTAGGGACGATGATAGGGAAAAGATTGAAAATCTACGGTCGAGTTCTTCGGAGGAGTCGATGCGAAGACGAGCGTCCAGTTCGAACGATTCGATCCTTTCAGAAAGTTCTATTTCTGCCACAAACTCTCCTTTAGTTCAGTGTGCTCCGATTACATGGACTACAGTGTCAAATATGTCCGAAGATACGACAAACAATTCGTCCTCTGTGCTAATGACTCAACCAAGAGAGGTACTAGAAACTACTGTATAGTTTGCTCGAATTCTAATTTATTTTTTCCTTTTATTGATTGATTTGCCATTGGTTTGCATTTATTGCAGTTTTCTTTCCTCCCGAAATGAAAAAATAATCAAGAAAACTCGACCAACGTTTCTTTATTATTTTTCTTTTCGTTATTTAAATGTGCTATGCTTATACTGTGCATTGCATTAAGTAACTATTTGTAAGTATTACGTTTTTTTTTTTAGATTTAATTTTTTTTTAATTCATGTGTACACAGATCTCATTCAGTTTACAAAATGGCGAACAGTTCTGAGCGACAACGTCTTTAACTTGGTAAGAAAAAGAATTGTTAAATGTTGCCTGTCTTTCATATGTATGTTCATTGTTTAAATATTTAATAAAAAGCCGTCAAAATTAAAAGTAAGATCGTGCATCTCACAATCAGTTAAAACTACTCGCATGATTGTTTTTTTTTCTGAAACTCCCTTGTAAGTAAGTCGCAATAAACTTCCATTCAAATAAATAAAATAACGTGTTAATGGAATAAAGTCGGGTGGTAGCTCGGAATTTCCGAGTTTATAAACAAAACGAAGTAAGAAGCCTCAATCTCGATCGTATTTTTCGCAACCAAACGAAACAAAGTTGAACATTAAGCAAACGAACGAGTCCTCACCGTTCTTCATTTGGGAAACTGGAAGGTTTCACGCAATCAACTCTAATTTAATTAATGAACGAATTCGGGGTGAATGAGTTATCTTCTGTTCTTTTTTTATTTTTCGATTCTTCTCGCCGCTGATGATTAAAATAAGATTTTGGGGCGCCAAGTTCTGGGACGTTTCCGCTTCGGGAAAGGTTCGCCATGTTGTTTTAAAATATTGTTAAATTAATGTAAGTAAAATTAGTTGTATTATATTTTATATGATTAAAACGATTTACGAAATTAAAGTAATTCCCCGAGAAGTGCCAATCAATATTAATTAACATCACGGCATTTTTGATAAAATTGAGAAAAAGAAATGGAAGTGTACAGCGACTGTTACTCTTTGTGATAAGAATTTGATTTATGATGATGGTAACCTGGGAAATTCGCGTGATACAATTTTTTATTTTACTGTTTTTTTTTCCTTTTTATTTTTCCTCGATGCATGTGTTTTGCATGCTTTTGAAATGTGAGCAGTGTTTAATGAACACTCCATAAATAATGTAAATACGGATTTAAAATTTGATGGTGCAGGTAATTCGCCTCAGATTTATTATCGATGATAAATTAAAGAAAAGAGATGTATAATTTTTTTATATCATATAGTAAGTATGCATGTTTGCTTTTTGCATTGTAGCATTTTAACAATAAATGTTATGTTTGTGTATTTAATCTTCTTGTTGATTTTTTGCCAAGTCCTTTTTTTTTTTAATAATTACAAAAAGACGTTTTGCAGCATGTGTAAACAAAGTGTTTTGTTACAAAAATTCAAAACAGCTTTACCTTAATAATACTAGAGTCTCTTTGTATTTTTGGATTTTTATGTAATAAAACACGGTGTTGTCTAATAAAATTGTAGAGATATTATTTTGATTTTTCACTTTTTTTGTTGATTTCATAGTACATTTGCTAGACCCATCCGAGACTTCAATTTGTTTTAAGGTGAGCACATTTGTTAGCATGTTGGGTTTCGTTTTTTCCTTTTGTTTATTTATTTATTTCTATTTGTTTATGGAAAAATCGTTGTGCACGTACTCTGTACTTTGTGTCTTTTCTACTCTTCTACACGTCTTTCGGATCGTACTTTTTTAACCAAATAGCTTTATAATTTCGTTTAATGCAAGTGCATTAAACAAAACTATACGTATGGCATATTAAATCGTCACGAGGAAAAGAAAGACGAAAGACATTTCATATGTCATATACTGTACTTGTTTATTATATAAACTTCTGAACTAATACGTTGAAATATTAGTGAACAAAGGAAAAGAAAATATTTCAGAAACATTGCGTGTAAGAATTTACGATGTAGTGGATTTAGGAAAACAAAATCCACCTTGAACTTGTAAGAAAAGGCAATGTTTGTGAAATACGCATTCCGATTCATTATATTTTTCCGCATGATTGATTCTTTTAAGGCCACGCAGAGACTTTTCTTTGTACTTCCCATGCGTCTCAGTCTTAAACGATTCGATAATAATATGGTGAATCTTGTGTTTATGATATTGGGTGCATCATTGTACATAAAGAAAAATGATTGCTTTAGATACTGTGGTGTATGAAATTAAAATTGGGTTTGCACTTGTTGCAGAGTATTTACGGACACAAAAGAAATAAATCGGCCGATGTGTCTTTAGAGTCTTACGTTTGCAAAATGGGACAGCAGGAGGATGCAATGTCACAGCAAGTAAAACAAAGCGCTTTATTAAATGGATCGTCACAGTTATCGTTGCATAGCAAAACGACATACGTAGAATCTAACATAAACGACACAGACAACGCAGATAATATTTTCAAGGAAAACGCAGACTTACAAGTCGATTTACGTCAGAAATCTGAAGAGGTCGCCGAGGTAGATGAATCGAACGTTAATTTTAGTTTAAATAGGGAACAATGGCAGAGACGTGCCAATTCACAGTCACATATCAAAGTTCCGCAGACGCTTAAAGCGAACAGACATTCAGAAAATTGGCTTCAAAGACAAAATCACACGCCGGATTTAGTTATGGATCTTCCTCTGGTTGGAAATTCAAGTCCAAAGGAAGTCACAAAAAAGTCGATATCGGTTTCGGCAAATCTTTACGCTGATAGTTCGTCTGAAGATGATTCCACCTGTGTACAAAACGTCGATACCCCGACGGGACCAGAAAGTCCCGACATGACAACCGCGGCGGAAAGATTTGCCAAACAAAATCAGTGTACACTTAAGAAAAACACCAAGATCCATATCGACTCGTCTCTTAAAACTCCGGTGGAATTAACGAAATCCGACCTGGTTGTGATCACCAGTCCAACTCCCGATCGAAAGTACGCCACAGTCAGCAGCAACTCCAGTACCAGCACGTTTAAACCTCAAATCAAAGCCAAACCACCGGTGCTCAAAAAACCAGTATTTTCAGTTCCTTTACCGACAACGATTCCAAACGAATTCATCGGGAAAGACCAAGGAAGTCTTCCGACGTAAGCTTGCACTTTTCTCTCCCCTCTTTCTCTTTTCCTTTCCGTTTTTTTCAGTAAAGCAGAACGAATTTGTCACAGACAATAATGCAAATTGGTATACTCACGTTTAACCAAATAAGAAATTGGATGTGTTTTTTAAAAAATTTGCATTTTGTAATTAGATATGTAAGTATGTATCGTAATCCCAATGAATGCAAAACTCTAGAAATTTTATTTGTACTGTACACGAGGAGGGCTCCGGCTGTATCCACTTAGCTTTTGTGTTTTGTATTCACTGGTTCAAAGAGGTACTAAACTTGTTTTGTATTGTTTAAAATTTGAAAACGCAACGAGTTTATATTTAAATATATGATAGATGTGTCAAATAAGGTGCTTGTTAAGTAAAGGCAAAAGTTTTCAAACCTTTGTGTCCAAAAACGATATATACGCATACATACATAATACATGTGATTTTACTTAACCAAAGCAGTTTTTAACAAACTAATATTTTTTAGTGACTGTATTTACATACATATATTTACAATATCAATATGACTTGTATTGTGTGTTTTTGGGATGTGAAACTGTTCGTCACTGTCGCATTATTACTCAAACGTCGTTTCGTTTTTGCATTTTTTTTTCAACTTCGGTACACACCGCCATGTAAACAATGATAACGAAATGTAAAAAGTATAGTTGTTTGTCCGGTTGTTAAAATTCTAGATCGAGCAAATTTAGGTGTTAAGTTTTAACAATTAACTTTTGAATATTATTCTAAAATCGTAGTTACTTTTAATGAGACTGATTGAGTAGATACTAAAACAAAATACGTAGTAAAAGAATGTGTAATCAAAAAAACAGGGTGGTTTCAGAATGAGCGAACTAACTCTATCTACACGTGCGCAAATATTCCAATTTAGCTCCCTCATTCAATTATGATGATAATAAATAAAATAGTTATTCTGCCATCATCTCTTAAACGATTGCTCAAAAAATATTGCCAAATTTTTCTTCTACGGCGTGAATTGGAATACGTTGCAAACTAAACGTGTATGCTCAGCGATTCTAAAACTTTTTTTTTTGTTACACTTCGTTTTTTGAGATTAATTCACGTTAGACTGAGACTATTTATTAATTATCTTTCACTTTAATGACCGATTTGCTTTTGTTTATATTTACCCCCGGAAGTAAACCGCCGACGTAAATCATAAACAAAGCAAGCGCTCATTTCACCGCGATTAAAAAAAAAAGTTATTATATAACCCGCATCAAATTTAAGGGAAAAAATATTACTAGAAGGGTTTTAAGACCTTGCCTTATTCTGCAGAGTGAATATTGATAAGTTTCGATGCTATATAATTATTTTAGATCTTAAAAAATACTCTGTAAAAAGTCAAGTGTGCGCGTTTATTATTACGAGCGTGACTTTAACAGTCTTCATTTTTTTACAGAGTGCTTATGCATTTTCGTATTAATACACTTATTATATATATATACACACTGTATTTATCCTACAATAAACGAAACTAATTAAATATGTAAACTGCTTTTGTGTTTTTATTTTGTGAAACCAAAAAGGAAACGAATAAAAGTATTTGAACTGCTCTTCTATAAATAATAGTAAAAGATATACCTGTACATCACTTGTTGAAACTAATTGGTAACATGAGTCTAACAAAAATAGCACATCCACTTTAGTTTTAAAAGGTACATTTATTTCGAAGTCGCACATTCCTTTTCTACAAGGTGTGTAAATGAAGTAATGAGACTGGCAACGTAGCATTCGATCTGGCAACATTTGGAGGAGCGGCATGTGAACATGTGGTACGCCTTCAGTACGAATTTGAACTCCCTAAAAAGCCATTTGTTTGTCGAAACAGCTTTTCTAATGCGTTCTAAAAATGAGTGACATCAATTTCGAGCAACGTTGTGCTATCAGGTTTTGCTTCAGACTTGGACACAGTACAACGGAAACTTCAGCAGGCCTATGGAGAAGGCAATGTTTAAGGCATTTTTCAATAAACGAGTTTTTGGCCAGTAAAAAACTCCTGTGGCTCATCCTCCTTATTCGCCTGACTTGAGTCCTCTTTCCGAGATTGAAAAATTACCTATAGGGGACACTCGAAAACATATACAAACGGCTGTAACCAACTAACTGAAGGCTATTCCAATATCCAAGTTCCAGCATTGCTATGAGGATTGGAGGAACTGTCGCCAGCGCTGTGTGGCTTCCCAAGGAAGTTATTTTGAGGGAGACAATATCGAATTGTAATTCTATTCGAATGATACAAATTCGAAAAAATCAGTCTCATTACTTAATTTATACACCTCGTATTCTCTTAGAAACCCTCTCAAAATTAATCTGCTATGTAAACTACTTTTGTGTTTTTTTTTGCGAAACTAAAAACAAATAAAATTCCTGTTTATATTTGAACTGCTTTTATATAACAAAAGTAAAAGTTATACCTCTACATCACTTGTTCAAACTAATTGGTAACACGAGTCCAACAAAAATAAAACATCCACTTTACTTTTAAAAGGTACATTTATTTCCAACTCACTTTCCTTTTTATTGTACATTTTATTTTCTTCCAAACTTTCTCAAGATTAATCTATCTGTTGGGATTATGTTCGGCGCCCTTGTCGGATGTATCTACAAGGTTGGTGTTTTTTTTTTTTTTTTGTTTTGAAACGATTGAACTGCTCTTCTGTAATAATAGTGAAAGATATACCTTCACATCACTTGTTGAAACTAATTGGTAACATGAGTCCAACAAAAATAGCACATCCTCTTTAGTTTTAAAAGGTACATTTATTTCCAACTCACACTTTCCTTTTTATTATACATTCTACAAGGTGTGTAAATTAATTAATGAGACTGGCAACACTTGGGACGCGGGACTTGGAGGGGCAAGTGATACGCCTTCAATACGAATTTGAACTCGCTAAAAAGTCAGCGATTTTTTCATGGAACAGTTTTTTCTAATGCGTTCTAAAAAGGAGTGACATTAATTTCGAGCAACGTTGTGCTATCAGGTTTTGCTTCAGACTTGGGCACAGTGCGATGGAAACTTTTGCAAAACTTCAGCAGGCCTGTAGAGAAGACAACGTTTTGTCAAGAGTCCAAGTTTTTCGGTGGTTTAAGGCATTTTTCAATAAACGAGTTTTTGGCCAGTAAAAACATTCCTGAGGCTCCTCATCCTCCTTATTCGCCTGACTTGTGTCCTCTTCCCGAGATTGAAAAATCACTTCTAGGGGTCCCTCGGAAACATACAAATGGCTGTAACCAACCAGCTGAAGGCTATTCCAGTATTCGAATGCTATGAGGATTGGAAGAACCGTCTCCAGCGCTGTGTGGCTTCACAAGGAAGTTATTTTGAGGGAGACAATATCGAATTGTAATTCTATTCGAATAAAACAAATTCAAAAAATCAGTCTTATTACTTAATTTACCTACCTCGTATTCTCCTCGAAACTTTCTCAAAATAATCTGCTATGTAAACTGCTTTTGTGTTTTTTTTTTGCGAAACTAAAAAGAAACAAAATTCCTGTTTATATTTGAACTGCTCTTATATAACAAAAGTAAAAGATATACCTCTACATCACTTGTTCAAACTAATTGGTAACACGAGTCCAACAAAAATAAAACATCCACTTTACTTTTAAAAGGTAGATTTATTTCCAACTCACTTTCCTTTTTATTGTGCATTCTATTTTCTTCGAAACTTTCTCAAAATCAATCTATCTGTTGGGATTATGTTCGGCGCCTTGCCGGTTGTATCTAAAAAGTTGGTGTTTTTTTTTTTTCTTTTTGTTTTGAGAAATTGTAAACTTGGTGTGTATATGTAGGTGTCCATATCATTTTTTTTTTATTAAAATTTGTAAGAATAGAAAAACTCGCAGGTAAGTGAACTTAAATTGACAAAAAAGAGGTTTAATCTATCAACAGTGTGTCTACTTTTCGTTCTTTAAAATTTAAAGCATTCTTGTTTGTTACATGAATAAATGCATTTATCGATCGACTCCAATAACGTTCTAAAAACTGAAAATAAATGATGTTCGTACCACGGGTAAATTCGGCAAAATGATCTAGATTTTGAAGTAGAGCCTTATACAAATTTTGATTATTCCCCAACCGTACCTTCGCGTATTGAATTGAAAATAAAGCAGACGACATTAATGAGGTTTGATACATACCGCCTGTAAACTGATTTGTGATACATAGCATTCGTAAGACGAGGAAGGAAATGATAAGTGTGCTATATATTCGAATCTAACAGTATTTGTAAGTTTTGTAACTGGTTGAAATTACTTCTACAAGATCAGTTGATTAGGGAGACGGATTTGGGGAATGCCAAGAACATGAATGAGGAAATTAATGATTCCTTAGAGGATAGTTTCTGTGGAGCAACGCCTGCGCTTATGATTCCAAATGATATTCAAATGGGAAAAGATACGTCCGTAAGCTCTGCAGTTGCGCGCTGAAGATAGCACACCAGTACATGCGTACATGCTGCTTAGGACGATATTCTCGAAAGTTGCAAAGCAAGGGGAAAATCAATACGAGCATTTTTCGAAGCACCCAATGCCCCACATTGCAAGCAGAACCTCTGTAGCTGCCGTACAGTATTTTTGCTGCCTCGGCATGGCAGCTTAGTGACATGACGATCTCTAACCGGTGTTGACTACCACCAAAAGTCGCTCTCGAAAGGGATGGGATAGCAACTGATAGTCGCAGCACACGTTTCTAAAGGTCAGTAACACGAGTTTAACATCTGCAATTTGTAGTATATGTTCATTAATCGATAACGAGTGAAAGATTCGTCATGTGTTATTGTTTTCCCACTCTATCCTCGACGAGAATACACAGAAATGCATAACTATGGAAACCATTCATATCGAAATCTATTTCGGTATGTACGTTCGATAAAATTTTTGCAGGGAAATCTTCTTATGTTCTAAAAATTGCAATTTCATCCCTTTTGCCTGACACCAATAAAAAAGAAAACGTAGCCTCAGAAGAAACAAAAAAAAAAAAAACGATCATTCGCGAAGTTATTTTCGTGTCACTGCCAGACAAAAAAAAAAGAGGGATCAATATATGCAAAATGTACTTTTTCTTAATCACCCTCGTTATTTATACGAGCACGTTTGTTTACGAAGCATTAATTTTTAAACGCGGTGGCAACCCCTAAATCACGTCGTCGGAATTTGTGACCGACGCTAATTCAATTTGCTCCTGCTAAAGGGATTAAATCGTGTACCCTTTTTGTCTCTGAGACGAAACAATTTTTGTAATAACAAACAAACAACTTTACTCTTCCAACATTAGAAGGATTTTAGCTTTCATCGCCTTAGTGATTATCGTAAAAAAAAGACTTCCAGGCAGACTACTACAAACGTTTGCAGTCAGTTGCGTCTTGTATTTTGGATCGTAGCCAAAATTCTAAAGTTCAAAAAAAAAAAAAATTCTTCCACGCCAGTGAATTAAAATAAAAAAGTTGCTGGTGATGTAACTACTATAGTTTTGAAAATAAAGAAAAATGTCAGTCTATACATATACGATTGTCAATGGCGTGTTCATTGCAGCGTGTAATCTGACATGTAAACATATGTGACCTACTAAAGGCGAAAAGCCGTGCAAAGAAAGCAAGAAGAGAGCGATAATATTTTGGTAAACAATTTTCCCGATACGTCTCCACGTACGTTTATAAATAGAAACACGGGAAGTAAATCTGAATTTTTCCTTCAGACGGAGTGAAAGTTTTACTAAACGAGATGGACGTTCTTGTTAACGTGGGAATTCCTCGATACTACGTTCGTAACGTCGTTGTGTACGATTTTAACGGTGCGTAAACAAAATCGTAGCAAGTTACGATTTTGTCGAAGTCAAGAAAGGAAAATATTGACAGTCCGTCGAATCAATAACGTTACATTTGTAAACAACTTAATTCCTAACAGAGGACGACTCTGACTTACTGAAAACAAACGATTTTACAAGGTGTACCTGGATTACAGAGACGTACGCGAGAATTCCTATCCCCTTTAACTTTTCTTTTTACTTTTTGAATTTAAATAGAAATTTATTAAATAAAAGGCGTTCTTTTTAATAAAAAGTAAAATTAAATTAATAAATGCAAGTGCAATTCCACAAAATCGAATTATAACATCTTTATCTGATAAGTAACACGAATTTGAACATAAACGCAGTTAATCACTTGTATGATCATCATACAATAATCTACTGATTCTGGATTGTTTTTGTTCTTTTCTATCTCCTGGAGAATTGATAAAAATGGAGTCGCGACTGTTTACAGACGTGCGTATTGAAAAGTGAGAGGTTTCTGACTTTACCTAACCCAAAGAATGAGTTTAAGGCAATCCAATCAACGACAAACATCTACAAAATAAAAAAAAATCTTCCTCTTGCAAATCAGACGAAAATTTGCACTCTAGAGAATGGAAAATGAACATCCAAAGCAATTCTTCTGATCGTAATCTGGAAACCCAGAAAGAGTTCCATGATGCAAAAACAATTTCAGTGAAATCCAGAAGATAATGTGAACTTATATGATATTAAGTGACGAACAAGGAAAGTCGTATTGGAAGCAATCAGAAAAAAATCCAATGTGTTTAAGGCAATCCAATCAACGACAAACATCTACAAAATAAAAAAAAACTTCCTCTTGCAAATCAGACGAAAATGTGCACTCTAGAGAATGGAAGAATGAACATCCAAAGCAATTCTTCTGATCGTAATCTGGAAACCCAGAAAGAGTTCCATGATGCAAAAACAATTTCAGTGAAATCCAGAAGATAATGTGAACTTATATGATATTAAGTGACGAACAAGGAAAGTCGTATTGGAAGCAATCAGAAAAAAATCCAATGTGTTTAAGGCAATCCAATCAACGACAAACATCTACAAAATAAAAAAAAACTTCCTCTTGCAAATCAGACGAAAATGTGCACTCTAGAGAATGGAAGAATGAACATCCAAAGCAATTCTTCTGATCGTAATCTGGAAACCCAGAAAGAGTTCCATGATGCAAAAACAATTTCAGTGAAATCCAGAAGATAATGTGAACTTATATGATATTAAGTGACGAACAAGGAAAGTCGTATTGGAAGCAATCAGAAAAAAATCCAATGTGTTTAAGGCAATCCAATCAACGACAAACATCTACAAAATAAAAAAAAACTTCCTCTTGCAAATCAGACGAAAATGTGCACTCTAGAGAATGGAAGAATGAACATCCAAAGCAATTCTTCTGATCGTAATCTGGAAACCCAGAAAGAGTTCCATGATGCAAAAACAATTTCAGTGGAATCCCGAAGAAAATGTTCGTTATTAAGTGACGAACAAGGAAAGTCGTATTGGAAGCAATCAGAAAAAAATCCAATTACATAAAGCAGAATGAGTTTAAGGCAATCCAATCAACGACAAACATCTACAAAATAAAAAAAAAACTTCCTCTTGCAAATCAGACGAAAATCTGCACTCTAGAGAATAGAAGAATGAACATCCAAAGCAATTCTTCTGATTGGAAAGTACAAACCTCTTTTAATTTCTCTTAATACATGGCAAGAATTTTTCTTTACACTCTTCTAACATTATTCAAGCAAAAGCGATGTTTTGCTGAATGCTGAACATTTGCTGGATGGATATGACTGCTTTGCCAGTCACATAATGACAATAGCTTTAATGCATACTGTAAAGAGTATGTAACTAGGAGAGTTCCTTGAGGAGATTTTGCGCATGGCTCATTTTTCATGATCGCCACTGTACGTCGAGGTTCTCAAAACGAAAGAAAAACCATTTGCTTTTCAAATGAAAAAAGACATTTGAAATGAAATAACTATTTTTTTTCTTGTCCAACGTTTCTGCAGCAAAAGCTTGAGAATTAAAAAATTAACTTCCTGGGACATTTCCCTAAAAAGTACTCGGGAGCAGCTTGCATTTCTTAGGAAAATAAATTGTACAGTGAGAATACTACAATGAAATGCCCAATTTTAAAGTGCGATGAGAAAAAATTAGAAATTAACTTCGTTAGTCTTTTAAAATATAAAAACAAGTAAATGAATTGCAAGTAAAAATGTAGACTATAAATTCGAACAGAAAATCAATCTAAAAATTTGGTTTTTCCGGGCGAAACTGGCTAGAACCGGATTAATTAATTACAAATCGATTATCGCACGTCAGCAGATTATTACGAAAAAAAAAAGAAGATATGTTTGACTTTCGCAACACGAGTGGGATCCGTTTAATTTATTAAAAATTGATTGGCCAAAAAAAACAACCCCCTTCCGTCCCAAAGAATAAAATTTAATTATAACTGCTTCGGAATGAAACCGTGCTTTTTACTGGGAGCTTTTGGGGATGTAATTAATTTCTTTTGTTTGCTTCCGAAAAACACTGCTTAACGAAACACGGATGTATTTATAATTAACGAAAAATCGATATCTGAACGCGAGCAGTGTAATTATAATATCAGAATCAATTCCTTGGGGGGAAATTATTAAAACCACATCGAGCGAACTTGATTGCTGGTAGTACCTTAATTCAATCTGGAAATCATTTGCTTCGACGGTAATTGAATCGCGAAAGGGCCGACGCAAATTTCTCAATTAATTCACAATGTTATCGTCGAGCTATTAATAACCCGGTCCGGGCTTGTAAGTAACATTTAATAAACAAGAGCGGAAACTCTCACGCATAAAACGATCAGATAATCGAGAGAAGCACTTTGGATGGTTCTTGTCTGTACGATTTTTCAGATTGTGTTTAGAAAGGCGGAGAGAAGATGATCGACCCATCTTCGTCTGAAGAAGACAGCGAGGAAGAGCACGCACCCCCACATGTAGGACATCACACTGCAAGTCATCACCATGGAGGCCATCATCATCATCACCAGGTTATTTCATTTCAATACATTAAATTTAATACCTACATACTAAAATTCCCAGTCCAGCGATTCAGCTTCTCGTCGAATTCATTCCCATGGTAACGCAATTAAGCTGGAGAAAATTGAGTCGTCAGTATCGATTGCGTTTTTATAAAAACATAATATAATCCTCGTTTCATTCAAGTACCTGTTATAAGTACACCTACGTGTAACGTTGGCTCCAATCCAGGTATCCCAGCAACAGTAATAAAGATTGGAACGTGTCTAGTGATGCGTACAATCCTTCAATTACCTGCTTGATGAGAATTTCATTTTTATCATCTCGAATTCTTTTCCGTTCCCTTTTGTTTCATTTCTGCAAGTCCCAGATATAAAATATAAAAAAAATGTGAAAAATACTTGCTCCTCCACACCCAATCTGATTTTCAATCTTGTTTTAAACCAGACGGATAGTTCTCCATATCATCATCACGTCCACCCTTCGGAAACGGGAAGCGGTAATTTAGAGGTTCCGAATAATACGGCGGCTTTAACGAGGTCGTTGTCACCATCTAGTGCTGTATCGGTCGAAACGTTAAACCATAGCGTAGGATCGTCCCGTGCGAATTCTTTGCCGCGTCCTACGAGTCCCTCACCTTCTGTGGCCTCCGAGAAAACGGAAGTGGACTTGCAGGAGAAGCAGGAACGAGAAGAGGAGGAGCGGAAACGTCGGTTACAATTGTACGTTTTCATTTCAAGATGCATCGCTTACCCCTTCAACGCTAAGCAGCCCACCGATATGACTAGGCGTCAGACCAAGATAACGAAACACCAATTAGATACTATTAGCGCCAGATTTCAAGTAATTAGTTTTGATGGTACACCCTCGACCGCCCGAGTCAACCGATAATTTATTTTAGAGCTTCCTAAAAGGAGAGACGCAGATAATGGCAGATGAGGCTTTCCAAAATGCGGTACAAAGCTATTACGATGTGTTCCTCAAATCGGAGAGGGTTGTTAAAATGGTACAATCTGGTGCGTGCTCGCAGCATGACTTCAGAGAAGTATTCAGGAACAACATTGAGAAACGAGTTAGGTATGACGAAATAAAAGACCACAAGCGTTCGATAAAATCCTTCCATGTCTTTAGGTCACTTCCAGAAATGGAAGGTCTAAGTAAAGAAACTGTTTTTACCTCGTGGATGGCGAAATTCGATTGCATATTGAAAGGTGTGTATTCCGTCATCCCCCGTTCAAATCAAAGTCAATTTTTTTTTTACCTCACCATAGGTTTAGGCGACGAAGATTCAAAAAGACCATCTCGGATGCAACAGCAGTCGTTAAACTCAGAGCTTATTTTATCGAAAGAACAATTGTACGACATGTTTCAACACATCTTAGGAGTTAAGAAGTTCGAACACCAACTTTTATTTAACGCTTTGATGGTAGTAACAATGCAAAAGGCGCAAAAAAAAACTCAGACTTGCATGTTTTAGCTTGATTCGGCCGATGAGCAAGCAGCTGCGATTAGAAGAGAATTAGACGGTAGAATGCAAAAAGTTGCCGAAATGGAGAAGGTAATGTTTGTGACGATCGGATCTGTCGAATACAGTGTTCGTTTTTAGAATCGAAAGTTAATGCCGAAATTTGTATTAAAAGAAATGGAATCATTATATATCGAGGAATTAAAATCGTCGATAAACCTATTGATGGCCAATTTAGAGTCGCTGCCCGTTTCGAAAGGATCGATGGACTCAAAATATGGCTTGCAAAAACTTAAACGCTATAACCACAGGTTGCATAACCATAATAAACCGTATACAATGAAGCATCTTTTGATGAATTATGTTACTTCTTTTAGATCCCAAGGATCTTTAGCAAAATTAGAAGGAGATTCGGCCGACAGCGATACGCAGTTAACAAAACTTGACGTCGTATTGACATTTCAACTAGAGGTAAAGCTGTATGACGGTGATCGGAAGTGTTTATACCCGATTAAACGGTTTTTAGGTAGTCGTGATGGAAGTCAAAGGCTTGAAATCGTTAGCACCAAATAGAATCGTTTATTGCACTATGGAAGTAGAAAACGGCGAGAAGTTACAAACCGATCAGGCTGAGGCTTCTAAACCGATGTGGGACACTCAGGGTGATTTTTGCACGACCCACCCTCTGCCCGCAGTCAAAGTAAAACTGTACACCGAAAATCCGGGAATGTTGGCACTGGAAGACAAAGAACTAGGAAAAGTCGTATTGAAACCCACACCCCTTTCATCAAAGGTTGACGTTGTGGTATCTTTCTGTTTCGCTTCCTAACAGCGTGCTTTTTTCCGAATTTAGGCCCCTGAATGGCATAAAATGACAGTGCCTAAAAATTTACCCGATCAAGACCTGCGAATCAAAATTGCCTGCCGCATGGACAAACCTTTAAACATGAAACACTGTGGTTACCTATACGCGTTAGGAAAATCCGTCTGGAAAAAATGGAAAAAGAGATACTACGTGCTCGTTCAGGTTTCCCAATACACTTTCGCCATGTGCAGCTACAAGGAGAAGAAATCCGAGCCGTCTGAAATGATGCAGCTGGATGGGTACACGGTAGATTACATCGAAGCATCGAGTGGTAAGTAAATTTGTTTTGATGAAAATTTCAAGCGGGATGTATACTAAAGTTCGCTGTTTTTAAGCAAACTTGATGGTTGGAATGGGTAAGCGTAAGTTGCTCCTATTTTTTTTCGAAAAACTATCCAAGATCGTGCTCACACAATGATTTTCTAGATTTGGAAGGTGGTCGATACTTCTTTAATGCGGTTCGAGAGGGTGATAGTATCTTATTTGCTAGCGACGACGAAGCTGAATGCCATCTATGGGTAACTGCGATGTATCGAGCGACGGGGCAATCTCACAAACCCACACCCCCTTTAACCCTTCAGGACAAAAACTCGACGATATCGAAAATTCAAGGAGGTAAGCTCGTACACTCGACCCGTTTAGGGCTTTTTAGTTGAGTAAAAATTTTAGATGCCGATCGGGCTCGTAAGCATGGAATGGAGGATTTTATATCGGCGGATCCCTGCACATTTGATCATGCTTCCCTGTTCAGGCTTTTACAAAATCTTACTTTAGAATATAGACTGAATGATCCTTATTGCTCCCTGGTATTTCAGAAACGTTGCAAATTTTCGGCCCGATTCCTGACGTTATTTCCTTGCAGGGTTGGTTTAGCCCTGGCCAGGTGTTCGTTTTGGACGAATACTGCGCCAGATACGGCGTTAGAGGTTGCTATAGACATTTATGTTACTTATCTGATCTTCTCGATCGGGCTGAGAAAAACATCATGATCGATCCCACCCTAATTCATTACAGTTTCGCTTTCTGCGCGAGCCACGTCCACGGTAACAGGTGTGTATTTCTATAAATTAGAGTTAGAAATTCGCGATTAATTGATAACAACAGTAATGACTTCAGACCCGATGGGGTGGGTAGTGTAACGCACGAAGAAAAAGAGAAGTTCCAAGACGTCAAAGAAAGACTGCGTGTTCTTCTTGAAAATCAAATCACTAACTTCAGGTATTCTCCCGTACTTACAAAAAGCTCTCAATTTGACTCATCACTTGTAGGTATTGCTTTCCATTTGGACGGCCCGAAGGAGCCTTAAAAGCGACTCTCTCGTTGTTAGAAAGAGTCCTAATGAAAGATATTGTGACCCCAGTGCCTCCCGAAGAAGTTCGCGGTATGATCAAAAAAAGTTTAGAAACTGCCGCGCTCGTTAATTACACTAGGCTTTCGTCCGAAGCTAAAATCGAAGGTGAGTCTAAACCTGTGCGTTTGAACCTTGACCTAATTTAAACACACATTTACTGCAAACAAACGTTTAAACATACTACAGGCCAAAACGGTAAGAATTTCACAAATCGGTTGTCGATTTACGCAAATCGACAATCTTTGTGCATAGTACCTGATCATGCTTTCTATCGCACATAATCAAGAAACAACACATCACATCACATCACATCACATCACTTCAAATCGAATTCCTGTGCAATTCGTTTCGTTAAAGTATTGATTTTGAATGATGCAGATGATCTGAGAGGAGAGACTATGGTACCTCCGAGCAAGAAACTCGACGATTTGATACACTTAGCCGAGCTCTGCGTCGATCTTTTGCAACAGAACGAAGAACATTATGCTGAGGTGTGTAGCAATCCTTATTATTCTATTACTGCTCATTGAAAAATGAAATTTAGACCTGAATGTTTTAAGTGTACCATGCAGTGATTTCCTGTTTTTTCTTAGAACATTACGGATTCTCGACCCTCTTGGCCGTTCGTAAGCTGAAAGAAGTGTCGAGTAATTTGATGATGTTCTTGAGCAAAGTGTATTAATGTTTCTGTGTAATTTTGTGTGTATATGTATAGCAGCTGCGAAAGGCAGAGCGGCAACCGTCGCCCCAATCCTCAAGCTCGAACACGGGCACCCCGGTCCGCGACGCCAAGCAGCAAAGCTCTGTGTACCGCTATTGCATGCCACAGCATGCTACTTACACCCCACCAGATCCCACGGCACGTACTACTATCTCTTTCTTTCTTACTATTCTTACATGTAGTTATTTATTTCTTTCCTGTACGACGAAGTGATTGTACAGAAAAGACCCTTGTTATATCAACAGGTTTCAACTTGACTAACAATAAACTATAGTTTTGCACAAGAATCTGTTGATGTAATGAAGTGCTGTCCAGAAAAGATTTCTGTGTTAACGAGTTCGAGCTTGTTCCATTTACATGCTACAGATTCATGCTACAAATGAAACAACAAATCTATTATGAATGAACAAGTTTCAACTTGTTTCGTTATATTTATGGCACAGAAATCCATTGTAATCATAAAAATAGCCAACATTGTAAGCAGGTGCCGACTGATAACACAACAAAATACGTCAATGTAAACACAGAACAGACCAACACTTCTTTGTGTGCGACCTCGCGCTTCTTTTTCTTGACTTCTGTCGTGGTTCCAGTGAGATGTAAAAAAAGAATACATTTTTCTTCCGTCTTCTGTCGCTTTCGATGTGCCTAAATCAAACGGAATCTCGCCATGCTTGAATCGGTGTGTAGTTTATGTTAACAGCCCAAATTGATCGCCCATAAGTCCAGCTTTGTTGTCCGTCTTTTTCAGTCAGCGCCTGGACATCATTCTGCATGATTGTAAAACGTTTTGATGTTACTATTCCTATACACACAGATTCTCTTATTATTATTTCAACCAATTGTAAATACTTTCTCTTCATATCGATAGGACGAAACACTCAATGGAGTTGATCACTTTACGTTGTAGATTTATTCTTTTCGTTCGTTCCACCATCAGTCAAGTCGGTTTATGTTCAACATGCAAACTGCGTTGCTCATTTATCAAAAAAAAGTTCTGCCTTCACATATTTATATTTAAGTACATAAAGTCTTTATACACATAAGTTAGGCGTTATCGCGCACATCAATAATTTAAATTCATACATACATAGGCCTTCGCGTGGTTCAGCGATCTCCTGGTTGAACACGCTGAAATCTTCTGGTCCTTGTTCGCGGTGGATATGGACCGAGTTTTATCCGAACAGCCACCGGACACTTGGGATTCGTTTCCACTATTTCAAATATTGAACGACTACCTCAGAGCGGACGGTAGGGTTTGGTATTTTTGTGCGAGTTTAGAAAGGGAATCGCCTTCGATTTTCTAGATAACCTGAAGAACGGGCGGTTTCATCAGCATCTGCGCGATACGTTTGCTCCATTGGTCGTGCGATATGTCGACCTTATGGAATCATCGATCGCCCAGTCGATACACAAGGGATTCGAAAAAGAAAGGTGGGAAATCAAGGGGCAAGTATTAATTTAATTTTTTCGCAATCACTGCGTCCTTCACAATCGTCGATAATCGTTTTGGTGATTTCAGTAACGGTTGCGCAACGTCGGAGGATCTCTTTTGGAAGCTGGACGCACTTCAGTCGTTCATTCGAGACTTGCACTGGCCGGACGCCGAATTTCGACAACATCTCGAGCAACGCCTGAAGCTGATGGCCTGTGATATGATCGAGTCCTGCATACAAAGAACGGAAAGTGCTTTCCAACAGTGGCTGAAGAAAACGGTCACTTTCATATCGACAGACTACATCATCCCATCGGAGATGTGCGCCATGGTCAACGTCATCCTGGATGCGAAAAATCAATCGTTCAAATTGTGCGCGGTTGATGGCATCGATGTGGTAAGTTTCCTCCAGCTTTCGATGTCTCAGATATGCTTTAAAAAAAGCCGTTCCGGTTTTCCACATTTTCAGCATCAGTATCATACAAAAATCGACGACCAAATCGACAAAACCTTGGCCAGTATGAATCAAGGTATGATCGGCAAGCTGATGTCCGTGCTCGAAGCAACCTTATCCAAATTATCCAGATACGACGAGGGTAGCCTTATAGGGTCCATTTTGAGTTTTACGGTACGCCGACTCAAAACCAAAAGGATCAAAACATGTTCAAAATCGCTTCAAATTGCAGAACGTTTCCGGGTCTGGTAAAGACATGGGTCAGGGTTACGTTAATTTCACGAGAAATTGCATGGACCAAATTCGAGGGAAAGTCACCGACGAGTTGTGGATTTTAAATTTTTTTGAACAGTGGTACACAGCTCAAATTAATATGCTTTGCAATTGGTTGTCTGAAAGATTAGATCATACTCTGCATCCATACCAATGTACGTGCCTTGCCCATATTGTCAAGGTCAGTAATATCATTTTACTTTGGCTTTTGCTCGGTCGTTTAACAATCATTTTACAGAAAGTGTATTCTGATTTCGAACTTCAAGGAGTCATGGAAGACAAACTTAATTCCAAAGCTTATCAAACGATATCTCAGAGAATGCAAACTGAAGAAGCTACTTGTGCGCTTACTATGGGTCAGGGAGAAGGGTAAGAAATTTATGACTATTAAAAAAGTGCTCTGGCCATGTGGCTATCTATTGAAAAATACATTTTTCAGAGGAGAATGTTTGGAAGATGATGGTGATGGGAGAAGTAAGTCGAAAGCGAATATAATGGAAAGTTTAGGTGAAGATGGTAATTACGTGGCGAATATAAGTAATATGGTGGCTGGACGCGTGGGTAATATTTTTGGTAAAGGAATCGGTGGACTCAGTACAAAATTCGGAGGTGGAACAAGCAGTTGGTTTTAAAAGATATATAATAAAGCTTATATTTTCTCATATAAGTAAACGAAGATAAAGGGACTGGCCTGGTTTGTGATGTTTCGAAACGATTGTCCTTTAAAAAAAAAAATGAAGACAAAAAAAAAAGTAATTTTGAAGCAATTTTTAGTAAAAACTTTTTGTATGGTGTGTTGACATTTGTTAAATATGCATTATTTGTAATATCGTCCTCAAATCCATGCGCACTTTTTTCTAATATTACTTTTTGCAAACACCCTAATACAAAGAAAGCTAACAAATACATATATCGTTACTATCTTTACTATCGAATTATTTTAGCCACCATACATAGGAAATGCCGAAGGCACTATATCGTACAGCCTTTTCAAATACACCATTGTACTTGCATTTTTATTATTATTATTTCTTTTAGTTCAGTACTGCATCGGATAAGGGATTTGTTAGCATAGAAAAACGTAGTTGTATTCGATAATCAGAGTAGGTAAGTAATGTGTGCCACACGCAATGCATTTTATGTGCAAAAAGGTTGTGCCGGTGAAGAGATCGCCTTAAAATGAAATTTTAATGCTTTTTTTTTCGTTCTTAGCGTCACACAAACGAACATGTGCCTCAAAAATGTCACGGATGCCATGCGTGATTAAAAAGTGTTCCGCGGAATAGAAAAAAAATCATTAAAACACTTGTGGTCTCTGCACTATATTCATTAATTATTAACAAGAAGACGTGTCATAGTTCGTGGTCTTCCAGTCCGCAATAAGGTGTTGCTAAATGCATTTGAAAAAAAAAAATTGTCTTCCAACATAATTTTGTATGCGGAAGAAAACCATTTTTAAATTCGGTCATATTAAAATGGATTAGTGAAGTACATGTTACAATACTTATTCGATGCACTTACTATGTTCATAACTATTTAAGGGAAGTAAAGTAGTAGGAACATATTCGGAAGCTATAAACAGCATTATGGTAGATTAATAAAAATTAGCATTGTGCATATCGCGTTATAAATAACTAATGTTCATAGCTTCTGAGGATGATACCCCATGTGTAGTAAATTTTGCTTAAGCACACAAGGTTTATTCATACATGCCCCGATTAAAGAAAAAGAAAAAAGGAGTATAAACATAACATTTTTTTAGAAAAAAAAAAAAATTGTTAGAACGCAGTTTGAAGTGAAGTAATCGGTTACAATGAAATCCATCTATGCAGATAGGGTAATAAAGCAAAACAACGATAATTAATTAATTACTAAACTTAACTAGGTAATATATAACTGCATGCTGTAACAGTTTTTTCGTCTTCGTGCGATTGGTAGTTTTTCAAACATTTAATAAACTATTTCTGATATAAGTACAAATTGATGAATCTGTGTGTTTCTAGTCTTAGATATTCCGAAGATTAAATTCAGAAAATTTATTTAAATGATAAATAAATGTAAATAGATCGAAAGTATAGATAAGCGTCAACAGTTTCTTCTTATACTATTTCAATCCTCTTGCTTATACTCTTCTTCTATCTTCTTACCTGTTTATGGAAACTGTTGGCTTTCTAACGTTGAGAATATTCAATAAATGTATATTTGCATAAGAATATCTTATATATATTGTACAATTATTATTTTCTATACCTATGAATTGTTCGCTAAATATATCAATTAAATACTGTAGGTATTAGAAGACAGTAGTTGGACTTCATTGTATCCGCCCGAGTTCTTAAAACGAATTCCTTAGATTTATTCCTCGACAAATAAACTGCTAGGCTGTTATTGAAATTCAATATAAACCATATCACCGGTTTGACACCTACATGGCAGAAAATTTTTGACTTACTCTGAATGCTTAGGCCTGTGATTCAACTTTAATAAAAGAAAATAATAATAATAATAATAATATGAGGCTAGATTACTGTTTATGCCTATGACTAAAGACTTGAGAGGCAAGGTAATATTGTTATGTTTAACTCAAACTTGTACTTACGGGATAATAAATTGTTTTAAATGAATTTATTTTCTTTTTCTTCACTGTCAAGTAATTTCAATAAAATTCTGTTAGTTCTTCAGCAACAAATTTCGATTATTTTAAACACCTACTTGTATTTCAGGTTTCACTGCGTATATTGTACAGAAAAGGTAAAAGCAGAACTGGTGTGCATGTTTCAACAAGTGCGATTTTCTGGGTGTAGTTCCTGCGATGCTTGCAGAGCGTTTCAACAACGCCGATTTTACACAAAAATCAACAAAAAAATAATCCTCAGCTATTTGAATTTGGCGGTTAAAATATTTGATTCGCGAAAAGTTTCATAGATGGCACAACTGAACATAAAGACGTGCGAAGTTTTTTTTTTGTGCGCACAGTCGGAGTATGTTCATCTCGTGTTATTACATAAGGTTAAAAGAAGATGCAAATAACTGAGTGCAACCAGTGCAGGTGAATCGAAAACGCTATTATTAAATTATTAGCTTCAATTATTGAAAAAAATATATACACTTTAAGAGAGAAATCTGATTTATTGCCGAAAAATAAGCTAATTTTAATAATTTTGCATTAGTCGCCGCAAGTTCGCTATCATTTCAAAATAGTGAAGGAATGGATTATAGTTGCGCTTACCTAGATCCCCCATTTTAACATTTAAATGAAAAAATCCCTTTTCCCTTCCGATTTTAAAAATTCCCTCAGAAAGGGAGAAATGCCTTAAGTTGTCAACCCTGATGACGTATGTCATGTCACGTATCCGCTCCTTGTGCTTTACTGTACAAAATATCTGCTTTCGGAACATTTTATAGAAATTTTTAAATAAATGTAAACAATTTGTGGGATCAGGAGAATCAATTTCAATCTCCCTGTATATGGGCATCGTTACGGCGGTGATTTGTTTAAATGAAATCAGATGGCGCTTAGAAAATGCGGTAGCATTCAAAGAATCGATAATAAACGAATATTGGCACAAATGAAGATATAAATACCAAAATTGTTACATATGAACAAGTATTAACACTTTTAAACAAATTTTGTGCTCGTGTATGTAATCCAGATGGATCGGCAACCATTGAGAGTCCTTTTTTCCCTCACATTGAGACAAAAATTCCCTTTTATGCTTACTTTTTACCTCAAATTGCAATTTTATGCAGTTTTGTCAAGATTTGCCATAAAATTTAAATAATATTGTCTTCAAAAATTCCCTGTTTTTCCAAAAATTTCCCTCTTTGCAATTTTAAGGCATAAAAAGTTCCACAGAAAGGGAAAATTTCCACGAATTGTCAACATTGACGTTTTTGATTTGTTCTTAACATAAAAAAGCGCCATTTGGCGGTTGCTGATTTTTTCTTATTGGCATTTGGCAACACTGATTTGCCCTGCTACCTAACCTAAGAAATAAGTATGCGTCATTTTGAACATTAAATTAAATAGTTAATTATTTTAGTTTTAATTACTTTTATTAAGCATATCTCCGATGAAAAGAGGAATAAGCGTGAGTAATTAACAATATGATTTTTAAGGTAGCCAAGCTTTAATAGGTTATGTTTACACGGGTTATCGCCTACAAAAACGTTTCTGGCTGATTTAGTTATTAGATATGTTAACGTCAAGTCTACTTAATAATAGAATTTAATTTAAAAACAATATTAAAGGCGTAAATAATTTACAATTTTTATTTATATTTACAATACTTTATAGGTTATGTATACTTTGGTTCAACATTAATATTACATCATTTTATTTATGTTTATGTATAATTTCATATTAAAATAGTAAATAATTAAAAACTAAAATACCTCTCTCGTTTTTTTTTTCTTTTAGATTATGTATTCATCTTTTGATCAACGGAAAACCTGTAAACTTATAATACTTTCCGTAATTGTCCACGCGTTAATACTGTTTGGAGTAATGAATATTTACTTCACGTCCCCTGTTGAACATGGAATGCCTTTTCATCGAAGTGAAGCAAAACCGTTGGCAAAACGAGTTGTTATATTTTTATCAGATGGCTTAAGAGCTGAAGGAATTTTCCACCCTAAACATGAGCTTAGGGCAGAATATTTGAAGTAATTAGTAGTTTCTTTTAATTCCCACTCTTTAGGTTAGCATTTCAGGCATGTTCGGGTTCACCGCGGTGCTTGGGGCATATCTCATACCCAAGTGCCTACCGAATCTAGACCAGGACACGTAGCAATTTTTGCTGGCATGTATGAAGATCCAAGTGCAGTTATGGAAGGTTGGCAGCATAATCCCATACATTTTGATCACGTCTTCAATCAGAGCAAAAATTCCTGGTTGTGGGGAAGTCCAGATATTGTCCCAATGTTCAATCGAGGTAACCTCGTCACACTACACAACTTCATAATTATACACAGAGCGATTTTGCAGAAAAGAACAGCAAGATTCACACCGAATCGTACAATCCAGAATTTGAAAAGTTTTCAGGAAGTCAAGACACAAGACTACTCGATAGTTGGGTATTTGATAGAGTTAAAAAATTTATGAAACAGCAAAAATTAACTCATTGTAAAGAACTGTGCGAGGAAGGAAATGTATTTTTCCTTCATTTGTTGGGGCTTGATACCGTAGGCCACGTTCATAAACCAAATTCCGAGTAAAAATAAACGAGAGGAAGTAACTGAAGTAATAATAGTAATCTCAGATAATTTTAAGGCAGTACATAAGTAATATAAAGTTCGTTGATCAAGCCATTAAAGAAGTTGAATTAATTTTCGAAGACTTTTTTCGTGATGAAGCTACGAGTTATATTTTTACTTCTGACCATGGCATGACTGATTGGGGATCTCATGGTAGCGGAACTTTATTTGAGACGCAATCTCCTTTCATTGCCTGGGGCTCTGGGATTTTACCAAGCAACACGCAAAATGATTTAATGCAAGCTGATATTACGCCGTTAATATCCACGTTAATTGGCATTAATATACCTGTTAATTCAGTCGTATGTATTTTTCGTTAAGGAATAGTATATTTTTATGAACAAATTATAATTTATTAGGGGGTGTTACCAGTTAGTTATTTGAATTTAACTGATGAACAACATGCGCATGCCTTGTTCGCTAACGTGTTGCAATTAGGAGAACAATATAATATTAAGAGATTGAAAATGGAAAAAAATATATTGCCTCTGTTTTTGAAGCCCTTTATTAAACTTACAGACAGTGATTACTATCACCTTGTGGATGTAATTAAATATAATTTGAAAACACGAAATTTTGATGCTGCAGTGAGTTTTTCTTTTTTTGATGTAATCAATTGGCTTATTAACTAAAATTTTCTTTTTTGTAGCTACAAGACAGTAGAGAATTGTTAAATTTGGTGCAAGAAGGTCTGCTGTACTACAAGAATTATTATAAATTTCCGTTGCTGTTATGTCTAGCAAGTGGTTTGCTTTTATGGGTTTTATACTTAGGAATGTCAATAGTTAATTTTAATGCCGATGATAAAAGAGAAAACCATAAGATTCAACGCAAAAATGTAACAAAACCTATATGGTATATTTTAATAACAATTGCGTTAGTTTGGCTGACGCTATATTGTAAGTTAACAACTATTCGCTTTTGATTTTTTTTTTTAATTCAGAATTTTTCAGGTCAATCAGTGGAATATAAAATTTATTTTTATTTCACATTTCCTTTTGCAGTTTTGGTTTTGATCATGCTTGAAGCTGAGCAATTAACTCACACATGGATAATTATTAATTCATACGGTTTAGTAAAATTCATTGTTGTAAGCATACTGTATATAATGGGCATAGAAGTTTTGGTGAGTATTAATTTATGTTTGTGCTTCATTCTTTAAGGGGAACATTGTTTTAGGTAATGGCATTTTTTCATCGTGCTTTTATTAGTCTGGCCCTTGTAGGACTAATCGGATGGGTATTTTTGCAATCTAGAACACGCATACTTTGGGGCATTTTGTGTTTTGGAGCAGCACTGTTTCCTCTTTTGCCACCCCTCTCTCTTGCTATCACTTATAAATATTCGTAGGTAAATGAAAACCTTTCTAATGTTAATGATGAACGATGAATTTCAGATTACTCACCCTGATAATGTGGTGGTACATATTAATTGTTACGCTGATGAATCAGCTGAGTTCCGTTAAACCTCATAAATTATTATTTATTATTGGAAATTCATTGCAATTTTGTATTGTTAACGTTGCTGGAGTTTTATTGTGGTGGATCACGGCTAGTTTTAAAAAACAACTTCCAGTCTCTGATTTTATTTACAATTCGGCGTGGGCCATTTTATGTACGTTATTAGAAAAAGAAATGCTCGATTTGAGAGACTAACTTAATTATTTTTAGTTACAAGCTTAATAACGATGCATGCATCTCCCAGATTTTTAATAACGAGGACATTCACGATTACAAACTCGTTATTAACGATTTACTTACTGATGAGTTTCTCCTATGAAGGTTTCTTTTTAATATGGTTCATAATTTTATTGAATCAATGGTGCTATACTGAGTCGGGTCATTCATTTGTGAATTATGTGGAACAGTTGCATATGCGTTTTGATATCAATGTGCACGGTTATAAAAGTAATAGGGCAGCGGATTTTCGAAGAGGCTTTTTCTTTGTATCCTTTTTTAATTAACTCAAGATAAAGAAGCGAGAAAAAAGTTTCCTTAATGCTTGTAGATAACGTTTATTTTGTTGTCGTATTTTGGCTCAGGAAACATAGCCGATTTAAATTCATTCGATCCAATGTGGGTTCGTTGCTTCGTAAGTGTTTTCAGCCCCTTTACCATGACTGCTCTGATCGTACTTAAAATAACCATTCCATTCTTGCTGACGACTGTGTGTTTTCGTGTGATTAACGTTCTAACAGGTGCACGCATGGCGAACATGTTCACAATAGTGTTGTTGTTTTGTGACTTGTTGGTTATTAATTTTATGTTCCTCGTACGTAATGAGGGGTCCTGGCTGGAGATCGGTCTCAGCATTTCACGTTTTTGTATAACAATCGCTATGACGATTGTTCTGTTATTGTTTTATGTGATTGCATATTTTATAACTTGCTCTCCATTTTATGACTGGATTTACCAAATATTATTTGAACGCAGGTTAAGAAAATAATTTTAAATAAATATTTACTAATTAAGACTGATTTAGTAAAATGTTTTTCTTTCTGCATACGAGTATTAAAATAGTGTTATATTTATTTTGGTGTTTTCTTTCTAATGTATTCTCTGGAATAATCTTTAAAAATCAAGGTAATAATCAATAATTTTATATCGTTTATTACATTTCGTGTGGAATAATAACTACAACATGGACATTTTCTATTATAGATATTACCTTTCAATTCCTTGAGATTGATAATATCCGATCATTAAATATTACAGAAGTGAAGTGAGTGAAATATGTAACAGTAATAATCAAAGAGGTACACTAAACAAAGGAAATAAATCTGTAACATACAAATAGTTGGCGGCATCTACTACAATCCTATTTACACGCGTTTTTCGTGTCTACTGTTAGTACATTTAAAGCATCACTTCATAAAATTACCTCGGGGATAACCGACAATAAATGTGCAAGATGAGAAATTTTGTTTCCAATGATTACATGAAATCGTTGCACATTTAATGCCAGAATAAGACGAAATAATACATATGAATAGAATATTATGCCACTTTAAAAACTGAAACTGTAACCTGCGTAATAATGATTACACGTTTTAAAGAGCGTGCAAAATATTGAATTCGAGAACAACCTACGGATGAGAGTATTTCTTTATTGTAAATAAATACACGAGTTTGACGTGCACACTCTTAATTACACAAAAATAATTCAATCTATACTACGTAAATATACGTCCTTTTTTGTTTATGATATTAAAATATTTTTATGACAATGAATGTGTTGATTTTATATTATCATTTTCTGCCACTCTTCAATTTCAACAAACACACATTTTTTTTTTATTTACGATATATATGTTTTCATTATTTACATGTTTTAACAACCGTCGATGGTTCTCACACTTGTTTATACAGTATCTATAAAAACGCGCTACCAATTAAATTTGTAAATCATCATCTTTTTTGGAAAGAAAATTGTGCAATTTGTAACAAACTTCGCATTAATAGTTTTAATCACGTGAAATGTTACTATAAATAATTATTGCAAAGTCACTTTCGATGAGAAAAATTTCAAAGGCAAAAATATTAAGGTCTTTATATTTTGCTATATTACACGCTCATAGGAACTTTTAGTGAATCTATTTATTAACGAATATATGACGTTTATGATAAATGTAAGGCGAGTTTACAAACATGTTTATAAAGTTTGTTACATATACACAATGTGTATTTCTGTGTTGCGAATAATTCAATACATTTACAAAAATCTGCCGGAGTGACTGAGTTAAAGTGTTTAGACACACCCTCTATATAAAACCTGTTCGAAAAGAAAATTATGAATTTTGCGTCTGACCATAGAAATAGCATTATTTATGGCAGTGCATTTATTGTTACTCTGCCAATGTTTTTAATTTTTTTTAACATTCGCCCAGATATTAGTCAAGAATGACGAAAGTGACACCGAAGAATGCATGGAATGTTAAGGTACTATTGAATTTACGACAATTATTTTACTTATAATCTAATTTAAAGTTTGATGGGACAGTCTTTGTAGTTAATGATTTCAATATTTTGAAAATAATGGCCAGTTTCTATCACAATTTAGTGATTAAATGTTTCTAAAAAATATACACGTTATCCTAATTTTGATTCGTTTCTAATTGTTTAACTATGACCTAAAGCTGGAATACCGATGCAATTTCTAAGACAAATCTAAATCGAGAATGCATAAGATGAATGATATTCCTAAATTAGTTGAAATACAAATCCTGTTGCTTTTTTTTTCGTTAATTTTCACCTGCGCTTATTTAAAGCACCTACTATTCGTACAGAAACTGGCCACAAGACCTTTAATATCAAGGAAATTATATTTCAATTGAATTTCAAAAATGCTGCAATATTGTTCCTGTTTAATGTAAAAAAATCTAAAAGCAAATGCCATTAAAAGCTAAAATTTTTTAATGTTTCACAATTATTATTAAAGTAAAACTGAATGATAAGTTGTAGAAAAATTGTTTCTATCACAGGTGAAGATAAGACTTGTTACTTGCAATGACTAAGAATGAATTTATGGGAAATTTAGGCTTTGATGCTGAGAATAATTGATTCCTCAAATCCTAACGATTAATGACGGTGACATAAATCGTAACAGACGGACAAAATGACACTCTCACGTACACATACATGCACACATCACAATTTACAAATTCACTTAACTACGAGCGTACTTAATCTACCATTAAATTATTGATTTTGAGCATTTGATAAATCGCTATTAAATAAAACACTTAAATACAATCACACGTACTACAATTTTCAAAACTACAACCCAAATATTAAGGTAAAAATGATGACAGTGAACAACACAACATCACATAATTCGTATTGCTAGATCATAATATGTTTATACTTTCCTATCCATCATACATTAAAACCTGACCTAATTCAATGTCTTTTTTTTTTTGTAGAACAATCTCCTTAAATAACTAATTTGAAGCAAGCATTTCTTCTAAGATATAAATCCTATTTTTTAAAAAATTGCCGGAAGTGAATATAAATTTAAAGGCTACGGGCTTAAATCCCATTCACAGCTTTTATAATCCTTCAAAATTGCTGTTTAAAGTTTTAAAATCTCACTATAATAATCTATAGTCGAAAAAAATTTCAAATAAGAACTACACATCATTTGCAAGTTCGTTAGATATGAACACGTTTGATTTTATAATAAGAAACAACCCGTTTTTACTTGCACTATTGTCACATTTGTTACACGAATAAAGAGACAGAACATCGATTGCTTAAAGCACCTAAAAAATTTCTTAATAAAAGTTGTGAAACATTCAAAATCGACGGAATTTTCATTGCGTATTACATATAAAAGTGCAATTTAATTTCGTCAGTTATACAATAAATTCAATAGTATATTTTAATCGCTTGTCATACAAATATTAATATTATTCGAAACCGAGTATTTTTGCAAGTTTAGTGTGCATAAAAAAATTACTTGTATAACATTTAAATAACAGCTACAGGTTTTGTATTGTCCAAAGATGAACGTTTTACAAGACTTGAATTTATAAGACTAGGTGATAGTTTCTTTGCGAGCTGAAAACGAAACTATCGAACGAATCCCTTTAACAGATGTCTAAAATTGAAGTGAATAAATAAAACTCTCATAATAGAAAACATCGAAATTACCTTTTTTTTCGAACCATTTAAAAATTCTTTGTACATATCAGAACGCAAATAACGTGAGTAGCTATCGCTTTTCATGAGTTGATACACATGGGCCTACAAAATTAGGCATAATTAAAACAAATCAAAATAATGAATTCTGCAATGCTATTACCGCTGCACAATCAAAACTCCACCGATCTGGATTTTCCATATTTCTCTTTGTTATTTCATAAGATCGTGAATCTACATTAATCGGACAACTTGCATCGGGTGCTAAAAATTCACCCCAAATTTCCGCCACTTTATCTTGTACCTGGCTTTGTGGTAATGTTTTCAATATTTGCACAGCTTCCCAAAACCTTTCAACAACCAAACTCACTTCTGTAATTAAATATTAGTACGACAAACATACTTAAGATTTTCTCCACTGAATTCTTTATCAAGAAATTTGATAAAGTGCTCACGACCTACGGGATCTTGCAATAGTTCTTGTAAACCAAACGCCCAACGTTTAACACGACGTGCTGATATGTCTTTGGCTTGCTTTTCTTGTTCCCAGAGCTCTGGATTGTCTGATATCCACGGATTCTGATATTCGGGAGCGACGAAAAACGCATCATACTCTAAATATTGCTCGAAATATGCCACAAGTCTAAACCAAAACAAAAAGAACGACAATAAAAATGATATCCGATAAATAAGAAGTAACTTACGCTTCTGCTACTTTCGACACTTTAATGTTTCCTCTGTCAAGACGTACTTTTAAATCAGAAATTTGTTTTTTTACTGTTTCAATAGAAACTTTATTTGGTAATTCTGATGTTGATGGTGACACACGCACGTTCTGACCTCCTACATGAATCGGTTTTGACCCATATATAGGCTTATTCATTTGGCAAGCCTTTTTGATATCTATTTCAGTCGTATTTACACATCCAGGCTTATCACAAAGGGTATATAAAGATTAAATTAATTTCTTACAGAAATGACACGTCCTACCATTGGTCTGTGAACATCCCAGAAAGCTCTCTCCTGACTATCCAGCACTTTCCTTTCTAATTTATCACGTTTTTTATCAACTTTGCTTTGAGCTTCGGCTTGCATAAAAATGAATTCCCACTTCCGAGAAAACATTTTCTGCAGGCGAGCCAAATTTTCAGCTTCGTAATCAGCTAATTCCAGCCTAGTTTTATTTTGCATGGTTCGCTTGCACAGATACACAGCTAAAAATTTACTGTTTGATTCGGTTAACAAATTAACGGGGATTTACCGTAGTCAGTATTTTCCGGTTCCCAACAATTAGAAGGCCAAAAGTAAGGAGTCTGAAATCGGTAAAACGTGTTGTCGTTCTTAACTGTAAGCATGTGATCATCTATGGGGAAAAAATATCCGTGTGCTGCAATTAAATGTGCCAAGTGAAGTGCTTCCGTTTGATCCTCGACATCCAGGTTTTTGATCATCCACATTATTAAATCGGAACCGACAAACACCGAAGGTATTTTTGACATAAAACTTTTTACCGTACGTACTGGAACGCCTGTTGTTTCATCTTGCATTTTTTCTACTATTTTCTCCATCTAATTAGCATAAATAAAATATCTTGAAAAATTTGCAGTTTAAGAATTTATGTGATGAACATTTTGTTTTATTGTTACGTTTACTTTTTTTTTTGCTTCTTAATAAACACATAATACTAAATAAAAGTGATTCTACAAATAAAGCATTATTCAAACTGATGTGTATCTGATAGCATTCTGCGTTATTATCACTATGAAGAAACCCACATCAGAGAAAACATAGTAATTAAAAAAAAAAGAAAAAACCTGTACATATATCAATGCGTCTCTAGACCGCAGATTTACTGAATTGACTGTTACTACAATAATTCTTAATAAAAGCAAGAAATGTGCGAATGGACTCCACTCTATTGCAATCTCTGTCATTAAAACACTTAATACAATACGTTTCCTCCTTTGCCTTGGTCATTATCAAACTGCAGTGTACCCACAAAGTGCATGTAAATATCATGGTTTTGTTTTCAGCTGAACTTCCGAAAACAACCTTTATATTTTATAAGTGTTTTGACAACTATAGTGGCAAGTTGTTTTTTTTTTTTTAATATTTTCTTTAACGTGAATTTTCTGACCTTTTTATAAAGTAAAAGATTGGGCGAATCTTCAGGATTAGGCGGTTGATATGGTGCAACGGCAGATTCATCGTTACTGCTTCCAGCACAGCCTGCAACGTTAGTTTCGGGCTTGCGCTTAGCAGTAGCTTTGTCGGAGTTCATGGTGACCATATCACTGATCCTGGAGGAGCCACGTCCTCCTTTTTCTACAACAAAATATTCGAAAAAAAAACATCCCCAATCGTGAATACAAACTCCAACTTACTCCATCAAATTTAGTGGTATGGTGAAAGAACCGACACTTGAACGCCTTGTTTTCGCATCCTAACACAAAACTTACGTTTACTACGGGGAGGGGGCCTCTTAATCTTTATTTATACGTACCCATTCTTAGTTATTTTCGAGAATTTGTCCGGCTTCCGTGTACATAAACTGATACGACGATAAAACTTATCTTTCTTGATTCACATCGCATTTTTCTGGTCTTGAGAAACATAAATTTATGACTTACACTAATTAATTCGACATAAAACGCACGACGCAGCCGATAAAATTTTTATTGCTAAACGTAATTGGATATTTAATTTTGGTTTATTTCTAGCAACACAATTGCTATTGCTTAAAATAAACCATATTTGTAAATTTTATTGAGGCAAAAATGACAATTAGCAATTGATCTAAATATCAAAACATCTAATAATTATTGCATTATTAAGGAAAAACCTAATAAAATAAGTAAATTATATGTAATATTTATAGAAGGTAATTATTTATTAACGTGCGAATTGAGTAATATATAATTCACACAGGTATATTGGTGTCAGCTGTATTGGAGCAAATAAATAAATATACTATTGTTATTTGGCGGCAAATGTTTTTTATTGCTGTTTTCCTTAATGTTTTTGTACTATTATATTTTTTAAAGAATAATTTCACGTAAATGTGCATTTTCTTGTTTACATTTTTTTATACTGTACCAACCGAAAATCAACGTAAGAAAAAAACGGGTTCGATTTTCGTTGGTCACGTGACACTTTTTTGAATCCATCATTATCGGACATGCGCACAAGTTTAAATTTGTTGCAATCTCGTTGTATGCTGCCCCGCCGAAGTATTGGCACTTGCTTGCAGTAAATCAAAATATTTTGGTCTGAGGAAGTCGTTCGTATGTGATTGAACGACGAAAAGAGACCCGAGAGCAAATTGCTTTAGCGACGATGCAAAATTAGTGATTTGGCGGTTCGTTGTGAAAACTGGAATAAAATCTTTAGCTGCCGTCTAAAGATTTTCTTCGTTCTTAAAGATGGCGGACAACAGCAGTTTTGGATTCTTTTGTAGTCAGTAAGTTCCGAAATGTTTGTTTTTCTGTTTTAAAGCTGTTGTTGAATGCATCCGCCGCTATTGCACAGCAATGCACGTAGGTTTTTTTTTTTTAAAGTCTTGCATTTTGCACTTTCGATCGTTCTCACCCACAGTGTAGAACATGAAGTCTGACATTATCGTGGGTTTACACGTTGTTTTGCAGGTATTTACTACATAACGAGTGCACTCGTGGAAATACCTGTATTTTTATACACGCTAACGCTCAAGACGTTAATTTGGTGAGCCATCCGACTGGTGAGGAAGAGTTTGTCAAAGGTTTCTTTGAGCCAGGTTGTCATGCAAGGATTAAAAATAAACGCAGAATTTCTGATTCACGAAATCGCACTCATTATTCTAAACTACCATGCTATTACAATGTTTCCGGTTTAAAATGTCCTTATGGCAATGGCTGTGTTTACAAACATCCCAACCCAAATCATAACACCCAATGTAATGACCGAAAAGCAAAATCTGAAAACAGGTGGGCTTTTTATTTTCAATTTCTCATTTTATGATGGTGACTTGTGCACAACTATGTCTTTCTAATTCCTGTACATGCTTTTACCACCGCAGCATTTGCAATCATTTTTAATTCCCTTGTTAAAACAGACTATTTTGGAAAATACACCTAAACTGAAGTCTACTTCGTATAAATTTGCTAGCAAACAGCCAAGTCTGTCCAGTTTCATTTTCATTATAAATTTTGTTTATGACTTGGGACTTTTCTGGCAAATTTATTTAATAATTTGCATGTAGCGTTACCCGGTTCTTTATGTAATAGTCACACTTGTTAAAGAAAGAAAGATTGTTACACTGACCTACATTTTATATAAAAAATTCATACAGGTACCTATACGTTCATAATTTGTTTTCTTTTGCATGTGATGGTCACGTTTGTTTTTAAATATTTAATATTATTTACCACTCACTAACTTCATTTTTGACTTTTGTAGAGTACTTCTTTTCCATAGTATAAGATTAGGTTCTTATAATTAATATAAAAAAAAAAAACGTATTTTATCCTCAACTGTAGAATTTACATACAACAAATGTTATATTATTATTAAAATAACATTGAGCTAAATTTATTTACAGCGGCGTGAATATGCCTTCAACATCTTCACACAATAGTGCCTCCTCATCGTCATCTTCAAGTAGTCCCGGAAATGAGAGTGTGAATCCAGCAAGTTCGAGTACTGGTTCTAAGTATGTATGATAAATGTCATTTGTTTATTTAACGTAATTCAACTTAATTTTTAAAACATTAAAATTTGTAGGAAGAAGGTGACAAAAGATTTGAAAACAAGTTTGCCACATACGGTTACCTCGGGTGCATTCGATTGCGAGAAATTGAATAAAGCAGAAGAATCAAAGAACATTATAAATTTGAAGAGTTCCTTGGAAGATTGGGTGAACGCACCCGAGTTCATTCCAAAAAATGCTCAGAACTACACTTCAGACTTGCTTTATCCGCTGTCTAATATGAGCTTGGATGAAGATAAGAGCAAGAAGAAACTATGTCCTTATGCAGAGCGGGATGGCATTTGCAAGTATCCGATCGGAGAATGTGCCTACCTCCACGGAAATACTTGTGAACTGTGCGGTAGGTCTGCTCTTCATCCATTTAATGAAGAACAGCGCAAGCAGCACACTCAGGTAAGAATTATCCGAAGCCATTAGGGCTAAATGCTTTGAAACCTCCTGTTTTAAGCAGAAATTTAATAAAAAACATGATTCATTAATTAAATGTAAAATTTTAGGAGTGCATTAAACAGCATGAAAGAGACATGGAGTTATCATTTGCCATCGCACGTTCAAAGGAGAAAGTTTGTGGGATTTGTTTTGAAATCATCATGCAGAAATCGTCAGTCGAGCAACGCTTTGGAATTCTACCCAACTGCAATCATTGCTTTTGTCTTACGTGCATTCGAAGATGGAGACAGGCGAAACAATTTGAAAATAAAATTATCAGGTGGGATCATCTATTAAGTATTAATCAATTTACACTAACATAAGAGTTGATCTAATATTTGGGTAATTGCTGTGATTCTTATCCATGTTTCATTGTTCATAAAATAACTTTTTTTTTAGAATAAGCTAACCTGAAGAAATGACTGCGTGTTTTGTTTGGATTTATTGAAAAGATATTTTGATTATTGTAAATTTTTTAGAGCTTGTCCTGAATGTCGAGTGACATCAGATTTCGTTTGTCCAAGTACGTATTGGGTGGATACGAAAGAAGAAAAAGAAAAAGTGATTGAAAATTACAAGCAAGTACTCTCAAAAAAAGACTGTAAATATTTCAAGAAAGGCAGCGGGAGCTGTCCTTTTGGAAACAAGTGTTTCTACTTGCATGCTTTGCCTGATGGCACAAAGATTGATGTTGGCCCACCTCCTAGTCATCGTACAAATTTTATTGAATTGCCACAAGAAGTAGAATTAATACAAGTACGTGTTTTTTGCTATTTGGAAATGAAATATTGTAACTTGTTCTTTTTTATTCCAGAGATTATTGATGTTGGAGTATATACAAGATGGTTGTCCTCTTGATAATTTACCCGATAGTCTGGATATTGAAGATATATTGAATATTGTAGATCTATCAGATGTGTTTTCAGACACAGATGAGTCCGTTTTATCAGACTACGAGTATCTAAGTGATTATTACTAAGTCTTAGATGTTTGTATTTAATGTTGTAAATTTGGGGGGCTACTTGTATACATATAACATCAGCAATGACAACGTAAAGTTGTTGCTTATGTGGTGGCAATGTTTTATTCGAGACATTATTAACTGTTGTTTAGAGATTCACTGTTGCCCAAGATGCAACTTAAAAAAATGCTTTTGTTGTGATTTATATAAAAGAAATCCAGTGATATATAAAATTCAGAAAGTTTGAATAATCAGTTAAGATGTAGCTGACTAAGATTAGTTTCTAGTTCTTTTGTAACAATTTTATTTTTGTAGCTTCACGCAAACATCTAGCGTCTTCTAGTGAAAATGATGCTTCTGTTTTTCTCGGATTATGCACCGTTTTCGTTTTAGGCGGAATTATTCCAAAGTTTCTTTTTTCGTCTTTATTGCCTGCCATAGTCGTATTTTTTAGGCCCAATATATATATTTCTAATATTTAGTAGCGACAATTTTTTTCTAGTTATTTTTCTCAAGTAGATTACACTGAATCCTTTAAGTATATAAATTACATTCTCTAACGCAACTTAGGTCGTTTAGAGTGTTTAAAGGGTTACTATGGTGTAGTATACCACACTTATTCTGTATTTTTATTTTATTTATCTAACGGGCCAGTTGTTAACACATTCTTTTTTCATTTTTACAGGTTTTATTTTGTTTATTTACGTCTCAGTTGTTTTAAATGAATAATAGCATTTACCTCAGTCTCTCATTAGGAATGTGGTGCAATACAGTATGGCCTATAGTTTTAACTTAATTAGGATATTGATATTCAGGTGTAATAGTGAAATACATCAGTTTAGCCAGTTATAAATATTAATTCGACTTGCCTTGTTTGTTCAAATAATTACTAATTAATGTTTAGTGTTGCACGTAATTACTTTACACCTAGTAAATTTTATTGCAAGATACTTTTAGTTAATTCTGTATATAGGGCTTATTTTTTTTGTACATAACCACTTCAGTACTATAGATCTAAAAATATTTATCTGTTTTATTAGTCTCTAACTGTTTCCTAGGTGTAAAGTTTATTTATTACTTTGTATCATGTTCCTTTATGTTGGGATATTTGTTGCTTTGTATTCTGCAGTTAATAAAATATTTTTGGTCCAATTGAATTTCTTTCTATTTCACCTTTATATATTACTAATGTCATTGTACGTATTAAAAAGAGGTTTTCTTATCTCATTAATTAAAAAGAAATGGGTTAATTCGGTGATAATCAAGGAAAATATGAATACGTTGTTTTATTTTTTCTATTTTTAAAAGTAATAGAAAATTAAGTAAAATATAGCAAAGTTTCTTATCTCTGTGGTTGTTGCATTGTTAAATAATTCCCTTCTAAACTCTAAATCAAGAGGAAATGAACTTATGAATTTGTTAGCTGGTAATGAAGCTCTTTGGTATGCAGAGCACTAATCCCTTCGCATTCGGCTCTTGATGGGCTTTCAAGGACACTTTAGTTATCTGTATGTTCTTCATTTATAATAATAAAACATCTTCAATAGGTTTAAACCACAATTGCGTAGGCAATTGAAATCAAAAGACAAAATCATTATTATTATTATACGTCGTAAGTTCATCAGAGTTTTAAATATTTAATCTCAATTAAAGAATTCATCTGGAATCTCAATCGCATCTCTCATTACCTTAAAAATGAATCAAAAACCGTTAAAATTTTCACTTAAAAATTTACCTTCAAACAGATTTAAATATCTTGAAACTTTGACATTGCAAAATATATCGCAAAAACGAGGCAAGAACTTTTAAAAAAGGCATATAGGTTTTCCAGTTTCTTTTTGTACTCTTGTTTCTCGGTATTGATCAAAACGAAAAAGGTAGTTTCCTTTTTTCATCCGTGCGTCCTATAAGCAGTTTGGTTTGAATGGGTGCTAGATTTATTTATGACCCAAATACATCACAAAACCAACGTCCCGAGGAAACGCGTGGGATGTAGTATTAAATTCGTAGGTGTGGAAAATCGAAGTTGCTTTCTACAGGGCGTTACATT
The DNA here is from genome assembly GCA_039766575.1 of Serrognathus titanus. Lineage (NCBI taxonomy): Eukaryota > Metazoa > Arthropoda > Insecta > Coleoptera > Lucanidae > Serrognathus > Serrognathus titanus. The sequence continues at coordinate 3,545,819 of CM077916.1, read as the reverse complement.
TTAAAGTGACAAAATAAAATAGTTTTGTACCGAAGAACTTTTAATATAGAATTTGTTTCAAACACGGTTTATGACAAAAAAGAAGTTATTTGTTTTTAAAATATAAGTGTGTAGGGAAATATAATTCGTGATTCACTCAAGTCAGTAATAAATTATCACTAATTTAAGTAGAATTCAATGATGATAAATTATCGTTCACGTACTGGAATCGGTTCGAATTCAGTTGGTACAAGTGTTTTTGAAATTTCTTGCTTCATAGAATGGTAATGACCCGTTTTTTTTTTAAATATAAATCAGTTAAATTTATTGACCAATAAAATATGAGAGATACTCCCTTATTTTATAACTAGTGTATGCGTTTATACCGGACTTTATTATAAAATACAGTGGGACTGTAGAAAGTATTTTAAAATGCCCTATTTTTACATCACTATCTGTAACTCATAACAATGTCATCCGACAGCAATAATTGTTAAAAAGTGACACATTTCGACCCATCATGCATTGAAAGAATGTCACTTCAACGGTTGTCGTCCTTGAACGACATAATTATAAGTTATAAAATAATATAGGGGTTAATTTATCAATAATTCAATATTTGTCTTGTATTTATACATTTAATTAGTTTTATTTATATTTACTTTTGGTTTTACTGGTGTGTCATGATCGTTGATTGTCAGTGTCTATTTAGTTTAGTTGTGGTCATTTAAAAGTACCACCCTGTATAATATTTGACCCTAATACGTTATGACGTCAGACAAGCGTGGTGTCATTTGCTGAAAGAGCGCGTGAGCGAGGTGTAGAGGCAAGGCCTATCGTTATGGTTGGTTCTGGCCCACCTCTACTGTTTACAGCACAAGCCCTGAATTTTGTGAATGAAATGCAACAGCTAGTCGTTCAATAATACTCCACCGCCGCCCCTTTCATAGTTTCGCTCTCTCTCTCTTTCAATATCTTTAAAACGTCTGAATGCGACACTTTCGCAGGCCCCCCCAACTATCCCTAATTATTAATGCGCTCGCCTTAATTACGTTACGGCACTGCGTAGATTTCTAAATTTCGCTTATAAAGATGACACGTTCTCTCCAGAATTTTTGCCCCCAAAAAACGTCAAAACGCTTTCAATTACCCACGCAAAAACTAAAAAAAAACTAAAACTATTGCCAGAACTGAAAAAAAAAAAAACAGAGAAACGTATGGGGGCCTTTTCTTCGCTTAAATTAAATAAGCAGTGTAATAACAACGACTTACACGTCAAATATGTAACATTTCCAAGAACATGTATGTAATATGCAATAACTGTCTCGTATACAATAAAGAGTAACGTGACATGTTATGAACCAGCGAGAAATAAATTTCAGAAATTCATTTTACGAACGCTTAGCTTCGAAATTTTTATTACATATATATTGCCGTGTTATTTACCAATATAAGAGACACCTGTATATATATTTGTTAGGTTAGAAGTGTTTTGTATTTATTTTATTATTATAACTTGTTGAAAACAATGTACATTACTTTATAATCCTACAGAACTCAAATGGAAATTTAATTACTTGCAAATATTTAATTCAAATTTCTGTTTTACTTAGAAAATGTCGAATGAAGAACTAGAAGTCTCGGTATCACCAACAATAGAGACTTGGTTTCACGAGACGTTCAACGAAGTCTTCAGTGACGTGGAGAACTTCTGGGGCTGCAATCTCAAGACTCCAGAACTGATTTCTTGAGAAACAGTCCCAGCACTTCAAAGAACCATTCCAGGCCGATGATGCAACCCAGGGAAGTTGTTCACATTCTTCAACGCCACTAGAAGATGCCATCAGGGACAAGCCTCGAGAGTACTTCTTCAAAAAGAACGATGGAAGGCGCCCTGTAGTAGTAAAACTGAAAAATCTAACTAAAATAAGGCTTTTCAAAATAGAAGCCGTACGGCTAGGTTTATTTAAAATGTAATCATATAATTAGAATCAGATAGAGAATGTTTAATTTATTTGAAACTTTAAATTTTGAAATTCATTCATTTAAATGTTTTACATTTTTTTAAATTTAAGGTTACTCAGTTTTTGCCTATTTATTTTGCTATAAAAGGGAGAAATCCTGTGTGATTTGGGAAGCCATGCTCAACTCTTCAAGTTGAACAGATCAGTCTTTAATAAGTAGTGAATTGTGAAAGAAGTAAGATTTATTGTTTAAGTATTTTGATTAAAAATGCATATTTATTTGAATTTAATTGTTTAATTGTCGAATTTTAAAGTAGATTTACTTTAAACTTTCTGATTAAATTTATTTCATTGTTCACAGCTTGGCAAAATTTTGTATTGCGTGAAAACTAATGAGAATTATTTTATTTTTGGCCGCATACAAATTTTATTTATTATTACCAATGGATTTCTAAACAAATACCGTGTGAATAGTCCGAAGGATTATTTATAATCTTGTCTGAATCGTGGCTATTTGTTTAGTTTAAAGCATGAATTAATCAACTTTAAACAACAATACGCATTGTATCACTCTTTTAAATGAATGTTCATGATGCAATTCTGATAAATAAATTTAATTAACTTTTATTAATTAATAATGAAATCAAAAACTTACCTATTGTAACAATTTCATAACCATAGTTACTTCTGTTCGCAAGAAGGGCTATTATTGCATTTTTGGTTATAAGTCCATGTATGATTTCCCTAAAACAATTATTATCAAATTCATAGTTAATGACAATTTTTTTTAAACAAAATAAACATTTCCTGTATATTTGTGTGTCTGACAAATTGCAATTTGATAACTCATTCTGCCGACAAAAAGCAAAATGATGTACAGCGTGTAATTTGATCATAAATGAAATATTTATTTAATAAACATTTATGTGATTAAAATTGTCTTTTATTTACCTATTGCATTTCACGTAACGAGACGAAATTATCAAGTAAAACTAGTCAATTATTATAAACTAATTAAAGACAAAACTGAACCCCGTAATCCTAATTTGTTAGCTAAACAATTGGCAACCCTGAGATACTATTTGAATAAACAATTCAAAAAGAGAAAAGAGTCTTAATGTTAGATAATTATGCGTGAACTTATTTGTTGATAAATTTTTACATTTAAAAATAATTTAAACAAATCCCACTATCAACGACAATACATCGCAATATGTATATTTTTTAACGTCATTTCGTTCACATAAGTTAAGACAACTTTCATTTACATTTGAATTTAAAGCTTATTGTAGAATCAGTCACATTTGGTACACGTGACCGTTATATAAAATTTAAAAAAAAAATAGCGTTGCCTTTAGACCCATACAATACTACACATGAATGTATGATGTAATTTTTTTTGTGTACTTCAATGAAGAAATAATAATCCAAAAAATTTGGAAACTTTTAAAATATCTCGTCTCGTTCTGTGTATTCAAAACAGAGGAACAACTTTTTAGTTTCATGTCTTTTGATATATTTTCTCGTGCGTTTAGGGAGCTAAAATAATTTGCCTTGTATTGTTATTGGTACAAAATAATTTTCTAACTCCTGTGTATTCAAATCAGGAGGAATACATTTTAAGATTTCAGCATTTCAACCAAAACTCTAGGATTCTAATACTTTGTTAAATGAACGTTAAAAGGTAAAATATATTTGTATTTTATTGCGTTTTTCTAGAAGTTAAATTATTATATTTTCTCCAAAATGTATCGACTTACATTTGATTTAGTGTTGCTTGTTGTTTACAGGATCATCATACAACATTTTCAAATTACAATCGCATTATTAAAATAAATTCTAACTATTTGATTGTAATTAATCCCCATTCAGAAAAGAATTCTGAGAACTTTGTGTAAAATGTCTTGTACTGATTCATGCAGAGGTGTCTACATATATACGAGGGGTCGTTTTTATATTCCCGGACTAGGCATGAAAAGAAGAGACTAGAATAGCAACAGAAATTTTATTTTTCAGTATAGGCTCCTTGTTTTGAATACAAATACAAATACAAATTTTATAACTGCTCGATATTCGAGTTTGTTCATTTTGATACGTGACAACACAAACTGACGTATATTAGAACTAATACTACTGCAATTGTTTTGTAAATTGTCAAACATGTTACCAAGGCATACGTGATTAAAGAACAACATAATGAAAAATTACGTTAAAACTGAAAACTGCCTAGTCCGGGAATATAAAAACAACCCCTCGTAAATGCTTAACTTTTGTAGTGAAAAATAAACAAATATTAATGAAGGTACATTTGTATATAGATTGAGTAAATTCCAAAAGGGTACTTATTATTCCTGTCTGAAATTGTTTAATAAATTACCGGTGGAGGTAAAATTACTTCAAGTTGTAAATAAGTTTAAACGTAAAGTATTCTGTCAGCTTGTAGAACTTGAACCATATACATATAACACCTAAAACATTAGATATTTTATTATTTGTTTTTGTTTACCCTATTTTTTTTTCATTGTTGATCATTGTTTATTATTCTGAAATACCTAAGACCTAAGCATATTTAGTAGTCCTAAGGTTTCGCGACGCATTTCAAACCTGTCTACTATGTAAGTACAGTTGTTCTGAAATAAATGAATTATTATTATTATTAACGAAAAAATTGAATCAGTAAATCATTCTATAAACTAAATTCTAGATTTTTGAAACCCATTAAGCTTTTTTTCGACTGATTGATTCGTTTGTTAAATGAAATGAAACGTGTTTAATTTTTTTTCGTGGTAAACCTGAAATATTTGCCGTGGGAAATGCTGAAGAAATTTACTTTCTCCATTTGCAGTTGAAAAAAACGAGGGTTACACCGTTCGTATTGTAAGAGAAGATAACTCCACATTTAGGACATTTTTTATTTTTGTTATTTAAAGTGAGTTGCAAAATAAACTTCTGGGCAAAATTAGGGGACCACCAAATAAACTTTTCCAATTTACGTTATTTTTAATAGACTTTTCACATGTCGTAAATTGACGTTTATTAAACACAATTCAAATAGAGTGCCATGAAACAATTAACAATAGTAAGGCATTCTCTGCTAGGAAACGAAGAGTCAACAAAAAGGCCTAATTGTTAATTAGTTAGTGAATTTGTTTGCATTAAGTTAATTAAATATGTCTAAACGCCATTGTAGACCAGAAGAAGTATCCCAAATGATTGTTCTTCTTCGTGTAGTTAAGAAAAGTTTTAGAAACAAAAACTTTTTTACAATTCACTTTCTTGTTAATTCATGCTGACTCTTCTAAATTTCTAATGTATAGATTTCGTTAGACGTTAAGATTTTACGTTTAATTATGCATTAGAAGTGTTTTTTCTGCAAAAAGTAAAGTAACTTTTTAAATTATACTGTTGGTAAATTAATTAAAATAATAAAAATTAATTTCTTTTGTGGTAAGTCTAAAATAATGTTTTTTTTTTTCTATTTGGTATTGAGATTGATGTGAAAGATTAACTGGAGGAAAATAAATTTTGGCAAAAGTATTGTCCTCATTTTTAATGCTGATCAATGAGGCGTAACAAAATAACAAACCGCCCCTGCGAAATTTTCTGCAATCAATCATTCGCTATTTTCCACCCTTTAGTTCCTTCATCGCACTTAATATTCCGTATTATATTACGTCAGTAGTTTCACGTTACACTTGCGTCATTCCCCGTTCTTTGAATTCATTTTTCAGTCCTTGTGTTTCACCGTTGACGGCTTAATTTACGAATTTCTCTTCCCCCCTGCGAAAAATTTGTTTAATTAAATAAAAAGCCCGTCAAGTTTTACGACGGGCTTATATAAACATCAAAGAGAGTTTTACAGGGGAAAACGCAATTATACCTGAAAGCGTTTCTTTGTTTTTGTTTTATATTTTTTAATTTAAGGCAGGAGCAGGGGCGGTTTCCAAACTTTTTCAATTTAAACCTCGAAATTTTTTAATTGAATTTTTCTTTGGGTTCTTGGTGGGTTGAGTTGCTAATTAATTTCTTTTTATAAGTAACACAATTGCACCTATAAGGAACTTTTTTACTTTATTCAAAAAAATCAGGTATGTTAGGTGAAAATGATTTAATAAATACTTGAGCCAAACTCGTTAAATTAATATCGTCGTCGCTTCTTTTTAACTGTAATCATGTAGAAGTTTGCTAGATATTAGATAGTTTAGATTCCGAGGTTGCTTAAGGTAACGCTTTATAATGTCAGGATCAAGGTTATTATTAACTTAAATGACAAGAATTTCCGGCTTATGCATGCTATCAATTACTTGGCAGAACTTGGCGTATTACATTTATAATAAATTCTTGAATTTATCAAAGAACCGCAGGGTGTAGAAAATCACTATGTGAGGGTGTGTTTCGGTTTCTCCAATAAACAGCAAGCCAAAAAGTCTTTCGATTGCCTATCCATCACGAAGCCACTTTATTAGCTTTCCTTTATTGCTTGCGGTGATTTTCTAATTTCGTTTCAAGAAGGAAGCACGGCCGTGTTAATAAAACTAGAGAAGGGAATCGATCGTACATTTAAAACAGAAATAATTAAAAAAAGTTTTTCGTTGTTCGAAATTCACGGAGGCGAAAAGACCTAAAATTTCCCGAGTTGAATGAATGTAAAACTTTTCGGGGAGTCGTTTCCATTGGCTGCACGTGCGAAGCTTTCGTACGCATCTGTATTTTATAATTCGTACGTCGACATAAATAGAACAAACATGCCAGATACATAAATCCCAACTTCTTCTTCTTCTTGCTACTCGTTAAAATGCTTTTTTCCAGTTGACATGTCGTAAACCTAAAATCAACATTGTCATTGCCATAAATTGCGAAACTCGGGCTTAATTGCGCTTGTTTTAATCTGACTTTAGCTTCGTGAAAGCACGCAGATTACAAATTACTTCCTGTGTTTTCTAAATCAAACATTACAGCGTTTTTATTTTAAATAATTTCTCTTAAATTCGCATTTGTTCAAATTATTTTCCGGCGCCTCCACCAAATATTTCAGGTGTTTCATAAGTATAACGTACGAAGGAGAGTAAAAGGGTAACTAGGAGCAATCAAAGCTTTCTTCTTAATAAACTTTTAATAAAAACTCAATAACTAAAAAGTTGCAACAAGTTAAATCTCTACCATACGTTATAAACTAAACCTTGTATAAGAGGTTTACGTGAACTGTAATTTACAAGTAGGGACATTTATTTATTACTTTTATAATCAACGATAAAGAAAGCGTAAAATTTAATTTATTTATTAAATATGACACTAAGATGGGAAATGCAGGTAGAATATGTTTGAGAATGATAGAGTTATAAGTATTTTCCGTGGAGAACGTAAAAATAAAATCAGTGACTGCACTCTACTTTTTGCAATAATAAAATCGGTTATGAAGAAAAAGACGTGTAACATGGAGAAATGGATATTACGGACTTGTCGAGGGCGAATAGGGAGCAGTAATTTAGAGGGTTGAAACCCGCCGTGATAGGTAGCCGATAAGTTGTTAAATTCGTACCACAGCCGCTAGATGACGACGAAAATATCATTTGGAAAGCACGGATAATATTGGCGGCGAATCTAATTTTCATTGGAAATCAAAGAGACCGTAATTCCGTTCCTAACGGTTATTGTTTATACCGGGCGGTCGGGGTTTGGGGTTTGGGGTTTGTACATTGGAAACAATAATCCCCGTAAATTGGCGACGTGCCTGGATCATTATTTTTCTTAATGCCGATAAGTAAATATTGACACGCTTCGACGCTCTTTTTTATGGATTTTGACGTCGCAGAACCCCCGGAGGAATTTTCCAATTACAAATCCCTATTTCGTGACGATACTGAAATTTCTGAAATTAAAAGTATTAGAGTGGTGACCTTGTGAGGGTCACATTATTTTATAAATAACCTACGAAGAAAGAAAGCATTGATCTTATTTGGACAACAGAAAGAACTTTGCATTCCAATTTAATAATTAATATAAAATAAACTGTCCAGTCAACAAAAAAAAAAAACACATTCAGTGAGGTTTTCGTTTACTTAGTAGCAATCACCACACGTGGTAGTTAAATCAACAATTAAGAATTGTTAAATATTTGTATTTTAAGGAGAAAATTAATTTTTCTGTGCTTCAGTTTCCAAAAAGAATTTCGCATAATAATAATAGATTCATTGTGATTTGGTCGCTCGCTTCAACTTATGTAAAGGAAAGCTTTTTTAATAGTAAAATTTGTTGAATGTTTTTAATTTTTTTACAAGATAATGACTTAAATACAAACGCCATCAACGTTTTAGGGGCGATAATGATTTTTAACAAGGCAGGCCTTGTGAGTAAAAATAAAATATTGTTACACATTATTTATATTTATATTTATATGTTCGGAATCTCTGTTCAAATTCTATAAAAAATATTAAAATAAGATATGACGAATCTTATTGTTTACTGTTACACTACTCGGAATATTTTGTTATGGCTTGAAGAGGTTGAAATTTTGAGTTTTTACGAAGTTTATATTGTGTTTATATTTTTTTGGCAAAATTAAATTCTTTTTTGGTTCTAAAATGCTAAATTCGGACGTGCGTATGAGGATTCTTTGTTGGAAATGGAGAGAGTTGGGGCAGAGTCGTAAAAAAGACAACTTTACAAAAAAGAGCAACAATATTGAATTTTTTATTTCTTTTCAAAGCTATACAGGGTTTTCAGAAATTGAATATTGCTTTAACAAATTGTAAAGGAAGTAAATATAATTTTAGAGTTTTCTATCTACAGTGTCTTTCAAAAAGTGTACAACAAATTGTTTAATTATTTGGAAGCCAAATATGTTCATCGTTCGTGGGGTCCCCAATTGATTGACTCAACTAAACGCATTCTAAGATGTCTCAACTAAAATTCTCAATTGCTTTTACAATTTTTTTTAGACGATTTCATGAATTTGAATGATATCAACAAAAATAAAAACAAAAGACGATCGGCAGGAAATTAAAAAACAAACAAGGCAATTTCTTATAAAAACGAAAAAGGTTCGAAATGTCGAAGAAAATTCTGAATTTTTTTAGATTTTTTTTTCATGATCGATTCTGTCAAGTATCAACTAGAGCAAAAACAAAAGACGATCGACAAGAAATTAAAAAAACAAACAAATTATAAACAAGCAAGGCAATTTTCTTTTTTTTTATAAAAACGAAACACGTTCCAAAATATCTGGAAGAAAACTCTCAATTTCTTTTAAAAATTTGTAATTTGTAATTTGTAATCGTTTTTCATGAACGATTCTGTCAAATATCAAAAAAAGTATAAACAAAAGACGACCGGCAAGAACAAACAAACAAGGCAATTTCTTCTAAAAACGAAACACGTTCCAAAATATCTCGAAGAAAATTTTCAATTTCTACTAAACTTTGTAATTTCTTTAGATTTTTTTTTCACGAACGATTCTGTCAAATATCAACAACAGTAAACAAAACAAAAGACGATCGGCAAGAAATTAGAAAACAAGCAAATTTTAAACAAATAAAGCAATTTCTTATAAAAACGAAATACGTTCCAAAATATCTCGAAGAAAACTCTCAATTTTTTTTAAAAATTTGTAATTTTTTGTAGATTGTTTTTCATGAACGATTCTGTCAAATATCAACAAAAGTATAAACAAAAGACGATCGGCAAGAACAAACAAACAAGGCAATTTATTCTAAAAACGAAATACGTTCCAAAATATCTCGAAGAAAACTCAATTTTTTTTAAAAATTTGTAATTTTTTGTAGATTGTTTTTCATGAACGATTCTGTCAAATATCAAAAAAAGTATAAACAAAAGACGATCGGCAAGAACAAACAAACAAGGCAATTTCTTCTAAAAACGAAACACGTTCCAAAATATCTCGAAGAAAATTTTCAATTTCTACTAAACTTTGTAATTTCTTTAGATTTTTTTTTCACGAACGATTCTGTCAAATATCAACAACAGTAAACAAAACAAAAGACGATCGGCAAGAAATTAGAAAACAAGCAAATTTTAAACAAATAAAGCAATTTCTTATAAAAACGAAATACGTTCCAAAATCTCTCGAAGAAAATTCTCAATTACACAACTTGATTTTATACATGAACATGGCCTGCTCATTTGAAAACGATTTCTTAAATTTATTTCGTTATTTTGTAAGCAAACTTATTGAGAAAGAACATCTCTGATGAATGAATGAATACCATATTGCTGCTTGAAAAAATACGGTCGTTGAAATATTTTGATTAGAAATTCAGAATCAGCATGAAAATCAGAGGATCTTTTCTAATTTAAACGAATTTCTGTCTTTAGAAATAGAAAGTTAGCAATAGTGATTGGTACATATTGAAGATCCTTTAGAATATATACACAGCTTTGTATTCTAAACAATATTACCCCATCCCGTGTTTGCCCCAAAGAATTATGGTCTTTGAAAGGAACAAGAGATATAATGTTGTACCCAAGTATCCCTGGCATACACATGCGTGTCTGAAATTTTTAATTTTTTCTTGGATTCTACTAAAGTTACACAGCAAAGAAGGTATTAATACATAAATTAAGAATTTGTAGACTTTGATCTCTACAAGATGTATTTTACATTTTTTCAAGGAAACTATTATATGAGAGTTTGGTGCAGTTCTTACTTATGATATTATAATTAGGAAAAGAAAACTAATTCGTATCAAGTAAAAGTATATTTCAAGTACTTACTGGACGTTTTGCGAATTTGATTGTTCGCTTCGTCAGAAGTGAATAACGCTATTCACCGTAAGAAATTAATTAATGTCTTTCGATTATTTTAAACATACAATGGGACATTTATCTAATTATTATAGAAAAAATAAATATAAGTTTCAATAATTTAGATTTAGATTAGATTTTCAGTCTTTTCTACTGCAGAGTGAATAATTCCTGCAAAATAAAATGATTGTCAGAAAAAACAATTTAAACCATTGTTTGATCGGTCTTACATATTGTGTTGATAGTAAACATCGTTGAGTCTTGGTCTAAATTGTATCAGCCTAACAGTTATTCTTGCTGTTGAATCCGAGGGAATATTTTTCGTGCGAAAATCTGGCTTTGGTTGAATTTTCATTGTCTACTTAATAATACTATATGAAATGATATCATAGCCTGCGACAGACAGTTTCCATTTCCCCCCTATTTCTATCAACATCTCATCGCAGCCCTAATGTAATTTTGACGTAGGTTTCGTTTTGGATCATTTTATTATTTTGCTGTTGAAGTTCATGTAATTTTACAGCATTTATTCCATGCTTAGTTTTCATTATGCTGTAAATATAAGAAATCTATATATGATTGAGAATTTCAAGTTCCAATTCAGAAAGTTCTTACCTCTTCTTCAAATCATTGAAAAGTATGGTGTTTCATTCCTCGAGGGAATGATTAACTCGTGCATCATCAATAATATCCTGTAACCAACGACTGATTTAAAGGCAATGAATTACAGAGACAAAAAGACCTTATACCAATACATACTAATGCATACAGGATATTAAACTGTACATTTCAATGTTAATAACTGTTTATACCTAACCTAACTTCTTACTGTTTAGTTTCACCATTGACCGTAAGATGACACGAACATGTATATATTTAAATATGAAATAAATATTAATTCAAATAAGCATAATTACCTACTTTATTACCTAGGTATGTGTGCATACGTTTAATTTATTTATATAAATGAGTATTGCAATTAAAATCATCAAAAATAAAAGAATACATCCTTGCACAAACAGCAGCTACTGGGCCTGTAATAGCAAATATTTTAAAGTTATCTATGGAATAGGTGATAAAATAAAACTTCATTAACATTAGAAACGGTGTTGTTATATTATAATTTATTTTTAATGGTACCTTACCGGTAATGTTACCTACTACTATTGCCAACTACATTTTTAACTAAAAATTAGATATACTTATGGCTATTTACAGTTTTCTAATTAATTTGATATCACACAACACACATAATTTTTAATTTTGTTCAAAAATTTGTATTTGAATTCTTTCTTCTTTGTCCTTTAAAATTTATTACAGATTATAAAGATTATTTGTTTTTATTTGATGCATTTGTTCATGGATCTTAAATTTAATATTTTTTCATCCGAGTTGCTTAACTCACATATGTCATATTTTACAGTTTTCTTCTTCGAACACATATCTTTATTTTAAATTCCAAATCATACATTCACTCTTTGATATTTTTTCTATTTCTTTGAACAGATTATTAATAATAATTACACAAACACTCAATAATTAAATTTTGCACTCATAACATAAAAACTGAATATTACTTTAAAAATTTACGTGTAAAGTTAACAAACTCAGAGCAGCCAAAACAAACAATTATTCCATTTCAGATTTTAGTTTATAAATCATTCCGTTAAACAAAACCAAATCATTATTGTTGCAAAACAGAATTTGTTAATAAAAACCTATAGTTGAAAATAGACAATTTTATTAAACAGAATTTCATTCATAAACAAAAGAGCACGTAGATTTAAACAATTGCAATGAACCCCGCAATTGTCATAAACAAATAAGAAAAGGTTTTAGATCCTGAACCTAAGAAGAGTTTCATGTTGATATTTATATATGCGTTATTGATTAGCAACAAATGGCGCCCATAACAATTTAACAATAAACAATAACGTAGCAATATGCCTATGTGCATATTTCTTTTATGAATTTGTCAATTTAATAATGCACTTATTTTTTTTATTCCGACATCGATGTCCATCGTTTCATAAATATTTGTGTTTTCCAGTTTCTCCAATTTGATCACTTAAAATAAATAATTCAACATAAGCAGAGTAAACAGACACGTTTAAAAATTCCTGATACTTTTATATATCATATGTTGTTAATTCTAGTGGGTATTTCATATTAAGAATGCCATATTTGGATATATCAGGCCTGTTCCTACAGCAGCCTCCGACTACCCTGAAACTGTCAGAAAGCTCTTGAAAGCGATGATTAATTCGGCGGGTGAATACAGGGTGACTGTTAATTAACCTGATAAAATGGAACCACTAAAATAACCGATACCCGAGAGTGTGGGAATATGTTAAAAAATTCTTCTAAATAGTTTATAATTAATTAAAAAATTATCCTAAAATCATAATTATTATTACTTTCTAAAATAACTGGACTTGCATATGAAATAAGGGTAACATATTCGCAAATAATTGTGTGGTAATTCTTGTGGATTATTTGCTAGGGTGTCATGTATCAGCAGCTTCGTCCACAAAAAAAAAAATTTCAATCGCGAGGGCCAACGCACAGTCCATAACGTCCGAGAACGTGTCGCGTATGCAAGTGAATGTCATAGATTACGAGAAAATGTATGGAAAATTCAGTAGAACAGTTTGTAATAGATTCATTAAATCAAATACCAAATTCACAGCGTACATCTGTCATAAGCGTTTGATGATATTTACTTAGACGAGCTTGTAAAACTTAACCTTGCATAATAGTGTCGCGGGACAGCTATATGTGATGGTTAACGGGGTATCTTGCAGAGCTAAGGATATGATAGGCGCGCCGATCGAGCATCGATCGGAAGGGAGACAATCGGACAAGGGGAAACAGCGCAGCAAGGTGTCCCGACAAATGAAGTGTAAGGTGAGCTGAATAAAGCCCTGTACTTTCCTTTTTGCGGAAGCGGCTCTCTCGGCGATTTCCGACAGGACTAGGTAGGTACCTTTAATGAATCTTTTAACTTACACCGAGTTGGCACTCCCCTAACTCAAAGTTACAAACTACCCCCTAGCTACTTAAAGGCAAAACCTTGAGGAGCGTGACTATAGATCGGATCAAGTGCGTACAAGACAGCAAGCCTCAGCTCTATCCGGACGCTGTCAATGCTCAGTGTGGACGTAATATTAGATCCCATATTTATTTTTGCCGACTTTGAACAACTGGTTCAACGGCGAGCACTTCTCATGGAAATTTCCGTTCTTACAAAGTAAAGTATTAACAAACGATTTGAATTCTTTTTCGTTTTCGTTTACCTGTCAAAGCAGGTGTTTAGAGTCGGGCCGTTGTTATCCGTCGTGTGGAATAATCTACTTATGTGATTTGTACTGTATGCATCTATCAAGTAAATATTCGCATTTCGTTCGTATTTCACGGCATCGGTCGTTGACCTAAAAACGGAGTTGAGGGAATTCCATTTAACGGCCAAGTACACGATACCACGCCGCTGTATAAAAAAACTATAAAAAAACTTTGAGGGTATTTATTTCGTTCATCTGCTCCTCTGTTTTTTAACCAGAGGAATCTCGTCGTTTTGGGGCTAATTTTTAATTAATTATTTCTCGAAAATTAAAGTAGAAAGAATTTTTCCCATACTCTTGAACATCGCTTCTTTTAGTGGTTCTAATTTAATTAACAGTCACTCTGTATATTAGACGGTTTCGAACTAGAGCAGGATTTAAAATATGCACTTTTTAGCGAAACTTCGTATTTGATGTATTTTAGTGGTTAGCAACAACTTTTTTAAATACTTTTTTGCTCTATCTTCATCGCTACTATGACTTTACTTGAAACACTAGTTTTTATTTAAATCATAGTTGGCCAGATTTAGACTCCTAAAATAATCCATTCCTACGAAAAGATTAATCTTAATGGTCTCTATCTCTGGTAAAAATTTTTAAACTAATTTCTTTATTAACTAACAAATTATTCAGGTGTCTTCAAGTAAAGTGAGACACACTGTATAACTTGGTGATTGTTTATAAGTACCACCACGAAGAAAAATGTATTTACTTGTTTGAAACACGATCAAGTATATGAGCTTGTATTTTTTGCATTAAATATTTCAAATTTTCTAATACATATTTTTCATAAATCCATAAATCAATAACATTACTTGAGTAATCAAGTTCTTCGTATTGGAATTTGCAATTAATTGAATTTTCAAACTCCTCGTTCTTTTGGATCCATTATTAAGTTTTTCTATAGCATAATCTGATGTTTTGTTTAGGTAATTTTACATTTTCTGAATTTTTACAATGAAACGTACAATCAATAATAATTTTCCCCAATTTACTCTGAGCTCGTACAACTTTTATATCTTCAATATCATTTCGTATTAAATTTCGTAATTCATGTAAGTCCTTGCGTATTCCTTCTTTCTCTTGTCTTGGGTGTTGTATTAGATCATCATCAAAATTAAATGGTGGTTGGGTAGGGTGGGTTCGATTCCCCTCCTGATGCATATGGCTTCCAGGTGAAAGCACTTACATATGTGTCGGATTGAGTTTCGGATTCATACCCGCTCCTTCGAACTGGATTTTCTGCGTTTCCCCAGTTTATGAGGCGAATGCCGAAGGAGAAAGAAAGAAAGCAATACTAGCTTAATACCTACCCGAAAAGCTCAGAGAGCTTGGGAATGAGCGATCTTTAATAATTTCCTCTGGATCATATTTTCGTAAATTTATAATATATTTTCCTAGTTCAACAAACTTCATTTATTATTAGGAGATAGCGTTACATTATAATTTTTATTAGAAGACTTAGTGTTTTTTTTTAGCTAATCACAAATTAGTGGCTGGGAGGCTGTAATATTTTAGAATCAAAGCACTTTTTGAGAAATTTGAGCTTTTTAAAAATTTAATGCAAGTTTATTCGTATTTTAGCACTGTTATATTCTGAATATTTTTACTTGCATAGTTGCCAATATTAAAACGTGCACTCAACGTTTACAGGAATTTTATTTCAATTACACGATAACATTTTAAAAAGCAAATTAAATTTCGTAGGAGTTTTAGAATATCACCCGACTTTGAAAGTTAATAAAGCACAGCGTAGCTTTACGTACTCCTACGTGAATATGTCTAGTGGTGAACGTACTTTTTACATTGGACCGGCTTTATTATTTTTGTCATTTAGAAGCAAATTACGGAAGTTGTAAATAGACCCACAAGTTGACAAATTAAAACGGCCGTAGTAAATATGCACCCACGACCTACAACCCTTCATACGCCCACGTGGAAATGCCTACTGTAAAGTTTTTCCCCGCTGGCAGGAGGATTTAGTTTAGAGTTTACAAAATGAGGAGATAGTTTTTTTAGCGTGGCATGAAGCTACTTCACAATTACTTACAAAAACGGGGCGGTAATTAAATAATTCTACTCAAAGCAAAGCTTTCCAGACGCTTACTTTAGAAAGTACGCATTTTACGGATGCAAAAAAGAGATTGTCTTCTACCTTAATCGTATTAAATAAGTAAATAAACGGATTCAGTTCTAAGCTCAGCAAAAGGGTCATTGAAAGTTCTCGCGGACTCTACGATCCATACAATATTTACCCACACCCTCTTCCGAAGCAAGGAAATTGTGCCGTGCTGAATCTAAATATAGAAACGAAGTAGAGAATCTGCCCGTAGTAAAAGACAAACTTAAAGTTCCCGAACAGTTTCCAGGAAAACGTTTCACGCGTACAAAATAACGATATACGTATACAAATTTCTGCTGCATTGAATGTTCCAATCATATCTGAGTTTCATTGATGGAAGAAGCCCCTGACATTGAAAATTTTTCACTTCATTCTGCGAAAACCTTCCGATGCAATAAATTTCGAATATGTCTGCACGTGCCCTCACGTTTTATACGTGACGATCTAAATTGGAAAACTTGGAGGGCATTAGCTAGAAAACACGGGTCTGCGGTAACGATTAATTAGTTCTGAGAAATACTGACGCAACTGCTACGAACTGCGCTAATTAAACTCATCTCATATTCTTTTTTCGGTGTATTTTCATAATTCAAAGTTGAAATATTATATTTCTTAAATGATTAAGGGTAGTGTTGGGGAAACGTTTTCTTTTGACACCAAAGGAGATAAGTAATAAGACACTTGAGTCATATGCAGGGTGATTTACAAAAATCATTACTAAAAAGTTGAGTACAAAATAGAAATAATTAAAAATTAATTTCCGCCCACAATAATTTTTATATCTGTAGATACGTATTTCGGCAGGTAAACTGCCATTTTCAGTGCACACACTACTAAATTAAAACCACGTCATGAAATCTAACAACCAACTAATCATATTCATAATTTATAAAACAATATAATTAAATGAATAAAAAGTCAAAGGTTAATAAGTAAATAGGACCTAGTTTTACAACTCTTGGTTTGTTCTAGTGCACCCAAATTTGTTATCTGCGGAATAACCTATTAGTTACCCAAACCTCAATCTCTTATAATATCACTGAATATTTTTTTATCTTCACTGCACTTTATTATCCACTGCTGGTGGCCCCATTTATCCTTAAAAATGAAGTAAATGGAGCCACACCGTGTAATTTCCATGTCTTTCATACAATCCAATCCAAATATGGGGTAACTAGAACTTATCTGGAATATTGCGCTACCATTGCTAAAAATTTCTCTTCAAAATATGCAGTTATTTTCAATTGTAAAAGCATCATGTAAGAAATAACTTTTAATTTTTTTATTATTAAATGATTGCAAAAGACAACGGTTCTACTAATTGTAGTAAACATTAAATTTCATCATTTCTGGCACTTCAAAATGGCTCCTATTGTTGCTTTTCGAAGGAGGACTGATTATTTTGAAGATGGCACGTTCTTTGAGAGAGATGGGCCATTTCCAAACGTGTTCCAATTTACCACTTCGTTGCATACAACTTATTTTAATATTTTAACTTGAAGGCTTGTTGAATTCTTGGCTTCCGGTTGGAACCGCGTGTCTCGGATTTCTTCACTATCGACGTTTCGTTCTTCGTTGCAGAAGTACTTCTTCAGGGCTGCTGTTGGTGGTGATGCTCCTACTGCTGCTGCTGTTGGTCTTGCTGCTGCTTCGAGTTTGTCGTTGAGACAGTAGCATAGTCATTCCTAACAATAACCTAGCCAGGATAATAACATTCCTCATAACTGACAATTACATAATCACATTCTATAACACTGGCTGCAGTGTCTTCTGTTTCTTCATCAATATGTGAAGAATCAGATTGAAAGGATACAGATGAGACATTATTCTCTGACGTACTAGTTGAAGGAGTGGGAGACCGCCCTTTTATCTTCTTTATTTTCTGATTTGTGTCAGATATATCGAGACTGGACGAAGATGTCCTGGACGTTACAGCAGCTGTTTCAGAGGTTGCTTTCTTTTTAGGTGTTAATTTCCTTTCCAACTTTTGTCTCTTTTCCGCTTCTTCAGCTTCTAGTTTCTTTAAAAAATTAGGTGTTGTAATAATTTCTGCACTGGAGCAAATCCTTTTGCGCGATTCGTTTGCAGTTTCAGGTGTTTTACTTTGACCAATGAATTTCAACAAAATACTTTCAACGGAATTGTTATTTTCCACTGCTTTATTTTGCGTTGCGTGTTGTTTCTGCAATTGCGTTTTCTATTTCTATATTCTCTGCTGCAGTAAGGTCTACATCTCTGTTATCTGTTACAATGTTGGTTTCATCCGTTTCAATCTGGACTGAAAGCTCTTCTTTATATTTCTTGTATCTTTTTAAATCGTCTGAATTAAAAAGCTTTTCATTTATCATATTTTTATTGACGGGAGATAACTAAACATGTAAGTGTATGTGTGTACTGAAGATGACAGCGTAGCTCCAGAAATACGTATCTACGAATATAATCTATTTTGATTTATATTTACGGATATAAACTTTTTTGATTTATTATTTCTAAACCAAAAATTTTCATAAACAAACAAGTTATAAAGGTTTTTAGAAATCGTAGAATTTGGAAAATCACCCTGTAGCTCCTAAGTGGTAAAAATCGATCTCCAGGAGCCGTCTGACTCTTCTAAAAATAGGTGTTTTCTATTAAAAGTGTCGAATTTGGCCCACCGCTGCCGAAATGCGGATATTATAGGCGGAAATTAATTTTTAATTAAAAATTGAGTACTATTAATCCCTGAATCTTTGTATAATGAAATGTGATTTGATATCAGTGGCTTAATTTTAAGTCAAGTCGCCGGAAGGCAAAAGAGTTTTTTTTTTTTTAACTTTTCTTGCACGAAGTCACTCACCATTCACATGTGACAGAGTGACAAGAGTACACTTGAATTACATTTTTGGCTAGGTTAGTTAAATGTCGGTATTGATTTAATGGGTCATAATCGTGTAAATTAGATATAAGCTCTATAAAGAAAATTAATTGTGGGAAATACATATACCTGTTCGTTTGTGAAGAAAAATTTAAACTACAAAGCAGGAGTTGCTTTGCAATCTTTGCAACCCCTATGGCTACGTTGCTGCCTAATTTCTTATAAAGTTGGCAAAATGCATGTGGGCACACATACGCTTGAATTGATTGACTCAAATATTAGTTGATAAACAATTCATTGCATATTGAATTTTTGGAAATAGAAAGAAATGCATTAGTAATAATCATTCAATACGTAAAAGTTGATACTATTAACATTGCCCCGCATGAATTGATAAAGTTATTTGATGCTCACTGAGAACGAAATATAAGCACTCACCGGTTTGCATCCCTTTTGCAACTAAAAACAAAAATTTGACATGAAGGAAATTTACTTTCCAAGCATTAGAAGTTTTCTAAATGCACGTCAAGAAAATATTCAACAAAAGAACGAAATTAAACAAAAAAAATGATGCTTACTCTACCCGTGATTCAAAGAAAAACTAGCACATTTTTTCTCTTTTTCCCGCCAAAAATTGTGTTAGTGCTTCTTTGAAATTTGTTTCACATTAATTATTTCTTTAATATTATAAAGAACGAATGTTCAGTTAAAATATGATTTGTCCTAAAAATATTTTCAAGGGGATTTAGACCGGTTGCTGGTTTTCTAGCAGACAAATTGACTTCTTTTAGTCTTCTTCTTACTGTTTTGGTAGAAATTTCTTTTCTTTTTTTAAAGCTATGTTTGTTTAGTTGTCTGTTTAGGGTACATGCGAGAAAATGAGAGCAACACACTAAATGGGAAAGCTTTTTGTACACGTTATTTATTACAACGAAAAAAAAAATGTTATACCATTAAAAAAAATCTATTTAGTTAGCATGAGTGATAAAGCTTCAATATTAAAATACTTTACATCGGTTAATAAATAAAATAATAAAGGGGGGGGGGTACATTAATACAACTAACCCTGTATACGTATTAGGGCCAAAAACTTTTAGGTAATTCTAATTTTATATATTTTTTTAAATATATCTCAGACAAATTACATGCCTAATATTTTAAAACAATATTGGTTTATTTAAACATTTTTCCTGTCAACTAAGGGCCAGTTTCATAATCAAATTTAAAGGCGACTTTAAAATTAAAGTCACATTCAGATGTGTAAGCAATTGTGTTTTCACAGTCGCTTTCATATCTGAAGGTGACTTTTAATTTAAAGTCTCCTTTAAATTCGATTATGAAACTGGCCCTAAGGGAGTTAAATTAAAGGCTTTGTTTACTTCGAAATCAAATCGCCTAGAATCCACAGGCTTAGAAAGTTGATGCCACGGAAACGTACTTGCGCACGCATTTTTTGTTTCATGTGTTTGATAAAAACGCCTGCTTAATGATTTGATAGCAGAAAAATACAAGAGCTGATTGGTCTTTGCTTCCAGCAAAAACATTTAGTGAGCTTTGCCCCGAATTTTTGCGGTGTGCGTCGTGTTTCGGTTTTAAGTGCCGAGGTGTTACCATGTAATTAACGTTCGTGTTTTAAAGTGATCATTTGCTCAATTAATTAAATAGGTAAGATTCTTTAATATTTTGGATGCTGCCTTACAGATCAATTTTGAGTCGACCACTAAAGCTTGATTTATACAGCCACTGATAATTATAAATTAAGAAGTAAAAATTAAAAATTAAGCATAAAAAGGACTTAACACTAACAAGTATTAATGAAGAATTTGTTTATTTCTATTTTTAGTGATAATTATTAATGAAATACTGAAGTACGCATGCGTGTTTAATAAAATCGGGCGGGTGATTTAAATTGCTTAGAATCTTATTTTTCGAGTTAACAATTTATTGTTCGCTTTCTTTCGTTATTTGGCTATTACTAGTTATTACGTCTGCGCAATTTATTAATTGTTAGTTAATTGTTCATTAACTTTTAGTTATTAATTAATGTATAAACTAACCTTTAATACCTTATAGGATTAAACTTTTTATTAAACAATAATTTTTCTTTTCAGTGATGTTATCTAGTGAAAGTGCTCCTTGGATTAGTGCAGCAGGGGGATTTAAGAAGTAGATTAGTACGCTTCTAAGTACGGTAGGGTAAGCATCGATTTTTTTTGTTTAATTTAGATTTTTTGTTGAAAATTTCCTGGACACTTTTTCTAGTAATAGTTGCTGTGCATTTCAAAAAAGAAACTATCAGTGCACGATAAAGTGTGGCCGGGAAATAAAATAAAATGAGAATTTTTCTCAAGTCAAATTTCAATTTTTTTTAGTTCCACTTCAGGTTGCAGAAGGGTTGCAGATCGGTGAGTGCTAATATTTTTTCTAGTAAACATGAAGAGCGCAATTCTTGAAACAGAACGTTTTCGAAACATATACAATCACTGATTTGATATATTTGATATTTGATCGTCAATATTTTTAAAACAACGTTTAAAAATTAAAATTTTTCGTGAGATCGCAGAATAATAATTATAAAATCCAATCCTGACTTCAGCCGATATATTTGCTGCATGCTTGTAGGTAAATATTGCGATATATTGTCGTTGATAGTGGTATTTGTTTAAATTATTTTTTAAATGTAAAATTTGCATTAAGACTCTTTTCTTTTTTAATTGCTTATTGAAATGGTATGTCATGGTTGCCAATTATCTAGCTTTTAGCTAACAAATTAGGATTACGGGTTTCAGTTTTGTCTTTAATTTGTTTGTAATAATTGACTAGTTTTACTTGATAATTTCGTCTCGTTACGTGGATTGCAACAGGTAAGTAAAAGACAATTTTTATTCATATAAAGTTTATTAAATAAATATTTCATTTACGATCAAATTGCACGCTGTACATCATTTTGCTTTTTGTCGGCAGAATGAGATATCAAATTGCAATTTGTCAGACACATAAATATACTCGAAATGTTTATTTTGTTTTTAAAATAATTATCGTTAACTATGAATTTGATATCACGTTAATAATAATTGTTTTAGTGAAATCATACATGGACTTATAACCAAAAATGCAATAATAGCCCTTCTTGCGAACAGAAGTAACTATGGTTGTGAAAATTGTTACAATAGGTAAGTTTTTGATTTCGTTATTAATCAATAAACATTAATTAAATTTATTTATCAGAATTGCATCATTAACATTTATTTAAAAGAGTGATACACTCTGTATTGTTGTTTAAAGTTGATTAATTCATGCTTTAAACTAAACAAATAGCCACGATACAGGCAAGATTATAAATAATCCTTCGGTCTATTCACACGGTATTTGTTTAGAAATTCATTGATGATAACGCCTTCAAATCTTATACAAAAATTTTGTATGCGGCCAAAATTAAAATAATTCTTATTAGTTTTCACACAATACAAAATTTTGCCAAGCTGTTAACAATTTAATCATAAATTTTAAAGTAAATGTACCTTAAAATTCGAATTAAATTACATAGACAATTAAATTCAAATAAATATGCATTTTCAATCAAAGTTATTAAACAATAAATCTTACTTCTTTCACAACTCACTACTTATTAAAGACTGATCTGTTCAGCTTGAAGAGTTGAGCATGGCTTCTCAAATCACTCAGGATTTCTCCCTTTTATAGCAAAATAAATGGGCAAAAACTGTGTAACCTTAAATTAAAAAAAATTTAAAACCTTTAAATGAATGAATTTCAAAATTTAAAGTTTCAAATAAATTAAACATTCTCTATTTACAGCAAAATTCCATTCAGGTACTCTTCAAGATGAATCTGTCTACGTGGTTTGACAATTTCTCATTTGCTCAGTTTCAAAATATTTTAAAAACATTCAGTAACGAAATTCGATTTACATCAAACTGTCAGCATGGCCTTGATCAGTGAATGTTTTTCAAAAACGACTAATTTTATCAATCATCTGTCAAGTTTGCACATTCACTGATCAAGGCCGTGCTAATAGTTTGATATAAATCGAATTTGGTTACTGAGTTGCATTATCAAGAAATGAAAAATTATAACACAAAGTTTTATGTAAAGAGAACCTTGCATTACAATTCCGTGTATCATTTCTTAAAAAAAATGTTTTTATTTGCATGAACATAGGCAGGTGAATCTTTTATTGTTGACTGGAGGCCTTTACGTATGGAAGTTGCTTTCGACGTTTACAAATTCTATTCGTTTCTTTTATTAAATCTTTCGTTGGCAATTTATTCAGTCAATATGATCCTCTTTAGGATCGAACTGCTCTTTTAAAAGTTAAAACGATTTTCACGGTGCTTTGAAGATTCTTAGGTGTAAGAAACAGGAAGTATCCTGCAAATTTACTTGAATCCACAAAAAAGGATAATGATTTTTAATTGTTATTTGCTGTTTGATAGTGATAGTTTATTATATTATTCGTATTATACATATGAAAGCTACAAAGACTTGTAATTGTTTTTGGGAGAAACATTTTCAAAGATAAATAATATGTATTTAAATGGATTCTAAAAACTCTAATCTATTCCCTGTTGTTAATTAATTATTTTCACAAAAAGCATGTTTCCTAAAGCAGATTTTCATTTATTTAGTTTGCATATTCAAGTGAGTATGCAGAATATGAGATGGCATGAACTGTTTTACTGTCAAATTAGGTCGTTTTAATAATAGGACTCTAAATTTAAAGTTACTTTAAATGTAAAACCTCCTTTATTTTTGAATTGCAATGTGATTTGAAATTATACTTTTCCTTAGTCCTATAAACGGCCCTTGGTAATTTCATTTAACAGTCAAATAATCCATAGTCATCTCATATTCTGCCTGCTTAATGGACTGAACATGTAAACTAAATGAAGAACTCTCTTCTTTTAGGCAGCTGCAAAGGAGTTTTTGTGAAAGTAATTCGTTAAAAGGGGTAAATTAGAGCTTTTAGAAGCCACATTATTTATTAATGAACAATATTTCTCCTTGCATCAAAAACGTAACAATTATACAAAAATATTACTTTTCGGTAAATAATAAAATATGTTTTTTAATTATAAATCTGAGGTTTTCACCCCCAAAAATTGAATTCTGAAATTAAGTTTACAGAAATGTTCAATTTATGTACGAGTTACAGAAAGTCAAGGTAGTTTCTGGCCTAGAGATTGTTCATTAAGCTGAAGCCAACACACTTTGGACATATATTGGTTAATAAACAAAATAATGAAGGGGGGTTACATTAATACAGCTAACCCTGTATTCGTTCTATTTTTTCGAAAATATTTTTCACACAACTTACACTTTTTATTTTATACATGCCTAATATTCGTTTATTTAAACATTTTTTCTGTCACATAAAAGGTGGTATTCACATGCGACTATGTCCTGAGGATCTGGCCTATGTAACTGTCTGACCTACAAATCCGCACGTGTGTGTCTACTCGCTCGGTGTCCTTGTCTTGCTCGTCGTTCGTGCTTCAAGACGACGAGCAGAGACAGCGAGCCGAGCATATCTATAAGTCAATGGCTTTGATGATAAAGTTGTTCGCCACGTGAGGAAACGCATCCGTCAATTTTGGTTCGCTAGCGAGTTGGGCATTTTTCATATGTGAAATTAGACATCAATATTGCCATAAATTGCCTTAGCTAATAATATAATATTATATAAAAATCTTTTCCTTTTTTTATCTTCAAATATATATATATATCCTCCTATTTTAATTATAAGCCCTTTAAGCATTTCTATTTGAACCCAATGCCCATAGTTCTGTTGACATTTGTTCATGTAAAGAATTTAATGATGGGTCTATTTGTGCGATAAATGTGTGTCAACAAGGGATCTGCCTACAGAGAGATCCGCCGCACATATTCACATGTGAATGCCACCTTAAGAAAGTAGTTGCCTTGGATATGTACTTGTGCGCGCATTTTTTTTGTTTCGTGTGTTTGACAAAGACGCATCCTTGATGATCTAATGAAGCATCTTACTTTTTTCATGCAGGAAAATACAAAAGCTGATTGGCCTTTGCTTTCAGCAAAAACGCTCGGTAAGCTTTGCCTCCGCATTTTCGCGTCGTTACCGAGCCAGTTTCTGCTTTAACCTAAGAAGGTGTTACAGAGTAATTAGTGTTTGTGATTTAAGTGATTATATGCGCAATTAATTAAATAATTAGGTAAGATTATTAAACGTTTTGATAACGCCTTGCAGATCAATTTTGAATCGACCACAAAAGTCCTTAGAGAATTAGAGTTTTTATTAAACAATAATTTTTCTGTTCAGTGATGTTATGCTCTCTGGATTGCTGTAGCATGAAGACTTAAGATATAGGTCTGTATGCTTCGAATTACGGTACGATTTCTTTTGTTTAATATAGTTATTTTGTTCAAGATTTCCTGGACAGTAATAGTTGCTGTGTGTTTTAAAAAAAGAAACTATCAATGCACCATAAAATTAGATTTTTTTTTAGTTCCACTTCAGGTTGCAGAAGGGGGATGCAGATCGATGAGTGTTCATATTTTTTTCTAGTAAATATCAAGTAACTATATTAATTCATTGAGAAGGTTAGTTTCAATTTGGTTAAGAGAGTCACTAACGTTATTGTTTAAAAACGGCAACTACCAGCAGTTGAAATTTATAGAACACAGAGTCCACACTTGTTTCAACATGGAAAATGTAAGATCCCAGCGGAAGCTTGCGGGAGTAAAACGTAACACAAAAGGTAAAATTAGATTTACTTATATTTTACGGCTAAAACCTTGCACCCAATGATAGGTTCTAATTTACACACCTTGTACTAAATAAAGACAATCATCTACATAAAATATTTCACTAAAGAAAAGTTAAAAAAAAATCACAGGCAAGGAAACACTGAAAATTCACAGCACAAACGTACGCTTAAACACGTCTTTGCTTCTGGCCCTACAGAGGGTATAGGAGACAGATATAAGAATTATGGCCCCTTGTCCTTCCAAGAATAAGCTTTACCCTTACTGAAATTCTTGATCTTAGCAACTCGCAGCGAAATCTTACTCGAAATTGACGTTGTGGACCCGGAAATCTTGATTTCCGGGCCTTTGATCATTTACTTCAGCTTTATGCACCTCCGGATACCAGTAAGTTTTTGTTGAGATTGGCATAGGTATAGGTATAGGCATTCGTATAGGTTAGTTTGTCAGCTTTAAGATGGAAGATGAAAGATATCTTGGTAATTGGTGCAATTTCTAATAAGGAATCTCGTTCCTCTGAATTTAAATGGTCAGTGGGAAAGGCAGATTTGGAGTTCCTCAATCGATGGAATGCGTTCCTCAATCGATTGAATTTTACACATGGTCTGATAAGCATTTGTTTAGATTTGGTGGCGTTGAGGATTGTTGCGTAGGATTTTGAATTTGAATGCCCCTGCAGAATATTTCCAACATCCTCGACCAACTAAGTAATTCCGCATATTTCACAACACTTGACCTCGCGTTGGGTTTTCATCAAATTTTGAATAAACCGGTAGATTATGCAACTTTTTTTTACGCCTACTGGTCATTACGAATACACGTGTATGCCATTCAGGCTGAAAAACGCCTCTGCCACTTTCCAGCATCTGATGAATAACGTCTTAACAGGTCTACAAAGGCTCTAATGTTTTGTTTATTTCGACGATATTGTCATCTACGCGAATTCCTTGCAGGATCACGAAAACAGATTAATGGCAGTCTTCGACAATTGTTCGTAAAAACAATTTAAAATTACAGCCGGATAAGTGTGAATTCATGTGAAAGGAATGTAAGCACCTGATCAGTACGGGAAAAAGGTTGGTTTATGTTTTGTCAAAACGGTTCTTAACCAGAAGACGAGATTTCTAACATAGAAATATTTTACAGGGAAAATTAAAAAAATTGGAAGTCTGAAATTCTGACTTCTCTAAACCCTCTTTCTAAACTTTACCATCCTTTTAACCGAAACTTTTCCAAACCAAATCGAGACGCAAGAGGCGACCCCTTTGTTAGTAGTGTTTCCAGTTTTAGCCAATTTTTCGCCAGCAATCGTTCTTGGTTTGAATTTTGGCCCTTTTTACCCTCAGACTTACTTATTTTGGGTTTGTTGGATCTTTCTCCTCTCCTTTTGGAAAATTTATAACAAAAAAAATCAAAACCCGAACTTAGAAAAAATAAAATTAAACCAAAATTTTCGACGAGAGAACCAAACATAAGGAAACCGGGAACTACCTTATCTCCCTCGCTTAAGCTTAAAGGCTCGTCACCTCCTGGAAAAGTGAGGAGGGAAATTCTGCGAGATCAGCAAGAATTTGAATTCAAACGGCCCAAACAGTAGCTTCCAAGCGAAACTTTTCTCGTCACAAGAGGGCGTAAACGTCTCGCTTTTACCGAGTTTTACCAATGTCGGTCGTTCAAGGGCAGAGACGCACAGTGCCGTGATTTCCTATTGCTGACTCAATTAGAAAGGAAAATTTTTATCTCAGTATCCTGATGTTAGTATTGATTTGAAAACGCATCTGAAGCTCAAAAGCAATCGACCGTCCGGTTTCTTTCTAGGAACAAGCAGAGCTGATAACGAGATGATTACAGTAAAATTAAAAAAAAAATTCTCTTAAGCATTTTTTCGGGTCCTTACAGGAAGTAGCTTATTTAGGCCACATTATTTCAGATAAGGGTGTAAGACCTAACCCGAAAAGGTTTCTATAATCAAAGATTTTCCAATACCGCAAAATCCTAAAGATCATTTCTCGCTCTGGGTGGATACTACAGGAAATTTATTGAAAATTTCTCTAAGATCACTAAATCGCGAACAACAAAATTCATTTGAGATTTTACGCGAAAAATTAACTTCAGAACCGATACTTCAGTGCCCGGATTTCAAACGCGAGTTCATTTTAACCACTGTTGCGTCTAATTTCGCTGTAGGTGCGGTCCTATCTCAAGGTAAAATCGGCGAAGATTTACGAATCGCGTACGTATCGCGAACCTTAAATAAACCTGAATCTAATTACTCTACAATCGAGCGCGAACTTCTAGCGACAATACGGGCAACGAAACATTTTCGACCCTACCTATACAGGTGTCATTTCTCAACCACTCACCTGTTTGTTTTCCCTTAAAGACCCGGGATCCAAATTAATTCGATGAAACTCGATGAATACGATTACGAAATTATCTACGAACCCGGTAGAATTAATTCAAACGCCGATTGTCTCTCTTGTACTAAGCCCGCTATTATGCTACGGAATCCAAAGAAACACAATGATTTTCACGAGTTTCAACAAACGTCAGAAATTTGCGGAAACGTCCACGAAACAAATGTTGCAATAATAGACTCGAAATCCCCCGCAGCTTATTTCGTGTCTACGGAATTAGACGAATCTGAAATAAAAATCGCGAATAATATTGATATCTATCGACAGCATCAACACAATTAAAATTGTATCGAATCGTATATTTATCCTTAGTTAAATTAAAGTATTACGACACAATAAAGTATAGCGACTTATTTTACGCCGTTTAGGAACAGAGGAATTCGTTAATCAATGACGGCATAAACGAAATAACTTTGGCAAATCCGTCTGACGAATTTTCGAATTTGAAAGCCGAAAAGGTAATTTTAATTCTGAACTACATGATCAAATTAGGGTAAATATTTGGTAATTTCTCTTTAACCTCATATTTTCTTCGTAACAGATAAGTCATGCTAAAGCTCGTAAAATTATCCTTAAAAACAAAGAAATATCTGTATCTTCAAGTTAATTCCACGATCCATTGAAAATCTTCGTGTATGTTGTTCATTTTGCTGTCCAAGTTTTTCATGCCAGTTTGGAAGAATATCACTTCTTTGAAAAATAGCACAGGATTTCTCAGGATGGTCGACTCTTACTGCCAGGCGGTAGAGTTCGTTTGACTTATTAGATACATCAATGGCTATTGGGGAGTACTTTCTCTCCAGAATATCCACGTCATACCATCGTTTTGAATAACTTGAATGATGCCTTTTCGTCCAGCCTGTTTCACAGAAAACAAATTACACATTCCATCACTACAAAATCAAACATCTTCAAAATACCATCAAATTCATCCAGTACCAGTTGCTTCAGTTTGCACACAGTTCTTGGCACTATTCAGCTTCTTTGGTTTTTCAAACAATTTAAAAGAACTGTACCAGTCTCGTCGATTCGTAACATGATGTGTGGTATCACTGTCTATAAACCATTCATCACAGTCTATTTTGTTGATGTCCAACAACCAATGGATTTATGTGCTATCCCAACCCGAACTTTTAACAATTTTATACCCTAACGTCACCCTGCAAGACGTAACAATTCATGACATCGGCATCATTCAACATAGATGCCTGGTGAAAACAGAAACAACCCTTCTTCGTTGACCAATGTTCGCATGAGTGGCTTACGGGCTATCCAACAAGCAGAGGAAGTCAACCCCCTTCAGGCTACAGCACCCCCAGGCAACTTACGAGTCCGCGCCTTGTACCAGATTCGCTTCCAGAGAAAGTAAACTTCGCCCCAGTCGATTAAGGACTTCAAGGCTCTCTGATGATCAATGAAGCCGCCGCTCTCTACCGCCAGCTTCACTCTACGTGGGGAGGTGTTATAGAACTGTCCTAATGAAATGCAATTAAACATAAAAACTCAGGTCCACACAAAGTGCCAGTGCTAGTGTTTATTTCGGTTATCATTATATGCTTTTGTGTAATGTTAAGATATGTCCCAATATGGAAATCTTTTATTTATTATTTTTTACAGGAACACGACGCAAAATTCTTACAGGTCACTCAACCACGTGTTTATTACTCACATAATTTGCTTTCTTAAACTTTCATTCGTTTATTGGTAATAAACATAGTCTGGTTTTCTGGTCTATTATAACATTCCGTAATTCTGTGAGACGCACTTTCTTTGTTCCGCTGTTTTATTACTTCAGGAAGGATGAATGCAGGGTAGCATTCGCTGTATTGCTGCTTTGCAGAAGGATAAATACAGAATTTTATTGCTGGAAATCTGATGCTAACTTTCACGTCGGTTAAAATGGTTCAAGATTTAAATAAAACAAACTGAGCAGAAGTACCTCTTCGATTTTTTAAGAAAAGAAGTACATACCTATTTATGGAGAAAAGTGGGTACCAGAGTACTGCCTTAACTCATCTTTGTTTTGCCTACTGTCCGAAAAACAAAAACAAATTTGTTTTTACATCTGAAAGTGACTAAATTTCCAGTGTCCTTTCAATTCCATTATGAAACTGACCCTAAGACTTTTTTTATTCTTCTTTCTAAACCGGTTTCACCGATTCGGGATCGTCAGTAGGACATTATAATCCAATTAACAAGAGAAGAGCCCTGCGTCTGCCGTTGCATCATCAGACATAAAAATCATTATTTTTTTTAGTTTTAATATTATTCATATTATTATAATGAATTATTTTATATTTTTTCCTTGAAGGTCTACTTATATAATTTCCTACTGAAGACGATTTAGAGAGAAAACGGTTTAGAGAGAAAAATAAAAAAAACATGCATTTATCAAAGATATAAAATAAATAAGTTGACGGTTGGCGTAGGCGCCAAAACTCGTAACGACCAGGTTTTCCGTTCCTACTGCAATTTTATTTCCGAGAAGTTCAGGAAGCGTTAAAATTCAAGCCTAAGTGGCGTAAGCGACAGTTTCAGCTTCCAATTAAAATGAAGTAAAGAAAATAAAAGGCGTATGCCACTGCAGTGCGCACTTTGTGAAAGTGCAAAATGGGGCAAAAATATAAAGTAAAAATTAAATTAGAATTAATTATCTGGGTTGTGAAAATGATAAAATATTTATCG
Organism: Serrognathus titanus; assembly: GCA_039766575.1. NCBI lineage: Eukaryota > Metazoa > Arthropoda > Insecta > Coleoptera > Lucanidae > Serrognathus > Serrognathus titanus. The sequence goes on along the minus strand of CM077916.1, from coordinate 3,514,935 downwards.
AAATAAATAAGTTTGATAATAATCAATCAGTTTTTGTTTCTCCTGTAAAATATGGTGAATGGCGCTTAGGCCATTTTATCGTACAACCATCGAAATATAAATAGAAGCAGCTGGTGCATAAGCATTTAGCTCAAAAGACATGCTCTTGAAGAGATTTTATGTCTTCAGGAAGATAATTTATATGGTTTAGAACCCCAGTAGTTCACACTTTACGGGGTAACGTGAAGTCAGTGTTACGATATTTGAAATTCCGCGTACCATTTCTTAAAAAAATGTTTTTATTTACATGAACACAAGCAGGTGAATCTTTTACTGTTGACTGGAATGCTTTACGTGTGGGAGTTGCTTTCGACTTTTTCGTTTCTTTTATTAAATCTTTTGTTGGCAATTTATTCGGTCAATATAATCCTCTTTAGGATCGAACTGCTCTTTTAAAAGTTAAAACGTTTTTTACAGTGATTTGAAGATCCTTAGATGTAAGAAACAGGAAGTATCCCGCAAATTCACTTGAATTCACAAAAAAGGATAATGATTTTTAATTATTATTTGCTGTGTGATAGTGATAGTTCGTTATATTATCCGTATTGTACATGTGAAAACTACAAAGCACTTTTTTATTATCGATTTAGATATAAAAGTAGCGTTTTTATTATTGATTTTAGGCAAAAAATGTATTCTTTACAAAGAATTCTACTGTTCGAGCATGTTCAGAAACCATACATAAATGTAAGTTTTTTGACTGCAGGGTGCCTGAAATATTCAAATAGCCAAATAATTTCTTTTGTTATTGATTTTACGCAGTTATATTCTGTGTAAAAACATTCATCTTCTCGGAATATCTCAGAAACCATACTTAAATTGGAGTCACGAAATACAAAGTGTCTGAAAATTTACTTGCTTTGTTTTCTACAAATTAAATTAAAAATTGTGAAATTTTCAGACACCAATTTGACTCTAATTTTCCGAAAAGATGAATGTTTTTATACATAATGTAACTGCTTAAAAAGGGATAACAAAGTTTGTTTGGTTATTTGAATCAATTTACTAACATATTTCAAAATAGAATTAATTTCTAATTATTAATTTTAGTAAAAAGATGGAGGCTGTCAAAAAATATGTCACTTCTGCAACAAAAGTTGTTAAAGATAGTCTCAACGACTAACGCGAAGCAGCAGCAAGACCAACAGCGGCAGCAGTAGCAGCATCACCACCAACAGCAGCCCTGAAGAAGTTCTTCTGCAACGAAGAACGAAACGTCGGCAGTGAAGAAATCCGAGACACGCGGTTCCAACCGGAAGCCAAGAATTCAATGATGTTAGAGTGCTAGAATTTTGGACGTGCTTCCTGTAGCTAATTTTCCTAATTATATTATCTACTATTTTGGGAGTATAACCATTATGAACCGCAACATTCTTAATATATTTAAGTTCTTTATTATATCGGGCTTTAAAGCCGCGAGTTTGTGTTGTACTGAACGTTGTGATTAGTTAATTATAAACCGGCTAATATTTGTATCTTTACGATAAATGTTAATTTTTAATTCATTTTTGCTGCTTCTAATTATACGAGTATCTAAAAAGGGAATCGCACCATTTTCTTCCTTTTCGTGTGTAAATTTAATGCTATCAAATTTTGAATTTAATTTATCTAAAAAATCTTCCAAATTACATTCCTTGGTATCAAAAATAGCAAAATAATAACATAACATAAATAATAAAAATAGCAAAATAATAACATAATGCAACCATATTCTTGGAAAATAGTGATCATCTTCTTTTGCGTCATTTTCGAATTTCACTCATAAATAAATTATGAGTAAATAAATAAATTATTAATTTATTAATTAGACTGTACTTCAAAATTTAGATTTAAGTATTGTTTCTGAAAATTCTTGTGAAGCAGAATTTTTGGTAAAGAATAATTTTTTTTTGCGTAAAATAGATATTAAACACAAGTTTTTCCTCTTATAAAATCGATCCGTGGACACATTGTATAATGCATAAGTACTACATAAAGGTAATACTTTCAGAATCTACTTATACCGCTCTCAGACATGTGCGCAAAAATATTTTGTATTTATTTTATTATTATAATTTGTTAAAAACAATGTACGTTACCTTATAATCCCACAGAACTCAAATGGAAATTTAATTACTTGCAAATATTTAATTTAAATTTTACTTAGAAAATGTCAAACGAAGTACTAGAAGTCTCGCTATCACCAACGACTGAGACTTGGTTTCACGAGAAGTTCAACGAAGTCTTCAATGATGTGGATGTGGAGACCTTCTGGGGTTGCAATCTCAAGACTCCAGAACTGACTTTTGAGACCCCTTGTCTTGAGAAACAGTCCCAGAAGTTCAAAGAACCATTCCAGCCCGAAGACGCAACGCAGGGAAGTTGTTAACATTCTTCAACGTCACTAGAAGATACCATCAGAGAGAAGCCTCGAGAATATTTCTTTAAAAAGAACTGTGGAAGGCGCTATATTGTAGTAAAACTGGAAAAATCAAACTAAATTAAGACTTTTCAAAACAGAAGCCGTACAGCTAGGTTTATTCAAAATGTAATCAAATAATTAGAATCAGATAGAGAATGTTTAATTTATTTGAAACTTTAGATTTTGAAATTCATTCGTTTAAAGGTTTTACATTTTTTTAAATTTAAGGTTACTCAGTTTTTGCCTATTTATTTTGCTATAAAAGGGAGAAATCCTGTGTGATTTGAGAAGCCATGCTCAACTCTTCAAGCTGAACAGATCAGTCTTTAATAAGTAGTGAGTTGTGAAAGAAGTAAGATTTATTGTTTAATAACTCTGATTGAAAATGCATATTTATTTGAATTTAATTATCTATGTAATTTAATTTGAATTTTAAGGTACATTTACTTTAAAATTAAATTTATTTCATTGTTCACAGCTTGGCAAAATTTTGTATTGTGTGAAAACTAATAATAATAATTTCTAAACAAATACCGTGTGAATAGACCGAAGGATTATTTATAATCTTGCCTGTATCGTGGCTATTTGTTTAGTTTAAAGCATGAATTAATCAACTCTAAACAACAATACAGAGTGTATCACTCTTTTAAATAAATGTTAATGATGCAATTCTGATAAATAAATTTAATTAATGTTTATTAATTAATAACGAAATCAAAAACTTACCTATTGTAACAATTTTCATAACCATAGTTACTTCTGTTCGCAAGAAGGGCTATTATTGCATTTTTGGTTATAAGTCCATGTATGATTTCACTAAAACAATTATTATTAACGTGTTATCAAATTCATAGTTAACGATAATTATTTTAAAAACAAAATAAACATTTCCTGTGTATTTATGTGTCTGATAAATTGCAATTTGATAACTCATTCTGCCGACAAAAAGCAAAATGATGTACAGCGTGCAATTTGAGCGTAAATGAAATATTTATTTAATAAACGTTTATATGATTAAAAATTGTCTTTTACTTACCTATTGCAATTCACGTAACGAGACGAAATTATCAACTAAAAAGAGTCAATTATTATAAACAAATTAAAAACAAAAAAAAAATTACAATAGAAAAAGACATGGAATTCCTATGGTGCGTAATCAAAGTGGACACCCGGTATATATACGTAAAATATGCACAAATAATGCCTTTCTCATTCGTTTAAACTCCTACTGAAATTAATATTCTCTCAGAGATAGAAGTTCATTCAGCGATAAATAAATTTCTCGTGGATATCGAAGCATGAAGTTTTCAAAACAATATCTCATTTCTTGTTTACATATCAGACCAGCAAATTGCGTTTGATAAATCACGTGCATCAATAATGAGAAAAGAATCGAGTTATATTAATTTAGCATTATGAATGACTCCTACGCCAATTTACTTCCGCAAATGAAACTCGTCTTGAACCGGGTTGAAACGCCCACATAGTGAATAGTGCCGTTTGTGAATAGATTCTGCTTTTGGTGGGGGAGACGTCGCTTTAAGGGACGACGCTTGCTGCATATTCTTTACTAGATGCATACGCTACTCATTACGAAACACATTAATTAGTTTTGTAATTATCTTCATCGTGATTAATGTTTGCCGAGAAATTGTGTAATTCTTTGCTTAATTTTCTTTTTAATATTCATTAAAGAAATATTCGTTTATTTTATGACAATGTTTAAAACTAATCACTTGTTATTACTAGACAACGGAATATATTCAAAATTTAATTTTTTTTGCAAAATCAATATACCATTTTATTAAATTTTGTTGTTACAGATTAATTATATTTAATTATGTTAGTGTTACTGAATTTAATAAAGTAGAATGTAGATTTATAAATAAAATTTAAATTGCAGATTATTTAGTTAGTACCATCATGATTTTTATATGAAAATAAATAAAATCGGATTTTTATGATATGTATAGCATAACTTCAGAAAACTTTACAATTCAGCTATTTTAATGACGCTCCTACACATGTGCGCCAACATTTGTACAAAGTTATGTGTAAACTTTCCCGCACGCAAAACTGACTTGCTTTGACAAAGTGCATAATGATCTCAAACTTTCGGACATGCCTGTGCGAATGCTCTCTTATGCCATTCCTAGACATTGGCGCAAAATTGCAACTCACAAGTATAGGAGGGCATTCGTGAAAAAAATTGAGATCATATTGCGATGTTGATAGTGGGATTTGTTTAAATTATTTTTATATGTAAAATTTATCAACAAATAACAAGTTCACGCATAATTATTTAGCATTAAAACTCTTTCCTCTTTTTATTTGTTTAAATAAACTGGTATCTCAGGGTTGCCAATTGTCTAGCTAACAAATTAGGATTACGGGGCTTTAATTTGTTTATAATAATTGACTAGTTTTACTTGATAATTTCGTCTCGTTACGTGAATTGCAATAGGTAAGTAAAAGACAATTTTTAATCATATAAAGTTTATTAAATAAATATATCATTTACGATCAAATTGCACGCTGTACATCATTTTGCTTTTTGTCGGCAGAATGAGTTATCAAATTGCAATTTGTCAAACACATAAATACACAGGAAATGTTTATTTTGTTTTTAAAATAATTATCGTTAACTATGAATTTGATTACACGTTAATAATAATTGTTTTAGTGAAATCATACATGGACTTATAACCAAAAATGCAATAATAGCCCTTCTTGCGAACAGAAGTAACTATGGTTATGAAAATTGTTACAATAGGTAAGTTTTTGATTTCGTTATTAATTAATAAACATTAATAAAATTTATTTATCAGAATTGTATCATTAACATTTATTTAAAAGAGTGATACAATCTGTATTTGTGTTTAAAGTTGATTAATTCATGCTTTAAACTAAACAAATAGCCACGATACAGGCAAGATTATCAATAATCCTTCGGTCTATTCACACGGTATTTGTTTGGAAATCCATTGATAATAACGCCTTCAAATCTTATACAAAAATTTGTATGCGGCCAAAATTAAAATAATTCTTATTAGTTTTCACACAATACAAAATTTTGCCAAGCTGTTAACGATTTAATCATAAATTTTAAAGTAAATGTACCTTAAAATTCGAATTAAATTACATAGACAATTAAATTCAAATTTCAAATGCATTTTCAATCAGAGTTATTAAACAATAAATCTTACTTCTTTCACAAGTCACTACTTATTAAAGACTGATCTGTTCAGCTTGAAGAGTTGAGCATGGCTTCTCAAATCACACAGGATTTCTCCCCTTTATAGCAAAATAAGTAGGCAAAAACTGAGTAACCTTAAATTAAAAAAAATATAAAACCTTTAAACGAATGAATTTCAAAATTTAAAGTTTCAAATAAATTAAACATTCTCTATCTGATTCTAATTATATGATTACATTTTAAATAAACCTAGCCGTACGGCTTCTATCTTGAAAAGTCTTAATTTAGTTTGATTTTTCAGTTTTACTACTGCACGGCGCCTTCCAGCGTTCTTTTTGAAGAAGTACTCTCAAGGCTTGTCCCTGATGGCATCTTCTAGTGACGTTGAAGAATGTGAACGGCTTCCCTGTGTTGCGTCATCGGCCTGGAATGGTTCTTTGAACCGCTGGGACTGTTTCTCAAGACAAGGGGACTCAGAAGTCAGTTCTGGTGTCTTGAGATTGCAGCCCCAGAAGTTCTCCACATCATTGAAGACTTCGTTGGACTTCTCGTGAAACCAAGTCTCAGTCGTTGGTGATAGCGAAACTTCTAGTACTTCATTCGACATTTTCTAAGTAAAACAGAAATTTGAATTAAACACTTGCAAGTAATTAAATTTCCTTTTGAGTTCTGGAGGTTTATAAGGTGATGTACATTGTTTTTAACAAATTATTATAATAAAATAAATACAAAATACTTCTAACCTAACAAATATATATACAGGTGTCTCTTATATTACTAAATAACACAGCAATACGTCGACTGGTAATAATAAATATTTGAGGCATTCACGTTAATCTTAATGACTCGATACACAGTAACATTCAAATTGTGCGGACCGTTTTTCAAAAATTTTTATCTCAACTAAGGCCCAACAAAAAAAAAAGTTACAGGAAAGTTTTACTCTCTAATAACTCGAAAGTCATCCCCGGAAGATAGTGAAATACTTGTGTACATTTTTGAAACCATTTAAGAAATTTGAATTTGCTGAGAGAACCTAAATGAAAATGTTTTTAATTCAGTAAATGATTAGTTAATACTATGAAGAATTGTCTTATAACGAAGTTGTGTAAATTAAGCATCATTTACGTTTTAAATTAATTGCGAGTATTGTGTGGTTTAATTTAACAAGAAAGGAATCGGATAATCGTTTTATCCTTTCGCGTTTGTCAAAGTAATTACTAATTATGACTAACGATGATATACGCGCTGGCACAAATAAACAAGCACGCTTTGAAAATGCATTAATTAAAACATCCCCGCAGTGTTTCGTACACACTGCGCCACTTGTGCTTGTTCATAAAACGCCAGGCCAAAGAGAAGATGCGAAATGACCCAAGTGCGGTTTTTCCGAGCTCTTGTAATACGTAAGGACCATTGTCGCTTGTACACATTGTGCCCTGTAATTTGTGGCGTCTGCCTTTGCTCCCATAGCACGTTCTATTTCGTTCACAGTTTCGTGATTTTCAATTATTCTTATAAATAAATCCCGCTCTATTGCATCATTGTGGCTTATTTCCCAAGACGGGAAATTACATTTTCTTTCAGATGATAACATTTAGTTTAAGGATTGAATACAGAAATTGCAAAATTAATTTATCGATTTTTCTCGAGGCATTTGTAAAGACCGAATCATTTTTTGATTATTATTGGTAATTATGATTCAAATATTTACTGTTTGGTTTTTCACATATACGGAGTGTGCAAATAGTGCGTGAGCAGAAGATTCTGTCTTTACTGTTAAACTAAAATTATTTACATATATTTTTTTTTCTTGTCGAAAACCCATTATAGTGTAGATATAAATGTTTTCATTTGCAACAATGTCTTTAAAACGTTATTGTTTAAAAAACGACAACCACCGGCAGTTGAAATTTATAGAACATAGAGTTCACACTGTTTCAATATGGAAAACGTAAGATCCCAGCGGAAGCTACGGGAGTAAAACGTAACACAAAAGATAAAATTTGATTTACTTATACACTTCTGGACAAAATTAAGGGACCACGAATAAATATATAAATCTAAGTGTTTCCTTACTGTTTAGTTGGTTTAAGGATTTCATTCTATTTTGCTTAATTGTTGCGTTGCAATCTTTGTTACCAAAAATTATCTCCAAAGAGTGTTATGTATTATAATTTAAAGTTTCTGTTAAAAATATGGATAATGAAGATGTTGACTGTTGAATGAAACGTACATTTGGTGAGCTTGAAATTACAGCTTTCGCTGAAGCGAAACGAAACGAACATTAAAGTATTCTTAGGGTCAGCGAAGAAAAGAAGAAAAGTTTCCGGTGAGAGGGAAACTTTTAACTACATTTCGAGCGATGAATTCGCTTGTTATATACTGCAGAGCAATTTCATTTTTATGTGATTTGATTTGGAAACGGGGAACGTTGAAAAAACCAATTTGATACGTCATCGGCGTTGGAAATAATGAGCGTGAAGGGAACGCATTTTCAACTTTGCGTTCCTCACATTCGAAATTCTTGTCAACGGAAAAATTAAATGAGTCTCGATATCAACAAGTGTTGTTTACCGAGCGCGATTTCCCTCGCGAAATGTTTTAGAATGAGATTGATATGTTGACGCAAATCGCTTTATTTAGACGGAGTAATCCCATTAATAAAACGCTCTAAACGTCTTTCAGGCGACGTCGAGTTTAAATTCAAAAAAGCGGAAACCTCCTTAGTTACTCTGAAAATCACCGTATTTATCATTCTAACTTTATTATCTGATTTACTTTTATCTTCAATATTCTTTATTTATAATATCTACGCAGCTACTTAATGGTTCAATGAAAACAGTTTAAAATTACGGACGTTAAAATTACGTTACGTTATGATTTTTTTTTTTCAATTTTTAATCAATTCACATCTATTCGCGAAATAATCAACAGTCGTTTGTTTCTCCTTTAGCTTCTCAGTTCTTTGATTCTTTTGTTTAATCGATCGTCTTTTGTTTATTTTTTTAAGAGACTGCAGAAATAGAGAAACTATCGATTCTTGTTATTTCAGTGTGATTTTTTTTTTCAATTTTTAAAATCATTTCAAATCCGTTCGCGAAATAATCAACAGTCTTTTGTTTCTCCTTTGCTTCTTAGTTATTCGATTCTTTTTTTTTTAATCGATTGTCTTTTGTTTTTTTTTTTATGAGACTGTAGAAATAGAGAAGCTTTCGATTCTTGTTATTTCAAAGTGATTTTTGTTTCAATTTTTAAAATCATTTCAAATCCGTTCGCGAAATAATCAGCGGTCTTTTGTTTCTCCTTTAGCTTCTCAGTTATTCGCGATTCTCTTTTTTTAATCGATCGTCTTTTGTTTATTTTTTAAGAGACTGCAGAAATAGAGAAACTTCCGATTCTTGTTGTTTCAGCGTGACTTTTGTTTTTACTTTTGCTCCTCGCTTCTTCGATGTTTTTTTCTTTCAATCGATCGTCTTTTGTTTTTTTAATAAGACTGTACATAGAAATAGAGAAACTTTCGATTCTCGTTATTTAAAAGTGATTTTTTTTTTCAATTTTTAAAATCATTTCAAATCCGTTCGCGAAATAATCAACGGTCTTTTGTTTCTCAGTTCTTTGATTTTTGTTTATTCTTTTAATCGATCGTCTTTTGTTTTTTTTTTTTATGAAACTAGAAATAGAGAAGCTTTCGATTCTTTTTATTTCAGTGTTATTTTTGTTTCAACTTTTAAAACCATTTCAAATCCGTTCGCAAACAACAAACTTTTGTTTTTCTTTTTGCTTCTCCTTATTCGAGTTTCTTTTAATCGATCGTCTTTTGTTTTTTCTTTTTGCTTTTTATGAGATTGTAGAAACAGAGGCTTCCGATTCTTGTCGTTTCAGTGTGATTTTTGTTTCAGTTTTTAAAATCATTTCAAATCCGTTCGCGAAATAATCAACAGTCTTTTGTTTCTCAGTTATTCGAAACTTTTCTTTTTTTTGAATCGATCGTCTTTTGTTTATTTTTTAAGAGGCTGTAGATGGAAATAGAGAAACTTTCGATTCTTGTTATTTCAGTGTGACTTTTGTTTTTCCTTTTGCTTCTCAGTTCTTCGATGTTTTCTTTTTCAATCGATCGTCTTTTGTTTTTTTAATGAGACTGTAGAAATAGAGAAACTTTCGATTCTTGTCATTTCAGCGTGATTTTTGTTTCAATTTTTAAAATCAAAATCAAATCCGTCCGCGAAATAACCTTTTGTTTTTCAGTTATTCGATTCTTTTTTTTTTTTTAATCGATCGCCATCGACATGCTATGGCGATCGATGGTTAGCCAGTATCTGTTATGTTCCTCGCTTATCCAGTCACTAAAAAAAGCCACGAATAGCGTTTTTGGTTATACCTAGGACAGGTTCGGGGCCAAGGTATGCCATACCCGCACCCTGCCTGGCTAGTTCATCGGCCCGTTCGTTGCCGATAATACCTCGATGACCTGGTACCCACACCAGCGTGACGCAGTTGTTTTCCGCCAGGTCATTAAGCTCACTTAAGCATTCTCAGACCAGTTTGGAAGAGATCTTTGGGTTTACCAAAGCCTTCAAAGCCGCCTGGCTATCGGTTAGGATAAAGATCCGCTTATTTGTGTAAGCCCTCATTTTGTTTTCCTGCGCACATTGTAATATGGCGTATATTTGGAATACGAAGGCAACTTCTCCTTTGGTCTATGCCCATATATTCCAGACCCGGCACGAGTCTCAGTTCTGGAGCCGTCCGTATACCAGATTAGGCTTCCAGGAGGAAAGTCCTGTTCAGATTCCCGATGCTCAGCAGATTCATTAATTTCTATCATAATGAGCAGGTTTATGTTGCCTATGGGAGCCATGTAGTCCGTCCTCATATCGAGTAAAGGACCCCTTATGCTGCCAACTATACTTGTATGACCCGTAATTATATTAAGTGGGTGATATAAATGCTGCAATCTGTGAAGTCCTCGTCTTGCCTCTCCCATTATCACAATGTGTAAGGGAGGGAGGTCTAGAAGGGTTTCCATTGCGTTGTTGTGCCCATCGCCCCCGTTATGTCTAGACAAGCAAGTCTTTGGACCCTGCTCAGTCTAAGTTTGGTGGTTTCCTGCTTGACCTTCGGCCATCACACCGAGGCCGCATAGGTTATTGTGGATCTAACCATTCTGGTGTACCATACTTGGTTTTAAGCCCCACGTACTATCATAGGCTCGTCTGGCCACCGCGAAAGTGGCCTGACTATCTTGTCTAAGCGTTGGTTCCAGGTAAGTTTGGAGTCAAAAATCACTCCAAGGTACTTTACCTCCCCCAACAGGACTAGCTCATTTGCATGAAGACGCAGAGGACCTAAACCCTCTAGGTTTCGCCTTCGAGTGAATGGCATAATGATGGTTTTTTGAGGACTGATCCTCAGACCTTCCTCGTTGGCCCACCTTGTTACTACATTCAGGGCCACCTGCATTCGGTCCCTGACAGTGTTATTGAATTTCCCTTGTACGGGTATGACTAAATCATCGGCATACCCTAAGGGATCAAAGCCTTCACCGCTAATAGATAATCATTGAAAATATTGAAAAATATATTAAATATGAAATTATAATTTTGTTACACTTATTAAATATGAGATTTCTCAGTGTAACAAAATTCATCGCTACTATGAGTTTACTTGAAACTCTAGTTTTTATTTAAATCATAGTTGGCCAGATTTAGACTCCAAAAAAAATTCATTCCTACAAAAATATTAATCTTAATGGCCTCTATCTCTGGTAAAAATTTTACACTAATTGCTTTATTAACCAAAAAGTTATTCAGGTTATTATTATTAAAGTGAAACACACTGTATAAAGGCCAGAAATTAGCAAATGCCTAAATATTTAAATATTTTTTCCTTTTTTTTCTGTGCTATCATTAGGAACGGAATTTGATATTTTGTTTGGTTTATTTCGAACAAGGCGGCGACGAGTGCGTTCACAGTGATGAAGCAAAAACGTTTTCAGAAAAAAACATTTTTGATTAATTTTGTTAGACAGCGTTTTTTCAAAACTTTAAATAGAACCATCGAAACAAAAAGCACGTTGAAACAGTTGCAGCCAAAACGTTTTTACTCAAAATATTTCACTGTAAAGTGAAATGTTTTGTCCGAAAACGTTTTCGCTTCATCAACGTGAACGTAGCCTAACCTGACGCTGCAAGGTTGTGCATTGCCGCTTCGTTTGCATTTAATCGAACAAAATATAAAATTCCGTTCAGTAGTTATCATTAAGCAATAATTCTGTAGTTACAGTGATTTAAAATAAGTAATGTTGTTTTTTTTTTTAATTAAAATAAATGAAGCAAAAGTATTCGTTTCCTTAATTAAAAAAAATGTTACAAAGTTGAATGTATTAACAAAATAAAAGTCAGTAATTTAGAATCATCATAATAAAAGCAAGATACATAAAATTTCCCGCTGTTAATTTAAAGAGGTAGAAAGTAACGGAAATTTGTGCAGGGTGGAGAGAGTAAATGATTAAAACAATTTGCCGCCGGCTTGTCAGAGGACTGTTAAAATTTTAGGGCCTGGGCTCTAATATTCGCACTTTAGGTGAAATGTGCAAGGAATTTCGCATTGTATATCCTCTTAAAGTCTGGAAAATCGGAGATCCAATTAATGTCATTTAAGCAATCCCTCTCTTTGTGAACGATCCGCACAGAAATAATTGAGGCAAATTAAAATTTAATTAAACAAATGCTTTTTCAAGCGATTAAGTTTTTTTTTCTTACTCTCATTTTAAATTTCAACGCTTATAACAAAATTAATTAACAGAAACTGACGTTTCATTCCATTTTTTAATTCCTCAAGATCTATAGCGGTTGATTTTTAAAAGTTACAACAAGCTCGAAATCTGTAATGTATTGATTGCTTTAATCAAAAGTTAAGTAGGTTTCAAGGAAATCAAAATCTTGGAACGCCACTGGCGTGAAAACTCATGCATTCCACATTACCTGCTCCGGTCTGGACGTCCTCGTATTTTGAGATATAAAACTACGAAAGAGTTTTCATTAACGTAACCACCAGTGGCGTTCCAAGATTTTAGCTTCAATTTTCAATTACAATTTTCTCGACACTTTTGCTTAAGCACATTAACTCATTCTTTACCATACGGTGATATATTACAGGTTTCAATCTTGCCACGAGTTTGAAAGTCACCCGGTATTTTAATTAAAACGCTGTAAATACGTGGGTTTGCAAGCAGAAACCTCACCGCCGGTTTCTTTCATCACTTCACAGGAAATGACAAAGTTCGACGAAGTCCGTTCGTTGCAATATCAGTTTACTTTTCAAAGGAAATCTCGTAATTAAAAGTTTACAGATTATAAAGTGAATTTCATATTTTATTATATTTAGGCCATTAAATATGGGATGAAGCAGCTGCAGGGAAAATTAAAATATGATTTGTTTTTAATAGGATTAAATAATTAAGTTCACGTTTATTTGTCACTAATTAAGCAACTAAGTCTTATTAACTTGAATAAATTTGAAAGGACTACCAAAATTAAAATAATTTAATAGTTATTTCATACAACTAGTGTGTAAAGTAGATCTGTTAGCCGAGTGCCCAAATAGCACGAGTTAGAAAAAGAAACTTTTACTCACGTGTTGTATACAATAGTTTTTCTACAGATTTCACATTTTTTTATCAACTGCTTTGTTTATGTTGGTAATTATATTCTTTCTGGTTTTTTACTTTACTTTAATCTACTTTGGGTTATAAAATGCTTTGAAAACATTAATTACACAGTTAAAAATAGGCAATCCATTTTAAGTTGTCAATTCATAAATTGTTAAGTAAAGAAATTAATTAATTGCCACAGTAGCCTGAGATAAACGTATTGTTTTCCATGGCCTAACTTTATCAAATATTAATTAGAATCTTTTAAATATTTCCAGTAATTTGTGACATTGATTCTCTCATTCGTTTTTTGTTGCGATGTATTGTCGTTGATAGTGGGATTTGTTTAAATTGATTTTTAAATGTAAAATTTATCAAGAAATAACAAATTATATTTAACTATTATTTAACATTATGACTCTTTTCTCTTTTAATAGTTTATTGAAATGGTATCTCAGGGTTGCCAATTGTCTAGCTAACAAATTAGGATTACGGGGTTCAGTTTTGTCTTTAATTAGTTTATAATAATTGACTAGTTTTACTTGATAATTTCGTCTCGTTACGTGAAATGCAATAGGTAAGTAAAAGACAATTTTAATCACGTAAATGTTTATTAAATAAATATTTCTTTTACGATCAAATTGCACGCTGTACATTATTTTGCTTTTTGTCAGCAGAATGAGTTATCAAATTGCAATTTGTCAGACACATAAATATACAGGAAATGTTTATTTTGTTTTTAAAATAATTATTATTAACTGTGAATTTGATAACACGTTAATAATAATTGTTTTAGTGAAATCATACATGGACTTATAACCAAAAATGCAATAATAGCCCTTCTTGCGAACAAAAGTAACTATGGTTATGAAAATTGTTACAATAGGTAAGTTTTTGATTTCATTATTAATTAATAAACATTAATTAAATTTATTTATCAGAATTGCGTCATTAATATTTATTTAAAAGAGTGATACACTCTGTATTGTTGTTTAAAGTTGATTAATTCATGCTTTAAACTAAACAAATAGCCACGATACAGGCAAGATTATAAATAATCCTTCGGTCTATTCACACGGTATTTGTTTAGAAATCCATTGATAATAACGCCTTCAAATCTCATAAAAAAAATTTGTATGCGGCCAAAATAAAATAATTCTTATTAGTTTTCACACAATACAAAACTTTGCCAAGCTGTGAACAATGAAATAAATTTAATCATAAATTTTAAAGGAAACGTACCTTAAAATTCGAATTAAATTACATAGACAATTAAATTCAAATCAATATGCATTTTCAATCAGAGTTATTAAACAATAAATCTTACTTCTTTCACAACTCACTACTTATTAAAGACTGATCTGTTCAACTTGAAGAGTTGAGCATGGCTTCTCAAATCACACAGGATTTCTCCCTTTTATAGCAAAATAAATAGGCAAAAACTGAGTAACCTTAAATTTAAAAAATAATGTAAAACCTTTAAATGAATGAATTTCAAAATTTAAAGTTTCAAATAAATTAAACATTCTCTATCTGATTCTAATTATGTGATTACATTTTAAATAAACCTAGCCGTACGGCTTCTATTTTGAAAAGTCTTAATTTAGTTTGATTTTTCAGTTTTACTACTGCACGGCGCCTTCCACCGTTCTTTTTGAAGAAGTACTCTCAAGGCTTGTCCCTGATGGCATCTTCTAGTCACGTTGAAGAATGTGAACAACTTCCCTGTGTTGCGTCATCGGCCTGGAATGTTTCTTTGAACTTCTGGGACTGTTTCTTAAGACAAGAGGACTCAGAAGTCAGTTCTGGTGTCTTGAGATTGCAGCCCCAGAAGTTCTCCACATCACTGAAGACTTCGTTGAACTTCTCGCGAAACCAAGTCTCAGTCGTTGGTGATAGCGAAACTTCTAGCACTTCATTCGACATTTTCTAAGTGAAACAGAAATTTGAATTAATTATTTGCAAGTAATTAAATTTCCATTTGAGTTCTGTAGGATTATAAAGTAATGTGCATTATTTTTAACAAATAATAATAATAAAATCAATACAAAATATTTCTAACCTAACAAATATACAGTGACCGCCAAAAAGTTCGCACCATATGGGAAAATTTTTTATTTTTGATTTTTTCAAAAACTTTTTACGCCAAAAATTTGTGCACGTTCGACAACCTAAAATAAGCAAAACTGATCTGGTGAGCAGTTTTTATTGTGGCCAAAAATGGCGCCTATTGAAAACACGAAAACTGAAAAATTGTTATAATTTTGAATTACTGCGTATCCGTGAGGAAATTTTAGTAGAGCCTGATGGGCTTTTTCAAAATGTATCGTTCAGTACACCATAATATTTTGAAAAATTGAAGATTTTCCATTTTTTAAGTTTTCTTCGAAACTGTGAATGAGCATTCGGATATTTAACCCCTACGAATGGTCAGCTTATTCATTTTTTATCATAAAAATTATTTAAAAGAATCTAATTTGTTGTAGGGTTCTAAAGTGCAGCACGAATAAGAAAATATGAGACGGTTTTTCACGTTTTTGGTGCAATGCCTTTTTCGCACGAAATTTTCTGTTATCCTTTATTATTCCGACGTGGTACATTTCTAATAAACCCAATTTAACATGTCTCTTATATTACTAAATAACACAGCAATATATTATTATTGAATAGTCTACTCATCTACTGTATGTCGATGATAAAAAAATGTTAGAAAATCTCTCCTAATTGTTACATGAGTCGGAGAAAATTATATCAAATATTTTATGTATAATTTTGCTAATTTTTAAAATGTGTTTTTTTTTATATTCACATATCGAGAACAAGGAAACTCTTGAAGTCAAACAATTCCATTCATTATGTTAATTAACATCAAAGTATGTACGTCTCTTGTTCCCTCTGTAAATGCTTTTTCGTTTTCTTACGTAAAAATAATTTCATTAACTGCGTAAAATTACTTTTAAAGTTTTAAATTGCTGTTTTTCTTTTATATTCACATATCGAGGACAAGGAAACTCTTGAAGTGAAACAATTCCATTCGTTAAGTTAACATCAAAGTATGTACGTCTCTTGTTCCATCTATAAATGCTTTGTCGTTTTCTTACGTAAAAATAATTTCGAGTAAAATTACTTTTTAAGTTTTAAATTGCTGTTTTTTTTTTATATTCACATATCGAGGACAAGGAAACTCTTGAAGTGAAACAATTCCATTCATTAAGTTTACATCAAAGTGTGTACGTCTCTTGTTCCCTTTTTTCGTTTTCTTACGTAAAAATAATTTCATTAACTGCGTATAATTACTTTTAAAGTTTTAAATAGCTGGAAAATTGCTTTGATTTCCACATAAAATGAAAGAAGTCGTTTAATAAAGTTTTTAATTGCCGAAAACTGCGCGTGAAAAGAATAAAGGAAGTTAATAATAAATAAGGTGGCAGAAAAAGTCCGGGAGAAAGATTTTAAACCGAGGTGAAATAAATACACAAACGAGGCGTGGAAAGCGCCACCGTCGCCATTGTCGCAAAGGGCCTGTGGGGTCACAGATCAAAGTGAGCTAATTTCAATAAAAAAAACTTCGCGCTCGGCATTTTTCTAACATTCAAATTCCCCTTGATCAAAGAAACTGGATCTTACTCGATTTAAATTCCCTTATTATGCGTTATGTTTATAAAGGTAATATTTTTCTCTTTTATTTCAAGAACGTGGCTTCCTATGTGAAAGCAAAGCAAATATATGTTCTAGATTTCCTCTTGTTAATAAAGAATAAATGGGCTTCATAGCCCTAAACTATTAGAAGTGTGTGTTTAGTTTTTGCGATAAAGCACAGGTCTTTAGTTAGAATGAGTGAAAGCTTTTTGATGATTTCAGGAATAAAATAATTCGCACTTACTTATTACATCCCTTTCAAAGTAAATTCGGGCAGCAATGGAAAGTGGTTTTAAATATAGTTACGTTGTACATAAGGTTTACAAAAGGAACGGATACTTGGGAGACCTTACTTATTAAGTCAAAAATTACGTGTTTTGAAGCATGAACAAATTTCTCTTTGGTTATAAGAATTAAGGTCAGCACGCAATTCAATATCGAGAAGGCCCAACGTGTTTCGGGTTACTTGGCGAACCGGACTGACCTAGGAAAGAGCGAACGGACGTGACAAAAATCGCATGCCGCAAACTTCCAGGGCTTGAATAGGAAAACTCTCTGATGGAATTATTTATCGATTAGAGGGGAACTACTTGGACGCTTCGGATGTTAATTTTACCTTAGAGAGTTAATTCTGTGGTGCTTCGTAACCTGACCTAACACCAGATTGATGAGGAACGTTTATTCAGTAGCGGGGTTATTGATGAAGAAATAAATTACGATCATCATTTATAGATTCATTTTATTAATGGACGGCACGTGGTGATTTAATTTTTTCTTTTCCAAACACTACGTTTAGGTATCGATTTATACTTATACTCCAAATATGAAGGTGACTTTTAAGATGACTAAAACGATGTCATTTAAAACACCATCAGAATTACTAGGATTACATTTAAGGTGACCACTGAAGCGTCGACTTTCGGGCTAGTGTTTTCCATTTGCAGAATTTTAAAGTTAAAAAAACTGGTTGTTATCTTTCACGTTTTGATTTGTGTTCATCTTTAGTTCACAATGTAAATTGCATTGTATTTTAATTAATTTTAAAGTGTGCATGTTTGTTGCTTTCGTAAATTAGGTAGATTTCATATATTTTATTAAATAGGGGTGTAACTTGCATATATGTTTTTTAGAAATTTGGACTGATTTAACTGTGAAACTTGTACAAAAAATGATTTGCCTTATGTAATTACTTTTTGAACTCACCATACCAAACAGTTACTTTTTTAAATTTCTGATCTCTACGATTAATTCTTAAAATATCGTTTTATGGTACCCAATACAAAAACAACTTTATTATTGTCGAATCTAATATCCGCTTGTATTCTTTCCGAATATGTTTCTAAACATTACTGGGACACTTGTAATGGATATTTTTTGTCAAATGAAAAACATTTTTTAGGGTGTCTATACAGTGTGTCTGTTAATTAACCCAACGAAATGAACCATTAAAAGAAGCGATGTCTGAGAGTAGGGGGAAAATGTTAAAAACATTCTTCTAAATAGTTTGTAATTAATTAAGAAATTGCCCCAAAATTAAGCTCCGACACTGTATACGAAATACGACGCCACGTTTTATAAATGCGGTAGTATAATTGGACTGCAAAAGTTTTTTGATTACTCGCTTGAAACAATGCGACTGACCTTGACCTTGACACAAATCTCAATTCGTTTTATTACACGCTTAATAGTTGAAAACAGAAGTTTGAATTGTTTATTTTACGCAACGCAGTTATTACTAATTTCTAAAATAACTGGAATTGTATATAAAATAAACGTAACAAATTTGCAAATAATTGTTGCTAGTGCGGAATGTACCAGCTGCTTCATGCACAAAAAGAAACAAGGACTTAAATCTGGTAATCGTGGGGGTCAGCGAACGTCCGAGTGTGCAATTTTTGATCAAACTGCGTATGCAAGTGAATGTCATAAATTACGAGGTGTTACAGGTGTTCCAAGTGGAGCCATTGTTATCATTTGAGTGGAATAATCGACTTTAAGTGATTTGCATTGCATGCATTTCTCAAGTAAAAATTCGTATTTCACGGCATCGTCAAGTCAAGTTCACGTTACGACATCGCGTCGCCGTATCATAAAGCTATAAAAAACTTTATGAGGGTATTTATTTCGTTCATCTGCTCCTCTATTTTTTAACCAGGGAGTTTTGGGGAAATTTTTTGATTAATTGTTTCTCAAAAAGTAAAGTAGAAATAATTTTTTTAACATTTTCCCCATGCTCTCGTACATCGCATCTTTTAGTTGTGCCATTTTGTCGGATTAATTAACAATCACCCTGTATAAATATTTAATGTAGGTGCCCTACTCTTTTTTAAATTAAGGTCGAAAAGCACGTACAGTTTTGAACAGATGAAAGAGCACGAAAACATTAAAACTGTGTGAAATTCCACCTAACTCTTCTATTAAGGAAAAGTCTAAGGCGCGACATCTTGCAATCGCTTTTTGACCTAACTTGGTATGAGGATTGACAAATTGCAGCCAATTTGCTAAGTCAGCCCAAACAAGGCGGCCAAGTATGCTGTCAAAGCATATTGAAAGTTTTCAAAAATTTTGTTGCTAGCCACTGCAATCAAAACCAACTAGCAACAAAATTTTTAAAAACTTTCAATATGCTTTGACAGCATGCTTGGCCGCCTTGTTTGGGGTGACTTATTAAGTAGCAAACTGGCTACAATTTGTCAGTCCTCATAAATGTTAGGTCAAAAGAGGGATTGTAAGATGTAGCGCCTTAGACTTTCTATTACATCGCAATTGCGAATAACCACGACATGTCCGGTTTGGTTTGCAGTGGAATTCTCGAGCTACGCTCTGCTGATGAGACCCCAAATAGGGCCGAAACAGCTGTACAGAAGATGCTTCACAGCGTACGTATGTCATAAACGTTTCATGATATTTACTGAAACTTAAACTTGCATAATAGACCTGTTATAGTGCGTACAGACAGCTTGCCTCGTAGGACCTCAGCTCGTTATAAATGCTGTGGGTGCTCAGTGTGGACGTAATAATATTTGATCCATAATTGTTTACTGACGACTTTGAACAACTGATTCAATGGCGAGTACTTCTTATGCGGAATTTTTACAAATGCGCGACGAGAATATTTCCGTTCTTGCTTAAGTCTGAACACTGCTTTAATCAGCTAACGAAATAATGCGAATAAGTGCGGTAAAAACACAGGCCTTGAATTTGTTAAACTTTTAATAGAGTTTTGTTAATAATTCCACAAATTGCTTGTGGGAATAAACTTTATTTACGATCCAATTTAAATTAATATTAGAGAAAAATACTATAAATTCTTAACCCGACGATTAAAATTGGTTTTCGTTTTAGTGATTTATTTGTTTGGCTATCAAAGTAGGTGTTCCAAGTGGGGCCGTTGTTATCCCTTGTCTGGAATAATCTACTTCAATGCATTTCTCAAGTAAATATTAGTATTTTACTGTATCGGTAGTTGACCTAAAAACGGAGTTGACGGAAATTTCACTCAAAAGTCAAGTCCACGTTACGACGGCGCGTCGCCGTATCATAAAACTATAAAAAAGCTTTATTAGGGTAGTTATTTCGTTCATCTGCTCCTCTATTTTTAACCAGGGACATCGGAGTTTTGGGGAAAATTTTTGATTAATTGTTTCTTGAAAAGTAAAGTAGAAATAATTTTTTAAAAATTTTCCCTATGCTCTCGTACATCGCATCTTCTAGTGGTTCCATTTTGTCGGGTTAATTAACAATCATCCTGTATAAATATTTAATGTAGGTGCCCTACTCTTTCTCATTCGAATACGCTATCTAGCATTTAATATATTAAGCAACAGTTTAGAGGTTATATAGATAAAATTTAAATTAAGTCGAAAAGCAGGTATAGTTTTGAACAGTTGAAAGAGCACGAAAACACTGTGTGAAATTTGACTTTACTCTTCTATTAAGGAAAAGTCTAAGGCGCGACATCTTGCAATCGCTTTTTGACCTAACATTGTACGAGGATTGACAAACGCAGCCAGTTTGCTATTTAATAAGTCATCCCATACAAGGCGGCCAAGCGTGCTGTCAAAGCATACTGGAAGTTCTTACAAATTTTGTTGCTGGTTGGTTTTGATTGCATCCTCGGCCTTATTTGGGACCTCGTCAGCAGAAGCGTAGCTCGAGAATTCCACCACAAACCAAACCGACCTCTCCCAGTTATTCGCAATTTTGGTGTAAACATTCAAGAAATTACTGGGTATTACTAGGGTAATAGTGGGTATTACTTACAAGATGATATGGGAATTACTAATACGTAATTAATTTAGAAACTGTAAGGAAATATGAAGAATCATGTAGGTATTACAGGAAATTGCAATTTGTCAATCCTCATACAATGTTAGGTCAGAAAAGCGCTGCGAATAACTACGACATGTCGGTTTGGTTTGCAGTAGAATTCTCGAGCCACGTTTCTGCTGACGCGGCCCCAAATAGGGCTGTACAGAGGATTCTCGAGGAATCCACTAAATTCAAATCAACTAGCAACAAAATTTTTAAAATCTTCTATTAAGGTTTTGTGTTAGACAAATTTCCCAGCGTTTTCTTTTAACGATCCATGACTGTACGTTTTCTTTGACTACGCGGCGTATAACCTGATTTACGTTCATTAATCTTAATTCTTTTTTTTTGCAGTAAAATTAAAACCAAATTACAATGAATTCAGAAATTTATCTTTACAGAGACTGGAAATCTCGTCCATGAGAAAAACTAACATTTTTTTTTAATGGAATCATTCTTAATTAGTGGTTTTTGAAGTAATTCCAATTATGTCACGTTAGATTTATTGGGAAATATAATTGTTTGTTGTTAGCAATTAAGTGCCATTAAGTTAGTGTTAATTATAAAGCGATTAGACTCGTATTAAGTACACGTTTTGGAAGAAAAGCCTTTGAATTGAAAATGAAATTAGTTTAATCTTGTTGTGGAATCAAACCAGCGAACTCATTGATTATGATGGGAAGATCATAGGCCGATGAATATGAATGGCGTGAGAAACTGTTTGAACTGGGGTGCGTATATACATAGTCTGAAAGGTATTGCTTTGAAGTTAAAGTTTGTTGTCTTATCGGAATGGTTTGAGGTAGTTAATGGGAATCAGAAACTTTTAGATGGTAGATAGGTTGCATGTTCAACTTGAATGTTATCGGAATGTGTCAACCTGTAATGAAGTTCTAATAGATAGCGGATTATGGAATACGTAACGGTAAGCGTGTGGTAACGATAGCAGGCGGTATCATGTAGTCCGCTAGCGGGGGTGGACTCTAAGGGTTGGCGGCAACGCGCAGCGAGGGAGATGCCAACATGGGAGTGAGATGGACGGGGTGTTTGCCCAGGAGCAGCTGCCCTGCCATCGCAACCCCGATTCAGTCTCAGTCTTGTGCCATCCCGCCTGACATGCAGTCCTAAACCAAACCACTTTACATATCCTGTGTACGTATTTTACACTTAGAGAATGGTCCAGCATCGATTCACTTGATGTAATTCAGAGGCACCAGATAGAACACAGTGCACATTTTATTTACTATTTCCAAATATTTCCACACGTATAATGAACAGTCACATGGTTTTCACAGTAAATAGTATTTCTTTTGATTACTGCACTTTCTAATTCACAAACGTAATCTTTTCAATCTTTTGTCACACTGCACCAGCACTAAGCCACGCAAGAAGCACCAGGCTGCAAGGTAATTCTTATTTTTTTTCTATTCTATTAGCTTGTTTTTCCGATTTTCCAAACAAACGTGTTCGTCTGACCTTAATTTACTTTCGCAATAGTATGCTCTAAGTCTATCATCGACTAACTACCAAAATATTTCGTCAACATATTTCGAGCGACATAACACGTGGTCATGTTGTCACGTAATTTCCCTCGCCACCCCCAGTATATCGTTTCCAATGCTTTTCGCAGGCAGAAAACCTATAATATCGGAAGAAAAATCAAATTAAGTACAGCAGTTCGTGTTTGGTGGCAATTTTAACGCTAAGTCAAGAAGCATGTCTACGTGCCATAACTAAGAGACTCCAACTTTACTCCAAAGAAACTCTAAGTAAAAAATTCTAAGGCCAAAATTTACTCAATTAACTTCCATTTGCTTTATTACGAGAGCTTATTAAATCATTTAAGCCCCGTTCAGTTTCCAATCAAGTTACTCAAAGCAGGCCGCAGTTGATTTACTCTCGGCACTCAAATAAATTATAATTGTAATAAATGAATACCCTAATTTATCAGATTATTTCATTTTAATTAACTCTCTTATTTGTGTCGGGATAATTCAATTAAAAACTTTGCGAGGATTACACAAATTTGCCAACTAAATCCTCCTCAGTTTCATTTTTAAGGAAGACAACGAATTAGTTATATTGAGTAACATAAAACAACAAACTTTTCTTATTTAAACAGATTATCAGGACACTGTTGCTCTTCCTAAATAGGCCACTCGCGTGTTCGCGCAGGCTTTTGGATATTTCTCCAGGAGCCCTGCAACTAGCGAACATTTCGATCAAGGTGTTGCCGAGCTTTAAGTCATGCTCGGCAACTTGGCTCGTGGCAACAAATTCGCTAATGTGTTGGCAGGTTGGTCAATTAGTTCGCAAGTTGCAGGCTCCTGGAGAAATACCCAAAAAGCCTACACAAACACGTTGTCGAGTATGTTTCCTAGTGCTGCCCAACATATTCCTTAATGACCGGCCTGCTTTAGCCAAGCAAAATCTAATTATCAATTTCATCAACTTCTTAAAGAAGAAAAAGTCGCAATCATTTATTAAAATATTGCTTCAAAGATAAATTCAAAAATCAAATCGCATCGATAATAAGAAGTTAAGAAGAACGTCATTATAACTTCTTTTGGCACCAGAAGGTTTGTTTAAAACGTACGCTAAATTGAAACATTACGTTCAATTTTCTTTGAATGTCAGTCAAAGCATATTGAAAGTTTAAAAAAAAAATTGTTGCAAATCGGTTTTGATTGCAGTGGATTGTCATTGCCTGCACAAAGTTGTGTCAAAAAGTGATCGCAGGACGTCGCGATTCAAACTGTTAATTGTTATTATTTGCGAATAACCTTGGACAGGTCGGTTTGATTTGCCGTGGAAGTCTCGAGCTACGTTTCTGCTGACGAGACCCCAAATAGGGCCAAAACAGTTGTACAAAGGATGCCCGAGGGATCCACCGCAGTCAAAACCGATTTGCAACAAAATTTAGGTAAATTGAAGTCGAAATTCGATTTGTATCTTGGTTTGAAGGCTTCCGCGGCCGTTGTCCATCACAATCTTGGTTTCCGGGTTGGGAACCAAGATTGTGTTCGATTTGTATATTTGTACTTAAATCGCAGAATAAAATTGAATCAGACGGATTTACTTTGAGATTATTATTGTTTATCAACGTCGTTTCATGAACAATTATGATTCATAATTAATTAATCAATTCAATATATTTGGTATTTATTAAAAAATCTCTTTTCGCTGGTTAGTTACAGCCATTAAATACGTAAAGTTAAAATTTTAATGGAATTCATTAGGATTTCTCGTTTCAATATTATCTTTAATTTTTTTTTTTGAACAATTTGTGAGGAAACGCATCCTATTATTACATTTTCATTCGTGAATCTGCGGCAAGTTTTTCGCTGTTAAAATAAAGTGATAAATTTAGAAATCTATGCGGATGGGGTGGTTTTATCTTAATTAGAATCGTAGCGTTAATGCGGCTTGCATTATGTAGGGAAAGTGTTTGGGAAAGCCGAGCGCTGTTTAATTCCACCGAATCACACACGAAAGCCCTTGTGTTTAAAGAGTTAATAATAATTAAAATGTGTTAATAATAGAATCGTCGCAGTTAAAGTGTGGGAGATAATTAGATCATTCCAAAACCTCAGCGACAAGGATTTACAATTTTCATTAAAAATTCATCAGTACTAAATTCGCTTTAATATAAACGAATCTTCCAATTTACCCGATCATCGTAATTAATTGAATTAATTACGAAGTAATTGAGGGATGAGATGTTATTACTT
The DNA here is from genome assembly GCA_039766575.1 of Serrognathus titanus. Taxonomy (NCBI): domain Eukaryota; kingdom Metazoa; phylum Arthropoda; class Insecta; order Coleoptera; family Lucanidae; genus Serrognathus; species Serrognathus titanus. The sequence continues at coordinate 3,489,964 of CM077916.1, read as the reverse complement.
TTTTCGTTAACGTAATTAGTTTCTATTGAAAGTTTTTATCAAAGTGTAAGACGAAGTTGATTTTCTTAGCCAGACGCAGAAGCGTAAAGGATCTTTCACCAACGAACAAAATAATTGGCACCGCACGTTTTTGTCGGTTTTCTTGCCTCGAGGGGGCTTTTCAAATTCAAAAAGCTGAAAGCAAAAAAATTGCGTTCGCTTTACATTGCGAGCACCTGTTACTTCAAAATGTGTTTTCATTCTTGCTCGGCCGAATTAGTAATCCGCTCGGAAAAACTGTTCGATCAATCACGCTCTAACGAAACGAAAATGATAAACCGAGCTGTCGTTTGGGAAATATTAAAGATCTTGGCAACAGCCGGGGGAAATTTTCTGGTAAATCTTGGCGGATAGTTGATGAAAAGAAAAGCTCGCTTTTCTTTGCGAGGTCCTCCGCAAAACACGTAATTACTTCTACGTCTTGGCGGATTTAAGTTGGGTCACGCTTCGCTGGAATTAATTAACTTTTTTTGACACCATGCGAAAACAAATTTACAGAATCTACTTTTTAACAATAACTTTCAACCTGCATTGTCTGATTTTACTTCTCAAGTCACGTTTTCTTTCATTTTAAAAGTAGTACTGGGATTAGTGACGTAAGAATTTGGATTGAAATCTGAATTTGAACATGCCACGTGTAGAATCGAAATCAATTTCGATCACAGCTTATCAAAGAAATTCAAAAATCATTCGGATTTAAAGTGGAGGATTAGGGTTCAAGTAAAACGTAATTTTTTCTCTGTTAAATGGAATAGAATAGATTATTCCTGTGGTATCTTGTCTGCTGATTTTGAGTCTGTTTACCATTTTCTTGTATCGGGCATGTATTTTTAGTAATCCACATTTTCGTTATAATAACTTTAGTGTGTACTGAAGGCGGCACCTCTGCTGCCGAAATACGTATCTACGGATATAAAATTATTGTGGGCGGAGATTAATTTTTTTTATTATTTCCACTTACGTTAAATCAATTAAATTACCTTAGGGATAATAGCGTTATTTATTAAGAGAGTTATTACTCTGTTTTACTTCGTCGATTCAAAGAGAGTAGATATCGAAAAATATGTAATCGTTAGCGGAGGAGTTAATAGAACAGACATTGAATGGCATAGTTTTTTTTACTGCAATTTTTTTTATCGTTAAAAATTTAAGATTCTATAGCTTGATCGAGAAAATTAGATAATACATCGTCTTCAAAAATTTCATGTGACCAAATTTTGCCTAACAGTACAAACCAGTAGACAGAAGTGCAGGCAGCACTAACTTTGGTTACTAATTTGTCATCGTAGCTTTAGTTTTCGTCAAGGGTTTTGTGAGTTGTTGTATGTGTGAGGTTATTTGGGCCACTATTTCAGTTCTTATGATTGTTGCATTTTTTTCGACGGTGTATCAGAAAGAAGGTACTATACAGATCTCCCACTTATATCACGTTAATCCCAATCTTGGTCAATTAGCGAATTTTATACTTGGAGCGTTGTATTCAATTAGTTATATCTGCATCTGCATGGGTAAGATTTGAGTGCCAAAACCAAATTACCAGTGGTATTCTATGGGGTCCCTGGTTTATGAACCCGTGCTCACCACACCTACTACACTCACTATTGTTATGCCACGGATAATAGTCCTCTAGATTGAATTACTGAACAAAAGTTGCTGAGCTCCACTAGTTCTTTGCTTTGAATCAAGACTGAGCGAAATCCAAGCAAGGTATTTTCTTATCTTCGGTTAAATTCGTATGCTTCAAATTAGTTTGTGAATGGTTTTGCTTAGTACTACCATGACTTTCCTATTACATGTCACCAAAAATATCCAAACCAAAAGTTCCTTGGGAATTACGAGAACCCAAGATATCTTAGCTAATTTCCTCAGCAGGGTCTTGGATGCCACCCTAGTAAATTGATTATAAGAATTCAATTCTTCTTCCTCTAGATTTTTTTTTAAATAAAAAGTGGTTCTCAAAATATCTTCTTCTTATCAGAAACAAATACTTTGCCTGCGTCGTCTTCTTGTCTTCTGCTTCGACTATGATAATGTGAAATAATTTTCTTTATTCATCTTTCATCCATGGCTTTTTGAGTGATGATGACGTTAATTTTGCAATTCGAAGAGATATTTTTGTCGGTCGAAACTCTGTGTTGTGTGACCGTAAAATCCATTTAGTACAGTCATACCTTCTCGTGTGCGTTTTCAAATAAACTGTATAATTTTTCTAAATTGATCATCGTCGATCTATTTTTAGTTTCATCAAAAGGCATAAAAGTAAATATCTTTTTGCATCGAGTCATTTTCTGATTGAAATCTCACTTTATGATTGTTTTGTGTTCTCTTTTATTTTTCGACGAAAGACCCTTTTGCATTTCATTTGTGCCCTGAGCGCGGCGCCGTGCTCAAATTTATTACTCCGATTTACACATGTATCTGATTTCAGTTACGCGCCCTAAAAATTCCCGACCTTAACGACTTTGTTTTAGTACGACATTAAGAGCGTCGTCTCGCAGTCTTTAAAAATATCAGTTTATATAAGCGAGGGCAGTAAAAATTGGCGTTAAAGTTAACGAAGGATGAAGCGAATAAATACCATCCCAACCGCCTACCTACAGGAGAACGATCAAATAATTTCGAGTTACAAAGTTTTCGTCCTTATGCGCCAACGTCCTGACATAATGACATAATGACATTCCAGTCGTAATAAAATCTTGTCGGTAAAGGGAGATGAAAATGATATTTTTTTATATTAGGCATTCGTTGATATTTCCGACAGAAAATTTCATTAGCATGTATAATGCAGGACAGAAAATTAAATTCCATTTTATGAACATGCCTTTTTCAATTTGAGCATGTTTGATACCTGTTCTGATAACCCACTTGCACTAGTTGAAAACCCGATTGACAGTAGTGAAATAGTTTATTTTAATTGTAAATTAGTAAACGCGATTTTGCCAAATGCATTTTCGCAGTACGTGCTTTGTTCCTCTATAATTGCGGTTGGATGAAACACGTTCGGCTGTCTAATGGACTTGTTTCGGGGTGCGCTGAAACGATGTATAACCAAAATTTCAGATGCCCTGTTGTCGTCTGTTCGCGAGTTTTATTATCGTGCTGGTAACATGCCAGCAGCAAAGTAACGGATTTACGGTACCTCGAGGAAAAGATTACCGAAGTCCAACAGACATTTCTATCAAAGATGGTTCCAGTGCTGAGCCAAGCTGCGAAGAATTGAAGGCCATGTGGCGATTCTCGAAGCGGCAATCCCGAGCTGCTGAAATTACTAATGAAATACCAACATATCCTGATCCATTCAGTTACAACGTGTGGGAACCGTATTATCCACGTTCGAGAAGTATTGGAGGGTGAGTTAGTTTAAAAAAGTATTTTCTTAAAAAACATGCATAATTGTTACTGTTGCGCACGATTGTTACTTCATCATTCGCGAGGAAAAAAATATTTATTCTCCACGACGTGAAAATTGACAAATATACATACATAAAAGGGGGGTGAATAATGCTTTCAGCGAGTTTCTGCGAAATGACACCAGAGCACTCAATTTCCTGAACTGTCACTAGACATCCGGTCAACTTTAAGTATGTCTTCGCACAGATTACATAAAAAGATGGCGTTGGCTCTTAATACGTCGTGAAACGTCAAGAGGGAAATTTATTTCCTCGTGGCGCAAAAAGAAATTTGTTTTCTTTCTATCATTCGTGACAGTAGAAAGCGCTTACGCTTGAAACACTTGCCGTTCGACACCGTTTTGATCTTTTCACGTTCGACACATCTCTTTCTTCGAAAAGAATTCTATTTCCAGCGTCAATATAAAGAGAGAATAAAAATATTTAAAGTGTATTAAATGAATTTCTGAACTTAATGTTTGCTTTGTTTAATGTTCAAGGGGAATTTGGAACTTGGAAAAAGTAATGGTCAATTCCTATTAACTAAATTATGTTTTTTTTTTCGTGGCCAACGGTTTACGTAGTTAATAATAATATTAAATGTTATTTCAATAATTAAATCTGAACTAACAAGATTGAGTATATTCGAATGCATGTAAATGTGGAGCTTAGGGAAACAGAGAGGAAACTTTCCACATTAGCACTTGCGGCTTGTTAAATACACATTCGCAAATTACGTACGCAAGTTCTATTTAGCAAGAACACATACGAGTATTATCAGAAGTGTAGACAAGTGAAAATTTGGTGAAACATACTACGAAAACAAGCGTAATAAGACAAAAGGGTCTCGAATAACTAAGGAATTTTGGATTGGAAATTAATCATTGTTACCTTTAACGTATGTAACTATCGAAATATGCGTATACGTAATTTAACGTCAAGTCGTTTACGACGTTTTTTCTTGGCGAAAAATAAAAAAAAATATTCGCCTGTACGTTCTTCCTCTCGTAAAATCGTAATAAAATTCTTTCGAATTAGACAGGAATGTTTTATTCCGTAAACATAATTTAGTCGCGAAGAGGCGCCCACCGCGCGTTTCAACTTTCCACCTTCTTAAACGAGCTTCTGTGTTTCTTTGTGAAGATTACAATTTTAAAAGTGGAACGTTTTATTAAATAAATCGGATTTAAAACGCGAAGAATCAAATTAGTCATTGTATTTTGTAGGCGTATTTTCATTCAAGAAAGACTTGGCATAATAATACCTCTTACGTACACATTTAAACAAGTTAATATTAAAAAAATTTCAGCTGTACTGAACTACTTTTAGTTTCCGAGCAGTTTCTTTTGCAACAATAATCCGACGTGAGCTTTTTTCTTCAATTGTTTGTACCGAAATAAAAGTTAATTTCTATTTGACGGTTTCTAAACGAACAATTCCGAACACCCTCGTATTTAATCTACGGGAAATTCTTTTGGTTTAAGCAGCTTTTGTGCCAGCGTCTATTGAAAAAGATGTTTTGTTCCGAGCAAATCGAAACGAATGCGCCGCCGTCTTTTAATAGCAATTCTTAAAAGAAACCAAACAACACGTTTACAGTTTCATAATCAGTGATTTGTTCAGCCCAAAAAAAAAAATTATTTCTTTTTTTGAAAAATAAAATCAAGTTTTCTTGCCAGATGAAAATTATGAAAATTAATGAAAATTGTGTAACTGGCAGTATAGAAAGTGTTAGGAAAGAGTTTATACATGCATTTCGGCCTTATTGGGCTTCATCAGAACTCTGTACCTTAAAAAAATTTTGGTTTATTGAAAAATTTTAGAAAAACTTACCCCTTTTTTTAATTTCTGATGAAGCCCAATAAGGCCGAAATACTCTTTCCTAACACTTTCTATACTGCCAGTTACACAATTTTAATTAATTTTCATTCTTTTTTTGAGTAAAAACTTCAAATAATTAGCGATACCTAATTAAATACAAACCGGAAAATGAAATATCCCTAAACGAAAAAAGGAAATATATTTAAGAGAGTCGTTCAAGTTCTTTTCCATTTTTGCTTTGTTATAAATTTAATTTTAGATTAAAAAAGTTTCGAGTGAATGTATCAAGGAGGAACTGCACGGTGAGGAAGTGAAGAAGAGGGAAAATGAATTTCCGCCGGGGTTTTACGTGGAAACTAATAACTAGGTCGAGTGTTATTAAAATAAATCGTCTTTTTTCAATTACGCAGGTTTCGAATGAGAGGTCCCCTATTCAGTATTCTGAATCCGAGCGGTCGTTGATCTACCTAACTGTTTCATATTCAACAGGGCGGTATTGGCGTAAACTAATGAGGCCGTGGTGGCAATGTAGACGGTGTTAAGGAAGCAGTTTTCCTGGCGATTTTTATGCACGTCGTAATAAGTCTCGTCTGCCTTGTTGTTTATCGCCGCTTGCACTTCGCAGACGAATTTGTTATGATAATGGAAGACTCTCGTGTAAATTGTAGACCATATTTCACGCTCTTATCGTGCTGTAACAGTAACATCAGGAATTCGTTATTTAAACGCCGAATTTTTTCCCCGTTTTTGCTTCTCAGTATGCCTTTGGGTCGCTACAGGGATCGTCCTATTTACGGTCGTGTGGTGCACAAAGCACCCAGGCGAATACAAGACATGGCTGAAAGGACCAGGGCGTTTGAAGAGGTCGCTCGGATGTATGGAACCGTACAGAGAGGGGCCGAACCGAGACGTAGGGTTACAGCCTTCCGATTAGGAGGAGGACATTTGCCCTCATCCGGTTTAACACCACAAAGCGGTAGCTTTCAACATCTCAAGGTAAAAAATTTCGATCTACAAAAAAAAAGAGAACTTGGAAGATGTTTTTTTAAACATCTACATATTTTAACTTTCGAAATTCTCATTCACTTGGGTCCAGTTTCATAATCCAATTTAAATGAAACTTTAAATTTAAAGACTTTAATTTTTAAGTCTCCTTTAAATTCGATTATGAAACTGGTCCTTAAACACTACTAGAATAGTGCTGTCTTACGTTTTACTATTTAGTCTGAAATGTAGTTGTTTTCAGCAATCGTTGGAGATTTCAGGACAGAAAGCGAGTTCCCCTTGAATTGTTTCAGTGCACATCGCACAAGACGTAGATATCTAATTTAACGAGAATTTCGTGTACGTTTAGTAAAATCCTGCATCGTTAAAATACTAACGCCGTCGACAAAATAATTTTCCACAGCTCCGATCACAGTCGGTTTAAATTATCACACTCCATTCCACTCGAAAACGAAACAACGCGATTCCGAAACGGCAAATTCCAGGAAATAAAACACAACGGCCCGTATATTTTTTTTTTTTATTAAAACTTCTTCCCGATTACGTAGGTTGCTTTGAGGTCGACGTCGATGACTGGGCGGATTAAATTTCGGGAAAACCGGGCGGACTAATATTTTTCTTTAATTTTCTTCCTCCAGGAGCTAATTCGCACCGAACGTGCACGTGAATTACAGCAGCAGAGAATGGCGGAGGAGGCGGCGGCTCGTGCGGCTGCTTTGAAAGACTTATCCGGCTCCGCTCACAGAACTGAATCGTAAGTATTCTCCCCATTTGATTTTACCGAGTTTTCTTGCATTTCCACCAAAAAAATATTCGTTCAGATTCGTTTTAATCCGACCATTAGAGTCACAGAAATCAATTATTCATTGTCTGGAATCCACAACAAACAAAAGCCTCTTGCAAATTCTAAAATGAACAAATGAACTGGACCACTAATTGTAATAACTACAGTATAATTTCATTGAATAAAGTTTTGAAATAAACGTTTCGCATAAACAAAACCAAATGAAAATGAAAATAAATAACGTGTAAGGGCTCTTCGAAATTTTATCAGGCCTTGACAGCCACTTATAAGGAGATGCAGGGAGTCAAGGTGGAACCTCAAATAAGAATATTGCCATCTTAGGGATTCGAAGATGCTGAAATTCGTTTCTGCGTCGTGACATTTATTTAGGCGAGGGGTGCAGAGTTTGAAGCGCGTTTCTTTACGGTCGAATTATAAAATATTTCATACAAGTAGATAACATTGTATTATTAACGCAGAATTGTAGCGGAGGTGATAATTCTTAGAAGAGAAATCTTATGTGGCCGTTAATTTAAGCAATATCCCTTCAGTTTTCGATAAGCAAAGTATTTTCTTGTGCAATTCCTCTCTAACATTTTGGATGACTCGAAAATTTGTTTTGGAACAAAATTAACAACGTGAGGCAACTCACCTCCTCTTTCCCGAAATTACGTAGACCTCGGATTATATGATAAGGCGTCTGGGGACGTCAGCTATTTTCCTGTTGTCCATCATCATCAGCACACATCTGAAAACGATCAAAAATAGCATTTAACAACTTCTTATTTTTTTCCTAATTTAAGCATCAAGATAATTTTGACTAACCCTCTATTATTTATCCTGTATCGCTAAAGGCAGTTCTAGAAATAATAATTTTAACAAATTCTCCCGAACAATGCTTAAAAACCTTTGACGTATCTACTTTAATTTGTTCAATCAGAAAAAAATTACTTTAATTATAAAGCTTAAACTTGGATCTTTTTTTTTTTAACATTGCTTTAAATTAAATTTGCCAATTTTTGATTTTTTTCATTGCGCCTCTAATTTGTTATCTTGTCTACAAATAGAAAAAACCAGCTCGAACTATTTTTTTTTCTTTTCTAAAAATCACTGGTTCGATACGTTCAGGATTCGATTTTATTTTCAAGTATCAGTTTCGGCGACCGAAAGCACAACAACCTTTATCACAAATTTCGTTTGATCCTTTTTATCCGCTAACGAATCCAACACATTCCCTTAAACGTTCTCGACTGGTTGACGAATAATGAAAGAACGCGATAAGCGAACAAACGTATCAATTACGAGCCAATCCAAGATCGCTTATGTGTCTTTTCGACGAAATTAAAGATGGAATCGCGAGTCTTATCTGAACGACTGATTTGATTTATTCCATAGTATAATCACGTCATTCATGTCTGCGTTCCGGAAAAAGTTAATTGCGTTTCTTTTCTCTCCCAACAGAGTTCAGAATGACTCCGATTGTGTTATTGCATCTGTATTGTTGGAGTTAATTACAAAAGCTCTTTGGAAAGTTGAACTTTCAAAGTTCGTGACGTCGTTAAGATCAAAATAATTGGCAATTGAAATTACTTCAGAACTACATAGACGTATCGATAACAACGGAACTTCTCAAGTTAAATGACTGTGGTGAAAGTTAAGACAAATCCACACTGAGTGATTCAAGTAATCGATATAAACGAGCATAACGAGGAATACCTTTGCGACTAATGGCCTTCTTAGAATAACAAGAAATTTTCCGTTGAAAAGAAAAATATTGCTTTATATGCTCTTAGCTTCTTAGTATAAAGGATAGCAGTGCTTTTGCACAATTTCAAATAACTCTTTTATGAAAGATAACGAACATTCATGCTCAAGGACTCGCTCGTAAAGTACTTTTTCTAGAAAATGTTTAGTTTTTTGAATATGATGAGATGATAATACTTGGGCTAAATTTCAAATCGAACTAGTGCTTAGAATTGACAACAATTCGCAGCAATTTTCTTTGTTCGACTGATGTTTTTGATGGAGGGTTCTGCAACTGTTACAATGTCTATTGTTATTCCAGCATTGTCATTGTGCTATACAGCAATAGCAGAATAATCAGTGATCGAAGTTGAAATATCAGCAAAAGAAAGAATATACCTAATTCTAAAATGGAATTCTTTCATAATTGTAAATAGAATTCTTTTATAATTCGAAAATACAAATTGGCTTAAAATAAATTATACCCGATACACAGTACAAGAGGAAATGATGTATATCTATGGGGAATCCTTAAAGACATGGTATTCAGTAGCCTAAGTTTAAACTTTGTATTAAACTGATTATAAGTTATGTTAATTGGTTAATTAAGAGCAAAGTTCGGATGATATAACTAGGAAGCTGTCATAATGCAAGTCAATCCTGTGTGTGCTCAGATTAATCAGGCAGAAATTCCATCTACTGCAATTTAGCTGGTAAATCTTCCGCTCCCTTTGTCGAAATAATTCCTCGGAATATTACCGAAATCGATTGAAATGGATTCGTGGATGTATACAACGGGCTTTTGCGTGCGGCTGACTTAAAATGATACATTTGAAGCGTTCGCTTCAAACGGAACTTTCCGCTACTTCATTTCAAAACGCCAACAGCAGCTGAACAATCGCAGAGAAAGAGAATAGAAAACGTCCTTCTTAATTAAACACTCCGGAAACGATATTTTTAATATCGTTTACAATTTAGAACGCTTAGATCCCGCGTTAATTAAATCAAGATAATGATTTAATGTGTCCGTTGTGAAGAGAAAAAAAAGACGTCGACGCAAAGAGGAAGTGAAAAATTAGTATTAAATTTTGCCTATATTAAATTACCGGATTTTCCATCGGGAAAAGTAAACTTTGTACCTCAGAAAAGCAAAGTCAAACGAAGGCGTAGAATGGTCAGACAGGTAAACAGATCGATTATGTCTACATTTCAGCCAGGAAATGGTCGCCAGAAATAAATACGTTTAAATTTCGATAGAAATTCCTTATTTCCTTTTGAAGCCGAGCTTCCCTTTATTGAAGCTCTTCTCTTTAAAGGCTTCCTCTCACTTCGTCCTTTATTTACCTCGCTCAATGAACGTAACATTTTATTCCTATTTGCGCTTAAAGTTAATTAATTAATTAACCTGCTTTAAGTATTCAAACATTTAGAAGATCGCCATTCTTTATTTTATTACTATTCCCTCTTTTACTACTATTAAAATATAAACGAAAACATTAATAAACATTATACATTAACACACGTAATATCTACGATTAATCAGAAGTATTTTGTTGTTTACGTCTTTTTTCTAAATTTTATAAATTAAAAAAAAAATAAGCAGCTTGTTTCTATTGTACAGGGTGGGCCAAATTTGACACTTTTAATGGGAAACACCTATTTCTAGAGGATTTGGATAAAAACTGACCCTGGGTGCCTGGAGATTGATTTTTTTTTACAAAATTAATGGTGAGTTATAGATCTCGACGAGACGAATTCAAAGGTGTGGTCGCACAGGTCTCTAACTCTAACCGTTCTCGAGATATCGACAATTTTCACTCAAAAAACGCGATTTTCAAAATTTTTCAACTTTTCTTAATGCCATAACTCGAGAACGAATCGAGATATTCACTTAAGCTTTGCGGCGTTGGATTCGCCTCGTCGAACTCTATAAGTGGACGTAGATAACCCAGAACTTTTTTTCAACTTTTTTTCGAAAATGTTACAAAGGGGGTACCCTTGGAAATTTTGACGATTTTCTCAATTTGGCCGCAGAACTTCGAATCTCCGGAGACTTATAGATCTCGACGAGACGAATTCAAAGGTGTGGTCGCACAGGTCTCTAACTCTAACCGTTCTCGAGATATCGACAATTTTCACTCAAAAAAACGCGATTTTCAAAAATTTTGCACTTTTCTTAATGCCATAACTCGAGAACGAATCGAGATATTCACTTAAGCTTTGCGGCGTTGGATTCGCCTCGTCGAACTCTATAAGTGGACGTAGATAACCCAGAACATGTGACCAAATCTTCTTCATAAAATTTAATCAATGGTTGCTACGTATGTTTCGGCCAAGTTACATCTGGCTGAGGATGGCCATCTTCAGGCTGTAATCAATGCGCAACTTAGTTTGTTGCAGACAAAAAAGAGAGAAAACGGAACTTACCTAACAAATGGTAAAAGTTAATTATTGTAATTGACATGTGTACAATGGATTCTATAAAGAAATTAAGTAAAAAATTGCAGATATAAACCAGTTCGTAGTTTTTATAACGCCCACTACATAATCATTTTGCAAGAGTTTAAAAAGCTGCATAAAATTGTGATTGTGAAAGGAAATTGAATTTTCAGTTGCGAGAATAAGCCAGTAGGTTCAGTAACACGTAACTCGATCATTACAACCCTCGGAGTGATTTGGTGAAAGGGCGTAAGAGGGGATGCCATTCACTGTTCGAAACAGGCAGAATGAACGGCCTCAACTTCGTCAGATGTGTGATTCAATAATTTCAATCACATTCACTGCGCGCGTATATTTCAAATATGGAATTGGTTGTGATTTATTAATAGGGGTTGGAATTTTATATTTTTTCGGTTAATTTCGAACAAGATGCTCCTCGCTGTGGCATAATTCATTTGGAAAAGAGTTGTTGCCTCGTTCGTAATTAATTGAACGAAATATATAATTCCGATCCCTATATTATTAACTTGGAATTCAAAAGGGGCATAATTAGTACTTCGAAACCAGAAGCGGTCGAGTGGTTTTTACGTTTTGAACAAGGCAAAATTAAATATTGACGAAATCCGTCGGAATTATTTTCTTCATTCAACGGTGCACGCAGACGACGAGTTAATATTTTCGAAGGAGATATAAATACCGGAGTTGTTTCTGAGGAATGCGAAAGACTCCCATCGTATTAAAACTTTTTACTGCCTTCCCTTTTATTTTGTTTTCCGAAAGCGTTTTCCTTCAGTAGTCGTTTACAAACAGACCACAGCAAACTTCGTAAAGCACCCGAAGATATTATTAAGCAACTTACGTTAGTAAATAACGCAGCTGCAATTTTTATTAGATTCCATTTTTTTTATTATTATTTTTGTTTTTCCTTTAAACTTTAAATATCTCTATGTCATATATCATTTTCACTATTGCGTGTTTACATTTAGAAACCAGCGAAAGTTAACTGAATGTAAGTGTGAAGATCATTTGAAGGTCGATCTAAGTTTCCTTATTCTTCGTACAAAAACAGACAACTTTTTTAAACCGTTTTACACTATTATAAGACAGCTTGAACGGTCCATCCTGTACACATACGTGTTCGTCGTTCTAGACAAGATGTGTTTACGATAGTCTTTTGTTTTAATTCGTAGTTACGTATGTATATACCATTTGTTTCACTGAAACTTGAAAAATGGCAGAGATAGGACAGATATAAACTGTAAGCAGTACGGGAGAAAGGGTGGTTTATATTTTGTCAAAACAGTTCTTAACCAGAACACGAGATTTCTAAAATAGAAATTTTTTACTAGGAAAATTAAGAGAGTTTGGAAGTCTCAAATTCTGACTTCTTTAAACTCCCTTTCTAAACTTTCCCACGCTTTTAACCAAAACTTTTCCAAACCAAATCGAGACGCAAGAAGCGACTGCTTTGTTAGTAGCATTTCCAGTTTTAGCCAAAAATTAGCCAGCAATCGTTCTTCCCGCGAAACTTTTCTCGTTACGAGAGGGCGTAAACGTCTCTTTTTTTTTACCCACGTCGCTCATTCAAGGGCAGAGACGCTCAGTGGCGTGATTCCCTTTTGTTGGTTCAATGAGAAAATTTTATCTGAGTGTATTCATTTGAAAACGCATCTGAAGCCCAACATCCGGCTTCTTTCTAAGAACAAGCAGAGCCGATAATCAAATGATTAAAATAAAATAAAAAATAAATTAATTTTATAAATTCTCTAAAGCATTTTTCCGGGTCCTTACAAAACGAAACCGTTCGTTTGATCACTATGTCATGTTTACTTCGCTGATGTTCCACACTTAAGCTTCCTACATATAAAAATCAAAGGATTTAAGGCGAGCGCGCAAAATATAAAAGAAAATATAAATTCGAGTGGCATTTAATTGGATTTATTCAGGAAGAAAAGTAAAATTCCGGTCAAACAGTTCCGATTTCTAAAGCGAAAGACTCATTTCAAACAAGAGGTGTTTTGATTTAAAAGGGCGTCAAACCCTAAGGTCGATGGGGTCGCTTTCATTCCAACTGAACTGTACTGGAAATGTAACAGGGTTCTTTAATTGCGCAATTAAATGAACAAGGCGAAAGAAAATAGAACGTAAAACACGCTTTATTTGGCCGAGCGCGTCCCCCTGTTTTTTTTTTCTTTAATTTACGTTTCACCGATTACTTTTCGGAGCGTTCCTCGATCGCGTTTGCAAAATAACTATTTAACAAACAAATAAAGCAGGTCGAGATTCGGCATTAACAAATCAATTCTCGTTTATGCCTTACCAAAAGTAATTACCAGATAAGATCACCCGTTTAATTAAAGCGAGATCGGATTTATTGGCCGTTTGGTGGTTATAAATTCCACAGCTCATAATAATTCGATTTAGTCTGGCGTTTAATAACTGCCTTTGCTCTTCTTTGGGTAGAAAGGAAATCATAGTTATTTGACTTCTTCCTATAAACTTCTAATTTCAGATTTTTCCCCGTATCCACTAATGCACACAAAATTAGCGTGCACGTCTAGAAAAAGGTACACATTTCATATTTTGAAATTAAAAAAGAAAGTGCAAACAAAAATGCTAAAGGCTTCAGTTACGAAAATGTTTTATTACAGTAATTACTTTACTTTTATAATTTAGGTGTGCTTCGCATTCTATTTTTAAGGAATTGATCTATAATTATCGTCAGTAAAGGTTGTGGAATTTACATTGAGGTAAATCAATAAGAAGGGTTCTAAGAGACGAGTACCAGGATTATTTTATGAATGTAAATACAAAGGAATTCCCTAGGGCAACATTATATGTAACGTTCCTCCAGCTTCCAAGATGGAAACTAAGTACTAGAATCCCCTCGTTATTTATCACGGTTGCAATATGCCAACCCAACTTTAACCCACACAGAATTTAATTTAATTTATTCACGAGATTTGGATTGGTAGAATAACGGGCAGTTTCTTTATTTGAACGCAGATTATTGTAAATACTGCTTTGTTTTGAAGCGCAAGCACGGAGAATTTTTTCAGGCCCATCGATCGTATTAATTACACTGCCCTCCCGGTGTCGAACGAAACTTCCCTAAAACCACCGCACATTTGATCGGATTTAACGGATACACGCCCCAGTTCTAACTTTTTGTTCGGCGGGTCAACTTATTTGGCACAATTTATATGAAACGCGTCAACTTGGCCGTTAAAGGAACTGTTCGACTGCAAAATAAGCTTCCGTGGTCGCTTTATTCAGAGGAAAACAAGATTGAGATAAAAGAATTTTAAACAGCTTTTTTGTTGAAAAGTTTGCTTCAGAACGGACTATTAATTTTATGTGCCCCCTGTAGGGTAATGTAACGTGCTCAAAATAATCCGTAAAAACGGTACACACGTGTTGGCAATTTAGGACAATTAACTATTTTATTTAATAAAATAAACAAAACAACTTAAATGTTATACATATTATAACATAAAAAAGGGAAGACATAAAGTATTAAGTTAATCAACTACCAAATTCCATTGGTCCACATTTCCTTGGGTACTTTCCAGTGTTTCCAGGTTATTCCAATTATCTCCATGGATGTAATTTGATTTACTGTATTTGTTGACTGTATATCAGTGATGATGTGAAGAAGATCGTATTTCTTCATTTCAAATGGCCACGGCCAAAGTTCTTGGCCTCCCAGTTTCGACATTCCAAATTAACTTCTCTTCATTCTTATTCCCATTTCAATTTAAATGCATTGTAACTTCATCCTCCTTTTCTAATTGAGTTTTTTTCGAAGAGAGCCTTACACTGGATGTGGTATTCTTCTTCCATGTGATCCAGCTCCAGTTGTATATGTTCGTGGTTCCATGTGATCACCATTTTAACAAGAAGGTTAAACATAGTTTGAAAAATTGGATTATCTATAAGAATGGTTGTAAAGACTTACAGCACAACGTCATTGACTATCTACAATGGTCTTCCAATGTTTAGCTTCTGATGCTTGGTATTATTCTCGGTGTGTTGGTAAAGTACCAAATTCCATTGGTCCACATTTCTTTGAGTACTTTCCAGTGTTTCCAGGTTATTGCAATCATCTCCATGGATGTAACTTGATTTACTGTATTTGTTGACTGTTTTTCAATGAAGATGTGAAGAAAATAGTATTTCTTTATATCAAATGGTTACAGTCAGAGTTCTTGAACCTCCCAGTTTCGAGATTCCAAATTAACCTCTGCAATGCAATACGGTCCATATTCTCGCTAGCAAGGAGATGTCGCAACCCACAGTTTTATGCAGTGCCAATCCATTGTTAATAACTGAAATGATATATTTTACTATGTGAATCCCTATATCAACAAAAGATCTCCAGACATAACTTAACGTGTCTCTTGCAATATGTTTAATTTCTTCGGCATTGAAATTAAATTTAATACTTTAAAGGCATCGGATTCAGAGCTGTATCCGATAAGCTTTCGTATTAATTGATTCGTCACTGCTTGTCTTTGTTTACCAAATGCAAAATTATGTTGAACTTTATCAATTTCCTGATCTGTATACATAAATTTTTCATGGTTGTAAATTGGGTGATAGATTCGTCTAAAGGCCTGAAGATTATTGCTTCTCTATTTAAAATTGGATGTGGAGCAAATGTTACCCAACGAGTGCCAATGTTATGCATTCAATTTCTTCCACATATTTCTGAAAAGTATGTGTAATAGAGGACATATAGTAACTTTCATTGTTAATAACAACTGGCAATACACGTCTTTTATTCCTAGTACGATGCAGATACTCCTGATCGTGGTCATCGAGAACTTCTGCAATGTCATTTAAATTGCTTCCTTATCCTCTAGAATTTCGTGTTCCTCGTTGGTGCTTGCTGTTATCCGATTGTTCATCTTGCCTTCCTCATTTGGGTCTTCGGCTGGCTGTTATTATTTAATTGACGTAGAATTTTAACAGTAACTTTACCAGGACTTTCACCATGATCTTCACTTTCGATCTTCTGTTCGATTTGGTTTCTCTTCTTTTGTGGTTTTAATCGATCTACATGTACAACCTGAAATTTTCTCGTGTTAAAGGTCACTGGTCCTAGTCACGGTATGACCCTTTCCAAGCTTTACCTAGCTTTTTTGATAAACCTGATTTAACTACTGGATCGTTCAAGTACACTAAATCACCTAACGTAATACTTTCGCGTTTTGTAGTTTTATTATTATCTTTGCGTCTATTTCTCACTAATTTTCTCTAAATTTTGCCGCACTATTTCATAAGACACTTATGACTTCCGAAGTAATTCTTCCTTCTGCATAATCATACCTTTAATAATTTCGTCGTAAGGCGTTCCTTCCATGTAGAAGGAAATAGGGGGTTTCGTGCGTTGAAGATTTCTATAAGCCATCAACGTATATAATGGCCATTCATCCCAGTCGCCTTAATTTTCGTTTATCCCTTGTGCTAACAGATCTTTCAAAACGCGATGAGTTCTTTCAATCATAGCATTGGTTTGTGGGTGGCAGGGTGTCGTTTGCATTTTCTTAATTTTAAGTAAAAGACAGACCCCTTTAATTAATTTTCCCTTGATCAGTTAGGAGTAGGTACCTTTGGGGTCCCAGGTCTCGAAATGACATTAGCGACGAAAGCTTTTGCAACGGTTTCCACGTTTTGATTCGGAAATGCGATTGCTGCAGGGTATTTTGTAAAATAATCCTGAAATGTGAGAAGATTGTTAAAAACCATCACATCATCAAGGTATACAAAACATCTTTCCCCAATTGGACCTGATAAAGTGGTATTTATTAATCGCTGGAAAGTGCTAGGCGCGTTCACTAGACCAAATGGCATTTTATTACATTCATGGTGTGCATCCGACGTACTAAAAGCAATTTTCCCTTTGTCTCTGTCATCAACTTCTACTTGCCAATATCCTTTCGCTTGATCTAAAGTGCTGAAAAGGGTAGCGTTACCTTTGGCTGACCTGTAGTTTCATGAAGGTTAGGAAGTGAATAGACGTCTCTTTTTGTGATTGCATTTAATGCCCAGTAATCAAGGCAGGCTCTGATGTAATTTTCGCCATTTTGTTCCTTTTTGGGTACCACCACCGCTGGTACAGACCAAGGAGACTTTGATGCTGAAATAATTCCGTCGTTTAACATAGACTTCAGGAACTATTCGGTCCCTTGGCCTAATTTCTGTTACCAGTCAAAAATATTCAGATAATAAACCCAATAATTTTTCCTTACGTTCGGTTGTTAAGAGATCTAAACTCTAAACATTTAATTTTTTGGACCCATCAAATCGGGGTACTTTGAGGATTGCCTTTGGTTTAAAGTATAAGACCTATTTTTCCCAATTACAGTGTTAGTATTGCTATTTCTAGCCTTGCAGAATTTACTAAATCCATTTCAGTTATTCAGTTTCTGTGAAGGATTATTGGATTCTGGTGCCAGCAAGCTGATGTCACATGACCCGGTTTTTGACATACGCAACACACAATTCTGTCAAAGCATTGTGCAGCTACATGACCATAGCATTTTGGTTGCTCGGATTTTCTAAATCGGTATGATTGAGCGGAATTTGTTGGAATACTGCAAAATTTAGCTGGAAGTCGGGTGGATTGCAATGGGGCCCCCGAGCATCCTCTGTATAGCTGTTACGGCCCCAAGTGGGGCCACATCAACAGAAGAGCAGCTCGAGAACTCCATCGCAATCCCTACGACCAATTAGGGTTGAAATAGCTATAAGGAGGACGCTCATGGACTCCGTTGCAATCCAGCCTACTTGCAGTATTCCAAAAATTACGCTCAATCAAATCGATTTAGAAAATCCGAACTACCAATAATTGTTTTAAAGGTGGTCATGTCATGTCACAATTTGTCCGCACTGGCCATCTAGTGTGTGGTAACTTAAGAGGCAGCGATGTTGCAGCGATTTTGCTATTCACATAAAATTACAGGTCAGAAAGACATGACCATCTTGAAAGCAATTATAGTATTTTGGATGTTCGGATTTTCTAAATCGGTAAGATTGAGCGCAATTTATTGGAATATTGCGAAATATGCAAAGGGGCCCCCGAGCATCTTCTGTATAGCTATTACAGCCCTAATTGGGGCGTCATCAACAGAAGAGCAAAAAGAAAAGATTTCGGTATCCCAGACGTTCACTTTTTATTATCCCTAATGATCCCTTTCAACATCCCTAACGCTGCCACCATTTTGTATCGCCTGTAAGGTAACGTAACGTGCTCAAAAATAATCCTAGAAACAGGGCACGTCTTCTTGGGCAGAGGTCTTTTCAATTTAGGGCATCGTTCAATAATTAATTACTTTATTTAACTTCAACCCTAAACATATTATAACATAAAAAA
Organism: Serrognathus titanus; assembly: GCA_039766575.1. NCBI lineage: Eukaryota > Metazoa > Arthropoda > Insecta > Coleoptera > Lucanidae > Serrognathus > Serrognathus titanus. The sequence goes on along the minus strand of CM077916.1, from coordinate 3,471,366 downwards.
CGATAACATAAAATACTAAATTAATCAAAACATTATAAATAGAGTAAGAATATGTACTTACATCATTATCATTGGCTTTGGGTGGGGCACTGTTACTGAATTTATTCAATCTACCTACCAAATTCAATTAATTTCCAATTATTCTAACCCTCCCTCCCCTCTAAAAATATAATAACCCGAGTAATTTGAATCGGTAACATTTATAGAAACCGTTTTACTGCCCCAGTTGCAACAAATTTTCGCGATTAATTTAAATTTGGGACAAATGAATGGTTTCATTTAAAATTTAAGCGTCTCTACCAAAACTATTGCGTTTAATGAATTCTTTTTGTTCATTGATCAATAAATAATTTATGAATTAAGAAAGAACTCGTGCGAAAAGTTTCCTCTATTTAAATTCGTTCCAAATCCAGAAGAGTTCTAGAAACTTTCGGTATATGCGAATGGAATATTTGAAAAATTTATGCGTCGGTCGAAAGAAAATCGAAAGAAACTTTTTTCGTTCGCGAGCGGAATACACAAGTTCGTAGTAAAGTAGTATCGAGAATTCTAATGTCGCATGTATTTTATCAGAAGCCTGAGAGACGTGAATTATTACGATACGAACGAAAGGGAGGAACACGACAGCTTGGTCGGAGGGGGCGAAGGTATCATAGCCTTCCCGGATCTAATGGCTCCGGCCATAAGACCGGATATGGATGAAGTCCGCTATGTTCCGGATCACAGTTATTTCAGAGATCGATCAAAGACACAAAGTTCGTCTGTTTTTGACAGCAGTTCGTTCGATGTAAGTAAAAATCAATCGTAGCACGTTAAATAAAATTGGGAAAATAATTTTGTTTACTTTCAGAATGATTACAACGGTTTTTTGCGTTAAGAAAACGGCAGCTAGACCTTGCAGAACCCAAAATTACTGAATGTTATTGTCTTAAATATAAGAACTAGCTTACGCTTCCAGAAAAGACGTTAAGCATTAAACATGCTGTAAAAATCCTGGTATACATAAATATTTTAGGGAGACTCCATACGTTATAGATTTAGATGTAATTAAAAAAAAAACTTAAGACTATGAAAATTTTTAAAAAGTATTTCGAAGGTTAATCAACCAAAAAAAAATGAAATAACAATAATAACAATAATAATAATAAAATTGTGTGTTTTATAGTCTTTTAGAAATGTGGACTGATTTTACATTTGAAGATTTTCCTCGCGACACTATGGATGTCATTTTGATTAAGAAGTACGGAATATATAGAAATATTTATTTTTGTAATTCTCGAGGCTGGGACGATTCGTTGAATACAGGATCGCTCTGTACGTTGTTCCGATCAAAATGCCATTCCGAACGATATCTAGAGTTTAGCACAGCTTCAATCAAAGCCGAAACCCGGCGGGCACATTTATTTTGCCGCCTGATTTGGCACGCAAAAATAAAACGTGCGTTCGCTGGGAAAAGCCTTATATTTTGTTACGTTACTGAACAAACGACTGAAAAACGAAATGCAGTTCCTTTACAGGATGTTCGGAAATCGTTCTGATTTTTATTTCGAAACATCCAAAATTTCAGGCAATGTTATTATTTTTTTTTTTTTAAGTGACGGTTAAAAATACTTATCGTTAGTTAACACTTAGTCAATTACCTTCGTAGATTTCCGAACATACTGTTTGCTAGATATTTAAAAATTGCGCGGTTTTTAAGTAGAGCTTTTTTAAATAACAATCACAAGAACATAGTTAGAAAGTTAGAATCTTAAAACATCTAAACGTACATAAAAATGATTGAATAATGATACATATGAAAGTAATTAAGAGGAGACGAGACATACCTTTGTTAAATTTAGGACGGAACGTGCTCCATATAAATTCGGTGAAAATCATGAATGACTGAAGTGAACTTGTTGGAAACCTGTTGCGAAACGGTCGATACGTCGCTCTCGCACGAGGGGATTAAAGTTAAATAAGAGGGGCGGATTCAACACGTGGAGCAAAATATAGTTGAGCAATATATTTCATGATTTTCGTCCGAACGAATGCGGACATACATATCTTGTGGCGAATATCTTTCAAAGGATTGTGTCAAAATGACAACCATATAATTACATGGCCTAAAACAATTATCACGCAGTATTAATATTAATACACAAAACAAAAATGTCTTCCCTACATTACTACATTTAAACAACCCTCTAGAAATTAATCAGCTTGAATGAATATGTAATAAATCTTCGGAATTACGATCAAATCGCTTATTGCCCTTCTTTTTTCTAACGTTTTGCCCTGGACTTCAAAGCTTTCACCATCAAACGAATTTAGTTAAAACCCTACCTATAAGAGAGAAAATATTTTCGACATTTACTTTACCATTTTTACTTCATGGACGTGCATATTTTCGATTAGACAATGAAAGAAAGAATTCAAATTTGGCCACGTAATAATAAATTTCGCTTACGTTGACATATCGTTAAGAACAACTTACAATATCAAAAAAGATGGGACATATCAAAGTTATGCGGTCAAAAATTTCTCTTTATATCAAGAATCGCTGTGGTAAATTTGACAACATCGAAGTAATCAAGTATCGGTTGTTAGAAGCGCTGCAGTATATCGATTTTGAAATTAAAGCTCCCACGGGGGCGTAACTGCAGCAGCAATGCTTTAGAAGAGTCTGTCGAAAATATTTTAATTTACTTAATTATCCTTCAACTTTTACATTAGCCAAATTTAACATATCCGAGTGGATTAGATTTTCCTCAAGAAAAAAAAAAGAGAAATTCACTATTGTCTTTATCAGTATGACAAAATAATTAAGTGTACAAACAGACAAAATTTCTAATAGATTTATATTTACCATGTATTTTATATCTATCTGTCTTAGATTATTTTTACATTAAGGCGATGTACAACTTTTCATTGAAAACTTCGACTATTTTTTACGAAACGTTCAAGGCTTAGGCCTTACCCAAAAAAAAAAAAAAAACCTGAGCGAAATCGATTTCAAATTTAATCAACGTAGAACTAGAACGTGATTAAAATCAAGTCAAATTAATAGCATCATGCTTTAAACTAGAATTGAAAACAAGTGTATCAGAGGCCTTAATCATATTTATCAAAAAAAAAAAACAACTAATGTTAAAGCAAATAAATACGCGAGCCTTTGCCTCCTTTGCTCGCGTAATTTTGTACTGCTTTTCCTTAAAAATTAACCGATAAAAAAAAAAAGTTGAAGCTTTTAAGTAAGTTTTGATTAACGAGATAGCCAATCGATTTCGCTGAGTGAATCTTAGAGTGCAAAAAGACTTTTAAAACTTACGTGATTGATCGGACAATAAAAAAAAAGTTACAACTTCTCTTGTCGCGTTTCGACCGGTTATTATTTAACAAGTGCAATTTTCGTGTTTAGAAAATAGAAAATAGTCGATGCTAAATTTACCAGACAATAATATTAGTCAATTTACAAGAAAATTATAACATTAAAATGGCGAATAGTATTTACATTAGGTAATTTTGAGGGCCAACAATTCACTAATATAAATACTTGATTCTTTCTTTAGTGTTTGTGTACTTAATAAAAATAAAAATAACAAAAAAAATATTTTTGTGCATACCCGTAGATGTTATACTTGTATGTACGCATATATAAAATAATCCAACAGTGTATACTGTTCGTAATTTTATATACATGTAAATGCGCTTATATTTATTGTAAGGGGTACAATAAACGCGATCGTTTGAAATAATTATGAGGCACCAGTATTTTGATTATTTCTCGATCTCGATTTTGAATGCCATCGCGTGTATTGTATTAACTATTTATTTCCAAATCAAATCAAATTGTGTATTCTGTGATGTTTAAAAATATGACAATACTTATTAGCTACAAATAAGTGTGGGGTCTGCAAAACAATTTATCCGCAAAACGCCGGAAATTATTTTATATGAATGTAATTTATATATGTACCTATAAATTAAACAAATAAATATCTGAGCGAGCATTCAATTTAATTCTTTCATTTCACTACCCACTTTTATTTATTCTGTATTCTCATTATTAATGCAGTTTGCCCAAGTTGGGATAAACTATCTTACTCATTTCGAAGGATAAAAAATCCCGCGCGTTCAATTTGATACACCTGCGCCATCTAGTGATAAATTACTGAATTAAAAGTTACCGGCCAATTAACAGTTATCTTGAATTTGTCTAATAATAGGGTATTTAGAGAACTCGATTGAAAATTATGCAAAACCTCCGTGATTTTTCTCAATTTGTGGAAAGTCGCGGAGCGGCTGACACCTAGCGGAAGTTTTGTGAAGAGTTTTATAGTAAAGAAAACATTGGACTGACACTTAGTTAACCTATGAAAAAACATTAAATTGACTAGTTTGTGTGTGACGCTTCCACACGAATAAATATTCTTATGTACGTATTGTGTGTTAGTGTGCTTATGCCTGTACAAAGACTTCATCCAATTCAATAATGATAGGTCTGTTCGTAGAGCAGTTTATAACTAATTTGAAACCGTCACTCCCATTGAGGTAGTGATTGGTTTGCATTATATGAAAAACACTCATTGATGCATATTTCCAACAGTTCCAAACTAGCCGGAATTGCTCTACGAACAGACCTCATATTGATTGGAAGCAAGTCATTAATGACAGCTCTTTGTTTTCCTTCTTAAAAGCGCCACCTCTTGGTTGCTTTTGTTTTTATCAATAAGTAGATTGATTAAAGATCAAGTACCGACACGAATGACGTGAAAACAAATAAGGCACCACAACGGTCAAACAATATAATATATTTTTGTAGATAAATATCATTATTATTATTTGGTTTTCAAAGATTTTCTAACCAAAGCGTCAAAAATATACAACACCTTCACCTTTGTCCCCATCTTTTCTTTACTTCATTCACTAAATGTTCAAAACAAAAAACATGTGCGCCCTCTACCGGATAAAAATTCATTCGTGGTGCTTCATGTCGGTACGATATATCATATCTACGATCTACGATATCTACTGCTTTGATATTATGTACATACATGTAACACACACTTAGTAAGCCTTACAAAACAACTTCGGCTTTTTGAAGCCTTTGTAAAAATAACTGTGCAAAACAGTAGTATTTGGATTACCTATATAATCTTAATATGAAATGAATTTATACCGCAATGCAACGCTCTAAGAATTATTGGCAGATATCGAAAGCTAACATGTTGACTCGGTTGTTGAGATTATTACATTTCCAATTGGTATTATTTTAACGTAATATTTTTAAATTTAAAGGAAAATCACGAAGTGGCTGACATCTAGCGGAAGTTTTGTTAAGGATTTTATAATAAGGACGTGGAGGGAATAATAACTGCATACTCCCTCCACGAATAAGGAAAACATTGAAATGATATTTGGTTAACCTATGAAAAACATTAAATAGAATAGTTGGTGTGTGACGCTTCCACACAAGTAAATATGTATGTATTGTGTCACTAGTGTGCTTATGCCTATAGAAAGACTTCATCCAAATCAAAAAATGAAAGCAAGATTTTAATGACAGCTCTTTGTTTTCTTTATTAAAAGCGCCATCTTTTGGTTGCTGATTTTCGTCAATACTGTTGAAAGCTATGACAACTTATTACTTACAGCGTTTGCGATTTATCTGCACCGGTTGCACTTAGTGTATTTACATCTTCATTTAACTTCATGTAATAACACGAGATGAAGATACTCTGAGTGCGCACTTGTGCGATCAATCGAAAATGATATTTCCAAGTTCAATTGACACTTGATGGTTGGCTGCACTGTATGTATATGACATTTCGATTTGTGATGCGGATATAAATGGTGGATTTGTTAATAAAATTAAACATTTAATTGTTATGTTGTGCTTTAAGTTGATTAACGGTGAAAACGTTTTGACGTTTGTTTCTTGAAGATGCATTTTTCCATTCCTGACACTCAAGAATTAAACGATGGAAATGGGTCAACTTATACGGTAGGTTTATGTGAACAGTGCTGTCTTTCTATCACTCTTTTGCTTTTGCCTTATCAGGGTTTTAACATTCATATAAATGGGGTGTTCCACTGCACTGTGCGGTACAAACAATTACATAATCTAAACGAACAGTTAAAGAAAGAGTTCGGACAGGAGAGACTGCCGCATTTTCCTCCTAAAAAACTTCTTCCTCTAACAGGGGGACAACTTGAAGAGAGGAGGAATTTATTGGAAAAGTACATACAGATAGGCAAGTTTGTGTTACATTTTGTATTATCTCAATTTTATCATTTGTTGAAAGTAACAACATATTATTTACATACCATGTGGCCAGGAGATAATAAATTTTTTAAAAAATTACTTTGGATTCATATTTATCTGATGATAATGCTTACATTTGTTTTTACAGTTGGCCAGGATTCAAAATTAGTATCATCAGAGCTTATTGTCGGCTTCTTATTGTCAGCACAACAAGAAACAACATGCGAAAGGAAACAAGAATTGAAATTGGACATTTATACTATGAACAATTATCAAGTTTCTTTGCGCGTTTTATCAACAGATCGTACAGAACAAGTACTAGCAAAGACTTGCAAACAGATTAACTTGCCTGTAGAATACGTACCATATTTTTCATTATTTCTGATCAAAAAAGAGGATAATGGTGACATTACTTTACTGCGTAAGCTCCAGGATTTCGAATCTCCTTACATATCATACAAATCCATCCAAGACTCTAATAGGATAGTTATTAGAAAAAGGTGCAGTTACTTTAATTTAGTACATAAACACTGAGTAACAATTTTAATTTTAGTTATTGGGATAATGATTATGACTTTGAATTAATGTCTGATCCCGTAGCTTTAAATCTGTTATACACTCAAACTGTAGCAGATATAGAGAGGGGATGGATTTTATGTACGAAAGAAGTTAAAAACCATCTTGCTCATTTCCAAGCACGACTGGCAAAGCGTGATTACATAGAGTTAGCCAGAACATTAAAGTACTATGGTTTTTTACAATTTGCACCCTGTTTTTGTGATTATCCGAAGCCTCAAACCAAAGTCTTGGTTGCAATCGGTGGGCAGGAATTAAGCTTGAGACTCTTGGGGCAAGTTATTAAGGAAGGCAGTTTTAAGGTTACTAGAATGAGGTGTTGGAGAATCACTGCAACACATGTAAGCTCCAGTTTTAGAAATAAACCAAAACTTTGACTTTTGTGTTATTTCAGAACAAGCCAAATGTAGCAGCAAATAGTCGAAGCACGACATCTGACTTAGAATTATCATTCGAGTACCTGATGTCGAAAGATAAACTGCAGTGGATTTCAATATCGAGTCAACAAGCAATTCTAATGTCTGTTTGTTTGCAGTCTATGGTCGATCAATTACTACTTAAGAAAAATGGAGTCAAACGAAAAGAACCATCCACCAGTAAAGGACATTGGTCGTATATGAAACGAGACGGTTCAAGTCATTTGATTTCCTTGGATGAACCAGATGTTTATCCAACAACAACCGTAAGACTTCTCATGAACGTTCTTCGACTTTTAATGTCCGTCTATTTTTGCAGAATATCGATACAAATTCCAAATTTCAAGAATCGTTTTCAATAAAGAAGTTACAGGAGAAATTCTCCAGCGTTTCGTTCAAATCGGGAAAGGATTTCGTGGAAAATCATGCATTTGAGGGAATTGGGGATGACGATTTGTAAATGAATTTGCCATGGCGAAATTTTTATTTTGTAAAAAGGGAATGATTTTGTATTTGAATAGTGTAACCAATCTTCAAAGTATTATTATTCAAGGTGCTTTTATCTACTGACTTGCTGTTGCAACTTTTTGTCATTTGTGCCAATCGTACTCAAAAATCAAGACAACTTAGAGCAATAAACTTTAAAATATTTTATTTATTTTAAGAATTTTATAATGTTACAATTCGAGCCTCGTTTGTTTTTATTTTTTTTTTTTTAATTGTGGTAAGCATATTCCTTCGGTTAAGAAAATGCTAACGTAATTAACTTTTTTTTTTATGTTGTTAAATATTTTAATATGAAGTTTGATAACACTTTGTTTCTGTTAACATAGAATAATGATTTTTAATCAATTTAACTTGCAGTCGTTCATTTCATTTCGACTTAATTTTACAAGGGAATTTGTACAAGTTAACACTTGCATATGGTCTATTTCACATAAACAAAAGTTTGGAAGAATTACGTAATGAACTGAAAACCAGTTGACCAATCCGAATAGGTACAAATATTTACCGTTTAAAAAGTCATACGGTTTTTTTGCTTGTGCATTACAAACTTTAATTTCTTGACTTAGGACTTGATTACTTACTGGCAAATTTATATGGAACAGGACTGCTTCTTTTTCTGATATGTGTTTAATAATATGAAGTAAAAAAGTAGTAACTTGTAATTGCTTAAAAATTCGTTTCTTTTATTAAAAATTGCATAGCCGAATTATAACCTGTTTCTCCTTGTGATATGTGAATTTTAGTGCATGGGTTCTCGGAAAATCATTACAAAATATGTAATTGTAAGTCATCAGACATTTGTAAAAATTAAATCAAAAAGTCATTTTTTCTTGCTTTCTAGGGATAAATAATTATTATTTATCTCGAGGATTTAATTTTTGTAGCTGTCCGATCAATTATAATTACATGTTTTGTGATAATCTTCAAAGAACAAGAAATTACGTCAATTATCGAAAAGTTATTGATTTAATGATGGTTAAAATTTTACAATTGTTTTAAAATTCTACTTTTACTAAATGTGTCTGTCAGTAACTTATTGTTATTCTCATTGTGTATCCAATAATAGCTTTCCCTCAATGTAGCTTCCACAGTCAACACCTGATGTGTGTGGATTTTTGATAAATGTTCAAATACGTAACTCTCAGCATTTTTTGTAGGAATCTCTATCACAATCATTTCTAATCTCAAATGTACCTGACAGTTTAAAAAAATTATCAATAAAAATTGCCATTTTGCCATCTATTTTCCCCTTATTACAGTATTAATACAGAATCGTGTAAAATTATGCTCACGTTTAAGATATACTACAAACTGTTGCATTTTTATTGCTGTTAGATGTTTGTAATGCAAAAATATATGTGTAATTTTAATCTGTCTTCAATGTAAAACTGTGCGGTATTAAGTATTTGGTTGCAGCTGCAGCATTAAAAAAAAATTATTCAAAAGTACCAGCAGCTGTAGTAATTATATAATGAAATTATGTGTCTGCTCAATTCATTCCGAATGATTTTAGAAAGAAGGTTTGGCACTGCACGTCCAGTTGCATTGTTCGATGCGGCGATAATACTCAAAGAGGCAGTGTAGATTGTAAAACTAGGCAATGTGTCAAAAAGCATTTGAACCTATTTTGTAATTACATGTAGAGAGAGAAATGTATCCGTACCATTAAATTTTTATATCCGAATATATTTTACATATAAATTGACTGTAATTATTACTCTACTCAAATATATGTATTTAACTAACTATTTGTTTAGCTACTTTCATCATTCAAATTCATATAAATTTTCCCAATTTTTTGGCTTTGGGTTGGGTTGGGTTGGTCTTGACTTTCTCGAAATAGGAGGTTGTTAACATTTTCCCTTTAGATTGGCCTCGACTTTTTAAGCTTTTGACTTGGGATGGCCTCTGTGAATTGGGTTGGGTTCGGTAGCCTCGAAATGGATTTGCCTTGCTGGAGTTGGATGTAATTTGTTAGAATTTTTTTTATATCCAAAAAAAGAAAAAATTTACATTTAATTTTTTTATTTCACTGATAATTTGGCACTGTAATACACATCAGGCAGAAAGGTGTATGAGAAATTAGTGGCATTTTGAAAGATATGATTCTGACTTGATGAGGCGCGGAGCTGCTTCCACATGGTCTTCATCATCAAAACTGTAATAGAAGCAGGGTTCACTCTTGGTCTCTAAATCGATGGATTTTTTCTTGTGCTGTATTGGAACATTTCGACGCTTCAGAATGAAGATGAGTAAATCAGAAGTGGAATCGCTGTCTGAGTATGCACGTGCATCAAACGATAAAATCACCTCAAAGCCATCAGCTGGTTTTTTCAAAGTCGACGCATTCTTTTTTGATTTCAACGCAGATGTCCCTGGTTTCTTGAACGCATGCACATTTGTGCTTTTATGGAAGCAGCACATGAAGTGCGACCAAAGCAGAAGGGTGAAAAAAATTACCACCATTATTAATGCGATCATCTTGCCTAAAATTATATAATTTTAGATTCTTTATTCATAACAAACTTAAAGTAGCTTACCTATTTTGAATTGGAATTACAGTGCGCGTCTAAGCCCTAAAGCTGAAAGACTTTATCAGAGTAGAATTTTGTAGCATAACGCCGAAACGCCGCCAGAAGAAAGAGAGCCATAAAAAACAAAATCCGCCCTATTTATAGGCTGAGGTTTGGAGTGGGGAGTGACAAAAAGCTCCTATTTTCCTATTTGCGATTCAATTTTATTAAATCGCTTGATTAATAATTGACATTTTTATCAAAGTAAAATATTGAGAATTAACTAAATTAAACTGCAAATTCTCGTGAATTTCAATTAATTAATTCCATCCCTACTTCCAAAAGTTCGCATGCGCGTTCATAAAACGCGTAAAAAGGATGTTGCACGCATAAATTTAACTACGCGAAATTTTAAGTGATTAATTAATAATATTGTTAGTATTAAATATTTTAACTATAATATTTGGCAAACTGCATATTTTTTAGTATTAATAATCAAAATATTTTGAAAATATGCATTTAGTAACTTTTGTTAAGTAAAGTTGCCATCCTCAGTGTAGTAGTAATGGGCACGTTCAGAAACGTGTTTCATTTATGTTGCGTTTAAACAAGGTTGGAGCAGTTGAACGCTATAACAACTGTTATTTATAAATCAACTGTTCGACTCGCATACACCAGGACAAACTGCAGTTAATGATAATCACAATCTGTTTAAATTATAAATCTGTGATAATTGGGAGGCTTTGACCAATTACCCACTTTTTATACAAGCCCTCTCACTCTTAAGTTGATGTCAATTCCTCTTGTCTACAGCGAGTCTATACCTATCACGTCATTGCAATTTTATGACTGAAGTTGTATCGGTGTATAAGGTTATGTGTGCCGATGAATAGTTTAATTATAACATTGTATTTTCTTACAGTTTTAACAAATTTACAACTTTGTTTTTCATACTGGGTGTGTATAAGATAGTTGTGTTTTATATCGATTCATCGTGTAAGTATAGGTTATGTTCTCTTCGTTTTTAAATATTTACTCTGAACCATTTGTTGCAGTTGGAAGGAAAATAAGGATTGCTTTTACAATAAAACTAGTCATGTTTAAATGAACATAATTATGTTAAAATTTAGTAATTGATAAATTGTGCAGTAATGGATCGAAAACAGTGTGATCCGGTTGTGGCGAGCTGTTCAAAGCCTTTGCACGTGCAACGTGTAGAGAGAGCAACCGATTTAAACTTGTTCTTGCAAGAGCGTAGAAAGGAACGTTTACCAGTTTGTAGTAGTGATGAAGAAGCAATTATTGTCGACAACGGGCCAAGTGAAAGTTACGATTTTTTAAACGGTACTTTTACATACGTTTGTATTTCCTTCATTAAAACCACATCTTCAGATGGTGAAGACGGGGGTGATGGAATTTTCGTCAACATGGACTTTGCTGACATCGATCGATCTTGGCTAACAGACATACTACTAGAAGAACCTCCCGACTTCAAATTTAACATGTTAGACGAGTACAAAGATCTTTTAAAGACGCACAAGCGGAAAAAGAAATTAGCATATAATGAAGAGGTATTTATTTACGTATTGCAAAATTCTAACTAATAATTTGTTACTTTGTAGAAACTAGAACAAAATATGTATTATGGAGCCGGACTTTTATCAAACTTTGATAGGTATCCTGAAAATAAAAAGGCCGTCCTCGTTAAGTATCCAAAGAAAAAAGTAAAGACTGAAGAAATGCAACCAAAACAACCTTTGTATTCTCTGCCAGAAATGTTACAAGAGATGTCGGTGAGAGATACTTGCTTCAAAAAGTTGCTTTTTACAAATCTTTAATTTGATTCGTTATCCAGGATGAACAATGTGTTGATTTTGATATTGACAACGCCATCGACCTGCAAAATTTAGATGAAGATTCAAATAAAACGACGGAAATTAGAAAAGAATACCTTAAGTCATCAAGTACAGTTACGAAAAAGCAGCGAAATAAGAAGTTCAAGGATGAAGAATCCAAGAAAAAATGGGAGGAAATGATGCAGGTAAAAAGAAGGAAGATATTTACGGCGATGGTTAAGAAGGAGATAAGCAAACAACAAAGAGCGAAAGTCAACAAACACAAGGAAATGTTGATCCAGTGCAAGAGAGCAGCATTGCAGTGTCAGAAAGTTATTCGAAATAAAGCAGTAATACCTACCTGATAATATCAACATGCAGATATTTTTTTAAATTTATCTTTTCAGTTACAATCTGCAAGGGCCGTGAAAGAATTGCAATGGAGAATGAAGAGGCTTGCCAGGGAAAATTTGGCCTATTGGAAGCGATCAAAGCGAGTTGACCGTGAAATGCGCAGGAAATTAGAAAAGGAAGCTGAAGAACAAAGGAAGATGGACTTTGAATTAATCGAAGCAAAACGACAGCAGCGCAAGCTAAATTTTTTAATTACACAAACCGAATTATATGCACATTTCATGTCTAAAAAGGTTGGTGATAATTCACCTGAAGAACAACTCAGAATCCTGAGTCAGTTAGATGAGGAACGAAATCCCAGGCTAGCAACTATCGATGATTATGACAGGTTTGTTAATCAATTTCTCGATGGACTTGAATGTAATTAAATAAATTATCAGTGAGATAATGAAAGCCAAAGCAATAAAAAATGCCCAAGATGCTTTTCAAAATGAGAAAGCGAGGACAAGGCAATTCGACATGGAGGCTAAACAAGAAGACCGCAAGAAAGCTTTGGATGGCCCTGATGGTGAATACATGCAACCGATGATATTCAAAGGAACACTAAAGGCCTATCAACTTAGGGGGATGAACTGGTTGGCGAATCTATACGATCAAGGCATCAGTGGAATTTTAGCTGATGAAATGGGACTGGGGAAAACAGTCCAAAGTATTGCATTTTTAAGCCATCTCGCAGAAAAGCATGGTAAACAACATATTTGAAAACTACAACTTATTGGCCCTTATTCTTATCTTGTGATTGATTTAATAACGTGTTTAATTCCCATTCGTTCGTCACTCTCTTACACAATAAATTTATATAAAGCTATATCGTTTCTTGTTTATTTTAGAAACGTCTTCGATCACAAAGGTTAGAATACGGCCCAATAATTTTATTTTTTGTGAAAAACAAGCAAAAAAAAGATTTTAATTATTGTGAATTTATAACATTTAGATTTATGGGGCCCTTTTCTTGTAATTTGCCCTGCATCAACCCTCCACAACTGGCAGCAAGAATTTGCTAAGTTCGTCCCAGAATTTAAAGTCGTTCCATACTGGGGCAATCCAGCCGTGAGTTTCGCATGAAATAAAAAACAAAAATAATTGATTTCGTGTTTTAGGATCGAAAAATCCTTCGTCAATTTTGGAACCAGGATGGCATGCATACCAAAGATGCAGGTTTTCATGTTGTCATAACAAGTTATCAGATAGTAATCTCAGATGTTAAATATTTCAACAGAATTAAATGGCAGTATATGGTGTTGGATGAAGCTCAAGCGATTAAAAGCACTAGCAGGTACATTTTAGTTTCAATTTTAACAGCCTGGTGCAACGGAGCGGATTTGTTACAGCATGCGATGGAAGACCTTGCTCGGTTTTAACTGTCGTAACAGATTATTACTGAGTGGTACCCCAATACAGAACAGCATGGCAGAATTATGGGCACTTCTTCACTTCATAATGCCAACCTTGTTCGATTCGCATGAAGAATTCAACGAATGGTTTTCCAAAGATATTGAAAGCCATGCGGAAAATAAAACAGGCATCGATGAAAGTAATTTCTGGCAGTGAGAAGAAAAATATGCTCATATTGAAACGTTTGAAATTTTGCAGAACATCTTTCGCGCTTGCACATGATTTTAAAACCGTTTATGCTCCGGCGCATTAAAAAAGATGTTGAAAATGAATTATCAGATAAAATTGAAGTCATGGTTTACTGTCCGTTAACGACCAGGCAAAAGTTGCTATATATGGCTTTAAAACAAAAGATTCGCATTGAGGACTTGTTGCATTATACTGTTGGGGGAGGTGATTCTCATTCAGTTGACAAAAATTTTACTTCGAATTTGATGAACTTAGTTATGCAATTCCGTAAGGTAAAATATTATTAATTTAAGAGAATAGAACCTCCAGTTACTTGAAACTATTTCTATTAGAACTTAATTGTTGCAGGTTTGTAACCATCCTGAATTGTTTGAAAGACGAGATGCCAAATCTCCAATTTACGTATCTCACTGCACCTATAACATCCCTTATGAAATATTTGATTACAACGTCCGTGAAGAACACTGGATGTTATTGCAGAAACACTTTGTATTCACACCACAGTACATAATGCAAGCAATGACTGGAAATCAAACAAACACGATATTCAATTTTTGCTTGGCCTTGCACTTATCTGCGGGTGAAGTATATAAAATATTGCAAGGTGATGTTTTACAGAGGTAAAATGAATTTGTTTCCCCACCTGAAGAAACTGGTGAATTAGAAAAACGTGTTTTTAGGTGGCGCAGTTATTTCAATATAGAAAACCAATGGTTTAATCTGTGTTATAGACGGTTTTGGTCGAATAACACTAATTCGGGCGTTGATGTGCAAATCCACCCCGAGTTCAAATTGTTTTTGGCCTACATTTACATGAGTAGCACGTTAAAAGACCTAATTTTCACAGCTCAAAACACAGGAAAGTCCGTCTTTTATACCCACACAACACACTATTATCATTCAATGCCCGAAACTGTAGAACACAGAAATATAAGATGTAGAACATCAAACGATGAAGGTGAAACAATTATTGATGTGGTTAATGATGACACACTTGCGGTAGTTGAATTATCAGATTATTTTCTGTTAATATTGAATGTATGATTTTTAGGCGAAAGCCGCCACGATTTTGGTGTCAGAGTTTCCATATGAAGAAAGACCAATTCAGGTGTTTGAGTGTGAAAAGACTGTTATGCCTACATTTTTATTTTGTTTAACTCCTAAAGTAAGTTATGTTTGAAAAAGTCAAGTTCGTTGCGTGAAATTTGTTCGTCTAGGTCACGACCAATTTCCCAAAATTGTTTTGCCCCTCCAGACGAGTTGCACATCAGTGGAAACGACACTTAGACGATTGGTCTCTCAACTCTTTGAATTATCATTGGACGCAATCTACGAACAAACAAATTTGCAGCTCGAATTCGAAGCAATTCTATCCATTACCTAAGACTTCTGTCGATAGCCTAACACCAATGCACGGGTGGTCTTATATTACAATACCTGGTACAATCTGCCGTTAACATTTAATGGATGTAAAATTTTTCTTGTCTTGCCTTTTATTTGTAGATAAAGAAACTTTGGTAACTGACTCTGGAAAACTGTCAGTTCTCGACAGTTTATTAAAACGTCTCAAAGAAGAAGGCCATCGCGTTTTAATTTATTCACAGATGACTAAGATGATTGATTTGTTAGAAGTAAGTTTGGTGTAAATGTGCAGTTTACAACTCATTTGTGCATGCGTCAGTATTTTAATACCTTCATGAAGTCCCATGGGTAGATTTTAAGGCAGTTCTCATACTCTTACAAAAACTATGCCAAGTCAATCATGCATTTGTAAAATTTTATCATGAGAATCGAGAAACTGCACATTTACCGTAAGTTTATTTGGAAGGGCCTCAGATTTAATCAGGTTCTGCATTAAATTTTTGTAATTAAGGTAGAGCTGGAAAGTATTTTTGTTATAGGAATATATGTGGCATCGGCATCATAAATATATGAGACTGGATGGTTCTTCAAAAATTTCAGAACGTCGTGATATGGTTGCGGATTTCCAGGCCAGGACAGATATTTTTGTGTTTTTGCTTTCAACAAGGGCCGGTGGTTTGGGTATTAATCTTACAGCTGCTGATACTGTAAGTAGTTTTTGTTTTAATTATTCTTACTCTTGCGTTCTTTAAATAAACAACACAATTAACCTATTTTATTGGCCGATTAATTTGTAGTCATTTCGTGTAAGTACCGTACTCAGACTCGAATAAATTACGTGTAATACCGGGGCGTGTGAGTAATACTAATGTTTAACGGATGCGCTGTCCACGTACTCCTAAAAACATGCTGGGAGAACCGTGCTGGGCCGTTCTCAACGAAACTGCGGCATTCATGGCATTTCTCCGTCGTCCGCGCATTGTCTTGATGCAAACTGTTGAACTGGTAAAAGCTAAGGAATGTTTATTTATACGATGGGATTCAACGAAATGCGTTTATTTCTTTTGAGCGTGAAATGACTCTTCTTTTGTTCCGATAAAAAGAACCAAATAAACGAAACGCGTAATCGATTCTTCCGGACGGGGAGACCCGCAAAATGAGACGGCCGGAATTTATTAAATAAAGGGAACTTGGTTTCATCTCTCCGTGTTTCGTTTCCGTTTTATTTCCTGTTAATAGAAAATCCAGGCGTTCGAGGACTTTGCCGCAATGAAGCCATCATTTCCGACTCAGCAAACCGGAAGGAACAATTCAACTGTATAAATCTGAGAACATTTTGCAAAGTATATTACACAGTCCCTTAAAGAATGAGTTTTAAATAATCTACTTTTCTGTTCAAAAATTGTCGCAATCTTGTATTTCGTCAACTAACGTGGAAAAGTATTTTGGTAACATTCTAAAATTCTGTTTTGTTTCCTTGTGTGAAAACGACGTCTTTAGAATTGAACAGGGCCGTAACTAAACAAACTAGATATTGCAATTTTATTAGTGATTGATTACCAATCGCCAATATAATCATCAAGTTCAAAAAAGTCTTCCAAATAATCCCATCTTAATTTCACAATATACTATTGCGACCGAAAAAATGGAAACACCTGTTTTTGTACATTGTAATAATGGTTTTTCTAGTCACACAAATACGAGTAAATTTCACATTGACAAGAATTGTAAAATGCTTTACACATAATCTGCATAATTCCAATAAAATTTAAGTAAACATACGATCTCTGGGTCTTCACAGTGAAATGTCATCTTGATATTAAAGCCGTATTCACAATGTCTAAAATTTATAAAAATGGATCGCTAGATTTATCTTAGTGCTTCCATTTTTTCGGTCGCAATAGCATGTCGAGTTTTGATTTATGATTTAAGGCAGGTCTTACCCAACCTTAGAAATTTTAAGACAAAATTAAACCTTTACTTTGAAAAATGTAACTATGCAACTCACAATTTAATATGAAGTTAGTGTCACTTTTTCCTTTAAGTCCTACTTAAAATTTGTCCGTGCATACGGCCATCAGTGTGGATAAAACGTTTCTTTAAATTCAAGCTACATTTTTGGAGATAAATAAATTGGTTGTGGTTTGTTTTCATTTCGATTCAGTATTATCTTGAAAATGGCAATTAACCCATTCTAATCATTTAATGCTTCAACCCCCTTTTTTCCGTTAAAAATAATTCTTTGTCTCGATAATTCCGTTATTAACTGAATTCTTTGTTATCAGCGCATCACATGCTTTCATTGCTAACATATTTTACCTATTGAATATTGCTTCATTTATTTATAATATTTTTATTATACCTTTCCATACTGTCCTTGCTTTCATGTACGTTTGATCAATCCAGAAACATTGAATTTATTGTTCTTTTTCTTTGCAAGGTCTATCCTTCCATGCTCCTCTTGCTCTGTTCCATTGGTCTTTTGTCTCCGCTACTTCCAATTACCTTTTTTTTTGTTCCGTTTCCAATTTTCACTATTTTTTCTGTTGTTCTTTGCATTACTGTAAGTCTCTTTTGTAAATCTCGTTCCTTTGAAGTGAGATTACAATTTATTAATACAGATTTGGGGATTTTACATTGCATAATTTGTTTTTGGTTTTTTTTTAATCTTAATTTTAATTTTAACTGTAAAGTTATCATTTAATTGTTGTACATACAGTCTTGGCCAAAAGTATTAGGCACTCTTAATTTTCTAATTTATCTCCGAAAATATTACTCAGAAAACTTCAGAATTTTATTATCATATAGTCGGCAACAATAAACGATAATTTAAATAATGCACAGTACTTTACAGCGGTTCTAAAACATGTGGCAGATGATAGTTCGCAATTGTGGTTCCGTGAATAGGTAGTCAGTCTTGTACATATAAGCGTTCTTTCCAGTATAAAGTTTATTTCATTATAATTTTGAATATCGTCATTTTCATTTATGAAATGCGAGTTATTAGCGACGTTAGATGTTGAACTCACAATTGAACGTTGTAAGTTGAAATAACTAGAGCATCGTATAATTAGTTTAAATTAAAAGCAATTAATTGACGATCTGAGAAACGCCCTGTGGAAGAAATGAACCAGTCTTTCGACCAACGTACTCAAACCAAAAAGGCCCGGCGCCTCCACCATGTCATGTACGGGAGCTTCTCATGAACGGGCATACGTTTGTCCGTCGAAGACCGACCAGTTATAGAAGACGATCGAAAATATCCAACATCGTCAATTTCGTCAAATCGTACGAGAGGACGGCCAATACCAACGGATGGGATGTCTCTTTGAGAGTCTACTACCTGTCGACATCGCTTCAGGAAGCAGCAAATATCTGGTACCTCAGATATTTCCAATATGCCCTAAACAATCGATCAGCATGGGAGCAGAGGAAAGAATATTTGAAGACCAAATTCGTTGGAGAGCAGCCCATCAGAAGATTAGTAGCAGAACTAACAGGTCGCTTTCCAAAAAAGATGAAGATGTCAAAGCCTACAACTACGATTTGCTTGCCTGAGCTTCTGAAGTTACTTTGAAATTTTGAATTGCTCATTCCAGTGGCCGACGAACAAGGTAATGCACCCTGCAACAAATCTGCATTACCATGAAGTGGTTGCAAGAAAACAATATTAACCTCCTGGATTGGCCTGCACAAACCCCAGACCTAAATCCCATAGAACATTTGTTGGGGATTCTAAAGCGTAACATTAGAAAGCATCCAATTACATCTAAAACAGTTTAAAAAAACGTGTTATTGAAAGAATGGAATAATATTACCGCAGAGGAATGTCATAAACTTATATGTAGTCTGCCGAAAAGAATTGCTGCAGTGATTAAGGCTAGAGGTGGCCCAACAAAATGCTAATTACTTTAATAAATTGTTATTATTTTGTACCTAGGAAATTTTATTTTACCTCATTCCAACAGATTTTCATGGTATAGGAGTTAATGTAAGGGGCCTAATACTTTTGGGCAAGGCTGTATGCGGTTTTGTTTTTACTTCAACCCAACCCAATTCATTAGGCGCTCCTCTTTCTCTTGCGCCCGTAGCAAGTACCACCTTCGCCACGCCCTAGTTATGGCCCAGGAATTAAAAATGAAAAATATTTGTCAAAATAATTTTTGTATGCAATAGTTCTCACTGTGTAGTGTGGTCACCTCTGTAGATAATGAGACTCCTAAATGGACATTATAGGTTGAATTGTAAACGATTATTATTGAGCTGAAGGCATTCCTGGAATTCCTCCAACAATGTAAGAGGTGTACGTGTTAATAATATTGCATTATACAAAATGTCATGTAAAAAAGTTAATGCACCAAAATAATTTTTAACATGTCTACAGTTTTTTCTCTAAATTGTACGTTTCGCTGTAACCTTCTTTTACAAGAATTCCACTGTACTGCAGTTCTAATGGTTTTTCACAGATGAATAAATTTTTGAAAAATTGTATCATTGTGTTTGGTGTAAAACACGTGCAATATTTTACCGCGGAAGAAGAGTGCGTTTTTGGCAATGTAAAGAAGGAGCACTCGATCGGATACCCGATCCAACACGTGCGAGCGGCAGGAAGTGGCCTCGGAACCACTCTCTGTATCCGGCGCATTATATCCAAAGAACAATCTCGGCGATAAGTGATTGTTGTAAATGCCCACCCATCCTGGAAGACACTCTAACATGTTTGTCGTCGTTTTCAGATCGTTTTTCCACGTGTAACTTAATACTTATTGTTTCGCGCGTTCCTTAAAATGAGTCTCTTTCTGCAAATATTCTCCCTTTGATTTTTATGGCACGTTTATATAGGTCAAATGTTTCATTTTTGAGGTGATATTTTACGATAGCGATTGGAATCCAACTGTTGACCAGCAAGCAATGGATAGAGCTCATAGATTAGGTCAGACAAAGCAGGTGACCGTGTATCGATTGATCTGTAAAGGTTCCATCGAGGAAAGAATTTTACAAAGGGCGCGCGAAAAGAGCGAGGTACATCGAAATATTAATTAGTAGATCGTCTCAGAAATGTTCACTCGGGCCATTTTTCAGATACAAAAACTCGTTATTAGTGGTGGCAATTTCAAGCCCGATACACTTAAGCCGAAAGAAGTCGTCTCTCTGCTGCTGGACGACGAAGAAATAGAGCAAAAATGTGAGTGCGGATAGTTTCTAATTGTTAGTTAATTATGATTGAGTTTTTTTGGTTTTTTTACGGTGCAGACCGACAAAGGGCCGAAGAAAGAAAACATTTGGAAGATATGCGGGAATTAGACCGCAAACGAAAATATATGGCAACATTCAAGGCATGTTCAGATATAATATTTAAAATAGTAGTTTTTTGTCTCGAATTCTTTCGGAATTTTTTGCTTTGACGAAACTGGTGAGTGTTTATTTCTTTTCGTGTTTTGTTGCAAAGGTTGCGCCTAGTGTGATTGAAGTGAAGAAAAAAAACGACAGTCAAGAAAGCGGTTTCAGCGAACCAATGAGTATCGACAGCATTCCAAATAGTCCAAGAAGTGTTAACTCGCCTGACGTCATGACACCCTCGGAGGAAATCAACGACGGCGACTTCTTAGACATTGAGGGAGAATCTACGGCTAATAACAGTATTTAACTTTCTTTTACGGTTTTCAACTTTATAAACCGAGCTTTTATTTACAGAATTTTCCAGTTATAATTTATACAATAATTCGTCCATAAAATCGCGGGTACCTGGAAGAGGAACATCAAAACGTGGTCGACCAAGAGGATCCCGAAGGATGTCTGCCCTAGGAAGATTCAACGCGAATCCATCGAATACCCCTGCATTTACTTTATCAAATGGTACTTTTTTTTAAAATACTTTAGATTGATTTTTTTTTAAATACTTAGCTCAAAACATATTAATATCTAATTTCAGAAACTCCAACGGGAGACTTATCCAACGTTCCGCCCAATTTCCCTTACGACACGACTTCTCAAACCCCATCTACGAGTTCGCCTCAGTTTACAGGTAGCCCTACAATCCGTCGAGGTCCGGGTAGACCGAGGCTTAAACCGGGGGGTCCTGCGAATACAGGATCGCGGGGATCGTACAGACCCAGAAAGCCCGCAAAGCCCCTCCCAGTTCCATTACCTTCAGACGCGGCCAATGCAAATCCATCAAATTCGAACTCTTCTTATTCCACGTACCTGTACAACTTCCCAGACCAGGCAGATTCTTAGTTAAGAACGAATCTGAACGTTTTCTTAATTAAATAATTTTTTTTAACAGTAAGGCCAGGTCCGCACCGACGTATGGCAACTTTTTTTTTTTTAATTCGACAAATTTTATGTATTGTATAAATGCACTCTGTATATATTAAAAAAAAATTTAGAGCAACGTTTTTTTTTTTTGTTTAAAACAGCGGTTTTTTTAACTTGATTTCATGTCGTTTCAGAGTTGACTATTTTCACCTGCGCGGACGTCGAATATTATGTGGTCTTGACATAACTTGTGCTTATACGCAACCTAACTGTACTTGGAACGACGACTAAAACATTCAAGAACATTATTAGGACTGACGGGATTGAAAATTACAGGAAAACAAGCATCATTGCCTGAGATTATTTATTATCAATCCTTTAACTTAT
Source organism: Serrognathus titanus (assembly GCA_039766575.1). NCBI lineage: Eukaryota > Metazoa > Arthropoda > Insecta > Coleoptera > Lucanidae > Serrognathus > Serrognathus titanus. Next base: position 3,449,267 of record CM077916.1, on the reverse strand, counting down.
TTCTCATCAGGTTTTGTGCTTGTTTGGCTCACAAAAATTATTTTTTTCGACCATCATAATTTGTGTGACCCACATTCATTCAAATCAGTGTTGCAACTTAATGTCTGAAACTTATGAGCGTATCAGCAACGATTTTAAAATAAAACAAACATGTGTGTATGAATAATAAGTATTTTTAAAGCGTTGTCCATTTACAGTATTTATTTTATGTTTTGTTTAAAAAAACCTTAATAAAATATTCAGCAAATAAAATTGATCGTTTTTTTTTATCACCTGTGGAAATAAAATTTGGTTCAAGGTTAAATCACAATTGCCGAAACTACCTGCTACACCACAAAAAGAAAACTGAGTAGGGAAATCATGCGCGTCAGATCACGTCTGATTCGGCAGTTACCGAAAATTCGTGTAGAAATTGAGGCGTTATCAGCGTCTCGCTTCGGTGATTTAAATTCAATTGACGTGATTAAATACGGAAGTGAAATACTCGCTTTAATTAATCCGCAGATAATGCCGCGCATCAAATTAAAGCTTGATTCGTCGCTGGAATTCCGAGATTTCAATTTTCGATGGAACATCAAATCGCGTTACTTGTTTGTATGTTGTATGTTGGCACTGCTTTTAAAAGTATCACCAGTAGTTTTAAATGAACGATAAAAAAATTACATTGCTTTACAACAATAAATTTGATAGACAAATTTGTCTAAATTAAACATTTTCAAATTGTCATTAATTTAATTTAGTTAAAAATAATTAAAATTTTGTGAAAATTGTATGAAATAGAATCAAGTTTAATTAGAACAAAAATAGTTATAGTGCTTGTGCGTTTGGCCAACACAGCCGCCCTCTTTTTGCATTGCTTTGAGAAATTACACTGTTTGCAAAAAATTTAATCAACTTCGAAATCTGTGCGGTCCCAATAACGAGAATTAAAAAGTTTGCGAAATAAAGTTACCAACTAAGTAAGATTATTGACCGCCTTGGCTTTTTTAATTCTTGCAAAACATTTGACAACCGATAAGCTATTTTTTGTTTTTTTTATGAAAACGTTTGGCCAACCACAAAATTTTTGTTGGTTTTATCCATTCCATCTTTATCACAACCTGTTTCGTCTAGAAACTGACATTTTCAAGTGATAAACTAAGATGATCGACTTGTTAGAAGTAGTAGCGTTGTATTTTTGTTACAGGAGTGTACGTGATACTCCCATCATAAATATATGAAAAAAATTGGTGTCTATGTAACACTTTCTTTAATAACGCAAATAAATTGAATCCAAATAAAAGTAAGTACGTACAGGAATACGGAATGTGCGAACTTAAAAAAGAAGAAAGACGTCATGAAATGTGGGAGTTATAGATACATAACACATAATATGTGCATGTGAACGACGTATACAGGTATCGTATTAATACACTGCCCTAAGGGAAAGTGGTCTTTCGTATTAAAATACTTTCACTTTCATATCACTTCCGGTTATACCGGAAGTCGCCATTACTTTAAATGGAATGCTATACTTTTTATTACAAAATCTGATTCGACACATTATTCTAAAACAAAAGTGTTGAGGTTTCTCTGGACTTTAATGTAATTAAAAATTAATTTCCGCCCACAATATTTTTTGTATCCGTAGATACGTATTTCGGCAGCCATCTTCAGTACACACACGGCCAAGTTAAAAGCGCTTCATAAAATCTAACAACCAATCATATTCATTTATAATTTATACAAAATATATATATAATTAAATAAATAAAAATAATATGTAATTATCTAAAATTAGATTCTCTGAGATAAATTTCCTGAAGTGCTCTTAACTTGTGGTGTGTGGGTATGATCCGATCTAATCTGTAGGTAGTTTATATATACTGGGTGTTTCATTGAATGCTTACGCAAATTCTTTATTTGGCAGAATAAGAACTTCTTTCAGGAGAATGGACCAATACTTATTTCCGTATTAATTTTAGATAATTCTCTTGTTTTTGTTATTATTTTTATTCATTTAATTATATTTTTTTATAGATTATGAATGTGATTAGTTGGTTTTTAGGTTTTATGAGCTTGGTAGTGTGTGTACTGAAGACGGTAGCCCTGCTGCCAAAATACGTATCTACAGGTATATAAATTATTGTAGGCGTAAATTATTGTAGGCGGAGATTAATTTTTAATTATTTCCTAAACCACAGTCTCCTTTACTATTTTCTACCTAAATGTAACCGATTTTGAGATATCTTCAAATTCTTTTACTGACCTTTCATTTAAAACAGTGTATCCTCGAGGCTTTCAAATTTAAAGAATCAAGTGGCATGTCGTTTGAAAGTATAGTGTTCAGGCTTTCAAATCATCCCTGAAACATTCACAGGCTGGTCACAATATGCTGTCGAATCTCATTATGTTTAACCGCCCAAAACTCAATTTTTGTGAATGGAAGGAATGCCCTACATCATGAGATACAAAATCAATTCTACATCAAATAGTATTAGCATTCCTTATACTTATTTCTTTAAGATTTCTTGTAATCAATAATTCTTTATTTTATTCTGAATTAATGGAATTAATATAGTTATTCATGGCAAGCTTTGAAAAAAGAAGTAGATATTGAACTGTTAACTTTTTAAGAAATAAATAATTGCTAACCATTACATTATTTTGATGTACATCTTGGAATAAAGCTATTTGGTAAATACCAACAGTAAATTTACCATGGAACCGGTAATTGGAGACTGACAACTCCACTAGGAGAGCAGGATTGTGTTCAACGTACTAAGGGATCGGAGATCAACGGCTGTTTAACTCCAACTTCCCCTCCAAACAGCTCGTGGAGTTGAAGTAAGTGAGAGGACGATAAGGAGAAGGAGGCCTAAAGTCACGAAGACCTGCACCAGGCCCAGAATTGTTACCACCAAGACATCGTCGAGCACGGTTGGAATTTGCACGACTTCATTCAAACTGGACTCCTCACCAATGGAGTTAAGTTCTCTTCACTGATGAATCGCACTTTTGTCTACGCTCGCTTGACGGTCGTAAAAGGGTGTGCAGAAGACCAAATAAACGGTACACAGCCTGCACCATTTCCGAAAGGCGAGCTTTTAAGGGTGGCTCTGTTATGGTGTGGGCTTTAAAAGCCCATCGATACGTGGAAGACATTCTTCGTGAAGCTGTCGTGCCCTACTCTCACTTTATTGGAGGTGGATTCACTCTAATGCACGCAATGTCAGGCCACACGTGGCACGAGTAGTGACTGACTTCTTAGACGAGATGGGAATTCAGAGACTTAACTGGCCAGCATGCACCCCTGATCTCAATCCCATTGAGCACTTATGGGATCGACTTCAAAGAGGTATTCGTCATCGCCCGGCTTTGCCAGAAACGTTGGAAGATTTAAGAGCATTGCTTTACGAAGAACTTGAAGCAATACCTCAAAATTCATTTACACATTTGATGCCTCGACGTTTAAATGATGTCATTCGAGCAAGTGGAGGTCATACGCATGATTAACCATCACCAGGAACTCAACTGAAGGCATTTCTTTTCAGTTTTTGTTATTTTTTTTCGCATTAAACTTAATTTTGTTTAATCTCGTCTTTTTCTTGAGTAATTTTTATATTTTTTTGTCAATAGTGAATGGTCCTTCGATATAAAGTACATGTCAAATTAAATAAATCAGTATGTCAAAGGTTTTGTTACATATTTTAGGGTGGCCGGTCTTTTTGCCGGTCAATGTAGAATCAGAATTAGTAATAAAAAGTATAAAATCCTGTTAAAATAAGAAAGATAAGGGCGACTTCCAGTTTAACCGGAAGTGATATAAAAGTGAAAATATTCTAACTAATTTTCAGAATTTTCGTATATTTCCTTCCCTGAAAACTTTTAATAGGCCACTCAACTTTGGATATCCTGTATATGTATGCATATGTATTTTTTTTCACAACCTATTAAAACAAATAAGTTTATGTTATGACCTGTAGTACATTTTGCTGGCACTTTTTTCGTGAGTTTGGGGTTCGCATTTGCGAGGAGCAAGGACTAGCTATAAGCTGTAATAATAGTTAAGCCCTTTATCAGCTTTAATTGCCAAAAAAAAATTATTTGGTAAAAATAAAAGTAGATCTACCATATCATATTCACCTCCATTTGTTTATTACTTTATTATTTACCTACTTGAATTACTTCTTTGTTGGTGCACTTTCGTTTACTTTCAATTTTGTAAATCAAACACTTTTTTTTAATTAATTTTCCTTCAGTTTACTCATACATTCTTAATATTTAACACCGTTTACTAGTAAATTTAATTATTACTCAATCCCTGAACGCTTATTAATTGCAGTAATTAATTTAATTGCAAACATTTAAATTTCTCTTTGCCTAGAAACTTATAAAAGACTATCGGAGATGCCTTGATAAATTTTAAGTGACGCTTTGAAAAGCAATGCGAATAGACTCGATGCCCCAGAGGATGAACTTTTAATGCTACAAAATTAAATTATCGATTTTATATTATGTGTATGGTGATGGTGGTTCCATGTTGATTATTTTGGACGACAAGCTGAATGGCACGACTACGATCACGGTAGGGTAGGTATCCTCAATTTCATAAACTATTTACATACGAGTGTATTTATAAAAAAAAAAATTGTTTTGTTTCAGTTTACCGATCGGGTTTTATGAGGTGAGTTTTTTTTTACAATATTAGGATTTTCCAATTTCTAAAATAATTGATTTGTTTCATTTACTACGCGTTTGAGAGTTTGATAGGCACTGATTTATTGTTAATATAAATTGCATCGCATCTTGAGTTTATCGATGATTATTTCTACGTTGTAAGCATTAAAAATATCCGAGTGAGTCCCCCATAAATTTGAGAACCTCGTATTAATAAGTAATTCGTAATAATTAAAAGGCGTAATTGCACATGCGGTCGCTATGTGGTAATCGCGGCGTTAAAAGTTAAGCGCAAGAAAGTTGTAAATGCAATCGAGGAATATGATTTTGTAGACGTGATTCATACGCGATTCGCTTCCACTGTGGGAAAATATCTGCAGTCGGCGGAAATAAATACAACGTACGTCGTAACATCGTAAAAGAACTGATGTAAATATGCAATTATGTGTTATGACAATATCCATAACCGTATCGGACGTCAAGCACAGAAAACTAATTAAATTCAATGAATTTTTTCAGAAGAAAATCAACAAATCTGGTTTATATGTTTTTTTTATTTAAATAATTAGCTTGAACGGTATATACAGTGTACTCCCTATAAACGGACGCTCCTCATACGATGAATACCTCTATTAAGCGGACGTATTCTTGGGGGAACAGCAAAAAATTGCCGGACTCCCTATTAACCGGACACAGACATCCAGTGGCGTAGATAGAAATTTGTTTCAAGAGGTGGGGAGGGCGCACAAAACAAAATCCAATGATTGCGACCTACTTAACAGTTTATATTGCATCCCTGATTCGTCGTAACGCTGTGCATACAAATGTCTTGCACCCAAAGCATTTTGACTACATTCCCCGTAAATTAATGTCCACAAGAATAGTATTGGAAAATTCGGCCATGTTTTCAACGCGACAAACTACAGCTGACAACTGACTCACTTAAACAGCCGATGCTGACATCAGCAAATTTCTTCGAGTACGCAATTACGTTATAAAAATAAACCAGGGACTATCAAACTGTTTCATCGTTCGCCTAAAACATTTATTATCTCTAATATTTATTAATCAATTGTTATACAAAAACTGCTTCATTCTATCACTTTTAATGTAAACTTTCACTGGTTTAAGTTTTTGTATGAAGTTAAGAAACACCCAGTAGATTATTATTATTATTATTATATTTCTGAAATTACTCCAATAAAACCATTAACTATTCGAGTTGAAATTTGAAGACTTTAAAGTAGGATCTACATATAGAAATCGCAATGCGATCGTATAAACTCGCGAGACGAATGTAATTGGTGGAGTTCATGAAAATTTTATTATTTCGCATGCGTCTTCTCATAAAACATCATCAATTTTTAGCGTTGTTGGATAGAGAATACAATGAGCTATCAGAATCAAGAATAAAAATTGGAGGTTGCTATGCTATTTAGAAAAAAATATCGATGACGTCATTACTCAAAATCAAATGAAATGTCAGGAATAGATTTTCACATAAAATCTTGTACACTTTAAAAACAAAATGCACCTGTCCGAGTGTTTTCTCGAAATGTCAATTGTAAAGAAATTACGAATTTTATTCCACATTTTTGAGGCTCACTGTATAATTATTAAGTAATTGCGCTTTACCGACTTGAATTTTTTATCTAGAGTCATGAATGTTTCAAATAGATGGAATTTCGGTTAGGAATTATTAATCGTGACATTTATGGGGGCAATCAAACTTAATGGATGATCTAATTCCGTGTATTGTAGAAAAATGTAGTTTCTTGAGTGCAAAATTACAGCTGAAACTGGCCAGATAGGAAGGCGCCATCGATTCGTTTAGCTATTGCTCCCAATCGTTAGGCACTTCAGAGTTCATGGACTACATGCATGTGCACGCAGACAGATAGAGAGAATTCTGTTAAACCGAGTCCGCGCCGAGACGAACGTGGTGAGATCTAAATCTGTACGGCGCTGCGGTGCCTCACGCCGAAGCGTCGCGATGCTACGCTGCCACCACTGTTCGTCGACGTGCAATTTTATAGCGACTTCAATAACAGCGCCTTTCAATTCTTTTCACAATTAATAAATACATCGGAGGTTTCATCGGTCACCGGCCTTAAGTATAAAACATATTTTGTATATTATTCCAAACTTTTAAATTAATTTTTTTGGTATAAGTTGAAATATTCCACGATTTTTTTGTTATACAAATACAATTTTTTTCTATCGAATTTCTATAATTATATAATATATATAATTATTATAATAATTTGAAAAACTCGCTTATTTCTTATGGAACGACTTTAGCATGGTAGGCAGCAACAACTTAATTCACTTACTCTAGTTTTCATGTTATTTTTCTCTGAATTTTAGGTCAGGAATCTGTTTATAAACAAATCCATAATCGATATACTGTGAGATTCTTCGCAGATCGACAATATTCATTCCACATTTTCGGTACCTAATATTTATAGCAACTTCGAGCAAAGTGTGTCAGAAGAATCGCGTCTATTTTAGCGCCGGCCGAATTTTTAAAGTTGCTCAACTAAATCCGACTACGAAAATTGAAAAAGATAATGGCAATAATAAATTAAATGCAGGCAGAATTCTTTTAACAAACGCGGAAACGTTCTGATGCGCACATTTGTTATGTAACATAAACAATGTTATTATTGCCGGATGTATTCATCAAGGTTGTTTGTTTATTTGTTGGCTGTTCGTGTCAAGTTTCCGGATCAAAATTGATAAACAGGTAATCTGTTATTAAGAAAAAAGACATTGTAGTGTAATCATTCCTTTTCAGGTTCTAAAAAAGGGAAAGCTTCTATCAGTTTTTGAAGAGTAGGACATACAGGGGGCCTGGAACCCAAGCGTTTATTTTTTATTAAGATTGTTCATAATTGGTTGTTAAGACAAAAATAAGATTTATTAAATGTTGTCAAATAAAAATGGTTGTTTTGAAACACAGATAGACAAACAGAAGATTATTGCTAAATATTTAGGAATGTTATACTATGTGTAAACCGTTACTTATGACATAGCCATCCAGATAAAAGAAAAAATACAGTAGACAAAGACTACAACAATTAGCTACATGGTCTTACCAATTATACGAATTGCTGTGAATCATAAATCAGTTTACAGATAGTGTAAGGTTGATTTAAATTAATGAAACTGGACGAATTAAAATTTGGTTGATAAGAAAGTAATCATGGAAAACATTCTTAAATTTTTTTTCTTTGTTTCCTTCGTTGATTATTAGACTATTAGAATCATTCACACTTGACGTAAATAGACAGTACATATTTGAGTTAATATCATCGTTTGTGTTGAAATTAATTTATGTACATTTGGAAGTATTGAATTTTAATAATATTTGATTCTGTTAATAAAAATTTGCGGTTTAAAATGTAAAAATTTTCTGAGAGCGTCTGGAAACAGTCGACGCTAAAAATATAAAGCGCTGTAAAATCGGTGTCCGTGTCGGATCTGTAAACATAAAGCGGCGTCAGTTTAGTTCGAAACGTAGCGTCGAAATATTTTTGAGTGTGGTGGTTAACGAAGATGCAGAGGCATTCGCAATTATTATTACCACGATTATCGCCGTTATGTTATGTTTTTGTGAAGTTGTTAACGGTGCCACTTTGTTTATAAGTCGACGTTCGGTGATATAAAAATAAATTCCGTTGTGAAATAATGAGTGAAAGCCTGCCGATGATCGTACCGTAGAATTTTCAGAATGAAAACGACGGTGGCGTTCACGTTCGACTACACAGACGCTAAATGAGAGATAATTTCGAGTTTTTCTGTGCGATTTTACGTGCCTAGTCGTTGCTTCTATAACCTTACTTTCACTTAAAATGGTAAGGATACATCTTTTATGGATCTCTCTTGATTTTTTAACCATAAGAACAGGTCAAGATTAAAGTAAATGTATGTAAACAAAAGCCTGTAATGCATCGAGAAAAGAATGGATAAAAATTGGCGCGTCCCTCTTATAGAATAGGCCGATTTATTTTTATACTTTTGTATAAATCGATAAATAAACTCGTCTAAATTTATTATGGAACGCACTTGAATTTAGGATAGTATTATTACGGGCCATCATTCAGTTTAAAAATATCTAATTATGGTGCTCACATACTTCAAATAATGAAGTAGGTAGTTACATTTTCAGATATGAGCCAATTCATAAACTACTATTATTAAAAATAACTCAACTCGACGTGTTAGAGCAAACCTTTTTAAAGCTAATATTATTTTTCTTAAATACTTTCGTTTAAAATAGATTTACAATTCTTATTTTATTAGTTGATGAAGTCATGAATATAATAAAAATAGAATCGTTGGACTTGTTACATTTTCTTCCAGTTGTAAACATTCGATGTTAGTTTCAAATATTTACAGATTATTGTTTTTATGATTAATTTTTTTAAGTTAACTAAAAAGAACTCTCACTAAGTTAATTGATTCTTATAGCTTTCCAAATATCACTTGACTCAACTTCTTGATTTGAGTAATCAATTGTTATGGGTTCGATTAAAGAGTAATCTCGTAAATTAGCGATAAAGAAATGGTTATGGCGTTTTTAGTCTATAAACACATGCACAGCGTCTTCCAAATATACTAAAGCACCAAAATAAAGCGGTGGCCTTAAGGATATTTCGATAAGGTTCATTTTCGTCCTGTTTTATTGCGATTCATTCAATCAACATTGATTACTCTTAATTTTGAAAACTTTGTATACTTTAATTATTAAGATACTTAAGAGTCATGAAATAATGCATTTTGCATTAAATTCGATGCGCAATACGATCAAAGAAATGGTTTATTTTTGTTTGATCGGTAGATTATTTCATTTCTTTATGATCATCATTATCTTAGATTTTCCCACCGTATGATATAAAAGTAAATACTGAAAAAACGATTAATAATTCTAAAGGAAGTAGAATAGAGTAGAGATGGTAAAACAATGGCGAACATCTATTTTGTCTGTAGAACAAATTGCCAACAGATAAAATTCATTAAATAATCATATGTATACAGTATGTTTCATTTTAAGTTAGTGACGAACGCACTCCATTGAATAATTATAATAATTGTATACATACAGCTGTCTCTGTCCTGCCTCCGCTTATTTCCAATTTCAATGAAATAATCGGTATACAAATGATGTCCGTTTTGGAGCCTTACCATAGATCTCAGTTATCTTAAAAGATACGAAATTGGTTAAATTAATAATAATAATAATATCTATTCAAACTCGAAATACAGTTCATGTCAAGATCACAAAGGAAAAACTAAAAATACGAGATAAATTCCTTCCCTGTATAAAATGGGTTATCTAAGAAAAAATGTTCTGTTATAATTTTGAGTGGTGCAAAGTTGCGCCTTTTTGTCCCAATCAATAAATAATCTATTAACAAATTTCACCTTTTCTACGGTATATTCGAAAAAAGTTAAAGTTACGTTTTGCGTTTTTATTTATTTATTTTTTTAAAACGTTTGCAATATCTCGAAACTTAATTCTATTTTGTGTTAACGCCAAGTTGGCAAACCTGGAAAATTTTATTAACGCCTTAAAAGAGAAGGTTACGCAATTACTTCAGAGAAATTCAGTACGTGACCTTGAAATTTACCAAAGATTAACCGAGAAACGGCCATTATTTTTTATTTTATTTTAAAAGTAATCATAAATTGAATTTACTTAAAGAATTAAAGATTCGAAGTTATAAAGTACGACTTTCCTGTAAAAAGTTTTTTCATTACAAAGTCTCGGGTTATTAGTAGTGAATGGAATTTGATATTTTGTTCGATTAAAAACGAACGAAGTGACAACGCATAACGCGTATAGTGTGCACACGCTCGTTTCCACCTTATTCGAAATAAACCGAAAAAAATATCAAATTCCGTTCATTAGTTATTAATCCCGAACTAGGGGGAGGGGGGGCAGCAGTGGTGACGTGAATCGAGTCGGCAAAGACCTCCAAGTCCAACCTAACCTTCAAATTCGAGATTTCGAACTCATAATAGTCAAAATTTTCATTGCATTTATCAACATCTCTGTTCCACATACCCATATACCATGATGCCGAAAAAAAGTGGTCCACAATAGGACGTTGTGTTAGTGGGCATCCCGACGTCTCTCCTCCACAGACGAGGATGCGAAAAGTCTGGTGCAGTCGAGAAAAATGTTAGGGAAGACATCGAGTACGCGGATACTACTCGTATGAATGTTATCCGGGTATCCTTTTTTTATCTGGGTACCCATTATTACCCGAGTGTATGCCGTTTTCTATTTATGCGCCGTTAATTAAAGAAAGAAGTGCCGATGGAAAAAACGTTTATCAACGTCTCTGTTCCACATATACATATACGTCGATACCGAAGAAAAGGGAACCACAACAGGACGTTGTGTTGGTGGGCATCCCGACGTCTCTCCTCTAGAGACGAGGACGGTAGCTACGTGGAATAGAAGCGGTTGAAAGGTAGAAGGAATGTTTTGCACTTTTTCATTCACTTAAAAGAAGGGGAACGATTTTATTTGATTTAAGATATGCTTCTGCTTTGGCTCTTTCGTTTAAATTGTCATTCAGCCAATTACCATTTCAGACAATCCACTGTGTATATTTGTAGCTTGGTCTAAGTCATTTAATCCTGATTTAAGATATGTATAGGTCGACAAATTTTGAGGCGCGAAAAATCTGCCGCAGCTGAGAAAAGTGTTAGGGAAGACATCGGGTACCCGGATACCGGAGTATTACCCGTATAATTATTACCCGGGTATCTCTTTTTTATCTGGGTACTCGTTATTAACCTAGTCTACGCTGTTATTAACCTAGTATACCCCGTTATTAACCTAGTATACGCCGTTTTCTATTTACTTATGTCCCAGAAAAAGAAATTTGTTTTCGTCAATCAACAGCCTTTAATTAAATTAATTCAATAGTAAACGTTTTACGTCATAATTCGACGCTTCTTGAGTACAATTCTAATTAAAAAGGACACACACATAACACTTTAAAATTATTTGAAAACAATGTCGTTTACATTGTGCACGAGTCCGAACGCAGAACAAACGTTGTGTTGGTGGGCATCCCGACGTCTCTCCTCTGGAGACGAGGACGGTAGCTATGTGGAATAGAAGAGGTTGAAAGGTGGAAGCGATGTTTTACACTTTTTCATTCACTTAAAAAAAGGAGCACGATTTTATTTGATTTAAGATATGCTTCTGCTTTGGCGCTTTTGTTTGAATTGTCATTCAGCTAATCACCATTTCGGACAATCTACTGTGTATATTTGTAGCTTGGTCTAAGTCATTTAATCCTGATTTAAGATATTGTTTCCGAACCGGCTCCTCCACCACTATGCAAAAGATAGCTTTGAAATATTTCTTATATGCTGTTTTCTATTTACTTATGCGCCGTTAGTAAAAGAAAGAAGCGTCGATGCAAAAAAAAACCGTAGGTATCCGCCATATTAAGCTGAATTCACATTATCTGGCAATGAACGTTTCCAGGATGAGTTTCAGTAAGCGTATTCGTATACACTTTTCAGAATATCGGAATATTTAGGAAAAGTGCGCGCTTCCAACTCAAAATGGAACATATGGTATATTTTTTTAATTGCATTCTGCGTCTCACTGGTTTTGTACTTTATATTTACTTATGCATATTTCATAATCTGATGACTTTCTCTACATAGACACTGTTGCGATGACTATTTACGAAGGGGTTTAATTCTTTTCTATTTTTTTCTCTCAATCGGTTTTGGCTTGAGTCTGTTGTAAATTGTAAATTACAAAACTTATAATTTTTTTTAATGTTCTATTAGCCAAGCTTATTCAGATCTGTTAGTTTCTGGTTCTCTTGAAACCAAAACGGGTTCTAATTGTTCCATTTTCCACAATAGTTTCTGCGTTACAGACAATCTGTAATTGCACTACGAAAATTTGTCGATTTTCTGTTGTGAAAATGAAAAATTTTTTAAACAGAATATTAGACATAATTTTAGACATAATTTTCTATCTGCTTTAATCGTAATTTTAAACTTTAACTTTTGGTGTCTCCTCGCCACTTTATGCCATTTTCGAAATGATTAATTAATCGTTTTGAGCGCCTCGATTAAAACTCGTCGAGATAAATTTACATATTCTATCGGTGATTTGCATACAATAATTAAATTCGTATGAAATGTAATTATTTCGTGGCGTCTCATTCACCGGATAATTATTTGTGACTTTATCTAGATAACTTATTTCCGTTACAAGTCGCCCCTTATGTCGGCGATAAGGGTGAATTGAATAATCTATTCAATTCGAGGGGATTATTTATGCATTTTGCTTTTCACCCTACGAAATTTATAATGGCAAGTAGTTTTAAGCTCCGAAGCAAGTATCGTGGATGGAGTCTCATTAAGAGAGAATAATTTCGCACGAACGGCGACAACAAGAAAAAAATCGGGCCAATTATAACGAAACTTTCTTCATTCACTTGCAGGATTTTGGCCGTGCCAAGAATCCTAAATGTGTTTATCTATATTTCAATGTTACATTACAGACAGATATTTATGATACAATTGTGCTTTGAACGTAGACTGAGATGGAAAAGTAATGTCCCCCCAATAAACTTTTAAATCGCGATATTAAGATAAACAAACAGGCATTGTATTTTATTTTGTGTTTGTTTACCGCCTGCTTGCTCCTCGATTACTTATTATAGTGATCAGAAGGTTAACATTGATAGGGGAGACTTTACTTTTCTTTCCCGATGTACATCTTACTCCAGACGTTCGGAAAATGAAATAATTATTTACGTTGTGTTTTTATTAGATAATGTAATTAATTACAGATTGTTTTTGATGAAGTCAAAATTTGGCCTTCTTTTCTCACTTGTCCAACTGTTTAGAATTAATGAAGTGGGCGTTTTGTTTTTAAATCTACGCTGAAAATACGTAGTTTCCGTTGCCATATCAAAACAGTATCTTTTAATATGTCAATGTTACACTAGTAGTGGGCTTATTTTTAAACATACGCTGTTGTTTTAAACTTGAATTTTACGTCAGGGAACTTAGATATTTTTTAAAAATGTTCCAAGTGTCTGCTTAAAAATAGAGAACAACGTGTAAAGGTAAATGCTCCGTTCCACCAGCCAACAACATTAATCCAAACCCGCTCTGTATTTTTACTCGCCAGAATTTCAAATTAAGGACCTTCATTCATTGGATGTAACAACCTCGTTAGCGGATATTTTTTTTTCGAACGGTGTGGGAATTATTGATTTCGTTTTATTAAGTCGGACTAGAACTGGGTCATTTAATTCTGGAATCCACCGCCATTAAAATGTTCCTCGTAAATTTTGATTAACAATAATTCGACGAAAATAATGAAACAAAATTAATTTTAACACAATTAATAAATTATTTCACTCAAATTAATTTCTTTGTCTCCTTCAGATTAAAAGTAAACACACGAGTGGATAATAAACAGAACATAGTTTAATTTAGACTTGTTTTCAGCAAGGGTACTCTTGTTGCATCGATCTTTCAAGTGCTCTCGATAAAATTGCTAATTTAGCAAGAAAACCTAGAAGTTTTTAGAACGAAAATTTACTACGTGTTTCAGGAAGGCAATATATAATTAGGCCATCTCTGCAAAAAAAAAGGAAATAAAGAATTTGTGATCTTCGTTATAAAACAGTGAAAAATGGGGTCACGAAAGAAATGGGGTTCGTTTTAATTTATGGTGGTATGAGTGCTGAGACGGACAATTAAAGAAAAGAGATGAATAAGAATATTCGTTGGAAATAGCAAGTCTGAAGCGTTTAAGTGAATACCTCGGGAAAGGTTCTATTGCTATTTCAAGTTTCAGACACCGCGTTGCCAAACAGTTTAAAAACCGATGTACAAAAACTGCTTGACTACAAACAAAAACAAGACCGCCGAATTTTTGAAATTAACTTCCCGTGGGCAGGCACGTTTTATTCGTTCCCGTCGCAAAGCGGGCTCGAAAAAAGGAACATTTGTTAAGTCAGGCGGCAGATGTGATTTTCGAAACATATTACCCTTAAATCTTTTATAATAAGATTTTGTAGTCTCTTTAATACTAAAGACCTCCAGTTCCATCTGTCCGGGCCAGTTGTTTCCATCCTAATTAAGTTCTTTGTAATAAGGCTTCAAGTTTTTATAATAAAAATTTACTAAAGGTGTTTCACCTCTCCCTATCCAAATTTATTTTTGTTGCCTTATGGGTACGATTATTAAAAACACATTTTTACATTTAATTAATTTAATTATACTGCTACATATTTACAAATACAAATGTCATTTATTAATTCTTTTTTTTTCTAGAGGAAAAACCAGTACCATTATCAAGAACCAACATTTATTTATTAATTGTGATTTGGTCCTTCAAAATTTGATAAGTTTCGTTAGATAAATTTAATAGTGTTATTAAAGTAATACATTTTTACTGAATTAATTAAAAAAAACGTAAGGCAACGTGTTATTTCCAATTATACAGGGTGTTCTTCAACTTGATGGAAAAAATTAATGGCGTATGTGGTATGAGATATTCTCACGAATGCATCAAAATTAAAAGGAAAAAAAAATTAAAAAATTCATACCGACATCCGACAATTCCCTGTGAAATGTTTAGAACCGCTGGACGCAACGGCGGTGACCTTCACTCACAATAAGTGTTCGAAGTTCCCCCCCCCCTGCGCGAGACGTAAACATACAGGGATTAACATGGGGATTGGTTCTGATTTCGAATATTTTCTACTGCGTAACAGACCCACTTAACAGTCGACATCAACAAATTTCTCCGAGGACATAATGACGTCATAAAAATAAACCAGGGACTATCAAACTGTTTCATAGTTCACCAAAAACATTTATTATCTCTAATATTTATTAATAAATAGTTATACAAAAACTGCTTCATTCTATCACTTTTAATGTAAACTTTCACTGGTTTCATTTTTTTGTACGAAG
This sequence comes from Serrognathus titanus, assembly GCA_039766575.1. NCBI lineage: Eukaryota > Metazoa > Arthropoda > Insecta > Coleoptera > Lucanidae > Serrognathus > Serrognathus titanus. The sequence goes on along the minus strand of CM077916.1, from coordinate 3,433,622 downwards.
TTAAGAAACACCCAGTACTAAGAAAATCGCCACCTCCCAAATAGGTACATCAAAAAGTAATTCTATTTTCATTCCTTGAATACTTCTCATTAGTGAAAATGAAACTTTTTAAAACTATAGAACGCCAAATGAAACAGACACACACACGTAAAGCCGCGGTATAGTAAATAAATAATTTAAAATTTAAATTGAATCAAAGCTCTGAAATAAACGTACGAGATAGTCATGTAAGAAGCAAAGAAATTAATTGAAAATAAAAAAAATGTTTGCAGTCTTTGATATTGATAGTTTTAGAGTTATAGTTTTCACTGAAATAAACGAGAAAGTTATTTCCGAGTAACACTTTTTTACCTCGTAAAAAATATTACGCATCGATGAAAATAATAAACGACGCTGGTTTGTTACCGACATATTTTTAAAAATAAACGATATTTTCGATTATACAGCGTATCCCAAGTTGAGTGGTCTATTAAAACTTTTCGGGGAAGGAAATTACAAAAATTCTAAAAATCAATACACAGCCAAGTCTTTCAGATTAAAATTTCGTTATAACGGATATGAAATGCCATACTTTTTATTACAAAATCTGATTCTACGTATTATTCTAAACAAAAAATGTTAAGGCTTCCTGATGTCAGGAATCCACTGTTGCTCTGTGTCCCATTACTTAAGGACCACTTTGTATATAGGGTATTCCAAGTTGAGCGGACTATTAAAAGGTGTCAGGGAAGGGAATATACAAAAAAATTTAAAATTGAATGTGCACTTTCAGATTAAAATATTTTCACTTTTATATCACTTCCGGTTATACCGGAAGTCACCATCAACTTTCTTATTTTAAATGGAATGCTATACTTTTATTACAAAATCCGAATCTACACATTATTCTAGACAAAAAGAGTTCAGGCTTCGCTGTACCTAAATGTAACCAATTTTGAGGAATCTTCAAATTTATTAAAGAAATTGCTTTGGTGACCTTTCATTTAAAAGAATGTATTCTCGACGCCATCAAATTTCAAGTTTCAATTGGCATGTCGTTTGAAAGTATAATGTTCAGGCTTTGAAATTATATCGTAATTATTCCTGAAAAATCTACAGGGTGGTCACAATATGGTATCGAATCTCATTATGTTTAACTGCCCAAAACTCTATTTTTGTAAATGGAACACCCTACATCATGAGATACAAAATCAAATTAGTATACTTATTACTTTTAGTTTTATTGTTATTAATAATTATTTACTATACTGCTTTCCATACAAAATGCATCGCCTAAAATGAATGCAAATATTTCAACGAATCTTGGTGGATGTATTTATTTGAATAAAGAATTAAATGATTACATTTGCAAAACGATACGATTAAAACAAAAGAAAAAAACAAATAATGTGTAGAACCACCGCCTTGTCTTAAGCACTCTTGAACTCGCCTAGGTATGGACCTAATTAAGTGATCAATTTCTTTTTGAGGCAAGGAATCCCAACCCATTTGTACCTCATGCCGCAAAGCAGCCAAAGTGAGAGGAGGGAGAGGCAATTGTTAATACTTTTTCCCATCATATCGCATACATGTTCAATTGGAGAAAGATCAGGACTTCTTGGGGGCCACGGAAGAATTGCTCCAGGAAGTCCATTGTCCTACGTGGCCCCAAATAAGGCCGAAACAGCTGTAGAGAGGATGCTCGAGGAATTCACTGCAATCAAAACCGATTAGCAACAAAATTTATAAAAATTTTCAATATGCTTTGGCAGCATACTTGGTATGGGATGACTTATTAAGTAGCAATTAAAAAGATACGTTTAAATCTTCTATATATTTGTTTTGTCATTGGCGATAACTGCGGATACATTTAATTAAATTTTCTACACGTTTTATTGCAATCTTCTTGAATGTAACACAAATTTAACAATTCTTCATTCAAATAAATAAAATAAAAACGTCAAACTAACAAAGAAAATTGTTTTTCAAAACGTATTTAATTTTTTATTTAAATGGTAAATTTACGGTTGGATTGGGTTGGGTATTAACCTAATAGCTTTATTCCATGATGTACGTCAAAATAATGTTATGGCCAGCAATTATTTATTTCTTATTCGCTTCTTTTTTCAAAACTTACTACGAATAACTGTATTAAGTGTATTAATTAACAGAATAAAATAAGCAATTATTGATAACAAGAAAACTAAAAGAAATAAATATAGGGAACGCATACTAAATCGATGTGGAATTTGATTCTGTATCTCATGATGTAAAAATATACAGGGTGTTCCATTTACAAAAATTGAGTTTTAAGCAGTTAAACATAATGAGGTTCGACCCTATGTTACGACCAGCCTGTGAATTTTTCAGGGATAATTAGGATATGATTTAAAAATCTGAATATTATACTTTCTAACGACATACCGCTTGAATCTTGAAATTTGAAAGTGTTGAAAATACATTCTCTTAAACGAAAGGCCATTAAAACAATGTATTTAATAAACTTGAAGATATCTCAAAATGGGCTACATTTAGGTATAGGGAAGCCTTAACAATTTTTATTTAAAATACTATGGAGAATCAGAATCTGCAATAAAAATGATAGCATTCCATTTAAAATAAGAAAGTTAAGGGCGACTTCCGGTATAATCGGAAGTGACATAAAAGTGAAAAGATTCTTTCCCTGAACACTATTAATAGGTCTCTCAACTTAGGAAAGGTTGTACAGTACAGAGTGGGCCAAATTGGACAGTTTAATAGGAAACACCTTTTTTTTGTAGAGGTTTAGAGAATCTTCACAAGACACCTCCCGATACATCAATCCCGGAGGCGTGTTGGATTCACCCCTGCATTTCTACAAGGGGCGCCTACCATCTAAATTCCTTTCCTCTTTCAACACTCTGTGCAGAGGGTACCTCCTCTCGGCATTTCGTCCCCTGCACATGTCGTCTCTTCTTCCTGTCTTATTCCTCTTCTTTCCTCCTCTTCTTCCTCTTCTTTCCTCCTCTCTTCCTCTCTTCTATCCTCCTCTTTTCCTCCTCTTCTTCCTCTTCTGTCCTCCTCTTCTGCCTCGTCTATCCCTTTCTTATCCTCTTTCCACTTCGTCTTTGCATTTGGTTCGCATTATAGACCGCAGCATGTTTGTTAGTCCATGTTCTGTCATCCTTCACTATCAAGTCCCCAGCATTTTCTTTTGTAATGGCGCATCCCGCCTCAATCTCCGCCGTCAGGCGTTCTTGCCTCCACCTGGGGCACACAAAAATCGTGTGCTTTGGATCGTCCTCTTGTTCCTCGCAATACCGGCAGTTTGCGGTATCCCGTTTCCTGATTTCCTCCTTCCTGACAGGACATGGTTCCTTTGGGGTATTTCCCAAAGGAATCATGTCCTGTCAGCGCCTGCGTGATTAGTAGTGATATCCACCAAACTACCCGTTAAAATATTTCTATTAGGAAACAATAAGTCATAAAGCAAGAAAAACTTTAAACAATAACTGCGCAAAACGACGATTAATAATATTGTTTTCATGGCTCAGTTGAACATTTTTATAAAATGCACGATTTGCGTAACAAACTATTTTATCTACAAACACTATTAAAACTTAAAAACTGACTTTTCTCATGTAGCTATTTAGTTTTTTAAATAAATATTTTTACACGTTGCAGTTGTTTTTCAAAGCGTGCTTGACATTTTTACGTCAACACCACTCTTTTAAAGTTCGATCTTCATTTTTTTCCTACAGCAACTTACATTTGCACACTTAATTTTAACTCTATCATTAATGTTTTCTGCCATATTTCCTGGCCAAAACTTAAAGTGTTGCGCATCATTGAATTTTGGAAAAGTAGCTCTACCAGATACAATAATAAAAAACATACAGAGCCATTTAAAAAATAAAAATTCACAGTCGTTTGACCATGAAGGTAACTAAAAGAAATAATTAATGTTTTTCATTTGCCTTTTTGTTTTTTAAAATTAGTTTATAAATGAAGGAGGTATGGCTCGGGGCGTTTTTTGTAGGACACCTGTATATCCTCCACACTCCCAGTGCAATTTTGTTGCTTCAAAGTAATCATGGAAGTATATTTTTAAGTTTGTGTCCGCGTTTCTTGTTCCGTATTTTTGCATAAGTTAAAGACATAATTAAAAAATAATAGAGAGAAACAGAAAGTAAATTACGAAACTCGGATCAAAAAATAATAGTTTAATTAACGAATTAATTAGTTGTGTATTTAATTTTAATGCTCTTTTTTTTACTTTTGCACGTTTCTTCCTTAAAACTAATTTGAATATTTACTTGTACAAAATTAATTTGTATGCTGTCACTGTTTTTTTTTTTGAGATTAACGAGTCATTGCATAATTGCCTTTAGTTTAAAGAAAACACGAATGTGTTAACGGCGTTGTCCTAACGGTCAACATAAATTAGCTTGCGTCTTTAAAAAAACCAGTAAAGTAACAGCGCACAAGTAACGAACAAGAAAAAAGAATGTCCGGTTCGGTGTTCCGGATGTGTGTATTTAAGATGGTTGACGAGCATTGTAAAAATAAACATTTCGTACGTCAAATTCCTAATGATGATGACAATAAGGGGGACAAACCGTGACCATCACGTGCATGTGTATCATTAACTAGCTAAGTCTAAGACCAAGAACGTAAGAAAGTAGGAGTGTTGGTTTCGGTGAGTGGACGCGGACTCTTCATGACTCAAGGCTTCCGGTCAGCCGGCGGCGGAACTGCGCATCATAGCCCGCAACCTACTCTATCTTCACTGGACACTTAAACAAAACGATAAAAACCTTAAGAACGAATGATTTGTTAATTTTCATTCTCATTCTAACGAAATTTACTTTTTTTTTTAAAAGACCTTTTATATCACACTAAGTAGGTAACGGTTTTTATAATTTCTATAGATTCCAAAGTATTGTTTGCGTTCTTAATCAAAATTGATTTGTTCTTTTCTGCTTCGAGTAATAGTTGTTTTAATCCTTTTATGTTAATATCCTGTATCACCTGCAAGGTTTCTATTTGTTTGAAAAATCTGCCGAACACATGTTAAAGATGAAAGGTAAAATCAGGTTTGGTGGTGAGAAAATAAGAATATGAATGGGAATGGAAAAAGGAAAATTCATCCCAACGTGATGTGGGATCAGGGATGGCGTTCTCTTACCCAATAAATTGTAGAGAAATTTACCTGTAAATATTTATGTTTTAAGACGGCAGGTAAATTCCGCCTACCTACCCGAATCGTATTGTTTAGCGTGGGAATTGCAATACTTAACAGCAGCACTTTTTTGCACGAGTTAAAAACTATATTATCTTTTACGTAATGTGCTTTTTTATGCTTTATTAGCAATATTCCTCGTAAGTAATTTGAAAATGCCTTTCTCTTTTATCGTTTATTAGCTTCACCTTTTTTTTTTCATTTTCACTTCAAATAATAACATTAAACGCTGCCTTATAATTCATCATGGAATTAATTGCACGGTACGTTAGGCCTGTTTCACACCGTACGATCCAAACAGATATTAAGTAATTAATTACGTTTGATCGGTAATTGAATAACAAAACTACGTTAATACTTTTTTTAATTTACTTTCTTTAAATTTTCAGTTCTAAACTTTATTTATTACATTCCCTATAAAATCTCAATTCTCATATCTACATACTATATGTAAACCGTTATGTGTAACATAGCGATCAGTGTAATTGTCGGGACAAAGAGGTACTACATAGGAATATACTTGAGAAAGACAATGACTGCAACAGTCACGCGTACTGACCCCATTCCACTATAGTCTTTGTCGTTAGTCATTAGCACTAGAGTTGCGCGATTTCGGCCAAATAGTATACAGGGTGTCGCTAAATTACGTGGACATGGCTTAACCATATATTCCTGGGCTCAAAATAAGACGATTGAACCCAAACTATCTATATCCAAAAGTGCTTCGTTAAGCCAGTATTCTTCTTCAAAATTCTTGAAAATGAAAGTCGTTTTTCTGAACCAGTTTGGATGATATTTGGTATGAGGATCCACAGGAAGGCAAGTCACCTTTCCAAAGGGTTTTAGTCTTTTAAAGTGAACAGCTAATGTGAAAAACAGGGTTACCATAACACAGGTTTTTCAATAACTTTCTTAAGGTTAAGAAAATAACTATAATTGAGTTTGGAGGAAACTTTTTCGTGTCTTTGTTATTGTTGCTGCTTCTCATGGTTTAGTCACAAAATAGCAAAATATAAGTGCTTATTGGAAAAGGTAGGAATACATGAAAAACAAATGCCTCTTACTCGCATAACTAATTTATTTTTAAAAAGAGTCATTCCTTAGTAAACTTTCTTGTGTATTTCCAAATTTTGATACCCGTTATAGTTTAGTCAAAAAAATTTAAATGACAGTTGCAGAAAGTTTTTTGATTAAACCATATCAGATAAAAAATTTGCAAAGACAGAAATGCATTTGTTTTTCATGTATTTCCTACTTTTTCCAACAAGCATTTAGATTTTCCTATTTTGTGGCTAAACCGTAAGAAGCATCAATTATCACAAAGACACGAAAAAGTTTCCTAATGTATGCTCCTTTCTAAAAACTTATTAATTATAGTTGTTTTCTTAACCTCGAAAAAGTTATTGCAAAATCTGTGTTGTGGTAACCCTATTATTCATACTAGCTGTTCACTTCAACTTACTAAAACCATCTGGAAAGGCGACCTGCCTTCCTGTGGGTCCTCTTACTAAATATAATCCCAATTCTTTTTGTTATTAGAAAAAATATTTTTTTCTTTCGAGAATTTTGAAGCAGAATACTGACTTAACGAAGCACTTTTGGATATAGTATGTTGGGTTCAATCATCTCATTTTGTGCCCAGAAATCTGTGGTTAAGCCAAGTCCACGTAATTTAACAACACCCTGTATAATAATCGACTTATACTTTTAGTCGAATTATTTGAGCCGGCGTCGATTAATTAGCCTTTTTGCATGCATAGCAAAGTAATCATGTTTATGTTATTCTTGTCTGGTCATGAGAAGGGTAGTTGTCAACGCAGACAGACAGACAGACCTGTCTTTGTTAATCTCTCTCGTTGATTAGCGAATATACTTATTTATAAAGTAATGTTATAGCTTCTTTAATTATAAAGTTAGTTTAATTTTAAAATTTGCGATTATTACAAGTGTAACGCCTTAAAAAATATGTAAAAATAATATTTTAATTTTAATTACAAAACATTTTAAGCAAGCTTTTATTATGTAGCTATTATGTTAGTGTAGCATCACAAGAATTTCATTTTACCTTAAATATTTCATTGCGTAATTCATTTTAACCAAAAACTTTAGAGATGGGCGACCAAACGATTTTCTTCAAGTCGTGTCTATCAATGCAAAGTCCATTAAGCTACGATTAATCAAAGCAGTGAAAGTCGAACAAATAGTCGACTATTTAGCCGAAACAGCTGTGCAGAGGATGCTCGAGGAATTCACTGCAATCAAAACCGACTTGCAACAAAATTTTTAAAACTTTCATTGTGGTTTGACAGCACGCATGGCCGCCTTGTATGGAATGACTTATTATGTGGCAAACTGGCTGCAATTTGTCAATCCTATGCATTATTAGATTAAAAAGTGAACTTTTCACTTTATAATTAAAGTTTGTTTAATTTTAAAATATATATTGTTTAATAAATAAGTACACTCGCTAATTAACAAAAACAAGTCTGTGCGTTTGACAGCTACCATAACATAAACATTACAATTTTACTACGCATACTAAAATATCATCTAATCGACGACGACAAAGTGTAAATCGAGTAACTCGATTAAAAGTATTAAAATTATTGACTATTTAGTCGAAGTCGCGCATCTCTAGCAAAAACACACCTAAATTTTATATTGACGAATCAATCGACTTTGCATTACTAGACTCGATTCTGCAAGTCGATTTAGTACATAAAATCGTAGTCGCCCATCTCTATTTAGCACGCTTGATACAAAACATTCGCTCCCTTGTCTTCTCTATTTCACTTCAAATAATAAATCAAACGAATAGTTTGAATCGTGACATCCTGCGATCAATTTTTGACACAACATTTTTTTTTTAATAAATCAAACGTTTGATAATTCATCGTGGAATTAATTTCACGGTACGTAAGGCCTGTTTCACACCGTACAACCCAAACGAGATTTGCAGTGGAGTTCTTGAGTCACTCTCCTGCCCATGAAGTATCAGTCAGAGCCACAGAGAGAGCCGACTTGCAACAAATTTTAAAATTTAAGTGATGGGTTGTTTTTATTAATGTTTGTTTTAATTTTTCAGCTACAAATTTAATATTTCGTTTCCGAAATGGAAGAATTTATATTTCTAACATATACTTAACTGAAATAGTATTCGCGAAAAAAAAATTTTTTGGATCAAACAACGCCTTATGTTTTTTTTTAAATTTTTTGGAATGTATCTCAAATACTATGCGTTTGCAGACCTATGTTTGTATGAACTTTTCTTCGCGTTTCGGCGTGAGGAACTAGCCCTTGAAGTTTGTCCCCTCATTGAAGTTACACCCTGTATACTTTTGCTGGCCCGGAGTACTCTCGTTAAGCAGCGCCGCTAAGTTACGACAGCTGCTTCTGCATTTCGCTTTTGCGCACATTCATTGTCTTGCGCCACAGCACACCTGGATAATACTGCTACCTAGCGGTGGTAGCTTCAGGTATTCAAAAATAATAGTCTCTATTTCAATTTGTAAGTTACTTACCGCCCCTTCCTCGTATATTCTTAGAAATCATTGTTTATGAAACGATATCGAATTCTAAATGTTTATTACAATACGGTGTAGATATTTTAGTATGGTACATTTTTTTGCAATTTTCTTTATTTTTAGACGTACCTGTACTAATTACTAATTAGGTTGTAATATATTCCATTGCTTTGTTTCCTATTTTTGGTTTTCTTTCTACATACCATAATTTGCCAACAAGTAAGGTGAATTTGCATGTCATTCAAGAATAAAACAAATAAAAATCTGCAAATGGAAGATAATCAGTTAACGGTAGAAGAACAATTTAGTTTACCCGAAGGTACAGAAAATAATTTCTCACCACCACCTGCGCAACAGATGCGGTACTGATTTCCTAGCTTTGCCAGTTGCTGGTCCGTTACGTCTTCTCTTACTTTACAACCCTTTCCTTTACCTGTATTCACATTTTTTTTACAAATCATGTTCTCGGCAGCTGGTTTTTAAGTATTCAACTTTTGAAATGCCATGTGTTTTGATCAGCTGCTTGTGTTTTTCTCTCGTCGTGGTTTTCTTTAATTTTTCTATCTAAAAATCTGTTCACCCATATGCTATTTTTGGTGGCAGATGCGTTATCGTTTCGTTCGATTCATCTTCAATCTTTCAGTCGGTCGTTTGCGAGCTTACCCCTTATCTCGTTTTTCCGCCACATCCACCGGAACTTGCACGTCGATTTTTTCCTCAGCCAAATGTGTCTGACGCTTATGATTTGTTACGTTTAAGCCGCCAAATGTAGCTTAAAAAACGAAGTTGCAGCTTGCTGACGATATTTTAAGAATGGGGGTGTTCGCACAGGGCAATTTTTCATTTTTAAGACAGACATTACGTTATTTATTATAACGTAAATTGCAGTATCGAAATTAAAAAGAGAATGGCAAAAAGTTTCACCGCATATATACTTTCTTTTTTCCGTCCTATTCCTTCTGGTCTATTACACGTGTTATCATTATTCACAGCTTAGAGCATCTCTTAATATGTTTATATTATTTACGCCGTAAAAACTACGAAGTAAAAATAGATTTTTTTTTTTAATTTCATCGTGTCAGCTGTCATGGTTTTTACTTCCTTTTATTGCTTTCATATTAAGTCTGCATACATATACGTATAGATATTTCATGTACGCTTATACACTCCCATCAATAAATTGTATTATGTTACAGAATTTCTTAAACCATGTAAATTATTTCTGACCACTGTTTCTGTTGTTAATTTCTTGATGCTCGTAACTCATAAGTATGGGTTGGTTTTGCATAAAAAGGGGGAAGGGCCTTTTTGCCGCGCGCGCGAAATGCGTATGTGCAACATCTGCTCTCTCTCTGCATATACAAGCGCACGTGCTCCGGTGGTGTTGTTCCTCGACGCTGATCGCCCCGAATTTCATGCATGTTGTCATCACGTGTACACTATCGAACAAAAGTTCTGATGTCAAGAATGCACAACTTTTTTCGATATCATACACTGGTACACTTATATAACATGCAGTAAAAGTAAACAATCCACCTTAGGCGTTTGGGATGACTTCCTACATGATCAGGGCTGTGTTTCGGAATGCAAACAAATGCCTATCGAATGATATTTGCGGTTCAATTGTTGGTTGTTGTTATTATCTGTCATAAGTGCAGTTATTGAGCTCGCTGACGCCTATACTTTTATCAAGTTTTAAGAGAATTTTTGCGAATTTCTCGAGTAAGTTTTAATTCAGAGTGGTTGACTGCATTTTAGAGACGCCATTAAGGCGTTTAAGTATTGAAGAGATGAGCCAAGCTATGGGAATGCTTATGACTGGTGCATCACTAAGAACTGTTGCTGGTGAGCCACGATGTGATCAGAAGAGTTCGAATGCGTTTTAATGATACTAGGCACGGCGGAGGGCGAAATTGCAGCACAACAGTCAGGAAGGACCGTTTTATTAGGGTTCAGTGTCGAAGGAATTGCAAGAACACTCCAAATTCAGTTATTGAATGCACAGTATCCACTCAAACAGTAAGAAGAAGGCTCCATGCGGTAAATTTAAGGACCAGATCTTCTAAAAAATGTCCATTGTTGACCAGAGCCCACAAAAGAAGAAGGCTAGAGTGGGCACACCAACATGCAAATTGCAACGTTGAAGATTGGGGTCGTTGTTTATTCACTGACGAGACCAGAGTGCGTTTCCATAGCTCAGATGGAAGAGTGAGAGTTTGGAGAAACAGAGGAGAACGCTATATTGAGAACCACGTGACTTACCATCAAGCATATGAAGGTGGTTCAAGTACCATTTGGGGAGGTATTTCTGCGACTCGTCGTACTGAATTGGTTATGCTTGGAAATGCTACAATGAATAGTGTCAAGTATCTTAATGAGGTATTACGTGGGCTGCTGGAAAAGTTTCTGGAAACGATATGAAAAAAACCAAATGAAATTTGGTAAATGGTTCTATTGTTTTTCGAAGTAATCGCCTTTGATGTCAATACACTTTTGCATACGCTCGAACCAATTAGTAAAACACGTTTTCCACTCTGAAGCTGAAACCTCAGAAACCAGTGTCCGGAATGTTTCAGCCGACGAAAATCACTCACCGTGCATTTTACTTTTGATACTTGGGAACAAAAAAAAGTCATTAGGTGATAAATCAGGTGAATACGGGGGATGAGTCATTAATTCAACATTTTTACTGGATAAAAAATCAACGGTTTGACATGCTGAGTGAGAGCTGGCGTTGTCCTGATGAAGAATAATTCGTCGATTTCGATTGTTTCTTCTTATTTGATCGATGAGTTCCGGCAAACAAATTGTAGTATACCAATTAGCGTTTACGGTTCTTCGATCCTCTAAAGCCACAGTTGCTACATGTCCAGTTAAACCGAAGAAACAAGCGACCATTTGCTTCGCAGCACTGCGTGAACGAACAACTTTTGTTGGTTTTGGCTCACGTTGAAATACCCAAACGGTAGATTGTTGTTTACTTTCGGGCTCGTACGAATAGATCCATGTTTCGTCACCAGTAACCAAATTTGAACGACCTCGGTTAAATTTTTTGAGCATTTCTTCGCACCATTTGACACGACCCTGTTTCTGCGCTTGTGTCAATTTGTGTGGAATCCAACGACTGCAAAGCTTTCGTACGTTCGAATGATTGTGCAAAATCACGTTAATTGCTTTCATGTCAATGCCCAAGGATGCTTGAATCTCACGGTATGTCACATGCCGATCTCGCTCGATCATTTCACGCACAGCATCAACATTAGTGGCAACAACAGATGTTGATGGACGACCTTCGCGAAATTCGTCACTGAGAGTGGTACGTCCATGCTGGAATTCGGCAAACCAATTGTAAACACTGCTCTTTGATGGTGCTTCATCTCCAAAAGCCATGGATGCGTTCTTTCGGCGTTAGACCACATTTGAAATCGTAAAAAATCATGGCACGAAAATTTCCATTTTTACACAAAATTTCTCTTCTTAAAACGCTGTGTAAACAGACTTAGTTCACTTAGGTACGAACTGTCAAAAGCATTATAAGTGAAAAAGTTCAAATTTTTCAAATATGACAGTTGAAAAACGCTAACACCACTAGAGTACTAGATTCCAGAAACTTTCCCAGCACCCAACGTACAACCTCTAGTGTTGCCATTTGCCAATGAAATAGGCGATGGTTTCGTGTTTGTTGATGATAACGCACGTCCTCATAGAACAAGGCAAATCAATGCATTTTTTGAAGATTACGCACATGGATTGGCCAGCGAACTCTCCAGATCTTAATCCCATAGAAAACGTATGGGATTACCTGAAAAGGTTGATAAGGTCACGAGGAGTGGATCCAAACAATCACCATCAGCTCCGAACTGCCGTTTTCGAAGAATGGCCAAATAGTCCTCAGCATTACGTTCGGGTTTTGATTTCCAGCATGCCAAGACGTTGCCAAGAGGTCATAAGAGCCACGCATTATTAATCTTTAACTGTTTGGTTATAATTTCTTTCCAGAGCAAACTTTTCTGTAATACTAAAATGAAGATTTTGTTATTTTTCTCTTAAAACATTTGAAATTCGTTATGTAAGTATTATTCTTTTAATTCTTCGCCCTAAAAGTGTTTCCCAGAACCATATACTATCAATTAAGCAAGAAGCTGTTGCTCAAAAAGTGGTAAAGGGTTTTCCATTAAGGGCGCTCGAACTTTAAATTGAAATAAAACAAGTTGTGTATGATATATCATTAAAAATTTTTTTTTTATTTGAAAGGGTATTCGATTGCATTATGTATGGAATACGATATCTGCCAAATGGCCGCCGCGGCTTCGCTGGACGGCGCGTATCCGAGAGGTCCAATTTTTGATGACTCGACCGCATAAATCGGGCTCGATATCATTGATGGCATTGGTTATGTTGACTTTTAAGTCATCTATCGTCTGCGGCTTATTCGCATAGACCTGCGATTTAACGTAGTCCCACAAGATCTCGGTGGCCAATTGACGTCGCCGAAACGCGAAATAACCTTGCCGTCGAATTTTTCGTGCAGAAGATCCAGTGTAGCATGTGCTGTATGGCACGTAGCACAGTTCTCTTGGAATCACAGGTCTTCCAATTTAGCCCACAAAAAATTGGTTATCATCGACCTGTACCTCATTTTGGAAGAAAATCCAAAATCCACACCAAACAGTGACTTTATCTGGGTGCGTTTGCAACGGGTGGGTCTCATGTGGATCATTATCTCCCCAAATGCGACAATTTTGTTTGTTGGCGTAACCATTCATACAAAAATGAGCTTCGTCGCTAAAGATGATTTTCCGTCCGAAATCGGGATCCGCTTCTAACTGCTCCAAAGCCCAGCTTGACGCTGCCTATGGTCGTTTACCTTCAGTTCCTGGGTCAATTGAATTTTGTACGGGTGCAGGCCTAAGTCCCGACGCAAAATTCGCCAAATTGAGGTCTGCGAAAGGCCAAGTTCTTGCCTTGGGTTCTCCTGCACACTCTCGTTCACTGCAGGCAATGTTTCCTGCAGACTTCACATTCCGACGACGTACGGGTGTTGTTTGATTCTTTACCGAACCAGTTGATTCGAATTTGTCCACCGAACGACGAATAGTCGACTCAACAGGACGATTGTGTGCACCGTAAAAATCACGTAGCGCACTTGTTTTGATAGTACATTTTAATGACTTGCACTGTAACTTTCCATGATGATTTGCCCAACATTAATTACTGTAACCTCCAAATTTGACAGCTGTAGCTTCACCAACGTGACCGCCATGTACCGTCAAAGTTCGAGCGTCCCTATTGGAAAACCCTTTATATGTTCTTGTTAGTGTACCAGTTCAAATGTTGAGCAGTGTTGAAATAACCTCTCTGTATGGGTAGCTCTTTGATATGAGTGTTATTAACTAATTCAAACTGCGTTGAATGAAATAAGGCGCTACTTTATTTTCAGAGAAAAGAGAATCAGCACATTGATTGGTTGATTTCTAATTTGATTAAGGGCATTTCTTTATTGCATCATGTACTGGTGAGTGGTTATTTTTGAACGTATAGGCGGTGCGTATTTACATACGTAATATTTTAGACTCAAATATATTTTGGAAGAAAGCTCTGTTATAAACATCATAAACTTTAAAAGAAGTCGTCCGCGTAATTTCTCTCACATTCAAATATGCTTGGTCAATCTCTATTTCACTATCCATTGTGGTAATGGCATTTCTTGCTCTTTGTTCTAATGTAGGCGTCTCTCTTTTACGTTCCTCTTTGAATGAATTTTCTTATTTTCGAAGGTGAGCTGCGCGTTGCATTGCTTTTGCTTATCAGTGTACGTAGAAGCAGAATGTAATCTATTTCTAAATTCGTATGCTGAGTTTACAGTTTAAAAAAGATCTAAATCTATGATATTATTCGATTTTCGTTCATCTGCTCTCGTTTTCGATTTGAAATTCCATTTCTAAGATTAATAGAAAGTACGATTTCTCCATAGAAGTTGATTAAACGGAATTTTGCAATAACCTCCAACAGGTTTATATTTTAGCAATAAACAAAATGATTTGTATACTATCAGGAAAGAACACGGAACTATCGTAGTATTTATTTACGTTTAAGCTGACACACCATGATAAGATATAATAAAAAAAGAATCGATTTTGTTTCTGGAGACAGTTAATAAAGTGTGGTTTTACGTGAGTGTAAAGGCGTATCGTGTACTTGCAAAAACGTTCTAATTAATGTGTAAATTTCATTTGTTTTTATATGCATTTATTTTGCACCCCTTGATGTATTATGTATCACAAGGACCAGTTTCCTCTGCGTAACGGTGAAATTTTCTCATCGCACCTGGCTGATGATGCACGTTCACGGTTCTAAAAGAATTCGGAAAATTTCAGGATGTTGTCGGTCGGTCGTATGATTCATGCGGATTTGAATCTCGATTCGTGAAGCAACTATTGACAGCGGATTCTGCGGGATGAGTAAGTTTAAATACCACATGAGCACGTAGATGATGCACCTTTTTTTCTGAGAGTAACGTCGTGATGTTACTGCGAAGATTAACTATTATAACTGTTGTTTGCGCTGTTATTGATTGCATCTTCGTTAAATTAATTAAAAACATTTCGAAATGCACGTGATCGATCCTTGTGGGAGTATGTTTTTTACTTTAGAAAAAAAAAATCCATCTTACAGCTCGGAGTAAACAGCAAAAAAGATGAAGGTCCTTGACTAAATTTAAATACGTCCGTATGTGTAATAGAAAGTCGCTTTTGTAGGGAATTTTTTTCATTTCACGTCATTGGGATAAACACACAAAGCTCTGAAACCTGAAATTATTAACACAATGCTGACACTGACTGCATAATGTAACCTGTGTCGAACGGGCTAAATTCTATTATTCGTTTTGATAGGAATGAATGATTTTCTCTTTTATGTGCACTAGAACTTGTTTGTGTATTTAAGTAGATATTATATATGTTGTAGAGTTAGAATTTTTAATCAAATTATTTACTTTTCATTAGTCAACGTCGCTATTTATTTACTCAAGCATTACAATTTTCTCTTTTCGATCGTTTGAGTTCCTATTTGCATGCCATTGTCGATCGCGTTGATATTCGGGCGATATTTCGACAACATCGTATCGAACGACCGGATTGCTTCAATATCACTGCAGAATGGACAGTGATAATGGGATTGCAAGCGATATTTTAATTGCCCAGCAATTTGTGTGTACACACTTAACGCGTTTCTTGTGCCGATCAGCGAGTAGATCGCCTGAAAATCGACCCGTCAATGACCACCTTTAAATAAAAAACACTTCTTTTTTCTGTTCTAAATTAGCAAAACTTCTAAAGAGTTCGAGTTTAAACGTCATTAAGTGTACCTAACAAAGTTTGTTTTTCTATCTGACTCGACGCCTATGCGTCTTTTTATCCAAGCATCCTGTAGATGAGAATATACATAATTACACCTAAAAATAACTTCTTTTTTCTTAATAGCTAAGGTTATTGATTTAGGAGGCTAGCTATAAAAAAATCCCCCACCGGATATAAATAACAAATTAAACTAAAAAATGTTTCCTTTCCTTTTGGGTATGAAATGGGGTCTGGGATACTCATCCTTCGGTGTTTTTTTTTTTTTTCGGCTAACACACGAACGATGCGTACGAAAATAACTTCGCCATGTTCTATTAAGGCCGAAAAAAAAGCGCCGACAAATTAATAATCTTACTTGCTCAACAGCGAATGCAGTCGCTTCGGGTTTTCGCGTTGCATAAACGACCCGTTTCAAATGTCAGAGTGGCCGGCACTGATTCTGACTTTTTTTCTGCCCGGAGACTTTTAAGTGCATCTTAAATATAAATGCAATAGAAAGTTGTGCGAGCGAAACATAAACCGACATACCTGAGAATGTGTATCACAATTTATGTTGAATCCAACACACTATTAACTATTGCAACAATATACTTAGACAATCCGGCAAATTTTTTTGGATCTTTTAATCAATGAAAGTTTGGGCTATGAGCTAGGTTTTTACGAAAAACTGACGAAAAACGTTCAATTATCTTAAAAAAAAATTAATTAATTAAGATATAAATTGTTTAAACAATCTTAGTATTTAACATTTTGCAATCACACGTTTGTATGTTTCATTTCTTATTTCTTCGTTCCCTGTTCATAATCGCCCAACTATTCAAATTTTTTTTTGTTTTCCTTAACCTCTCTAGAAATTCCGTTTCTTCTTGGCCCAGTGCATATCGACGCGATATCATCTGCTACTTCCTGTACGCCATTTAAAAGAGCAGCTCGCATTTAATTCGCACCGGATTTTGCTCACTTGGTGCGCACCCCATTGTTTTCGAAAATGGCGTTGCGTCACTCGCCTTACGTGATTTAGAAGACGAACGCCCCTTGCGGTTCTGCGGCAGGTGCTAAATTAATATTCCAAATGATATGTTACAATGTAGCAAATAAGCTTGTACATACCATTTTTGTGTTTTGCACGAGAGACCATTAAAATTTTAAATAATTAATTTGCATTTATATTTCATTACCTATCGTTTCTGTCTTTTAATTATGTATTTAATGATCACGACATCCTGCGATCATTTTTTGACCTAACATTGCATTAGGAATGACAAATTGCAGCCAGTTTGCTATTTATTAAGTCATCTCATATAAGGCGGCCAAGCATGTTGAAAGTTTGAAAAATTCTGTTGCAAATCGGTTTTGATTGGAGTGCATCTTCTGTACAACTGTTTCCAGCTTATACTAAGCTGATGAGGCGCCAAATAGGGCCAAAATAGCCAAAATACAGAAGATGCTCGAGGAATCCACTGTAATCAAAACCGATTTTTTAAAAACTTTCAATTTTCTTTGACAGCACGCTTGGCCGCCCTGCATGGGATGACTTATTAAGTAGAAAACTGGCTGTAATTTGTCATTTTTAATGCCATGTTAGGTCAAAAAGTGATCGCAGGATGTTGTGATTTAAACTATTCGTTACTATTACATCACAATTGCAAATAACCTAGGACAGGTCGGTTTGGTTTGCGGTGGAAGTCTCGAAATCCGCTTCTGCTCACCGAAACAGCTATACAGAAGACGCTCTAGGAATCCACTGCAATCAAAACCAATTTGTAATAAAATTTTTAAAAATAATATGAAATGATTTAATCACTTTCTTGTCCGTTGAACATTTTTCCACAATTTGTAATAATAATTCAAAAAACCATTACAAATGTCGACTGTCACTGTAGGTGTACAATTGCGGCGTAAAGTAATGTGCTGTCCGAGAGAGATAAATGCCGAAGGACCGCCCGTTTGTGTAAACAAATTGCTCCGATTAAAATTTTTTATTAAGATATTTTGTTTGAAATAATGTCAGAAACATGTCCCTCAAGTTTGATGCATCTTCAATGAAAAAAGGTTAGAAAAAGTAATTAATTTTCCAGTGACTGCAAAAATTTGCTTTTTTTACGCAGAAATTGGAAAAATTTCATAATTCTAGGCATTTTTGATGCACTTTGAAAAGAATCTATCTACTAGGGTTTCACCAAGTGTGATGATATCTGGTATTGTCGTGTATTATATTCCTTTTATAATATTTGGAGAACATAACTTTGTCCAATTTCGTTTGATATTTGAGGCTGTGAATTTATAGGTGTTTAGGTATTAATCGATTGCCAGTAGGCTTTCAACTCATAACAACTATTAAACAAGAAAAATGGTTGCTGAAAAAAATTATAATTAATTCAAAATAATATATATCAAATAACTACTTAAATGCTAATCTAAAAAGGACAGCAATAATTTGCTGAAAGAAATTATTAATAATACTTATTAAGCATTCATTATTAATTGCAGAAGAAGTTAATTTATTTGCTGAAATGAATATTAACTGATACCTGGATTAATTGCTGCAGAAAATGATTAATTAGGAACTGGAAAAGAAGTAGTAAAACAAAACACAAATACTATAATATGTATGTAAGTGTAAAAAAATGAAATCTGTTAGTATTTTGTATAATAATACCCGTTGTGTTCAACGCATTCTGCTAATCTATTTGGCATTGAATTTTCGGAAAAGTTTGTTCCTCTAAATCGTTCCCAAACTCGGAGGACATGTTGCGTCAGTTCTTCAACGGTCCTTTCTCGAACGTCGTGCCCATCGTGGTCCTCCCAATTTCTTACCATTGCTGCGCACATGTTTTCTATTGGGTTGAGGTCTGAAGATTTTGCGGGCCACGGTAATACTTCAATGTCGTTACGATCAGCAAACCAGGCCGTTACGTTGGCAGTTTTGTGAACAGGGCTGTTGTCGTGCACAATGGTTATTACTTCCATCTCATCTTCGGGATATACTAATCTTACTGATGGCAGCAGGACTTCTTCCAAAATTTCTACATACCTAGCAGATGTAAACCTTGATGGTGAAACCTGGACCTGCACTTGAAATCCGACCACTTCTTAAATTTGGTCTGTCTTACATTTTCCACATGGTAGCGTGTGTTCCTCCTTCTCCATAATACGACTGGAGCATCCTGCGATGTAGAAAATGTTTTCTCCTCTGTGAATATAACATTTTGCCAATTTCGATTCACATTTTGCTCACAGAAATGTAGTCTGGCAGCAACGTGTTGGGGTGTAAGTGAAATCTTCCTTGCCGGTTTTCCGCTATAGATACCCGCTTTCCTTAACCTTTTCTTCACTGTCGTCAAAGAGCAATGTAAATTTAGTTGTTCCCTAATCCTTATTGAAGTTGTAAAAAGGATTAGCTGCGATGGTATCAACAATTGCCTGGTCCTCTTCATTACTCGTTACCGGGGGTCGACCTATTCTTCTGTTAATCCATCGTCGAACTTGACTTATTGACAAACCAACTTGATCAGAGATGTTTCTTACCGACATTCCTCCTTCTGCTAAATTGCAAATATATCCTCTTGTGGCTGTGCATGTTTCTTGTTGTCCCATTCTTCTTCCCATTTTGCTGAAAAATATTTCCTGATACTAACAAAAGGAACCAATTAATAAACGATAAATTATTATTGAAAGAAACCGAAGATTTACTAATTAATTCCTAATTGAAAATAAGCGGAAAACGACAAAATATTACTAGATCTATGAACAATTATTGAAAACTATGATTTTAGTAGCTGAAGAAAAAATTTGCTTTAAAGAAATAGGAACTGAAACAAAATACTAAATGCTGAGCTGAAGAAAAAGACGAATGAAAAATACAATATATGACAATACCAGACATCATCACATTTAGTGAAACCCTATTAGATAAGTTCTTTTCAAAGTGCATCAAAAATGCCTAAAATTGTTAAATTTTTGAAATTTTTGCGTAGAAAAATTAGACGACGTAAGTTTTTGCAGTCACTGGAAAATGAATTATTTTACTAATGTTTTGTTGGGTACTACATACATAATTTTTGTTTTCTTTTCATCGTTTGTTTATTACACAAACGGGCGGTCCTTTGGTATTTATCTCTCTCGGACGGTCGGCCGCGTAAACTCTCTACAAGTTCATTACTTTACGCCGCAATTGTACATACATACATCTGTTTGGCAACTACGGTATGCGCCAAAACAAAAGACACTGAAATTTAGAAATCTGTACAATATAAACGCATCAAGTGATATTTGTAACAATGGTTGTTATGGAAACTGAGTTATGTTTAATCGAATGTAATAATTTAACAAAGCAGGAAAAATGTGTTATTGTTGGCCATTATTTTCGCTCGTACGGAAATGGGTGAACGCATGGACCTAGTTTGTTAGTGGTTGGCTCCTCCTGAAACTTATGTTTCAGGAGGAGTTTTTCAAAAGAATCCACCGAGAACCATCGCGTCAAAAGACTGTAAAGGCGAAAACACATTAGTGTCACGTCATGTGAATTCACATGATTTCACGTGAAGACACGTGAATCGTAAATTTGATGATTTCACGTGATATCACATGTTGTTACATGTCATGTGATGGCGTGAAATACCTAGAATTAAAAAAAAATGGAAAGTTTTACTTGAAAAAGTGCGGGAACGCCTATTTTTAGAAAAGTTATACAAAAACTGACCTCGGTCCCTGGAGCTCGATTTTTGAGACAAAATTAATGGTGAAGACCGCATTTTGATATCTTGTACCGCTTAGGAGCTACAGGGCATTTTTCAAAATTCTATGACTCTAAAACCTTCATAACTCTTTTGTTTATGAAAATTTTTGGTTTCTGTGAAGACTTCTTTAAGGCAATTTTTCATGCAGAATTCATTGCTCATTAAAAGTGTCGAATTTGGCCCAGCCTGTACAATGACTATGAAGAAACTGAAATATTTTTCTTTTCTTTTTTCTTCATCACCTTGTAAAAGCTCTTGGAACAAATTTTGAAATTCGTTTCAATTTAATTTCATGCACTCATTTCTTAGTTTTGTTTTCCGATGTTAAAAGCAAAGCGCAGTCGTTTTCTAAATCTTCTTCAAATTCTTAAGAGGAGGATTAACCCAAGTATTGTTTTTTATTTTCAACATTTTTTTGACAGATACTTTTTACTCTGATTTCTAATTGCATAGGTAATAAATTATTATAAATAATGAAACCACGAGATGTGACAGTTGTGTGATTCCTTTGTTAAGTTAAGCGATTCACGTGTGTGTGTGAATTCATGTGACGTTACTTAGAAATACGAAGTTTGTTGAAAGTTTTGTAATTTTTATATTTTAGTTTTCAGTCTCCTTTGTTTTGGCGCATGTTGTACTTCAGAATAAATAATTATAATATAATAATAAATGTGCTGTACGATGAGAACCTTATTGATATGTTCGTTAAAGCTACTCCGCCATTTTGATGTGTGAATACATTTGGCTGTCGTCGTACGTTTGATAACACCTTCAGGATAAATAATTATACAGTGTGTACACTGTATATCCTGAAGATGCTGTCAAACGTACAGCGAAAAGACAACATTTTACTGATTTTGGCAAATAGTGAAATACCTCGCTTAAAATGGACCAAGGAAAACATTCATTTCAATCTCTTTGGGAGCCTTTATTTATTTACCATAAATATTTTTATTTTTTTAATTTATTTACCATAAATAAAAAAAAATTAAATTGAGATAAATAATTAAAACTCAAATGACCTGTGTGTTTTCTTGTTTGCGTTTAAAAGTAATGTGTATTTATGGTAACGGTGAACTGGCAGCGCTTAATTTTTAAAAAGTTGTTAAGGTGTAATTTATTATCTGACGTAATGAAGAAAATGAATTAAGTGTGTATGTGATAGTAGATGGAGATAGAATGCATCAAACACAACCATACCACGGTTATGCATAGTGTAGTAGGCAATTGCGCTTAGTTCTGTTATTTTTTTTATTAGAATCTCACGTATTGTGTTGTACGTACAGCGCAGAGTACAATGCAAATGGAGTTTTTGCCTTCGTTATCGTATAGTTAAAACTGTTTTATAATTAATGGTCACAGACTCGGTTTGGAAGTTGGAAGCTCGGGGCATGTTTTGTTCGTAAAAATGAGTTTTAGATAATTTCTTTGTTAATATTAGAATAAAAAAAAAAACAGACCGAGGGATATACTAAAATAATCCTCCGCTTCCCTCAAGTTATTTAATGTAACCCCCCTTTATACGATTTAACCCTTGAATCCCCTGCAACCTAACGTACTTTCCGGTCTTCCACATGCGACGACAAAAAATTCGCTTTGCGTAATAAATCACCCGCCGAATTAAATTTTCTGGCAAACGGAAAACGGGCTATTATTCAGGCGCCGGGTTTTTTCTTAGCTAAACTTCCATTAACGATGCAATTATTTAAGCTCGGCTAACACTCCCGCTAATGTCCTTTCAAGAGCAGGTTTGAATAAAGCTCTGAACGCTTAAGTGAATCCCGCCTCTAGTCGCGAGGACTTTTTTGAAATAACGACGACGAACGCTTTCAAAACCAGCACGTTAAATTTAAACGCATTTTGAACACAATGCCCTCCTCGGCTTAGGATTTATAAAATTTATGTGATTCACATGAAAGAAATTTCAAATCGAAAAGCTTTCGTTTTTATGCTGAAAATCAGAAAGTATAGAATTATAAAAACAAATCAAAGTTTATTGAGAATAAAGATTTTAAAAAATCTCGTAATTTTTCTTTAATTATTTGTGTTTTCAACCGTTAGGTATTTAATTTATTTTTGAAATTTACTAATATTACTGGAAATATCGATGCTAGATGAGTGTTGAAACCTGACGTGTGGAGTAGAAAGGAAAACTGAAAATGCGCAACTTGAGATTCCAAAAATAAAAAAAAACGAATATTTTTGTGCGTGTACCCTTGTGACTAAAAGCCTTAATTTCCATTGTGTGCGACAAGAAAAATGTTTTCGCTTTAAGTAGCGTTCAAATACGAACAGTTTGAGGATCTCATGTACGAAAACAAAAACTTAAATCTGCGTCAGTTATCTACGTAAATAAAATTAATCTGTGATGTTAAATTTTTATGTAACGCGCGAGAATTTGTCGAGAGTTGTTTACGTTCGCGTGTTGCACTCTTAACGAAAACGGCGGTTGACGTGGTGAATGTCTCCAGAATAATATGAGGTAGTGAATACAAGAAAATAAATAATTAAAACATTTATTCCCAGAAGAGTAATTACGTTAAATAATTAAAAGGTCGTCCCGAGTCACTGAGTATCTTACAGGTGAGGTCAAGAACCTAATTATGACATAAGATAACTAAGATACATAACATTAAGACCGAGATTTATGTGACTTTTACGGAAAAATATAAATAATATTCACGTCATTGTTGTTTCGTACGATGACAAATAGATACCACCGCTAATTGCACTAACACGAGAATTATATTTGTTGCAGATTCTCAACGCCTCTTTCCTTATCTCCAGCCAATATGTGATGATTAAAATACGAGAGGTGATGAAAAAGCAACTCGTCAGGTAAACATTTTCGTCTATCTCTAGCTTCTTGTGATCTCCCAGCTCTTCAAAAAATTCTCGAAAACGTCGAATTCAATAAAACAATCTTGTATTTTCCACACGTTTTTTCTCCTTACTTTCTCTTTTTAATGATGGAACAGTCGCCCATTACACAAAGTTAAAATTAATTATAGCTTTCGCGCGTGTTACAAATCATATTCCAAAAGCAAAACGTACCTAAATAAAGCTAATGAAAGCGAGTATAATACAAAGAAGCGATTCTGCACGAGCGGTGTTATGTAAAAATTAACACAAACGAACGATTTAACTGTTTCAAACCCACTCGTGTGGTTAGCCTCATGGAAACCGGAAGCGTTCGTTCCTTCGAAATCATCCATCTCAAAGTAAGTAGGTTTGTGTATCTCGACTCAACCCAGTAGTACGAAATTTCTCGTTAGGGGAATCCTCCAGCGGGTAATGCAATCTCACCATTTTCTCGATCAATATTCTCTTAAGCCGGCTCGGAACGCTTCGGCCAAATCGTCTTAGGAGAATTCGCTCAAAGGCGGATTATTTTCGTGAATCAAGCGATAATTTAATGGATACGGTCTGCCTACCGGAAGAAACACACGAGATTCATTGGTGAAATTCATTTCCCAAGTAAGCTTGGTCATAAAAAAATTGAAATGAAATTGCTTTATTTCTTTAACTTAAAATAGAAAAAAAGAAAGCGACTCGCAGCCATTCCGAAATAATTGTGTGCTATTTTAATATCCTATAACTCAGAGAAAAAGAATTTGTTAAAAAAATATAGGAAACTTAAATTTTAGCGCTACGGATGTTTAAATTTAATCTCGAACTGAAGGGAAGAAAGTCGTATGTTTAAACTAGGATTTAGTTAACCACGACGCTGGTGCAATTTATAATGCGACATACAAATTATGGCCAACGTTGATAGGCGGGGTTGAAGTATGGTTAATTGCCATTTTCAAAATAATACTGAATCTAAATGAAAACAAACCGTAATATTCCAATTTATGCTGGATGTTTCTTAACTTCATACAAAAAATGAAACCAGTGAAAGTTTACGTTAAAAGTGATAGAATGAAGCAGTTTTTGTATAACAATAAATATTAGAGATAATAAATGTTTTTGGCGAACGGTGAAACATTTTCATAGTCCCTGGTTTATTTTTATGACGTCATTACTAGTGATGGTCATAATCGGATTATTTCAATAATCGAATTCTATCGATTCGATTATTCAAATAATCGAATCATAATTCGAATTATTTTTAATTCGATACAATGACAAGTCAAGCTGTGCAAATCACATGCGCCTCCCGTCTCGACAGTAGAAAGCAATGTTGCCAATCTTGGGAATTTCTATGCCTTAAAATTGCAATTTCTAAGAAAAAGGACATTTTTGAACACAAAATTACTTAAATCTTAACGCAAATCTTGATAAAAATGCATATAAATAGCTTAAAATTGTAA
The DNA here is from genome assembly GCA_039766575.1 of Serrognathus titanus. NCBI lineage: Eukaryota > Metazoa > Arthropoda > Insecta > Coleoptera > Lucanidae > Serrognathus > Serrognathus titanus. The sequence goes on along the minus strand of CM077916.1, from coordinate 3,408,488 downwards.
TTTGAGGAAAAAAATAAGCATAAATAGGAATTTTGGTCCAAATCTTAGGGAAAAAGGATTGTCCATAGTCGGTAACACTGATAGAAAGTCTCCATTCGACTCCGTTCAAGCGAACGAATAGGTTGGTCCGGGTTGGTCAAAAAGAGGGAGAATCTTTTGGAAAGACTGGTTCAGTCAGGGTTACCAGATCTAGGGATTTTTCTCGATTCTAAGGATTTTTGATATGCTAAGTGATTTTTTTTTAATTTTCTGCAAATCTAGGAAAAAATTCAAACATTCTAAAAAACTATAGTAAATAACATATTTTTTAAACTAATTTCGAATCTTAAAATATTAAAAGTTACGTGGTTTACCGGATGGTACGGGACAAGTACACCTTCCAACATTTTTCCACGCAAACTGCGTGCGTTTGATGCATGTCATCGATCATCATCGATTAATCCAATTATGCTGAACATAAGAACAAATTGAGTTGTTCTACAAGTTGTAAATAAATGTATAAGTATGTACTGGATCAAAGTGCACTCCAAAAGGCATTTAAATGGGGGGAGGGCATCTAGGGATATATATATTTAGTACAAAATCTAGGAATCAAATAAAATATTGACTGGCAACGCTGCGTACAGTCAGTTACCCTACTGCTGCTTTCCCGTATTGTTGAAAAATAATGAACGTTACATGTTTTAATAAAAATGCTTAATTAAATAATTTTTTAATTGATTTTCATTTTGTTGTATGTCACACCTGTATAAATACTCGTTTGCGTTTCAAACTCAACTGTGTTTAATGCGCAAAATTCAGAGCTAACGGGAAAGCGCCTTTTAATCGGTATTCTGAATTCTTTTTAAAATCGAAACCCGAACCTAATTTCTACTCGATTTCTGGGATTAACGATTATTTTAATTCGAATTACGAAACTTGATAATCGAATTGTACAGGTTAATTGAATAATCGGATGACAGGTTATTTTTAATTCGAATTATCTCATCACTAGTCATTACGTCCTCGGAGAAATTTGTTGATGTCAGCATCGGCTGTTAAGTGGGTCGGTTGTCAGCTGTACTTTGTCGCGTTGAAAACATGGCCGAATTTTCCAATACTGTTCTCGTTGACATGATTTTAATTTACGGCGATTTTGGTCAAAATGCGTTGGCTGCAAGACGTTTGTATGCACAGCGTTACGACGAATCAGTGTTTTCGGTCAATCTGTGTGCAGGTATGTTAAACGGCACTTGGACGAAATGGTGTATTTACGTTTCTTGCAAACTAATTTGCCGGAACTCCTACAGGATGTAAATTTAAATATTAGAAAATATTAGACCTTAATCCATTAGATTTTTATCTGTGGGGACATTTAAAAAATCTAGGTGTTTCCATTTTTTCAAGTCGCAATACTATATTGAAAAATTAAGATGGATTATTTGGAACACTGTTTTGAATTTGAAGATTATATTGGCGATTGGTAATCAATCACTAATCAAATTGCAATATCTGTTAAAACACCCTATAGAAATTATTTTGAAGTGAACCTTACCCGAGAATACCGGAAGTCGCACCTGTGCAACAACATTCCCGCTTAAGGTGACACTCCAATTAGATAAATTGGGCTTTGGATAAGACTAAAGGTAAATACAAACATCAGTTTAGGTGGTGACATCTTGCGGCCGATTTTCGACCTAAAATGTATGAAAATTGACAAGTAAAAGCAATTATGATTTGTTGCCAAATAAGCCATTACATATAAAGCGACAAAACAACGCTATTACACCATAATTTGAAAATTTTCAAATTTAGAAATTTGATGCAAGTTGGTTTTGATTGTAAACGAATCTTTTAGCATCCTCTGGATAGCTTAATAGGCCCTTTTTCAGGCCTCTTCAAAAATGAGTGTACAAGTTTCTGAGCGTAAACAGAATCAGGTCGGTAAGATTGCAGTTGAGTTCTCGAGCTACTTTTCTGCTGGAGAGGCCTCAAAGAGGGCCGAAACAACTGTCCAGAAGGTACTCGAAGAATCCATTGCAATCAAAACCGACTGGCAACAAATTTCTAAGTAGTGAATGCAGATCCAAAATAAGATATTCTCATACTAATACTAAAGTTGGTTCAGACAATTGTGGATTTGATAGAATAATGCGGAAAATGGCATAGGAGAAAGAAATGAAGACGGGAAGATGTTGAGAGAGTTAAACGGATTCTTTCAGCTTAAAATCAGAAACATATTCATTAAGAAAAATTGCCCTTCATATTACCAGATAAGAAAGTGAAAATCAAATAGACTATATTTGTATAAATGCAGCAAGGAGCAAGAATGTTAAAGGACACATGAAGTAAAAGACCTAACATAGAAGCGAATAAGTATATCACAGTGGCGAAGATAAAGGTAGACTTAAAGAAGATCAAAACAAACTACAAAAGGAAAAACAGATAATGATTTGACATTAAAAAATTGGATATCGTAAGTGTTGAAAAGAAACATAAACGTTTTTTTATTGAAAAAAGAGATTTTTTTAATTTTTGCTTGACCATATAAAGTATTGTCAACGCTAGAGAGGAAACCACACTCGGTGGATACCTAGGATATTTACATGTTTTGTTGAAATATATCATTCATTTGACTTTTGGCAATTTTTTGTAATTTTTACAAGATAATGGGACGCTAGTTAGAGTTTTGCCACGCGCGCTAGTTTATTCAGTTACGGCCCTGTTCAACTCTAAAGACGTCGTTTTCAAACAGAAAAAACCGGGAATTTTAGAATATTACCAAAATGCTTTTCCACATTAGTTAACGAAATAAAAAATTGCGACAATTTTTGGCCAGAAAAGTAAATTATTTAAAACTCTTTGTTTAAGGGACTGTGTAATACACTTTGCAAAATGTTCTCAGATTTATACAGTTGAATTGCTCCTTCCGGTTTGTTGAGTCGGAAATGATGGCTTCATTGCGGCAAAGTCCTCGAACGTCTGGATTTTCTATTAACAAGAAATAAGACGGAAGCGAAACACAGAGAGACGAAACCAAGTTCCCTTTATCAAATAAATTCCGGCCCAAGTAGAAAGGCCTATTAAAAGTTTTCGGAGAAGGGAACGTACAAAAATTCGGAAATTTAATGTACTGCCCTAAGCGAAAGTGGTCTTTCAGATTAAAATATTTTCATTTTTATATCGGAAGTCGCCCTAAACTTTCTTATTTTAAATGAATTGCTATACTTTTTATTGCAAATTCTGATTCTACACATTATTCTAAATAAAAAGTGTTGAGGTTTTCCTATACCTAAATGCCTCGTCAGCAGAAGCGTAGCTCGAGACAGCTATACAGAGGACAGTCGGGGGATTTACTGCAATCAAAACCGATTTGAAACAAATTTTTTTAAATCTTTCAATATGCTTTGACAGAACGATTGGCCGCCTTGTATGGGAGGACTTATTAAGTAGCAAACTAGCTGAAATTTGTCATTTCCTGTAAAAAATTGTGTTAAGAAAGTGATCGCAGGATGTCGCGATTCAAACTATTGATTATTATTACATCGCATTTGCGAATAACCTTGGAGAGGTCGGTATGGTTTGCAGTGGAAGTCTTGAGCTACGCTTCTGCCGACAAGACCCCAAATAGGGCCGAAATAGCTGTACAGGAGATGCTCGAGGGGTCCACTGCAATCAAAACCGATTTGCAACAAAATTTTTTAAATCTTTCAATATGCTTTGACAGCACGATTGGCCGCCTTGTATATTTCCTGTACAAAGTTGTGTCAAAAAGTAAATACACTTTCACCCTTTTTTGTATGAAGTTAAGAAACACCCAGTATATTTCGCAATATATGGCGTTTACAGACTGTATATACTTGCTTAGACACATTAATAGGACTCAGAATTTCATGTCTGATATGCTTCAAATTCTGGTAAATGGCATAAGTAAAATAAAAAAAATTACAGATATTCAATGAGCTTTTGTTTTTTGAATATGGACATTTCTGAAACGACCAAAAGCATTTGCTGAAGCCTGTGCCGTTGACATGACATTGAAATGTAATTCTTATTCTTTTATAAAAACCAAAATACATTGGAGAACACAGAATAACTTTTTTCAGCATTATTAGAAAATGTATGTATCGCTTGTGAAAATGTTTGGTAGTGGAAAGTGCACTATTATGCCATGTTCGGTTGACTTCGAGTAACTTTATAAAGTAAATATTATTATTGCGGGTCTTAATTAAAAAGTAAGTTTAATGAATGTAGAAAGTTCGAGCGATTCGTTATAAATCTTTTACACTACGTTGGTACAATTAAGGCGGTTTTTCTCACTGTCGGAGTTGTGTAAAGTGTGTAATTCACTTATATAATTGAAAATCGAGAACGAAACGGCTAGAAATCTAAGTGTTTAGAAAATAATACACGGTTGATTGCCCCAAAATGCGATGAACAATCGCTATAGGACATTGATTTTAAGGAAGACAGGTGTCGAGCTGTGTTTTACACCTGGACAGAAAGCCGGCTGTCCCGTCGTAAGCCTGGTGTTACGAACTTCTTTTTCGACTTAATGTGTATCTGCATACACTAAAGAGCCACATTAGTGTTACGTATCAGATCGTATCATTTCAATATCTCGCTCTCCGAGTACGAGTTTCACCAAGAAATAAAAGCAATCATTACCCAACTAACTCACCCTCATATAACGAAGACGAAGAAAACTTTCTTGAAAATTAATTCATTTACCTCTTATGTAGACTAGTGGACAAAAGTAATCCGATCGATAATATATTAGACTAATATTCTCCACAGAGGACTAATTGAAGAACCAGCAACTTTTGAAGAACCAACTTTTAATGAACGGTTTGCGTGAATAACCCTGTATATAATTGAGAAAATACCGCACTTTATACTTTTCGCTGAGGTGTAATCTTACTAGTATTCAGTATTGTATATTTTTCTCTGCTCTTCCGTATAATTATGTACGAATTTACTCGAGTCGCATTTCTTTCGTCCATCATTGTACATTCCAACGAAGCAGCTGGATTACGTTTACTAATTCACAAGATGTTTATTAAAGTTATAGGCCGACAAATATCTAATTAATACCGTTACATATTTTGTTTAATATGTAGAGATAATTTATGCGTCTAACCTTTTTTTCTTATTAAATCAGCATCTGCTGCATTTATTAACTTTTCAATTTGATTTCGAAAAATTCATTTGAAAGCATTAAAAAATTAAAGATCTAAATTTTAATAACGGCGATAAGTAATCGGATTGAGCGTGCTGTAAACGAAGGGATTCATGATTTTCATAGCTCGTCGGAAACTAATCTCGCAGCGTTATTGGTTGTCACGTTCACGTTCGCATTTATATTCACGGAATTAATATTCACGACGAAAAGCAATCGCATTTCAATTGGACCGTCGAAATGGGACGCAATTTAGTGTTGATTTATGGACACAATGCGACCGGTAAAATTATTATTCCGACGAATATTGCATACAACTGCCCGACATGCTATCTTTCATCGGAGGGATTTGTTTTCGAAATTGCGAAAAAGCCACTTTCACAATTAATACTTACTATTTATTAAATAAATATATATTAAGGATGTTAGTGCATTAATAATAATTAATGTGAAATAAATTTCAAACACTAACACAAAATAAAATTACAATATATTTGAAATCTCTGTCTGCTCCGTAAATTTGCAATTTTTGTCTAAGTGACTTCTTTGAAAACGGTTTACGTGAATAACCCTGTAAATTAAATAGCGTAGGTAATAGTCAGTGATCGGAATCAAATATTTTCGCTTTCATAATGTGGACATGGATCCAATGTTCATTGCTTCATGATAATAATAATTTTCAAGTAAAGCTTCCTGAATCTCGGTCCAATGGTTTTTTATTTTGTAACGTAACCTGGCCAGGTTATTCCTCGTTGTTTGACCATCGCCTAACGTCTGAAAAAGTAAATGAAGTGAAGTAATATCTACGTCGATTATCAGTAATACCACGTTACCACATCTGTTTCATTATCTATAAAACTAGACAATTGGCTCTTCAAATGTTTTAAATTTGACGCCCCAATTTGGAGACAAATTGGTGTTAGTTTGAAGACAGCTCCCCAAATATGTGGCGGCGCTAATTTTACAATAGCAGAGTGGAAAACCAAAACCTGTAAATATTACTTCCTGAATCTCGATTTAATGTTTTCTTTATTTTATAACATAACGTTTTCGAACCTGGCCAAGTTCTTCTTCTTGACGCCCCAATTTGGAGACAAACTCGGCGTTAGTTTGAAGACAGCTCCTCAAATATGTGGCGGCGCTAATTTTACAATAGCAGAGTGGAAAACCAAAACATGTAAATATTACTTTCTGAATCTCGGTTCAATGTTTTTTTATTTTATAACATAACGTTTTCGAACCTGGCCAGGTTCTTCTTGACGCCCCAATTTGGAGACAAACTCGGTGTTAGTTTGAAATCAGCTCCCGAAATATGTGGTGGCGCTAATTTTACAATAGCAGAGTGGAAAACCGAAACCTGTAAATATTACTTCCCGAATCTCAATCCAATGTTTTTTTATTTTATTTTATAACATAACGTTTTCGAACCTGGCCAGGTTTGTCTTTTTGACGCCCCAATTTGGAGACAAACTCGCTGTTAGTTTGGAGGCAGGTCCCCACATATATGGCGGTGCTAATTCTGCAATAGCGGAGTGGAAAATCGAAGCCTGTAAATATTACTTCCTGAATCTCGATCCAATGTTTTTTTTTATTTTATAACATAACGTTGTCGAACCTGACCAGGTTCTTCTTCTTCTTGACGCCCCAATTTGGAGACAAACTCGGTGTTAGTTTGAAGTCAGCTCCCCAAATATGTGGCGGCGCTTATTTTACAATAGCAGAGTGGAAAACCAACACCTGTAAATATTACTTCCTGAATCTGAGTCCAATGATTTTTTTAATTTTATAACAACGTTTTAGAACCTAGCCAGGTTCTTCCTCGATGTTTGGCTATCGCCTAACGTCAAGAAAAGTAAATGAAGTGAAGCCATAATCCAGTAATACCCACATTAGCAACTGAGTATAAATAAAAAGAGAATAATATGTTCTACGATGATTATCAGTAATACCACATTACCACATCTGTCAAGTATTATTATCTATGGAACTAGACAGATGGCTCATCAATTGTTTTAAATTTGAAGCCCCAATTTGGAGTCAACCTCGATGTTAATTTGGAGACAACTCCCCAAATATGTGCCGAAACCTGGAAATATTACTAACATTTGTACAAATTCTATCACCAAGTGGTGTGATGCAAAATTTAAAAGGGGGATTAACAACATATTATAATCGTATGTCACATTATCGTGTCCGTATTTTTTTGCTACTTAAAAGAGACATCTGACGGTAATTGAGCCAATGGCGGCTTCGAAATTAGGAAATGGTTTGTGACAAATGTCCAGTTTTCGAATTTGTGCAGGCAAATGACATTTATTGAGTAGTTAACAACTATTTCTAGAGCGACCAGTCGTTCCTATCTCGTTGGCTATTTGGAAAGATCTATTATCTGTAGTAATACCTGCCGTTCACGATTTTTTGGTTCACGAAGCGCCATTGATATTTCTTGGAGAGGCTGAAATAAAATATTTTATTCCGCTCACTGGTAATAATTGAACAATAATTAAATAATCCTATTAAAGAACAACTATATCTGTTGGGCAGTTCATACATGCAACAACTACTTATAAAAGGCTGTCCTATTTAGAATTTTTTTGTCTAGTCTGTCTTTTTCTCGTTTTTAATCTTTGCACCCCATTTTCCTAAACCTAATCATGTAAGACACTTAAGTTCGAATTTTTTCGACTCGGTCTTGAAAAATTTTCTTATTTATTTAAAATAAGAAAAAGAAAATTGACCAAATAAGAAAATATTATTTTGAAAGTTAAAGCTGGACACACCGTGCGATGTAAAAGCATATCTATATCGGCAGCTGCTCTTTACTGCAGAAACAACATTTTTAAGATGTGTACGTGTCAAGACGATTCCGTACATGCTTACTTTACGCCCCAGTAAGAAAGTATGTACACGTAAATATGTATGTACACACACACACACACACACACGTATGTACTTACGTGCACGCATAATTGCGACGATTTAAAATGAACAGTTACTTTCACATTTGCAACGAACGAGGATGCGATTAATACTTCAATAAATCGTTTCGTGCTTAGGCATCATCAAAGCGTGAGTTTTATGGGAATAATAATAATAATAATAGCGACGACAACAACGAAATTCAATTGAAAAGATTGATGTCCTTTGTTGGTCACGGACGAGTCTCGTTTCATCTCTCTACTTAGCTGGATAGTACGAAGGATAAAGTAAGAAGAACGCAAGGAAGTTGGGCTAAGGAACCTGCCATCCAGCTGCCTCCTTACCAACAGATGTAAAATACAGCTGCACACTGCACTCAATCAACACTGATATACCTACATGCTATTTGATTTTGATAAGGCCATCAAAGATACTACTTTCTACGTACGCTTAACACACCCTCTGGTTCCCTATGTATGTTTAAGTAAATACTTCACGTAATTCTAACTCAAATCTCGTAAATGTTATAACAACTGGTAAATCTTTAAATCACGAAAACATTTTTTTTATAGAAACTTACGATACCAATCTTTTTAATATACCAGTTTCTGTTCTGTTCATTCGATATTATACTAATTTCGCAGTCTAAATATCTTTAAATTACGGAGATATTAATAATGATAAGTTAGAATTTTAATTTTTATTAGAGGAAACTGATAAAACTTTAGTAATCATAAGTAACTGAAGCACAAAAATTTTATTTCTTCTCAGTCAACCGCCTAGATTGTTTTGATTTCGTTTCGTAATTTTGAAGTATTATTTAATAAAAGTGGAATTTTTTTTTATTAAACTGTAATACAGTTTATACCGTGAGAGCAATAAAACCCAGGTTTAAGAAGCCATTAAGAAGAAACTTAATCTGCGTTGCCTATAAAATGAAAGACTGACGTCAGTTAATTTCAATCGTCCACGTGATAGGTAAACGAAGTGTCCTTCAAAATAGAACGTTTGCCAGCACAATTTTTTTTGTTGAAACATAAAATTTGGAAACGGAGAATGTTCTATTCCATCAGCAATTGAAGAATCTCAAGAAAAGTATACCAACGAAGTTCATTACTTCAGAAATCAATAAGCATCTTTCTTTTTTAAATACTACCCATTCTAGAATATTTAATTTTGAAAAACAAAAACACCTTGAGTTTAATATTTGTTATTGATTTCAGCTGGGGCATATATTTTTACATTTACGATTTAGCAAATTTAGAAATGATAATAATATTCAAAGATTACGATATTGTTAGGAAGCTCTTTTGTGAAATACTAGAAACCTGTTGATCGATGGCGTCGCATACGGCAACCGTGGCACGTGGCATATATGGTTCGTGCCGAACATAATACACGAATCAACGACGACAGCTGCGTCTAACCGTATTGCTAAAATCTGGTATCTGCTAGGGCTAATTGTAGATCTGTATGCGTACCTACGTGAAAAGGTTCTACTTATTACTGCGACCCAAATACCTGATATTTCTCTAGATCAACAAGTACATACAGGATGAATTGAACAACCACAAATCTTATGTAGATGAGGTTTAATAAACAAATTTGTATGGACTTTAGTTTCAAACTGAATTTAAAAGCGATGCTTAACATAAATTCTATCTGCAGGGTGAAATTTTGTCATATAAATATGAATAACCTTTTAGAAGTTTCTATTTCTTATAATCAGGAAGTTCAAAAAAAAAAAAACTGCCACTAACTGAAAATTTATGATCAATAGTTTGAATCCTGTGATCACTTTTTGACACAACTTTGTATAGGAAATGACAAATTGCAGCTGGTTTGCCACTTAATAAGTCCTCCCATACAACGATGAAGCAGTTTGATAGTCCCTGGTTTATTTTTATGACGTAATTACGTCCTCAGAGAAATTTGTTGATGTCAGCATCGGCTGTTAAGTGGGTCAGTTGTCAGCTGTACTTTGCCGTGTTATAAACTAAAATGCGTCTTTAATAAGGCCCTTATGAAATATTATGTTTATTTACATTCTCAACTCATATAGCTGAGTGCGTTGTCATAAGGTTTGTTCGGGTTCTCACGAAAACAGTCCTTGTAACGTCAGGGCATGCGCATAACAAAAAAGGCGTTCGGATTTTTTTCAGAACAGTCGCGGATCCTGTAATCCGATGTTTTCTTTTTTCTTAGGACAGTCCAGAACTGTTCTAGAACTGCTCGAAACAGTACTTGCCTCGAAGTGCGAACGACTGAGAACTAGTTTTGGGACATTTTGAATGTAATACCGCTGGCTTGGTTATTTACAAGAGCTAATTTCTTAATTTAATATTGTATGGCGAAGTGAAAGCAAGAAACAACATTTTTAATTTCTTCCTCCAGCTCAGCATCTGTTGATGAAGAGACTATTGTTGGTATAATCTTAGCAGAAGTACACAAAAACTGAGGGCCACGTAGAGAATACAGTAAAAGTATACTGGGTGTTTTTTAACTTCATACAGAAAATGAAACCAATGAAAGTTTACGTTAAAAGTGATAGAACGAAGCAGTTTTTGTCTAACAATTAATTAATAAATATTAGAGATAATAAATGTTTTTGGCGAACGATGAAACAGTTTGATTTGATAGTCCCTGGCTTATTTTTATGACGTAATTACGTACTCGGAGAAATTTGCTGATGTCAGCATCGGCTGTTAAGTGGGTCAGTTGTCAGCTGTACTTTGTCGCGTTGAAAACATGGCCGAATTTTCCAATACTGTTCTTGTGGATATGATTTTAATTTACGGCGAATGGGTCAAAATGCGTTGGCTGCAAGACGTTTGTATGCACAGCGTTACGATGAATCAGATGCAGTGTGGACAGAAAAAAATAAAATATTGTTTTATTTTTTGACAAAATATTCTGGATCCTTTAAGTTTTAAAGTAATATTATAAAGTGAGGCATGAGGCACCTAACTGCCCATTTACAAAGTATTTGTTATAACCTCCCTCCTTTTTCGAGTAAGTGAGGTTTAAAAGTTAGCATTCTTCTAACATCAAACAAGGAGGATCTGACAAATGCATTGTCAGTACCCAATTAGGTGTTTTATACTCGAGTTTGAAATATTAGTTTGATAATTTAAAGAATTCAGAAGATGTTGCCCAAAAAATCAATATCACTTTTGGGACAAAAATATATAATAAAAAGGTGACTTTAGCTTTTGATGTTCTATTCACCTTGAAAATATCGGGAGACAATTTTGAACCACCCTTTTATACATATTAAGCATACTTTTGGTGAAAGTGGCTCTTATCTGCAAAGATGAAATACTTTAATTGCTGCAACGTCATCTGCAGAGCATGATGGATATTATTATACAAATAAGCGCCCTCCCAAATTACATGTTATTGAATGTTTTACCAGAATACATGAAATTTAGCACATTTACACATTACTTAATTTGCGTTCGACTTTTAAATTTGCAACTTACGTTTTATTTTTTCCTTAATGCACTGTCATGTGTGTGATAAACGAATTAAAGTATTTGTTTTTAAACTCTAATTACATTTTCGTCAATACTTTACCTAATGCGGGTAAGTACACTTACATGTTTTAAAATATAGGGTGACTGTTAATCAACCCGACGAAATGATACCACTAAAAGAAGCGATGTCTGAGAGTATGAGGAAAATGTTTAAAAAAATCTTTCTACTTTAGGTTTCGAACTCCAAAAGGACGACGCGCCTCTGGTTAAAAAACAGAAAAAAAGCACGTGTACGAAATAAATACCCTCACAAAGTTTTTTTATGGTTTTACGATGCGGCGGCATGTCATCGCGAACTTGACCTTTAAGTGGTATGTCACGTCAACTCCGTTTTTAAGTCAACGACCGATGCTGTGAAATACGAACGCAATACCAATTACGAATATTTACTTGATAAATGCATGCATATCACTAGAAGCAGATTAAAGAAACGTTTACTTCATAAACATTTTCTTAGTAACCAGAATTCGAAACATTTTAAACAGTAAATACCTTCGTAATCTGTTAATTATGATTATAATCTCGTTTTGTGCGTGAGGAATTATTGTTAACACAAATTTATTAAAAGTTTAACGAATAGTTTGAATCCTGAGCTTATCAGATTTACAACCAACCCCCAGAAATTTAAGCACCATCGTCTCCAACATTTCTAGCAAGCTCAAGTTTTACAAGCTTTATTGTAAACGAATATCATAAAAGTTTATGACACATGTACGCTGTGAATTTGGCGTTTTAATCTAAACATACCTATTTTTTTGGATAAATTTATAATTAATTAATTACAAACTGTAGGGGAGACCGGGGATGGTTTGGACACTTTTTCTATTTCATATTTTCTACTTTTTTCTGAATGTACTACCTTTCTGGTTTTAGGATTATGATTTCGAGCAAGTCTTTGAAATGCATTCCTGTTTATATATACTGTTCAAGAGCAATCGTTTTTCCAGAACGGGGTTGGAAATAAAGGTATTGCATTTGTCCAAACCATCCCCGCACCCGGGGATGCTTTAGACGTCAGTCGGGAATCATATGGATGAATGGTTAGGAACACTTGTTGAACTGGTAAAATGAAAAAGTACACAAAGTTGTAGGAATTTATTCTAGGCCGAACCCTGAAAGGTCAATGTTGAAATATAACATGTCTTTGAATGTTGGACGTTTATCCGTGATTGCTTTTGGCAGAATCGAAATCATTCTGCTGTTAGTTGAAAGCGGTTGGAAGGAAGCAGCCGCTTATAGAACTTTACTTCAAGTCCATCGTGAAACTTCCTTTCGACTCTACCCACGTAGTTCTTTGCAAACTTGCCTTTTTTCGACGGTTTTTTAACAATTAGGAAGCCATCTTCTATAGATTTAAGGCACTCGTCATCTCCATTGTCTTCTTCCCATTCAGAAGAAGAATGTGATGTGATGATTTCTCCCACGTCTTCATCAGAGGAGTCTTCTTCTTTTTCTACTTTCTCCCGTTCTTGTAATATTTTCTTCCTCACGACCTTCACTTTCTCTGTCCTTTTTATTTGCTCCCTTTCTTCCAATTTTTCTTTCTCTGGGGGTGTCTGTGGCTATCATGCTTTTTCGGCCGCTCCTAGATAACTTCCTTGGCCCAGCCTTAGGATACGGACTTATTTCTTCTGAAGAAACGAAAAAAAAAAAACTGGTTGCGTCGATGTGGAAGGTGTTGGTGTAGGAGACTGTCTTGGGAAAGATTGGACAAGCCGAGGATGAAATGGACAGCTTATCCAATGTATCCCCGAAGGACGCCATGATACATTTCTTGTTATAACATCAAAACGAAATGTTTGATTTGTTTGAAATAGGCATCAACATACGTCTCTGTGTTACTGATACATGCACAAAATACTCCAAGTATAAAATATCGAATTATCTTTTAAAGAAACCTTACCTTTAAAAGTTACATCCGAAAGTTGAAATATGAAATTTTTCACTACGTTTCACAATTTTGGATTGCAGGCTAGATGAATTTGTCTGCTTGTGAATTACATTGCTGCCAACATAGAAACCGATTGTGGCAGCAAAATTCATCTTGTCGTCCATTCTATTCCCGTGTCTCGGACGCTCTCGGACTTTAAGGGCTGTGGATGAAGCACTCTAATAAATAATCCACAAGAATTAACAAACTATTATTAACACATTTATTTGCTAATTTGTTACCCTTATTTCATACGCAACTCTAGTGAATTTTAGAAATCACTAATAATTACGTCGCGTAAAAGAAGAAACTCGGACTTCCGTTCCCAGCTATTAAACGTGTAATAAAACGAATTATTGTGTCAAGGTCAGTCGTATTGTGTCAAGCGAATAAAAAAACTTTTATGGTCCTATTATACTACTGCATTTATAAACCGTGGCGTCGTATTTCGTATTCAGTGCCCGGAGCTTGATTTTAGGGTAACTTTTAATTAATTATAAACTATTTAGAAGAATTTTTTTAACATTTTTCCATACTCTCGGACATCGCTTCTTTTAGTGGTTCCATTTTGTCGGGTTAATTAACATTCACCCTGTACATCGCCGTGTGTGTGCTGCGCCATCAAAGTTCAATTTTAATTAATTTTTTGTGTGTGTAAAGACAGCTGGTGACTTGTAACTTGTTCGGTTTGAATTCTTGATTATGTCAAGGACATGAGTATTGGCATGCGGGGTGTAGAAACCCTCATGTCGCAGGAATAAATAGCGGTATTACTAACGAAAACAATAAAGAGACAACAATTACAACTCTTCATTAAAAAGAAGCAGCGGCGCTCGTTATTCCACTTCTTTTAATAAATGCATTTGCACGTCGAATTTGCATCTTACTTTCTCCAGAAATTTCGCCAGACTTATTAATTGAAAAACATGCGTATGACTTGCAGACATTTAAAGAATTATTATCACGTTAAGGTGCAGCGTGGCAAGTGTGTTTATATGACGTATCGTGACGTCACTTCCATCTGCGCGATGTGTGCAGTTGGTAAGGTTATAATGCCCGGAAGTTATACACAATCTGCCAATTTATCTGAAGGTTTAAGACCCTGGTGCGTGCATGTGGAAGACTGGTCCCTTTGCAGGTGTGAGAACGTCATATTAAACCTATTTCACTCTGAGAATCTGTATGAATTTTTTTTTAACATCGCATTTAACTTTTTTTTACTAATACCTCCATCTTCTTTCATCAAGAAATCAAAACCAACTTGTTGAACTTTTAGTTGAACACTCGTTATAAGGGCATACAAACGCATGGCATTTATTTAAGGGCTACATGAAATCAAGACAACAACAATAAGAACACCATTAAGTTGGTGCAACCACCATCTCTGATATATTAATTTATGTAAGTCTTCAAGGTGCGTATTCACCAAAAACTAGCTCAGAGTTGGTTCAGAACTAACGAGTTTTCGACCTGTATACACACAACCTGAATTACTTCAGAACGAACGCCCCAGACTGATTCGTGGTTCTTCAGTCCGCACTGGAAATGAGTTTCGAGCTGGCTTGCAACTTGTCTGAACTTCGAACCCTTTCATATTACCGCTAATTCACGGATTGGATTCGGTTTGCTAAGAACTCAGAACCGGCGAACATGAGAAGCGTCCTCATCAAGTTCAGATCTTCAGCGGAGCTAGTAGCTCTGAGCGACTCTGAACTTGTCCAGAGTTTTGGTGAATACGCGGCTTCAGTATCTTTATTCTTCTTTTTGACAGGTTGAATTTGGATCGAATAAATACCAACTTAAAAAGTGTAGGGACTGAATTTTATACTAAAAGATGACGTTCCTTAAGCGTCGTACGTCTTGATGCAAAACCCCAACGTCGTTTTGGCATAAACGTCTGGGTTGGTTTACCACTGAACGTTATTTAAATTTTTCAGATCAACATTTGCTAAATATTTCGAAGACATTCCATTGATTCATTTAAGGGAAACATGGTGGCAACACTAGACGAGATTCTTCCAAGGCGTTGGATTGGAACAAATGGACCTCTATCACCTGGTCGGCATGATTACCCAACATTAACCCCTTAGACTTTTCTAAGGGGAAACCTAAAGCCTAATGTTTTTAAACATAATTACAACAATGTGGAAGAACTATGAAACGCTGTACTTGATGCTTTAACTCATATTCCACATCGAACAATGCAGTGGAGTTTGGCAAAAGGTATTAGGAAACGTATATGGTTATGTATTGCGGAAAATGGAAATTTCTTCGAACATATGCTCTGATTTTCTTTCTGTACCTTCTCTTCGACGTCTCAAAATGTGCCTTTTTTAAATCAAATTGTCATCCATAGACCTCGGACATTTCGGAGCGTTGCCGAAATTCTTTACACCCTATTGTCTGAGTTTAATGGTTTACATCCTAACTTAACTTCACCCAAGAAAAAGAAAATGAAGCCACAAACTTACATATCCTTAATTTCTATACGGCATCTTTTGATTATTTTTAGGTTGGCACATTTGAAAATGGCTATTAGGCGAAACCGGTCGTAAAAGGGTTTCCAATAAGGTCGGGTCGATGTTGAAATAGAATAAAACAAGCTGTGTGTGAGGTATTAACGACATTCTTTTTTTATTTGAAAGGCCCATGTATGCCATTAGGTATGGAATATGGCATCGTTCAAATGTCCGCCGCGGCTTCGCACGATGGCACGGATCCTGGAGGACCAATTTTCAATGACTCTGCTGCATAGATCCGACTGAATTTGAGCGATGGCCTGGGTTATGTTGACTTTGAGGTCATCGGTCGATTACGGCCTATTGGCATAGACCTGCGGCTTCAGAAAACCCCACAAGAGAAAGTCTAGCGGGGTCAAATGGCACTTACGTCACCTCCACGAGAGATAACCATACCCTCAAATCGTCCATCGTGGCGTTCGCTGTGTGGCACGTAGCGCCGTCCTGCTGGAACCACATGTCGACCACCTCCATATCATTCAATTCGGGCCAAAAGAAATTGGTTATCATCGATCTGTAGAGCTCGCCGTTGACCGCAGTGGCCTCACCAACGTCATTTTCAAAGAAGTGCTGACCAATGACGTCGCCGGCCCAAAATCCGCACCTTTTGTGGATGCTTTGCCACCTGGTGAATCTCGTATAGGTTGGTGTCGACCCATATACGGCAATTTTGCTTGTTAACATAGCCATTCATCCAAAAATGCGCCGGTAAAGATGATTTTTCGGCCAAAATTGGGGTCGTCTTCCAAGCGCTCCGAAGTCCATTCAGCGAACAAACGGCGTTGTCTGTGGTCATTAACTTTGAGTTTTTGGGTCAGTTGGATCTTATACGGGTGCAGGCCCAAGTCCGGACGCAAAATTCGCCAAGGTGAAGTCTGCAAGAGGCCGAGTTCTTGTGCACGACGAGGAATTGACTGCCTCGGGTTCTGGTGCACACTTTCACGATGTTCTCGGCAGATCTGGCGTTCCTTTGACGTACGGGCGTTCGCTGATTGTTTACCGAACCGGTCGTCTCGAATTTGGCCACCAAACGTTGGAGAGTTGACTTTGAAGGGCCATCGCACAACGTTTGCACAAATGAACACTCATTTTGATAACAAAGTTTTATCATTTAGACGTGCTGCTCAATCGCGTAACTTGCCTTGGTGATTTGGCATCAGTGATTGAATAATAAACAACAGATTTGACAGACGCCGCCAAAACAACATGGCCGCCAAAGCCTGTCAACATCGACCAGATCCTATTGGAAAACCCTTTATATTTTGGACGTGCTGCTCAATCGCGTAACTTGCCATGGTGATTTGGCATCAGTAATTGAATAATAAACAACAGATTTGACAGACGCCGCCAAAAAAACATGGCCGCCAAAGCCTGTCAACATCGACCCGACCCTATTGGAAAATCCTTTATCTTTTTCTAGCTGACTTAGCCTTGTTACTTTATGCTATCTATCTAAACAACAAAAATGAAGTTGGCTCTGGGAAAAAAGCGAATCGCTCCAGAAATAAAATACGTTCAGTTCGATTTTCGAAAGTCTCAATATTTCTCCCGTTGTGCACAAACCGTCCGAGATATTTCAAATTTCTGAACCGATTTCAATTTAATCGATTCTCTATCTCTTATAATAAGCGAGATCCCCATGCTGGCTCTCGAATTTCGCTCACCCTGTATATATTTTTATTTTATTTCTATATGAAAATCTTGATTTTTCAAATCCTGCTTTACAGGCAGAGAGGTTTGGATTTATTTGAGAACGTCAAACATAAAAAAGGTAATAAGCTGAAAAATGACTAAAGTATCTGGTCAAAACAGAAATTCGTTTTGTTTATTATTAAATAACAGACGAGTGAAGACGTCGTTATTACTACTTTGAAATATAGACTTTTATATCACAAAATTGGGAACAAGGAAATAAATAAGTGGTTTTATTAATGGCATGGGGTCGATAACTTACTCGGAATATTTTCAACTTCTTTATTCTTTTCGCTTCGTTCTTCATTGAACTGATTGAAATTGTAGTATTTTGAATTTGGATTGTGTATAAAAACGTTCTAGTAAATTCGGATTGTGAGTCAGAGCATACGTCCTCAGATTTGATTTGTTTTGCTTATCCGGAGGTAAAATACTCAGCTACTTTCTAAACAGAGAGGTTTATTATTTTAAAACATCAAATATAAAGTTTTCCTTAATTAAAAAAAATGCTTTATTTCTTAAATAAAGAATACCTGACGATTCGAAGCAAGTGTTATGCTGAGCTAAAATTTTGTTTAAACTAATAATTTAATTGAAAATAAACCGAAGCAGGATGCAAAAATAGCGAAGTAAACAGTGAGTTATCCGTACATCCTGCACTTCGTACGTACGTTCTTGACATTTTGGTTTGTGCAAGATTTTTCTCGCGTTACATAACGGACGTGAGTTATTACCGCATGGCGAAGAGTGCTTCGCTTTCGGAAAAATATTTGAACGTAGTGGAAAAGATTAATTGATTGGTCTTTTTTTACCGGCGGTAGATATAAGAAAATTATTAGTTAGTTACGCGTTCATTTTTGACGAAACCAGTCGGTGTTTACAGAGATGGCACGGATGATTTATAATGATAGTAAATGTCATAGTTATTACGTAGCCGTTTGAAACACGTTTAGCGTTTTTCAATCCATTTATGCAGTGGTAATTGATTAGTTACCGGCGCGAATTCGTTTCAACTTTCCCAAATTTGAGAAAACTGTTCCGAAGAATTCGTTTAGAATGTTACAGTTGTAATTAAAGCGGCGACGCATCCTGATCCCATCCCAGTTTCGAATTAATGATGTCTGACACCTACTTTACTTTCTACTATACTAAACTTGTGTGCAGAAACCACTGTGGGAAGGAATAAAATTTGAATTTCATAATTACATTCTAGCTGTTGTAGTAGGTGAAGAGACATTATTAATATAACTTCCTTGTTTCGAATTCCAATTCATTTAGTCAAAACTTATTTATATATCCATAAATCATTATTTACTTCAAATATCTTATACAATAACGTGTTTTTACTTTAATTATAATGCTGTAATTGAAGATGATTTTTAAGGGCTTACACATACACATGTACACCATGCTCGCATTGTAATAGACTTTCACTTCCTTTGTTCCTCAGTGCTTCATGTACTTTCTATGAAATAAAATTATATGCACACAGCCATAACAATTACGTATACGTATTGCGTTAAGTAATACACATTCCTGCAAAGCGAACTAACTCCTTTACATAAAGAATTTTTAATTCAGCTGAAGACCTAGATTCTTAATTTGGGTTTTGTTTTTCTTTTCGTAATCTTGCTACGATTTTTTATATTTGAAAAGAAATTTAAGGTGAAACAGTACGATGATACTCATCGATAGCTGCTAAATATGGCGGCAGGTGCTCTACTGCTTCAACACCTGTCACCGAGGCGACCGATGGCGCTCCTCGACACGCGTTTCAAAATCGCCGACTATGCCATGCGATCTCTTGCAACTCGCAGTCATTTATGTTTTAATTCGAAATTTTTATGCTTCGCGAGCATCTGTATAAAGTACACAATAGTATAACTACTGGATGGCCTTGTGAGCGTATCACATTTATTATACTATTTTGCCAACTTCTGCGAAATATCTTCTATTAAGTGGATTTCCAATTTCTGCTGAATTCAAATTATGAACCATTAAATTTTTGACAGTCTTAAATAACACATAACTTGATTATTTGATTATTTCATGTAACATCTAATCCGAAATGCAATTTTCTTTCTAATTTGTTTGGATAGCTTTATTTCCGTTTTTAAATGTTTTTGAGGTATTTCAATTTTTCTTTTACCAAATAAATAAATAAACTAGGCATCGAGAATTATTTCAATTTTATTTTGGCCAATGTTCTACATTTTCGATGGTATTCTGCAGGTATCTCTGTTAATAATGGAAATAGAAAAAAAAAACGAGCACGCAATACTGGATCAATTTTTCATGCAAATTTGAATGTTTAAATAAAAAATTTGCTATTCCCTACTGTTAACCGATGGCGATTTATTTTTAATCTAGTGTTGTCATTGGTCGATTGACATTAATTTTTATGACTTGATCGATTGTCATTTATTTAACTTCATCGGTCGTTTTTCTGTTTTTCCGGACATTTCGCATTTTTTTTAATCATCGAATGGCTTTCTTTGTTTTATTGGTGAATTTACTTTTGTTTTTGTTTTATTGGTCGACTGTCGTTCCTGTTTTTCATTTTTTCTATTTCTCAATGTCACGAACGCACTTTTTAATCTTTCCTTTCTCTTGTAAATTAAAAACGTTTGCTTTACTATTTAATAATCTTTTTGTTTATTAAACAATTTACATTTATTTAATTATTCTTCAATGTTTGCGTAACTCCCTCGTAGTTAATTTGAAACCCCTCTTTTTTGTATTAATCGATCTTGATTTGTTTCAATTCATTAGTCGATTTTCTTTTGTTTTTCTCAGCATACTCTGTTAGTATGTCCTCCATTTGTGTATTTTCTTTTTTATTTTTTTGCACTAGTCTCTTGTTTTTGTTCATTCATTAGTGAACTCCATTAACCGATTGTCGTTTATTTTATTTTTTGTTAATCAGTTGTCATTTATTTTTATTTTTTGTTAATCAGTTGTCATTTACTTTCCTTCATCAATCAAGTGACAATTGACCAATTGACATTAAATTATTTTATTTATTAATTTACTTTATTTGATGTTTTTCTGAGCATTTCTCATTTTTTTAATTAAATAGCCTTTCTTGCTTTATTAGTGGATTTTCTTTAGATTTTTTTTTATTCACTGATCGATTGTCACTTGTTTTTTTATTTTACTTACTTTTCCTCAATGTCAGTCAATCTTCTTCATTTCCTTTGTCTTGCAAATTAAAAGTTCCAGTTTTACTCTTTAATAATAACTGTTTTTCGTTTTAGTTGCTATTTCTCAATGTCAGTCACGAACGCACTTTTCAATCTTTCCTTTCTCTTATAAATTAAAAACGTTTGCTTTAGTATTTAATAATCTTTTTGTTTATTAAACAATTGTCATTTATTTAGTAATTTTTCAATGTTTGCGTAATTATTTTTTAACTCTCCCTCGTAGTTAACTTGAAACCCCTCGTTTTTTTTTGTATTAATCGATCTTGATTTGTTTCAATTCATTAGTCGATTTTCTTTTGTTTTTCTCAGCATACTCTGTTAGTTATTAATTGTCCTCCATTTGTGTATTTTCTTTTTTGTTTTTCTGCACTAGTTGAGTCTCTTTTGTTTTTGTTCATTTATTAGTGAACTTCATTAACCGATTGTCGTTTATTTTTTTTTGTTAATCATTGCCATTTATTCTCTTTCATTAATCAAGTGACAATTGACCAATTATTTTATTTTATTTATTAATTTACTTTATTTGATGTTTTTCTGAGCATTTCTAATTTTTTAAATTAAATAGCCTTTCGTCCTTTGTTAGTGGATTTTCTTTTGATTTTTTTTATTCACTGATCGATTGTCATTTGTTTCTTATTTTACTTACTTTTTCTTAATGTCAGTCTATGTCAGTCAATCTTCTTCATTTCCTTTCTCTTACAAATTAAAAGTTCTTGTTTTACTCTCTTTAATAATAACTTGTTTCTTTATAAGTCGATTGTCATTTGTTTAATTACCTTTCAATATTTGCGTATTTATTTTTTAACTTCCCCTCGTAGTCAATTGAAAGCCCCCCATTTTTTTTGTATTCATCGATCATCGTTTGTTTTTTATTCATTGATCGATTTACATTTGTTTTTCTCGGCACGCTCTTCATCATTAATCGATTGTTTTTCTGTCCTAATCGATTTTCCCTTGTTTTTATTCATTTCGTTAATTTTTTTCTCATTAAAAATTGCGATTTGTTTTTATTCATTAACCGATTGTTGTCTTTTACTTTAAACTTTTCTTTATTATCGATTGTCATCTATTTAATTATTTTTCATTATTGATTATTGTTTTTTAATCGATTGTTATTTATACCTGCCCATAGCATGATGGTTTGTTCCTTTCAGAGAGGTGGATTTTTTTTAAATCCCCCTCGCAGTGCTGCCAACCAATTTCCGCTACATCTTCTTCCAATCTAATTGCTGCTATTCCAATTTCAATCGAACGGAGCTGTAGCGGACGAGTTGGCAACACTGCCCCTAATTGAAAGATAATTTTATAAGGCATCTAACGATAACATAAAAATAATACCGTTCCATTTAAAAAACAAAAGTTATTACTTTTCAATTGTTATCGAAGTGGAAATAGTTTTACTAGATCCCTGTAGATGAAAGTTACAATTGAATTTTCCGAAAACCATAAATAACGACTAATCTTAGAAACCATAGGACATAGGACTTAGGTGCAGGAAACCCTTTTCAAACTTAGCCCAAAATGACCTGATATACTCAAATTTGTTATAAAATATAGGGTGTTCTGATCAAAAAAAAAAAACAAATAGAGCTTGAAAGGATGATACTATTGTATAAAACATTTTTCCATATATTCAATAGGAACAGCGTTATTGAAGAAACCCGGTTAAAAACTACACCCTGTTACAATGCTAAACTGAATCACCCGGTAGAGATTATAAGAAAAGAAATGAGATAATTTTAATAATGTATCTACGAGAGGAAGTTAAAAAAATAATGAACGTTGAGGGAAATGATTGGTTCTCCTCCTGCTCGTTGCTTCTTTTCTATTCAAATCGTTGCTCTCTGTGTCGTTAATTGAAATAAATACAGCAGGTTGCAAAAAAGGAACCGTAGGATGTCGATTTATTACGAAGGAGCAGTGTTGCCAACTCGTTCGCTACCCTCCGTTCGACTAAAATTGGAATAGCGGTAAATGATAATCTACGGCAGAGCGCCAACGTCAATCCAGCTTAGATTGGAGGGAAATGTAGCGAAAATTCTACAATCTAGTTGGCAACACTGCGAGGAGGATTTAAAAAAAATCCACCTCTCTCAAAGGAACAAACGATCATGCTATGGGCAGATATAAATAACAATCGATTAAAAAACAATAATCAATAATGAAAAATAATTAAATAGATGACAATCGACTTAGGATTTAGGTGAAGAAACCACTATCAAATTTAGTGTTCTGTTTAGAAAAATGAAGTTACACATAATACAGCCAAATTGAGACATCTTGTATATTTCAAAACAATTTTAAATTATGTAGAGCTTAAAAGGATAAAACATTTTCCCATACATTCAATAGGAAGAGCGTTATTGACGAAACCCGGTTAAATACTACACCCTGTACATATGTTCTTATGAACTTTTTGGTTGTAAATTACTCGGAGAATAAGCCCTTAAAGTTTTTCGTACATATTAAGAATCACCCTGTATATCAACAGTGAAATAGACAGTAGATAAAAGGAACAATTTTATTTAAAAAATCAAAAAAATTAATCAAGCAGATTGTAAAACTGATTGAATATGATGCAATAGATTTTAGGGTATTAACTTCGTCTAGTGAAAAGAGTTCGTCGATAGCATAAACAATGAAGTTATTAATTGGGGCGTTGGTTTTATCGATCAGGCTCGGTCGGTTTTGATAAAAGGCATCCACCGATATTCTAAACAAATCTGTGCAATAAATTGTAAATGTCTGTGGGAAAAGCCAACCTGGTGGCAATAAAACGCTCGTTATAAAAGAATAAACAATTTCGAAATGGCGCAAAATAAAAGCAGCGTAATTAATTCCCATTCGAAAGTGGAACATTTTATTTAGTGGCTTTTTAATGTGATCATGGCGGTCCTCATTTTTAATTGTATATGTATATTTCGGATGGGTTATTATTATGAAATGTCATTGTTGGATGTAGGAAACGTGCTATGTGAACGCGGATTCCTAGAGAATTAATATAATTGTAGTATTGTTTACGAAAAAAATAACTTCAAATTTAATGCATATGGATGAACGTGAAAGTTTACATTAAAAAAAAATACCTCTATGTTGGGTAAGATTTCTTTTATCTTCACATCTGGAATCCTTACTCGTTATTATGAATTATTCAGATCGTTCTACTTCAATGAAATTGTTACAAAAATTATATAATAAAAATATATTGTACAGTAAAAAAATACAACGTTATTTAGTGACGAGCTAAGCGCTGGTATATTTTTGAAAGTTGCATTTACCTTAATTAATTATAAAAATAAAAAAACAAGCTAAAACAAGGCATTTTATTTTAACACAGTTCATTGAAAATTGTATCAATTTAGTTGCTAAAATGTTTGTAATTAAAATTTTGAACAACCCATGATTTTCTCAAATTTTTTAGTCGCCCTATTATTTTGTTATTGCTGTACCTAATTTTAAGATAGTTTACCTTTCTTTCCAAATTTCAATATTCTAGGAAATAAAAAATTATTCATTTTGCCTTGATAAACTTTCTTAAACTCTTAATTAAACTCAACAAAATAAAATCGGTAAGAGTCGACGTCGTAGATTATGAAAAAATGTAAAAAAAAACAGTTCTATGACTCTTTTCGAGGTTAAAGCTGCATTTACATTAAATTTCGTGCCAGCATGAATTCGTAGCACGAAAGTTTGACGTGTGCTTTCGCATGATACCATACAAAGCACACGTCAAACTTTCGTGATAGGAGAAATGACGTCATGGCGCTCGGATCCACTGAACAAGAAACCTAACTTTGGACTCTTATAATTCGATTTTACATCGATTTGCTGCTTTAACTTTCTTTTCCTTAAAAAATTGTAAACTCCTCCATTGGCTAATGTAAATGATGTCATACGAAAGCACGCGTCAAACTTTCGTGCTACGAATTCATGCTGGCACGAAATTTAATGTAATCGTGGCTTAAACCAGAAACTATGCGCTTGTAACATAACCTCTTCGTATTGACGGGCGCCCCACGGTATCCTAAAATAACACACATTAAGTGTCAAAGTGAAAATTTGCTGATAGGAGAAATGACGTCACGGCGCTCGGGTCGACTGAACAAGAAACGCAACTTTGAACTCGTATAATTCGATTTTACATCAAATTGCTGCTTTAACGTTCTTTTCCTTAAAAAAAATGTAAACTTCTCCATTGTTACGCTGTATAACATTTTTTTTTAATTTATGAAATTATACTGGTTTAATCGCGATATCGAATTTTCATCCCAAACCCGTATTTTGAAATTACGCGCTGCTAATGCAAGAACAATTGAGTCGTCAAGCTATTCTTCTGCTGATAAGGTCCCGATTAAGGCTGAAATAGTTACATATACTTTTTTTCAATTAAGATAATTTTAAACTTACTAGCCGTGAAGTTTGCGCAGGGAATGAATGTTCACATTGCCCTACAGGTAAATCCGGTCCTGCTTGCTACTTTATTTTTGATTTTTTTTTTGTTTTTTGATTTTTAATATCCACTTGTGTGTTAGGAACGTAATCTTTATTTCTTATATTTTTTTCATTCCTATTTGTTTAATTTTTTTGTTTTAATTTATTTTGTTCCGCTGGAACATGCATGTATTTGTATTTGAAATTTGTAACAAGCGATCAATATGAAAATGAATTAGGGTAGGCGTTGAAATTTAAATGCATGTCTTGGATAACGTCATATTAATACTAATTGTCATACAATTGTGTTATAAATAACACGCCGGAAATGTTTCATGTTACTCACGCAGTTATTCATAGAGTTCAAAAGTATCTTGATGCAGCAGGTAGTGGTCATTTTACGCATCTACCTTAATTTTTTTAAAATAAAACGATTTTCTTGCTTTGTAGAAACGTCAAAGTGACTGAACGAACGTTCGATGAACTAAATGCACACATGCGTGTTTAGTTGCATTGCTAACTCTAATTCATTTTTCATTTGATCACTTCTTATATTGTTGCTGGTGTTGAATTGATTGAATCTGATGTATAAAAATAATGGTGTAGAAATAAATTTTAATGACGTTAGGAGCATAATCTTTTCTTTATTTCTTTTGATTTTTCTTTCCTACTCACTCACTTATTTTTTTTTTTTTTTTAATCTTCTAATATGTACTTTTATTTTGTTACATATTTATGCGTGTATTTGTTTTGTGTAGTGCGTACACGTTCTGTTGCTTGTGATGGATTGATTGGAATTTGATTTAAAAATGTGTAATCTAAAAATAAAATATTTTAAAGAAAGTCTTCGTTTAAGTAAATCCGGAAATAGATCGCCTCCGTTGATTGCATTTTTATTCAATTTATATCTACCCTTTAACATCTAAAGCGATTCCTTTGTTTAATCAATATCGTCGTCGTAATAACAATATTTTCTAAACTCGATTCTCGAATCTGTCTGGTTAAAGTTGTAAGATATTGTGGGAAAATTTCGGCGACGGAAGACAGGGTAGTCCCATGCCCCCGAAATTGTTTTATGCATCGAGTACCTTGCGGTGATCTTCCCTCTTAGCGCTCGAATTTAGTATTCGTGAATAAATAACGTGTTCCTTCGGGTGGATTTTTGCAGTTGTCAGGTAACTACACAGTACCTACGACCATATGCCGGCTCTGCGGTTTTTCGAATATGGGTAAACTAAGAAAACTGTTTACATCTTTGAAAATAGGGTCAAGACGGCAGATGTTTTTTCACATTGTGAATGTGGGCCTTCCACACTTAGATTACTTTCAAGATCAATACGAACACATGGACGTGCGAAGCTGTTTTCATCCAAATTAATTATTATTTTTTTTTGAATGTTTTCAAATGTGTTGCGTAGGTAATTTAGATGAGCGAAAACTTATTTATGGTAATGGTTTACATCTAACCATCATCCAAGGGCAGCTGTCGGCGAGCGCTCCACACTTCAGTAAGACGGAACAATGGTTGTCTCCATGGACTGTGCCCGTCGCGCCTTGTAGTCTTATTATTATTATATATTTTTTTTTTCTAAAAGAACAATTTTGCGTGGGCCAGCCAACTTAAGATCCAGTCTAATTTGATCTTAAATTGGACACGAAACGCGATAGGAAAAATGCACGCGAATTTTCATTACGTAACAGCAAATTAAATATCATTTCCTGCACATAACTGTAAATAATGCGCATGGGATTCATATACATTGTTTTCTTGGCGTTACTATCTAATCGACATCGAAATACGTCAGAATTTCATACCACGAATAATTTATTTTAACTCACAAGACGCTATGTGCAATTTAATGAGCGACGAGGGCAAAGGTAAAGAAAAAAACTCTTTGGGAAACCCATACACCTTTATAAAATTTGTCGTTAAATTTGATTACATTTTTCCCACCTAATTTTCCCTCATAAAAACATTAAACACAATTTATTAGAGCAGTGTCAGCTTTCAAAGTAGTTCCCGTTACATGTCCTCCACCGTATTGTTTTAAAATTCGAAGAAAAAAAAATTATTTTGGTCCCATGTACAGCCACTCGTGACACCGCCTGAATCCCTTCAACATTGTTTCTAAAGCAGCACCTTTTGAAGTGAACCAAAGACATGGCAATCGCTTGGGGCAATAAAAAGGATATATGTGGTAGTAACTTGAACTTCAAATCTTGAACATACAGTATATAGGCGCGTTTGTGCTGCAGAAGAATGCCTGTACAGAGATCCGCGGCTTTTGCTTCTAACAGCAGCTTTGAGATGGTTCTTTAGGAGTTCTGAATTTGTGACGTTAGCAACAGTAACCTCATTAGGTATTATCCCCTCGAATCCCCAAAAACGTCCACATAGCTTTTCCTGCCGAGGGTTGTGTGCGAAATTTGTTGGGTTTTGGCGAAGTGATGTGATGCCATTCTTTACTTGCTCTCTAAGTTTCAGGACGACGATAACGTACTCAGGACACATTAAACAAAGTTCATTAGAGCAATGTCAATTTTCGAAGTGATCCCCAATACGTTCTGTGCATATCCTCCACTGTATTGTTTTAAAACCCGAAGGAAAAACTTATTTTGGTCCCATGCCCAGTCACTCGTGGCATCGCCTGAATCACTTCAACATTGTTTTTAAGCTAGCACCTCTTGAAGTGGACCAAAGACAAAGAATGCCAGTACAGAGACCCGCGCCTCTTGCTTCTGATGGCAGGCTTCAAACCGTTCTTTAGGAGTTCTGAATTTGTGACATTAGCAACTTCAAAATTACTCCCCTTGAGTCCCAAAAAAAGCATCCACGTAGCCTTTCCTGCCGGGAATTGTGTGCTAAATTTGTTGGGTTTTGGCAAAGTTATGTTAATGCCATTCTTTGCTTGTTCTCTAGGATTCAGAACGACGATAACGTACTCAAGGCACATCCACATCGTTGCCAGAAAGGCAAGCATCAACACGTCGTTTCCATTCTGGAGTCAATTGCTTTGGTTAACACTTTTTGGAACTGAAGGATGTGACGTTGGAATAGAACTATGGCTCACATGCAAAACATTAAGGCTAAGGCTTCAATTGCTGTAATCGATTTAGCCCTCACAATACGATTTGCTTGACCAGCCCTCTCCTTAATCATTTTTTCTTCAAAGTGTTTTTATGTTCTAAAGTTGATAATGCTTCGCAAATGCTTGACAATTAAGTCTACTGGTTTTTATTTGAAATGTAAACGATCCGTGTCTCTACAAAATACTTAGTCAAAGTAAAAATAATTAATAGTCTTGAAAGGTACAAATGCTGTCCTCGGTTTCATCAAGTTAAAAGACACATGCCGAACACGTGCCGTAGATGAGGGGTGGACACAAACACAGGTTACAGCAGCTGCCATCCGGATCAAACTAGGTAATATGCTAAATATAGTATTTCCCCCGAAGGAAATCTACTTCCGGACGAATCTTGTCCCTCAAGTGTGCTGAATCAACAGGCGGGGCGGAAATCCGAATAATCTAGGTGGTTGGTTCATTTATTGTTCCACTGCGGATGTTAGATTAAAATACTACCTTACCTTGTTATTCATCGGAATATTTCTTTTATGCTTCGGACTCGTTCGTCTTCAAGGGTTAACATACCACACACGCAACTATAAAAAATTAAACAGGAAGTGTAACACCTTTTCACGTTTTTTTTTGCTGCAGATTCATTTAACTGCGTAGTTTAAAAAAATCACTATAACATATGTGATTTTAATGATGGTAACCAACCCCCATCTGACGAGCTTCAAGACAGGAGCAGGGATTTTTCTCTTTGTGAGCCAAAATTTCACATATGTTGTCTAATTTGGTCCAGTAACCACCTGGCACACGCCGAACACGTGGTTACCGGTATCCTAATGCTTAAGGATGACTGGTAATAAAACAAGAAAAAACAGCCATTGCACTTTTCTGCTTGACTACTAAATCTGTCTGTTCGTAAATAATTAATTGCGTGCGGTGCACGCGCTTGACGAAAGCTAAAATTTTAACCCCCGGATCATATATCACATTTTTTTTTAAACACGAAACCGTCTTTACCTATACATAAATTATAACTTTTACGTTCCATCGTGCGTGATGAAGCTTTATGATTTATTTCAAAAAATCGAAAGCAGAAAATTTTAACGATTCTTCAAGGCTTCATGTTAGGTCCTTTTTTGTATTTTAATAATCATTTCATTTATGAGGTTTTTTTTTTGTGACGGTAAGGAAACATGAAGTGCGTTGTGCAAAAATATTTGTTCTGTTAAAAAGAAGCTGCAATTGCCAACCGCCTTTTATAATACGAGGGGTCAAGCTGTAGGAGGACGCTGAACAGAATTCCTTTCGTGTTCAAATTTCTTATACCATCGGTGAATTGTAGCCAAGGAAGGTGCTTGTTCACTAAAAGCCGTATCTAAACTGTTTTTGCACTTTAACCGCTTAAACCTTTTTTAAAATCATAATAAATCAGGATTGGAAAATGTTCTCTGCTTAATTCCATTTCTTTACTTGTAATATCACTTTAAAAAATTAGTAACTTGCGTTCTAACGAACGTAACTTCAACAAGTAAACTTCAAATGACAGATAAAGAGTTGCTCTAAATAACACTGTATGTCTTGTTTTTCGCGACCTACTAGATTTTTTATTCTCAATAAATTCTGCTTTACCCTCGTAGAAACGTAATAGAATGTAGTTTTATTTTGCAGTTGAATATTTTTAGTTAAAAACAGTTTTTTAGTATCTTGAGTTTTCTTTTGAGAAAAGTTCTTTCTAAGAACATTTTTTCAAAGTTTTGACCTCAGTTGTATCGCTTTTTAAGCTTTAATTATTTTTTTATTAAATATTATCTTTTTTTATTTCAGTTTAAAAAAAAATACATTGCTTTTCCTAACCATTAACCATTAAAATAATTTATTGTACAGTTTTCATCGGATGAATATCTATCTTAATTATAATTATAAAATTTTCATATCCCATCCGATGCTAATATGAATTCATATGGTTCTGAATTTTTCTGAACCAAAAGACGGGAAGTGAAGCTGTATTTAGAGGAATTCGATCTTATCCGCGGCTGTGATTAATTAGCGGTGTTGCAACGTAATAACTTAGTTGCAATATAAATAAACCAAGTCGTCTGGGATAAGTGTGATTATTATTATTCATTACGCACCCGAAATAACGAGCCGGTTGAAGGTAATTTTCACATTAAGTTCGTTATAATTAATTGGAATAATGAGTTTATTTTTACTCTTAATTACAGTGACATAATAAGTTTTCTAAACTTAGGGTTGAAATTAACTTTATTTACCTCTGCAGAATTATTAAAGAAAAAAACGCGTCAACTTCAAGTAATTAATCATACAATTGGGCAAACACTGATGATTTTGAGTTAATACAAAACAGGAAAGCAGGTAGTAGTGGTTGATATGATGATTTATGCGACGTTCGTTGTTATACAGGGTACTATTAAACTGAAGTCATTAATTAAATAGTACTCAAGAAAGAAGTAAAATCTATTATGTATATAACCAAGGGAGTAAAGTCAGTAACCTGGATAAAAATTATCTTTCTTTTTTATAAGAAGTATTTAAGGGGCACAAAATACGATCTAAATGCCCCAACTGACGTTTAGTGTATATCACTATTTGAAAAATACTCTCATGATTACTCGTCATTTCGTTAGAAATTGAAGTGATTTGTAGATTTTTGAACGTTAAATATTGGCGCATATGTAAAGGATCAATTTACGTAACGTATTTCGGTTGCAACATAAAAGGACAGGTATCTCCCTTTAGAATGGGTACGGGGATATCCTTTGTCCTTCCCTCTGTGAGTGACAAGTAACCGGTCACATTCATGGGTCGCACACAAGAGAATTGTTTCTTCTTCTTCTCCTTTAGCAAGCAAATCATAATTTCTTCCTCTTAACTCATAATAAAAAAAAAATAATTATTTGATTTTTATCGTGAACTAACAACGTTTCAATCGACGTCCCGGCGCATAGCGTGCGACGGAAACATTTGAACAAACCCTGTTATTTCAGGATAGAATATTTGGGATACAAATCGCAGATTTTATCGTCGCAATGTTTTACTTTTGTCATTTCTTATTATTGATAATTTATTTCCGAAGCCGAAATTCATGTCAGACCCCATCTGTTTCTTTTGAATCTATTTGTCGGTAAAGTACCGAACTATATAAACACGTCATCCACATAAATGATTCGTGGACATTAAATCGTTATTCCATTCGATTATGTGTCTACATGCGATACCGAATAATGCTGAAAACAAACGATGGCTGTTAATTAAATAAATTACGTTCAACGACTGCTACGTTTATTAATTTCACCCGAAGGTGTTTAGGATATAAAGACAAAATCTCTTACGTACTTACGTCATATGTATATGTAAGTGAGGAGCTTAAAAATCAAAACACAGTTTTTGACAAGTAATTTCGTCAGAAAATGCTGTAATCTATTTATTTAATTTTAAGAGTTCTTGTAATTATAAGTAGAATATGACATTGAACTTAAATATACACGGTGATACATCCAATCTCTCAAGTTTGGTCGAAAACTGCGTTTTGATTTGGAGCTCCTCAAGTACAGGGTGACTGTTAAATAACCCGACAAAATGAAACCAATACAAGAAGCGATGCCTTTTTCGAGATATAATTAATCAAAAATTAGCCCCAAAACGACGATACGCCCCTAGTTAAAAAATAGAGGAATAGATGAACTAAAGTTTTTTATAGTTTTATGACACGGCGACGCGGCGTGGTATCATGAACTTGACCTTTAAGCGGAATTTCCCTCAACTTCATTTTTAGGTCAACGACCGATGCCGTGAAATACAAATGCAAATCATCTGAAGTAGATTATTCCACATAAAGGATCTCAATGGGCCCTGCTTTGACAGGTAAACAAATAAACCACTAAAACGAAAAACAATTCAAATCGTTGTGTTAAGAAATTCAAGACGCACTCCCTATCCAATTTCTATCGTACTTATTTGCATTATTTCGTCAACTGATTATAGTTGTGTACAGACTTGAGCAAGAACGGGAATTTCCTCGTCGCGTATTTGTAAAAATTCCGCATGAAAAGAGCTCGAAGTTGAACCAGTTGTTCAAAGTCGGCAGTAAAGAAATATGGATCAAATATTACGCCCTCACTGAGCACCGGCAGCATTTGGATAGAGCTCTGAGATCCTGCATGCTGTCTTGTACACACTTTATCAGGTCTATTATGCAAGGTGAAGTGTCACAAACCCCCTCTGAGTAAATATTATAAAATGTTTATGACAGATGTACGCCGTGAATTTGACGTTTTAATCTAAAAATAATTCTTTTTTTCGGAAATTTATAATTAATTAATTACAAACTGTTCTAGGGAATTGTGTATACATTTTTTCGTAATCAATAACATTCACTTACTTACGTGATTTGATCAAAAATTACACACACTTGGACGTTACGGGCCGTGCGTTAACCCCCACGATTACCAAACTTAAATCCTTGTACATTACGCCACAAGAATTATCAAACCATTATTTGTGAATTTATTACCTTTATTTCATATGCAATTCCAGTTATTTTAAAAATTAATAATAATTATGTGGCGTAAAAGAAACGATTCAGACTTCAGTTCCCAGCTGTTAAGCGTGTAATAAAAAACTTTTACAGTTCTATTACACTGCCGCATTTATATAACGTGGCGTCGAGTGCTGGAGAATGATTTTGGGGTAATTTTTTAATTAATTATGAACTATTTAGAGGAGTTTTTAAATATTTTTCCCATACTTTCGGACGTCGCTTCTTTTAGTGGTTTAGTCGGCTTAATTAACAGTCACCCTGTATATTCTCTTTCGCACAGTATTATTGCTTCTATCAACTTCTATCAACCAGTGTACATATGGAAGCACTTACAGAATTACAAAATAGATGTCGCTCACATTAATATCGCAGAAACTATAGTTTTAGTTTCAACATGTTTTCAATTAGAAAAGTTATTTTTTTTATTTTAACATCACATAAAGATAAACAAAAACAGTTTAATTACGTCTGTCATCATAGCAACAACAAATATTACCATATTTTAGCATTTTTTGCATTTTTCAATAATAAATAAGGAAAAACACAAATTGTGAAAAAGAATAGAAATGTACAAACCTATGTCAGTGAAAAGAGCGCATCTAATACTGGTAAAAAATAAATAATATTTTATTAATAATAATGTCTTTATTATGCAAATACAGGTTGAATTTTACAACTAATTTCTGTAATGTTTATGGAAGTATTGTTTAATTACAAACAGTAATAATTGCGTTATGCAAATGTATTGCGTCAATTATAACAATATTATAACAAGAATTATTGAAATCCTAGTTAAAATAAAATTATTACATACGCGCTCATCGTTTCGCTTCACAATGCGAGACAAGGCCGGTCGCCTCGAATATATCCGAGGCACGCGTCGCCAACCTACTTGCTTCACTCAAGCTGTATACATGCACAGATTTTTCAAAAAGTGTACAACAAATGGAATTTTTCTTTATTATCGATTTTTATGAAATTTTATTGATACAAAACGCTTGTGCATTCTTACAAATCAAAGTGGGAAATGCCAGGTGAAATTTATCTTTTACGGTATACAGTGTGGGCACCGAGAAATGAAGACGTGAAATAAAGAGTATGAGAGAGAAATGAAGGAAAACGTCATTTATAATTAAAAGTTGCACTCAAATATAAAACTACAAAAATAAACAAATCACCCTCTGTCAAGAAACAATCTTTATACCCACTGCATTAGTAAATATCAGTAGAATTAAAGTATTCGCCAAGATAACATTGATTATTGTTTATAATTCGTTGTATTTCTTTAATTTTTTTCTAAAGTGAAAATTAGAAAGGTAAGAAAGAAGCTGTCTTTAAGGAATAGAACACCCACTATATAAATTCTGAGGTACTAACTGTACTAAAAAAAAAAAAACAACGGGTGTTGTGTTTGAGAAAATTCTGATGCTAATCTAATCACTTAAATTTAACTATCGGTTAAGAATAGTAAAGTAATTCGTGTACCTTCAACACACGTAACCATAACAACGTGATTAAATTTAAGTAACGTTTGTGAAATCCACCACAAATTTAGTAAAGATATACGACACGTCACATCCATTTTTTCTCTACTTGCGAATAGTAAAAGAATAGAACTTATGAGAAACGGAAAATGATAGTAATTAAAGACTCTCTATTTCTCTTATCTGCTTATTTTTTTCTTTTTTGTTGATAATTTCATCTTTGCTACACTCATTGCCATTTCTAGTATAAATTCAACGAAATTCAAGCATTTTTAAATTATTGATAACAGATGTCGCTTCGTTCAGAATTTACAGAATTTAATAAAAAATAAAATCGGACAATTTTTAAGCATGAAACGTGATTTCATTTGAATTAGTGAATTGGAAATTTTAGTGGCCAAATTCCATGATTTATTGATGCCCAACAGATGTCGTGGCAGCTGTTGTCATAGAAACCATGCTTTTATTGACCAGTAGTTGTCTATACGTCAAAAATTATATTAAACAAAGTTTTCTTATCGGTTTTAATATAAACATTCGCAATTACGGCCCTTTTTTTGACAATGTATACGATAAAACTAAAGATTAGTTTGAATCGTGACATCCTGCGATCACTTTATGACAGAACTTTGTATAGGAAATGACAAATTGCAGTTAGTTTGCTACTTAACAAGTCATCCCATACAAGGTGGCCAAGCGTGCTGTCAAAGCATATTGAAAGTTTTTAAAGATTTTGTTGCAAATCGGTTTTGATTGCAGTGGAACCCTCGAGCATCCTCTGTACGCTGTTTTGGTCCTATTTGGAGCCTCGTCAGCAGAAGCAGACTTCCACTGCAATCAAAACCGATTCGCAACAAAATTTTTAAAAACTTTCAATATGTAGCTGTACAGAGAATGCTCGAGGGATCCATTGCAACAAAGCGGATTTGCAACAAAATTGATAAAACTAAAGTTCTGTTGATGAAATGTAAAAAGCGAGCACTTAAATGTTTAAGAAAATTCTAGTGCGAATAAGGCCTTAATGTTAATTTATTAAATTGTTTTGCAGTTTCATCCGGTAGATGTCTCTTCAATATTTTGATTATATTTAATTATGCTTTGTTCGTATAAATGTGAAGGCAGTTGTTATTCTAGTAACTGCATAATGTGTGCTTTTTTTTACTTCCCACCTTTTTTTTATTATTTAAATTTTATTTGTTGCAATTTCCAGCAATAAATTAAACATAATAGACGCATCGCTATTTCAATGATAGAACGAAAGCACTGCACCGTTGTAAACCGACTTTAATTAAATCGTGCGGAGCAAACGTTTAGAATCGAGGACTAAAATTAATAAAGTTTGTTTTAATGGCTAATTAATAATTTCATTTACGTAACGCGATGAAATTGAAAAACTTTCTAAATAATTATTAGTTTTGCCGACGGTTTTTGTCGTTTAATGCTGGAACGTCTGTGATCATTAAAATATAACGTTTTGCTTAATTAAAAATTCACAACGGTTGCTTATTGACACCTGCATTTACGTAAACGGTCTCCGAGGTTTATTTAATTTATTAAAAAGTTTGGATTCGCAAAAAAAAGGAAAGACGGGAGAAAAAAGAGCAAACGCATGAACGTCCAATTTTAAAAGGATTCGAGTTGGGAGGAGGAGGAGGAAGAGGGTGGAATTCATTAAAATGATTCTGTACAACTTGATATAGCAGTAGGTGCTGTATTCAGAGATTGGCAAATACTTCCGGGGGTCATGTGACTTCCGCTCTTTACCGCAGGAAAGGACGAGCATACTAGGTCATATATTCATGGGCATGGGATAGGTAAATAAAGAAGTAAAGGCGATATCCTGTGTCATGTGACCCAGAAATTTTCTCAGATAGGTCTAAAATAAATACTTGGGCACTACTTTTGATGATTAATTAATTGCTTTGGTTGAGAATATTCAAACGTATGCAATATGTGCAACGTCATCAAAGGTGGGTAATAAATCACCGTGTTTTTTTTTGTTTAGTAAAAAACGGGCAGTTGTGTGAAAACAATTGGCGATTGGTTTTACCTAAAGAAGTGTAGGAGGCAGATGTTTTTCGAACGATGAAACGGCCACTAACAATCGAAAAGAAAAAAATCAAGGGTAACTCTGCAGTGCGTATTGAAAATGTTCGTCGAATTACTTGATTGTTTAGTGTCAATTTGGTCGAGACGTTTGCGAAAATGTTTATACAAAATGTGCGCGCCATCTGTGCATTTATTTGCTCGGGCCGTAAAACTCCTGAGCGTACACGTTTATTGCCGAATAATAAATAGCGAACGTGGTAAAGGTGATGGGAAAGACTCGTTTTCTAGGTGTTCGTAAGTACCTACTGAGCAAATAGCTTCGTGCCGAATTAGCCGAATTTTAAAATTCCGACGTTTTATTGTTTATACATGTACAACAACATCTGTCGGAATTTTCAAATACAAACAGATAAAGAAGTTACATGTACTAAATACACAGTACATTTCACTTATGTATATCTAAACTAACTACATATTTGTATTATAAAAACACAAGGGAATGAACTAAAAATCCAAATCAGTGATTTTCCAGAAAATGTTATTTTCGACAAAACAGAGATTGACGTTTATTATGCTTTCTCACATGTGTACATACCAACTATTGTGTGAATAAATCAAATTCGTAAATACTTTTAGGTACAATCCTAATTATCATGGTAAAGAAAAACGGTAATATTAAGCTTTCGCCATCATTAAATTGGGAGCCCTCAAGAAATGCATTTCATATTAGGAGGTCGTGGTCTTTAAAAGGTTAAGAATATGTGATTTACGGTTTAATATGGAATTACCGATTACAGAGAGAAGGTAATCGCAATTATTTGTGTCTTTCAATCGTTGAAGATTTAGACGAGCTTTAGCCATTAACGAATGTCTAGACGTATTTCTACATTACCAAGTAAAAATATATATAGAAACTGGGTAAACAGCTAAATAATAACATAGAATTTAATATGTAAATTACCTCAGTAAACACATACAGGCTATTAATTTTTTTTTGCAAAGCTTCAAAGTACAGTACCGCGTCGTTCACGTGAGAACAAACGGACTCTTGCACGGTGAGGAGGCAAAAAATGGAAATGATCGGAATTATTGTGAAGAACATTCAAATCGGATGCACCACGCACACGTTCACATAAAACAAACATTAAAAAAAAAAATTAATTGCGAGAATCCGCCAGCTGTACATCACCTAAATGACTTACAGTTACAGTTAGCATGCAATCATAATTCACACAAAAGTTTAATTTGATTTTTTCATGGATTGCGTGAAGTGAATATTTTTAATGCGTCTTAAAATGGCGTTTAAGGTAGACCACTTAATGTACTAAATAGGCTACCACATTGGATCCCTTTTTACCAAATCCTCCCACAAATTGGTAGGTAACTATTTTAAAAACTCTAAAAATAGTGTACGCGTCTGTTTTAACCCTTTCCAGTTCATTCGAACGAACCCCTTTGCAGCAGAAAAGTATCTGGTCTAACCTTGAGGCCTTGTTTGCTTCTTGCATCATTAATAGCCGGCTGAAAGGAATACTTCTTATCGTCGTTCGCAAATACATAGATCTGGACAGCTGCTACTGCAAAAGCTTCCTTCCATTTTCCGGTTCTTGTGCGTCATTCTTACTTTGTCGTGTTTATTTTGAGCGCGTGCTACTATGTAAATCATTTCTTATCAATTTCGGCCACATTGAACATTGTCTGCTCTGTTTGCACTGCATTTAATTCATTATCACAGAATTCTTATCATTTCTTGGATTCGATTTTTTATCGTCATTCTCTAAAAAAATTACCTTTCAACGTAATTCATAATTTATAATTTGTTTTGGTTTTATTTTTTCAAAATTTTTTTTGTTCGTTATTCATTACAGAATTTTTTATTCATTTTTTACTTCTTTGAAGCAAAGCTCAAATTAACAAAATTAGAACTAATTTTTACATATTTTCGGTTTTAGCACACAACGTGACCTCTAACACACACACACACACACGTTTGAAGTAAATCACAACATTCAAACGAAATACATACATAATTTTTAGCATAAATATCTTTACCTGCCTGAAGTCTGACGTAAAAGTGGAATCTTCCGTGTTTGAATTTTTTGTGCGGGTGACAAATTTCTGGACCATCTCGGCATGTCTTTGCGTAACCAAAGTTTAGTCATAATTGCGTAAATGCAGGTTTTAGACAAATGATTTTTTAATAATAGTCAGTTTTGTATCGGCTTTCGTGTAGTGCGGACGCGACCTACAATTTTGCAGAGTCGTACGTAAACGGTGCTCAATCTTCGGATCATTTTGCGTGAACTGTACGTACAACAAACCGAAATTATTCGTTTTTTAAATTTTGCCAAGCATACTTACTTGGGTTTTTAAAATTTTAAGGAGTCGTGATGTGAGTTGGTGACTAGTAAGAAAGGCTTATCGCTTTTTGGAATGTAACTTTTAACTATCCAGAAGCACACAACTTCTTTGACGTTGTAATTGGAGGATGAGGTTCGACATATACAGTCGAACCTCCATAACTCGAATCTCGAGGGACCAGAAAATTACTTCGAGTTAAAGAAAGAGATTTATGGAGGTTCGAGTTATGGGAGGTGCCTCTGTATATGTTTTAATTTTCTTTAAATTTATGTTTAATAATATGACGTTTCGCTGCTGATTTCAATTTGGAAGTAGTTGGCGAAATTTGTGTGTGTGGTATGTACAACATAATACAATTACAATTTATCAACGAAGATCTCTGTACAGTCAGAATTAAAAGTAAAAACTCTCAGATTGCGGCGTAACCACTTCTGACCCCTATAACGAGTAAGCGAACAAGCAAATATGCACGTTTCGAATTCAAGACCTAGTTTGTACGGCTGCCTGGTTATTCAGGTGCATTTACATTTTATTAAAGAGACACTACTTTCAATGCTGACTGTACATGGTGGCCCAACGATGCGTATTTCTTCTGTGAGGCCTATAGCAAAAAAATTAAGATAAAAATCGATAAAGAAATTTATACTAGACAATACGCGGCATATTGTAAAATTATTTTCAATTATACAGAGTCATCGGAAAATTGGTGACTCGTGGAAACCATTTTTTTTTATGGAACACCCTATATATTTTTAGATA
Source organism: Serrognathus titanus (assembly GCA_039766575.1). Taxonomy (NCBI): domain Eukaryota; kingdom Metazoa; phylum Arthropoda; class Insecta; order Coleoptera; family Lucanidae; genus Serrognathus; species Serrognathus titanus. Next base: position 3,368,815 of record CM077916.1, on the reverse strand, counting down.
TTTAGATGCGCCGCAGTGAGCTGATTACGATGGCATAAATATATATAGATTTCATTGAACTACTTTTGTAAAATAATTTTTTTTCTTAAAAAATTCTTCAAAAGTTCAGTCATGAATTTCTAATTACTGTGATAACACAGATCAACGAAAATTGAACACGATATTTTTAGGACTCTGCCGTATATGAAAATGTGAACAAAATTAAGATATCTTTCTGCATTATACCGAGCGATCGATACTTACGAAACATTCGGTATCTCATTTTTTTTTCAATGGAACGGCCTACTTTTTATTTCAGAAATGGATAGCACTTGAACGTAGCTTTCTGCCGATATAAGTTTATATACCTTTATTTTTAATAGTTTCGTCATGAAAACACATTTGTTTACATGTCTGAATCTGACTTTAATTTTAAGCCTCCTTTAAATTAAAAATATATTTAAAAAAATAAAGGTATATAACCTTATATCAGCAGAAAGCTGTATTTAACTGCTATCGATTTCTGAAATAAAAAGTAGGCCGTTCCATTTAAAAAAAATGAGATACCGAACGTTTCGTAAGTACCGATCGCTCTGTATAATGCAGAAAGATATCTTAAATTTGTTCACATTTTCATATACGGCAAAGTCCTAAAAATATCGCGTTAAATTTTCGTTGATCTGTGTTATCTCGGTAATCAGAAATTCATATCCAAAATTTTTGAAGAATTTTTTAAGAAAAAAAATTATTTTACGAAAGTAGTTCAATGAAATCTATATATATTTATGCCATTGTAATCAGCTCACTGCGACGCATCTAAATATCTAAAAATATATAGGGTGTTCCATTTAAAAAAAATGGTTTCCACGAGTCGCCAATTTTCTGATCACTCTGTATATTTATATATAATAATTTTACAATATGCCGCGTATTGTCTAGTATACATTTCTTTATCGATTTTTTCCTTAATTTTTTTGCCCTAGGCTTTATAGAAGAAATACGCATCGTTGGGCCACCCTGTACACCCTGTACACCCTGGACACAAAAAAAAAAAAAAAACAAAAGACGATCAATAATTTATATTAAAAAACAAAACAATGCTCATTCATTCATCAAAAGCTGGTTGCCTTTCGTTTTTCTTTTTTTATGAAAAATAATTGAAATTCGATCGTCCTTTGTTTTCGTTTTGCTTTATTTTGTTTTTCCTTTAAAGAAAGAAACTTCCAAATTTGTTTCTCAAAAATTCTTTTAATTTGGCGAAGAAAATCAATCGCAATTCCTCCTTGCTCTTCTTTTGCTTTTCTTTCGTTTGTTCTAATTTTTGTTTTAATTTGTTTTTTTTTCTTTGATGAAAAAGAAATCGAAATTCGTTGCTCGTTGTTCTTAATATCAATTATTGATCGTCTTTTGTTTTAATTTGGCCGTCTTTTGTTTTTCTTTGATAAAAAAAAATCGAAGATCGACCGTCTTTTGTTTTTCTTAATTCATTTTCGTTGCTTTTGTTTGTTCGAAATTCGTTGGCCACAACTTTTGTTTTGCATTCGCAAAAGAAATTAACAACTTTTTTTTTTTAATATATTGTTGTTCGTCTTTGTTGTTTTAATTTGATGAAAAATAAAATCTCAGTTCGTTGCTCTTCTTTTGTTCTAATTTTGATGATTTTTTTAAAATATTGATCGTCTTTTATTTTTGTTTTCATTTGGTTGTCTTTTCTTTTTCTTCTTCGACGAAAGCGAAATGGAAATTCGTTGATCGTAAACCAATTGTTTTTTTTTTTTTAATAAATCTTTGATGACCTTTTGTTTTCGTTTACATTTGGTTTTGGAAATACTCAATTCAGATAACTCAATCGAATTTAACTTGAAGGCTTCCGCGGCTGTCGTCCATTGTTGAATTCTTGGCTTCCGGTTGGAACCGCGTGTCTCGGATTTCTTCACTGCCGACGTTTCGTTCGTTCTTCATTGCAGAAGAACTTCCTCAGGGCTGCTGTCGTTGAGACAGTCTCAACGACTAACGCGAAGCAGCAACAAGACCAACAGCAGCAGCAGTAGTAGCATCACCACCAGCAGCAGCCCTGAGGAAGTTCTTCTGCAACGAAGAACGAAACGTCGGCAGTGAAGAAATCCGAGACACGCGGTTCCAACCGGAAGCCAAGAATTCAACAACTCAATCGAATATTGGTGAAGCTACAAATACGTATTGAAACGTCAAATTGTGCAGTAAATAGTTTAATTTGTAGAGAGTGGGTTTACTTGATTCTATTCAAACAAATTTCGAGAAGTGTTTAGTTTTTTTTTTTTTTAATTAGCCAACCATTTTGTTTTTGGTATTTGGAATTGTTGTTATAATTCATATGTACAGGGTGACTGACAATTGTTCCGTCAAAAAAAAAAAGAACGTATAAGAGAAATTGAACGTAACAAATTACTGGGAGTATGAATAAATATTGTGTGGAACAGCTTAGGGCTTAATTAAAAATTTATCATAAAAGCATGCAGTACGAAATACAATGGCTACGCACAATGTGATCTTGACACACATCTGATTTTCGTTTTATTACACGTTCGATAGCTGGGAAGGAAAGTCCCATAAGAGTTATGTTTATTTTTACGCGATATAATTAAGTGTGATGTTTGAAAATCTCAGAAGCTCAGACAGGAAATTAATGTATTAATAAGGAATTGTCGCGACGATCTCATTTCCAATGAATCGCTTAAATCAGAAAATAATTAAAAAGCATACGTTTTCTTAGTTTGTTATTTAGCAAAGTCCATCAGCGATATACCAAAAAACATTTAGGTGCGAAATGCAAGGGTAACGCGTAATGTTGGGCCGAAATATTCATGACTGACGCGACGTTTGTGAGAATAAACTTTATTTTACAATACTAGGAATTTCTTAACACGGAATCGTCGTGCTTTATTTGTTTGGCCTGTCAAAGCTGCGGTGTACTGAATAGTTACTTAAGGTAATTTGCGTGCGTTTTTTAATAATTTCGGAGCTGGTATTTCAGCTGATTATAGGTCAAGTTCACGTCCGACGCCGTAACAATCATAAAACTATAAAACACTTTTATGACGGTATTTATTTCGTTCATCTGCTGCTCGTTCTAAACCGCGGACGGTATCGTCGTTTTGGGTATGATTTTATTTTTCGAAAACTAATAGAATTTTGCGGTACGATTGTGAGGTATGTACAAATTTCTCGGTTTACCGTTAATTGATTGTTTGCGTTGTTTTTTTTTTTTTTAATTTAACTTGAAGGTTATTGAGGGATGGTCGGTAATTGAAGTTGTAGAAGAAAGTGGTAATGAGGGTTGGAAGTATTCGCGAGTTAGTGGGTTATGGGGTTGCGAATGTCAAGGTGTACCGGTAGGCGTGCATGATCGTGCACATGATGCATGGTGGTGTGGTGTATGGGGTAGGTGGGTGACGTGCTACCCCGAGCAGCCGGCACGCAGCTGCCATCCTTTATATTAAAGCCAGCAAGCTGGATGTCTGGCCATTCGAGGGTAGCGAGCGCGCGAATACACTCAGTATACGGTGGCGTACACTGTAGAGCTCTAGCGGAAGCATAAGACCCCTTAGTGCGCTCCCCTCCCCTGAGCAGACGCTACCACACGGTCGTGTCGACAGCCACAGTCTGCATCTGGCGCGCGTTCAATGCGTTTTAGCTTTTCGAAGGAATACGTGCTAAAGTGTTGGTGTTATTCCGTTATGGGGTGCAAATGAGTAAACTGATTGTTACTAGTGTAGTGTCACTGTGCATGCTTTTGAGTGTAAAGGCGACTTATGTTGCCAATTTGTGACTGCAGTGCGTCCTTTTAGACTACAATTGCCTATGGCGTGGTGTTGCAGATCACCCTTGAGGTAACAGCACTTGGAAGTTGCTGAACTCCTCGCTAGTACAATCGTCACCATGTCTTGGATACTCTTCACTCTAGTCGGACTGTTCTTAGTCGTCCACCAGGTAAGACCAGCACGTTCGATTCGATTCGCATTCATTTATAACTTGCGCATTTAAATTTAGCTTATTTCAGTGTCGAGACAGTGAAACACGCAAATTTGGACAGTGTCTCGCGCGTTTCGTCCAACATGCCACCCTCCTCAATCGCAAAAAAACAGAAAATTTAACTAACCGTTTGCTCGCTCGCGTTTATTTTGTTTACGAATCTTAAAATAGCGAAAACATTCAAATCTAAAACACATGCTCGCGACGACCGACCACAAAATACAACGTGTGCTGCTTGTTGTCTTAGGCCGATTCTGCCGGAGTCTTTGAATTACGGCTCCTGTCGTTCGTCAACGAAGCAGGCAAAAACGTTGGAAACTGCTGCAAAGGATCTAACCCCGCTAGGTGCGAAACGTCTTGCCAGGCGCGATTTCGAGTTTGCCTTAAGGAGTACCAAGTTAAAATCGACGCCACGTCTCCTTGCACCTTCGGGGGTGTCATCACTTCCACAGAAGTCGACGGATACGTCAATCCCATCAGGATACCTTTCGATTTTTCCTGGCCGGTAAGTAACTGTATTTATGGACACCTATATATACGAAGCAAAAAAGAAACAGACCTGGCAGCGCGTGATGAATGTGTCAGTAGTAACACTGTTGTAGCATTTGGCTTACCACCTGCCCTGCCCTGAATACATTGCGTACATCATACGGGTTTCCCTTAGTTGTAAAACACCCCCCCCCCCCCAGGCCATCATCTACTTATTTAGTTTGCAAGAAACGCGCGCGTTATTTTTATTTGACTTTTTTCTCATTTTACGTTGTGACTTACATTGTAATTGCGTTGTAAAAATGACGTGAATTTAAAAGAGCGAACGACGACGGTGAGATTATTACAGCGACTGTACTATTTCCGCCGAACGATTTTGTAGCATCTTATACTGGCTTGAATCAGGTATCTTGCCGTGGGAAACGCACTGCACAAATTCAAAATTAATTATAATAGATTTATTGATCAAACTTGATGTTTTTTTTTTTTTCATCGCAGAAGCAGGCCGTCTTCTTCTATTTCCTCTGTCGATTTAATTTGCGGCGTCGTCGCGAAATTGAAATTAACGATTGGATTGGCCAATGAATAAATAATTCACGCTACGATAAAATTCGAAAGCGTAACTCGATTTCAATGTACAAATTTGAAGAAGACGTTTCCGCGTTTTCGAACGCCTGCATTCCTTCGAATATTTCGGTAATTTTCCGACTGACTAAGTAATCCAAGCAGCTCTGTGGTGGCCGATGGAGAAAAAAGGCGACTTCAAAAACAGCATTTTCCCACAATTTCGTGTGCAATAAGTACAAACGTCAGAAGAAACGACGCTTATGCTTAACCGGTTTTATATTGTTTACTACGGATTGCTCTCCTTTTCCTTCGTTCGCTTCGCCTAGTCTCTTCGTCCTCCTCGCTCGCGCAGTCTGCTGGAAAGATCAGGCTCACCGCGATTTTATTATTAATTATAAAGTACCGGATGACTACCTTTATGAGTTTTTGCTTCGTACATACATGCGAATTAACCGTCTTTCTTCGGCTTTGGAAATCCATAGAGTTCTCGTTCCCATAAATACCTTAAAACGCTAACGATCCATCACGTCAAACCTTCTTTTCTCGGTCTTGACCGAGAATGTATTAGAGTAGAATTGATTCTGTGGGTATATTTAAAATTCTCTAGACAGTTTTTTTTTTTTGGTCATCCAAATTTATTCCCCAGATAAAATAAATGCTTCAATAATTTCCTTAAATTTATATGATGTTGCTAAACTACTTCATTGAAACAAGTTGAAGTTGAAGAAAAGTTTAGGAAGCGCCAGTTCTATTTTATTTTTGCTATCAAACCTCTGTGAAACTTACATAATAAACGAAGGCATAGTAATCGCCTTCAATGTGAAAGTTTGTTTTCTTTTGAAATAAAAGGAATTATTAATTATTTAATATTTTTGCAGAGCTCCTTTTCATTAATAGTTGAAGCGTGGAATGGTAACTCCTCATCAGACGGTAAGTCGTTATTTGTTTATTTATTTATTTTTTTGTTGTTGATTTGACGAGTTGGTCTTTCTGATCGTGTATTCTGTATGCATGTATACAACAACGCGAAACCATATGCGTAACAGCTGTCAAATTTTAGGTAAGCAAAAAGTTCCCGTCCCTTCCGGAAACTCGAAAGGACCTGGTCGACCCTTTCGCCGCCTCGCTTTTGCGTTTCGTTATGTAACGTGTTGCTGAAGTACTAATTTACTTCTATAATTTGGCCGGCTTCTTTAATTGGCCCAATTAATTTTTATTTGGTCGGTCGATTTCCGCCGCTGAGAATCACTGCTCTCGGTGTTTTCTCACCGATGAGTGAATGAATTTTTATGACACAGTTCCTGACAAACATTGTAAAAGCTACCTTTCCAAATTTTACCACCTGTTATAAAGTAATAATCTCGTCGCACGACATCATCTTCCATTATTGTTATTATTATCATCCTGCGTCTTTGTTTTTGTTTTGAATATGATTCTGTTCTATTGTTCTTCGATTTCAATTGTACGGCGACGAGAGTATTGTTTTCGGTTTACTCGAATGTGAATGTGAATGTGAATGTGAATTTCAGCTCCGATAACGTCTCACCTGGGCGGTATATTATTCATTTGTTTTTTCTTTTTTTTTTCCAAAAGACCGAAGCTCAACGGTAAATAAATGTGGATGTGTTACACGGCGCTGTTTAAACTAACAATTACGCGTAAAAAGGAATGTATTTTTTAATGGATAGTTTAAATAAGTCGGAAAGGAGCTACTTTTTTAATGGGCCCGACTGTACGACCAGGTGCTATACAGAATAACCGTCCTTATTTTTCCCCCTCTATGCACTCTCCTGAAACGGACCATGCAGTTGACACTAAATGATAAATACATTGGCTCAACCTTTTTGACAGATTATCTCTAACACTTCCAACAACCCCCGGAGTTTTAAACCTGATTGTTCCCTTACGTTAAATCGATCAAAAAAAAAAGGAAACAAAATCGGGAATTTAATTTTAGAAATTGAAAACTGTACTATGACATTTCGATTGCGTCATTTATTTATAGAAACAAAAAAAAAATTAACGATGTGATCACGTTGTATAACGTAATTCATGTAGGAATTTATTGTTATAAATTTGCATGAATTAATTCGATTTATTCATTATTTTCGCTTTGGCGAAATAATTCATCGTGGAAGAAAGTGACGTATGTTTAAAATTACTACTGCTACATTATTTATTCCGTGGGAAAATATATTGAAAATAAGATAGGCATGCACGGAATACTAAATCGGCTGATTTGAATTTCGTATGCAAACGATGTCCTATATAATACCCTATTATATTATTTTTGACAGTAGTACAGTATTAATTTTAAATCGAAATAACAGGACGGATACGAATGGCTATTATTAATATGACTTCGAATAGAAGCAAAACCTGAACACTATAGGAATTAATTAAAGTTATTCACTACTTACGTGCGGACTCGAAAAATGACTTAATATTTGAATGCAATAGTGAACCTAATTTAAAATATTAATTATTGAAGTTCATTCTCTTTCTCATTCCCATTTCTTAAGTAAAACGTTTCCTACGTCTGTTTAGTGTCTTAACTCGAATTTCCCGTCTTCGTCGAACACGCCAACCGTACATCCATCTTTCTTTACATTAACGGATGCCCGTTAATTAAACCGAGAACCTGTCTTGTGTAGTTATTTATTTTAAGACAATTTACAGACTACATTTGAGGTACAATTGGATATTTCAGAAACAAATAATATTAATTTTTTCTCCGCGTTCCTCTTTCCCCTACCTCCGCGGAGTTTACCTTGAAACAAGAATGTATCTTCGTTCTTTACCTTTCGTATTCGTCACCGCGTCGTGATTAATATAGTGTAAGCAGAGAATGTTGTTTCCTCGTTTATTAAGGTAGTTCACAATGAACTTCCTCGCTTGCTCTAGACGCTGTGTGCGATTTGGAGCACTAGACCGGATGTCCTGTCCCTTAGTTCTCTCCCCCTAACTTATGGAATATTATCTTTAACTTCCTCTTCGCCCTTTTGCTCGCTCTCTCGCTCGCCTCCGATAAAATTATACGTTTTGCGCGCTGTCAATTGCCAGCATCTGCTCGAAAAAAAAAAGGCGAAACGCGCATTAATTAAGAAAGATTTGAATCAAAGTTAGAGGTTAGAGAGGCAAAGGTGTTCTTAAGTTGCAGCCGGATACAGCTGCGGTCTTGCAGGATGCTCCACTGCAACATGCAGGTGTACAGTGTTTCTCACACATTTACAAACCCTACCAGCTTTAAATTTACTCTTCATTTTTATGTACACTTCATTTATTTTTCATTATTTCCCCGTTATGCAAGGGCAATGAAATAAAGAATAATCCAAATCCACCTATAGAGGTGGAAAAGGTTGAAGCAACTCCTACAGACTCCCGAAAGAAGGCGAGAAGAAAGGGTAAATGAAAAACGAATATCCTTTTTTTTATTTTTGTTGATGAAAAAGCTTAATTAAAAGAGAGAGAGTGGACAAAACTGTATTAAACATGCCTCGTACGCTGTTTCTTTCGAGAGCTCTTCCACAATTAAGATAGAAGAGTTATTTCTGTTGGGAACACTTTTTTTTGGAAGAAGCACTTTTCTAGTAGTTTATTAAATACGCTTAGCTGTTACGCGTATGGTGGTAGATATTTAGTGGTGATTAATTTCTGTTTATTTAAAAATTTGAATGTGCTTTCATGATTAAAAATTTGGCCCGTCCTCGTGTGCGTTACAGTGTTGATCAGGCTTACGACCCAGAGATGGCTGGGAATCGGACAGAAATGGACCGAATTCGAGAGCAAAACGTCGAACTACAGTTTGAAAGTGGAATTCCGCGTTACTTGCGACTTCAATTACTTCGGTTCGGGCTGTGAGAACCTTTGCCGACCCAGAGATGACAACTTCGGCCACTACACATGTTCCTCGTCCGGCGAGAGAGTTTGCCTGGCAGGTTGGGAAGGAGATTATTGTACGAAACGTAAGTGATCCTGCCCCCTCTTCGTTTCCCTCTCCAAGATTTAATTTATTCCCTAACGTACAAATAGATCGGAATAAAATTAAAATAACGACAAAAAATTACAAATTATCGTCGTAAAACAACAAAAACGTCGACCGTGGAGCTAAGACATGAGCTCAGCTGCTCTCTCCACAGCCGGCGCTCTTCCCACGATCGCTTACATACCTGGCCTTATACAGGGAGGCCCAGATCATTCGTTAACAGCAACGGCAACAGCTCGTCAATTTAATCTCATCTATTCAAAGCTCATTTAAATCTCTTAATTAAATTAGGTATTTTTTAATATATTACAGCTCGATGCGCACCGGGATGTGACGAACAGCACGGCTCATGTACCAAACCCAACGAGTGCAAGTAAGTATAGATTTTCTTATTAATTAATTGACATTGTTTGACGAAAGTGGTCTGACGTATCGTTGAAATCTCCCGCGTATTACACTTTTCAATTATATCGATCTAGTTAATAACGTTGGTCGAGATGAGCTCCTCCAGTACGGAAGGAGCCGTGCAATACAGAGTATGCGGATTGGGCCGGCGACCTGCAGGTAACCTTTCCTTGACCTGCATACTTGCCACCGGGCAGCGTGGGAAACGGCTCTGTGGGCGTGTTGCATCCCCGCCAGATCTCCCCGCGCTGCCCGGACTGCGATCCAAGCTGCAACTCAATGAGCTCCTCGATACGATCCGAATACACTGGCTTCCAAACACATGATTAGAATAACTAAAAGAATATCGGAACGAACGACGCACTCGCAGTGACCGAACACCGATCACAGGCGCTCTTTTTTTTTCTTCCTTAATTTGCTTTCGAATAACTCCTATTTTCTTCGAATAATTACAACGTATTTTTTCTTAAGCGTCCATCACCAAAACTGTTCACTTAAAAGAGCTGCGAATTACATTAATGGGAAATTAAAAACTATCCAGCTTTCAAAATCAATAGCAAACGATAATTTACCTGAATTTCATAGCTACCCACCCACGTGATTGGTTGGCATTTGAAACAATTGATACATTTCACAAGAAAAGTATTCCTCTACAGTAGACATCCCCAACAATTACGAAACACTAAAAAATAAAATCTCAAAAGAAAAGGGCTTGTAATTTGTTTTATAGTAATTTAAAACTTATTACAAAAGACAAAATTACAAAGAAGGAACAACATTAATTAATTTTTTAATTTAACTTTACACTTGTATTTGGAAATTGAGTCGTAAAGAAACTGGCCAACCCTAACCAACCCAATCCAACCCAACCCAACCCTAAAACCAAAGGAAAATAATTGGGAACTACTTTAGAAAGCGACTTTCAGAAAAAGAATTTTTCATATTAATTAATTAATTTTAATTCAAGTTGTAAAATTTACCAGAAAACTCGCGTCTCTTCTAGGCAATCTTGCTTAAATCTTTTGAAACTTCTATTAACCGACTTCTCTTTTCATTTCAGATGTCAGTCAGGTTGGGGAGGTCCTCTGTGCAACCAATGCGAACGTTACCCCGGATGCATGCACGGAACCTGCGTAAAATCCTGGGATTGTCTTTGCGATGAAGGTTGGGGCGGTTTATTCTGCAACCAGGACCTAAATTTCTGTACGAACCATAAACCCTGTCGAAACGGAGGCATTTGCTTCAACACGGGCCTCGGTAGCTACACTTGCAATTGCACTCGGGGATTTACCGGAAAGGAATGCGAAATTCCCATCAACGATTGCTCGCACACCCCCTGCCAGAACGGCGGTAATTGCACGCGCAACGGGACGTACCACCTCTGCGTTTGCACCGTCGGTTTTCACGGGCCCCATTGCGAGATTGCGTCGCGCTCGTGCCGGGAAACCCCCTGCAGAAACGGCGGGACTTGCTCGAATACGGAAACGGGATACACATGCAATTGTTTGCCTGGATACACCGGAGCAGATTGCGAACATCACATAAACAATTGTTCTCCGAATCCTTGTTTGAATGAGGGCGCGTGCGTAGAAGATGAGAACGGCTTTCGTTGCATTTGCCCTTCGGGATTTACGGGCGAAAGATGCGAGACGAACATTGACGATTGTTTGGGATTTCCGTGCCAAAACGGCGGGACGTGTATAGACAGAGTAAACGAGTTTCGTTGCCAATGTGTGCCCGGATTCGTTGGACAATTGTGCGAGAAACAAGTGGACTATTGTATGACGAAACCATGTGCCAACGGTGGTACATGTCTGCAACTGACTAATGACTATCAGTGTAAATGCGCTCTTGGGTTTTCCGGGAAAGACTGCAGTGTCGAAATAGACGAATGCAAATCGCATCCTTGCCAAAACGGGGGAACCTGCTTGAATTTAGTGCACGGTTTTGACTGTCGTTGTCCAAATGGTTTTGAAGGACGTATGTGCGAAGAAGCCGCTTCGAGTGCCGCACCAAGCGCGAGGGTTTCTTCAGAATCGGGTTTGACTACGGAACACGTCGTGGTCATAGCTACCATATCTACGTTTGTACCTCTGCTGGTGCTTATTGCAGTCGGCGTGATCATTTGCTTGAAGCAAAGGCGGAAACGAGAAAAAGCTCGGGCAGACGAGGAGGCCCGCCTTCAAAACGAACAGAACACCGCAAATTGTAGTTTCGCCAAGCGAGGTGCCGCAATGTCCTCGGAAGCGCACATGATCAAGAACTCGTGGGGTAAATGTACCAATAACGTGCTCAGCTCGAACTTGACCTCGCCGGACGATTGTAGTGTTACTAATATAAGTGTTAGCGATAGTGACGCATTCCCCAAAACGCTGCATCAAGTAATCGATGGACGTCCTGTGTATAGTTTGCAGAGGACTCGATCCCAGAAGCAGCTCAACACGGAGCCTGGATCACGCACGTCGTCGGCCCTCCTAGCAGCCAAATTGCACGAGCCCGACTACGAGCACATCAAGCGCTTGTCTGTGATGTCAAATTCTTCGGCTGTGTGCGGCACTAGGTAAGCAAAAACATTCTTCTAAGTAACTGCATGACGATATTTTACACAATGTCCGACTTTATCATTCAGTGCTTCGTAAAATGATTAGTTCTTTGTCAGGAAGAACAAGTAAGTATTACAAAAAATGGTCAAAAATAGATCAAATCTTAAAACAGTTCAAAGTTATTCCAGTTGAAAGAGAATCTCGGGGATCCTCCCATGCATGTGCGGAAATTCTCAAACTCGCGCATATGTGTGGGGGCGACTTAAAACTACATTTACATTGGCCAATCTAAATGGTATCATTAGAAGGCACAACGTCAAATTTTCGTGCTACAAATTCACGAAATTGAAGCTTAAGACTTGAAGTGGACCATATATACATATAATTTTTCATCAGACAAGAATCTACTTTAATTGATTAATGAAAGCTTTCTCTTCTCCCGATTTTCAATTGTTAATCGTTCAAAGAAAAAGATGTGGATTAATTTTACCTTTTTCATTGTAACTTGTAAGGAAGGAACTTGACAGAAAGCTTTACATTTTCTTTGTAAGTTTTGTGAATTTTCATAAGTTAATTTGCATTACCCAGAGGAAAGTAGATGATTTAGTTTAAAAGCTCTTTTACACCAAACTAAATTGATGTGTGTAATAAAACTTTGAAAACGTTTATTTTTAAGATTAAAAATTTTGCATTGGACATTGTTTGATGGTGTAGACTTTGACGTATGGGTGTGTAACTAAATTTTTTTCTTGTTACAGTGATGCCTCGCTATTAAAGAGGCCAGTGGAAAAGGAATCCAATGGCGTTTATGTGATAGAGGAGCACTTCCACCGTCCGGATGCGTTATCACCGGGCCTTTTCGCTACGGAGGTGTAGTTAGTCCGTGTTGAATGATTGTGTGAAACGTATGTATGAGACGTCGACCCCTTCAACAGGCCGACACCCTGTACAGTTCTATTTATTTTACGGTTTTGCTGTTGTATGGGGTCGCCGAGTAAGCATTATTTATGTGTGTTTGTACGAGTACTTAAGTTAAAAAAAAAAACTGTTGAATTAACTGCGGATCCGTGCCCCTCTCGCGACGCCGCTTCAAACTACGCCAATGCTAACGACCTGATCCGACTCTCTAATGCAAGACAATATGTGTTTATAGTGTAAATATCTTAGGTTAATCGTGCATTATCATCATTTATTTAGTTTTTTGTTTTCTTTTTTTGTATTTATTAAAACTTAAATTGCTACGCCGTCATTAGTGAGTGATCCTGGTTGGTGAACCAAAGATTTTGGCGAGTTTTAGTAGCCCGCCTTGCGATACCGGCACTCTGTCCATGTTGTCCCCATGTCAAGTAGCTAAGGTATTATAACACTCAGTGTGTTTGTAATCGTAATTTTGTGATTATTTTAAAACGAACTAAGTCAGAATATCTCTACTTATACCTACATCTCGGATGATGAATGCAGTGACTGTCCGATCGTTGACTATCAGCGGACGATTGTCCTTTCCGTTTTGCATTCGAAGGACCATCGTCGTTCTGGAGCGCATCGGAATTCTCCACGTAATTGTACATTTAATAAACTTTAGATTTAGGTATCAAATAGTATGTTTTTCACAAATTATGTTCCTGTTTTTGTAAACTAAGTCATTTTGTATCGCGATCGATCCAGACGAGTCGCCGCAGTTTTTCCTTGCGATGCGTCCGGACTGATTCAATTTACACTTGTTGTACTACTGAACCACTTGGGCAAGTTGAAAGACTTATTTAACAAGAAACCTTTTTTTTTTGTAATATACTTTGTACATTTGTAGTTTGTAAACTTAATGCCAATATTAGTTAATAAATGTTCATGTTTCTTTAATAATTATTTCTTTAGAAAAACGCGCCTATATTGTTCCTCATACGAATGATATAAAGTTATTATTAATAAATTTCATTCTATAAACTTTCGACTCGTTATTTACAAGCATCCTCTCTGCACGTGAACTCTTGCACTGTGAAAGCTGCGCAAGTTTTTTTTTTTTTCGTTTCGTGTAGAAGTAGGTAAGTTTACCTATGCTCTTCCTTCGTGGGATTGGAATCGTCGTTCTCGTGCCATATGCCATCGACTTTACGATGGACTATTTTCACGAAAAAAAAAAAGGCGCAAAAATCTACTTTCACGTTGTATTCTATTCAACTTAATTACAGCGTCAGGCATGCAAATAAAATCTTATCGGAAACTAATTTAAAGCTGGAATTTATGATATATTATGAACGGATATTTTTGCAATATTTCAATTTTTTTAAATTCCTCTTGAACCCGTTTTTAATAAAATTGGAAATTATCATGTTTTATTCTACAATTGCCTGGTGATCTCGAAGCGGACTGAAATATTTTGGTTGAATAGTTTTTCTACGCCCAGTTGGACCTCCCTTGCATTTTGGCTTGGAAATTAATAACGTTTAATTCACGTATTTCAATTTATTATCAATTTCTCTGGCCATCGCACCTAACTCAAAAAGTCGTTACATTTTTATTCCGAAATATTTTAGAAATTTTGAGCTAACTACACGTTTATATCTTATCAAAAACTGTTCATAGAGAATTTGACTTCATGTTTTAATTACTTAGAGAAAATGTACATGAAAATTTGAAATGTTTTTTAAGTCGTTTGAAAAACAAACATCGGATTGTTGAGCCCTTTCTAAAAGGTCGTTTTTTCTAAATTTTTCTTTGCTTTCTGTTATTGTTTTAATAGTGAGTCTCGTTAATGTGTGATGTAATGAATCTGATTTCCCGTCATTTAATTGATTTCATGCTAAACCTAATCGAAAGTTTTCCACCGTCGAACGAAGTGTCGTCGACTGTCTCGGACGTCGTCTGGAATGCAAATCGAAAACGAACGGTCGGTCAATTCGCAAGCAACAACGACGACTGGCAAGAAAAGTGTTTTATGTTTTATCGCCTCGTTATTAATTTTAATGCTCGCACGGAAATGTTGAACTCCGCCGCCGCCGTTGTGGCGCTCTTGAGATTAGATATCCGTTGGGAACACCCAATTCCTGGACGTGGTGGCATGATCTACCGGCGCTGAAGATGTGTGTGAATCTCTCGCGACTTGCTTACGTTACGTACAATTAACGGATTTCTTTTTTATTAATTAAAACCTGAATAAAATATTAAGTAACTTAGAAACGTCAACTTAGAAACGTCGACGTCAAGTCATCCAATCAGTTTTCCCAAATTCAGCCCTGCATGTAGGCTAATAATTTTTCACCTCGTAAGCCACACAAGACGATCACAAAATCCATAAACAATTCGACACACTTCCAGGTCATACCATTAACAGCAGCGTTCTCGGTAAATGCAGTATCAATTCATTTGTAATTGTAAATTTTATAGGTTGATGCTTGAGGTCGCAGGTTCTCGGTTCATGACCTGAACCAACATTCACTTGACTTACTCTCGTGCAGCACCGTTTGCATTTTATTAATTCATTTCGTTTCCGCACGAAAAAAACGCTCACTTCGCAGGAAACCTCTCCGGTGCATCGGTGAAACTCTCCTCCTCCGGTTAAATGAGGTCTTCGGCTAGCGCATCACCATTTCGAAAGCGTTAGAACGCACTATGAGAAATTTGCTTTGATCGTTACGTTCACCGGCTTCGAATACCGTAATTAGGTTTTTCAGAGACTAAAACATGTCTTTTGATTTTATACAGGAGACCCGACGAAATGGAACCACTAAAAGAAGCGATACCCGAAAGTATTTACAATTAATTAGAAAAATACCCCAAAATCAAGCTCGGGCACCGCGTACGAAATATAACGTCACGTTTTATAAATGCGGCAGTATAATAGGACTGTAAATTTTTTTTTTTATTGACCACCCGTTTGCCACAATGCGACTGACTTTGAGATAAACCTCGATACTTTTTATTACACGCTTAACAGCAGGGGACGGATGTGTGAATCGTTTTTTTTACGCGACGTAATTATTATTAGTTTCTAAAATAAGTGGAATTGCGAATGAAATAAGGGTGACAAATTCGCAAATAATTGTTTGATAATTCTTGCCGATTATTTGCCAGCAGCTTCATCAACAAAAAGAAAATCGCAAAGAATTAAATCTAATAATCGCGGGGGTCAATGCACGACCTGTTACATCCGAGAGCGTGCAATTTTTTTATCGAATCGCGTACGCAAGTGAACGTCGTAGATTACGAGAAAATTCTGTAGAACAGTTTGCAATTGATTACTTATAAATAAATAGGTACGTTTAGATTAAAACGCCAAATTCACAGCGTACGTCTGTCATAAACGGTTTATCATTTTTACTCTGACAAGCTTTAAGGTCTAGTCCCTTCGTGCATCTATTGAAGCTCTTGGTTTATTGCATCCCATACAATGTTTACCGCCTCGCTCAAAGAAAATATTCAATTCCGTTCAGTAGTTATGATACAGGCTACGTAAACCATAAAGTGAATGGGTTAGAAAAAATTAAATAAAATTGAAAATAGATTAAATTTTGCCTAATTGAAACACAAGAATGTCATCTCTAAATTCTAAAAGTATTTTTTTTTAATTCAGTTAAATTAAAAATTAAAATAATATTATTTCTAAACAATCTGAACTCTATCGTATCACATGAATTCCACGGGAGCAGTCGACTTCCCAAATAAAAAAAAGCCTAACTGTTAATTAGCATGACGCATTAATTAATATTTATCACTCTATACAGTTTCACACGAGTTAGTTATTCTTATTTTTCCTTTGCGCTGCTAGACTTATGCATTCACATATACAATTTATATAAGTTTTATATATGTATGATTATGTAACGTGGCTTTAATTAGACATGAAGATTCCCATACAACGGTAACTCGGCTTGAAATTTGTAGTTCATTTTATCAGATTTACTTGTAAATAACGTACAATAAGATAAATATGGAAATTAGCAGCAGCGCACGTATAAATAAAATCCCGCCGCCGCGTATAATTAATTATAAGTTATACAGTCTGAGTCTTTTTTATTTTCTTAATCACAGGAATAATAATCATAATAATAATTATTATCATCATTATATAAATTTGATTATCATTTAAATATGTTGATCTGCCGTGAAATGAACCATACTTTTCATAATTTCCCGCCTGTTTTCAAAACTAAACACTATTAACGTTTAATGATACAGTAAACTTAATGGTTTTTTTTTTATAATAATTCAAAATTTCTTTTTGTTTATTTATTTATTTATTTATACATATAGGTTTATGCAAAAGAAACATTCTTTTCAATTGGAAAACTGCTGTATATATCAGCCGTTTTAAATAAATTCGAAATGTTTTGAGCCTGATTTGATTACCATATACAATATGTCCTAGATAACTTTTCCCACATAGGGATCTCGCCTATAATAAGAGATACGGTAAATTGTTATTATTCCTAAGTACATGAGCAGTTATAAACGATTTTGAAATTTAAAAAATTCCACGTCCTTTTTTGTAATATCTTCTTTATTGTAATCGTTACGTTTTTGTTATTTGCACATTTTATGTAGGACTTAAATGTGATTTTCGATTTTTGTATTCTCTTTGTTTACTGGTTTTTGTCCCTCAAGTTCAATTTCTCTTATGAACCGTCAAGTAGGTTTCGGAATAATTGAATGCGCCCTTTCTTTCTCGATGCCTTTAGTTCCAATATCCGGCACTTCCAGAATTCGACATTTTTAGAAAGGAGAAGCCTAGGGGGTGCACGCTTCACGGCGTACATAATCGAAGGACTTGCAACGTTCCGGGAGAACCCCAAGCTACAGATCCTTAGCAGGAGGCCCATTATTTAATTAATTTAACCTAATTGCAATTCCAAAGAATTAAAATAAGTCTAGATGTATACAGGGTGATTCTTGAATAAACCGCCAAGAAAAGGAATTAAAATTTAGGTTATGAGAAAAATGTTAAAAAAATTCTTTGGGAAAATTTATAATTAATTAAAAATGACCCCAAAAAGCACGTTACGCCAATGTGTATGGAGTTCGTCGCAATCGTAGGTTTCATGATATCGTGTTTTCGTACGTTTTATTGTGTATTTTGATATTGATGTATTTTTTATTAAAAAATAATAATAAAAGAGGTAATAGGGGTTGGTATAGGCAATGTGAATCCTTGGAATTCTTCAAGTCAATGTAGTAGCATTTGTGTTAATTTTTTGTAGATATTGGTAATCAATATTTTTTTAACTATGAAATATTTAACGCGTCTATTAATAGAGGAAGTTTTACACGGTGAGTACTCTAATACAGTTTATGTAAGAGTCGCTTTAAAATTACAATAATTACATAAAACAACTTTCAAAATCGCGCATCGCGTTTGGAGAACGGGCGAAGAATTTGGCTCTTGTCTAATTAGAAACCGTGCGCTATGAAATGTGTGAAAATAGTTGTTTTCTCCCATTTGTCATAGCGACCATTAAGTAAAATTTATTGGCAATCGGAATTAATTAATTTAAACACCTGCGATGTTGGAGGCTATTGATTAATCTGAGCCATCCGAACTGGCCCGACCAAAATGACACGAAATTAATATATCTAGCGGCTATTAAATGCGAGCTGTACTGTTATTTTTTTTCTGATTTTCAAATTTTGTTGCTAACAGAAATGAGGCAAATGCGAACTGAAATAAATCATTTAAATGAGCTGAGATGAAGTAATAATTATTGTATGTACATGAAAGTCGTTCGTCTTACAAAAGATATCCCATTCTGTGTAACAGTGTATTAGCTTCCCAGTCACCTACATGCAAAGTTGCAACACTACTTTCACGTAATGGAAGGAAGCATCTTCGTACTGGAATGTTGTACTATACCGCTGTATACCGTCTCTAACATAATCTAGCTTGCACGTTTCGTTCTAAAAGAAGACTACTTTACGATATAATCTAATAAAGTATGCATACTTTCAAATAACGCCAACACAAAATAATCAAAATCAAATTATTCTACTATCTTCATTTCTTCTTCCTTTTCTGATTTGCTTAAATTTCAAACGTCGACTAGTGAAACATTAGTCGAGCTTTAAATAAAAGTTGTATATTTTCTTGGAATGGAAGGGAAGATGAAGGTATCGTTAAGGTATGTTTTGATTTTGTTCTGAAAAAAATAGGCAATAACTTTATTGATGTTAACAATAAATGTTTTTAAATTGGGATATTTTACGTCCAGAAGGTGTTTACTCGCTAGGAAATTCGCATAATCCTTAACGTTTCACTATGAATTGATATCTTCATCATGAGCAAAAATAAATAAACAAGGCAAAATATGATTAAAATTCCGTTAATTATCGCTAGCAATTTGTTTAAAAACGCGCAGCAAAAGGAACAAAAGCTTACAAATAACAATTATTTCTCAATATCAGACGAAACCGGGCACGATGATAATGATGATTATTAAATGCATCCGTAATAAGCCTTTCCTAGTTTCTCTGCGCGCATGGGAATCGAAAGTTCTGCGAGATAAGGAAAAATAAGAATGTGCTCGCCGGAGAGAAGAACGCGCAAACAGAAGCCGTAATGAATTAAGTTGATGCATTGTTATTAAAAAAAAAAAAAAAAAGAATGTCCCGTTAGAAGAAAACATATTTATATATAATTCTAAATGGATTCCCACATGCTTGCGATCATGCCTAGCCACTTTCCGTTTACATACAACATTTTCATCTGCACTTATTATGTGTATGTGTAGGTATGCTCGCTTATGGATGCCTTTCTCTTCAAATTATTATTAACGTAAGTACACCGACGAAGCCTTTTTTTTTTTAATTTACGGATCACACGGTTTCTACATCGCTGTAATTATAAATAAATAAATAATTTTATTCATTTACTATAATTAAAATTTAATCTCTCATTGGCTGAGTGAAATGCATCATATTTCTCTTATTCCTTTTCAATTTAAAATAAACTATGTATAGTGTGATTCTGGTTCAATCTTCAGGGGTCAACGGAACTTCTTTAATAAATAACGCTCAAGAACGCTTTAAATTTTTATTTTATTAAGTTGTCAAGATTAAACCTGATTAAACACTATTGGGATGCTAGTAGTTTCAGTTGAATTCATTTTAATTTAAGAACAAAAAATGCAATAAACCACCAAAAAAAAACCTGTGAAAGGAATTAAATCATAGGTTATGAAAAAACGTTAAGAAAATTCCTTGGGAAAATTTATAATTAATTAAAAATGATCCCAAAAAGCGCGTTACGCCAATGTGTATGGAGTTCGTCGCAATCGTAAGTGTTTTCGTACGTTTTATTGTGTTTATCACCCAGAGCAATAAAACTATAAGAATTAACCGTGAAATTTATTCAATAGAGGGAACGCCGCTGTAATGACCTGCCTTCAAAAAAATTCATCCGAGCAGTGCCGGCCTTAGGGTGGCGCTAGGGTCTGCACCGCACCGGGGCGCCGCAGACCCGAGTCGAAAAGAGAAAAATAAATCGTCCGAATAAAAACAAACAAATAGCCAAGATAGTAATATTACAAACTTATTACTTAAAAAAAAAGTTAAATACCCAATACCCGCCCACAGTCCATGGCCATGTTAAGTTAGATATAATTAATAAACCTAAATTTTACTCTCATATGTTTTTTTTTTTAATTTTTTGTAATTTTTAAGGGCGCTCTTTAGGAAGTCGCACCGGGGCGCCTAGAGGCTAAGGCCGGCACTACATCCCAGTATTTATTAATTTATTAGCACACCTGCGAACGTCACTCCGCAGGGACATTTAAATCAGATCCGACTAAAATCAGTTTCAACAAAAGATTTAACAATTTAAAGCATGAAACAACCTACATTACGCTGGTAATGCTGGGTGTTTTATGCTTTAAATTGTGGTTGTCGTGCTATGAAATAAATAAAAAATAATTGTGATAAATAATTTAAAAATTCCGGTTTTACCAATAATTTATCAAATCAAAACAATAATACAGTTGCAGTACAATTCACAGCTCAACAGCTTTACAAATCATAAAAGGGATTCAAATTACAACAAAATGAAATTAAAATTACAAATAATGTTAATAATTCGTGGAATTCTTGAAGTTCCACTTGAAGATGTATTTGTTTTATTATTGCAAAACAGAATATTTTATAAATATATCATTCGGCACAGAATATTTTGTTACAGCGTGTGATTTCCTTGTGCGCAAGTAAACGTGGGTGTACGCCTTCTGGCAGTTTACATCTCGGTTATAAAACTGTTGATATGCGATAATCAGTCGGCTCAACTTTCATTTCCATATTATAATTTCAAGCGCTCTCCTAAGTGAACTTTCTAGAAGAAGATGAGTTCCATTAATCTCGCGAAACGTATTTGACCGATCCGTTGTTGGAGAAAGGCGTATTAAACTTTAATCCGTAAGATATTAGCAATTTACATGAACTAATTACCGATCACGCTTTTATTGCGATGGATAAAGTAATCAGAATTTTATTTAAGACTTCACTTATTTACAAAATATTGATTCAATCTTGTTTCATTTAATAAAACCTCGCAGAAAAATTGAGATACTCTCTTTATTCTTGTCTTTTTAAAAAGGCAATGCTGTGGATAACGCGAAACGTAACATCGTTTATTTCTAATTTATTTTATATTTCGCAATGGCCTTAAAGACACCACCGCACCTTTTCTGAGATGAACATTCTGAACTTGTTAGTCTGTATTACGACATTTTAAGAAGAATTTAAATTTAAGTCACTCCCTGCCATAAAAGCAATAAAAAAGATTTTTTAATTAAAATCTGAAAACAAAGAAGAGGGTCTTTTACGTAGGTTCGACGAAAGTAAGAATGTTGTCGACATCATATACAGGCCATGCTTAAATGTCACATTCTAAATTTAAGTTCTCCTTAAAATGTTAGTAATACCAGCCATAAGCCTGGGGTAGTAAGAGGATATTTGACGACGTTTGGGAACGCAAACACGTTTGAAGATCATCATCAAACATATCGTCGAACACCACGCAGAGCATTTAATTAATTGCGTATGCATTTGGTCGTCGTTCGTCGTTCGTTTGGTTTTCTCGCAAGGCCCATAAAACACATGGCGTATTTTAAAATTAGCTTCGATAATTGCAACGCTGACAATCTGTCTTCGGACAGGACCGTATCACATCTGCAATTTTAAATCGTTCGCATTGCGTGGGCACTTCCTGATTATACTGGTATTTTGAAAATGATTTCCGAAAAGTTTAAATAAATTTAAAACACATGTAAAAATGTATGATATGATAAATCCAGGTAATGATACGCTGTGTTTTCTTTTTCTCTTTTTTTTTTTTTTTTTGAAGAGTATAGCTCGGTGAGAGGTAAGTCGGCACCCCCGGCGGCTGACATCTGTTTGCTACCGCATCTGCAACCATTTCTTCTTAAGAAGCAACAGCACAGCACATGGTATATTCTATTATCTTGTTCCGTTTTAAGTCTCCACTCATCCATAGAGAAAACATTCTTACCTAGCGAAAATATCGTTATTTTCCAGTAGGCCGGCGCCACACTTCCGTAAGTCACGCACATTGCGGAAAAACGCGCAATTTCTTTTTAAATCTTAAAATATATGAAAAGAAAACCGGCATAAAAATAATAATTTTAAATAATAATTTTAAAATGTGTCGTACAGTACGTTTGTTTCCATCAGTACTATAATTGGGTAAAATATCCGACAACACCCAGTATATTCAAACGGGCACTAAATTTCTAAGAACAATTGATCTTGTTCCGATTTAAATTCAATTCCATATCTGGTATTTTTTATAGTCCGCACTCTTGAGGGGATCGATTGTTTAAAATTAGAATGAAACTGGGGAAGAACCGACTTAAAGTGACAATGTTTATTTCCTAACGCTCTTTACCGCACATTGTGGAAGAAGTCCCCGACTTTTCTGTGATCAACCAAGGCAACATGAAACTCCATTGGTATCAAAACAACCACCTACATTCCTCGTTGGTGAAAACTACACGGAAAGGAATTACAGAATTTCATTTTTGTGCTAGGGCGGAAGAAAGCTGAAGAAGTCGCTACCTCCGAGTTGCGAATTTAACTTACACGCTCACCTCGGAGCTTTTTACATGAAAGCGAATTACAGAATATTCGTTTTGTAAATCAAGAGCGCAGAAGTACGTAGAGAGTGCACTTCAAAGTGTTTACACTCGCGCGCCTTACATAAGAACCTCCGGTTAAATTTTACATGAGGAAATTACAGAATCTTCAAGCTCGGATTAGGGACGCAGAACATGCGAAAACGACTTTGACAATCGATATAGAAGAAAAAGTCGAAGTGGTGGAATTACATGAGAGAAATCAGCGTTCTCAATTGGAAATGGACGTGAGAATGGAACGGATTCTACATTTGTAGGTCTGCTTAGTTATGCGCTATACACTCGGAAATCGGAATGAGTTGTCGATCTTGGAACAGGAACACAGAATGAGGAAAAGCGAACATTGAAGTGTAAATCCACTCACTCGCTGGTCCTAGTATACCATAAATCAGGACGAGTTTTCGACGTTTCACCAGGAGAGTAGAAATTGAAAAATCCGTTTACCTAAGAAATCTGCGACGTACACTCAAACTTCAACGGAAGCTTCAAAACTCACTTGATAGGTGTCGTCAACTGTACACGCAAAATTCCATTTCACTTCTACTTTTTATACTGATCTGTATACTTGACTGCCGCGCGGGTATCGAGTAGAAATTAAAGAGGAACATTTAAATGATTAATGTAAAATGGGTATTTATTATAAGCATTAAAGCACTTTTAATAAATGTATCAATAATCAATGCAATAAATTATTTTTTTAAAAATAGGAATATTTATTTGAGCAATTATAAATTTGTATGTTGACTTTTTATTATAGTTGCACGCTTAACTAAATAATTAAGCAAAAATATATTTTAATGCTTTAATGTTATTATTGTTCGGGCATTCAATAAATTATTGCTGCCACCAAAATATGGTGACGCATAAATTGAATAACATGCACACTAAAACAAATAAAATGTGCATTAACATTAGTATGTAGTAGGAATTTTGTTGCAAGTAGGTTAGGTCAGAAATTGACCACGAGATGTCGCGATCTAAACTGTTAATAATACAGTGAGATCGAAATCGATTGTCCTGATCCCACACCACCATCCGTGAGCTTGATATCAATAATTATATCTATCACCTAAAGCAGCGCCGATTTGTGGCGTGCATCGAACATTCATGAAAGTTACATCCAAACCTAACCTAATTAATAAAAAACAGATTGCTATGACAATGAAATAAATCATTTTTCATGAATGAACTGCAATGAACTGTCAATAAAATCTATTAGCTTCTCTAGATCTCGTTATGTTGCTAACTTCATTTTAATAACTGGATGTAAATATCAATATCAAGCTCGTGAAAAGCAGTGTAGGATCAGGACAATCGATTTCGATCTCCCTGTAGTAGGGTAGTAGTATTTTATGAATAAATTAAATAGTGTTTAAATTTACTATAAAAAATACGTTAAAAATCCTTAAAGAGTTTTAATGCCGTTCAATTTCCGATTACTATAATAAAATATGTTCAAAATATTCCAAATAAGTAAATAAATATTGTGTTGAAATCCGATTAACGTAGCTAATTAATCTAATTTGTTACCGTCTTCTTACAATTTAGTTACCAATTCACGTTTTAATAAACAAGAGTTTTCGAAACATATTTGTGCATAGCCGCGATCTGCTCTGCCCGATATACTGGGTGTTTACATTAAAAGTGATAGAATGGAGCAGTTTTTGTATAACAATTGATTAATAAATATTAAAGATAATAATAAATGTTTTTGGCGTACGATGAAACAGTTTGATAGTCTCTGTTTATTTTTATGACGTAATTACGTACTCGGATAAATTTGTTGACGTCAGCATCGGCTGTTTAAGTGGGTCAGTTGTCAGCTGTACTTTGTCGCGTTGAAGACAAGGCCGAATTTTCCAATACTGTTCTTGTGGACATGATTTTAATTTACGGCGAATGTGGTCAAAATACGTTGGCTGTTTGTATGCACAGCGTTACGACGAATCGGTGTTTACAAGGGATGCAGTTTGGGCAGAAAAAAATCCTCATACAATGCGGCGCCGTAGTTTTCGACAACGCTTTTCGATCAATCTGCGTGCAGGTTTGTTAAACGGCACTTTAATCGGTCTATTTGTTTTACCTAATCGCTTGGACGAATGGCGTATTTACGTTTCTTGCAAACTAATTTGCCGGAACTCCTGGAGGATGTAAATTTAAATATTAGAAATATTAGACCTTAATCCATCTGTGGGGACATTTAAAAAATCTAGTGTACGCCGAAGAAGTAAATACAATAGTCGAACTCAACGCACGCAGTGGAAAATATCCGAAAACAAAACCAATTCCGTAACGCATGTGAATCCCAGCTTCGTCGGGCCGACGTATGTTTACAACTCGCGCAGGGGGGGAACTTCGAACACTTATTGTGAGTGAAGGTCACCGTCCGTTGCGTCCAGCGATTCTGAACATTTCACAGGGATTTGCCGGATGTCGGTATGAATTTTTTTATTTTTTTGTCCTTTTAATTTGGAAGCATTCGTGAGAATATCTCGTACCATATAGGCCATTATTTTTTTTGCATCAAGTTGAAGAACACCCTGTATACAGATATCGAATTTATGGAACATTTTAGATAATATTAATAATATAATAGTGTTGGCGTGTCTAGTTGCGCCACCTACACGCTATTTTCTAAGTTGAGCGAAACGTTTTGGTTTTATTCAAAGGTTTTATTGGATTTCTGTGCGTTCATTGCGCTTACAGATCTGCGCAATCGCCGAACCGCTCAGATATTTGGAACTCGAACATAGAAACTCTCATGCGCATAAGCATAGCTTATACAGGATATCACAAGTTGAGTGGCCTATTAAAAAGCTTTCGGGGAAGGGAACATAGAAAAATTCGGAAAATGAATACACTGCCTTCTATATCGCTTCCGGTTATACCGGAAGTCGTCTTTAACTTTCTTATTTTGAGTGGAATGCTATACTTTTTATCACAAAATCTGATTCTACATATTATTTTAAACAAAAAATGTTCATATATTTCCTTCCCTGAAAACTTTTAATGAGCCACTGAACTTGTGATACTCTGTATACAAAGTGGTCCTTAAATAATGGGATTCCTGATATCAAAATGTAGCGATTTAGGTAAACTCACCTAATCCAAAAGTTGATAATAAGGGAAATACAGGACGTTAAAATCAAAATTTTAATTTCAATTTTCTTCAATAATTCTTAAATTTTTTGACATGTTACCTTAAAAATTGTCATGAAGAAGTTTTTCTGGGCGAGAAATAATAAAATGGCCTTAATTTTGATGTAATTTGTCCAGCTATTTCGTCATTACAAAACACTACGAAAGAATGTAGATTTATTTTCATTTTTCTTTCAACAAAACGGAAAAACCACATTACATTCAAAGCTAAAAAAGCAAACCGAAAACGGTTAACTCCAGCGCTATTGAACAGGTGTTCTATTTCGTTTAAAAAGGATGAGGACATTAAAATCTTTTGTCGAAATTTTCATAAGTCTACTCACAAGAAAAGTTAAATCAGTTTAAATGATGCCATACGTAGCGCCCTCTAGCCGCTTCATAAAAATTGTTTTTCGCCCCGAGAAATTTGATCATGCCAATTTTTAAAACAATATGTAAAAAACTTTAAGAATTATTAAAGAAACTTGGAATTAAAATTTTTATTTATGAACACCCTGTATCTCTACTATTATCCACTTTTGAACTAGATGTGTTAGTTAAATCGCAACATTTTGATGTCCGTAATCCACTGTTCCGTTACTTCGATCTCTCTGCCTCCGCGTAAGCAAACGTAAACGACGTGACTATAGGCGCGTGACTCTTTCTGTATAGTACATACGTTTATGACATTTTTGCAATCGGACGTTACGCTTTTGGTTCGCGTGAGAACAGGGTTAGAAAGTAAAAATTTAGTAACATAATATTTGAAAAACCAACCGCGCCGTGTCGCTATTCCGCTGTGACTAATTAGAAAATTTCAGGATGACGGGCAAAGTTATTATATTATATCAAAAGAAATAAAACAATAAAAATACATTTATACATAAATTCTTATAATTATACGGGATAAATTTATTCCATTCAATTTTTTTACTTAAATTGTGACATTGAAATCTGTGTCAAATAAATGTTAAATAGGACGTGTTGTTACTATTTACTTTTGCGTATTTATTTTAACAACTTGTGACTCTCTGTTAGAAAGGCGCGCGCGTGCCAGACGTTTCTTTTATGATTCGGCAAAATTTTGCACAAAAATATCAGGATTTTAAATCCATCGTCTGCCATGGAAATATTTCTATTTTCTTTTTAATATTCAACTCGGGAAATAATTCTGTGAACTTGTCATGAGTTCGCCAATATTTTAGTATCTATAGATTTATGCGAATGGCAAAGAAGTTATTACTGTTCGCTTCAAACATTATTTCAATGTTAGATTTAATAAATTATTATTGTTTCACAGTCACTCATTTTAGGGTTCTTAATTTATCTTTTGCTTTAAGTAAATTTCCATTTTTTTTTTATACAGGGTTACTGTTAATTAATGCGACAAAATGAGGTACCTTAAAAAAGGCGATGTCCGAGAGTACACAAATTTATCAAAAGTTGAACAAATTCAAGACGCGTTTGCAACTCCATGTCCTGTGTTTTTGACGCACTGGTTGTAAATTGTTCTTCGTTCCAACGTACGCATTTATTTTTTTTTACTAAATTAAAATTCTAATTAATTATAAACTGTTCCATAGAATTTTTTAAACATGATCTCGTAAACTGTTACATTCATTCATGTGCGCGATTTACAAACTGTACGCTGACACCGACGACGTTTAAAACAACTGTACATAATAAAGTTCATATAGCCTAATAACTAAAAGAACTTGTCGGCGATGAATTTAAGGCCTAATAAATCATTTCAGGTTTTCCGAGAAAACAGATTTATTTAAGCGATTCCTTCTTCTCGCGATTATTTATTTCCAAATTTACCTGGAGCAATTTCTAGTAATCCTGTCTGAGCTTATGAGATTTCCAAACAACCCCAGAAATCGTCTAAAACACGTCTATTATGCAAGCTCAAATTTTAAAAGCTTTATTGTGAACGAATGTCATAAAAGTTTATGACACATGTACGCTGTGAATTTGGCGTTTTAATCTAAACGTACCTACTTTTTTGGATAAATTTATAATTAATTAATTAATTAATTAATATTTAAAATTAATTATTTAACATTTGTAATTAATTACAATCTGTTCCTCAGAGTTTTTTCTACATTTTCTCGTAAACTGTGACATTTATTTACAGCTATGTTTAATAAAGTTTCTTGTTCCGTGACGCATCGATCGGTGCGAATGCTTTTCAGATTGGTTAAATACAAATTATACCAATAAATGGATTGAAATTATTTACACATTTATTAGCGAATATGTTACCCTCCTTCCAAACGCAATTCCACTTATTTTTGAAATGAATAATAATTACGTCGCGTAAAAGAAACAACTCAGACTTCCGTTCCAAAACGAATTCAAAAGTGTCTCGAGGTCAGTCGCATTGTGTCAAGCGGATAGTCAATAAAAAACTTTTATAGTCCCATTTTACTGCTGCATTTATAAAACGTGGCGTCATATTTCGTACGCAGTGTCGAAGCTTGATGTTGGGATAATTTTTTAATTAATTATAAACTATTTTGAAGAATTTTTTAGCATTTTCCGTACTCTCGGACGTCGCTTCTTTTAGTAATTCAATTTTTTCGGGTTAATTAACAGTCACCCTGTATTATGAACACCCTTCCCCGAGACCTTTTAATGTTATCTCCTCCAAACGTTAGCAAAAATCGAAAAGCCATGCTCCTCCGTAAACAAAATGATCAATTCTGTAATTTCTTTTGTATCTAATCAAAGTAAGTGTGTATCTGATTTCATATGTGCGTCCATATATAGAATATTGATCATTCTGGATGTACATAGGTGCAGGGGGAAGATCAGGGACCTAATTTTGTTAGATCATCTGACCCTGTCACCATTTAGGAATAAGTATGTAACGAAAGAAGGTACAAGAAAATCTCATTCTCTTCTACCTTCTTTTTTTTACTTGTGCTTAATAGAGGTATATTATTATTATTATTATTTAAGTAAATCTTCGCTTTAGCATCAGAACCGTTACATGTAGAATTCCCGAACTTCAACAACTATACGCCAAAAGACGCTATTTTGCCCCTGCTAAGAGAATCGGGCTTAAAGAAGTTTGAACATTAAGGAGTAGTTATTGTTATTATTATTTAAGTAAATTCTCGCTTTATCACCCGAACTGTTGCATGTAGACTTCCCGAACTTCAGGCAAAGCAACCCCGCCAATACACCAAAAGACCCACTTACGTTGTTATTTTGTCTCTGCTAAGAGAATCGGGCTTAAAGAAGTTTGAACGACAGGGAGCAAGATTGGCTGCCCAAGGTTAAGGCACTTCAAAGAACAATCACAATTTGGTGCCCAACGTGAGACAAGGAACCTTAGACACACAAATCATTACAATAAGTACAGAAGTCATACGCACTGTGAAGATTGATAATAATAGGCAAGAGAGCAGACGTCGTTGGTGCGCAATTTAACAATTAATTACCTATTATGGTTGGCAGAGACGGACATGTATGATTGAGATTCCAAAAAAAAAAACCTTTACACATGTATACATATATATTTCTATATGATAGTGGCAGGTTTTTTTGCCTTAAATTCCGATTTAATCTCAGTATAATTTCCGGGCTTATCAATGATTAAAAATCGTCTGCGAATTTACGTTAGCGATACGTAGATGCGCTCGATTTGTTGTTATCAATGCAGTAGAGTATTTCCGGATCGAAATAAAAACAGACGCATGCGTGAGCCTATACGCAGTCCGAATGCTATAAGGCAAACGCAATAGTGCTCCCACTTTCTCCACCTTAAATGCAAAGTCGACGTATTGTTTCATCATCCTTCTGAGTTGCCATAGAAGCGGAGCAACCACGTGGTATAGTCACTTTAAAGTTAGTTCGCGCGCTTGGCACATGCCCTACGATAATGCTATAACTGTATCGAATCGAATATTTTTGTGATAATTGAGGGCCCCTTTTGTTGATGATGATGGAGCGCGTGGAACTGCAGGAGTCCGTTAAGCCGTCCGAAAGCAAATCGCTTTGGGTCTTTGCTTATGGTTCTTTGTGCTGGAAACCAGGATTTGAATTCGACAAAGCAGTGACTGGATACATCAAGGGTTATTCCAGGAAGTTCTGGCAAGGAAACAAAACGCACAGAGGAACCGAAGAAAAGGTATCAATTCAAATTTAATTCTATAATTTCCTGAGGGTTGCGACGCCCTCTGCGTCTCCTGCTTTATTTCGGTTGAGGACGTGCAACGACGTCATTCCAACTAAATTAGTTGAGTGTCCCCCTTTGTTAAACAATTTAAACATGACTTATTTTTGTCCTGATCTAATTTTTCGAGGAGAGCGCTCTTCAAGTGCGCAATAACAAAACACGGTTGGATCAAGTCCCAAATACGAACAAAGCACTTATTGCAATTTAAATTTTTTTACCAAACTAAGAATTTGATAATAAGAAAGAAAAGAAAAAAATAGATTCAAGATCAGAATATTTTAAATAGAATGAGTTACCCTCCTAGGCACTATTTTGCAATTTTGGATTGTAAATCGAAATGATGTAAAATATCCCATATATTGAGTGATTGATGAAATTTGAGGAAAAACAAAGAAAAATTGCTCCAGAATAAAGTCCGTTCGGCATTCAATCAAGCGGCAAAAGAGATTCGGGAATATTTTCACAAATTTTTAAAAAAAGTCAAATAAAGAAGTTCGATTTTCGAAAGTCGCAGTTTTTTATTTCTTTCCGATTGCGAAGAAACCGTTCGAATATTTCAAATTCGTTAACAGCATGAAATTTGGCAACTCTGCCTCCATTTAACCAATTCTCTATCTCTTATAATAAGCGAGATCCCCTCGAATTTCAATCACCCTGTATATGGGATATTTTGTATCATTTAGATTTTTTAACTTTTAACATTTCATATTGGTAAACCTAGATTATTTACACCAAATGTCATTTTTCTAAAAATCGAAATAAAGAAATTACAGGGGTGCGAACACCAACCTGTTGTACTAAAAATAATTTTCACTTGTTTTAGCCTGGACGGGTAGCCACTTTAATCGAAGACAAGAAGGTAAGATAAAACTTATCACTCCTGTTTTTAATTAAACCTGACGTTCTTGTTTACAAAATAGGTATTACCCGAAACTTTTCTGATTGCTACTCATTTCGGAGAAAGATAAATAATCTTTATGCGTTGGTTGGTAGTTTAAAAAAATATTTTGCTAAGGAAAAACTCCTATTATTGAAAATTGTAAATCATTGCAATTTAAGATTTATAATATTATTTATAATATTATCCTCTCTTAAGAGTAGGGAGTTTCATTTTTTACTAAGCCTTCCGGTTGAACTTAAATAAAATCTATGTTCGTTACTTCCGGTTTAATCACGCGGTACTACGTTTTTTTTTTTAAATTAGGAGAGAAGTGGATTGAATATTGTCAGCTTCCGGCACACAAACATTTAAATTTCCCGCCAAATCAGTACTCATAAAAAATTACGTTAATTAATGAATTACATTAATCAAATACACACGACTAAAAAAACTTATCTAATTTGAAACGAAACTGATATGAAAAGAAAATGCGTGGGTAGCACAATTATTGATTATAGTTTTCTGTTTTATCGACGTTTTGTGTTTTACAGTCAGTGTTGCCAAAATCTATGTTCGTTACTTCCGGTTAATCATGTGGTACTGTCTTTTTTTTATTGACAGAGAAGTGGAGTGAATATTGTCAGCTTCCGCTAGACAAAATTTAAATTTCTCGCCAAATTGTATTCATAATAAATTACATTAATTAATTACATTAATCATATACAATTCAAAAAACTTACCTGATTTGAAACGAATCTGACTTAAGAAAATGTGTTGGTAGCACAATTATCGATTATCGTTTGATGTTTTATCGACGTTTTGTGTTTAACAGTCAGTATTGCCAAAATCTGTGTTCGTTACTTCGGGTTAATCACGTGGTACTGTTTTTTTTTTGTTTGTAAAGAAGTGAATATTGCCAACTTCCGGCAGACAAACGTTTAAATTTCCCGCCAAATCCGTACTCATAAAAAATTACATTAATCAAATACATACGATTCAAAAAACTTACCTAATTTGAAACGAATCTGATTTTTAAAAGAAAATGTGTTGGTAGCACAATTATCGATTATCGTTTTCTGTTTTATCGACGTTTTGTATTTTACAGTCAGCGTTGCCAAAATCTATGTTCGTTACTTCCGGTTAATCACGTGGTACTATGTTTTTTTTTTTTGTAGAGAAGTGAATATTGCCAGCTTCCGGCAGACAAACGTTTACATTTCCCGCCAAATCCGTACTCATAAAAAATTACTTTAATCAAATACATACGATTCAAAAAACTTATCTGATTTGAAACGAATCTGATTTTTAAAAGAAAATCCGTTGGTAGCACAATTATCGATTATCGTTTTCTGTTTTATCGACGTTTTGTGTTTTACGGTCAGTGTTGCCAAAATCGTTCGTTACTTCCAGTTATCACATGGTACTATGTTTTTTTTTTAATTAGGAAAGAAATGAAGTTAATATTGCCAGCTTCCGTCATACAAACATTTAAATTTCCCGCCAAATCAGTACTCAATACATCAATTAATTAATTACTTTAATCAAATACAAACGATTCAAAAAAGTTATCTAATTTTAAACGAAACTGACTTTAAAAGAAAATGCGTTGGTAGCACAATTATCGATTATCGTTTCCTGTTTTATCGACGTTTTATGTTTTACAGTCAGTGTTGCTGTTTTTATGAATTATTTGTTTTCATTACTTTTTTAATTTGATTATTTTTCAATTTTTATTGTTTTGCTTTCGCCATTTTGTCACCAGTGTTTTCAAATTGTTTTTTTATTAATTTGTATTGTAAAATCGATTGTCTTTTGTTTTTACTATTTTCTCTTAATTGATTATTTTTGAATTTTTATTGTATTTATTTCTTTGTTTTGCCACCAGTTCTTTCAAATTGTTTTTTTTTTAATTTGTTTATCTATTTATGTTGTAAGATCGATTGTCCTCTATTTGCGAAACGTCAGTGGTAATAAATATACTATTTACTCGGTAATAATCTATTTCTTTTTCATGTAATACCTATTACTGCACCAAACATAATTTAATAGATTAATAGTTAAAATCAGTTTAAAAAATACAACGATTTTACAACACAAACAGATTAATAAATAAAAAGAACAATAAATAAAAAAATCACTTTGAAAAAGCAAACAACAACCTGTTAAATTGTGTTATAAAATCGATTGTCTTTTGTTTTATTGTTATTCTGTAGTTTGATATTTTAATTTTTGTTTCGTTCTTTGGTCACCATTCTTTTGAATTTTTTCTTGAAATTTATTATTAATCTACTGAATTGTGCTGTAAATTTAAATTTATACCTATGTACAGGGTGACTGTGATAGTTGTGCGAAGCTTGAAACCTGCAATAAATCACTAAATGGTAACGATTGAACTCATAACGGGTCATTTTTAAAGTTCTTAATTGGAGTGAGCCATGACTTTTTGATTTAGTTGCCAATAATGAATTAATTACAAGATCAAAACGTCAAAAATAAATTTTGAGGTTAATAAATTTTATTTGAAAAAGAGAAAGAATTTTAGATAAGGGAAAATATGATGTATGATTGTTAAGTCTGGAGAACTCGCTGGAAAATCAACTAAACGGTCATCATAAAATTCTCGCAGATATGTCATGTTTTCACGTGAGGTGTTGCATTATCCTGTTGGGAAAATTCATACTGGATCTCATCATAATGCAGACTACTGGTGGAATTTTTTTTCTTTTAACAAGACCAGTGGCTCTCGAACAGTTTCAGAAAAATTTTCAACTGTGATTTTTTCGAAAACTATTAACTTTTTGTTAAAGGGCGTATGAATTCAATCGTTGTCACTCATGAAGAGTCTAAGGCGCGACATCCGGCAATCGCTTTTTGTCACGCCTTAGACTTTTCATTACTATTACATCGCAATTGCGAATAACTAGGACAGGTCGGTTTGGTTTGCAGTGGAATTCTAGAGCTACGCTTCTGCTGACGAGGCCCCCAAATAGAGCCGAAACAGTTGTACAGAGAATGCTCGAGGAATCCACAACAAACAAAACCGACTAGCAACAAAATTTTTAGTTACCACTTATAGTGATATATGCTTTGCACAACTATCACAGTCATCCTGTATGTTGGAATTGCTGAATTTATACTTTGCATCATAGATTTAATCTGACTAGTATTTTTAGGTTCCCTAAACTTAATCGTTCAAAATTCCATGTGTAGTTTTTTTTAAATATTTTGCAACATATCTAAAGACTTTATTTTAGGAGCAAGGAGCAAGGAGAGAAACTTTCAATCGCAGTACAATTTTCATTCTTTTTGTCATATGTATTGTTCGCTATATTGATTTTAAAAATACAATATACATATGTTGATGTTCGTGTGTTTGAGCTCTTAAAAAAACTTTTGTGTAAGGTACCTTGGAAAAATTAAGTCGCGATGCCTTTTTGTTTGTTTGTGATAACTGTAAAAGATAATACGCATTCATAATATCCTATAACTTTTGTATTTGAAGTTTTACTGTGGCACCTAAAATAGGGTGAAATAACTGTTAAAACAAAACTTGTGCGATTGACGTCGCGCGTTTAAAATCAAAATGATAAGAGATGATTGTTCTCTCTTTCTATGACATGACATTAAACCTATGAGACAGCACATCATCAAATTAATATTTTTCCTTGCTTAAATAATAAGCTGTGTAGCTTCTTATGCAAATACTTGATTTTCTTATCTCTATTTTTTGGCGTATAAAACGTTCCATTGTTCTAAACCCCCCAGGCCGGTTATCAAAATTTTTATTCGCCAATCAAACAAGCAGATTCGCGAGTGTTATTGTTATCACTAAAGCGTTTTAATGTTATATCACGTTTGGTTATGGCAACACTTGAAAAATAATTGTTTGACTCTCGTATATCTTTTATGCCAGATAATTGGACCGACAAATTCATAAGTAATGTGATACGCCATGTTCATTAAGGTGGATAGAAAATGTCAGTCACATTCACCTCTTGTTTCATCCTGCCTTTCATCCAGGAAGTAATCTCGTCAGCCGTTTCAGAAAATTTATAATTAAATTCATTGTAGAATAAAACACCGACGCTCGCCAAAATATACCGTCATGAGTGATCGTAATGCCAAGGATATCTATAACGATTTCACGTTTAAAAATAAACCCCAACTTTCGTAGGTCAATGGTACGCACGCTTTAATGTTGTGGGGTTCAAAAATATTTGCTCCAAAAATTGAGTCGCGCTACGAAGTTGCTCTAAAACATAGCGTGTGGTATAGAATAAGTAATGTCGCATGACTTGTGACTGCCACTGTACATCTATAAAGCACTCCAGATGATATCATGTCGCGAAAACGTGCTAAGTATATCAGGTCAAAGTCGCTTACTCTCCTTGAATATCGCCTGAGGATTTAGCTTGACGTAAACAATTTTATCTTTCGCGGAACTTTATCCACCAATTTTAACTAATTTTGTTCTTTTCAGAGTATTGTTTATGGTGTGGCTTACGCGATAACTGGTGAGGCTGCGATTCCATATTTATCAAAAAGGGAATGCACCTTGGGTGGGTACGACACGCACTTCACGACGTTTTACCCCATCCAAGGTGAGGAGATCATCAAGAACATCCTCTTGTACATAGCGACTCCAAAAAATTCATTGTGGCTCGGAGACGCTCCAGTATCTGTGATAGCGAAGGAAATCGTCGAAACCAGTGGCCCGTGTGGTCATAACATCGAATATCTTTTAAGGCTGGCGAAATTTGTGAGGCAGCATTTTCCGGAGCAAGAAGACTGTCATTTATTTACCTTAGAGAAACAAGTATTACTGACGATTGAGGAAAGGAAGATGTGCCTTAAGTCATTAATGGGGGATGATAGGGACTGTATTACGTTTACCAAAGCCTTACCATCGAGCTCGAATCTCCCTCGACAGGAAGAACAGGAGAGAGTTGATTCCTTCCAGCATACAACGAGGGTTCCGGAGAAAACACTGCGTTGCCTAAACATATAATTATTTTTATTATATCAGAGCCACTCTACAAACAACGCAATTTTCTTTTAATGGCCTGAATGTGATAAAAGCAACTACTTTTTGCATTTTCTCATTGATAGATATTAAGATAATTGTGCCCTGATACAACAATATTTCTAACTAATTGACTGAGGATATGATAGTCCTATAGAGGACTCGCTTGTTTTGATCCAAGTAACGCTGTTTTTGTTTTCATTGTTTTAA
The DNA here is from genome assembly GCA_039766575.1 of Serrognathus titanus. Classification (NCBI taxonomy): domain Eukaryota; kingdom Metazoa; phylum Arthropoda; class Insecta; order Coleoptera; family Lucanidae; genus Serrognathus; species Serrognathus titanus. The sequence goes on along the minus strand of CM077916.1, from coordinate 3,332,273 downwards.
TGTATGTAGATTTATTTATTTTTTCACATCCACATTTATCTGTGATTTTATATTGATTAAACCAAATGTAAAAAAAATAAACTTATCGATAAGGTATGAAGTTTTTCTAATTTAAAAAATCGCACCCCAAATTTGACTCTATAACTCGAAAATTAACAAACCGGAAATTTAAACCAGGGTATTATTTGTCCGAATGTTTCAATCGTCGATTCCAGTACCATTGCACAAAGAAAATTAGTAATTACCGACCCATTTAGCTAATAAAAGAATTTTTTAAGATTCTCGAAAAAACTGTCCACAGTAGGCTATTTAGTTACTTGAATGCTACCATTAGGTATACAATAGAAATCCAATTTGGTTTTCATAGCGGCAGATCAACAGCGATGGGGCATGTTCTAACGTTTTTGGAGTATGTTTACGAATCTCTTGATCAAAACATGAATGTTGCAGCAATGTATTTTGACCTAACTCGACAATATAAGCGTATGTTTTTATAAGCAAACTCACCACTCTGGTATTAAAGGAAAACTACTCGAATGGTTGAAATCATTTCTTTACAACAGAAGAATAAAAGTTATAGGACATAGGATCACCTCTCCAAAGAAACGAACGTAAGTTATGGTGTCCCAAGAGGATTGATTCTGGGACCTCTGTTGTTCGTTCGCTAATTTAAGGTGTCCAGGAAGAATGGCAATTTTTGCTGACGACTCTTCAATGGAATTATCGGATCCTAATATACTCAATCTTATATACAGCTTGAGTGAAGCAAGTAGGTTGGCGACGCGTGCCTCGGATGTATTCGAGGCGACCGGCCTTGTCTCGCATTGGGAAGCGAAACGATGATAATAATTTTATTTTAACTAGGATTTCAATAATTCTTGTTACAATATTGTTATAATTGCCGCAATACATTTGCATAACGCAATTATTATTGTTTGTAATTAAACAATACTTCCATAAACATTACAGAAATTAATAAATGAAAAATCTTCTCTAATAATGGTTAAATTAAAAAGAATTCACAACGATAATACAAAAACATAATAAAAGATTCTCTTGTAACAGAAAAACGATTTCTTAAATTGAATGAATGAAGATAAAAATAAAATAAAGTAATTCTGGTCAAGAAATAATAAATATATTAAATACTTTCAAAATTTTTATTAATTCTGCGGATGGTTGTAGCAGAAGGAATTGGACGATTCACAAATTTTTCTCTGAATAAATTAATTCGTTAAACCACTTTATAATTTGTACTTTCTCAGGTACACTATAATTCATACTGAATTTTTGTACTGAAAAAAAATAAAGAACAATTAAAATATTATATTATAATAAAAAATATATATTTTTAGCTCAAAAACAACTCTAAAACCTGCACACTTCGAACTGGAGGCGTGAACTGATGCACGCTAGTGCAAGAACCCCCACTAGTCCTACACGACTTCGTCCGAATTTACTTCTATCCACCTAGTTATAAAATTCAACCTGTATATCTATACTTATTTTAAATAGACTAAAGACTGCCTGCGTACCATCACAAGTTGGCGTTAAAGATGATGGAGGTGTAATCAAATTTTCTGACAGTCTTCATCTTTTTGCTGTTATAATAAACAATAACTTAAACTGGTCACTGCACATCTATGTGTCTATGCAAGAAAATTAATAGTGCTTATTATTCTTTATTGAAACTGAAATAAGTTGCTTAATACAAACTTATAACGGGTTAGTGGTTAATGCGAATTGTGGGACAATTCACGTGATGTCAGCAGAGTTTATGTTCATTGCTCAGAAACGAATGGTAAAACTAAAATTCAATTTGAACGCAGATAGATAAACTTGTAAAAATGTTTTCATACATTACAGTATTCTGACCCTCGCTTCGATTTACATTTATAATTTCTTGCACGTAAATTCTTTTCTATTCTTTTTTTTTTGGTAAGTTTTAATATTTTGTACTTACGTAAATGTTTTATTCTCTGCCTGTTCTTAGGTAATTTTAACGTGTTTTTATTCCAAATTAAGTTAAGTACATGACAATGCTCAGTTACATTTTGAGTTTTCACATACAGGTTGACTGTTAATTAACTCGACAAAATGGAACCACTAAAGAGGCGATGTCCGAGAGCATTGGAAAAATGTTTCTACTTTAGTTTTCAAGGAATAATTAATCAAAAATTAGCCCCAAAACGTTGATGCGTCCCTGGTTGAAAAATAGAGGAGCAGATGGAAAAAATAAATATCCTACTATAGCCACACCTGCTTTGACAGGTGAACAAATAAACGAAAAACAAATTCAAAACGCATTTCCTGTCCTGAGTTTTTAGCTCACTTATTCGCATTATTTCGTCATCTGGTCAAGGCTGTGTACAGACTTGAGCAAGAATGGAAATTCCCTCGTCGCGCATTTGTAAAAATTCCGCATGAGAAGTGTTCGCCGTTGAACCAGTTGTTCAAAGCCGACAGTAAACAAATATGAACTAAATATTACGTCCTCATTAAGCACTGACAGTATTCGGATAGAGCTGAGATCCTGCATGCACACACTTTATCAGGTCTATTATGCAAGATCAAGTTTTACAGCTTGTCTGAGTAAATATTATTAAATGTTTATGACAGTCGTACGCTGTGAATTTGGCGTTTTAATCTAAACATACCTACTTTTTTCAGAAATTTATAATTATTCATCAATAAGCTGTTCTACATATACATTTTCTCGTAATCAATGATATTCACTTGCATATGCGATTTGATCAAAAATTGCACGCTCTCGGACGTTACAGGCCGTGCGTTGACCCCGCGATTACCAGATTTAAACCCTTGCGATTTTTTTGTGGTTGAAGGAGGTGGTACATTACGCTCTAGCAAATAATCCGCAGGAATTATCAGACAATCATTTGTTACACTTATTTTATATGCAATCCCAGTTGTTTTAGAAAATAATAATAATTACGTCGCGTAAAAGAAACAATTCAGGCTTCCGTTCCCAGCTGTAAAGCGTGTAACAAAACGAATTAAGATATATGTCAAGGTCAGTCGCATTGTGGCAAACGGGTAGTCAGTAAAAAGAACTTCTACAATCCTATTATACTGCCGCATTTATAAAACGTGGCGTCGCATTTCGTACGCAGTGCTAAACTATTTAGAAGAATTTTTTAAACATTTTTCCCATACTCTCGGACATTGCTTCTTCTAGTGTTTCCATTTTGTCCGGTTAATTAACAGTCACCCTGTATGTGTATGTATACACATATATCTGGTATTCTTTCAAATTTGGCGTCCTAGTTGGCCGTGACAAGGTGCTTACTATGAATATACCACAATTTTGATTATTTGTAAATCTTATTTTCTTATTATCTTTTTTCGTTTGATACTATAGATCTCATTCTTAGTGTCTATTTTCGTTTATTACAATAGATCACGTCTTATCGTACTGTCGAGTTCGAAACCTCGAAAGCAAGGTTAGGAATTGCATGTTCAAATGTCAAATTGACAGCTGTCATGAAGATGAAGATTCACAATTAAATTTTCATGGCCAACTTCGAAGTCAAATTAAAAAAAAACAACAATATACAGGCTGATTCTTGAATAAACCGTCAAAAAAAAACAATGAAAAGGATTAAATCATAGGTTATGAGGAAAATGTCAAAAAAATTCATTGGAAAAATTTATAATCAATTAAAGATGACCCTAAAAGCACGTTACGCTAATGTGTATGGAGTTCGTCGCAATCGTAAGTTTTATGATATCGTGTTTTCGTACGTTTTATTGTGATTATTACCTAGAGCAATAAAACTATAAAAGTTAACCATGAAACTTATTTAATAGAGTGAACGCCGCTGTAATGACCTGCCCAAACGTTTAAATTCATCCGAGAATTTATTCATTTATTTATTTATATTAGTTTATTTATTTTTGCAAAAACTAACAGCCTATTTAAGACAACTTAACGAGAAACAATGCTAGTGCTAGTGGGAATAAACTTCTGTTATCCTCATTTTATAAAATTTGTAGTAAATTAGTGATTTGCATTTGGATGCCTTTATCAATATTGTTGTAAATATTTTAAAGCTCTTCTTTCAACTGGTTAAATTGAGTCAAGTTCGCCCGATTTCTCGCCGCAACAGCCATAAAACGATAAAACATTTATGACTGTATTTGACTGGATATGCGTCTAAATCATAAAACCCTTCATATTACCGGTCTCTTTCTGTATTACACAATTTCTATGCCAGGCAGCCTATTCTGTGCTGTAAACTAAGCGGCGTTTCGATTTTGGTGCTGGCGATTGTTCGCTATTATCAAGTTCCTAAATATAAAAATCTTTGAAAAGGATTTTATGTTCCAAGTCAACAAGCACGGGTGGCCTGCTTCAGTTAAAAATACTTTTGACCTTGTGGTATTTATTTTTGTAATTGATATCAACCAGCCATTTTAAGAAATGTTTTCTTTTATTTCGTCGAATAAAAAGAACATTAGACATTGTCTGCGCTTAATAAGAATAAAACGATACACTGAAATTTGATTTTCCGGTGAAACAAGAAAGTCTCTTTATCTTCCAACGAACCTAAGGAAACTGATTCAAGTTCAGGGTCCTAAACGGAGGATTGAGTACGGGCGACTGTAGAAGGCCTTGGTTGTTAGAAACTTGACCCGGAAACGTGTTTCTATTGGCTATAAAGTCCGAAGCCCTCAGTGCCACATTCATGACCTCTTTTGGCTTGTTTAGTATTCCTATGAAAAGGATGTCGTGTGTGTGCACGTTGTAGATGAAGAAAAGGAAGGGATGGTCTGCGATGATTCTTGGCGTCTGCGAGCCCATCAGGGGGGTCACCAAAGCTCCCGTTGCAGCAGCTGCTTCCGTTCCTTTTTCGTTCACTTCGATCTTTGTTTTATGTATTATACTGCTGATTACGACCTTCTTATTCCGGACGATTCCGGAAAGATTCGCATTTGGACCAAAAGCTTCTTTTATATCGACCTAAAACCATCACCAAATTTCATGGTGAATATTTTAAAGTTACCTAAGAAAATAACATTTACCCTTTGAAGAGCGTCACTCAACTCTGTCGAATAATTAATATCAAACTTCGGTAATTCCAAAATCACATCAGTTAATTCCAACCTACTCAAAATTCTAGCGAGTGAATGGTGGAGTACATCATTAACGAACTGTTTCATGTTGTTTCTTTCGTTTGGTAGGAGAATCAACATGGCATGTGTGTTATCCTGGCGAAACAATAACATCAAACCTCGTTCTTTACTTTTCGATTAAATCGTACTTACGCCGTAAGGCAATTCAACTGCATGTCCGTGAATTTCTTCCAGGTATTTATAGTTGACTGAAATGGCAGCTTGCATCATTTCAACGTGAATACAATCTCTGTTTGAACAAAAACCCTTTGGCCTCGTGGCGTTTTCATCAAATTCATTTTTCCAAATGGCTTTGAAGTAGAGAGCATTAGTGATGACGACCGCAGTCTCTGAATCCAAATGAGCTGAAAAAGATACACCAAAAATGCCCACGAAGTTCAGAGGCAGCGAAAAGAAACTTACCCGGCGTGATAATTTCGGGAATTAATCCCCTCGTTGCTTCTTTTATGTACGTATTGATAGTGTGAGCAGCCTGAGTTGGATTTCCAAAATTCAACGACTCAACTATCGCCCTGTAATTATCTAATTTGGTCTTATATTTTTGAACTATTTCATAATCCGATGATACGAAAACGGCGTTCGATGAATCCAAAGTGGTAGTGTCTCCAGATTCCTAAAACATTTTTTTTCATGAGTTTGAAGCACTATCCGACATATAAATGTTCTCATTTTTACATTTTTTTGAAACAATAAGTACAATAACAACAGCCTTGACCTTTAAGAGAAATTTCCTTCTACTTTCGAGAAATAATTAATCAAAAATTAGCCCCAAAACGACGATGCGCCCCTGGTTAAAAAATTAGGAAACAGATGAACGAAATAAATATCCTCATAAAATTCTTTATAGTTTTATGATACGGCGACGCGGCGTGGTATCGTGAACTTGACCTTTAAGAGAAATTTCCGTCAACTCCGTTTTTAGGTCAATGACTGATGCCCTGATATACTAACGAAATACGAATATTTACTTGATAATACTTGGTACATTACGCCCTAGCAAATAATCCGCAAGAATTATCAAATAAATATCTGTAAATTTGTTACCCTTAATTTATATGCAATTATTTTAGAAACTAATAATAATTACGTCGCGCAAAAGACACCCGTTTCCAGCTGTTAAGCGTGTAATAAAACGATTTGAGATCTGTGTCAAGGTCAGTCGCATTGTTTCAAACGGGTAGTCAATAAGACTTTACTGTCCTATTATACTGCCGCATTTGTAAAACGTGGCGTCGTATTTCGTACGCAGTGTGGGAGCTTGATTTTTAATTTTTTTAAATTAATTATAAACAAAATATATAACAAAATAGATTTTAATATAAAGCAGTTACCACCAAAACAATTTAAAAGACGTTTAAAGGTGGTTTTGATGTCAAAGTGACCGTATTTGTTAATAATATTTTGTATGAGATTTTTTTAAGAAATGTTACCTTTTTTTAAATATTTTCTTCATTCCATCTGTAATTCTGCCTTGCTTAATTAATATTAGATTGAATTTTATATCGAGCTTCAGTTAAACAGTTAGCAGGTAGGTGGTGAACAAGGGCCGCAGTGTTGCCAACTTAGGGGATTTCCCCCTAAATTCAGGGGATTTTAAGTGTCAAAGGGTAAATTTAGGGGATAACGTTCTTTAGGGGATTTTTTTAACACTTACACTAACACTAACATCTCGCATTATGACGTTAAATTAAAATTAAAATAAAATGCAAATACTTTGAGTGCAAGTGAAACGAAAACGCTATAATATTTAGAACTAATTTTTTAGTTACATTAAAGTAAACGAAACCAAAAATGATTTAAAAAAGAAACAGAAATATACACCTGCAGATTTGTAAATAAAAACAAATTTTAGGGGATTATGTCTTTCATTTGGGGGATTTTTAAACCTTAGTTGGGGGAAATCGTTGTCAATGGGTTGGCAACACTGAAGTGCCGGATCATTATTTTTATTTTCCCGCACATATTAATGTAGATTGTATATATTTGATCCAATAAAAAATATTATTTTATTTATTTAGGATTTTTTTAAACATTTTTCCCATACTCTGGAGTATCGCTTCTTTTACTGTTCTATTTTGTCGAGTTAATTAACAGTCACCCTGTATACTGGAACGTTGTGAATTTTAAGGTCTAGGGATGTCAATACCCGATCATTTTTGTTACCCGGGTGACCGTTATTGATACCCGGGTATTACCCGTTACCCGATAAATACCCAGGTACCCGGTATGTATCCAATACCCGATAACTACGTGGATAGCTACTCGATGACATAGAAGTATTCGAAGTAACTGATATTAAAAAACAAAGCTAAGGCCCCAAAAATTTATTTCATGATACCTAATTTAATTTAAAAAAAGAAAAAACGTCACTCAGTTGTCGAACACTTACCGAGTATCGAGTAATCGGGTAATTATCGGGTAAAGAGGAACCGGTTCTATTTAAATAAACGGGTACCCTTCGTCATCCCTAGTTTTAACACATATTCTAAGCCCTAAATTTGCAAAGATTGTTGAGAAGCTAGAACCGACTTGCCAAAAGTTTTCCTAGATTCAGAGTTACTAAAATTTTATTTCTCACATAGAACCAGTCGTAATTACTTCACTGTACTTATGCTCTTTAGGCTGCGCTCACACTGATGAAGCAGTTTTCGGGCAAAACGTTTCACTTTATTGTGAAACATTTTGAGTAAAAACGTTTTGACTGCAACTGTTTCGTTTTTAATGTATCAGTGCCTGTCTGGTCCTATTTAAGGCATTGAAAAAACGCTCTGTAACAAAATTAGTCGAAAATATTTTGCCTGAAACGTTTTTGCCTCATCAGTGTGAACGCAGCCCTAGGGCCCCTGCGAACCCAAACAATCAAGCACCTTTATGCTTTGAGATGAAATGAGTATTCCTGAGCTCCATGTACGTCACTAGAAAGAACTCCCATGTACCAAAATGAAAATCAAATTCACACACATACACACACACTTAAAGTTACTCGCTAGTGGACCAAACCCATTGGACCGTACCTAAGTTTAAAACTTGCAATTTTAAATATGACTCACATTCAAATTTGATATAAGTTGCTGAAGAAATTGCCTCCTTTGGTTTGGATCTGACGGTAATCTTAGACGGTCCACGATTTCTTGGGCTGTTGTTCCTCCTGCTCCTTCCAAAATCATGGCCAACGTCAATTTTATGCTAGCCGGAGAAATCAGGACGTTATCGTTAATATTTAGGTCCTGAAAAGACATTGATTAGACGGTTTTTTTCGGTGAAATCGAGTTGGTGGTGAAATACCCGCAGCAATTCCCAATCGAAGTAGTTGAACCTGGTGGTTGGAGTCTCATGTTGATGTGGGGATGAATAATCAGGTGGTAAAGGCCGTTGAGCTAATAAGGAAGGCGGCGTTGTAACTGAAAGGGAAATCAAATTGCAAATCCTCTTAAAAATAGAAATCGAAAGACAACATCTCTTGCAGTCGAGGTCGACTACAAGAGACGTTGTTGGGAAGTGGTCGGTGTCGACTTGTTTTTATCTACACACTTGTAATTACGATGGTTGTCGATCGTTTTGAGGTCGACTGAGGACTGGTAAAAAAAAGTCTATGTGTTTTGGGTTTAAGAATTCAAGAATCCCTCTAATACGTGTCTGACGCAAACACACGCAAACACTCAAGTAGTTGAAAGGAAATGTTTATGATACTCGAAATTTTTTATTTTCTGAATTACTATCAACAGGACGTGATAGTTAATTCGGGTATATTTAGGTTTATTAAATTAATCAGTACCAGGCCAAAACAATCTATCTGGTTCGGATTAATTTAAATAATCTTTCTCAGGCGTTATTAATTAAAAGTGAAATTAAAATATTTTTAAGTTTCCAAATTTTTGTATAGTTTATAACTAAAAACAAGATTTGGACGATTTAATTCAATATAATTAGATAAAATCGTCTTTAAGAAAAAAAACTGACGTTTAAATAATGCGTTTTATTCGTTGTTAATATTATGTAATTTGTTGTTGGACGCCATCTGTGTTTAATTTTAAACTATGATTTTTTTTTTATTAATTACAGTGGCAGCACTGTTATAAACAAAAGGAAGAAAAATGTTGAATTCTATGGGCAAGCCTTAACGCCAGAGTTCGTTAGGGATTCCCCACATTTCTCGTGCGTCACAACTTCCGCAGTTCCGACCATGAAGTTATTTGTTATGTTTGTTCAGAAGCGGTGAATTTTATTGAATGCTGAAGCAACCTTGTGCCGAATGTGTGATATAAATGTCAAATGGTTTAAGTTTGATCAAATAAATTTTGATTATTTACCTGAAACGCCAAGAAACAAGAACCACAACATGTTTACGTTATACACAGTCGATGTTATAAATTAGTGCTCCACTTTCGTCACTTTTCACTCGCATCAGTCCTGCTACTAGCGTTGCTTGTGATAGTCTTCAGCACATTACGAACGCTCGACTAATTGTGCAGTAAATGATTGGTCACAGTCACGTTTGACCTTGGAAATCCCGTATTGCAAGTCCGCAAAACATTTCAACACGTCAAATACATTTCCCATACCTCGTCCCATTCAGACTTTGTTAATAGTAATATCATCAAAGCGACGGTGAAAACCCCACAAATAAATCACACCGTTCCAAAAAATTTACCATTTATTTGACGTATGACTATCATCAAACGCAGCGAAGCGATTATTTTTAGATTATGATTTTTAAATATTGATTTAATTCCACCAAGGTTGGTCTAACGATTTTTTCTGCGTATTATTATTTTTCAGTTATGAACCGAAATGTTTCATTCAGGCCGACTTTTACAATAAGGACAGAATAACTATTAGCCGAATATCTCTCGACATTCTTCCATATTATTCTAAGAATAGTATTGTAAAATCTTGCCTCACTGGTTACAATTAACTAAAACCGCCCATCTGCTTACGTAAGAGAAAGAAGAATGGGTATTTCCCGATCAAACACCGACGACTCCCACCAGTTTTCATTACCATAAAATCTTGTCGGTGCAAAGAAAAAGAAAGAGCCGAAGGTTTTCCCAACTAAATTCGGATTTACTTAGGCTGCAGTCACATTGTGAAATGATGAAATAGGACCAGGCACACACTGATTCATCAAAGCAGAAAAAAAAGTTTTGCTTTGTCATCAACTCATCAATATTATTAAGCTTACAAAACATACACTCCAGTACCTATCACTAAAAAGAGGTAAAATATTTTTTACAGAACCTTTTTTTTCTCTCCAATATACATGTCAAAACTGTTTTATAATCAGACCTAGGGAAATTCCGGATATTCTCAAAAAGTACACATATGGTAAGATGCGTCAATTGAGTGCAGAAGGGGAAATATTAAATCGGTTAATACACTCTAGGGTAAATTAATTTATCGGTCATTGTCGCATCCTTTGTATTCAAATTTATAATAAAAGAGAGCTATTATGGGAAAGCAATAAAATTAATGCTGCGTATGCGTTAAATAGAAAATAATATTCCTATAAACCAGGTAAGTACAAAATTCATAAATCATAGGACGCCCATGCCCGTCTGGAATTTCCCGTGCTCTGTTTATAATACAGTAAAACGTTTCATCCGAAAATGTTTTCGTTTCATAAGTGTATAACTACAAAAATTAATTAAAATTGTGTAACTGGCAGTATAGAAAGTGTTAGGAAAGAGTTTATACATGTATTTCGGCCTTATTGGGCTTCATCAGAACTCTGTACCTTAAAAAATTTTGGTTTATTGAGTTCTGATGAAGCCCAATAAGGCCGAAATACATGTATAAACTCTTTCCTAACACTTTCTATACTGCCAGTTACACAATTTTAATTAATTTTCATAATTTTCATCTGGCAAGAAAACTTGATTTTATAATTGTCAATTTGTTGTCTTAGTAACATCAAACAAATATTTTAAAAATGTCACTTTTGTGGTTTTACTAGAGAATGCAATCGCTTCCTTGTATAATTTGCAAAAGAATTTCATATTTTTATCATTAATTCCTGTTCTTGTGTTTTGGGATTTTAGAAATTCAAAAAAAAGGGGTAAGTTTTTCTAAATTTTTCAATAAACCAAAATTTTTTAAGGTACAGAGTTCTGATGAAGCCCAATAAGGCCGAAATACATGTATAAACTCTTTCCTAACACTTTCTATACTGCCAGTTACACAATTTTAATTAATTTTCATAATTTTCATCTGGCAAGAAAACTTGATTTTGTATAACTACAGTAAAACCTTCTGTCTCGCTTCATCAGTGTGAACGCAACTTTACTGCAATTTTGTTCCCGGCCCGATCTTACAAAACCGGTTGCGACTTGGCTATCGATAAAACAACAACAACATATGGCAGCAGCAATAAAATGCCAAGAGAAAACGGAGAACCGAATGAGTTATTCGAGGAATTACTAGTCGTCGTTATGAGTCATAAAAAGAAGGAAGTAAAGAAAGTCAAAGAACAAATGAAGACGGAGAGCATTGAGGATGGAAAACTGGAAGAAAAGCATAAGATTCAATGCAAGGAGTACAAAATTCTAAAACAAAGCAGATATGAAGAAGAACGAAAAAATACCCGCCAACAATAATTAAGAACAAAAAATCCAGGAGTGCACGAAGAAAATTAAAAATGTAGAGAGAGAAAGAAAGAAGGTAGGTAGAAAAAAATTCCCCAAAAATAATCAGAAATATAAAAAGCATACATAAGGGATATTAATACTTCCGATATTCTACGTAATAAATTAGAATGAAATAGAAATTTATGTAAAATGTTGTTACGACACTTCCTATGAGGAACAACGCGACGTTTTATATAGGGTGTTTCGCAACTTCATACAAAAAATGCAACTAATATGTAAAATTAGGGGGAAATATTTTTTGTATAACATTTTATCAATAAATTTAAGAGATATTAATAGTTTTTTTGCATAAGGGTAAACAGTCTTAGTTTTACAACGTCAGTTGCTACGTAATTGAGCGTTTACCCGTCCAATTTTAACTTACACGTATGCTGATACGCTTGCACGTAAATTAGTGTTACAAATATGGCATAATTTTCAAATAGTGAAATTGTGGAAATGATTTTAATTTATGGCGAAGCCGGTGAAATGGGTTGGCTGCGCAAAATGTTTCCAGGGGAAAAACTTTTAATTTTAGTGCATTCATGAGATCATAGCATATACAACACACCACAATCTCTTTCGTACTTGAAAAACATCCTGTATATAAGATAAAATATAACCATACCGCAAATTTTGATAGTAATTACCGTTATGCTGTTTACTATCGCGTCAGGTATGCTTTTACACGATGCAACTTAAGTGGCGTGCAATTTTGAGTCGCCCTACAAAATTGGCGTCTTGTGTTTACACGTATAATATAAAAGTTGCGCATGACATACATACATGACTTTTGCTGCGCAACTCACGAAGTGGGATAGTAATAAAATAAGTTTTTAAACTTTAATTTAATTAATTTTATTTTCTGCCTGTTTATTAAAAACCTGGCCTATTGGTAATAATTTAAAAGTGGTTTTATTTTGTGGGCATATACAGATTGTTTCAGAGTAAGTCGGCACCATTGCTAACTTTCTTATTTTTGGAGCTGCAGAGTCGATCAAATTTGAATTCCTCCGCTGATTACAAATATGAAAACAGAAAAACGATTGAAGGTGAAGTTCTCGACAATACAAACTTTTTTCAAGTGCATTTTATCATCGTAAATGAAAGACAATGGAATTCTGGTCTTTATGACGTCATGTTCAAACAATATCAATTCAAAGATCCGATTCATTGGCCAACTGTAGCGATGTAAAAATACGATATTTTAAATTATTTTTTGCAGCCCTGCTAAAATGATGAGTACACAAAAATGTAGAGGAATTAAAAATTAAAATTTTTCAGCGAAACTTCGTATTTAGAATATTTTAGTGGTTAGCAACAACTTTTTTGCTCTATCTTCATCGCTACTATGACTTTACTTGAAACCCTAGTTTTTATTTAAATCATAGTTGGCCAGATTTATACTCCGAAAAGAATCCATCCCCACAAAAAGATTAATCTTAATGGCCTCTATCTCTCGTAAAAATTTTACACTAATTGCTTTATTAACCAACAAGTTATTCAGATTTCTTCATGTAAAGTAAAACACACTGTATTATACTCGCTTTACAATGGTTAAAATGATGTAAAGTTGGATTATTCGCATTTTAAAACTTGCATATTACAAATTGACATCATTTTAATCATTAAAATACAACTTTATACCACTAGGTGTACCAAGTTATTTACTACTGCCGGCTACTAAAGTTAGGTTATGATATAATACGGTTCAATACATGTAGGGCTGCACAAACTAATTTAAAATACCGTGAAGTTGTCTTACACGAGTTTTAGGATGCCTATAAACAAACAAATTTGCTAATTTGATCGACCCTGTAGCTTCAAAAATAAGAAAATCAGCAATGGTGCCGACTTACTTTGAGACAGCCTGTATAAGAATCATAGAATGCACAAAAAAACTAAATATAGTAAAGAATAAAGAACTTTCGTAAACATCTGATTCCCTATTATTTGATACTGCCTTAAATATTCAAAAATATCCCTAAAAAATAATAAAATTTATATATCTACAAATAAATCGTGTCAAAAAACAGCCTACAGATTAGAGGCGATCACACCCACTCATCACAAGTTAAGAGCACTTCAGGAAATCTATCTCGGAGAATCCTCTCCTTATCAAATATCCAGTGCAAATGCGTTTAACTGTCTCTAGCACCCCCTTAAATATAATTTAGGTCGCGACATCTAGCGGCTGATTTTTGACCTAACAAAAACGACTTATTGCGGTCGATTTTAATTTACATTAAAAAAAATTCGTATATTTCTAAATATGAACCGTCAAAAAGCAACCTACAAATTAGAGTAAATCAAATAATGCGGAACTAGATACTGAATTCATTAATTTTTTTTTTTTTTCGAATAAAAATACTTTCGTAAGCATTTAATTCCCTGTTATTTGATACCTCCTTAATGAGTTTTAAATTATCCTTAATAATACTGTGTCCAGTATTGTAAATATGTTGGGCAACACTAAATTTCTCAAACCTATTATACCGGTAGTGACTTAAATGTTCCTTAAAGCGTGTTAATATATTTCTTTTTGTTTGCCGCTAGATGTCGCGACCTAAATTATATATAAAGGGGTGCTAGAGACAGTTGCACTGGATATTTGATAAGGAGAGGATTCTCTGAGATAGATTTCCTGAAGTGTTCTTAACTTGTGATGACTGGGTGTGATCTCCTCTAATCTGTAGACTGTTTTTTGATACGATTTATTTATATAAATATTTATATTTTATTATTTTTCAGGGATAGTTTTAAATATTTAAGGCAGTATCAAATAATAGGGAATCAGATGTTTATGAAAGTTCTCTATTCCGTAGAATGAGAACTTTTTTCAGGAGAATGGACCAATACTTATTCTGTATTATTTGATTATGATTAGTTGCTTTTAGGTTTTATGAAGTGCTTTTAAATTGGTAGTGTGTGTACTGAAGATGGCAGCCCAGCTGCCGAAATACGTATCTACGGATATAAAAATTATCATGGAGAGAGATTAATTTTTTTAATTATTGCACAAGAAAACGCTTAAAAAATATTTTTTAAAGCGAGTTTTAATGATATTCTAATATGTTTACACATTTCTGTGTAACGGTATGCAGTTGCAATTACAAAGTTCTTGAACAAAAAAACAAAATTCCAGTATTTCTCAATTTTTAAAAATTGTTGAATTCATAAATTACACGCAAAAAAAACAGTTTCTAACAGAATTGAAAATAATCGCCGCTCGTTTGTTTAAATTCTGATTTTCTTTTTCCCGCTTTGTTAAAAGAATTTATTTTTGACGTCTTTGTTTTTACTTTTTTGCATATGTTTAGCAGCGAAATTTGTTGCGAAGCACATTTTAACTTTAATTAAAACAACTCGTCTACCAAAAAGAAATTGTCGTTGATATATCTTAATTGACACGTGATATACAAGCAATAAATCCCATTGCGAAACACAAAGGTTTCAAAAAATAAAAGGTCACGTAAATTTATTCTGACGCTTCCAGCCAAGAACAGGAAATTCATTTGGTTGATTTTACGCCAGAAACTTGTTGACTTTTTAAGAAATGCATGACGACATTGGATTCTTGAGATTATTTACCACAAATGCGTCATCCCACAGCATTAAAAAAAATTAAATCCTATGTTCCTAAAGACTTTATAAGTGGCGTCGGTATAAAAAAAATTAATTTAAACTTGATCGTCAGGTAAAGTCAACCAATTTATAAAAATCCTTCCAAGTCGACTATTTCAGTTCAACGTAACTTCGATCACCCTCCTCTCCCTTCAAATATTTGGTTTCTTCGCTGGCTGGCCAATGGGTTTAATGACAAAATGGATTCCATTTTGTTTCGGACTGTTATTAATCGAATCCCTCTAGCGAAATTAATCGTCAAAAAAAAAACGTCAAGGCCATCCGGTGTTCGTTAAAATCGCAATTTGCAGTTTTTGCGCACCGATGATACATACATGAATAAATCCCCGAGAATACATATTATACACTGTGTCCATGGATTTTCCGCAATGGAGAAAATTAATTTTGCAATAAAAAGTTATTTTTTTATAAAAAATTTTTTCATTAAAACGAGAAAAAGTGATAGAGGCAATCTCGAAATGCCTCGTTTATGGCGTTTCAAATAAAAAGAAAAAAACATGCTTACGTAGTCTCAAAGATTTGCCCAAGTTCAAATTACATTCAGAATTATCAGTGATTAATAAAACTTATTCCTTAAGTGTTTCTCGATAATTAATACCCTTAATTAAAGCTTATTTATTTAGTAAAACGTCATGAAATCGGAATGCTTACCACTTACGACCATTGATAAATTTAATGAATAGTTTGAATCGCGACATCCTGCGATCACTTTTTCGTACAACTTTTGATTATAATGGACCCTTCGAGCATTCTCTGTACAGCCGTTTCGGCCCTATTTGGGGCCTCGTCAGCGGAAGCGTAGCAAACCAAACCGATCTGTCCAAGGTTATTCACAAATGCGATGTAATAATAATGAATAGTTTGAATCGCGACATCCTGTGCCAAAAAGCGATCGCAGGATGTTGCGATTCTAACTATTCATTATTATTACATCGCATTTGTGAATAACCTTGGACAGGTCGGTTTGGTTTGCAGTGGAAGTCTCGGAGCTACGGTTTTGCTGACAAAGCCCCAAATACGGCCGAAACAGCTATACAGAGGATGCTCGAGGGGCTCAAAACCGATTTGCAACAAAATTTTTGATAAATTTAATATAAAATGTCCTCACATTTATGTTACAATTAACATAGTTCAAAAATTTGATTCTGTATCGTTAAGTAACGTGTGTAAGGAATTTAGGTACAGGACAGAAGGTGCGTAGAAGTGGGTGGGGATTAAAATGGAGGATTTGTTTCCTCATTTAAAATTAATAGAAATGTTCATATTAAGAAATGTGTAATGTATCAGGTCAATGTAATCGCAGTTCCATTTTTTTTTATAAATAGGAAATATATCAAAATCATATGTCACGCGACTATTGCAGAAAATCCGTGGACACACTATATAATGGAAGTGAGAAACGATCGACTTCCGGAAATCGAATAAAAATTCGATTCAAACGTTGTCCTTCAACAATAATAATTAAAGTTAATAGTAAATATAACGCTTATCTCCGTTAATTTCAAAATGTAGTCATTTTTATTCCGTTCTATTTAAGTAACGAAAATGAACCAATGAAAATAAATCGAGATTTAGATAACTCATAAAGCTTTTAGTGTTTGTTCAGTTTTATTTACAAGTGTAAGATGCAATTATTTACAATCATTTATTAGACATACCCTTATTGCTGCTGGTGGCGTAGGAAGAATCATCGCTAAATCTCGAAGGCGCTGCAACGGCAGTTTCCAGAGGATTCTCCACCTTGCCCAAGAAGAGTATATTTCCCCGAGTTTCTTCTTCAATGAAGAACAAGAAGGGATGAGATACGTTGAAGATGACGTCCGGTTCTCCGAATTTGTTATGAAGCTGGACGTCTAAACAAAGATTTTCTTCCTTTAAAATTGTTTAAAGCTTCAATTTATTGCGCAATTTTAAGGAAAGCTAACTTTGACCATCTTCAGAGATGATCTAACTTAAAGAAAATCTCATGTATTAGGCGGCGCTACCGTCCAAATGATACCCTAGACAGTATGCTACGATAAAGTTCATTGCATACGAAGTCTTCATACGAGTAAATCCCCTTTCATCAATATGGGATTGTTCGTAGCTATTCGTCCGCCTATTGTCGAATCTTTTTTTTAATTGTTACTTTTAACATTGAAATTGTAAATACCTGCTGCAGCAAACGCAGTGGTTCCTTCTTCGTTGACTTCAATACCAGCTTTTTGAATAATATCACTAACTACTAACTTCAAAGAATTATCTCCCGCGACAATCCCGCGGAAACTAGCCACATTTTGAAACATTGAACGTAATCCCATCTAAAACAAGCAAGCAATCAAAATGGGAAAACACCTCGTGAGAAACCAAAATTACGTCTCGCAGCAGTTTCGAAAATCTAGCATCAAAATTGAATTTGAATTTGGGCATGATCAATTCAACAGTGGTCAACTCCATTAAATAAATCGATTGCTTCAACATCTTCAAGTCAATGTTGGCTAAGAGCCTGGTGAGTCCGTCGATTGAATTCGGAAGGATAATGTACATTGAAAACTTTTTGCCCTATAAACAAGACTATTAGTGATGTGTTTAAAACCTCAGATTTTAATCCAACCACGGACTCTCTCATATCTGAAATCGATCTGGGCAGACATCAGACATCTAAATTTAATTTTAAAGTTTCTCTGCAAATTTTCTTCGGTCCAAACCGACTTTAAGCGTTTAACATTCCGAGATCGGATCATAATCTGAAGTGAGAATTTGTTTGGCTTACTCGATATGGAATTCGTAAAATTTGGGCGTCCAATGCTTTCGAATAGACGTGAAAATATTTGGTCACATTGTTCAGCATGTACTCTACAGGAACGGTTCTTGATGGAGTCAAATGGAAACTATCCCGGAAGCTCTGCGATGTCAAAAAAGGGTGACGCCAGGCTCCTTTGAAATAAAGGGCGCTGGTAACTAAAAGGACTGCATCGTCGATATCATCTAAAAAAAAAATATGCTTTCACGTTACATATGATTGGTTGAAAACGAAATTTTACCCGATTTAACTAGTTTTTGTATTCGTCCATTTGTAAGATAGTCCACCCAAGAATTGACCAGATCACTAGCTTCTTTGGGGTTTGAAAAATTAGTGGGCAACACCTCTGTTTCATAAGCTGCTTTAGCTTTTGCTTTAAAAGACTGAAGCGCCTTTAAGTTATCATTTAAAAAAATTCTTGTTCCTACGTTTATTATGTAATCTCTTCTGTCGCCCTAAAAATACGATTTCGGATAATTGTACATGTTGGGTACGAGACGACTTCACCTGCAAGGTATCCAAAAACTCGCGAAATTGCTCTCGCAGAAGTTTCTTTTCGACTGGGAAGTTTAGAACGGTCTGGAACTCGTTTTCCGTCGTTCCTGATGAACCTTCGTAGAGCAAAGCCAGCACCAGTTTGACCGTTAGGGGCGAAATTATGATGTTCCTGTGATCCTTTGTGGATAGTTCCTGAACAAAACGAGGAAAGCATCAGGAGATGCAGTTGGAAAAGGGTGCATATATATATATACCTGAAGAAGTCTCCAATCGAATGTTTCGATCAACGCTTCGTTAATAAAGGGGATGTAATCTTCGCCATCGGATTGAGCTTGATCTTCAACGGATACCGCCGCATTTTTTGTGTCTGCTTGTGTCAAAATTGGAATGGATATGGCCAAACATGTTACAACTAGAACGAGAATAGAATCAACTTTTTAGATTTTTATTATTAAAAATCACAAAGAGAGAGTGTGAAATCTTTAACTATCCTATTTGCTTTATTTTCTATAGCATTTGTTTGTACTTGCGTGGACATTTTGCTATTAATAAAACTAATACAGTGTGTGTGTCCACTTAATACAGGAGAAGAAGTATAAGAGTGTATATATATACAGTTTGCTATAGTCAAAACTAAAATACGAAAAAACATCCCGAAGAGATAAAGCGCAATTAAAAAAAATAAAATTCTTTAAAAAATGCCGACAATATAAAAACAGAATTCTCCCATTTAGCACGCAAACACGACCATAAAAGAATTCTTTACGAGCTTTTGTGGCTCCTCCGCAGACAACGATGTTGGCCGTTCTGGTCGACCTTGTTTGATGAAATTTTTTTACTCTCATCGCCCTAGCAACTCGTCGGGTCTTTATTTATTTAAGTATTTAACTAAATCTGCACTAAGCCTATGTGAAATAATAAAATTTTCTTGAACTCCGCCTAAATACTTCTCGCGAGTTTATACGATCGCATTGCGACTTGCGTTCAGACCTTCTATGTATATCCTACCACAGATAATAGATCTCTCCAGATAGCCAACGAGATAGGAACGACTGGACGCTCTAAAAATAGTTTGTTAAATGCTCGATAGATGTTACTTGCCTGCACAAATCCGAAAACTGAACATTTGTCACAAACCATTTACTAATTGCAAAACTCAGTTGGCTTATTTACCGCCAGATGTCTCTTTTAAGTAACAGGGAAATAAGTTTAAAGTGGGACCAGGACACGATAATGTTACTTTCGGTTATAATATGTTGTTAATTCTCTTTTTAAACTTTGCATCGCATGACTTAGCGATAGAATTTGTACAAATTTTACCTATAGTTACAGGTTTGGGTTTTGCCACTAAGCTATTGTAACAGTAGCGCCGCCACATATTTCGTGAGCTGTCTCCAAACTAACACCAAGTTTGTCTCCAAATTGGGGCGTCATTTTATGAGCCATCTGTCTAGTTCTATTATCTGTGATCCTACTTTACACTCTTGAAATTTCAACTCGAATAATTTTTTTGGATTAATTTCATAAATAATATATACGCCTTGCTTCTTCGTTTAATTTTTTAACAATAAATTTAAAGCGACTTGAAAGAGTGAGAAAAAGTAAATAAACTCGATGTACTTTCCTGTTATTTTATTCTCATTTTTTAAATCTGTTAAAATCATTGATTTTCACACAGAATTCAAATTTGTTAATTTACACACAGAAAGCATTTTAAAATGTATATTTAATATTAATTATATAAGTGTTGTTATTTTAAACAAAATAAACTTTGCATAAAGAATATTTTTACACATTTATAAATTCAGAAAACCAGTAAGTAAACAAAATGTACAAAAATGGTGTCGTCTGAAATACGTATTCAGAATAATCAGTGAATGACCCTGCAAAATATCGTGACCAGAAGCTTGAAAAAATTCCTCTTATCTTCCATGACATTTTCTTGGCGTAATTCAGATGAAACAAACAAAATCCTATTTGTTTATTGATAATTTGTGATTCGTGTTTGGATTTGACAGTGAACATTTTAGCGTAATATATCGAAAAGAAAAATTGTTGTTAACATGCACAACGTGTTATCGATATATATATAAAAAATTAATTATCGCTGGCTGCGGTTATAACATGCGCGTAACCGTGGTGTAATGAATTTGATGAGAAAAGAAATAAAATTAACTTACTCAGTAGAGTGTAAGGACACATATCGACACTGCACTGTCTGATTTTTGAATGGGATAAAGTTGACCCTCTCAAGAGAAGGTCATCTGCTTTTAGTTGTTTATTTGTTGTGGTCGTCGCCTCTGCCACGACAAATTTTATGTTGAACTGGACGTAGTATCCTTCTCGTTAATTACAACCGCAGTGTTTTTATGGTCTTGGCACATAAAATTTATCTTTCTAAGCAAGACATTTCTCATTTCCTAATCGAGTTAGTAATTAGAAACTTTCTGATAATGTTTCGCGATACGTCACAGGGAAATCCTGACCTTGGGAAAACAACATTGCTGACCGGTTTCTTCTTGGCAGGCTTCGAATGCAACCAGATTCACATTTTTAATCTCCTCGGAGAAATGCGGGTTTACCCTTTAGGCTTGGACTTTTTGGGAAAAAAAATATTTCGATAAATTCTAAGAAAATTAAAAACTCCTTAAAACTATATTAATTTGTGCCTTGTTACAAATTTTCTGAAGAAACAACATCCTTTACAAATCCCTCTTTTTATCACTCTAATCCTTTTTTCCTCAGGACTTACAGTCACTTGAGCTCATCACAGATTAATGGAAAATAATTTTAATCAAGTTATCCAAGGTCTTTCCCTTAACAGGTTTGTTCCGTCAGTTATTTCTGGCCAGTTCGAAACCATCAAAACCATGCACTCATCAAAACTAAACGCGATGGCGAGTTAAAACCGGTCATCACTTTGGTTGGGCAACTGTTAAGGATCAGGGCCCGAAAAAATCTTATTCCTATTTTTATATAAAAATGAAAGAATCGCGGTTGTTTGATTTATATTCTAGTATACATTGCGTTCTCGGATTTTCTGCAAAAGGCGATTTTTTTTTAAGTTTGCGTTCTAGGAAAAAAACTTATTTTTTAAAAGTTTCACACCGTGACGACATTTTTTCAAGAGATAGTCAACTTTTTTTCAAACGGAAGCACGTATTTTTTCATTCATATATACCGAGGAAATCAAAATATTTGAAATCCTTTAGAATACTGTAATGGCATGTTTCCATTCAAAAATAAAACTTAACCCTTATCCGGGCAAGGCGGGCCTAACGGGCCCATGTGATGATGCAAATTTCAATATCTTAAACAGGAAATTTTGTATAGCTTAATGCAGTGGTTTCCAAACTTTATGTTTCTACGGCCCCTTTAAAAAAATCTTATCTTGGCGCCTCCCCTCTTTATTTTGCAAAATAATTAACACATTTTTAAAATGATAAATGGATTATAAAATTTCTGTTATAAGAGTTTATCGATGGCATTACTAAATAGTTGCATATGAGCGCGATTTCATTAAAGTTATGAAGTAAATTATTGCACGTCTAAAAAATTGCATATCAGCGACTAGCCTTACTCTCAAAATGTCAAAAAAGTTCAAATTACATTCAGAGTTATCACATTAGCCGAAATTGTCAAACTGATGAATCGAACTTATTCCTTAAGTGCTTATCGGTAATTAATACATTAAGCAGTGGTTCCCAAAATGTGTGCCCGGTGCCCTGTGCAGAAGGTTGACTTTTAGTAAAGTTTTTTCATCACTAGATGTCACGCAGTACCGCGCAATAAACAAACTTCTACAGAACAAATATTTTCAATTTCGTACCGAAAACGGCTATTTTTAAAAAAAGTGGTACCTACGTTCTCAAAATTGTCATTTCGTACCACCGAATTAGCTACGTTTGCACCTAAACGGCAACGGTGCTATGGCCGTAAGTAGTACTCTTTAAGGTAAAAACTAGATTTACATGAAGCGTTGGGCGCGTCAAAACATCAGGCAAACCATTCTCACTTCTCTTTCAGTGAATTTATAATATAAAGACTTGACTGAGTTTTCCAACATAAAAATAAAAATAATTGAAAATTAATTTTGTAAATGTATTTTCTAATTTGCTTATGGTTGGCATTCTTAATAGCAGGGAAGTTATGTCGCAGAAAATTAAGTTGGTTGCCCTGGGTGCTAACTTCATTACCTGCCGGTGGAATTCGTAAATGTAGTAATAATATAGTACCTAGTACATTATTTTTGTGAGCGTTGTAAATTCAAAATAACCAATTTAAATTTTATTTATAATTCCCCTTAGAGTTTTTGCTTCACAAATAGTTTTGAACGTGTTGTAATGAAAAACTAATATCAATTGTAGTTTCAAAATGGTCGGTTTTGTTGCTTTGAAAATGTCAGTTTTAAATAAAAACTATAAAACTAGGCAGTAAAATAGAGTGCGTGCCTCCAGAGTTAGACTTGACTGTCTCAACTGTCTTCAATACATAAATTATCCTTACCAGTAAGTAACGATACATTTAATTATTTTGTTTTAACGAAATAATTTTCATCATGTATAACAATAGCTTTGTTCGTGGAGCAGTTCTGCACTAGTTCAGAATCGTCAAATCCATGCATTCATGAAAGGTGTACGCTTGAAAGCATCATTAAAACCGAGCATTACATTGCTGGGCATTTGATTTTAACAGTTCCAAACTAGTCCAGAACTGCTCCGCAAACAAACCTAATTATAATTATGTTACTTTGAAAAAGAACTGTTTTTTCGTTGTTTTAGAAATATGGCCAGCACAGACTCATGACAGAATAAATTTATAGAACCATGGTCACGATACATTGGAAACTACATAGAATACCAAAGTCTTCTTAGTATGTATAAATAGAGATGGGAGTTTATGTTGGATAAAGTTCTGTTTTTGTAGTTACTTCATCAAGTCTTTCTTCCAAAAATGTTTTTATACGATCCGAAGTTTAACGTACAATGATTGCATGGATCAAAATTATGCAGCAGATGTTTGCATGGAACCGATGTTTTGGTTCGTCGACAACTTCACATATGCAATCGGTCCGGTAAGTCAATGATCCACTTTATTGATGGATATGATCATAAGAGATGAGTTCCACATCATAAATTGGCATTGAAGTAAAGGAAATAATACTGACATATTTGTTGGTTTTTACTTTGGTGATTGATGATGCAGAGCTTATCTCTCTTATAATACCATATGTTCATAATCTAAAAATTTCAGCTATTTGTTATACTTGTGATAGCTCTAACGGCATCTGTCGTATTCATTGCATACTGGATCGGTCTTCCATATTGGTGGAACCGTAGCCCTGTCATTTGTGTAATTTTATTAATCATCGGAAATTGGTTGCTCATTAACATCATCTTTCATTATTATATGGCTGTAACTACACATCCTGGTTATCCACCTCAGGTAGGCCCAAATTTAGTCGAAATAATTAATCTTAAGTCTGCTTTTTAAGGGAGAATTAATAACTGAAGCTGTTAGCATTTGTAAAAAATGCATAGCACCAAAACCACCTCGAACACATCATTGCTCTGTGTGCAACAGATGTATCTTAAAAATGGATCACCATTGTCGTATCCTTTCATTTATTCGTGATGAATTTAGAAATCAGTTTCTGTACAATTTCTTAATTTGTGACAGCTTGGTTAAACAATTGTGTAGGTTATAGGAATCACCGATATTTTTTCCTCTACATGGTTTATATGGTTGCAGGTGTATTGTTTTTAATACTAGCAGGTTATAATTTGGCATATCGAGATTTATGGTTGGCCGTCGATGATCCTGACGAGCCAGAACTCGAAGGGCATCCTGTTAAATTTAATAAAACTGGAGCTCTTATACCAGTGGTTAGTTATTTTTGTGTACGGGCTTGCAACTAATTAAAGGGCCACTATAGACTATAAGTGATACAGAGACTACTAAATTATAGAAAAAATATTGTGTTATTTCGCTGTAGCAATAAAGCCAGTACCTTTTTTTAATAAATGAGTCACTAAACAAGCCTTTTACACATTGCAAATAAGAAATACCTAATCATGATAACATAAGGTAATGAGGAGTAATTTTGAATTATTTTGTTGGTCAGTAATTGGTGAGAATCTATGTTTCAACACAAACTCCAATTGCATCAACCATTTTGTTAAAATAGTTTTTAGGAAGAGACTAACAGTTTTTGTAAATAATCATCAACTGTTTGGCAACTTATAATAACATTAGAGACACCTCGTTGCTATAACGAACTTTACAGCCAATTTGGCAAATCCTGAGGATTAAACTTGGGATGAATATTATATACGTTATCTATTAATGGACTCCCCAAATGTTATTAACAAAAGTTAAGCATGTGAACACTTGGTTAGGTGACTGTCAAGTGTATACATATATTACAATACAAGGTGGCTATGTGATGGGCACACACCGACAACTTTTTTGTAAGATCTCTATAGCAGTCCTTTAATTAATTGTAACTTTATAATTTGCTTGAATTATTTTCTGTGAAGTAAATGGTTAACTTGTAGTGTATAGCTCCTAATATATTTTGCTGGCATCAGACTTTCCATGTTTCTTACTTTTTACAGACTGATATTTTATATTTAGATACGAGTTCGATCGTTGAAGATAATTTAAATGAGGGGATAGAAGCAGTTAGTATATGGAGACGAAGAGCACTCACGTACATGGCCCTGATTAACTGTGGTGTGTGCATTGTTTCATCATTTTGCTTTCAAGGCTCATAAGGCAAACATTTGAACTTGCAGGTGTGCTGGTTGCTTTAGGTGGTCTCGCTACGTGGCACAGTCGACTGATAGGGAAAGGAGAGACAAGCATAGAAGCAAACATAAATAAATCAGAAACTTTGAGATTGTCTCAATTAGGTAAAGCATATGTCAACCCATATCACTTTGGAAGTCGTAAAAATTGGAGAATTTTTCTTGGACTTGTGCAAGGAAGGTAATGCTTGACGTACTTTCTGCAATCTTCTCAAATATTAAAATTTTTATAGGTCATGGTTTCGAAATATATTATTACCTTCAAAACATGATCCTATTGGGGATGGTTTGACTTGGCATACAATTCATGACGAAATAGAGGATGAATGGCCGTAAATACTTAACAGTGCAAATTTCCAGGCAGAAAAAATTTATTTATTGATTCTTCCTGTGTCAATTCAATAAATTTCATAAGTAAGCCTAAAATTATTATTTTTTGTTTGTTTGTTATAAAAGCAGCAAGCATATAAAAGCGTATAAATTTTTTTTATTAGATTACACAGCTTATAAAATTTAATCGAACAATATTAAAAAGTATAATAAAAAGAATTAAGATTAGTTATTTGGGGCTAGGAATGCGTTTATTACACCCAAACGATCTTCTCTATCCAAGGCACAAATTCAGATACCCTTGTGTAAACAGCTGGTGTACTTTCTGCCGCGCAAATTTTTCCAAACGATGTAATTCCTACTACATGAAACGTACATGGTTTATCTCTTTTTGTTACTGTGATAGGTCCACCTGAGTCGCCCTAAACAAATAATTATTTATTTTTAAGTATATAAAACGTTAGCTCAAGTATGATGCTAAGCACATTCAATTGCAATGGTTGTATTACCTGACACGTATCTTTTCCACCAGCTAACTCGCCTGCGCACATCATAGTTTGGGGCAGACCATTTGGAAAATAGTGGCTTTTGTAGGCCTTGTTGCAGCGAGAATTGTTAAATAAACTTAACTGTACTTTCATTAATATGCGGCTTGGTTCGCCTCCTATAATAACACGTTTCATAAAATTTTTACTAATGTCATGCAATTTTTTAGTTTCAATTTATAATGTTAGTAATAATCAATGATACATATCTATATGTCTGCATGTATATGTGTATGTCCATTTCTTACTTAATATATCTATAAAATTTAAAGAAATGGTTTTTAGAACTAACAGTGAATTTATCTCTTATATAAAGTTATTGATTGTTTCAGACACGGGGCATGAATGAAGCCAATTGAAACAAAATTGCCTGTACTTTTTGAGGCTGTGATTTTTACCTTACCATCTTCTGTTGCTCCCCATCCCGTAGCTGTAACGTTATCTTCTTGCACATCAAATTTATTCCACAAACATGCTGGTCGAACAAATCTGTTAAATTGCACATCACTGTTCAGTTTAATTAAAGCAATATCATTGTGTTTTGAAGCTGGCTGATAATTTGGATGAGGTGTTATGTCATCAATTCCATAATCTTGCGCCTCAGGTTCTTCTTGGTCATCTTTTAAATTGAGATCTCCCAAACGAACTCGAATAGGTTCGCCGCTGGATGGAAATTTCATGAAACCCAAATATACTTTAAAATGGTTACTTACTAGAGTGTTTTAGCACAATGTGCTGCTGTCATTACGTAGCGATCACTAATGAGAGTTCCTCCACAGTACCATAAAGTCTCTCCATCGCCATTGTATCCGATGGCTGCCTACAATGTGAACTTATAGCAAAATTCTAATGTCTGAAAAACCGTCAAACGTGTTGTGAGATATTTTACCATGAAAGGAAATTCTCCTGCTTTAGCTTTCTGTCCCCCAACGATTAAAGGCACTCCTAATTCGCATTTTTGGACTTTCATACTTGTAGGTTTTCCATTTGCCAATAACGAAATTGTATCCAAAGTTTCTGTAGTTAGACTTTCATATTGTAAACATTCTGTAAAATAAATCTGTTTGTAAAGATCATCACAATGAAATTTGGAAATGAAATGCTTTATTCTTTAATTAAATTTCCAGTCAAATGTAAGTTGGTTTGAATTGTTTAAAACTGTGAAAAAGATGCTTACATTCTTAGAAACAAATAAAGCGAATCTTCATTAAATTATTTATTGTATACATACATAAATACAACAAGAAATAAACTACTCGCCCAGAGCAATGTATTATTTTTTTGGCTTCTCAGATTGGGGTGGTAGGGGGTAAGTTTTGATTTTCAAACTATAAACTAAACTAAACTAAAGAGATACAACAACAAAAATTAACATCGCGGTATTAACGTGCGGTGCACATTTATTAGTCTTGCAGTTTTAAATTTCTTAGTATATAGGTATTCGAAATCTATAAACCGCCCTGTATGTTCATGAACATTTAGATATTTAGTAACGCATGCATTATAGAATCCTGTTTCTAAGGATAGTCGGATGATATCTTCCAAATAGCTAGTAAACATGTTTAGCTCGAGTTTTAACGTGAATGTTTATTGTTATAAGTACTTTTATTTTTGGTTAGTTTACACATTTTTTTTTTTTGTAAATTTCTAGAAGTCGAGATGAGTAATTAGGAATTAACCGAATGTGATTAATAATTAACTTTGTAACCTTTGTTTTACATTATTGGTTTTCCGGGAGATTGTGATATCTATTAGTAAAAACATGACAATTTTACGGCATTTCTGGTTACATTTTGTAACCGCTTTTTATCAACCAAAGATAATGCAAAGGTCATTCCCGTTCTTCATATTACCAATTACAACCAGACAGATAATAAATAATAAATCTGTCATTAAAGCATAGGCGTTTGACGCAAGAGGAATTCAAGGTTGTTGCAAAATTGTATCCTTCTTCGCCGAGTATTTTTACTACAAAAGCAGAAAAAGTTTAGGTGAATCGTAAATAAGCCAGTTATTTACATGTTATACTGAAAAAGATCGTCAAAGTAGTTTTAACTCTTACTGTTTTACGTAAACGCGACCGGTTTTTATCTGGCTGTAAAAATATCTTCGAATTTTATTAATTGTATTGCGAACTTTTAAATAGTTTGAAGAACTAAAAGAAACACGCTTAGACCAGTGACTACCAAGCAGTGGTTCACAAATTCTTACTTTTCAAATTTTATTGTTTTAGTTCCAACATAGCTTCGATGTAAAATAAAATCGAAATTATTTTTAGCAAAATCGATATAACAATAATAATTTCGTTATCATTGCTTGTAATTTTATCTGTATTAACACATGACCAAAAGGAAATTTGCTAGTTAACAACGCTTTTATTTATCGTTGGTTTTTCTAAATTGAAGCGTTTCTGGAAATTAATTAAAAATTAAATTGTCGGTTGTGAACTCAGTGTCCGGAACGTGCATCTACTCAACAACGAGCCATTGGTGTACGGTTATAAATATTTATTCAAAAACAACTGCAATCGGGCTCAAAGTGGAAGCATCTTAACATCAGTTATCCACTTTCTGAAAGCGAATTATTTATTAACGCGAGCATCCTTGATGGACACTGAATTACATTTTATTAAAAATTCTTGTCCACATGAACATGTAAACAAATTTTGTTGAATTTTATTTGGTGTCCATTTATATACAGAGTGACAGTGATAGTTGTGCAAAGCTTTGAACCTGTATACTGGGTGTTTCATTGAAGATGAAAAGAAAGAAAAGTTTCTTTGCAAAATTTTCTCTGTAATAAGTAAAT
The DNA here is from genome assembly GCA_039766575.1 of Serrognathus titanus. Taxonomy (NCBI): domain Eukaryota; kingdom Metazoa; phylum Arthropoda; class Insecta; order Coleoptera; family Lucanidae; genus Serrognathus; species Serrognathus titanus. Next base: position 3,303,079 of record CM077916.1, on the reverse strand, counting down.
TTAGAGAAAATCGAAGGGAAAGCAAAGTCGCATATTTTTAGGATGGACTTTAAATGAGAATGAATGGATTGTTACTCATTCACATACGAAATCGGTTTACTGGTTAATTGCCTCTAGAATGTCGTCCCAGTCGATTTGGCAAAACACATTTAAAACATCATGGTTGTTGGCAATCAATAAAAATAATAATTTTCCGTTCTCCATTTAATACGAATTTTCTAATTGTTAGTTGAAGAATTTTAGGATTGTTCAAACATTTAGTAGTTTGCGCTTATTTAAGAATTTATTATTCACATTCACCGTTTCATGAAATCGTTCGTCGAAATTTAGCGCCCAAGTACCTGGTTTTACCCAAAACATTTCCTTCGCCCTGCTACCCCAATTAAGGACTTGTTTAAAGTCAGCCTGTAGACACTCAACAACAATTACAGGGCCAAATATTCGAAGCTGCTGCGCACATTAGGAAACGCAATCTGTGGGATAATGTGTGGCGTGCATTGGAGCGACGAATAATTGTGTGTGTACAGCAAGAAGGAGGCATTTTTGAACATTTCTTGTAATAATAATGTAATAAAAATAAATGTTTTTAATTATAAGAGTTGGCAAATTTTATTTTAATAACAATACTAATGTCAGAAACGTGTCCCTCAAGTTTGATGCATCTTCAATGAAACACGCTGTATATCACTATAAATAGTAACGATTGAACACGTCTGTCCTTAACAAAAAGTTAATAGTTTCGGGAAAATCGCAGTTGAATTTTTTTCTTGTTTTGAGAACCACTGGCCTTGCTACCATACAATAATAATAATATATTACAGGTTTCAAGCTTTGCACAACAATTACAGAAGTCATTAGGTCGCTATTTAACATTTACACAAATTGCTGATATGTTTATTATTTATGAACATAATATAAAATTATTTTTATGTTTATATTTATGTTTGCTTTTTTATTAAAAAGAATATTTTAATTTCTACGCTAAAATACTTACTCTGCTCATAAATTGGCAAGTTACTAGAATCAAGTCTATCTGCTAAAGGACGTGCATTGTTTATAGTCGCACCTGCAAATAGCAAATTGAAACAATTAAATTCAGTTAGGGGCGTTAAATATTTATGACATCATAAATGAAAGGGTGAATAATTTGGCCCGTTAAAGTCACTTATTTCACCCGAGGACGAATTACTTAAATACTCTCTCATGCGGGCAGGTCTAAAAGCATCCCTGTAATATGGTATGTGTCCTTTAAAGAAATTCTTGGAAGACTTCAAGGCTACGCCCATAAATTCATTTATGAATTGGAAAATTATATTTTTAAAAAGTTACAAAGCGGCGATTTACCTTCACAGCAAACTATGGGAATTCTGTTATGCAAGAACCCGCAGAGGGTCGGCATTATTCCTACTTTTGCTTCTTCCTGCGCGATTATACAGTCTCGGCCAGTTTTGCATACTCCAGAAGCCCCATTTCTTTCGACTTTGCATCTGTCACCAACTGGAAAATTATTACTCTTTAGTACAAAATTAAAAGGAAATTAATTTTATAAGTTTGTTGTAAGCAACCTTTTTAGTTAAGGCCATGGTAAGTTGGGCGCAATACATAAGTATTTCTCTTCCTAAACAGTTTTACTGGATGGCTTCTTGCAAAATGAGAAAAAAATTCGAAAAGGAAACTTAAAAGTAATCTCTCCTGTAATGTTGCTTTTAAAATCGAAAATTGAGCCATTGATTTATTTTTTTTGTGCAAGGTGGGTTTGCAAAAGTAATATATTTCATTAACTTAGTGGTGTAGTTTTGAAGAATTAAAAAAAAATTTAACTCGTCAGAACTACGCCGCTAGAATAATAAATAATTAACTGCAAGGTCTGTCATTGTAATAGTTTGTGTTAAAGTCTTGTGTCTGTAAATTCTATTATATTAAATCGTTATGCATTAAAAACTTTTATTTTATTTGGACAAAATAGGCCTGTTTGGACATAAGTTGACATAAATTACAAGGCACAGCCATAGAGGTTGTTAATAAACATAAACTCCTGCTGTAACTTTCCTAATTAATTACACGATATTTTCTATTTTTAAATAATTTAATTAAAAAAATATTAAACCGATTTTAAGCGAATTAAAATTAATTTTGTCCCTCAAGTTTGTTTCGTGTGATTATAAGTAAGGCAGCTTTTTGTGTTAGACAGCAGCACTGCATTTACCTTTAGTTTTCAGACAGTATTTTCGAGGTACAATTTTTGTGAACTGTTGAAGAAAAAAAAGTCAACGGAAGAGATTAAATTATCAATTTTTGTTATGGTTTTTTTTTATTAACTTACATCGTATCTACTATTAAATTTCTTATTCGTATTTCATCGCTTATTGTATCCTGATTTATACTTTAGAAAATATTCAATAAAATTGCAGTAACTTATTTATCAAGGAGTAGATTTTCAATGTTGTAAACTTTTTGATTTTCGAAGAATTTGGTAATGTTTTTATTATCAAAGCAGCAGTATTAATTTATTGGCTGGTATAGAGTTAATTATAGATTTCTGTTGACCTCTAAAATACTAAGTTGACATAAAATTGGATATCATTTTAATAGTACATTTTATCAGAGTTTTACTTAAAGTTTCTATTTAATTTACGATATTTATCTTCATCTACAAAGATATTTCTGTTGGGTACACTATTAACATAATGTTCCGGTACGTAATTCCGGTAGTTTAAACTTAAATTCTGAATTAGTTGTGTTGTACAAACGACAGAAATTATCGCTGTAAATTTTCTTGACTATTTTGCGGTCACGTATTTACATTTAAAATTTTTTCTGAAAAATAAAATTTCATTTGGTAAACAAAAACAATATAAATTCAAGGATTCCAAAATCAATCTCGCTGCTTGCTGAATAAAATTATACGCGCTAAACGCTACTGAAAATTAATTGTTATTAATATGTATGCGACTGGTATTACGATTTACGAAAGCAATTTAGGTAAATAGTTTTAAATAAATTAGACACTGACCTGCGGCGAGGGTGCTAGTAAAAAATATCACGGTTAAAACGAGCCCACAGATTTTTAACATGTTCGTTCTCGTGTTTACATTGAGTGCTAAACGAGAAACACTATAACTCGATAACTATTAAATCTGTACTGCGTCTTTCACTCACTGAATTTTGTATGTATATGACATGCTTATAATACTGGATTTACCAGGTGTCTGCCATTCGTTTCATGGGCGCCACTACTGCCGACTCCTATCTTCTACTCTCCTTGTATTTCCCTTATAAGTTAATAATTTAGTTAGGCCGATGTTGTCGTCCAAACACCAATTAGAAAGTTTCATTTCGCCAAAATCTATTCACGGGCACATTAATTAGTTTTATTACGCCTGGTATATAATTGCTTTACATTTCAAAGTGGCATTGTTTCAAGTCTCCGCTATCATTATAATATTTTTGTTTTCTTATGTTCATGTTTGCATGTCGATTTCAAAAATACAATTAACTGACCTTGTTTGGTTTAGAGATTTTGCACGACGCCTTAGTACCAGGCATAATACGAGCACCTTTGTGAACGGAAGAGATACCAAAATTGTTACAGATTAATCTATTAACGTCCTGTACGTTCATTATATTTTACTCATATTTTTCTTCATATTTAAATTTATATTTAATTTAATATTAATATTTCATTAATAACTCACTCTTAAGTCAATTTCGTTGTAATGCACACTCCTGAATATTTTAAATGAAAAAGGCGCACCTCACTTTTGTCTGTTTTGACGTCTTCATTTATTAATGAGTTCGTCTATCATCACCAGGACCGTAACTAAACAAACTAACGCCCCACCCTCTTGTAAAAAATACAAAAATTTGTCAAAAATCAAATGACATATCTTGCTTTGATCTTCTTTAGATCTCCCTTTACCTTCGCCACTACGATATACTTATTTGATTCTATATTAGTTCTTTTACTGCATGCAGTACATTAACATTATTGCTCCATTCTGGACTTATACAAATATGGTCTATTTGATTTTCACTTTTTTATTTGGTAATACATAGGACAATTGTTGTTAATGAACAGGTTTCTGATTTTAAGCTCAAAGGTTCCACTTAACTCTATCAACATCTTCTCGTTTTTATTTCTTTCTCCTCTACCATTTACCAGCATTAGTGTGAGAATATCTTATTTTGGATCTGCATTCATTACTTAGAAATTTGTTGCAATGGATTCTTCTGGATAGTTTCTTCAACCCTCTTTGAGGTCTCTTCAGCAGAAGAGTAGCTCGAGAACTCCACCGACCTGCCTCTTTTTACGCTCAGAAACATGTATACTCGTTTTTGAAGAGACCTCAAAAAGCACCGAAACGGCTAAATGATTCCATTACAATCAAAATCTAACTTTTCGCTTCTTTTACAAAAATACTTCCAATCTAAGTAAATAACTTCAATTTTAAATTGAAAAATTTAATTGTGCAATTATGTTTTGAAGTTTGAATGATAATTCCAAGCATAGATAATAGATCTCTCCAAATAGCCAACGAGATAGGAACGAATGGACGCTCTAAAAATAGTTTGTTAAATGCACGATAGATGTCACTTGTGTGCACAAATTCGAAAATCAAACTTGTCACAAACCATTTGCTAATTCCAAATCTCAGTTGGCTCACCTATCGCTAGATGTCTCTGTGAAGTAACAGAGAAATACTTTTAAAATGGGGCCAAGACACGATAATGTGACGAACGATTATAATATGTTGTTAATTCTCCTTTTAAACTTTGCATCACACCTCTTAGTTATAGAGTTTGTTTAAATATTACTTATATTTACAGGTTTAGGTTTTCCACTCTGCTATTGTAACAGTAGCCCACCACCTGAAACTTTAATAATGTCTTCAATAACTTATCTCAAAGGATTCAGTGCTGCTTACGCAAAGGGAGCCAATATTTTTAGTTCCTGAATAATAATAATCTGTTAGAACAATCTTCATCATCACTGTAAACATCAATTCTAACCTATAACTACACTAAACAAAATTAACGAACTTAACAAGTACTCCCAATTCCTCAGTGTTCCCAACATACTACATTTGCCTCAATCATTAAAAGTCACTCGGTATATCTACAGTATAAATAATTCGTGAACGAAAGATTAATTTGAATATAAAAAGTGAGCAACAAAAAATCAGATTAGAGTAGGCGATGTAAAGAAACTGTATGTCTGTGATTAAATGAATTGATTAATCTAATACATTTATACACTGTAAGATCAGCCTGACGCCGCGTTAATCACAGACATACATTTTCTTTGCATCGCCTACTCTAATCTGATTTTTTGTTGCTCACATGTTATGTTCGTATGTAATGCACAACTTAGATTTTAGATTAACAGTCACTCTAAATTTTACATTGGATAGAAGTACGTTAGACTCGAGAATAGTTCTAATCTAACGTTCTTTTGGGTGCTGCTCAGAACAGTTCCGTGTTTCATGCACCGAAAGTATGACACACTTAAAAAGAAAGCAGCTTATATCACGCCACTGGATGCCATCATTTATAAAAGAATAAATTCAACAGCACCAACATAATCGGCGTACCTTCATTTATAGACACACTGTAGTTTTTCGAATTCTGCTCATTGGCCCTGTTATGTCAGGAAATAAGGAAATTTTATTTAAAATTCACCAAATTGATTTTCGAATTCTACAGACTTCCTTATTTTAAATAAATTGCAAATCATCGGCAAGTGGAGAAATCACTAATGTTGGGAACATTGCAAGATTTTCACAACTAGCCAATCAGATTCAAGTATGTTTTGCAGCCATCAATTGAACTTTAATCGACTTTAATTTTGGTTTTAGTCTTGAGCAAGCGAAGAAAGAAGGCGTGTTGTAAATAAGTGTTTAAAATAACTTAATTTGCTGTTACTTCATTTCCGATTTCCATTTATTTATATTCAATGGTAGGTAAGCATTTTTTTAATTTATAGACATTCATATTCTCTTACTTATCATAGTAATTGCAAACGCACATTTTTCCCATATTTAAGCGTGCTGTCGAAGTTATAAAAAAGTAAGAAAACCAGTTTTTGCAATTCATATGAAACAAGAAATACGTTTTGAAGTGGTGATTTAGGTAAACATGTAGTTTACGAAAAATTTATCGATTCCGCACTTACTTGATGGAAATTCATGATTAATGTTAAACAAAAACAATAATAATAAGTGGAAATTATTATTGTTTTTGTTTAACATGTAGTTTACGATTTCCTTAAACCTCGTCGGGGCCGGGCACGTAAACCAGGTGTAAAGCAATCCGGCCCCAGGTCAAGCAGGAGCGCTCATACCATAACACTGATTAAAAAATAGATGCCCCACAATTTTTTGTGCCTAGCTTGCTTACACTCCACAATGAAGTTCATAAATTGTTATAGCATTCTTCATTGGGACTAAATTGTGCACTGAGGTGCACTCAGAGTAATCTCATCTTGTTTTAACCTCATGTAATCAAACGAAATGAAGATACTCTGAGCGCGCACTCAGTGCACAATTTAGCCCCATTGAAAAACGCTATTAGAGAAATAATTACTATCTGCAACAAGTTTTTTCTTGCAAAAATCCTTATAAATGTTTATGGGAGGTAGATAAAACCATCATTTTTGAGGGTAAAATTTCATGAATAAAGCCAAGGCTTTTGCTACATAATTGTAGTTTGATGTATTTTTTTTTAACTGCCTTATAAAACTACCCGTTGTGATGGTATTAAAATTGGTATTAAAATTCAGTTGTACTATTGACATATGCACAAATATGAGAATCATAAACTGCAATTTACTGTGATTTATAAAACATGTGTCTTTGCTTTTAGATGACTGAAAATAAAGCTACAAGTATACAAGTTGCCGTCCGTGTTCGTCCACTTGTTGATAGTGAGACTACAAAAGGGTGTCAAGATATAATTGAAATTTTCAAAGATTTGAATCAGATACGCGTTAAAGACACGGATAAAGCATTCACATATAATTATGTCTTTGAAAGTGACACGACTCAAGAGCATTTCTATAAGACATGCATTAAAGATTTGATCGAAAACTTATTCAAGGGATACAATGTTACAATCCTAGCATATGGTCAGACAGGGTCAGGTAAGACCCATTCTATGGGTACCTCTTATACAGGAGAAGGGGACATGGGTGTTATTCCACGTGCAGTGAAAGAAATTTTCACATTTGTAAAAGATAATTTCAGTTATGATTTTACCATTACTGTATCGTTCATGGAACTGTATCAAGAGGTGTTGTACGATTTACTGTCAGACAAAGTACGCGATCAGTGTGTTATGGACATACGTGAAGACACTAATAAGGGTTTCATCATTCCGAACTTGAGTGAGCACACTGTTAGTACAGCTGCAGAAGCCCTGTCTTTGCTATCAAAAGGTTCCTTAGGACGAGCTACAAGTTCAACCAATATGAATGCACAGAGTTCAAGAAGTCATACGATTTATACTTTGAATATTTGCATGCAGAAAAAGGACAGCAGGTTGTTAAGGAATTTTATATTTTGTTATATTGTTCAAACCCTGTCTTGTTTTTAGTAACTTAAACAAAACCGCAAAGTTTCACTTGGTGGATTTGGCAGGCTCAGAGAGATCGAAAAAGACTGGAGCGGTAGGTCAAACATTTAAGGAAGGTGTGAATATTAATAAAGGCCTTTTGTCGCTTGGAAATGTAATGTCGGCTTTAGGAGATGAAAAAAATCAACACAGTTACGTCAGCTATCGTGATAGTAATTTAACACGACTGTTGAAAGGTGAGTTTAAAAATTTTTCAATCTTGTCATAAATGTATAGAGCGGGCTAAATTTGAAACTTTAATAAGAAATACCTGTTTTAAGAAGAATTAGACAAAAAGTGACTTCGGCTCCTGGAGCTCTTTTTGAAGACAAAATTAATGATGAATCACATTTCGATACTCGTACTGCTTAGGAGCTACAGATGTTTCAAAATTCTAAGATTTCTAAAAATTTTTATAACTTTTTTGTTTATGAAAATTTTTGATTTCTGTAAAAACTTCTTTAAGGCACGTTTTCATGCAGAACTCAAATTACTTTTTTCTAGAGTGTTCAGTATTTGAGATATAAGCAAGAATTTTGATTTTTTGTATGGAACATCCTATAAATATTTTAAAGTTTGGAAAACAGCATAAAATTCTATTCACAAAAATATAAAACACTTGATAATTTATTCAAAAGATTTTTGAGACGTAGATAAGAACTTTCAAGTTTTAATTAAAGTAGATTTTTGTCTGGTGAAATTGTATAATAAATCATTTTAAACGGACACTTAAAATTGTCACTATTGCTTTACGTTATTTAAATTAGTAAAATCCGTACATTTATTAACAGATTTCGATGACATTTTAATTTTACACGTTTCTATAAAACGTCTTTTGAACATATTAGACTCACAATATAAAATATTAGTATTTTCAAAATCAAAATTATGGTTATTTTCTAAAGAATATTCTACCAGCATTGAATGATTTTGATTATTTTTTTGTGTATATATACAGTGTGTTTCATTGAAGATGCATCAAACTTGAGGGACACGTTTCTGTCATTATTTCCAACAAAATATCTTAATAAAAAAATTTAATTTGAGCATGTTGAAATTTGCATAATTTGGAGTCGATGTTTTTTGAAATTCTGTAGCGCGCGGAATCGTGAAACAAAACAGGCTATCTAAATAGCATTTATGAATGGCACATAGCTGCAGGGGAGTAATAAATCCATAAACAGAGTAGATTTTATTTTGCCCTTGACCGACAGCTCCGTGTATTGAACTTTGCCACATGTCGAATGCAGCAGCATGAATGTGAAATCGCGTGGATATTTAAACTTATTTCATTTAATATAATAAATTACAAATTTGGGGCTATGCGAAAATATTTAGCATGTATGTTGTCGCACATTACAAATTGTTATTAAAATAAAATTTGTCGATTCTTATAAATAAAAACATTTATTTTTATTACATTATTATTATTACAATAAATGCCTCCTTCTTGCAGTACACACACATTATCCCACAGATTGCGTTCCCTGATGTGCGCGGCCCTGTAATTCCATTCATTCTCATTTAAAGTCCATCCTAAAAATATGCGACTTTGCTTTCCCTTCGATTTTCTTCAAATATATTCATTACAGAGAAAATTTTACAAAGAAACCCTTCTTTTCCCGATATCTACCCGTATACCAAGTTTGATGCATCTTCACCCAATATAGTGGTCTAATCGTTTTTTTTTTTTTAATTTTGGCTTGTTTTTTTGAAAATGTGTTTCAAACACATAACTTAATTTTAGCTAGCAAATCTGTAAATAATTTAAGTAATATCTTCTCAACCTAACGTGGATAATGAAATTAAATGTTTAAATTGTAATCAGTGATGTGCCGTGTAATTTATGTAAATTCTTTACCCAATTTTTTACATGTAAATTATTAATTCTTCACTCAGTTTATTGCTTACATCAAGAATGTAAAAAATGTAAAGAACATAAGTTGTATAAATATTTTTGATAGATGTATGTAATGTGCGAAAAAGTGGCGAATTAATACCACATTACAAGATTTAGAGTCAATCTGAGCATGAGAAAATTGTTAAAAAAATTTACGTCACGATTTATTTCTTTTATTCTGTCTTTATTTGTTTTCCCTAAAATTTATATTTATCGGTTTATACTTTTTGTTTTTCGTAAATCTATATTTATTAAAATAATTTTATTAACTACTATTGAATAAGAAAAATGCACTACTACCAGTCCTTGAATTGGCTCGAACCATAACAAAATGGAATCGTTTATGTTTAGTACAAAATGGCCGACAATTTGAATACGTTTGTAATTTTTGTGCAATTTCGATTATATTAGCATTTATTCGTTATAACTTCGTTATATTTATTAAAAATAAAGTAATATTTTTTTCATGGTTCATTGAATCGTTAAAAAATGTTTAGCTATCATCATCCATAGCCTATTTAAATGTTGCAATAACCATCAAAATTTTAATTAAAACATGAAAGCTCTATATTATCGTCGCCAGGAAAGATGAGCTTTGCGTCATGAAATTTACGTGTCCGACGTTAGTCAACACGACGAAGTCAAATCAACACTTGCATTCTTGCGAAATGTATTTCCGGTTTATGACAATTAAAAAAGGTAAACGTCAAAATGACAAGCAACTTGACAGATCAATTAAGATTAAGGTTATGTACGCAAGTACGTTCCACAAGCTCTAGCATGGCTGGCTACCGTGTTGTACGTCAACACATTTCTGGGGGTTACTGAGTTTTATTTATCGTTCTAATTGTCTTTAAAAAGACGATTAGAGATTAATAAACATACGAAACAAAAAATTAAAATTCCCAACACAACTAGAAATTAACACAGTAACACTTAAAACTTGCGACAGAAAACTAATGTAAACAAAGTGCACCGTGAGTCAAATCAACAACATCGTAATGGAACAAAACTGTCTAAGAAAGATGTACATATGACTAGCTCTCTAGTGGATAGGTCTTTCTAGTGGATAGGTCTTGAACTTAGAAGACGTATAATGTATATTTCTATCTTTGTTTTACATGTGTGACATAGACAAATATTTGTCTATGTGACAAATATTTGTCTGTGATATTATCGGTAACCAATGACGCAGGACTCATCTTTCCTGGCGACGATAATATCTCAAAAATCTTTTCAGTCAAATATCAAGTGTTTTATATTTTTGTAAATAGAATTGTTTGCTCTTTTCGAAAATGTAAATATATATAGGGTGTTCCTATAAAAAATCAAAGTTCTTGCTCGTACCTCAAATATGGGGCTTTGTAGAAAAAACAATGAATTCTGCATGAAAAATTGCCTCGAAGAAGTTTTTATAGGAATCAAAAATTTTCAAAAACAAAAAAGTTATAAAAGTTTTTCGAAATCGTAAAATTTTGAAAAACACCCTGTAGCTCCTAAACGGTACAAGATATCGAAATGCGATCTTCATCATTAATTTTGTCTTAAAAATCAAGGAGTCGAGGTCAGTTTTCGTCTAACTCTTCTAAAAATAGCTGTTTCCTATTAAAAATGTCGAATTTGGCCTAACCTGTACATCAAATTTCTGTAAGTTAATTTATAAATTATTAAAAACCTGGATGTTTTTCATTTTACGTGTATTAAGTGTGGTATCGTTGGAAAGCGAGTGAACAATACTATATATCTGCTAATGTAATAATATACAGTGTGTTCCATTATAAAAATCGAGTAATTTTACAATTCCTGAAACCTGTACAATTTTTGTTAATAAGGTTTTTTGGTAAAATGTATTTTTGCACTGTTTCGAATTCTGGAACCCCCTATATGCTTTTGTATAAATCTTACATTTACAAATTGCTTTTCAGATTCACTAGGAGGAAATTCCTTCACCTTAATGATAGCGTGTATCAGCCCAGCCGATTACAACATTCACGAAACACTGTCAACGTTGAGATATGCCGACAGAGCAAAAAAGATAAAAAATAAACCAGTTGTAAATCAAGATCCGAAAACTGACGAAATTAATGAGCTCAATAAATTACGACCGGAATTGATAGGACAAGGTTTGTATAATCAAACACAATGTACGAATATTAACAGCTAAAACAAAGTTTGTATATTAAGGTGGTCCCATAATTTGCCAGGCTGAGCTCGAACTCTTAAAAAAGGAGCTGAATGATATCAAGGTCAAAAATTGTCAGCTAAACGTAAAATTATCAACATGCTTGAGTGACAGCGTTGTTTTAGCGAAAAGACAATTAGCAATGCAAATTTCAAATGAAGAACTATTCGACAAATTGAAGGAGATGAAAAATGAATATGACAAAGCCTTAAAAGAACTGATTTCAAATGTTGGATCCAGTAATATATCTGGAATAGAGGGAAATATAAAGAATTTCCAGAATGTCAAGATTTTCTTGGATGACATAATTGCTGAGCAAATAAAGAAGACCGATGCGATGCGTAGAGATGAGGCACGTTCTGTGCGAAACAGTTGCTCAGATGATAGTAATTCCGAGCACGAAATCGATGAGCGACAGGAAAGTCACACTGCCCAACAAATTAAATTGAACTCCGAGTTGCAAGGCGTAATGAAACAGTTGGCTTTGAAGGAGCATCTGGTACAGCAGACCGCTATCAACACTTGTCACATAGTTGACTACAATGCGATTGCTGACTATGAAGCTAAAATTACAGCACTTCAAAGTGAAAAGGATGACTTAATGCAACAGTTGAAAAATTTACAGTCGCTAGGTGTTATCAACAAGACCGCAGAGCGAATACAAGAATTAGAAGCTCTCAATCAAGATCTGAGTAGAAAGGTATCTGGATTCTATTACACAATTACAATTACATGACTTACAATATTTTTTATTTAGGTTGCAGAGCAAGGTCGTCTTATCTTAGACATCCGGAAGAACAGTTTTGCCAATGAAGACAAAGCACATGATTTCGAAAATTCAAATGCAACTGTAAGAATATATTTTTTTTTAATCCCACCTTATTCAATTTCATTTTAGTTGGTCAAAGAAAAAGATGATTTGTCGAAGAAATTGAAGGAGGATCAACTTGAGCATTTAAACAACAAACAAGAGTACGAAGAAAAGATATTCGTATTGCCGAGCCGGTTAAATGAGCACATGCAAACAGAAAGTAGTTTTTCACGTTTATAAATATGAATTTAGATCTGAAATATTTCTGTTGTAGACGGAGAAAATGAAACTCTAAAGAAAAAACTCGAAGAAGTGAACGTAAGTAACTTTTAGAAAGATTGCGAATAGTAGAATAATGTTAATTTTCGTTATTGATGTGTAGCATGTTCCAAGTAATAAATTAAGAAGATCACCCAGGTTGAATATTGCAAAAGCAAACAAAGTGACTTTATATGTAAGTAAATTTCGTGAAGCAATTTACGATTGTAAATTTAATCAATCAATTATACTAATTGTAAGATGGCAAAGATAGTAAAGGAGACAGTATGTTTTGTAATAATAAAAAATGATTTCTTACCACAATTAGTTTATTCTGTACGTACGTATTTCGGAAGGTTTGCTGCCATCTTCAGTACAGGCCCAACATTCATTCACAAGTTAAAAGCACACCATGAAGTCTTTGGTCGGTACAAATCTTGTCAAATTTCCACTGGAAATAAACAAGATTTATAGATCATACCAATCAAAGATTTCATGAAGTGCTTTTAAGTTATGAGTGTGCGTGTACTGAAGTTGGGTAGCATAGCTGCCGACATAAGTATCTACAGATATAAACTAATTGTGGTAAGAGATCATTCTTCATTACAATCAATTGTAATTAATTTAACATATCCAGCCCTGTGCGGAGGAAGATGATGACATCAGAAAAGATCCAGATTGGCGCAAAACACCTCTGGGGAAACGAATAACTAAAATAAAACGCTATGAAAATAATGAACCAAGTCAGCTTAGTGAGTAGATTAATAGAGTACAGGGTAGTTTTATAATTAGTGCATAAATTTATTTGTCTTAGATGTCGCTAGTTGTAGCTGCAGAGAAAAGTGCGCGACAAAAGAATATGAAGAAAAAATAAGGAGCCGGTTAAACGAACGCATGCAAATAGAAAGTAGTTTTTCACGTTTATAAATATGAATTTAGATCTGAAATATTTCTGTTGTAGACGGAGAAAATGAAACTAAAGAACTTTCTGGAAAAGGAAAACCAAGACCTGAAACTTGAAAATGAAACTCTGAAGAAAAAACTCGAAGAAGTGAACGTAAGTAACTTTTAGAAAGATTGCGAATAGTAGAATAATGTTAATTTTCGTTATTGATGTGTAGCATGTTCCAAGTAATAAATTAAGATCACCCAGATTGAATATTGCAAAAGCAAACAAAGTGACTTTATATGTAAGTAAATTGATTTTATTTTAAAGTGTTTGTGGTATGATTTTATTTTAAAGTGTTTGTGGTATGATTTTATTTTAAAGTGTTTGTGTATTGTATGTAAGGACCCGGAAAAATGCTTAGAGAATTTATAAAATTAATTTATCTTTCATTTTATTTTAATCATTTCATTATCAGCTCTGGTTGTTCTTAGAAAGAAGCCGGATGCTCGTATCGCTTTTATGAGCTTCGGATGCGATTTCAAATCAATCCTATCAGGTTTGATTCAGCAAAAGGTAAATCACGCCACAAAGCGTCTCTGCCCTTGAATGAGCGACGTGGGTAAAAATCAGTAAAAACGAGACGCTTACGCCATCTCGTATCGAGAAAGTTCCGCTTAGAAGCTACTGTGGGGACCGTCTGAATTCAAATTCTTGCTGATCTCACAGAATTTCCCTCCTCAATTTTTCAGGAGGTGACGAGCCTTTAAGTAGCTTAAGCGAGGGAGATAAGGCAAGTTCCCGGTTATCTTTTGTTAGGTCCGCGTTAAATCTCTCGTCGAAATTTTAATTTCTTTCTTTTTTCTAAGTTGGAGTTTTGATTTTTTGTTATAAATTTTCCAAAAGTTTGTCATCGGTTTCGGTCAGGAAAAGCAGAAGCTTTTCCCGCGCAGTTTTAGTGTTTTATCTAAATTAAATTCGTCGTAATCGAAAAAAAAACTTTAGAGTGTATCTCCGTAATTTTGGATACGAGAAAAAATCTTTTGATTCATCGCTGGTAAGCTCAATGTAATTCTTGCCATAAAAGTTAATTAACTAAAAGCATTTTTCTGTGTGAATTATACCTCTCTCCTTCTTGTCGAATTATATATTTTTTTTGTTGTCATACATATTTTTAGATATTTTGTATTCTGTAATTTTCTTGATATTTGTTCTTGTTGTAGTTTCATGTATTTTATTGGAAAATTTCATTTTGATTTGTTAATTTTAAAATTTATTGTAAATTCTTTGTTCTTGTAAAATTTTGTTTTAATACATATTTAATTTGTTAAAACTATCGAATTTTATTTAAAATCTCAAAGTAGTTTTTAGAGAATCTTTCATAATAGTTCGAACAAGAAGTTGGAGGAGAAAGATCCAACAAACCCAAAATAAGTAAGTCTGAGGGTAAAAAGGGCCAAAATTCAAATCAAGTCCAAAGAGAGTGGGAAGAACGATTGCTGGCTAACTTTTGGCTAAAACTGGAAACGCTACTAACAAAAAAGGCGCTTCTTGCGTCTCGATTTGGTTTGCAAAAGTTTTGGTTAAAAGGGTGGTAAAGTTTAGAAAGGGAGTTCAGAGAAGTCAGAATTTGAGACTTCTAATCTCTTTTAATTTTCACTGTAAAAGATTTCTATTTTAGAAATCTCGTGTTCTGGTTAAGAACTGTTTTGTTTTGACTGAGCAAAATATAAATAAATAATGTTTTTAGGGTTCATTTATGATTTATTTTTAAAATAAAATACTTGATAAGACTAATAACTAATTTATTAATGACACTTAACACTAATTTATTTATAACGGACTAAGAATAATTTATTTTTACAAGCCGAGCGTTTAAACAGTAACTAACTATACGTCGAACTGACTAAGTCTGAATCTCTGAACTCCGTACGCATATTTATATCGGAGTAGCTTTTCCAGCAGCCTCTGTCTGTAGAAGATTCGCGAATCCTCCCGACACTTCCGCAGCGGTCGCCAGCACAGGCGAGTGCATGATTCACCGTCGCCCGTTCGTCACAATATTTTTAAATCTGTGATATAAAGGACTGTGTGTATATATATATATATATATAAGCTATTCACGATCTTTTCAGAGTCAGAGTAGGCCATGCTAGGGTGACAATAAAATATTCCCTATTCCACTTCTATTGATTCCACAGAAGAAATAATTGAAAATTAATCTCCGCCCACAATAATTTTTTATATTTGTATGTGTATAACATGTGAGCAATAAAAAAAAAGATTAGAGTAGGCGATGCAAAGAAAATGTATGTTTGAGACTAGCGCGGCATCAGGCTAATCTGACAATTCATGAATGTCTTCGATTAATTAATTCAGTTAATCACAGACATACATTTTCTTTGCACTGCCACTCTAATCTGATTTTTTCTTGCTCATTTTTTATATATCAATTTCTGATTCTGAATCAGATTCCCCATGCGAAATAATGAAAGGAAGTGTCGTAGCCAAAATTATTTTTAAGAAATGAATTAGTCTGTAGTTTAAAATGCCTAATAAATATCTGTATATCAGGGGATGTTTGTTTATGTTTTGACGATAAGCTAGTCGAAGGCGTGTAAAGTATTAGGACGAAACCAAGGGCAGTCTTCGTGTGAAAGCAGAGTGAGAAACGTCTCGGTATAGGGCCTAACAAATTGGCCTGGTGTTACGCGTTAAAAACGGCGGGATGTGTTACCGAGTGTGACCTCGGGGGTGGTTGCAGAATATTGTCTTGAGGAGACGATGTTCTGGTAGAGGTAGTATCGCGGTACACCCCGTTATTGGCAATGCGGGATGAGGATCGTGCAGTGGTGTGGAGTTATTCGTATAGATGAATAACGTCCTGGTGGCGTTGGCCAGGGGTGTTACCGTGCACCAGTATACGATATTCGTGTGACTTGCCGCAGTGGTCAGTAACGCTGATGAAGTGCACCATATCGGCAAGACGATCAGCTGGTATTCTGTATTCATTGTGAATGGGAATTCAGCTGGTTGTGTTCCTGACCTGGTGGTAGCATTGTGCTCCAGAGAGGTCTAACATGACATGATGTTCACTGGATCGGAAAACGGAGTGTGCTGACACTTACGCGATCGGTGGCATCAATTGATCCTAAGAACGTAAGCTTAGGAGGCAAGGTATGCTAATATCCATCGGGAGGGTGGGTTTTTATATTAACAGGTGAATGTGGGGTTAATGCATGCGAAGATAAGAAGACAACGTCCGAGGACAACTTCCGTAGTGTCAATTATCAATATGAGGGAAAATTTTCCCACGTCTCTTTATTATTTTCAGGATCTTCTTCACTGATAGCTTCTTCTTCACTTTCTTCTTTGTAGCAAATGTGGCACATAAAGAGCTCTTCATCTTCCAAGTAATGCAGAAGTAATGAAAATAATTTTTACAGTTGTCACATTTAGAGTTATGACTTTTATTTAGGCGTTTTTTACATACAAAGCAGTTAGCATCCTTTACGTCTTTTGTTTTACGGATTCTTTTATTTCCAGAATAAACTTTAGATGCAGCTTTTTCCTCCCTTTGTCGTTTTCGTTCCAATTTTTTACTATCTACTGCCAATTTAAGTGCACGCTTTTCTTCAAAGCTTTTTTGGTAAAGTCTTGACGTTAGAGCAAACGAAACGCGCTCTGTCTTGCGTATTGCAAAGCAGGCTAAGCAGGACAAATCTGGAAGCCTGTCTCATCCCCATTATAAATACGAGAGGGGTCATTAACATCTACATTTTTAGATTTGAAATAGTTACTAATTTCATCGAACCATTTTCTAATATCTGATTCTGATGCACAAGCACTTGCCGTGCTTACCGCTTCGCTGGTTCTCTGTACAACTGTGGGATGTCTTCTAAGGAAAGCCTAGAGAAAATCGTATAATGTTAAACCGTTATGAAAAGCATATTATTTATTTATAGGAACAAGTACCTTAAACCAACATTCACGAGGTCTGTTATTCTTAAATGGATTAGGTCGTGGATTTTCAATTAAAAATTGTTGAACGCTATTTAGAATGTCACATTTTTTTTCTTGGAAATCCCCGATTTGCAAGTTCTTCTATCCACCTGGGAATGCTTAATTTAGATATACACATACCTTTATAAAAATTGTTGATAGGCTTACTTAACCAGATCAGATTCCTCTTCTAAAGACAATACAGGAGATGGACCACAATTGTCTCTGTGACCAGGACTTTTTAATTTAAATTCTAAAGTCGATTTCGGTACACCATATTTTTTGCTGCAGCTCTTAATGACGTATTATTATTCTTTACTTCATCTATTGCAGACTCCATAGAGTTAACATCATAGAAGCTCTTCCTTGGCATGACTATTAGCTAACTAAACACCTCAAATAGAACGTTTAGTTATGGGACAGTTTGTGCTTTAGTTATTGGACATGTGTCCAGTTACAGGTTGGGATATAGATAGATAAACAAAACTTATATAAAATAATGTGGTGTTCAGAACACGTATTAAACAATTTGGAAGAATTCCAGCAGGCAATTGCAAATATGGGACCACCTGAAACTTTAATAATGTCTTCAATAACTTATCTCAAAGGATTCAGTGCTGCTTACGCAAAGGGAGCCAATATTTTTAGTTCCTGAATAATAATAATCTGTTAGAACAATCTTCATCATCACTGTAAACATCAATTCTAACCTATAACTACACTAAACAAAATTAACGAACTTAACAAGTACTCCCAATTTCTCAGTGTTCCCAACATACTGCATTTGCCTCAATTATTAAAAGTCACTCGGTATTTTTAACAAACGAACAAACGAGAAAGTCACTAGAAAGAGGCAATTTTATAAAAGTTGGCGATACTGATGCGTCTATATTCAAATGTATGTGCCCATACGACGCTTGTGCGATCATTGCAAAATCAAAACATTTCATGAGAAAGCCAAGGAGTATGTAAAAACGCTTGCCAAGATTGACATAGGACAGACGAACAGAAAAATAAATGTAAGAAAAGAAGAACACCGGAATGCCGACTGAAGATGGCACACGTAGCTACGGATATAAAAATTATTGTGGGCGGAGATTAATTTTTAGTTATTTCTTAAACCACAGTCTCATTTATTACTTTTGTAATAAATTTTGTAAATGTATTTTCTAATTTGCTTGACATTCTTAATAGCAGGGAAGTTATGTCGCAGAAAATTGAGTTGGTTGTCCTGGGTGCTAACTTCATTATCTGCCGGTCGAATTCGTAAATGTAGTACATTGTTTTTACGAGTGTTATAAATTCAAAATAGCCGATTTAAATTTTATTTATAATTCCTGGTAAAGTTTGTTGTTTCACAAATAGTTTTGAACGTGTTGTAATGAGAAGCTAATTTCAATTACCTACATAAGTAGTTGTAGTTTCAAAATGGTCGGTTTTGTTGTTATGAAAATGTCAGTTTTAAATAAAAACTATTAAACTAGACAGTAAAATAAAGTGCGTGCCTCCAGAGTTAGACTTAACTGTCTTCAATACATAAATTATCCTTATCGGTAAGTAACGATACATTTAATTATTTTGTTGTAACAAAATAATTTTCATCATCATGTATGACAATCATAATTATGTTACTTTGAAAAAGAACTGTTTTCTCGTTGTTTTAGAAATATGGCCAGCACAGAATCATGACAGAATAAATTTATAGAACCATGATCACGATACGTTACAAATTATATTGCATACTGGATCGGTCTTTCATATTGGTGGAATCGTAGCCCTGTCATTTGTGTAATTTTATTAATCATTGGAAATTGGTTGCTCATTAACATCATCTTTCATTATTATATGGCTGTAACTACATATCCTGGTTATCCACCTCAGGTAGGCCCAAATTTAGTCGAAATAATTAATCTTAAGTCTGTTTTTCAAGGGAGAATTAATAACTGAAGCTGTTAGCATTTGTAAAAAATGCATAGCACCAAAACCACCTCGAACACATCATTGCTCTGTGTGCAACAGATGTATCTTAAAAATGGATCACCATTGTCGTATCCTTTCATTTATTCGTGATGAATTTAGAAATTAGTTTCTGTACAATTTCTTAATTTGTGACAGCTTGGTTAAACAATTGTGTAGGTTATAGGAATCACCGATATTTTTTCCTCTACATGGTTTATATGGGTGCAGGTGTATTGTTTTTAATACTAGCACTTTATAATTTGGCATATCGAGATTTATGGTTGACCATCGATGATCCTGACGAGCCAGAACTCGAAGGGCATCCTGTTAAATTTAATAAAACTGGAGCTCTTATACCAGTGGTTAGTTATTTTTGTGTACAGGCTTGCAACTAATTAAAGGGCCACTATAGACTGTAAGTGATACAGAGACTACTAAATTATAGAAAAAATATTGTGTTATTTTGCTATAGCAATAAAGCTAGTATGTTCTTTTAATAAATGAGCCTTTTACACATTATAAAGAAGAAATACCTAATCATGATAACATAAGGCAATGAGGAGTAAATTCTAATTATTTGGTTGGTGAGCAATTGCTAAAAATCTACGTTTCGACGCGAACTTCAATTGCATCAACCATGTTGTTAAAATAGTTTTCAGCAAGAGACTAATGGCTTTTGTAAATAATCATCAACTGATTAGTAACTTATAACAACATTAGAGACACTAGTTGCTATAATGAACTTTACAGCCAATTTGGCAATCCTGAGAATTGATCTTGGGATGAATATTATTTATGTTATCTATTAATGGACTCCCCAAATGTTATTAACAAAAGTTAAGCATGTGCACACTTGGTTGGGTGACTATCAAGTGTATAGATACATTACAATACAAGGTGGCTATGTGATGGGCGCACACCGACAACTTTTTTGTAAGATCTCTATAGCAGTCCTTTAATTAATTGTAACTTTATAATTTGCTTGAATTTTTTTCTGTGAAGTAAATGATTAACTTGTAGTGTATAGCTCCTAATATATTTTGCTGGCATCAGATTTTCCATGTTTCTTACTTTTTACAGACTGATATTTTATGTTTAGATACGAGTTCGATCGTTGAAGATAATTTAAATGAGGGGATAGAAGCAGTTAGTATATGGAGACGAAGAGCACTCACGTACATGGCCCTGATTAACTGTGGTGTGTGCATTGTTTCATGATTTTGCTTTCAAGGCTCATAAGGCAAACATTTGAACTTGCAGGTGTGCTGGTTGCTTTAGGTGGTCTCGCTACGTGGCACAGTCGACTGATAGGGAAAGGAGAGACAAGCATAGAAGCAAACATAAATAAATCAGAAACTTTGAGATTGTCTCAATTAGGTAAAGCATATGTCAACCCATATCACTTTGGAAGTCGTAAAAATTGGAGAATTTTTCTTGGACTTGTGCAAGGAAGGTAATGCTTGACATATTTTCTGCAATCTTCTCAAATATTAAAATTTTTATAGGTCATGGTTTCGAAATATATTATTACCTTCAAAGCATGATCCTATTGTGGATGGTTTGACTTGGCACACAATTCATGACGAAATGGAGGATGAATGGCCGTAAATACTTAACACTACAAATTTTCAGGCAGAACAAATTTATTTATTGATTCTCCATGTGTCAATTCAATAAATTTCATAAGTAAGCCTAAAAATTATTATTTTTTGTTTATTTGTTATAAAAGCAGCAAGCGTACAGACGTATAATTTTTTTTATTAGATTACACAGCTTATAAAATTTAATCAAACAATATTAAAATGCATAATAAAAAGAATTAATATTAGTTATTTGGGGCTAGGAACGCGTTTATTACACCCAAACGATCTTCTCTATCCAAGGCACAAATTCAGATACCCGTGTGTACACAGCTGGTGTATTTTCTGCCGCACAAGTTTTTCCAAACGATGTAATTCCTACTGCATAAAATGTACATGGTTTATCTTTTTTTGTTATTGTGATAGGTCCACCTGAATCGCCCTAAACAAATAATTATTTATTTTTATGTATATTAAGCGTTAGCTCAAATACGGTGCTAACCACGTTTAATTGCAATGATAGTTTAATGTTTATAAAATTTGAACAAAAATTAATTTTTTTTAACGTATTACCTGACACGTATCTCTTCCACCTGCTAATTCGCCTACGCACATCATAGTTTGGGGCAGTCCATTAGGGAAATATTGGCTTCTGTAGGTCTTGTCGCAGCGAGAATTGTTGAATAAACTTAACTGTACTTTCATTAAAATGCTGCTTGGTTCCCCTCCTATAATAAAACGTTTCATATAATTTTTACTAATGTCACGCAATTACTTTATTATGGAACCGATTTATAATGGTAGTAATAATTAATGATTTGTATCTGTATGTCTGCATGTATATGTATGTGCCCATTTCTTACTTAATATATCAAAGTTTAAAGAAATGGTTTTTAGAACTAACAGTGAATTTATCTCTTTTATAAAGTTATTAATTCTTTCAGACATGGGGCATGAATTAAGTACTGAAACAAAATTTCCTGTACTTTTTGAGGCTGTGATTTTTACCTTACCCTCATCCGTTAAACCCCATCCTGTAGCTGTGACGTTATCTTCAATCTCATCAAATTTATTCCACAAACATGCTGGTCGAACATATTTGTTAAATTGCACTTCGCTGCTCAGTTTAATTAAAGCGATATCATTGTGTTTTGAAGCTGGCTGATAATTTGGATGAACTGTTATTTCATCAATTCCATAATCTTGCGCCTGAGATTCTTCTTGGTCATCTTTTAAATCCAGATCTCCCAAACGAACTCGAATAGGTTCGCCGCTGAATGGAAATTTCATGAAACCCAAATATACAGCAAAATGGTTACTTACTACGAACGTGTGTTAGCACAATGCGCTGCTGTCATTACGTAGCGATCACTAATGAGAGTTCCTCCACAGTTCCATAAAGTTTCTCCATCGCCATTGTATCCGATCGCTGCCTACAATGTGAACTTATAGCAAAATTCTAATGACTGAAAAACCGTCAAACGTGTTGTGATATATTTTACCATGAAAGGAAATTCTCCTGCTTGAGCTTTCTGTCCCCCAACGATTAAAGGCACTCCAAATTCGCATTTTTGGAATTTTATACTCGTGGGTTTTGCATTTATCGCTAACGGAAATGCACCCACTGATTTTGTGGTTATATTTTCATATTCTAAACATTCTGTAAAGTAAATTTGTTGTAAAGATCATCACAATGAAATTTAATAATTAAAAATGTTTTATTCTTAAACCACAGTCTCCTGTACAATTTTGTTTTTAATGAACATGTTAAGACATTTTTAGATTTAATGAATTATTTCTGTATTAAAAATAGATTATTCAAAAGCGCCTTGTTTATAAACTTTATTTCAGCAGAATTAGTTAGTATCAGAGTACTGCAGATAAATAAGATACAGAACGACTGACAATTGTTTTGCCAAGGAAAACACGTAAAGAAGTGGAATCTTAGAGTATGGAAAAAATCTAAAATTCTATGTACTTTAGTTTTCGAGGGATAATTAATCAAAAATTATACCCTGATACGGCCCTGGTTAAGAAAGCGTAGCAGATGAACTATAAATAGTCATACTATTATGATTGTTACGGCGTGGAATATTACCTTTAAACGGAATTGATGTGATCAGCTGATATATGAACTCCAAAATATTTACTAAAAATATGGATAACACTTTGAATGACAGGTAATTAAATAAAGCACTACAACACGAAAACAATTCAAATCTCCGCTTTTTTTTCTATAATATTAATTTAAATTGTATTATAAACAAAATTTATTTCCACAGACGACGTGTCTGCCATTGCATTTTAGCAATCAATTTTTTATTTCATCAAAATTCGGTTTAAACTTTGCTAATTATAAAATTTCATACTTTATTCGTACGGCTATTGATGACGAGTATCGTTACGCATTGCTTTTTTTATCAGCCAGATTAATAACGTGACAGAATTCATAATCAAGTTTTATAGCTTTTTATAGCCTCTGCAATATCAAAAAACGCCTTCACAGCTGAGAAATCAACGTTTTACTCTACGCATACTTTCGTAATGTTGATTCGTTTTCCAGACGGGGAAATAGCATGTATAATTAAGTGTTTGCAAATATTGGCCTTCCTGTATATTTTTGAGTGAAATGGTACGGAAAAATTAGTTCAGAATTTTAATATGCTTTATTCAAAATACCCTAAAGTGGACTTGTTTATCTGTCTTATTTTTATATTTTTCGGAATTGATTTTGGTGAATAAAGAAAATGATGTATTTTTTTGTTTCCTTGATGGGGGCGGAGGGGGGCGCAAGATTTTCGTACTGGGCCCTTGTGTAATTTACTAGTTGTTCCATTTGAAAAGACTAAAAATACTAGTAGTAGGTCTTGGACAAAAAAAACAATACACAGTACCTTATGTAAATAAACTTCATTATGAAGCACAAAAAAAAGGAATTACTGTGAATGGCTTGGGGAACAGATTACAGTGAAAGCCCTCATAAGCGGACACCGACAGTTCCAGTTTTTTTGTCCGCTTATGGGAGCTGTCCGTTTATAAGAAAGCTTAAGCTAAATAATGCCCAAACTTTTGGTTCTGGAAAAATTGTCGGTTCATGGGAGACGTCCGCTTATGAAAGCTGCCCACATGGAGAGCTTTCACTGAATACTGTATCTTCATTATTGATTGTATCCTACGTTCAAATTGTGCCTGATCGTTAAGTTATGCCAACGCAAAGAGTTTGCAGAACTACAGCAGCACTAAATTAAATTACGTACTAATTTTTTACAGCATCGTCGATCTAGGTTATACCTTTTGTTGTTGGTTGTATTAGTGCTTGCCAATTTCTAACATTCTAGCAAACATTAAAGTGATTAAATCTCTAAATAAGAGATACAATAACAAAGTTTATCCAGATTTAAAACCTTCCAGAACGAAGATATAACTACGTCATTGAATGCTGCTATATTAGTCGGTTACCTACGTCATAGGTCACGTGGGATACAAGATTAAATGAAGACGCAGTATAAATTTATAGAAAAAAGTATGCGGCCTCAGGAGTCGAAAAAAAAAAATAACGTTGCAGCATTAACGTGTGTGCACATCGAAATTATTTTTATCAAAATCGATATAACAATAATAATTTCGTTAATCATTGGTTGAGTTGCTTGTAATTCTATCTTTATTAACACATGACCAAAAGGAAATTTGCTAGTTAACAACGCTTTTATTTATCGGTTTTTTTTTTAATTTAAGCGTTTCTGGAAATTAATAAAAAATTTAAATCTGTCGGTTGTGAACTCAGTGTCCGGAACGTAAGTCGTGATTTGCATCCAGTCACCAACGAGCCATTGGCGTACGCTTACAAATATTTATTCTAAAACAACTGCAAATAATCGGGCTCGTAGTGGAAGTATTTTAACATCAATTATGCACATTTCTGAAAGCGAATTATATATTAACTTTTTTCTCACGCAAGCATCCTTGATGAACACTGAATTGCATTTTATTAAAAATTTTAATTCACGTCCACATGAATACGTAAACAAATTTTGTTGAATTGTATTTCGTGTCCGTTTATATACAGGGTGATTGTGATAGTTGTGCAAAGCTTGAAACCTGTAATATATGACTATAAATGGTAACGATTGAACTCACATGTCCTTAACAAAAAGTTAATAGTTTTCGAGAAAATCGCAGTTGAATTTTTTTCCTGTTTTGAGAACCACTGGCCTTGCTACCATATAATGTTAAAAGAAAAAAAATATTTTTTCTTTTAACGTTGTAAGATAGTAATATATTACAGGTTTCAAACTTTGCACAACTATTAGTGATTAGATCGCTATTTAACATTCACACAAATTGTTGATATGTTTATTATTTATGAACATAATATAAAATTATTTTTATGTTTGCTTTTTTATTAAAAAGAATATTTTCATTTCTACGCTAAAATACTTACTCTGCTCATAAATTGGCAAGTCACTAGAATCAAGTCCATCTATTAAAGGACGTGCATTGTTTATTGTCGCACCTGCAAATTGAAACAATTAAATTTAGTTAGGGGCGTTAAATATTTATGACATCATAAATGAAAGGGTGAATAATTTGGCCCGTTAAAGTCACTTATTTCACCCGAGGACGAATTACTTAAATACTCTCTCATGCGGGCAGGTCTAAAAGCATCCCTGTTAATATGGTATGTGTCCTTTAAAGAAATTTCTTGGAAGACTTCAAGGCTACGGCCATAAATTCGTTTATGAATTGGAAAATTATGTTTTTAAAGAGAGTTACAAAGTGGGATTTACCTTCACAGCAAACTATGGGAATTCTGTTATACAAGAACCCGCACAGGGTCGGCGTTATTCCTACTTTTGCTTCCTCCTGCGCGATTACACAGTCTCGGCCTACTTTGCATACTCCAGAAGCTCCATTTCTTTCGATTTTACACCTATCGCCAACTGAAAAATTATTACTTTTTAGTACAAAATTAAAAGGAAATTAATTTTTTATAAGTTTGTTGTAAGCAATCTTTTTAGTTAGGGCCATGGTAAGTTGGGCGCAATACATAAGTATTTCTCTTCCTAAACAGTTTTACTGGATGGCTTCTTGCGAAATAAGAAAAAAATTCGAAAACTAAACTAAAAAGAAATCTCTCCTGTAATGTTGCTTTTAAAATCGAAAATTGAGCCATTGATTTATTTTTTTTGTGCAAGGTGGGTTTGCAAAAGTAATATATTTGGTATGTATTCAAGAAATTTCATTAACTTGGTGGTGTAGTTTTGAAGAATAAAAAAAATTTAACTCATCAGAACTACGCCGCTAGAATAATAAATAAATAACTGCAAGGTCTGTCATTGTAATAGTTTGTGTTAACGTCTTGTGTCTGTAAATTCTATTATATTAAATCGTTATGCATTAAAATACTTTTATTTTATTTGGGCAAAACAGGCCTGCTTGGACATAAGTTGGCATAAGTTACAAGGCACAGCCACAGAGGTTGTTAATAAACATAAACTCCTGCTGTAGCTTTCCTAATTTATTTCACGATATTTTCTATTTTTAAATAATTTAATTAAAAAAATGTTAAACCGATTTTAGGCGAATTAAAATTAATTTTGTCCCTCAAGTTTGTTTCGCGTGATTATAAGTAAGGGAGCTTTTTGTGTTAGACAGTAGCACTGCATTTACCTTTAGTTTTCAGACAGTATTTTCGAGGTACAATTTTTGTGAACTGTTGAAGAAAAAAAAGTCAACGGAAGAGATTGAATTATCAATTTTTGTTATGGTTTTTTTTTATTAACTTACATCGTATCTACTATTAAATTTCTTATTCGTATTTCATCGCTTATTGTATCCTGATTTATACTTCAGAAAATATTCAATAAAATTGCAGTAACTTATTTATCAAGGAGTAGATTTTCAAAGTTGTAAACTTTTTGATTATCGACGAATTTGGTAATTTTGTTATTATCAAAGCAGCAGTATTAATTTATTGACTGGTATAGAGTTAATTATAGATTTCTGTTGACCTCTAAAATACTAAGTTGATGTAAAATTGGACATCATTTTAATACTTCATTTTATCAGAGTTTTACTTAAAGTTTCTATTTAATTTACGATATTTATCTTCATCATCTACAAAAATATTTCTGTTAGGTACCTATTAACATAAAGTTCCGGTACGTAATCCGGTAGTTTAAACTTAAATTCTGAATTAGTTGTGGTGTACAAACGACAAAAATTATCGCTGTAAATATTCTTGACTATTTTGCGGTCACGTATTTACATTTAAAATTCTTTTCAGAAAAATAAAATTTTATTTGGTAAACAAAAACAAAATAATTTCAAGGATTAAAAAAATCAGTCTCGCTGCTTGTTGAATAAAATTATACGCGCTAAACACTACTGAAAATTAATTGTTATTGATATTTATGCGACTGGTATTACGATTTACGAAAGCAATTTAGGTAAATAGTTTCAAATAAATTAGACACTCACCTGCGGCGAGGGTGCTAGTAAAAAATATCACGGTTAAAACGAGCCCACAGATTTTTAACATGTTCGTTCTCGTGTTTACATTGAGTGCTAAACGAGAAACACTATAACTCGATAACTACCAAATCTGTACTGCGTCTTTCACTCACTGAATTTTGTATGTGTATGACATGCATATAATACTGGATTTACCAGGTGTCTGCCATTCATTTCATGGGCGCCACTACTGCCGACTCCTATCTTCTACTCTCCTTGTATTTCCCTTATAAGTTAATAATTTAGTTTGGCCGATGTTGTCGTCC
This sequence comes from Serrognathus titanus, assembly GCA_039766575.1. Classification (NCBI taxonomy): domain Eukaryota; kingdom Metazoa; phylum Arthropoda; class Insecta; order Coleoptera; family Lucanidae; genus Serrognathus; species Serrognathus titanus. The sequence goes on along the minus strand of CM077916.1, from coordinate 3,275,114 downwards.
AAACACCAATTAGAAAGTCTCATTTCGCTAAAATCTATTCACGGGCGCATTAATTAGTTTTATTGCGCCTGGTATATAATTACTTCACATTTCAAAGTGGCATTGTTTCAAGTCTCCGCTATCATTATAATATTTTTGTTTTGTTTTGTTCATGTTTGCATGTCGATTTCAAAAATATAATTAACTGACCTTGTTTGCTTTAGAGATTTTGGACGACGCCTTAGTACCAGGCACAATACGAGCACCACTGTACGTTTTGTGAACCGAAGGGATACCAAAATTTTTACGAATTTTTCTTTTCACATCCTGTACGTCCATTATATTTTTACTCATATTTTTCTTCATATTTAAAAATATATTTAATTTAATATTAATATTTCATTAATAACTTACTCTTATGTCAATTTAATTTTGACGCACATTCTTGAATATTTTCAATGAAAAATACGCACCTCACTTTTGTCTGTTTTAAAGTCTTCATTTAAGTTATGTTTAAATATATCTAACATCGCCAGGACCGTAACTAAACAAACTGGCGCCCCACCTCCTCGTAGTAAAAAATACAAAAATTTGTCAAATGACATATTTCATCAAAAAAACTAAATATACGAGGTATCCACCTTCTTTACCGTCGAAAATACTCTATATGGCTAAGCGAAAAATTAAGAAGCGGGTTTTTTTTTTCAATATAAAACCTTTATGCTTTTTTAACACCTACGATATCCAGTTTTTGTAATGTTGAATCATTGTCTGTTTTTCCATTTATATTTGGCTTTGGTCTTCTTTAGGTCTACCTTTATCTTCGCCACTATGATATACTTGTTCGATTAATTCTTATTAATTCTTTCACTTAACGTGTCCATTAATATTCTTGATCCATGCTGCGCTTGTATACAAATATGGTCTATTTGATTTTTACTTTCTTATTTGGTAATAGGTACATATGACAATTTTTGTTAAGTTGCCTAAACCAACTTATTTTGGATCTGCATTCATCATTTAGAAATTTGTTGCAAGTCGGTTTTGATTGCAAGGGATTCTTCGAGTAGGTATCTTCTGGATAGTCGTTTAGGCCCCCTTTGAGGCCTCTTCAGCAGAAGAGTAGCTCGAGAACTTCACTGCGATCTTATCGACTTGCCTCTTTTTACGCTCAGAAACATGTATACTCGTTTTTGAAAAGGCTTCAAAAAGGACCAAAGCAGCTATCCAGAGGATGCTAAATGGTTTCATTCTAACTTTCCGTTTCTTTTACAAATCCAAGTAAATAACTTCAATATTAAATTGGAAAATTTAGTCATGCAATAATATTTTGAAGTTTCTCTATTTTTGCTGGACGTTAATTCTAATAAAAGACAATTAGGAAAGTAACTCCAAGATAATATTCGTTTCTCAATTATACCGCAAATTAGAAAAATCCACCAAAATACGCTCACGTAACTCGTTTCGCTTTATTAACAAACTAATTTGCAGTATAACATTTATAAATAAGATATAAATTGCCATTAAAACATAGATTTTACACACACATACACACTTTTTCTTTCGTAGAGCATTAAGCAAAGGCGTTATTACTTACACTAAAAGAAGTACAGAACAAGCAAAGCACGTTATAACTCAAAACATGCTAGAAAATTTCTCTTTCCGTTTATTATTTAGAAAACAGTTTTGAGTTAGATGTGATTGAAAATACAATTAATTAATAATATAAATTCAAAAACATGAATATTAATGGATAAATATAAATCTCAAACTACCTTTTATTTGAATCAGCGTTAAAATGCAATAAAATATTGAGGAGGTACGCTCAGAATCTAAAGTAATGTCTCCCCAATAAAACATTAAATTGCTGACCACTAAAACGAGTATTTTTTTAAAATGAATACCAAAAAAATTGCAATGCCATCAATTAAAAAAAAACTACAAGAAGAATGATATGAATATTCAGGTCCGGGTTACGTCAATTGGATAATCAGAAGCAGTGTTGCCGTCCGCAAAATAGCCAAATACCCGTAAATGATGCCGAGAATACCCCACTTTGCCCGCAAGATTGCATCAAGTTTCTAAATTATGGTGTAATAGCGTTATTTTGTCGCTTTATATGTAATGGCTTATTTGGCACCAAATCATAATAGCTTTCATATGTCAATTTTCACAGAGTCTTAGGTAAAAAATCGGCCGCGAGATGTCGCTACTTAAACTGGTGTTTGTATTCATTACATTATTCATGCTCCTGTGCCCAGATAAACCTAGAGACTTGGACGAAGTCCAACTAATTTAAGCTTAAATTCCGTTGCATAATCGCGAATTCCGGTATTCTCGGCTAAGGTTCGTTTCAAGAGAATTTTTAGAGGGTATTTTAACGGATATTGCAATTTTATTAGTGATTGATAACCAATCGCCGATATAATCTTCAAATACAAAAAAGTTTTCCAAATAATCCATCTTAATTTTCTTTTTGTTTTTGTACTTTGTAACAATGGCTTTAGGAGTCACACAAATACGAATATATTTCACATTGGCAAGAGTTTATTTTGCAACTGTAAAATACTATATGCATAGTTCCAATAAAATTTGTTAATTTAAGTAAACATGTCGTTCTCTGTGTCTTCGCAATAAAATGTCATCTCGACATTAAAACCGTATTCACAATGTCTAAAATTAAGCTACTGTCACAAGAGGCGATTTCTCGCCGCTATTTCGAGTAGCAGCAAATTCAGCACTAGAAAATAGAAATGCCGCCTAAATATCAGGCCTCGTTCTGTTATTGTGAAACGATTAATTCGTTTGGCAAGAGAAAATGGGTTCGCCATTCGATTAGTAAGAGAGAAAAATTGGGGGCTTCATATTGAAAATTTCGAGTGTATTTGATAAGTAGTAATGCATGTAACAGTCAATTTTGATGGTATTGACAGTTGATTACAGTCATTGAAAACTGTAGGCACTTAATTAATTACTTAATTTCACAATTTAATGTATTGTTGTCACTCTATTCTATTATTATTATTATTATCAAATATTCAGAATTATAAATATGAAAATGTAAACGTCACGAGTACGTTATGAACGAATAATACACTTCGTATTTATAGAACGATCACTCGAATGATTCTTGCTCTCAGAGTGTATTTCTCGAACGCACTCCATAGTGCAGGCGTTGTAAAAAGCAGCTTCGAACAGTTGTCAACACTGGAGTGACGTAGTTCCAAGTCATCTGTCAGGTGGAACGCGTTGAGACACGTGGCTGAAAGTTTCATTCCAGTCTTCAATACAATAGGCTCAGAAACAGATCGTAAGTTACGATGATAACACCAACGTTACCAATTCTTTCGTTCCTCGCCTTGTTGGCGACGGTATTCAGTGAAACTTGCATTGAACCGAAGATAACCTCAAAATCTTTTACTACTCAAGATGCAACGATTGTAACAAACATCGCATATGTTTCTGAATTTACTGTGGAGTGCGGTGCAGGGTATGTTTCGAATTTATACGCAGAAGTTGAGGGGCACGTTCAGCCCGTATCTCTAATTGGATCAAATAAATTCCAAGTAAGTTATCCATCACGTATTTACATACAGGCTGTACAGCCATAATATTTTTAGGTCAGTTGGACTGAAGAAACTAACAACGCTCGCAGTGGTGAGAGGGTAGTTCGTCTGTTTGATGAGGACGGTTACACAGCTCTGCGTAAAGCCATGCGTAGCGGTGAAGAACTGACTTCAGTTGCGTCACTGTTTATTGTGAACGTGCACCATCCCGGTGCATTTTCCGGGCCTTGGCTGAAAAGTGAATTTCTTGCGGCGACATTGTCTTTGGTAGTTGCATATTTGGCCTTCAGTTCAAGATCGAAACTTCTATCATAATCCGTTGTTTTTTATTAATTTATTTCTTATGCCCAACATTTGTGGTGTACTGATTTTTGTAGAAGCGTGTCAGCGAAGTTTTCTTAAATAAAACTTTGAAATAGTGTTGGTCAATTCCCTCGCCAAAATTTTTTGTTGAATACTTATTTATTCCATCAAAAATTCATTTTCAAATTTGTACATATTGAATTTATTACTATTATTTTCTCTCAGTTTTATACCATTTTTCTTTTACTTTAAGTGTACAATGTAAATATTCCTATGTTTAATTGCAAAGGTATACTAGCTACTACGTATAATGAAACTAAGCGAGTTTCAGTAAAGTGATTTTAAGATTTACTTTGTTAACAAAAAAATTATAATAATTGTCCAAAATGTCCCCCTTCACGTTTTAAACAATGTGCTAAGCAAACATCGACTACTTACAAAGTATTTCTTAAGGCTTTTGGAATTTTAATTTCATAATAACTGGCACTGACAGCACATTAGAAATTTACTTCCATATCCTACAATGCATTGACGTTTTTTTTTTTTTTAACAACAAAGGAATATTGCGTTATATGTTCAGAGACATAAAAACGTTACGGTACTTGAAAACAGCTGCACTCCCATAGTTTCACGGGAATTCCCGGACTAAAAAAACATTTAATTTCAATTAATTTGCTTAAAGGTTGCGTTTAGTTAGTTGTGTCACGATTTTCTTGCAATAGCATATTTTTCCTGGAAAAACTTCCAGGAAATATACTGTGCCTTAATCACAAATTGCTTTCAATGAAAATTCTTCAGAATAAATCAATAGTTTTTATGATATGAGTACAGGTACTTAATTACCTCTACGGCAGTGGTGTAATTACTAATAAATATTTATGGCTTTTTTCACTGGGACTAAATTGTGCAATGAGCGCGCACTCAGAGTATTTCCATCTCATTTCTTTGTGTGAGGTAACAAGGTGTGAAAATGAGAATACTGTGAGTGAACACTCGGTGCTTGATTTAGTGCCAATGAAAAACGCTATTAAATTTAAAATATTCTGCCTTATTTTTATTATTCACGTGTTTGTAAAACGCCGTATAAAATTATTCTTTGTATTGGATGCCTACTTTTTATTACTATGTAGATATACAAATATATTATTATTATCTTATTTTGGTGCACCTTAAAATATAATTATTCATCTGGCTCAGTAGCGGAACTTCAAAATTTTAGCCCCCCCCGCAAATTATTCGGGCTCCACCACACGACGTTGGAACGATACGATACTGTTCTTCTGTCTATAAACTTTTTGTTAAGGCCATATGAGTTCAATCGTTACCATTTATAGTGATATATTACAGGTTTCAATCTTTGTGCAACTATCACAGTCACCTTGTATGTTAGAATTCCTAATTTGAATTTTAGTGTTGAATTTCATAACTAAAGTCTAAATTACTTAATACATTAAGAAAATCTACTTGCTTATGGAAATGATTTTTTTTCAACAAAGCAAGAAGCGTAGGAATTTCGATACCTGAATAATTAGGAATACATTTTGTTACAATTATTTAAAATACGTATTTAAAAAGTGTGGATCAAAGATTCCACGAATCCAAATACAAAATCTTATTCGTGATTTTTCGCAATGTACAAAATTATCGTTTGTTGAAGGCCTAGTATTATATTGTTACAACAACAGATAAAAAGCTGTTTTACTAAATAAAGAAAATTATTCTCCCATGTCGTCTGATGAAAACATTTGTCTAGATTTCGATCGTGACCCTATTCAAAATTATCAAAGAAAAATCCTTGCCATTATCAATAAAGGACAAAGATATTTAGAAATTAGTCTCTAAAGGATCTTAAAGATTCTTTTTCCTAAAAATATTTCAATTTCTACAAATAGAACACCCTGTATCTAATAAAGCCTCCTCCAATGGGGGCTGGAAACAATTTTACCCTGCCTGATACGCATTCTTAGAGGATGTAAGAGTTGGAGAGAATTAAAAGTGGTATTTATACCTAAACCAAGACGAAAAGATCAAATCCTATCGCCCAATTAGTCTCACGTCCTTCTTTTTGAAGACTTTGTAGAGACTATGCGACAGGTTTATGAGAGAGGAGGTTTTGGTCAACAAACCTGTACATCATAACCAACAGGCCTATCTAGTAGGTAGATTTACAGAATCCGTCCTACATTTTGTAACTAGGAGGATAAGTAACAAAATGTTCACTTTAGGAGTTTTCATAGATATAGAAGGTGCGTTTGAACAAAACCACCTTCAACAGTGAACGTGAAGTAAACCATACTCTTCGAGAATGGATTTTACAGCTCTTGAAACAGAGCTGTACATATTACTGTGGCAAACGTATCTATTAGGGGAACGGTAAGCGGAGGCTGTCCTCAAGGTGGCGTTCTATCACCTCTACTATGGAACAGCCAGAGGACAGCCTCCTCCCTTGACTTGATGGAGCAGGCTTATACACAGTAGGATACGCAGATGATATCATTATCCTGCTTAATGGAAGATATAAACAAGTGCTGCGTAACTTAATTCAAACAGCACTCCAATCGATCGAAAACTGGTGCACATAACACTCTTTGACAATTAATCCCTCAAAGACGGAAATGATTCTGTTCACAAAAAAGAGGATCCGTAGAGTTCCCAAACTTTTCCAAACTGAACTAACCTTTTCAGACGAAGTCTGGGAGTTATTTTTTTACCAGAAACTGAATTGGAATTAACATGTGGCGTTTGGCAGTATCGCTGTGCGATGAGCGAACTTTGGAGACCATCAACAAAGCCAGACCTAGGGCTGCACACTGCCATAATTAGGCCCATGCTCTGCTATGGAGACTTGATATGGTGGCCAGACTCAGATTATCGACAACAGTATTAGATTGGCATGTATGAGTGCGCTGAAATCCACTTCCACCGCTGCCTTAGAGTCTTAGTGCCTTAGAGGGAGGTCTTAATGCCTTAGTGGGAGGTCTTAGTGCCTTAGTGGGAGGTCTTAGTGCCTTAGTGGGAGGTCTTAGTGCCTTAGTGGGAGGCCAAAGATGGACTCCCACCACTGAATATATATATGTAGAGGAGATGGCACCACTGAGACTGCAAAATTAATATCGAATAACAAAGGTCTCGGAGGTAGACACCACATTATCTTGGAGGAGGCCTTACAAGAAACTTCTCTTTTTGGGGCGGTGATCGATTCCCTCCCGCCTACGTATATATTCAGGAAGCACTTCAGTGTTTTCTTGAACGCCGAAGATGCACCCAAACCCGACGATTCCATTCTTACCGATGGATCTAAGACTTCGGAAGGAACAGGCGCAGGAATTTTCTCCGACGACCTGAACCTTCACCTAAGCACAGCACATGGCCAACTGACAACCGCTTTTCAAGCTGAATTAGTTGCCATTATAGTAGGTGCAAGAGTAATTCTGGACCGTGGTGTTCAGAATAAAATCGTTAGCATAGTTAGCGATAGCTCTAAACAGTAACAAAATATCCTTAGGGATAACACGGTACACAAAACAAGAGCGTGTTGATTATTTCGTCTCTTTAATAAGCTATTAAAAGAATTGCTGAACAAGCGAGAAATAAATATCATGGAACGCAACGAAAAACGCATTTCGCTATGCCAATAATCGTCGGTGAAACACAGGTGGATATAAAAAAAAATTGCCAATGACACGCGCGCGGCTTCTGAGACGTTGGCCTAATTCTTTCAAACGTAAATAAAAAAATTATTGCAGTTTTTATTGAAAGCGGACTTGCCTCAACAAGTCATAAAGTAAGCAGAGATTTCAAAGCAGGAACAGCACGCGCTTGTGGTAGGTCAGTTTTTCATTTTTCAGCAATGCCGTTCAGATTTGGAGAATCAATTTCTTTTATAATGAGATACCTGCAGTTTTTAATTAAAGACTTAGGTTTTGAGTCACCCTGTATAATTAGTTTTTAATTAAAGACATAGATTTTGAGTCAGCCTGTATAATTTTTTTGCCGGGCGTTCACTTTCACAAGCAGCTAGTAATTTTTCAGTATAAAATATTTGTCCTTTTCCTCTCAAATTCATTTTAGCCGCGAACATCAATTCTTCACCCGAATACCGAGACCGTAAGTTTTCAGTTCTCCGCGTTTTATGCCTTTCAGAGCATTTCAGGATTTGTAATATTGATTGTGCCGGTTCATCATTAAATTTATTATCTGGGAAAGCAGTATTAATTTGCAGCCACTCGGATAAAAAGGTAAAATTAAAACGCTTTCGTTTTTGTTTTCTTACCACTGATATTTCTTTGTTATATTTCGCTTATTTTTCATTGTGTAAATGTAAGTCTGAAAATGCTTTCGATTTAACCCCGGAGACGTTTTTCCGTGCATTTTTGATTAAAAGTTGCTTTCTTCGGTCGGTAACGCAGACACCCAAGTGTTCCTTTTTTGCATCGGCGCTTTTTTTTTGTTAAATTAACAGCGGCGCGTTAGTGGATAAAAATCGGCGCACAATGGTGGAGGGGCCGGTACGGAAACAACGAATTCTGTAATAATTTTTAGTTTTTTTTTCTTTTTTATTCGTAACAAAGATAAATTCGCGATGGGCGCTTTCAGCTTCACATTTAAAAACAACAAGCTTTCGAACCGCGGCGGCACTTTATTGCAATTGTAATTTTTTTATACGTTTTTTTTTGTAATCTGTGGCATCCATTCTGTTACGCGATTTTTTTTTATGGAACAATTGTCAGTCACCCTGTGTAGGTGCACTGTGTTTGTTTTTCAGGCAGGGAAATGGCACATATAATCAAACGTTTGCCTTCCTGTACATTTTTAAGTAAAATAGTACGGAATAATTTGTTCAGAATGTTAGAAGGTCTTATTTACGAGCGCCAAAATGTTTTGGACGAGGGCGCTTGACATCCTAACCATAATTTTGATTTTGAAAATACTAATATTTTATATTTTGAGTCTAATATTTTTAAAAGACGTTTTATGGAAATGTGTGAAATTAAAATGTCATCGAACTCTGTTAATAAACGTACGGATTTTGTTAACTTAAACGACATATTTTGCAGTTTTCTAGATTCGTTAAGTGGGAGATAGATCTGTCAATTTTAATATTAATTTAAAGTAAAAAAAATTATCGTTTTATAGTTTTAGTTTCCCTTAATAACTTTATTTACTTTATTACTTGACAACTTGCTTATTTATTTTCACTCCTGACGAAGCTATCAAGCGATAGTGAAACGTTGAGCATCTGTGCCATTTTCATTGTCCGTTTGAGATAATTCAACTTTATTTACTTTTTTACTTGACAACTTGTTTATTTATTTTCATTCCTGACGAAGCTATCAAGCGATAGTGAAACGTTGAGCATCTGTGCCATTTTCATTGTCCGTTTGAGATAATTCAACTTTATTTACTTTTTTACTTGACAACTTGTTTATTTATTTTCACTCCTGACGAAGCTGTCAAGCGATAGTGAAACGTTGAGCATTTGTGCCATTTTCGGTGTCCGTTTGAGATAATTCATCACTTGGTCTTTGGGTTGAAGCTAACTAATAGTTATTCGGCGAATAACCACCATGGAAACATTTAATAAAATCAAACAACCATTCAGTTATTCGTTGAATATAACTTTAAGAGGCAGATGGAAAGACCGGGCCTTAAGCAGGTAGTATTTATCGCACCTTATAAAACACAAATCAATTTTCAACTCTATAACTTCCATCACCAGAGAGTTAGGTCGGCCACAGACGTTTCCTTTCTGAATTCGGAAAACGAATCGAGGATATTTGTTTAACATCAAAGATTTTACCATAAACGATTTTCTTCTGTGCTCTAAAATTTCGATTTAATTAAATGGTTTTCACTATAACTAAGTTACTTTGGTAAAGAATTTTATGGTATTTCAAGAAGTGGCATTAAATTTTCAAATTGGCATTGTTATTTTTAATGTTTGGAAAATTTCTCATTTATGATTTTTTGGAAATAAAAAGTTTTCCTTTGACTGTTAAGATTTTTGTTAAATCGATCGACGATCCATTTAATTCCTATTTGTCGTTTTGCAAAATAAATTCAGTTAGTTGTTTCGATGTTTTTTTTTTTTACTCGTATGAAATAATAAAATTAGCAAGCTGTAGTAGGTAGTATAAATGAAATGAGACATTCTGTCAAGTTCAATACTACCAAGTGCATTGGTTATCAAGGTCAACGGTGGTTTACATGCATCACACTGACCTACATAGACTCGGCAGGAGTATGCTGAAAAACACTATCAGATACAATAAGTAATAAATCTGTGCATGAACGCAGACACCACCAGTTTCATTCAATGTCAATACAAGGTGAGCTGGTAGATGCGTTATCCAGACTATGCGTGCCGCACCGATTACCATCGTACATACTTTTTTTTTTATCGCAACTACTACATAGTAGGAATTAGTATAGTATGTACACATATATAACAATGGAAGATAACGATCGGTACTTTTTGTCTGTTCACTGTTCATTGAAATCAAGAAAACTTATACGACGCCTCCTGATATCTTTTAAAAATTGTGCGAAATTTTCCAAAACCAGACAGCCATTTTGTAATGTAGGCTGTGTCTAAATAAAAATAGCCTTTTTATTGGCAGCTTACTTAAGTTATATGTACATAGTTTTTTTACTCTTCATAAAAATGAAAACACTCAGCGACAATAGTCTTCTGTCAACAACCAGTGGCGCAGCTGACTTTACGTTTCATAATTTACTTCATTTTCGTTCACTCCATACGTCAGTACATGTCACAATACGCTTTTTGATAAAATATACAGCTTGCGAACGGCTGCTAAGGTCATAACCGTACATTACCAATCGAAATATATGTAATAATCTTATAATCTTCCAGAACTCAAATGGAAATTTGGAAATATTTAATTCAAATTTCCGTTTTACTTAGAAAATGTCGAATGAAGTACTAGAAGTCTCGCTATCACCAACAACAGAGACTTGGTTTCACGAGAAGTTCAATGATGTGGAGAACTTTTGGGGCTGCAATCTCAAGACTCCAGACTCTGAGCCCCCTTTGACTTGAAAAACAGTCCCATCACTTCAAAGAACCATTCCAGGCGACGACGCAACACAGGGAAGCTGTTCACATTCTTCAGCGTCACTAGAAGATGCCATCAGGGACAAACCTCGACGGTACTTCTCCAAAAAGAACGGTGGAAGGCCCCGTGTAGTAATAAAACCGAAAAATCAAACAAAATTAAGACTTTTCAAAATAGAAGTCGTACGGCTAGGTTTATTTAAAATGTAATCACATAATTAAAATCAGAAGGAGAATGTTTGATTTATTTGAAACTTTAAATTTTGAAATTCATTCATTTAAAGGTTTTACATTTTTTTTATTTAAGGTTACACAGTTTTTGCCTATTTATTTTGCTATAAAGGGGAGAAATCCTGTGTGATTTGGGAAGTCATGCTCAACTCTTCAAGCTGAACAGATCAGTGTCTGACAAATTGCCATTTGACAACTTATTAAAATATCTGCTTTGCAATTTAATACATACTAAAATATTGAAGTAAATACTACGGAGAAGATACTAAAACTTGTAGTATTAGTGCAGGGTTCTTCATTTTATTCATACCACCCATTGTGCTTAAACAAAGAGTCCCAGAATTCTTACTGCACCCGTGGACCAGTCACTTAGAGACCCGCCCTGCTAGATTGTTTTTTTATATTTTAACACCGAAGCAAAATTATTACAAAATTACAACTATGTAATATTACCCGATCGTGCATTTAATCTTTAGCTTATGTAACACAATCTGGAGGATACGCAGTAAAAAAAACTGTGTCAAAGAAAGTGTACCGCTTGCTCTGCACTTCTCGCATTTTCTGATGATTTATTCAAATAACTGGTATTTATTGTATGTATATCCGATATCTGCTTTGAGGAAAGTCCCAGCACGTTTGGCTACTTGAAAACAATGATGGCTCGATCTTGCCCAGTTATCCATGTTTTTCTTTGCACGGGAAATATTTAGTTTCCATAAACAAACGATAAATCTTATCAGCCATTTTTACGCGCGTCATCTTAACGAGTTAGATAGTGGTGAGAATCATTAAAAGAAAATTAAGGCGGTACAATTTCCATAACAATAGGTAATTCAATAATACACAATTACGCAACTAGAAATAAACAGAGTGCAATAAGACCAGAACACGAAGTAGTATTTACTCTAAGGGCTTCATCGATTTGCCATCAAACTTTAAATAAAGTGAAAATGTTTATCATTAAAAAAAATAGCTTTTGATTATGTTGTAATAGAAAATTTTCGCGTTTAAATTAGTTCTTTGGTTATTTGTTATTTTTTTTTTTAATTTTTCAAGTGTACAGGTGGGCCAAATTCGACACTTTTAATAGGAAACCCTATTTTTAGAAGAGTTAGACAAAAACTGACCTCGGTCCCTGGAGCTCGATTTTTAAGACTAAATTAACTTAAAAATTAAATTAATTAAAAATTAACTAAAACAATTTAACGCATTTTTAGTCATTTGAACTGATAAAAACTAAAAATTATGCATCTCAAAACGGAAATAAAGAATTAGAGGAGGTCATAGTTTTGGGAGAAATTGAAAATGACCGACGCCAGTTGGAACAAACATCTTAGCAAGAACTTCTGCAATACGAATTTTAAAGAAACAAAGTTTCTGATGTTATTGAATAAGAAAAATGCATCACCATCAGTCCTTGAATTGGTGATGTCAGCTCAAACCATAACAAAACGGAATCGTTTATGTTTAGTACAAAATGGCCGACAATTCGATACTTTATGTAATTTTTGCGCAATTTCGATTAGATTAGTATTTATTCATTATAACTTCGTTATATTTATTAAAAATAAAGTAATATTTGTCATGGCTCATTGAATCTTTAAAAAATATTTAGTTGTCATCATCCACAGCCTACTTGAATGCTGCTGCTATACCATCCAAATTTTAATTAAAACATGAAAGCTGTACAGCTCAAAAATCTCTTGAATAAAATATCAAGTATTTTATATTTTTGTAAATAGAATTTTATGCTCTTTTCAGAAATGTAAAAATATATAGGGTGTTCCATATAAAAAATCAAAGTTCTTGCTAATATCTCAAATATTGACCACTCTGGAAAAAAATTATTTGGAGCAATGAATTCTGCATGAAAAAGTGACTTAAAGAAGTTTTTACAGAAATCGAAAATGTAGCTTCTAATCGGCACAATGGCTTCCAAATGTATTCACACACCAAAATAGCCTTAACGAACATACCAATAAGGTTCAATTTTGAACAAGTTTATTGCTAATCGGACGAATACATTTGGACCCCATCGTACAATAGTTAGTGCGCGAAGACTGCACCGAATTTTTTTTTGAAACCAGCATTAGCATTAATAATTTATTAAACAATGTAGTACTTGTTGACAATAGATGGCAAAGTGTCAAAACGTCAATGAAATTATAAGCGATTAATTGTAAACTAAATTGATTATCGAGTCAAATTATTTTTAGAAGGCTTAAGAAGGTCAGTGCCTTTTGCCTTTTTTTTTTGAAGCACTAGTTCGCTATTAACTGTCATGTAAATTTGAAAGTAGTGAGTTCAAAAAATATTTAAATGCGGTCTTAACCATTAATTCTGTGTTAAAAATCGAGCTCCAGAAGCCGAGTTCAGTTTTTAGAAACAGGTGTTTCCTGTTAAAAGTATCTAATTTGGCCCACCCTTTACATCATTAATTTATCGGTTAATGCGATTAGTTTTCTTGGTTAAAATAAGCCTTAAAATAAATAGCTCAACGAGTGAGAAATTAAGTTTCCCATTAAGTATATTTCAAAATTGGTTTATCAATCATCGGCTGGCATTAGATGAAACATTAACATTTTTGGATTGGACTTCCTTTGTAATCGATATGTTTAAATAAATTATCACTAAAATTGAGTCTTAATAGCTGTCACTTAAATTTTACTTGTAACACGTGATTATCTCCATTAATAATAGATACATTTCCTTGACATTTTCATACTTATTAACGACCTTTTCTTTACGTGTACCTACTAGTGGCAGGTGTCTTTCCCTCTCATGTTCCTGTTACTTACTAGAATTAAATGTGTATTTTCAACTTAAACGCTGACATGTTCAACATAAATTAATTTTAAGTTAAGTTTCGAAGTTAATGTGTATAGCGGTAAGCTTATTAATAAATCTGTTTATTTTTGCGACGAACGTTATTGCAATCCGATTCCTACTAGTTATAGTTTTTAAAAATGCCAAAAGCCCAATTGGTTATTATTATTATGTTATTTTTCCGGGTCTTCTATTATTTTTACATACAGCGGTTTTTTGTTTTTTTGATATATTTTTCATTTCATATTTTTTTATTCTTTTCCTTCAGCTTTTATCTTTCTCTCTCTGAGTCCAATTGGTTCTGATCTATCATCGCATATCAAATTTTGAGTACTAAAGCAGATTAATTTGTTAAAAAAGCCATCAAAGATCTTTATTAGCGTCTACAGTGTGTTAGATTTGTTTTTTTTTTTTAATTTTAAGATTGCTTCACAGTGACAAATTATTCATAACGTCAGCCTACATGATTACATTCGTCCAATAACACTGAGCAACAAATTCTAGCTTTCTGTTTTTTTTTCTTTACTTATAATGGTATATTTCTATTGGTCTATACTTATTGATCACCACAAAGCAAACAGTTTGCTTCTATCACGTCTGGTTCAGAATAAATATATTTTTTTTTAATATCAAGGCTTTTTAAATTAAATTTGAATATAAAAAATTTTTTTCTGTAAATTGTGTAATTTTCTTCTTGTGTTGACGAATTGTAAATTCACCAAACACACATAACAGAAACTGTTTGGATTATTTATAAAGACATTTCGATAAGGTTTATATTTTAATTTATTTTATTTAATTCGACTTTTTATATACATGCACAGAGAGCCCTTTGATGTTTGTTAAATCTGATTGGTTCTGAAAGAAAAAGGGGAGTAATCTGCGAGTCGGGGTTCACAGACAGGTCTCGACTTCTAAAAACATGTTGGAATTAACAGTTTTTTTTTACTAGTATTGTACAACAATTCGCTGGGTAGGTAATAAAAGATATTTATGAATTAAGTCAATCCTCAGGAAATATTTGGTGATATTTTTATTAAAATTTTCGTGATGGGAAAGTTTTAATAACGTTTTTAGAACACGCTCCAATTAGTGTAAAGAAAAACATTCTTTTTGCGCAGTGTAATTTATGTCTGTTTTCTTCAACGTTTTACAGTAAAATAATTGTTAAGTAAAACGTGTTAGGATATTCTACCAAAGCTCATCTCGTAGCAAATTTTTTAATTTATAAATACAAAAGTTTACATAAAATTTGTCTCATGTCATTATTTAACGTGAGGTCAAATTTTTAGCATGTAAATCCCTATGGCAACACTAAAGCAACATTTACATTCAATTTCGTGCCAGCACGAATTCGTAGCATGAAAGTTCGACGTGTGCTTTCTTATGGGCCAATGCTGGCACGAAATTTAATGTAAATGTATTTTTAAAACAAATTCAGTAACTTAAAAACGCCAAAAATATTAATAATCTCTCGAAACCGTTTAGGTGGTTTAACGAGGGAACTAGAATAAAATAATGCAGAGAACGATCTACCCCCTCTGCTCCAAATTTGAAATTTCAAATAAAACCCCTGTACTTGAGGTACGTTTATGGAATGGTCTTGAAACAGGCTCTCCAACGATACTAAAAACTAATAATTTGGTTGAATGGTTCTTGAATAATTCAAAAGGGAAGTACAAAAATTTTTAATTTTTATTAAATCTTATATTAAATGGTTTCACAAGTAGGAGAAGGCTAGTTAACATTTTTAAGTTGAAGTAGTCTTGGGGCTGCGTCATTTGTTATGTCATTTAAATTCTGCTTCCGAACCACCTGAACGACTTTAAGTGATTGTTAATACTTTTTTTAATTTATGTACGTATATCTTAAAAATGAGGTAATCGTGTTTGTTTATTAGAGACTGGCGCTGAACTTTCTCTTTTCGAAGAACTTGAGCTAAATCATAAAAACTAGTAAAGTTCGTCTTTCATTTAGTTTAGTCATTTTTTTTCCTAATAGGAAACTCGTTTGTGAAATTACAATTTATGATCGCAGTTTTGTACGTTTCGTTTTGCTTAGAACAAACGCAGTTTGTTGCGTCTCTTATGTAACTGTCGTTAGTTTAATTTAATGTCACGTATAAACGGAGAATGTAAATGAAAACTTTCCTCGTCGCAAAATTTCAGTTGCGTTCTGATTTCTTGCATTTACTCGGTAACCTCGAATTGTACTTGCGGAGTCCTTGTTCGAAGAATACGACGTTGGATATTTTAGTTTATTGTTTTGGTATTTTGCTGAGGCGGAAAGGAAAACAACGCAAGTAATAAAATACACGATTTATTCAGTCTCATTACATTGGACTTAACACTGGGAGACTAACATTAAGATAAATAACTAAATTTTTACAATTAATTCACAATGAGATATATACAATGCGTGAAAATAAAAATAACGATAATAAAACAAATGAAAAAAAAAATAATAATAAAAATAGGTGATGTTTGGCTACGTACCGTGTTAGGCATCAGCTTTGTAGCGCTACATGAAAATTGAATGCGCTACATTCTCGACGGATTATAGCAACGAAAGACGTAAGCGTACTACAAGAAAAATCAGCGCTTGCCCTTAGTTCGCCCTCCTAGGAGTAAGCATTAATTGGAAGCAATCGGGCGGAACGGCTACGCAACCAATTTGAACTTTTAGAGAACCTGCAGGGGTGATATCGAAATGTTGGAAGAGCGTAGCCAAAATAACGAAGCTGAAACACTGAACGAGTCTTTGACCGATGCATGTTCTTTTTCCAGTACTAAAGGGTATGAAATGAGCTGGCTTAACAACTTTGCCCGAGTTAGATAAGAATCGCTCCGGTTTGAACGACAGAGGATCCTCCCAGTAGTCTTGTCCCATATTCAATTCGTAATTATTGACGAAAACGACGGTTCCCTTATTGACAATAAAACCATCTATTTCTGTATCTACCGTGGCTACATGAGGAACGATCGGAGAGGAAGCCGTCCGCAGGGTTTCCCAAATTGTAGCTTCGGTGTAGGGCATCGCCGCTTTATCGAACAGATTCGGTCTCCTCTTGCCTTCGGTGACGCTGTCAACTTCCTTTTGGATTCGTTTAGCAACTTCCGGATGTTTTACGATAGCCGCTAACGTTACCATGACCAAATTGCCGATTGCAGAATGCCCCCCGAGGAAATCTTCCAGCTCGAAAATGATGTGTTGCCAGTTCATGTTCGGGTCTTCTTCGAGATGCATTAAGAGCGCGTCGGTGAAGTCCCGAGGTGTTCCACCTTGCTCTAGAGTGGTTCGGTGTTCGTCTATGATGCGAGCGAGTATGAACTGTCGGATATTGCTGGCCCAGTCGGAGAGCTTTTTCATGTGACCGGAGTACATGGGCAGCAACCAAGGCAGAAAATCAACCGCGTAACCTTGGTTGATCTCCCAAAATATTTCGTCGAAGGTCCTCACGACGGCTTTGAAATATTCGTCTTTGTAGTCGAAACTAGTGGAGCACATGTATTGGGTGAACATATTGGCGCAGGCGGCCAAGACCAAGGGCTTGAGGGCGCAGGGTTGAGCGTGGTCCCTGTTCTGCAATTCCTTCAGAAGGACGGCGATTTCTTTGGTACCAACGTCGTTCACGTGGTCATATTGTAAGGACGTAAATCTCGGCGAGCAGTAGGTTCGGGCGATGCTGCGTCGCGTCTTCTGTAGCGAAGACCAATCGCACAGGGCTAGTGCTGAAAGAAATATGCACGGTTAGATGGGGAAAAATGCAAGCTAGTTTCAAGGCCGAACTATTATATACGGCACGCGTCAAAGACGTCGGCCGACTGCGAACACATGGGCACCGAGGCGCGTGGCATCACATTACAGACACCTGTGCGTGCAACATTGATGATGCCCACACCCTCTTTTCAATCCAATTACACCCAGTCCTATTTAATTACGAATTCATTGCATCTGTGCGTTTGTAAACAATCAATTAATATAAGTCGCGTATGTACTCAAACCGGTTTAATTTTCTAGTCTCGCTAGTTGTGCCACTATCTAGTCCATTTTATCTAAACACTCGAGTGAATAATCCCTTTAATAAACATAAGTAATAGAGCTACCGCGGAAATAACAAACCTGAGCGTGAGAAAATAGAGGCACATGATACAGGCCAAGGACAATCAACCGTTAGCCAAAAATCACGATGGCAATAGCCTCTAGGTTGTGTTCTGCATAGACAATAACGATGCCACGTTGATTATTCAACTAGGGCGATCGCGGATTCATCCCTTAGGGCCCTCTCGTCGAATTAAAAAAAAACGTAAATAAGTATGTAATTTATTGACAAAGTTACTGATCGGTTTCAGTTTCATTAGAATCCCAAGTTCAAGTTCACGGCGATCGAGTTTATAGCGAAGTAATCTTATGAATGAATCGAGCACGGTGCTGTAGAAAGTAAAGTTTTAAATACGCAATCGTACGCTTTCAAAACGTTCCCAATGCAAACCGAAAAACAAACGTAAATAATAAACAATATGTCGGTAATTGTGTCAGACCGACGTAATATAGTTAAGCTACTACTAGAATAGTTTCGTTTTAGCAAGTGAGTCTCCGCAGCTCCATCAGGAATGATTATATGTATATGAGCGGCGGAGATACCAATGCGCGAATAAGAGAGTAACCCGTGCGGTCAGTGCGCTGTTACACCGTTGCTTCCGGGTCGAATCTGATTTTCCTATGAATAAATAATGACATCTCGTAGATCGCCCACTCTATCATCTTCTTCTTCTTTGTATACTTACAATTGTTCCTGTCTCCGCCGAAAAGTTTGTGGAATCTGATGAAATCTGGTCGGCCTCCGAAATCTGCACCCTTGGTTATTAAAACCTCTTTGATCAGCTTGAAATTGTTGACGACGATGCAGTGCGAAGCGCCCAAGTTGATGCTGAAGACGTCTCCGTAGATTTTACTGAGCGCGGAGAACGCTTGGAAAGGAGTTTCGTACCCTCTGAGCAGATGTAGACTCCCAATAACGGGCCACGGTCGAGGACCCGGTGCACCGGTGGCATGCTTCTTGGGGAACGACATCCACCACAACAACACCAGTACACACAGTGTGACGAGCGCGAGCATGACCGCAGCGTATACACTTAGACTGGTCACTGTGAACAGTTGAACCGCTACCCTCTATATTACGGCCGGCACTTGACGAAGCTAGTGCGCGACCAATGACAGGCCCCTCTCTTGCCCCACTCGGGGGTGAAGCGACAATCTGCAGATTGGTTCGAAGAGGACGCCCCCGCCACATGCAAAATATGACCCGCTACATCATTCAGAAAGTGTCTCCGTTCTGTCTGTCTCGGTGCCCGGTGCACTTAATCCGAAGGTCATCGTTAATTTAATTAACAAAAAAATAACACCATACGCGAAAATTGACGTCCACTTCCTTTTTTCCTACGTCTGGCCTACGTCCGTCCGTACTACTTGTTAAAGCACTTTTTCTTGCCTTCATTTTAACGACCGCAGCGATAATACAATTTCACCCACAACTCCTCGAATAAACTAAGAAAATAAAGGACCTAAAGTTGGTCCTTGTTAGCGTTTCACTTATTGTAAACCCGCCGCTCCTTCTAGGACCACGTTGACCTAGGCACCTACTAGATGGTATCCGAGAGGGCATAGCTAAATTCAGAAACCCTCGAATTTAACGAAGCAATTCAATTCCAATTCCATGTTTCATTAAAATCGTGCTAAGATAAAATCGTTTTGACTCATTACCTAGGACGAACGAAGCTTTTGTTTACAAATACGATCACAACTTCATTACATAGGAATACTTTCCGATGTCAGTTTTGACCTAATTCGTAATTAATTACAACAGTAAGTATACAATTAAGCCAAGGAGTACTGATCGTTGGGAAATTAATTCTGAATTAACAGGGTTTCGGTCCAGAAATCAGTATACTTATTTTTTTTAGTTTGAAATCAATTACATATGTCGTAATCAAATAACAACAAAAAAACGAGACGGACTTGCTTAATGCTACTTAGATGCTCTGAAGAAGCTAATAAACATTAGCGAAAGCTTAGAAAGTCTACTAATTTCAGGACCGAGACCCTGTTAACTTTAAGTATAAAATAGGTATACAAATATCTTGTAATTATACAAGAATATGTTTCGTCTCTTGATAATAATAATAATAACGCCTTTATTAACGGTTTGCAAAGTACGTGCCCATTGAATTAAAGCGTGAACAAAAGGAACAAACTGTTAAGTGGGTGCAGGTTCAGATTTGGTTATGAATCTTCCACCTGGACCCTAAATCAACTAAAACATTATAAAATCATATTTTTATCGTTAATTCCTGTTCTTGTTTTTTTGGGTTTTAGAAACTCGAAAAAGGGGTAAGTTTTTCTAAATTTTTCAACAAACCAAATTTTTTTAAGGTACAGAGTTCTGATGAGGCCCAATAAGGCATGTATAAACTCTTTCCTAACACTGTGAACAAAAGGAACAAACTGTTAAGTGGGTGCAGGTTCAGATTTGGTTATGAAGCACAATCTGATCTTCCACCTTGACCCTAAATCAACTAAAACATTATAAAATCATATTTTTATCGTTAATTCCTGTTCTTGTTTTTTGGGATTTTAGAAATTCAAAAAAGGGGGAAGTTTTTCTAAATTTTTCAACAAATCAAATTTTTTTAAGGTACAGAGTTCTGATGAGGCCCAATAAGGCATGTTGACGACACTCTCTATATTGCCAGTTACACAATTTTAAGTAATTTTCATAAAACGTTATATTAATAAAAAATAATAACAATAATAATAGAAGAAGGGAAAACAATAAGCAAATTACAGTTACAGTTTCGATTTAAGGTATTTAAAAAAGGAAATATAATATCTAAAGGAAGAAGATTAAGGGGAAGTCGAAGAGGAGGGAAATGGAAGCAAGAGAAGAGAAGAAGAAGATAATAGGATAGTCTACAGAAGAATCAAGTTAGTTAGTAGCGAATTGTGGTGAGAAAAGTTGCCATGTTAAATAACTCGTTGTTGTTGTAATGTTTTTAAACTAGTTTGTTCGTAAGTAGGACTTTATAGCTATATATTTGCTTTTTGGTATTCGTTTTACTTTACACAAACAAACAAACTGAAATTTTGATTTAGATTGCTGCGTTTTCTTTCGTTCTATGTTTTAAATTTATTGCTTGTTATTATTTCTTCAAGTGACATTAAATTTTTGTTAATTTCAATTAGTCATTAGCTTGGAAAATTCGTTCACATTTTTCGCATTTTTTTAAATATATTTTCCATCGTCGAGAAATGACTTGTATTGATTACTACTGAACGGAATTGAATATTTTTTTTAAGCGAGGCGGCAAATATTTACGGCAACGATGCACAGACTGCGGCCCTCCGTTATTCGTTAGCTATAGATATCTGACAGATAAGTTTCTGGTTTTTTCAAACTGCAAACGCTTCAATAGGTGCATGTACGGACTAGGCCAACGGTGGGCAATCCCCGGCCCGCTAATCTAATATTTCTTTTTGTAACATAAATGACAAATATGTATCAATAATAAAAGCAAAAATGTGAAACACTTTACAGTTTTAACTTTTGTTTTTTGAATGAAAATCTTTTGTTTCGGTTTTATCTATGTTCCTAAAAATTAGCTATTAACTGACCATTAAATAATAAAATGAATAGTACCAAAAAAATGACGATTAACTGATGTGGTCCGCGTATGAAATTCTGGCCCCTTATTTACAAAAGGTTGCCCACCCCTGGACTAGACATTAAGACGACCACCTGAGGTTACGTTTTCATAGTGCGAACGTGGATCCAATATCCAGCTGGTTCATTGTTCAGTTTTTATAGTTTTAAAACAACACGATTCAGCGGTGTCATGTGTCATATGGTTTGGAATAATATGCAATTGTATCGCAGACATTTTTTTTAAAGAAAATAAATAACAATAATGACAATGATAATGTTACAGAAAAATAATACTGGACTCATTAATAAACGCAATTGCAACTCGGGTTCACGAAATACCAATGAAATTTGGAGTCTGAAATAAAATGTAAAACTCCTTACAGTATTGATTACGCAAGGAGAAACTCTAAAAACTATAAAGTTACAGTTAAGCCAAGTGTCACACGATTTAATTTTTTAAATAGCACTGGACGACAAAAATCCTCGCGAAACTAAACATTTCCCAGAACTTAGATACATTCGCAACACAGAAAACGATAAGAGCTGCTTTCTATTTGAAAATATTAAAAAATAGTTACGTAGGTAAAATTTCTTAAACGAGTTTAGTGTACACTGATGATGGTTATTCGTATAACATAAATCATAAGACGACGGAACGGGACATTATAGGATAAGTTAGGGTAGGGCAGTAAATGTAGGATATTCTAGGTTAGTAGGGCGGATAGAATAGAAATTGAAGTTTACCCTCGCGCATCGTTGCAAGGGGACGCCTAACGTCGCAAACGCCTTTGTAATACCAAATAATATTTGCATTATTCTTCCAAAGTGATTCTCTCGAAATACCGTTATAATTCTCGTTGAATTAAGTCGAGCTTCAATATTTTTGGAGAAATTTTGCTGCTATTGTGGTTATTTCGTAAAATTCTTGCTCAATATTGTAAAAAAAAAAAAATAACAGCATAAGCTGCATATTGCCTGGCGATGTTTCTTTATAAAAACCGTTAAGCAACAGTTTTATGTAATTAAAGCAAACTAATCCACTGCGATAATCGAAAACGACAACGCTTAATTAAACAACTCATTATAAAAAGAGAATGAACGTAAATGCACTATGACGATTAACAATTTAAAATATATTTTTAAATCAATGTAATTCGCGCAAGTGTCGGTCTAAGTTTTTTTTTTTTTGCTTGTACGCAGAAAATTTAATAAGAACGATCACAACGTGTTGCAATTTTACATTAATTGTTTTTACAGACGACAAATAACACACTTTTTGCAAAAGTGCCAACGCTGCGACTACCACGGTAGAATTCATTGAACAAACATCATAAATAAACTGACTACTAAACATTATTTGTAATTCGATTCCTTTTTCGACGCTTTCAAATCGATATTAGATTTGTTGCATCACCAGGAGCAATCATTTTTGAAAATATTATCAAAATTTACTTTTTGGTCGTTCTGCAAAACGAGCCACCAAATTAGCGCAATTTAATTAGAAACTTTCAAATCAGCACGATATGTGTAGATGATAAAAAGTTATTAAAGAAACGAAAAAAAAAATGATCTTAATTTGAAGTCGATTTAAACAATTTCGAATATGCAAAAGGATTGGTTTTATTGTTTTCGTCTTATTTTATGTCTGTTCAAAAGAAAGTTTGCATTAAAGCCGTGCCTGCAGAGGTAATTGTGCAAGTGAATGCTTTCTAACGGGTTACATTCTTTTATTAGAACGTAAAAATGAGACGTCCTTTAAAGCAGTGGAAATCGCAATTTTTTAAGTAATAATTCGCAGTTAACGTACCCCTTGGTTACGCCACTGCGCAGATAGACGCACTGCACAAGAAAACACCTGGATGCAAAATATTTATAAACTCTAATTAACAGATCAACAAGTAGATGCGATGTGATAAAGTTAATCTCTCGAATCGGTCTGTTACGTAATTTTAATCACCTTAGTCTATCGCTGAAAAAAATCTATTTTGAGTGAGCTCGCCATGTGTATATTGTCCCATAAAAAAGTCAGTGGAAAACGAGTAAAGAATATAAATCTGAGATAAATGTATAATGTACCATAAAAAATAGAAATGTATATTCTAACAGAACGAGTAAGTAGTGTAGAAACTGGTCTTAGGTATTTCTAATCATCTAATGTTCATCAATCTAGATTGATTTACATAAAGTAAGAACACCTGGACCAATTTTTATTTCTGTTCTGGATAAAAATGGACCGGGTTTTATATAAAGCGAATATGTTACGATCATCTAATCTCTCAATATTAACAAAAAAGGCAATCAGAATATATACCTACCAAATATATACAGGCTGTATCATAACGTCGGACAAATATTCACATCACGCAATTCTCTGTTAAAAACTGTATCGACAAATGTAATATAATTTTTTTGATTCCCAAATATAACCGACCAAAAAATTTGCTTTAGTAAATTATAAATACAAGTAAATGGGGGGAAGAAAATCTATTGTACGTTTTTTGTACTCCTTGATTATTTTAAGTATATTTATTTACTAAATCAAGAATCAATTTTCAATAACTTCACAACCAGAATTAAGAAGAAAGTGGTATTATAATTTTCTGTATAGTTTTCAACATGGTATGAATATTTGTCAGATGTTATAATACAGCCTGTATACTCGCTCAGAAGAACGAGGTATTCTCAAGTTTAAAACGAATTTTTAAAGTTTATTTTTAACTTTTTTTTTTACTCGAAAGCGTCATGGATAACGTGAGTAATAATCACATAACGATTATACAATATTTTTGTTATGAATAATGCATTAATCCACATCGAAACGTGGACTTTTAAATTAATTTTACCAAGTATCCAATCAATTATGATTCATAATTTTGTTAAAATTGACGAGCGCAAGTAAATTTTGGACGGTGATTGGGTGGCACGCAAGGCTGAAAGTAATTTCTTATCACGATCGAGATTATGCGAGTATCAAATTACTTCGCATTCTTAATATACAAGAATATTCAAAAATTTAAATTAAAGAACTCGTAGAAGTATATTTGAGACCGTCTAAGCATTCATATACAGGTAATTGTTTAGAAATGAGCACATAGGCGACTTGTTGACATGTAAAAGAGATGGGGGATTTATTTTGATTGAAATTTAAATTTTTGTTATGCTAGGGCCACAACTGCGTTAACGTCAAATGGACAAAAACGCATCAATTTATGCAATTTACATTGTAGCCACCCTATCATTTAATTCAGCTTCCTGACATGTGAGCAAAGTTTGTTCAAAGTGATGTGCAAACCTTCGGGTACGCAAAACTGACTCGCTTAGCAAATTGCAAAATATCTCAAACATATTGCGATGTATTGTCGTTGGTAGTGGGTTTTGTTTAATTTATTTTTAAATCTAAAAATTCATCAACAAATAACAAGTTCACGCATGATTATTTAGCATTAAGACGCTTTTCTCTTTTTAATTGTTTAAATAAACTGGTATCTCAGGGTTGCCAATTGTCTAGCTAACAAATTAGGATTACGTGGTTCTGTTTTGTCTTTAATTTGTTTATAATAATTGACTATTTTTAGTTGAAATGTTTATTAATTAAATATTTCATTTACGATCAAATTGTAATTGCACATTATTTTGCTTTTGTTGGCAAAATAAGTTGTCAAATGGCAATTTGTCAGACACACAAATATACAGGAAATGTTTATTTTGTTTTTAAATAATTATCATTAACTATGAATTTGATAACACGTTAATAATAATTGTTTTAGTGAAATCGTACATGGACTTATAACCAAAAATGCAATAACAGCCCTTCTTGCGAACAGAAGTAACTATGGTTATGAAAATTGTTACAATGGATAAGTTTTTGATTTTATTATTAACTGACAAACAATAATTAAATTTATTTATCAGAATTGTATCATTAACATTTATGTGAATGATACAATCTGTATTGTTGTTTAAAGGAATTGATTAATAGCCACGATACAGACAAGATTATATTCCTCCGGTTTATTCACACGGTATTTGTTTAGAAATCCATTGATAATAACGCCTTTAAATAACTTAGACAAAAATTTTGTCTGCGGCCAAAATTAAAATAATTCTTATTAGTTTTCACACAAATACAAAATTTTGCCAAGCTGTTAACGAAGAAATAAATTAAACAATAAATTTTAAAGTAAATCTACTTTAAAATTCGAATTAAATTACATAGACAATTAAATTCAAATTAATATGCATTTTAAATCAAAGTTATTAAACAATAAATCTTACTTCTTTCACAACTCACTACTTATTATTGAAGAGTTGAGCATGATTTCTCAAATCACACAGGATTTCTCCCTTTTATAGCAAAATAAATAGGCAAAAACTGAGTAACCTTAAATTTAAAAAAATGTAAAACCGTTCTTTTTGAAGAAGTACCCTTGAGGCTTGTCCCTGATGGCATCTTCTAGTGACGTTGAAGGATGTGAACAGCTTCCCTGTGTTGCGTCATCGGCCTGGAATGGTTTTTTGAAGTGATGGGACTGTTTTTCAAGACAAGGGGGCTCAGAAGTCAGTTCTGGAGCCTTGAGATTACAGCCCTAGAAGTTCTCAACATTATCGAAGACTTCGTTGAACTTCTCGTGAAACCAAGTCTCTGTCGTTGGTACTTCATTCGACATTTTCTAAATAAAACAGAAATTTGAATTAAATATTTGCAAGTAATTAATTTCCATTTGAATTCTGGAAGTTTATAAGGTAATTAACAAATAATAATAATAAAATAAATACAAAATATTTCTAATCTAACAGATAATTCAGCAGCTTATGCAACTTCAAGACTGAAAAGTACTGACACTAAGATGTTATGGAAAGACCTTAAAGCTTTAAATATTTCTAATAAAACTCAACATAATCCTATTCCTGTGATCATCTAGCTCGTATAAATGATTACTTCGTTGATTCTATTCCTTCCAATATTACTGTTGATGCTGCTACACTTGATTTTTATAATAATAATTCATTCTTTAATTTTCCTTCCAAGTTTAATTTCTCTGAAACTAACGAAGATGAAGTGCATAAAATCCTTTTGTCAATTAAAACTAATGCTACTGGTGCAGATTTTATCAATTTAAGAATGTTAATTTTTTGCTGTCCTTTTATAATTCCATATGTAACATACATTATAAATTTTTGTTTAAATTATAATGTAAATTTATACATTGCTTTTTCTGTAATAAAGACCATTATTATTATTATATATATACAGGTGTCTCTTATATTACTAAAATACACAGCAATATGCACATGCCTAGGCGATGGCCTCTTACACTTGAGAGTTTGCGAATTTGCGAATTTGCGGACATGTATGGGAGCAGCATAACGCCTAGTGCCATTCACAATACCGTTATAAAATTAGTGTCCTAATATGTGGCTGTACTTAAAGCTCGATGTCAAATTAGACGTTAAAAATCACGCAGATGTGGCCACAACATTGTTTTATCTATCATAAACTGTTTTACATTTACGTAAAATTTTTAACCGTAATTTGAAACTTAATAAATAATTACGGAGAGCAAGATTGTCAACTTTATTGCAAGTTTTGAAAATAAAAATTGGAAGCGATTACCCTTGGTTTCGTAAGATTGACCGTCGATGTTCAATGGCAACAACAAGAAAACGAGCACCAAACGAATTACAATTATCCTGTTTGGCTGCAGGTGTCAAACTTCATAAACG
This sequence comes from Serrognathus titanus, assembly GCA_039766575.1. Lineage (NCBI taxonomy): Eukaryota > Metazoa > Arthropoda > Insecta > Coleoptera > Lucanidae > Serrognathus > Serrognathus titanus. The sequence goes on along the minus strand of CM077916.1, from coordinate 3,247,708 downwards.
TACTTGTTTTCGCCGATCGCTTGCTCTTTTTGCTCCTGAAATAATACGCGTTACCCGTAATCAGGTTTTTTAAATGTAAATTACTATTTCCTTAAAAGCGATTATCGAAGACTTCTGCGTAAGCGACTTGTGCACCTACTCGTACGTGTACAGTAAGACGAGATTATTAACTTTATGTATTTTTCATGATTTTTCTTGCGCGAAAAAATTTCAATTCTGGCAAAATCTGTTATTATACTAGACGATTCTTGTAACATTTACACATACAATTGCTATTTTGACTTGTGCTACTATTTTCCACGCTAACAAATTACAAAATGACTAAATTACAAAATTTGTACAGACTTAGTAAAAGTAAACGCAGAAATTATTTTAGGTCTAGTTCATAACGTAGTTCGAATTATGTATTGCAATTTCAAAAGCAAAAATTAATGAAAATTCAAATCAATGCGTTTTAAAGTGAATCTGTGCAAGTGTAAATTGTTAATACAACAAAAGAGAGCAAAAGCAGATTCTGTTTAGAAATAATAAAGTGGCTAAGGCATTTTACGTATTCTAATTAGTAGCAATTACCCCGATTATTAGTTTTCGCAAGTGGTTATGTGGAGCAGTTGCCTAAGGCTGCGTTCACACTGATGAAGCAAAATGTTTTCAGAGGAACATTTTTGACTCATTTTGTTAGAGAGCGTTTTTTCAATGTTTTAAATAGGACACACTGATACATCCTTGAGCTGCGCTCACACTGATGAAGCAAAAACATTTTCGGACAAAACAATTCACTGTATTAGGAAACATTTTGAGTAAAAACATTTTGACTGCAACTGTTTCAGCGTGCTTTTTTTGTTTTGATGTATCAATGTGTGCCTGGTCCTATTGAAAGCATTGAAAAAACACTCTCTAACAAAATTTGCTTCATGAAGGCTGCGTTCACACTGATGAAACGGAAACGTTTCGCAGTATTGTGAAACATTTTGAGTAAAAACGTTTTGTGATTGGGAACACTGATGTTTGTTACTAAAAGTGTTGCCTAAAACATTTTATTTTTGGTTTATGTTTGATGTCTGTTCTGCATACAAAATTTTTTTACTATAACTGTACACAAAAGTCCAAGTGCACCAAATAAAATAGAAAAGGTCTATTTGAAAAAGGGTAAGAAAAAAACAGTTTTTCGACAAAATCGCGTATGAGTCGAACTTACCCCAATTTGGGTTAATTGGGCAGGCCCCCCAAAACAATGTTAGTCCGCCCCCCAAAGTTATCGGACTGTCCCTGTAGTGCAAACACAATCCGTTGCTTTATCTGAAAATATTCGAAGGCGTTTTAAATTATTTATTTTTGTTGTTAGTAATTAAGCAGGTTGAAGAAAGACAGGATTTTAAAAATCCCAGTGTAAAGACTTAAAATATTTTTTATTTTTTGATAGTACGCATGGCTCTAGGCTATTTGCCAAGATTGTGGAGACTGATCAGAGTGGTATTCCTGCCAAAAACTAGCCAGGTGGACTACACTCAGGCAAAAGCTTTTAGACCCATCAGTCTTATGTTCTTTGTACTGGCGGTGGCCAGACGAGCCTATGGCAGAGCGTGGGGGCTTAAAACTAAGAAATGGTGCATTGGTTTTTCACCAAAATGGTCACACCTTGTATGTTGCAAACTGGCTGCAATTTGTCAAACTTTTCATTAATTAATGTAAGTAAACCCCAAAAAGTTAATAGTATCTTTAGAAGCACGTTTTTTTGTCTTTTTAATGTACGTGTAGGATAGTTATTTTTTTTTGTTAATTCTGGGTGCTAATAACAACAGAAAATTTATTTGGGAATGAGTCTAACTCGTGTTACATGCGATGCGTCCGTTACCGATCAGTGGACGCTTACCTTTGGGCTACGATCAGACAGCAATCGTATTTCACCGATTTTTTACACTGACATATACGGCCGATTAAATCGGTCGACTAACTCTACCGAATTTGTGGTCACACTGCACACAATAAAGACCGAAATTTCCTCAGTTTTCAATCAAATTGTGCAGCGCACACTAAAATTGATAATCTGCGGGCACTGGTGGAAAGTCCTTTACCAAAAATTTACATCTACAGCTGAAATTAAAAAAAAAGGGAAAATGAAATTTCTTCAATTGTAAATTTGGTTGTATTTATTAATTACTTGACAATACATACCTCTCAAAAAACGTACCCTATTTAAAAATTGACGTACCGTTAAATAATTCTAACTAATCTCTAATAAAATAATTTTCTTACTATGCAAATATTAAAAAAAAAATGCCAATTTTTATTGATCTCAACTGTATCTATTGAAAATTGAAACAATACTGGTGGCTGTAGATGAAGGATGTTCAGAATCGATTTGATTTAGAGTTAAATCGATACCTTGTAAGCTGTGCATCGAAGTAATCGAATCGATTCAATTTGGTGTGAATTAATCAATTAATCGAATCGGAAATCAATACCATACAACCGATTTTTCATTGTCTCACTATCTGCGCACCACCACTTCATAAAATAGAAAACCAGAAACTTTCAAATTACGTACTTACTTAAAAAAATGAATCGATTCCACATGTTCGAATTAAATCGATTCCATTCGATTATTCCATATAATCGATTCAATTAACTATTTTGAATATCCCTACTGAAGATTTTATGAGCAAAGTGGAGAGAAGAGGTGGACCAATAAAAAATTTATAAATTTGAAAATGAAAAATTGCTATCGGCTCTAATAAGATAACACGATTACCAGGGGGTGCGTTCAGAGAGAACACGTAATTTTACAACATTAAAAGGGTTAATAAAATGGCGTCGTTAAAAGCATAAACCTTCTTTATTTATTGAAAAACATTTGAATGCGAAATGTAAATGTAAATATTCTAAATTAGGCAAACCGATATATCTATTAAATTAGGTAGGCATCTCTGCCATGTCCTTAGGAAATTTTCAATTGCGGTTTAAGTGTGAATGAATCGTTATTGGTTAAAACCAGATTTTCGAAAAACAAGATAGTTATATGACGTGCAGAGGATAAACCTATGCAAATTACATAACTGAATTCAGTTATATGATTCTAAATAGTTAAAAAATTCTTTATGGTTTTGTTAATAAGAATTTATTGGGAAACCCGAAAGATGAAGTTGAAGTTGAGTAGAAATCTGGAATTTATGAAATGACTGTGCTAATAAATGTATTGGACAAACAAAAAGAAATATATTAACACGCTTTAAGGAACATTTAAGTCACTACAGGTATAATAGGTTTGAGAAATCAAGTGTTGCCCAACATATTTACAATACTGGACACGGTATTATTAAGGATAATTTAAAACTCATTAAGGAGGTATCAAATAACAGGAAATTAAATGCTTACGAAAGTATTTTCAATCCAAAAAATTAAAATTATTTAATGAAGTCAGATAATGGACCAATACCTAGTTCCGCATTATTTGATTTACTCTGATTTGTAGGTTGCTTTTTGACTGTCCATATTTAGAAGTATATGAAATTTTTTCGTTATGTAAATTAAAATCGACCGCAATATGTCGTTTTTTTAGGTCAAAAGTCAGCCGCAAGGTGTCGCGACCTAAATTATACATAAGGGGGCGCTAGAGATAGTTAAGCGCATTTCGGTAGAATGAGAACTTTTTTCGGGAGAATGGGCCAATACTTATTCCGTATTATTTGATTATGATTAGTTGCTTCTTAGATTTTATGAAGTGCTTTTAAATTGGCAGTGTGTGTACTGAAGATGGCAGCTTAGCTGCCGAAATACGTATCTACGGATATAAAAATTATTGTGGGCGGATATTAATTTTTGAATTATTTCTAAAACCACAGTCTCCTTTACTATTTTTTAGTTAATGATTCTAAAATTAAAATGCAATTGAATTATTATGATAATAACCTTAAAATAAACTGTTAATTGTTCAAAATAGATATAAGAACAAAAGTTATTTGTTTTGATTTGAGACCACAATACGCTGACAGTTACAGGCAGAAAAAACAAATTCATCTGAATTTTACTGTCAGTCGGTCAAATACGTCAATAAATGCAAGTGCTACTATGACTATTTGTTTTTTAAACCGATTTTCAGCAGTGTACGTCAAGATAAACCAGGGTTTCCCAAACTGTAGGACGCGCACAAGGAGAGTGCAGCAGAATAAGTAAAAAGCTCCTTAACTGAACTTAATATTTAGCAATTTTTTTTTTACAAAAGATTTACTTAACATATGGGAGTTCTTTTTATTTTATTTCTTCGAAAAAATTGATTTTCTAGAAAAGCTTTGCTTGCTTCCAAACTATTGCATGAGTTATTACTAGTGCGATTATCTTAGAATAGTTCTGATTTTTTTGTTAAAAAGAATTTGTTCGTTGTAAAAATACCTGCGTAATTAAAATGAATGATTATTGTTTTGTTTATTCTTCGCCTTGATTTTTCCAATATAGCAGTTTAGAAGCAAGCAAAACTTTTCTCCAAAATCAAGAAAACGAAAATAAGGTTAAGTAAATCTGGGCACATGTACACACACGAGTGCAATCTTTTTTTCATACTTTATATTTTCATTATCAAAATTTCTGAACCATTCCAGAGCGCTCGGGAAAGTCGAGACTCCGTCTTGCTAGAGAGGGAGCGCAAATCGTAACACATTTGCAAAGAGGGGGGCCAAAGCCCGAAAGTTTGGGAAACGCTGTATAAATAAATAAAATTTTTGGGTACTACTATGACCATATTCATTCACCTTCGAGCATTTGTTTGCTCGACTGTGAAATACGATGGGTAAACCACTTAACTTAAAACTTTCTTTTTGTACAATAATTACTTGGATACATTTGGGATAATTTTGAATTTTTTTGAAAGTCCTTTGTTTCCTTATACTACTTACAGAATTTCCTGTAGGTATTCATGATTCTTCATATTTCCTTGGAGTTCCTTACGTATTTTTAGTAATTCCCAAATCTATCCTCTAAGTCATACCCAGGATTACCATAGTCTGATCGTAGCCTAACAGTGAATCACTGTTTCTGAGCCAATAAGCTAGGTAATCGAATCATCCTATTTAAAGCTTTGAAAAGAACGTTTTGTAGAAAATATTTTTTGTTTTCGTCAAGTTAAACGCAGCCTTAGGCTGTTTTCACACGATGATATAGCCACATATCGCGGACAATATACATGAGTGCCATATTGCGTAGCATAAAAATACGTTCTTTTAAATGAACTATTCTACCGTACGCGGCCAAAAAAAAGTTCTGTAGAGCCTGGGGCCAATATAACCGAAGCTTAAACGTTTTGTCCGAAAACGTTCTTGTTTCGTCAATGTGAACGCAGCCTTACATGCAACGTTAATTTTCTCACTGTTTACGTAACGTCATTTAAATTTCGTGTCGCGCAAATTTGTCTCCTCAGAAATGCAGAAAGTATCAGCGGGACTTTCGAAATGACTCACGTTTTTTTAAAGGCATTTCTATCGAACTGTTTACCACGCCATTCGACTTTTGCCCGTATCGCGTACGTGTCAGATAAACAACACAAAATTTGGGTTAGCGGATAAACAAATGAATTATTCCTCGTATAATTAACTAAGATCAAAGACACCATTAAGTTGAGAGCGCAATTATATAAAGCGTGCCCGTTTCTAATTTAATTTCTTCGAAAATTTTTTTCAACAACACCGTTCTATTTTTCCCGATGTTACGGCTAAGTTTAATGACACCATATCAAAACAAAACATAGTTAAAATAATACAACTAATTATAAATAAGCACATACTTTACTTTTTGGCTTTACCTCGTACATTAAACTTGTTTACTATAAAACGCAATAAGTATTTTACAAACTTTCGTTTGTATAAAGCAGAAAAACAAGCTATTCATTAATATTTTTCTACGTTTTATTCTCTCGTTGTTAATTTTCGGTTGATTATTATTCAATTAAATCAATTTAGTAAATCAAATTACTAATCGAGAGAGAGAGAGTATTGTTTGTATTTACGTAACTCACAATTTTTTATTAAATAGCAAATTTCAGGCCTTGAAAAACTTGGGAAGGAAGTTAAGGTTCATCTGCACTTAAAATTCTTGTATGCATGCAATTTTGTTTATTGAAATATTAAGACGTGCCTCGTACTTACGTTATGCAAATTACACGCACATATAGAGAGTCTGCTGTTATTACAGGTTTGGTAATATTACCGGTTTGGCCAACACACTTGCAATGTTAAAACAAAAATAAAGATAAACTGAAAACAATTTTATCACGATTTTCTTGCTACTTCGAATGTAGATCGGTAACTAATTTAGTCGCATAAAAAAAATATGTACGATCTGTTTACTTTTCACTTTTTTTATTTCAGTAAAACTGCAAGTAAGAATCCCGAAATCCAGAAACTGAAATGTGACATAATTATCAACAAATGTTATTTGTTTCGGCTTTTTTTAAATACAGTTGCAATTATACATACTTTTAAGGGATCATTGCATGCATGTGTACTTATTATGAATTACGTCTATCATGCGATTCGATCGAAAACAAATTTACAATTATAGTTTACTTTTGAGTGTATCGTGCTTCTTAGATTTACTTTTATTTGTAAATAAAAAAAAACTGTCACTAGTAAATAATTTTTTCTGCAAGCGTATTAATTGTAATGACTTTTAATATCAAAAGCTGCAATTGAAGTTGAAATTTCTGTCACTAATAAAAAGTGTGTGTTGCTTAGGTAACACTTTTAGAGTTCCTAGAATTAAAAGCACTTCTAATCCTAGGATTTTTACTTTAACATTTTTAGTTAAGATTTTATTTTGGTTACAGAAAAAAATAGTAGGTATGTTTTATTCGGATTAAAAGTATTTTTTTGTCTCGCAAGTGCAAATTTGGTCGACAAAAACGTGACACTTTTAATCCAAATAAAACAATATACTATTTCGCGAGTTTTATTACTAATTCTTAATTAGGAGAGCAGTATGCTAGTGAAATCAAAGAATCAAAGCAGACGGGCAATTCAGAAAAAGGAGAAATACAAATGATTTGACCACAATCAGAATTGCAGCAGAAGTAGAACAAAAGTGAGAGCGTTAATCAAAAATACAGAAGAAAATGAAAATAGGTCTACAAATTTAAGAAGTAAATTAAATAATGTTCAGAAGAAGAAATATAACAAAGTGAAAATTATGAACTGAAGATACTTATTTCGGAGATCTAAAAAATATGAATAGAAAGCAAGATGGGTCGAAAAATACCGAGCAGCAGGAAAAAGCAGCGCCCAAGAAAAACAGTAGCACCCCTAAGGAAATCTTTTTGCAAGAACGGACGAAACGTTGGCAGAAAGAAGAATTTGTGACCCACCACATGCGGAAGTCAGACGAAGCACGATTAAAAAAAATGATAAAGAGTTTAAAAGAATGAAACACGAAAAATGAGCGCTTGGAAAATAGCGACGCCGAGAAACACTCTTATGAAATATTACTCGTTTTGGGTATTTTTTATGTGGGCATTTTCAGGAGAGCAATTTTCCATGTGGCCACTTCTTCATTTATGAAAGGAGGACGCGCAATTTTTGTGTGGGCTTTTTTTCATATGCTTTTTTCCTTTTGGTTACCATGCGAAACGTGTACCCTATAGAAAGCAAACGAACAAGGAATAGAAAAATAAAAAGAGAAAAACTGAATTAAACGATAAGTCTGTACCGAAAGCCACTTATGTCAATAAGAAATTCGTCGGTAGGATACAAGAATGACTAGACTGGAAAAAGGATGCTAAATATAAACAAGGCAAAAAAGCTCCACGCAGTGGCGACAGAAGGTTTGGTAGAAGTTTAAAATAATTTAAAAATCAATACTTTACCTTGATCAGCCTGTATATATTCTTTTCATGGTGCTGTATTTGGCGTCTTTTCTGTGTATCCTACCAACGATTTTTTTAATTATTATGAGAAACGGAGCTTCTAAACAATTACGTCTTTCCTTATTCATGTAATACCGAATAGAAATTATTTGAAAACAACTCCTCCTCCACTTTTTTAAATACAAAACGAATACCCTAAGCATATAGTCTTAGCTGTTCTAATAAATGAGTAGTCGCAAGGCGAATTAAGAAATTTTAAACTAGGACTTTACAAAACGTATTACGTAGTTAAAAAAATTTTACGTTTAAGTAAACTCTAATTTGAAAATTTATTTGTTACATACTGCTGTGTTATTTTAGTAATATAAGAGACACCTGTATATATATTTGTTAGGTTAGAAGTATTTTGTATTTATTTTATTATTATTATTATTTATATTATTATTTTATATAATATAATAATTATTTCTAAACAAATACCGTGTGAATAAACCGGAGGATAATAATCTTGTCTGTATCGTGGCTATTTGTTTAGTTTAAAGCTTGAATTAATCAATTCCTTTAAACAACAATACAGATTGTATCATTCACATAAATGTTAAAGATGCAATTCTGATAAATAAATTTAATTAATATTTGTCAGTTAATAATAAAATCAAAAACTTACCCATTGTAATAATTTTCATAACCATAGTTACTTCTGTTCGCAAGAAGGGCTGTTATTGCGTTTTTGGTTATAAGTCCATGTACGATTTCACTAAAACAATTATTATTAACGTGTTATCAAATTCATAGTTAATGATAATTATTTAAAAACGTAACAAACATTTCCTGTATATTTGTGTGTCTGACAAATTGCCATTTGATAACTTATTTTGCCAACAAAAGCAAAATAATGTGCAATTACAATTTGATCGTAAATGAAATATTTAATTAGTAAATATTTATATGATTAAAAATTGTCTTTTACTTACCTATTGCAATTCACGTAACGAGACGAAATTATCAACTAAAAATAGTCAATTATTATAAACAAATTAAAGACGAAACAGAACCACGTAATCCTAATTTGTTAGCTAGACAATTGGCAACCCTGAGATACCAGTTTATTTAAACAATTAAAAAGCGAAAAGGGCCTTAATGCTAAATAATTATGCGCGAACTTGTTATTTGTTGATAAATTTTTAGATTTAAAAATAAATTAAACAAAACCCGCTACCAACGACAATACATCGCAATATGTTTGAGATATTTTGCAATTTGCTAGGCGAGTCAGTTTTGCGTACCCGAAGGTTTACACATCACTTTGAACAAACGTTTGCTCTCATGTCAGGAAGCTGAATTAGATGATAGGGTGGCTACAATGTAAATTGCAAAAATTGATGCGTTTTTGTCCATTAGACGTTAACGCAGTTGTGGCCCTAGCATAACAAAAATGCAAATTTCAATCAAAATAAATCCCCCATCTCTTTTATATGTCTATAAGTTGCCTATGTGCTCATTTCTAAACAATTACCTGTATATGAATGCTTAGACGGTCTCAAATATACTTCTACGAGTTCATTAATTTAAATTTTTGAATAAATTGATATTCGCATAATCTCGATTTCAATTTGACAACTTATTCTGCCAAAAAGAAGCAAAATAATGTGCAATTGCAATTTGTTTTTAAATGAAGTATTTATTTAATAAACATTTTATATGATTAAAATTGTCTTTTACTTCCCTGTTTCATTTCACATGTAACGAGATGAAATTATCAAGTATAACTAGTCAATTATTATAAACAAATTAAAGACAAAACTGAACCACGTAATCCTAATTTGTTAGCTAGACAATTGGCAACCCTGAGATACCATTTCAATGAACAATTAAAAAGAGGAAAGAGTCTTAATGTTAAATAATTATGCGTGAAATTTAAAAATCAATTTAAACAAATCCCACTATCAACGATAGTTCATTAATACAGAACTATGGATAATCAATGTTCATTTTTTTTTTTTGGGCGTAACCATCAATTTTGTTCATACTTTATGATATAGAAAGGTAAAATTTAAACTGGATTCGGCAAAAACTGACTGATATCTATCGAGACGTAAAAATATCAGTGTACTAATGAAATTGAACGAGTTTGTGTTTTGCAGCCGCTGCTGCTTCTGCGTCGACCTGAAGTTCTTGTGTACCAAGCCAGCGTCGCAATTGAATACCAGACATCTTTTTCGGTCCAAATGATAATTGAAACTCGAATTATCGTCGTATTTCCAGTTATTGTACGTGTTTTTGGTCAAGAGTACCTACGTGGCTGGACTTGTCAGTGTCTGGCTGAATTGTAAATTTTATTTGTTTATACTTTTTTAACCAGTTTACTTAGCCCCAGACTACTCGCTGTATACTTATAATTTCATTTAATGTAAGAAGAAGCGCTCGTGGTACGCTCAGCTTAATATAACGACACAATATTTTCCTATTCTAGAAAATTTATTTTGTATTCGAAGATGTGTTTTGCGATGTTAACTTTACCGTTAGAGGAAACGAACACATTGAAAGTGGTAATTTCGATCAATCTAAACGAACGTTATTTTTTAGACGGCAAATAGCGGTTACATACCGTATAGAGGATAACTGTCACTTATAACAGATTTAAATCAATCCATATAAGCACGAAGACATCATCTTTAACCGAGAAGAAAACGAAGAACCGGATGTATCGGGTCGCGGTCAAGTGAAAGGAACTGTATGAAATTTAGCTGTTATATAACAGATGCAATATTATATACTTCTGTTCTTGATTCCTACTATTACATATTTACCGATATAATAATGTTACATGTTGTAATTTACAACCATAACACATTTTCTAGCGCTCGCACTGTTATTACCATTATTATTATTATGATTACTGTTTTCAGAGGCGGCGCTTAATTTCGATGCAATGTTAATGCAGATCAGTGTAAAGGAATCTCTTAAAAGGCCGCTAAAAACTTTTTTTTTACTTTCAACTTACGTAATATTGTGATGTTTGCACAATATTTATGATTATTATACTTTTTGTGCTACTCATTTCAACTATACTGCACAATACTTTATTTATAAATAAGAAAATAAAAATCCATAAATTAAAATTCTACAAAAATTCTGTACAATCTGGAAGAATGATTGACACAGAAATAATTTTTTATTAGTTGCATTTGGCTTTAATTATTTTTGCGAAATTTTGAAGGAAAAACTAATTCCTAATTTTACTTCAGTTACAGGTAATAGTGATGGCGTCACTGATTTTTTTTTAAATGGCAATCCCCAGGTGTGAGCTGATATTTCAATACTTCAATATTTCAATCCCTTTCATACGAAAGTTTTTCAGAAAATAGAATGAAAACTGAAAAGCAGCGTTTCAATTTAAACGTTCCTAAATGCATTTCAATTCAAAAATAAGTAAACCTAGGATATAAAGCATCGTAAAGGAATAAAATTATCTCAAAATAAATATTCAAAATGTCTACCACCAATTTCTTGGCAATATGCCAGTCTAGTTTTTGGAAACTCTTGCAGAACATTGTAAATAGTTTTAGATTATATTCCTCTAATTGTTATCCTAATTCGTTCTTTCAATTGTTCTCTTTGTACGCCCGACTTTTAACAAATCCCCAAAGGAAAAAGTCTAAAGCTCCTTCTAATTGGATTTTCTGCGTTTCCACAGTTTCCAAGGCGACAGTTGATTGAGAAATAGGTGATTGTTGTTAAAAAACTGGCATACTTCCTCTTGCATCCTTGTTTTATCGCCACATCCCAAACATTATTAAAATTTCGATTCTTTTTCGTTCCATTTGATTGGTTCGTTTAATTAAACGAACCAAACAAATCTCTAAAGCCTAATGCAGTAATGACCTGGAAATTCTGAGGAAGCAGATGAAGGACGTTTTGAACATTTACTTTGGGATAATTTTATTCCTTTACAATGTTTTATATCCTAAATTTATTAATTCTTTTATTAAAATGCTTTTAGGAACGTTGCTTTTCAGTTTCTTCATTAATTTTCTCAAAAATTTTGTTGTGAAAGGGGTTCAAATTTTTGTAGCATCATTTTGATAGTCGCCTCCTTCCTAGACATTAGCCAAGCATTTGACAAGGTTTGGCCTATTCTACAAATTAAAGCTAAGCTTACCATGTAACTGTTTTCAGTGATTAAATCATATTTCAGCAATAGAGACTTCTTCGTCAAATATGAAGACGAGTATACCCAACCCAAGAAGAGATTCCTTAAGGCCGGGTTTTGGGGCCCACACTGTATCTATTGTACACGGTAGACTTTCCTCTACTCGAAAACCCACCTTTGCAGATGATACTGCCATACTTGCATCTGATACCAGCCCTATAATAGCCTCGAGGCATTTTTTCGTCAAATATGAAGACGAGTATACTGACTTATATCCAATGCAAGCCGGAGTTCCTCAAGGCAGTGTTTTGGGGCCCACACTGTATCTATTGTACACGGCAGAGCTTCCAAGAACAAACTCTACTCGAAAATTCACCTTGGCAGATGATACTGCCATACTTGCATCTGATACCAGCCCTATAATAGTCTCAAGGCATTTTTTCGTCAAATATGAAGACGAGTATAATGACTTATATCCAATCCAAACAGGAGTTCCTCAAGGCAGCGTTTTGGGACCCACACTGTATCTATTGTACACGGCAGACATTCCAAGGATAAACTCTAATCGAAAACCCACCTTTGCAGATGATACTGCCATACTTACATCAGATACCAGTCCTATAATAGTCTCGAGGCATTTTTTTCGTCAAATATGAAGACGAGTATACTAACTTATATCCAATCCAAACAGGGGTTTCTCAAGGCAGCGTTTTGGGGCCCACACTGTATCGATTGTACACGGCAGAGCTTCCAAGAACAAACTCTACTCGAAAACCCACCTTTGCAGATGATACTGCCATACTTGCATCTGATACCAACTCTATAATAACCTCAAGGAAACTACAAACGCACTTAAACAGCATTCAGGAGTGGCTCCGAAAATGAAGAATTAAAACCAAATCTACTCATATAACATTTACTATGAAAAGACAAGTATGTCCTCCAGTCACATCGGATGGTCAACAGTTACCCCAAGCCGATGGCACAAAATACTTTGGTATGTTTTTGGACCGACGGCTAACTTGGTGCAAACTCGGGCTAAAGTATTCCAAAATGTACTGGATGATGGGTAGGAAATCTCAATTAACACTTGAAACCAAGATATTGTTATATAAGTCCATATTGAAACCAGTATGGACTTATGGTATTCAACTTTGGGGAACGATTGCAAATTCCAATTTCAAAACAAAGTGTTGGCCGACGCTCCCCTCTATGTACCTAATCATGTATTGCATGGTGATCGCTGTATGCCATTCGTAGTTAAACTTTTTGGTGTTAAATATAAAATCCGTCTGAACACACATCCTAAAATACTCACCAGAGTCTATTTACCGAGAAGGACGAACCAAGACGAGTAAAACGACTTTATGGAGAGATTTAATTGGTGTCCAGCATTGCACATAACTTAATTTTAAAGTAATTTAGTTTAATGTAGATCATTCGCTGGAATCATCTACAAAAGTCGTGTGATAATAGTATTATTATCATTATTATCATAGGAATTGCTGCTTATTGTTTTTAGTATGTAATATAGGAATTAAAAAAAAAATTGATAGTCACGAGAACCATTGAAATATCAACTCAAACTTGGGGGTTGTCAAAAAAAAAATGTCAGTGACTCATCATTTTTACCTGTAACGCCAAACAACTGGCTATTAACCTATTTTTGGAATGTCCTTAAAAATCAAATATTTAGATTTTATACTGATTATTACAAACTTTATATTCACGCTGTATATATGTATGTTTGTACGTAATTCTTTATTTATGCGTGTGTATGTGTATGAGGCTGTATACAGCGTGTTTCATTGAAGATGCATTAAACTTGAGGGACATTATTTCAAACAAAATATTTTAATAAAAATTTTAATCGGAGCAAGTTGAAATTTGCATAGTTTGGAGTCGATGTTTTTTTGAAATACTGTAGCGCGCGGAATCGTGGAACAAAACCGGCGATCTAAATTGCATTTATGAATGGCACACAGCTGCAGGAGGGTAATAAATCCATAAACGGCGAAGAAATTTATGAATAGTTTTTATTTTGCCCTTGACAGAAAGCTCGGTGTATTCAACTTTGCCACACGTCGAATGCAGCAGCGATGTGAAATCGCGTGGATATATAAACTTATTTAATTTAATAATAAATTATTAATTATTACTAATTATTAAAGTATTAATGGGTAAAACCAGGTACTTGGGCGCTAAATTTCTACGAACGATTTCATGTGAATAATAAATTCTTAAATAAGCGCAAACTACTAAATGTTTGAACAATCCTAAAATTCTTCAACTAACAATTAGAAAATTCGTATTAAATGGAGACTAATTATTATTTTTATTGATTGCCCAAAAACCATGATGTTTTAAATGTGTTTTGTCGAAGCGATTGGGGCGACATTCTAGAGGCAATTAACCAATAAACCGATTTCGTATGTGAATGAGTAAAAATCCATTCATTCTCATTTAAAGTCCATCCTAAAAATATGCGACTTTGCTTTCCCTTCGATTTTCTCTAAATTTATTCATTAAATTACAGAGAAACTTTTCTTTCTTTTCCCGATATCTACCCGCATACCAAGTTTGATGCAGCTTCAATAAAACACCCAGTATAGTGTCGCATCGTTTCCTTGCATCTTCTTTGTGTAATGAAAGGTGTTACTTTGTTTAATTAAAATCGACGGTGTGAAAACCTAAGACCAAAAGTAAGTAAATACAAGATTTGAAACTTTTTTGCACAATGGTGGAGGTGCCGGTTCTGAAACTACGAATCAAACACTTTTAGCTTTTTTCTTCTATTTGTAAAAACAATTTGTATTCTAATCTCTGCCAGCATGCCTTTCCGGCCGCGGTAGACTTCTTTGCGCCTCAAATTCAACACTAATTTAAATAATAAGTCTGACGATAACATCATTGCCTTTTTCCGCTGATAACTGATCGTTGAAAATTCAATCGTAGCTAGGATGTCCTTAATATCTCGGATAATGACAAAGTTCCGACATTTAGAAAATGGAACTTATGCACAATCGGGTGTGAGATCGTTGATGATTTTCAAAAGAGACAAAAAGACTGGGTTTGCGGATGTGAGTTGTATTTTTGAAATGTTGAAGCTTCTTCAGATGTGATCATTTAATTGACAGTCCTTTGGGGGAAGATCAGCTCTAAATGAAGGTACAAAACTCCAGGAAAGATGTCGTCGAGTAAACTGTATGCATTCGTGGATTAAGGAGTAGAAGAATTTGGAGGTAGAAAAGACATTTGACGACCAGAAAAGCATAACAACGAATAAGAAAGATTAAAGGGCGAAGCAAACTCGGCCATTTCTTCCAAGTTGTTTCCAACTGACTTGTCTTCTTTTGAATGTCTTTCCCGTAGAGGATTTAAATTGAAAGTTTCCGCAGCCGATATCCAAAGTTATGCTTATCACCTCTTAAGTCGCAATCCCGCACAACTAAAACCAGAAGAAGATGGATAACGTCCGTTGAGGCTTTCAAGTTAATTCAAATTGCAACTCTGTTTCAATACAATCTAACATACTCCATTGATAAATAATTTAATGAGTATACTTATTATAGATAAATTTATTTTAATATGTGTAAATTTAACAAATCTAATCTGGTTCCTTTTCATTTATTTATTTAAATTGGAAGTGTTTATTACGCAAGTGAATTTGTTTTCTACATTGTTGATTCTCGTGAGGTTTTTATTATTTATTACGCAAGAGTGTAGTGTAAATTGTGAGCCGTAACAATCATCATCGAGATCTGTTTCTCCAGATAATTAGCATCAAGTTTTGTTGACGTTCATTTGAGAAGAGATTTCTAACATCGATCATTCCTATTGACCTACTAACAGCATATTCTGCACAAGTTGCAGATCAGCCAGTTGAAGATGCGTTATAGCGGTCGTCATGCGGTTTTTCCTCGTACATTTTTCACTTCTCGTTCTCAAAAGATCGAAGCGTTAGAGTCCAAAAGGTGTTATTATGAAAAAAGTTTCGAGTCTTGCGGCAGTCCGTAACATATTTTACTTCGGCGAAATTTAATTGGCTTGTAGAATTCACGAACAAGTGGGAGATGAACGGAAAAAATCGTACAGATCTGCCGGTATAATATATGATGCGAACATTTCAGGTCATGGCAAGTTAATAATCAATTTTTTGCCACGATTAATTGAACTGTTTTGTACGCAACTGAACCTTCCACTGGCTTTACGCAGATATATTTAACCCAATTCGTGGGTATTCGACCGAGCCAGTCTTCCTCTCTCTCTCTGCTTCTCTGTATATAAATATATATATATATATATCTTTTTCTACTATGTGAACTTGACCGCGAGTTTCAGTGTAACACTCTCCATAGCGGAGAGAACTCTCATGCACTCTCTCACTCTCTCTCCTAGCCTCTCTTCACCTCACACGCCGTTCAGGAGTGCGTTCAGGAAGTTTAATTCGAGTAGAGTTAAAGTAGAGTCAAGTTTATGTTGAGTTTTCACGAATTACTCTATGGAGTTATAACAATACAAGAACGTTTTAAAGACTTAAGCTACGTTTACATTCAATTTCGTGCCAGTATGAATTCGTAGCACGAAAGTTTGACATGTGCTTTCTTATTACATTGGCCAACATAAATGGTATCATAAGCATAATTTCAAATTGAATGTAAATATAGCTTTAAGAATAAATACTAAATAAATACACTTAACCTAACTATACACATATGAGGTGCGTGCAGAACTTTGAATTTTTTTTCATTGCACGTGTTTAGTATATTTTACCTGTACCTCTCAGAGATTGGTGGAAGAAGTTAGCTTTGAGTAATTTTAATTTCGTAATAAGAATGGGGTTTATTCTACTAAGGCGAAATTAACTTTAACCATAAGAACTCAGTTGTAACCATGGAAATAAACTTACAATTACAGTTTAACTTGCTATTAAAAAAGTCGGGCAATTTACGAACGGTTTAAAGTTAATTTCCAGTTAACTCCATGGACTTTATGAACGCACCCGACTTTACCCGTCCTTTACTTCTCTTCATGCGCGAAAATTTCCCCGCGCTCTCGTATAAGTATTATACATGTGTTTACATTTGCATGTAATTAGATACTGTTAGATTACTCCGAGCCTTATTTTCATCCATGTACCTGATTAATTTGCGATCGTTGCATTCGTAATTATACAAATGAAAGTGTGAAATTGCGCACAAACTTGACTTTCAAATTCGCAATCAATAAATTTCCCATTTTTCCGACGATAGGATTTGCAGAGAATTCTTTTTGCGTTCGAACTAATAAGAAACGCTTCCTGGAAATTCGATCTGATTCGTAACGTTTTGTTTTTGCCCGGAAAACTCTAATTTAACGCTAGTCTTACTTGGGTGATAAGAAAATTTGTATTTCAATATTTTTTTTGCAGTACTTTACAGCTTCCTGGAAATGTGCTTTAATTGATACGTGAGATTTAAAAATTTGCCTTTTCATTAAATATTCTAATAATCGTTGTTAATAACATATCATTGGACTTATTTTCATCTTGCTTGATATTCAATATTATTTGTTGAGTTTATCGAGTAAATACTTTAAATTAGAGTGCACTTCTTTGCCAGAAAAGTTATTTTGTTATTGTATACAGGCTGTGTCATATGATAACGTCTGACAGTTAATCACATCACATGATTCACTGTTAAAAATTGTAAAAAATAAGAGCAAATCAAATAATACAGAATAAGTATTGGTCCATTCTCCTGAAAAAATGTTCTCATTCTAACGAACAAAGAACTTTCATAAACATTCGATTCCCTACTATTTGATACTGCCTTAAATATTTATAAAATATATAAATATATATATATGTAAATAAATCGTGTCAAAAAACAACCTACAGATTAGAGGAGATCACACCCACTCATCACAAGTTAAGTGCACTTCAGGAAATCTATCTCGGAGAATCCTCTCCTTATCAAATACCCAGTGCAAATGCGCTCAACTGTCTCTAGCACCTCCTTATATATAATTTAGATCGCGACATCTTGCGGCTGATTTTTGACCTACCAAAAACAACATATTGCGGCCGATTTTAATTTACGTTAAAAAACAAAATCGTATATTTCTAAATATTGACCGTCAAAAAGCAACCTACAAATTAGAGTAAATGTAATAATGCGGAACTTGGTATTGGTCCATATCTGAATTCATTAAATAATTTTTATTTTTTCGAATAAAAATACTTTCGTAAGCATTTAATTCCCTATTATTTGATACCTCCTTAATGATTTTTAAATTATCCTTAATAATGCTGTCTCCAGTATTGTAAATATGTTGGGCAACACTTGATTTCTCAAACCTATTAGTGACTTAAGGCGTGTTAATATATTTCTTTTTGTTTGTCCAATATATTTATTAGCACATTCATTACATTTAATTTCATAAATTCCAGATTTCTGCTCAACTTCATCTTTATCTTTCGGGTTTCCCAATAAATTCTTTATGGTATTGTTAGTGGAAAAAGCTAATCGTAATGATTTAACCTTTAGTGCAAACCGCATCGAAAGGCATTTTTACAAATTTTCCTAGAAATGAAATTGATGTTTGAGTGCTAGAATTTTCGACCCGTTTCCTATAGCTAATCTTCCTAGTTATATTATCTACTATTTGTGGAGTATAACTACTCTGAATCGCAACATTCTTAATATATTTAAGTTCTTTATCATATCGGGCTTTAGTAAGTGGAAATGAGAGTAATCTATTTACTAAGAAATTTAGAGCCGCTAGTTTGTGTTGTACTGAATGTTGTGATTCGTTAATTATAAACCGGCTTGTATTTGTATCTTTACGATAAATATCAATTTCTAATTCATTTTTGCTGTTTCTAATTATACGAGTATCTAAAAAGGATATCGCACCATTTTCTTCCTTTCGTATATAAATTTAATGCTATCGAATTTTGAATTTAATTTATCTCAAAATTCTTCCAAATTACATTTCTTGGCATCAAAAATAGCAAACCAATGCAACCAAATTCTTGGAAAATACTTTAACAATTGTTAAATTAAAATTTTCATGATTGTTGATTATTTTCCAGATTTTCATTTTCAAATAGCAAAGTAAAACTTTTGTCATTCTTCGACCCTTTTCTTTTAAATGGGTCAAAATGCAAAAGAAGTCATAAATCAGAGTGTCTCTAGACCTTTTAACAAATTAAAAAAATAAGAACGTAGCCTTTTATAAACATAAATGTTAATTTTTTATTGTGTTCGTGTTCTTGGGTTCTTGGCTCATTGAAGTTCAAGTAACTAGTGCCGTAGCTTTGCTTCAAGATGGACATTATATGCGCTACGTAGCAAATGACTCGAAGCTAGTCCATCCATTATCTTGCAGACTTTGGTATATCTACCAAACAACAGGTACTTACTCCAGAAGGTTGCAAACGAGAAGGAACTCGTCAGCATGACAGGTATATCCTAAAGTCATCCTTTCGCAAATTCACTGCCATTGCTCGAAAGATACAAAAGCTTCTGCGAAACGCAGCCGGCATGGACATTTCTGATCAAACGGTTAGGAATCGATTGGAAGGAGCTGACTTAACATCACCTAGATCTGTGCGAGGTCCTCATTTAACCAGGGTTCCTAAAATTGCCCGCCTAGTTTTTGCTCGTGAACATGTGCAATGACAACTTCGAGATTGGAGATCCATGCTCTTTACTGAGGAGTCGCGGTTTAACCTTATTCATTAAGACAGCGTTACAACAAATCCACTATACAGGAAGTCGACTGATTCGGACGCGGCTTAGCAATGATTTGGAATGGCATATGGCACCGATTTAGTTGTGGTTCCCCAACGAATTTGTGTAATTACCATCCTGCAAAAGCATGTTTTACCATTTGCTAACAATTTCATGAATGACTTTATTCTCCAACAAGACAATTGTAGATTCCACACAGCAAATCATACACTCAACTTCCTTTGGGAACACGAGATTCAGGTAATGGTATGGCCCACCATGAGTCAGGATATCAATCCAATTAAGCACGCCTATGATATGCTTGATAGACCTATTAGGAAGCATCCTTTTGCACCTCACACCCTACAACAGTTAGCTGAAGCTCTTAATGAAGGATGGCAAAAACTTCTACAAGATACGTTAAGGCATCTTGTTCGATGTCAGGCTGTAGTTGATACTCGTGGAGGTCATGCACGTTATTACTACTTAAACTTATGCTAAAACGAATGGACTTTCAATACGTCATTACATGATAATCCGAGCGCTCCTGTGAATTTAAAAACGAAAAAAATCACATATGTCTCTAAGAAACCAAAACAAAAGCGAAATAAAAGAAGTGATTTTAAGCTGAATTTATTTTTTTATTTGGTGCCTGCGCAAATTTGGGAAACAGATGACAGCGGCAACTTGGATAAAATTTTCTTTCATCTTTCTCGCGAGGGCCGCGAATGGACGGACAATTAACGTTCTCTCATTAAAAAAAAAAAAAAACAAAACAAAAACAAAAACAAAAGTTTCTCCGCTAAAAACGAAATTAACCGCCTAGAAATTAATATGTAAATTTGTTCCGCGGTGCGGAATCCTTTTCACGTCGCTCCTTTTTCCCCGCTGAAATTTATTGCTAACTCATTCGAATACCGCTAACGTAATTCCTGAAAAAATATGCATGTGCTTGTACGTAGGAATAATAAGTGTTCTGAGACTAAACGACTTTAACACACTAAATTACCTTAAGAATTATTTCATTTTTCTTGCTACTAGTACTAACTGCGTTGAATTTTTTTTATTCTCATTTATGTTACCTAAAAGTGACCAATTAAATAAAAAAAAATTATTAAAATAAAACTTATTTAACGAAGTGACTGGCTAGAGTTAAACTTTGTCCCTATTTGTAAGTAGCAGGAAGGAAGCCACTAAAGCTAGTGTCACACGAGGCGATTACAACAAGTAATTACAACTACTCGCCACATGAAGTAGCTACTCACACAGACTCCTGTTATTCTGAAACGATTAATTCGTTTCGCATGTATGGAATTGGTTGAGCAAATGATGTACAACAAGATTCTCGTAAAAAGAGAAAATGAGTTCGTCAATGGATTGGGAAGAGAGAAGAAAAGGGCTTCCACTGTGCTTATTAGAGAACAACACTTCTTTGGTCTTGTTAAGGCAAAAACACAGATTACTTCAACTACTAGTGAAATAGCAACATTCGTATATTGTACTGTCAGTATATTATACTGTCACATGAAGCGATACCATCACTATATGATTAGGACTAGGTCACGTGATCACTGCAGTAGCGAGTAAAATTGAACACGTTCATTTCTAGCACTTAAAACCTCGATGTCCGAATGTAATCACTATTAAAAAAAAGATGATAAATGAATACATTTACATTTTCACTTTGACAAAGCGAACTAACAAAGTCGCGAAACGTCGATAAGTACTTTAAATACATATACTTTTACTCGATATAACTTGTTTTCGTTTTCATATAACAATATCACAAGTAAGAACTACACCAAACTTATATTTATAAGTTTGTAGAGTTTTATTTATATTATTTGCATTAAGAAATGCGTTCACTTAAGGTAAGCGTCCACTGATCAGCACCGGACATAACGCACGGATCGCATTTCAGGATTCTTTACGTACGAATCCGATTCATACGCTGCGGATAGTGAACGCAGTTTTAAGCTAAACGTCCACTAATCGGCAACGAACACATCGGACGCAACGCACGAATCGCATTTCAGGAGTCTTTATATTATTTGTATTAAGACTGCATTCACTTTACGTAAAGAATCCTGAAATACGATCCGTGCGTTGCATCCGTTGCCGATGAGTGGACGATTACCTTTAAACTGCGCTCACCTATCCGCAATGTACGAATCGGATTCGTACGTTGCTTAAGGTAAGCGTCCACTGATTGGCAATGGATGTATCGGACGAAACGCATGGATCGCATTCCAGGATTCTTTATATTATTTGTCATAAAGGTAAACGTCCACTGATTGGCAACGGACACAACGCACTGATCGCATTTCAGGATCCTTTACGTACGAATCCGATTTGTACGTTGCTTAAGGTAAGCGTCCACTGATTGGTAATGAACATATCGGACGAAACGCATGGATCGCATTTCAGGATTCTTTGCGTGCGAATCCGATTCGTACGTTCCGGATAGGTGAAGGCAGTCCTATAGCAAATAATATAAAGAATCCTGAAGTGCGATCCGTACGTTGCGTCCGTAAAGCGTGCACTTATCAGCAACGGACGCATCGCACGGATCGCATTTATTTGACGACTGTGTCCATTGAATGCGGATCATTCGGATTTTCGAAGCGACGGAGTCACTATATTTTACACGTCAAACAACGATGAATGTGATGAAGAACTGTTGTCGTTAGTTGCTAGTTGGCAGAAGAAAAAGAAACATAACCGAGAAAAAAGCCTAAAATTTAGGGTGCATCGCAATTTTTGCTCCTGTGGGAATTCATATCTGCAATGCCATCATCCGTTTTATACGTTGTGGATAGATGAACGTAGTCTAATGGCAAATAATATTAAGTTTCCTGAAATGCGATCCGTGCGTTGCGTCCGTTGCCAATCACTGAGCGCTTACCTTTAAGCTCTGCTCTGAAGATTTGGAGAATCGAGTTATTTGTGGACCGCGCAAATTGGCGGTTTTCGGTGATCACGTGATCATTTCCCTTACTGACAGGTTTCTCATTACCTCGATCAGCTGTTTCTGATCGTGTTGTTATTTTAATGGTTAATTTACAACAACAATTTATGTCAAACGTGCCCCCTCTTTAATCGCCAATTCTCCAAATCTTCAAAGCAAGAGAAGCAACTTTATGGCAAGTAATAAAAAGAATCCTGATATGCGATCCACGCATTGCGTCCGATGCGTTCGTTGCCAATCAGTGAACGCTTACCTTTAAGCTGCTTTTCCTGCTCTGAAGATTTGGAGAATCGAGTATTTGTGGATTGGTTTTCGTCGATCATGTGATCATTTCCCCTACTTGAGCGTTTCTCAATACCTGAATTAGCTGCTTCTGATCGTGTTGTTATTTTTATGGTTAATTTACAACAACAATTTATGTCAAACGTGCCCCCTCTTTAAACGCCAATTGTCCAAATCTTCAAAGCAGGAGAAGCAGCTTTATGGCAAATAATAAAAAGAACCCTAAAATGCGATCCACGCATTGCGTCCGATGCGTTCGTTGCTGATCAGTGAACGCTTAGCTTTATGATCTGCAAATCACCCGCTCTGATCGGTTCACAATTGTGTAATAATGTCGCAATACTAAATTTTCTACGTTATAAACTAAAAGTAATAATAATTTAGGTAACCAGTTCTTAGCTAAGATATAGAACCAGAAGAACGAAGATATAGGACCACCTCTCATTAGTAACATGTCCCGCCAAGTCATTGCATGCGTTACAAAACACGATGATGTAACTCATTAATTTTTTACATTAATATTGAACAGTTTTATTTGCAAATTTCAGCTTTGTAAGTCAACCCTTTTTAGGTAGTGCATTTTTTATGTCACGCAGTTTATACAGTGACCGCCAATAAGTTCGCACCAAATTTTTCCCATGTGGTGCGAACTTTTTGTTGGTCACGGTATAGATTTTAAAAAAGTAAATAAATGTCAGTGATTTATACTGATGCTTAAAAATATCCGAATGAAAAGCAATAAAATCGTTCAAATTTGAGCCTTACGGTTAAACTTCCATTGTGGCAGGCGATTCGGATACTTTTAAGCACCGGTATACAATTGACGAACAAAAAGATATTACTCAGATAAAATAGTTATGCAATAACGAAAGTGATACTAAACGCTGCGCGACGTTTGTTTTTAAACACCGCGAAGCAGTGAAAAGAAAGTCGATCTACTTAAAATTTTTCTTTGCAAATAAAAGGATCTAGAAAATCTTGGCAATCTAGAGCGCCAGCGGATGAAAGCCACTTGCTTGTCTCGGTTCGAAGTGGTAATATAATAAGTTAATTCTTCTCCCCACCTTCCTCTTCTTCGAACACCGAATTAATTAAAATGCACATGGAGCTTCATTAAGGAAGTTATGTAGTTTTTTCTTCGAAACGTGAAGCACATTATGTATTTATGTATGCAAAAATGATCTCGTTATTTAGGACATACGTGGAAAAAAATTAAGCCATGCATAATTGGATAATTAAATTTACATATCTACGCTGACAAAAAATCAAGCCGTGCTCTAAAAATAGTTTTTCTAATGAACCGAATTTATAAAATTAGGTCCACTGTATGCCATATTTGTGTTCAACTTTTAATCGATTCTAATATTTAAAACAATTTTTTTTCTCAGTTTTATTAGGTAATTGCGATATGCAGATTTTTTTGACCTACAGAAATGGAAAAAAATATTGTTAATGTTAAGGAGCACTCAGACGGGCGATATTCGAACAATCTAGTTGCCGAAATCTGATCGCCGAGCTATCTGATGGTTTCAATATCGCTACAGAATGTGCAGCGACGATGAGATTGACGGTGGTATTTTGATCACCCGGTAATTTTTTTTGCAAGCACATGATGGAGTCCCGTTTATTCTGGCGATTTGCGGGCAATTTCCAGGCGATTAGATTGGGGCAACCAGATTGCCCGAATCTGTATGCTCCTTTATACAGACCACAGACGTGGCAATATTTGGGCGATTCGATCTAGAGTAATCGCATCGGGCAATCAGATTGCTTCAATATCGCCCGATTACCAACAATTTTTTGATTACCTGGCAATTTTTTCGTAAGCACTTGATGGGGCCCCGTATATTCTGGCGATTTTCGGGCAATTTCTAGGCGAGTAGATTGCGTCAACCAGATTGCCCAAATATCGCTACGTCTGCGTGATCCTTCATGGAGACCACAGACGTGGCGAGATTTGGGCGATTCGATCGAAAACAATCAGATTCTTCAATATCGCCCGATTACAAGCAATTTTTTGATCGCCCGGCAATTTTTTTCGTGAGCACCTGATGGAGCCCCGTTTATTCTGGCGATTTGCGGGCAATTTCCGGACGATTATATCCCTCTAACTAGATCGCCCGAATATCGATCCGTCTGTGTGCTCCTTTATGGAGACCACGGACGTGGCGATATTTAGGCGATTCGATCGAGAGCAATCAGATTGCTTCAAAACACCCGATTACAAGCGATTTTTTGATCGCCCGGCAATTTTTTTCGTAGCACTTGATGGGGCCCCGTTTATTCTGACGATTTTTGTGCAATTTCCGGGCAATCAGATTGCCGGATTGGATAAGGGAATTATTTTAAGAAGATCCTGATATTCTTGTTGCAGAAGTGCTGTGGTGAAGTGCGTTCGAGTGTTCTTCGCCGGCTACAAGAGGTTACAGTTTAGTGAATTATTTTATGTTGTGTTCAATGTTGCACGTATAGAAATGCGCAAGAAATGTTAATGTCGAGCGTTTTACCGATTATTTAAGAACACAAGAGCGGTTAATGTTGTTTAAAGCTTACTACGCGATGGGCCTTGGTTTGGTATTCCTAAAAGCTACTGTGTAACGATAACTTGCGTGCGTTTTCCCTTAGACTGCGTTCACACTGAAGCAAAAACGTTTCCGAACAAAACATTTTTGACTAATTTCGTTGGAAAGCGTTTTTTTCAATGCATTAAAGTGGACCAGGCACACACTGATATGTCAAAACAAAAACAGTTTAAAACACGCCGAACAATCTGGCCCCAAAGTTAACGGTCTGCCCCTGTAGTACAAACACAGTCCATTCCTTTATTTGGAAGTATTTGAAGGCATTTTCAATTATTTATTTTTGTTTTAAAAACTCCAATGTAGGTAAAAAAAAGACTCGCAGTAATGTAGGTAGACTTCAGCAAAATTTACAATACGATTTCCCGGGTGCTTGCGGAAGGATTTTCAGTCACCATGTCGAGGATATTCGGGGAAAATTATTCCGTAATTCCGTAGCTGACATAAATCCTCTATAGTCGTCCAAGTTTATATAAAAACAGTTCATGGTTATAATTTACCAGTTGTATTGTTTTTTATTTTTATGAGAAGGAGGCCACAGACGTGGCAATTTGATCGACAACAATCGCATCGGGCGACAGGATTGCTTCACAATCGTCCGATTAAAAGTGACACTTTGATCGCTCGGCAATTTTTTTCGTGAACGTTAGTGTTTCCTGCAATTTTCGGGCAACCAGATTGCAGTGACCAGATCGCTTGAATGTCGTCACGTCTGGGGGCCTCCTTCGTCTCGCCAATACGCTGCTGTTTCTGTTGTGTTTTTTTGGTGCACCCCCCCATAAAAAATTGATTGAGGAGAGCGGCTCTATGATTCATTAAAATTATAGTATGAACGTGGTCCGCTTATTTCGTTAAAACGAATTAGAATCCGAGCTCTAATAATAGTAGAATAAAATAGAAACTAACATTTTAAATAAATAATTCAAAACCTAAAAAAAAGAGACAATAAAACAAAATGTGGTGGGTTTGGTCTGGCAACTCTATGATTATGAAGTTCGGGCCTAGACCACGAGAATTATTTACTGTTGTTGCCAAAATATGCTATTAAGCATAAATAAAAAAATGCAATGAATTTTAGTTCATCAAAATATTTTCGAAATCAAAGTCTGACTTGGTTTCTATAATTCTTAAAATTTGAATCATATCTGATTGGCTGTAGATGTCTTTTGAAGGCGGTACTCAAAAATAATTCAAGTAATTCGTGTTCTCGTTTGGTTTAAATAAAATCGTGACTCGTTTGAGTTTGTGTATAAAAAAAGAACAGGCAAGACTCAACGGCCTAAATCGCGAGCCGTTTCGTCTAGTTAACGTCGGTTGAAGTAACGGAATGATCTGATGTAAGTAATCAGGAATGTAAACAACAATAGCAACAGACAAAAACAAACTGTACCTTCCTTAGGAAAGTTATAAAAAAATCGATTAACAGTAAAAGAGAGAGGAATTCCGATCGCTGTTTCAGCCCGGTGTACTTTCTTAAAAATAAAAATACTCGCGCGCCGCCCGATCATTTCTATCCTGACTGTTTTATTTTTACTGCAATCGAAACGAAGTGAAGTTTAAATTGAATCTACACCGTTAATATAAAATAGTTTACACACAGATTTTACTTCCTCATTATCGAGAAGCTTGTATGTATGTGCGTTCACATTACGTTCATTTACATTCATTTCAATTGTTTTCAAGGCTAAATGTTTTAATACGTTTCGAGAGAGTATAATATATGTATATACGTAGTCTGTTACATACATACAGTGAGAGTATAAAATGTAAGTTATTAATTTTGAAGAAAACTCCAAAAACAGGTCAATTTTTTATTTAAATATCGCGTTATTTGGCATTGCACCCGAATATACAGAGTGTAACAAGTAAGAGTGATGACGTCACTGTCTTTTTTTAAGTGATAACCCCCAAGTTTGAGTTCATATTTCAATTGCTCCTGTGATTATCAAAATGATGCTACAAAACATTTTACCCCTTTCATAAGAAATTTTTTGAGAAAATTAAATAAGAAAACCGAGAAGCAGAGTTTCTAAATGCATTTTAATAAAAAAATTAACAAATTTAGAATATAGAACGTAAATGGATAAAATTATCCATGTAACACTCTGTATATTCAGGTGCAATGCCAAACAACCCACAGATTAAGTCAAAAATTGATCTTAACATTTTCTCAAAAATCATTCATTAAAAAGGTAACGAAATGAGGCTGTAACGTTTTTATTATTGAGTGTAGAGAAATTTCAAATAAAAATTGGAAGCTAAAATGTACTTTTTATACTATTTAACTTTAATTTAAATTACAATATCATGTCTAAGTGCTACTCTACATTTTAAATTTAAACTGAAGCTTAAACCTATAACAACTATTATTTCAACAATTATTATTGAGGCTGTATGCTTTGGCTCAACGTTGAACTGAAATTGTACGGGTAGTTTCATTAATGTTTTAATTATTTTAATTATTAATGTTAATGTTTTATTATTTTAATTATCCGAATCAAAAAATTTAAAAATTGTTCTTATATGGATATTTATGGAGTTTTGCAGTAGCATTCTATACAGAGTCTCCCAACAGTGCGTTCTCGAAGAATATTTCAATAACTACTGAAGATACAAAAGAAAATCAATGCATTTCTTCTTTTAACTTTAGAGGTATATAACAAAAAAATATTTTTATATATACAGAGACAATCAAGACAGTGTTACAGGATACAACTTTCTTATTTCAAATGGCACACCCTATATATGAAACCAAATTGGGATTGCCCATAAAATTCTACACATTTTCTGTATACCATTGTCTATACTTAAACTCAGCCGTTCTTGACATATTTAACGTTTTGTCTAAAAATTGCCATTTGCTGCCACTATTTTATTTATTTTCAAATCTAAGCTAAGGATTTTTGGTACAGATGTAGTTGATACGTAAGCTTATGATAACGTACTTTTATCGCTACAGGGTGGTCATGGTAATAAACAAAATATCAGAAATTTTAAAAAGACAAAAGTCAATTTTCTTAAGCAACATGCCCTATATTTTTCTATCCTAAATTCTTCGTTTAATAAAATACTTTCATTTTTGTTAACTATGTCTTATTTACGATATTTTTCGAGATTTTCAGATCCATTTGAATTATTTCTTTTAAAATTAATAATTGTCTAAGCTGGCCGTGAAAAAAGGGCAAACAAAAGAACCGGTTGACGTTAATAATTACTTTTCAATGTGTTAGACTGTTCTGAATTTTTAGTTGTAAACTTGTTAAGACATTTTTAGATTTGTTTCTATATTAAATGGTTGTATAGCCGAGTGTGTGTTCGAATCCCGCCTGGTATACATAAGTCCAAATGTGAGAGATGGAGCACTTATGTGTCAGATTGAGTTTCGGATTCATATCGAACTGGGTTTTCTGCGTTTCCCCAATTTGTAACACGAACGCCGAAGGAAAGCAACTAGTAAGTCGGTCGCAACCGCAGAATAGCTAGCTTAACAGCGCTTGACAAGCTCATAAACAGTTTGGGGCATACATGGTGAAAGTACTAGAAAAAATGTATAATAATCTACAGAAGACACGTATTTAAAATAAGTCCAGCGGTTCTAAACATTTCACAGGGAATTGCCGGATGTCGGTACGATTTTTTTTATTTTTTTTTTCCTTTTAATTTTAATGCATTCGTGAGAATATCTCGTACCACATACGCCATTAATTTTTTTGCATCAAGTTGAAGAACACCCTGTATAATATAAATGTAAATTAGGTTCCTGTAGTGGCGATTTATTTAAACGCGAATCACAGTTATTAACAAACATAAATAATATTATTGCTATTAAAAAAAAAACAAATTCTAAATTGTTTATTTGCAATCAAATTAATAAAATCTCTGTAAATTCCTTTCGATTTTTCATACACCAAACTAATGTTTACGAATCCTTCAGCTCGTGCTAAAAAAATTCAAACACGTCGTACAAATGAAAAGAATCGAAAACTTTTTTGTGAAAACACGAATTTAAATGTAATACAAAAAATAACTTTTTAATCCTTTCTTGCTTGGTCTGAAATGAATTCCCATATAATTCTAATTCTAGTTGTTAAACAAATGAAACCGTACATGTTATTAAATGGGTCAAAATAGACTTGCTCCTGGTCTAAGAAGTTTGGCTTCAGAGGTGCCTTCAAAGAACTGCAGAACCTCGACGATGGTGCACAGCAGAACTGCTTCGAGACTGGTGCGTGTGTGTCAGTCTGGTGGTGACGGTTGCATCATTTAATCGTTGCCGACATGTTTGTTTTTGGTTTTGGTAAAAACAACATTTGTTTTGTTGAAATACCTTGGGATCATAATTTTCCTCCAATATGTAAAATTTTATTGATGTATGACAAATCACGAACTAAATTACTATTAATACATCAAAATCATAAATATAAAAATATTTTTATAGCAAAATTTAATCTGTAGGACTGTAGCATTTCTGTAGGGTAAATAAAATTTTTGTTTTGAACAAGATAATGCATCTTGTCATAAGTCTCGCGTGGTGATGTAACGGCTTGAAAAAAATAACGTGCGAATTCTGAGATTGTAAAGGCTACAATCCCCAGATTTGTTAAATATTGAATATTTATGGCACATTCTAAAGCGATAGGTGGCTAAGCACCTAAAGGATG
Organism: Serrognathus titanus; assembly: GCA_039766575.1. NCBI lineage: Eukaryota > Metazoa > Arthropoda > Insecta > Coleoptera > Lucanidae > Serrognathus > Serrognathus titanus. The sequence continues at coordinate 3,217,504 of CM077916.1, read as the reverse complement.
TTTAAAGAAAAAGATCTACGAGAAGAGCAATAAAATTACACACTTGCTATAAGACCATCTACTGGAGAGTATTCTTCGAAGGGGACGTTCGTTAATAAAAGCGCAAGGTGGTGATACCAATTATTAATGTTTGTTGATAAATTGCATTTAATGTATCATTTAAAATTTTTAAAAAAATATTTGTGAGAGACGTTAGACGTGACAGGCTTCTAATAAAACATTTTGACGTTTTTGAATTTGTAGACGAGCAAAGCTTTCGTGTTTACATTGTAATTTGTTCCTTTCATGCAGTGTTTAATGTCACATATTAATAATTTTCAGTCGAATGCATTATATTCACACTGAAAAAGAATTGGCCGATTTAATTTTCCTCGGTCATTTCAATTGCAGAAAATGGAACGCGGAAATGGGAACATGTGTAAAACAACTACGCTCTACTAATGTGCGAAATACATAGTAATATGTAGGAAAGACGAAAAAAACAAGTACAGTTTGAGTAAACTTGGTCATTGGCACGGCGTGAATGCAGCAGTAGACACCATTTGTTGTTAGCACCAATACGTGCGATTGGAAAAAGTTTAAACACTTAAAAATAAAAGTAGTTTAACCTTGACCTCCAAGAAGTTCTGGAAAAATGTTTGAATAGATTATTCAGGCCATGCAGCGATGCATACCGTTGGTTGTAAATTGCCATCATGTTGTCTACGTCAACTTTTAATAGTAATTCCCTAATCTGCACCATTCATTACGCAAACGTACAAAACGCAAGCGAAAGATTTTCACTTTTAACTCAAGAGTAACAACTACATCACTCATTCACAAACAAACAGATAAACCTTTTTTTTTGCAACTTACTTTATAAATAAAATAAAAGTAAGAATTTTAATCTGTCATTCAAAAATCGGACATTCTTTGTACCTTACCTAAACAAGACATCTTACTATTTATTTTATTTCGTATTTAGAATCGAGCGTTTTGGAAAAAGCAAATCCGCTGGATTAGATTTTCTAAAATGGAGTATCCGACTATTATACAGGGTGACTGTGATAGTTGTGCAATGCTTGAAACCTATAATATACCACTATAAATGGTAACGATAAAACTCCTTAACAAAAAGTTAAGTTTTCGAGAAAATTGAGAACCAATGGCCTTGCTATCACACAACGTTAAAAAACAAATTTTTCAACTGCGATTTTCTCTCGAAAACTATTAACTTTTTGTTAAGGACATATTAGTTCAATCGTTACCATTTAAAGTGATACATTACAGGTTTCAAGCTTTGCACAACTATTACAGTCACCCTGTACATAAATACATATATACATAAATAACTTTGTTATAAAAATATTTTTGTATGTATGATTTTGACGTATTAATAGTAATTTAGTTCGTGATTTGTCATACTTCAAAAAGACCGGACTTTTAGGTTGTAAAAATAAATTGTTTTTGGGATTAAAACTTGGCAAAAAAAGATTATTAAAAAGCGCTTTGTTCGTAAACTTTATTTCAGCAGAATTAGTTATTATCAGAGAGATAAATAAGATACAGAATGACTGACAGTTGTTTCGACAAGAGAAACAGGTAATCCTAGAGTACGCCCCTGATTAAGAAGGCGCAACAGATGAACGAAATAAATAGTCATGAAAGTGTTTTATAATTTTATGATTGTTTCGGCATCGAATATTAAGTATAAAAATAAAGCACTACAACACAAAAAGAATTTAAATCTCTGTGTATTTCTAATGAATCGAAAAGATACGCAAAAAATCTTTAAAACAAAAAAAAAGGGCATTTTACCTAAAATTCGGCCTTCTATATTGGAATTAATTTTTTATATTAAAGGAAAACTATGCTCCCAAGGTATTTCAACACAAATGTTGCTATTACTAAAACCCAAATTTTTGTTAAAAAAAAACAAAAGTGAGAATGATTAAAAAATGCAATCGTCTTCTTAGACACCATGAGCAGATCCTTTCTGGCCGATTTAATAACATATACGGTTTCATTTGTTTAAAAACTAAAATCAGATTTACATGGGGATTCGTTTAAGGCCAAGCACGAATACGAGAGGCAAAGAATTAAATGTAACTTCATCGTTGTCTGGCTTTATACTTTAATTGACTCCTAACTTTTCTTTCATAAACACCATCAGTTCTTCGATCAAATACTTTCCAAGAGGAGAGGTACTGTCTTAAGTATTCTTTAGATTACGTTCTTGCAAGTGGGTTTTTATAGTTTTGCGCACCCTGTAGATGTCCATTAGAATATACTGAAATAAATTCGGTATTTTTGGCAACGTGTATTCTCGGACGAGTCGATTTAATTATTTTCTTGTCCACGTTTTGATATTTCATAGAAAGCGAATATGACGTCACCGATGATTTTTAAATAACGTGCAAATAAACGTTTCAAATTTTAAATTTATTTGTGCTAAATGCATTAAAAAATGTGGAACAGTTTAGACGAATACCATCGGACGGGTCGATTTACATTTTAAAATGAATATTTCATAGATATGTAGCATTGGTGAAGTCGCCGTTATGATATCATCGATGATTTTTTTAAATGGTAACCCCATACTCGATTGTAAATTTTCTCTTTTTTCGCAAATGAATATTTTATAGAAGTGTGAAGTCCTCGTTACGATATCATCTCTTTTTTCGCAAATGAATATTTTGTAGAAGTGTGAAGTCCCCGTTACGATATCATCGATGATTTTTTTAATGGTAACCCCATACTCGTTTATAAATTTTCTCTTTTTTTTGCAACTTCATACTATATTTCACAATTCAGTGCAGTGGCTTCAACCACAATCTTACATGTCTTACATGTTAGGTCGATGAATTTATTAGATATCATTGCTTTTGTATTCGTACAGTCCTTTATACAGGTGTCCCAACAGTACGTTTTTGAGCGATATCTCAAGAACTACTGAAGATACAAAAAACGATTCAACGCATTTCTCTTCTTAACTTTAGAAGTCTACAACATTCTTGACATATTTAAAATTTGTCTAAAAACTGCCATTTGCTAGCACTAATTTATTTATATTTTATTTATTTTTAACTCTAAGAAAAAGATTTCTGGTACAGATGTAGTTGTTACATAAGCTTAGTATAAGCTATTATTAAAGTACTTTTATCGCTACAGGATGGTCATGGTTAAACAAAATATTAGAAATTTCAAAATGGTCAAAAGTCAATTTTTTTAAATAGCATGCCCTATATTTTTCTATCCTAAATTCTTCTTTAGTAAAGTACTTTCATTTTTGTTAAGTATGTTCTATACCTATCTGAGTTATATTTTGTGATTTTCAGATCTATTTGAATTGTTTCTTTTAAAACGAATAATTGTCTAAGGTGATCGTGGAAAAAGGCAAACAAATTAACCGATTGACATTAGTAATTAATTTTTCCAGCGATAATAATGTACATAACATTACTTATTTTAAATACGTGTCTTTTTTTAAAGAATTATACATTTTTTCTTGTACTTTCACCATACATGTGCCCCACTGTCTATGAGCTTGTTAGGCAGATGTTAGGCTATTCTGATAGTGTCCACGGCAGCTGCGATCGACTTACTAGATGTTTACCTTCGGCATTCGTCTTACAAATTGGGGAAACGCAAAAAATCCAGTTCAAGGGAGCCAATATGAATCCAAAACATAATCCAAGACATAAGTGCTCCCTCTCTCACAATTGGACCTATATACACCAGCAGGGGATTAAAACCCACACCTATAGTTGCTCAGACCAAGTGCCAAGCCTGTTTCTAGCGAACTCAACCAACTTGACTATGCAGCCATTTAATACAGAAATAATTCATTAAATCTAAAAATGTCTTAAGAATCTCACAACAAAAAGTTCAGAACAGTCTAACAGCTTAGACAATTATTCATATTAAAAGAAATAAGTCAAATAGATTTGATAATCTCAAAAAAAAATCGCAGATACGTGTAAGACGCTTAACAAAAATGAAATTAAACAAAAAATTTAGGGCATGCTTTTCTTAAATAAGAAAACTGACTTTCGTAATTTTGAAATTTCTGATATTTTGTTTATTACCACGACTACCTTTACCGGTAAAAGTACATTTAATAATGGCTTATGTATTAACTACATCTACAAAAGTAATTGTGGAAGAAAATTAAAAAGCTATTCCAGTTTAAAATTGCTTAATATTTAAAAAGTCGAGTGTCGCGCAAACAGATTACATAAGAAATGCACTGGAACAAATATTTAACCTATAGGATTACAGACCGTACAAAATGAAATTAAGAAAGGCGTACTATCGACATAAAAAACTAGGACAACTTTAAAATTGAGTGGCTATGCGTTTCCATTATTTTATTATACCGGGTGACCGTCAAAATTATAAAAATTTTCTAGTTTAACCCATCCTGTTACAATTCTGTTCAAAATTTTCTACTACAGCTACTACACCTTTGTACGTTATGGTATTTTTGTATTTGGATTTTCGAGATATCTTATTCCGGTTATTATTTCGTACTGGCCGTGGTAGGGGCCCAAATAATTTGAGGGGAGCCAAAAATTTGATTTTTTTTCACATCTTCATATTTTGTAATTGTTGATTTTTTCTGTATTAGACTTTGTGACTTGCATAAAATCATTTCAGGTCTAAGGCGGCTGTGGAATAAAATTTCATGTCCTACATACAGATTTTCAGGGCCGCAACTAGGGCATGGCGCCACAGGCGCGCAAGCGAAAGAGGGGCGCCTAATGAATTGGGTTGAGTTGAAGTAAAAACAAAAACGCACATGTATGATAGTGAAATGATAAAGTATGTATTAATCAAACTAAATAATTTTACTGATAAAAATAAATAAAAAAAAAAACGAACAAATTATGCAATATACAATCCCAAACTGTATTAATAAACTGTAGCCTCGCGCTCCAAAGGAACGAGAGTTGCAAAAGAAACTTAGAGAAAAGGCAGTTAATGAAAAGAACAAAGGAAAAAATAATGAAAATTGGAAATTAAATTAAATTAACCCAGCCCAACCCAATCCAATATTTGTATACAACATTGATTTACAATATTTGTTTACGTTAATGTACAGCATTTGATGCACCATATCGCACCATAGCACACCACACGAGACTTAATAGAAGAATAAATGCAGTTTTCGATTTTTATTTGATACAATAAATCCGTCAAGGTTTATAATACTTTTACCTGCTCGAAAGAAAGTTTGTTATCGGCCTGTGCAATGATAGTAAAAAGCTTTTGCTTTGACGGTATTTACGACGAGTAATTGTAAATTTAGTGCATTCTTTAAAGGAAAAAGGTAATCTAGGGTTTTGCTTCAGCACAGAATTCATTTTCTTGCAGCACATACATACATATGCAAATCAATTATGTTAATATCTAATTCCGTTCAGACATTTTTTTTTTCATTGAAGTAATTTCGTCAAAATCTCTGGGGACTTGAAAGGAATCTGATGAACGTAAACATGACAGAAAAGACAGATGACCGACATTTTAACCTACATTTACGTACCTACTTTTCGCTTTCATTTTCGTTTAGGAAACTAAAACTTTTTCTTTTGTTGCGTCAACCGTAACGGGTGGTTCCGTCTCCGTCTGATTTGCGCCTTCCTTTTGACAGGTAAGCGGCATACGTCTCTGTGAATACATTTACCTGCGCCCATGGTCCGAATACGGAAACATCTGTTATTTTTAAAAATATAATAATATTGTTTACCTGAACCAGCTTCGCCAGCTTGTGGGAGAGTTTCCGATCACTCTCACATATGGACACGATCAGATCCATTCACTACATGTACAGTTGTTGGCAAGATTATTATTATTTAATTAATTCCTAAATTCATGAAATTTCAATTTTAAATTATATCATATGAATGAGATGCGCTTGGTATCCACTAAAGAGTGTTTAAAAATCTTTTATTGCTATCCAAAAGATGGTGCTCAATAATTCTTGTGTGTATGTCTGCAAAACGACAAAGACTCTGAATTTCTGTAAGTCCTTTGACTAATTCAAATTTCAGAATTAAGATGGAAAATTGTTAAATTGTTTATACATACAACTAGAGGCAATAGAAAATCTTATGAATTAGAATAAGGTAGTGGACCACTCACTTGGAGAGCGCGTCTGTGGCTTGCAGGCACGGAAATTTTTGGCACTCCTTAGTTATTTAGAATACATACAAAATGTGGTCAAATTAGAGAGAAATTTACGGAGGACTCTGCAATAATCGAACTACCGTAGTTATAAACTGATGCCAAATTTTTTAAGTGTTTCTTGTAAAATCCATGGCTTTTTTTTTTTAATAAAAAAAAGAAGGTTAAAACGTGAATATAAATAACAAATAAAATCGTTACAGAAATTCCATTAGTAAAAGTCAATTTTTGCAGACCGATTTGCTCATTTATTTATTACATATAAAACGTGGTTAAATACACGTATTCTGCACTTTCACCGAGCGCGTTAAAAATACATATGTATATATCGAGAACATGCTCCAAATTAAAAAAAGAATTCAGTCTAGGAATGTTATTGCTTAAACGATTTTGTTTTAATTAGCGCTGCCTATGCTGTAGTATTTGTAATACCCTGTCTCACCGCCGTTTGTCACTAAAAATAGTCGTGCATGTCTCTTATGTAACGCAAAGCCTAAAATAAACCACCGGACGGTGGTCTTTCAATCATTTTTTTCTTGCAAAATATATCGAAAAATTTCCATTTTCTTTGCGTTACGTAATTGTTCTAAATAAGTACAACAGAACCGTAATTAAGAGAAATTCATTATAAAAAAAGAAACACGAATTGCAGAACCTAACGTATGATTCAATAAATTTCAGGTCTCAAGCGGCTGTGGGAAAAAAAATCATGTCCTAATTCAGAACAGGGTCTGTTCAACAGACGCGTTTGGATTACAGCGCTGTTTCGTTAAACGTTTGTCTTTAATTTGTATACAATAATTGACTAGTTTTCGTTGATAATTTTGTCTCGTTACGTGAATTGCAATAGGTAAGTAAAAGACAATTTTAATTATATAAATGTTCATTAAATAAACATTTCATTTGAAAAGGTAAAAGGTAAAAGTAAAGGTAAAAGAGGCCAAGACAAAGACATGGGAGGAGTTCGGAACCAAGATGGAAGAAAATCCTATACCATATTTTAAAAGGACTGAGAAAAGGAAAGAAAAACCCTCTAAAAAATATAAAAAATAAAGGAGGAGAAATAATTACAGAAGAAAGCAAAATAACCAAAAGATGGAAGGAATATTTTGAAGATCTACTAAGTAGAGGCCACACAGGATCACAAGAAGAGGAAAAAATGGGTAAATTAGAAGAATAACACGACGACGAAAAAGGACCAGACGAGGAAGCAGAAACAACAAAATATGGAAAGTGCCGGAGATGATTAAATACATAAGAAACGAGGGCATAACTCTATTACACAAAATGTTGAACTTAGCATGGGCACAGTAAAGAATACCTGACGAATGGAACACGGCAATAATAACCCCAATACACAAAAAAAAGGTAATTTCAACGACTGTAACAATTACAGGGTATATATCGCTACTTTGCACTACTTATAAAGTATATGAACGAATAATAGAATAAAGATTAAAGAAAAAAAATTGAGAAAACATTAAGTGACTCGCAAGCAGCCTTCCGAGTAGATAGATCAACACAGGATTGGATATTCGTGTTAAAACAAATTATAGAAAAGATAACATCGACGGTTAGTGGCAGCAATAGATTTTGAAAAAGCGTTTGACAGTATAAAAAGAGAGGAAATCTGGAAAATAAAGAAAAATAAATAAAAAAAACTCACTGATATAAGCAAAAGCATATACAGAAAAACGGAAAATGTAGTACGCATGGAAGGAAAGACAACACAGAGCTTTACAACAACCAGAGGAGTAAGGCAGGGAGCCCCCTACTGTTTGCCACTGTTATATAATCTGTATTGTTATTTAAAGGAGTTGATTAATTCAAGCTTTAAACTAAACAAATAGCCACGATACAGGCAAGATTATAAATAATCCTTCGGACTATTCACACGGTATTTGTTTAGAAATCCATTGATAATAACGCCTTTAAATAACCCAGACAAAAATTTTGTATGCGGCCAAAATTAAAATAATTCTTATTAGTTTTCACACAATACAAAATTTTGCCAAGCTGTGAACAATGAAATAAATGTAATCGTAAATTTTAAAGTAAATCTACATTAAAATTCGAATCAAATTACATAGACAATTAAATTCAAATCAATACGCATTTTCAATCAAAGTTATTACTTACTTCTTTCACAACTCACTACTTATTAAAGACTGATCTGTTCAGCTTGAAGAGTTGAGCATGACTTCTCAAATCACTCAGGATTTCTCCCTTTTATAGCAAAATAAATAGGCAAAAACTGTGTGACCTCAAATTTAAAAAAAAGTAAAACCTTTAAATTTAATTTCAAAATTTTAAGTTTCAAATAAATTAAACATTCTCCTTCTGATTTTAATTATGTGATTACATTTTAAATAAACCCAGCCGTACGACTTCTATTTTGAAAAGTCTTAATTTAGTTTGATTTTTCAGTTTTATTGCTACACGGGGCCTTCCACCGTTCTTTTTGAAGAAGTACTCTCGAGGCTTGTCCCTGATGGCATCTTCTAGTGACGAGCTTCCCCGTGTTGTGTCATCGGCGAATAACTCGACTAAAAATAAAAGTCTTTAACCCTGCACAAATACACGTATATTTTTTCTGCAGAAAACTACGTATTCAAAGGTCTATTTCAAGTTCAAGGAAAGCTGGTTTTGTATTAAATAACGAAAATAATGAATGAAAAATTAGCCAAACAAATTCCCCGGGCAAATTACAACATTTATACCAACCGCAAGCGCATGATGTGCGTGCTCACCAGGGATGCCAGATTGACTAGGTCAGGAATCATGAGATTTTATGCTTAAGAAAGCAATAGGCAACCATATTGTCACTTCAGTAAATACCATTTCCAACCAGCATACTATATTCTAACCTGAACTGCTTCAAGCGTGAATAAAATTCGGAGTTTTTCTTTTCCGCGAACGAGTTTTGAATTGTTTTTGAATATTTGTGTTGTATTACAAATGCCGCTAACATAGTTTAGTAAAAAGCAAATGCTTCCCAAGTTTGTCTGTTAGCAGTTCAATTACCTATCGCTCGATGTCACTACCTACTGCATGTAATGTTGGTTATATGATAAGCTGCGTTGGAAACTGGAGATCTCATATCTTGCTCGCTCAATTGTAGGGTATTTGAATATGTTAGGATATTTGAAATCTTCCTATCTATCGCCAGGCAATGTACTACATAACCACACATTATGCTATACTGACCGCAGTCCGCAATTCTTTGTGCTAGGTGGTGCTAGTGTAGTGCTAGTAGGGCTCTATTTCGTATCGGTGGTACGAATCACTTCAGACTTTACGTAAAACAAATTACAGTTGCTTAAAGTTTTGGCTAACATTCTTTAGTTAAATTGTATAGGGGGAGAGAAGTTCCCCCGGGGAAGAAATGCCTTTGGGAAAATTAAAATTCTTGCATAATTATTGTTATTTAATTAATTATTATTATATCTCTAATTGTTAAAAGCCACACGTGCACGCAAGTTTAGCAACTTTACAGAAATCTGCATTTCTTTACAACCTGTAATTCTTGTTTACGCTATTCGTTGATAAAGAGTGGTACGCGTGAATTTTAATTCCAAGATAAAAATTTAATAACCTCGTCTATTTAATAATTATTAAAATCCACAGGCACTCAAATTTAGCACCTTTACAGAAACCTGTAATTCTTGCTCACGCTACTCATACGCAGAGAGTGCAGCGCGTGAATTTACATATATTTTCTTTCCAAAATGAAAACATTTAAACGGCGAATTGTAATTTATTTTTCATAATAATTACAGAGTTGTAACATAAAACAAATACAACGGATGTTGAGCCGGTCGATTTGAACCTGTCAAATGTAGAGGAAACTTTCCTTGTAGATCGCCTTAAAATCAATTAATATGAATTAAGATTTTAGCATTTTAATTATTTCATGCCGTGATGAAAGATAAACTAAGGAGGATACCGTGGAGCGTTTTTAAGTGAACACCTCAAAATTTAAAATTGTTATTCTTTCTATTTTTTACTTTACCTACATTAAAGTTGTTAAATTATACGTAACTTATTTATTTAATTATTATTTTCTTTATAAGTGAATAAAGAACTATTTTTGGTTTGTTTACTTATTTTAATTTCCATTCAAATGTATCACAGTAACCGCGGGAAATACCACTCTTACAGTGTAGCCAACGGCACAACTGAAAGTAGTCCAAGAACAGCGCGCACTGCTGAGGATAACTAGAATAAGTCTTTAATTAATAAGAAATTCAATTAAATATAACTTATCAATATATACACACGAATAAAATAAATTTTAAAAAACAATCTAATTTTTAACATTTTCTGGGATTGACATTTTTGAGGTTAATCTACCAGCTCCCAAATTAATTTAAAGAATGTCGGATTCCGAAGATGATTATATGTCAGATAAGTTGCTAAATGTGTGGTAAGTTCACGTTAACGTTTTTATAAATTAATTTCATTCTTCAACTTTATGCTCAGTGAAAAAGTGGATGTACGACCGGGCTTGCTATTCAGTAACCAACAAAAGCGACGCCATGAATTATACAAAAAGCAAACCGAAGAGAAAACAGTGAAGAAACCTAGGACATACCGTGAACAAGAAAAGGAGCTGAGAGACAAAGGTCTTAATACTGCGATATCATCAGAGAATATAGGTTTTAAGTTACTGGAGAAAATGGGGTACAAAGCGGGAGGCAGTCTGGGTAAAACAGAAGAAGGGATCAAAGAGCCTGTTGCTATTGTCGTTAAACAAACTTCGTCGGGCGTAGGAAGAGAGCAACACGTCAAAAATATAATTACGAGAAAGCAGAATCTAAAAGAAGCAGACTTAAAGTTAAGAGAGAAAGAATTCAGGGCTGCAAACATAGAAAAAAGTTTAATGTGGATGTTAAAGAATGATTATTACAAAGCGCAAAGAATTTGTGAGGAATTAGATACAAGAAATGTAAGTCCATAATTATAAACGTAGGAGCATTGATTAATAAAATAATTTTTAGGAATTGAAGGAGCCATTGGAAGATTTCTTTTGGACAAAATCTACTATAGATAAATTAAGAAAATCAGGTGTAAATCAAGAGGATGATGAAAGTTCTGAGGATGAAGAGGAAGAAGAGGAAATTACCGAAGAGAAATTACACATAATTATAGATTACTTAAGGAACACTTACTTATATTGCATGTATTGTGCAATTACTGGTACGGATACGGAAGACTTACAATCAAATTGCCCAGGGCCTTTTCGCATTGACCACGACGAAGATTCCATGTAGTGTACCCAATAAAAAAATAATACGTTTTACAAAAAAATTATTTTATTTCTCAAATTGTCATACGTTTTAATTGACAGGAAATAAATAAATTATTGCGAACCAGTTGAAAACAACGCTAATAATCCAGCGGTTGAACCAATTGACAATGAATAGTTTACAGCTGGTGTGAATGAACGGAATAAATAAAAGCTAGCAAAAATGACGATTGCCAAATACAAAGCGTTGTTGTAAAATATCGAAAAGGTTGTGGCTTCGAAGTCGGCGACTTCGTTCTTCTTCCACAGGATTCTCTCGTCCTTTTCTTTTTTGCTCATTTTTTTGTCTTCGGAAAGCTTCTTGTTCATGTCACGTGTAACAGCATCCTCACGTTTCACAGCGATCTTGTGCTTCAAGACAAACTTTGTATTTTTGTAAGCCATGGCTAGTAAGTAGGTCGACGCACTCGTCACCAAAACGAAGAGAATCAAAGAAGAATAAATGTCGATCATGTGAATCCTCCAGAACAACCAGATGGGCACAGCAGACACGATGAAAGCATTCCCATAGAAGAGGGCCGAAGATTTCGTCGTTACATTTCTGCTGAAATCTTGAAGCAAAAGCTCCTCTTCTTTCGTAAAGGGCTTCAAATGTGACTTGGACATGTTCAGTCTTCTTTAAAAACACACTACTTCTTACAACCAACAACACACACACTAGCAACCGTGCACACGCCACACGATTCTCTTGGAAGTTCCACGTTTCAAAATCAAATGCGACGTTGTCACTTTTACAGTTGACAGTTGACCTAAAAAAATTCAATTAATTCAATATAACAGAATCTAGTTCCAGTTTCTTAATTTATTTATTGAAAGTTATTTAATTATTAAAAAGGGAATAAATTTATACAAATCTAAATTCTCTTATGATGTAGTTACTCGAATGGGCGGTAGATGTCACATGGTCGACGAAATCTGAACGCACCCAATAAGTTATAATTTAAAGTCGTTTTGTGTGCAGTATATGCTTTGCACGACTTCCTAGATTAAGCCCTTTATACAGCTGGTTGTATCTTTAGAATAACAATTACTCGTAGAATTATTTCAATGCGATTTTTTTTCATCCATCCATCCATCCATTCGCGAAATAATCAACAGTCTTTTGTTATTCCTTTTGATTCTCAGTTCAACGACTTTTTTAATTTTAATTAAACGTCTTTCGTTTTTTTTTTTTTATAAAACTGTAGAAAGGCCTTTTTATTCTTATGTGTGATTTTTTCTTCAATTTTTAACAATTTCAAATCCGTTTTTTTACTCAGGGAAATAGCGTGAATGTTAGCTAATATTGGGCTATCCTGTACATTTTGAGTAAAATGGTAAAGGAGAAATTTGTTAAAAATTTTGAAAGGGCACCAAAATATGTTTTTCGTTCGACATCCTAGCAACAGGCCTGCCCATCGCAATGTCAAAAAAATCGGGGCAAATAAAGAATGTTGGTAGCCCAAATCGCGATAAATCGCGACATCTGGCAACCCTTTCGTGTATAGTTAGATGACTGACCGTAGATGGCACCAGGTTAAATAGATGGCGGTTTACCTTTTTGAATTTGAAATATGCGCGTGTTTACGTTTGATATTTGTCTTAAATTAAGGGTGCCTTCAATCAATAAATAAATGAAATCGGCGATTAATTGTTTGGAATGAACGGATTTTGGACTTGTGCGTAGTTACGTGACTTGTCTGTAGATGTCGCTGATAATTCGCGCTAAATTAATTCGAATTTTAGGCAACTTCAACTTGTACTTACATGTTTTTAATTTAAAAGTAACTTGCTTGTTTAATTATGGCAAAAGTTAAATGTAATTGTAAGTAATGGTTTTGATGGGGCGGGTTTTGAGATTGAAGATGAGGTGGTATCTAGGTGGTCCAAATCGAGTCTGGCGGAAGGGTTCGAAAGAATAAAGATAAGTAAATGCATCGCGGTTTTGTGGGGGAATACGCCATCTGAAGGCACGTGCGTAAGCTGGGACTACTTGTAAGCGGAGGAATCAGTTTAGAAGTGTATCGTGGTGATGCATTCCTAAGCAGAGAAACCAGCTATCTGTCAGGCAAAGGCTCGGCACGCAGCGCAGCGCAGCAGACAAAACGAGCCCGTAGCTGACCTGTCTGCATTCACATCACACGGTCGAATACCGTTCCCGCGTCCCCCAAATCACGGGGACAGGGCTGTAGACGTGAAGCAGTGTTGTGTGTGCACAGTGCCAGTGCGGGAAGTTGTGAACAATTTCGGTCCATTTTAGTGCCGAAAATGGCATTAAATCCGGACGAATCGAGTAAACAGGTGGTGAGAGTGGACCAAGACTCTGAAACGGACCTGCAGGCCTTGTTTGATACCGTTTTAAAACCGGACTCTAAGAGACCTCTCCAAGTGCCATGGAGTATGCGGAAACTTCCTGATTCGTTTTTCAACCCGCCGTCCACCGGCTCCAAGTCAATCAACCATTCTCGGGAGAACTCTGTTGATTCGGCTTTCGGATCAACCACCGGTGGTGCCAACGGGGGCGGTGCCACCGCGATTAACACGGTGCCCTTACAAAGTGCACACCATCGTGCCCATAGCTCGCCTGCTTCTTTACAGCAGACGTATGCCATGGGACAACAACAACCTCAGGCGGCCCCCGGCCACCACCATATGAAACAGCGTTCTTACGACGTGGCCAGCAAGTCCGAAGACACGACTCCCCTGCCCCCCGGTTGGGAACAAGCCCGCACCCCCGAGGGACAGGTGTATTACCTGAAGTGAGTACCTGCTTTATTATTCTCACTTACCAGTTTTCTTGGCCTGTCTATTATTCGGCCGGAGTAGAGTCGCTCCCGTTGCTTTTACATTCGTTGTTAAACAGACCTACCTGCCGTGATCCGTGTGAGTGTCTGTGTGTGTGTGTGTGTGTGTGCCTCGACGACTTTCTATCCAGGAAACGGCCTTACCTCACATCTATTTGCATATATCTTAAATCTACTCAGTCATTAAACCGTTGCGTTATAAGCTTTATTACTGGATTTACATTATCTCCGCCTGCCAATTGGAATTCTTCATTAAATACTATATTTAGGCGGTTTATGGTACGTGATTAAATACGAGGATAATTAGTGTGTCTAGTCCAGTCTGGTTCGCTTTTGCTGTTGTCATGTTATTCTTCGCCTTTGGTCTTCAAACTTCGAAGATGGTTCTTCCGTGTGATGTTGTCGCTTTTTGCAAGCAACGTGCGAAAATCGTAATCCAATGAACTCGTGAGTCAGAGTTGTTTGTGCTAAGGTCGCGCTTTTATCAGTTCTTCGGGAAAATAACGGCTAAAAATAGTGGACATTTCCACAAATAAAAGACCTTGCAAATCTTGTTGTTTTAAACGTATTCTCACGTATATACCTGCTTAAATAAACCTTGAGGTGAAAATAAAACATTTTGGCAACTTGGGCCTTCGCTTCCACATACAAGTAATTAGCTGCCGAGACGGGTATTTTTAGATTTTAAAATTCTAGGCGCCTAAGTCGGCCATCGAACCTTACTGAATACACTAGTAAAATAATGAATCTATTTACTCTTAATCAAAATCGTGTGCTGCTTGGGTACTTTCTATATTATGTTTTATCTCCGAACTGTGTCTCTGCGATTAATTTAATCGTTAATTGTTTTGTTATCGTTCTAAATTCTATCAGCCGTTTCCAAGTTTTTCTTAACGAGTAAACACAATTAACTCGAAAGGAAATTTACTTATCTCGTCCTCGATCGTCTTTATTCTCTATGGCTTTATAATTGCAAGAAAATGCGTACTTTACCGAACGAATTAGGCAATCGCAAGTAGATATTTACAAGATACCTTATCGTCGAGAGCGTATTTGTTATTCCGTTAGAAAAGAAAATATTCATCGAGATTGGATAAAGCAGAAACAGGTTTTGATCAAACACATTCACTTACGTGCATATAAGATCGATTAGATAAATACCTGTCCATATCGCAATATCACATATCCACAAATCGACCAAATTTAAATCGACTCAAAATACAAAAAACGAATTATGTTTAAAATGCTAGAAATATTTGACCTACTTTTGAAATTTTTGGTGTCCACGTTGGTATTAAAATAAACATTTTGTTCGGTTTATTTTGTTTATGTAATAATAACAGCTTTTTTAATAAACATACATCGGGGGTAACCTGACCCATATCTTATAAATGTTTGATACACATGTGCGCTAACTCTTCCCGAAAAAGTCTTTCGAAATACCTATGTATTTGTAATTAGTCGTCATCCTAATTATCTTTAACTATTTGGCACTTGATATACTAAATAATAATCGATTATATTTGAAGAAGGTGAAGTTACATACCTACATATACATGTATACATACTTTGGTTTGTATAGGTTCCATTAATCTTAGTTATAAAGCGCCCACATTGTATGTAACAGATGTTTTGAAGTAATGCACGCGTTATATACGTTTGTAATTGGTTCTTAGGTGATATTTTAAGGTGATAACATTGTCCGCGATGAAATTTGCGTTTGAACGTTCGGAGAAGAAGAAGAAGAAGAAGATGAAGATGGAGTGTTGTCGGTTTCGCTTGCATGAAGCACAAAAATATTCAGAAAGGATGTACGCAGTATTTGTGTGAACGACGTATGTGTACCGCATGTGAATCTCTTAATGACGGTAACTGTGGTTTTTCATGACAAAAATACCTAATAGAACTAAAAATAACACAATATCGGCCGGTAGTCATATTATAGTAAACCAGGCGCCAGGCGCATTAGAATACGTTTTTTTAACAGAACTCCCTCCGTGGGAGGAGGTTCGAGATGCGAGGCTCGGCCAATAACAAGAAATTTTCTATTTTCAATAAGTACCGAAATTGACGTTGTTTTCATTTCATGAATGAAACGTAATTGTGGTTTATAAATATTTATGAATGTGAATGGAAAATCACATTTTTTTTTTGTCGTAAATCTCTTTCATGATAACTAAAGTCTCCAAAAAATAGGTCCGAATGCATAGGCGCTTCGATGCGGAACTACAGAGCTGCAAGCTCAATATAGCGATCAACTTTGTCACATTTTATTTTATTATTTGCTATATTTTTAACTATACGATATAATTAAGAAAAAAAACATTTGTTTAAATAAAACACATTATACCTATGTATCATGTGCCAAAGGACCTTTTATTTGGAGTCTATAATGATAACACAATGTAAAAAATATAAAGGCTTGAGATTCTAATTATTCTAATTAATAGGTAATATAAATTACAACTATAAGAATACGTACAATCATACTCAATAAAATCGATTCTCCTGGATGCAAACGGTACCCTTATGAACATTCAGCGGCAGGCATTGCAAATGACATAAAGGGTACAAAATTGCCGAGTGCCCTCATTTTAATTGAGCGTCGTTGTACATACACATAGTATATTATTGAAATAAAACTACGGTAGGGAGTAAGATATAATATATAACTTCAAACAAAACACTCTGTACATACTATACAAGAATGGTATTACAACTATAGCACATTCAGCCAGAGAAGAAACTTTGAGTTGCAAAACATCAATTTGGGGTTTGTCGAATGCCTCATACTTGGTTGCCACTTATTAGTTGTCAAGTTCACAACTTTGACCGAATGTGATTGTGCTAAAGGTGCTTTAAAGGTGGTAAATTGTTCTAATCAATAAATTACAACTCTAGTGCTTAATAAAAACGATATTCCTGCGTGCAAACTGGCGTCAGGCATTTAAAGCAGCCATCCCCCTTCAATTGACGCAAGGAAATTGCCGAGTGGTATCATTTTAATTGAGCGTCATTGTACATACACTGAGTATATTATTGAAATAAAACTACGTTAGGGCGTAAGATATGTACATATAACTTAAAACGAAACACACTCTGTATATACTCTAAAAGAATGTTTAAAGAAGATGAAAATTGTATAATGAATTATTTTAACTGACACTTAAAATTCACGCTATCGATTGATAGCTTCGTCACCTTTGTTTATTTATTTTCACTGCTGACGAAGCTTCAATCGATAGTGCGAATTTTAAGTGTCCGTTAAAATAATTCATTATTATAAAGGAATGGTATTGTAACTATAGTACGTTCAGCCAGAGAAGAAACTTTGGGGTTTGTCGAATGCCTCTTTCTTGGTTGCCATTTATTGGTCGTCAAGTTCACAACTTAAAAAGACCCTTTGACTGAACGTAACTGTGCTTTCCAGGTGGTAACTTTAAACCTCGAAACTACTTTGCAGCTTAACAACACGAATAGTTTGAAATATGGAGCGTAAATTTAGTTTATAGAATCACATTTATACTGTTGCGTCTTACAGTTGCAAATTTTAAAAATTTTGCCCCATCTTTTCGTTTATTTTATAAATATTTTCAAGTGGTGGTAACTCTAAAAGAAAAGAAATGCATGCACGTATGAGCAGACTTCGGACATTTCGGAGCGTTGCCATGGTTACGCAATACAAGGACCAATGAAAAGTGCCCATTCATTACGTTGCCATGGCAACGCTCCAAAATGTCCAATGTTTGCCTATAACTGTGTAAATAAGTGATAAATTTTTTAAAACTTGCAGTACAATAAGTCTATTTGAATTGTAAATGTAGTGGATTTTTTTTTAAATATTTTCCACCCCACCTAGCGGCATTATTTTATTATCACAAAAAACAAAAGCATGTCACAGTGGAGAAAAAAATGCAATTTTCGTTTTTTTTTAAGAAGCCCTATATATTCGTCAAAATTAAAGACCATTTTCTCCTGATTTCAATAATAAGGTTCGTTCAAAAAAACCTGTTATCAAGAATGCTCTGAACTTGCTTTTATTTTATGACGGAACGTCGTAGCTTAGTACGTATGTTGAAACCTTGAATTACTGCGTGCTATCAACAGCCTCAACTGTCAAAGATTTTGTTTACATCTTCGAGGTATTTGCAATAAAATAAATGTTTTATTTCATTACTTGTGTTTTATTACCAATTTTGTAGAAAATCGTAATTAAATGTATATAAAAAGTTAGGTTATGTTTATATAATTAACTTTGCAAAATTTGCATTTGACATAAGCCTACTTGATAACGGTTTTTATTGAACGCACTTTATATAATACGTTGATATTTGGATGAGATATTTGAGGTTAAAGTATCATTAAATTAATATTTAAAAAAATCAAGGCGGCATTGCGGTTTTGTTTCTTTTTTGTGTTCTCTTTAGAAGATAATTTTTGTGTTTAAGTTTTTCTGTACCGCTTAAAATAAAACCTTTAGAGATAGGGTGCAACATATATACATAAAAAAACTACATACTGTGATCAACAATAATTGAAGATATTTCCAAAATATAAATATTTCCTTCCGCAACTCCGTACGGACAGTAAAAAATGTGTACAACCCCTATTGATCACAGCCTATAATTTCTGAAGTAAGTATGAATTAATACATGAACATTGTTTTTATAAAATGAAAGTAAAATCAACAATATATTAGTTACCAAACTAATTGCGAAAGCCCCGACAGGTGGTGATTCTTAGATGTGTACATAACCTCAAAATTTTGTTCTCACCGCTGGGAACTTTGAGTTTAAAATTTTAGGCGGATGCTTTCAGGGGAAATTTTGATTATTCAAGAACTTATAATAAGTAATTTTACCTAGAATGTGGTGATAGTATTCCAGAGCTACTTCGACGCTAACCTACAATACACTTTTTAAATATGCTCTGATAGGTGGCGCTAAAAAGTGCGATTTACATAGAGGAAATAACCATAATTCGACGGAATGACAATTGCGTTTGGCCTTCAAATATAAGGTGCTCTAGATATGTAACGTCTTAATTAATTAATTATTTCACATTTACAAATCATATTGAAACGGCCCGTATGCATAAAACTGAAACTAAAATTAAATTTTATCGACGATGTTTGGTTACGAAATGATATACCGGGTGATTCAGTTTGGTATTCGCATCCCTGTAACGTTTTCATTACTATTTAAAAAAATGACATTGGTATAAATAATTATACTTGTCAATAGTCTATTTGACAACATGAAACAATATGTAGCACTTCTGCTTTAAGCGGAAGTGGTTTTAAGTTAAAAAAATTAAGGACGCCTGTATATTTTTGTAATTTTGGATTGTACAGGTAATTCTGGATCGAAATGATATAAAATATTCCATAGGGTGATCGAAATTCGAGGACCAGCATGGGGATCTCGTTTATTATAAGAGATAGAGAATTGGTTAAATGAAGGCGGAGTTGTCAAATTTTATGCTGATTAATAATCTGCTAAGGAATTTGAAATATTTCTAACGGCTTCTTCGCGATCGCGACTTTCGAAAATCGAATATAACTTCTTTATTGATGACATTTTTCAAAATTTGTCAAAACATTCCTAAATCACCTTTTACCTTGAATTTCAATCACTCTCTACATCATTTCAATCTAGAATTACCTCTATAATCCAGAACTGCAAAAATATACAGGTTTCCTATTTAAATTTTTTAACTTAAAATTACTTCCGTTCAAATTTGTTGTCAATAAACTTTTGGTTTACAGCAAATGTCATTTTCCTACAAATAAAAATAAAAAATTACAGGGGTGCGAATATTAAACTGACTCACCCGGTATAGCGGGGCGTAAAAAAAGATCACTTAATTAGATTCCTTTTCCAAAATAGTTTGCTGCCAAACAAAATTAATATAAATAGATTGTACGTTAATCTACGTCAATGTTTTTGAACAAAGGTGATGTTTTTTTGTTTTTCGAACTGTTTAGCAATTAAAAATGACGTAAGAGGGAAATATTCCTTTGCATTGTTAATTAAATATTAATATTAACGTCCACGAAATTCGTGAAATCTTGAAGAACAAGAGTTCGGGCACGAAGGCACGACTCTCACACACTAAAAGGAAAGAAGAAAAGCAAATGGACACAAAACATACATGCAACATATAGGTTATGCAATGTTGTTTCACCCTTTTATCGGCCATTTTGCAATTAACAGCGGTCGCGAATTGTTTGAGAGCTTTCAAATTTGACAAGCTTATTCTAAACGAAGAAATTAAAAGAGCAATTACAGGAAACTGTTTTTTTTTTTTTTTCGTTTAATACAAACACTAGATCAGAATCGAGCGCAACTGATCTGATGATAATACAAGAGTTGTTTTGTATTTGCAAAATCTGACCATTCCAATTAATATTTGGATTGTTGCTCGTGGAACAATGGGTCGTTCAAACAATCGATGTTGTTTTCATTAGACCATAAACTGTGCCGTAGTTGAAACGTTAAATTCTTTACTCTTTTGTTAACGGCGAGTTCTTTAATTTTCGGAATTCAGTCAGAATTTAATTTAGAGACTTTTTTTTTTCCTTCAAATTATTTATTGCGTTAGAACTAAAAACGAAGCGGTTTTACCACCCATATTGATAGCGCGTGTAGAAAGAGCAAGGGAGTAACCGGTTCTATCTTCAGGGTGAACAAAGCATTCACTCTTATCGTTTTCTTCAGTGTACCCAATGGCTATATTTTCAGACAATTCCTTATAGAGATGATCATTTTAAATATAATGTTCTTTATGCTTGGAGTAAAATTTTATATACGTTTTGAAGGTGTAGTATAATACTGTTCTTGTACTTGAATGAGTTTTGTGTACATTTGTAAGTTTAAAAATAATTTTTTGTTACAAATATTTACGTAGTGCAATCTGTAATGGTGAAGAGTAGTTCCATGTATTTTTAACGACGGTAACGAAAATAACGCGCAGGTTGTACGGGTACCTGTACGACCGACAATGCTTCTTTTTTTTTTGAAATCTCTCGAATTTATTGTAATTAAAACCATTATATTAACGCTATTATTTTTATGATACGTTAAGAACAGATTACTTTTTATAATGTTTGCGTGATGACTAACAGGCACGTGTTCCAATTTGGCTACCACCCATTGACATCTCTGTTATTGTAAGATATATTAGTTTCTGCAAATTGCTACAGATTTAAGTTTTTCCAAAGAAACGTATTTAATAATTCATACTCTCGTTGATTAAGCGAAGGCAACTTCTGCGAAGCTTAAATATAAAATAGTGATATCTGATCCCCAACGCTCTCAGTTAGTTGTTTATCTAAATATATCTAGAGCGTTTATGAATGAATAAGTTTGATTGACTAATTAATCGACGATTTCTTTTTCAAGCGAGCAGGCACGCCGCTGCCCGTTGTGCAGATTGTGCAACAAAAGGGCGCCTAATCAAAGGGGCGCCAAATTGTCTGTTATTATTTAAATTGATATAACTAGAAATGAATGGGCATAAAACGTAGCAAAAATAATTATTCAAAAACTTTATTTCAAGCAGAATAAATTTTTATCAAAGTGCTATAGATAAATCGGTACATACAGGATGACTGACAATTATTTCGCCAAAAAGGAAGTCACGAAGAGAGTATGGCAAAAATATTTTAAAAAGACTATATACTATGTCCGATAAAAAAAAATCTGGGACATGTAATATGTTTTTTTCTAAATACGACGAATTAAGTTGCCTTTTTTTACGTTACCATAAAAAACTGCATTTAAACTTATTAAATAATTCAAAATTGCATGGGTGGACTTGTCCCAGATTTTTTGGGGAGGTGTAGTACTCTAGTTTTTGAAAAATAATTAATCCAAAATTATACTTAAAACGACGATATATCCCTGGTTAAAAAACTACAGCAAATAAATACGTGCAATCGTAAAACTGTTTGACGTTAATTTGATCTTTAAACAGAATTGATGTGACCAGTTGAAATTTCCAAAATATTTACGAAATTATTGACAATTGCATGCGACTCACCTGAAGTAAATTATTCCGTATGAATTGCATAAAGTGAGGATTACAATACTTGCTTTGTTAGGTAAAGAAATAAAGCACTACAACATGAAAATAATTCAAATCTCCGTGTTAATAATAAATTATATTGAAAATACTCTGCACACACTGGCGTAACATACTGTTTTATATTAATTGTAAGCTATCCCAAAGATTTTTTAAGCCTTCATTCTCTTATGCATTTTTTTTCGCAACAATTGTCAGTCACCCTGTATGTATACTATGTTGATTCGATTTTTAGACAGGAAAATAGTATGTACAATTAAATGTGGCTCTCCTATACATTTTGTGTAAAAGGTAAAGAAGTAATTTTAAAAGGGCGCCAAAATATGCTTTGCACAAGGGCGGTGGGTACGCCAGCGACGCCCATTATACAATAAATAAATATGTCCTTGCGCGAAATTTAAAAGTGAAGTTCATTGACCGTTTCTGTACTTTAACTAAACGATTGGTTTTTATCTGGCGCGGTGATTTTTCGCTCGGAACAAAAAAAGAATCGCTTCCATTCATTTTCGGCCACGTTAATCATCGTATAGGAATTCCGCTAAATGATTTTATGAGAAAAAGTGTGCTGAAGTACGAATGTCATCTTTATTTGCTTTACTAAAATATTTCAATAACAGAGGTGGAAAATCAAAAATCCTAAAGAGGGATCGGTCATTTCCACCGCGGTTTCTTTTTAATTATGTGTAACACAATGAACTGTCTTTCGTGATAACTCTTGTACATTCACATCGTGAGAAACGGTTCTCATTTACCAGGTGAATGAAAACTAACACTCGGCAAGTGTGTTTGTGTATATGCAGACGGTGCAAAGAGATATCTGTTGCTTACGTTCACATGAATTATCAACAAAAAAAATTGATAAGGCTCGTCTCGTTTACTACACTAGTACCATTGCAGGCAGGCAGCTCCAGACAATGTAACATTAATTTAATCGGGCGAAATTATAAAAATATCAATTGTACGCGTTGCCATTCTAAATATAGACGTTATTAAACTGTGAATTAAATTCCTTCGCGATTTTACTAAGGCTACGAGTGCGAAGTCTTCGCCACTAACAAATTTACTTCTTAATCATTTTCATTATGAAATCGTACATTTAAGATTGAAATTAATAAATAAATCACACTGAAAGATTTTGATGTACAAGTTCAAAAATCAAATTATGTTTGGTGGAGGCGCTGAGAAATTTTGACTTCATACAAGTGTCCTCGTCTGTCCTTCAAAGGCCGTTAAACAGAGTATCAGGTAGCATTATTACACGTTATATCCTATGAGTCAACACGACTGTTTGGTTTTCTCACGTGTTTGCAATAACAGTATTTAAGATTGAAGGTGGAATTGCCAGATGCTTCATTGATTTCTGAGAAAGTAGCAAACCTGAAACATACTCGCGAAGTCTTGTTCGTAGTACAATGTAATTCAACATTATTCGTAAAAAAAAATTGAGCCAACGCGAATTTTGGTTTTGAATTAGTAGATCACGTTGATAAATAAATTTCTAACGAGGTCATCTGTTTTGTAAGGTTTTAAAAGGTCATGTTTAGTCTGTAGAATATTGTTGTTAATGTTTAGCTTAATTAAAACTAATTACATAGTCAAGTATTCGATTGCAAAATTTATTTTGGAATTTAGTTCACCTTTGCCTCGTCCTCAGTTTTGATTTCGTTGCAAAATAAATTCACTTTGGCAGGTTTATACGAGTGTTCGTTATTAAGAGATCCGGACGCTCTTTAATTAAACGTGAAAAGAGACGTCGTTATTTCTTTTTATTGCTGCATTTTGATTGTGTTACTTGTTTACCTTGCAAGAACGCGTTTTGGGTTTCCTCGAATTTTTATTTAAATATCACGGATTTAGTTTCAATAATTTTAAAGTCTCTCATAGCCACAACATTTGAGAATAAAATTCATTATACAATATTCTCTAATTTTCAGGGACTAAAAGTAGCAGTCCGCTGATGAATGGTTAACTAAAGACTAGACCTCAACGAGATCTACTATTTTAATTAATCGAATCTGTTTGTTAACTAACAGTGTTTATAATCAACATGAAATATATAATTAAAGTTTTCAATTTGATGTGATTTTTTTCGCATTTTGACCGAACGAAATAAATCCCAAAATTATTTACGTAATCAAAGAGCAGAAGCTATTATTACAATACGATTTTGTACACATCACTACCGAATTCAAATAAACTGAGATAAATCGAAGCGTTTGGTTGTGTAAAACTGATTATTACGACCGGTTTCATCACGAAAACCTGGCATTAGCAAGCGATAATATGATAAGGAAACATGTACATGTTTTGCGATAAAACTCGACTTTTAAAAAAAGTTATGATTTTTAAAAGAATTCTTTTCGAAACTGAAACCTTAATATCCTCAACACCGTGTATTGATTGAATGATTACTTATTATTGTGAAAATTTCATTAAAGAAACGAATCAATAAAAATGTAGCTTGAAACTCTAAAATTTAATTTAAATACAATATAATACAAGTAAATTAAATTAAATACAAAATATGATCGAGATCTAGTAGGCCGTGAAATTGATTTTGCAAGAAATTATGTTGGTAACGCCATTAGAGATGACTTTTTGATCGACCTGACATTTTGAGGTTAGAGTAAATTGGCCACTATGATAAATAATTGGCCCTAATTAGAAACTATTTTTTTAAATAACGTCATTAATTTTTTTTAATACAGGTCTTTGTCATGGGTAGATACAAATGTTCATAAATCAAGAAACCATCACTTATGTTGGTATCAAACGTACGTCCCCTGTAAATCATCAAAATACTAAGTTGGCAAGACATTTGAAGTTTCATGTCAATCAATTTTATTTCCCTATTATATTATTTATATTAATTTTAAGATGCCTCGAAAATAGAAAAAGAACCACTCATCGTAATTATTAAAAATTCAGAACACAAAACCTTGTCGTTTATTTCACATTCACACATGCCAACTAAATTCAAAAGAAACCTCAATTTATTAAAATTGCAGATTTTTTTAGAGAAAATTTGTGACGCCATCTACTGGACGAAAATGTAGCTATATAATTGACGTAAAACACTACACGAAATTAAAAATCATAATTATTAAAAACAGAAGTCCTTGTCATTTATTTCACATTCACACACGTCATTTTTTATTGCGGCAACTAAATTTAAAAGAAATTTTATTTTACAATTTCAATTTATTAAAATTGCAGGTTTTTTTGAAGAAAATTTATGACGCCATCTACTGGACGAAAATGCAGCTACATAATTGCCGTAAAACACTACACGAAATTAAAAATCATCATAATTATTAAAAATTCAGAAGTCCTTGTCGTTTATTTCACATTCACACACACGTCATTTTTGTTATGGCAACTAAATTAACAAAAAAATATTTGACAACTTTACATATTTTTTTGGAAAAAATTTATGGCGCCATCTACCGGACGAAAGTATAGCTACATAATTGCCGCAAAAGACAGTACGAAATTAAAAACCTAATCTCAATTATTAAAAATTCGGAACTCCTAACCCTGTCATTTATTTCACATTCAGACATGTCATTTTTGTTTCCAAATTTCTAACTAGGACGCTGTTGCCAGCTGTATTTTTTCACAAGGCAACACTGGCTGTGATCTTTTAATTTATGTACAGTTGATATAAATACTGAAAAATTTAAATCACGCCATCCTGCGATCACTTGTTGACCTAAAATTGCAACAAAACTTCTAATATAAATACTATTTAAATAATTGTAAATTTCCCATTGGATGTATTGTGTTTCATAAAGAAAGTTTCACCCATTTTTGTGAGAACCTGAGTTCTTAAGAGAACTGCAGTTTGTTATTGCAAGAAAAAATTACTGAAACTATCAAAGGTGACATAATAAAGCGACAAAATGTACTGCCAACATAAACTTTTTAAAAGTAAGTTTTATGGCCTATGTGTGTAAAATAAAAAAAAAAGGAGAGTGAATGAATAACGTGGAAGTTGATACTGCCACACCCTCGTCGTAGTTAATACAAAAAAAAAGGTAACTCAAGTTTAACTGTCGAAGATATTCCCATAAAAATCTATTTAATCCTGTTAGTAAAATTTTTTATGTCTGCAACATTCGGTAGATTTCGTTACAGATTATTAAGCGCCGATAATATTTTAAGTCCCCGCGCCCGCGTCGTTCCGTTTAGCTTTAGTTTATAATTAACTTTTTTGATTTGTGTTTAAAAAGAAATAATCATTTATGAGATGACAAGATACGTTGATGGAGACTTCGTTCGGGCACCGTCCAATCTCCGCCCGTAGCGCTGTAGTCAACGTTTGATTTCTCCCACTTGTTTTGCAATTGCCCTTGCTGTTTAGCCAAGGCGCATGTTTTATCTCCGGCCAAGTAAAAAACGCGGATAGTTTGTTTTGGAAACGTAGGGGTCCGACACCTTCAAGATTCACCTACGACGATAAATGTAAAATTAAATATTAAAACTACATGTAGAGAATGTCCATGATCTGAGTTAACCGTTATCTTTATCTATCTAAGAATATAAAGTCATTTTATTTATAAACATTAATTAGTTACGAGAATAAATTTAAATAATAGTTAAAAAAATCAACTTAACTTCCTGTTTGCTTCATGTGTCCTCGTAAGAGGGCACTTGTTTTTACCGCTTAAATTTAAAATTATATATTGTTTTTTATTCTTTAAATTCATATTCATATTAATTTATAATAAATTACCAATCAATAATCCATGAATATAAACATGTCTTGATTTATTCAAGGTGTTTATTATTGAAAAATTAATGAGTGGTAGGTAACTGTAATAATACAGTTATCTACCACTCTCATTAAATCATTTTTTAAAGATAGTTTCTGTGCACGTGTTTTGATTTTCAAGGATCGATAGTAATTAATTCACGTTCTAAACAACATAGTTCGAAACAAACACAAAAAAAACGTTTGCAAAATATCTACACTGCGATCTACATTAATTGAAGGTCTGCATATTTTCGAAATTGTTGCATTTTGTTTCCTCGATGAAAATGTCTTCATACATTAGTCAAAATTGGATTCAATCTGGAAGAGGTTAGTATGATGATCTCAAAAATTTCCTTTTCTACTAATTATTTACATTTTTCATTTGTTTTATTTTCTATTTTAAAATTTTTAAGAAAGCAAACAAACAAGTGAAAAACTAGGAAAAAATTGAATTGAAAACAAAAATCCAATGAATGACCAAAAGAGAAATGAAAAACAAAAAATTGGCGACATTGGCTATAAGAAATCTGGCAGCCCTGTGGTAATTTAAGTACTAGATGGCGCTGAATTAACCAAATTTATGAAAGTGAATATAAAGTCCAATGGCTAACAAGTTTCTCATTGAAACGGTTGAAGATTTAAAGAACCAAAAACGGAACTAATAAAAATACTCAATTTTGTATACAAAATTATAATTACTAATTTTTAACTGTAATTTGCATCCTAATTTCTGTATTTTATTTTGGCCAGGAAGCTTCCTGTACGCTGCTTGAGAATGTCTGTGTAAAACGAAACCGGTCGTAGTATTTTAATTTATTATAGTCCGACACGGCCTTTTTTTTCAAAAATGTTCGCAAAAGCTGATCAAAATGTTTTTTTTTAATTTTAAAAAACATGGCAAAGCACAATTTTTGTGATCTTTAGCCATTTTGTACACACACAAATTTGCCTGTTGTAACAGAAATAACGTAAACACAAGACTTCTTGAAACAGATGAGTGAGATAGAAAATAAGTTAAAAATCGTGAGTGAGAAAGATGCGATTACACGTCCAAGGTAAAGTTTCCGAACGCACCCCGACAGTTGCCAAATTTTAGAATTTACTTGTCATTTGGAACAGTAGATGGCGCTCTTAATAACCAGAGTTGGTGTAAATTTAATTGAAAGTTGAAACAAAGTTACAAGGAATTGGGAAAATTAAGTGTAAAAAGGATTTTCTAGATTAAATTTCCTTTGGACGTAATTTTTATTCGACGTGACATGGTAGATTTCTAACCTTAAAATGAATGTTTATTTGAAAGTGTTTCAATTATATATTACGTTTTTCTTGTTTTTTATACAACAATTTAATTCATTTTACATCCAAATAGATATTAGATTGTGTAAAAATAATTAATTATAACCTGAAAATAAAGAAACAGACGAATTTTTGCAGTTTTGTAAAAGCATTTCAGATTTCAATAAGTACATGGCAACTGATAGTATTGGCAACACTATTATGTAGTTAAGAAACTGTGAATATAAATTAAATAATTTTTTTCTTTAATTTCAGTCACATAACACGTACAACAACATGGGAAGATCCTCGTAAAACATTAGCAGCGCAAGCAGCGGTCCAACAACATCAAAGTGCCGAGCAATTATTAACTTCACACCAAGTAACACCGACACAAACACAATCTACAACAACATGTACGGGTAAGTATTTGAGCGGATGTGTTTTGAAATGTGTTGGTAAGAAATGACTGGTCAGTGGTTTAAAAAACAAGTTACATTTTCAGGTGTAAAAGGAAGTACAGACGTAGATTTAGGGCCTTTGCCTGAAGGATGGGAACAAGCACAGACTGCGGAAGGAGAAATTTATTTCATTAACCACCAAACGCGTACTACATCGTGGTTTGATCCCCGAATACGTACGTACTACATGTGATTGTTACATACAGCTGTCCGTTGAATAACTTCGTTATTATTAACCCTCGGATGCATGCCCCCCTTTTTTATTTTATTTTTTTTTATTAATCCGGACAGTGTAAACACAAAGAGTCCTTAATTGTTTAGTTGTTTAAAAACCCATTTAAAGTTCTAAACAATTATTATGTGCCTGTCTTTTGTGTTTTACTTTGCCAATTAAATTTGAATAAGGATAAGATAAGGCTGTGTATGTTTCTCAGTATCATCATTGTATTACCTGTTTAAATATAATCTTTGTACTTGTTTTGTTTAAATTAAAAATACTGGAAGAGAGAGAAATTTAATTTATCACTGATGCATCCGAGGGTGAAGGGAGGTACATTTACTGGTTTTATTATTAAAGTCTTTAAAGCAAAACTTTGATAATATCTAACGTGAATGTATCTTTCATAATAACGAAGTTATAATTTATCTGAAGGACCTGCACAATTATTTAGTCTTCCAAATATTGACCCACACTAACAAATATAGTTATTTGCTAGTACAGTGACCTTCAAAGCTCACAAATATAGACGAGGCTATAATTTTCTATTTATTAAAACTATGTGCTGTCTTAGAGACAAACAGCACAGATTAATGTAGCATCTTAATCTGTCTGTGGTCTGCACATAAATAACATTTGAACAGTATAGGAAAAACAAAACATATTTGTTCTTTTTACAAAAATCAAGTCAGTCATGTCTGTGCTGCCAGATTTTAATATGCTGCAATTATTAAACAGTCACACATTTATTTCCCAAAAAAATTACACAAATAATAAACATTAATTACTAAAGAAGGCCTAAATTAATCTGTTTCTTTGATGCATCTTTCAAAATTGAATCTAAATTTTATATTCTCTCCAGTATTAATCTCAAATTAATTAAAATTACCTTTTTTTTTAGTTCAGAATGTTGACAGGTATTGGGGGGCAATTCCTCATTATACAGGCTTACAACTAATTACCACCAGGGTTACAACTAATAACCACCATGGGGATCTTATAAACTATAAGAGATACAAATACAGTTAACTTACAAGAAAGTTGCACTGACAATTTTAGTTCTTAATATTTGCAAGCATCCGCCTACTAGATTAAAATTGTTCTGAAAATATTTCTTAGTAATGTAATATTTTGTTTTAAAACAAAAGTATAAGTGTACCGTATTCAGATTATATTTTTGTGTCACATGGTATGAATATCTAAGAAAAAATATAGTTGACAGTCTATATGCGAAACCGTAAATCCTAACCTATTTCTTCTGACTGTATTAGATTGTTGTTTTGTGATTGATTGAAAATCTTGTTTAAGACATTTCAGAATTGAATAAAGATAGAAGAGATTTCTTTGCAAAATAGCGCAACTTTCTTTTAAGGTAACCGTCTTTGGATCTCTTATAGTTTACGAGATCCCCAAGGTGAGCCCTTAATTAGTTGTAATCCTGTATATAAAAAAGTTCATATATAATAGGGTCCTACATTCGATTGACATTTAACTTCAACTTCAGAATTTACATGTCATTTTGAATACTAGATGGCGCTAAATTTTGATGACCACAGAGTATTCTTTTTTTTTCTAGTTTTTTAAACTTTGTTTCAGAATCACAAAGATCCTTGTCCATATTCTCACCTCGTGCTTAATTTAATAATGCCGTTTTTAAATATCTAAACACGACTTTTAATAATAGCTTATAACCGTGACTTTGACGTTAAATATAACTACCCATAATTACGATTCATTTTATATTTTTGAAATGCTCTTTGAAAGTTATGTTAAGTGTATTTTTTGCTTTTGTTAAACATTATTAAAAGTTGCGCTTAAAAATTTAGTTAATGTCGATTTGTAAATCTAAAAATCTAAATTTACGTCAAAGACTAATGTCAAAGTAGGTCAGTCACAGGGTTGCCAAATTTCTTAAAGACAATGTCGCAGACTTGTTCACAACTTTGCGAGATGAAATATATAATATGGACATTTTTTCCAAATTAATTCGTCGTGAAAATGACTTATTGAAAATTTAAAACCGCTGCTTTATATTAATGCTTTAATACCGAGTGATTTTAAAAATTTTTATCAACTCTTACCATGAAATCTAGACGGTATGTCGTAGCTTATCTGAAAAATCGTGCTGTTACAGTAAAGCTAAGACATGCCGTCCAAATTGCATGGCAAGAGTTGATAAAAAAAATGTAAAAAAATCACTCGGTACATTTGGAAGGTAAGAATGAAACGAGACGAGAGTTTTTGATCATTAATAATGAGTATAAAAAAGAAAAGAAAAACAAAAAACAATTGAAAACGAAACAAAGAGGAAGCAAATAAAAAATGAGAAAGGACACAAGTGACTCAATTTTAACACACTGATGTATGTCATTGTTTTTTATTAAAAATATTATTATTATTATAAGAAGAAAATTAGAATGAAAACAAAAATCAAGTGAAAGGCAAAAAAATAAAGAAAATTAACAGGGTTGCCAGATTTAACGATTTATCGCCGTTTGGGCGATTTTTCTTAAAAACTCGATTTCGTGGCGTCCGACATGGTTTTCCCAAGACAAGTTAAATGTCAATCAAATCTAGGGACCCTATTGTATAGTAGGGGATGAAAATAACAAAATAAATTCTAAAATGTTCATTTTATATTTTCCAACGGATGGCGTTTCAATCTTGTGGTTAGCTCTGCAATAAATAAAGTTTCAATTTATGTACAAGGTGGCAACTCATTTGAACATAAATAAATAGTAAGTTTGTGTAACGATGCAATTTAAAGTGCAGCACAACACAGTCAGTATTATAGCAGTGTTGCCAGAAAAAAAAATCACTTTTCACATAATAGTAATAGAAATCACCATCACAATCATGGTTGTAGTATCCTATTATACACTTATAAATAGAGTATCACACAAATGTTTTATTTTTAAACTTCTACTAACCAAATTTACGTGTCATTTTGAGCTGTAGATGGCGCTAAAAAGTAAAATTACAAGTGTAAATGAAAAATTTCGTTGGTTTGTAGATGAAAAAAGCAAACTAATTTTGATATCCCTTGTTTTAGCCACACATGTACAACAGAGGACAGCAGTATTGGGAAATCAGTGGCACACAAGTCAGTTATCTCCGCAGTCATCACCGGCAAAACAACAGCAGCTTCGCCTTCAGTTGTTGCAGTTGGAGAGGGAGCGCCTGAAACAGCGACAGCAGGAAATTAGACGACAACAAGAGCTCATGATGAGAGGAAGCAGCACAGAACTACCGATGGATCCATTTTTGTCCGGACTGACGGATCACTCACGCCAGGAATCAGCGGATAGTGGACTTGGTATGTACTATTTTGACACACAGCAACAGCAGTAGATCACATGTAAGAACATTATTTGTGTTATAGTAATGCAATAACATAAGGGATTGTATTTTAGGTATGGGTCCAACGTTGTCGATGCCGCATACCCCCGAAGATTTTCTAGAAAATATAGATGATAACATGGAAGTCGGAAGTGAAAGTCACACCATGGATACGCCCGATATCTCATCGCTAAGTGACAACATTGACTCTACTGATGACTTAGTACCTTCCCTTCATCTCGGCGAAGAGTTCCCAAACATAGAAGACGTTCAATCTCTCATCAGGCCTGAAAACGTGCTCATTTGGTTGTAATTTTAACAAAAAAAAAGTGCCTGATACTGCTCATTTTTTTACATTTTAAGAGCTTCAGCCTTAGTAAATCTAATGTACTACACGAAAATAAATTCTAAACACTCCAAGTAATTCTAAATTAATTGAAGCAATTATATAAAGTGTCTTAATTAATTAATTCAATCATTCGTTATTATTTATTTTAGTGTAGTACGTTCGTTTGTAATTGAGATTATCAGAGAAATGTTTACACTACTGTAAGCTGTACGTACAACATTGAGTTTTTTGCAATATTTCACGAACATACGCTTTAAAAAAACGGCAATAATATATAAATAAATAAGTTGAAAAATTGTTGAATAGTAAAATTCTATATATCTCTCTCAGCAATCATGGGAACTTGAGTACTGTTGGGTATGTTTTTTCATACATATTTTATAGTTTGTAATGTCTTTGTAAGTTAGTTGTTGTAGTTTATTAATTCATAAATGTAACAGAATGTTAATTTCCTTACTTTCTTTTTTTTAAATCATACGTATTGTTTTGAAATTTCGAAAAAATTAATTTATTCGTCGTGTTCTATCTACAATTAACATTCGCTGATGTCTTATTCTTATGTCCAACCCAAAACTGAGGGGGTTGTTCTTCGATACGACTTGGAAAACATTGGTCTTGGAATGGTAATTGTATGCAGAATACTTTGTATCGTAATGGACCTTTTAAAATCAAAATTTAGTGAAAAATAAGCTTTACACTGTGATTTTCATGTTTGTAATGAATTTTGAAAAAGTTTAATTTTTCTGTTAAATATTGAATTTTTATTATATATTGGAGTATTATATGTATATTGCGGGTGTATACTCTCTACGTATATACCTTTGTATGCAGTTATTTAGTTTGTATTTGTTTCACACCCTACTCCCTCTGACGGAGCAGCCGTGTTGTGACATTAGTATCACGTAATAGAAAACCATAGTTTAAAGTATTGAACAGTACTTTGTTATTAAAACGTTTACACACGTTAACACTGTCCTTGTGCTCATACTAAACAAATCCATCCATTTTTGGTGCCTTTATTTGTAAATATTTGACAATCTTTTTGTAATCTTAGATATAATTCTAATTATATACACTACTATTTTACACTAACATAGCAGTGCCTTTCACTTAAATTTACTCTAGTATAGAATAAGTGTTTGATAGAATCAAATTAATTAAATAATAATAATAATAGTATATATTTCTACATTTTTTATATGCACTTTGGAAATTTGTATTAACACCTTTTCTCGTATACAGGTGTATTTATCGTGTTCTTTTTTTTTTTAATCATTTATTTTTATTTTGATGAATGTAGTCAGTGAAAAAAGGTGTTGGTAAATATTTTATTAAAATATTATACTTCACATTGTCTTAATATATATTTGATTTACGGAATGCATTCAACGCCTTTTCGGTGAATACATTTCGCATACGTTTATATATATACATATATATATTAACACAATTAAGGTGTATTTGTAATTAACGAAAGTAAACTTCATGTATATTTTTAATAAATAATTAACATTTTTTAGGAATCGCTGTTTAAACGCGATCTGAGATTGAAGTGACCTAATTGTTTTCTCGTGAAATTACTGTATGTATTAGCCGTTTATTGTAAATATAATCGGAAAAATTTTCTCAAATTGTTATTCATTTTTTTCTTAAACACCATTGCACTGATTATTTACTCAGTAGCAAGGCGTCTAAAACGTCAGTGTCAAATTTAACCGCCATTTTGTTTAATACCTACTCAGTAGCATTCCTTTCGCAAACTAAAACAGTGCACTAAGTTCTTGTTCCATGCACTGATGTAGGTGGCCGTGCACTAAAACAGTTCCTCTCACCTCTCATGCCCCATCCTATGAGGTGGTGCTTGACGCCTTGTAGATGTGATTTGAACTTTGTGTTCCTTTCCGAACAGTTCTGAACACCACAGAACAGTTCAAGTGTCCAAGCACATGGAAGGAATGCTACAATTTGCAAATACTGTCCTCGTATACGTGTAGGTATCAAACAGTATGGCGGCCGAATTTGAACGTCGCTACGGGGTGATTCTTATACACTGTGACTTAACTACCTCGTATATACAGGGCGATTTTTGTATAGGACGACAAAGAAAAAGCGTTGAAAGAAATAATCAAATCGACGATATATCCCTGGTTAAGGAAGACCAGACGAAATGAATAGTCATAAGTGTTTATAGTTTTGTGAGTGCAAATCCGTTTTGTTGTAAATATAATCGGAAAAATGTTCTAAAATTGTAATTAATTTGTTTTTTACCATTACGCTGCTTATTTACTTGTGATAACTTATCATCCAGTAACGACTCCCAAACGTCAACATCAATTCAACCGCCATTTTGTTTGATATCTACTCATTTACAAATACCAACCTTGCGTAGTCGTAGGTACCAAACTGTATGGCGGTCGGTCGAATTTGTTACTGACGTTTGAGCGGCATTATTCGATGACTGGTGACTTAACTGCCTCGGTATATACAGAGTGATTTTTGTATTGGATGACAAAGAAAAAATGTCGAACGAAATAATTAATCAAAACGACGATGCATCCCTGGTTAAGGAAGAGCAGCAGATGAACGAAATAAATATAGTTTTATGATTGCAAATCTGGTTTGTTGTAAATATAATCGGAAAATGTTCTAAAATTGTTATTCACTTTTTTTTTACCATTACACTGCTTATTTACTTGTGATAACTTAACCACAGTATAAGAATCACCCAGTAGCGACACCCAAACGTCAATGACAATTCGACCGCCATTTTGTTTGATACCTACTCATTTGAAAATGCCAATGATTTAGTATAATTAGGTACGCCATACTGTAGCAATTGTTAAACCCAAGATAACCTCTAAGATACCTACTTATTTGTAAATACCATCCTTGCGAACGTGTAGGTATCAAACAAAATGGCGGTCGAATTGCACAGACATTTGAGCGTCGCTAGCGAATGAGTCTTACGTGACTTAACTACCTCGTATATATAGGGTGATTCTTGTATAGGACAAAGAAAGTGTTGAAATAAATAATCAAAACGACGATACATCCCTGGCTAAGGAAGAGCAGCGGATAAACGAAATAAAAACAGTGTTTTATAGTTTTGTGAATGCAAATCACCCTGTATACCAGAAAATAAGTCCAGTACATATAATAAAAGGTGTTCTTACAGCTTTTTTTTTTTGGTTTATCTTAAAGGACGACTGAAAAAACTATAAATTAATAACAAAACAAGATTTTCGTTTGCTTTAAACAATGCACATTGTACAACAATCTTTGAATATCATCAATCAGTGTCTGTATTTAAAAAAAGTGTACTGCTGTAGATAAATTCATCTACCACATGTAACTGAAAGAAAACCTGTGTTATTATAATCGACAACGAAATAGTCAGAAATTGGTTAATTCACAGGTTTTTATTTGGACCTTTGAAAAATAGTGATTACACTTGTCACTTAAATATCTAACTAACTAACCTATTAAAGGCACAGCAAGCGTACTTAATCGTACTTGGTTACATAGGTGTAGTAATTATGAGTTAAAAATGATCACTGTACAAAAAAAAATTACTTAATCTTACGAATATGGTATAAATTAATCGTAGTAAATTATAAATAAAATAAAGTTTTTTTTTATATATGTATCCTTCGTTCTATAAACTTTTTGCATCTCTCTTTTTTTTGTGTTATAAATGCACATAATAATTCTCTTCAAGTTTAAGTGCAGGAAAGTATGGCATCGTTCAAAAGAAAATTTTAATAGAGGTTTTCACACACAAACAAGTAAATTAAGTTACATGATTTATTATATTTAGGCTGTTACTATAAAGAAATGAGGCAATGCAAAAATACACATGTAAGTCATTTAAAAAGTAAGTTACACAATACTTGATAAATTTTTGTCCAATTATTGCTACGTGTATACTATAAAAATATGGATATTTACATTTGTTGATTGATTGTGAATGTGCATTAAAAAGAATGTTTCAAAATCAAATTAAAAACATTGAATTCGAGAGGGTGATATGTTCTGTTAAAAAAAAATAGTTATATTACAATATCAAAGTATCTATATCACAATGTTGTAAGGCTATCGTGATAAACAAAGTAATTCGAGTTAACCCAAAGAAAAATATGATGACAGTGACATGCACGAACTTGACACTTTACACTCTAATGAAAGTTAAAATCTAATTGTCACTACATTACTAATTCCTAATAAGAAAGGGGGAAGGGGAATTATTGATTTAGTTCTATCACAAAAAATGCAATTAGAGTGTAACAACCTAATTTACATAAAGTTCCTAACCATCTGTAATCTTGAATATTGTTTAAAAAATTAGGCAAATTATTATATGCATTTATAAAAGCAATTTTAATTATAAAGAATACCCATTAAGTACAGTTAGGAACACATTATTTCTCCCTGATATTAAAAATGTTCGAATCGAATTGAAGTTAATCCAACATGATGAATACTGTTTGAAAGTAAATGGGAGATGTGATTACTAATCTATTTTCATCGTTTATACTTCTAAACTAACTAACTATATAATGAACAAAACGAAAAGTTTTTGAGCACCATGAAGGATTCAAAACTAATGAATAGTCTATAAAATATATGACAGGATTAAAAATTCTGTTGTCGTTTACGTTTAGTGTCCATGGCATCTAAGATTGGCTGTCTTTTAGTTTGATATCTTCTACGCAGTTCGTCTATTTCTCTCTCCATTTCAGCATCCAAAGTGGCCATCCTTTGCTGTAGTTCCTCATAGCTTAAAAATTTCAACTAAAACAAAAAAAAAGCATATATAAACTGGAAGGAGCAGCGAAACAAAAAACGACTTACAAATTCGAAATCGACATCTGAAAATGGCCTTTGAAAATTAGGCTTGTTTTCCTGATGCTGCTGCTGCAGCGCTTGAGGTGCTTGCACTTGATTCAATTGTAAATGAAAGTGACTTTGAAAACGTTGCTGTTCATCCGCGTTCATTTCTGGACCGTCTAATGTCGTTGGACTTCCTACGCCATTACCTTGCTAAAGGTAAATTTAAAGTAAATGATTCAAAATATACAAACGACTCACTTTCACTTCGGCTTCCTTTTTATCAAAATGATCCATAAAGAGTGGTCTATATTTCCTGGCGACTTGTCCGCTGCTATCTGTAGTGTCGTGTCCTAAAAGTAAATATCAATTTATTTAATTAGATAATTAGTTTAGAACGATCATACTTTTCATTGTTAGTTCATCGACATCACTATTTATAACCATAGTACCTAATTCAGATTGGAGCTCGACTAAAGTACCACTCTGTGAGACGGGCAGTAGTGTTCCTCCTTTGCCGGGCACCAAAGTACCATCATCCGTACACTGCACCATAGTTTGATTCCCTATTGCAACCTCTTCATCCTACAACACCCCCCCAATTAAATACAAATAACAAAAACACTGTTTACTAATGGCAACTTACAGACTCTTCATTAACATTAGGTTTAGCACCGGCCGCATTCGAGAGAGAAACATTACGATAGCTTTGATTTTCTCTAATTTCGTGAGCTTCTGCTATCATTTGACTAAGAATACTGGGTGCTTTGGCGTTACCTAAAAAAAAAGCAAAACCAAGTCACTACATTTTCACTTGAATACAGGGGGAAACATCTACCTATAAATACGTGTTGAAGTAAATTAGAAGCGGTGGCACGTTCTTCAGGATTTTTTACCAAACACACACTAACGAAATCAATAAACTCGGGGCTCCATTGATCCGGCTCGCGAAAAGACGGAGGTGGCTTCGTGGGAATCATAAAAATGGCCCGCATGGGATGTATATCGCCGTAAGGCGGTTTCCCTTCGGCCATTTCAAGCGCGGTTATACCCAAACTCCATATATCGGCTACGCAATCGTATCCGATTTCTTGAATCACTTCCGGGGCCATCCAAAACGGAGTGCCTATGACGGTATTTCGTTTCGCCATTGTGTCGGTGAGTTGACCGGCGACTCCAAAATCGGCAAGCTTGGCGTGCCCCTCCGAATTCAATAATATATTCCCGGCTTTGATGTCCCTGTGTATTTTTCTACGTAAATGCAAATATTCTAGACCTTTGAGCGTATCACATAAAATAGTGGCGATTTCGTCTTCGGTTAAAGTCTTTTTGCGCAATCTCATTATATCGGAAACAGATCCGGCCCCGCAATATTCCATGACAATCCACAGATCTGTGTTTTTGAAATAACTACCGTAATACTTGACGACGTAAGGACTGTCACATTGTTGCATTATAGAGATTTCTTTTATGATTTCTTGGAGATCAGTGTCCACAGGTACTTGCTTGATGGCCAAAACTTGACCAGATTCTTTATGTAATGCCTTGTACACACTGCCATAAGAACCTTCTCCTAACTTACAAATTATATCGAATACTTCTTCGGGCTGTCTTGTTAAACTCTCTTCTGACAGCTTCTTTAATTCACTGTAAATAAAAAGAACTCGGTTGTGTTAACTTTCACACAAAAAAAAAATTTTTAAACTCGAAGTATTTACAATTCTAAAAATAACAACATCAATGAATTGAATTCAAGTTAATGATTTTCTTGCAGGAACAGCCAAAAATATACAAGTGAAATAAGTCCAAAAAATGAGGTTATGAACTTCCTTCACTATTCTTCGCTAGTATAATTGATAATATAAATACTGATTGTGGTCGAGGAGGTCCTCGGTGTTTACCTTTTGGAAGACATTTTCAGTTCGCGAAGTTGTCAGAGGCAGTTAAAGAAACAAACCAAGCAGATCATATTTAATAACAATTAAATATAAATAATTCACAAAATTCTAATCACAAGCTCCATGGCTCACTCTCACTCCACATCTCTCGTTTTGACAAACAAGAGAAACTGCAATAGGTGGTTCGAAACTTTACTGATTCACTAAAATCTTCAAATTTAAATCACTAGATGTCGTGCGATATAATCAATAATCGTTGTTAAAAAAATAATTCCATCTACTCTGAATATTATTGTTTTATAAGAAGCATTAGAATAATTTAACTTGAAGGCTTTCGCGGCCTTTGTCCATCATTGAATTGGCTTCCGGTTGGAACCGCGTCACAACTGCTTCTGTTGCCGACGTTTTGTTCTCTATTTCAGAACTTCCTCAGGGTTGCTGCTGCTGCTGCTGGTGGTGGTGGTGTTAAGACTGAGTCTCATCGACTAACGAAAAGCGGCAACAGCAGCCCTGAGAAAGTTCTTCTGTAATGAAGGACGAAACGTCGGCAGTAAATTCAATCGTGAAGCGGTACCAACCGGAAGCTAATTCGATTATGAACAGGATTGCCAGATATTTCATAGGCAATTACGCCAACTTGTTCACAAAATGTCACTAAAAGGGACCAAATAAAGGATGAAATGAGACAAATTTAAATAAAAAGAGGTATAAGTGAAAATGGAAAAACAATAAAAAATTCTAAGTAAAAAAAAAAAAACAAATGACGATCGTAACGTTTATAACAATTTTCATTTTAATTGTTTTATTTTAAGTTTTGTTTCCCTTTTGTTAAAATTAAGTTCTTAATTTTCTTCATTTTTAATTGTTTCTTTCCAATCCAAATGGAAAAAAATAAATAAAAACAATTTGACTCAATCGTTATATAAGTTCTTAATTTCTTTGCTTTCTTTACGTTTATTAATTTTTTTTTAAGTTTGAATTTTTTGTTATGATCGGCATTTGTTTCTCCTACTTTCTTTGAGAACTTTATTTTTTCCATAGAAATAGAAATAAAACAAATGAGAAATGAAAGTAAATAATGAATTTAAAAGGAAAACGAAAAGCAATTCAAGAAAGAAAGAAATCCGACATAAAGAGGAAGCAAATAAAAAGTGAACAGAGAATGTGTCATTGTTTTTATCGAGAAAATATTATTATTAGAAAATTAGAATGAAAAAATCAAATGAAAGATCAAAGGCGAATGAAAAACTAAAAGAAAAATTGTGGAAAAGAAACAAAAAGCAAAAATCAAATATTGAAGTAAAAAATATAAAGTTTACAACCAATTTTTAAATTTCGAAAATAAATATGTACACAATTAATAAAAAATTAAATATATTTAAAAAAAAATGGCTCCGTGCTTACCCTAAGGTGAACTACTAACCCACAAAGTTTCAAATTTTTTTGAATTTTCGCGTTGGGATACTTCCCTTGTTAGTAATAATATATAAATATAAATTTCAAGTAATTCGTAAATAATTTAAATAGTAGGTTGTGTATGCAACCAAAGTTACACAGAAGTTGCGCATTTGCCTGCGTGTAACGTCTTTGGAATTAATTTCGTGCTGGGAACGCATAGCAAATGCGATTCTGGACTTTGATATTTAAAGATGCACGTTTATGTTGGCATTTAATTTAAATAAATTAAATTCTACTAAATAAATTAATTAGGAGCCATCTTGCGCTACACCTTAATTAATTAATTTTCAATTAATTATTAAATCGAAACAAACTAGGTGCGTCGATAACTTTTGAGAAAGAAGCAAATAAACATCTAAAGAAAGTGTGTCTGAGATTCTCTCTTTTGATTAAATATCAAATTAAATATTTTATTTTATATATGTATATGAATTGAGTATTTTAGATAGAATTTAATTAGATCAAATTACTTTAAAACGACGCAATTCACTGACAATTCAAAAAATGACAAAATAAGAAAATAGCGTTTCCCAAGAGGTTGTGTTAAATAATAAGAAAAACATCAGAACTGGTTGAATTAAAAATGATCAATTTTATACAGAATTAAATATACAATCAAGCATAGATGTGAGTTCAAAGATAACCCAAGTAATTTATTTATTAATGTGGATAATTTTATGCAAGTTTCAAATGCTGTTTTAAATACAAGGGAATTTTTACAAAACTTCTTGAAATATATCAATAATAAATTTAGAAAGACATTGTTGTTGATTAGCGAAAATTTCAAGTGTTATAAAATTGGATATAACTTTGGTGGAAATTTCAATGTCCATCCTCTGGGTCTGCTCGTGAACCGAAGTGCGGTGTAGGCGGAGGGATGAGCGTAATCTCTTGGACGCTGTAACCGCATTTCAACATGGTCCAGGCCAGCATCCACCCGCACTCTAGTCTACTAAACCTGTTATTACAGAGCATGGTCATTGTCCGCGTACTTTACTTGCTCTGCATGACCTAAATGGAGCACTCCCAAACTACAATACACAAAGACTTTTCACTTTTAGCTTTCGAAATAGAACTAATATAATTTTATACTCTCTAACAGTGCTTATACAATAAAATTTAACCAGAATGATAATTATGACGGTGCACTCCTTTTTGTATTATTGTTAAACACTAATTTATTAATTTTCTTTGTCTTATCTACAACAGATCACAGTTCTCTTTTTTTACACACACTTTAATTGACAACACTGACGAAGTATTATAAAAAAAATTATAATAAAAATTAATATGTGACAGTATATGAACACAGATAATTATACCTAGTGATTTTTAATTTTGTTTATCACCTCTTGCCATGGAATCTGGACGGCATGTCTTAGCTTAAGTGAAAAGTACATCATAGCACTCCTCGATGCTGTTTTATAGTAAAGCGAAGACATGCCATCCAAGTTCCATGCCAGGAGTTGATAAAAAATTGTAAAATCATTCATATTTCATACCCAGAAGGTTTAGGGAAATCAACTTGCTCTAAGTTTCTAATTAATACTCTTAACAAACCTAAAATAGCCTTAATTTTTTCGAAATGATTTCTCGACATAACGAAGTATTTAAAACTTACAAATAAAACTACAAATAATTAACTTTAAGAAAATGATGTTTAATGATTGAAGAATCAATTTGAATTTGGCGCCATATTTTTTCTTTAGTATACTTCATATTTTAAATGTGGCTGCGATAAACAAAATTGATTATTTCGTTTCGTTTTATCTCTTTCTATTTTACTATTACTATTCATATATCAGAAGAAACATGATAAGGGTAAATGTTGCCAACGTAATAACAATTTACTGTGGCGGTAAATTCAAATCATCCTCAGTCGATAAAAATCACAGCGTATTTCTTCTTGTTGCACTTGTACTTGTTGCACATAAAACCACAGGTTTTTAATAAATACAGCGAAAAAAACGTTTAAGTAGAAAAGCTTCACCTCTTCAGATTTTTTTTAATTGCATAATAACACAGAAACGAGTTCTCTAAATACGACTGCAGTAAATATGTAATTGTTTATTTTTAGTTTAGCTAATGCATTCTCCTTGATGTTTGTGGTTACATATATTTCAATCAATAATCAATTGAAGAAAATCACAGTAAACACTGCGTTCTGTTTTTATTTTTATTTCATCCATTACTTAAACAAGTAATTAATAACGACCGAATCAAATGAAATAAACAAAATATTTTTATAATAATATGAAAATTTGTTACAGAAACGATACAAATAATAAAACTAATGGTTTAAAAATTTGCTATTAAATTTGGACCGCATGTCTTAGCTTTACTACAGTGTCAAAATCACATCGTCTCTAGGGTGCGTTCGTTGGGTTAACTCAAAGTTAATAAACGAACTTCAAACTCTTTATAAATTGCGGAGTAAAAAGTGTTAACTCTGCGTGCATAATGCGACTCCACCCTAATTCTCAAATTTTCTGAACCCAGCCCTCCAAATTCAAAAACTTTTTCTGCAGTTATTAAGCTAAGACATGCGGTTTGAATTTCATGACAGGAGTTTGATAAAAAAAATGAGAGCCTAGTTAAGCCACTGTACGATTTGGTTAAAAACGAAATACAAATAATAAACGGGGGAATGAGGAAAAGCAAGTACATTAGGAATAATAAATAATAAAAGTTAACAATATTATTAATGTTAACTGAAAAATTTGGAAACGTTCAAGAATGTTAATAATTTTAGAATGAAAAATAATTGCACATCTATAAAATGCATCCATTCTGAACACTATAAAAGCAGGTAGTTAAACGAACAAATTAAAAAGTTAATTGTACATAATATTATTTTATTTTTATTTTTGTATTGGTTCAGAGAAAAAGTGAGGTTATGTTGTAGCAGTTTACTACACTCAATGTTGGTCGTCTGACAACCGTTGCGTTCTCTAAACTCGACAAATAGAACAAGAACTAATGAATTTGACGTCAAATTTGATGCATACACTCCGATTTCTTCATGAATTAATTAATTTCAATGTAAAAAGGTTTTAAGAAATTTTTATTTTGCGGTTTTGTTTTTTTTTTTTTTTTAATATTGAGTACAATTCTAAACCAGTTCAGGCACTATGCGCATGCGCGGTACGAATTTGAGCGTTCGCGATATGAAAAATCCTAATTCTGAACCAAAAATCGATTTATTCGAATTAATAGTTTATAATTTAAACGGGTTTCGATATTCAAAAATCGTTGGCGGAAAACCCAACGCGCATGTGCATTTGATAAGGTCAGGAACAAAGCTAATAAGTTAATTATTTCAGTTTTTTAATGTATCATGCAAATAGTTAAAACATATAATTTAATTTTAGAAAAACTTGTCACGATTAGAAAGTTTAAACAAACAATCCACGTGTCTAGATATTTACTTTTTTTTCAGTGTCGCCAATACACGGAAAACAAATTCTCTAAAAGCTAAGGTAACTAATTTGGCTACGTCATAAGACGAATTAATATATTATTAAAAAAGTTGTTGTTTTTTTTAATATTTTGCACTCCACCTAGAGACTTTATTTCAGGAGTTAGAAAAAAATGTTAAAAATCCAAGTGTTTTATGCGTTTTATCTTTTAGGGTTATTGCAGAAAACAAAAGCGCATCGCAAAGCGGAGGGGAAAAACGCAAAAGGTGTTTTTTTTTTTAATTGAACGCCTGTATACTGTTCGCTAAATTTTTTAAAAAACATAAATACGTTGATATTTAGATCAGCTGTTTGTGACACACTTGAATTTAAAATGTCAATAAATTAATATTTAGAAAAAAATCTTCTAAAATACTGTTTTAGTGTTAGCAAATGAAAATAATAGATTTTTTTCCAAGCCGCCTTGATTTTTTTAAATATTAACTTATGAAGCTCAAATATCTCACAAACCGCTCATCCAAATATCAACTTTGAAATATATTTT
Organism: Serrognathus titanus; assembly: GCA_039766575.1. NCBI lineage: Eukaryota > Metazoa > Arthropoda > Insecta > Coleoptera > Lucanidae > Serrognathus > Serrognathus titanus. Next base: position 3,172,620 of record CM077916.1, on the reverse strand, counting down.
TGATATCTTTCATTCCATTAGCGAACAATATACAGCGCGTTCTACAGGCCCGTCGCTGCCATTTGTGCAGGTTGTGGAATGCACAAGGGCGCCTGATCAGAGGGGCGCCAAGGTATCTGTAATTATTTAAATAAATATGCGTAACTAAAATGAATTGTTTCGGGATTAAAACAAAACAAAAATAATCATTAAAAACCACCTTGCTTATACACTTGATTTCAATAGAATTAATTTTTAACAAAGTGCTATAGATAAATCAGTATATACAGGGTGACTGACAATTGATTCGCCAAAAAAAGAAACCACCAAGAGAAGCGATATCGTAGAGTACAGGAAACATATTTAAAAAGAGTCTATGTACTATACCCGACAAAAAAATCTGAGATTTGTTCTATTGTAAATACGTAAAATTAAATATTGTTTATTTCTGTGTCTTTTTTACGTTACCATAGAACAAGCATAATGACTTGTTAAAAGCTGCATTTAAACTAATAAAATAACACAAAAATTCATGTATAAAGTTGTCCCGGACTTTTTTGGCGATCATATACTTTAGTTTTCGAAAAATAATTAAATCAAAATTACACTCAAAACGACGATATATTCTTGATTAAGAAAGTACAGCAAATAAACGAAATAAATACACATGTACAGTCATAAAAGTGTTTTTATAGTTTTATGATTCTTACGGCGATTGTGACCTTCAAACAGGATTGATGTGATTAGCGGAAATACGAGCTCCAAAATACTTGCGAAATTATTGACAAATGCATACGAATCACCTGAAGTAAATTATTCCGTATAAATGTATAAAGTAAGGATAACAACAACTCTGTTGACAGGTAAATAAATAAAGCACTACGAAAGTAATTCAAATTATCTGCTAATAATAAATTGTATTGCAAATACTCTACACATACCGGCGTAACTCTATTCCATAGGATTTTTGAAACATTTTTTCCGTGGTCTGTAGCTTTCATTCTGTCATGCGTTTTTTTTTTGTTACGGAACAATTGACAGTCACCCTATATGTGTACTACAAATTGTTACTAAAATGAAGATGCCTACAATAAATAGAAAATGTCTACATTTGATTGTAAAATAATGTTTGTAGCAAAATATTACTTATTTTTAAGAAAATCGGTGTTGCCACACATTGTATAAATTGATTTTATAGACAAAATATAAATATGTTATATAAATTGTTGAAGATTTTTCCATTCATTTAATAAAAATTGACAAATATATAGCACTATTTAACACAGTGTTTGCAAACTAATAGTAAAGGATAGTAAATTTTCATCCAACTGTATATTTTTATTGATATTGTGTATGCGAATTATACACTTTGTGTTAACAATTACTCAAATTGTGTTACTGGTTCTACATATTTTGTGTGAAAATTTACAGTTAATGTGTAATTCCGTACACATCTCTAAGGAAGAAGGTCACAGTCGTGTGCTTGGAGTTGCTGATAACGAATTTTGACTCTTAATCGGGCAACTAAAGATGTGGATTCGACCTTTTCTTGAAATGTGCAGATCTTGTGAAGCAATTCACAGGCTGGAATAAGGCACTTGCTCGACAAGTTCCGGCTTGTAGGTCATCTATAGACGTTAAAAAATATTTAATTGACAAACATTCGTATTTACCTTCAAATAATTTCTGCTGAATTCACGTTCAGATGGTTTATACTTCACAAATTCATTAATTATAAATAAACCAGGCGACAATCAAACACAGGCAAGTCTGTTCTTGTTTATTCGCAGACTCACGTACGCCACCTAATCGTCGGCCAATAAGAAGACGCAAATAATCACGTGTTTACACCTCACTTCAATGCTATTCAACAATTTGTGTAAGATGTTAACATATCCAATGGTAATTTCTTCTAACGAGTTAATAATTTAATCATTTCAGATTGTAAAAAGAATCCATTGCGATTCTATTATAATTTTACACAATGTGAAAATAAAATCTTTACAGTCTGTTGTAGTAAATTTTTACATAAGATGTGAAACTTTATCTTCACACTTACGAGAATTTATTGTAATACAAAAGTCACATTAGTATGGAACTTTTTACTCAGAAATGGAGAAATAAGAATTTCCCCCGCCTCCAAATTACACAATATTGTGTACTATGTCATTTCACTCTGTATAGCCTGACGTTCCATTAAAAAAAAGAACACAAATCTCATTTGTTTCTCCACTTCACGATGCGCGAAAACTGTAAAACATTTTATGATTTTGATTTTCTTTAATAAACTGAAGGGATTTCAATAATTTTAAACCAAATTTAGTTAGAACTGATTTAAGGAGTTTACGTGAATAGAGATTTAAAATTTAATAAAGGATTTATACAAAAAAAGACTTTCTGAATGTTTAAGCTAAACATTTTGTTTAATTTTCAAGGAGGAATGAATTTTTCGTATTTCTCCGAGGAAATTTGAAGAACTAAAGAAAGTAAGGCACAAGTCACGAAAGACAAATAAAAAAAAAATAATGTTAATATGATATATGTAGAATATGAACGACATGGTTATTTTAAAGTACAAGTATTTTAATCGTTTGGATTATGGTGCTGTACGTGAAAATAATGCAACATAGCGAAGAGCATCATATCTATCCAATTGGATAGGGGGGCCCGTAAGTTGTTGGAAGGGCATCGAGACCGTATAGTCAGAAGTCTTGGTGCTCGGTGCGGTGCATGTACGGACGATCTACTAAATCTTCACGTGGTCTTACGCATGCTGTGTGTAAAATGTGTGTGATTTAAATGTGAAACGTATATACCCTATTATAATTAGCAAACCAACATGTTTACACGGTAATTCATTTAATTGCACAATTATTTATTAACATCCGCATTAAGTATTTATTTTGTAATTCATCGAGAGTTTAAATCGTGCGCTATTCCTGCTGCAAACTATTTCTCATTCTTTACGATGTTATTGTTTCTCTTGTATAATTCCTCCGCTGCAGCGGCTATTGTAAATCAAAACTAACCGATCGTAAACCATCGGTAACGTCTTAATATATCATTAATTTATTTTCAATCATTAAAGGAGGTTATTAATTAAAATTACAAATGATCACATACCATAAACGGATATTACGATATCACGATAATTAAATAAATCGTAATTTAAAATCGCCCGCAACAAATAATTTACGCAAATAAACCCGAAATTCATGATGAACGCGGCAAATTACACGGAGACTTTAATGCGACGGCAGAAAACGAACCCGTTTGCTTTACTTATCGGTATAGAAACTTAAACAAAAAAAAATCTATCCCTCGAATCTAACCAAAATTATAAATCAGAACAGGTATAAAATTATAGATTTAAAATACACTTTCGTTTTAATTGGTTGTGCGAAAGGGGGTTGGACATACCGATTTATGAGAACGTCGATAATTACTACTAACCATTATAATTTATTTTTAATATTCACTTCAAAGCACCTATGTATATCAAAATGCGTTTTATTCGCAAATATTAAAAGAATTGAAAAATAGTAGTTTCCCTCTCTATTCGTTTTTACACCAAACGAATAGAAAGGAGTTGTGAATAAAAACTTTAGGTATTAAGTAGATTTTAAGACAGTTCCAAAAAAGAAATTCCAAATTAATTACAGTAATTACACACCGCCACGAAAACGGTTAAACGATGATAAAAATGCAAAATGCGCAGCTTTAATTAAAAAAGAAAATTTACAGCTAAGTAAATTAAGGAGACGTATTTGGATAAAGCGTGGGATTAAAAAAAACACCTAAGAAAACACCAAAATTGTCAATCAAATAATGAATTCAGATTATATTTTTCTATAGTTTGTTAAAGTTTAAAACATTTTATTTCTTTGGATCGAAATGAATTTCAGGTGCTTTATTTTTTTCTATTAAATGAGACGGCTAACCATTTTTTTGTTTATAATTTAGACCTTATAGTTTTAGTCCCTTACAAGGCAAGAATGATAATATAATTGAGTACCTAATGAACTTTTAAAATTTAAATGATACTTTCATTGAAAATAAATCTGGTTGACCTTTCATAATATCGTCGGCCATTTTCAAAAGATTAATCTTCGGGCTAAAAATTCGGCTTAATTCAATGAACAATTGCGCTAGCAATATACGGCCTTGTAAGAAGAAGTTTATTGCAATTTTATAATAAAAAATACGCTTACAAATTGTTGCGTTTAAAATAAAAAATCGAAAGTTTTCTTTTCATGTTTCACTCAAATTTCGCATAACAAAATTTGCTCTATTACACATATTAAAAAAGCAGCGCAGCATTTTATATTTACAGCCAATAATTAATTAGTGGAAATCCTATAATTTTATTAAAAACGATTGAGTGGATTAATACCACATCATCGTCACTCTAAACGTTATCATTATATCAGAAATCTCAACTTTTTTTGCATGAAGCGAACATCTCTTGAAATCAATGAGCAATCAATTCTTTGATTCATTGCGGCAAATTTTTGGCTTTTCCGCAATTTATTCAGCCCCATACCACAAGAGAACCACACATTTTATTTAAATATTTTAATTAAATTAATTCACCTTCTCCGGCGAAATTGTGTAATAAATTATTTTAAACGGACACTAAAATCACTCTACGTTTTACTGTCGTTTGATAGCTTCGTCACTCCTTTAAACGGACACTAAAATTGGCACTATCACTCTATGTTTCACTATCGTTTGATAGCTTCATCACTCCTGTCAAAGCTTTATTTTAATTAAAGTAGATCCTTGTCTGTTGAAATTGAGTAATAAATTATTTCAAACGGACACTAAAATTGGCACTACGTTTCACTATCGTTTGATAGCTTCGTCAGGAGTGATGAAGCTATCAAACGACAGTGAAACGTAGAGTGTTAGCGCCAAGTTTAGTGTCCGTTCAAAATAATTTATTAAATATTTTAATTATTATTACGAAGTCGTCTTAACCCGGATTATGATACTTATTCGGGGTCCTTAAGACCGATGATTCTCTGGCCTAAGACGACTTTTCAGTACCAACATTTTCCTTTCCATTCAATATTGGGATAATTAAAAAATAAAACTGAAAACGTAACTTATTTTTACGCTGTTAATATTTATTTTGTAACAAACTCGAGTTGTATCTAAAGTTTATTACGCAATACAGTTAACAGTTAACCAACCGGACTGTAAAGAAAATAAAGACAAAGAGGACTTGGGCTCCCTATAACTCTGTCCCCCCGCATTGCACGGTGCGGCGCATTGTAGTTCCGCCACTGATTCATTAGAAACCCTAGAAATTTAATAATAGAGGATTTCATTAAGTCACTTTTTTTTTAGTAAGTTTAATTCACTAGTTTAAGTGGCCGACATCTTGCGGTCGATTTTTGAACTAAAATTGCGTGAAAAATGACAAATTTCTTATGCACCCAATCCTTAGTAAAAGTCCTAGCAATTTAATAATTGAGGGTTTTACTAAATTAAGTTTTTTTTAGTAAGTTTAATTCACCGTAAACAAAAAATTAAACTCCGCACACAATAATTTTATAACCGAGGTACATATTTCGGCAGATAAGCTGTCATCTTCAGCACACACACTACCACATACATTCCTTGAGCAACCAATCCTTTGATTCAATAGTAGAAGTCCTGGAAGTTTAAAAATGGAGGATTTTAACGAATTAGTTTTTTTCTTTTACTTCACCATGACATCTTGCGGCCGATATTTGACCTAGAATTTTGTCAGAAATGATAAATACATAATAATAAGTTAATGATTCATTAGTAGAAGTTCTGGAAGTTTAATAATAGAGGATTTCACTGAATTAGTTTTTTTTTTTTTAATCACCGTGACATCTTGCGGCCGATATTTGACCTAAAATTTTGTCAGAAATGACAAATAGCAATAAGTTGTCCCACATACATTTCTTGAGCAACTAATCTTTTGATTCATTGGTAGAAGTTCTGGAAGTTTAATAATAGAGGATTTCACTAAATTAGTTTCTCTTTTAAATTCACTGCGACATCTTGCGTCCGATTTTTGACCTAAAATTGTGTGAGAAATGATAAATAGCCAAACAGCTAGCTGCCTAAGAAGTCATCCCGCACAAATTTCTAAGTTTAATCCATCAAGAATCAAAAATTCTCTTTTATTTTTTACAAAAATATTTAGTAAGTTAATTGAGAACAGTTGGACGTTAAAAAACTAGACATGATTCTGGTGCACGCGTCATTTGTATCTATCTTTTTCTATTTCGTTTCTTCGATATAGAAAAAACTAAAAAATCTTCGTAATTTAAATATGGGAATATTCTAAGTTGTATGCGGCGGTGGGCGACATTGGCTGGCGCTCAAAATGTTTCAAACAAATGTCAATTTGGAGGTTACGTTTAAAATTTGTGCTGTCAAACAAATGTCAGTTTGGAGGTTATTTTTGTGATTTGTTCGAAAATATTACAAAGGGGGTACCCTTGGAAATTTTGACGATTTTCTCAATTTGGCCGCAGAACTTCGAATCTCCGGAGACTTATAGATCTCGACGAGACGAATTCAAAAGTGTGGTCGCACAGTGTCGTCGCCAACTAAATAAAATGAAATTCCAGATGTTTTAATGATCTACCCAAATGAGTTTCACGAAGTACCAAATTAGAAAAAAAAAAATTAATTGAATCGTCACGTGAGAATTTCATGCAGCTATGCAAGATAACAATTTGTGAAATGTCTTCGTAAAAAATTGTATAGCGCGATAATATACTGAGGATACGTAATTTGATAAATAATTTATGATAGTTTAATAAGGTTTTAAATTTATAACTGTGCGCTCGTGAAATATATTCGTTTACAAATAATATTTCGTGTTTACAATTTTTTTATTGGTGTACATAAGGAGAGAGTGGAATATTAATAACAATTTTCAATAAATTAAGAAGTTGGACACATATGAAATATGTGATGTTAACACTACGGCGTTGTAATGATGAATATTCTAATGTGATAATGGAATGCGCGGACGGCAACAATTCAATCGCCGTTTAACCAGTCATGCTTCATAATGCAGTATAGTACATGCCACAGTTAGCAAGATGATATTCCACCACGGTTATACCAAACCAATGCTAATATTTATCATCCGTGATTATTTGACACACATCCGTGTTTACAACAACAAACATATTCGCAGTATTTAAATGAGCAATCAGTTCAAATCACTTTTTTATTATCAAGATTGATTACAGAGATTTCTAAACATTTAAATTTGCCAAAAAAACTCACCATTTTTTTTAAATTTGTTATGCACAACTTGTGTAACAAAAATTAATATCACTTACAAAAATAAAAATAAAATTAAAATATAGGTATACTTTGTTGGAAAAGTTGTGGCTTTGCCCTTGCATTTATTTAATGACCGTTGAGAAAACTGAACAATAAAATTAGTTTCAAAATATTTATGTATATAATATTTACTTTTTAATAGCTCCATAAAACTTGGTGAGCTCTTCATTAAGAGGAGCGTACAAATTATAGCACGCGTCAGCCAAATAGGAAGACGTTATGACGGGCTGGAAGGAAAAATGAAAAGCAGCAACTCGAAACCTTAATTATAATTTACAAAAATGTCTACGTACGTAAATATACTGCTTTTATTTTTCCACCTACAGCGTTTCAAAGCAGAATTTTATACGGATTTATTTTATTTTGAAATTATATTAGATAAGTGACTGTTACTGAAGGCGAAATTAAATAGTATTTTGTACTATTTCAGTTGTTAAATGCAAAAAAACAGATTAAAATCTCGATTTTGGAAAAATTCTATTTTATTATGTGGCAGTTGGTGACATTGGTTGGCGTTTCAAATGAATTCAAAATATGTCAACTTGGAGGTTATGTTAATGATTTCATTATAATGTTGTATACAGAGTGTAATTGAATTTAGTGCAATAATTTCACAGGAAGATAGCTTGTATAAAAACGACCAAAAATTGTTATACAAGTGGTGTCTTAAATGTAACCGTTTTCGAGTTATGAAGAAATAAATAAAGGCCGTTGTCAGACGTTCATTTCTTCGTTTATTCGAAATTTAAAGCAACAAACAAATTTATTGTCGCGAAAATTTATTTAAAGAAAATATTGTAAATCGTTAGGTATTTCGGATGCAGGAGTTTCCGTCCTTCTTGAAATTCAATTTTCTTTTTCTCGAAAACGGATTGCATTTAGAACACCATAACATTTTTTTATCGTCTTGATCCATACTAACGCATTAACCTGGATAGCCAGTGCTTCGGAACAAAGTAATTTAGGTAAAATGTTTTCAAATAGGTGGGCAAAATGAAATTAAGTTTTAAATTAAATAATGTTATACTCTTCTCAATCTTAAATTTAAAAAAGCAGCTATTCAGCGGCTTGGTGACATTGCTTCGCGCCAGTGTTGCCAACCTACATTTTGTAGAAAATCTTAATTAAATGGATATGAAAAGTTAGGTTATGTTTATAATAATCCTATAGTTACGACCTGACTTTGCAAAATTTGCATTTGCTATTTTGATAACGGTTTTTATTGAACGCACTTTATAATTTGACACTCGCATAATTTGCTATCACTTACAATTTGAATTTAATTTTTTTTTAAATAACCTAGTGATTAATAAAGCTTTTAATATAAATCCATGATACCCTAAACTAATGATTTTTATATTATAGCACACTTCTATGATTTCTAGGTTATAGGTTTTGATTCTCATTCTAAGCTAAGATTTACACGGCCACCCGAGATCTGAGGTTTATTGATTCATATGTAATATTTAAGAGTGCGTTACGTTAATACCAATTAACTCGTCGATTGACCATAAATTATCCAAACTTTGTTACTACTTGATACATACGTTGCACACTCTAATTCCTCTTTCATTTTAAAAGTAAGAGTTAGGTGCCTATTTTACCGATCTTATCGAGCGTTTGACAGTTGACTCTTGACTGTTATTTTAAAGGGTTCGTTTCTATTACAACATAAACTTTCTTTTGTTTTTACTTTATAACAATAAACTTGCTTGTATAAATTTATTTCTCCTTTTTCTTTACAATCATTCCTGGTTTTCTTTCCATTTACACAGATAGGCGGCTCGGAGCAACCCATATATATGTACAAAGTGGTCAAAAGTCACTATTTTAGTTGGCAGTGCTGAATTTTATTTTTAAATGGTGTACTTGGAATAAATTCCGGTTGTTGACGGCTTCACACTGACAGCCGTCACTTTACAAGCGTCATTTGACATTCCAAATTCAAATTGAAACGCTAATTTTATTCACATAACCTACAATCTTGTCGCCGTTCAGGTTGCGTGGTAAATAAACCTACAGAACATTATCCAGTTGTAGCGTTCAAAGAGCCAAATAAAGAAATGCTCTTGATTGTATTGCCAACTCAAGCAGTTATTGTTACCACTTTGTATTTGAGATGCTAACAAATGTAGGTAATTTCAAACATATCAATGTGAAAAAATGTAGCTAGATATGTTACTGCCAACCTAAGAAAATGAAATTTGATGAACTTAATCTAGATGTACTCTTTCGATATGAATGAAGTGAGTACACTCTCAATTAAATTCTCTAAGGAATCATAAATCTGTTGTCAGTTGCATCTCTCACACTGTCGCCTTTTATTTTGTCAACGCTGACTTTTTGTTTTCAACGCGCAATCAGTGACCAATCAACTATGATCTTGCGAAAACCGACTTTAGTGTTTATAAACTGCACACTACAGATAATTAAAATAAAATGGTTGACACTTTTTAAGCGATTTAAAAAATCTCAAATGAAAAATATTTGAATCAATTCAGCTAGATTTAAACAACTGTAGATGAATTGAATTTGTTAATTGTTAAATTTGGAAATGTAACAATTAACAACTTTAAGAGTACATATAAATATTATTGTTTATTTTATATTTTAATCGAAAAAATAAAAATGGAATAAACGCTTCGAATTGATAAGATTAGGAGATATTACGTTCACTCGAAGAAATTATGCAGTAATAGTTTAAAAATAAACCGTTTGATAATTGATAAAGCAAATGTTATTAGTAAAAACAAAAAAAAAAGAGCGCATGGCTTCGTATTATTTTTTCTTCTTCTTCTTCTTATCTGCGATAATCTCGTAATCGCCCGTTAAATCGTTTGTATTTTAATTAAAAATTAAAGGTTATTTTTTTTTCAAGATCGTGTTGTATCAATCGATTAACATATAATCGTTTGCTGTAATTATACACTTATGCAACGAAATTATTGATGGTACATCGAAATCACTTTGCTGAAAAGTGATAGATTTAATTCAGCTAACTACATATTTCTAATTTAAGAAAAAATAAAACTTTCTGTTAATTATATAAATATGCATTATATGCGTGCGTTTTATAACAAAAATTTAATTAAATTTTCGCGCAATCGTCATCTATTTGACATTTTCAAGTATCTTCTTCAATTTAAAAGATAAAGACAAGTTAAATTCAACTAACAAATTGAAAACTTATTTACAAAATTGCGAAGAGTGTGAAGTCCTCAAAATCGAGAGTAGTCCAAATGTATAGTAGTTTAAATGAACGGAATACAGAAATAGCTATTTTTAAAAATGTTCATCACCCATATTTCAATCTCTGTTAATTTTACAAATATTTGTGAAATGCTAATTTACACAGGAATCTCAAGCTGTTGTTCAAACAGACGTAATTTTAAATATTATTATTTTAATTTGATTCTGTTATTTGTGATTATATCTATCATAAATGATTAGTGATGACCGCCAAGTGTTGCCAACGTCTCAGTGAAAATTCTCCCTAATTATCAATAGTTTGAATAGCGACATCCTGAGATCACTTTTTGACACAACTTTGTACAGGAAATGACAAATTGCAGCTAGTTTGCTACTTAATAAGTCTTCCCATACCAGGCGGCCAATCATGCTGTCAAATCATATTGAAAATTTTTAAAAATTATGTTGCAAATCGGTTTTGATTGCAGTGGACCCCTCGAGCATCCTCTGTGCAGCTGTTTCGGCCCTATTTGGGGCTTCGCCAGCAGAAGCATAACTCGAGACTTCCACTGTAAACCAAACCGACCTGTCCAAGGTTATTCGCAAATGCGATGTAATAATAATCAATAGTTTGAATCGCGACATCCTATACAAAGTGATCGTAGGATGTCGACTTTTGTTGTCGCTTTTACTTAATTTTTTGACGTAAAAAATCGGTCTTGTTAAATACAAGTGATCGTCTTTTGTTTAAGTTATTAACAAAAACCAAATGTTCAAGGAAACTGTTTTTTTTTATAAAGCAGAAAGTCGTAAATCGAACGTCTTTTGTTAACGCTTTTAATTTCTTTTTTGACATGAAAAATCTTCGCTTCTTGTATTTGTCAATTACAATCGATCGTCTTTTGTTTAAGTTTTTAACAAAAAACCGTCAACTCAAAGAAACTTGGTTTTCTTTTTAATGAAGAAAAAAGTCGAAATTCGATTGAAATTCGAACGTCCTTGTTATCGTTTTTTATTTATTTTTGGACGTAAAAAAATCTTCGACTGTTTTTGTATTTGTCAAACACAATCGATCGTGTTTTGTTTATATTTTTAACAGAAACTTGGTCTTTATGTTGAGGTCAGTGTTACCAATCCTAATGTGGTTAAGCAGAATAAACCCTGCTTAATTAAATTTTGTTATCGCTTTAATTTTTTGACGTGAAAAATCGTCGCTTGGTGCATTTGTTAATTACAATCGTTCGTCTCTTGTTTAAATTTCTAACAAGAAACCGTCAACTCCAAGCAATCTTTTGAATTTTAATGGTCTTTATGTTGAGGTCAGTGTTGCCAATCCTAACGTGCTTAAGCAGAATAGTACCAGCTATAATCATATTTCGGCATTTGTTTCTACTGAAATTTTTAGTAAATTATTTTAGTAACTGATTATTTTAGCTAAATATTTAGACGTCTATTGTCAAATGTTTGTCAGAGAATTAATGCTAGTTTTGAAAGAAATACTTTTTGTGCATGCTAGAATGGTTTGGTAGTATTCACACGTTCACGTCAGATTTTGACAGCTGTCAGATACGTACTTGCGGCAAATTTGAACTAATGGAAATTTGAAGAAAAACTGATGTTAGCATAAAGGGATTTACGTTCACTTGTCAGTTTTTCTTCACATTTTCCTTAATTTAGACTGAATGACAGTTCATGATCCCATTAAAGAAACCTGCGATATTTGGAGGTCTCTAATTAAATAGTTGAAAGGTGGGGGGTGCGGAGGGTTAGATTGCGAGTGATCTATATTGGATGGTGGAAAAGTAGATTAGCAAAGACTAGTCTTTGGTCTAATGGTGCGCAATGTAATCTGGGCGCGTGTAGTGACCCAGTGTGCGCAGTACGCTATGCGCTGTTACGGATTTTGCGCGGGGGAGGAACAAAGAGCGGGCATGTGCTTCAGCATCTCGGCTCCAGCGTGGCTCGGCCTCCTGCCTCGCTTGCTTCGGTGGTGGCGTCGTACGGCCCTGCTTCACGTTACCTACTTCGCGTTTACGTTTACCATAAGAGGCGTGACATTATCCCCCTCTTTAAAAATAACTATAGGAACGATGTGTTTGAAAGTTACATTGTTTCCTATTAAATGTTTTAATAATAATATTTACGTCTAATAACTATAATCTCTTTATCAGTAATAATTATCTAAAAATACTCGCGCGGTTTACAAGTAAACAAATAAATTTTCTACCTCTTCTTTGAACATCGTTTAACATAAACCATTACGTACATTGCAAGTAATTGATTGATTTTGAGTAAATTGTAAAATGTTTACCTAAGCACATTTTACTCTAAAAATATTTTTTTAGTGGAATTTATTTTATCAGATTGGCACCACTTTTGAGATTTTCTGTTGGTATGCTGAATCTTCAAGTTTAAAGTTTATGTTGGATTGTCAAATCAATTGGTTTTCATTGTTATTTTTGTAAATATTTATTAGGTATGACATTTACTGAACCTAACCTAAAAAATTAACCATTAAGTATTCGAGTGAAATAATTGTAAATAATGACATACTGTTAACTTCGTCAGTGTTCCCAACCTACAAATTTAGGAGTCATTATTTCCGCTTGATTACTTGGCAGTGCTGCCAACTTTTTCCTTTTGAGGGAGTTTTTACGATTACGAAAAGGAAAATGAGTTTTTTTAAACTTGCGGGCAAAATTAAAACTAGCATATTTTCTGCCATAATTAGGAATTTTTTAAGGGTGGCGCCATCTACACTAATTTATTCAAAATCGAATTTTTCTTTAAAATTGGCGGATAATAATTTAATAAATACAAATTTTAACCGCTAAATTAAAGATTAAAGCTAAATTATAATAAATTAAATTAAAATTTTAATAATTAACCAAGAAATTGAACGAAATAATAAAAAATATTAGATATGTCCCGTTTGACAGAATTTCAAGTTCTAAACCGTTCAATTCAATATTCAATTTAGTGTACTGCTCATGCTCAGTGCGATTTTGAACGGTCCGGGACAGTGTAAATATTTGTATTATTATTTAGCTTTCAATTATTTCATTTTTGATTTGACAATAGACGAATTAATTTGAATTTGACAATCCAGCGTAAACTTTGAGAAGTGTTGCCAACCTGATGAAATCAGTCTCAATATACACATACTTATAACGTTATTTTTTTTATTATTATTATCGTCATGAGTTTTTCGTTTGTTTCAGAAAATAATAAGACACTCATATTTCTGAAATTAATTAAGAGTACACGCCGAAGTTTATTTTTAATTAAAATTCTTCTCTTGTCATTCATTTTTTTGTTTTGGTTCGAATTTGCCATTTTTATTTAACTAGCACTCATATTTGGAACATATCCGTTTTCATAAGCTATAAATACGTTTTTTTTTTTTTTTGTAAAGCCATATTTGTTACTAGGACCCGAAACCGGAAAACATCGAGGCACGAATCTACAAATTAATTAATTAGTTAATACCTTTGGAAATGTCCCAGGCCGGTATTTATTGCTTTTCGGCAAGCAAAACAAAAGAACGGACGTGAATGCAACAACAACACAAAAACGTACCCAATTCATTTCGGCGCCGCCACATTTATTTATAAAAAAAAAAGAAAAAGAAACAAGTGCAGATTAAAGTCTCTTTGTTATTCAAATGAGGAGATCATTGCATAATTTCCAGTAATGTAACGCATAAGAGAAAAAAAAGAAGACCTCACGTGTACACTACGTTACCAAAATTTTACTTCGCTAAATCTGGAAACAAAAGCAGGATTTCTCTTCCGTGGATAAAAATCTACAGGCCCCGGAAGGAAAAGTTTTTAAGTCATTCTGTTATAGTTAAAACTTTACAATTGCTACTCCACATATTTTTTTTAATTTATATTAGTGAAAAAATAAATAAAAAGTCAAATGTTTCTTGAATTTAACAATGGAGATCTCGAAGAAAATCATTAAAATCAAATGAAGATGTTTTGCATAGAATTTCTTAATTCTTAAGTGGTACTTATCGAAGTATCTTCTAAGTACCTATCGCATCTCGTATACTCGTAACTTGAATGAAGTTATTTTCTAAGTTTAATGGTCGCTGACACGTGTGGCTGAATACATATGCGTATATCAACACTTAAGGTAGCTTGTTTGTCGGTGCTTTTATTGTCCTACCTGCCTACCTGAACTTTGACTGCCGATTATTCACTTTACTGACGATGGTCGTATTACTTTTCCAGTTAACAACAAAAAAAAAGAACCGCACGTTCCGATATGTTTCAGGAATTTCACTGTGAAGCAAAATTGTGCCGCAAATAAAACTTGTATCCTTTCTCTTATAAATTAGACGATTCTTTTTCGTCGTCGTTTCATAGAAACACGAAATCGAAGTTTATGAATCGAAAAAGACAATTGAATTTATTCAAACGGGTATTGTTTAAAAGCCGATCGCTGCCATGAATTTCTAAAAATTAATTGTTCGAATTTTTTTTCTTCAACTTAACGAAACCGTACGTATGACTGTAAGTAAGTAAGTAAGTGAGTTCAGACAGGAACCGACTTTTGTTCTTTGTGTACGTGGAAATTCTCAGATAAATCTCGGCCATATTCAGAAAAATTCGTGCGTAAATGCTTCGGATATTCTAAGTACTGCTTCTGAATTCACTCATGTAATAAACTTTATTAATAATACCTGCACAAAGGGCTTATCTATTTCGTCTAACTATTAATGAAAGTCGACATGTTCTCACACTTATAATAATTTATATACATGAAAACAAATCATATTTTTTTTATTGAATGCCACATACCGTACGTTTTATTTTAAGTTGAAAGCTTTTCAGTGAAACAATTTTTATCAAGCCGGCCGCTGCCCTTTCTGCAGATTCTGAAACTCACAAGGGCGCCTGATCTGAGGGGCACCAAATTGTCTGTGATTATTTAAATTGAAATAACTAGAAATTCATTGCATCGGGATTAAAACACCAAAAATAATCATTCAAAAGCACCTTGCTTATAATAAACCTTATTTCAGCAAAATTAATTCTTATTTTTTTAGATAAATCGGTATATACAGGGTGACTGACAATTATTTCGCCAAAAAAGAAAAGCGATATCTCAGAGTATGGAAAAAATATTAAAAAAAGCCTATGTACTGTGCCCGATAAATGTAATACGTTCTCCAATAAATACGACGAATGAAGCATTGTTTATTTCTGTGTTTTTTTTACATTGTCATCGAACAAGCATAATGAGTTTTTAAAAGCTGCATACAAACTAATAAAATAATTCAAAAATTCATGTATAAAGTTGTCCCAGATTTTTTTGGCAGGCATAGTACTTTAGTTTTCGAAAAATAATTAATCCAAATTATACTCAAAACGACGATATATCCTTGGTTAAGAAAGTACAGCAAACATACGAAATAAATAGGTACAGTCATAAAAATTTTATGATTGTTATGGTGCTTGATATTAACTTGACATTTAAACAGAATTGATGTGATCAGCAAAACATTTACAAAATTATTGACAAATGCATGCGAATCATCTGAAGTAAATTACTCCGTATAAATTGTATTGCGTTGACAGGTAAACAAATAAAGCACTACAACACGAAAATAAGTCAAATCTCCGTATTAATAATAAATTGTACTGCAAATACTCTACACAACTGGCGTAGAACACTGATCAGGTAAATTTTTGATTAAGTATAAGCTATTCCATAGAATTTTTTAAATATTTTTCCTGTAATCTGTGTGCATGCATATTTTTGGTCAGTCACCTTCTATATATACTGTGTTGATTCGTTTTTTAGACAGTGAAATAGCATGTACAATTAAATGTCAGCAAATATTGACTTTCCTGTACGTTTTGAGTAAAATGATAAGGGAGTAAATTGTTCAGAATTTGAAAAGGACGCCAAAATATGTTTTATGCTATACTCGTTTAAAAAAAAAGATTTAATTTAACTAAACAAACAACGTTAAGTGAAATAGCTATGATTTAACCATTGTGCTTGGGATAAGTCCAGGTTATTAAACATAATGCGTTGAATACATTACAGGAGGGTTATTTGTCGGTGTGTGCAAGAGAAGAGGTGAAATATGTAATTAGAATAATTCCGAGGCGGCGCAATCTTGAGCGTCCGATATAAATAGTAAATTTGTGAAGCGTATCAACTGAAAACCTGAAACCGTCAAGGTATAACATAAGTACCACATGTGAACGTACGATACACGGCTTCAGTAATTAACAAGCAGATTTATTAAGACTCGCTAAGATCGGCCACATGTGCAGAGCAGCACACATAGTCTACCGTTACATATACGAACACCTAGCTTAACGGGCTCCCAAGTCACGAAAAGCCCTGTTTAACAATCTGTTTTCACTCCTTTAAATAAATACCAGAATACTGACAATAAAACAGGTCTTAATTTATTTGCCATACAATGAGATTAAATGAATTTATAATTGAAGTACGTTAATGATGCAAAAATTTGGTTTTCCAAATTTTTTTGTACAACCCGTGTAGGTGTAATGCATGTATTTTATCCTAACCTAACTTTATTAGCCAACATTCATAAATAACTTAGCACTTTGTTCATTTTTAATTTTGCTTCTACAACCTTTAATTTAGGAATCATCAAAATACCATCACTGAAAAATCTACATCATTGTTTAGTCGCGACATCTTACGGCCGATTTTTGATACCTAAAACCGCGTTTAAATAAAATTAATAACGTATCTCATACGTTAAAATTCCGCAGAAGCAATGTAAAATTAAAAAATAATTTATTAAATGATTTACTTAATATATTTGCGTTGCAACTCAGTTTTGCCAACTGACTAAACTAAAAGCTAAACAACGTAATAAATTGTATTGGGTTATTGTTTAATTCTCCATTGCTTCTATAGATCTAAACAAAAAAAAAATTTAATTTAGGAATTCATGAAAATATCAACCCTGAAAACTCAATGTCACTGTTTAATCGCGACATCTCGCGGCCGAATTTTGATACCTGAAACTAAAACCTAAATAACTTAATAAATTATACTATGTTATTTTTTTTAAATGCCGTTAGTTCTGCAGAACTAAAATGAATGCAGAATTGAAGAACCTTTAATTTAGAAGCTCACTGAAAAATAAACTGCATTGCTGTCGCGATGCCTGGCGGCTGAACTAAAACCTAAATACATAAATAACTTAATAAACTGTACCGTTATTTTTTAATTCGCCGTTAGTTCTGTAAAATTAAAAATAAAAACTTCTAATTTAGAAACTCGTGAAAATATCATCGCTGAATAACAAACAATCTTTTAGTCGCGACATCTGGCGGCCGAATTTTGATACCTAAAACTAAAACCTAAATAACTTAATAAATTGTACTGTGTTAGTTTTTAACTCTCCATTGCATCTGCAGATAGAAAAAAATCTTTAATTTAGAAATATTTGTAAATATCGTCATTCTACATCATTGTTTAGTGGCGACATCTCGCGGCCCAATTTTGCTATCTAAAACTGTATTTAAATTAATTTAATTTAATAACGTACCTGAAACGTTAAAAATTCTGCAATTAAAAAATAATTTATTGGCTGTATTAAGGGATTTACTTACTGTTAGCTAATAAAGTTAGGTTAGGATAAAATAGAATTCAATGCGCTGTTATTTATTGACGAAAAATTAGTCAACTTTGACAGCGAAAAATTAGTGAACTTAGACGGCGTTAAATGTAAGAATACTTTCCCTCACATTGGAACAAACATTTCCTTTTCCTTCAAATTGCAATTTTAAGCTACTTTTATTCATTATTATCAAGTTTTGTGTGAAGATTTAAGTAATTTCCTCTTTGAAAAAAATCCCTTTTTGCAGTATTAAGGCAAAAATTCCCTAAGAAAGGGAAATTTCCCTCCCGTTGGCAATACTGCACCCACATTGCGGTCTCATTCGATAATTTCTTGTATATTAATAATACAACGTACGGTACATACCAAACGTTTGCATATAAAGAGACTTTTTTAATCTGGTGTCGAAATTGGCCGTGAAAATTTAATTGTGAACCATCATCATCATGACAGTTGTCAATTTGATATTTGAACTTGCCATTCCTAAGCTTGCTTTCGAGGTTTCAAACTCAACAGTACGATGAGACAACACAAGAATGTGATCTATTGTAATACATGAAGAAAGATAATAAGAAAATACGAGTTACAACAAATAATCAAAATTGTGGTATGTTCACAGTAAGCACTTTGTTACGGCCAACTTTGTTTGACGCCAAATTTAAAAGAACACCTGATATAATTAAGTGTGCTCAAAAAAATCCGTTATCGAGAGGGTTCGGAACTTGCTTTTATTTTGTGACGGCACGTCGTAGCTTGGTACGTATGTTGAAACCTTGAATTACTGCGTGCTATCAACAGCGACGACTGTCAAAGGTTTTGTTTACATCTTCGAGGTATTTGTAATAACATAAATGTTTTATTTCATTAATTGTGTTTCATTACTCAATTTGTAGAAAATCCTAATTAAACGTATGTAAAAAGTTAGGTTATGTTTATAATAATCGTACAGTTACGACGTGAATTTGCAAGATTTGCTTTTGACTTAAGTCTACTTGATAACGGTTTTTATTGAACGCACTTTATTTCTAGACAGAATTTTTAGGTTAGGTTAAATAGTCGCCGTTTTGTCCCCGTTTTCCCGTTTTGCGGGAATTTTAAAGATGAAAGGGAAAAACGGGAATTTTTACTGATTCTGGGGGTACAGTTTTGAAAGATCATTCTCAGCCGAAGATTTAATTAAAAAAAGTACTTTTCCTTATTATTTCTATTGCGATTTCTTTCTTGATACCAACCGTGATCAGTTCAATCTGTTCAGAAGAGTATAGCTGAAAAGCAAAATATTTCCGTCAGTGTCAATAATGTCCCTAATTTGAGCGGCCATGAAAGTAGCGATTGCAGCGCCACTTTGGGAATGGCGTTAACGGATAAATAAATTCAATGTTTAGTGATCCATGGTTTTAATTGATTATGTTATTGAAGGTTTGATGCAAATAAATCTACAAAAGGAGCCAGCAAGCTACGAAGAGACCTGATTAACGCCGAAATAGCCAATTTGCGTGAACTACTACCCTTACCACCCTCAACACGCCAGAGACTATCACAGTTACAACTCATGGCTCTAGTCTGTGTCTACGTTAGAAAAGCAAACTACTTTCAACAAGGTATGTACCAACTATTTTTTCATTAATAAAAAAAAATGAATAACAATCAATAAACAAATTATCGAAATTCCTCTTCTTGTGTTAGTTATTATTTAAAAAAAAAAGAAGCTCAGTGTAATTTTTAAATAAATTACAATGACATACAAAAGATTTTATTGAAAATATTGGTATCACTAATAATTAGCGGTCACTCGCTAAATAATTAGCATAAGGTCGTTGTAATCATTAATAATTAGAAAAATAATAAACCAAACTGAATACACAGCAACTGTCTAATAAGTACACATGTAGATACCAAAAATGTTCCAGTTGTAGTCCTGCAGAAATGGGCGATTTCATTTTGAAAATCGTTGATTAAAACAGTGCGAAAAAGGGGACTCCCCCGACTCGGTTTTTCGAAAAAGAAACTTGTACAAAATCAAAAACTGTTATAATGAAATGCCTACATTGTTGACAAGAAAAATTAAACGAAATTCTTTACTCATTAACAGCAATTATAAGAAAAAATAATGTCATCGAGGAGGATATGAATATTAAAATCAATGTACAGTATGTCCCAAATTGACTTACACGTTTTGGCTGGCGATTAAAAAAAAACAAACTATTAAAGTAATTGAAGGAACCTCATTCATAGTCGTTAACAGATATTTTCAAATGATTCATTAGTGTGAAGTCGAATACAAATTACTCCTGTACATCAAATATGTCATAAATTTATTAATTGATAATTATCACAAAGCATCTCTAGAGAAGGGTCAGCTCGTATTAATGATGAGGCCGTTCCATAGCCATCTTTATAGTTTGAAGCGCGGACAAGCCGTGGGTGGCTAATTAGCCAGAATAATATCATCTAATTACGAATGCCCCGGGAACACAATAGAACTTGAACTAACCGGTGTCGCTAACCCATTTGTTCATCTTCTTTTTTTTTAATTACACCGTTATGATATGCATACATATATTAATGATGAACGAAATAATTGCGCGAGCATTTGCTCTGATTATCAAAACAAACACGAGAAAATTACACTAATTTTCCGGTATTTAAAAATAAGAGATTTGTTTGATTACATTTTAATATAAAACAGAAATACATGATCACATTTTTAAAAAAGAGGCAAACATGACAAAATTTTAAAAAAATTAGTGTCATAAGATCTTGGTAACATTGGTTCGCGCTTAAAATAATTTCAATCGTCAATTTCGAGGTTATATTTTTAATTACATGTTTTATATGGTAATTTCCAGTGGATAAAAAGTGTTTCGGCTTATGAAATTTGTATTTTATACTATTTTGGTTCTTAAATATAAAACAAAGTTTAAAGATCAGAGTTATTATGTAATTTAAATGTAGGAAAATTCTGCTTTATATTATGTGGCGGGTTGGTAACATTGGTTTTCGCGCTTAAAATAATTTCGAATGTCAATTTGGAGGTTATATTGTCTCGCCGAGTGGTTTAGCGGTTAGCATAGCCGACTTTGGAAGTCGTGTCGCTCGGCGGCGTAGGTTAGAATCCTACCATTAGCCATGGATGTTGTGCTGGCTAATGACTTAGATCCAGCTTTAACAAACCTTGAAAATTGTCTGGAATGGTAATTGCCCTACGACAATAAAGCAGCATTGCTGCGCAAAGCGAAGAAGACGATGACAAAGAGGTTATATTTGTAATTACATATTTTATGATGATTTTCAAAGTGCTTCAACTTTGAGATCTCATATGAAACGTGTATTTTATGCAATTTTTAAATATTTGATTTAAAAAATCTAAATTATTTTGTAATTTAAATGTATGAAAATTCTGTTTTGTTGTGGATTGGTGACATTGGTTCGCGCTAAAACCATTTCAAATGTCGATTTCTAGGTTATGTTTGCAATTACATATTTTTTGGTAATTTTCAGCGAATAGGAAAGTGCTTCGGTTATGTTTATAATTTGAGATATCAACAAATATAGGTAATTTTCGAACATGTGTCAATTTGGTGATTATTTTTCTAATTTAAGGTGTGAATTAATATAGCTACATATGCTGCCGCCAGTGTTGCCAATGTACGTTATCTAGATTCCCCCACAATTGTTAATAGAAATGACAATTGACAGCATAATAGACACAAGCGTAGAATAAACAACCAGTGCTGCCAACTTATTAGACTTTGAGTTGCGTTTCGGAAGCTCAATTTTTAAAGAGAAATTTTTCGTTTTTAAATTAAAATTAAAATAAAACATCGTGCTTCATGTAAAAGCTGCTGCAAATTTGATTAATTTCTCGACAATTTTGGTCAATAAACTGAATCATGTAAACCCTAAATAGGGGTACAGTGTTGCCAATTCTGGTGCAAATGTATCATATTAATTAGTTATTAATTTGGTAGGTTTTCATAATGCTGAAAATTAATAGAATCGCATGCTTCACTAATTCAAAAAGCGTCATCTGTGGACTTTATTTAGAATCTCGTAAGACGACGCCAACCAATTAATTACTTCGGCCTCTGCTTTGTTATCAACCGAGTAGTTGTCCAAAATCGTTTGCCGCGAAACCAAACTAAGTAGGCGACCATCAAAAGGGTGAACGAAATTTCACGAAATTCGTGAAATCTTGAAGAACAAGAATTCAGACACACTTAAAAAATAAAATAAGAAAAACAATTGATATTAAATGGACACAAAACATGTAGGTTATGTAATGTTGCTCACCCTTTTATCGACTGTGTTATTAACAGCGACCTCTCGCGTTGACTTTTTCAATCTCATACATTTTAGAACTTCTGGCAACATTGTACAGGAGTACGAATTGAAATGTGACGATGAACAAAGACGGAATTAAGCAAATATAGTGAGTGGAAAAGACAAACATATTAAATAATATGTTTTCTAGAAAATATCTGCTATTGGCAGCACTGCTAACAACGTTTAAATAATGGGAGAGGAATGAGGGAATAAAGAGGGAAAAAGCAACAGTAATAAATTTGATATGAATGAACTTATTCGTCAATAAAAAAAACTGTAATTATTAAAAGCCTGCAACCAAACATCTTTGGGGATTTACTCACAAATTGGTGAGGATGGTTACCGCCAACCTAAAAAGATTAAAATTTAAGTGTAATTAAAATACCAAAATAGAAAAAGGCAATCTAATATGGAGACTAACGTGAATTTATTGTAATTTTTGCGTAAAAGTTTTAATTAAATAAGTTAAAATATAAAAGAAATGTTTTATTATACAAGATAGGAATAAAAAGTAGCTTAATAAAGGTCGTCACTTAATTGAAACTTGATGACGGCACTTAGCACATATTCTTCAGGAATCTATAAACATTTCAGTGTCTTTAACAGTGACGGATGGATCAGATAAGACGTGTTTGCACGCACGTATACATGTCCAAAGAAGAGTTAATTGACAGGCCAATCAATGGAGGATTTTGTCACTAGACTCGAAAACGACATTGATTGACTTAATATTCCATGGTTCAATTTCAATAAACAATGGGTAATTTCATTGCTTTGACTTCGCTCACCAAAAATACGTGATTTAACGATATTGATGGCGTCGTCGTATTTTATTTCTTCTTCTTGTGTTCCGTTCGGACTCAAACAAAAAAAAAACAAAAACAAAGAAATTGTATTCGACGTCTCCGAGAAATACTATCATCCTCTTCTTCACTACAACCAAGCTAAATAAGAAGCAACATATTATTGCGTAACTGACACGACTGATTGATATACAGAAAACGTTTCCTAGAGAATTTTTAATTAATACACACTCTTAGAATTTTCGTTTTTATAATGAACCGTTTCTTATTCTTAATTGTGACACACTTTATGACAGGCCCGGCGCTGCCCATTGTGAGGAACGTGCAACGCATAAGGGCGCTTGATCACAGGGGCGCCAAATTTTCTGTATTATTTTAATAGATATAAATAAAAATGAATTTCTTAGGGAATAAAATAAACTAATCATTGCTTATAATAAATTTTATTTCAGCAAAATTAATTTTTATCAAAGTTCTATAGATAAATCAGTATATACAGGGTGACTGACAATTGTTTCGCCAAAAAAAGAAACCACTAAGAGAAGCGATGTCCGAGAGTAAGGGGAAAATATTTAAAAAAATCTATATACTATGGCCAACAAAAAATCTGGGATATGTAATATGTTTTATTGTAAACACGACGAATTTATTTTATTTCCGCGTCTTTTTTCACATTACTATAGATCAAGCGTGTGACTCGTTAAAAGCTGCATTGAAACTAATCGAATAATTGAAAAATGCGGGTATAGAGTCGTCTCGAATTCTTTTTGGCGGGCATTGTACTTTAGTTTTCGTAAAATAATTAATCCAAAATTACGACAATATATCCCTGGTTAGGAAAGTACAGCAAATAAACAAAGTACAGTCAGTTTATGATTGTTGCTTGACGTTAACTTGACCTTTAAACAAAATTGACGTAATCAGCAGAAGTACAAAATCCAAAACATTTACGAAATTATTGATAAATGCATGCGAATCACCTGAAGTACATTATTCCGTATAAATTGTATAAAGTAAGGATAACAACACGTGTTGACAGGTAAACAAATAAAGCACTACAACACGAAAATCATTCAAATCTCCGTGTTAATAATAAATTGTATTGCAAATACTCTATACGACTGGCGTTGCACACTGTTTAGGTCTTTTGTTTAAGTTATTAACAAAAACCAAATGTTCAAAGGAACTATTTTTTTTTATAAAGCAGAAAGTCGTAAATCGAACGTCTTTTGTTATGGCTTTTAATTTCTTTTTTGACATGAAAAATCTTCGCTTCTTGCATTTGTCAATTACAATCGACCGTCTTTTGTTTAAGTTTTTAACAAGAAATCGTCAACTTGGTTTTCTTTTTAATGAAGAAAAAAGTCGAAATTCGGAATTGGAATTCGAACGTCCCTTGATTTATTTTTGGACGTAAAAAAATCTTCGACTGTTTTTGTATTTGTCAAACACAATCGATCGTGTTTTGTTTATATTTTTAACAGAAATCTGGTCTTTATGTTGAGATCAGTGTTGCCAATCCTAATGTGGTTAAGCAGAATAAAACCTGCTTAATTAAATTTTGTTATCGCTTTTAAGTTATTTTTTGACGGTTCGTGCATTTGTTAATTACGATCGATCGTCTTTTATTTAAGTTTTTAACAAAAAACTAAAAGAAACTTGGTTTTCTTTTCAATAAAGAAAAAAGTCGAAATTCGATTGGAATTCGAACGTTCCTTGTTATCGTTTTTGATTGATTTTTGGACGTAAAAAATCTTCGACCGTTTTTGTATTTGTCAAACACAATCGATCGTGTTTTGTTTATATTTTTAAACCCGGTCTTTATGTTGAGGTCAGTGTTGCCAATCCTAATGTGGTTAAGCAGAATAAAAGCTGCGTAATTAAATTTAAATTAAATTTATTTTTTGACGTAAAACATCGTCGGTTCGTGCATTTGTTAATTACAATCGATCGTCTCTTGTTTAAGTTTTTAACAAAAACTGTCAACTCAAAGAAATCGTTTGCCAAAAAAGAAACCGCAAAGAGAAGCAATAGTTACTTGTCAAAAGTCATAAAAGTGTTACGGCGATTATGACTTTTAAACAGAATTGATGTGATAAGCTGAAATACGAGCTCCAAAATATTTACGAAATCATTGACAGATGCATGTGAATCACCTGAAGTAAATTATACGTATAAATACAGGAGGATAACAACACCTGCTTTGAAAGGTAACCAAATAAAGTATTACAATACGAAAATAATTCAAATCTCTGCGTTGTATCGCAAATATTCTACGCACATACTGTTTGGGTAAATTAATTTTAAGCTATTCTATAGATTTTTTAACAATTTTCCCGTAAACTGTGGCATTCAGTCCGTCATGCGTTTTTTTTTTGCGAAACAATTGTCAGTCACCCTATATACATATATCTACACACTGTGTTAATTCGTTTTTTTTTTGACAGGGAAATAGCATGTACAATTAAATGTTAGCAAATATTGGCTCTCCTATACATTTTGAGTAAAATGGTAAAAGAATATGTAATTTGTTTAGGATTTTAAAAGGGCGCCAAAATATGTTTCGTACAAGGGTGCTCGACACCCTAGTAGCGGGACTTCTTGGTGATCAAAGCTTCCAATTTCTTTTTGCTCAATAAATGTAAAACAATGCCAATTGTAATAATACTTTGTAATAAAGTTGTTTTATAATATTTGTTGCAGCATTCAAATGCCACGACGTAGGATTACACCAACCACCAACGCCCAATATCGGCTTCTCAAAGGTTAGTGCTTATTTACATCGTTGTAATAGTTTGCAAGTACGTGGAAATCCTTTATGATAAAATTAATGTCTCAGCAGTATCATCAACATTCATTTTCTCGTTCGCGTAATTACGTAATCCAAATGAATTAGACGTTCTATAAAGATATTGCATAATACCTGCGGTTTCCTTTTGTGGAGCTTTTATAACAACAAAATGCATCGATTATCCAGTTCATTTCAATTTAAACACGTCGTTTGTTATCTGCATAAAAAAAAATCAATCGAGGGTATACTTATAATTAATTTATCACCTTCTTAAAAAAAAACGAAATGTTTCTATTTTATTGTGGATGTTTTAAAGTTGATGGACCACATAAGACAATAAAGATCAGATTAAAATGTGTTCATTATTTCTAAGAATAAAAACAATAAATTTTACATCGATGATGTAATCAAATTGTTTATTAATGATACAACTTTATAATTAGATCTTCTGCAAGTTGGTACGATCGTTTTTTTTTTTCAGCAATACCTTTTGAAAAATTAATATAATGAAATTTACATACACATAATTATTCGCGGAAACAAATAAAAACATTCGTTATTGCGAAGTGAAAACATTTTATTAAGTCATTTGGTGTGTATAAATGTTTACTGCGGTGGTAAGGGAGATATCGGAAAGGTAATTATTATTATAAAATAACCTTTTGCGTTTTATTCATTCCTGTTTTGCGGTGAAAGAAAAACACGTGGAAATTTCAGTTTTAATTGGCCGAGTTTAATGTCAAATAAAGGGTACAAGAGCTTGTACAAAGAAACTGTTAAATAGTAGTATTTTTATACCATAAAATTATGTATTCAATGGTTAGAGTAATTGCTGTTTGCCCGATGCGTCCAGAGTCCATCGTGGGAATCCAAGTATGCCAGGTTTTCTGTTCTTAAATGAAACAATTACCTACTTGCGTGTTTGCATCACATTATTGAACCATTCTCGCGGCGTATTTGTTTTATTTTTCTATACTTCATAAATTCATATTTCAGATGAGCCACTCAAGACTTCACTTAATTTTCACACGGTTTCAATAACTATTAACTCGTTTGGAACCCGTGCATTCTTCTTCTATTAAGTAAAAACTCAACGTACACATTTATATACTTTAATGTATGCAAATTCCTTGTACATACATTCTTTACATAAATTACATTTTCGTTTTACGTCCACATCTATTACCCTACCTACTTCCCATAATCAACAATCTCGTTATTTAGTTTCGTTCCCCTCAAGGATTTTCATACATACCGATTGTTTCATTGAAACTTGAAAAACGACAGAGATAGGGCCAGGCTATATTAACACATGGCTCAATAAAAAAAGAACTCATGTCTTAGCTTAGAACAAGCACTCATAATTTGAGATGCCAAACAAATGTCAATTTTGAGGTTATTTTTCTAATTTGTAATGTCACCAGCGTGTAAGAAACGAAAATCCCTCAAGAGTTACCAAAACATAGAAAATCTCGCAATTTGTTACTAAATTTACGATTTTTTTTAAACGTAATTCATTAAAAATCATACAAGTTAAAGAAAACAAACAAAAGACTAGATCAATGTCTTACAAATACAATCCATTACGTCAAAACAAAACACGGTCTATTTTACAGCGCAATTCAGATAATCGATTTTAGGACACAGTTTAATAAATTAATAACTAAATAATAAGAACGATGACAAAGCAAAAATATTAATGGAATTTAAATAATAATAAAAACAAAAGACAATCGATTTTACATCACTACTCAGTAGATTAATAAATTTAAGAAGAAACTGTTTGGGAGGGAGGAAATGTGACAAACAAAAAAAACAAATGAACACGAGACAATCAATTTTAGAACATAGTTCATAAATGAAAATGAGAAACAATTTTAAACAAACCGTGACAAAACAAAGATTTATTTGCCTTCCACGTGGCCAACAAATTACAAAAAAATTGCAATAGATGGCGCTGTTCAATATCTCACACAAACACAATTCATTTCGTCGCTTACTGACAACAGTGACCTTTTCTTATTGATCTTCCGCACCACATAAACTACCTCCGTAAAAACAAACGAAAAAGAAACTTTCGGCAAGAGCAACGACTGTCAGTTGAAGCTTTGCTCAATAGATGGTGTTTTTTTCAATGTAAGTGGATTTCCTTCTACATAAAAGAATAACTGTCTAGGGGCAATCAGCTTCCACCTTTTTCTGCAAAATAAAGTTTAAAAATCCCTTAATCCCTAATGATTTGAAAAAAGTCGCTTAAAAAATGATTTATTCCTTAAGTTGGAAACACTGCCATTGTTTTCTTTTTAAATTTAAATTGCACTATACTTTTGTTCGTTTTCTTTAACTTTATGTGTTTTAATGATTGTTTTACGTTTCCTTTATGTAAATTTATTCCTGAATCTAGTAATAAATTGAGGGACTTTTTGACAACTCGAGGGATTTCTGCGCGTTGGTAACACTGAGCGGTGGCATGTCGCAGGAGGGAGGCAAGTTCCAGTGTTGCCAACCCGTGGGAATCTTCCCTATATCGAAATTTGTTGAAAGAAGACAAAATTATTAATTAATTAAAGTTTTAAGGCAAGTTTTAATGAAAAAGCTTAAAATTGAATTTGAGGAGCATAAAGGGAATGTTTTGGGTCAATGTGAGGCAGTGGCGGCTCGAGTTAAAGGTTATCAATGGAATTTAATCTTAAAAATAAATTTGAAATATTTTTTAAATTTAATTTTTTAAACGTTGCCCATCCTCTGCATATCTTGAAGAGCCGCCACTGATGTGAGGGAACAACTACTGCCAATAGTTGGCAATACTGGCAAGTGGCGCGCTGTAGCTGACATTTCTTGAACTTTGAAATTTTTTAACGTTGAAACAATGACGTCATATTTCATATTTGAAATTCTTTCAACGTGGAGTGGGGGGTTAAAAATAAAGTAACCTAGAAGCACTTGTTTTTAAGGTAGTCTAACCTAATGGACTTCTTATAACCAGTGCTGCCAACTCAAATAAACTCAATTTACCGACCTACCCAATTGAAATTAATTCTATCGAAATTTAATGTTTCCCGCAGAAACAAGCAATTGTCGTTGCGCTTTTGTTTTAGAAAATCGTGTGGGCGAAAAGTAAAAATAAATATTTTATTCAGTTTAAAGTACTCGAAAAAATACTTTTGAAGTTTTTTAATTTTGTCATTTTTGTTCATTTTATGAATAAATTTTGTTTTACAGATGTTTGCCTTTTTAATGATCCACGCCGAAATTCAGAGACATCTAGCGAGATTTCTTACAACTATCTTCCGAAATGTATGCTTGGTCGGTTAGCAGCACTGCTTATAATAAACTATAAACCGATTGTGTTTTGAAATGGTTTAGCAAAGTTATAGAGGGTGTCGCTAAATTACATGGACATAACTTAGCCAGAGATTACCCAGATGCGAAGGCTAGAGGCGGTACCTTTGATGTCGTATGGCAAAATTCCATAACCTCCGGCAATTTTTGAAGTGGTTGCATTTTTGCATTATTCAATTTCTACATACGTTTAATGCACGTTCCTTCAATTTTCTGCTTTAACCAACGAATAAAGATGAAAATCGTGTGAAATTATTCGATTAACAGAGCACTGCATTTCATAACCTCAAAACATAACCATTTTTTGATGGATAAACCACCAAAACAATGGCGGAATGACAAACGGCGGGAATGCCTAGCCTTCGTATCTGTATTAATCTGTGGCTTAGCAGCAACTCAAAATAAGACGATTGAATCCAGCATATCTACATGCAAAAGTGCATCATTAAGCCAGTATTATACTTTCAAATTCTTGAAGAAAGAGTTATTTTTCCAATAACAGAAAGACGCTTAAACCAATTTGGATGATATTTGGTATGAGGAACCAGGCAAGTCACTTTTCCAGGTGGTTTTCGTAATTTAAAGTAAACAGCTAGTGTGAAAAACAGGGTTGCCACAACACAGATTTTGCAATAACTTTTTTGAGGTTAGAAAATAACTCTAATCTAAAGACACAGAAATATTTACTAAGGAACGACCCGTTTCAAAAATAAATTGGTTTTGTATGTAAGAGGTATTTGTTTTTCACGTATTTCCTACTTTTTCCAACGAGCACTTAGATTTCCCTATTTTGTGACTAAACTGTAAGAAGCGTCAACAATTACAAAGACACGAAAAGGTTTCCTAATGAAAGCTCCTTTCTAATTATTAATTAAAAACGTTACTGCTAAACCTGTGTTATGGTAACCCTGCTTTTCACACTTCAAATTATTAAAACCATTTGCTTTCCTGTGGGTCCTCATACTAAATATCATCCAAATTGGTTCAAGTAATCTTTTGTTAGTAGAAAAAAAATTTGTTTCAAGAATTTTGAGCAGAATACTGGTTTAACGAAGCACTTTTGGATATAGTTATAGACATGTTGGGTTCGATCGTCTTATTTTGAGCCCAGGAATATGTGGTTAAGCCACGTCCATGAAATTTAACGACACCCTATATATATAAAATTTAAAGTTTCCTAAACGCACAGCTTATAAATAACAGGTAGCAGTTCTTTACCTGTTATTTGAAAACTGCTACTTGTTTTTACCTGTTATTTACAAGCTGTTATTTATGTATGTTTAGGAAACTTTAGGATTCCCCTCTACTTATCAATCAATCAATCAATCAATCAATCAGTGATGTCACTTCTCGATGATACTTTAGTTTCGGGTATTGATGATTATTATGAGGTATTTTCTTCTTTAATGGTTACAGTAAACTTGGATTTTTCGATGTACGTATTATAAAACAAAATAATAGAATGGAGTGTTTTGTTTTACAGTTACTTCGTAATTCATAGAAGATATGGTGGTAATAGTTCATAGATTTGAAATTTCACGAGAAGAAGTACGAGCGTATTTACGCCGTATTGCTTAATCCGTGGCTTAATCGATACAGTTGTGCATGTATCTGGATTGCCTCACCACATATTGCCATATTTAATGACAGGCTAAGAGTACTCAGATGAAGAGCGGTAGATATTGCGGGCGGGTCCGTGGGAAAGTAGCTGTGTACCCCTCGGCTTGAGGTCACGCGCTGACCCCGCTCCCCGCCCCCCCCAATACCCCTCACTGTCCACGGCCCCGATACAGATCCACCCATGTGCCCTGAACTAGCCCTGCTCATTGCTCCGACTCCAAAACAAATCATAACGCTCGAGTTTACGTTCCTCTTTTTTTTTTTGACATTTACTGTACCCGCTAATGTAAAAAAATATTACACGGCCGCTACTTTTTTAATTACTCTATAAAAACTGATTTAATTATCATTCTCTAAAGCAAATATAACACATCGTTTCATGCGGGTAATTACATAACTTACGAACGTTTAACAATTGCGGCCAAGTTGTATGTATGTACGTTGTACAACATACATATATCTAATTAATAACTTATTCTGCTTTTAATCTGTAACGCTTTAATTACCATAATTCAATCTTTTAACACACAATTAAACGTTCTAATGTTAGTGGCTTAATTAATAACCACGAGAATTATTGCATACCTTAGCACTACAAACGACTCATTATTTATTTATTTTTTTTAGTTCATAAAAAAGACATTGCGCAGAAATTGACTTCAGATTCGAAATCAGCGTCCTCGATTCTCTAAAGATGGCGCTATTCTTATTTGCCGCCTTCGTGCACAATGTTGCCAACTGGAACAAGTGTGGATTTCGGAAGATAGTTGTGAAAAATTTCGATAGATGTCTCTGAATTTCGGTAGATCGCTAAAATGATTTTAAATAAAATAGCTAAACTAGTGTAAAACAATAATTATTCATAAAATAAACAAAAACAACAAAATTAAAATACCGATAACTAGGTGTAATAACAAAAATTTAAAAAGAAAACGTATAAAAACAAATATTTATATGTGCATAATATACAGGTGGGCAAAAGAATTGAATATTCTTTATAATTATTGCTTTAAGTATTAATTTTATAAAAAGAAATGTGTGAAGGTTTTGTTTATAAAGTTTTTATGTACAGAAAAAGCAGATTTCTGTTTATTAATAACAATAGTACCTGTTTTTATCTGTTGTTTGAAAACTGCTAATGCTTTTCTATCTGTAATGAAAACTAGAGAAGGCAATCGTCCCTACCACATGACATCATTGCTCTAGTTTTAATTTTATTTTTGAAAGTGATTGTTCGAAACAGAAAATATTTTCCAGTTTCCTGTAGTAGTAAACCAGTTATTAAAAAAAATTATAATTTTTTAATTATATTATGGTTCCCTTTGAATAAAATAAGTACACCTCATTGAATTTTATTGCATCGTCATTAGGTGTGAATAAGAAAAATATAATTGTTATAATGTGATTTTGGTTGGAATATAAGTTTCTTTGTTGCATTGAAAGTAAAAAAAAAATGTTAACAAGCTGCTTTCGAGAAATTAATCAAAGCGTAATCTAAAGTAATATAACTGGGAAGTCTCCATGCCCTTGAATAGTCAAAATTGACACACCCCAGTACGCCCAAACCGACAGATTCATTTTTAAGCAAGCGTACTTTTTAATTTATTATTTATCTTACAAAAAATTTAAGAGTTCGCTCTACTCTTTAAGATCGTCGAGTCCGATAGATGATCATTAAAGAATATATTACACGATGGGAGCATTACTTTACCCGCACTCGCTCGCTCGGCTCGAGCTTACCTTAACAGTACAGCTTATCCCATAACTAATACTGTACTAAATTAAGATTTCTAATCAGTAAAAGGTCACATTTTTAGACCCTAAATACTCTAAAGGCAATAACAAGAAACAGACTATTCACAACATCGTCTTTCATATTTTAACTTCGATCAATTTTAAATAATTATATACCTACATTGTATGATACTATTTTAAAAAAATACTTTTAACAATAAACATGCTAGCTGTATAAGACATTTAAATTTAAATCTCTCACTTAAGTTTTATGTTTCCCCATAACAACATCTACAACATGTGCAATAAAAACCATATAAGTATGTATGTATTAGAAGCTTTAACATTCTATATTTTCTATGAGACT
Source organism: Serrognathus titanus (assembly GCA_039766575.1). Lineage (NCBI taxonomy): Eukaryota > Metazoa > Arthropoda > Insecta > Coleoptera > Lucanidae > Serrognathus > Serrognathus titanus. The sequence goes on along the minus strand of CM077916.1, from coordinate 3,139,501 downwards.
TTCATTATTACACAAGGCAGCGCAATAAATATAATCTATTCTATTTATTTACCGCTTGCAGAAGTTTTCGATTAGAAAAAAAAATATATATATATATTAAAGTGTCAGTGGGTAATCCTAATCGGTTAAAACCGAATAATGTGTTTTATCAACGAGCAGCTATTTTTACGAATGCATCCAGATAAAGCCACCCGGCTTAAAATACATCGAAAACCACTATAAACTAATAATCCGCTTTTAAAACGATACAGAATACATTAAAATTAATTATGAATGGAAAAGATAATTCATTTTTCTAGTTGTGTCTCGTGTCCTTAAACGCGTTTTATCTTTGAACCACACATAAAATAGCAGTAAAATTTATCTACATGTTCATATTTTACATGCTGATAATATGCTGAAAGGAAATCATAAACGTTTCAATGTTGTGTGGACTACATTGTGTATATTTCAAGATTTTTAGCGCAAAATGTCTTGTATTTATACTATTTTGGTTCTCAGACGTAAAAAGAAAATGAAAAAAGTGCGCCGTTTTTTAATTCGAAATATAAGCAAATTCTGATTGGTTATTGCGGCGGTTGGTCATATTGGTTGGCGCTTAAAATAATTTCAAACGTCAATTTGGAGGTTAGTTTATAATTTGAGATGCCAACAAATGCCAAACAAATGTCAATTTTGTAGTTATTTTTAATATCGGTACAGTGATACCAAGGTGTGAAAAGCAAAAATCCCTCAAGAGTTGACAAAACATTGAAAATCCCGCAATTTGTTACTAGATCAATTAAAGCATTCGAAATTTTATTTTATTATTGTCGATATTTGAAGTTTTATTTGGTAAAAAGGAAACTGTAAGCTGAAAGTTCCTAAACAGCGCAAAGTCTGCAAGCAAGGAAATCCACTTACATTGAAAAAAACACCATCTATTGAGCAAAGCTTCAACTGACAGTCGTTGCTCTTGCCGAAAGTTTCTTTTTCGTTGTTTTTACGGAGGTGCTTCACGTGATGCGGAAGATCAATAAGAAAAGGTCACTGTCGTCAGTAAACGACGAAATGAATTGTGTTTGTGTGAGATATTGAACAGCGCCATCTATTGCAGTTTTTTTTTGTGGAAGGCAAATAAATCTTTGTTTTGTCACGGTTTGTTTCAAATTGTTTCTCATTTTCATTTATGAATTATATTCTAAAATTGATTGTCTTTTGTTCGTTTGTTTTTCTTTGTTTGTCACCTTTCCTCCCAGACAGTTTCTTTTTAAATTTATTAATCTACTGAATTGTGATGTAAAATCGATTGTCTTTTGTTTTTATTATTATTATTATTTTAATTATTTATTTTTGTTCTTTTTTTATTTTGTCATCGTTCTTTTCAAATAGTTTTTTTTTATTTACATATTCAATTGAATAAAAATCGACCGTCTTTTGTTTTGATGAAATTGAAATGGAACTGCACCATACATTGCAATTTTTTTAACAATCTATTGGCCACATGGAAAGTCACTGTCTGAATCTGTTATTTTTTTCAAAATTTTGTTGCAAATCTGTTTTGATTGCAGTGGACCCCTCGAGCATCCTCTGCACAGCTGCTTCGGCTCTATTTGGGGCCTCGTCAGCAGAAGCGTAGTTCGAGACTTCTGGGGCCGAAACAACTGTACAGAGGACAAGTGACATTTTCTTATTGATCTTTTTTTGTTTTGTTTTGTCGCCATTCCTTTCAATTAGTTTCTTCTTTAAGTTACATATTCAATTGAATTGCACAGTAAAGTCGACCGTCTTTTGTTTTGACGAAATGGATCGTATTTTTGTGAGATATTGAACTGCGCCATCTATTGCAATTTTTTAACAAAATATTGGCCACATGGAAAGTCACTTTTTTTTTTTTCGTTTATGGATCTATAAATTTAAATATTGTTATATATTTTTTTTCAAATTTTGTTTGTTCATTGTTTTGTTTCCTTTCCTCCCAAATAATAAAAAAGAAATTATCGATTGTCTTTTTTTTTTAAATTCGATCATTTCTTTTCCTCTCTCATCGTTCTTTTTTTGAGTTTTTAAGTAGTTATTAATTGAAATTAAACTGTGTCCTAAAATCGATCGTCTTCTGATTTTATTATTAAATTTTTAATTTTATTTATTTTTTTAATTTTTGTTTGGTCATCATTGTTTTAAAATTTCTTATTAATCAACTGAACTGCGCTGTAAAATCGACCGTCTTTTGTTTGCTTCCTTTAACTTGTATCTATTTTTAACGACTTAAGTTTTTTTTTCATTCTAGTAACAAATTGCGGTATTTTCTGTTTTGTCAACTCTTGAGGGATTTTTGCTTTTTACACCTTGGTATCACTGTACCAATATTAAAAATAACAAAAATAACGATAAAATTGACATTTGTTGGCATCTCAAATTATAAAATAACCTCCAAATTGACGTTTGAAATTATTTTAAGCGCCAACCAATATGACCAACCGCCGCAATAACCAATCAGAATTTTCTTTCGGCATGTTTTAACAGATGGCGTTGCTGAATGTCTTACAACAACGTAGTTTTTCAAAATAACTAGTGAATCACCCTCGTAGAATCAAACAAAATGAAGACTATCGGCAAATTGCAACAGATGGCGTCGTTGATTGTCTTACAATAACGCAACCAAATAAGTTTTGAAAACGCTAGAGTCATTTTAATAAACACTTTGAGGACACTTGCGGAGCGCATTCGTATTATACAGGGTGCTCATTTTTAATCGTAAGTAGAATGAGTTGCCTATTGTCAATTTTTAAGGCGTGACGATTTAAAATGGACAAGGTCTGTTCCACTCGTTAGGATTTCAAGTTCTGAACCGTTCAAATCAGTATTGAGCATCAGTACTGCACAAAATTGGACATAAATTTCATACTGCGCGTGATTTGAACGGTTCAGAACTTGAAATCCTGACGAGTGGAACGGACCTTACGTATAATTATTTAGAAAATAAGTTTTTGGCGAATTGTTACATAACTGAGTTTCCTTATACATATTTGCTTGCAGACTTTGTGCTGTCTAGGAACTTTCAGCTTTTTTATCAAATAAAACTTCAAATATCGACATAATAAAATAAAGTTTCGAATGCTTTAATGTTCATTAAAGCATCAAAATAGAGAGAAAAGAGGTTTCGGTGTAAAACAATTAATTCAATTGTTTTTAATGAAAAACAAATGCTCTGTTTTTTGTTTTATTTTCAGGCCCTGAATGGATTTTTAATGATGATGACACAAAATGGTAAACTTCTATACATATCTGATAACGCTGCGGAGTACCTAGGTCATTCCATGGTGAGTGTTTTGAAGGTGAGCGAACTTTGAGCTTGATGCTTAAGAGTGAGCTTTTTTTTTTACTTGAATCTTTTAAGTGAAATATTATCTATCGTAAATCAAGTGCGTCAATTTCAAATAAAAGCTAAGCGTACCGAAGTAATTATTCTTTTTTCGTTCTCAAACAAATAGTAAGTATAATATGTATATATATATTAAAAAAAAAGGATTTAATTCACGCTAGGCAGATGATTTATGGAACCAAAGGATAAAATGTAGAATAGCGCAGGATAAAATAATTCCTTTGACGCAGTTGTTCTGGATTTTATACATTACCGAGACCGACTGACTGCCATCAACGTCAATGACTTTGCACTTTCGGTCTTATTAATATGTTATCCACTCCACCCACCCAACCATTTGCTTTTATGCTTAAGCTTTATGTAAATATAATGATGACATAAAAATGATGGATATTTGTAATAGTATTTTATACGTAATTAAATGAGTAGTAATTACAACTCTTTGTGTTATATGTTTCATGTAGGAAGATCTCTTAATCCATGGAGATAGTGTCTATGACATAATTGATAAACAGGATCACCAGGCAATTCAATGTGAACTAGGCAGACCGGTAAATTCCGGAGCGAATAGTAATCCAAGTGAAGAGATGCGCCTTTTTCTTTGTAGGATGAACGTATCGAGGAACGCTCGACGTCAGATGCGATTCGGTGACCAAAAGGTGAGTCTCTAGGTTCTGTGATAAATACTTATTAGCGAGCAGTCGGATTTTTTTTTCCATCGGGATCTACGCGGATGCCTTGTGTTGTTGAATGTACCAATGCCGGATCTGCCTTTCACTATGCAGTAACCTCAACGGGTCGCCTCCCCCGCTCCCCTTGCAGCAGCAGCAGCAATGATTCCACCCACACCTAACATAGTTACCATAGGTACAGCGGGAATCTATCTAAATACAAGTTGCACATTTACAATGCAACACGTGTTACACTTTATTATTGTTATCGTTATTTGTTGCTCTGGCGTGGACGCTTCTCTGAACGCATACATTAGGAATTTGTTTAGAATAGATAATTCCAAACGGGCAGGTATTCTTATTTCAAGAAAGAAGAAGCGCTTGCACAACTTTAGATCTAAAGTTATTTAAAACTTTGCATGTGGTACGGCGCGCAAGGCAGACCACCTTTGATATCCGTTAGATTTCTTATTCGTAGAATCGCGATCCATATATCATTATATAGGTAATATGTAAAGTAGGTGGAGGCGCGAATACTACTGCTGTGTGTTATGACGCCCACACGATGGTACAGCGAACTTATGGAAATTACTCTCATTGGAATACCAAAGCGCCACTATTTATGTTTATCGGTCGCAGGTGGTGTTGGTACAGGGTCGCTACTTATCGTTCTTGCCGTTGTGCAGCCGCAACGAGCCCGTCTTCTTGGCTACTTGTACTCCTGTGGCTATGCCCGAGACGCGAGAGTGCGTCGTTCAGGGTGCGACTAACGTCTTCACGTCCATCCACTCGATGGATATGCGTTTTATCCACATCGACAACAAGTGAGTATGAAGCTTTGTTAGAGCTCTTGCGATAAATCAACAGTCGCTCGTGACGTCGGGGCGGTCCAGGTCACCGGGTCGCGGGAGAGCCGGTGACATTGGATACCATAAATCACAATGATTGTTACACTTGTGTTGCAGCGGCGAATTCTACTTGGGCTTCCCAAGAGGGGACCTACAGGGGGTGTCCTGGTACCGGCTGCTGCATTGGGAGTGTACACGCGAAGCGCAGACGAAACACCGCCTCAGTGAGTACAAATCCTACAAATGCGTACACGTTTTTACAATATCCTCTGTTGCAGTCACCCAATCCGAGCAAGAACGATCGTGCATTCTACTCGCTCAGTTCCAACGAAGATCCGGCGACTGGTTGTGGATGCACTGCGTCCTCCAAGTCAAAGAAAGTTCCGAGAGTAACCAGCAACCAGTTATCGTTTGTACCAACCAGGTACTCAGCGAGGCAGAAGCGGCGGTCATGAGGACCAACAGCTGGTTATACCATTACTATTCAGTACAAAATAAATTACAGTACGGCTTAGCTTATGACGTAGGACCATCGACGAGGTTGCTGTATTACCCCGAGCACCATCAAGGTCCTGAATTTGCGACTAGTCACGAATCTGCAGGATACGCTCACCTCGCCGCGATGCCTACATCACTTCAACCTCACATAACTCACCACGGCGTTCCTTCTCACGCACATCACAACCAACACCATCACCACCATCGACGAGCCGATTCCGAGCCAGTAGACTACTCTTATAGTAAACGTAAACCCAAAGAACTTCAGAATTTAGACTTAGACGTTGCCAATGTCGATGCGCCTGATAACGAAGGAGGAAGTAGTGGTTTGTTAGTGGTTTCGCATCTGACGGAGCGACCTCGGACTCTTCTTAAAGTAGACCCTAGTGATCTTATGGATCAATGGAATCCCAGTCCACCTTGGTCAGATACCTTACAGAAGGTTCCGGATCTATGCCATCAAGAACTTAGTCCTTACATAGGTAGCGCACCTCCTACGCCGACGGCCACCCCAAGCACGCACTCGGGAAATGCGTTTTCTTTCGATTGGATGCCCGAACAGTTCGTACCTAGTTTGACAGCGATTGCCGCTTCGTCGTCGGACGACGGCGAACGTCAAAATTATTGGTCATCAGAACACAGGTTGTTTCCATTGCAACCGCCCCCTAAACGCAATCAACCTCCCCCCGGGCGATCCGAATCCGCCGATCGGGATACACCCTAGCGCTGTGATGACTAGTATAGACGCAAGTGCAATATTGTACGAACTACAACACGTGTTATTTATTAATCGAACTTTTTAAGGAAATATCTACAATACTAGTGGACCACTCTGAACGAGCTACCAATGATTCCTACTAAATGTGTTCAATAAAGTGGCCAATACAAATAGCATAAGCAGTACGAAACTAATGGTTCCTTCCTTTTTATTTTATTTTATTTTTTTGAGAGCATTTAGTATTACGTTACAAAAGAGTGAAACAGATTTTTGTGATACTTTTCAAGCACACACTACTTTTTGCAAGTCCGAGGTACTTGTAGAATGTATTATTGTAGATCATTTATTGACGCATTGATTTACGATAGTAAATGTGATCTATCTATAAGTTCCTGTATATTTAAGGTTTAATGTACAACTATAAGTTTCAGCTATTTATGTATATTGCCGTACCAAATTTAAGTTACCCAAAAATAAATTGGAAAATTGCTGCTACAATTTTGTTATTAGCTCAGTTTAATCTTCAATCTCATCAATAAATAAAATATTAGCAGAATTTTTATTTTTTACGTGCACATTAGTCAATGTTTTACAATAATACAGAAATATAATAGTAACTCGGACCTTATTTCCTCACACTGTCACAATTTAATTAATTAAAGATCACAAATATCATCATGTCGGGGACATGTCCAAAAACTCAGTCGTTTTGATTTAATTTAATTCATCAGTAGCTCTGTGTATTTTTTCTTAAAAAATAAACTCAAATCCGTATGAAATTAAAAAAAAAAAAAAGGTGCGGACTGAGGAAGAAATTGGACGTGTAACGCGAACTATATTAATTTATTGATCTGTTAGTATAATTATTTTAACATAATTTAAAGAATTTTATTTTGTAGATTTGTTTTGGAACTTAGTTCACCTTAAGGCATGTAAATGTATCAGTATTATTATTTCCTATTATGAATTAAAAAAATTTATTTTACACGTGTATTTAATATTATTTAAAAAAAAAACATCAATCAATGAAAAGTTAATTAAACAATAACTGTGAAATGAAGAAACATCAAGCTAATAGAAAGGAAAGGTACAGAGAGATCATTACACATTGTCCAGAAAAAACTGCTTTCCATGGACGTGATATCAAAATTTTCATCCATTGTCATGTATGCAGTGAAGTTATCTACTTTACCTACCTGTTTTTAATTCATCTTTGCATAAAATTTACTTACGAAAACACCCGACAGATTCTGAAATAATAACAATATGCTATGCGGTCTTGAAAAGAAGAAAAGTACTACAGAAAATTCGTAAACTAACAAAAGTAGGACCATCGAACACAAGTGTCAAATAATGTGGCTAACATCAGAGAGGAACTAAGGTTTGAATGTTCGCAAGAAAAGTAGTTTTTTTCTGGACAATGTATATTGATTGATCAGTCTGTAGATACACTGTGCCAGTTCTGGCGCACTTTCTTATAGAGTTTCTATATGAACTCGTATGTTTGGTTAACTTTTGCTAGGCTCTGGCTATGGTGGTGGTGATAAAGAAGTTGCCTAAGTGCAAGGGGTCAATTTAAAAGTAAAAAGTAGATGACTCGCCACCGCCTAGCAAAAATCACATGCATGCGAGTTTGATAAGTCCATGTAAAATCCCATAAGAAAGTGAACCAGAACCGCCATAGTATACCCGTTCACACATACGCAAAAATAATTCTGGCTTTCATTAGTATAGAATGTATTAAAAAAATATTTTACATATAGGGCGAGTTATGAAGCGCCCTTTCTTCCATAGCTTATTTAGACAACGAGAGATCTTTTCCTTTTAACAAGGAGCACTATAACCTACAATTATTTTCACACATGCAGAGTGTTCCAAAAAATATTGGCGGCATGCACCAGGATTTTTTTTTTTTAAATAAAGTGCGTTCAATAAAAACCGTTATCAAGTAGGCTTATCTCAAATGCAAATTTTGCAAAGTCACATCGTAACTATACGATTAGTATAAACATAACCTAACTTTTATATCCATATTGAACAGCGCCATCTATTGCAGTTCTTTTTAATTATCGGTTGACAATGTGGAAGACAAATAATTATTTGTTTTTCCACTGTATATTTGAAAATACTTCTTTTTAAATTTATGAATCTACTGAATTGTGCTCTAAAATCAATTATCTTTTGTTCTTATTTTTTGTACCGTTATCGAGTAGGCTTGTGTCAAATGCAAATTTTGTATAGTCACGTCGTAATTATACGATTATTATCAACATAACCTAACTTTTTATATCCACTAAATTACGATTTTCCACAAAATGGATAATAAAACACAATTAATCAAATAAAACATTTATTTTATTACAAATACCTCGAAGATGTAAACAAACTCTTTGATAGTTGAGGCTGTTGGTAGCACGCAGTTATTCAAGGTTTCAACATACGTACTAAGCTACGACGTGCCGTCATAAAATAAAAGCAAGTTCAGAGCCTTCTTGATAACGGATTTTTTTTGAGCGCACTTTAGAATACCTGTGTATTTTCTTATAGAAAGACAAAACACTTAATCCTCTGAACAGCAGCATATAAAATATTTATATTTATTTAACCAGTTAAGAGTAAATTAATACAATTTAATACATTAAAAAAATCCTGCTGCATGCTGCCGTTATTTTACTGCATGTGTCAAAATTATTTTAGGTTATAGTGCTCAATGGAAAAAGGGACGCATAATAACTAACTCACCCTGTATAATAATAATATCCACTTTAATAGAATCTGAAGGGAATTTGATTTAAAAAAATGAAACCATTCGAACAGAGAAAGTATTTATTTTAAAGCAAAGAAAAACGTTGAATTTTATTATAAATACAGTGAGTGTGTGAAGTTTGGAATAATCATTATAAATCATAAATTACTGATTTTTAAGAAAATTACAAAAACAGATAACAACTTTTTGATTTAAATTGCGCGCTTTTTGGCATTGCACCTGAATGTACAGAGTGTCACAGTGAGAGTGATGATGTCACTGACATTTTTTTTTAAGTGACGACCCCCAAATTTGGATTGATATTTCAATAGACTCCATTATTATCAAAAATATGCAAAAAAAATATATCCCTTTTATATGAAAATTTTTAAGAAAATTAACAATGAAAATTGAAAAGCAGAGTTTTAATTTAAATGTTCCTGAATGCATTTTAATTAACAAATAAATAAACTTAGAACAAGGTTATCTCAAAATAAATAGTTTTAGAGTGTATGTATAGCTTTAATTGTTGTTCTAATTCGATCTTTTAATTAGACCTGACTTTTAACAAATTCTGAAAATTTACGCCTTATACTGTTTATTCCAAACTTCACACTGACAGTGTACGATAACATCACAGGCATAAGAAACCACATTCTAGTGTCGTCAAAGATTCTTTTCTAAATAGAAAAAATCTTCAGATTGTGCAGGTAAACACTTTTTGTATTCAATTAATCCTGCTTTGTCTCTACTCTCGATTAATTTATCGATTACAAATCTGTGGCAGTGAAATTTTTTCCCGAGGTAAAGACTCTTCTCACTATCAGATAAACACAGTAAGAAATCATGAAGTATTTTCACAGGAGCACCGTGTCTGTGCAATGCATTCAGAATGATTTCCACGTTGATGTCCGTGTTGATAACATTCTTTTTGAATAAGTTCTAAAACGCACAAATAACTAAATTATCAAAGACGTAGCTTGAAACTTACGGATTTAATAAACACTTCCGTCAATTTATCCCAAACCCCTAAGGAGCACATCGTATTCAGTTCGATCCAATCGTACTGAAAGTTGTTCACTTTCATAAGGCTTTTTAAATCGGTTACATCATCGGATATGCCTTTCTCGTATTTGTTCCTGTATAAAATTGCCAACTGTTCGATTACTGAATTCGAATTCATGTTTTTTTTTAATTGCCACGCTGGAATGTTTTATTCGGATTAAAAACTCTCTCGCACACGTAATGTACTCACATGTGAATTTTTGAAAATCCATCAAAACACTCTTTTCAAAATTAGAAACGATGCTGGTGGAATATTCGGCTATGAATTTATTTAACTGTGCGAGCAATCTATTTTTACTCGAGTGACTTTTGCATGGTGAATAAAATAGATTAATCTACAAAAAAATTTATTGTACACAGACATAATATTGAATTTTAGGTAGGTTTACTTACGATGTCATTATTATTTCCAACAGACCTCAAAAAAGAAAAAGTAAGGTAAAATAACTTGCTGTAATAAAAAAGTACTTACATGTAAATCATACACAGTTCATCGTAGTTACTTTCATGAGTTAGATAAAGACAATAATGTTGCAATGCGACTTTCCTCTTTGATAAGTAATAATGCAGAAGTTTCGTTTGCAAGGTATTTCTCAAGAATAACACAATCTGTAAACAATGATTGCTTGTCAGTCAACTTTGTCTTTAAATTGACACACAAGCATACTTTTAGTATCACATTTCCATCAAACGTATCGACTGCCTTGTCGAGTAATTCAAGTTTCTGTTCTAGTGTTCGATAGTTATCCAATGTACACGGTATGCCTAGGTATAATTTTTTTATAGTTTCTTCGATTAAAGGTACGTTAATTTGCAACGGCAAATTTGTATCTTGTAAAACTAAAAATCACACGTCTTGTTGATGTGTAACCATAAATCAAAACGCTTCTTACTTGAATCTAGACCTCGTTTTGATATTACAGAATGAATTGGTAAAACTATGTTTTCTTCTAACACTAAATTGAACACAGAATCCTTGCCATTATCAAATAATTGTTGATTTACAGAAGCAGAACTCGAAACATCCTAAAAAAAAAAATTTTTTTTTTTTTCTTTTTTGTCGACTCATTTTCAGTTACCTGATCATCATCAAAATTAAAGCTACCGGTCGTACTCGATTTCCAGAACTTATCGTCTCCTATTTCCGTCATCTTCACAACACCTAGTTACCATGGAACGGTTGCCATAAACAAGTGTCAGTTTGAAAGTTCTTAGCTGTCATTATAACAGGTTCCAAAAATCTTCTGAAAAAGTGAATTTCGAGGTAAGAAATTTAAATTTTCGCATCAAAATTACTTAATTACAACGATAATCTATCAATTGTGCATATAAGCAACTTTTAATTCGGTCAAAATCGACCATCAAAATTTCACATGTCAAACTGGCTCGATTAAAATGTTTTAATTAAGCTCTCTGCACATAAAACGTGTAAATAGATAGATTGGAAGTCTGTTAAAACAAAACGTAAAAATTAAAATCAAATGTTCGCAGATTTTGTCATGAAGGAACCAGAAGAAGCCGACAATATCAGCCGTAATTAATCTTAATTTAATTTAGCAGAGAAAACATTCTGAATAAGATGATTTGCAGGTGAGCAAATTAATGCCTTATTATCGGAACGGAAGAGGCACTCGTTAAAACGAAGCAACTCCACAACTAAATTGTCTGAAACACGACCGCAACTTACGACTCTGCGAAGCAACACGTGCATCGATCGCTGTCGCTTAGATGGTGTAAATATCAGCGGTCGTCAAAATATAACGGACAGGAATGTTTTACCTAAATCGCTCACACCGATACGTGAAGAGCTTCCAACCAACTCGAACAATTTATCACCTTCGGTTTTTATCTTCGGCCAAAAAAATAACTCATCTGGCTATGCATCACCTCAGACACCATCAACCAAAAACTCGTGTTCAACAAAGGAACCTCAATTAATAGAGTTATCTCGAAAACACGCAGAAGTTTTTGAACCTGTTAAATGTATAGTGAACACAGCAAACTCTTTCAACCTTTCAAATCCTTTAGACAATTCATCATCATCCAAAATAACATCCTACCCAACATCCACTGCACGGCGGTACAGATCTAGAACACCACGAAGTGGACCTGTCAGAGTAGAACAAAATTCGACAGGGGAAAGATCTCGTAGAGCGCAATACGAGAATTCCCGTGATATTCCAACAACGGTAAACTCAAATGTATTTGTATTTGGACAGCCACAAACCACATCCAAAAATACTCATGGAACATCAACTAACGTTAGAGAACCTTCCAGTATAAAAATGGAGTATGATTTACTAAATTTACCTCCGTCATTAGTAAATCATCCTTACACATCAAGAAGCCTCAACTACAATTTTCCTACTTTCATGCCAATGGACTATCAAAATAGCTTAGGTACACCACCCGATACACCACGATTCCAATTTGGGGACCAGAGAGTCCAATATGAAAGATACTGGACGTGTACTCGCGAAGAACCAATGCAATACTCATCACCATATGAAACAGGCCTACATAACCTACAAATTATTCAACATGATTCACGTATGGAAATGGAAATTGGTGAGTTACCAATAAACTAAAACAAATATTATCAATTAACTTACAATATTGAATTTCATTTCAAATAATTACGACGTTAAATAATTCCTTAAAAATGTTCACAAGCATACGACGCCATCTAACAAACAAAAACCGTTACAGCAAAAACTATCTCTTCTTTTTCTTCATACTTATTTAATTAATAAGTAAAATAAATAAATACAATTTTAGCAAGAATGTTTGAAATCTTGTTGAAAATATTATGTTAACAATTTATTTTCCATCAGTACTGAATAAAAAATATGTTAAAAATCGGATAATTATGTGACAACTGGTAGCACTGATTAGAATAAAACAATAATAATAATTTATTAATCACTATATTCTCGTACTGAGTACCCTAAAATCGATTAAAAATTAAAAAGACGTACGTAGTGATTCAATGGTGACGTCACGTCGTGTCTGATAGTAACAACAATGAAGTTAGCCGAGGATGTATGTACTGTAATAATTTTAATTATTTGGAAATGACCGATTTCATTTAGCTATAATATGAAATAAATTCTGGAAAGAGTTTAAAATTTTACGGTTTATGTAGGAAATAAATAAAAATAGCTGACAGAACGCAAAGATGGCCCATTTCATTTCATAGCTGGAGTTTTTTGCGCAAGCGCAGAAAGACCATTGTACAGCTAGTGTTGTGTCAACGAAATAATTTGCATCGTGACAAATAATTAGCGTTGTCATATCAATGAATTTTAATTTAGTTTATTTAATTGTTGTGAAATTACTTATTTGTGTTAAAATATAATATTTTCGTGTGTTGATTGTTTTGTGTGCGTGATTCATCATGTTTGGCAGACCATCGTTCGGCGTTTCCCAACCGAATACATTTGGTAAGTTTACAAAACTGTGTTCTGGGAAATTTCGGTAATAATGAGTGAAAATCTGAAGGGTTTGGAAGCACCTCCAGCACTCCATTTGGACAAAATCAACTCTTTGGCAATGCATCATCTGGAACGTTCGGTAGCAGTACCTCGACAACGGGGTTCGGTTCTTCTACGCAGCCCATGTTTGGAACAACACAACAACCAGGATCCACATTATTCGGAAGCTCCTCCGCACCTACTTTCGGTCAAACAAATCAATCAACCTTTGGTATGTTACAAATTTATCACACTTCATTGAATTGTTTAGAAATGGCCTCATGTTATTGTTTTATGGTCCCGAGAAGGATATGGTCAAACATTCAAAGGAAGAAATATTTGCTATATTAATAGCAAATAAAATACGTGATTAATTTTGAGAATAAAAAATTACTTTTCATCTTGTTTATTTTGTCTATGTTTTATACAGGACGTGTCAATGGCAATACTGCAGTATTCCTAGATCTCGAAATTGCAAAATTACCAACAGTGCCAAAAAATAAAATTTAATAGGTTTATTTACGATTAATTACTTTAAAGGTTCATCACCATTTGGTAGTTCTGCACAACAGACAACGGGAAGTGGACTATTTGGAACGTCTGGGAATACGTTTGGTCAACAAAATAAACCGAGCGGTTTTGGATTCTCTTCTACATCTACGGGCGGATTATTCGGACAAAATGCTCAACAAACTCAGCAAGGTACTTCAATGTTTCAACCGGGTTCATCCGGTGGACTTTTCGGAAGCTCAAGCACATTTGGTAGTACCACATCACAAGCCGGAACACCCATCAAATTTACGCTGGTAACTGGCACGGATTCAATGCAAAAAGCAGGTGTCGCACATACGATTAGTACTAAACACCATTGCATAACGTGCATGAAGGAATATGAAAATAAATCGCTGGAAGAATTGCGCTGGGAAGATTACCAATGCAATAGGAAAGGTAAACTTTAGGAGAATCTTTTTTTTATTTTTCAATTGTACGTATTGGTTTGTACAGGGCCTCAACAACAGCCTGGGTTTGGAACTACGACCCCATTCGGACAAACAGCAGCGACTGCACCATCTTTGTTTGGCCAAACTGAAAATAAGACGGTTTTTGGACAACCGTCGACCGGTTTCGGGCAAACACCTGGATTTGGTTTGACATCGCAGGCTACAACGCAGAATATTTTTGGAAAACCCACCACCGGTTTTGGAACCACAACAACAGCCAGTACATTCGGTTTTGGAACTAACACGTCGAGTACAGGCGGATTATTTGGCACAAGCAATACGGCAAAGCCTTTTGGAGCACCTGCAAATCAAACCCTCTTCGGTACCAATCAAACACAGCAAAACACTGGATTCGGCACATCCAACATATTCGGACAAACCAACACTCAGGTAGGCGAATATTAAAGAACACGCTGAGAGTAGTTACATTCTTAAATTGTTTTGTAGAATACCGGAGGTATATTTGGAAAACCCACTCAGCCTACTGGTTTTAATACTGGTCAAAGCGGTTTCACTTTCGGGACGCCTCAGCAAAACCAAACAAACCTATTTCAAAACACTAACAAACCGAATACTGGGTTTAGTATATTCGGGCAAAATAGCTCGGGCAATACCGCATTTGGACAACAACCATCGACGTTTGGTGGATTTAACACATTCAGTAAACCAACTCAGAACACTTTCGGGCAACCGAGTCAACCGACGTTTAATTTAGGTATTTCTTTGACTTACGAGTGTTTCATGTTTTACATGTTTTGTTTGAAGGAATGCAATCTGGGGGCTCCATTTTTGGAAATACTAATGTAAAACCGAGTGGAAATTTATTTGGAACAAGTGGAACCACCAATCTTTTCGGAAACAATAACTTTCAAAGTAACAGTGGATTTAATTTGCCCATTCAACAGCAACAACCACAACCGCAAAATCTGTAAGTACTAAAAACTTAAATGAAATATACAGTAACCCCACTGTAAAATCTTCAATTTTTATAAAAATAAGACATTTTAGAAATTACCACAAATAATGCAAGACATTGTAATTGTAATTAGAAAATGTAAGAACTATCTATTTAATAATGCAAAATAAAGTTCTATTTACTTTAAGTAAAAGCTATGCACGTCGGGCAATTATCTATTTTGTAGGGCTTTGAGTACAGAATCGCAGGGTCAAGATTTTAGGAACATTGTCCAATTAACGGATCCTTACGGTTATAGTCCGCACCTTGAAGGACTTTCACCCGTTAAACCACCGGAAACAACTTACGTTACAAATCCTAAAGAAATACAGAAATTACTGGACGTTCCGCAAACCATAAACATTTCCCCGGTTACCAAACGAATGAAAGTACTACCGGCAACAAGTCGTAAAGTAAGACGAATAATCTATTTTATTATTATTTTGATGAGGATTTTTTTTTTTTTAGGCAAATTTATTCGATGACGTAATGGATAAACAAACATCCGATATGAATTTTACACTCAGAACTTCGGCAAAGCGTTTGGTGCTGAAAAAGGACAAAAATGCATCTCCACTTTCCGCACTACACGAAACCTTCAGTTCCATCAGTCTTCCGTTGACAGAGAATTATTCGATTAATGGAAACTCGTCTGATGTGGTTAACGTACCGAATAAGGGTGATGGTAAAGGAGGTCCAAACTTTGTGGTACCGCCTCTTAATTTATCTGAAAGTAAGTGAGTTTCTTTTGTAAAACAACCACGCTGTTAAATTTCTGTTGGTTGCAGTAACGGAAGATGTAGAAACTTACAAATTGCTTTCGAATGAAAGTGCTGCCCAAAATAAGAGTGATTTGCTGGATGAGACGCCTACTTCGGATACGAATAAAAATGCCAAAGTCCATTTTACGACCCAAGACATCATAAGCCCAGTTTCGGAACACGGAGATCCTCCAGTGATAGAGAAACAGAATAAACCCATAGATACCTGCGGTGTAAATTTATCTCGACCTGAATATTATACAATTCCTCCACTTGAAAAGTTAATAGAACACAAGCAGCCTGATGGCACTTGCTTGATCAAGGGATTTACAATAGGTCGTGTTGGTTATGGAAGCGTATCATTCCCCGATTTAATGGACATAGCAAACTTAAATTTGGACGACTTGGTTCACTTCAGATATCGTGAGCTGACAATCTATCCAGACGATGCAAGTAAACCCCCGTTGGGGCAGGGTTTAAACAGACACGCGCAAGTAACATTAGATCGTGTTTACCCCAAATCGAAAACTGATCGAAGCCTCATCACAAGCGTCGAAACGTTGATTGCCATTAATTTTTCGGACACCCTACGTGATATTTGCGAAAGACACGGAACCAAATTCTTAGATTATCGCCCCGATACTGGTTCTTGGGTATTCACAGTCGATCACTTTTCTAAGTATGGCTTCAGTGATAGCGATGATGATGAAATAAACGAGAAGATACTGAAATTGAAGGAGACCCAAGCGAAGCAACTCACAGACAAGAAAAAATTAGAGTCCGCAAAAGGGACAAAAGAAATTGAAAGTGAAAAAACTACCAAGGCAATCGAAATTATGGAAGAGGAGAGTTTAGAAGACATCGCTGAAAAGGAGGTAAAGAATTTCGCATGAATACTTTTACATTTGGATAATCTATAAACTATAAATCGCATGTATTATTATCTACATTAAACAAATTTGAAGTGCACGTCAATATTCTTATTTTACTTTTATGTGAAATGCTTTAGACTAGGCGCTGACATGCAATTTTTAGCTGTGCAACGATTTGATCGATCGAACATGCTTTCGCGCTCATATAAGCAGCTAAATAGTTACAATGATGTCATTTTCCTACTACTAGTCGCAATACCCTGCAAAATGTCACCAGGAATGTTATAAAACGATGTCGAATGTGCTTAAGGAATAATGGCCAGCGCTTTGAGCATTTGTTGTAGCTTGTTTTTGTTTTGTATTGTTTTATATTTTGTATGTAACAAGTAAAGACAACCCGCTTACTTGATTTAAATTTCTTAAAAATGTTTAAAACAGTTTCACGTAAACCAGTTGCATACATGAACGCACGCATATTTAAACTTGTCGGTCAGACATCGATTGCATTACTAAATAGTTGCACATGAGCGCTTTTTTTTATTAAAGTTATTTGTTACAGTCATGAACTAAATTATTGCAAAATTAAAAATTGCATGTCAGCACCTAGCCTTAGGCTACTCTATTATTTATTTTTTTTTTTGTACAATTTAAAATGTACCAAAACTCTTGTTAAAAAAATAGGGTAGTTTTAACTGATCTTATAAGATATCTATATTTTGCTGTCAAGTTGGACAGTCCGGATGAATATATGCAACGAAAAGGATTGGGTGGTCTAACCGAAATAAGCGATAATATTGAAGATATCGATATTGATTTCCCCCACTCACTATCGGCATCTCAGTTGCATCAGGTCGAAGCCAGGAGGTCTTTATACAAAACGCGTGGCAATTTAATCTATTTGATGAAAGCGTCCTTGTTCGACGAGGAATCTCTTCCCGGTGATGCGTACACCGATGCGGAAATGCTGGAGAGTGAGGAGTTATTCAAGGACTTGGAGCAAACGCACATCATTCAGAAGAAAGAGAAAGTTAAAGTCGAGAAGCCGGAAATTTTTTCCCTGCTTAATAAATCATGTAAGTTCTCGTTTATTACTTGCAAATGGCTATTTGTATCTACTGGAGGTACAGTAGATGTAAACAGCCTATTAGTACCTAAATTAGGTGCAAATAGCCACATCCTTATTATTTTATGTTTTTTTTTCAACATAATCCTCTTTTAGGCAACGTATCTATAGAAAAGAGTATATTAAATTGCAGAAATTACATGGACATTGCTATTTTTAAAGGTCGTTCGTTTAAAGTAGGTTGGGGTAAAGGGTTGGTGCTTGCAACAACGCTAACTCCTGCTACCAGAACAGCCCAGTATATAAACGAAAGTACCTCGGTAACTCGATCTTCTACTATTGCAATTATGGATGTTGCTAAAATTGCAAACGAGGAAGCATTTGTGGTAGGTAATTTATTTTATGAAATATTTTCTCTCATGTGGACTTTTAGGATTCGTTGCCGGAACATCTTCGAATTATATTGGAGACTTCTGATGTGAACATAATCAACGGGGTACCCTTATTTAAAGTGAAAATGGGAAAGTCTGCGCTATTGAGACAACAATTCCTCGCAACCGAAACCGCTCAACAAAACATGTCCAACGAAATGACTCAATATCACAAAGAGATTTGGGATTTGTGCTTGGCATTTTGGGGCCCCATTACAAAGCCCGAAACGCAAAGAAGTCACTTCAGTAAATGGTATGTCCACGATATTTCAAACTATTGCATCTCAGAGTTTTACTTGCGCAGGTTGGAGAACGTTACAAGAAAGGAAGTCTTATCTGATTTAAGTCGCCAGAGTATAAGTGGTGAAAGTGAATCGCTTTTTGTGCAATTTTTTATCCATTTGAGCGGACATCAAATTCAAGAAGCTGCCGAGTTGGCTATAAATAATAAACTGCCCAGGTTAAGTCTGTTGATATCGCAACTCAATCTAAATTGCTCTTCGAAATCAGCGATGCAAATGCAAATGAAACAGTGGATGACATCACAATCGTTCGATCACGTAGATAAAATCACCCAAAAAATATACATGATACTATCAGGGATACCAATCGATAACCGATTATACAACACGGAACTTGGGCCTGTTAATGTATGTGAGGATTTAGATTGGAAAAGGACCTTAGCCATGTACTTGTGGTACATGACACCGAGCGCTTATCCTTTAAATATTGCTGTAAATCTCTACACCGAAGCTTTCGATAAGTACGGCTATGTCGCCAGGCCTACTTCGAAATACAAAAATAATTTCCAAGATTCATTCGATATTCAATACCTATTAATGATGCTTTATTGCAATGATAAAAAACCGTTGGAAGTTGTATTAAATCCTAACACGCACACTCAACATCCTTATGATTACAGATTAAGGTAAGTCAATTGATTAAATTGTATTCAATTAAAGTACGTAAATTGCAGCTGGCTATTGTTACAAACACTGACGTCTTTGCAAGTCGGAATTATAAGTACCAGAGCTAGAAATTATATTACGACTAGTTTTTCTGCGCACTTAGAAAACTTAGGGTTACACAAGTGGGCTGTTTTCGTGCTGTTGTTCATCGAAGATGAAGTGCTCAAAAAGAACTTGGTCATGGGTGTTTTGGACAGAAATATACAGGACAGTCCGACCGATACAGAAATCGAAGATGAAATCGTGCAAGACTTTTGTGTACCATCATCGTGGATTCATGAAGTTAAATCGAATAAAACCATGTTATTAACGAGATACTGGGAAGCATACAGACACTTGGCTTTCACACAGAAATGGTATGACTGTCACAATGTTGGTATAATGCACGTATTACCACAACTGATAATCAATGAAAACTATGACGTATTAAAAATTCTCCTAGAAACATTAGAACAGGGTCATGAAATCATTTCCAACTGGAAGTATCAAGGAGGATTACTTCTTGATTTTCTCAAATTGATTGCTACGTTTAATGAAAAGGATAAGCTGAATAGAGACACGGCTCTGGCAACGCACTCTACGTTATTGGAATTATGTTCTAGGTTGCCTATGTTTCCTACTCGTTACGCAAACCAAGTCGCATGCATTTCGGAGATTTCAAAACATTGTTTCATTTACATGCGTTTACTGTTAAGCTACATCAATCCGAGTTACTACGGAATAATTGCTATATCGTCTGCGCAAATGGAACAGTTTATTATGCCTGCCGATTATAAAATGGAAGAGCTATTGAAAAGTGTCAGCACCTATTTTCAAGAAGCATAATTCTTTACAAATCCGAAATTGCGATAAATTTGAGTGGGCCATATACATGTGACAGCAGGAAATAATAAGTGCATTTTTATTCTGTATTATGAGTGAATACTATACTTAAAAGTCAGGTATATTGTAGTTTTTTTTAATTACTATTTGTCTCTAAAAATAGCACAAAAAATGTTTTTTGTTAAACTTTGATATTGAAAATTTAGCTAGAAAATTGTCAAGTAAGCTTTTTAATAAAATTTTCCATAAATTCACAGATTGATATGAAAACATATAAATCATCAGATAAAAACAATACTATAGTATAAATATATAAATTACGAAATGAAAGTGTAATTATTAGACAAGTTTTTAATCAATACTTTTTCAACGCATGTACAGCTGTACATTAAAATTATAAATCGCTGAAATAAAAAGTAATCTGAAAATAATCACACTTTAGTTTCATAGATTTTCAACAAGCAAGAAACATTAATACTTGTAATTTTATTAATATGTACAATTGTTTTTTGATTTGTTATATTTTCATGTAATATTTTTAAAATAAAATTATCAAAACGGATTTCTTTTGTCATTATTAACCCTGTATCTGGCAGAATATTTATTTTGTTAAAAAATTATTGGACAAATAACAATATTCAATGAAAAAAAATAGTGAAAGGTTGGTCCATATTAAGGCCACTGATATACCCAAAAAGTTTTCGGGGAAGGAAATATACAAAAATTCTGAAAATTGATATAACTTTATTTCCCCAAAAAAAAGTACATGCAGCAACACAATAATATTGACAGAATAAACGGGGAAACCTTAAGGCGGGGTTCACAAAGTGATCTTCCACCCAAACCTTAAGATCAGCCTCAAGGGTAGGCAACTGGAGTCACTTCGGTGTCCAAAATGTCTTTACCAGGGAAAATTGGAAGACATCTTACAAGAGGGCGACACCTATCAGGAGGGATTTGTTTACATAAACAATCCCGCGGTGGAGAGGGATTTCGAAAAGAATTAATTAATGTTCACCGGGTCGTTTTCGAGTGAAGTTCGAGGTTCCTCTTAAAAAGATTAAATAAAATCAAGTTTGGTAAAACGGTTGTTCATAATTGAGATCATAAAAATATCCCTAAGCTAAACATCTCACTTAGAGAAAGTATTCAAAGCTAACTTATACTTACGATTTTGAACTAAATTCCAAACAGATAGAATTACCTAAAGGGCGGGAATTTTTTGTACAAGGAAATCAGCAACAGATGGCGCATGTTATACACAGCGACCGACAAAAAGTTGTACAAAAACTTGATCTTTTTTTATTATTGATTTTTCAGAAAAACTTATTCTTTGTTAAACATCTTCCCAAACTCACTACCTTTAATACTTTAAATAATTGAAATACTCTAAAGCAATTCAATTACTCTAAAGTAATTGAATTAGTCTTAAATAATTCAATTAGTTATTGCCAATACTTTGTATATAAACAGGAAAAGATAATTGATAATTGCCAATATTTTTCAAAATAACTGTTTGTTATTTAAATTACTTTTTTAAGCAATTTGCCCAGCTCTGCTCGTAGGCAAACCAGACCAAGTATAGGATTAAATTCGACATGAGAAAGGAAGTGGTCCTTTTTATAGGTGAACATAATTCGAAGTTATTCGATTCAAGTTCTTTATTACATACAAGTCTTAAATACTAACAATAATTCCATAAAAAGTTGAAATTCATTATTATTTAAAGAAACTTAACCCGCATTAGCGAAAAATCACAGGTAACTTGTGTGACTTATAAAATGAATCACAGCTCATTCGAAAAATATTTATGTACAAGAATTTTTTTTTTTTGCTTTGAAATATGAACACCGTTAACATCGAGTCAGTCTCAACTTTGATATTTGTTAAAATTTGAAATGAGGCCGAAACGAGAGATCACAATACATGAACACATTTACAGATATTTTGAATGTAGCATAAGCAAACAAAAAAAGAAAAAGAAATACCTAAAAGATGAAAAACAATAATGTATAAATCGAAGGAATTAGTTAACGCATGATAAACATATGGATTCGGTGATATTTTTAACATATCTGAAAATAAAAAGTTAATCATCCAGATAACAGAAACAGTTTTAGACTTACATGAGGATGGAACAATGTGAACAGAATAATCCGGTGCAATAAACGCAAGTCTTGATGCAATTATTGCAGCAGTTGTTCGAACAAAAACTACAAGATTGTGACTCGAATTTGTCTTCGTGACAATTGTGGCAAACTCCATTTGATTCGTCAAAGTGTTTCTCAGTACTCCTTTTAGCAGCCTCAAACAACAAATCTCTCGTTTTATCTAAAATTTAAAAAAACTTCTCAAGACAGTTATTTATAAACAAATAAACTAGTTTTCTTTCGCAAAGCAAAACTTACTCCAGACATTTTCCATTGACTTTTTATTAGTTTCGGTCACTTGCTTTTCGGATATTCGGACTTTACATTGGGGTTCGTAGCTTTCATCGAAGGGGCAAGGGCGTTTCGACATTCTAAGATACGTTTAAACGACCGGTAAATAATTAAACGCATGTAACCATCAACAAATTAAAAACAAACAGAATCAAACCTGACAGTCACTGTTGCCAACTCTAGAAACATTGGTTGGTTATAACCCAGTTTCGCTAAAAATCGAAAAAAAGGATACGTTTAACGATTGGTATTACGTAATTAAACGCTGACGTGGATTTCTTTGGTGATTTAGCGTTTCGAAGTTGCCTAGAATGAAATTCACTGACAGGTGTATGTGTACGCTGTCAAATTATGAAACGTATGATTTTTAATTCCTTCAAAATAATGTTATTACATTACAATGCTCACTGAAAGATTGATTTTATTGTGCATATTAATTTTGAATTGTTGTGTGTGGGCTACTGTTCCAAATGATATTGGAAAATTGCCGTACTGTGTAGATAATAGTGATACAGGGTTTGTTTTGTACTAGGTTTACGATGTTTAATGTTTATTAAATGAGTGAATTTTAGATTGGTGCTTGTGAGTACTTTAGATGGTAAATTGTCGGCCTTAAATAACTCAGGGTTTCTATCATGGAACATCGATACGGGACCGGGACCTCTATTGAAGTCCAATATTCACAACGTCGAGGTAATTTTCTCTTCTGTTTTACTTGCCCAGACTGTTACATAATTTATAAATTACAGTTGACGAACAACGGAGAATGGATCCGAATCATTCCGTCGTTGTCCGGTAGTTTATATAAATTCAACGGGAAGACGGTGGATGCAATTCCTGTCACAGCTGATAATTTATTAAAGTCGTCGTTTTTCTACTCGAATGATTTAGTTATTGCCGGTGGGAAAGAGGTGCGAACGTATGGTATTGGGTTAACTACGGGCAGTGTTTTATACGAGTGTTCCGTACTGGGATGCCAAAATAAAACCTATTCGGACGATGAAATCGATAACGTCTTGATTATTGAAAGGAATACTTTGACAGTGCGTGCCCATGAACCGCGTAATGGAAACGAAAGGTATAAAAATGATGTTTCCGGTAGAATTTAGTCCCCTCTCATTATAAACTACATGAGCACGCAATAGTTTTTTTTAGGTGGAACTTCAGCGTCGGTCATCATAACCTTAAAATACCGAGTCAAGGTTGCATTAGCAATCACATTCCTACAAACTTTAATATATCGACTGTGTTACCAGACGGTATTATACATGCAATAAGAAACGCAGAAATTCTCTGGGAACACAAATTCGATACACCGATTGTGAGTATCTGGAGATGGAACGGACGAGATTTAACTGAAGTCGATGTTTTTAATAACATAAAACCTTATGACAATGTTAACACGCAAGTGACTCCGGCTATTTATTTAGGAATGCATAACAAACAGGTAAGTGAATTGCATTTTTTAAATTACATTCGATTTTACATCTGCGTATTTACAGCTGTACATTCATGAATCGGATAAGATGTTAAACGTCTTGCAAATAAATAATTATCCAAGCGGAGGTGTTATCGAGAGCAGAAGCATAACGAGAATTCCTTGGAAACCTATTCCCGCCGTTGATGCTGATGTTATCACTAAAGACGATGATAAATCGACTGCGTTATCAGTTCTTTACAACTCGGAATACGTTAACGGTTAGCAATTTGCTGTTAGGTTGTTAATAGTTTCCAAGATGCAAGTTATTTTAGGGAACGGCTATTATTTATACAGCGAGCGGGATCTTGCTAGGAAGAATACTTTAATCTGTGATCAAAACAACACTGACAATGGCTCAATCATAATTGACAACGACCAATACGTAGTAATGGATATTTGGTTTTGGTGGTAAGCAACGTGGTGTAAAATCCAAGTGTTTTTCGACTGTAATTAAACTGATTGCAGGAAAGAAATCTTGGTGTTATCATTTGCTACTGCGCTCGCTCTAAATCTATTATGCAGTTTTCGGGTCTTCGGATTCAATCGTTTTGAGAATTCTTTATCTGGTGACACAGAAGATCTTAGCGTCAACAAGACTTCCGATGGTACTTCGGATTTGCCATTCCACTCTCGTTATTTGGGAGATTTCGAGACGGTGTGTTGCCTGGGAAAGGGCGGATTCGGTATCGTATTTGAAGCGAAACAGAAAATAGACGAGTGTAAATACGCTATCAAACGAATAACTCTTCCGAATGAGTACGTTCGATTTAAATTCGCTGACGTTCACTTGACCCCATTTCTGCGTTTTAGTAATCGCTCAAAAGAACGGGTGTTAAGAGAAGTGAAGGCCCTAGCTACTTTGGATCACCAAAATATCGTGCGTTATTTTAATTCTTGGGTCGAGTGTCCTCCCGTTGGTTGGGAATTGGAACATGATAAAAATTGGATCAGGTGAGTGAATTTAAATTGAATTATAGATCTGTTAGTATTTTATCATCTTTCTGAATGTCAGATTAATTAGTTTTTTAAACTTGAACAAAACGTTTCTTCCTTTCCAACATAATTTTTTGGGCCATAGAGGCTGTAAATTTTATAATGTCCTGAGCTTGCACCTATTGAGACTGCTCTCAACGTAAACACTTTCAAAATGAAACTAAAATCATTTTTACTCTCAAAAAGCTGCTACTCTCTTTTCTGTGATTATACAAGCATTTATTGTTTATATTTTTTTTATTGCTTTTTGACGTTTATTGATATCTTTGTTTTATTAAGATTTGATCAAAAATAAAAGAATTATTTTAGTGATATGAGTGCTAATACGTATCCGTACTCTGTGGAATCAGTGGAAACCAAGTCGCACAAACGAAATAATTCTACTATAATCGATTTGTCCGACATCGTTTCATTCAGAAACGAAAGCAAAAGTAGTTCGCAAACTAATAGTAATTCCGATGGTAACGTAGCAGTTCCAGAATCCATAATCGATAACCTAGATTGTTGTTTTTCCACTACGGAATTTGTCCCATATGAACCGTTAAAGCCAGCATATTTATACATACAAATGCAACTTTGTAAAAAAGAAAGCCTAAAAGACTGGTTGCTCGTTAATACTAATCGCTGTGTAAACGATATTGTGCCAACATTTAAACAAATCGTTAATGCAGTCGAATACGTCCATCAAAAGAATTTAATCCACCGAGATTTGAAGGTATTTAATTTAAACTCGAGCCCAAATTACGATAATACATTTAATTACGTTTTAGCCAAGCAATATTTTTTTTTCTATAGAGGGTAATATTAAAGTTGGAGATTTCGGGTTAGTTACAACGATGCACGACTCCCTTGATGATCATACGAATTCATATAACATAGTGTTTCAGAGTCACACCCGAGGAGCTGGTGAGATAGTGTGTTACGCAGCCCATAAGTTCTCATACGTGTATTTATTCCAGGCACGCAATTGTATATGAGTCCGGAGCAAATCCAAGGAAAAAAATACAATTGTAAAGTGGACATTTATTCTCTGGGCGTAATACTATTCGAACTTTTGGTTCCCTTCACCACGGAGATGGAACGATATAGAACTTTAACGGACCTAAGAAACAACATATATCCTCGTGATTTTCCCAACAACTTTCCACAAGAGGTAAAAATAAATAACGTTAGAGTAAATTGTTTAAATTTAAATTACAGTACGACCTACTGAAGCTGATGTTATCACAAAATCCAGACGATCGACCAACAACGTTTGGCATAAGAGCAAAGCCACCGTTAAGTGATGTTTCTAATGGCGATGCTTCTATTAATTAAGGCTTTTGTATTTATTATCTGTGATTATTATGAAAATGATGGGCAGGTTTTTGATTCGTTCATTAAAGAGAAACTAAATAATAGAATTGAAACCGTTTACGTTTCTATAATAATTATAATAAAGAAGATAGTTTATCATAAAATATATCATAAGAAACAGACATGGACATATTCGTTACGGTTACTTGCCGATACATCCTGTATAAAATACCGAAAGCAATTTAAATGTAATAATATTTGTTTAAGAGTTAAAGAAGTGCCTAAGTTTTCTTTTCATTCCTATTATTAAGTTTGTTAGGTTAGCTTTATTTTAAAAAAATAAATATGCTAGTTCTTAAATATAGCAATAAATGATACGAGTGTGTTTCGTTATAATTAGGAGTATTATTAACCAACCTACGAGTAGAGAATTAACAGGAGGGAGTCATACTAACGGTTTATTGTCCAAAGTGGTAACTAAATATGGCTGCCACGACATAGGCTACACAAGCGTTCTACAAAATTCTGGAACGTCCTTTAAATTGAAAAAGTACAATATTTAAAAATGGGCAACAAATGAAATGGAAAAAATATTATAGTAAAGAAGGAAATTTAAAAAAAAGGTGTAAAGAAATTTCCAAATTAAAAAGATAATAATTTCATAATCGAACAAAACAAAAGACGACTGGCAGGTTCAGTGAAGATTGAAGGAAAGAAGAAATTGACGATAAAGAAAGACGCTTTAATAAAGAAAAATTGAGAGAAAATTTGAAAAAAAAAAATTAAAACGGAATTTCCAAGATTCAATAAAAAATAATAAAAGACTATAGGTAAATTCAAGATATAATTGAACAATTTTCTGAAAAAAAAAAGCAAGCGAATGTAAGAAAAAACAAAAACATTTTAATCAAAAAATAATAACAATAACAATTTATGACTATTTGTGAAGAAGGAAGGAAGATTACAATTACAAAGAATTGAGGTAAAAACAAAAGACAATCGGAATATTGAACTTCCAAAAGAATAAAGAAACAAAAGACATTTCAGTTAAGAAAACAAAAGAAAATCGATAATTTCAAAATAAAATCGAGAGGAAAAAAAAATAAAAAATTTCCAATGAAAAATAAGCGAAATATGACAAAGAAATATCAATGCTAAGAAAAAAAGAACGAAAACAAAACAAAAGCGAAACAAAGACTTTGGTCTAGATACTTTAATGTTTCAAAATCATTCAATCAAAATAAAGTGCGTTCAATAGAAACCGTTATCAAGTAGGCTTATGTCAAATGCAAATTTTGCAAAGTCACGTCGTAACTATACGATTATTATAAACATAACCTAACTTTTTATATCCATTTAATTGCGATTACACAAATAATCAAATAAAACATTCATTTTATTACAAATACCTCAAAGATGTAAACAAAATCTTTGACAGTTGATAGCACGCAGTTATTTAAGGTTTCAACTAAGCTACGACGTGCCGCTATAAAATAAAAGCGAGTTCAGAGCCCTCTTGATAACGGAATTTTTTTGAACGCACCTTAGTATGAAATATGTTTTTCTTTAATTTAAAACCTCATTTTACTAACAAGAGAGAAAATGATGTTTCGATGTCAAATTAATCAGAAAATTCTAATCAAGTACAAATAGGTATACATATTTAATTTTTGTTTGAAAAATCTAGTTGGTAATGTTAAAAATAAATTAGCAGTTAATTTAACAACAGTAACATTACAGAATGGTTAACTTAGAAAACAAACAAAACCGAGCGATTTTTGATTTCCGTCTACAAACCCACCGCACAAAGTGGTAACTTCGGTCAAAATAAATTGTCAAAGGTTCCCTCCTTCCCAATAATTTAGGTTATGATATCTTGATGCCGAAATGGTTAATTAATACAAACTCAAAATCGAGCGAATTTTTTCCATTTACAAAGCGCCATTTTGTAGAAACTGACCTACCGGACACAGTGGTAACTTCCGTCAAAATAAATTACTATAGGTTTCCACCCTAATGACAACATTTTGTGGTCAAAACGGTTAAATTAGAATATAAACAAAAATAAAACGAATTTTTCCATCTACAAACTGCCATTTTGTAAAAACTAACCTATCGCACAAAGTGGTAACTTCTGTCAAAGTAAATTGCTATAGGTTGTCTCCCCAATATTTAGGTCGCGACATCTTACGGTCAATTTTTGACGTAAAATTGTATGAGAAATGACAAGTAGCAACCACTTTGGTCATTCCTCACATAGCTGTCAAATGATGCTTTTACAGCAAATTTGAGTTTTGATTATAATTAATTCCTCCGGACGGCTCTTTCGGCCCCATTTGAGGCCTTGTCAATAGAAGAATAGCTCAAGAACTTTCATTATTATTAAGTAAATCATACAATGCTGATGCTGAAATGTATAAATTTATTAACAAATTGACTCGTACAGAAAATACAAATAACTGTGTATATGCACGCATCAACTTACGATATACTAAAAAAAAAGTATTCTTAACGGTAATAACACAAAAGTAATGTAAAATGAACACAACTCATTTTGATTTAATGCATCGAGACTCCCACTCAGATTTGATTAAAAAAGAACACAGATAGGGGGTTGCCGGTTATACATATATATGTATACAGGTATCCCAAGTTAAGTGGGCTATTAAAGGTTTTCAGGGAATTTTCGTATATTTTCTTCCCTGAAAACTTTTAATGGGCCACTCAGCTTGGGATACCCTGTATAATTGAATGGTTTAATTAATTGCCAGAATGTTTTTGTGGAATGTTTTGTAAATTGTATCCCAATAATATTTACAGACCTGTTTTATTTAAATTAAAGAATATATTTTGCGATAAATCGAGCAACCCTCTTATTACATATAGAAAGAAAACCTCACAAGTTGGCTTATAATTAGTGTAAAAAATCACTAGTATATATCATACAGGAGCAAGCAAAATTCATACCCAGTACTGGTTTCTACGTAGCATGATGTTATTTCTACTGGGGCAAGCAGGGTCGGATGCATCACAGCTACTCCAATCGTCTGCATGTTCATCCACACCATAGGGATAACGAGCATTAGTTTCTAACTCATTTTTATTTAACGGTGTAACTTTGCACTGCGGAAGTGCAGTGAGCAACGGGGAAGCAAAACCATCCTGTGTATGTTTTAAGGGTGGAGACGATGCCATTAATCTATCGGGCGGTCTGGGCAATGGAATTGGTTGTAGACATTGCTCTTCTTTATTTAACTCTTCCGGTTCAAACGATCTACATTTTATTATGATTATAACTGCAACTCCAAGCACAACCACTCCCGCAACCATACTCACTAAAAAAATATAAATACGTTACTCTTAAATAAACAATGGAGAAGATGCTTACCAATTAAAAAATAATCTCTAGTCATGTTAGGGCTTGCAAAGTGTATACCACCTTCATGACCTGCCGGATCATTTGGTCCTGCTAATGTGGAATAGATTTCGTTGAGCAAAGAAGAGCGTATGTTAATTTTTAATTCGCCAACAGCCGGTTGAAAAATGCTGGCTGCCAAAACGAACTTTAAATGGTCCAATAAGCCGTTCCAGCCTACTTCAATGTCGTCGCAGACAAAATAAATCAAACCGCTTTGTACTTCTTCGTGACTAAAACTAGTAACGGCAGTGTCCAATACATTCTTGTGTTCTCCGGAACTCCTAATGATTTTCCTTATATTACCGTGGCGTGGCTTCTGTATTATATTATAACGTGGATTGCTACTCGTTAGTTTCGCAAGGGGAGTCGCATCCAAGATATTTAGTGTTAACCGAGTGATTTCACTAGTGAATGCCGTGATGTTTCCAATCTGCATCAACGGCTGCACGGTTATAGTAACACTAACTTCAGCTCCTACCGACGTATTTCCCCTAATCATCCCAACGAAGACAGTAAAACTATCATTCGCAGTCGTCATATCCGTTTGCATGTACATAACATTTTTGCTTGTGATTTCGCTTTGTGTAAACTCCGAAGCGAGAGCATCTTTAACATAAACCACCCCATGCTTCGGTGGTTTCTTAATCGAGTAATGCGTATGTGCTCGATTCGCATTGGTTTCTATGACGAATTGATTTTCTGACAGGAGCACAACATTTGATCCCTGTTGCAAAAACATGGGTGCCCCGGCAGATGCATTTAAACTAATCGGTAATACCTGTACGTTGAAAACAATGTAAGCCGGCCAAAATTTACCATCCCACACCCGTAAATGGAAGGTATCGGTTAAAAGCGAACCGTTATGAACGTACACAAGTTTATTATTATCGATGTCGGCCTGTGAAAAATGAGTCGACGTGGACATACCATCTGGGAGCAAGATAATGAAACCTTCTTTCGGTCCAGAAATAACATCGTACTTTAATTCTGTAGAGGGGGTATCTGCGTCTTCTGTGCACAATTCGCTTTTAGTAATCGTGTGATTCTCTCCTTGAACTACGATTAAATGAGGTGCAGGAGTTACCAGTTTAAACGGCTGGTCATTGATTGGTTTAACGATAATAGGCACAGTGATATTGCATAACATAATATATCCAGGTATCAAATACAAAGATAAGTAAATATTGTCACCTAAAGAGTCGGAATGATCATGTTGATATAAAACCTGCCCTGATTCGAGTTGTTGTTGCGTGAACGTCGTCAAGTTGGAATTATTTTGCAGGAAAACATCTCCGTGCTGGGGATTCGAAGCGAACGCATGAATAATTGGTGAGCGTAAGCCAGCGTGGCTCTCCAAAAACGATATAACCCCGGATAGATTTAAAGGTATGCTAATAATACCACCTTCATCGACTTTGATTTTTGGAATATTCACATACGCATCCAGTCCACCGGAAGACACCGAAATATCTATAGTTAATTTCTGGTTTAACAGCGGCTGTGCCAAGTAGCTGCGAACATTAAAATGAAACGAGTCGTTCGCGTACAGATCAGCAAACGGATGCGTGTGCTCGTAAAAGACTCGGCTGTTATTCAAATCGCTCTGCGTGAAGCTGTTGATCACTTTGAACATCCCGGGTGTTTCGGATTCAATCATAAGGCGGCCTAAACTTGGCGAGACCACAATTTCAAAATTTATCACTCTCTCTGGATCTGATACGGAAGCTAATAAGTAATTTGAAGTTAGGTATTTTCGCTGAAGTGGAAATATGTGTAACGGTTTCAAAATTAAATCCAGAGAGACGGATTTCGTTTTTATGAAAAATGTATGCTCCTTCGTACTGTGCAATCCATCACTGACGTTGAATATAAATTTTGCTTCCGAACCATCTAAAAATAATAATAATTATTAAACTGATGATAAAAATGGCATGACATAAAAAAATATTTAACCTATGAACAATTAATTGGCGCATGCGCAGTTTATATAAATTACAAATAATAACCTCTTTAACCTATATGGTAACACCTTGAGTGTTTAGTGTTTATATCAAAGCCCTTTTCAGCGCTGTAGACACACGGTAGACTAATTAAACATTTTTTATAAGCAAACATTAATCAATTACTTAATTTTATTCATAATGTCCAAATTACAGACAAAAAAACCTGTAGCGCCATCTCTTCGATTTCGCAATAACTGTTAGTTCAGAATCAAACCAAGACGATTAAATTAGAGAACGTTTCCAGAAACCCGATTCAGTTTTATGCATTAATTAAATTTAAAGTTTCCTCCAGAAACCGAGTCTAAAAGAAATTGGCGACATTTTCTTTTCTAACTAGTTGGCAACATTGCCTACAAAAGATTTAGCAACTGATTCATGAGCTGGGGTGACAAAGCCATTTTCCTTTGAAATAAAATGAAAAATAAACTTACTTAAGTGACGAAAGGCAACCAAATTCTTATTAATTAATTCCTGAGTGAAGAACTGCAGTGAAGTGCTTGCATCAGAAAGAAGCGAGACATTTCCCCACCAACAACCCAAAACTTGGTAACGTAAAATTTCCATGGGTCTATCCCCATCAACGGCAGCTAAAATTAAAATAGGTTCACCCAGTTTTAAACTCCTTTCTTCTCTTTACATACCTAGCATGGAGTTTGTAATAACCGCAGTGCCCCCTTCCCACATAACCAGTCCGGTGTTATTAACAACAACTGGCCTCTGATCATTTATTGGCAAAATAATAATCGACAGTGTAACAGGTAAGCTACGCTTTTGCCCAGCAACCGCCACCAATTTGATTTCGTCTTTCAAATTTTCTGAACCGTCATGTGCGTAATGTATAAGGCCTGCTTTTAATTCCTTATGCGAGAACTTGTGTGATTTAATGCAAGACTTCTGAATTTGTACACAACCGTGCTTTGGCAGTTCCAGTAATATATACTCGGTTATTCGAGATTTGTAATAATCTGTCAGTACGAAGAGGTGCACAGATGAAATCAACACAACTCCACCTTCGTAAACGTTCAGTATATTCGTCCCTAAGTACAGTCGTTCAGGAATTATTTGTACATTCAGGACAACGTTGTTTAACCAAACCATACCGTTTGATACGTTAAAAACTATGCGGTCTTTCGTTTGGTTTGCCATTGATTGTATGTAGATTATACGATTTTCGTTCATTATTGCTTGAGTGAATGAGCGAATGTTTGCAGATTCATCGTCGGTATTTTTAAACGTTGGCAAAATACTGACGTAACCATTTTCGGGGTAGTCATTAATGTAGTATGTTATTGCAGACGCAGGGACTTCAGGCTGTAAAACCTTAAAAACGAAAAAGGATTATGAAACGAAACGAAAGGAAAACGAAAGAGCTTACCTCGAGGACAGCTCGGTTGATTAGAGCACTCGTTGATTCTTCAACCGAAAGCGTCTGGCTCGTTTTAAGCGACAGGGGTTCCCAGTAACTCGGTGGTAACAACCATATTCTTAACTGAGCTACATTGATAGCATCTCTGCATCGAACCCGTATTCCAACCTCATCAGCACCAGCGGTGCTCACCTCATTTACGTAAAATACTTTCCCCTCGTTGATCTGAGCTTGTGTGAAATGAAGAATGTCCTAGAAGAAAACCAAATATGTTCAGCCATACTTTTAGATGTAGTCTGGGGTTTGGCATGATGGACTCGGTTACAAGTTAGAAAAAATATTCCACAGTCAGTATGTTAAGATGTTCAAGTCTTACATCTCTGGCAGAATATTTCGTGTGAAACAAGAGCAAGCAACAGCAAAATATCTGGGAATGAATTTGGATGTTCACCTAATAAGAGCGCCTTGGTATTATCAAAATGAACACCTTTCATAGAGATCTAAAAATGTTAATCTTCAGAGAGGAGTTTAAGAGGTTTGCAGGAAAGCACGATGGAAGACTCCATACCCAGTCAATACCGGGGTCTTACGACTTCTGGATAACACCGGAATGAGAAGACTCAACAGAGTTAAATTTTTGGATTAGTGTAGACTGTAGTTCATGTTAAAACTAAGAGACGCCGATGGGACCAACTTAGCTAAATACATAGTCTTAAGAAACTTAAATAAAAATTGTAGGGTAGTCGTTGCACGACTAGTAACAATTCAATAAAAGAAAATTAAAGTAAGTATGAACTGCTTTACCTCTAATCTATCTCCAAGTGCGATTCTTCCAGAGCTTGGTTTTGTAGTAATTTCATACATAACATCAACATCATTAGCATATAGGTTGGTTGTATATGTTAAGTGCTCGTTTTGTATAACAGCTTTCGAGCCTTGCTTGACAATGAGCTTCCTGTTCGTGAAGACCCGGATGAAAGGAGCCGAAGCCTGCACCTCTAAAATTCCGTTGACATAAAACTGCCCGTCGGTTACCCACAGCCTAAGCTTCCCATACTCAGGCCCTTTATGCTTAAAAAGCACGGCTTTCTCATTTAAATCAGCCTGAGTGAACCCCGTCAGTTTAATCGACGTATTCTTCACGCTGTAAACTTCTCCATTTGGAAGCTCCCTGCATGTATAAATTATATCTGACGGTTGAGTATCCATATCGGCATCCGAATACTTTAAGTCATCGCTTGTCAACAACTTCTGCCCGCCTACTACAACGTGGAAGACTTTCTCGACAGTTCGAACCGGGCTGTTGTCATTCTTCAGTAAAACATCGATGTGAAACGCTTCAACGTATTGGAAATCCTCTTCCTCCCTAGATAACGCCATGAACTCGAACGAATCGTACTTGGTCTCTGAGTCGTCGTGAACATAAAAGAGCTGATTCGAAGCTAACTCGCTCAAAGTAAAATAACTCGTTTTGTTACGGATTACACCATTTTTTATAATTTGCAACCAACCGTGCAGCGGTTGGGAAGTGACGTTGAAAAATAAATCCGATACCAAATCGCTTTTAATACTCAAATGTGAAGTTCCTATGTTAGTCTTACCCCCTTCGGTGACTTGCAAGCGTTGAAAGACTGTTTGCACTCGAGAGGCCGTTTCGTTGGAGGGCTGGTGGTTTATTGTCAAGTTTCCGGTTACATTTCTACAACCACGGGCCATCACTTTAAACAGGAGTACGTCGGTAACCGGTGAGTATGATTTCCTAAATAGTTTGTATTTAATATTGTAGGATGCGACGTCTTCTTGAGTAAACGTATCATGATATCTCATTCTATATTTGGAAACGGCAGAGAATAAGAACCCATACATCGGAGCACGTGTTATCAAGTACTTAACGGACGTAGTCGGTGACCTTATTGGTTGAGTTTGATATTCTAGAATGCCATCTGATAATGTCACTTCTTGCAATGAATTTAAATTTAAAACTCCGTTCTTTAGAGGCCTTAATTCACACTTTGCGAAAGTCATTCGAAATATATACAGTACGGACATATTCAATGATGTCTTGAACTGAAACGAAACGTGAATTAATTTG
Organism: Serrognathus titanus; assembly: GCA_039766575.1. Classification (NCBI taxonomy): domain Eukaryota; kingdom Metazoa; phylum Arthropoda; class Insecta; order Coleoptera; family Lucanidae; genus Serrognathus; species Serrognathus titanus. The sequence goes on along the minus strand of CM077916.1, from coordinate 3,104,156 downwards.
ATTAAAAAAAAGACTGTGAAAATATTACCTGGAATTCATCATAATCCGGGCTTGATGTAATATGTCGATAACGAACGCGATGCCTCCTGATATCTTCACTTGTGAATATCACCGAGCTTTCCCAGTGCCCCCCGTTTTTCTCAACTTCGACGATCCCAAATTGTGGACCCTGTACGACGTGGTATTCTGCGTTGTCAGTTGAATTCGCAACGTTCGACACGAAACTCAAGTTAAACGGTGTAATAACCGCTGAAGTTTCGTGCATTAAAACCAAGCCCGTGTTGTTCTGCAATCGCCAGTGTTGTGGGAAAGTCTGAACTCGCAATTTTGCAGGCGAACTCGTTTCAACGCCATCCGATACTTGTAAGGTGATGTAAGAATCGTTGGCAGATGAATCGTGATGTACGAAAGCTATTTGATTATTTTCGACGTCTCGGTGCGTAAAGGAAGACACTGGCTGACCGGGTTTATGCACGTACTCGAAATGACCAAGATTCGTTTCCTCCACATTATAAACCAATTGCTTCGCCGAGTTATCAGGGTCGTTTACGTGTAGTAAGTGACTGTCTAACACTTTTCTTGTTCCCTGAAAGATTTTTACTGATAAACGTGTCACAATCCTATTGTCAAACACCTCGAGTTCGTAAACTTTCGCCTTTGCCCCACTTGCTTGTAAACAAGATGTTTCAAGTATGGGTTGTAACTATTGCAAAGTATCAAAAAATAATTCTCTTCGTAATTAGATGCTAAATATGAAATCCGAAGTGATTTACGTGAACTACGAAATATAAACTTTCAAAAGAAAAGCGATTCACATGCGTTTAAATAAAAAACAGCTCTAAAAATTAATAATAAATCCGTAAATAATCTTTCTAAGACCATAAAAGTAAAACAAAATGTACCAAAATAAGCTAAACGAACATTAGCGGTGTGACAATAGACGCCTGACACTTACTGTATATAGCAAAACTAATGAGAATTAATTAAAGAATATTTTATAAGTGAATTATGTGTAAAATATTTTTGCTCTTGAATGGTGTGAACGAAGCAAAAAAATTCTCATTGTTTAATTATAGAAAATAAAGGAACACTTACCTTAATTAATTATTTCTAATCATGCCATGTTGGTTAGACAGTGCACATTTATCTTAAATAAACACAACAATTAATGGTTAAAATAAAGATAATATATAAAAACCAAAATTCTCTAATTTGCATCACATTAAATGTCGCAAACTGTTAATTGTTTTTATATGTAATGTTGGGGGGAAGAAAAAAAAATTTTACACGCTACTATAAAACGCTATCTACAACAATCCAAATTGTCTGTAAAACATTCATCATGCAGCATGTAGTTACCTTGGCAATTCTAAGAACTGAAGTTGGTGGTATATTTAGGACGGGTGGGTCATTAACAGGAACCACGTTAATATGCAAAGTGAATTTAAATTTTCCTTGCAGGTAAGATGGTAGTATGAAATGTTCGCCGGTAGAAAACTCTACTTCTAATATCACATGGTCTTTGCGATACTCAGATCCATCATGAATATAATACACCTTATCCCTTGACACATCCGAAAGAGTAAACGAATTTTTTTCATTCCACAGAATATTTTTTATACTACCATACGTAGGTCCGTCTACAACAGTAAAAGTAATCCCACTGTCTTTAATGTCATACTTAGGATAATCCAATATGACGTGCAAATTAGTTGTTGTGATCAACACATTCTGCCCTTCCAATACATCCAAGGGTTCCAGTGCCAACAATTCCAATTCGTCTGCAAGATTCGTTTTCGCATATACTTTAGTCTTAGTGTGATTCCCACAATCGTTTTGACGGCATTCACACTTAAACGAGTCCAATCCTTGTTGCACGCAAACGTTATTTCCACTACAAGGTTTATGTACGCAAGGGTATTCCCATAAACAACCAGGAAGTAAACCTTCGCTCACGTAAACGTCGAGGAATCCTTTCTTGTGTTCGCCGAAAACTAAATGGCGCATGCAACCTTTAAAGCTACCATCGGATGTCTTTAGACCTTTCGACATCGCCCTGGCACGCTTACTTATCTCAATTCCCCCGATATAAAACAATTCATTAAACTCTAAGACATGTCCGCGTGGGACTTTAACGCTGCTCATATTCGAATTAACGTTTAAATCGATGGAACTCGAAGTAACTCTCAAGGAAACTTTATGCCAGTGTCCATCGGCGACGATCATGTGATTCGTGTTTTCTATCACGGCGTTGCCGCACTTGAGGGTGACCTTCAGCTTACCGTCCCACACTTCCACCGCGAAAAGGTCCAACTTTGAAACGCCCGAGTTATAAAATAGAATGCTATGTTGTAAATAGGTTTTCAGTTCAACTTGCAACTTTAACGTGTGCTCAACCGGGTGCGGTATTACCATGAACGCTTCGTCTTCTATGAAGCTTATGGGTCGGTCATTGTCGGCGGCAAATTCTGAAGCACAATTCCAAGTTACTCCGTTTACAGCCGCTTGAGACTGACGACGTCTCGCAATATCTAACACATACAAGCCATTATACATTACCTAAAAATAAAACCCAACAATTAAAAGAATACATACTAGAAAAAATAAATATATAAATGAAAAATTACTTTTCTATAATAATGTTTCCAATGTTGGTAACCAACGAACTATTTACTAAAGTACATTCCCTTTTGTAATGAGTACCTAAAGTTACACGATTTAGTAACTTTTACTGCTGAAACTTAACTTCTTTTAGTTCCCGTATCGTGTAAACGGGATTTTTATTTTTAGGTTATGTTGGTTTCAATTTTGGATATTTGGTTATCTTCTCCGTGCTTTTCCAACATTTTATTGAATGCATTATACCTAAATGTGGTTCTTTGTTTGTTTCGTAATAGATTTCCGAGTCATTTTGAAAATTACATTTTTTAATTGATAACTAAATTGTGACAAACGATAAAACCTCAGTATACACATCAATCACAATCATTAGGGACAGCTCGGGGTTTTCGTTGCTATAGTTTTTGAGCACGCATGCCTGTATACTGGCGGACCTTTCACAAACGGCCGTGTGTGGCGCAACGATGAATTCATCAATTGCTTTTAAATGGGTGTTTTTTAATTCAGCATTTTGTATGGTGGATACCGAATGATAAAAAAGATTGAACAGAAAACCGTCATTGTTAGCTTATGATGGATTTATGTTTTGTAAAACACCAGTGACATCTAGTAGCAACAAAAAGAAGGCCCGCCGATAACGGCCATATTGGATCTCAAAGCGATAGTATGAACATCAAAGATGCCGACACGTGCTGTCTCTACTGATTGATGTGTATACTGTGACAAAACTTTAAATGCAATACCAATTGCAACATAAGAATAAAAAAAAAACAATTAGTCACTCATTACAAAAGCAAGTGGAATTTAGTACAGTTCGTTGTTGGTAGTGTTGTGAGTCGGTAACAGTGTTGCCAAACATTGAGAATCGTTTTTCTCTTACATTGGGACAAAAATTCCCTTTTGACCCTTTTATGCCAACTTAATCAGAAAATTGTAATTAACTATAGGTATATCTAACTTTTAGTTAAAAAAAATGGTTGGTAATGTTATGTTATGTTAACACTAAAAATAAATTACCAATAATTTAACAACACTAGATGTTAATACCTGTTACCTTAATGTTAGGAAATTTCAAAAATGTCTGTTCTACATTTATAAGATGAATTCGAGTTGACGCTTGGAGTCAGAGTTGCCAGATCTACCGCTACAGCGGTATTTCTACCGTTTTGGGGTTTCATCTACCGTTCTCCAGTTTTAACAAAATAATCTACAGTTTTATTACTCTGTAAATTTTAATAATTCTAATTAGTTAGTGTAGATTTTTTCTAACCAAAATATTACAGGTTCCTAATTTTATGTGCTGCCATCTATTAGCGCACTGCTATAGTATTAACTAACGAGTTTTAAGGAGTTTATAGGATACAATATATAAATGATTCGCATTGCCACAAACAAACAAAGCGACATCACCAATTAATTCATGAATAAATTGTCAATGTAAAACGGCCTTCAAGTTTGACGTCAAATAAATTCATGACTTTCTTCGTCAACTTACTCGCGAATTATAGCATGTTCTATTTTTTTTTTGTCAATTTTTGCGTGAATTTCAGACGTACCAACAGTTGATGAATTTCTTTGATCCTAATGGCCGTTTATAGGTATTACCAACATTTCCAAAAAATTTGCAGGTGTTTGTTTGTTTTGCGCAGCAATGCTGCGTTTTTGTCTTTCTCTGAAAACCATTCCAGACAAACATGAAGAATTTTTAGTAGCTGGGTCTAAGCTATTAGACAGCACAAACATCAATGGTCAAAGGTGAGATTCGAGTGATACGACTTCCATTGTCGGCTAGGCTAACTGCTGAGCTACTTGGCGACCCTATTTGCAGGTGATTTATACTTCCACACACAAACAAAAACCATAACCTTACTTTTCCACTGTTGGTACGCCTGAAATTCACGCAAGTATTGACGAAAAATAGAACTTACTGTAATTCATGAATAAGTTGACGAAAAAATTCATGAATTTATTTAACGTCAAAGTTGCTGCATTACACTTGTCCAACTTCATGAATTAATTCATGAATAAATTGTTAATGTAAAACGGCCTTAATGTAATACGAAATGTGTTCATGAATAAATTCACGAAGAAATTCATGAATTAATTCATGAATAAATTGTCAATGTAAAACAGTCTATATTGTGCTTGAAAGTATGGTGTCATTTTTGAATTTTTTTTTTTTTGTAAGCCAAAACAAAGGGTGTTGGTAATCCTGAATTATTTTCAATTTTCAAATAAAACTTTTTAACCTCAAAGTTTATTTTTGATATTCTGACTTGCAGTTAAATGTCACACATTGCATGCTGCCAACTAAATTAAATTGTCATTGTTTACTTCAATGAAATAGTACAATTACGCTACCTACTCAGTTAAGCGGATAGCGTTTTGCGGCTCTTGTGCAGCATTTGTGATTGGTTCATTAAAAATCATTTAAAATTATTGCCAATCAAAATTGTTGTGCGAGAGCCGCAAAATACTATCCGCTTACCTAATTAGGTAGCTTTAGAAATGCCTTTAGGTGGCAATGGTGCTCTAACATAACTTCTATATTTATTTAGACACGGCTTCTGATTGGTCCACTTCTACGTACATTGTGGGAGGAGTTGTAATACTGTTTATAAACAAACCATGGGCATCATACGTTCATTTGAGGGTTTGTAAAAAAAAAAAAATTTAACAATTACTACAGTATGGCATATCTAACTATACTAAATCATTGGTTTCCTCAAAAAAAATGTTTATGTCCCAGTGTAATAATTTTGAAAAAACACTGAATCTGCCGCCATCTAATACTATTTTACGTAAAGTTCGACCACCACAACAAATTTTCATCTGGCAACACTGCTCGGAGTGTTTCTTTTTCACACTCTTACATGCACTAAAACATATTCGCCCTGCCACACACTCCTCCTTAGAGCATTATCTCGAATGCACCCACAATGAAAAAAGCAAGGTTCCAAACAGGAACCCTATAATTTTGACACCGACAGGTATTATAACAAAAAAAAAAAAAGCTAACTATAATAATAAATTGCTTACGTCAGATAAACATCCTCTAAAATTAATGAGATGACCAAAAAAGAAGTCCGAATAATTTCCACGACCACCAACGAACAAACCATAATTGATATTTAATTCAAAAAATTTCCCAGGAAGATTTTTCCTTAAAACAAAACAAAATAAGTATTAAATACGACTAAACATAATGAAATTATTATTACTTCACTGTATGGCTATTATCAACGATGATAGACAAGTTAGCTTCTTTCCGAACGATGAAAACTTCATGCCATTTGAAGTCATTCAAAATAACTGATCTAGGCGTTAATAACTCGGATTCACCTGCCCCTAGATTTATGTTTACTTTTAATCTGTTATTATCCAGTCTCACAATACAATAATCAGTGCTACCCGCGACGAGGAGTAACAATGCACTAGGTAACCTTGTACGGAACTTAAAATGAATATCAGTGGAACCTTTTGCTTCTTTAAGTGGTATGGAAATGTAGCTGTTACCGTAGAATGACGCTGGAATTATAATAAATACAGTACTAAAAATAAACTCATCATAAAGTAGTCATATAATACCTTGATCTAAACTTATGCACAAAGGTTGAAATATGCACAAAATTAAACAAAAAGAAAGCCAACTGCGCTCCATCATAACATTGTTATTACTGTCGTCGAATTTTCACACATGTCAGAGTGCATCAGTGTTTATTTCCTATGTTTAAAAACAGACACACATCCAACACCCTTAACGCCATAGTAAAAATACGCTTACTAGGGTGCGTTCAAGAAATACGATGTTTACTAAGCCGATAAATAAGAAATCTGTATAACCCTAAAATTAATTTATTACCTCCGAGAGGGACGCTTAAATTACTTTACTTTTATTCCAACTTTCTTCACACTTCTGCGAATATCGGTGTACCTTTTATATGTATTAAAGCGATTTCGCTTTCATTTGTATCAGAGAATGTGTGTTCAAAATGTACACAGAAAGTTTACTGTTTATAAATTGCCAGTTAAAAAAAGGGAATCTCAGTCAAGAAGTTCATGTCAAAGTTATTTTTTTCTTTTCCCATTCTATCTCCATTCAGGCGAAACTGGAAATTTCAAAATTTTGTGAAAATTTTTGGCGCCATCTACCAAACAAAAATGCAGATACATACTTGACGTAAAACATAAAACGAAGTTAAAAACTATCATAATTATTAAAAATTCAGAACTCCTAACCTCGTTGTTTGTTTCACCTTCACGCATTTGCCATTTTTGTGAACAAATTTCTAACTAGGCCACTGTTCCCAGTTGTAGTTTTCGCAAGGCAACACTGGCTATAGTTTTTTTAATTTAAGCAGAAGCAGCTACATCTTGCGCTACTATTACGTAACGGGACAGTTAAATATAGCGAGGTTATGAACATTTCTTTAGACCTCCCTCCAATCTAAGCCGCGTTGACGCTGGCACGTTCGTTGACCGTCAATTGACGCTATTTCTATTTCAATCGAACGGACGTTTAGTATAATTTGTATAACCTCGCTGTATCGCTACGCAAGGTTGCCAGATTGGACGAAATTCCACCATTGGTGTTTAAAAATATTAATGGGCGATGGGGACATAATCTGGGCTACTTCGTTCACATAATGAACAATCAACAAAATTCTCTAGTCATCCATGGAAACAAAAATACACCACCGACCAAAAATTTGAAATGACACCTTTCAATTTATTTTCTGGTTTCGTTTGCGATATTAAATTTCTTTTAATTGCGTACATATTTTCGAATTTTAAGTTTTAGTTTTTTATCTTTTTACATGAATTTTCGATTTATGCTTTTTATTCTTTTTCCATAATTCTGATCTTTTTGCATTTTCTCCTTTTTGTAATAATAATATTTATTTACAAAAAATGACATACACCAGTCTTAAAAATTGAAACTGAACTTGATGGAGTCACTTATTTTTTTACTTGTCTCACTTTTCATTTTTTCTTTGCTTCCTTTTTTTAATGTCATTTTTTATTTTATCATCTTATTTTGATTCTATGAAAAAAAAGGAAAGTAAGAACAAATGACGATCATAATAAAACGAATAATTAACGGTAATTTCAATTCGTAAAGAAGAGAGAAGAGAATGGAAAACAAATCACAATTAACAAAAGAAAAAGAACGCAAAAATTGACAGTAAATTTGAATTTCTGAAAAATGGTAAAGACGACAATATTAAGAACTTTTTTGACGATTGAGAAATCCAGTCGAAATGGAAAATTAAAATTTTTGACAGCAAAAAAAAAAACAAAGGACGATCGTAATGTTTATAGCAACATTTTTATTTTGTATTTTAAATTTTGTTTTCAATTTTTTCATTATCTCTCATTTTAGTTTTCTCTTGTAATATTTGCTTTTTGTTTTTTAATTCATTTTTGTTTTTCATTTGTTCTTTTAAATTTTTTCTTTACTTTTAGTTTCATTTTCCTTTACTCTTTTGTTTCATTTAAATTTTTCCATGTTTTTACTTTTTAATTTTTATTTGCTTTCTGTTTTGATTTTTGATTTATTTTCTTCAATTTTGTTTTTCTTTTCAGTTTTAGTTTCATTTGTCTTTCGCTTTTCATTTCATTTTTGGTTTTTGTTATTCATTTCTTTTTTTTATAATTTTTGTATATCTCAAGATATATAGAAAATTTACTTTTTTACATTTGTTGTTAGAAAAAATTGGCGCTTTCGGTAACATTTTTTGAACAAATTGGCGATATTGCCTAATAAAAATCTGGCAACCCTGATGAATTATAGTAGCTGAAAGTTAGTCAAACAGGTTAGTGTTTGATAGTTGATAATTATTTAAATTAAGATTAGCAGATTAGGTAAAATTATTTATATTTATTAGGAAGCGTAAACACTCGGTGACCTTGAACATACAACAATGCCACCCACATCTATCGCTAACGGTGTAGTTTTTTTTAATTCGATTTTAAAACATGACGACTGCTAGATTCAGGGCCATCTCTTAACCGAAACCTGTGGCTTGTGCACATACATGACGTCGCGTTACAGGACGTACTATCAGCAGCAAACAATGACGTCACAAGTATCTCGTTCAGCCTTATGTATTTATTAGAGCTACGGCCATTATTTTATATAAAAGACAAAAAATTTCGGTATTAGCTAAAGGGTATTCAGTCTAACTAGGCAATGACGTCAGTGAATCTAATGACGGCACACGATCACGTTGTTGCCAAATTTCTATGTTGACAAGTAATTGTTTGTATGGATTAAGGTTAAGTAAACGTTATACGGTGTAATGTTCTGTCAAGAAAAAAATGTGAGAATGAATGTAAAAGATTACGGAAAAACATTTAAAAAATGTTATGGGCAGTTTATAATTAATTAAAGATTTACCCAAAAAGCTGTTATGCCAGTGTATTGTAGTGAATTTCGGGTTCGTTTTGATTTATTTTTAAATAAAATACTCGATGAGAATAACTAATTTATTTACAAAACTTAACACTGATTTTATTTAGAACAGACTATGAATAATTTATTTTCACTAGCTGAGCGATCAAACAGTAACTAAACTCTACGTCAAACTAAAGAAATCTGATCCCCAGTTCCCTGTGCACGTGTATTTAAACCGGAGAGGGTTTCCAGCAGCTTCTTCCCTAGAGTATTTCAACGGTGGATTTATCTCAAACGGGTAACGGGTCCAGACACTATGGCGAAGTGCCGCCAGCTAGTTTATACTAACGTTGTGTAGAATGAAAGATTACATCACATGTCTTCATCTTCTGACCATTCAGAATCCTCACTGTCCTCATTTAGATTTATGATAAGAGGAGAAATGTCTCTTACATCAAACTGAATTTCTTTGTCCCACCACTTTTTTATTTCTTTTTCAGCATGTCTTATGCAGTTTGTCCATTTTTCAGGAGTAACTGTGCGTACCGCTTCCCTCCACAAATTGATGCAGTTTTCAACTGACCTACCTTCACGTCCCACATGGTTATTATAATAAAGCTTTACAATGCCCCATACATTTTCAATTGGGTTAAAAATACAGTGGTACGGTGGAAGACGCAATACTTTATGTCCATATTTTTCAGCCATAGTGTCAGCCACATAAGTTTTTGGAGGTTTATTGCTAGAATCAAAATTCATTAATTACTTATTAATTAACAAAGGTAACCAATACTTACAGTAGCACCAGTTGTAATAATTGAGGCTTTAGAAAATTTGCATCGAAAACAATGCCATTGTTTCTGAGCCATTCTTGAATCTGCATCTTTCTCCAAGATGAAGTTGGGGTATTATTTTCTAATGTGCTGTGATAAGATGCATTGTCCATTATAATCATTGAAGGTTGTTGTAAATTTTTCAATAATTGATTTTCAAACCATCTTAGAAAATTTTCTTTATTCATGCAGCCATGATAATCCTCATGCTGTTTAGAAGTCGAGAATATTAATTCCGCACCCTCTATGAAGCCATTTTCATTACCAGCATGAAGAATGATGTATCTAAATAATAATACAAAAATTATTTTCATGTCTGTTATTCTTTTCAACATACCTTTTGCCTTCAACTTTGGTAGATTTCACACTTTTAACGTTGTCATCCTGCCATGACCGACCAATCGTGCCATCTTGGAATATCCAAGTTTCATCAAGAAACACAAATTGGTACAAATTTTCATGCTTGTTCTTAATGTATGAGCTCAAAAAATCGACTCGTTTAAAAGCAATGTGGGTCAATTCCATAAGGCCCCTTCGGGGTTCATCCTTTTTCCATCGGAAACCTATTTCCTTTAAAATCTTCCAAAGTGAAATTCGGCCCCCTTCAAAAAGGTGCTTCTCCTTTAACTTAGGAAGTAGTGTATCTAATGTGATATGTTGTTCTGCAATTAACATCAATAAATAAAAAGAAAACTTGAAATTTATTATTTTAAAAACTTACTTTGTTCGTACATCATGTATATAACATTACGAATTTCAATCTTCTTTGCCTCATTTATTTCACAGACGGTTTTAGGACGGGAACGTTTTCTGCAAGTATGTAATTCATTTCCAGTACACACATTTGCAGCAATACGATTAACTGTTGTGAAACTCAATTGTAGAGCTGCTGCGACACGCTAGAAAAAAACGTGATTTTTAAAATTATGAGTACATTGTCACATGTGACATGCAAAACTTACATCTCTCACTGCAGTTAATGGGAGCATTGGCCCTCCACAATCACGCTCTTTCTCAAAATATGAAATTAGCGTAGCAACCAATTGCTTGGATTGACTACACAAAGGTTTCGGCATCTTCAGAATTTAGTAGACCACTTTTAGTTTTTATAAAAACTGTTTAAATATACAAGCAAACTGTCTATTTACAAACGAAGCTCCAAACATACAATAACAATAACTGACAGTTGACAGAATGATTACTGACAACAGCGCTCAGTATTACCAACTTAATTGACTCTTAATTGTACATAAAATGTACATAATGAATGCGCGTTAAGTTGGCTTCATTGAAGAGCCGTTATTGACGTCATTGCCTAGTTAGATTGAATACCCTTTATATAAAAATATTCTTAAATAATAATAGTATAACAATTTTGATACAGAAAGCTGATTCTTCATTTTACGTTTTGTGAAGAAATTCGAATGCATTAGAAAGAAATGAACTTGTTTTATTCTTCAAAGAATGAATACATTATACAATTTGTATTACAAATACTAAATATTTTTATCACATTGCATGCAGTTATACAAAAAAATATATATATATTAACATCTCATTAACAATCTTCATTCATTAGTAACACTTGTAGCAAAATTTCATCTAGTTAAAAAAAAAAGGAGTGCTTTGGTTTTATTGTGTAAAGCCTGATGTAAGTAACAACGATACATGTTTTAAGGTAAAAACCAAAATGTAGCTTTCATTATGCACTTCTGTTGAAGTGACGTGAAAAATTTAGAGCATTAAATTGGATATATCAAAAACTGCTGCTGCAATAATAAAACATACTGAAAAATATATAAATTAAAACAATAATTAACTATGATGCAGATTTATTGCAATTACTGAATAAGCTAGTTATAAACATTTGAGAATTATAAGTTGTACATAAGTTAGTTTTGATTACAAAAATACTAAGTTTTGCGAGTTTTTTTTTTAAGCCAAATGTACATATAGCATCAAACAATAGTTTCTTCTTTTAACAAGACCGTGCATCATTAATCTAATATAAAAGACACAAAATCAGACATTTTTAAAATCGTAATCGTACATGCTCACATCGAAAAAAATTTGACTCATTTAGAAAATAACTTAATATATTAGACCTAAATCGAGTAGCCAGTATGTAAACGAAAGTACCACAGCCAAATTTTTAATTTGTTACCATAAAAGATGACAATTTTCAGGGTTACAAAATGATTACACTAATTAAAACAAAAAATCGTCATCTACACGGTGGTAGGAATGTTATTATTTGGCTAGTTTATTATTATTATTGGATGATTCTTCAATAAATCATATATAAAAAAATTACTACTAATATTAGAGCCATACAACAGCATACGGTATTGCAGTATTAAACTCTGCCAGTTTGTACTTTCGTAAATCAGCTTTCGAGTTCCTTCGCTTGCGTTTTGGCAGTTAAACAGCTTTGAAGTGATCAAGATATATGGTTCTATTAGGTGATGAAGACTTGTTACTCTTCAACTTATCTCATAAGTAAAAAATAATAGATATCTTATGATATCTATTATTTTGAGATCCCATTAATTTATTATTCAATAACAATGAAACTACTAATTACAATACAGTGTTGGTTGAAGGTTAACGAGGACCCATCACAAATGGAACATCTATCTTGATCACTTCAAAGCTGTTTAACTGCCAAAACCCCATCGAAGAAACTCAAAAGCTTATTTACGAAAGTACAAAGTAGCAGAGTTTAATACTGCGATACTGTATGCTGTTGTATAGTTCTTATATTGGTAGTAATTTTTTATATATGATTTATTGAAGAATCATCCAATAATCCTACGCTTTAAAAAAACTAACCAAATAACATTCCTACTACCGTGTAGTTGACGAATTTTTTTAAAATCAGTGTCTTAAAAAAAATTCGTCACCTAAGACAGACGTTCCATTAGTCATGAAGACTCGTTAACCTTCAACTGGCACTGTATTGTAGTTAATAGTTTCGTTGTTATTTAATAATAAATTAATGGGATCTCATAAGTGATCTTATGATATCCATTATTTTGAGATCCCATTAATTTATTTATCAACTTTTTGAATTTACTTTTTCTTTGTTTTACGACTGAGCTGTTCTTCTGCAGCTAATTTAGCTTTAAAATCCGCAGCTACTTCCTTGGATCGTATAAGGTGAGTAATACAGTTATCTACCAATTCTTCCCACATATTACAATATGCTAAAAACATTGTTCGAATCATATAAAGAAAATTTCTAGTATTTAAAATACCTTCTTGATCGTAAGTTACATCATCTGCCAGTCGCAGAATCCGCTCTGCTTTCTGAGTAGCAGAAAACAACTGGTCAATTATCTGCTTGTGGTTATCGAGCATGTTATCCTCAGCCAGCTGAAGTTCGGATATGACTTGATGGAAATCTAACATTTCAGGCGTCATGTCATGTTCCTATAAAACACCAAAAACTCAATGTTTAATAAAACCTAAGAAATCTTTCCGCTCACGTTTAGCGATTGTAGCTGCAGTAAATCCCCATTGCCTTGGCAATCGCTAGAAAAGCTTTCATCTCCCTGATTTATAAGAAGATCTCCTCCGCCTAATTCTTTTACTCTATCTGCATAGCGCAAGGTATTCAACGAATGCTCGCAGGAAGATACACCAGGTGATATCATTGCAATCATACAGGTCTTTGAATTTGCACCAACAAAGGAATCTCGAAGTACCTGCGTCAATTTACTCACTCGGAATGGGAGATGCGCTCCCTTACGTCCTAAAGCACGGATACACTCCTTCAATGCCAGAAGAGACTTATTTATTTCTGCTCCTTCCATACCTACAAGAATTTATTCTTCTACTCTTTCTTTCTTTTTTTAATTATAACAATTACATACGTGTTTGTCTGTTAGCAGATGATGTATCAGCTCCTCTTTCGTTTCCAGCAAGATCGATGAGAGAAAACTTTCCGTGAATTTTCTGTAAGGAAGCTTGCGATCTAACAATAATCTGGAAAACTGCATGAGACCTGGACGAGTTAGAATTCGCAGAAGTCTGTCCCGAAGTCCTAGCCTGATTTCCCTGCTGTATGAGTTTCAAGACCTCATCGACATTGCAAACAACCTTCTCCGTGAGGCCGACAACTTGCACTTGCTGCTTTCCGTCTTCGAGTATACGCAGCTTAAGCTTTTTGTTCAATAAATCCAAAACCTTTCCAGAATAAATCTCAAAAAAGCTTGCCGATACAACTAAATTGAGATGTCTGTATTTGGCATAGTTTGCGTATTTGAAAACATCAGCCGTTGCCATCGCATAGATTCCTTTATGACAATTTTGAATCTTGCCGTTGAAATCACCTCCCATCGTATGTGTTTTACCCGAACCAGTTTGACCATAAGCAAAGCAAGTTGCGAAGCCACCTTCGAATATTGTCTTTATTAATGGCTGTGCAGTGTATCTACAAATTAAAAATGTTATAGGTCATGTGCTTATATTGTTATTACTTACTTGTAAACGACTTCATTGGTGCAAGATTCATCAAAAGCGTAATCAAATCTAAATAATTGGTTATCTAAGTATTTCGTTAGATCCACCTTATTTTTAGGCTCGTGTACAATTAGTTGGTTTTTTGATGGTATAGTTATAACATCTACTTCTTTCTTTGCAAGCTCTTTCTTATTCACGGGTCTCTTACGTACACAAACCGTTATTAGATGGTCTTCGATCGCATCGTGCTCAGTCAACGGTTTAATATCTAAACTACGACGGTATTCCCTAACAAATCAAGAAATATTACGGTGCTTTTACATCGTAAAGTAGCTCTTACTGAATCATGATGAACAATTCCCAGTGGGGATTGCCGGGGGCCATTTGCAAGAAAGCTTCTTTTTCCGCTTTTTCTTCGGCTTGCTTCTGCCTCCTTTCCTCACGATTTTTTTTTAACTTCTCCACCTCCTTCACTACATTACTTCGCCTTGTGTTCTAAACCAACAAAATAAATGAGTGCACGTTTTAATAAATCTAAACAGAGGTATACCTGTAATACATTTATGGTGCTTCTATTGGAGATAATGCTCGAATTTTCTTTAGACGGTTGTATATTTTCTGGTGCAAACGCTTGGGCATTATTCGGTGCTTGAAAATGGGATGATTGAATAGAACCTTTTAATAATAAATATTTTTAATAAGCTCAGAACTTGAATTTCGATTTTAAATGACTTACCATTACTAGGCTTGTTATTTAATGTTGTCGCTATAGACTGCCGCGTTGGATTCTGTAAAATACAACCAAATTAAGATAGGGTTACAAAAATTGTCAAGTGCTTAAGCTGAATTTAGGGGAAACTATGTGAGGGTGAAGGATTTTAAAAATTGTACCGACAAAGTTGCCGAATCCGGTGACAACTGATTGCTATTAAAATCGTCGTCACTTTCATCTAATTTACTACTTAAACGACCTGACTGGGCCATTGCAGCACTCGTTTCTTCTTCTGATGAACCTGAAGAGTCCTTTATGTGCAGCATGCAGAATAACATAAGTATTAGTAATAATGTTTTTTCATAGTTCGATTAGTTCTATAAATTTGGAGATCTATTGCATTGAAAATTGCATTCAATTACCTACATACTAAATTAATTATTTACACAATAGCTATTTCACCCACAATGCCGTAGTCTATTTATAACAATTTGTAAACGTTTTTGTCATCGGTACAGGCCCGTTATTATTACAAAACAAATTTGTTGCATCAGATCGTAAAATACTACAACAAACAGAGCGCTCGTAATTCAAACAAACAAAATAAATTCGTTGTACATTGTAAAACCCCCGCATAAAATAATTATTATTGCGCAATAAATTATAAAACACGTTCAGTAATGTGGACGTCATACAATCAGGTAATAAAAAGACGTCTCTCCCATGAAGTGTGAAAGCACTATGGCGAGCAACATAACATAACATAACATTTTATAGAGAAGACGTCTTTTTTATTACCTGAGTGTACATTTCAACTGCAAATACCTAGGGCACACAAGCGCAGTAAACGAAAGAATTCATAATTTAACGATCACATGTTCAATAAAGGCAAAGAATTTCAAAAAAAATCAATGCAACGTGTTTTAAAATTTGTGAAAACTCATGAAAGAGTAGTTAAACTTGAAAAACAAAAAAAAGAATGATATGCAATCAATTTATTTAAATAAATTCAAGGTTGCACAATTTTTTCCGCATTCGAAGACTCGGTCTCGGAACTCTTGTTAATTTAAATCAAAATTTTTATTAATATAAATCGCAGTTCGAAACTACCCACACTCGTTTTATCGTAAGGGTAGGACAGACTGCATGCAATTATTAGTGGTCGATCAATAATGCGACACTCTCTTTGGTAACGTTTCAATGGAATTCCACACGCTAGAAATTTAAGGCCACGAAGAAATTTTAATTCAACAAATTAATCATCAATAATAATAACAGAAAAATTCGTTACTAAAACAACTAATTAAGAATAAAACTTATTGTTTTTAATTATAATTACTTACGTTGTTTTACACAAACTCAATCTCACAAAGTTTTGCTGACAAATAAAATAACACATATAGTTCCTATGGACATAATTAGTACAGAGCTTGACGTGAACGACACTTGTTAAAGAACAAGTTGCAAATAAATTGCTATCAGACGTGAAGATGTTGATCAATAAATAATACTTGGACGACTAAAGAACGTATTTCAGTGCCTGGTACGATAGTTAGTTAGTATAATGCAAAATTCACACAATTACTAATTACTTACTATTTAGGGTTCGTTCAACTTACCCGTTGTAGCTTATTTAACGACGTTTGATTTAGAATCGGGGGTTCTTGTATGCGTCTTTCCCCTGGTTTCAAAATTACTACGTCCGGATTTAACGATTCTATCGATGCAATGTCGATTTCTTTACCTTTGGTTTCGCCCTGCTCAAACCATTCTACAGTCACACTTCGAAGATCAAAGTTTATGGCCGCCACCATCGCCGAATGTACTCGACCTGAAAAGAAAAGGCAAAAATTATACGTCTTTGTTAATTTTAACGCCAACTTTTTAATTTAATTATTGGGGCTTCGTTTGTACATTTCATTTTCTCGACGTTTTATGGGCGTGAGAAATAATTAATTTTTTATATATAATTTCTTTCAACAAAACAAACCAACCAGAAATATATTTTCGAACAGATATGGGGGTCAGTGCCCTCCTTAATTTTAGGATAAATTAAAGGTTAACTACTAATAAGTATTTATTTACATACTTTCTTTGAACTTGTATTACATTTTCTTGATTATTTGTCGATCGTCTTTTGTTTTATTTTACGCCAAAAATTGCGCAATTGTCAAATGTCTCAAAATACATATCTTAATTGTAGAAAGTCGATCCAGTTTCGTTTATTTGAAGAATTCTTTTTAATTTTGTTTTTTTTTTAACTTTTATTACATTTACTTGATTATTTGTCGATCGTCCTTTGTTTTATTTTGCGTCAAAAATTGCGCAATTGTCAAATGCCTTAAAATACATATTTAGTTTCGTTTGTTTGAAGAATTTTTTTTTTCTATTTTTGTTTTTTTTTAACTTTATACATTTTCTTGATCTTGTGTCGATCGTCTTTTGTTTTGTTTTGCGTCAAAAATTGCACAATTGTCAAACGTCAAATATTTACAGTTTTAATTCACAGTGTTGATAAAAATCACGATTTTCTTTTATTTCCTTTATTCATTTGTTGATCGTTTTTTGTTTTATTTATGTCAAAAATTGCACTTGTCAAATGTCTTAAAACGTATCTTAATTTTAGAAAGTCGAACCAGTTTCGATCGATTGAAGAGAATTTTTTGTTTTTGTTTTTCTTTTTTTTTAATTTTATGAAGTTTCTTGATTTTTTACCGATCGTCTTTTGTTTTATTTTACGTCAAAAACTGCACGATTATCAAATGTTTTAAAATATCTTAATTTTAGAGAGTCGAAACAGTTTCGTCTATTTGACGAGGACTATTTTATTTTAGTTTTTTTTTTAAACTTTATACATTTTCTTGGTTTTTTTATCGATCGTCTTTTGTTTTATTGTACGTCAAAAATTGCATAATTGTCAAGTGCCTTAAAATACGTCTTAATTTTGAAAGTCAAATCAGTTGAGAGATTCTTTTCATTTTGTTTTTTTTTTTTAATCTTATGAGTTTCTTGACTTTTTGTCGATCGTCTTTTGTTTTATTTTACCTCAAAAATTGCACGATTATCAAATGTTTGTTATTTTCTCATACAACTTTTTTTTCTCAATTTATGTTATTGTTGATTTCTTTCCCCATATACACTTTCCAGCCATTTTAACGCTTTAAAACGACTCACGAAACTCTGAATAATAACTTAAAAATTGAGACCGTTTCCGCACGGCACGCAAGCGCCATCTACTTTTGTAATGAGTAACTAATTGTGATTTTTTTGTTATTATGTTGTCTTATAAAAACGATTGTTATTGCATTTAAAAATTTGTTTGTTTGTGTCAGTAGCAAAAAACTGACTCGGAAATCCATTATGAAACGAACAAAGAACCACTTTTAGGTATAATGATCCAATAACATATTGCAAAGGACGGAGAAGGTAGCCAAAGATCCAAAATTGAAACCAACATAACCTAAAAATAAAAATCCTATTTATAAGACACGGGAACTAAAAGAAGTCAGGTTTTAACGGTAAAAGTTATTAAATCGTGTAACTTCAGTTACTCATTGCAAAAGTGAGTCTATTATAGGATGCGCTATTTTGAAAATTGCATGCAAGAGTTGCATTGAAAATAGAACATGTTCTGATATGTGCATCTTTGATATGGCAAAGCTTCTTGCATTAAAAATAGACAAGCGTGCATGGAAAATTGCTGCAATTACATTGCATCAATAAACTTGTAGCAACAGAGATGCACGGTGTGCGGCGGCCTTTAAATAAATGCAATCTTTTTCACATGTCTTAATCATTGTTGACTTAAAGATAATATTTCTGATTTCCAGGAACTTGTAAGTACCAGTTCTTAGATATACCTGTATATACAGGATGTTTCGTCATCGTTAATTTGGAAAAAGAACAATGTAAAACATAAATCACAATACTGAACAAATTGTTTAGTGTAAACCAGGTAGGTCGACCTTGCTATGTAACGTTCAAGCCTTATAAGGCATCATCAGCTAAAATCCATTTGTTCGCGTCACGGCGATGCCCTCGTCGTCTTCGAGGTCCAAGCGTGGTTCCCACAAGTTCCCGAGTAAACCACCCCTAAATAAAACAAATGAATACGGTCCAATCGGATTTGAGACTGTTGATATAAATAGGAATTAAGCAATAAGTAATAACACTACAAAATCGCAAGTTATGCACCTACATGATTGTACATCTGAACACCAGTCATAACCTTAAATGTATTATTATTACTATTATTAACCCGGTTGTTTAAATAAAATTTGAATATATTAATATATTACCTAATACAAATTTCACATATGATTTATTGCCCACTGGCATTAGGTATGACGCAGCAAGGAAGATGTTTTTAAAATTATTTATTACCAATCGACCGTAATTGACATGTCAAAAAAAAGAAACAAAACAAAATCAGTTCTAAACTGAATAAATTGTTTATTTACAAGTGCTAGAGTATTTTAACGAATTCTATAATGTCAAACTATGATAGACTTTAAATTTAGAAGTGGAATTCCTTGATCACTGTCATCGAAAACGACATATGAATCACAATACCCACACAATTAAGAACTCTCTCGGTTTTATGAGTTTAAACGCATTGATGTCGTAAATTATGTTTAAACAAGTCTGCTGGAGTTTCAGTTAGGTTAAAATTCGGTTACTTAAATACGAGACTGCGACGGTTACGGTTTTAAATATTAATAGATTTATGTTACATTTTAAACACACCAATGCGTTTTACTGTCGTGCAGACGTCAAAGAAACTGATTTTACTGTGGATGTCGTTCTTACAGCACGTGTACTACACATTAAAAAAAACCGAAAGCCTAAATCAAGCAAACGAAGTATTTCTACATAAAAACAATCGACAAAAGAAGTCAAAATTGTAAGGATAATGCTCTCAAAACTGTTATTTTATGGGAACTTACTTTTATTTCTGGATTGAATGTGTGTGAAAATCAATGTGCATAGAAGCAGAAGGTTGAGTAGGTTTGCTTTTGGTGTTGCAAATTCAATGCTACACTATTGTGAGAATATGTGATATTTCAAGGGTTTTCATAATATTTCTTTTTTAATACGGAAAAAAGGTAAAACGTACTCACCATCGGTTCTTTTGATATTAACGCTGGTTCCGACTTGAAGAATGTTTAACGTTTCCATCGCGATCGATATTTCTAACGGTACAATATTCGAACTAATTCACACATGTACGAAAATAAATAATTAATAAATACAAATACATTTACAAATTTCGAATTATCGTTTGCTGTTAAGCGGCGACTGACATATTACGACAACCTTATGCGAAGCCAGTGTTGCCAACCCATTGACAACGATTTCCCCCAACGAGGTTTGACAATCCCCCAAATGAAAAACATTCCCCTAAAATTCATTTTTATTTACATATTTGAAGGTGTTTGTATTATATTTACTATTTCTTTTTTTAAGTCATTTCGTTTTTCTACATCGGAACATTAAATTTAGTTAGCATAGCTTGGAAATTTTTACAATCTTGTTTTTATCTCTTACGGCATGATGATCCCTTCTACCACCAAATTGCAACAATTAAATTATTACTATAGAATAAAGAGAAAAGTAAAATGATTTTCATTGTTTTCAATTTTAACAAATTTAATAATGAAATACCAATAATTAAAAGCACAAAATATTCCTGTATTAGCGTAGATCTCAATTACAATATTCATTTCCATGATCAAAAGTTACTAAATTCATTTACTTAATGTAATTAAGAAATTAATTCTAAGTATTAGTATTTTTTTAGTTTTAAAAAACCGAGAAATTCCCTAAGCTGTACTACCAACTACGCAAACTCAATGCGCCAACAGCTGGCGGTCACTTTGATATGTAAAATTATCGATTAAAAACGATAAACAAAAACGGTCATTGCATTGCGTCTGACTTGTCATAATATAAAGGATTTTTAAATGAAAAACCTCTCTAGCAGGCCATGGAAAAATATAAAGTCGAAAACGCATGTCTGCGCTTGTAAAACAAGTAACAGGGTAACATAACCTTACTTTTGGAGAAAGAAGACCCTTCAGGTTTTTCAAAAGTTGCATTTATGGAACATGTGAAAGTGCTCATTACGAAAATAGGAGTTAACCACTTAAAATGGAAACCATTTCGCAGTACAATACGACAGAAATTATATTTTAACAACGTCAACATGTATCGATTGTGTAATTTGACAGCACAAATGTATTATAGTCTTCGACATGCCATTTTCGGTTTTTGTCATTTCATGACATACTGCGAGAAGCTTTTTCATTGAAAACCCGTTAAACACACTGCTATTGATTTACACAAATTGATTCTATTACCATGGGAATGAATTTAAGAGTAAATATTTTACTATATTTAAACAAAAATAAAAGAAACTTTCACTATTTTTGGATACGCAAAGATCACAGACTCTCTTGAAATCTTTGAAATTAATACTAACACTTAACTTATAAAAGTATTCCATTTAATTAACACAGTCGAACAATTTTTTATATGTGCGACGTTGCCACATTTTCAAAATATTTATTCCATGAATAACAACTTTAACAAACAAACATTAACTATTGTACCTACATGCGTATGTATTATCGTGCATTTGTTTATCTAAAACAGATAACTATTTTAAATCAAATTAATAATACGCACTCGTTTGCTCACACAAATTTTCAAAGATTAGGCGAATTTGAAAAGAGATCACACATCATTTCAGTACTTGAAATACTTCTTAAAATTTGGATCGTTTATTTATAGTTACATTGTTCGGAATATTTGACTGTGAAAATAGCAAAAAAAAAGAAAAAATGGGGCATTGTGTGTAAGATTTGACAACGTCGCTTGAATAATCTTATTAAACAAATAATTTCTCAGCTGATTTAAATCAAGTTTAAAATTACTGATTTTAATAAGCGATTTTTAATTTAAAAAAATAAAAACATTCTCATTAAATAAAAAAACTGGGTTCACTTTCTTTCTAAAATTAAGGTACCGACATTATATTTTAAGATTTGACAATAATTGAGGGGCCTAGTTCCAAAGTGTACAATTTCCAGTATTATTTTTAATTCCTCAGGAAACATAAAACATGTATAATTTAAATAACTAACACTTTCTTCTTAACTTTTTTAATTTAAACATATTTGTGTTAGTTTTTTTCACTTAACAAAATTAGCGATTAAGAAAGTATTACAAAAAAGAAAAGGAGCTGCACGAGAAAGTAACAAATGGAGATTGCTCACTTTGGAACTAGGCCCCTCAATTGTGCAATTTTTGACGTGGACTAAAACGAAAGACGATCGACTGATAAAGAAAATTTATAAAATTTTAAAAAATAACAAAAATTAAAAACTTCTCATTAAATAAACTAAACAGGGTCGACTTTCTATAATTAAGATATATTTGACATTTGACGTTGTGCAATTTGTGATGTAAAGTAAAACAAAAGACGATCGAGAAATAAAGAAAATTTATAAAATTAAAAAAAAAAGATAAAAATCAAAAAGATTCTCATTAAGTAAAGAAAACTGGTTCGACTTTCTAAAATTAAGATATGCAGACATTTGACAATTGTGTAATTTTTGACGTAAAATAAAACAAAAGACGATCGAGAATTTTTTTTTTATAATTATGATATATTTTAAGACGGTTATTTTTAAGAGATTGGAGTAAAGTTGCGTATTTTTGTCCCAATCAATAATCTACTGGCAAAAAAATTAAAATCACGATTTTCATTTATATTTTTTTCTTGGAGAAACCAATACAGTTGGCCATTCTTAACTTATGACATTGTCTTTTTCGTAAAGCCCGTTTTACATGGGACATAATTCTGTAGAGAATTCGCGACAGAATTCTGCCAGTAATAGCGAAAATTATTCCCATAATTATGCATAGAATTATAGAAGAAATGCGAATTATAGTTATAATTCGAGTCAGGCGCATGCGTAGTTTGTATCGCAAATTAGAACATTAAAAATTAATTTTATCGAGATACACGGTCTATAAAATTTATAGATAGAATTCTGTCACATATTCTCTAGAGATATATCGTCCATCTAAAATGGGGTTAACACCAAAACTTGCGACTGTTTATTTTCTTATGGACACCAACTTGAATTTTGACATTATAAATTAAGTTGCTTTATCTGATTATAATGGTAGTTTGGGCCAGATTCTGGACAAAATTTCAAAATTATGCAAAAGACAAGATTTTGTTTCCAAAGAAAATTTGACAGTTCCAGTCAATTGTGAAGTGTGATTGTGATCTTAGATTAATGCATTTTTTTTCCTCCACATGTGGCTTAAAAATCATATTTGCTAATTTGTAGGAATATACCAGTTCGTAGATACGCACACTTGTATATACAGGTGTTTCGTCACAATTCAATTCGAAAAAAACTCAGTCTAATTTTGAGTGGTGGCGCTTATGGTAAACATAAATCACAATATTGAACAAATTGTTTGGTGTAAACCAGGTAGGTCGACCTTGCTATGTAACGTTCAAGCCTTATAAGGCACCATCAGTTAAAATACATTTGTTCGCGTCACGACGATGTCCTCGTCCTAATCGAGGTCCAAACGCGGTTCCTACGAAGTTCCCGAGTGAACCACCCCTAAATAAAACAAACGAACTCCGTTCAATCGGATTTGAGACTATTGATATAAATAGAAATTAAGTAATAACAACGAAATCGCGAGATTATGCACCCACGTGAGTGTACGTCTGAACACCAGACATATCCTTAAATGTATTATTATTATTAATCCGGTTATTTACATAAAATTTAAATATATTACCCAATACAAATTTCAATTGTTTTCGCAAATGTACAATATACGAAAGGGTTCACATATGACTTATCGCCCACTGGAATTAGGTGTGAGTCAGGCAGGAAGGTATTCTTATAAAGTCAGTTATTTATTATAATTTGTTATCAATCGACCGCAATTGGTATGTCAAAAAAAAAAACAATTAATTAATTGTTTCTTTACCAGTGTTTAACGAATTCTATAATGTCAAACTATGATAGACTTTAAATTTAGAAGTGGAATTCCTTGATAACTGTCAGTGAAAAACGACATATGAATCACAATACCCACACAATTAAGAATTCTCGAACATATTTTAATGTTTACCGCAAAATTAGCAATTGCATATGATTTTAAACGCATTGATGTCGTCGTAAATTATCTTTAAACAAGTCTGCTGGAGTTTCGGTTAGGTTAAAATTCGGTTGCTTAAATACGAGACGGCGACGGTTACGGTTTTAAATATTAATAGATTTATGTTACATTTTAAACACACCAATGCGTTTTACTGTCGTGCAGACGTCAAAGAAACTGATTTTACTGTGGATATCGTACTTACAGCACGTGTAGTACACATAAAAAAAACCGAAAGCCTAAATCAAACAGACGAAGTAAGTATTTCTGCACATAAACAATTAAGAAAACAAGTCGAAATTATAAGGATAATGATCTCAAAACTGTTATTTTATGGGAACTTACTTTTATTCCTTGATTGAATGTGTGTGAAAATCAATGTGCATAGAAGCAGAAGGTTGTGTAGGTTTGCTTTTGGTATTGCAAATTCAATGCTACATTATTATGAGAATATATGATATTTCAAGGGTTTTCATAATATTTCTTCTTTAATACGAAAAAAAGGTAAAATGTACTCACCATCGGTTCTTTTGATATTAACGCTGGTTCCGACTTGAAGAATGTTTAACGTTTCCATCGCGATCGATATATTTAACGGTATAATACTCGAACTAATTCACACATGTACGAAAATAAATAATTAATAAATATAAATACATTTACAAATTTCGAATTATCGTTTGCTGTTAAGCGGCGACTGACATATTACGACAACCTTATGCGAAGCACAATGTAAGGTGTATTACCAACTACGCAAACTCAATGCGCCAACCTCTGGCGGTTATTTTGATATTTAAAATTATCGGTTAAAAAGGAATAAACAAAAACGTTCGTTATCAATTTTAAAACGGTCGTTGCATTGCGAAACTAACTGTCATTATATATAACACACTACTATTGATTTACACAAATTGATTCTATTACCATGGGAACGAATTTAAATGTAAATATTTTACTATATTTAAACTTAAGAAAATAAAAGAAACTCTCACTATTTTTGGATACGCAAAGATCACAGACTCTCATGAAATATTTGAAATTAATACGAACACTGACTTCACTTAACTCATAAAATTATTGCATTTAATAAACACAGTCAAACAATTTCTTATATGTGCGATGTTGCCACATTTTCAAAATATTTATTCCATGAATAACAACTTTAAAACAAACATTAACTATTGTATGTAGTACCTATATACGTATGTATTATCGTGCATTTATTTATCTAGAACAGATAACTATTTTAAATCAAATTAATAACGCGCACTCGTTTGCTCACGCAAATCTTCAAAGATTAAGCGAATTTGAAAAGAGATCACAGGTCATTTCACTACTTTAAATACTTCTTAAAATCTGGAACGTTTATTTATAGTTATACAATTCGGTATACTCGACGGTCAACATAGCACGAAAAAAAAAAGAAAAGATTGGCATTGTGTGTAAAATTCCACACAAATCATAGATTTGACAACGTTGCTTGAATAATCTTATTAAACAAATAATTTTTACAAGAGTTGAGGTAACTTAAATCACTTGATTAAAATCATTGATTTTAACAAGCGATTTTTGATTTTAAAAATTTTTGATTTTTACAAAATAGAAAAATTCTCACTTAATAAAAAAAACTTTCTTTCAAAAATTAATTATATTTTGAAACATTTGGCAATAACTGTGCGATTTTTTACGTAAACTAAAACAAAAAACGATCGACACATAAACAAAATTTATAAAATTAAAAAAATAAATAAATAAAAATTAAAAAAAAAACAACTTCTCATTAAATACACTAAACTGGGTCGACTTTCTATAATTAAAACATATTTAAGACATTTGACATTGTGCAATTTTTGGCGTAAAATAAAACAAAAGACGATCGAAAATAAAGACAATTTATAATATTAAAAAAATTACATAAAAATTAAAAAAATCTCATCAAATAAACTAAACTGAGTCGACTTTCTATAAGATATATTTTAAGATATTTGACAATTGTGCAATTTTTTGACGTATAGTAAAACAAAAGACGATCGATTACATAATCAAGAAAATTTATAAAATTTAAAAAATAATAATAATATAAATAATAATAAAAAAATTCTCTTCAAATAAACAAAACTAGTTCGACTTTCTAAAATTAATATATGTATATTTTAAGACATTTGCTAATTGTGCAATTGTTGACCTAAAATAAAACAAAAAACGGTCGAGAATTTTTTTTCTGTAATTAAGATAAGGTGCGTTCAAAAAAATCCGTTATCAAGAAGGCTCTGAACTTGCTTTTATTTTATGACGGCACGTCGTAGCTTAGTACGTATGTTGAAACCTTGAATTACTGCGTGCTATCAACAGCCTCAACTGTCAAAGATTTTGTTTACATCTCCGAGGTATTTGTAATAAAATAAATGTTTTATTTGATTAATTGTGTTTTATTATCCATTTTGTAGAAAATTGTAATTAAATGGATATAAAAAGTTAGGTTATGTTTATAGTAAAATAGCTATAAATGCAAGAAATTATTGAAAATAATAGTACAGAGAAAAATGTGGTATGCTGTAAAGACAAAGACAAAAAAGCTTTGATAATACCTTTGGATATCACAAAAGCTGATTTTAGTAAAATTTTTACATATAAAAATTAATGTTGTGGATACAAGACGTAATTTTTTAAAATTTATTTCGCTAACAACAACAATTCAGTTACAACGAGCGAAATTTACTTCCAACAATATCCAGAAAGACGTCGAAAAAGCAGTAGTTGATTAAATTTATAATTAAATTATACATTTTTATTATTAAAGCACGAAAGTATAGCGAACGAAATTTACTACCAACAATATCCAGACAGACACACATTGTAGAAGAATGTTTAATAGCTTAGATAGAAACACTGCACTTTATGGATCTTTTCATAAAATTCGAAGGAAATATGAAAATCGCCTTAATGATGATGAGAATGAAGAAATATAATATTAAATTTGATTTCTTTAATTCTGACCTAGGGGAATTATACCGAGTGATTTTTAAAATTTTTTATCAACTCTTGCCATGAAATCTGGACGGCATGTCTTAGCTTAAGTAAAAAGTATGTCACTGCACTCCTCGAAACTGTTTTACGGTAAAGCTTAGACATGCCGTCCAGATTTATCATCGTCTCTTTCGACATTCTTGGAAGTAAATTTCGCTCGCTAGTACTGAATTGTTGTTATTAGAACAATAAATTTTTAATGAAAAGTTTAGATCGCGACATCCTGCGATCGTTTTCTGACCTAGTATTGTATTAGGATTGACAAATTGCAGCCAGTTTGCTACTTAAGTCATCTCAAAAAGGTATACCAAAGCTTTTTTGTTTTTGTCTTCATAGCATACCATATTTTCCTTTGCACTGTTATGTATATTAAACATTAAATCAGTGATTTTTATTTATTTTTTTTTAATCGTGATTTTTAATTTTTACTAACAAAAATAAAACATAGTAGTAAAAAATGTTTTATTATTACATTTTAAAACGGAATGAAACAAAATATTATTTAAGAGGAGTCTACACTTGTACATTTTTTTATAGTTCTATGAAACGAAGCCAAATAAAAACACGAGATTATTTTGAAAGGCCCCAATAGCAAACTTTGGTAAATAATTTGGAAATATGATGAAAACGGAGTCATTCCGACACACAACGTCGTCAGGAGAAAGCTTTCAATTCCGAGGTAGCTAAAGAAATTCCCTGCCTGAAAGAAAGAAATTGCACAAACATGTCTACAAAAAGAAAAATGTATACCAATGCATCTTCCATTATTTTCTTTGCGACTTCTTCTGCTTGAAAAATTCCTCCAGCTTCCGATATTAAACGAGTTTCTTTCGGTTTAGATTTGTTTTCACTTTCGTATCCAGGTGTGTCGGTGTCAGCAGGCAGTGCTAGAGTTACACTGATGTTGTAGGGCCTGACTTCCATATCCAGAGCTTCAGCAAAACCTCGCAATGCAAATTTACTACCCGCATAAGCCGCATACCCAAAAATCCCTAGTAGTGATGCTTGAGAACCAGTTATTACAATTATTCCCTGTTGATGAAGTCTCATTTTCGGAACGACCACTTTTGTAGGAAAGTAAGTTCCATAATAATTAACATCGATCATTCTTTTAACATCAGATACATCCATGTCTTCTACTTTGCCACAGATAGCCATACCTGCGCAATTTATCAACATAAATATAGGACCAACTTCTTTCTCTGCTTCGGCAAAGTGTTTCTCAACGTCTTCGTAATTTGATACATCTGTTGATATGGTTCGAATTTTTTGGGAATCACTTACGCAGTCTTTTTCTATTTCAGTTTTTGCTGTTGCTAGTCTTTCAGAGTTTCTAGCTACGATTGTAACATTTGCTCCTTGCTTGGCTGCTAATACGGCTAAAGCCTTGCCGATTCCACTAGAGCCTCCTGTAATTACAACGTGCTTTTTATTTATCGATTTCGGTCGACTGCTACAAACGGATTTCAGTAAAAAAGCAACCAACAATATTGGAACAATGCAAATAAAGATAAGCATCTTTCACATAGAAAAGTCGCTTAACCCGCTTAACCTCAATATACGTATTCAAATTTTGTTACCTTCTCAGGGTTGCCAATACAAATACTTATAATGTATTTCGAATAAATTATGATTACTTATAATTTTTGCTTTCATTAATGTTGCTATTAAGCAATGTTATGTAGTGCTCGCCAAAAAGTCGGTATCAAATGGGAAATTTTTTTTGTTTTGTTTATTTAATGACAATATTATTTATTTTTATGTAATTTCTTTAAAATTTTACAAATTTTCTTTATTTCTCGATCGTCTTTTGTTTTATTTTCCGTCAAAAATTGCATAATTGTCAAAGGTCTTAAAATAAACATTCGATCTAAACATTTCATTACTATTAGATCGCATTTGCGAATAACTAGGGCAGGTCGGTTTGGTTTACAGTGGAATTCTCGAGCTACGCTTCTGCTGACGAGGCCCCAAATAGGGCCGAAACAGCTGTACAGAGGAATCCACTGCAATTAAAACCGATTTTCAACAAAAAATCATTAAAAACTTTCAATATGCATTGACAGCATGCATGGTAATATTGAATGGGATGACTTATTAAGTAGTAAAGCCGATTTTTTGGCAAGCACTGTATATTATGCAAAATTAATGTTCATGATTAATTTAGTATAAATATTTTAAATTTAGCGCCAAAAGTAGGGTTATTATGGTAGGTAACTAGAGGAACTGCCATACCAACTTCAGAGACGCTCGTGCGCAGGTCAGCCATACTTTGCTAAATGTGGCCAAATACAAACCAGAGGGTTGCTTAGTTGTGATTCATTTTGCGACGACGCTTTTGCTATTTTACTGCAAGCTACAATGTCTGAAGAAAACTTCTCCGAATCTGATTTTCCATCAGGTAAAACTTTTTTCAGTATTTGTTATCTGTACCTATGTATTTACCTTTTATATATGATTCTTATGTATATTACTGAACAAAAATGTGCACTTGTTAATAGTCGTTAGAACATTACTCGTTAATAATCTTAATGGAGAGTTATTATTTCAAATTTTAATTTAGGCATGTATAATACACGTGCATACAAGAAACACCGTGGAGTTTATTATAAAATGAAGACATTGTGATAACATATGATTTCGATTTCGAAAGTTGAAATACTCCAAATACGAAGTTTTGCTGAAAAATTTAATTTTAAATTTTTCTACATTTTTGTGTAAACTCATTGAAAAATGCATTAAACATGAAATCATAATTTTGTTACACTTATTAAATATGAGATTTTTCTCAAAGCGCAGCGTTTATTAAGCACCGACAGTTGCAAAAGTATCGTAGCAGGAACAGTTGGTTCTTACGAATGCGACCAATGCAAATAAAGACAAGCATCCTCCAGTCGGTTAACCTCAATATAACGTATTCAAATTTTGTCATTTTCTGAGAGTTATACAAAATAAAATTAACGTTCATGATTTAGTATGGTTTAAATTTGGCGCCAAAAATAGGGTTATGTTATGGTCGGTAACTAGAGGAACTGCCATACCAACTTCAGAGACGCTCGTGCGCAGGTCAGCCATACTTTGCTAAATGTGGCCAAATACAAACCAGAGGGTTGCTTATTTGTGATTCATTTTGCGACGACGCCTTTGCTATTTTACTGCAAGCTACAATGTCTGAAGAGAACTTCTCCGAATCTGATTTTCCATCAGGTAAAAGTCTTTACTCAGCATTTACCTTTTATATATGATTCTTCTTATGTATATTACTGAACAAAAATGTGTACTTGTTAATAGTCGTTAGAACATCACTCGTTAATAATCTTAATGGAAAGTTATTATTTCAAAATTTAATTTACGCATGTATAATACACGTGCATATAAGAAACATTGTTGAGTTTTAATAAACTCAAACTTCATTTTATAATTAAAATGAAGACATTGTGATAACATATGATTTCGATTTCATGTCTAAACAATGTGCCTACATACGATGTATTCGAAAAACAGACATAGTATCTCGTAATGATATTTATTTAAACGAAATCATATAGAATTATATGAAATAAACAACATAACTTCTGTAACGTATTCAACGATTAAAATAGTAAAAAGCAATTACAATAATTGTGATTAACTTATGGCGTTTACAAATACTTGTAATTAAAATGTAATATATATACATCGCTTCATACAATTGCTATCTCGGCTAAGAAAAATATAGCTACGCTAATAATGGTTTATCAAAATTTTACTTAAAAAAGTTCTCCTAAAATTAGTATAACAACTTATGCATTATAAAACCGTCTAATGAAAAAATTGGTATCAAAATGTGCGAAATATTTGTCTCGATAAAATTAAAATACTTAATCTAAAATCACGAACAATCTTGGAATCAGTGGTAACTAGTGAATAGATTTTATTATTAGGTGATTTTCGCTTGAAAGTATATGAAATAATACTGAAACTTATTTACCAAATGTGTTATTGTGTATACTTGACAAGTCCTATTTATTGGTGATTCATTATGTAGACGTTACACCTTTGCGTGCAACTAGTAAATTTAGTACAGGATGTTTCTTGATGTAACTCACTGCCTTTTTATGGGTTACCATCGTGAAGTCATAACCATTGCACTGCAATATTTTGTCATGTACTCGTAGACCACTTTTTGAAGCCGGACTTGATTCATGCACTTCAGTTACGTAGATACCCTTAAAGAGAAAAGAAAAAAAACATGAAACGCTTATCTACACAGAACCATATACAGCAAAATCTCTTTTAGACTGTCATGGTTTTGTGTCCAATTAAGAGAAAGAAATAGCATTTTATTTTAATTATAAGGCACTTTCTATTTACACAAATGGGAAGCTCGGGACAGCTCCGGGGCAGCTCCGAGCACCTCATATGTAAAATGGAAAGCAAGAATCTGCAGATCGCGTATCTCCAGTTACAGGTACAACTCCAAACCTAAATACTACTGGGTGCTTCACCGTATTTTCAAACGATTCCAGACGTACCCAATTATGTCATTTGCTATTGAATCTCAGTAGATCAAGAACTCGCTTAACATGTTACGAGCACAGTAATAAAGTGCCCCTCTATGCACAAGGCACGTTTTGGGCAGGGAATGTGTTAATTAGTGAAAAATAACTTAACGTACGTTATCAGTATATCCTTGCGGGCTTTTATGGTAGTCCTGGTCAATTCCTCCTCCGATTTTAAAGCCGCATCTTAAGGTATCACCATCGACTTCTTTGTGGAGAGTAATTGGAATCTTAAATAATAATTTTCAATCAGTGAGTCATACAAAAATAAACGTCCTGTTAATCAACGCCCATTTTTAATAAATTATTAATTAATTGAGGTTACTTACGCTTAAGCATTCCATTGCCGTTCCGGCTTGGTGTTGAAATGCCATTTTTGCCATTTTTTAATAATTTTGTTTTTATTATGACACGTACGACTGCTTTGGTTACAAGTTTACAGCTTGTCAGTAAGGTAGGGCAGACGATTGATAAATGTGACGCACAGTGTTGCCACTGTTTCGTTTTAACGCGGAAACAATTTTACAATAATAATTTTGAATTTATTCTAAAGAAATAAATATTCGCAAATTGAAATAGAATTTAATATTATTTCCTTCAATTCGCTCCGTTTGAAATTGGCGCGCGTTCATTAAAAAATGAAAGAACAAGCCGCACTCTATTTGAAATCGGCACTTTTCATTATTCAGTCTCCGTATTGTTTATTGCAAAATATTTTTAATGTTTACATTATAGTTTGTTGTAGAGATTTAATGCGAAAATATTCAAAAATAAAATTACGTTCTGATATATTAAAAATAATGAAATCTACTTTGCCGGCGGAACTACAAATGGTTTGGTTTGAAATTTGACATAACCTCACTTTTTTGACTGGTCTTATATGTAGCGAATATGTTTAAGTATATTTTAAAACAATAACTTTTAATAATGTTACGAATGCTTTTCCGAACTTACAGAACTGTTAGTACCTTTAGATATTACAGTACAGGTTTTTATTGTTGTTTTAATATTTTGCAATGCATCTTTTTAACTACGTTTTATTCTAGATTTTACGATTAATACCTCTACGATTTATGCTCTGAGTTCTGGTAAGTAAATGTTAATTATTTGGTATCTTTAGACACTTTCCAATTACACATGTGAGCTATAGCATATATGTGGTAATTGGAAAGCGCCTTTTATTTAATCTTTTGTATCGTCTCAGGGCAAGGAAAATGTGGTGTTGCAATAATAAGAGTTTCTGGGACTGGAGCATCACATGCTTTAATGGAGTTAATGAAATGGAAAACTTATCCAAAACCACGTTATGCTCACCTGAAATACGTTCGTTCTCCCGTTACTAATAAAATTATCGATAAGGCATTGGTGTTATGGTTTCCGGGTATATTAGCATTTGAAAATTTTCAAGTTACGTAGCGTCTTTTTTTTAGGACCTAAGAGTTTTACTGGCGAAGATGTATGCGAGTTTCACGTTCACGGTGGTCCTGCAGTCGTATCTGCGCTTCTCGAGGCATTAAATAGTCTGCCTAATTTTCGAATGGCTAGACCAGGTGAATTTAGCAAACGTGCTTTTCAGAATAGCAAAATGGATTTAGTCGAAGTGGAAGGACTTGCCGATCTTATTCACGCTGAAACAGAATTCCAACGACAACAAGTTAGCAAGAATTTTGTGCTTTGATTTTTTTTAGTTTATTATTCTTTTTCTATTATAGGCTTTTTTGCAATCCCAAGGGAGATTGAGTGCAATTTATAAAGACTGGAGAGATAAATTATATAATCTTTTGACAAGGTTTGAGGCCTTGTTTAATTTTGATTTCGAACAACAGGAAGACGTGGATACGCTTCCTCAAATTTCCAGGGAAATGTTGCTAATACATAACGAAATTAAGAAGCATTTGGAAGACGGTAAATGTGGTGAAAAAATAAAAAGCGGTGTTGATATAGTAATCGCTGGGGAGCCAAATGTTGGTAAGAGTAGCCTGTACAATGCACTGTGTAAGTATTTGTTCAATTTTTTTGAAGAAACCTTAAAGAAGTATTGTGTTAACAGGTAAAAGATCTGCTGCTATTGTTACTCCGCATCCCGGGACAACACGTGATATTTTGGATGTTCATTTGGATATCGATGGATATCCAGTAACGTTATATGATACTTGTGGTATTCATATGGATCCAAACGTTCATCCTGTAGAAGCTCAAGGGATTGCAGGAGCAAGACAAGCCGTCTCCAATGCACAGTTGCTAATATTAATGATCGATGCAAGGAAATTCAGTACATGGAGAGAAAAAAATGAAACTAAACCTGTTACTGCGTACATCGCACGCTATTTACATAAAATACAGATGACAGAGCTTATGGATCCAGAGAAGTATATAATTCGTGAGTTCATCAAGAAACCTTGCGTCGTGGTTTTTAATAAATGCGATCAACTTAATAAACCCCTTGACGAGATCGATTTTGAAGGTGCGATCCCCATCTCTGTTACGGAGAATCTAGGAATGAAAGAGTTAGTGAAGAAAATTACAGTCCAAGTAAAATCATTGTATGTATGCTAACCATAGTAATAACATCAAAATTTAAACTACATTGATTTTAGGTTCTCTGTTCCTAACATGGAGGATCCCATTATTACTCACGCTCGCCATAGAGCTTTGCTGCTGGCTTGTTGTGAGAAATTGAAATGTTTCATTGATGAAGGTATTGTCGGCGAAACTGAGGAAACAATATTTCGAGACTACGCCATTCTGGGTGATTACTTACGCGATGCAGTAAAATACATTGTTGAAATTCTTGAGGGCAAAGTGCCGAATGACCCAGTCTTCGACGTTTTGGATGATATTTTCGCCAACTTTTGTATTGGAAAATAAAAAAGAAATGTGTTACGTTTAAATATTTAACTTATTTGTATTTGTTTAAGTTACCCGAGTTCCTAGTTTAGTTCTTTGTATTTGTTCTTTTGTTCCCGAGTTCTTAGTTTAGTTCTTTGTATTTGTTCTTTAGTTTCAATAAAATTCTTAAATTATTTTATTTTTTTTTTAAACCACTTGTAATAATTTTCAAATGCTGTGTATATAATTAAAACAATAAAAGCTGTGTGAAATATACTATAATGAAAATAATTCAGTGAAAAATTATAAAATAATATAAATAGTAATTTATTGCCTGTGTGATATTGGAGTATGTCAAACGGTAAAATGTAATCTTTTTTTTTTTACCAGATTCTGCATTTATCTATGGGGTTCATCGGTGATCCTAGTGTACAATTAAACACGTCGGCAAAATCGTACGAGTTCCTCAGTGTTCCTAAAACACTAAAGCCGGAAATGAATCAGTGATTTGTTTTTTTCTTTTTTTTTGATTACCGAAATCTTCCTGGTGAATGAACGGCTGTTTTAAGTCTGTTTCTTGTTGCTTCTGGTCGCGAGCTTCCACACCAAACCTTCGAAGAAATTATATGAAATCAATTTGCACTTAGTTTTTTAAAAATAATATTTACCTGTGCGAAGTTTAGGAAAAATAGTTGCCTGTTGTTCATGCTTAATTGAGGCAACTGAAAATCCTTGTGAGTTTGTAGCCAATTAACGTAGGCCTAAAATGAATTTTAAATCAGCTTAAAAGTAGTTTTTACGTAATTGCGAAACACCTACGTTATAAGCTTGCTTCATCCCACCATTATCAGCGATGTTTTCACCTTGGGTGGTTAATCCATCAAGTGAAACATTCACTTCTGGTACTATAAACGAATTATATTGATCTGAAACACGTTAATTGGAATTATATTAGAAAATTTAATGGCCTTGGGTACCTATTAAACACTTGGATTTTTTATGAAATTGTTCTGTGGCCTGTTCCGACCACCAGCTGTTTAAGTTTCCGGTTTCATCGAAAAGCCTCCCTTTATCATCAAAACCATGAGTAATTTCATGACCTATTACGACACCTATTCCACCGTAATTGAGCGCACGGGGAAAGAACTGATGGTAGAAGGGAGGTTGCAGAATTCCAGCTGGAAACACTGTAACAGAACTTGAAAGTGATTGAGGCTTTTTTCATTTTGCACCCTCACTTATCTGATTTTTGTTTCTACTGTAATACGCGTTAACAATCGCCGGGACTGTGTTCCACAAGTTTTTATTAACCGTCCTGCCTATTTTGAAATGCTCGTTTCTAGTTAAGTGCTAAAAATTGAGTATAAAGTACTTGTTTGTATCCAGCAAAGTGTTTACTTACGCGTAAAATACTGAGGCAGTTCTCGAAGTAATAATCCGGATGAATTTTTATGTCGAAGTAATTGGCAGTTAGTAACTCTTTGTCTAGTATCAAGTTTGGGTAGCCTATTCTTAATCTCATTGCGTTTATCTTACTGATTGCGACTGCTTTGGTGAAATCATCTAGCCATTCACTGTCTGAAAGTATTTCACGGAAGGCATCTTGCAGCTCCTTCGTCATTATTATAGTCTACAATGCATTGCAAAATATTAAAGAAGAAATACAGAAAAGAGAGTTTACGTCGTTTTTGCTTTTCTCATCAAAGTGATTACTGACAAACAAATTCCCCAGGGCCATGCCTAAATTTGAGTTGACTTGAGCCACGCAGAATTGCCAACGGGGCGGCGACTTTTCTCTACCGAACAGCACATAGTAAAACCTACACGTATCATTTTTAATATTATTGTATAAAAAATGTTGCATAATGCTTGCGTACTTTTGCTTTGCGGCTTGGAAAGTTTCATCCAAATTGTTAACTCGATGCCTGACGAACCTCCACAGCAAGTAATTTGCAATAGTTCTGAAAGAATGGTTTCAAAATAATGAAGGTCGTATATTTTGATTTACCTTGGTTCAGTTTGCTGCAGCAAATTTACTAAATCTCTCAGATAGTTTACGCAGTAACATACGATGGGTGAAGATAAAGGCAGGTTCCTTTCGGAAACCAAATCGAAATACCGAACCCAATCCATTTCGGGCATTAAATCCTGCAATTCTCCTAGTGTTAATTTGCGGTATATATTTGACAGATTCCTTCGCTCTTCTGGATTAGCCGCAATCTGAAAATTATCGACTCGAGTTGAAATATTTTATTGGACCTCGATTACCTTTGCGAGTTCGACTTCGAAGTCGATTATGTTTTCAGTATCTTCCACAGCTGTTTCTAAATCCGCCCCTAAAATAAGCGCAACTTCCAATAGAAAATTTTGATAGGCTTCCACATATTTTCTGTTGTTTTCTTCCAAGAAATATTCCCTCGTTGGTAATCCAAAGGAAGTCTGATCTATCTAAACACGGTCAATCAAGAAATAATGTTTCTCGTCAGGTAATTTTATTTATTTTACCTGAATGACGTACTCATTCGAATTTTTGATGTCTGGTCCAATCCATTCCGAAATAAGTATGTCGTTGTTATATAATCTCAGCTGCGCTAATAACCAAATAAAATCGAAGCTAGTCTCGTCCCAATCATCTTTTATAATGGGCCAACCCCCTAAATGGCTCAGCAAATTTAGTAACGGCGTAACACCTCTTCTCCTAATTAAATCTAAAGTTTGTTGATTAATAAAGATCGCGTTCGCACGGTGAGTTCTCGTTCTCACCTTCGTTCATGCAGGATTTGTATAAAAATTTTGTTTTTACGATGGGGTCCAAGGTTTCGGTGCCCGTCGCATTATTTAGAAGATTTTCAAAATATAAAACTGACGAGGAGTTGGCCCTCGGAAAACTGAACATTTCGAATATCTCCCTCTTCCTTTTATTTACTTCTAATTCTTCTAGTAATTGCTCTTTCATTATAAAAGGTTCCTACAATATTTTTATTTAATTATTCTTTTTATTTATGTAATGACTAAAGCAAGGATTTACATGCATTTTTAGGTCGCATGAATCGTCTTTTTCGTAGGGCGCACCTAAATCCCTGCTTTAGTAATACTCTAATTTTTAATTTAAAATAAAATAGTTTGAAATATCGTACCCAATCTTCATTTTCTAATAATTCGCGTAAATAATGATCTAAGTTTTCCCTGAGCATTTCAAATGTGTCATAACCAGTATGATCCGCAGGAATTGGATGATATTTTTCCCAGTTACCGCAAGCATATTGGTAAAAATCCTCGCAGGGTTTCGCGGTGTTGTCCATGTACTTCAACATGTTCTGAGCTTAAACGAACAAATTGGTTCTTCTTCTTTCAGCTGATTTTTTTTGAATCGTACCTTGATACGTCCGCACTTGTTCAGGTGTGAGGCTGTTGTTCCACATTCTGAACGTATCTTCATCGTGTATCCCCAATAAATCATCGACATCCGAAGGAATTTTTTTATCTGGTTCTATGTCCAAAGAACCTGGGTATGTGAAAGCCTTTTTCACCGGAACGCTCCAACTCACCTGCTCATTCTCTTCCGTGTTCAAATACTCTGCAAATTCGGTATCGTTAACACCAGAAAGATCTATTGCTGATAGCTGTAACAAATTTTATTTTGTATTAAGTACCAAAGCAATTTGAAACAGATCATGTACCTACATTAATGTTTTTGGTAAAAGGAGATGCGTATATTTGAATTCCTCTTGGCTGCCTCAGTTTGTTAAGAGCAAACGTTACATCTCTGTCTCTGGTTGGCAAAAAAGACGTTTCCGTCTCTTCGAAACCATTTCTTTCCCCGACGTGTTCCAAATCCTCAGCTCCTTTTAAAGCTAAATCATTTATTGTGGCGCAGTTTTAGACGCAACTTTAATCGGTACTTACTGATAGTATTGTCGCTTTGATTTTGTTTTTGAGGCACGATAAAATGCGTGATAATAAAACACAACAACGTAATAGTTAATAATACTGCAGGCAGAAAAACCAAACGTTTCAGCTTATTTTCCCAAGTTTTCTCTTGCCCGACGCACCACCTACAACCAGTTTTTTTTTTGTGACTCTAGGGCCCCCCAGGGCATAGATACGTACCGGACTCTTCCGGACTCGTTGTGTGTAGTTAATCTGCAGGAATGCCACTTAGTTTTAGTATTCATTTTACTGACACTGACCGATGGTGTAACCTCGCACAACAAAAACTGCAGGAACCCCTAATGAATTCGACCTTTATTTAATTAAGAACTGGGTCGTTTTGATTTAAAGTACATTGTATAAATTGTGTTAACATTTATTTATTGTGCGTACGACGCGTGTGTTGTTTGTCAAAATAAAACATTTAAATTTGAAGCAGGAAGTTACAACAGCTCCAAAAACATATTTCTTAATTACAAAATAACAATCCGCACATATTTTTAATTTGCCGCGTTAATAAAATATGAGAATTCTCTTTGAGTAACTATCAGAATCCTTACAGATATTAAAATAATAATTCTTGATTAAATTTAGTTTTTTTTAAGTGTTTCAGTTCAAAAATATATTTTTAATTGGTCGGTTAATTGAATGATTTTAATGTAGAAGGCTCTGGTTGCAGTGTAATGTAAATAATTATTTTTATTATATTATTTATATAAAAATAGGTTGCATTAGGTATATAATTAACGTTATTTATATTTTTTGTTTGTATTTTTCGTCTTTTAATAGTTAAAGGGAATATTAATTACATTACAGGTAACTGTAAAAATCAAAGTAGAGATCTGTAATCTCGAGACGTTTCATATTTGAGTGTTATTTTGATATTTACCTGTTTAGATCTGGCAGATTTGTGGTTTATTATTACAAGATCATTATTCTTGGAAATGATCATACTCGACAAACGTTCTCGGACAGGCCAATTTTATTTCTTTCTTTTCCATATTTTGGCATGAACATTTCATAGATGGTGTTGACATCGCAACGTTTACGATGATTTTTTTTAAATAACAATATTTTTTTCTTGACAAAATCTTCTTGAACTTCCCAATTACGGCAATGTAGCAGTACACTTATACTTTTCTTTTTGGTAAACAAACGTTAACAAATTAAATTTTCAATTGAAAAAAAGTAATGTCTCCTTACAAAGTAAAAGTATGCTGTAATTAAAAAAAAAAACAGATTTACAAGTATTGTTGTTAAAAAAATTCATCGTTGACATCATATCCGTTACTTTGCCAGCGCCTTCAATAAAATTTTCATATCAACATGTGGACAAGAAGAACTAAAATGGACCTGTCCGAGGATACTTGCCGAAAATACTGAATTTATTCCAGACTTTTTTAAGGCATTCAATATGAATATTAAAAAATAAAAACTTTTTATTTATTTATTTGCAAAGTAAAAGTTACTCCAGAATAACTCAAAGCTACTCCGTCGGTAACCCGGAAAGCGCCTCATATAAATGCACGGAAGGCTATAAATGACATTAAGCAAGAGATTGAAAGCAGGGCACTTAAAATAATAAAAAATATTAGGATCTAAAACATACAGTAAAAAAGAATATACTACTGAGTGATCCAAAATTATTTAGATAAAGGGAGGCTATGAAAAATTAAATCAGAGTCTTAGCTCGATTCAACACTTGGTTTAACATTTGTTTTCTGACTCCTGTTAGTTGTTTAAATGCATTTCAAATTGGTCGTTATCATATTAAATAGTTTTAGCAAACCCTTTGTACTCAATTAGAAGATTAAAGAATTTTTTTTTACTGTCGTCGAATGTACTTGACGTTTCAGTTTTGACAGTTGGTTAGGTTAATTGTATCAATTAAGCTAAGACTTTGATTTAATTTTTCATAGCCTCCCCCACTCCCCCCCGAAAATCCAACTGGAAAGCCAAGGAGTATATAAAGTTCCTTGCCAAGATTATGACAGAGTCTATATAGGACAGACGCACAGAAAAAGAAGAACACCGGAATGCCGTCGTGAAGAACGAAAGAACGTCTTCACTCGCATTTGGAGGTTCATGGTTAGGCATCTGTGGCCATAATAAATTTGGGAACCACTGGATTACATGAAAGCATTTTTTATTAATGCTTATATGTATAATAAAATTAAGTAAAAAAAGTATTATTAGTACTCTTAGGGTAAAATTTATTGAATACTCGTATTCGAATTTCCGCAAGTACTGTTCTTTTTTAGTATTCGTCACAGTACTGAAATCTACTAAACTTTAAAAAGTGCTGCCAATCTAATAAAGTAAATCTCAATTATTTATAGTCACTCGGTGTTTCACTTGCGTGAAAATCAACGTACGTAACAAACAATAATAATCATAATGGGTCTAAAAATTCATTTGAGTAATTATCAGGTCCATCTAACCCATTAATTAGATAAAAAGGAGATAAGACGTTTTTAATTTCGTTAAAAAAAATAATTTTCATTCGTAATTATTCTTTGCCCCCATTCACAAAAACATTCGAACGCTTTGTTTTTATTAGCATAAATTAATGTTATAGCGAATTCTAAACATTTCGGTGCGTATTTAATTTAACAGTTTGGATTAATTGATAAAACTCGGCAAACAAAAGCTGTGTTATGGCTGGAATAATTAACGGCAATATAAGCCTGCTAATAGGTAAAGGCATTTCACCATCGTCGGGATCTACATAATTACAGACCGAACTGTATCACAACCTCATTGTTGCCGCTTAAACCTGCAGAGTCATTACTGTTATTAGAATGTGAAGAGACGAAGAAATTTTAATTTTGTTTTCAAAACGACGAAACACGAAAAAATTTTTATTTTGTTTTCAAAACGACGAAACACAAATGTATGAGTTTTCGATAAAAATTACATGACAATCATTTAAATATGCTGTTAATAATAATATTTAAATAAAAGGAAAGAAAAAAATAGACATATTATGTTGCAATGAAGTAAGAAACTTATATGTAACTCAATATACGATGCATATTGTTTTGCTGCTTTGGAACTTTCTATTGGTTTTACTTTGTACATTTTCATATTCACATCACTTGTGTATGCAGCTGAATTCACAATGTGTGTTCTGAATTTTTATACGAGAGAAAATAAGATCAAAAACAATTTTTGTCAATCTATTATTTGAGGGACATAACATGTCAAGTCGAATGTCATTTTAAGAACGAATTTCCCTATGCTTCGAAAATACATTTTTATTTAAATAGCTCTGGTTTTCATCACTGATATTGATTTAAATCTGGCGAATTGTTAAATAATTAATTCACGTTTCGATTCCCACAAGCAAAAAAAAAAAGAAAAAACCAAATTGAATAACACGTGAAAAAATTCTGGCCGATACAATTTCGTCGGCAGCTTAATTAATAAGAGGATCTGATTGGCTGTCATATGTTGTTTTTAGCATCATGCTGCTTTTATTTTAACTAATATCTTCGCCTTTATCTGAGTGCTTT
Organism: Serrognathus titanus; assembly: GCA_039766575.1. Classification (NCBI taxonomy): domain Eukaryota; kingdom Metazoa; phylum Arthropoda; class Insecta; order Coleoptera; family Lucanidae; genus Serrognathus; species Serrognathus titanus. The sequence goes on along the minus strand of CM077916.1, from coordinate 3,062,091 downwards.
GTGGACTCTATAGGTTATAATTTCATACCGCTTCTGAGTACCTAGAGCTAAGAACTCGGTTCGATATTAGAATGTGAATATACTAGAGAATGACGAATAACTATTATTATTTGAATATAACCCAGTACAATTTTCAAAATTAGTATATATTTAGAGCCCCTCTATTTTTTTAGACTATTAATATTAGAGCAGTTATTTATTATTGATTACAAAATACAGGGTGACTTTATTAATAGCTTTCTTTCAGTACTATGCTTTCACTAAAATTTGTTAAATTATTAAATATAAGTATTATTATATTTTTTGACGAATAACACAAAAACTAACAAACCAATTATACAATATGTACAGTCGCAATCATAATTCATGACGCTTACAAGAAGCTTACAGAACATCATACCCAACTCTTTCAAAACTATGAATGGCGAATGCATTCAAATTTTACTACTTGAAAATTAAGCAATTCTTGCTTGCAAACCATAAATAGAATGTCTGCAATGAGTTTTTCTGTACAGGTTATGTCATGAATTAAGATTGCGACTGTACAAATATGATCAGAAATGATTGAATTAGTGCGCTGTCGTATTAGTAATTTTCACTGTATGATATGTTGGTATGCCTGTTGACGATTATGAATTCGACTTAAATTTCATCAGTAGCGTGGGGCACGTTCTTTATTTCATTAATAAGCCCACTTGATGCCATCAGTTCTGTCAAAATCGTCCTTTTATTGTATGATGGATCACTCAGGTTCACCAACAGTCGTTCTATTATGCCAATTGGTTTTAATCAGATGACATCACTGATCCATTACTCGTTTCAGATTGTGGAACTGTTTCAAAGCGCAAATCCCAAACTTGTTCCATTAAAAAGATCTATTGCTTTGTTCATCCGATAAACATGAAAACGCTACTGCTGCTGGCATGAGTGAAATCTCCATAAAAATACAAAATTAAATACAAATTATATTATTATTAAATTAAATTATTAAATGTAAGATACAATAATGTAACGTCCACAGCGCACAAGAATAACTTTATTGAGGTTAGAATCGACTTCAGCTGACAACTAAAGCGTTCTCATATTCCAAACTTATTGTATCCATCAGTAGAAGACGTCACCCTATACAGGGTTGTTTATGAAAAATTACAGATCTAACTTATGAACATTTTAGAAAACCTAGCGACTATCAACTACAGTACGTTCAGTTCGTGTATTGCAAAATAGTAAATTTTTTCAAATGGAACAGCCTGTGTATATTTTAACATGTATGAATAGCCCTCTCCGCGAGCTTTCCATTGAACCACATTTTATGGGCGGAGTTACGATGGTAATAATAACTTAGAAGTTACTAATCATAAGCCCATAAAATGTGGTGTCAATGGAAAGCTCGTAGAAAGGTCTATGTTATAATCTACAGGGTGTTCATGTTATATGTTATCAAAGTGACTTAAGAAATCGAAATTTGTAAACATATATATGACCAATTTTTAAATGTTTTGTATCGGTTAATCAGTAAAGTAATAAAGGGGAGTGGGGAGGCTTTCATTGACAATACTAAGTCTATACATTTTAGCGCCAACATTTTTTTCAAAATTTCTTAGATAATTCTAATTTGTTACAATTTCCTCTTTGAACATATTTTTCGGACAAATCACCCTTCTATTATTTCATTGCCTAGTAATAATTTAATTCAAAATTCGTTTATTTAAACAATTTGACAACAATTTGGAATGAGGGCCAAAGACCTCTCCTCGCAGTTCACTGGGGAAAACGCAGATTTCGAGAATGTATTAAGCAAAGCTATTTTATTGTTAATATTCTGAATTCTGGATTGGTGAGGGGGGGGGGGGTGAATAAGAATTCACGTGCACTTAGGCCACAATTGAGCCCATTGTACTACCCAGTGTTTGACTGTCAGCTCAATCGTTGCCATTTTCGGTAATATGTTACAGGCTTCAATCTTGTCATAGCTTTTAGTGTCACCCGGTATATGTACTCTTTCTTATTCTTTTTAAATGAATTTATCATAAGTGATAAAAAAAGGATTTGTTTTCATGAAGGTTCATTGAATTATGTAACAGATGGACTGTACAACATTAAGAAATAAATGTCACGTCGTAATAAGAAAGTTGGTGGGTGTTTCTAATTGTTAGAGTACAACAATTCTGTGGCGAATGCTAGGGCTTTGGGGGTGAGGTTTACATTATTGCTCGTTTACTCGCTGTTTCACGCCGCCGTGCAGATCTGAATAATTCAATAACATTCTAAATAGGCGGTACTAACATCAAAAAGGCGCGTTCAGACATTCGGAAAAGGTATTATAAAAATACAAGTGCCAGAATTTTATTTTGCCCAACGGGACTTTACACGGAAATAAAATCAAAATAGCTGCACCACGGGGATACATCAAAGGAAAACATTACAAAAGTTAATATGATCAAAATTCATTTATTAAGTTCAATAAAAAAATTGTGAATTGGGGGTTCATAATTGTCGATTATAATTGATTATTATCACTAGGAGTTCTATAATTGGTTGGATAGGCGGAGACGATAAATCCGAAGCCCCTCCCAACAGTTGAATAGGTATTGAAATTGAGTCATGATTGGAATGATAAATGTTAACATTGTTGATTCTAATTAGTCAAGCTCCCCCCATCGGTGCTCTAGCGAATCACAAGTGTTTGGTGAGCTTTTTGAAAAATTGTCAATCTTATTGAATTTTGTATCAAGTATCAAGTTGGCATACGTGTAAAATTGCAAATTTTATATAAGGTCTTTGTTATGACGATTTTCTGCATTTTTTTATTTTCGAATATACAGGCTGTTTACGGTCTTTTCTGTATCCTTTTAGGGAGCGATGTACAATCGCGACGCAAAGTAATGAACTTGTAGAGAGCATACGCGCCTGACCATCCGAGAGAGATAAATGCCGAAGGACCGCCCGTTTGTGTAAATACTATATCGAAGAATCTGCACGTGTTTCGGATTATTTATACACGCGAAAACAGAATCGAGCAAATGTAATTCGCATACAGGTTATTCACCAAACCGTTCATTACGAGTTTAGATGGAAATTTGAAATTTACCGAGCAGAAGTGTTTCAAGAAGACCTTTTGAAATTACATGCATCCTATTATGACCATTCATGATATTTATTTATTCATTTTATTTTGAAAGAAGCACTTCTGGTGTTTATAAAAAAAATGTCAATTGTTTTTATTAAACACACTTCTTTGTTATTTCGTTACAAAATTCATTGTTCTGTTTCATTTACTGTTCAAAAAACATTAATTCAAAGCTTTTATAAAAACTATAATCATCATCATCAATGTAAATAAAATTTATGTTGAAGGGTTGAGTGTATTAAAATAGTTTCGCCTGTATAACCACCTGCCGCCCGTCCTTAAAGTTTTGAATGACCCCCAAATAATAATAACATGACAAATAACTTCTTTTCATAACATTTGGCAAATATAAAGATCTCTTTTTAGATAAGAAAACATTAAATTGTGAAAATACAATGGGGGCATTAAGCATTTCGTGAGAAACGCAGTCAGTACCAATCACCGCCTGGGTTCACTTTTACTTTGTCGTAAACATATTTATTTTAATAAGTTTATTTGAAGCTCAATTTAACTTAATTAATTTCAATTTTATTTCGTAACATCGATAGCATTCAACATTTTATAGAAGAAAATAAAGATAATTTTGCTTTATTAAAATATCATGTTTAGTGCAATTTGTTTTTAATAAATTGAAAATTTAAGAAAGCAAATTTTTATGTTTAATTTAAAATTTTTGCCGAAATTATAATTTCGGCTTTCAAAAATTACACAGGAACTGTATTTCTAAAGAGCAGTCAACCCCTGTAATAAAAGAAACGTACCTAATACACAATAAATCCGAGCCTAATGTGACGATTTTTATTTGGGTTATTTATACAAGAACATGTTGTAATAAGAAAAATAGGATAAATGCCGACCTCTATGTGATATTGTAAGAATTACGTAATTGAAGAAATTAGGTTGGCAATGACAAGGCACGTATTTATTTTGTCGAACATAACCAATGTGTCAAAGTTATCCGATTATATATTATTTTCTAATATTTATAAATGATTTAACGAAATTGTTTTAATTTTTAGCCATTTATTAATATTAATTGCAAGCTGCGTGACCATGAACTAAAAAAGTGGCTGGAAATTATATTTTTTTATCTTTGGCTACACTGCGGAGTAATTTTATGACATTGTTTTTTTCTAACCTAAAAAGAAACAGTTTTGCTTCGCCTTTACTATTTCTTGTGTTATTGGAATAATAATGTAAGTAAAACATAATAACTAATTAAGCAGTATTTTACACTCATGTTCGTAACCTCATTTTTGAATTATCGATCAAAATATCAAACCTATTATTCAAAAAAGTGATTATTAAATACGTTTTTCCGAATTTCCGTTTCTTTAATTTAATTTTCAAATGTTTTTCTTAATCACAAGTAAGAAAAAACAACTTTATTTAGTAAATAGCTAAAGTTTTTTTTTAATTTTGGTTATATTGCGAAATAATTTTTTGATATTGCATTTCTAACCTAAAAAAATATTAAATTTTTTTTTTAATTTTCAATATGCTTGGGACCGCCTTGCATTCATTCCTAATGCAAAGAGTGATCGCAGGATGTCGCGATTCAAGCTATTCATTTCTAAAAAAAAAAAAAAACTTAATTTTATTTCGCGTTTACTATTTCGTCCTGGTTATTAAAATATCAGTGTAAATAAAACACATAATTAATAATTAAACGATACTTTACACACAGTTCATAACCTCACTTTTGAATTATCGATGAAAATATCAAACAATTATCTATTGTTTAAAAAAAAAATTAAATACTTTCCTCGAATTTCCGTTTTTATAATTTAATTTTCAAAATGTTTCCTTAAATCATAAGTAAAAAAAACAGAAACCTTTAATTCAATATACAGGTGTCCCATGACGTGAGGCCACTCTTCGTATACGTAATCTTTGAGCCAAGTAGAGTAAAAAGTTTTGCACTGAAGTAAACTGTCTTAAAAATACAGAGTGTTAAATTCTGTCAATTTTAATCCCCAGTATTTTTTATAACAACTGTTAAATTAAAGTAGGAATAATTATTCTTCGGATAGGTTTTAAAAACGTTTGAAATCGACTTTTCGCCGTACACTTATTTATCTTAAGAAGCAAATGATGTTGCGTTATTTCTTAAAGTGACAAGAAACTTTATGTCATTTTTGTTATTAAAAATAAATACTTTGGGTTTACTTCTAGTAAGTAGGCTTATGTCAAATGCAAATTTTGCAAAGCACGTCGTAACTATATGATTATTATAAACATAACCTAACTTTTTATATCCATTTAATCACGATTTTCTACAAAATGGACAATTAATCAAATAAAACGTTTATTTTATTGTAAATACCTCGAAGATCTAAACAAAATCTTTGACAGTTGATAGCAGGCAGTTATTCAAGGTTTCAACATACGTACTAAGCTACGACGTGCTGTCATAAAATAAAAGCAAGTTCAGAGCCTTCTTGATAACGGATTTTTTGAACGTACGTAATTTTATGATTAAATCTCGGCTGGCCGTGAAAAAACTATTCATGTCCTTAGCTTAGGGAAAACGTCAATTGTTAAAGTAAACAAAACATCTAACCTAGAAAGTGAAAAACGGGAAAACAATCAAAAATTGGTAGACTTTCGTTTCTCTTTTCCTAATTCGTGATACAGAAACTTCGATGGATTTCTCTCCCTCTCTACTTTAATTGTAGAAGAAAGTGCAATTTTTTTTACGCAGTTGATTCTCATTTAAAATCAACTTTCATTTGTTTTCGTTCTTTTTTAGAAATAGTATTTCGACTTTCATTTGTTTCTTTTTTTTTGTATTTCAATTTAGAAAGGTAATACAAATTATAAAAGAAACAGTGCGAAAAAATTAGATTTAATTTAATTTAGAAAGGTAATACAAAAAACCGCTTGACTTTCATTTTTTTCTTTTAGTTAAAGCTGTCAAAATTCTTTTAAATTTCAAAGATCTTTTGTTTCTCTCTTTTGAGGAAGAAACAGTGCGAAAAAAATTCTCTTCAAAATAAATAAAATCAACTTTCGTTTGTGTTTGTTTTTCGACTTTCATTTGTTTCTTTTTTTTTGTCTTTCAATTTAGAAAGGCAATACAAATTATAAAAGAAACAGTGCGAAAAAATTAGATTTAATTTAATTTAATTTAATTTAGAAAGGTAATACAAAAAACCGCTTGACTTTCATTTTTTTTTTTTAATTAAAGCTGTCAAAATACTTTCAAATTTCAAAGATCTTTTGTTTCTCTCTTTTGAGGAAGAAACAGTGCGGAAAAAATTCTCTTCAAAATAAATAAATAAAAGCGATCGAAACCGCCGGTACTTTCGACGGCTTTTGTTTGCTTTTCGGTCATTGGATGAAGAAAAAAAAAACTGCAAAAAAGCAGGCGACCTTCGTCATTTTTTATTCTTTTTAATTAGTAATCATTTCAATGACCTCTTCCCTCTTTTTTCTTGAATAAGAAATAAAAAAAGTTTAACAATCGTTAGTTTTTTCTTGATTTTTGAGAAAAAAAAGAAATGCTCGTTTATAAGGGAAAATGTTTGGATTTTTTTGAAGGCACTTGTAGGTAAATTTAGGTTTTGCAAGCATTAAAACGACTTTCGTATTTATGACATAACTTCGAAGCTGCGTTGCCAATGTGTTCAGTGAATGCAGTTGCTAAATAATTTCTAAGCGTAACTCAACTCAAATTGATACGATTGTTCGTCTGAAAAGGAAAGTATTAAAAACCAGTAAGTACAAATGGACCATTAAATATTACGCCAAATAAAAAGTAAGCGACAGTTGAATCGGAACAATTGCTTGGCAACATTGCAGTTACATCTTACTATTGCTACTACGTTTCAATAAATAAATCGTTCTATTGGTACTGATTTGATGTTATTGATTAATGACGAAAGTTGGCTGACAGTATATTAATTTTTGTGTTATTTAAAATATTGAACTGGGAACAACACCTGCAAATTTCTCGCGAAGTGTTTAAACAACCCCTAAAATTATACAGTGTAAAATAACACGGGTTATTTGCGTACGGTGATACATAATATAGAAATGTGTATTCCAAAACAAGCAGGCGGTATTGGTCAATATTGGCTGAAGCATCTTGATATATTGGGAGTGGTGCACTTGTGAGCGACTTCCTTGGGGGTAGCTTACAACAAACATTTTAAGGAGTGCTGCTACCATACGCTACGTTTCGTTTCGGTTTACATCATGTATTATTTCTGGAAGCACTAAACGCTATGTCTTAGAACTGTTCAATAAAATTCAAAATTGATACAGTTATAAAATTGTATTCTATTTGTATTCTGATCTAATATTGCTCAGCTTTCATTATTTAGGTCTCTTAAAAAAATGAAATTAATTAAAGAAAAATAAACGTAAGCAAACGTATTTAAAAAGTACACTATTGATAATAAATTAACATAATTAAAAATGTTACGAATTTGTGCTTGATGAGAAAGCGTTCGGGATTGTTACCACGGTAAACTTCGACAGCCATTGACGGTTTCAAGTGATGAAACCAAACTGGAAAAGTAAGCAAATACCACTCGGAACGCGACAAAAATAACAAAACCTACCTGAAACGAAAAAAAAAAAGGAAGAATTTTCTTTTTAGTTGATATTACACCCTTTCAAGGCGTATCGGAAAGAAAAGAACTGCGCCTAGAAGCGCGTTTATAAAAACATCCACATCTATTTACATAATTTGATGCAACGTGGTGTTATTTAATTGCATCTTTAAAAGGAATTTCAAATTATTTTATTTGATGACTTTAATTGCTGCATGTTAATGCCACGTTATTTTAGAGTAGCATATGCTCCTTTTTTTCTTCTTTACACGAGCGAAGTGAATTCACTCAACAAAATATCACTAAAACCCAATTTTTTTATGTACATAATTGAATTAACAAATTACTTCCGTAATTCGAGCGTTTAAAAATGAAAATAAATAAATTCCAAAGGTTTCTCGAGTTACATAACTTCATTTATTTGTATTTGTGTATACGTGCCATATAAGTGCGATGTAAGAAGAAAAAGAAAAAAAAACAACGTACACACTATGTAGTTGTTGTCGATTAGAATGATAAGTAATGTTTGATTCATTTTGAATGACGGTGTCTTTTGTAAATGAGCCGAGAGCGGTCTAAACATTTTAGAATCCGATGTTGACAGCTCATTGGAACTCTTGTTGAGGTGCCCAATTCAAAAAAGAAAAAAAAAACTTGAGATATCATTGTCTTTGTTATTCCTTTGATATAAAAGATCGTTTCAAACTGATGATGAGCGTTTCAGTTCTTGACGTGCGTTTTTATTTTATTAAGCGGTTAATGTGTTTATCAATATGTTTGTCAGGTTTTCATTTGTAATGAAACTGACGTCGGACTTGAAATATAAAAATAATTAATTTTATTTATTTTTTTCTTAATATACCAGCGCTGACGTCTCGTTAATTACTTTAATTATTTAAAATAATTCATTATCGAAAGCATTTGTTTTTTTATAAGTAACGTACGATTGAATAAATTTCAGATCTTGGGAGGCCGTGGAATATAATTTCATGTCTTAGCTAATACGTGCACATTTACTTTAATTTTTAGGTCAAATAATAAATACTAAGTCTGTAAACTGATGATATTCTGAATTAATTGTGTTATTATTTTTTTTTAATTTCTAGGTAGTTAAACGACGTTTATTTTAAGCTAAGATATGAGAGTTCTTTCACTGAGAAAAAAATATGTTTCTTATAAACAAAAAATTTGATTAGTATAGGCCCAACCATAAATATAGTACTAGTTATCAACTGTAACCAGTTGGTATTTTGTAATTGCTCTAACAATATTACTTATTTACCTAGTAATAATATTGGCTGCTTAACGTAAACGCAGTATTACATCAATTTAAAGATTAATAGATGGTTAATCTACCAGTATAGCATTATTATATTAATTTAAAAAATATGCTTACAAAAGTAATACTGATTAGTTGATTCAAACATATTTGATTAATTTACCGTACAAATCAATTTGTAGAGTCTACTAAACTCATATTGTTGCAGTAGTCATTCTTAACCATTGCTTTAAATATACTTACATGTTCTTCCAGCAATACATATTTTGTTATTTTTTCTTTTCCTTTGCAGTTCTTGATTTCTGGTTTGAACCACATTGTAATTATTTATTTTACCCTAGTGTTCTAGTAAAAAAAATAAATAAATACAACACAGTTCTACCAAAAAAAAACAACTAATATAATGGAAGCAATCACCCCAAAGTACCCAGAAATTAAAAAACAAAGAACAAAATACCAAACAATGAAAGTTTATTGAAATAATACTACATTAAAATACAAATAAAATACAATAAAACTACATTAAGTTACCTACTTGAAACCGATATTTTCTTTCAATTCGTTGTTAATAATTATTGTCACTAATTTATTTCTTAATCCTGGTGTAAGGCATGCTTTTTTCATTAGTATATGTTGGCCATCAGGTGATTTGAATGTTGGTTCCCACAATAGCAGGGAGAGACTTTTCTGGAACTGGTATTATTTCTAAAGAAAAATATTATTAGTTATTTACATAAAACGTCACTAAAAGTTTTCAAAGAAGTTTAGATAGAAATTCGAAATTAACAAAGCAGAAACATTTCAAATAAAATAAAATTGATTTCCAGTTACTTCCGGTTATACCAAGCGCGCTAATTCGCTTGTTTTTAATGGTATACGTTTTTTATTATGAATTTGAATTCTACACGTAAAAATAATGAAAATTGTAATATTTTTCCTTACCTCTAAATTGCACCATTTTGAGATTTTTTTCTAATCTGATTTTCAAAAAATACTACAGATACATAGATAAAATTGTTTTAATAATTGCTATGGTATTATTTTTTGAGAATCAGATTACAGAATCCAGATTAAAAAAAATCTCAAAATGGTGCAATTTAGATTAAAGAAATATTTTGCAATTTTTATTGTTTTTACGTGTGTAAAATTCAAACAATTTATAACAAAAAATGTATTAATTTAATTAAAAATAAGCGAGTCGCTAGCGACTTACGGCATACTTAGAAGTAACTAAAAGTCAATTTTATAATTATATCAAAAACTTCTTTTGAAATATCTTTGCTCTGTTAATTTCCAATTTCTAAACTAATTAGTCCTATTATTTTAGAAACATTTAAATTTAAATAAATCTTTATAAATTGATGGACTGCACACAAATCTGATTATGAACTTACCCAAAGATCTGTCTTCTAAAAAATCAGGATACGTGAGATGACTTCCCTCAGAAGAATAGGATTCAGTATCGTCATTCGTGCTGTTGTTTAAATTTTTGTCTATATCTCTTTTTTTAAATTCTTCATAATGCCTCAAAAATTTGGCGCGATCTCCTACTTTTTTTATTACTTGGTTAATTAATGTTTCCGTTAGAAATAGAAATGCCTCGTCGTCAATATTTTCTTCTACAAAAAATTCAAAAAAAGTAAAGCCGCTTTGATGTTGGGTGTGAAGTACGAACGAAAGGAACTACGATCGTACACTTGCAATACGTGCAAATTTCAGGATTCGATTTTTTTTTCATGGAAAATATCTTCCTCCTCGAAATAAATATTTCGAATTATGAAATACGCACGATCGTGGTTTCTTCCGTTCGTACTTCACGCTCTGTATCAACGGGGCTTTATAGAAGCTCAGTTATAGATACCTGAGTTTTTCGAATTTACTCGTAAATGAAACGTTCAACGATAAAATCTTTGACCTAGAACATCCCAAGTATGAATGTGCTTCTATCTCGATGGATTAATTTACAAAATTACACTTACATACTAATTTGTTGTTCGAAATTCTAAATTACATACTTATTTAATTTAGAATTCGCAATAATTAAGGTGTACTAAACTTATAATTATTAGTTCCATGTGTATAATTCATATTTACTTACCTTGAAAAACGGGCATCAGGTAACTCAAATTCCACTTTCCCAAATGCTCAGTAACCAAAGAAAAACTTATTTTGCAGTTACACTTGCTTTCGTTCACGACGCACAAGCATACGAACAATGGTAGTTATTCTGATTGGTAGTGAGACATAACGTGATACAAACGTCGTTAAAAATTAGTCCATATTTAAATTTTATAGGGGTGGAAACATAAATAAGATGCGCAATAAGTTACAACCACGTTAGTTTGTTCACAATAAACATAAATTCTTTGTTATTTAAATAGAAATACTTTGAGATAGTTACAGTAATTACACGGTGTAATTATTCTTTTATAAGTAATCATCAGCTTCATTGGAATAAGCACACATTTACAATTATATACAAGTAGTAAATATAACTATTACCTTTTTTTGAATATGATAGAAATAATTATACATTATAACTCCTCCAACTATAAAATCGCTAACAATGTATGTATTGCTAGGATTACCCATGAGTTTTTTTTCAGTGTTTGTTTTTCATCGCCGGCTGAGATTTGAAATCTAAAATAAAATCCATTTTAATTAATAATTTTTTTAACTCAACTCATAGCTCGCACCGACGCGACGTTTCGTTAATTACTTTAATTATTTTAAAAAAATTTATGATCCAAACGGCTAAAGCATTCTCGCTCACTTTTTTTGTAATTAACGTATGATTCAATAAATTTCAAATCTCGGGAGGCCGTGGAGTACATGTAATTTCTTGTCTTTGTCACTGCATTTACTTTAATTTTAAACTCAAATAATAAATACTAATTGTCGTAAACTAATGATACTTCTTAATTAATTATGTTTTCCATAACAAAAGTTATTATTATTATTTTTTAATTTCTAGGTTAGAGGTTTTGTTTACCTCTGTTAAATTGCCGTTTGTTCTAAGCTGAGACATGAGAGTTCTTTTGTTTTTCAATGGCCGGCCGAGATTTGAAATTTATCATTTGAAATTTATCATCAATTTGAAGTAAAATCCATTTTATTTATTATTTTTTTAATACTTAGCTCAAAGCTCGCGCTGATGTTTCGTTGATTACTTTAATTATTAAAAAAAAATATATGATCCTAACGATTGAAGCATTCTCCCTCAAATTTTTTTTTTTTTTTTGTAATTACTCACTTCATTTACTTTAACTAAAAACAAAAGAATAAATAAATAAAGTCGACCGTCAATTGTTTTTATTTCGCACAATTTTTTTTTCTTTAATTTGATTGCTTTTGAATTTTATTATTTTCTAGTTAAAAAAAAATAATAATAAAAAGAGCGTCGAGAATGCAATTTTTTAAAAATACAAATAAAATTCAAAAACGATAAAACAAAAGACAATCGATTTTGCAGGACAATTCGGTAGATTGACAAATTAGAGAAAAAAAAACGAACAAAAAACAAAATAATAAATAAATAAAGTCGATCGTCAATTGTTTTTATTTCGCACAATTTTTTTTTTGTTGTAATTTGATTGCTTTTGAATTTTTATTATTTTCTAGTTAAAAAAAAATAATAATAAAAAGAACGTCGAGAAAGCAATTTTTTAAAAATACAAATAAAATTTAAAAACGATAAAACAAAAGACAATCGATTTTGCAGGACAGTTCGGCAGATTGACAAATTAGAGAAAGAAAAAACGAACAAAAAACAAAAGAATAAATTAAAAAAAATATATAATCCCGCAGGTCACGCGGTGTGTTTTATTATTTTGTTTATTTTAATTATTTCTTTTTAATTTTTATTATTTTGTTTTCTCTGTTTTGTCGCTGTTCTATTCAAATTCTTAATTAATTATCAATCTACCGAAATGCGCCCTAAAATAGATCGTCTTTTGTTTCTGTTACCTATCAAATTGTGCTACAAAGTCGATCGTCTATTGTTTTTATTGTGTACAATTTTTTTTGGTTAATTTGATTGTTTTTTAATTTTTATTGTTTTGTTTCGTTTTAAAAGAAATAATAAAAAGAGCGACAAGGAAGCAACTTTTTAAAAGAATTATACAAAGTAATAAAATTTAAAAAAAACGATAAAAACAAAAGACAATCAATTTTACAGGACAATTCGGTAGACAAACAAATTAGAAGAAAAAAACACGAACAAACAAAAAAACAAATGAATATATCAAAAAAATATATAATCACAGGGTCTTTTATTATTTTTTTTTGTTTAATTTGATTATTTTTGAATTTTTATTATTTTGTTTCTTTTTGTTTTGTCGCCATTCTATTCAATTGTTCTTTTTAATTATCAACTTACTGAAATGCGCCGTAAAATTACAACTTTTTTTTATTTAATTTCGTTCGTTTTCTATTCATCTATTCTATTAAACTCAAATAATTACCCCTAATTGTCGTAAATTAATAATACTTCTGAATTAATTATGTTTTCCATAACACATGCTATTATTATTATTATTTTTTTGAATTTCTAGGTTAGAGGGTTTGTTTACCACTATTAAATTGTCGTTTGTTCTAAGCTAAGACAAGAGAGTTCTTTTGTTTTTCATTGGCCGGCCGAGATTTGAAATTTATTTAATCATATACGTTATCAGTCTAAAATAAAGTCCTATTATATAGCTTACGTTTTGGTTAATATCTCGAAAATTAAAGAGGTATTAAATTTTTGATATAAAATGTACCACGCGATCGAAAATAATAATTAAAGTACCAAAATAGGAAAAGGTATTCTATTGATTGATGCAAAAATAAAAATCGCAGATCAACGAAACCGGTGCAGCAGAAAATTGAAAAGAAATACTCGAGTTAAAAAAAAGGTTTATAAGTAGCAGAAATTTTTGCTTTGTCGGCGTTTGTTTTTTTTTATATTATACACTGTTCTGTTGTCAGAATACATATAGTTTTGAATAACTTATACCTTTGTGACTTGCATTTTTCAACGATCTATCCAAATCGATCCCGGCGTCTTTCGTAAACGAATATAAGGATCATTATTGCCTGAGACAATATCTGAAAGGTCCTTATGACAGGCATCTGTGTGTGTATCAGAGTACACATACAAAACGAGGTTTGTTAAAATATATTTCGTTCGCCTTCGCATTTTCTTTATTTTGATTAGTCCGTTTATTATTATTTCTTAGAAACTGAAAATAATAACAAGGGAGGATATACCTTATGATTATAATAAAAGAAAATGGCCTTTATGTTTGTGTTTTGATACAAGAATGAAAGTATTTCTGTTTGACTGGATTTAATCTGTTACACTTCTTAAACTTGTTATAAAATCAAGAGAGTGGTGCGCGCAACTGTTAAATAACAAATACTCAAATTCATTAGATTTAGCCCGAAGATACCCATTCTCATTCTACGGGGTGTTGATGCCATTATGTATTAATGCAGTTTTTTTATGGTCGGATGCCTTTCTATGGTCGCAATTTGTAATTGTATTTATTGGACTGTGTGTAAATTAGTAAATGATTGTACTTCTAAATACAGAGTTCAATTCAATACATTGTTAGTTGAATATGTAAGACTCCCGCAGAGTCTTACTTACACCCTATGAATTATTTATACTGGCCCTGCTATGTATTGTTGTATGTACGCTAGAAATGTGCCTACTGTTTTTTTTTCCTCTTAAAACATGTTACGCATAACTCATTTAGCTTACGGTCACTAATTATAAGCACTTTGTTAAATCAGACCAACCCAAAACAGTTTTATTTAAAGAAAATTGCAAATCCGATAATCCTTTTATAAAAACACGCTCGGGGCCCCCCCTTAAATCCACAGAAATGTACAAAATGCATTGAATACCTACGTCAAGTAGATTAACGAACACAAAGGATACTTAGCAGGAAAACCCACAATATTTGCACCTCCTACGGTTTAAGTACGCACTTCTTAAAGGACTTCAGAACTCATTCACGACTATTGATCGAATTAGGTTTTTGGAGACCTTCATTCATTTGAATTTTAAATGTGTTGTGGTGGCGTAGAGGAAACCAACCTCGAATTATATTCAATCAAACGTAAATAAGTATTTTTAACAAAAAAATAATAATTATATTGAATTATATACCTACAGTTTCATACGTCTTAGCTTTGCACTTTTCTTGTAGCGTATTAAAAAAAAATTAATGTTTTTAGATTTGTTTGTTTTTGTTTGCAAGACATGAAATGGGTACGTCGTTATTTAAGGAAAAATAAATTCGGCACAATTCGGTAATATCGGATTTTGTAAAAAAAACTGTATTCAATTGTTTATTATAGTTGTATTAAATGTTGGAGGTAAATACAAGGCGTTCATTTATTTTTTTTTCAAATGTTCAAGCCTGTATAATTGTCAGATTTACAAACTGCCGTTATTCATTTTTTTTAATCTCTTAACGATTAACTTCATGTTTCTCTTAGGTACGTTTTTGTATTTGTAAAATCAACACTGGAAAGTTATTTAATGCAACACCTCCCTCTATTTGAGAACATAAATGTTAATCTCAATGTTTAGATTTGATTACAGACTTTTATTACATTATAATCCTCGTATTACAAATAATTAAAAATCGTTTAATATTGATTCGATGTTTTCAATTGTCTTAATTGACAGTTATTTAATAAAATCCGAATACTGAAACAAAAGAAATGCACCGATTTTATTTATTTTATTTATTTATTTGTTAGGTTAGATATTTCTTTTGTTTCGGTGTTCAGGTTTTATTAAATTAAATATTAACTGAAACAGCTGAAGCTGAAATCGAACCAATACTAAAACACCGTTAACTACAAACAAAAAAAACTAAATTTATCATGGGGGCATTTTTAAATTTTGAAATTGAAGAAATATAAGTGTTAGTATTGAATTTTGCAAAAGTACCATGAGATCAATAAAATGTGTAGTTGGGGTAGCCGTGATTTTTATTTTAAGATTGGTAATAAGAACAAATCACAAATTTGATTAGATGCGACATTTGAGGTTAGGTCTGTGCTTTGCAAGTGCATCGGCATTAACAATAAAATAAATATATCTTTTTAAAAAATTTACAGTAAAGCTCTTCCTGGGCTTCAATACTCGAGGTTTCTCAATTCTTTGTTTCTGTTGTTGCTCCATCCTTGTCCCGATTTTCTTTGACAATTTGAACCAGTTTTTCTTTAGTAAGTTCTCCTTTTTATAATTTTGCAATGTATCTATAGCATCAATGCGTCGTAAGCAGCTATAGAACAATTTTATAAATTTGATATTAATTAGGGTCACGAACTATAGGCATTACAACAAACACGGCCTACTCCAATTAAAAATTTATTGAATCCCGTGGTACATCTAATCTGTAAATTTCAATTTTTTTTTCGAACTGTGTTTAAACGTTGCGGAGATAATTGTAATTATATATTTGAGAAGAAATCTCAAAATATGTGTAATATTTCGAGAGTGCACTGTTTCGACTGCCATGTCAGAAAAGTTACTTTAATTTAACTCAAATTATGTCAGATTTTATTCACTTTTTAAAAGAAACGGGCGTTTGTTCAACTAAGCTCAAATACGATTGGTTGTTTCGCCGCGGCTCGAGATTGATAATTTCTTGAATACAACACAAAACCCATCGGAATATATTAATAAATAATATTTTATAATTAAATCTCGGCTGGCCATGAAGAAACTATTCATGTCCTTAGCTTAGGGAAAACGTCAATTGTTAAAGTAAACAAAGCATCTAACCTACAAATTAAAAGTGAGAAAGGGAAAAACAATCAAAAATTGGTAGACTTTCGTTTCTCTTTTCCTAATTCGTGATACAGAAACTTCGATGGATTTCTCAACCTCTCTACTTTAATTGTAGAAGAAAGTACAATTTTATTACGCAGTTGATTCTCATTTAAAATCAACTTTCGTTTGTTTTTGTTTCTTTTAGAAATAGTATTTCGACTTTCATTTGTTTCTTTTTTTTTGTCTTTTAATTTAGAAAGGTAATACAAATTATAAAAGAAACAGTGCGAAAAAATTCTCTTCGAAATAAATAAATCAAAGCGATCGAAACTGCCGTACTTTCGACGGCTTTTGTTTGCTTTTCGGTCATTGGATGGAGAAAAAAACTGCAAAAAAGCAGTTGACCTTCGTCATTTTTTATTCTTTTTAATTAATTATCACTTCAATGATCTCTTCCCTCTTTTTTCTTAAATAGAAAAGAAAAAGAAAGCTTAACAATCGTTAGGCATTTGTTTTTTCTTGATTTTTGAGAAAAATAAAAAAGAAATGCTTGTTTATAAGTAAAAATGTTTCGATTTTCGTTCTTACTACTTTATTATTGTTAATGAGTTAGTAAAACAAAAGAAAAATACAAAAGATGATAAACTTTCATTGTTTTTTTTTGTTTTAATTGATGCCGTGCAAACTAATAAAAATTTCAGCGGTCTTTTGTTTCTCTCTTTTTTAATCTTTTGAGGAAGACACATCTCGGTTGGTCATGAAAAAACCATTCATATCTCAGCTTAGGGCGAACGTCAAATTATGAAAGTAAACGGAACATCTAACCCAGAAATTAGAACAAAAATAGTAAAACAAAAGAAGAAATTACAAAAATCGATTGACTTTCATTTGTTTTTTTTTTAATTGATACTGTGTGTTTCTCTCTTTTTTAATCTTTTGAGGAAGAAACAGTGCGATTTTTTTTTCTTTAAACAAATAATATTTTATTTTATTTATTTTATAGTAAAACAAAAGAAAAAAAATATCCATCGACTTTCATTTGTTTTTTTAATAGATACTGTGTAAATTTATAAAAATTTCAGTGGTCTTTCGTTGCTCTCTTTTTTAATCTTTTGAGTAAGAAACAGTGCGATTTTTTTTCTTTAAACAAATAATATTTTATAATTAAATCTCAGCTGGCCGTGAAAAAAATCTTCATGTCTTAGCTTAGGGTAGACGTCAATTATTTTAAGGCAAACAAAACACCTAATCTAGAAATTAAAAGTGCAAAAGCACGTTTAATTATAACTTTATTAAAGTATCATCGATTTACAACAAATAATTAATTAGTGGTTTATTATTTCAGTTAACAAGAACCAAGGCAGATGAATTTTAATTCAAATTGTCGAAGTGACAGTGTAAGCTAAGACATTATTCCGGGGCCTCTCCAGATCTGAAATTTTATGAATCGTACGTTATTTATCGAAGAGATTTAAAAAATATTAAAAATTAAATCAAAATCTTCTTACAATCAGTTAAATGTTTTTGAGAAATGTTATTTAATTAAAAGAAATATTTAATTAAATTCTTTAATACTGATGTTAATTTCACTTCATTCAAAAATCGCAGTTTCCGACGTTTCCTGGAGAAGTTATCAAGCGATAGTGAAACGTTGAGAATTGTGCGATTTTTAAGTTGATTTTTGGCAATAATTGATAAATCAAGTGCAAATAAATATTTTAAGTAAACTTCACTTTTCGTTTACTGATAATAAAAATAAAATGCAAAACTTGAAGTGGAAAAATGGATTTTCCTTATTAAATCTGTTTTTTTCGCTAAGGAAATTTATTTACATTGTCAACCTCTAAATCATTGCTTCTTCTTGAATTAATAAAATTAATTTGCATGGTTCATTCTGAATTGCAAATAATATCAAATGATCTTCCGACGGCGGCGCAACTTTTAAATACAATTCCTTAAAACGAATTTATTAATTTAAAAATATAATGGGCACTAGATATACTAGAGAAAAATTTAGAAATCGTGAATTAATTATGCAAGCAGGTTTAAAAAAAAGAATACAACCATTTACTGTTCCATTTAAATATATATTTACATGAAGATATACAATTTTACGTGCACATATACCGTCTCATTATTTATTTACAGGTCTTTAATTATACATCAAACAATTTCGACATGGTATTAAGGTCGTTATTAACCATAGGAAGGAGTGTTGCAACTTTTGCAACAATATTATACGTAAAGTTCTAATATCTGCGCAGGTAAACTATATAATTGGAAAGAAAATGTTTTTTTTTTTGGGGCTAATATTTTTTTCCTAACCATTAATGTTTATAATAGCAAAATGTAAATTAATTTTCCAAATCAAATAGGTACCCAGCAAATACAATTTTTATTTAATTATTTTGTTTTTCCACCAAAAGAATTAATTAAAAAAACGCCAAATCTACGTACCCGTGCTTGCTGGGTATTTATTTGTGAAAAACAAGTACTAGGCGCAGTCTTTTGGACACTAATTAATATAGTCACTTTATTTACGAATCAACCTGGTCTCTGTCTGAGTTTTCTATATTTTGCTGGGGGCGAGCTTGTAAGAGTGCCTGGTAGTAATTAACGATGGGAAATATCGGCCACTGTCTTGCATTTGATTGTTCTTGTTGGTCACTACTGACGACGTCGATGTCTTCATCTGGGGTATCTTCTCCGGAATCGGGGGCTAAGAGCGACGCCACATCAAATTGGCGTTTACGTGATGGGCCTTTTGTAGCGACGGGAAATACTGGGGTTGATGGTCCGGGTACAACCGGAGGACTCACGGATAATGGGGGTGGGCTTGGTGAATCTGCACCGTCTTCATCTACCGCCAAACCCATGTGCTTTCGTACTTTCCGTTGGGCCTTGCGCCTTCTGAAATCACCTTTGCGGAAGTCTTCGACGTTAGCCGGGTGGATGGCCCAATAATGACCTTTTCCATTAGCACTCCTCCCAGCTTTGATGAAGCAGTCATTTAACGATAGATTATGCCTTATGGAATTTCTCCATCCGGGTCCTCTTGTTCTAAAGTAAGGGTAATGATCGAGGATGTGCTGGTAAATATCAGACAAAACTAATTTGCCTTCCGGCGCACTTAAAATGGCCATTGCAATGAGGCCTATGTAACTGTGTTGGGGTTTCGGTTCTTCTGGTTGTAACGTGCGAGGGAACAAGGGATAACAAGGTAGAGGTGTAGGAAAAGGGTTTAATAGAGGATACCTTAGACGTTCAGCGACGGCATATTGATATAAATGAAGTCGGTACTGATCAATAGGCAAAATAGCACGTGGTCCATTTGCGTCCATCGTAAAAGGTATTGGCAATCGAGGTGATGCATTCGTAGGTGTTTCGTTGCTGCACATATTTAACGAATCACTCAAAAACCACACATTCACACAGTAAAATCACCGTCGATGCAAACTGGCTAAAATTGATTTATCAGTTTGCTTTTGGGTATTATGTATTTACTGGTATATTCGCCCGCACACTAGATTATTAATCATGATTCTCGGCTGTGAATACGGTAACACTGTATGGTTAAGAGACCCGTCTGGGCATCTAAACATGTTACAAACACGAACTATTTGTCGACCAATATTTGCCAACAGTCTAGAGGCGGGTTTCGAACCGACCAATGAGAACTTGTAGCACCCTTCCGGTAAAAACGGAAACCACGCCTCGCCATGTTGTTAAACTTGCGTGTTAAGGGTATCCCTTCGTCCTTTTAGGGTGAGGGAAAATTTATTCATTCTTTAGCACGCGTTAGTATTTCTGAAAATCACAGGGACGTATGTATATAGATCTCTGTTACTCGATTACGTTTGTATTGTATAATTTAATTTTAATGTTCGTAACGTACAACAATAATTATTATATAATACAGTTTTATAAGAGGAACTTGAAGAGTACACTCACTACCTATACATAATTTATATTTGATTTTTTTTTTAATTATAATTAAAAAAAATAAGTATTTGGTTTCTCCTTTTACATGAAATTGAATTTGTTTTATTTTTATTTACACGAAGAGAAAACACAGTATATTACATTAATAAGAACGGACTAATTTTGTGATCCCTATTTTAATTAGAAATTCAAGCTTTTTTTTAAATTTACGTAATTGATCAGTCTTTCTGTATTAGTCGTAAACTATTTTCTTACTGAATTATACAGCTCTGTAGTTTGTACCTATATTACAAAGTGCGTTCAACAAAAACCGTTATCAAGTAGGCTTATGTCAAATGCAAATTTTGCAAAGTCACGTCGTAACTATACGATTATTATAAACATAACCTAACTTTTTATATCCATTTAATTACGATTTTCTACAAAATAAAACATTTACTTTATTACAAATACTTCGAAAATATAAACAAAATATTTGACAGTTGAGGCATTAATCCAAGGTTTCAACCTACGACGTGCCGTCATAAAATAAAAGCAAGTTCAAAGCCTTCCTGATAACGGATTTTTTTGAACGCACGTTATTATTATGTTAGTTTAATACCTAGACTGATCATACATCCCGTTTATTATTTTATTATCCATTCCATCTTTAAAAATAAAAAGTTAGCAGTGGTGTACCGCTCAAATTGAACACCCTATAAGTATAATATACCTACAGTCTGTTCAAACTTACGTCGACACTAACTTTGTTATTGTAAAAGCTGCAAATTTGGTTAAATTATCAAATACTAATTGCGATGATGTAGTCAAGAAAAACATTTGAATGTTACGTTTGTGATAAAAAGGCAGGAAGATTGTCCTTCGTCATTTTTACGTAAATTAATAAATCAAGCAGATATTTTAGTTTTTTACAAGTTCATCAAGGTGCCTGTGATTTAGAAACAAAACATTCGCAAGCCGCCGTCTTGACAGTTCGCACTCTAATGTACAGTAACTTTTAACAATTCAGTTATTTAAAAAAAAAAGTACGAAGTTTTTTTCTTAAAAACCAAACGATCATCGTACTTTCGGTGGTTTTGGTTTTCTTTTCAATAATTGGTGAAAAAGGGAAAACAATGAAAAACTTTCGTTTCTCTTTTCCTAATTCGTGACATGGAATCTTTCTCTCCCTCTCTAGAAGAAATTGTAGTTTTATTACTTAGTCGATTCTCATTTAAAAACAACTTTTCTTTCATTTGTTTTTGTGTGTATTTAGAAATAGTATTTCGACTTTCGTTTGTTTCCTTTTTGTCTTTTAATTTAGAATAGTAAAACAAAACAGAACATTATGAAAACGATCGATTTTCATTTTTTTTCTTTTTTCTTTTAGTTGATGCTGTCAAAATGCTTTCCGATTTCAATGATCTTTTGTTTCTCTCTTTTGAGAAAAAAAACAGAAATTTTCTTCAAAAAATAATAAATAAAAGCAATCAAAACCGCCGTACTTTCGATAGCTTTTGTTTGCTTTTCAGTCATAGGACGAAGAAGAAAATTGCAGCAAAAAAAGTTGATTCGTCTTTTGTTTCTTTTTAATAATTGTTTTTAATAAGTTATTATTTCAATGGTTTTTCTCTCTTTTTTCTTGAATAAAAAAGAAAATCGTTTGTCATTCGCTTTTTTCTTGTTTCTTGAGAAAACAAAACAAATGCTCGTTTGTTTTTTAGAAAAAGTCTTTCGATTTTCGTTTTTATTATTATTAATGAATTAGAATAAAGTAAAACAAAACAACAAAAGACGCTCGACTTTTTCATTTGTTTTTTTTTTGTTTCAATTGATGCCGTGCAAACAAATATTTCAAAGATCTTTTGTTTCTCTCCTTTGAGGAAGAAACTGCGAACAAATTTCTCCAAAATAAAAAAATAAAAGCGATCAAAAACTGCTGTACTTTCGATGGCTTTTGTTTGTCAGAAAACTGCAAAAAAAAAACAAATGACTTTCGTCCTTTTTTTTCTAATGATCTTTTGCCTCTTTTTTTTCTTAATTAGAAAAGGAAAAGGTTGTTTAACAATCCTTTGTCATTTGTTTCTTTCTTATTTCTTGAGAGAAAAAGAAATGCTTGTTTGTTTTCTAGGGAAAAATACTTCGATTTTCGTTCTCTTTTTTTAATTATTATTAATGAAATAGAATAAGAACAGTAAAACAAAACACAAAATTACGAAAGACAATTGACTTTCATTTGTTTTTTTTTTAATTGATGCAGCCAACAAACTTACTCTAAAAAAATGCAGTGCCAACTTATAAAAATTTCAATTGTCTTTTGTTTCCCTCTTTCGACGAAGAAACTGCGAAAGAACTTCTTCAAAATAAATACGTAAATAAAAGCGATCAAACTACCGTACTTTCAATGGCTTTTGTTTGTCATTGGATGAAGAAGAAAACTGCAAAAAAAAACAATTGACTTTCGTCATTTTTTTTTTTTATTGTTTTTAATTAATTATCATTTCAATGATCTTTTCTCTCTTTTTTCTTGAATAGAAGAGAAAGAAAAAATATTTAACAATCGTTTGTCATTTGTTTTTTCTTGTTTCTTGAGAGAAGAAAAGAAATGCTTGTTTGTTTTTTAGGAAAAGTCAAATTTCACTGGTCTTTTGCAATTCTCTTTTATAATCTTTTGAGAAGGAAACAGTGCAAAAAGTGTTTGTATAAACAAATTAATAAAAACGATCAAGGCTTGCCGTGCCTTCTTCCACTGGCTTTTGTTTACTTTTCTGTCATTGGGTGAGCAAGAAACTTGCAAAAAAAAAACAAAAATTCAAAAACAATGCAACTGTGAACAGAACAATTTGATTACTGCGGTTTGCAAATGTTTTGTTTCTAAAGCACAGGCACCTTGAAGAATTTATAGAAAACAAAACATCTTTTTTATTTATTAATTTACGAAAAAATAACAAAAAACCAATTTTAATTAAGAATAAAAAAAAATCATAACAATGTTGCTAGATTCGAAATCCTTAAATTGCTTCCTGTTCAAAGGAGAAGACGAAGCAACAAACTATAGTTTCCCAAAGATTAGCAGTTTTTTGTTCCACGTTTAAGTATACCCAGTATAAAAATTTAATACCTTGCAAATGCTAAAACAAGGAAAAAGACAAAAAATCCTAATTCAATTAATTTTGATTTTAGTTTATAAAACAAGTAAAATATAAACTGAACCTTAATTTTCACTTCTTTTCTTTCTTACTCTGTGCTAAGCAGAAGAAAAAAAAATACGGGGAAGAATATATAAAGACTGAATGTCATGCAAATGCTAATACATGCAAAACGAATAAAAGGCAACCGACAGAAAGAATAAAAACATTTAAATCAGTTCGTGATTGAAATTCAAGATGGCCGCCGCGTTCTTTCTGGTAGGTAGTACAACTGAATATACTTATTGTCTATTGTGTAATAATGACAATATTTGGCCAACAACTCCTGAATCTGCAAGAAACAATTCTAGAGGAGCGAGAGAGTTTTACCAGACGGGGAAATCGGTCTGTTTTGGGAGAGGGAACGAGGAGGAGCTTGCGCCAAAATACAGACAATATCTCGAACTGAATAAAATACACACAGTAAAGGTGACCAGGAGGCGACGATAACCATACAACGATCCCCTTGAATGAAAATCTCAAGTCACATTTAATTTTATACAAATTTTATCGAGCAGATTGAGGCCTTTCAAATTTCATTATTTTCCAACTTGAATTCAATTCAATTAACGAAGAATTTTGTTTGCTTCCTGTTCAAAGAGGAAATCATTACATAATTTGGGGTTTGGAGTTATTTATATTTTATATTTAAGAAGTCGACTAAAAAAAGAATTAGAGTAATTCACATGTAATTCGGTTGAAAAATTCGTTAAGTGGGTTTTAATTTTTTAATGTAAAAAAAAGGTATGACCTAAACCGATTGACGTTTAAATGAATGACAGTTGTCAAACAGTTGCTGTGCTTTGCTTATAACCTAACCTAACATAACCCAAAATGACGCTTCACGTTGGCCTACTTCACAATGTTATGAACAACACAAAGGCTACTTGAAGAACTTTTTGGAATATGAATTGAATTGAATTGAATATATTAATTATTATCTTGAAATATAATTTCAAATACTGCTTAAAATATGTGAAAATCATTCCATTTAAAAATAGAAGAAGAAAAATTTCGAATCGTTTCTTTTTTTTTATCGAAGTTAAAATACTAAATACAAAGTGGCTTGGGCTTTTTACATAAAAGGCAGGCGAGAGAGAACAAAAGCCTGAATAAAAACTGCAATAAAAATAAAACGGCAACGAAAAATCAAATTAGCCCTTTTGCAGCGAACTGAAGCACTGGAGTTAATTTGAACGCATTAGTTCATTTTCAATCGCGGTTTTCCGACCGAATAGTCCATATAGATCGATAAAACTATTGTACTTCATTCTGGTCACGAGGCTGACCGTATCTGATGTCACGCATTGTGTTCGAAAACACACGGCTTGTCCGTGATATGCCCGCACGATCGCACTAAACACGATATTCTTCAACGATACGGCAAATCAATGTCTTATTGTGACGTTAGAGTTTTTCCTCGAACATTAAAACTGAAACATTTCGCACAACTCAGCCATAAAGACGCAATTTTATTCATAAAATAAAGTGCGTTCAATAAAAACCGTTATCAAGTAGGCTTGTGTCAAATGCAAATTTTGCAAAGCCACGTCGTAACTATACTATAAACATAACCTAACTTTTTATATCCATTTAATTACGATTTTCTACAAAATGAATAATAAAACTTAATCAAATAAAACATTTATTTTATTACAAATATCTCGAAGATGTAAATAAAATCTTTGACAGTTGAGGCTGTTGATGGCACGCAGTGATTCAAGGTTTCAACATACGTACTAAGCTACGACGTGCCGTCATAAAATAAAAGCAAGTTCAGAGCCTTCTCGATAACGGACTTTTTTGAACGCACCTTATCTTAATTAAAAAAAAAAAATTCTCGATCGTCTTTTGTTTTATTTTAGGTCAACAATTGCACAATTAGCAAATGTCTTAAAATATACATATATTAATTTTAGAAAATCGAACTAGTTTTGTTTATTTGAAGAGAATTTTTTTAATAATTATTTATATTATTTTTTTAATTTTATAAATTTTCTTGATTATGTAATCGATCGTCTTTTGTTTACTATACGTCAAAAAATTGCACAATTGTCAAATATCTTAAAATATATCTTAATTATAGAAAGTCGACTCAGTTTAATTTTTTTTTTTTCTACAAAATGGTTAATAAAAGACAATTAATCAAATAAAACATTTATTTTATTGCAAATATCTCGAAAATGTAAATAAAATCTTTGACAGTTGATAGCACGCAGTGATTGAAGGTTTCAACATACATACTAAGCTACGACGTGCTGTCATAAAATAAAAGCAAGTTCAGAGCCTTCTTGATAACGGATTTTTTTGAACGCACCTTACATTACTCTAAAAGAAAACACATATATACAAAGAAGTACCTCGAGTTAGCCTTGGAAACCTGTCAAACATTTGATTAACCTCAAAGTCCATTTGAATTTTGTTCTAGCGATGACTTAGTTCAGTTTCCTCGCAAAACCTGTCTATTTTTCTTTTGTTTTCCGTTTTGGGAATTTATTATTTAATTTTATTCCTTTTTTTTTTAAAAAAACAATGAATGTAACCCTGCAACGCGAGGGGGGGGGGGGCAGAGTTATAGGGAGTCCAAATCGTCTTTGTATTTTCTTTACAGTCCGGTTGGTTACTGTTAACTGCGTCGTTTGGGAATGCGTGATAAACTTCAGATACAACTCGAATTGGTTCCAAAATAAATATCAACAGTGTAAAAGTAAGTTATATTTTGAGTTTTATCTTTTAACTGTGCAAATATTGAGTGGGAAGAAAAATTTTGGTCCTGAACTGAAAAGTCGTCATAGGTCCGAGAATCATCGGACCTAAGAATCCCGATTAGATATCGTAATCCGGACCAAGAAGACTTCGTCATAATAATACGTGGTTTTCTTGTCTCGAATAATTTGCGGGGGAGTCAAAAATTTCATCTTTGATTGCAACTCGTAAAGGAATAATTTGAATTATTGTTATTATACGATTAATTATTGTTATGGATTTTCTTTTATTTACTGAATATAAACTTAAAAGAAATAACTCAATTAAAATCACTAATTGTAACTCGGTCACAAAATCATTAAATTTCAGACTTCACTAAAATTTGTTTGAAAGTCACCCAATCTAGAAGTAAAATCAGTAAGTTGGCCACACTGTTTCAGTGTTCGGGTAGAGGTGTCCCTGGCTGGCACTTCTGAAAGGTGGCAACCCTACACATAAGCAACGCGTCCGTCATAAACATTTCGCCTTCTTTTTATTACCTTTTTCGTCGGTCTATCAAGATTCATTCCGTACGTAATCAACTTAGCAGGTAATTAAAATGAATTAACATTTTATTAAATTTTTGTAATTAATAATTAAAATAAATCCGGAATTTACGTTTAGAAAAATCTAGCAAAATTTGTTTATTTTATTATCAGTTTAAAAAAAGAAAAGATAACACGTGAACAGTAATAATTAAAGACAAGCGAACCTAACCTAGAATATAAAAAAATAGGTTAAGTACGTATCAAATCTTATTTTTACAATTACGTTTTGTTTTTGTTTTTTTTTTTAATATAGCTTTTAATTTTGTTCCTTTTTTGTTTTGTCATTTTTCGTCCTAAACAGTTTTCTTTCTGTACATTTACATTTCTGTCCCTGGCTGGCACTTCTGAAAGGTGGCAACCCCTTCATTATTATACGATTAATTATTATTATGGATTTTCTTTTATTTACTGAATACGTACTAAAAAATGGGATTCTATTTGACTTCTAATTTGCAGTTGCACACATAGTTTATTTAGTTATTAATCTTAATTAAAAGATTTAAATTATATTTAGGAAAGTCTAAACCAAATTGAAATGATATTAGAAAAGGAATGAAGTAAAAATAATGTAAATCCACAATTTAATTAAGTTGAGCTACACAAGAATACAAAAAGGTAAAATCCTACGAAATACATAATCTAATCCGCTTAAAGTCTATCCAACACATATAACAGCAGAATCCTGCGATCAATTTCTCTATGGGTTATATAATATTATCCTTGTTCGTGAGTTACGAAGATACGGAGGGGAAGCCGGGTTGGCGGGCTGGCAATAGCAGGGAGTTTAATTACAGACTGGTGGCATCCCTTGGGATGGCGGGGCTTCAAGCCACCCTTTCCACTGTTCCCGAACTTCCTCGACCCCTCCGTCCAACGGTAAAGCTCAAAGACTACGAAAGAACTGTTCACACATTACCTTGCTTTGCGTTTTCAACCTTCACCGTAAACAAACATCGCAAAGGAATTTTTTTCCTAATACCTCCACCCCCCTGGAACAAGCGATCTCAGAACTTGAGTGAACTGAATTTTTTTTAATTCCCAAAAGACCTCCTCCTTCATTATTTAAGTGATACAGAAACACCGCATAGTTGTTTATATAAGTTAATTTGCATTTTTTTTTTAAATCAAAACAATACAAAAAATATTTATGTATAAATTTGAAATAATATCAATATTAGGTGAATATTATTTATTATAAGGGTTCTTATTTTATGAAGTTAAATAATCCTCTTATGCTGTAAGTAAAAGAACGGTGAACAGATCTTTCAAAGTCTATATAAATGGTATTAAAAGCCTCAGCGTCGACAAACGAGCTCAAAGGCTGTTTTGATGAGTTATTTTGAACAAAACAAGCCATACAACGTCATTTTCGGCTTTGTTGCCGCTTTCGGCGAGCTCTGAAGGATGAAAACCAATAACTGATTATTTTCCGATGTTTTCATAAAAACTCCGGAATAATAACCGAGTTTATTATGGAAAACTCATTTCCTAAATTGAACATTTTTACAAAGTTACTTTTGAAAAAGCTTTCCTTTATCCCATCTTTATTATCGCGTTATAGAAATCGAATTTATTCATTACTTTTTCTTTCGAGGAAGAAATACATTTTATTATTGTTTCTAATCCTTTTCTGGTAGCAGAAGAGGTAACTGATACTATTCAATCATCTAAAATCGATGGAAATGTTTCCCCACTGTGCATTTATAAAAGCAACGATCTTAATCTACCTCTTTTATTAGTTTCGTCCGCGAGTAAAACGGGCGTGACCAAATGGTTATTGACGGCATTCAGAATCAATTACCATTGATAAGTGATAGTTTATAACCCCCTATAAATGAATTGCCCATGGCTAACATTTCACTTTTCTACTACCGCTTGTTATTATACTTAATTTAATTTCGAAAATAATTTATACATATTTCATCTACATACTGAATTACAATTACAGTGTAACTAATTAAATAATAAGTTAAGAGTATTTTTTAATACTTTGATGACACCTCCAGAGACATTTTTGAATCGACCATAAAAGTTATAGTTAAAGGATGATAGTTTTCATCAAACAATAATTTTTCTTTCGGTGATGTATCTAGTGAAAGTGGTTGGTGATCACTTGTTGTTTAATTTAAATTTAATTGGATATTACAAATTTGAATTTTACTGACGGTAATTAATTTGTTTTTGTAAAAAAAGAGATCAACCAAATAGTTTGTATTCTATAGGAATTCTAAAATAGATCGGGCAATCGGCCTTATTGAGAAATGCTGGATGAAAGTTCTAAAGTTTTTTAAAGAAGAACGCGATTTTTATATTTGAGAACTTGGCTAGTCATTTTATGACAAAATTTAAAAGAAATAACTCAATTAAAATCAATGGATGTTTTACTAATTGTAAGTCGGTCACAAAATCATTAAATTTCAGACTTCACTAAAATTTGTTTGAAAGTCACCCAATCTAGAAGTAAAATCAGTAAGTTGGCCACACTGCTTCAGTGTTCGGGCAGAGGTGTCACTTCTGAAAGGTGGCAACCCTACTCATAAGCAACGTGTCCGTCATAAACATTTCGCCTTCTTTTTATTACCCTTTTCGTCGGTCTATCAAGAATCATTCCGTACGTAATCGACTTAGCAGATAATTAAAATGAATTCACTATTTATTAGATTTTTGTAATTAATAATTAAAATAAATCCGGAATTTACGTTTAGAAAAATCTAGCAAAATTTGTTTATTTTATTATCAGTTTAAAAAAAGAAAAGATGACACCAGAACAGTAAGAATTAAAGACGAGGAAACCTAACCTAGAATATAAAAAAATGGGTTAAGAACGTATCAAATCTTATTTTTACAATTACGTTTTGTTTTTGTTTTTTTTTTTTTAATATAGCTTTTAATTTTGTTCCTTTTTTGTTTTGTATTTTCGTCCTAAACGGTTTTCTTTCTGTACATTTACATTTCTGTCCCTGGCTGGCACTTCTGAAAGGTGGCAACCCTTCTTTTTATTACCCTTTTCGTCGGTCTATCGAGATTCATCCCGTACGTAATCAACTTAGCAGGTAATTAAAATGAATTCACTATTTATTAGATTTTTGTAATCCGGAATTTACGTTTAGAAAAATCTAACAAAATTTATTTATTTTATTATCAGTTTAAGAAAGAAAAGATAACTAGAATAGTAAGAATTAAAGACAAGGTAACCTAACCTAGAATATAAAAAAATAGGTTAAGTACGTATCAAATCTTATTTTTACAATTACGTTTTGTTTTTTTAATATTTTTTTAAGTTTGTTCGTTTTTTGTTTTGTCATTTTTCGTCCTAAACAGTTTTCTTTTTAAATTTATTAATCTACTGAACTGTAAAACTGTAAAACTCGATCATCTCTTGTTTTTATTATTTCTTAAATTATATTATTTTGATTTATTTTTAATTCTATTATTTCTTTTGCGTCTCATCATTCTTTTCACTTAAAAAATTATTAATCTATTAAATAGTGTCATAATTAATTTTTTTTTATATTACTGTTATAGTAACAAAGTGGTGTCAAGAATCGCTGTTTGAGTTGGCAGTGCTGAATTTTATTTTTAAACGGTACAACTGCAGTAACTTCCGACGACTTGACAGCCGTCCTTTACAAGTCCCATTTGACATTTCAAATTCAAATTAAAACGCTAATTTTTATTCACATAATTTACAATCTTGTCGCTGTTCAGATTACGTCAACAAAAATCAACCAAACATATATCGGGTTGAAGTGTTGCAAACAGACGAATAAAAAAGTGCTTCTTATTCTTAACCACTTTTTATATGTGTTTTTTTAAAGTTTGTTCATTTGTTTCTTCGCAGTTTGTTTCTTAATTTATTAATCTACTGAGTTGTGCTGTAAAATCGATCGTCTTTTGTTTTATTATTACTTAAATTCTATTATTTCGTATTTTTTTTAAATTCTCCTTTGCTTTCTCATCGTTCTTTTCATTAAAAAAATTATTAATCTATTAAATTGTGTCGTAAAATCGATTATGCTTTGTTTTAATTTCGTTATTTGTCTTTTCAATTTTATTACTTAGTGTATTTTCTTTGTTTTATCATCATTCTTTTCCAATTGTTTTTTTTTTTTTAAATTTATTATTAATCAACTTCATTGCGCTGTAAAATCAAACGTCTTTTGTTTTTCTTTGCCTTTATTATTACTGTTTAGTAACAAAGTGGTGTCAAGAATCGCTGTTTAAGTTGGCAGTGCTGAATTTTATTTTTAAATGGTACAACTGGAGTAACTTCCGACGATCTGACAGCCGTCCTTTACAAGCGTCATTTGACACTTCAAATTCAAATTAAAACGCTAATTTTTATTCACATAACTTACAATCTTGTCGCTGTTCAAATTACATCAACAAAAATCAACCAAATATGTATCGGGTTGAAGTGTTGCAAACAGACGAATTAAAAAATGCTTCTTATTCTTAATCACTTTTTATATGTGTTTTTTTAAAGTTTGTTCATTTGTTTCTTCGCACCTTTCGTCTCAAACAGTTTGTTTCTTAATTTATTAATCTACTGACTTGTGCTGTAAAATCGATCGTCTTTTGTTTTATTATTACTTAAATTCTATTATTACTTATTTTTTTTTAATTCTCCTTTGCTTTCTCATTGTTCTTTTCATTAATTATTAATCTATTAAATTGTGTCGTAAAATCGATTATGCTTTGTTTTAATTTCGTTATTTATTTTTCGAATTTTATTACCAACTTTATTTTCTTTGTTTTATCATCATTCTTTTCGAATTGTTTTTTTTTAAATTTATTATTAATCAACTTCATTGCGCTGTAAAATCAAACATCTTTTGTTTTTCTTTACCTGTATGTAGTTTTAATGAATTTTGCGTTTTTTTGTCCTTAATTAATCCTGAACCCAGTTATAAATTGATAATGGATTTTGAAATGGGATTTTTTTGACAGCTCTTGACGGATTTCTGCTTTTCGCGCGTTTGTAACACTGAATTTATGCACACCATAAAACAAAGAAAAATAGATATATGCATCTTCAATGCGAGAGAGTGAGAACAACCACTATTTGACATTATGTCAGTGATTCAGGATTCAAGAAACATCAATTGACAACAGAGGGCGATAATACAAAGTTAAAAATAATTATGAATTTTCTAAAAAGAAATTAATTGGATATTGCAAATTTGAATTTTGCTGATGGTAATTAATTTTTTTATAAAAAAAAAATAATTTGTATTCTATGGGAATTTTAAAATAGATTGGGTGCTCGGCTTTATTGAGAAATGCTGGATGAAAGTTATAAAGTTTTCTAACAATGTAATAGTGTCCTTTTGAAAGCTAAAAGGATGACGCCAGTTCCTATTTCCGGTTCTTACATTTATGTACTTGCTAATCTCGAACAGAAAAGTTGTTACTTTTATTTCCCTGAAATTCTTTTGTATGTTACTTTGAAAGCGGCAAGTACTCGTACATACCTAGTGTAAAATCAATAGCTGCACAATTAATAACGCGTATTAGATTTAGTTTGTACGAAATAAAATCGAGGGATAACTTATTGAGAATCTCTGAATGATCACATCACCCTCGGCCGTTGCGCATAGGCAATGCGCAAAAACGGAAACAATTAAATCAACAATGGATGGTTTGGTCTCGCATACAGCGAACGGCATTCGGGTCAAATCTTGCAGAAAATACGTTTTTGTTACGATTATTTCCGATTGAAATCGTTTCATATTTAATAGGAACTTTGCTTTGTTGCATTTGTTATACATTTGTGTCGCAAGTATTCATCAAAATCGTGTGGTTAATTAGTTCCTTTTACAATAGATTCATTATGCTTCACTGTTACAAGTTCGTTACTTCAGTAATACAAGTGAATCCCATTGTTCTTCCTTTAGAAGCTTATCTCTTTCGATCATGTCAAGGATAAAGATTTCGTCAAGTGAAACCACAGAAAACATATTTTTTTGCTTCCATTTTCAATATTTTCTTCTGGAATAGAATAATTCATTGTGTATTCAAGATAAATTCTTGCGTTTAGAGCGACTATCATTTTGACATTTATTTACTAGATCGGATTACGTGTTACGTATGTAAATATTCCGGGGGGTTTTGATGTTGGGACTTCGGAGATCGACGTCCCCTTGGGATGTTGCACTGAAGGGCTGAGCGACCCCTTATTAACTAATAGCGGTAAATACCGTGTGATGTATGTAATTATAAGCTAATTTCGCAAACCCCTACACAAGTTGTAATAAAACAATCAGCATGCGTGAGCCAAATTATATACAAATTGCAGACAGTTTGCTTCTTAATAAGTCATCCTATACAAGGTGGCCAAGAGCATATTGAAAGCTTTTAAAAATTTTGTTGCTAGTCTGTTTTGATTGCATTGGATTCCTCGAGCATCCTCTGTACATCTGTTTCGGCCTTATTTGGGGCCACGTCAGCAGAAGCTTCTGCCTCAAATAGGGTCGAAGCAGCTGTACGGAGGAATCCAATGTAATCAAAACAACAAAATTTTTAAAAGCTTTTAATATGTTCTTGGCCGCCTTGTATAGGATGACTTATTAAGTAGCAAACTGACTGAAATTTATCAGTCCTCATACAATGTTAGGTCAAAAAGCAATTGCGTCTTAGATTTTTCATATATTTTAAGTTAAGAGTGAGTTTTGGCTGGAAACAAAATTAGTATTTTGAAAGAAATCTGAGATTCTTAACAGAATTAAACAAGCCAGGCTTAGTACACACTTAGATATAAACCAAGTGTATACTAGGCTTAAGTTTGTTTAATTAAAAATAGAAATTGAATATTTTAATTTAAGTTATCTAGTATCCAATTATTTTCGCGTTGTTTAAATAAGTTATATGTACAAATACGTATTTATATTATGTGATTACAAAACATTTAGTGATTTAAAGACATCCAAACATAATAAAAGGCTACGAGGGAATCTTTCTAGAGATTTTTACAGTAGCCAGAGAAAGATGCAGGACATGCGGAGAATGCTGCAAAGGGTGTGTGGCAACCGTTCATTAAATTAAAGCCCCTTTCAACACATGCATATACCCTTGCCACTGGTTACCGTGGAAATATTCCCAAACACTTTGCCGCTGAGGAATTTACATATTTTCCGCTTCCTCCGTTTTTCTTCGCCTGATTTGCGTAACAGTATGAAATCCCAAAGAAATAAGCGATGAGACTATAACATAAAAAAATCGAATTGTCGTAGCTATATTTTTTAATTTACAAGAACTTCCTTTTATTTGATTGTTTAGTTCATTTTGCAGTTTCTTGAAGACCGGAGCAATTATTGTGTGCGCGTGTGTGTGTAGTTACAAAAAAAAGTCGGGAATTTTCTATACAGTTGTAAAAAGCAGTGGCGCACCCAGAAATTTGTCTTGGAGGGGGCTTAAAAATAATAACAATTGTAAGAATATACAAGTTTACTAAATAATAGAACTAACATTATAAAACAAAGTTAAGTCGGCGTGCTCTTTTTTCTTTGAAAAACTGAAATGTTATTAAATTTCAGTACCACATAGCAGAGTCTGGGAGGAGTTTCAGCCCCCTTAGCCCCTCCCGTGGGTGCGCCACTGGTAAATAGAATTCACCTTGCATTAAATTCCATCAAGATGACTTGGTAATTTCACCACGTTACCTTACGGTAAATTTCACGGCAGCATTCATTTGTTACCGGTTGCCAACATAATGGAGAAAGCTGTAAGTTTTCGTTTAGAGATGCTGGATTATTTTTGACTATTTTGGCAGTTGTTATCGAAAACAAACTAAAAAAAAGAAAATTACTGAAAAGTTCCAACAATATCTTTTCTAATTAAAAAAAAAAAAAACAAATGAAATTGATATAATATAAAGCATTTCTTGAAATGAAAACAAAAGGTGTTACCAATTGAGTGAAAAATTGAAAGAAAGGAAAAAGTGGAGACAATTTGGTTAAAAAAAAAATTTCAAAAAGGAATTTCCAAGTTTCATTGAAAAAATAATAAAACGCGATCGGCAAATTCAAAATAACGTGCGTTCAATAAAATCCGTTGACGAGGTTGCTCTGAACTTGATTTTGTTTTATGACGTCACATCGTCGCTTAACGCCCACGTTGCAATCTTGATTATCTGCAAGCTGTCAACGGCCTTAACTGTCAAAGGTTTTGTTTACATTTTTGAGGTATTCGATTCCGATATTTGTGCACGTTGCAGTCTTGATTAACAGCGAACTGTCAACGGCCTTAACTGTCAAAAGGTTTTGTTTACATTTTTGAGGTATTCGATTCCGATATTTCTGCACGTTGCAGTCTTGATTAACTGCGAACTGTCAACGGCCTCATCTGTCAGAGGTTTTGTTTACGTTTTCGAGGTTTTCGATACCGATATTTGTGCATGTTGCAGTCCTGATTAACTGCGAGCTGTCAACGGCCTCAACTGTCAAAGGTTTTGTTTACATTTTCGAGGTATTTGTTTCCGATATTTGCGTTCCTGCTTTAATTCCGTACAAAAACAGATCTAAACTGCCGAAAAATGTTTTACTACTAATGTTTATTTCATTAATTGCGTTTTATTTTCCAATTTGTAGGAAATCGTAATTAAATGAGCATATGCGTATAATAATCGTATGGTTTAAGTTACGACGTGACTTCACAAAATTTGCATTTGACTTATGCCTACTTGATAACGGCTTATTTAAACGCTCTTTATAATTGGAAAAAGCAAGCGAAAGTTTACAAAGGAGAAACACCCAGTAAAAAAAAACAGAAAACGTTTTAATAAAAAAAATAATACTAAGAACTTATGTGAAGAGTAAATCAAAATTACAATTACAAAAAAAGATTTAGAAAACAAAAGACGATCTGCACGTTGAACATCTAATGAAGTGGAACAAAAAACATTTCAGTTAAGGAAACAAAAGACGATCGGCAATACAAAATTGAGAGAGAAAAGGGAACATTTCTGACGAAAATAAAAGAAAACGAGAAATAAAGAAGTGTGAAGAAAAATTACAAAGAAAGAGATAGGAAACAAAAGTCGGTCGGTAAATTAAACTTCCAATGATAATGAGGGAACAAAGAACAAATGAATAAATGATGTGTATTTGATATCAAATTAATCAGAAAATTCCGATTAAGTACAGTACAGATATATCTAATTTTTATTTAAAAAAAATATGGTTGGTAATGTTACGGTAACATTACCGATAGGGTAACATTACCGATAAGGTAACATTACCGATAAGGTAACATTACCGATAAGGTAACATTAAAACAACTCTGCTCGAAAGGAAAATTAAAAAGGAGATAAAGTAAAAGCCTTGCCGAAACAAATGAGATCGAACTGTCATTATGTCATAATTATTTAAAACTTGACAATTGGTTCGAGTTGTTAAAACACTTGCAGCCAAATAGCTTTGATCGTTTCGATCCAAACCATCGCCGTTTAAAATCATTGCGCTCGAGTCCCTGACACCCTGTATAAGAAAAAAAAATCAGCCATTCTTTTAAGTGAAGGAGCTTTATTGCGTATCTGAAATTTCTTAACTTATGTTATTCTTTATAACAAAAGGAAGTTTTGCTTGCAAGGAGTAAGTTTAAAGCGTTCGTGACCGTTGCAGTATTAAATGGTTTGGGACTTCGTCGACACCACGAAGTCCAAATTAGCACCCATCACATTTCATGACCATTACCACATCGCTATGCATCAATTGCTTACCCCCCAGCATTTATATTCCGTCTCTGGCACACTCGATTTTGTAACAACCATGTCTTATTGAAGCTAATTTTATGCTATCTACGTGAAGCTAATTATTGCGTATTACGTAGATTTATGTCCTGTTTTTTTTTTTTGAGTTGTCGTGGTGCATGAACAAAACTCAAAACGACTGTTGTTTATACGCGAAAGGAATCAATTCCCAGTTCACATTATTGAAAACGTGTAGAGAAAAATTAAGGAACATAATAGAACTATTAGGATACAATGGAAACAGAAATTGGATAAACTCAAGTTCCAACGTTGCGGTATCGAATGGTGGTAACATTTGTTATTTGAAACTCGAAACCTAGAAATTCGAGCTTAAGTTTGGGTGTCATTGTATATGCGGACACATCTGTGATATATACATATTTTAATATATAGGTACTTACAAGCTAGTTGTTTACTTAATATTTCCAAATCAAAGAGTTTAAAAAATGTACCTATTTAAGGTATGCTCGAGTAAACCGTTATATAAAATATTTTTTATTGTATTAAGTTTGAAATGTTGCCCTAAAATAACAAGGGCGATGAATCTATTATGTTGCATTATATTCAAAACGTATTGTGTTTATCGGGAAGAGGTGCGCAGATATTTTTCTTAAAAATGTCCGCAC
This sequence comes from Serrognathus titanus, assembly GCA_039766575.1. Taxonomy (NCBI): domain Eukaryota; kingdom Metazoa; phylum Arthropoda; class Insecta; order Coleoptera; family Lucanidae; genus Serrognathus; species Serrognathus titanus. The sequence goes on along the minus strand of CM077916.1, from coordinate 3,024,570 downwards.
AATACGTTTTAAGTGGCAATTTGTAACATTGCACACCTTGTCATAACACGAGCGCAGTTTATTCTTGTTTAAATTGGCATGTGTATTTTTAGGACCTGACAGTTTTCTACCGCACAATTCAATTTTTCGGACAAAGAGGGAAAAAATATCCACTTACGAAAACCTATTATATTTAACAGACCGTGTTCTCAATTACGCTTTCAATTTATTTATCGTTTTTTTTTAATGTACGATCTTATAATTTATGATCTCGCATAGGAGTCTGTAATTATATTTTAGTTTATACTATAGTGAGTCACGTGAAATGTTACTTAAACAACATTGGTTTTAGGTCGCGACATCCCACAGCCGATTTTTCACCTAAAATTGTGCGAGATAGCAACCAGTTTGTAAATATAGTAAAGGAGACTGTGGTTTAAGAAATAATTAAAAAAATTAATATCCGTTTAGATACGTATTTCAGCAGCTATGCTGCTGCCATCTTCAGTACACGAAGTAGTTTTAACTTGGTAGTGTGTGTACTGTCATAAAATAAAAGCAAATTCAGAGCCTTCGGATTTTTTTTGAACGCACGTTATCGGTGTAGTCTTTCATGTTTTTTTTTTTTAATTTAGAAAGGATATTGCTTCAACTTTTCTGAAATTTTCTTTTTTTACAGATTTTTAGTTTAATTTGCTTGTAGTTTTTGCTTCCTTTATTAAAGCGTTTTTCTTTATCATCAATTTCTTCTTTCGTTTAATTTTCACTGCTAATCGTCTTTTGTTTTTGTTTTGTTCGGAAATTATTATCTTTTTAATTTGGAAATTTCTTTTCTTTCTTTACTATAATATTTTTTCCATTTCATTTGTTGCCCATTTGTAAGTATGTACTTTTTCAATTTAAAGGACGTTCCAGAATCTTGTAGAACGCTTGTGTAGCCTATGTCGTGGCAGCCATATTTAGTTACCACCTTGGACAAGAAACTGTTAGTATAACTCCCTCCTGTTAATTCTCTACTCGTAGGTTGGTTAATTATACTCCTAATTATAATGAAACACATTATCATTTATTGCTATATTTAAGAACTAGCATATTTATTTTTTTTAAATAAAGTAAAGTTGTGTCAAAAAGTGATCGCAGGATGTCGCGATTCAAACTATTGATTATTATTACGTCGCATTTGTGAATAACCTTGGATGGGTCGGTTTGGTTTGCAGTGGAGGTCTTGAGCTACGTTTCTGCTGACGAGGCCCCAAATAGGGCCGAAATAAATGTACAGAGAATGCTCGAGGGCTCCACTGCAATGAAAACCGATTTGCAACAATTTTTTTCAAAACTTTCAATATGCTTTGACAACACGATTTATCATTTCCTGTACAAAGTTGTGTCAAAAAGTGATCGCAAGATCTCGTGATTCAAACTATAGAAAAGATATTGTTTGAGCTGCAATTTTCTTTTTTTTTTGTTTGTTTGTTTCTGACAACTGCTAAAATAGTTCAAAATAATCAAACGTTTAAACGAAAACTTAAAGCTTTTTCCATTATGTTGGGCACATGGGTTAACATTCAAAAATTCCCGGTAATAAATGAATGTTACCTTACCGATAACACAGGAAATTTACCTCAAGGTAACGTGGTAAAATGACCGACACTACAATTTATGACCTAAAATTGTGAGAGAAAGCAACCAGTATAATATCGAGCAATTTTGCTGCTGACGAGGCCTCAACTAAGGCCGCAAACAAAATTTCTGAACAACGAATATCTTCTTTATCTATAGCTCTTTCTAATTAAAACATCTAGAACATAATTACACTTTCAATTGTAGCAGCTTAGGTAGTGACATCTCGCGGCCGATTTTTGACCTGATATTTCATTGCAAGAAAAAGAAACTACTTTGATTTATGTCAATATTTGGCAACATCAGGACAAGAAACTACAACATAAAACGAAAATAAAAAAATGAGTTATAACCTAGAAACGAATTTTTGGTTATGTACTTTTGGAGTGGAGTGAATTGTATCGAGAACCAACGAGGAAGACGTAAGGGATTAAAATGCAGTAACAACAAGAACAAGATTTATTCAAAACACACGAGTGGCTTAAATCAAAATGGCGGATAGCAGGGTTGACAACTGAGAGTTATTGTAGAAGACTTGCCGAATTTGAAACTATTTCTAATTAATTAAATACGAGGAATTTATGAAATGTTTAAAATATTAGCATGAATATCGTTTTGAGGTAACTTGTATCAGGTTTTTTATATGATACCATTTCGAAAAAGTTTTTTTTTTGGACTTCAATACAAAAAAGTATTCTTAGTAATCACTAACTCAAGCATTTTTGTTTTATATTGTAGTTTATTGTCGTGATGAAGCGAAATTGTTTTTGCAACATAACGATTTGACAGAAGTGTAGTATCAATATGGCGCCCGTAGAGTTGCTTTTGTTTACGTGACAGCTCCATCTCGATGGATCCACACTCACTCATACTTTAAAAAAAAAAACGAACTATTAAATGCTGTTATATTTTTCTTTTCAGTTTTATTTTAGTGATGTCCAAGAACTGCTTTTATGGATTAATAATGTTTGAAGTCTGTGGCTATTAAATTTTGAAATTTTAATTAAATTTTAAAAGGGTATTATTTTTCGGCTTTAAGGTTTTAATGGTTGCATTAACGCAAATACGAGGATAAAAGGGCTTTATCCTGCCATAGTTTGTCACTGGAAACGGTGGCATATTTAAATAGAGGGATTTATTTTACCCTTTTAATGTGAAAACTGAATTAATAAGTACGAATAATGTGGGGGGGGGGCGTACGATCCGGAGTGTAACCTAACTCTATATGGTAATGGAGTCTCTCATGTGTAAGTTTGAAGCAACTTGCCGCGGTTTGATGTTTGTACTTACGAAGGGTTACGTAATTGGTTTATTGAAACAACAGTCAGCCGCTTTGACAAAGTTCGGTTCAATAATTAAGTTATTCGAGCCGATAATATATTTATTAATGTAATAACATGTGTTGTAGCACCATTACATTTAAACAGTTTATGAGACCTTTGATTACTTACTTATTTAGCGATAATATTTTTCTTTTGCAATCTCTTCTTCTTCTTCTTCTTCTTTCAACGACAAAAAATAAATGGCGAATGGTCTTACTCTATTGCAGATTAAATTATCTGGTAAAACATTTTTGAATTCTAATTTAATTCCTATTGCCTCAAGTAAGTAACGTAAAAGTTTTTTTTTGTTTCCATTTTGCACTCGCGATTAATTGCTAATTATCGAAAAATTATTGGCGTGAAGCTGAGGTGCACGCAATAAAATTGAATACACGTAACCTAATAAAATTTCAGTTTATGAGCTTTTTAGCAGCCGGGTTGATTGAGTTAGGCAATTCCTTTCATGTTCCAGTAGTTCCTATCTACATACAACGTGTAAATTTATTATAAAATTACTTATCACTCTAAAGGGTGTCAATAAGCCCACGCTTGATGCGGAGGGTATTTTAACTATATTTCAAAGCTATATTTTTGTATTTTGTGCTTTGTTGCTAAAAGCTTTTCGCACTTAAAAAGCTCCTGCGAGTACCCTAGTATTAGTTAGCGAGAACAACGATGAACTCATCTAATTATTCGAATATAGTTACAGAAATTGTTTTTTTATTTTATGCGCATGCAAATCTACACCCAGCGATAAAAATGGCCTTATAAGTTGATGCAAAATAAAGCCAGATTCGTCGCCAGGAATAACATTTACTATGAAGTTCAAAAACTCCCACGTTTGGAGTTGGCCGTGACTTTAGACAGAGATCAGTCTGTTATGACTAACATCATCCACGCCAATTCCAAACGTGGAAGGTACTTCTTTTAATTAGTTGAGTATACATCAGCATTCCTCGTCAATGTGACTTATACGTATAACATCGGTCCAAAAAACGCTTTTTGTAGGGTATACATTCAAGATCAGGTGCCGCCTAACTCCTTAAAAAATTAGGTTACGTCATGTGATCTTGATATTACACCTTACCTTATAAAATCCTCAATTTGTCACTTATGTCAGTGTTGCCGTACAATCGGATTAAATCAATCTGAAGCTTTAAATCGCCAATTTTAAAAGTCTCGATTACGTTTTAAAAAAAAGATTACAATTTGAAGAAATCGATATGACATCGAGTCGTGATGACGATGCAATTGCGCGGTATGAATATAAAATGATTAATTTGTTCCGGTAAGCGGATTTGGGAATTCGCATCGTAAAAGCAGCAAAATGTAAAAATGTAAAAAATCTGTTTTCAATCGCAAGTGCATACTTACGTTCGTTCTCTGGGCAACGAGGAACATTTGTGGGAATATGTTGCAAAAGCAGAAACAAATATATCCGCTTTCGTAACATGTTCTCGTCAAAGAAACCTCATGGTTTAAGTCGAATTTACAGTAATTCGGCTAGAATATGTTACAAACGCAGAAGCAAATACATCTGCTTTGATAACATGTTCTGACCAACAAACCATAACATTTTCTGAATGTGTATGTTTATGTATGTGATCGATCACTTTGGTCCAAACCATTAAATTACGCTCGCAAATATTGTGCTTAGTGTGATTAAATAATAAATACAATATGCACCGGTAATCCCTGTTCCCATTGTTAGGGAGATATTAAACCGACTTCATAGAATTGATGAAACCATGTCTGCTTGATGCCGTGCAGACTTTGATAAACTGTGTAATCCCCTTTTATCATCATTAAGTTCCCATTGAAGTGAACTAAGCTGACACAGAATTCGTAGTAATATCTACGTATAAGGGCATCATAATAGAAAAATACATTGTCACAAGTAAATTTTTTAATTTATTAAATTACATAATTTAGTAAATTAGTAACATAACAAAAACATGCTGTCGTTTTAGTTGGATACGTACGTCACAGATACAAGATCAAACGAAGATCTGATGTAACAATAAACTTATTGCCTATACAGGGTGAGTTATTAACCGCCCATCCTTCCACCGCTCATTTAGAGAGAACGAGATAGATTTGTTTCATTTCGATCCAAAATTGCAAAAATATACAGAGTATTCTATTTAATTTTTTTTTAATGGAACAAACCTGCTGCATGCTGCCATTACTTTATGGAACATGAATGTGTCAAAATAATTTTAGGTTATAGTTAGGGTTTATTAAACAACTTTATTACATAATAACGTGCCTTTTTAAAAATTTCAACTCATGGTTGTGAATTGTTAGTTGTGAACGAGCCTTCTTTGAAACTTAATAAATTGACGTGCAACGTAACCTCACTTTTCTTTTTAAAGATAATGTCATAAACAGTTTTATTAACAAATAAAATCAAGCAAAATCATAATAGATGATCAAAATATCCACCATCTTTATCAAAAGGCTTCGATTCTACATAAAAAAACATATGTCATACGTCAGGTTGATTGAGGCTTGTTCACAACTAACATTTTTAAAGCTTTTCCTCATACTTGGGCGCGTGAAAAATGATTTTTATGTAGAATCGAAGCCTGCCTTGATAAAGATGGTGGATATTTTAATCACCTACTATGATTTTTGAAGTTTGATTAAAATTTATGAATCAAACTGTTTTTCGAACATGACTAGCTGAAAAATTTTAATCGCGATTCGAATAATTTTTCGTTGCCAGCCCTGGATCTGAATGCGTTTCAATCCAAACGGTTCGTAAAATTGAAAGATTGAAAGGGGAAAGGGGATTGAAATTTCACGAAGATCCGTTTACAAGAGAGCATTCATTTTTGAATCTAAACGCGTTATGTTGCGTTTGGATCAAACGAAAGAAAGCAGCCGTTACCTTCAAAAGAAAAGTGAGGTTATGACATACGTCAGTTTATTAATAGCGTTAATATTATTCATATATTTTCTGAAATAGAAGAAATACGTTTATATTAAATATTTAAAAAGAAGTAGAAAATCAGATCGTTTTCTACAAAATATTAATTTACTCTTAACTGGTTAAATAAATACAAATATTTTATGTGCTGCTGTTTAGAGGATCAAGCGTTATGTCTTTCTATAAGAAAATACACAGGTGTACATTAAAAAAAAAACCTGCTGCATGTTGCCATTATTTTACAGAACATGAATGTGTCAAAATAATTTTAGGTTATGGTCAGGGTTTATTAAACAACTCTTTTACATAATAACGTGCCTTTTTAAAAAATTCACCTCATAGTTGGTTGTGAATTGTTAGTTCTGAACGAGCCTTCTTTGAAACTTTCTATAAAAAAAGAAAAAATCCTGCTGCGTGCTGCCAATATTTTACGGAACACTTTGTACGTTCAAAATAATTTTAGGTTGTAGTACTTAATAGGTAGAATAAGAAAAATAAATCTCGTTCTCTAAATGAGCTGTGCAAGAAGGAGCGCTTAATAACCCACCCTGTATACGTCCGTTTATAAATAAAAAATTTACTAAATCAAAAAAATTTACAGAATATAAAAAGTAAGCCTACTTTTTTTTTTTTGTTTTCGTCACGCTTCAAATTTAGAAATTTATTAATTTAAATGTGCAAGCCCTGTTTAAAAAAAAAATTAGTAAGTTAAGCAAATCAGACTCCGTGCGAATATTTGAGTGACAGTCTAACTTAATTATTCGTCTGTTAACGCAAATTAAAACGCTTTTACTTGACTGTGTAGGGTTGAAATTGTTTTTGACAGGGAAGATTTTATCAGTTTTTAAGCTCCGTGATTTCTGTAACCGGTGTTCAAATAAATAAACGCTTTGGTGGTTGCACATATTTTTTAAGTTACAAAAAAAAATTGTGTATTATATTAAATATGCACGTTCTGCTTTTAATATTGATGTAATTAATGATATGGTTCAACCAACCACAAGTAAACGGAACAAACTAAAAATTAGCAGAATCCCTATCTACCTGCGATAAAGTGTCTAAGCCAGTTGCACTAATTCTTAGTCAATGCCTATTTGACATGACAGATATTGTAGGAAGGTAGGAAGCGATTGACGTATTCATAATAGCCCCCTTTTGACGCTTTCTGTTGTCCAGAAAAGAATAGAATACCTACTTGAAAATCTCACGAGTAATTGTGTTTTTGACGTTGTAATTTTAGAATTAGTTATATTTAAGTTGAAGGAATAAAGCGCCTGTAAATAAACGAATGTTTTGCTTCAATTAACGTGATATACCAGAATAACCAAAATATTACATCAAACCAATTAAAAAAAAAACTTTAAATTTAAACTTGTGTTCACTTACCCCTCCGTACCATTTCACTACAACTCAAAAGAGTAATTGTCACATATTTATAATACATGAGTGAGTACTTGTAAGTAAATGAAGAAAGGGAATCGTGTGGGCACTCTTATATAGACAAGGATTGTTTATGTTTTTAAATGACTTCGATAACTACATTCCATATGGTATAGTATTCAATTTCAGTTCAAAGGTACATAAGTATTTAGTTATAATTAAAGTAGATTCTTGTCCGGTGAGATTGTGTAATAAATTATTTTAAAGGGACACTAAAATTGGCACTAACGCTCTACATTTCACTATTGTTTAATAGCTTCGTCAGGAGTGAAAATATTTTCAAAAAACGTTTTACAGAAATGTGTAAAATTAAAATATCATCGAACTCTGTTAATAAACGTACAGATTTTGCTAATTTAAATGACATAATTTGTAGTTTTCTAGATTCGTTAAGCAGGAAATAGATCTGTCAAGCTTATTATTAATTAAAACAAAAAAAAAACAAAAAATAAAAGTGATCGTTTTACTGTTTTAGTTTCCCTTGACAACTTTGTTTATTTATTTTCACCCCTGACGAAGCTATCAAAGCTATAGTGAAACGTAAAGCGTTAATGTCAATTTTAGTGTCCGTTTAAGATAATTTTGTATTTATTTATATTTATAAAATCAATTTATTGATTAGTGAAAGCCATACACAGTCACATAAATAAGAAAAGAACATTTAAAACATTACAGAAACAGAAAGTTTTCCAAATTCTCGATCATCGTATGACTGAAATACAGTGGCAAATAACAAATGAACTTTCTACGATTAAACCTACGTTTAAATTCCTCATTTATCTGCATTATCATGCAACGTTATGTGATCTTAAGCTATCATTTACATACAGGTCTATCATAATTTTATTTTCGTGATGTGATAACTCTAATCTATATAGAGCCATGTAATCTGTGCTTTACAGTTTTCTATACCTGATACCTGATACCTGATAATTAATAATTTCTTAACGCATTTTTTAATATCGTAAGTCTTCGTTATTTATGTATTGGCAGACGTTCGTCAAAAAAATATGGCAGAACATGGCCAAAATTGTCAGATTTCTTAAAAAATTATGCTAACATTTTCTATTCAAGGAGAGGGTGTATTATAAGTAAAAAAAAAAGGTAATATTAATAATGTAATTTGTAATAAATTAACAATTCATTAAAAAACAAAAATGAATAAGAAAACACTAATTCGAAAATAAGTAATAAGTGTTCAACAAAAAAATACCTCGAGTTAGTCTTCGAAAAAATCGTATGTCGTAGCTTGCGTATCCATTTCTTATATGTCAAAAATTTTTATTAACCTCAAAATGTTGGTATGTGGACAAGATCTAGTTTTTACTCGTTAATTTCAGTTGTTGGACGAAATATATTCGTTAATGGAAGTGGCCAATGCAAGAAGATGTATTGAAAGTAATATATTCGTTCTTAAAAGAATGTATTAAAATAAATTGTCTGAATTCAGTCCCTTCGCATAACCTAAATTTTACATTCCGACAGTACTTGCAATAATCAACCCTTGTACATTTCAATCTATGACACGTACTTTTGTTTCCAAGGCTGACTCGAGGTAGGATTTTGTTGAACACTCGATACATATACATAATATGACAAACAAAAAAGAATAGGTCAAAAGGAGCAAAATGAAAGAAAAGTCGTAGATAACAATATACCAGGTGTCCCAATAAAGGTGGCCACCGGCGATATATAGAAAACAGTAATACCTAGAGAACTCGAAAACGAAAAAAGATACCCATTTCCGGTTTTTACCAAAACGTTCTCTTTTTCATAACATTTGTAACCACTGTAAAAGAAGTATACCTTTCCATTAAAATTTTTTTAAAGAAAACTGGCAAAAATTATTACCATTGCAAATGCGGTAACAAACAGAAAACAGTAACACCTAGAGAACTAGAAAATGAAAAAAGATATCGATGTTCTCCTTTTCATAACATTTGTAATCACTGTAAAAGAAATATACCTTTCCATTTCATTTTTTTTAAAGAAAACCGACAAAAATTATTACCAATGCAAACAGCGCCCTCTAACTTATTTATAACAAAGTAGCCGGAGTCAGTGAATACAAATTTTAGATACCTTTCAAAGTAGCCTAAGTTCGTTTATTTTTGATAAAGGGTATAGTAATTATAAACTATATTTATAACTAATTACTTCAACTAGCTGTTCTAGTGTGAAAAACAGGATTACCACAACAAAGATTTTGCAATAACTTTTTTGAGGTTAAGAAAATACGATAATTAATAAGTTTTTAGAAAGGAGCATTCAGTAGGAAACTTTTTCGAATATTTGTAATTCTTGTTGCTTCTTACGGTTTAGTCACAAAATAGGATAATTGGTTGAAACGTTCTTTTGTTATCAGAAAAATTACTTCTTTTTTCAAGAAATTTGAAGCAGAATACTAGCTTAATGAAGAACTTTTGGATATAGATAAGTTGAGTTCAATCGTCTTTTTTGAGCCCAGGAATCTGTGGTTAAGCCATGTCCACGTAATTTAGCGACAGCCTGTATGTACATACATATATCGCCAGTCGCTATCCTCATCGAGACACCTGGTACATAATAAAAAAAATATAAAATAGAACAAAATCAAAACCGGCCCTAAATTGAGTTAACTTCCATGGACTTTATGAACGCACTCCTGGAATGCGTCTTTTTCAGTAAAAATAATTCACAATATAGTGACCATATTTAATAAAAAATATAAAATACATAAATTAAAACAAGAACGAAAATAGTCTTGATTTGTTTAAACAAACTTTTGCTATTATTATATTCGCAGTGCGCAAATTTGGAACAAGGTTTTTTCAGCACTTGCGTGTAGGCTTCGCCATCTATCGGGTTATTTAGGAAGTAAGGGAAAAATTAATTATTTTTTTTAAAGTCCGTCTTCAAAAGTATATAATACATTAAGTAAATGTTCTTATTTTATTAATGTTATTAATAAAATTAGATTCTTGTCCAATAAAAATTGTATAACAAATCATTTGAACGGGCACTTAAATGTTGCACAATCGCTTCAACGGAATGATAGTGAAAGTTGAGCGATTTTAACTGTGCGTTAAAAGAATTCGTTGTTCAGTTAATGTAATTGTTGAGAAAAAAATAATTTATTTGAACGTCACCCCTGGAACGCTTTTTTGAACGCAGCCATTTGAAACGTCAAGGCAACGAACATAACCTAGTTGTATGTTGCACTTACGTGTACTTTAAATTTGTAGTGATGTATCTTCCTAGAACCGTATATTATTTGATAGTAGATTGCATTTTAAAATTTTTTTTACGTAAATGAGATGAACATCACCATAATAATTTTTTCAATATTGATATCTGTGATATGTGTGCTTCTAGCTGTTGTTCAGTATTATTATTTAAATTTTAAGAAAGCAACTTCTGTTCGACTTTACCAGCCGCTGTTTCAAGATTTAATCATTACAGATTTACAGCCACGTTATGCAATAGATTATGATAAAAGAGTACCAACGACTGAAGGCACTTATAAATATACAAATAGAAACTATAGACATACGACTAGTGATACTGAGGTAGAACATTGTTTAAAAGCTGCCCTTGCTTATAAACTATCTGGTAAAACGGATAAAGCTTTAAAATTATTTGAACACGCAGCCGCTATTGCTCCAGACAATCCTGATGTATTAAACCGTTACGGTGAATACTTAGAACAGACGCACAAAGATGTGATATCTGCTGATGAATTATACTTCAAAGTAAGTAGCATCCTAGTAAAAGAAAATCCTTATAACAATCCTTGTCATTTGCAGGCTTTAACTTATTCTCCTGAACATGTAGGTGCATTAACTAACAGAAAAAGAACTGCTCATCTAGTAGACCAAATGGATCTGATGATGTTTAGAGTCATAGACGAAAAACTGGAGCTCCTAAAGAAAAGAATCAAATCGGAATTCGATTTTGAAGTTAAAAAGAAAGTGTATTATTTACATATCTACCACACTGTAAATAACACAGTTATGATTGGATTAAGTACAAAAAATTTTCACTGACGTGTATTTTAGGTTGGCATTGAAGGTAACACCATGACCGTATCTCAATTGCAATACCTGCTGGAAACTGGTAAAGCCGTTGGTGGTAAAAGCATCGTGGAGCACAATGAAATATTAGGCTTAGAAATAGCTTTAAGATACGTGAAATTTCTTACAACAACAAATATACTAGGTATTCAAGAAATATTAGAAATTCATCGCAGAGTTATGGGTCATGTTGACCCTTTACAGGCTGGTGTCTTCAGAAACCAACAAGTATGTTTAGTTTTATGTTTGATTAAAAAAAAAAACTGCGTCTAGGTTTTTGTTGGTAGCCATGTTCCTCCCTCTCCAGAAGAACTTCCTAAATTAATGGAAAATTATGTAGAATGGTTAAACTCGGAAGAGGCACAAAGCATGCATCCCGTAAGGTAATACTTTACCAATTTTTATTAACATGTGATATATTTGATGTCTATCATTCTAGGTATGCTGCGTTAGCTCATTATAAATTAGTTGATATACATCCATTTAGTGATGGTAATGGCCGCACAAGTAGATTAATTATGAATTTGATATTATTACGCTCTGATTATCCACCTGTCATAATAAATAAAGAAGATAGGTAGGCAGGTGAGTTTTAATTAAATTCTTTGCTTGTATTCCGTATTTTTTGCAGGCAGAAGTATTATGATTATTTAAATCTGGCTAACAAGGGAGATATAAGACCATTTGTGAGATTTATAGCGTATTCGACTGATGAAACTATCAACACATATTTAGGGAAAAAATTACTGAGTCATCATCACTTAAGTTCAACACCAGTCATAGAAATTAATCAAGATACTCGAAACTTTTAGCACTTCTGAGATTGAGTTTGTGTTATTTATTTATTTTATTTATTTTATGTTAATATCAAATTGCCAAAGATTTCTCCACTTTTCTATAATTTATCTGCTTTGTTAAATGTGTCATCATGTACAGTATTAAATTGATCAGTGTATGATTTGGCTTAAGAACAACAAAAAATTTAGCAAAACGAGATAATTATTTGAAGGTAAATGAACAATCTCATTGATTTATTCGGCTTAATTTTTTAGTTTTCTTTCGCCCATTTTAGGCATTTTATTACTTCTTGTGTGATATACAGAGAGCATAAAATATTTTATATACTTGCAGCTAACATCACATCATAACTTCACAGGCCTTGATAATTTTTGCACTTGAAAATGATGGAATTTTCTCTATTTATTTTTAATCCTGTCATTCTTTTAAGTGTTATTTTTGTTGCGTGTGCTTTTTTTATATTGTTTTTCGTTTTGAAATCACCAATAGCCTTATAAATTAATTAAATTCAGGGACGGATCGTAAGATTAAAAGCAAGAAGTAAATTTAGATTTTTTTATTTATAGTTGGTACAGCTCATTTTGCATCTGTCAGTTGTGAAAGCACTGTGTAGCATTTATAACAGTTTTGATAAAATTTTATAGCAAAACAAAAGTGTACTTAGAAAAAATATTACTTAGGTATTAACTAAAAAAAATTCTTATGAAATTACGCCTCATTTATATTAAAAAAAAAATGGGTTCATTTTTAATTGATGTATCATTCAACATAATTGTCATGTGTGGTGTTTATACAATAATATTTAAGAATTATACAAATATTTTTATTCCAGCATTTTATATTTTAAGCAATTAAAAAAACACCAACTTGGTAGTGCATTAAGTTTACTGAAAATGGGATACATTACTTAATCTATGTGTGTAAGAGAATTTCTTTATAAAAAGATCTTATTTTGTACGTTAAGAAAAATGTGATGCTTTTTTTTTTATACCGTGCTTTCAATTATTCCTGATCACCCAAATTAAGCAACCAAACTCACACTTACCCTAAGCAACAGTCGTAAACTTAAATATTAATGAACATATCTAAAACTCTATGTAATTTATTAAAGCAATAAATAAAATTGACAGCACAAATTCTAGAATGACGAATTTTTTAGGAAAGGTGGTTAATTTGGTCACGTGATACTCGGACATTGTTGAACGCACGGTGTTACCTACTTACTACTTTGTTAAACTTGCCTATAAATTTCGTATGTAATTTATAAAAATGCAATAAAATACATATATTTGTTGAACATAATAATATGCGTTTTTATTACTCTTTACAATCCTGTCGGTTTATTTGAACACTCGGTACTATTTACATTCGATGTCGTTATGAGTTGCTGGATAAACTTAAATGTACAATAAAAGTTAGAAAGACGAATTGTAAGTGATTTAAATAATAAGCAGGTGCTAGGCTAGTTATTTTGATATTGCCCACTACGGCTGCGACCGACTTACTAGATGTTTTCATTTGGCATTCGTTTTACAAATTGGAGAAACGCAGAAAACCCAGTTCGAAGCAGCCAACGTAAATCTGAAACACACTCCGACACATAATTTCTCACATTTGAACCCATTTACATCAGGACGGAATTCTAACCCACACCTGTAGTTGGCCAGACCAAGTGCCAAGCTTGTTTCCAGCAAACCCAACCAACTCGGCTATGCAACCATTTAATACAGAAATAATTCATTAAATTTAAAAATGTCTGCACAAGTTCAGAACAGTCTCTCACTTTGAAAAGTGATTAGTGTCAACGGATTCATTTGTTTGCCGATTTTTCATGGCTAACTTAGACAATTGCGATTCGCTCTGTACAGATGAAAATAATATTATGTGTAGACCTCTAAAGTTAAAAAGAGAAACGCGTTGAATTTTTTTTTTTTTGTATTTTCAGTAGTTATCGAATATTGGGTCATATTCGTTCGGTTGCCAAATTGTCATTTTTACGTAACTGTACTTCTAAAATATTCAACATTTTTGAAAATCGAGTGACTAGTATGGTTTGTAAATTTTTCAAGTATAACACTCTGTATAGTATAACATGTATAGTTAACCCTCTCTACGATCTTTCCGTTGAACCACATTTTATGGGCTTACGATTGATAATAATAACTCACAAGTTATCAATAAAAAAAACATAAGCAACATAACCTGTATAATTGAACGTAATTTTAAATTATGCAGAAAGGAAACCTACACAACTTTTATTAAGAAATTTTTTGATAAAATCTATATAAAAGAGCATATTTGAGCTGTCTCGGAGGTTTGGGACACCTTGTACAAACAATTTTTGTAATTGAAATTATCTTTGTAGGTATCTCATATGATTTACGAGAATCTCATAGTGGCCGTTTAATTAGTTTATGATATATCCCTGTATATCAGATGAGGATAATTTTGTATGCAAATTTAAAATATATTTAAGTTTTTGATTGCATGAAAATTAATTTTGATTTGAAATTCCCTCCCAAATCAGTGCGAGGTAATTGACGGTAGATGGGAGCACGGTACTTCCGGATGTGACGTCTCCCACCAATGAATACGTTGGGATATTAGTGCAACAGTCTTCCTTTCTGTCTGGCTCTTCACTCGGTGTGGTTGCCTCTGTTGTGTGATCAAGTTAATCTGATTATACCGGTTAGTAGTTTGTTATATAGTTTTTTCACAGTTTGAATAGTAAGTAAGCATGTGATTATTTATTATTTGCACGTTACCGGGTTGTATTTTCCACAATTTTTCGCGAATAATTATGTCGGAACATGATGTCCACCACGTGTACAGCTCAGATTCCGCCATATTGCCATATGTTGAATATCGGATTTTATGCGATCTTCTGATAATATTCCGTGTGTTCAGCAATTATCTCGTTAGTTTCGCGTTAGATAAATCTCGCTCTGACTTTTTTTGCCCCAACGAAACCGTACTTTGTTATAATTTCGTCACTTAACGAAAACGCCGATCAATGTAACTCGGGAAATTCCATCGCAGCTCACGTGTAGCCTGTTTTAATTTTACTCTTTTTTTTCCGACAGTTAATTCAAGATGGGTAAAGAAAAGGTTCATATCAACATAGTCGTAATTGGACATGTAGATTCAGGAAAGTCCACCACCACTGGACACTTGATCTACAAATGTGGTGGCATTGATAAACGTACGATTGAAAAATTCGAAAAAGAAGCTCAAGAAATGGGTAAGGGCTCATTTAAGTACGCCTGGGTTTTGGATAAACTGAAAGCTGAACGTGAACGTGGTATCACCATCGACATCGCTTTGTGGAAATTTGAAACTGCGAAATATTATGTCACCATCATCGATGCCCCTGGACATAGAGATTTTATCAAGAACATGATCACCGGAACCTCTCAAGCTGACTGTGCTGTATTGATTGTTGCTGCTGGTACTGGTGAATTTGAGGCTGGTATCTCCAAGAACGGTCAGACCCGTGAACATGCTCTTCTTGCCTTTACGTTGGGCGTGAAGCAACTCATCGTTGGCGTTAATAAAATGGATTCGACCGAGCCGCCATATTCTGAACCCCGCTTCGAAGAAATCAAAAAGGAAGTGTCTTCTTACATTAAAAAGATTGGTTACAATCCTGCTTCAGTCGCGTTCGTGCCCATCTCTGGTTGGCATGGAGACAATATGTTGGAACCTTCTGCCAAAATGCCGTGGTTCAAGGGATGGAATGTTGAAAGGAAAGAAGGCAAAGCTGAAGGAAAATGCCTTATTGAAGCACTTGATGCCATTCTTCCACCCTCTCGTCCTACTGAAAAACCACTTCGTCTTCCATTACAGGTAATTAACAACATTTTCTTAAATCCATTTATCGTTTCATGATGAGATAAATTTGATTTACATAACACAACATGTTGATTTCTTAAGGCTTAATCTTTTCTGACTTTTTTTCTACCTTTCAAATTCTTATTGTGAAAGTATTGTGTGTAACTCTTTTTTTTTTTGACAGGATGTTTACAAAATCGGTGGTATTGGAACGGTACCAGTTGGTCGTGTTGAAACTGGCATTCTCAAGCCTGGAATGGTTGTCGTATTCGCACCGGCTAACATCACCACTGAAGTAAAATCTGTTGAAATGCACCACGAAGCCCTGCAAGAAGCCGTCCCCGGTGACAACGTAGGCTTCAATGTTAAGAACGTCTCTGTTAAGGAATTACGTCGTGGTTATGTTGCTGGTGATTCTAAGAACAACCCACCAAGAGGCGCTGCTGATTTTACTGCTCAAGTCATAGTCCTCAATCATCCAGGTCAAATCTCTAACGGATACACACCAGTCTTGGATTGCCACACCGCCCACATAGCCTGCAAATTTGCTGAAATTAAAGAAAAAGTTGACCGTCGTACCGGAAAGACCACTGAAGAAAATCCTAAGGCTATCAAATCCGGCGACGCTGCCATCGTCAATTTAGTACCCTCGAAGCCCATGTGCGTGGAATCCTTCCAGGAATTTCCTCCTCTGGGTCGTTTCGCTGTTCGTGATATGAGGCAGACTGTCGCCGTTGGAGTAATCAAATCCGTCATTTTCAAAGAGGGAGGAGCTGGCAAAGTCACAAAAGCCGCTGAAAAAGCGCAAAAGAAGAAGTAGCTCTGATACAGTTGAAATTATTCCATTTATTTTTACGTCTTATCAACTTTCCATAGATTACAGGAAAATTCAATTTTTATTTTGTATGACTTTGTAACTTGACTTGAGCCAATAAATATTTGTAAAAATATTTTATCCAATTTTTAATACTTAACCTATTACATAATTTTAATGGAAAAACTTTGATTTTTCTCTGTAGAATATAATACAGGAAATTGTATGGAACGTTCTTTTGTTTCAAGACAATGGAATACAATACATAATCCAAATAGTATGCAAATGTATTGTTTTTGTTTGTTCTTATTTACATATTAAACCAATTAAATCATATATTTTAAAATTTTCCATCTTATTACCATATCTGGTAATGAATGACTGGACTTGATTTTTCGTTAAAAATTAGTTCCGTAGTACAGTACGAGAATTAGAACAGCCCTGAGTGACGGCGGATGACAGCGCGCGCTAGTTTCAAAACCGTTTAAAACTTATGTAGGATGCGTCTAAAATCGAAATACGTTTATTAAAAAAATTATAATTTCACATGTAATCGTTGAATCTCAAAAGTGTGTAATATAATTCGTAATTTCTTTATTTTTGATATTTTGAGTAAGCGTTTGGACACTAAATTTTATTTTTAAAACTGTCAAAGATACGATGTCATTGTCAAGTAACTTTGTACAATTCTTATAATTAAATGTAAATTTCTTTTTTAATTAATTTTTATTACACTCAATAAAAATAAACAATAAACAATTCGCTTTGATTTTATTCAAAAAACAGGGAGTGTTCAGAAATTACATTATTAGAAAAAAGTGCTTAATCCGATGCCCTATATCATCTCTGAAAGTTAGAAATAGTTATTCTGAAACACCTGTATAATATGAGAAATACGTAGAAATTAGCAGAACAACTCCCATTTATTTAAAAATGTAAATTAACGTTATTATTATTATGTTTTACGGCTTGCCGTATGGCTGGCATTTACCAACAATATTTGTTGATCTACTAACTGTAGAAGGTAGAATTAAAACTTTCTTAACGTGCTTTACTTACGCCCGGTATTCTATAAAAAAATAAAACGTAGGTACTCAACATACTTAACGAGTTTTGATTTTAAACGCCCCCTACATAACTTAAGTCTTAAACAAATAGCGTTTTCGACTGCTTGCTCTCTAGAGCAATCGCAAATTATATCCATCTTGTTTTAACCTCATGCAATAACATAGGATAGAGATACCCTCAGAGTGCTCTGAGCTGTCAGTCGAAAACGCTAAAATACTTTTAGGTTTTGAAACTAGCGCGCGTTATATTATTTGGCTACGCCCCAGTGGCCCCCCCTACTAGCCGTCACTCAGGGCTATTTTAATTCTCGCTCGAACAGCCATTCAATACTGCCAACTTAAATAAAGGTGTTGGGGAAAACTGTTTTACTTTATTTTTTTCAATGAAGCTGTTTATATCCGGGATGAATGTGTAGTAATTATTCGTGATCGAAAACTAAATTGTAACTAATAACTTTGTAATCCATCTTTATACAGTTAAATGATTACAAACGAGCTAGGACTAGCATTAGCTTTAAGGTTAATAATCCTGCAAGATACTGTTATCAATCAGATATGTGTGAATGTGAATTGATACCAGAAACTAATGACTAACAATTTATTTGCTTTCAAAATGTAAATTCCAGTGATTGATAAAAGTGATTAATTATTGTGGTAAAATGGGGCCTAATTACATTGCCAAATGACACTCATAAGCATGGGTAAGTTAACAGCGAAGCGTCTTCCACTGTTTACTCTCGATTGTTTTTGTTATTAGAGGATGGTTTAGATGTCGATGACAAAAGAAGTATCAAAATGGGGGCCAGCAGTAATCCGAATGCTTCACGTTTAGCTACTTTGCAAGACAGAAGGAAAACGCTGGAAGAAACTATAGCCAAGCGAAATCAAGAACTTCGTCAGCTATGCTTGAAGGTATTCACTGTTTAAAAATTTAATCGCTACGTGCACAGGATTATATTATTTGTAAGGAATATGTTTATTAAATATAATCTTATCTAAGGAATTTACATTAAATTACCTGATCAATAGGAATACGAGCTCACTGGAATTACGCCGATAGAAATGCCGCTGGAGCCGGGAGAATCACCGCCGTCGAGCCGAAAACGAATCGGAACCACGTATCAATTATCTCAGAACCTCATTAACAATATTAACAACGAAGAGGAATCTATCGCGTCCCTGGAATTACAAATGCAAGTACAGGCTAACATGGCTGAAGCGGCCCTGGGTTTAGCTAGCGAAGCAAATATCAGCAAAGTAAGCCGCAATTTTAATAACTTGCTGCTTAATAAAACACTTGTCATTTATTGGTTAGACTTTAAGAAGGCAGCATATGTCCCAATACAGCCATCACAGGCAGCAATATAATATGTTGGAAGAGAAACTGACGTTTCTAAAGACTAAAGTGCATATATCACATCAATCACCTTCGCCTAACTACAATCAACAACCAAAGCAAAAGAAGAAACCCAGACCTTCCGAACAAGGTTTATTATTATTATTATTATAAAAAAAAATTCAACTACACTAATTATTTTAGACGATACGGTATCTATGAATATAAACATGAGCGATCCATTTGGTAAAAGCGTTCTTAGGCACAGCATGAGATCGCTGCAGCATCCCTTGATTAACACTGAAAGTAACGAGCAGCGATTTGTGAGCCATCCGAAGTTAACGTATCGTAATTCAGACAATAGTCTTCACACTGAAAATACTCCGCATTTAAGGCATGAGGATATTCTTATTTCGAACTTCTACAAAATGAATTTAAATAAAAGCGTAGATCGGTACGTCGGTTTAATTTTGAGTGTTTTAATCTCATGAATTTTTTTTTTAGGCGAGATGCTGGTGCTGATAATATACATGCTCAAGGGCAATACTCGTATTCGAATCCTAACTTGTATCAGCAACCTGGAATACAGTATGCTCCTCACACTAGTCACACCCTGCCTCATCGTTCGACACAGATACTCTCTCCATCTGTAGGTTACGATATGAACCCGCATAATGACTTGCATCAATTGCAGGTCATACATGATTATCATCAGTATAATAATGTGGGGATGTTGCAAAGGCAATCGAGTCCCAGTACAAGTAGTAATTCGAGCAGCCACAGGTTTCAGTATTATCCGTCTCATACAGTCCATGGTCAGCCGAATTATAACCAGCAGTATTGTAATGTTGAGCAACAATTGAGAATTTTGAATCCACATCAGATACAACCACATCAACAATATGAACATGATGTTATGGCATCTGGCTTGGGAGGATATTGGAAGCAAGCAGAGAATGGTGAAATGATTTGGTGCAATTCGTCTAACCTCGATAACGTTTGGCAAAGAGATAAAAGGTAATTACTGCGCATCCTCAAATAATAAACAAAATTACAATTAGATTTTCCTTTTCCTTCCCCCATGGTGAACGGACATTTTTTTTTTTAAAGCTGTGAGTATAAAAATGCAACGTATTTCAAAGTTAAGAGTACGAAATATAATTTATATAGTTTTTTTTTAAATTTAGATGTGGGAGTTTGGATCGTCGGAAAAATAAACGCTTGCACAAACGCATCTCTCCGAATGTGGTAGATCCAAAGTCGGCTGCTACTATTCTTCCTGTTGCTTCGTACGCCGAAGCCATTCAAAATGTACCTGTAAAAGTACAACAAGTATGTACATTTAAATGCAAATCACCAATTATTTTTTTCTTGTTTAAATAAATTATAGAGTATAGCCAGAAACAGACAAGACAGTCGTCAGTTAGTTCGGACACAATCATTAGGTAGTGTCGGAGTACAAACTGTAGATGGGGTGTGGCCCAGCGACGACAATTCATCCTGTGGCAGTGACACTCACATTTTTAACGAACTCAACACGGTTGCAAGGAAACAAAAGCAAAAAGAATGGTACGAAACGTCATTAGATGACCCTGTGGTACCGACGACGGTGAGAGTGCCAAGGTCTCATTCTACGCTACCTTCGATATCGCCTGAAGAAAAATACATGGAACTGCCACCTTCACCAAAAACACAGAAGCCACTGTTAGAAATTCCAGCTGAATCTAAACCATCGCCTCGTTTAATCGATGCGAACCTTGAATTGTTTAACAACAATATCCCCAAGAATTGCACGATCGTTCAAGCCGGACAGTGCAAGCCTTATCATGAAGAAACTAAACCATTCGAAATGGCAGACTTCTATAAATATTCCACGAAATTTAATAAATCGCCTGCCAAAGAGAGGACGTTAAAATTAAGCACGAGTTTCAGGCAAACGCCTTCTCCGCAGGGGAGCGTGCAACAAAATGTAAATGATAATTTTGATGACGATACTGCTAGCGTTATTCTAAAGGGTATATACCAACCACTGCAGCCAATGACATGCCAACCATTCAGTCCTACAAAGTAAGAATTTTTATCTGCTTTTATTTAATTAATGTGCCTGGGCCCAGATCTTTCATTGAGCTTATTTTTAGGAATCCGAATATAAGGAGTCCTACTTCGCTCAATACAAGTCTTGATCTCAGTCGTTTAACTCCTAACATAGCGGACACGTTTTCGTCTGAAATGAACGCTTGGTATCAAAATCATCATGAGCACGAAATTGAGAATGATGGTAGCAATAAGCAAGCTTCAAGGACAAGGTCTACTGCAACACTTGTGTGAATTTTTTTTTGGTACGAGTTTGGCCCTACAACTTTTTTATTTCTATAGTCAAGGTTTATTAAACAATTCTTTTACATAATAATATACCTTTTTAAAAATTTCACCTCATAGTTGGTTGTGAATTGTTAGTTGTGAACGAGCCTTCCTTGGAACTTAATAAATTGACGTATAACGTAACCTCACTTTTCTTTTTAAAGATAATGTCATAAACAGTTTTATTAACAAATTTTATCAAGCAAAATCGTAAAAGGTGATCAAAATATCCGCCATCTTTATCAAGAGGCTTCGATTCTACATAAAAAAACATATTTCATACGTCAGGTTGATTGAGGCTTGTTCACAACTAACAACTTTAAAACTTTTCCTCGTACTTTGGGCGTACGAAAAATGATTTTTATGTAGAATCGAAGCCTGCCTTGATAAAGACGGTGGATATTTTAATCACCTATTATGATTTTTGAAGTTTGATTAAAATTTATTAATTTTGAGCATCCCATATCGTTTTTCTAAAAATAGAAATAAAAAAGTTATAAAGGTGCGAATACCAAACTGAATCACCCGGTATATTTATTTACAAAACTTGATACGTCAGTTTTAAAGAGGTCGGTCCTTTTATATTTTGACACTAAACTTCACTTGTGATCGGTTTTTTTATGTAATAAAATTTTTCTATTGTACTAGCTACTATTCAATTTTTTTTTTTTAATATGTATTTCATTTCTTAGGTTTATACAAGAGATTATTAGCTATTTTTTAATACTATTGTTAGATTTATGTCTTAGCTTTATTAGCTTTTTTTTATGGTTTTAAACGATTTGATACGTGCACGTATAAAATTGTGCCCATTTTACACTTAAACGTGACTGGCAGCGTCGAGGCCTTTTTAAATTGCCTTCGAGAGGTAAATTAGTGCCTTATATTTTGTGTGAAATGTACAAAGTGTTATCGAAAATAAAACCAGTTATAATTTAGATGTTTTTGTTTTCATCAATCGTATTTTAATCTTAAAATTGTTTAATATTTGAGATTTTTATCTCCTACATAGTAAACTTTTTATTTAAGAAATTGCAGCATTATTTTAGTAACGCCATCTTTGGTAATTTTAAATATAGAACCACTTAGTGGAACGTCAATAGGAACCTCCGTCTCTTTCTTGTAAAGTATCCAGCATATAGATACATATGCATTAATGTCGCCCTCTCTTTAAAATCAATAGACACCTGTGTGTGTATTTAATTAAAATAATAAAAGAAAAAAAAATGTACGGTATAAATTGGATTTTATTTTATTAATTATTTTCGGGGAAATTGCCAGTAAAATAAAATTAGTCGGTTTGGGGAAATGAGTAGGATGTTGAGTCAGCAAAATTTTTACGCATGACACCCACTCTGTACTTATTATTTAACCACGTACTAGTTCCATGAAAAGCAGCGTACGTTGGGGAAAAACGCAAGATTCTGCAAAAGGTGATGCTTCGGTTATATCGGCGAATTGATTACGTTACTTGATTACTCAATGCCAAAATTAGAAAACATATATTTGAACTTTGCCCAAAAATAATCGGCTTTAAGTTTGCGTTTATTTATTTTTTTTATGTGGGGTCACTGAACTAATTCGTATACGTCAATAGAAATGTATGGAAATTTCTATACTTTGTTGAAAAAGAAAACCTTGGCCCATTATACATCTAGTTGTTACGTCACAAGTGTGATGCACAAACGCATAATTGCATAGAAATGAGAAATGCATAGAGGCCTACGTGTAGAAATAAATATTGATAGCAAAAATGTAATAGTTCTAATGAACCTCCAATGCGAGTTCTTTAGTCAATACTGATCAAAATTTTAAAAGTTTGATGGTGGCAGAACTGCATTGTTAAAACATTGAAGAGAGATGATGCGTGCGCATGTTAACGCTAGCGATGGCGTGTTTTGCTGTGTGAAATCGAGTTAATTTTATTAGAAATGTGTGTTTAAAGCGTATTCCGAAAGACAAATGTGTATAAACGATAGTGACGATTATACGTTTAGTTGATATTAACAAAATTCGGTCATGGAACTAAAATTACATTCTCCCGCGGGGGCTGAACCTGTCTTATATACTTGGCCGTTAACCTCAGGACGTGGAAACGTAAGTTATTCATTTGTGTATACTATATTCGTTAGGTGGAAAACTAAAGAAAATCTTACACCCGTTTCTTTTATCTTCATCGAATAAGTTAACGCAGATAGAAATTATTGTTTTATGTTGGCTACACAACGGGGCAAAATAAAATAACACTATTTTATCATTTTAAATAACCTCAAAAGTCATATGCTTGGTTCATTTTTTTTCTATTATTTTGAAACGTATGTAATGCATCAAGCTTGGCCTTTATTAAATATTTTTTCTATAAATAAATCAATCAATCTAATTTTATATACCACACGCAGTTATTAAGTGTCATACGTATTCAAAAGTTTTTATTATCTTACGATAAGTAGTCTATCACGTGTAACTACCGCTGCAAATTCCCTCTTATATTTAATGTCGTTTAATTTAAAAAATTCAAAATTTACACCAACGGTTAATCATGTGTTAAAGAAGCAGGTGTACATATGTACACCTATAGACAAAACAATTTTCTTTTTTATACAGCAGCAGTTACACACTTTACCGTTTACAATGCAAACAAAGATTTTAGAATATTTCGAAACAGTGCTGCCAATGGTTTGTCAAAGAATTATGGCAGAACTTTGCCAAAATTGTCAGATTTCTTAAAAAATTATGTTAACATTTTCTATTCAAGGAAAGAGTGAATTATAAGTAATAAAAAGGTAATAGTAATAATGTAATTTGTAATAAATGAACAATTCATAAAAAAAACAAAAATGAATAAGAAAACACTAATTCGAAAATAAGTAAGTGTTCAACAAAAAATACCTCGAGTTAGCCTTGAAAAAAATCGTATGTCGTAGCTTGCGTATTCATTTCTTATATGTCAAAAAATTTGATTAACCTCAAAATGTTGGTATGTGGACAAGACACATTACGTTTGTTCTTAAAAGAATGTATTAAAATAAATTGTCTGAATTCAGTCCCTTCGCATAACCTAAATTTTATATTCCGACAGTACTTGGAATAATCAACTCTTGTACATTTCAATCTTTGATACGTACTTTTGTTTCCAAGGCTCACTTGAGGTAGGATTTTGTTGAACACTCGATACATATACATAATATGACAAACAAAAAAGAATAGATCAAAATGAGCAAAATGAAAGAAAAGTCGTAGATACAATATACCGAGTGTCCCAATAAAGGTGGCCATCGGCGATATATAGAAAACAGTAATACCTAGAGAACTCGAAAACGAAAAGAAATATCCATTTCCGGTGTTCACCAAAACGTTCTCCTTTTCATAACATTTGTAACCACTGTAAAAGAAATATACCTTTCCATTAAAATTTTTTTAAAGAAAACTGGCAAAAATTATTACCATTGCAAAAGCCTCAAATCAAAGTCATACAGAATTAATTCGACTATAAAATACATAAATTAGAATAAAACGAAAACAGTTTTTTTCAATAAATAATAAAAAAGATATTAATTACTTTTGCTACTTAACACTAGATGGCGATTGCATGAAGATCTATTTAGTACGTTGACATGAATATTTATAAAATTATGGTAAAATTATCGATTATGTTAACATTTTATTTTCCATCAGAATAGAAGACAAATTATGTTAAAATCCGATAATTATATGACAACTGGCAGCACTGATTGGCAGATAGTAAAACGCATTTTTACAAATTATACAGAATTGACCATTATAAAGATGCGCCGAGTGGCTTAGCGGTTAGCATAGTCGACTTTGGAAGTTGTCGGTGACGTAGGTTCGAATCCTACCATTAGCCATGGTTGTTTGTACAAACAGCTACAAAACTTAAAGTGACTCTCGGAAATGGTTAATGCCAAAAGACAATAAAGCAGCATTGCTGCGTAGATCGAAAGAAAGAAAAAAGGCGATTGGAATTTATACCTCCTGTATTCTGAACTTTATATTACATTAAAATAATTAAACCAATCAAATTAACGCGTTCTTGAAAAGTTTGAAATGTTACGTGTTTTAATATGAAACTATAAAGTCGGTGATATATTGATTTGTTTAAACAAACCTGTGCGCTATTATTGAGGTGCGTTCAAAAAAATCCGTTATCAAGAAGGCTCTGAACTTGCTTTTGTTTTATGAGGGCACGTCGTAGCTTAGTACGTATGTTGAAACCTTGAATTATTGCGTGCTATCAACAGCGTCAACTGTCAAAGAATTTGTTTACATCTTCGAAGCATTTGTTTTATTTCATTAATTAAGTTTTATTATCCCTTTTTTTTGTAGAAAATCGTAATTAAATGAATGTAAAAAGTTAGGTTATGTTTATAATAATCGTATAGTTACGACGCGACTTTGCAGAATTTGCATTTGACATAAGCCTACTTGATAACGGTTTTATTGAACGCACTTTATATACGCGGAGCTCAAATTTGAAAAAGGCGCGCTTTTTCAGCGCTTGCGTGTAAGCTCTGCCCTTTATCGAATTGTTTGGAAAGTGAGGAAAGAATTAATTATTTTTTCGAATTTCTTTTAGTCACTTGAATATGTTTTTATGTTTACGGTTTCCTTATATATCTCCGGTCACCTGGTATATAATAAAAGAAATATCAAATGGAACAAAATGAAAATTTTTCAATCAAAATAATTCACAAAATAGTTAACGATATTTAATAAAAAATATAAAAAACATAAATTAAAAAAAAACAGTTTTTCAATAAACAATACAAAGAATATAATTATTAATTATTTTTGCTATTTACCACGAGATGGCGCCTGTATGAAAATCTCTTTAATACGTTAAGATGGATATTTGTAAAATTATGTTAGTCATGTCAACATTTTATTTTCTGAATATGAAATTTAATGAATAATATCTCAATTGGAATGATTTATTTACTTTGCTACCGAGTTAATGAACCCGCCTTCAGCCATTACAGTTTGACAATTATTTTTTTTCCAATGATGTTATCATTATTAATTTAAATTTTGACTATTAACTGCCTGATGAAGACATATTACTGTCGAAACCGGTAGCAAGTAAATAAATCATTCCAATTAGGAGATATTATTTATTCAATTTGATATTCAATAATATACCTAATTATGCACATCAACACAAAAAAAAATCTATTAAGAATTACGTTAAAATCTGATGATTTTGTGACAGTTGGCAGCACTGTTTCGGAGCGCCACAATTTCATTAGAATAAAAGAAATGACCGTGAGTCTTAATTTATTATTCAATGTATCACAGAAACACAGTAATCACTTGTATAAATAAGCTAAATGACGTATTTTATAAATTTAGTAGTCGTGAATCAAAAATTAAATCAAAAGTGTAATTACAACAAATTTAAAACACGTATATGGAACGACAAAAATGAATAAATCGAAAATCGATTCATTTAGAATTGATTAGATGTTAATTGTTTTTTCTTAATTAATCAGTGACCTTCAAACCTGCAATTTTAGAGATAAGTATGTTTTAATTTCTGCTTTTTTTTAGTTATCTGTACTCGACATTTTTTATAAAGAATTATCAGTTTTATCATGTGAGATATCTTTTTGCGCGCACAGCAATTTAATTTAAAAAAATCGGAAAACAACAGAATTTAAGGGAAAAAAAAAGATTTTTGTGAAGATCAAGAAAGCGTATTGATCGAAGATTTGAATTCGGTAATGTGAACACGGCTTTACAAAATGAGGTGCGGCCAAAAGTTTCATTTGAATTTTGTTGCCATCTAGTATTAGATTGTCAGACTGTAAGGATGATAATATCGTGTTACACGGCGTCTATCGTACTTCCATTGTTTATAAATTAAAAATTGTAAGTTTTGCAATTACTAACAAGGACATTTAATTTAAAACTTAAATTGTGCTTGTGTGGAGTGGATTTGTATTTTTTTTTTGCAATTCATTAGATTTGTATAGGATGTTCATTTATACCAGAAACATATTCAACCATTATTTTTTTCTTTTTTTTAGATTTGGATACACTGGTGGCAAAATTTTAAAGCATCCCATTTTTGGGTATTACAACGAAAGCGCAGTGACCAGTGCTGTGGACTACTAACTACTATTTCGGCTTCGGCTCACGGCCAATTGTGCCGTTTCAGCCTTTTGGGGATGGCAATAAACTACCGTCGGGCTAGCTGTTTGACCTTAGATAAAGACTCGTTTTAACTTTCCTTATTTCATGGAACTAAAATTTAGTTTATAGTCAGACCCAGTTAAGCTTGGCTATGACTCATCCTGTTCCATCGTACGGTACGATTCAATCGACAGAAACTGCAGCGTGATGCAGTAAATGTCATAGATACTATTGGACGTATGCCGAAAATTGTTGTTTTTGTGACGCAGCCGGTTGACGTAAACTTAACCTCACTTTTGAAAAGAATGCTTCCTATGTTATCAACAGCAGACTTGCAAAGTTTCCTGTTAATTATGAGTCATGCCCAACTTTATCTGGGTTCAACTGTATATACCACAATTCTGAATTTTGATCTGTAAATAGTGTTATCGCTATTTTTGCTTATCTCTTCATCGTTTTCAAGGTCACATAATTGTATCAGCCAAAAAAAAAACGGAGTGAAAACATTTTATTTTGTATTTTTTGGTGTAAATGGTTAGGAAAAAATAAGTAAATGTAAATTTTGATAAATAAAAACAGCATTATGATTTTCGCCAAGTACCTTATTATTTTCGAGATCACCATGAGAAAATAGTTTCCTCTTAATCAATGCTTATTTCGTTTGTTTGATTTTTTTTTGTAACAGCGTTAAGTTTAAGTTTCCATTTAGTCTTCCGGCCAATCTGGCGCTTTCTTTTCCCGATTACGTAACGCGTCTGAATTAGTGTGACCAAAATAAACACTTTATTTGTCTTCAGTCAACTGCTAAATTTCTCTGGCTTTTTACTATTGACTCTGCCATGCACTGAGACGCTCTAGTTAGTTGACTGCAGGAAATTGAAACCACCATTCGTATTCTTTGTGATATCAAATATCAATATTTTTGTTTATTCCAATTATATTTCATCTTTTTTCTCGATTATGCAAACTAAGACGTCACACAAAGGAGTTTCCCATCTACGTAGTGATGCAAAATCTCACAAAAAATTGCACACAGGTTTTTTTTAT
Organism: Serrognathus titanus; assembly: GCA_039766575.1. Classification (NCBI taxonomy): domain Eukaryota; kingdom Metazoa; phylum Arthropoda; class Insecta; order Coleoptera; family Lucanidae; genus Serrognathus; species Serrognathus titanus. The sequence goes on along the minus strand of CM077916.1, from coordinate 2,995,821 downwards.
TGTAGATTTCGAAGGGAAAAATATTCTTTATGAAATATCTGCACGTTCTGAAAAAGCACGCGTAAAAATTTGAATGTCTTCTATTATACAGAGTGATTTTTTACAAAAAATTATTGCATGAAACCTGGAGGGCATGTCTTAGCTTAGGAGAAGAGTATTTGCTCTCGGTATAAACAGGCTGTGCCAAACCACTGAAATAGTCCAAAAATGCCCTTTTGTATACATTTTATCAAAAAAAGAAATTCTTATTAATAATTTAAAATTATTTCCAAGTATACAGGCTGGTTCATTTAAAAGTTACAGACCTAACTATGATTTTTTAAATGTAACACTAAATATTTTATTGCAGTTTTGGTTAGCCTTTGAAGAGCCAATGAAAACGATATATATATATATATATATAAAAAACCGTTATCAAGAAGGCTCTGAACTTGCTTTTATTTTATGACGGCACGTCGTAGCTTAGTATTTATGTTGAAACCTTGAATAACTGCGTGCTACCAACAGCCTCAACTGTCAAAGATTTTGTCTCATCTTCGAGGTATTTCTAATAAAATAAATGTTTTATTTGATTAATTGCGTTTTATTATCCATTTTGTAGAAAATCGTAATTAAATGGATATAAAAAGTTAGGTTATGTTTATAATAGCCGTATAGTTACGACGTAATTTTGCAAAATTTGCATTTGACATAAGCCTACTTGATAACGGTTTTTTTTGAACGCACTTTATATATATATTTACTTATTATGAGCACTTACCGAGTTATTTTTAGTTTTATGCAAAAATTCTATAAGAATCATCCAGCGGTGACACTCAAGTGTAACTGTCAAATTCAATGGCCATCGCTATTTTGTTTGATACTTACTGCAAATAAATATTTGGTTATAACTTGCATATGCGCCTAGGTATCAAACAATATGGCGGTCGAATTTGACTGACCTCACTGAGTGTCGCTACTGGGTTATTCTTATACTTGTAAATAAATTTTAAATCAAATTTTTAATTGTTTTTTTAGTTTTTTTAAATTCTCGCTACTACCTTATTCTTACACGTGTTAAATAAATTTTAAATTTAATTTTTAATTGCTATCCATTAAGATACCAATGCCATCTACCACATAACTCACAAGTTATTATTAATCGTAAGCTCATAAGATGTGGTGACAATGGAAAGCTCATAGAAAGGTCTATCCATACATGTTATAATATACAGCGTGTTCCGTTTGAAAAAAATGATTAATTTTGCAATACGCGAACTGAAACCTTCTGTAGTTGAGAGTCGCCTGATTTAAAAAAAAATTTTGAATGTTGTCAAAGTAAAGATATGTAGAAATAGTTTGGTCCAAAAGTGACAATTTGGCAACCGATCGAATATGACCCAATTTTTGTATAAAACTAAACAAGTCTGTAACTTTTAAATGAACCAGGCTGCATAGTTGGAAATGATTTTAAATCATGCGGAATTGAAACCTACACAACTTTTATTAAGAATTTTTATTTTATTTTTATTTATAAAACGCATAAAAGGGCAATTTTGAACTATTTCATCAGAGGTTTGGAACACCTGTACATACACAGGAAACTCTATTGAAATTTATATAATATTTTGAAATTCCAAACAACTCGTTCAAGAGCTTTTTCCTCTATGCATGTATATTAAGAAATAAAGTCACTTTACATTTTTATTTTTTTAATTTCGGGGAAGAGATTCAAATTTTTTTAAGAGTAAAAATGAAATTCGTTGTATAAATCATCACAAACATGGATATTTTATGTTTGTATGTTTGTTTCGCGCGATAATACAGGGTGTGCCAAAATTGAGTACCCTGCCCCATTTGAGCCGCTTGTCTTCTAATTTTGAGATTTTTTTTCTGTATATTATTAAAACTCGTTTGAAATATTTACCGGTAAATTCAATCATTGCGTTCAAAAATTCTGAGCGTGTCATCTGAATTCCATATGTTGTATGTTTTTAAGTCTTCCTAAGAGATCTCGTAGTTGTTTCCGTCATAGTGACAGAAGATGATTACAGATATCTTGATGTCTCAACTAGAAGAATTTGGAGATTTAACAAGGTGGTGCCACATGTCACTTTGAGAAGCATGTAATTATAATTATTATTGGAGAAGACCGCTAAATATTGAATAACTAATTCACATTTTTTTAAATAATTTCATTTACAGCATTTAGTTTGATATTTAAGGACCATAGAGCATTTACTTCTTTCTTGATTTGAGTACCAAGCGATTGGTGGTATTTATCATAAACTCCCCTGCCAAATTTGATAATGTCGAATAGAAATTATTATGATCCCTCTCCCCATACACCTTAGATGGAGATTTACAATTAATTTGTGTTGCTAAAGTCACACCGTAATAATTTAAACACATTTTTTTTGTATGCGGGCGCCACCTATTGAGTTTTTTTTAAATTGGGAAAGCAACCGTTATTTTATTGTTTCCGAATTGTCAAATAAATTTAGTTTGAAAAAATCTTGCAGCTTTTCTGTTGATAAAAAGTGATACACCCTGCAAAAGATGGTAAATATTAACACTATTGACGTTCGACTCCCTTTGATTAATTTACTTTGAAATTATTACTGGTTTTAAATTGTGCAAAATCCACCTAAATACACCTGTTTGGGGTTGAGATTTTTTCCAGTGGAAGTAAATGTTTCAAAGGAAGAATGGTTAATTTTAAAGAATAGAGGGCAATGTCCATTGAGTTTCTTGTTTATTAATTTGTTTTATTTTAGGTTTCAAGAACTGAATGGGTTAGTGCAGAGTTCTGCCCTGTTTTTATTCCAGAGTTATTTAGCGCTGGTACAGTACCTCTGGTTCATAGAGTTATCCAGATGGATGATAATTATAAAATAAATGTCATTATAATCGAAGAAGTTACAAGTATCTCAGATGAGAGTGAGCATTTTATTTAGGAAATCATCAGGGCATTTTTCTATCAATATTTATTCCAGCTCATGTGAATTATCAAATCTGTGTGGTAGAGCAAGTGATTGGCTATGATGGACCGATACATTTAGAGACATCATCAACCTGCCAGAAAATAGTCACCGATTATGGTATTTTCACCACCTCCAGAATTCTTATAAAAACTTTACCTGTAGAATACGGAGTTGATTACCAAGCCGATTTAGATTTAAGAATTTTAATAACAACACCGATAGATGCATGTACTAGTGTGAATGCTGAAATTAGGTTTTATCAGCAAGATTAATTTAAATGTTTCTCATGCAAATGTAAAATTATCGAAAGTTCCTCTATATATTTATTAATGAGTTAATTAGTATTATAATTACAGGCCCATAATATTTGAAAATAATCTTTTAAATGTCAATTGTAATTTACCTTTTCAATTTAATAGTTTTAAGCATAAGTTTTATTATGTAAATCGTACCTGGCCAACACTGTACTTTAAGTTAGTGTTTTTAAATGTAAAATAATAGATAAACAGAATTGCATGGCCATTATTAACTTTGGCTATAATAATAATATAACAATCACACTTTGAAGATGTTGCTCAATAATTTGCTGTTTATACTTTTCAAGTTTATGTAAAGAAAATTTTATTCAAATAAATTTTTAATTCAAAGCATTTTTATTTTTACCGAGGATAATTTATACACATCCGTCTGTCTGTCTTCGTATAACATTTTTTTTTTTAATGTACAATAAAAATACTACGTAAAGTCTGTGTAATGTTGAATTAATTTTTATGATCTAGGACCGTCATGATGGAGCCCTCGAAATCGTGGAAACGATACGGTGGGTGTGTGAAGACTTACCCGAACTAAAACTGCCATTAGAAAACAATATTCTGTGTGATTATGATACGAGAAGCTACGAGAGCATGAAATCTTTATGTGATAGATTTAATAGGGCAATTGATAGTGTCGTAGCCTTGGTAAGTAGTATGCCTTCGTTGTTTAAAAGAGCCCTGTTGTTGTAAGTCGATTTTTAGGAGAAAGGTACTTCTTTACCAGCTCAGCGACTGAACAAGTACCCTTCCAGAGGATTACTGAGACACATTTTGCAACAAACATACAATCAGGCTGTGACAGATCCTGATAAATTAAATCAATATGAACCATTTTCACCTGAGGTAAGTATTTACTTTATATTTAACAACACGATTACAAAACTGTGTCAGAATATGAATTGCAAAGTTAACACAGCATTGGGACATTAATAAATATACATGGGGTATTGATGACCGTTGCTATTTCAAAATGTGCTGGATAAATGTTACATGGGCCAGCCAAAAATAGAACAATATATATTTTTTTTTAATGGTAAACACTAATTTGGAATGTTAATAAATTTTATGGGTTTATGTTGTCAAGGTGTATGGTGAAACATCATACGACCTAGTTTGCCAAATGATAGATCAAATCCAAATCACTTCGGATGATATATTTATTGACCTTGGTTCTGGTGTCGGGCAAGTTGTCCTGCAAATGGCTGCGGCCACGCCTTGCAAAATCTGTTTGGGAATAGAAAGAGCGGAGGTTCCAAGCCGATACGCAGAGGTACTTGCATCTAGGAATAATTCGCTTGTTGTAATTAAGATGATGGTAATTTTTAGTCGATGAATAAAAATTTTCGAGCTTGGATGCAGTGGTACGGCAAGAAATTTGGCGAATACAAATTGATAAAGGGGGATTTCCTAGTTGAAGAATTCCGAGAGAAAATTACTTCCGCCTCTATAGTTTTCGTTAACAATTTTGCCTTTGGCCCCAACGTTGATCATCAATTGAAGGAGCGCTTTGCAGATTTGAAAGACGGAGCCCGGATTGTTTCCTCGAAGAGCTTTTGTCCCCTTAATTTTCGAATAACTGACCGTAACCTGAGTGATATCGGCACCATCATGCATGTTTCTGAAATGTCACCCTTACGAGGTTCTGTTTCTTGGACAGGAAAACCAGTTTCCTATTATCTACATATAATCGATCGTACAAAATTAGAACGATACTTCCAGAGACTTCGCAATCCAAAGGTAAATATGTGTTTGTATTATTAGAAGTGTATTCACAATTCTACAATAATTTATTGTCTGTGAAACAGACTGCTTGGACACGTTCTTTATTTCATCAACAAACCAACTTGGTGGCATCAGTTCCATCAATATCGCTCTTTTATTATTTGATGGATCACTCGGATTCACCAACAGCGTTCTTTTATTCCTGTTGGTTTAATCATCGATCCATAACTTGTTTCAGATGATGGAACTGTTCGAAAGTGCAACCCCCAAACCTAACCTAATTTTTGAAACGTAAATAAAATTAAATCAAAATAATATTAATGTGTGTGCCATATTTAACACAGCCTAGCACAATCAGGAATCAATAAGATGGCTGTAAATTAAGCATTTAAGAAAATTTACCCGGTTCATAGCCGGGTTAGAAATATGAGAGGTTACGTTTAGAGACTTAGTGCATGTAAGAATGAGGAAAATAGAGTATGATGTATCCACTGGGTTAATTTTCGTAAATGCCTAATAATGTAACTTCTACAATGCACAAGAATAACTGTATTGAGGTTAGAAAGGATTTCAGCGGACAATTCCTATATTGCAAATCTATCGTATCCATCACTGCATCAAATCCCAGCACTGATGCTTTCAATCACAAATTTGCGTTGAAATAAAGAACGTGCCCTTTATGACAGTTACTGAGGAAGCTCGTGTTTTAAGAAATTTCTTTTCTAATTCATTTTATTTCTGCTACAGAATTAATTCTGCACAAAGGATAATTAATTAATTAATTACTGACGACGTGGTTTCTTTTAATTTAAATCCACGTGTGCCTTATTGATACGAAGCTTAAAAACCAAGGCTGCATTGTGCAAAGAAAATGACAATTGTAATTTTGTATTTGTTTCTAATAAAATGATAACGTCGGCGTCTGTGTTTTTTAAATGAAAAGTAAAATTTGTTTAAAGAAAATCGGAAGTTTTATTTTTGATAATTTTGTTGGGGTTCATTTTATTACCGTGACGTCACATGGCATTTTTTCAGTTACCGGAAAAGGAAATACAATGCCCGTTTACGTACTTTACTAAAAAGTAAATTATTTAAATCAATTAATTTTGGCAAATACTCTGACGAAAAATCAACGCGTTTATTTCAAGCTGCAAATAATTATACTTGCTTTGCTAATTTTGGTTTTAGTTTTTATTTTGACTCGTGTAGTTTCCGAGGGTATAAATAAGGCGTCGCTCGTTTCGTTGGCCTCTTTTGTTGGGTGGGTTTCAGTCAGCCTTCAGCTCAATTTGTCGGGGGAGGGTATTTTGTTTAATTTTTTTTTTAATTTCGAGTGGATTTTATAAATTTCTTAAGCAAGCATGGATCTTTTGGACGACATAGTGTTAGATTTAAACTTCTTCATTCTAGGCGAAATCGTTTTCGTCACCTTGTTGTATATAATACACATGGTAGTCGTATCAACTCGCGATTTTCTTCGATTCATTCGATTCTTTTTAACATGCTTGCTAATATTTGGCGTGTACTTATTCGCAGTCATTGCCAGTATATTCTACCACGGGTCCAACATAATTTTCTTCTTAATTGGCACACCGATTTATTACATATTATATTTTCTCGGCCGTCTTATATGTGAACTTTTATAAAACAAAAAAATTTGGGGACTTACAAAATTGACAAGTTTTAATTTCAGTATTTTTGGTCTTTTTCAATCCATGTGTGTCTTAAGTATTTTGTTTGTAATTGTCCGTAATTCATTGGATGTACAGGATGGTTTGATTTTAGGGTTCGAACAACGATGACGAAGCATCAGGATGTGCGAGAGGTTCGAGGGACAGGGCACGCAGAGATCTCACCAAGCAAATGCAGGACTCTTCTTCTGACTCTGATTTCTACGATCAAGACAAGTACGGACCAACTACACGTCGGGCTTGGACCGATTGGTGCTCCAATAAGGGCAAAAGTAGCCAGTCGGAAGAAGATACCGCAAACTCAAAGATTAAACGTCAACCAAAGAAACTCCGTCGAAAAATACAGCGTGGAGGAAAAGCTTCTCAGAATACTCCACCTATTAAACCGATAACTAAACCTCGCAGAGGCAGAGTGAAGAAAACCAAACCAAAGAAAGCGATTAAGATTAACGGATTGGACCTTTTGCACAGCCAAACATTGCTTAGTACTTCACCGCAAGGTAATTATGATTTGGCTGTTTTTTTTAAAAAAAGTTGTTGCTTATATTTCTTATTTTAACAGCCAATGGTAAGAAATTGCCACCGCCACCCGGCTGTGTGGACCAACAACTGACGGCTCTAAGCACCGAGATGGTTCACGACGAATTAGACATTCCACCTGCGCCTGGAAGTACGCCTTATGCCTTACAGATTTTGCTGGACATGTACCGTGCCCAGTACATGAACATGATCAATCACATGAAAACCAAAGAATACAAGGATTCCGTCGAAACTCTAATAACTGAAGAAAAGGTAATTGCCTTCCTACTGGTTGGTGGTGGTGAATTTGACATACATGTTTTGATTTTGAATTTATATGTTTTGTAATTATTAATAAATTCTCAGTGGAATATTGTCAACACTTAAGTTTTTTTTTTTTTGTATTATTATTTCATCGTTACTGCTGACTTTAAAAAGAAATACTTCAACATAACCTAAAAATACTCATAAAAATATAGGTATAGACTTTTTTTTAATTAAAATTGGAAATATGGAGTCTAGTGTGCTTAACACAATAATTGTAGTTTCAATTTTAATTAAAAAAATCTTGTCACTACAAATAGCACAGAGCCTTTCTTTGGTACTGAGTTTCTATAGTCTATATACCTATTTTTGCTTATGTTGGTAAGATTGTTTATTCAAAAATTTGCCTACTTATGTGTACAATGATATTGTTTATGTTAATTAGTTATTTATTATAAAAATCGTAGAGAATTGTAACTTTCTTGCCATCCAACGAACTGTAATAGTAAATCAACCATAGAACGGCGAATATGTTCGGGAACAACATCCCCAACTATGACTTCGGTTGTATGACGATAATTGCTTATGATTAATGTGATTTGCTGATAAGTACATGGTTTAATCTGCAGACCAAGTTGTAAACGAATTTTTTGTCTAGTAATTTCTACTAACAGATAATGCTCGTTCCTTGTGCCGCTATAGATTTCAGCCAATATATCGTTTTACTGTGTTGGTTCAAGTGTAAAACAAAAATTAAAAAAACAATTTTTATAGAGCGATAAGAGTGTTTCGTTTTTGTTTTCTGTTATAATAAACTGCAATTTTAAAAGTAAATAGTTTAATAATTAAATAAATATTCGGTTTATTGTAAATTATTAATAATAAATTTAATAAAAGTAGTTTTGAAGCACATTAACAGCCGTTCTGTGGTTTACTATTATAGCACAATAATCATCAATAATGCCCCCCTGATTGATGTTGTTTTTTTTTTTTTTAGTTGGCAGTAACTTGAAAGTTTGAAATTTAATAAATATGTCTTTTTTTTTAAGGAACGAAATCAGCGTCTTCAAAATCGTGCCGCTCAATTGGAAAAACAAATCAAAGTGCTAATTGATGACAGTGTGGCACTACTGAAGGCAAGGATGAGCGAATTGGGAATAAATGCAACTTCCCCCGTCGACTTACTTGCGAAGGCGAAGGAAATAGTATGTCGCCACAAGGATTTGCAGGCGAAAGCAAGTAAACTCCAAATTCAAGTCGTTGGTCTGGAGCAAGAAAAAAATAATTTGGTGAATCAAAGACGACAGGAGATTATAGAGAAGTATGCGAAGCAAGATCCAGGATGTGATATGTCGCCTCATATCGCAGAAGAATGCATCCTGAGAGAAATCTCATCGACTCTATCGCATCGCAAGAAGTTACACAATCAAGTTTCGCTCCTCGAAGGTGAAGTAATGACCTTGGAGAAAACGAGCGAGGAACGTAAGCAAGCTGCGGCTTTAGCTGCGAGGCAACAGCAACCGGCTGCGAAAGTATCTCGAAAATCAAGAGATTACAGAACTAGATCACAGGATTGGCCTGATGTACCAGACATAGCGAAAATTGAAGAACAAAACCCGGAGATCCTAGCGCAAAAGATTTTGGAAAAGGGACGCATGATCGAAGCGAGCAAACTATCCAGTAAACTGCCACAAATGTCTGCCAATGCGAAGCATTCATCAGCTCACAATAACCAAAGAGGCCCTGCCAGAAATAATAGTAATAGTAACACAAGTAGTAGTAACAATACGAATAGTAACAACATGCCAGCACCGGTGCCGGTTTCAAAGCGAGTTAAAATGGCTAATAGTAATCAACAACGTCCGCAAGAACCTCCTAGAATAGCGAATTTTGAGGATCGATTAAAAAGCATCATCACGTCAGTTCTGAACGAAGACCAACATAATCGAACTAAGACGCAGAGCAATCAGATATACAGCCCTCCATGTACAAATCAATATCCGCAGGTGGTAGCAGTAGCAGCCCCGACGCAAGCAAGTACCAGTACTTATAATTCCTCGCAACAATACAATTACAATCAGTTTGTTCCGAAACACGAAGACAAATCAAAGTACAAATACAGCCGTTGTGAAACTATCGTTAAGCCTTCGGATGATTCGAGGGCTTATTCGCACCAAGAAGGATTGGCAAGCATGGTCGAGTGCTATCGTAAAGCTGAAATTCCTCCACGCATATCTCCCCAGGTCGTAAGACAAGTGCCGACGGAGCAACCTGATTATACTCAAGTTTCTCCTGCGAAATTAGCTTTACGTCGCCATCTATCGCAGGAGAAATTAGCAGCTCAGCATCATGTTTACGCTCACTCCGATGGCATCGTTGCAACTAGAACAATCGGGGATTTGATGTCTGGAGAGATCGAGAGAACTTTAGAGATCTCAAACCAGTCAATAATAAATGCCGCAGTTGACATGAGTGATATTCAAGGCACCACCACGTTAAGTTCAAGATCAGTAGTCAATGCCAATTTGCCTCCGAGGCCTGAAAGAGTCAACGTTAAGCTTCCTACAGCCGTTCCTGATGTCCATCCCTTACCTGCGAAAGAACCGGAGCCGGTGGTAATGAGACAGGTATACAGCCCGATTTCGAGGCCATCATCAAACGAAGGTCTGGAAGGATTGGCCTACGTTCACAACCATGTTAAATTGAACACCCATGCGATCCATGCGTACATACCACCACCGCAAGCTTCACCTCGCCAAGCTCAGTATTCACCGAGGACCACTGTACTTTATCCGAACCGCTCCGGCTCTGTCAACTCGACTTACTCACAAAACGAACAGTACACTCCTCTGCCTAGAGCAGACATTAAACCCTATCACGAATCGTACTTTCACGATGTAAAACCCCCTGTCGTACTTGAATCTGAAGTGAGAAGTAATTTTGTACCTGAAGGATTAGCCGCAAGCTTGCAAGCGCGTGTTTTAAACGCCCCCCACATAAAAGAAGAAGTCGATGCTTATGACAGACGAGCTTACATTCATTCCGCTGTCATCGGCAGCATACCAACATATCAGGATCAGCCGGGGCCAATTAAGACTGAGAGCGTTCCCAGCGATTGTCAGTACAAACGTGAATCACCGGTTATACAGGGCCCCATCCGAAACAGCATTAGAAGGTCTTCGATTTACATGTCCGAGGCACAGCGGAACGCGTTTGGAAATAATCAGTCTCCGGAGCCTCACTCGAATACGTCCACACCTTTGGTCGATGAAGTGCAAGAGTCATCTAGACCACGAAAAGCGCACGAAGAAGGTAAGATTAAATTATTTCCTTGTGATAAATCGCATGTGTGTTTTGTATATAAATGTACAGTTTCAATCTACCACCTATATTATTCATTAATTACAAAAAAAAAAACAATGGAAAATACAATCTTTCTCAAGGTCTTAATTAACTACTAAACAAGAAATTTACACGCTATGGAAAGTAATTTTGATTGAAACTTCATGATGCAAAAGAAACTCGTAAATTTTGTAGTTAATAAAAAAAAGCGTAATAATAATAATATAGGTGTTAAATTCATTCCCCTTGATTGTAAACATTTATGTGCATTTTGTACCCCCCCCCCCCACCCCAATTTACATTTTTTTTTCTAACTTCTTTCCCCAGTGTTGTTACATAAAATAAACACACGTACACTTTGTATTTAAAAAAAAAATAATTTGCCTTAAAGTATTTAACATTTGATTTGAAGTTTATTTGTGTTGTTTTTGTAAATAATCTTTTTCGTATGTTTTATTAATTAGTATTTACTAGGATTTCTGATTTGTCGGGACTCCAGAATTCTCGCCTGTTTGTTCTCGAGAATTCCCGGGAAATCGAGAAATATAAAAAAAATTAAAAAGCCGCCGTTAATTTAGGAAGAATAATACACGTTTAAATCATCTTTAATATTTAGAATTTGACCTTTATTATACGAAAATCAGTCTCGCATCCTTAGTCCTTGATTTAGGACTTTGATTAACATAAATAAAATTTACTTTAAGTAGGAATATCTCTGGTAACTAACAAAACAATAATTCTAATAATAAACGTTAAGAAACCAACAAACATAAAATTAAAAAAAGAAAACATCCTTCTCTTTCATGATATGAGAACAAAAAATTTAATTTCTTCTGAAAAACAGTGGTTAATGCACGAAATAAGATAAAATATCTTTTAAATTAAATGTAGTTCCAAAAACGAGTCCATTAATTGTTTTATCGGACAATCGGTTTCTGATTTATGAAAACTATGTTGTACGTACCCCTTGAAGACTTTCACTTTAGCCAAAAGTGGTTTCATATTCACAGATGAATATGAAATATCTTTGCTTAATACTGCCAATAAAATTCAAATTCTTAAATGATATTACACTAGAAATTCTGTACGAACAACATTTAATTTATTTGTTACTGCTTTTGAAAATATTACAATCCATCGATTGCTATTCGCACATCTGCCAAAGAATGCCATATTTCGCGCATTTTTTTTTTTTACCTTTAATCCACCAAAACAATGGCGTCAAGGACAAAAATCGGGACCCAAGGACATCAAAGGTTCCCACACAAGTGTTGCTTCTGATGTTGCGTGGTTTTCGCTGAAAACAGAATTGAAAAATAATCAAATTAAAAAAAAATGAAAAACAAAAGACAACAACACGATTTAATAGGTTAATAAATAGGTTAAATTGCAATTTAACAAGAATGGTGGACAAATAAAGAAAACAAAAGACAGTCGATTTTACAGTTCAGTTTAATGGATTAATAAGTTAAAAAAAAAACAATTTTTGAAAAGAATACTAATAAAACAAAGAAAACAAAATAATAAAAATTAAAACAATAATCAAATTAAAAAATAAAACAAAAGACAATCGATTTTACAACACGATTTAATAGGTTAATAAATTTTAAAAAGCAATTTATGACAAGAATGGTGAACAGATAAAGAAAACAAATTAGTAAAAATTAATACGAAAAGAAATAATAAAAACAAAAGACAGTCGATTTCACAGTTCAGTTTAATGGATTAACAAGTTTAAAAAAAAATAATGTTTTAAAATAATACTGATAAAGCAAAGAAAACAAAAAGCAAAATAATATTTGAAAAGAATTAGTAATAAGATAAAGAAAACAAAATAATAAAAATCAAAAAATAATCAAATTAAAAAGAAAATAAACAAAAACAAAATTTTAAACAACAATTTAAAAAGAACGATGAACAAATAAAGGAAACAAATTAATAAAAATTCAAAAATGAGCAAATTAAAATAAATAAATAAAATTGAAAAAGAAATAACAAAAACAAAAGACAGTCGATTTTACAATACAATTTAATGGATTAGCAAGTTTAAAAAAATAATTTTTGAAAAGAATACTGACAAAACAAAGAAAACAAAATAATAAAAATCAAAAGATAATCAAATTAAAAAAAAAATAAACAAAAGACGATCGATTTTACAACACGGTTTAATAGGTTAATAAGTTTTAAAAAGCAATTTAACAAGAATGGTGAACAAATAAAGAAAACAAAAGACAATCGATTTTACAGTTCTATTTATTGGATTAATAAGTTTAAAAAATAATTTTTGAACGGAATACTGATAAAACAAAGAAAACAAAATAATAAAAATTAAAAAAAATAATCAAATTAAAAAATAAAACAAAAGACAATCGATTTTACAACACGATTTAATAGGTTAATGAATTTTAAAAAGCAATTTATAACAAGAATGGTGAACAAATAAAGAAAACAAATTAATTTTTTGCTAACAAAATTCTTTCATATGAAATTGAGGTAACTCTTAAAACTCTTACCAAATTATTGTGGAAATTAGATTATACTTTAGGACAGTTAAGTAATTTTCTAGATAATATATTTTAATATTATATTAAAACGAGAAAAAATGATCGTTTTACGGTTTTAGTTTCCCTTAACAACTTTATTTACTTTTTTACTTGACAACTTGTTTATTTATTTTCACTCCTGACGAAGCTTCAAGCGATAGTGAAACGTTGAGCATTAGTGCCATTTTCAGTGTCCGTTTGTTTATTGTATTGCGATTAAAAAAAAGTACAGTTGCACAAATATTTTGACAACTAGCTAACAGTGTAAATGTTTTCTTTTTATTAGAAATTCAGAATCGGCTTGAAAATTAGATAATCTTTACTAATTTAACTGAATTTCTATCTTTAAAACTAAAAAAGTTAGCAATTGTGAATTGCTCAAATTGAACACCTGTAGGGAATAGTAAGACGTGAGCGGTTAGCTGTCTTGAGCAGGAAGGAGAGGAGCAGAACTCGAGCATTTCTCGACAGTTTTTCCCGGGAAAAATTTGGCAAATTTCCCGGGAAATTAAGTTCGAGAATTTCCGGATCAGAAATCCTAGTATTTACTATCTATACAAGTTGGCGTAAATAATTTATAGAAAATTTTTCGTAGGACATCGCAAGTTGTGATTAATATTATTAGTATTAGCCGAAGTTTAACTTTGTTGGTTTTATGTTTGAAAGAGATTAGTACAAGCTACGAATTAAAAAGAAAAGAAACTGCGTCCACGTAAAATTTGATTTTAGTTTAATTGACTGAATTGACACGAATTGTATTAATGATTAATTAGCTACCTGTAAATACAATATAATACATAAATCTGCATGGCCATTTTTTTAAAAGAACAAAGTTTGCATGCCCGAACCTGATTTACTGCACTTTCAATATCGAAATCTATTTTATATTTATTGTTATGATACCACAACTGATTGTTATATTGGTTTTACACAGTATATTTTTTTTTAGCTGCGTAGCTTTAATGTGCATGGTTAATTGTTTTGACGCTGTGTTAATTAAGTACCAAAAAAAACTAATTAATTAGTACAGCCGGAATTTAAAGAAGTAACGTCTCCCTTATATAATATTAATGTGTGGAAAAATAAAGATATTTTATCCATTATTATTATCTATTAAGGATTATTATTATTATTAAGGATTTTGAATTTTATTTTTTAAAAAGATTTTGGTTTCTTTTTTTTGCTTAAATTTCAAAATGATCTAGGCGACATCTATTGAGCATAATGTGGAGAATCGGAAAGGAATCTGTAGACACGCAATTCCTGTGGTTTGGATCATATTTAGTTACCACTTTAGACAAGTATGGCTCCTGTTAATTCTTTACTCGTTTTTGTTTTTTTAATTCTTTTTTTTTTCAATTTGTTAATCTATTGTAAGAATTTGGCTGACACAGGATCAAATAGTGGTTATCCTCTCTCGCATTGAAGATGTGTTTGTTTTTCTTTGTTTTATAGTGTGTATAAATTCAAAGTTACCAACGCGCAAAAAGCAGAAATTCCTCGAGAATTGTCAAAAAAAATCCCTGATCAATTTATTATTACTAGGTTCAAAAATAAATAAAAAAAAAAAACAAAGAATTCATTTGAACTACATAAAGGTAAAGAAAAACGAAAGACGTTTGATTTTACAGCGCAATACAATTGATTAATAATAAATTTAAAAAAGCAATTTGCAAAGAATGACGACAAAACAAAGTTGGTAATATAAATTCAAAAAAACAAATAAGATAAAATGTTTAAAAATTAAAACAAAGCACAATCGATTTTACGACACAATTATAGATTAATAATTTTTTTTATGAAGACGATGAGAAAGCAAAGGAGAATTTTTGAAAAAAATACGAAAAAATAGAATTAGGTGATAATTTAAAACAAAAGACGATCGATTCAGAAGATTAATAAATAAAAAAGGACTGTTTAGTACGAAAAGTGACAAAACAAAGAAGCAAATGAACAAAATTTAGAAACGTGATCAAGAATAACTGTTTGAGTTGGCAATGCAATTAAGAGCATTTCGGCTATTTGCAACACTATAACCGAGTATATGTTTAGTTGATTTATTTTGACGTAACCTGAACAGCGACAAAATTGTAGGTTATGTGAATAAAGATTTGAATTTGAAATGTCAAATAACGCTTGTAAAGTGACGTATAAAGCCGTCAACAGCTGGAAGTTACTTCAGTTGTAGCATTTAAAAATAAAATTCAGCATTGCCAACTCAAACACCTTAGTACTATAACAGTAATGAAAAGTTCGCGACATCTTGCGACCACTTTTTGATCTAACATTGCATTAGGATTGACAAATTGCAGCCAGTTTGCTACTTAATAAGAAATCCCATACAAAGCGCGCAACAAAATTTTTATACCGGTAATATTAAAAAAAAAATAAAAATAAAAGACAATCGATTTTATGACACAATTTAATAGATTTATAATTTTTTTTAAGTGTAGACAACGTTGAGAAAGCAAAAAAACAATGAATTAAAAAAAAATACGAAATAATAGAATTTAAGTAATAATAAAAACAAGAGACGATCGATTTTACAGCACAATTCAGTAGATTAATAAATTTAAAAAGAAAACTGGGTCGAAAAGTGACAAAACAAATGAACAAATTTCCAAGAATATATGACAATTATATTTAAAAAAATTAAACAGGAGACAATCGATTTTAGATCATAATTCAGATTCATAGATTAAAAAAGGAAACAAACAGTGGAAAAACAAATAATTATTTGCCTTCACATGATCAATCGATTATTAAAAAGAACTGCAAAGATGGCGCTGTTCAATATCTCACAATAAATACAATTTATTTCGTCCTTTACTGACGACGAGTAACATTTTCTTATTGCATCGCTAGTGAACCGTCCACATAAAAAACGAAAAAGGAACTTTCGGCATGTTTTAACGAACCATATTGTTTAACAACGACGCAAGTTAAAACTTTGTTCCATAGATGGCGGTTTTTCAATATAAGTGGGTTTCCTTCTACATAAAAGAGCCGTCTAGGGTTTTTTTATGAAATAAATGATTATTTAAAAGGAATTTATCTCTTAAGTTGACAACACTGAAGGAATTAAAGCAACTGGATAGAACACAAAAATCCAAAGTAGGGTATTGTCAGCATCAGTTATGGGTATTTTGCTATTTTACAAACGGCAACACTGCTTCAGTTTATACAGTTGACGTAACTCGGACCCGAATATTCATATAATTATTCTTGCAAAGTTTTCAATGTAACGTTTTATTGGGGAGACATTACTTTAGATTCTGAGCGTACCTCCATACTTATGTATCAAAATTTTATTGCATTTTAACGCTGATTCAAATAAAAGATAGTTTGACATTTCTATTTATCAATTAAAATTCATGTTTTTGAATTTATATTATTAGTTAATTGTATTTTCATTCACATCTAAGTTTTTAAATAATAAATGGAAAGAGAAATTTTCTTGCATGTTTTGATTTATAACGTGCTTTGCTTATTCTGTACTTCTTTTAGTGTAAGTAATAACTTGTAGTTTTAATAATGCCTTTGCTTAATGCTCTACGAAAGAAAAAGTGCATGTTACATATTTTTGTATTGCTTTTATCTGTAATATTTTCAGCGGTGTGCTTTTTTTTAATAATTCCTTTTATGTGTGTGTAAAATCTATGTTTTAATGGCAATTTATATCTTATTTATAAAAGTTATACTGCAAATTAGTTTGTTAATAAAGCGAAGCGAGTGACGTGAGCGTGTTTTGGTGGATTTCTCTAATTTGCGGTATAAATGAGAAACGAATATTATCTTGGAATTAGTCTCCTAATTGTCATTTATTAGAATTAATATCTAGTAAAAATAGAGAAACTTCAAAACATTATTGCACGACTAAATTTTCCAATTTAATATTGAAATTACTTACTTGGATATGAAGTATTTTTGTAAAAGAAACGAAAAGTTATTCGTGTTATAATGCGGTTTAGAGTTTTTATATTTACTGTAGTTTGTTTGCGTTGACATAGGAGGCAGCACAGTTCAGGCATGCACAATCTCACGTGCACAAAATCGCGCATGCATAATATCCCTACCATACTAGATTTAGATGGCTGAATTAAATTCGGTGGTAAGTAGCTTTGTGCTATTTTATATTTTAATTTGCTCCGCTATGTTTTATTTTTTTTATTATTTACTGGTGGTGGTCTCTTTATACTATAGGTTTGTTCTAACAGCAGTACATAATTGTTACAAACTAAACATGCGCAGTGACACTGCGCATGTTCGGTACAATTTCTATTGCTGCTAGAATAAACCTTGTAATTTATATTATTGAAGTATCAGTTGGTATTATTTTAGGCATGTTTTAGATTAATTAATTAATTAACGGTTAACATATAATTTGATACATTTTTTTAAGACTGAGCTAATATGTATTTTTTAAGATAAAATAATTTTTCAAGAACACAAACACTCTCAACGCGTAAGCTTTCACATACCGTGTATATCCTGCAGCGTTTTCTGTTATCATGAGTTAAGTATCCTCATTTGCTCAATGACGTGAATTAAGTTTTTTTTTTCTTTCTCGTAATGTTCTCTGTTTTACAATTCATTACGTCGTTATTTTGATGGGGTTTCTTTTTCTTTTTTGTTAGTAGATGTTGAAGTGGAAGAAGAAGGGGAAGAATCGAAATGGCAAGATCGCATAAGTTCAGGTTTCGATCGGCTTGTTGCTTTCGCATCGACAGAACTGGACAAGAGGCGACGTTCCACGGAGGGTAGTGATAGTTGTAATACTTCACCGGATTCTGGTATTGGCCACGGTGAACCTCCACCGCCTACAATAACCATGCCGATAAATAAACAGTCGATTAAATTGAATCCGAATTCAAAACCGACGCTATTCAAGATGCCAACGAATAAAAGCAAGAATTTAGAAAGCCCTCCGCTTGTCGAACATGTAAACGATGAATCTGGCCCGCCAAGAACACCGTCACCATCGTCTCCACCTAATTTAGCAATTAGTTACAGCCCTGACTTTCCGGTTGTCACAGAGAAAAGCCCGAGTCGTAATCCGGCTCTGTTGAAATACCAACGTCACACGGAAGAGAAGAAGGCAAAGCCCGACCAACACTACAAAAAGAAATTTTTCTATCGCGAACAGTGGCGAGATGAGAACTGGCAAAAGCAAGGGAACGACCACACAGAACCCGTGAGGGACAAGTTCCGACCGAAAGGGAAAGATTGGAACTGGCATAAAGAACAACACACTGAATATACGCATGGACAAATTGTTAACGATGACTGGAATCAAACACATGACAGGTACGCTAGCTGGAAAAACTGACAGTTATATTACTACGTCACGAATACCACTGTCAAAGGCAGTTGTGAAAATTAATTACAGATTTCACACAGCAATTTTAATTCTTAATAAATTTTTATTACGCATGTAGGGTAATTTGTTTTTTTTTTTTTTACTCTAAATTTTAGTAGTATTTTTTTTTTGTTATTTTAACTTAATTGAATCTCAAATACAAGTGCAGTCATTTCATACACGACTGACTTATTTTAAAACAATCAATAATGTTACTGTTACTCTCTTTTTGGGTTCTGGTAAACAATATAGCTTTGTTTTGGTTCTAACTTGGAACCGTTCTGAAAGCGTTGGCGCAGGCGCATTATGCTTTTAGTATTATATGAAAAAGAAACAGATTATTATCGAGTAAATAAAGTGCGCTAAATAAAAACCGTTATCAAGTAGGCTTATGCCAAATGAAAATTTTGCAAAGTCACGCCATAACTATACGATTATTATAAACATAACCTAACTTTTTATATCCATTTAATTACGGTTTTCTACAAAATGGATAATAAAACACAATTAATCAAATAAAACATTTATTTTATTACAAATACCTCGAAAGATGTGAAGAAAATCTTTGACAGTCGAGGCTGTTGGTAGCACGCAGTAATTCAAGGTTTCAACATACGCACTAAGCTACGACGTGCCGTCATAAAATAAAAGCAAGTTCAGAGCCTTCTTGATGACGGATTTTTTTGAACGCACCTTAGTATATTTAATTACCACAGATGTTTCGCAAGCAGCGTGTTCATTCACGTTGAAAAAGCTAAAAAGCTCTTTGCGAAACGTCAGTGGTAAGTAAATATACTATTTACTCGATAAAAAATAGTAAAGAAGACTGTGGTTTAAGAAATAATTAAAAATTAATCTCCGCCCGCAATAATTTCTATATCCGTAGATACGTATTTTGACAGCTATGCTGCCAACTTCAGTGCACACTACCATCATGAAGTGCTTTTAACTTGGTAGTATGTGTACTGAACATGGCAGCTTAGCTACCGAATTACGTCGTGTCATGCTTTTAGTGTTTTGGTTCTAGAACAGCAGTATTGCTACATTATTAATAAGAAAAATTATACCAGGATCAGCAAAATAAGCTTCATATAATTAACAAAAAAATAATAGAAATGTTTTTATAAAATACTTTCGCCCAGAAATATAATTTTGAGTAAGTTAAATGACCCAACTAATCCAATATGTTTAGACAAACTTCAAATTTGATAGTATTTTTATTTAGAACGCAGTTTATTACAAATAGGTAGAGTGCACTCTACATCTGTTTTAGTTTATGCAGTACCAGAACTGTTCTGGAATTGAACGCTAACGCGCAACCAGTTCTGCGCAGTTCGAAAATCGTTCTGACATAACCAAAATAAAGCTACTGCCCACAAGCGCTCAACATTTTCTATAACATAAATAGTTAATTTAGCTTAAACTGAACGTATTTCTGCAATAAAATTTGCGAATTATGCGTAAATTTCGAAATTATTGTCTTTTAAAAGTTATGATTTTTAGGTTATGTTCGACCGTTTAGATATTTTCAAATGAGTTATCCTCAAAACATGCTATTAAAGAGAAAGGAAGTATTTTTTGGAGTATGTGTATTTTAAGAGACAGAAACCTTTGTACAGGGCCGGCGCTAGGAGGCTTCCAAGGGTAGTCTTTTCAGATGGACAGCGAATGTATTAAGAGAAAGCAAACCTTTTGTGTAAATTTTAAGATAAGGGAAACCTTTGGGTGTAAATTTACACACAAAGATTTCCCTTCTCTAAAAATGTAGCCTTTAGGTGTGAATTTACAAACAAGGGTTTACTTTTACTTCAAATTTACACACGAAAGTTTCTTTTTCCTTAAAATGTATTTACACAAAAAAGTTTCATTTCCCTTAATACATTCGCTGCTCACTTAAATAAAGTGCGTTCAATAAAAAGCATTATCAAGTCGGCTTACGTCAAATGCAAATTTTGCAAAGTCACGTCGTAACTATACGATTATTATAAACATAACCTAACTTTTTATGTTCATTTAATTACGATTTTCTACAAAATGGATATTAAAACACAATTAATCAAATAAAACATTTATTTTATTACAAATGCCTCGAAGACAGTTGAGGCTGTTGGTAGCACTCAGTTATTCAAGGTTTCAACATACGTACTAAGCTACGACGTGCCGTCATAAAATAAAAGCAAGTTCAGAGCTTTCTTGATAACGGATTTTTTTTAACGCACCTTACATACTACCCCTGAAAGCCAATCCCATAAAAATTATTTCTGTAATGCCCTAATAACCATGCATTTCCACGACCAAAGCCTGATGGGCCGGCTCATTTTAACTAATATACACTGCTTTCGTAAAGTTTAGAACAAATTCAAACGATTTTTATGTAAAATCCTGAAACA
This sequence comes from Serrognathus titanus, assembly GCA_039766575.1. NCBI lineage: Eukaryota > Metazoa > Arthropoda > Insecta > Coleoptera > Lucanidae > Serrognathus > Serrognathus titanus. Next base: position 2,974,714 of record CM077916.1, on the reverse strand, counting down.
CGTCGATTTTTAATTATAAAATGACACTATTTTAGCAGAATTTTGTATCTCTTTTGTATCTCTCCTCTCTTTCCCACCCCTTTCGAGTGACAGGTATCCCTTTAAGATTTTTAAATAGAACGAGGAGTCATGTGATATCTCATTTGAATTCTCTTTTCAGTAGTATCAAAAAAATTTAATAATTTTTTTACATTTTCCTATAATTTTTTACATGCATGAGTTTGAACTTGGTCTTAGTTATTGTCAAGAGGAGGACGTTTTGATGTTGGCGTTATTATTTTACTTAGATTAAATGCATTGGTACTTACAGTTAGTTGCTACTCGCTTTCAAAAAGAATATATAAAAGAAAAATGGAAATTAAAGAAAGATTCTTATACTACTTAATAGAGAATTAAAAGGCCTTTCAAATGAGGTTTCAATCACACGACCCCTCATTCCATTTAAAAATCTTAAAGGGGTATCTGTCACTCGAAGGGGGAGACACAAAATTCTGCTAAAATTTTATAATTAAAAATCGACGTGTTTCAGGAAATCGTTCATTTCGTAGATCCCGACTCTGGCCCCTTTACAGGTGAAAGGTAAATTAACTATTTATGTCATAGAAAATCTTGAACGTTTATGAAGATATTATTTACAAGACCCTTTGTCTATTTTTGTTGTTGATAGAAATCGTTATTCCCCCGATTTTTTTGTATAATTTCTGTAAGTGTAATGAGTACATTGTTTTAAAATTTGCAGTCACTTATGATGTAGTACCTAAAATTGTCTTTCATATTAATCTACACTCACATGTATCCTCCGTAATGTGTAAACAAGGGGTAGGAAGGGGTCGGGAGGGGGGGCAGGTAGATGATACATGAATGGAATTGAAACTGCACTCGATATTTAAATGACTGAAAACCTAGTTCAATTTTAAAAGGAAATATAATCAGCAAAACAAAAAAAAGATAATTGGGAAAAAATTATCAGAGTAGACTGTAATTTTGTGTTCAATTGTTTGTCAAAGTAGTAAGATTATTTATTTATAAATTATATAATTAAATTAATGAATTAAAGTACGTTCAGCGACACTGCCTCATGAAATTTCATCGCATCCCATTCGCATTCTCTAAAATTTATTTGTACAGTATTTCTCCTGGAGTTTGTTATTAAATCTATTGTTTTTTTTTTTCTTGTATAATAAATGTAATGTATATTTTGGTCGAAAACTTTTTATTATGTAAAAATACATTTAGCTTAGTGTATTTTCGACTTTTAAGTACAATTTGTTGTATATAGGTTTAGCATATTTAAATTTTACATTTAACGAGTAACTTTAATGCTTTGTATTTACTGTGTCTTGTTGACATCATAAGTACATCACCAACGTAACGGAAACCTATAATGACATTTATTATTTGTAATATTATTAAAAATTATTAAACACTGCCATGTTTTTCGTCATTACAGGTTTCGTGTGTTCAGTCCTCTTAAAAAGAAAAATAATAATAACAGTACGGATCAAAAAAACTGCCATTTGTAATTACTAGGCAATTTATTTAGCACGCAATTTTTTGATCTGTACCTACCAAGGTGATTATAAAGGTTTATGAAGTAGTATTTATATGGATAGTAACATCTACTTAATTATGTTGATTTTGCAATTCAAGTTTTCTTCTTTTTTTTTGTTATTTAATTAATATTCCGTGATATTAATTGTGCTTACATTTATTTAATGCTTTTGCATGATTGTATTATTCAAAAAAATCGCGCAATATATTCTAAATTATTAATTACTGTTTTGTTAAAGTTTTCTTCAACTAATTTACACGATTTTGTTTGTTGCTTTTTCAACATATATTGTAATTTTTTTTATTGATGTTTTATTTCGTTACGTTTTCTTCAATTGATTCGTCGACTCATGCAACAACGTCATCATAAGTTGCAAAAAAAATAATTGAAGATTCAAGTGTTTTAAAAAGCTTGATTCTTTAAATATTTGAAAAATTAATTTTATTGGTGGTCTTGAGTAACTAGGTATAATTTTATTGTGTATATAAATAATATGCGTTGCGTTAAGCAGACGTCGTTTGGGTTTTCTTTTTTCTTTTCTTTTTTTTTTTGTTCGATTAAATCAGTGTGTAAACCAAAGTGTCTGAATCGTTGAAGGATTTTAATAATGTTTCTGAATAAATATATTTATTTTTCATATGTTGTGTGTAAGGTAAGAAAAGAAATGATTGTTTTTTTTTGCAACTTTCGATCATTCTGACATTTCACGCGTAAATTGTACGATATCGTCATTACAAAAAAAGGAAGCTATATCAATATTTGATTGTAAAGTGAATAAGAAATGTCATAATGCGTTAGGATGTCTCAGCTTGAAATTAAAAAAAAAAAAAGATAGTTTCAGTTTCGTCGTGAAAACTGGAACTCTAACTCAGGATGATTGTGAATGAAAATAGCACTTATGTGTATGTTTTTCTATGTACATGGTAAAAACTGATAAAAACACTTAACTGCCAATTATTTAATGAACACTTAGGTGTACTTTTATTCATTTACCTGTCATGTAAGAATTTAAATGTACTAATTCTTAAATAAAGTAGTAAGATTAATATTCATCATATTTATGTCACCTAGATCTTTTCCTTATAAAAATATAACTCCTAACTTATTTCGAGTGATTTTTTAAGTTTTTTTTTATCAACTCTTGCCATTGAATTTGGACGGAATGTCTTAGCTTTACTGTAAAACAGCGTGAAGGACTGTTTATAAAAAAATTAAGAAATCACCCGGTATAATGGCAATCTAAATCGCGAAACCGTAGCCTGCGTTCAACCTAACAAGGCTACGTAGCCCTTCGTGTGCGCCACCTAGCGAGATGTTAAGCCGGAAGCTAAAAGAGGGCGCTAAACGTAGCGGCCGCCATATTTTAAATCGCTTTTTAAAAAAGCAACGTCGCTAGCGCTAGCTGTAGCGTTGTTGTTTTAGGTTATGTCTGAACCAATCGATCATGCTGCAGTAACTTTTGAAATCTACTATCAGTTAGTCTATTTTCTCACTCTTACATGCATTAAATGCTTTCATTCTCTCTCACTTTTCTACCTCTACCCATGTACCCCTCCAAAAATAGACACATGTTTCTGTAAAACTTATTTAAAACTGTTTTACAATTTTATCTGAATACCTTACTTTTGCTAATTTTGATTATGGTATTTCTAACTTCACATCGGGAACTTAGGCGTTTTAGAGCGTTTGCATCTTGTTCTAATCTCATGTAATAAAACGAGAAGAGCGCAGTCAATCGAAAACGCCAACAGATGTCGCTCTCATCTAAACGTCAAATTAAGTTTGTTGAGGTTATAACCGTTAAATATTGTGCAAGATGGAAATTCATACTTGTAAAAACTGTGAATTTGTCGACGAAGTGTTATCTAAAAAGCTTAAATTGTCTGTTTCTTACGTGTCTGTAGTGGAGCTTCAATAATTCTTTACCTTTTAGGTTCGAATTATTAAGCGCAGAGAATATATCATTGCATTCCGCTTTAACATCTGCTCGTGAGCAAAACGAAGCTCTGCTGAAGAAAATTGCGAATCTCCGTTCAATTTCGATCAACGACCACAATGAGATAGTTAAATTATTTTTGGAGACGGAAACTCGTAAAGTAACTTTTTTGCATTGTCCGCTTTGCCCCGTTTACTCTTTAGAACTTGCAGCTGCCCGTTGTTAGTAAAAGTACAACAGAGATTCATTCGAAGGACGAAGAAGATAATATCAGAAAGTTGTTGTCGCTGATAGAATGCCAGAAGAAAATATACGAGGAAGAGATCGGCATTATTTTAAACGAGAAGGAAGTTTTGTTGAAAGAATTCGACAAGCAACAAAATAAACTGCGTGATCATGTAAAAATCTTATTGGAAGAGTAAGATTATTTTTTTTGTTGTACTTTATACAGGTATGCGTAGCATAAGAACTAGGTAATACGTTGAGTATGATATCACATTGATGGCCAAGGTTAATAGACTTGTAATTATGATTGTTTGAATTTTCATCAAGCAATGCCGTGATGAAGAAACAAACATAAATGATCATTTAAAATGTGTTCTGATTTGTTGGCTTTTCTTGTTATTCACACAGAGCCTGCAAATAAAACTAAGAACCAACTGGCCCTTAGCGCAAAACCATTGGCCCATTTAACTAATTAATCGTTGTATTAAAATGGCTATTAAATCGAATCGAGTTTCTGGATGCATTAGTGTAAATGTTGGATTAACAAGATTTGGTTTGATCCTGAACTAATAGTTACTCTAATGTCGAACTGATGACGCCACTATTTTTTTCAATAATTTTCAACATTTTTAAGTCCAATTGATTTTCCACAAAGAAAACTTGGAATACTAAAAATAGAATATAAATGCGTTAAGGGGTGATCGTTAATAATAATAATAATTATTATTATTATATTTCATTGAATATGAGTAAAATGGTGAAAGAATCATTTGTTAAGAAATTTGAAAGGGCGCCAAAATATGTTTTGCACAAGGGCGCTCGACACACGTGGTTCTCAGTTTTATATGAATGCTCCGTACCTATTTAATTAATAACGAATATGTGCTAATATTTCAGGTTGAATCTCTGCCGCCAGCAGTTATTTCGCCAGAAAAAAGAAAATTTAATCGAGAAACAATTGTTTCGTGATGTGATAAACGATTTGAAATCAGAAAATAAGAAAGTGATAGAACGAATCTCTAAAGAAAGCCTGTACTTAACGTACGACAAAGCGAAAAACAAAATGGAGAATCTCATAAGGAGCAAAAATGAGCAACTAAAAAGACAAGACGACCTAATCAACATATTACGTCATCAGCAAAACACGGTGAATTTACAAATTGAGGACACCATCAAAAGCAAGAATGTGTTAATTAATCAATTTCAAGTACGGTTGATTTGATCAATCGCGCTTGTGTGACTGTGTTGATGAATTGTATTTTTTAGGCCAAAATTTTAAAAGTCAGGGAAGATTATAAAAGACTCCAGCACAAATATTACACGTTAGAAAGAAGAAGGCGGCTCGATGCTGAAGGTTTTCACACTGATGTTAAACTGCTTCGAAATGACTTAAAGAAATTGAGCAAAACCAACCTGACAAAGGAAACTGCAGAAATGTACAACAACAAATTGCATGAATTAGATCAAAATATCACATACTTGTACACGAATTAAAAATTATAAAAAAAATGTTCTATTGGTGTTTCAATAAAAATATTTATTTTATTCGCTACTTTCAGCAGAAAGAAAACTTTTTCTTTACTTCTAGGTTAAAACAGTTGCCTATCTGAACTGGCCAACTTTGTTTTATAAATAAATAATAGTAATATGATGTTTCTTTGTTGTTAAATTCAGCTCGAAGGTTTAAAACTGTAAATTCGTGACATAAAATTTATAAACTAACAGAGTCATGCAATGAAAACAGTTTTTGGTAGTCAACGTCAGTTTTGCTACATCCGCTTACTCAGCAGTCTACACTGTAATATGATTCAAAATATGTAGTTATCTAATCGAGGTCAAGTTGGTAATAAATTGTAATCAGTGTTATTGCAAAAAGGAACATTAGATAAATGACATGCTAGCATAATTTGGTATGTTATTCATTACCCGAGCATGCGACGTTACGTTTAAAATTTGTTCAATGACTTTTTCTTAATAAAATATTTCATTATCTATTGTACTAGCAATAAATATTTTCGCATGTTACCTCAACTTCCTGTTATTCAATATTTAAGACAGTTCGCTGTCCTTTACTGCGGTTCGAGTTGTACAGAAAAAGAACTAGGAATAATATTATTGCATTTATTTAAAAATTCTAAATTCGTATTCAAAAGGGAAAACAAACTGCAGACGTACAGTCAGAATTAAAAGTAATGTCTTCTCTGTTGGGGGATACATCATTTTTAATTCTAACTGTACATAAACATCAACCTTTTCATCATTTCTAGGTAATCAGTAAAACCTATTTACTTGCAATTAGCTACAAAGAAATGATAACGTAAAGGTTTTGTGAATTTTATTTTCACCATTTCTTCGTTATCATAATTAACTTGCGCAAGCAAAAAAATGTTTGCACTATTTTCCTCGATTTCTTATTTATGTAGTAATGAAAATTTTCCATAAATTTCACTGTACTTTTCACCTGTGATCTTTATTTTTATTCCGATCGATAAGTTCTAGAAGTTATCCAGTTCTTTTATGGAAACGCTTAAAACGTAGCACGTCCTTCAACTTAATCGTTACTTTTTGAACTCGGACGTAAAAATAGATAAAAAGGACGATTTACATATCATCCATAACACAATTTTACTTGCGTCAGTTGCATTTGTCTGATTTTTTTTTTTTGGAAATCTAGTTAGGAACGTACTCCAAATTAACACGTCAGTGAATTATTAAATAAACACAACACGTTCTGAAAATATCTTTGACTAACATAAATAAATAAAAAGAAATTATTATAATGACTTCACTTTTTTTGCACTTCCATGTTTATTAAACAATTTTTTTTTTTCGCTTCGCCCTAGTTTAATTCAGAATTCAAACAATTAGTTTAAAAGTTGAAAATTGACTGTGTTTAATGCAAAAATGACAAAATTTCGTATACAGGGTGACAATTAATTATATGACCATAAACAGTATTGCCAATCAACTGAAACGAAAATTCCACTCGCGTTAGCAAAAAACTTACTTAACCCTATTTCGTTTTCTTTCCTTTAAACAGATCATTGTATAACGTTGATTTTGAAAACGTTTAGAATGAAAACGCTAACACAAACACCGATTAACATTATGGCCAAATGACAGTACAATGCCGCACAAGAAGTTCATTTGACAGTAACACTGTATGATGCCTGTAGTAAGCGTAATTGTGCCCAGTGATAACAGACGATCAAAATTGGCGTCACCAGATTATCTGACAAAAGTCATCTGTCAACAACTAAATAAAAACAAAAGACAATCAGTTTTACAACACAATTTAATAGATTAATAATTAAAAAAAAAAATTTACAAGAATAGTGACTAAACAAAGAAAACAAAATAATAAATAAATACAAATACAAAAGACAATCGATTTTACAACACAATTTAACAGAGTAAATTACAATATCTGACAAAAAGGCACCTGTCACCAACCAAATAAAAACAAAAAACAATCAGTTTTACAACACAATTTAAAGGATGCACAAATTAAAAAAAAATCAATTTGAGAAGAATTGTGGCAACACAAAGAAAACAAAATAATAATTGAGAATTAATCAAATTAAAAAATAATAATAAAAACAAAAGACAATCGGTTTTACCACACAATTTAAAGGATGAATAAATTTTAAAAAAGAATGGTGGCAATACAAAGAAAACGAAAGAATAAAATTCAAAAATAACCAAATTAAAAATATAATAAAAACAAAAGACAATCGATCTTACAACACAATTTGACAGTATAAATGAATAGTGGCATCTTTGCACAATATTTTCATTTTCGTCTTTTTATTAAAAAGAAAATATTGTGCCAAAATACCGCTTTTCATTTATATTAAATAATGTCAACACATCAAAAGGAGGATTTCATCAATTATAAGGTGCGTTCAAAAAAATCTGTTATCAAGAAGGCTCTGAACTTGCTTTTATTTTATTACGGCACGTCGTAGCTTAGTACGTATGTTGAAACCTTGAATAACTGCGTGCTATCAACAGCGTCAACTGTCAAAGATTTTGTTTACATCTTCGAGGTATTTGTAATAAAATTAATATTTTATTTGATTAATTGTGCTTTATTATCCATCTTGTAGAAAATCGTAATTAAATGTATTTAAAAAGTTAGGTTATGTTTATAATATTCGTATAGTTACGACGTGACTTTGCAAAATTTGAAAAGAATGGCAAAAAAACAGAAAATAAAATAATAAAAATTGAAAAATAATCAAATTTAAAAAAATAAAAACAATAGCAATCGATTTTACAACTCAATTTAATAGATTAATAATAATTCGAAAAGAATGGCGACAAAACAAATAAAATAAAAACAAAAGACGATCGATTTTAAAACATAATTGAATAGTTAATTAAATTAAATAATTAAAAAAAAGAGATTATTTAAATTTTGTGAAAAACCAACAGAATTTTTTTAAATTTAATCAAAATCACTCAATCTGGTGATAAATTATCACCTTTGGCAACACTGATTGCACCTGAAATTTTGAAGTGTGTGCAGAAAAAATTACATTGCAATGAAAAGAATCCTTTTTTCCCTTGCAATTGTAAAAACTCCCTAAAAAGTGAAAGTTAAGTTGGCAACACTGCTCGCAAATCTACATTCAATTCTGAAATATTCTTTTGTTTATTTATTAAGATGCAGTCACAAAACTTGGTATTTCTATAATAAATTCGATGGATAAAGAAAGAAATTGGTTAGAATTAATTATTTCGCAGGAACAACTGTCAACTGTTTCTTCCTCACTGGCGCCATCTTAGATTTTCACACCTTAAGAAATACAAATTAATTCTTAATGGTGATGATTGAATAGACTTCCGGTTGGAACCGCGTCACGACTACTTAAGGTGACGTAAAAATACCATGTTTTAAAATGTTTTGTATGTATTTACCATAAATTATAGTATGACACATGCATTTGTTTTACAATAAAGTAAAAATTATCAAAAATATTTTTTCAATCTAGTAGGCGAGCATTTATTTTCAAAAATTGATAAACGATAGTATTGTCGCAATGACATCTAACAATTAGGAATGTATTTATTCTTTGTTACCATGAACGTATCATAGTTTTGGGTTTAATTTCTTATTAATTATTTCTCAAAAACTAAAGTACAGGGTGTCCCATTTTCGATGGTATTCTACAGGTACCTCCGTTAAAACTGACTCAACTTTATTCATTTAAGTGTCAATAGAACGGGCTGTCCATACATGTTAGAATATACAGGTGTTCCCTTTGAAAAAATTGACAAATTTTGCATTACGCGAACTGAACCGTATTATAGTTGCTTGGTTTTCAAAAATGTTGAATATTTTGAAAGATATATAGAAACTGTTTAATCCAAAAGTGAGCGACAATTTGGCAACCGATGGAATATGACCCCATTTTTGCATAATACTAAAAATAACTGGGTAATTACTCAAAATAGGTAAATATAATGTTGTGTCGTTTTCATTGGCTCTTCAAGGGCTAACCAAAACTGCAATAAAATATACAGTGTTCCGTTTAAAAAAATCCTAAGTTAGGTATGCAATTTTTAAACGAACCAGCCTGTATAGTTGGAAATAATTTTAAATTATGCGGAATGGAAGCCTGCACAACTTTGATTAATAAATTCTTTTGATAAAATGTATATAAAAGGGTATTTTGGACTATTTCAGAGCTTTGCGACACCCTGTACATAGTATCTTTCCCTTACTCTCAGATGTCGCTACTTTTTGAGTTTTATCTTTGGTGGAACAATTGCCAGTCATCCGGTATAGTAATTTTTTATCCCTTACATTTACCTTGTAATCAGGCGAAGTTATAAGTACTTTCTTGGAATCAATTAAACAAAACATGTTCGTGTCTGTCTATACAACGCTTCAATTAAAATTCATTTGTATGCATAGTAGACATTAATTATTGATAGGGGCAAAAAAATAATTGCGTGAGTTCATCCTGTTATACATACATATATACCGGAGACATCGATTTTGAAGTTAGTTTTGTCCGTGTCTCTTCTAATTAGAAGTTGTGGTGGATGATTATTTTATGTTATAAGATGCGATAATACAGGTGCGCCTTTTGTCGTTTTCGTATTTAAATAAAATGACTGGTTTGGTAAGTTTTTTTTTTTTAAAACATTCTGCGCGGCGTTCGTATTTTGAATTCGCGCCGCAAAGAAAACTGCGAGGATTACACTGCAGAATTAATAATTTGTCTCATATTTACATATCGCATTTAAATGTTCGAGCGATAAAGCGGTTCGTATTTAAAGGTTTCCACTTGCGTTTTCGCTCCTCAGTTGGTATTAAACAGCCGAGTGTGCGTGACCTACTTGGATAAATAATCACTTTCGAAATATTTTTCAGGGTTTTGCAATTTGTGGCAGACAATTTGCTCGTGCACTGTGCAATCGACAACAATTTTATTGTAAGTAAGCACACCGTTCGCGTAATATTTTATGTTACATAATTAATTTTTTTTTAGGTTACTTCCGCGATTATTGCAGCAACTCGAAAATGCCTTGCCCTTTCTTAACGCGTTTGAGCCCCTCGTATGTCAGAAATTATGCGCCGTCTTTGATTAAAATGTACGGTGGTCAGTGTCCGGTAATGTCTAAATTGTTACACAATGCTGGAAACGAAAGCGCAGAATTGAAGAAACCAGAAGGTATTCACTGAGTCTGCAAAAATATTTAAAGAAAAAAAATACATGTTTTTTCCAGAAAACGGAGGAGATAGCGCAAACGCCGTCAAAAAATCCGGTTGTCCTTTCTTGTCTGAAGTTAACAACATGGTCAAGGAAGCCAATAAAGAGGATATCATTGATCTAGGTTCGGCAACGCAACAATCAAATAAATCGACCGAAGGTGAGCCCAAGGTTACCAATTTTTATAGGACTACTCCTTTATATTATATAACGTCAAAATTGCACACTCTAGAAACCGGTATTTTAATTCCAAGTCACAAGAGAAAGCTACACTTTTAATTACTGCCTTGTGAAAGTTTTTTTTTTTAATTTCACATATGGGATAAATAAAATTTCAAAATACCACAAATACCGCACACGTGAAACGTAATGAAGAAATTATTATAATTTATACACGCCTTTAAAATTATAATAAGTGAAGCCAATGACGCACGCGACTTTTTACGGAAGGTCACATGATTATAGCACTTACGAAAATGTTTATTAAAAATGAACACCTATAATTTCTTTTATATACAAAATAATTATTTATGATGCCAAATTAAATGAAACTGCTGTATATATTCAAAATTCTAAAAAAAGATATTATTTATACAGTGTGACGCACGTAAAATTAGACACAAGCGGAAACTTTTTTGCTATTGATTTCTCAGAAAAAACTACTCTTTATAGGCGGCCATGATTTTATATTCTAAATCTCATCGCAATTCTGAATAACTTCTCTAAGTAACATTTTTTTATAACTAAAAGTCTAAGGGTACTTTACTCTAATGTCGATTTCAAATATTTCGATCTCCTCGGTATACGGCAAGAGGCATTCAAATTTTGATACGTGAATTTTGAGTTTGGTAAGATGTAGGAACTTTCATACAAAATAATTTTTTTTGAGAAATCAATAATAAGAAATTTTCTGCCGCTCACTGTGTGAATACGAATATGTGAATGTTTTCTTTTCCATCGTAGGCGGCCATGATTTGATATTCTAAATCTCATCGCAATTCTGAATAACTTCTCCAAGTAACATTTTTTTATAACTAAAAGTCTAGGGGTACTTTACTCTTATGTCGACTTCAAACATTTCGATCTCCTCGGTATACGGCAAGAGGCATTCAAATTTTGATACGTGAATTTTGAGTTTGGGAAGATGCAGGAACTTTCATAAAAAATAAATTTTTCTGAGAAATCAATAATAAGAAACTTTATGCCGGTCACTGTGTGAATACGAATATGTGAATGTTTCCTTTTCCATCGTAGGCGGCCATGATTTGATATTCTAAATCTCATCGCAATTCTGAATAACTTCTCCAAGTAACATTTCTTTATAACTAAAAGTCTAAAGGTACTTTACTCTTATGTCGATTTCAAATATTTCGATCTCCTCGGTATACGGAAAGAGGTATGCAAATTTTGATATGTGCATTTTGAGTTTGGGAAGATCCAAGAACTTTCATAGAGAATAAATTTTTCTGAGAAATCAGTTATAAAATTGTTTCCTGTATTGGGGAGACATAACTTTTAATTCTGGCTGTACATTTTAGATACTTTGGATACAACAATTCTAGCACTTGCAACTATAGTGACAAAGCTGCGCAACTTCTAAACTGCAAGTTACGACTTAATTTGTAAATTGTAACTGCTACTATAGTTTAAAAAAGAACTCGTGTTTCTACTCTGATGTTTAGACTAGAACAGTAGATAATAGTAAATATGCGTTGTTAAGTTTACGTTTGCGAAACATTACTTGGGATTATGAAGTCGATTCATGGGTGTTAAGGTTTTCCCATTCACAAATTGCAGAAGCGGAAGTAAGTAGGTCAGGGATTTCCGTGAGTAAGTGATTGAAAAAAAAATGGAAAGTACTAAATTGCAGTTTCCTTGAAATTCACGTGGCCATTACGTCAAAAAAAAAAAATAAAAAATTTAAACTGTACCAACGTTTAAGCTTGTGATGGCGTTGCCAAGAAAATGCACCTTGCATTTAGCTCATGGACAAATATTTATTCTTAGGCTGAAAGGTTATACAATTATAAATTTTTGATAAACAATGACTTTTGCGATATAAATTCGTTCGTCATAATTGGTACTTTAGATACGATGAAACCAAAATCTGGAAAACACCCTGTTATCTACAGATAACATTCACGATTTAAAAATGGCTTCGCACTTTTTTTGTGTATTTAATTCGTAGTAATATCCAGATGATCGATTGCGTTTCTTATAGACAAATAATCGGTTTTCTAAACGCTATTTTAGGAAGAGACCTTCAGTAAAATTCTTTGCCAAGTCAACCTAAACCAATGACTAGTTGAAGTAATTTTAGGAATACTTTCTATCTTATCAGCAATTATTTTGTCGTTTCAATTGATCAGCACTTCTATATTTTAAACACATATGCACTTAATATTTATTTTATTTTAATAAGTAAGGGGTTCTCAAACTTTTGTATTTATTTATTTAAAGCAGGGCCGTAGCTAGGGGGCGAAAAATGAGGTTGGAAAATTTTAAGCCTACCCTGACCTAAGATGAAATTATTATTTTTTTTTATTGTGGTCGTTCGATTGTCACTTTTTTTGCCATTTGTCTTCCTCCATAACTATTTCTTTAGCGACAACGTCAATTGTTTTTCTTCATCGACAACCGTCAATTATTTTTCTTCAATTTTTAATTGTTTTGCTTTTCGAATGACTATCAATTGTTTTTCTTCACGAACAATTATGAGTTGTTTTTCTTCACTAACGACTGTCAATTATTTTTTTTTGTGAACGGTTACTAATAATTGCTTTTCCTCACGAACGACTAGCAATTATTTTTCTTCACAAACAATTGACAGTTCATTTTCTTTTCTAACGACTGTGAATTATTTTTCTTCGTGAATTATTAATTGTTTTCCTTTGCAAATTGTTTTTCTTCAAGGACGATTGTCAAATTTTCTTTTATCAATTTTTTATTTTTCATTCTCTTCAGCTTTATTTCACGAGCCTCTTTCGTTCTGTAGACTTTTCACGGACGATTTTCAATTGCTTCTTTTCGTAAATAATTCCCAATTGTTTTTCTATGTAGATTGTCCGTAAAATATTATGTCACGACTTTGTTTTGTTTTACTTATTTATATAATAAGCGATTATCAATTATTTTTCTTCATTGTGGTCGTTCGATTCTCACCTTTTTTGCCATTTTTCTTCCTCCATAACCTAACTTTTCTTCACGGATTATTTGTCGATTGGTTTTCTTTATCGACAACCGTCAGTTGTTTTTCTTCATCGACAACCGTCAATTATTTTCTTCAATTTTTAATTGTTTTTCTTCTCTAATGACAATCAATTGTTTTTCTTCACAAACAATTATCAGTTGTTTTTCTTCACCAACGAGTGTCAATTATTTTTTTTTTTATGGACGGTTACTTTTTACTTCAGATTTATTTCTTTTGTTCTATTTTTATGAACGATTTTCAGTTTTTTCTCTTCGCGAATGATTGTCAATTGTTTTCCTTCATCAATAACATTGAAATAATTTTTTTCATGAGTAATTTTGATTGTCGATTATTTCTCTTCATTGTGAGTTGTTTTCTCGTCAGTTTTCTACTGTTTCACTTCAGTATTATTCCACAACTCTCTTTTGTTCTGTGTGTTCTTTATTGTGAACGGTTTTCAAGTGCTTCTTTTCGCGATTGATTGTCAATTGTACAGTTCAATTCCGGGTCTTTCTTATGCCGATCATTCCTCACAGCAAAACTATTTTCAGTTCATTTTTACGCAGAATAGTTCAAGGTCATGTTGACATTGTATTTATTCCGTGAATAACATAGATCTCTCGTATGCTGAATCGTTCCATCAAGGACTTTCTTACGCTGAATCGTACTATATGTAACAGAAGAAAAAAATTCTTATGTTGAGTCATTCCATGGATCATCCTCTCTATAACAAAGTAGTATTATTTTCAAGTCATTCTTATGCTGAATCGTTCTTTTGCTGAATCATTCCATGTAAATATAACAGAGGACAATATTTTCGGGCCAACCTTTTACTGGATCGTTTCACTAACATCAAATCGTTGTGGATCGCCCATTCACAAAAGACAGGGTAGATTACTGATGATGAATAAAAATGTATAGAACCTTCCCTGAGTATTTAGTCTGCTTGCGGCTCTGATTTAAAAACTTTCTTTAACTTGAAGATAATAAAAAATTCTTGATGAATCTAGTAATTTGAGAGATCCAAGTCCTATAATCTGTAAACAAAAGGAAACATTTTGCAGGTATCTTTCCTTACGAACAATTTTTCCATCAACAAATCATTAAAAAGAAACAGGATCACTCCTATCGTATTTTCAAGAAAGTGAACCGTTTAGCCGGACCTGGACAATTTCCAACTGCACTGGAATATTCTTGGGGCGAGAAGCCGATAACCGTTTGGTGTTCCAACGATTACCTGGGAATATCTTGTCACCCGGAAGTGAAAAGCTCTGTTAGGTACTGCACTGTTTTAAAAATTTGCGTTTGCGTTGACTTTATAATTTTCAGGCAAGCGTTGGAGAAATTTGGGGCCGGAGCTGGTGGAACCCGTAACATCTCAGGGAATTCGGTGCTCCACGAAAAACTGGAGCATACTATTGCTGACTTGCATCAAAAGGAGGCAGGGTTGCTGTTTACATCGTGTTTCGTAGCGAACGACTCTACTTTGTTTACCTTAGCGAAAGCTTTACCAGGTGAACTATCGTGTTCTTGTCATTAATAATTAACTCGAATTGAGCTTTTAGGATGCCATATTTTCTCGGATGAGGGCAACCATGCTTCGATGATTCAAGGCATTCGTAACAGCCGTGTGCCCAAGCATATATTCCGCCATAATGATCCTGAACATTTAGAAGAACTGTTGAAGAGTGTAGGAAAAGACGTTCCTAAAATCGTGGCTTTCGAAACAGTGCATTCGATGACTGGAGCCGTCTGCCCTTTAAAGGTATACCTCTAGTTATAATAGTTCGCATGCAAATCTCCACTTGTGAAACTTTGCAGGAGCTTTGCAAAGTCGCTCATGATTATGGTGCTTTGACTTTCGTCGATGAAGTCCACGCAGTCGGCTTGTATGGAGACCACGGTGCTGGTATTGGTGAAAGGGATGGGGAATTAAAAAATATGGATATTATTTCAGGTACTTTAGGTAAAGCCTTTGGTAATGTTGGTGGCTACATAGGTAATTTCTTAATTAATTGTAAAAGTCACTGGTTACAATCTCTTTGTTTTTAGCTGCCAGTTCTTTATTAGTGGATATGATCAGGTCATACGCAGCCGGATTTATATTCACGACATCACTGCCACCGACCGTGTTATCAGGTGCTTTAAAAGCGATTGAAATTCTAGCTTCTGCTGAAGGAGTAGAATTACGCCGGCGTCATCAAGAGAACGTTAAATACATGCGCAATACTTTATTGTCGCGGGGTTTCCCCGTTGAGCATACCCCAAGTCATATCATTCCAATTAAAATTGGTGATCCGTTGAAATGCGGGGTACTCTCGGATCGCTTAATGAAGGAAAAAGGTCATTACGTGCAGGCCATTAATTACCCGACTGTTGCAAGAGGTCAAGAAAAACTGAGATTGGCCCCGACTCCGTATCACACTAAAGATCTCATGGACATTCTAGTTGCAGACATGACTGACATTTGGACCGACATGAAACTACCTTTGACAGGCTTGCCTTGTAGTAAGGTAAAGTCGATCATCCTCTTGAAGGAGAAAAGTTGTTACTTTGTGGTTTTTACAGGAATGTCAGTTCTGTCGTCAGCCAATCCTGTTCGACTATTTTGAGGCCCGGACTAGGAACGATTGCAGATCGGAGGTCGTTTGTGATATTCCTAACTGCCCTCAAATGGTGCGCTCCTTGTGAGAAACAGAATATAAGTGGTTTATAGGAAAAATGTTTATATAAATTTTATTCAAATTCCAAAATGTAATACATTTATTTTCATTAAAACAATTTATTTTCAAAAAGGAAATCGTTCATTTCTTCACTTCTCTGGTGTGCATGTAATAACACAAAACGGAGATATTCTAGAGCCAATCAAAAAGTCTAAACTCTAATGGCGTTTTCGATTTGAGATACTAAGTGCAAATTCCGAGTATCTTCATCTTTTTCTATTACATGAGGTTAAAAGAAGATGCGAATGCTACTCAGTGCAACCCAACCGAAAACGTTATAAATTTATTTTGTTTAATTGTAACCGTTTGTTTTATTTATAAGAGAAATTATAAACGTAAAGAAGTTGTATTGTTTCTTTTGTTAAATAATTTAAAATGAGTTCTTTAACATAACATTTTCAAACGTAAAAATAATACGTCTTAGAAACTTGAAAACGGTTTTACATTTTTTTTGCGACTTGCAACGCCTATTACAAAGTAATTATGTGTACGGCGCCGACAAGCCAGGAATGCTGGAAGGACATACACGAGGCAGACATAAAAAATAAATTGAATGAATTTTCTTTTGTTGTAAAACAGCACAAAGCAAGTGTGAACAAAGTGCAAATGCGCAAATCCTTTGTGTTTCACTTCGCAATATGTAAAACTTTACAACATTATTTATTATACTTTGATTATCACCGCCGATATTTTATTTTAAAAATAAAATATACCCTACATTTTAATATTCAATATTTGCTAGCATTTAATTGCACATGCTATTTCTCTGTGCAAAGAACGAATCAACACAGTACAGGGTGACTGACAATTGTTCCGCAAAAAAGACGCATAACAATGAATGCCACAGATTACGGGAAAAATGTTTAAAAAGATTCCATAGAATAGCTTAAAATTTACCCAAACAGTATGTTACGCCAGTATGTGTAGAGTATTTGCAATACACTTTATTATTAAAGCGGATATTTGAATTATTTTCATGTTATAGTGCTTTATTTGTTTACCTGTCAAACCAGATGTTATTTATTTGTCATTTGTCAATAATTTCATACATATCTTGGAGCTCGTATTTCAGCTGATCACTTCAATTCTGTTTAAAGGTCAAGTTAACGTCAAGCGCCGGAAACTATGAAACACGAAATGAAATCAAATGAAATCAATTGCCTTTTGTTTTTATTATTTTTATAATTACATCGTATTTTTTTTTTATTCTGTTGTTTCGTGTCCTTTGCTTTCTTATCATTCCTTTAATTTTTATTTATTTATTTTTATCTATTAATCTCTTAAATCGATCCCTTGTTTCTGTCTTCTTTAACTTTATTAACAAATTAAGGGATTTTCTATGTTGAAAAGGGATTTTTTTAGCAACTGTTGAGCGATTTATTTTCACAGTTGGTAACACTGGTTAGCTGTCAGTTAATCCGTATAGTTAATTTGCTTGTGCTATGTGTTGCTCATAAATCAAATAATAAAGCTGGATTTACATGGACCGTTAAGCGCTTCAAAACGTCGAGCATACTGTATTCTCATTGGTTGCTGCTCTTTACGCAACGAGCACCAACCAATAGCAGTGCAGTACGCCCGACGTTTTGACACGCTTAACGCTCCATGTAATTCCAGCTTAAATCAAAAGATCACCACGTGTTGGATTAACTATAAACAAACCTAAAATGTACTGCTTTAATTTTAAAATGATCCGGGCGACATCTATTGAACGTAATATGGAAATTCTGAAAGAAATCTATTGACATGCAATCTGCGGACTGGAATATATGGACAAATATGACTCCCCTCTGTACATTGTTTAACTCTGCATAACTACTTCCGCCCTAATTGGGGCCTCGTCAGCAGAAGAGTAGTTGAGAACTCCTCCGGAATTCCGACGAACAACATTTACTTTGTTTTCAATTTGATTATTATTTATTTTCTTTGTTTTGTCACATTTCTTTTCAAAGTGTTTATTTTTTTTTATTTATAAATCTATTAAATTGTGCTGTAAAATCGATTGTCTTTTATTTTTATTATTTTTCACTTTTTATTATTTCGTTTTCATATTTTCGTCACCATTCTTTTCAATTTATTAATCTGTTAAATTGTGTTATAAAATCGATTGTCTTTTGTTTTAATTTGATTACTTTTCAATTCTTATTATTTGGCTTTGTCACGTTCTCTCCAAATCGTTTTTTTTTTAATTATTTGCTGAATTGTGCTGTAAATTTAAATTTTTACCTAAATGTTTAACATAATTTAAAAAAATTTAAATTGGTGCTTTTCGGTTGGTAACTGGTGATTTTTTGTAAGCTAATTTGGTGAGTTAAATTTTGATCGTCTGGCAACACTGGAATAACTCATTGTTGCCAGTCTTGCCAAGTTAAGGGATAAATCGCTTTTTAAGGTACTTTTTCAAATTTTTAGGGATTAAGGGATTTTTTTTCTTAAAATGAATTTTCTACTTTATTTTTTAAAAAGAAATCTATAGCAGAAAGATCCTTGCTGATGGCTTCCTTTTCATTTGTTTCTATGAGGGTGATTTACTTATTATTGACGGGTTATAAAGAAAAATCACCATCCACTGGCATTGAGTTTCAACTGTTTTAGTATTTTCAGCGTCATCTATTTTAACTTATGAATTAATTTGTTTTCTTTGCTTTGTCACCTTCCCTTTCAAACAATTTTTTTTTATTTAGTCGATTAATCTGGTGAGACTTAGTTTTTATTGTTTTTAAAATTTTATTATTTCGTTTTTGTTTAATTCTTCTAACGTGCGTTCAAAAACTCCCGCGTTTGCAGTTGGCGTTGGTTCGGTAAACGTATGTCGGTGTAACCATAACAAGTTTTAAGGTTACAATTTTGTTGTGGAATTAATTCTCTCCTGCTTCTGTTTGTCATTAAATCCATTTATTAAAAATTATTTGGAGTCAGCAATCGAGTTTTGAAATGTATTGAATCCGGTAGAATTGAATGATAAGTGTAAAGTTTTTTATAACCTCAATTTACTTTACTGTTTATTTTTGTTCGTATTAATAAGTAAAAGACATGGCCAACTGCAAACGTGGGTATTTTTGAACACACGTTATTTAATTTTCTTTGCTTTTTCAAATATTTGTTTTAAAATTATTAATTTGTTCAATTGTATTGTAAAATCAATTGTTTTCATTATTATTTTTTTATAAAGTTAATATATTTTGTTAATAAATAATAGTTTTTTTAATTGACAAAATTGTACCTATTTAGCTCTGAACCATACAAAGCTAGCTCTATTTTGGTTAGTGTCTATCTCTCAATGAAATACAAATTTGGCAACACTGCCCTTGATGGATTCTGTTTTTGCGTGTTGGTTACACTGCATGGCGCACATTTTTAATAATAGGTTTTTTATTTGTATTGCTCGGAGTTGCTCTAAAAGTGATCAAACGTAGTATTCAGTCGAATTCGAAGTTTTTTCGGTGCGAGATAAACGAAAGTAACTGAAAACTACATTTGACCACTTTTAGAGTAACTCCGAGCAATACAAATAAACAAACCTAATGCGACCACTTGCGCTATATGTAATAAACGGAGTTTTTTAGGGTCATAATAAGTGGCTTTACTCAGAAATCTCTGTTTTCAGTTGGAACATAAATGTGAGAAACTCGGAGTTTTAAAGTGAGGTTAGACTATAATCTCTCATCCGTCGAGTTGCCTATGTTATCATTTAGGCACTTTTGAAATGTATTTTAAGGTTATGTAACGTAACTGTTAGAAAGTGTAAAGCGACATTTTATATTTTACATGGAAAAGTCATAGGTGGGTAGATAAAAATAATTTTATTATTAAGGATTCTGTCTATGGAAGTTTTGTTGAATTTGTTAGTGTTGTGAGGTTTGGGGTCCTTTTGTTAATCCCCCCCCCCTTCGTCGACGCCTCTGATGTCCATTAATATCAATCGGCCGAGTTCGGTTTGAAACTGTTGTGCGCATTCGTGCTAGCACAGACAGAATAACATCGTCGTTGCCAAGTCTAGTAGACTGAAAGTACGGCCAGTCAAAGAAAATCGTTTAGCAACAAACAAATTGTAAATGATTGCGTCAAAATTCGCGGAAGAAAAAAGCAGGTTTGTGTTTGAAGTTCGGGTGGCGGACGTGTTCCTGGGTATAATCGAAAAAATAGCGAGTTCGCGTTAACCAGCGTAAAAGATAACGGGATACTTTGCGTGGAACGCATGCTCAGATGCGACATTACTTTGGTGATGTTTTGTGTATCGGCGTTGTGAATAATTTTGACGGATATTGTGTTTTCTGTACTTAAGTGATGGATGAGATATGAAAGTTTCGGAAAGTAAATACAGAGTGTAACGCTAGAATACTTCGTACCATTGGAAATTCGAAGCACTTCCACCGGGTCGTTTACACAACATATAGAACACAATGTCATCACGTAAATAATTTCTTGTAAATAACAGAGCGAAAGGAAACTATCGTCTGTATGTTGGTTACAATTGCTGAAATTAGATAGAGAAAATGTACGCCAAGGGTAAAGGATCTACAGTGCCGTCCGACGCACAAGCTCGAGAAAAGTACGTAACCATTCATTTTTGCATGTAGTACATAACACACACGCACATACAGTACGTTTACAATAAACGTCACATATGATTTTGACAGTTACCAATTTACCAACTTACTTATTATTATTATTCACTCAGCTATATTTTACTTTTTATTACAATAACAAACCCACGTGGCATTCCTTTTAAGTATTTGGAGTAAACCACCATTTTTTTTTACGAGTTCACACTGTAGATGCATATATATTTGAATTATTATGCAATATCCAATCGAATTAATTGGTCGTAAATGAGTTGTATTTTCTTATACAGGTTGGCATTGTACGTTTACGAATATTTACTACACGTTGGAGCACAGAAAGCAGCACAAACTTTTCTGTCTGAGGTATAATATGGTGCTGTTGTTATGTGTTTAGGTTTTGAAGTATTATCTAGATTTTATTTCAGATAAGATGGGAAAAGAATATAACGCTGGGTGAGCCACCTGGATTTTTACATTCTTGGTGGTGGTAAGTTCTGTGTTATTGTTTTGGTTAGCGGCAGTGTGAATATAAGTGAAACATTCTAGCGTCTTCTGGGATTTGTATTGTGCGGCCCCCGAACGAAGAGATACTTGCGAGCATTCTTCGGAAGCCAAAGCTTTTCACGATTATGTAAGTACCACCTCGTACATTAAATTTCTTTATGGATCAATACTCGGAATCCCAGCATGGCAACGCTGCGCCCGAGTATGCGTTTCTCGCCAGATGTGCTTGCTTTAGAACGTCCATGCGCGCGCGCGCTCTCTGTTGTACTATATTCGAGCTTGCCGTGCGCAGTAGTCAAATAACCCTATTACGATTTCATTTTGTTTAATACCGCTGCGTTTTTATTTCAAACAATTTTAGAATATATTATCTGAAACCGACTTTTTAAATAAAACGACCTTGATTTTTTTTTACACGCAAATATCGTCTGCTGATAACGTTGTAAATATTGCAATATTGCAAAATCAACCTTGTTTTTTTTTTTATTTGCAGCATTATGTTTCTAGGAGGGCGATAACGCATTAAATATTGCAACATTGCGAAATTCTGTTATGTTTTCATAAATATCAACAAAAAAAAATTTACGAAAAAAGAATATGAAACGCATAGGCACGAAATGAATTCTTAAAAGCAATTGCACTTCAATTTTCAGTTACCTTCACAATAAAACTTTTTTTGTTTATACAATTCAATTATGAAGCCTGTAATAGGTCTAGGAAAACAATACAAAAGTTGCAACATTGTAAAATCATCGTCTTTTTTTTTGTTTTCGTAACTAATGACAAAAAGTTCTTCAATTGTTTTACGGAAAAAAATATGGATACACTGAACTGCACGAGCTCATAATTAGTACCTACTAAAAACAATTGAACTTTACTTTTGAGTTATTCTTTTTTAATAAACAATTAACCTTCACTTTACAACTAAATAAAATAATACATTGAAATGTTTTTTTTTACCTACGCAGTAAAACTTTATTTGTTTTTGCAATTCAGTTATTGTGAAGCCTGTAATATTCTTCTCGAGCTCTAGGAAAACAATACGAATATTGCAACATTGTAAAATCATTGTCGTTTTATTTCCTGGTTATCGTAACTAAGTTATTGTGAAACAATTGGCAAAGAGTTCTTCAATTGTTTATGGGAAAAATATGGATACATTTTTGTTTTTGTAACTAAGTTATTGTGAATTCAATTGTCTACGGGAAAAAATATGGATGTATTAAAATGCACGTAATTAATACCTAGTAGAAACAATTGAACTTTACTTTTGAGTTTTTTTTTTCTTTAATAAACAATTGGCCTGTAATATTCTTCTCAAGCTCTAAAATCATTGTTGGTTTTTTTTCCTGGTTATCGTAACTAAGTTATTGTAAAAATAATTGGCAAAGAATTCTTCAATTGTTTATGGAAAAAATATGTATACATTTTTGTACTAAGTTATTGTGAAACAATTGGCAAAAAGTTCTTCAATTGTTTACGGAAAAAAATATGGATGTATTGAAATGCACGTAATTAGTACCACGGTTGCGACAATTTGATTTAAATCAAATCGTGTAAAAAAACTGATAATCTAAATAAATCAAATTTCAGAAAATTCAAATAAAAAGAACAATCAAAATAATTGTTATCGTGAAATAAATAGCAAAAACAATTTTTCAACATACCATTGAGGACTTCCGGTCTCGCCGGAAGTTACATCAATTTTCTTTTATATTTTTTACATATTTGGAATCTACAGATCATTGCGAGTCCCAAATATGTATCATTAATTAATATTTAGTCAATTGTTCGCGCGTGCAATTAATTTTGTCCAGTTAGGTACTGAAAGTAACCCACTGTGCGTCGGTAAAGTAGGAAATAAGCATTCTAGGACGCAGTACCGAACGAGTAAAAGCCTTTATGTCATTTGCTTTTATACTTATTAAGTTTTGTATTAATGCTTAACTGCTTAGAGTAAACAGTTTGAATACTCTTAAGGACTATTAACACCAAAAAAGTTATTACTTGGTAAAAATGGGTTTAACTGGTTAACTTCATCCCAATTTTGCGATGGTACCGCCAATTTTGACAGTTGGCTTTTTGCTTAAAGTTTAGAATAATGAGGATTCACGTACAATTAAAAGTAAGGTCTCCCCAATCAAATGTAAATGCGTGATTTTATCAACTCTGATCACTATAATAAGTAAGCGGCCAAGTGCGTTCTCATACTCGTTAATTAAATTTTTTAGTTACTTTTAGTCCTGACTGTACATTAACAAATAATGAATTGAATAAAATATAAAAATCTACTTATCACTATTCTTTCGGATTTCTATTATGCAGCATTTCTGTTGAGTTTAAATTTAAACCCTGTTGAAGGCGACAGTTGTTTTATTGGTTGGCAATACTGACCAAATGACAGTGCAGTGTGCAGTGCTCGGGCAGCAATAGATGCCCTTTGGAATTTACATATTTTCTGTTTTTGTACCTTTATTAAATAATAATGACAGTTAGCAACGATTTCGAGGTCTTTGAGTAAATGCCAAAGGATTTTAATTCAGTTTTGAAAGTGAATCCTTTGTTCGACTTCCATAATAAAAGTTTTTTTTCTTGTAGGGTTTCGTCAATTCGGGTTATGGAGTTAATGGAATTGCACATGTAAGTATTTACACTTACATATTTAATCTGTAATTTGTAAAGGAATGGTTTCATTATTATGGCAAAATTTTGGGTAATCATGTGTAAGAAGGCCGTATTAATACGCATGCGCCAGTCTAGTAAATACGCATAAACCGCCTGAAAATATAAAAGCGTCACTCATAAATTAAATTTAATCCAAAACCGCGAATTCTAAACAAAATATTCACTTAAAACAATTCGATTAAAACAGGGTTAATTTAAGAGCGGGTATTGTTCACGAATATTTAAATTTCGAACGTTTTAACGTTTGAAATTTAAAATTGAACTATCCCCAATATCTACCCTCAATCAAATATTAATTGAGTATGTTCTACCAAGAATTAAAGAACAAAATTTAATTATTAATAACTGCCCACCACTGCTGATAATTTAAATTTCGTGCGTACTGGCAACAGTGTCTTAACTTTTCGAATATCTAATTAATATACCGGCGCATGCGCATTAATGTGGCTTTCTTATACATGATTACCAAATTTTGTAACAAAATGCAATATTTCTTAAAGAAAAATAAAATCAGTTAATTTTTTGTTTGTAATTAAAATGAAAGAAAATTTTTGGCAGCAATCTGAATTCTGAAAAATTGTTATAGAATGAATATTATTTTAATTGTATAAGAATCGGCAGAATGTGTTAAAATAGAGTTACTATGACTGAATTAGTATCTGTCTGCGTTGCAGAACACTGGCCCTGCACCTAGCCCCCTTAGTCAAATACCTCCTAATGATGGTATTCCTGGAGGTCCGTTACCTCCGGGTTTCTTTCCTGTAAGTATGCATTGAGTCCATAGGTTCAGGTTTCCGCTTACTTTGGCTTTGTTTCGAAAGAATTCTACTATGCGACCGTCACCACCTACTCACCCATCAAGCCAACCGTCACCGCATTCACAACCACCACCCCCACATTCACAAATGATGACAACGCAGCCGTTTATGGGACCCCGTTATCCGGCAGGTCCTCGACCAGGTGTGCGAATGCCACAGATTGGAAGTGATTTTAATGGGGTAAGTTGTTTGTATCACATCGGGACATGTGTTTAACATTTGAATATGTTTTATAAAGCCTCCTGGACAACCTATGATGCCTAACAATATGGATCCGTCGAGACAAGGTAAGGGTTGGAAAAAACAGTTATTAATTATATTAATTAATCAAATAATTTTCAATAATGATTATATAACATGATAAGAAAATTGCACAAGCATGAAGCCATTTCATGAAATGCCTCATGTAATGCATCTATTTCTGTCTCCAGGTGAAGGCGGAGAGTTTGTAGGTTGGCAAGGTAGGCATTTGCGCTCCTTCACCACCGTACACCTATCTATGCGTACACTGCTCTGCTTCTTTTTTTGCTTTTAACATGTCTAGTGCTGGCATGCTGGTGCTTCTCATGCTACACGTAAACCTTACAAACAAATTATAAACTAGGAATAGAAGTGCTCACCTCAGAACAATTTATTTCTTCGCTTTTTTATCTTGAATTTGTCATTTTCTTGGTTACTAATCAATTATTACAGCGTCTCTCAAATTTTTTTTTTTTTCACAATCCTAAATGATTAAGAAAGTTCGATTTGAGAACCGTTGAATTATTGTAAACTATACTTATTCGTTTTGTGGTACTGCAAAGCTATTTTATGTTAAAAGTATCTGCGCTTAGTTCAGATAGAAAGGAAGTGATGTATGTTTGCTGCAGGACCTCCTGGAATGAGTCCGATGAATCCTCGAATGAATCCACCGAGGGGTCCGGGAATGGGCCCTTTAGGCCCTGGTTCTTACGGCCCAGGATTGAGGGGGCCACCGCCCAACAGTAGTTTGGGACCAGGAGGGCCGATGCCTCCCATGACGATGACGGGACCCGGAGGCAGACCTCAGTGGCAACCGAACACATCAACAGTAAGTTAGTTTTTTTCTATTTTACCTGCAGTAGTACTAACGGGCACCAACTGCGTTGCAGCCTATGAATTACTCGTCGTCTTCTCCTGGAAATTACGGCGGGCCACCGGGCTCGGCAGGTCCGCCCGGACCTGGAACGCCAATAATGCCCAGTCCTCAAGATTCCTCTAATTCTGGCGGCGAAAATATGTATACACTTATGAAACCGGCTGTCGGTGGGAACATGCCGGGGGAATTCCCGATGGGTGGTGGGCCCGAAGGTGGTCCTATGGGCCCAATGGGACCTAACTCGATGGGACCGGTTCTCAATGGAGATGGCATGGATGGCATGAAAAATTCACCGGCTAATGGAGGTCCAGGAACACCCCGTGAAGATAGCGGCAGCGGAATGGGAGACTACAATTTGGCAGGCTTTGGAGGCCCCGGTGAAAACGTGAGTACTGTTATGGTGCCCGGTGCTTGTGCTTCTGTAGACTGACACTTAACCACTAAAGGTCGCTTTCCTTGCAGGACCAAACGGAATCGGCTGCTATTTTGAAAATAAAAGAGAGCATGCAAGAGGAGGCCAAGAGGTTTGAGAAAGACTCGGACCACCCTGAGTATTTCATGCAATAACTCCCTCGCTGGCCTCTTTGGCTGGTGGACGCCTCTCTTCCTTCCTAACTCTACTAACCCGGGCGGTGGTCTGCTCAGCTCCTTCCTGCCCCGACGCCGCGTGCTGCCCATGATCGCTTTTATTTGGCTATGGCTAGTCATGTATGTTTTCTGTTTTACAGATATTTCTTTGAGGACGGACTTTAGACATGTATTTAAACTGCGACTACATCACAGGAGGAAGTATAATCAGTTTAAGTTCCTGGGCGGTAGCTCTGTCACATATCTCATCGTCAATGTCCACCGGCCTAATTTAAGGCTAATTACGACATTTTGTATAATTTATGTATTTGCATGTATGTACATTCCTATGCGGGGCAAATTACAGAAGAGCTGTTTACCCACCATCTCCAGCCAACACGTATCGTAGTTGTTTTTTAAATTTTTACATTACACACAAAATTAATTCGTTTCTCTAATCTGCCTCAGCTTAGAGTGACACGTTCACTTGTTTTTGTACATGCAATAGATGAGTTCAAAAGAGTCTATGCTCCCATGTTATTATATTTATTCATTAATTCATTGTACCTTCATTTATTTTTCACATTTTCTTTGTTGTTAAAATTATTCGTGAAATCAATCATGTTTAAGTTTTATGTTAGACTTAAGGAAACACTTAATTTATAAATTCTATTCTTGAAATAAATAAATATTTAAAATTCCTTTTCTTTTCATTTATTCCCAAATTCCAAATCAATTTCTTTCCTTAAGCAATGGAAAATTAAACATTTTAGTTGCGACTGATTTTTTGTCGTATCGTTTTTCAGGTGTGGAAACTCTCGGAAATAGCATTCGGAGTTCTCCCACACTTCATAATATATACAGATCGTGTAACTTTTAGTCCAATTACAAATAGTGACATAATGTTTCTCCGCAAACATTTTCTTTTATGCATCAGTTCATTCTCTTGAAGATATTGTGCGAAGCCATCTAGTGGATATTATTGAAACTATGTAAACAAATACAGGTGTATCCTGAGATGTGTCGTTTGAGCGACGCATACAGACATTTAACTTTAACAAGAATTGGCGATTAAAGAGGGAGTAAGAATTATCTATGCTTGACGTAAATTAACCTTAAAAACAATAATATGAACGGTTAAGCTAATGAGAAACGCGCATGCGTCTTGAAATTACCCAAGAAAAGTTGAGCCTCCCACGCCAACAGGGGAAGTGACCACGTGATCGATGAGAACCAATGACAGTAATCTTCAAAGCAAGAAAAGCAGCTTTTTCAGTATAAAGTGCATCAATTCGCTGATTTGGATCGATTTAAATTGATTCAAAAATGATGCAACGACGATTAAGATTTTAATTAAAACATCAAAGCTCTATATCTCAAAATTTCTTTTGACTAAAATATCAAGTGTTTTATATTTTTGTAAATAGAATTTTATGCTCCTGTTAGTAGCGCGAATATTAAAAAAAAAAAAAAAAACTAAGTTGGCAAACCTGAAACGTATGCAGTGACAGTCGAGAAGTTTGCGTTTAGAGTGTGTGTGTCAAACAATCCCCGAGACTTGAGTTATAACAAATTATCAATTATTAATGTAAATCCTGACAAAATAAAGTAATTAACACTCCTTTCAAAAATGCAAAAAATATATAGGGTGTTCCATAAAAAAGGATTTAAGTTCTTGCTTAAGTCTTAGATATTGAGCGCTCTAGGAAAAAATGATTTGTAGCTATGAATTCTGCATGAAGAAGTGTCTTAAAGAAGTTTTTACAGAAATCAAAAATTTTTATAAACAAGAAAGTTATGAAGGTTTATAGAAATTGCAGGAATTTTGAAAGACACCCTATAGCTCCTAAGCGGTACAAAATATCAAAATGCGGTTTTCACAATTAATTTTGCCTTAATAATTGAGCTTCAGGAGCCGAGGTCAGTTTTTATCTAACTCTTCTAAAAACAGATGTTTCCTATTAAAAGTGTCGAATTTGGCCCACCCTGTACATTTGACACGTTCAGCAAAAAATTATGCAAAATAAAAATATTATAATAAGTTTAATGTATAATAAAAGTATTATTTTAAATAGCGTGAATAATTTATTTTAATGTAAAGAGTTTGATTTTGGTATGGATAATACCACACAAACGGAACCAAATCCTCAGGGCCCCCACGAGATCAAAAACCGCCCGCGTGCCACTCCTTAATGTGACGCCCTCTAACGAATGAGTTGAGATCCTTTAATTAAACTAAATATGTTGGTTTAAAAGGCTTTATAAATAGTAAATATAAAAACTACGCAGTATTAAACTTCATTTATTGTCAAAAATAACTGTTTAAGATGGCAATACAATTACGAGCATTTTTTTATTCGGCTATTTGCAACACTGCGACCGGATATACATATGTTTTGTTGGTTTACTTGACGTAACCTGAACAGCGACAAGATTGTAGGTTAGGAGCGCATAATTGCAACTTTCTCACTCACGATTTTTAACCTATTTTGTATCTCGCACATTCGTTTGAAAAATCTTGTGTTTATATCATTTCCATGACAACATACGATATTTCACGATATACATTTAAGTATGAGTGTGAATAGACCAAGAATAGATCGCCTGTTGTTATAGGTTAAAAATCGTGAGTGAGAAAGATGCGATTATACGCATCAAGAGCGAAAGCAATTGAATTATCTAACGCAGTTAAGGTGACGGCTGTCAATGTCGCTGACATTTAAATAAATGTCCTATTTTTTACGTTTTCTTTTTTAAAAATTTATTGCTGAATCTAGTAACAAATCTCAGTGATTTTCTATGTTGAAAAGGGTAACTGCTTTTTGCAGATTGGTGACACTGAATCGGTGTTGCTGTCAAGGTCGTCGAGCATCGTTGGTTTGGTGATACCGATCGTGTACCTAGTATGAATCAAAAATCAGTTAGTAAGGGTGTGATAATATAAAAGGTATACGCGTAATTAATATTTGTTGTAATAAGACGCCCCTAACGTGATTTCAGGCGAAGAAAGCTAGACTCCACGACGTGAGAGACAAAATGAGCATAATTACTAAGCGAAACGTACCTAAACAAACCCCAATTACCGAAGATTATGAAATAACCAACACGGTGCTAGGGTTAGGTATTAATGGTAAAGTTGTTGAATGTTTCTCCAAGAAGGATCGGGAGAAGTTCGCTTTGAAGGTATTCCTCCTCAAACCCCCAGGTAATGTCAGTTGTCAATGGTTATGTTTTAGGTGTTGCATGATTGTGTCAAAGCAAGACGTGAGGTTGAACTACATTGGCGAGTCAGTGGATGTAGACACATAGTAAATATTATCGATGTTTATGAGAACACTTACAGTGGGAATAAGTGTCTGTTAGTTGTGATGGAATGGTGCGAAATTTCCAAAGTTTTAAATAACACACATTTTATATATTTTCTTCTCACATTGCAGCATGGAAGGCGGGGAACTATTTCAAAGAATACAAGATCGTCAAGACGGGGCTTTCACAGAAAGAGGTTAGGTTTTAATGTAACAAAAATGAATCTGTTGCTTTATTTTTCTTTCTGTAATCAGAGGCTGCCCAAGTAATGCATGAAATATGTATTGCCGTGAAGTATCTGCATGATCACAATATAGCTCACAGGGATTTAAAGCCCGAGAACCTCCTGTATACAAAAAAGGGGCCCTTGGGTATTCTAAAACTGACTGATTTTGGTTTTGCCAAAGAAACTCATATGAATACGTTACAGACGCCGTGCTACACTCCATATTATGTTGGTAAGAGTTTCGCATACTAAAGCCAATCGTTAAAAATTCGAACGCATTTTATTTTCAGCTCCAGAAGTCTTGGGGCCCGAGAAATATGATAAAAGTTGTGATATTTGGTCGTTAGGAGTCATTATGTATATCCTGTAAGAATTTCAAAAGTTACAAATTAATGAAAACCTACTTGAAGCTTCTTTTGTTTGTAGGCTCTGTGGCTTTCCTCCTTTCTATAGCAACCACGGTCTTGCGATCTCGCCGGGCATGAAAAAAAGAATACGAATGGGTCAGTATACGTTCCCAAATCCCGAGTGGCAACACGTAAGCCAACATGCGAAAGATCTCATCAACGGCATGCTAAATATTGATCCAATAAAAAGGTTAATGATCGAACAAGTCATGAGAAACAATTGGATTGCTGTGAGTGCATCATATTTGTTTGCGATTCGTTGTGATTATCATCAACGTCCTTTTAGCAATACACAGCTGTACCGCAGACGCCCTTGCATACGAACCGGATGCTTCGCGAAGGTGAAGAAATTTGGCCTGAAGTTCAGGAAGAATTAAACAGATCATTGGCCACAATGCGAGTCGATTATGATCAAGTTCAAATAAAAAATCTCGACAATTCCAATAACCCCCTGCTGAATAAAAGGCGTAAGAAAGTTGCACATCCTGTAACGGCAAATGAAGGTTAAAGTAACGTAAAACTTGTGCTGATTTTCTGAAAGGTCAAGTTTAAATAGAATTGTAGAAACCAGGTCTTCCAATTTTCTGGAAAACTGTTTCATTATAGTAATAAAATAACAATATTTATAGTGCCTTTAAGACAGTAATTCGTATTGTTAATAACAAAGTATTCAGATTTTTTTTAGATAGTGACCAGAATTAAGCAAATGAATTTACAAAGCAATAGTTTAGACTCTTCTAGAATCTTGATTTTATATCACCAGTGCCATGTTATTAATTGTAACCAAAGATTCAATCTATTTTAACAGTGCTGCGCAACCAAACGTTTCAATTTGAATCTCTTGTTTTTGTAATAATAAAATTCTCCAAGTTTTTTTTAGTTCACCAACTTGGCACTAAAGTTAAATAAAATAAAGATTCGAGTTTCCAATTTTAGAGGTACTTAAACTTCCATCAGTATATAAAGGTGTGACACTTTTGATTGCTCACTTAAGTTAATGAGAGAGTTGTATGAGTGAGCCGAAAAAATTTTTGGCCTCTGCATTTATAAATCACAACCTCTAGGGATATACAATCATACCTTTATAACAGTTTATAAAATTTAATGTGCGTGTAATGTAAGGTTGTATTTATAGCATATAAAAACTTGTCGAGTTGTGACATGTTTAGTTTTAGGTTGTTAAAAAAATTGCACGTGTTTTACATAAACTAGACTAGCAATAGGTTACGCATGTCTTGTTCCTGTAATTATATCAGCTGTTGTGATTATGAATCACTATATTAATCACTTATCATCTGCGAACGTCAATTATCACAACCGAATTTTATCTCTGATTTATATGCAAATAAAAGTCTGTCCGTTTAATTACTACATACCAAGTGCTCTATCTACAAATGTATTTATCGTAGGATTGTTTATGTACTTACGTCTTTTTTTTATTTAAATTATTTCTTAGTATGTGTTGACAGTATTTGTGCAGTGCAATGAATTGAAATAAAAGGTGCAACAATATTTGGAGTGTAAAAAAATTGTAAATTATTAAGTCATTTATTGTAAATAATCATGAAAGCATGTTTATTGTTAAAATGTCAGGAAATTAATGTCAAATAAAAATTTCAACGTAAGGTATGATTTTGTGGTATTTTTTGTTCCTGCTAATTTTTATTCCTTTTTAAAAATATTATAAATGACTGTTATTGTTGAGTTTGCTTAATTTATATTGTCATTTCTTAGTTGCAGACACAAATACAGAGTAGATATGAAGAGGGTTGGCATCAAGAAAGTCCCTAGATGGAAGAAAATTTGTATCATTCTTTATGTTCTTCAGTTTGCTTCGTAAATGACAAGGCATACAAACTGTAGATTTTAAATTTTCTTCCAAGTAAGGGACTTTTTTGTTACCAACTTTGCTCACTCTGTACAAAATGAGCAATATTTAATCTAAAAAAAATTAACGCCGAAGTTTACCAAATCCCGTGTGCATGCATTTTGATAAGCAACTAATTTTCATACCAAAAGTGTCCATTTATTTGGCAAACAATTTAAGCGTCACTTAGAATATTATTGACATAATGCTGTGTAACCTAAAAATGTCACGTTATAAACACCACCTAAATTTAAATTCTGCTTAAGTGTTTGGTACAAATGGCCATTAGCGGTTAGCATAGCCGACTTTGATAGTCGTGTCGATCGGCGGCGTAGGTTAGAATCCTACCATTAGCCATGGATGTTGTGCTGTCTAATGACTTAGACCCCGTTATAGCATACTTTGAAAATTATCTGGAATGGTAATTACCTTAAGACAATAAAGTAGTATTGCTGAGTAAAGTTAAAGAAAGAATTCTCTCACTTTGACTTTTCAAAATTTTAATCCGCCATCTTGGTGCCATTGCACTGGCTTAATGAATGTTGGTACTTCTCTTATCTAAGGATTTTATTTTCTTTGTCCGGCAGTTTTAGGCGTCCAAATTTATACTTACTGAGAAATTAATTGTTCCTGATAATTCAGCAGGCGGATCCGTTCACCGATTCGAGTCGAATTCGACATTTTTGTCACTAGAATGGTATTCCGTTTCACAAAACACGATACGAAATTCGAGTGCAGAGTGTGATCGAATAGAATAAATGGCAGCGTTATAAAATGCTACCAAAAATAATAAAGTGCGTTCAATAAAAACCGTTATCAAGTAGGCTTATGTAAAATGCAAATTTTCCAAAGTCACGTCGTAACTATACGATTACTATAAACATAACCTAACTTTTTATATACATTTAATGCGATTTTCTACTAATGAATAATAAAACTTAATTATTGACATTTAAATTCATTTTACAAATAGTTCGATCAATTTATAAATAATAATTTTGTGATAGTTATTGAGAAATTGGTTAGGCAGTTTAATCTAACTGTTGACTGATGATTTTGTGCAAGTTGACCGTTTACTTAACGCACCCTTAATAACTTATCATATCATAAAAAGCGCACAACCCGATGCAAAAACAAATTCGATCCAAATCCCAAAACAAGTACATACTTTATGCCAAAACGTTTATTAAAGAATAATCGTATTCATACATATAATTTTGAAGATGAAATCGTACATGGTACCAACTGCAATCGTTACGAATCTTCATAAAATTAATTTTTCTATTTCGGAGTTGAGAATCGTTGTGTGCCAATAATAAAAATCATTAGGAAATATTAAAAATAACTTCCCAAAATTCCTTATTTAAAAACAAATAGAAATACCATAATACCATAATTTCCTGCCTTTGGTACCATATAATGTATATTAGCGGTTGGCAACACTGTGTATAATTTTAGAATTTTTACGTAGAATTTTTTTTTTGAGTTTCCAACAGAAACAGTACGATATTATTTTAAAATATTTTGGACAGACCTTTGTGTATCACACCGTATTTTATCCTAACCTAACTTTATTGGCCAACAATAGGAGATAACTTATACAAACAATACAATTACGTTGTATTGTTATTTTGACTGAATTATGAAAATATCAATGAATAGTTTAAATCGCGACATCCTGCGATCACTTTTTATGAAAATATCACTGAAAAATAAACATTATTGTATAGTCCCAACCCAAATTTGACCTAAAGCTATTTTACGTAAATTAAATTTAATAACAAATTTTTTAATTCTGTAGAAGTTTAAAAAGTAATAGTATAAGTAGTTTATTGGATGTACCAAGTTATTCACGACTGCTGGCTAATAAAGTTAGCTTTACTTGAGACCATGGAGAAATAAATATACTCAGTACAGTTTAAATCCAACTGTAATAGCATTAGAAGGACGTGGAAGTACAATTAACATCGAACAGGCATGCCAAAAAAATTTAACTAAACGGGAAGAAAATTATTTTTGAAATAACTTAAAAAAAAAACTTTAATTACAGTCAGTAATCACCATTGGAGGTAATAATTTAACGTACAAACTAAATATTTACAAAACTCTTTTCTTGTAAAAGACCATTAGGAAACGAGTAACATTCAGGCCAGCGGCCAAACTAACTACGTAAAAAATTATGACTAAAGGTACCGACATTAATATTACTTGAGTGTGTTGCAGAAAATGCAACGAACTGTATCCTAGAAACGTAATGTATATATAGTAACATACAGCGAATAACCAAAACGTGTTCCCTAGTAATCGCGCTAGAAAGATGTCGTTGTTTATTAAACCTACAAAAAATCAATTAATTTAATTAAGCAACATCGTGAAATTTCTTACCATTGTAGAAAAACAGTTGGAAGAAATGTAGCAGCGTTAAAGGTGGAAAGAATGCATTCAAATGTACGTCAAAAGCATAGCCCCATTCTACGTCTTGCTCAACACCTTGTCTAAAATACTTGTTCGATATATACCTAAAAATTTTAAACTTACATCAAGTAACGAAGGAAAAAAAACAAACAAACCAGAAAAACGTAGCGATGATTATTCCAGCTCCAATGCAATCAACGAATATCACATACAACGTAAAATATATGAATTGTATGAAATTTAAATGTAACACGAATGCGAATCCGATTGACGTCACTATAATAAAAGAAAATATGTAAGCCAGGCTGTTTACACATTATTACCACACTTACCACATAGCCAAAATGCAAATAACATCAAAAATGCAGGATCATCTCTTGCAAATTGTGACTTAGTTTCTAAAAGTGAAATTTATTTGCAAAAACTCATGTAATTTATATGAATACATACGTTTACGGTACTGGAAGTTTCTGTAGACTTTCTGAGGAGCAATAAATAAATACAACATCTGCCATATCGCGAACTCAAAATCCATCTGATCGAACTTGAACATGCGACGCAGATACTTGTAACGTTTCGTTGCAGCAGACATACAATCTCTGGTGTGATTCACTGGCGGTGGTAAAGATGAGGGGCTCCGAACGTAAGACATTTTATTCACACCTCGCATCTAATGTGGAAAACTAAATTAAGAATTTATAGACGTTTACTAATTACGTATCGAATAACTTTTACTTACCAATTAAAACCTACAACATTTATTACCATTTATTAGTGTTTACTTTTGTGCTATTACAAATCAACTAAATCGAAGTGACGGATACAACTTCACGTCATTGAATTAAACAATGCAGCCAATATCTAAAAAATAATACCAATGTAAATTAAGGGTTGATGGTGCTCAATTTCTTCATTTTCCTTAAATAGCAAAACCAAAAATATTTTTTTGATGATATTTAACCACATATCGACAAACTGATTAACTTAGCGCCATCTTTGTTTGAGATTTTGAAATATTATTTTGGCGCTGTTGCGATAAATACTAAAATCTTGATTGGCAGTATTTTAAATTAATATTATGCAAAATGCATTAGAGAACCACGTTCACTAAAAATTGATAGGTCCTAATGCATTAAATTCAAAAAGAGTTGAATGGAGAATTAATGAACCATCAATTATAATGGCGACATCTATCGAGTGATGTTTTCAACTTTTATCAACTCTTGTTGCAATTTTATAATTTTTGGATGTGTACGAGTGAAAATTAGGTTTATGAAACCTATTAGTTATTAATTTGTCATTGTGTATGATCATGTTCACATCATTTTCCTTGACAATTTTATTTATTTGTCAACCGTTGTACTTGACAACTTTGTTTATTTACTTTCACAGCTGACGTAGCTATCAATCGATAGTGAAACGTAGAGCGATAGTGTCAGTTTTAAGTGTCCGTTAAAATAATTTATTATACAGGAAGATCGAAATTGATTGTCTTGATCTTACACTACTTTCCATGACCTTGATATCAATATTTACATCCAAAACATGAAGGTTAGAACGAAAAGCAATGACGTGCATGGAACATTCATGAAACTTACATCCAAACCTAACCTAATTATTGTTTAATCAGATTGTCATTACAATGAAATAAACTATTTTTGATGAATGAACGGCAATGAATTGTCAACAAAACCTAGTAACTTCCCCATATCTTTCTATATTGCTAACTTCATTTTAATAATTAGGTGTAAACATCGATGACAAGCTCGTGGAAAGCAGTGTAGGATCAGGACAATCAATTTCAATCTCCTATATAACTTTCACCGGACAAGAATCTACTTTAATTAATAATAATAAGTTAATAACTTATTGTAGCTTTACAGTGAATTTTAAAATGGAGCATCGTCTACTGGTGCAGTTACGGATGAATGCTGAAAAATGCCCTATGTCTAGGGATATCTGTTTTTGCGTGTTAGTGACACTGTATGAGAGACATCTATGTATTAGGAAGCTAACGTAATAGTTTTTCTGACAGTACACACAAGTTTGTTTACACGCGATATATGACCGAATTGGGCTTGAAGAACCTAATGTAGGGAGCAAGAATTAAATAATTAAAAGTATAACCTCAAATTAATTGAACTAAAAAGGAAATTGTATATAACACACTATTAATTGATTGAAGAAATAATATGGATTTACTGGAGTTTCAAGATGTTAAAACAGTCCCAGATATCATTCATAATTACACAGCATCTCTTCGCAATAATTCTGTACCGATCATAATCGATAATGGTATAAAGCTAGTTTGGTTAACGGGGCTTAAAGAAACGTAATTATCTTTTTATTTGTTAGGTTCTTATCAGTGTCGAGTAGGCTGGTCAACACAAAAAGAGCCTTTACTGACTTTTAAAAATCTTTTAGCAAAGCCAAGGAAGGAAAGGTCAAAGAAAGACACTGTCGATGTTCCACAGACCCCGCAGCTTCAAGTCGGAAATGACATTGTTAATATCGAAGCTGTTAGATTTCAGTTGAAGACGCAGTTCGATCGCAATGTCGTCACTCATTTTGAGGCACAAGAACGACTCTTTGATTATACGTTTACACACTTGGGAATCGACACAGATAACTGCGTGGCTCACCCGATTGTCATCAGCGAGGCTTTTTTAAATCCCAATTCATCTAGACAGTGTAAGCATTGTTGTAGCTTTAATGCGCTTATTAACTTCATTTTTTTTCAGTAATGTCCGAGTTGTTATTCGAATGTTATGGCATACCAAGTATAGCATACGGAATCGATGCTTTGTACGCATATAATTTCTCGCAGGAAAATCCTGCTAAACATGCTTTAATAGTAAGTTTAGGGTATTATACGGTGCACGTCATTCCAGTACTGAATAATAAAACGATCTTTGCGAATACACGCCGATTAAATACAGGAGGTTTTCATGTCGTGTCCTTTTTACATAGGATTTTGCAGCTGAAATATCCAGCTCATACGAACGCTATTACTTTAAGTCGAGCCGAAGAGTTACTTCACACGATTTGTTTAATTGCCCTCGATTATAAGGAAGAGCTAATGAAATGGAACGACCCCGACTATTATGAAAGGAATATAAAACGAATACAGTTGCCCTACACCTCAAGTGTCGCTACGTCATCTCTTACGAGTAAGAAAATTTAAAAGTAAATGTATCGCAGGTACTTTATTAATTAATTGTGCAGTCGAACAACAAAAAGAAAGAAAAAAGGAACTGGCTAGGCGGTTAACGGAAATAAACGCGAGGAAACGAGAAGAGCGATTGGCAGAAGACGAGGAGAAACTGCAAAGGCTATTGGAGATTCAAGAAATCGATTGGAACATCGAAGAGCAAGAACGGGCCCTCTCGGAGTTTCAGCTGAAAAGCCTCGACGATTTACAGAAGAACATTACTTTATTAAATGCAAGGATCGATAAAACGAAGCGGAAAATCATCGCAGCGAGTTACGGTGAGGACATCGTGGTTGATGAACCATCGATAAAACAACCCAAGCTCAACAGGATGGTATTTGAAAATGAGAAGGCGATGCAGCTGTTCATACAAAACGCCAAAAAAATGGTAACCTTATTAATATTTTTAATTTAAAAATAAAGGTTTAAATGACATTGCAGAGGCAAGAAATTCTGAATAAAAAATCTGCGCGCAAGCAAAGGAAACAGGATATGGCAAAAAGGAGAACAGCAGCGGGGCAAGAGAGAATGCGCATTATATCTCAGTTAGCAAGGAAGGAGAAGGGGAACGATGATTTTGGGCTACGGGATGAAGACTGGGATATTTATAAAACGATAAGCAGAGATGGTATAAACTTTACTTTTTGATACAGTTCATGTAACCGACTTTTTATTTAGGAGGTGATTCCGATAGTGAAACTGAAAACGAAAAGTTGCTGGAATTAGAAG
Source organism: Serrognathus titanus (assembly GCA_039766575.1). Classification (NCBI taxonomy): domain Eukaryota; kingdom Metazoa; phylum Arthropoda; class Insecta; order Coleoptera; family Lucanidae; genus Serrognathus; species Serrognathus titanus. The sequence goes on along the minus strand of CM077916.1, from coordinate 2,935,946 downwards.
AAATAATTAAAACACATGAGCCCGTAGAAGAAGACGAATCGGTGACTCCGGGTGAATCACATCAGCTTCATGTGGGGATAGAACGCTATAGAGCACCGGAATTATTATTTAAACCATATATGATCGGCAGTTCTGAAGCCGGGCTCTCTGAAGTTATCGGTTATGTCCTGTCTTTATTTAACCAAGACGATCAACTCAAGCTGAGCGCTAACATTGTGTTAATTGGGGGTCTAGCGAATTTACCAGGGCTTCAAGAACGCGTACAGGCGGATCTTATATCAATAAGGCCATTTCAGTCATTCAGCAAGGTCACGATACTCCCAAACAGTAGTCTCTCTGGTTGGTATGGAGCTAAGCGATGGTCACAAGTGGCCGAATTTAAAAAGAGCTGCATTACTAAAAGGGACTATGATGAATATGGGGGCGAATTCTTTAAAACGCACATTGCATCTAATTTATATTTTCCTACACCTAAGGAACAGGTTTTAGATGTTGATTTATAATTTTTTTTGTTTTCATTTTTTTAATTTAATTATAATTAATATTGAATATCATGTATTGCTTTTTAAAGCTGTTTTACACTAACAATTTATTAAGTTTCTTTCATGAATTTATATTCATTGCATGCATTTTATATTACATTGGTAAAGAAATTGATGAATTTCTTTGACCCTTTTAGACTCGCTGTAGACAAAGAGGAATTGACATCAACTTAAGAATGAGAGGGTGTACGCACGTATATCCCACAATTTAAATAAATCGGAATAATTGCAGAAAAATCAAAATATAATAAACGGTAACTTTAAATTAGGGGTTAAAATTTCTAGTTTGATAAAATCTACACAGATGACGCAGTTAAACGTGAGGATATGCCAGGTCTGTTATTTAAATTATCATCAAGGATCAAACAAACGTTCACCACACCCAAAATCAAATCAATTCGGTTTTGAAGTGCACAGAGAGATTTTGAAACAAAAATTAACATAACCTCAAAATACGTATGAAATCACATGAAACTGATAACTGATTTTAGAAACCAGTTTGATCGGTATGGAAAGCGGAAAGTGAAACTCAATCACTTCCTCATTACCAATTGAATAACTGAAAATAGAATGCAATTATAGTCTATTTTTAAACTAGGAGGAGTAACAGTTGTCGGCCTGTCGTAGGTAGATTGACACTGTAATACTAAATCTGAAATTAATTTGGCTTGCTTAGGAGGTTTACAAATTCTTCAAATAACCAATGTTATCAACAGACTTGCTTACAAGTTTAAAACTAACTGAAATTGTCACATGAATTATAAAAAATGTTAATTTTTCCGTTTAAATTGAAGGCTTGTGTAAAACCGACTGTCAAATTTCCTATAACTTTGTCAGTTTTTGGCGGGCAAAATTCAAATTACTCCTCCTAATTTAAAAATAGACTATAGTGATTTTTAAATGAATTTGAATCGATTCGCGTTCATATATATTGTAAATGTAAATTAACATAACCTCAAAATACGTATGAAATCACATGAAACTGATTTTAGAAACCAGCTTGATCAGTGTGGGGTGCGGGAGGTGAAACCACTTCCTCATCACCAACTGAATAACTGCAAATGAAATGCAATTAGCGATTTTTAAATTAATATGAATCGCGTTCAAATATATTGTAAATGTAAATTAACATAACCTCAAAATACGTATGAAATCACATGAAACTGATTTTAGAAACCAGCTTGATCAGTGTGGGGTGCGGGAGGTGAAACCACTTCCTCATCACCAACTGAATAACTGCAAATGAAATGCAATTAGCGATTTTTAAATTAATATGAATCGCGTTCAAATATATTGTAAATGTAAATTAACATAACCTCAAAATACGTATGAAATCACATGAAACTGATTTTAGAAACCAGCTTGATCAGTGTGGGGTGCGGGAGGTGAAACCACGTCCTCATCACCAATTGAATAACTGCAAATGGAATGCAATTAGTGATTTTCAAATGCATTTGAATCGATTCGCGTTTAAATTATTGCAGAAAAATTAACGAGAAATAATCAATGGTCATTTTAATTTAGCGGTTAAAATTTTTAGTTTGATAAAATCTACACAGATGGCGCAGTTAAACGAGAGGATATGTTAGGTTTATTTATTACATTATTTTGCGTCGATTATAAAAAATGTGTACATTTCAAAGAAAATTTAGATTTTGAATAAATCTGTATAGATGGCGCCACCAAAAAAAACTCTGGATTATTACGGAAAAATTAAAGAGAAATAGTCAACGGTAGTTTGAATTTAGCGGTTAAAATTTTTAGTATTGATAAAATCTACATAGATGGCGCAGTTAAACGTGAGGATATGCGAGGTTTATTTAATAAATTATATTCCGTCGATTATAGAAAAAATATGCACTCTGTATATACTGATTTATATATAGCAGTTTAATAAAAATTAATTTTGCTAAAATAAAGTTTATAAGCAATGATGATTTTTGCTGCCATTTTTAATCCTGAAGCAATTAATTTTTAGTTATATATCTATTCAAATAATTAAAGACAATTTAGCGACCCTATGATCAGGCGACCTTGTGGGTTGCCTGAAATTAATTCATGAATAAATTGTCACTGTAAAAGAGCTCATATAGAAATTAAATGTAGCTGTATTTAATTAAGTCGTTTAAATAAAAAGAACAACATATATTAAAACTTTTATTAACACAAATAGAATCTGTCACAAAACTACAATGTTTTTGTACATATATGTTTTATTAAAAAGTAAATTTATTGAAATATGTATATACATATATAGTGCTTTCTGTCTCATATATACAAACATACATAAAATATACGTATCACAATGTAAATGAGGCACTGATACAAGGATTTGTCGCTTTTATATGTTAGAATAGAATCAGAGAATCGAACTGCATTTAAAACGGGTTAAAAAGAAATTCATACTTTCAACTATTTACAATGAAAGTAAAGTGTAGAACGTTCTTAACAAAGCAAAAAAAAATAATGTGTGGGCTGTATTAAATTCAGTGTACATTGAAGAGATCTCCTATGAGTTGCTCATTTAATTAAAAAGGAAATTGCACTTTAATTAAAAATAGAATGCAATCAAATCGCTACAGATTTCAGAGATCCCTTCACTCTGAAAATATTAATTGTACTAAAAAAAAAAAAATACATGACTTCTTAAAACTGAAACTATCAATAAATATTCACATGGTAACAAACGATTAAAATTAAAATGCTTCATGCGGTAGAAGGTCTCGGATGGCCGTCCCAGGCATCGTTCTCACTTTGCCGTAATGCTCTTTTCAACTCTAGAACACACCAGTACTTATTCGTTTTACATATAAAAAAAAAAAGGAAAAAAATAGAATACCTTTAGCTTTACGTAATTCATCTCGTTCCCGCTGTTGTTCTTCTCGACTTATTTTCGAACGGGTTCCCAAATGCGATGTGATTAAACGTCTTGCTGTTTGCATGTTAGTCTGCGGTCTTTTCATGGCTGGTTTTAAATCACAACGCGAAGCAACTTGCGCTGCTACCAAACTCGCTTGTAGCATAGATCTGGATTTAATAATATCATGGTCGATTTGTAATGCTTTTTTAGCTAAAAAAAACAAATAAATAGACTTTAGATTTTACCTACGATTCTGACTGAATCTTGTACATTTACACTCTTCTGATTATAAGTAATGCATGCGTACCTTGAGCTGGAGTACTTAAAACAAGTAAAGCATGAGTCTCATCGCACCATTTAATATACATAGATTCTTCGTTTACGTCGTGGTATAACTGCATTAAGTCTTGCGTTCTGAAAGTCGATGGAAAGTCATAAAGTTCGACGACATGTTCTAAATCGTGTATGCCTGTATTTTTTTTAACGCTGATCTCATCTTCAGATAGTTCTTCATTTCTATCGTCTATATAGTTTGCGATCTAAAATGAAATTGATTAAATGATCCTTTGGTGTGGTTTTATGTGATTTAAAAAAAAAAAAAGTATATAAAATTACTTGTTCCATAAATTGCCCGTTACATTCACATTTGTCTTCGTTAAATAAATCCTCCCAATCTGTTATTTGTTCATAAACGTTTTTTACCAAGTTTTTACTTTTACACACTACTTCTTTATCATCAACATCGATATGCAAAACATCGCTATTACCTACATTTACATGTTTTATCAAAGGTCTTGACTTGCGATTTATGTTCACGATTGCTCTCTCCATCTCTTCTTGTTCTACATCTACATCGACTTTATCCACATTCACTTTCAAACTGTCTAACATAATCACCAAAGATTCATCATTTTTTGTACTCTCTATGCTTTGTACGTCTACACTATCACCAGTTATTTCGTTAACATTTTCTCGGTGTGAATGAGATGATGCAGAGTTGTTTGTAATTTTTATTGTATCGATGTTGTTCTGATTCGCTTCAGTCTCTTCTGTTTGTCGCTGCAACTCTGCAGTACCCAAGTTTGAACTAATTCCGGATTCTATGGCATCTTCTTGTTTAATAACGTTTGTACTTTTCCTATAAACAAACAACAAGTAATAAAAGCGCGATACGCTTAATTAACTAACTTCTTATTTCGCTGCGCAGGCGGTACGTAGAGTCGCTGTGCCGGTCTGGCTCTCTTTTTTGTAATCGGATTCTCCATTTTTTCTTTCGACTTGTTCATTATTACCTTACTCTGCGTGACATGAACTTTAAAATCTAAAACAAAGAAAATCCCATTCGAATCTAAAAATAACAAATCAATAGCCAGCCCCCATATTATGACAACAACAATTAAAGTTAGAGCGTTAAAATTTAAATAATTCTTTGATAGAACATAGGGGAAGCCCCCCTAATTTATTTTTACAAATAAATGACCTTTTTGCTGATTAATTAAATCAAATTTTTGTATTTCTTACCTTCGTGGAAATTGTGCTTAAAAAAGAACTCACAAAATTTGAATTGAAAACAACACTGATTTCAAATAAAACACCCAACTATACTGAAGCAGAAGCCTTACAATTAACGAAATACAAATATTTTGATTTGTAAAATTCGCGGAAACGCTGGGCTATTGAAAGTAAAATGAAAGTAAAATCATGCAGCTTTACATAACTATGAAATCACATTACTTTCTCCTGTGTTCATGACATTCCTTTCCTATAACTCCTGTCCATGTTCTATGGCACTCGTCGAAGGTGACTGCAGAATCGAGAAGGATGATTGATAATAAAAATACATTCGTTTGTAGGTTAGTTTAAAACACACGGTTTCATTTTCTTCATCAGAACTTCCATTGTTGTTTCGTAAATGAGTAAATTTCAGGCACACAACACACGGTTTAGAAATACACGCAGAAGTAGTCGCGTTAAAACAGAATGAAATTTACAGAATAAAAATACACAGCGTGTTGAAACGTGCGCAGTTCTTATGGCGCATTATTTTCAGGGCCGCCTTCATTCAAAAACCTTGAGTCCATTTTTTTTTAATTTTCTAATACCCACTCACTTCGACTATGTACTTATTACAAAGTTTTTATCAATTTTCGTTTTATCTTCATATTAGCGAAATTTTAATAAGTAATTAATTAACGATCTAATTTTGTTAATTGTTTAATTTCTAAAGCGCTTAAATTGTTCAGTCACGTCGGACGTAACGCTTTCGCCAATGTACATACATTATTTAATTGTGATGGTTATTAACTAAACGGGAAATGAGATTTCACCGTGTGTGAGCGTGCATTCAATGTCGTACTTGCACTTTCATTGCGTAATATCACCTATTGACGTCATAAATATCACGTTCTTGATTCAATATTTGTTAATACACAACAATGTATATTCATTATATTAAAAAAAATAACCTATAAATAAATCATCTTATTATTCTTTTTTAATTTACACAGAATTTATAACTTATTCATATAAAAAAAATTATTTTCCGAACGTCAAAATGTCTGTCATGTAACCTACATGACAGACGTTGCATATGCACTTTTCTGACAAGTGAAAAAGTGACGTTCAAGCAGGGTTAGCACTGCTACGAATCGTTGAGCACTAAAGAGGTAACTAATAGCGTTTTCGATTGACTGCATTAGTGCGCACTCAGAATATCTTCATCTGTTGTTATTACATGAATTTAAAGGAAGACACAAATCAGGGTTCGGAAAGTAATACACAACAAATATTTTCTACAAAAACTACATTACACGTGTCTTTTGATGTAGTAAATGCAGTTTTTGTAGCTTTTATAGTAAATTTAAAAATTACATAACCTCAATCTTCATTATAATTTGTAATTAGTCGTTTACGCATTCTGAATTAAAAAAAAAACAGGCTCGGTATAGAAAAATCGAAGAAGCATACTTCGATATTCAATTATCTGGTAATTTATTCAATTAAATTTTATTTGGGGACATTTAATACCTTGGTAACAATTCTAAAAACAAATGTTACTAAACTGCAGATAACTTGCACTTATAAAATTGGATTTTAAACGGCTTAAATAAGTTTAAACTTGACTTAATTTAATTTAAGGCTGCGCCCACACTAATGAAGCAAAAATGTTTTCGGACAAAACGTTTCACTTTATTGTGAAATATCTTGACTGAAAACGTTTTGGCTTCAATTATTTCAGCGTGCTTTTTGTTTTGATATATCAGTGCATGCCTGGTCTTATTTAAAGCGTTGAAAAAAAACGGTCTTTAAAAAAGTTAATTTCAAATGCTTAAAGAGCTGAACAGAATGCATCGCCAGTACGCGCAGTTACCTGTCAATTAGAAGTTAAATATAAAGGTTCAAATATCATTGAACAGAATGAATGACGTCAAGCAGCGTCGTACCGAAATGCTGATCAACTTCCGGCTTTGACGGCAAACGTAGCAGTGTTGCCAACTTAGGGGATTTCCCCCTAAATTTAGGGGATTTTAAGTGTCAAAGGGTGAATTTAGGGGATAACGTTCTTTAGGGGATTTTTCAGGATTTTTTTTAACACTAACACTAACATCTCGCATTATTATGTTAAATTGAAATTAAAATAAGACGCAAATACTTTGAGTGCAGTCAGTGCAAGTGAAACGAAAACGCCTGCATATTTGGAATTAATTTTTTAGCTACATTAAAGTAATCGAAAGCAAAAATGTTTTAAAAAAGAAATAGAAATATACACCTTCAGATTTGTAAATAAAAACAAATTTTAGGGAATTTTGTCTTTCGTTTGGGGGATTTTTAAACCTTAGATGGGGGAAATCGTTGTCAATGGGTTGGCAACACTGAAACGGTGACTGAAACGTAGTAATACATAACCAAATATGTCCCACCATCCGGCAATTTATCGATTCCTAAATAGCAAAGTCAAAATTACTTTCTCTGAGATTATTTGTCATTATCGTTATTTTTGTTAGGTGGTAGAAAATAATCATTAGTATATCTGACTTTCTATGTGAGAAAAATGTCCGTAGACAGATAATTTGAATGTTACTAAACACCTAACCTCAAAAACGTAACTGATCGTGAGTTAATTCTACAATTTCTTGGCACTTGAGTGGCAATGGGAAGAAGAATCAAATCTCTTCTACTCGGTGCTACTTCGCTTGTTGAAACGAAAACGGTTAATAATTTAATAAATAAAAAAAGAACAATTTTGAGCTGTCTAGGGGCTAGCAGCTTCCAAAATAGAAAGATTCCCTTAATCTCTAATGATTCGAAAAAAAATCCCATAAAAAGGTATTTATCCCTTAAGTTGGCAACACGGTATGGAAGGCAAATAAATCTTTCTTTCGTCGCTGCTTCTTTCAAAATGTTCTTTTCTTAATATATGAGTCTACTGAATTGAGCCCTAAAATCAATTGTCTTTTGCTTTTATTTGTGTGAATATTATTGTAATATATTTTTTATTTTTGTCACCCTTCATCTGTTTCTTTTTTAAATTTATTAATCTACTGAATTGTACTGTAAAATTCATTGTCTTTTGTTTTTATTATTTTATTATTTCGTATTTTTTAAACGTTCTATTATTTCTTTTGCTTTCACATTGCTTTCCATTTTTTTTTATTATTAATTATTAGTCTATTAAATTGTGTCGTAAAATCGATTGTCTTTTGTTTTTATTATTATTTTTTTAAGTTTTCTTATTTTGTTTTGGAATTATTTTTTTCAAATTATGTTTTTCTACTACATTGAATTGCGCTGTAAAATCGTCGGTCTTTGTTTGTTTTTTTCAACTTTATGCATTTGTTTTTTATATATTTGTACGTTTTTTTTTTTTAAATTTATTTCCGAATCTAATAACAAATTGAGGGATTGTCTTTGTTGAAATGGAATTTTTTTTTGAGCGGTTTCAGCTTTTTGAGTGTTAATTACGTTAAACACCTGGCAACAGCGCTTTTAGATCATCTGATCACTGTTTCTTGCTGTCAAGTTCCAAGTAACGTATTTGTATACAAAATGTGGTACGAAATTTTGCCTAGTTTCGGAATAATTGTAGCAGCAATGGCCTTTCCACACTATTCAGCGTATGTCGTAAACAAACTCGTTTTAGGAAACGTAAGTACAAAGTAACCTAACCTGTTACATAACCTGTAGGTTAGATTCGAAATAAAACCGAACGGATTTTCGCAGGGTTACAGAAGAACGCTGGTTGAAATACCAGATCGATTAAGATATTTGAGGGACAGAAGGGTTTCGCCGAATGAAAATCCGTATGAAGTAATCGTAAGTAATCAATTAGCTCTCGTTAAGCCTAACACTCACATTACTGATTCCGCAGGGCTTGGAAGCTATTCCTGATGAATAAATGAACTGGCGGTGTTTAAATTTTTAATTAAACTTTAGAAATGTACTATAATAAATAATAAAACAGTAAAAAAAATTACTGTATTATAAATTAATTATTATTATTTATTGTACTTATATGAAATATTTTTATTAAATATAAAAAACTCGACATGTAAGAAAACAACACATATAATTTTATAAAATCAACAACGTACAGTAAAATACAAGGAATTAATTTTTTCTAAGATATAAGCGGTGATAATTGTCATGAAACGATGATCCATACACAGGTAGATAGAGTCAAATAAACATATTCATTTTATTTAAATTAATAAGAACATTGCACTTTATTTTTTCTTTGCTTTATTAGCCTATGACATTTACTTATTTTTTTTTTAATTCAACAAAATATCACTTTTATTTTAAACGTAGATATGTAACATTAAAATAATAAATAATACTAAATAAAGTTCATTGTAAAAGAACTGTATAACATTTTGACAAGTATGGAATTTATAAATATGCAATGAAATATAGTAGATACAAAGCCACGATTTTATAAAGTGTAACTAAAAATATTATTAGAGTCAAGATGAATGCAATATAAGCATGATGCAGCAAAATAAAATTTAGATGCCTAGTCGTCATGTTTTGTATAAAATAAATATTTACATACATACAAACATAATACACTATAATTAATTATGTCATAGTTACTCCCAGAAGAGGCATGTCCTCTCGTTTTTTCTTGCGTTCACATTTTGGACATGGTTTGCTAGAGTTAAGGCAGCCAATGTGATAGACGGCATTGCACGCATCGCACTGTAAATGAAATTAGAGTAAAATTGCAAACATAAGAAATGTACAATTACCCTATACACATTTTCAACGTCAAATGGAAATAAAACTTTAGACTTATTACAAATTTCACATAAAAATCCTTTGTGACTACATAACCAACAGTCAAAAACGTGTTTCTTTCCAAAATTTACAACATCTTTTAATTGCCGAGCTAAAGCACCATTAGGTATTTGATATAAATCCTAAAAACACAAATATAAAAACCACCACAAATAAAAAGTAAGTAAAAAAAAAAACTTACTGATATTGAGTACTGATGTATGTGTTCATATAGATACTCTCTTGGCCATAGTTGTTTCTGTAATTGTTCGATAATGGGCTCTCGACATGTATATAAATATGCACGTAAAAAATTTAGTTGATTGCGTAAAATTTGTAACGCAGCCATTTCTTCTACGGCCGTATAAATGTACGGATTTAAATTCTGTTTAAAAAAAAATCGCTATCATCGTGTTTTTAATCGGCAAATTGTGGCTCTTACTTTTAAATCTATAATCGGATGGTCCTTGACTTCCTCTATGCAATTGAATGCCTTCTGCGATACTTCGTACACTTCAAAATCCCAATTGTGGATTACACGGGCAGGAATAATTCTAAGCTCTTTACTCATACACTCATTACAGAAATATTCGCCTGTAAAGGCACACACCCTTAAAAAAAAATAACAACAATGAATTAAATTATAATTGCAACGTTTAGACTAGGTGCTGACATGCAATTTTTAGTCCGAGATTGTAACGTCACAAAAAAAAATGAAAAACTCCAGTTTGTGGCAAAAAATTGGCCATTTAAGTTTTATTTAAAACTTTTTTCTGGAAAACGGCTCTACCATCGATGTTCCTTACTTTTTATCCTCACTGTATATCAGGTGTCAAAATTTTTTCAATCAAAAAATTTCTAAGAAACATGAATTAATTTAGGTCGTGACATCTTGTGGCCGATTTTTGACTTAACATTGTGTGAGAACTGACTAGTGGTGTGCCGAGTCGAGTAGACTCAGTACTGGACTCGATTCTCTACAGTATTCGAGTAACTCGAGTACTGATTTTTTGAGACTCGAATACTGGGAATCGAGTACTACATTCAGTATTGGAATCGAGTATTGAAATCAAGTACTGGAATCGAGTATTGATGCGACGAGTCGAGTTCTGGACTCGTGGAACGATGAAATTAATAATTATTTAAATTCCATTTAAAAAATGTTAAAAAATGTAAGCGATGGTCGTTAAATTTAAAACATTAACATGTTGACATTACCAAAACGTACTAGCATTGCGGAATAGAGAATGGGCACTCCTCCTATAGTGTTAATGTCCTTGGTCTCAAGTCAACTCAGTCGGTAATTTCTGTATAAACCGATCTACCGATTGACGACGACTAAAAAATACTTACATATTTACAAAATCAAGTTTTCTTGCCAGATTAAAAAAAAAAAAAAAAGTTTGAACTCATCTGTAGGTATTGTGACAAAACGCCACGATACTGCTTCATGTATAGACCCAGCTCTAAACCATAGACCTAAACCCAAGCTCTATAATATAACAGGTACAAAATGTGTTAATCGATGGTTTATTTATATGTATAGAAGCTACTTACTTGATTCATTTAAAAAATTTAAATTAATTTCACCATAAAGTCGATACTTTATGTTCAAATTCGATACCTGTAGCAGGTGTTTGAATAATAGAAAACTAATTTCGACTCGAATGTATACTCGATTCTATTTTCTAGCATTATTGAGTCCTGAATTCGAGTATGGGAGTCGAGTACTGAACTCGAGCACTAGGTTCGAGTCTCAGACTCGGGTACTGATTCGATTCTTTTTCTAATGAGTACGAGTCTACTCGATTCTTAAAATAAACGAGTCGACACATCACTAGAATCGACAAATAGCAACCAAATAAGGCCGAGCGATGCCAACCAGGTTCTAAAATCTCCTTCCTAACTCTGGCGGGTTGCGTGGACGTCAATTAAATATACTTTAAATATATCATTTAAGGTGCGTTCAAAAAAATCCGTTATCAAGAAGGCTCTGAATTTGCTTTTATTTTACGACAGCACGTCGGAGCTTAGTACATATGTTGAAACCTTGAATAACTGCGTGCTATCAACAGCCTCAACTGTCAAAGATTTTGTTTACATCTTCGAGATATTTGTAATAAAATAAATGTTTTACTTGATTAATTGTGTTTCATTATCCATTTTGTAGAAAATCGTAATTCAATGGACATAAAAAGTTAGGTTATGTTTGTAATAATCGTATAGTTACGACGTGACTTTGCAAAATTTGCATTTGACATAAGCCTACCAACCCAACCACTTGGTTGTGAACAGTTTGTAGCAAATCATAGACTATTTGATTGCACTACTAAATAGTTGCATATGAGCATGGTTTCATTAAAGTTATTTATCACAGTCATAAATTAAATTATTGCACAACTAAAAACTAAAAATTGCATGTGACTGCCTACCCTAAAAGTAATACCTGGGTTTATTTGTTATTCCAATCGGAGTTCTACATCCCGCGCATTCATAATTTTGAACATCTAACCCTTTTTCTCTAGCCAATTTGCCTATTTGTACTGCGAAAGGTACGGCGTCTCTTATTGAAGCTAAACTGCGTCTGTCAATATCAGATGTGGCAATTTCATCTTTATTATTCTAAAAATTTGATACGAATTAGAAGTTCCAGTATGTAAAGTAAAGTATAAAGTAAATTACGTCATTAACTTGTTCTAAACCCTCGTGTTCGCTGCTAGCTCTGTTTTCAAAACGTTGCCACACTTCTCTTAAATCAGGCGTCCTTATATATTCCCCTCCAAATAAATTATAACTTTCGATTAAAGTTGTATAATCCGCAGACTTGGCCATTTCAGATTGGACATTTTCGTTAACAACGGCCTCGCTGTTTTGATCGTTGTTTTGATTTTCGTCAAACGACCATCCCGTCCTTCGGTTCAAGGAATTCCCTAAGTTTGACTCGACTTGAAAACCATTGCTTTCGTTTTCTACGCTTTTCGTTTCCCCATCCGAAGCCTCAGACATACTTTGTTCTTGCGAGTTGCAATTTAATAGCACCTGTTGAGTGTGATGCTTGGTCAAAATTAGTTTCAATGTTTCGTTCTCGTTGAGCTCCAGAATATGCCCTATGGCCGAGTTGCGAGAACTCAAAGATAACATTGAACCCAGTGATGCGGTTTCTGAGTTTCCGATGCTCGTTGGCTGAGAAGACTGAGCAACATCAACACAGGCTTGTACCTCAAGGATTTAATTTGCATTATTGAAGTGTTATTAAGGAAATGAAATGGAACTTACTGGGCATGCGCGTAAAGTTGGGGACCAAACACCTGCTAGTATTAAAGTAGATTGAGACCATGAATTTAGAATGCTTGAATAACATGGTAATGTGAAGGTTTTAATCGCTTCGACACCTTCGATGAGCTTTTGAGCTACTTCTAATAGATCGCCATCGCGAACATAAGCATGCACGTTATAGTAGTTTTTTAACGTTGAAGAATCTTGTCTTAAAGTCATGAGGTATGATGATAGTAAGCAATCGTTTAAAGCTAAACGAATCCATGATCTGCATTGTCCGACTTCTGTTGTTATTTGCGATGAATGAACAATCTAAAATAAACCCCATCAACTTTGTAACATATCGATTGTGTACTTACCTGGTCTATTATCTGGCGATGTGATATTACTAATAAAGGCGCCCAAAAATTTGGTTCCGGGCGTTCATCTACGTCAGCAATTACTCTGCGAAATCGAAGTGCCAAAGAATCTTTCAAGCCATGTAGGAACATGGCTTCGATGACACAACATAATGAATTTGCTGCCTCGTCTATGTTGAGTGAATCGCTTAGAATATTCTCTTCGACCCCACATAATTGTATTTCTTTGACACTTTCTGAAAGCTGAGTTGTAATCGCGTTCTTTATGATGGTGTTTCTATCATGTGCTTTTGTGCCTTTTACACTTTTTATAAATGAATTCATAATTTATGCGTCGTTAAATTCATCTTATTGTCTAATAATCCTTTATTATTCTCTTTGTTTACGTAAATGACAGTACTAGATTATTTTTGACATTTCAAAACAGTGTTGCCAGCCTATTGATTGCATCACCCAATGATGTCACTAACACCTGCGGATGTGTTCGGAATTATCCGATTGTGTGGCAACTTTAATTTTAAGAAGCTCTTTCGATGTAGAGCAATTCTGACTAAAATAGTTTGGAATCGTTGGAAATATGCACCAATTAACGTTTTACTTATTACGCAACTGTCGAAACTCATTGTTACTTCGATGGGCGACTAGTTCTGATGGTTCCAAACTAGTTACAAATTGTTCTACGAACAGACCTAATGAAACCTAGTGCTGTAAATTATATTTTTAACTAAATTAAAAGGATTCACGACGTTACTATGCGAGTTTTATAAACATAACCTAACTTTTTATATCCATTTAATTATGATTTTCTAAAAAATGGATGATAAAACTTAACTATTGAAAGAAAACATTTATTTTATTACAAATACTTCGAAGATATAAATAAAATATTTGACAGTTGAGGCTGTTGTTAGGACACAGTAATTCAGGTTTCAACATACGTACTAAGCTACGACGTGCCGTCATAAAATAAAAGCAAGTTCAGAGCCTTCTTGATAACGGATAACGGAATGCACGTTATTACCATAACATTACCAAATACAGTTTTTAATAAAAATTAAATAACCCATACTTAATTAGAATTTTCTGATTAATTTGATATCACATACACATCATTTTTTCTTTTGTTTGTTTGTTTTCACTAAATAATTTTTGACTTTTAAAGTATTTAGACCAAAGCCTTCATGAACACTATAAGTTTAATTTACCGATTGTCTTTTGTTTTTATCGCTTTTTTTTATAATTTATTCTTTTATTCTTCACATTTTCTTGTTTTTCTCCAGAAGTTTTATAATTTTACTGTAACTTTGTCTTCCGTTTATTTTATTCTTTTTTTAATTAAAAATTCTTTGTCATTTTTCGCTTATTTGGAAATTCCTTTTTTTAATGCTTTTGTATTCATATTCAAAAAAATTAAGAAATAAAGAAAAGAAGGTTTTAAAAAATTCAAAAATAATGAAATTAAGAAAATCAAAACAAAAGACAATCAATTTTACAAAGTAACTGAACAGATTAATAAATAAAAAAAAATAAAAGAATGTTGACAAAATAAAGAAAATAAATTAAAAAAAATTCATATATAAAAAAAAAAATAAAAACAAAAGACAATCAATTTTATAAAACAATTTAATAGATTAATAAATTTAAAAAAAAAATGAAAGGAATGGTGACAAAACAAAGAAAATAAAATAATAAAAATTGAAAAATAATCAAATTAAAAGAAATAATAAAAACAAAAGACAATAGATTCTACAATACAATTTAATTTATTTAAATAAAAAAAAAATCAATTTGAAAAAAAAGGCGAATGTAAAGTTACAGGAGCGCGAATACCAAACTGAATCACCCTGTACAATAAAAAAATAAATATGAAATAGAACAAAACGAAGACAGTCGTTTTCAATAAATAATAAAAAAATACAATAACGATAATTTTTGCCGATTAACGCAAGATGGCGCTTACATGAATATCACTTTAGTACGCTAACATGAATATTTATACATAATATTTTGGATTTATTTTTCTAAGAAGTGAACAAAAATTACGTGACTACTGACAGTACTGCTTCGAATGCGTTAAACATTCGAAAACGAGGACCCGTTCATTGCGTAGCCATGGCAACGCTCCGAAATGTCCGAAGTCTGACAATAACGTAACGAACGTAATTTTTTTTGGCGGCAAATTCAAAATAACTTACCAAACGGTAAAAGAAAACGAAAAATCCTTCTTCTAATAAAAACACTTTTTTTACTCATGACTATTTAATTTGTTGATACTAAAATGTGCGAAAATATGAATAATATACATTATCTTACTTCCATGCTTAAATATTTCCTGCAGTCTAATCAATTACACTTAATACGGAATACTACTCGCTTGGGAATATAATTTATACTTAATTCTATCTTATAAAAATTTATGACTAGTACATCAAAGTAAAAAAAAGAAACAACCATTTTGTATACATTAAAAAATTTCCTGAAAGAACCAGAGAGCTAATTTGTGTATAAACTAAGTGTGTGAAATTGTCTGGCACATGTGTGTGGATAAAACTACAAGCTAGGAATTAATTTATGTTGAGACTAGGTGAAAAGCACAAATAAGTATTTTATTTTGAATAGACATAGAGAGCAGTGCTTCAGAGGTTTTTAGATTCGAGAACATGCATTATAATACTATGACGTATTCAGAGTGATGCTTAAAAAAAATTATTTTAATCAGGCCCGATGCTAGGGCGACGAGCGCCCTTTTAGATTCGAGAACATGCATTATAATACTATGACGTATTCAGAGTGATGCTTAAAAAAAATTATTTTAATCAGGCCCGGTGCTAGGGTGTCGAGCGCCCTTTTAGATTCGAGAACATGCATTATAATACTATGACGTATTCAGAGTGATGCTTAAAAAAAATTATTTTAATCAGGCCCGGTGCTAGGGTGTCGAGCGCCCTTGTGCAAAACATATTTTGGCGCCCTTTTAAAATTCTGAACAAATTATTCCTTCACCATTCTACTCGAAATATACAGGAGAGGCTAACATTTAATTGTGCATGCTATTTCCCTATTTAAAAAATGAATCAACACAGTATACATACAGGGTGACTGACACGCAAAAAAAGACGCATCTTCTACACTTCGCCAGTAAAAAGTTATACAGTGTTTAAAATCTACGTTTTTTAATTAATTGTAAGGTATTTGGAACTCCTGGTGTTGCTTACGTGAGGCGGAGAATCGGTGAAGAATACCTTCCGGAATGCGGAACAGTGGAACACGGGGGAGGCAGTGTAATGATCTGGGGTTGTATGACAGCCGACAGTGTAGGCGAAATAAGTATTCTACCGAAAAGAATAGCTGCAGTGGTTAAAGCTAGAAGCTAAAATTGTTATTAGGAAATTTTATTTTACCCCACTCCAACAGATTTTCATGGTATAGGAGTGCCTAATACTTTTGGTCAAGGCTGTATATCGTCGTTTTGAGTTTAATTTTAGATCTGGTCGCAAAAAAAGAACTGGGACAACTCTATACATGCATTTTTGAATTATTTTATTAGTACGAATGCAGCTTTTGACAAGTTGTTAAGCTTATTCTATGGGAACTTTTTGTACACAGACGTTTTAAATATTTTTCCTATACTCTGGGATGTTGCTTCTCTTCGCAGTTTTTTTTTTGGTGAAATAATTGTCAGTCACCCTGTATCTGAACAGTACGTTCTCGGCCAAATATCTCGATAACTACTGAAGATACAAAACACACTTCGTCTTTTAACTTTGGAGGTCATAAAGGTCTATACAGAGTGAATCGAACAGTGGTATCGGATACAACTACAGGGTGTGCCGTAAATTAAACCAAATTTGGATTGCTCATAAAATTCCACATACTTTCTGTGTACCATTGCCTATACCTAAACCCAGCCGTCCTTGAGATATTTAACATTTTGTCTAAAAACAGTCACTTTTATCGCTACAGGGTGGTCATGGTAATAAACAAAATATCAAAAAATTCAAAATGACAGGTTTTTTCTCTTAAATAACATGCCCTATACTTTTCTAACCTAAATTCTTCGTTTAAAGAGTAATTTAATTTTTGTTAAGTATGTCGTATACTTATCTGCCATACTTTTTGAGATTTTCAAATCTATTTGATTATTTCTTTTGAAATAAATAATTATCTAAGCTGGCCGTGAAAAACCGGCAACGAAATAATTACATTTCAAAGTGTTCTGAACTTTTAGTTATGAACTTGTTACGATATTTTTAGATTTAATTTTTTATTTCTGTATTAAATGGCATAGCCGAGTTGCTTGGAATCGCTGGAGCTATAGGCGTGGGTTTGAATTCGGTCCAAATTGGATGCCGAAGGAAAGCATCTAGTAAGTCGGTCGCAGAGGCAGCGGGCAATATCAGAATAGTTAGCCCAACAGCTATCTGACAAGCTCATAGGGACTTTGGGGCATGTAAAGTGTAAGTACAAGAAAAATAGTAACGTACGTTCGAAAAAAATCCGTTATCAAGAAGGCTCTGAACTTGCTTTTATTTTATGACGGCACGTCGTAGCTTAGTACGTATGTTGAAACCTTGAATTAGTGCGTGCTATCAACAGCCTCAACTGCCAAAGATAATAAAATGAATGTTTTATTTTATTAATTAAGTTTTATTATTCATTTTGTAAAAAATCGTAATCAAATGGATATAAAAAGTTAGGTTATGTTTATAATAATCGTATAGTTCCGACGTAACTTTGCAAAATTTGCATTTGACATAAGCCTACTTGATAACGGTTTTTATTGAACGTAGTTTATAATTGTCTAAAGAAGACACGTATTTAAATGTTTTGTACATAATTGTCACCTGAAAAATTAATTATTAATATCAACTGAGTCTTTTGTTTACCCTTTTCCATGACCACCTTAGATAATTATTTGTTAAAGGAATAATTTAGGATAGAAAATTATGGGGCATACAATTTAAAAAAATTGACTTTTGTCTGATTTTTTGCTTATTAGCATAGCCACCCTGTAGCGACAAAAGTACATTTAATAATGGCTTACAATAAACTTACTATACCGGAAATCTTTTTCTTAGAGTTAAAAATAAATAAAATATGAAAATAAATAAATTAGTGATTGCAAATGGCAGTTTTTAGACAAAATTTTAAAAATCTCAAGAACGACTAGGTTAGGTTCAACGGTATACAGGAAATGTGAAGAATTTTACGGGCAATCCAAATTTACCCCTGATTTGATTATAGAAGGAAATAATTTTATGCTGTAGACCTCTAAAGCTAAAAGAAGAAATGCGTTGATAATTTTTTTGTACCTTCAGTAGTTATCGAGATATTGTTCGATTTATCTATAGCATCGTGATAAAAACTAATTTTGCAGAAATAAAGCTTATAAACAATCATTATTCTTGTTATGTTTTAATCCCAAAGCAATTCATTTTTGGCGCCCCTATGATCAGGCGCCCTTCCTTGTACGTTGCACAATCTGCACAATGGGCAGCGACGGGCCTGATTTTAATTACGTTTCACTGAAACGAAATGTAGATTATGTTCATACAGTTCTAATACTGATTATATTTTATTTGCAACGCCTTTATATAATGTCACACGTAAACTGATAACGATAAAAGAAGCAGAATGCAAAGCACCTATGTATTATAATATCTGAAATTAATCGAGGAATTTTCTATCTGCATTAGTATTAGTAAGGAGATTTAACTATAATATGTGCCTGGTGTTACGATTAACATTAATAATACAGCAAGCATTACTACTTTTACCCTTTCATGGCGACTTTGTGTATGTGTGTGTGTGTTTGTTGATTACTTGTAGTAAAAAATCAGAGCTTGCGAAACGCTAACAACCAAGAAGAGTAAAAATATTTTATAATACAACAAATTTGTACGCTTCCTTTCGATTTCGAGATGTTGAACCAAGTGTTCCTGTATTTTAATTAATATATCACTGTTATTTTCCATTCCACGGTGCAAATCACCAATTGCAGATAATATACTAAAAAAAAACAAGAGTGTAAAACATCGCTGGTTAATTCAAAGCGCTTGGGCTTACTGAGTGGTACTCGACACGGATATTTTATGAACGGACTGAGTAGAATCAGAATGATACTCTTCTGATTCGCTTGCCGTATCATTAACATCAGCATCAGATGAAGGTTGTTTTGTGTTAATTTTCCTTTTAATAGTCTTTAAATTTGAAGAACCGATTTCATCCTAATAAAATAATTAATTAAATTATTTAAAAAAATCAGTGCGCAATACTAGAATGGATTTACCGTCTGCCTCTGCATGTTTATAATGTTGCTTGTATGTATCATTGCAGTTTGATGTTTTGTTCTGGTTGAGATTACGTACTCGTGCTCGTATTGATATAAATCATTACGTGGATCCCACGGACGTAAATCCGAATGTTTGTAGACCCACTGTCCGGTTTTTAGGACTTGCTCGAAGTGATTCGGTTTCCACTCCTCACATTTTGCCTTTCGCTCCTTCGAAGAGGCTAAAATGAATCAATCGCAACTCATTATTTCACAAAACGTAAGTGACTACCTCTTTGAGATTCCTCGAGTATTGTCTTTTCTTCTGTAGCTGCGTTCATGTCGTCTCTTAGAATCGCTGCTGAAACATGCTGCCAAAGACGTTCTGATTCGTACTCCCCCTGGTGGTCGACTGCCACAGTATACCTTATCAATCTATTTTTTCTCACTGTGGAGGTTGGATTCCACAGCACTTGCAAATCCTGAATTCAACAGATTTTTACTGTAACAGCTTTAAACGATAAGAAGTGGTCTCACCCCCGTCCTCTTGTCTTTAATATTTATTACACTGTCCCAATGCCCGTCGATTGTAGCAAGCGTTTCCTTTCCAAGTCTCAGTCTACCCATGATACAATTTGTTTGCTCAACACCTCCTAAAAATGGCTGAAATATTCGTACAGCTACTCTTTTGTTCAGTAAATTAATACAATAACACGACCTTCAATTTAAACTCAATTTCAGTATGATAACCAGTCTTCTCGCAGTCTATAGTGACCTTCCCACCAAGTTCCATGCTTAAAGTTCCCATGAGGATACCTTTGCAGTGTGCATACGGAATTGTCAAAGTATAATTCTCTCCTCGGGGGAGTAACGTTAAGACTGCTGTACCATCTAAAATAGCAGACGTTGAGTTACCATAAAATTTGGACTTCGCAAGTATAGATGCCGTTATAGAAAAACCTTCCTGCCTGTTTGTTACGTAAAAAGCAGAAACCTGAAAGAAATAAAATGAAAACAAAAGCGTATATACAAACATAAGATTTACGTACAGGCGGATGATGGGACACTTGTTCCGCAACATAATAAGTTTTCGAACCATTGGAATGCAGCCAATAACAACGGAATGTTTCACCAAGTATGGGATTGTAAGGCTTTTTTAAACCTTTTGGTTTTTTATAAAAACCAGATAGATACCATTTTACGACGGTCTTCATGCGTGTAAAAGCATCATCTTCAAGTACGGCTCTAAAATTATTAATTAAATCAATTAGTAATCTATAAATGCGGCAGCACTACCAAAGAATATTGTATAAATATTAAATACCTCGATAAAATATCCACGTGGTAATATGAATCGGTTAATTTATCAAGAAAAGATCTCGGTTCTAAAATAAATGTAGGCAAGACAACTTTACTGAGATCCATTCCTGGACGTACCTGCTTAACCAGGTACCAAATCAACGATTTATGTTCATCAGCAAGTTCTTCAACTTGTGCTCCGGCCTTCAAAAAACTTGATAATAGTTTCCGGGTTAAAATTCAAAGACTTACATCACCGAATTCCTCCTCACAGTTAGGTACGTAAGGGGTCTCCAGTGGGTCTTCTTCAACGTAATCTTCCTTGACTGAAATATCAGACTCCGAATCGGATATCTCACAATCACCCATACTTAAATGGGTCCCATTGTCAGGTTGACTTACATCATCAAGATCTAGATAGGAAATTTAGAAATAGTTGCGATTTAATTAAATTAGTTAAACAAGTTACCATTATCGAAATGCTTTTCATAATCAGCTTCAGACCATTGAGTTTCATGACTAGTACTTCCAGGCGTTGATTTATTACTGACGGATCTAACAAGCGCTGAATCGTTTCGTATCGAAATTTCTAAGGCATCCAACCAGCACATTCCTGATGCTTGCGAAGAAGCACGAAATATCGAATACGAACTGGGAAGTGGTTGCACGACTGCCCCTAATTATTTTTCAAGCACAAGTAATTAACGGCATATATTTATTTTGTTAAATCAAACCTATGGTTTCATTTTCGGGACCACGCGGAGCCCAAATGGATTGATCCAACGGGTTGTATAACTTAAAACAGAAACCATCTTTCTTGCTTGGACGTTCTATGACTTTGCACGTGTTTAATAATATAGTTCCAACCCAGTGGTTACTCTGAAATGAATCTTTTAAGAGAAAAAGTTGTTTCAAATGGTTTTTAAAGTACCTTTGCTTTTGGACTTTTATAGAGCAATAACATTCCTGGTTTTAACACACACCATAATTTTGTCCATGTTTTTAACGTGCCACGAATTTTTAACCAATCGGCTAATACTACGACGGAAGGATCTTTGAGTGAGTTAAGCAATTCATTGGTCATCCTCTTCTTTTCACGTCGGTAGTGTTTCCTTTGTACTTTATATGATGTTTTACGTGATAGTTGTAGCGAAGGATCAGGCGGCTAAAATATGGAAATTATTTGATCGAATTCGAAAGAGTCAAAGTTACCTTATCCACTGCGAGCGGCTCTAATAATTTTTCTCCACCACCGCCTACGGTATTCAAAGGTTACATCTGCGTTAGAGGATGTGGAAGATTACCTACCTGGCGATGCAGGTCCTGGGCTATTGCTTAAAGAATCGCTTGATGGTAACTTGGGTAGAATATACAGGAGCGATTTGGACTTTTTATCTGCGGACTTTACATCTTTTGGGGTTGAACTTACTGCTTGAGGTTGAGAGTCTCCACTTCCTTGACTTGTGTGTGAAATGGGCATTGTATAAAGTCAAGCTTTGAAATGCACGTAAACACATTTCATCTGCATTATTAATAATTAATGTGCTAAATTACAAGACCATTTTTGCAGTAGTTGTAATAAGTACGTTTGACAACATACACACAAAGAAAAAAACAACATTTACATGACATTGACAAACAGTTTAGCCAACTGTGTTGCGCACGAAATCCATGCATTATTAAAATGCTATAGAGCAAGGACGTTAAGAAATCATTAATAAAGGTCAAGACCAAGGCTGTTGGAAAAATAATAACATTTAATTAAACACGCTTACAATTATTGTGACATGATTTAATAAAAAAAGAAACTTGTATTAGTAAGAGCTCAGTAAAATATTATTGGCAATACACACAGAAATAAAAACGTCTAATGTTTATTCAAAACGATTTTTTTAAAATTTTGTTTATTACTTTGGCATTAATTTGGTATGAAAATTTCAGAGATGGCGTTGGTAACATAACTGATATATCATATCATAACTAATATATATATATAAAATATCGTACCGCGGAGTTTTGAAAAAGTCCCACTTTTCCTTCCTGCTAGTTTACGGCACACAAAGTCACTTTAATAATGATCTCAACTTAAAAACAAAATCTCTGAGATGTGAAATATAGTATGTTCAGAAATGATTGACAGACGTTCGAATTTCCCGATTGCTACATTATTTTTAAAAGTTGGTACTAAATTCTGTACTGTTTTACTACGAGATAATTTATTTATTATTTTATCATTTCTACATGTTTATGTAGCTCTTACAAACGAAAAATATACGGCGGTAAAGAGGTAACAAGAAAAACCTTTCTTGATAATATGTAATAGTATAGCAAGAAAATTAAAATGTAGATGTATAAATCTGGAAATGTAATTTTGTTTATATTTTTAATATTAGAAATTTGTTGTAGGTCGGTTTAGTGGGGTGACTTATTAGGCAGAAAATTGATTATCGTGTTCCTATTGTTTATTAAATTTCTAAAGTTCATATAATTGTACTTCTTTTTAATTTCTGCAAATGTTTTTGTTAAAATGTTGTTTTTGAATTTTTTTGTCTTCTTTCAAAATAATGTTTAGTTGCTTAAACTATTTTTTTTACTTTCATTCCATCTAAGATAGCGTCCACAAAAAAAATATTGCCTGCGTTCAGCCTTCCAGAAGGCTACGCAGCCCTTCGTGTGCGCCGCGTAGCGTAACGTCATATATGTGTTAAAGCCGGAAGCTAAACTTTCGCTAAATCTTAACGGCCGCCATATTTAAAATCGCTTTTTAAAAAAGCTACGTCACTAGCGCTAGCTGTCGCGTTGTTGTTTTAGGTTATGTCTCAGCATGTGATTGCCAATTACTGCAGTAACTTTTGAAATAATAATAACACAGTTAGTTATTTGTATTAAGGTTCTAATTTGTACAGGTTAAAAGTGACATTAATTTGAATTCTTCATTAGTTTTTATTAGTCATTAATTATGAAATCGAATTAATTAAGAATTAACTTCAATCAAAATGAAAAACCCGTTCAGCCAGTTCACATTAGCTACATACGCTACAAATTAGCGCTCCGCTACGTAGCAATAGCGGAATGATTAAGCACTTTTTATTTTTTATGAATTGTTTTTAGCATGTACATTTCATGTTACTTTATTCCTTTGTTGCAATTATGTATGCACAAATAACGTGCGTTCAAAAAAATCGATTATCAAGAAGGCCCTGAACTTGCTTTTATTTTATGACGGCACGTCGTAGCTTAGTACGTATGTTGAAAACTTGAATTACTGCGTGCTATCAACAGCCTCAACTGTCAAATATTTTATGTGTTTATATCTTCGAAATATTTGTAATAAAATAAATGTTTTATTTCATTAATTAAGTTTTATTATCCATTTTGTAGAAAATCGTAATTAAATGGATATAAAAAGTAGGGTTATGTTTATAATAATCGTATAGTTACGAGATGACTTTGCAAAATTTGCATTTGACATAAGCCTACTTGATAACGGCTTTTATTGATCGCACTTTATTATTGGAAATATAAACAACTGTAGTGTTTGTGTGTGTGTGTTTATTATTTATTACTTTTTAAAGTAAACGCCATTAAAAATAACGTAAGACAGCTTGCCCTGTAATAATAAAAACATTGCAGTTTCTTGTTCAGTGACTTTTGCTGTACACTTACTGTATGCGAAGCGGTTCGTTGCTGTGCTAAATTAGTAACTTATTTAGCGGAGACGCGAATCGCATAAAGGAGTACAAAGGACAGTGCCCCTGGTAGGCAGTACCTGAAGCCTCTTGTATGAACCGCGCCTCTGGTCGACAATAGTCGAAGCTTGCTAAACGCTTAGTCGTTTAGCAAAGACGCAAACCGTTGAACAGTGGCAAGCTTAGGTTATTGTTCACCAGAGGAGTTCTTGCTTATATCTTAAATATTGGGCACTCTAGAGAAAAATAATTTGGAGCAATGAATTCTGCATAAAAAAGTGTCTTAAAGAGGTTTTTACAGAAATCGAAAATTTTCATAAACAAGAAAGTTATAAAGGCTTTTAGATTTTGAGAAACACCCTGTAGCTCCTAAGCGGTACAAAAAATCAAGATGCTCAAGGAGCCGAGGTCAGTTTTTTATATAACTCTTCTAAAAATAGGTATTTCGAATTTGGCCCACCTGTATATACAGCCAGCTTTAGCTACAATCCACCAGAAGCGCTGTTAATAGTTCGTTAAGCGGTTTGCGTCTCTGCTAAAATAACAACTTATTTAGTGGAAACGCGAACTGCCTACGGGCGGTGCCGCTGGTGGACAATAGGTTTGGTACTCCGCTAAATGCGTTAATTCTTTAAGTAAAGACGCGAACCGCCGAACATACAGCATGCTTCAGTTATTGTCCATCAGAGGCGGTGTATATAGAGCAAGTTTCACTGTTCATCAGAGATGCTGACTGTAGTTTCTTAACCAAGCAATAAAATAATAGAACATATATTTTTCTTTTCAAATTTAAAACAAACAATTTCATTTAATTTTTCTATATTTTAAACTCACAGACATATATAAAACGTGCAAAATATAAAGAATAGCTTTATAATTTCCAAAATATTATACAGATATTCGACGCAGAACAATATTTTTTGTAAAAAATAAATTAGAACATAAAAAAAAAACCCTCGCTAAACACTGGGGGTAAAGCCGAAATTATAACAGTTAGAACGAAAACATCATATCCAAGGATACAAGAACCACTCGAAATGACCTTCTACTAAGATCTATGTAAATAGTACGCGTGGTATTTATATGTAAATGTTTTTCCTGTTTTTTTTTTCTTCTTTTTTTTTAAATACTTAATGTTTTAATTTGTCTAAGTAAACTCTTAATTAAGTATTATAAAATATAAGAATTTTTTTTTAAAGTATTTGTCTCAGCTTTATTTAACATAGAGAAACACGAAGCCAAGCAATTGAAGAACTCAAACCTAAATTATATAATGGACTTTAGTAAAAAAAAGTAACTATGAAGTATAGTTTCGTACGATTCATTATTCGGGCATCTAATTAAGTTTAGGGCAATTTTTTTACTAATGTCCAATAATAGGTTTTATACAAAGTGTTTTCCATTGCAGCTTCCAAGTCAAACAGGCGAGAGAATTTTTTGCCTTATTTGTTCTAAGAAAACAGGAAACATTCAAGATGTTTTTAGGCCAATAAGTTTTGCACGTAAATCTTGTTTCTTGAATGCTTTAGTTTTCATTACAAAAAAAAAAGAAAACAAAACAAATTGCATAGAGAAGACAATTCCGAATTATAAAATGACAAAAATGGTTACTCTATCATAAGTCAGACGAAATTAATGTAGAAGTTACTATATACAAATGATTTTATGTAGCGCTTAATAACTATGGCACTTATAATTGGACATTTCTAAGTCCGACACTTAAAAAATATTTTCGTTAATATTAAGTCTGATTTCTGTCATTTTGCAACTGGAATTGTTTACAAAAAAAAAAAAAAAAACAATTCTAGTAAGAGAAAAAAAACCTGTACACTATTTTATACGTTCTTACTGTAACTTGTTTTACATAATGACAAATAATACATTTAAAAGCGTATGAAAAAAATGATTAAATTACAGAAAATAACACTGAGCTCCTGCTTGTGATATGGTAACTGCAGTTGCAAATACAAGATACTCGCACAACACACACACCATCTTTTTTTTTTAATGTACTATATATAATTTGTAAAAACTTCTCTTCTTTAGTACACTTATCACAGTCATTTACACATGGTGTTCATGAAAAAAATAACCATTTATTATTATATAGTTTAAGTCTCATAGATTTTTCAATTTTTTTCCATTTTACTCTTAAAATACGTAGTATAATCACATTCACAACAATTTAAGGGAATATTATAATTCGTTATAAACTGTTCACAGCAACACTTTTCTTATCACAACGTTCTTAATGGCTGTAATGCATCAGCCATTTATCATCTGGCACACTTTTTGCATTTATCGGATATTTTAATGTTGTATTTAAAGAATCATTGTGAATTTCTAAGGAATTTTGTGCGTAGTGTAGCACCAACGATTTTAACGAATCGTATATGTTATAGGGTTCCGTAAATCCTAAGCCCTTCGCCGTCTTTAATATTATGCAATGATTCACGTTGCCATTGCACGCTATCGACAAGGCGTACTGATGTGTACTTGATTTCCTTATTAAGAACGTACCATCCGCTTTCCCAGCCAAAAGTTTCTCGGCATCCAATCGGTAACAGTCCAAAAGCAGCCAAGTCTTCTCATCATTGTGTGGTAAGTTTTCAACATCACAGTCTTCAACTGAATCTAATATATTTCCGCTGTCGCCACCTTTTTCCAACAACTGTTTTATTCTCAATGGTTTCATTCCACGAGTCATCAACCACCTAAAAGCAAAAAAATAATTAATTAAAAAATAATTTTAATACAGAACAAGTTTTGGTGCCCGATAGCGGTGACAGTTTTGTTTTAATTTGGTGCCCGAATTAGTGGTGACTATTTTTTTTTGGCCCCCGAATTGGCGGTGACAAGGTAGTTATTGTGAACGCACCTCACTTTTTGAAACATCTGTTAACTGTCCTTTGAGTTTCGAAATCATGATTGGTTCTTTTCGGAGGAAAACATTTTTTTTATTGGTCGATGGTTACTTTGAAGAATGGCCAACTTCGGGATAGAATTAATAAAAACAATCCAACTTACCTTTGATATTTATCACGTTCTTTAATTAAATCCCTTATCGTTGGCTTGAGTGCGTTGATCTCTCGTTCTAAAGAACGATTGTACGCTTCCCTTTGCTGTAAATTCTCGTCCAACTGCTCAGAACTTTCTTCCATCATTTTGATTCGCGCGTTCAAAAGATCAACGTTCTCGTACATGACTTTGATTTCGTGTGGGTGAATATCATTCTTAGACGACTCCTGCTTCTTCGTTTGTTCTTTAAGCACGAGGACGATCTCTTTAAAGCTATCCAAAGCTAAGCGTTTGCTGTGCACTTCCTGAGACGTTTTGTTAAAGTCGTCGGAGAGTGTTTCTAACATTACGTTCTTGTCTCGCAGTTTGCTGACCACATCGACGAAGTGCGCGGTCAGTTTTTCTATGTTTTCCGTATTCCCCAATTCTTCTTCTTGATTGTATTTAGACACCGGGTACAGCAGTTTAATATCCAGTGAAGCATTGTATTGTGAAAGAGAATCGTTTCTAAAATGATTGATCAATTCGACTACGGTGTTGTAACTGAAAGGCTCCGTGAAACCATATTTTCCGTTACGATGGCAAATTTTGATTAGCTTGTTCGCACCGCCCTTCCTAAGTGTTAATGTGTACTCTCCACACTTACTCGAAGCATCTCTTACTAGAAACGTACCGTCGACGGTGTCATTTAACTTCTCGTTGACTTCATCACGTGTTATATCACCCCAGTACCACTCGGCATCTTGGAGGCTGGTACTATACGATTTCTCCTTCTCCATGAGAGTGGTGGTAACACTGGGCCCTATGCGAGAAGCTTTCCTTGGAGGGATCGCGGGTGCCGCAGCAAACTCCGGTAATGGCTCACCCCAATCGCAATTCATTAATAATAACTCAACTATTCGATTGTGTAGTTGAGTGTTATAAACCACTTGTCTGTAACATAAGAAAACGTAATAAGTTCACTATTACTTGCTTCGAACGGCCTACGTACATGATATGTTCCCACGGAGGGCGTAAAAATATATGGCACATGACTTGAATCAATACAGTCGGAGGATTTTTGTTTCCTCTGGCGTGTTCCATGCAACATATCCGGCACAAATGAGCCATTATGTACTTGAGCGTACTTCTATGATGCACGGGGATTTCTTGTACTAAATGTGTTAACCTGGCGATGCACTGTTCATCGCTTTTTACCTCTGAAAATAACAAATTTCAATTAATAAAATGGAAGTTTAAATTTAGTGCTTTGCTAGGGTACAGTTGGTAATGCAGTGTACAGGTTATCCTAACAGTGTGTTCTCAGGCAATATCCCACGAATAAGGCTGGGAATCGTATTCGAATAATTCGAATAGTCAAATATTCGGAATTCGAATAGTTTCAAACTAAATCATTCGGATATTCAAATTATTCGAATATCTGCGCGAACGAATGCGCAGAAGGCTACGTGGCCCTTCGTGTGTTCAAGCCGGAAGCTAAACTTTCGCTAAAAGAGAGCGCTAAACCTAGCGGCCGCCATATTTTAAATCGCTTTTTAAAAAAAGCTACGTCGCTAGCGCTAGCTGTAGCATTGTTGTTTTAGGTTATGTCTGAGCACATGATGCTGCAGTAAATTTTGAAATCAATTCTCATTCTTTGTAATAACACAGTGATTTATTTGTATTAAGGTACAGGTTGAAAGTGACATTAATTTTAATTCTTCATTAGTTCTTGTTAGTCATCAATTATGAAATCGAATTAATTAAGAATTAAGCGTGAGCCCGAACTCAACGTTCGCTTGACGTCGACCTTAGTTGAATCTCAGTTAAAATAATGACGTTACGCACAATGAATAGCGTCCAAAGCGTGAAACTTGGTCAACTTTTACGCGCCATTGACGCGCTGATGATGGGTAGCATCTAACCTCACTTTTGCTGTTTCGTTGTTGTAAAGACAATGGAAAAAAGCAGTTATTGTAGCACAGAGATGAGTTTCAGTGAGAAAATTATAGAGGAAGTGAAGAAACATCCTTTTTTGTTTAACATTTCTATTTCTTTTGATTTCAAATAATTGTTAACCATTCCGATCTCTAGAAAGATTTGCAGGTCTTATCCACCAACGTCTTCTTGTTACATGTTGTAAATTCAACTTATTAACCATAGAGTACCATTGAAAAAAACAAATAAAAACACAAAAAAAGCTCAAATTCATCCATCGAGATTATCTTCTGCGATGTTTTAAAAGTTTTAAAATAATTTTAAGTTAAGTTATTCATTAAGTTTCACGTACAGTGTGAAAAACAGGGTTACCACAACAGAGATTTTCCAATAACTTTTTTTGAGGTTAAGAAAATAACTATAATTAATAATGAATAGTTTGAATCGCTATGATCACTTTTTGACACGACTTTATATAGGAAATGACAAATTGCAGCTAGTTTTCTACTTAATAAGTCATCCCATACAAGGCGGCCAAGCGTGCTGTCAGTTTTTTAAAATTTTTGTTGCAAATCGATTTTGATTGCAGTGATCGTAGGATATCGCGATTCAAACTACTCCTTGTTATTACATCGCATTTGCGAATAACCTTGGACAGGTCGGTTTGGTTTGCAGTGGAAGTCTCGAGCTACGCCTCTGCTGATGAGACCCCAAATAGGGCCGAAACAGCGGTACAAAGGATGATATTGTCAAATGATATTTTCCTCCCTGCTTAATACAAGCTTGTACTCGTATGCCAATAGATGAAGTAACATTTCTTATTTTATGAATATTTTCTCGTAACTGTTGAGCAGTTCTAACGATTCCCTTCTGGTGTTTGAAATGTGGTAAAGCTTTCATGGTTCCCCAGAAATAAAAATCTAGAGGATTATGGTCAGTGAATCTAGATGGCCATGCAACGTGACGATGACGTTTGTCAAAAAAACAAAAACGAATGTACTAAATGTCACTTTCGTGGAAAAGTCTGATTATTTGTTATTTATACTCTCAAATGCCTGTCACTTCAGAACAAATAAAGATCACTTTTGTGTTTTTTAGTTTTAGAATTGAGTCTACTTTATGCTCCCAAAATTTGAACATAACGATACGGAACACCCTGTATAACGATAGAGTTAAAGCGTCGATATCGTAAGGCGTGAGTACATGGTTTAGAGATAAAAAAAAAAACAATGTAAAAATAATAAAATTACGTTGACATCCCGAGTTGTTTTATTGAGCGAGAAAAGTAGATAACATAAATATTTTTGGAAATCTAATAGAAAGAAAATTATTATTCGCTTTGTAGGATCGCATAAAACAGATTAATTACCTGTAATAAATCTCTTTTTTAATATCAAGTGATAAGGAGATTAACAGGCTTTTGACGTTATCAGATGCATTTCTTGTTTGCGTATGTGCTATAAATTTATCACAATCTCGTGATTATGTTTTATCTCGATTTCAATCGAAAATTGAGTTATACAGGAATTATGTATCGCACGCTGGCCTGGGACGCTAAAACTATTTTAAAAACTACAACGTTTTCTATTTCTTCTATTTGAAAACAAAGTGAATTAAATTGTTGTATACAATTTATTTGAAATATGTCAAACATTGTTGATAACTGTAGGGGAAAATCTTTAAAAAAATTGGACGTAGGGATTTTGTAGCGAAATATTTTCAACTGCAGTTTCGAATTTTCCAACTAGAGGAAAATATATTTAAAGCAAAAAATATACCTAACCCAAAAAATAGTTAAGATGGACCTGATATCCCTAAACGTTGCTTCAAAAACCCATATTAGATTGGCAACACTTGTCAAAGTTTAAGTTAGTATACTAGATTTTCTAATTGAAAGTCATGTTGGATTGTCAAAATTTAAATAAATCCATCTATTGCCAAAATAAAAATGAAATAAATCAAAGTTCTAATGATCACGGTTTTTTACGAATATCATTTAATTCTATAACGAGTACCAATTGTAACCTAAAAAAAAATTAAGTAATGACGACTCACTAGCGTCAATGTTCCTAACCTTCTAAATTTGATTCATTTGTCATCATTTATAGATAGATACGCGGTGCTATATTGAACAACATAAAAAAAAAGTCTTGGCATTTGGAAAGCATATCTTAACTTTACTGTAACATAACCTCAACTTATTTCTCAATTAAGCTAGGACATGCCGTCCAAATTACATGGCATTCGTCCAGTTATGAGAAAATAATAAAAATAATGCCTAATATATACATTTTTGTGAAAAATTTAATAATTTTTAAAGGAAGTCCTTTAATGCACAAAAACATTAATCTTGGTGCACAATAAAAATAAAAACATTACTCAATGTAATATTGTGTAACTGCAACAAACCGTTTTTTTTAAGTAGGAATATGCCTTTATTGCTAAATTTTTAATATTTTAATGCACAATTAATTCAAAGTATTTGTTTTAATTTGTTTGTTTTTAAATACGTAGGGAATTACAGATTTAAAGGTTACCATCATTGTTTTGAGGTTAGAAGTGTAACATTTCACGTAAACTCTGTTGATCACTAAACTAGGAAATTACAGATTTAAAAGTTACCATCACTGTTTTGAGGTTATAAATTTAACTTTTCACATAAATTACGTTCATCGCTGTTTTGAGGTTAGAAATGTGGCAATTATTGTGGAAATTAGATTATATTCTAAGACAGTTAAGTAAATAAGAAAGTTTTACTTGACTACCTTGTTTATTTATTTTCACTTCTGACGAAGCTATCAAACGATAGTGAAACGTAGAGAGATAGTGCCAATTTTAGAGTATGTGTAAAATAATTTATTACACTTATTTATTGCGTTATTGTAAGGCAGTAACGCCATCTATTGAAACTTGTCGAAATTACCTTCTTGTTCATTGACGAATTATATTGAAACTCCACCATCCACTGGACAAAGTTTCATCTGACAGTCATTTCTGGATGGTAACGAAAGATGAGTTGCGCTCTTGTAAGACATTCAACAGCGCCATCTGTTAAAACATGACGAAAGTTTCTTTTTTGTCGTTTTGTATTATGGGGGTGGTTCACTAGCTATTTCCCCGCGATGTGGAAAATCACTTGTCATCAGTAAAATCTTTTTTTAATTTCGATTTTTTAAACATTCTGTTATTTCGTTTTCTTTGCTTTCCTATAGTCCCCAGTTTATTATCTTTTAAAAATTGATTAACCTATTAAATTTTGTTGTAAAATCGATTGTCTTTTGTTATTATTATTATTTTGTTTGCTTTGTTTTTTTTTACCTTTCCTCCCAGACCTTCTTTTTCAAATTTATTGATCCATTGAATTGTGCTGTAAAATCAAAAAATCTTTTGTTTTTATTTTTTAAAGTATTTCGATTTTAGTTTTAATCCTATTATTTCATTTTCTTTATTTTCTTATCGTTTTTTTAATTTAATTTATTAATCCATTAAATTGTGTTATAAAATCGATAGTGTTTTGTTTATTAATTTTTTTTTTAGTAACGAAAAGTTTAAATCGCGTTATTTACTTTTTGACCTAACATTGCAACAAAATTTTTATAATTTTTTAATTTAATTATTTTTGAATACTTACTATTGTTTTCTTTGTCAGCATTCTTATTGTCAAATATTTTTAACAATTTGGTTCATTTGTTTTCCCTGTTTTGACACTTTTCCCTCCTATTTTGTCTTTTATTTTTATTATTATTTTTTTAATTTCAGTTTTTATTTATTGTGTCACCATTCTTTTCAAATTGTTTTGGCTTTAAAATTTATTACTAAACTACCGAACTTCGCTGTAAAATCGACCATCTTTTGTTTCTATTTTCTTTAACTTTACGTGTTTCTAATGAATTTCTTTAATGTTTTTTTTTAAAATTATTCCTGAATCTAGAACAAACTGAGATATTTTTATGTTGAAAAGTTAACTCTTGAGAATTTTTTGTCTTTTACACGTTGGCAACCTGGAGATAATGTCAAAGTACAAGAATCTATACAGTAGTCGCTAATGGGTAATTACTTATATAAAGATAAGTTTTCTCAACCTGATCGCACGTTACACAGTATAAAAAATAATAAATAAAACGAACTTCCTGTAAATTACTCGTTCTCATTTCTTTATTTATAAAAAGGAGAATTTTTTAAAAGTATTAAGCCTGTCATCTATGAAGAGCCATGTTTAAACAATACCATTTTGAGAAAGAAGAATTACAGGAAACTGTTTTTGTCTACGATTTTCTGCAATTAAAAAAAAATTAATGAAAACTGTTTTAACTTACTTGATGCTTCTAAGAAACTGTCATACCATTGCACGGGTATAACTGGATCAGGCAATTCCCGTAAGAACTTTTTTAGAACACTGCTTACACAAACAGCTGAATAGTCTTGTAAGTCTATAGTTTCTCCATACTCGTTAATGGTCTTACAAAGATCTGCTACCTCTGGCGGTGCTGTGGTGCAGTACAAGTTGTACAGTTCCAGAGTGGAATTCAATTCGGCTTTCCTCTCTAATTCACGAACACAATTTTGAACCTAAATTAACAGGCACGATGTACAAACGATAAGTTAAAAGAGATGAGTAGTCTCACCAAAATGGGAGCTGGGTTTTCTAACGGATTAAATTGACAACAAAGGCTCTGCCCAAAAACTGAACCGTATGGGTTAGTGTAAGGTTTGTCCGTAGGTGCCTGACATGCTGGTAGACCATTCGCTGCACATGTACGGTGTGCAATTAATCCACACCCTAAAAATTAAATTAATAAAATAAATTTACATTTACGAAAGCTTGCAAAAATACCAACCTTGGCAATAAAATCCTTGATGTAAGAGCCCTCGAAGATACTTGTTGCATTTTCCACACTTTTCCAAACTGCTGAAGCTATGTTGTGTAAGATTGTGATTATTTTCGTTGCAATTATAATCTGCACCGGTCATGTCGTTTGCATCGTCGGGTTGTTTCAACAGTTCGCTAATGCAACTCAAAATAGCTTTCTGGTGGAATTCATCTTTGATTCCCATATTCTGTTGGAAAACAAAAACTTAATTAGAACGACGAATCTTAAAGGATCAATCAATTCAATATCGTCAGCTAATCGAATCACTTAAGTAAGCATTTTAAAAGCAGTTCTAATGGCCAGATAATGTCAAAGGTTAAAAGGCTATACACATACATTATAATAATTTCCGAGAAGAATAATTTCGCGTTCAACTCACCATTAACTTTTCTACATCCAGGTGAATTAAGTCTGATCCTTTAATGTCCTTACGCCTAAATACATCCGAATAGAGGTAGAGATTCAAAGACGCCATCCAATCGACCACATGCGTCGACGTCCATTCCGATATCGGCTGAAAGAAGTGAGAGAAGAAAAAAAACGTTAAAACTAAATTGACCCAAAATCTATTTGATTTATTTTAATAGCCGGATACAATCTATTTAAAAAAAAATTCAAACAGGTCCTTTAAAATTTCAAATATTTTCTGGGAGATATACTTTTGGAATTCAACTTTAACTAATGAACTTGGGCTATTATCGAATAGATTACATTAAACCAACCAGGATCGCTCCTACAATACAGCATTTTAGACTTAATTATATGTATTGCAAAGTAATTTAAGTCAAACGTAATGATTTTCCTTTGTTCTTTTCCCTTGTCAGAGGCATGGTATTGTCATTAACGCAAAATCCGTGTGATGATTAAATATTCGGGCAAGTCAAAACGTTAACCGAAAATAACTAGTGCCAGACGAGATATTAATTGGCAAAAATACTAAAAATACCGCAATCCCCCTCCCACTCTCTTTAACGAATTACGTAAATCAAATTCGAAATGTAAGAGATACAATGTATTTAAAGAACGAAATAATTAATTTATGAAATCTTAAATACACATACGTTTTTTTTTATAATTATCTTAGTTAAATATTGCAATACCAGTTGATAATTTTATAACCTTTAAAGCTCCTTCAGATAAAATGCATGGAAAAAATTTGTTTTTAATTAGTGTGTAATTATCAAATTCGTCGGTTGCGCTACTGCAGCAAAAAATTCGAAATTCAACTCGTTGGTTATTAACTCTCGAATTGTCAGCTCTCTATCAAAAAGTTTTAATTCCATAGTTTTCAGACTTCTTAAAATGGGGGCTACCATTCAATAACTTTTCCTCTCAGTCCCTTTATTTTCAATAATTTTTTAACCTTTGGATTCTTTCCTAAATAATATAAATGTATACCCACCCATGCACAACATTATATTAAAGCATCGATCAGTAGAGTAAACGATTTCTTTTAATTAGTTTAAATAAAGAGCCTGCGTTCAAAACCTATTAACTAACTAATTGCTAAAAACAATTAATTTTCAGTCATCGAAAAAGATAATTCAAAACCACTTCGTTATTTTTAATTTAATTAATTATTCGATAGCAGCGTACGTCAAGATCTAAATCGAGGAGGAGGAGGATTAGGAAAATCAAATGATAAGATATTTTTTCCCCTTCAACAACAAACAAAGGGGGTATGATAAAATTAAATTTAAAACAAACACAGTTTTATTTTACGTGTATGTAAACATATTTAAAGCTTCGATTCTGCTTTAATAAAAAAAAGCAACGACTTTTCGAAATCTTTAGTTAGTTAGTTAGTTAAAAAAAGAAACAACTGAAACATCTTGAAAACTGGATAGTCATTTGTTTTCCTAATATCACCATAAAATCGAACAGGGAAAGTCAACAAATATTCTAATTTAATCAATCTTGTGAAAGTTCCAATAAAAAAAAGTTGCCAGGCCATTTCCTGTGAACATCAGAACTTATTTACTAAATACATAATTCAAAAAAAGGAGGTTGAATTAACGATATTTTGGGGATTCAATTAAATTGAGACCCTGAACACGAAGCAACAGGCCCGCTGCTGGGGTATCGAGTGCCTTTGTCCATACATATTTTGGCGACCTTTTAAAATTCCGAACAAATTAATCCTTCGCCATATTCATCAAAATATATAGGAGAGCCAATATTGCTTAACATTTAATTGTACATGCTACTTCTCAGTCAAAAAATCTACAGGGTGACTGACAATTGTTCCGCAAAAAAAGACGCCTAACAGAATCAATGCTAAGATAACAGGAAAAATATTCTTTGGATTAATTAATTTAAGATTTTACAACCAATTTGTTACGCCAGTGTGTGTAGCGTATTTGCAATACAATTATTAACAAGTAGATTAACAATTATTAACAAGGAGATTTGAATATTTTTGTGTTGTAGTGCTTTATTTGTTTGCCTATAAAAGCAGATGTTGTTTATACAATTTATACGGAATAAAGGTGATTCGCATGCATTTGTTAATAATTTCGTAAATATTTTGGAACTCGTATTTCACCTGATCACTTTCATTCTGTTTAAAGGTCAAGTTAACGTCAAGCGCCATAACAATCATAAAACCATAAAACTTTTTTATGACCCTTCATATATATATTTCATTTATTTGCTGTACGTTCTTCACCAGGGATATATCGTCGTTTTGAGTATAATTTTGGATTAATTATTATTTCGAAAAGTACTATTCCCGCATTTTTGAGTTATTTAATTAATTTGAATGCAGCTTTTAACGAGTAATTATGCTTGTCATGTTAGATTTATTTTAATATTTTTCTCATCCTCTGGGATATCGCTTCTCTTCATGGTTTCTTTTTGGCTAAACAATTGTCAGTTACCCTGTATATGTTGATTTATCTAAAGCACCAACTAAAAAATAATTCTGTTGAAATAAAATTTATAATTAAGGTGCTTTTGAATGATTTTTTTGCTATAATAAATTATTTTAACGTTAAAATAATTTACTATAAATTTTTTACCACACAAGAATCTACTTTGATTTGTTTGCTGGTTTAATCCCGAAGCAATTCATTTTTAGTTATACCTATTTAAATAATTGCAGATAATATGGCGCCTGGATCATCAGGCGCTCTTGTGTATTGCACAATCTGCACGACAGGCAGCGAAGGGCCTGCGAAGCAATGACAAAAAACTTAAATAACTGAACATTTCGAAAACGAGAGTCGTATAATAAAATCGTGGGGGGGGGGGGGGAAGGGAGATCAAGAGACTTTTCTAATTTGATTAACTTCAGTCTAAAGAAAAAAACTTTCTGTGAACTTCAATCTAAACACTGTATTAAAATATCTAAAATCAACTTTGACTTTGAAATATTTTTGTCACAAGACCAGTACTAACTTAACCTCAAATCAAATAACGTCTTACCACTGCCACCAACTTTGTGTAATTTTTTTAAATAAAATATTTGACATTCAACTTCCTCTTTAATTGTTTCGAAATGCGCAGTTGATTGCCTGTCTTATCGATCTTATCTGAGTATTTGACAGCTGATTTGTTGACAGTTTTATTGACCTGAGAGAATGAAAGGTTGGCAAAACTGGAAGACGACCACAAAAAACGATGCAGATTGCAGCACTTGCAACCCTAAGAGCCGACTTTACAATGGTTGGATAAACTCTAATATTATAATTAAAATTATTGGTTCTTGGTATAACTATAGATATACCAAGAACAGCGTATACTGAGTTTATCCACTCATTGTAAAAGTGGCCTTAAGCGTTTATAAATGAATTTCCCATCTTTATTATCCAAAATTGACATTTGAAATTTAATAAAATATATATGTATGTCATTTAAATGTGCAATAAATTACTTTATTTAAAAATGTCTTTAAGGAATTAGCAACATTTAAAAAAATAAATTAGAAAAATATTTTCAGCATTTCAAATAATAAAAAAAATATTTGAAAAATCTCTATAAAAATACCGAGTGACCATAAATAATTGAGATTTTTTATTAGATTGTCAACGCTTGTCAAATTTTAAGTTGATATGCTGGATTCTCAAACTCAAAGTTCACGTTGGATTGTCAAGTTCAAATAAATTCATCCATTTCCAAAACAAAAATGGAATTTGTTGCAATTAACACAGTTTATTATTTTATTTAAAGTTTTTATGCTTATTTTTATGAATATTTACAATGTCGTGCCAATTCTAACCTAAGAAAATATGAAAATAATGACAAGACACTAACTTGAGTATTGCCAACATACTACATTTGAATTTGAATTACTAAACTCAATTGATTAACCAATGAGACGTTAAATTCCCGTTTTTAATGAACTTGTCAATATAAGAACCTGCTCCATTTTATTATATTGTTTCAATTATAAAAGGATACATCAGAATTTTGTTATTGAGATTAAGCGTCGAATTTTGTAGCATCAGATTTATTATGTATTCTGAATTTTCTAAGCAATATGGTAAAGCGTACACATGAATATTACATTTTGCAAAAATTTACAAACAAATGTATCACAACCTTGAAATAAAGATCAGTTTTATGAGACTTCTGCGTATGTAAAACGAACGTGTACAGTTCTTACAATTTTGTTGCTTGGTAATCACTTCCGATCAGAATTGATAAACTCAATCGATTAACCAATGAGAAGTTAAATAACAACAGCGTTCTGTGTGTGTTTTTTTTCTTGTAAAGAACTACACCGTGGTTTCGTAGAAATTTCATTTTTGTTTATTTACTTTTTTTATTTAAAGATTAAATACCAGTAGCTTAAAACTTTTTGAGGTTAGGTTATGTTCAGGCCCGTTGCTAAGGGGTCGAGTGCCTTTGTGCAAAACATATATTGGCGCCCTTTTAAAATTCTGAACAAATTTTACTCAAAATGTGCCAATATTTGCTAACATTTAATTGTACATGTCACTTCCCTGAAGCAACCTAACATATATATAGGGTGACTGACAATTGTTCCGCAAAAAAAAGACGCATAACAGAAAGCCACAGATTACGTGGAAAATTTTTAAAAAATTCTATGGAATAGCTTATAATTAATTTAAAACTTATCCAAACTGTATGTTACTCGAATATCTGTAGAGTAGTTGCAATTTAATTTATTATTAACTCGGAGATTTGAATTATTTTCGTGTTGTAGTGCTTGATTTGTTTACCAGTCGAAGCCGGTGATTCGCATGCGTTTATCAATAATTTCGTAAATATTCTGGGGCTCGTATTTCAGCTGACCACATCAATTCTGTTCAAAGGTCAAGATAACGTCAAGCGCCATAACAATCATAAAACCATAAAACACTTATGACCCTGCATATATATTTCATTTATTTGCTGTACTTTCTTCACCAGGGATATATCGTCGTTTTGAGTATAATTTTGGATTAATTATTAATTATTATTTCGAAAAGTACAATGTGGCTCTTGTACGTTGCACAATTATTGGTTCTTGGTATAACTATAGATATACCAAGAACAGCGTATACTGAGTTTATCCACTCATTGTAAAACTGGCCTTAAGCGTTTGTAATTGTATTTCCCATCTTTATTATCCAAAATTGACATTTGAAATTTAATAAAATATATATGTATGTCATTTAAATGTGCAATAAATTACTTTATTTAAAAATGTCTTTAAGGAATTAGCAATATTTAAGAAAATAACGTTAGAAAAATATTTTGAGCATTTCAAACAATAAAAATATGTGAAAAACCTCTATAAAAACATCGAGTGACCATAAATAATTGAGATTTTTTTATTAGATTGGCAACACTTGTCAAAGTTTAAGTTGGTATACTGGATTTTCTAATTGAAAATTCATGTTGGATTGTCAAATTCAAATAAATTCATCTAATGCGAAAACAAAGTTGTAATTATCACGGTTTATTATATTATAAAATGGAATTTGTTGCAATTATCACAGTTATTATTTTATTTGAAGTTTTTATCCTTATTTTTATGAATATTTACAATGTCGTTTAGTTCTGCAACAAGTGCCAATTCTAACCTAAGAAAATATGAAAATAATGGCGAGCCACTAGCTTCAGTATTCCCAGCATACTACATTTGAATTTGATTCATTTGTCACTCATAGATAGCCACGTGGCGGTATATTGAACTATTGAAAATAAAACTCTTATATCATAGCTTCATTGTAACATAACCTCAACTTACTTTTTAATTAAAAATTAATGCTGGCAATCACCCAGTATATGAGAAAATAAAATTAATGCCCATTAAATGAATTTTTATTTAAAATTTAATGATTTTTAAAAAAGTACTCTGTGATACTTTAATGCACTATAAAAATAAAACATTGCTCAGGTTATGTCGCGACATCGCGCGGCCATTTTCTGACCTAAAATTGTGCAAGCTGCAACAATATTTTTATTTCAAATAAGTATATTAATTTATTGCTAAATTTTTATTATTTAATGCACAATTAACTCGAAGTATTTGTTTTAATTCGCGTTTTTTTAATAAATCCAAAAAAAATCAATCTATAAAACATACGTACTTTAAAATGTCGGAGCCAATTTGATGAATACATAATTTAAATGAATCCAGGTTTACGTCATAATAAAATAAATAAAATCTAAGTGTCAAAAGACCTTAACTAACAATAATATATTAAATTTATTATAAGAAATGTTGAAGAAGTTGTTTCCCTCCAAATAAAATTATTCTGACTTGTAATAAAAAAAAATTTGTATGACTGAAACTACGACATGCCTTTACGTTTCCACATTCATTCAGGATTGAGAGTTTTCCATGTTCTATGCAGCTTAAATAAATTAAAATTGTCTTTTCAAAAACGCGAGAAATATTTTTTTTTTGTGTTAAAGTGAAGTGAAACTTAAAACGACACAATTAACATAATCGATTCTAAACTGTTGTAGTAAGTCTAGACTGGTAATGTTAATGTTACTTTTGATGTAATGTAGCACGTGTATTCAAATTATTAATTCGAATCTCATCTTTGGTGTATGAGGTAAAAAAAAAATTGCGTCGAACGAGCGTGGCTTCATAAAAAAGTAAAGTCGACTGACGTTACCTTGCGGACAAACGTTCGTTCGGGGTTGATGTATGAAATAGTATCAAAATAGGGTTTTCGTCATCGATAGCGCGCAAGCCTAGCCGAGCTTTGCTTCCATGCAACATAGCAACGACGGTCTCTGCTATTGGTCGGTCACACACCTATCATGATTCAGTTAGCAACTATATAATCGAAACAGAATACAGATACCGTACCAAGTGACTAGTTCATGCCACTTGCCAGTTTTATTTCATACATATTTAGTACCTACTGCTAAGTTTCACTTAGCGATCGAGTGCCCACACGAGTAGCTTTTTTTTTTTTTCGAGAGGCCCCAAACGACAGATCAATCTGTAAGCCGTCACCATGTCAATTAAACGAAGAGGATGAGGCAAGGATTTTTGATCCTGACCCAACGAAATCTGTGAACGTTCGTGTGATAATATGATTGATAAAAATTAGCTGACGTTTTTGCTGGAAAAAAAAAGAGGTTGCAATTTTACATGGCGGGGTCTTACTCACTACTGAACTTCGGGCCCATAATCATATATGAAGAACAAACTTCCGAAAACCAAACATTTTCAGCTTATCTCGTCGTTCACACAAGTTTTACAAAATATAATATACGTACAAGCAACCGTAGAATAAATGTCACTCCTGCGTTTGAGAAGCGCACGTTTTTTTTTTGTTGCTGCTGTACCTTAACAATAAGGACAAAAATTATTCGAGCAAATATGTAGATAATGTTTTCCCCGTTATTATGTATATGCTCAAACTTCCGGTTTTCTCGCACAAGACGTTTAATCTACTTCGCCGGCGTAAACAGACCGCAAATCAATAAAATTAGACTATTTTCGTATTAGAATTTAGTTATTTGCACAATAAATTTCAACAAAACTCGAACTCACACGCAAAGCACTAGTGTAAATAGATTTAATAAATTTAAGCGTTACAAAAAAAAGCTATTATACAATTGCAAGGATTCAAATCTTCAAAAAAATGTCTTCCATTAAATATTTTACGCTCAAACAAAAAGAAATTATACCTACGTATATTATTCCCCCTATCGACGCCCATGTCTTTATTTATTTATTAATTTTTTTAATCGGACAACCAAAAAATTAACAAGCAGGTACAGTCTAGACTCTCTCGTATTAATTTATTAATTGATTGACTGGCACGATAACATTAATATACTAATAGATTAATGACATTTCTCTTAATATTTAACCGATATTGATCAGCGTTTCTGAAAGTATATCCCGAGCTACTCGAGATTCTTTTCGGATTCTGCAAGGTCAAAAGTGTTTTCGCATTATATTTTTAGATAATTCACGACTCTCCGAAGCAACGTTCGACAGGCGAGAGGAGCTTTTTTGGAATTCGCAGGAGTGCGTCGGATTTTCGAACAGCAAAAAAAAAAAAAATCGAGATCCCAATAATATATTCACAGCGTGTTTCACACTTCCTGTGTGTTCTTTTTCTTTTTTTTTCGCTATTCATTTTGTTTGAAAAGGTGCCAAGGTATCTCGGCCTAATTCTTATTATTTTTAGTTCGTTCGTACATTGATTCTTTTTAAACGATAGGTAATAACGTACACTACTCGACACTTCAAAGTTCAAGTTTTTTTTTAAATTTGCAGCGTTTTCATTTTCTACCAAATAATTTTTCATCTTCCTTTTGTTGGTATTCCTACGAATACCTTATTATAATCAGAAGTGGGTAAATACTTATGAACGGTAGTGTACACTCAAAAATTCTCCGGGAGACGTCATTTCAGTTTGCACATTCTATGAAATTAATAAAAAAGAGGAAAATATGGTTGTAATTACGAATAAAAACGTTTTTAATTTAATATGTAACAAAAACTTTGTTCGCAGAGACAGTCCGGGACTAGTCCTTGACAAATGCGTATGTGTTCTGCGATTATTGGCGTTTGCGGAGCAAGAAATCTAAGATTATGACAACAAATTTGTCGTTTGGGGTGACAAATTTGTTATCAAAATCCAAGATTTCTCGCTCCACAAACGCCAATAATCGCAGAACACAAGTTTATTTGTCGTGGGCTAGTCCCGGATCGTCTCCGCAAACAAAGCTAACACTAAAATATGCTTTACGTTTCTATTCTATCCCGAGTCAGTTTACAGGTGTTGTGACTATTGGAACTACAGCCAGAATTTAAAATTTAGGTTATGCGAAGGGATTGAATTCAGACAATTTATTTTAATATATTCTTTTAAGAAAGACTATTTTACTTCCAAAACAGCTTTTTATATTGGCCAGTTCCACTAACGAATGTAAAACTAGATCTTGTCAATGTTGCCAACCATTGATAGTCGTGTTTCCCTCATATTGGGACAAACTCCTATTTATGCTTGTTTTTCCCCTCAAATTGCAATTTTAAGCCAATATTTGCCTTAAAATTTTAAAAAAAATTCCTTTTTCTCAAAAAATTTCCATTCTTGCAATTTTAAGGCACGAATCGGGGAAATTCCCACGACTGGCAACACTGGATCTTGTCCACATACGAACATTTTGAGGTTAATAAATACGCAAGCTGACACGATTTTCTTCCAAGGCTAACTCGAGGTAATTTTTTTTTTGTTACAATCGTCCAGAGCTGAAATATTTTAGGATATTTAATCTTTAAACAAAAAGAAAAGTAAATAAAGAAAATAAGTAAGAAGATAAAACATTAATTTCTATGAAACCACGATTAAGTTCATAAAAAAAAAAAAAAAAACACAGAACGCTGTTGGTATTTAACATCTCAGTGGTTATTAGTATACCAGCGCCATCTCTTCGTACGTCCGCCTATTATTCGAATTTTGACACTCAATAAGGTAATAAATAAATTAAACGTTGTCCAAGTTTACTATAATTTTTTTTTTCTAGAATACTTGTTACAATCGTCCAGAGCTGAAATATTTTAGGATATTTAATCTTTAAACAAAAAGAAAAGTAAATAAAGAAAATAAGTAAGAAGATAAAACATTAATTTCTATGAAACCACGATTAAGTTCATTAAAAAAAAAAAAAAAACACAGAACGCTGTTGGTATTTAACATCTCAGTGGTTATTAGTGTACCAGCGCCATCTCTTCGTACGTCCGCCTATTATTCGAATTTTGACACGCAATAAGGTAATAAATAAATTAAACGTTGTCTAAGTTTACTATAATAAAAAAAAAAGTTTTAAATATTTCATTTGAAATTATTATAATAAAGTATGTTCAAAAATTCCAAATGAAATAAATCTTGTAAAGAAAAAAATTATGAAACTCTTCTCAGTTGGACGGCATGTCGCAGCTCTACTCTGACATAATCAAGCCCGCCGCTGCCCGTTGTGCAGATTGTATACCGCACAAGGGCGCCTCTGATCATAGAGGCGCCAAATTGTCTGTAATTACTTAAATAGATATAACTAAAACTGAATTGATTTGAGATTAAAACAGAGCAAAAAGCACTTTATTTCGGCAGAATTAGTATTTATCAAAGTACTGTAGATAAATCAGTATATACAG
This sequence comes from Serrognathus titanus, assembly GCA_039766575.1. Lineage (NCBI taxonomy): Eukaryota > Metazoa > Arthropoda > Insecta > Coleoptera > Lucanidae > Serrognathus > Serrognathus titanus. The sequence continues at coordinate 2,890,983 of CM077916.1, read as the reverse complement.
GGTGACTGACAAAAATAAAGAGTCACATCCCTGAGTCTGGGAAAATGTTCAAAAAAGTTAATTTTTTTATACATACCGATCGTATACATCCGAGTTAAGAAAATATACGATGAAATGACATGACGTTCTTTGACTTATCGATTGATCGGCATACTAACAGTAAACAAATGAATTGTAGTTTAGTTTCTGAAAGATTTTATATCTAAAATTATGTCCAAAATGACGGTACGTCCATTATTAAGAAAAAGCAACAAATAGACGACATAACTACAGTCATACAAGTGTTATGGCGTTGGACGTTAACTTGATCTTTAAACGCAATTGATGTGAAATACGAAAATATCTATAAAATTATTGACAAATGCATGCGAATCACCTGAAGTAAATTATATAAAGTAAGGATAACAATGCCTGCTTTGACAGACAAACAAATAAAGCACTAAAACACGAACATAATTCAAATCTTCGCGTTAATAATAAATTAAATTGCAACTACTCTACAGATATTCGAGTAACATACTGTTTGTATAAGTTTTAAATTAATTATAAGCTATTCCGTAGAATTTTTTAAACATTTTCCACGTAATCTGTGGCTTTCTGTTATGCGTCTTTTTTTGCGGAACAATTGTCAGTCACCCTGTATATACATGCAGTGTTGCTTGAGGGGAAATGACATGTACAATTAAATGTTAGCAAATATTGGCACATTTTGAGTAAAATTTGTTCAGAATTTTAAAAGGGCGCCAATATATGTTTTGCACAAAGGCACTCGACCCCTTAGCAACGGGCCTGAACATAACCTAACCTCAAAAAGTTTTAAGCTACTGGTATTTAATCTTTAAATAAAAAGAAAAGTAAATAAACAAAAATGAAATTTCTACAAAACCACGGTCAAGTTCTTTACAAGAAAAAACACACACATACAGAACGCTGTTGTTATTTAACTTCTCATTGGTTAATCGATTGAGTTTATCAATTCTGATCGGAAGTGATTACCAAGCAACAAAATTGTAAGAACTGTACACGTTCGTTTTACATACGCAGAAGTCTCATAAAACTGATCTTTATTTCAAGGTTGTGATACATTTGTTTGTAAATTTTTGCAAAATGTAATATTCATGTGTACGCTTTACCATATTGCTTATCAAATTCAGAATACATAATAAATCTGATGCTACAAAATTCGACGCTTAATCTCAATAACAAAATTGATGTACCCTTTTATAATTGAAACAATATAGTAAAATGGAGCAGGTTCTTATATTGACAAGTTCATTAATTTAACGTCTCATTGGTTAATCAATTGAGTCTAGTAATTCTTCAAGGAAATTATGAACAATAACAATGTAGTATTGTTTGTTTGCACAAGCGTTACAATAAACGAGCTTCACTTCTCAAGGCTATGATATATTTACATGTAAATTTTTGCAGGATACAATATTCATGGGATACGTTTTACAGTAAAAGGTCCATTTACAAAACAGACGGCACTAAAAAAAAAATTGACGCTTTATCTTAGTTACGAAGACAAAAGATCAAAGGCCGCATGACTTTTTCAATTTTGTTGGAAGCATCGTTTTTAACACAGTTTCTCAATCACCCTGTAGAATATTTAACAATTATTTTTTTATAAAACAATAATTATGGTATATGTAAGCCAAAAATAACAAAATTTGACATTTCAGTTTAATAATGCATGAGAAATTTGGTTGCTTTTTTCCCTGAACCCCCTAATATACATGACGTGTGGTAAACCGATAATTACACGTACATGATTTGAATTATTATCTTTCGTTCTTCACGTATGAATTTTTTTGTTAAGAATTAAATGATTTCCAGTTACAAAAGAGGTAAGTCATCCTCGCTTTATAATAATTGTAATTCGCTCTTAAAAACCCTTTCTTAGGTTAAAAGGACTTCAATGAAAATCGATTTAAAAAGGACTGAAATTTTGTAGGATAAAAAATTGAATAAATTTAAAAAAAAATTTACCCGTGTGAATAATAATTGTTTGCAGTTGCGTTGTAGCATCTCATTCGTTAATCAATTAAGTTTTTGAGAAATTATTAAAGCGAAAGAATTACAATAAAATGTCCTTCGGCTCAAGGTTACGATACATTTACATGTAAATTTTTGCAATATGCAATATTCATGGTGTATGTTTATCATAAAAAAACAATTTATAAAACTGAGAATATTAAACCCCGGTGCTCAGGAAATTGACATTTCATCTCAATAACGATAAAAGGTCACTACGCTTTGCATGCTACCATTTCTAAACATCCTGTATAATGCTTAATAAATTTGATTATAACACATGGTTAAATTATAATGTAGATAGAAGACTTGGTAAACAGATAAGTGGGAACATGATTAGAATTATCTTGGCGTTCTTTATATGATCTTTTTTCTTTCGAGAAGAACGGGAATGGATTCAAGTTACTAAGGAGAACCAGATTACAAAAATAATTCTTTTCATTCTAATAAGGACGATTCCTCCTTCCGCGAACTGAAATTACATAAGTAATATTTGAAAAAGATAACAGTTTGGTTTGGGGTTTCATCAAAAAACAGAGCGCTGTGGTATTTAACATCTCATTGGTTAATCAAGTTAGGAAGTTATTAACAATAACAAAATAATAAGAAATACACACATTTGTTTGCATTGCATAAACGTTACAATAAATGACCTTCACCTCAAGGTTGTGATATATTACATGTAAATTTTTACAATATGCAATATTCATAGTGTACGCTTACCATAAAAGTCAATTTATAATATTCAGAATATTGAATTCGGTTTTAAATCAACCGCGTGTCATTTTTGCTCAAGTTCAAAATTGAATTTCAGATTTTTGAATAAACGAAAAACAACTTAGTCAAATCGTAGACGCTTACAAATTTAGCTTCACCAGGTCAAGTATGATCGATACATCAAACAGTTTGATGCCGTGTTGTTAACAAATTTGAGAAGTTAATGAGAATGTACTAATGATATTAATTAGTTAAGTACTTTCGTTTTCACGTTCAAGCTGTAACGTTATATCTTTTTTTTTTATATAAGTTCATGATCCCTTATAAAGGATAATTTATTACAATTGGAATTATTTGTGCATAAAAAAAGACGAACACATCTGGCAATTTGTTGCTGCAACTTGATCGCCGTGGTGAAATTCTATGTACGATAAATTGCCTGTACACTGAATGGGTTCTTTTGTAGCGACCTCTGTTGTGGCCAAGTGCAAACTATGTCGGGTATATTATAAGTAAACTTAAATTCTGCGCAATGCACATTGTAGATTACTACGTTTCTCCAAATATTTCTAAATTGTTGGCTAGGAATTTTGTGTCTCCACTAAGAAGCATTTGAAAGAAATGGAATGCGGGTGTGTATGCGTGTGTGTGTGTGTAATAGGTAGTACGTAATTCGGCGATGGGATGTCTTCGTCGACGGTGCTGCTGCTAGCCTACTCTGTGTAATTTAAGTATAAATTTAACTCAAGGCCGTTCATGTTGTGGATACAACTTCTGCGATAAAATGTTTTAAAGTCTCGCCGAATTTTCTATACAGCACGAAGCTTTGAATTACACAATACGCACAACGTTTTTAAAACGAAACCAAACAAAAAAAAAAGGGGGGCGTTCGTTTGAAAATCATCTTCTTATATAATACTGTACAATTTGTAGAAATATTTTTATCAGTTGTACACTAACAACTGCGTTGTACGCATATAAACGAACTGTTTTGCATAACACACTACATAACAATACATCTATCGAAGAACTCACATCAGCAATGTTCAATAAATAACATTGATGCGTATGTGAAATTTAAACTCGCTTTGAATATACATACATGCATATATATATTTTTTTTTAATACAAGCACAGACAAATTTATATTTCTATGTAAATGAACGGGTTTATTTTAGGAATTTTATTTTAGAGTTACATTCAAACGTTGTACATACATACATACAACACGAAGCTTAATACTAATATGAATTGAAATAAATTAATCGCTGCCACCAATTCGTTGCTCAACAAAAAAAAATTATTGCACTAAAGTTCGTTAATTCTGGGTTGAATTCTACAATATCACTATTGTGTTACGTAAGCTAAGAAAAGTGCAAACGGCTAATAAGTTTAAAAAATATTCGAGGAACAGGTTTATCGGCTTTTATAAAATTAGAAATTATAATAAAATAGAAAAAGCCGACGTTACATAATTTTTTCGAACCGTATAAGATATTAACTCCTGCCGAGTGAAACAATTAAGAATGCAAAAGCAAAAGATGCCCTTCTTAAAATGCATGGCATGTTGCGCTGCAGAAACAGACGGAACTCCTGCAACATATCAATATGACGTATGTTTGTTTTTTTTTTACATCAAAATGCACAGCGAGAATCGACCATTAACAATAAGGAAAAGGAAGGCTTTTACAACAAGAAATATAACAATGAATTAAACTTTGTGTCTATTTTATATTGAATGCGCAATTCAAATGACATATTTCAACTAATTTTAGTCAAAAGTAAAAGGTGACGTATGTCGTGATTGACTTGATTTGTATTTCAAGTTAAAGTGAGGTTAGAAATGCAACTGACGCTAGCCGTAGTCGCCGGGATCCAGTATTGCCAACTCTAAATTTATGAAAATAACCGACACTGACCACGTAGACGACATTAAATTTAGTTTTTAATGTAATATGAATTTAGATTGGTAAGTAAATACCTGTCGTACGTTACTATATTCTAACCTAACTTTAGCATAACAACAGTAAATAACTTAATAAAAGTTGTTTTAAAACCCGTATAAAACAACAAAAAAATAACTACGAACAGTGTTGCCAGCTATTGGCAATCGTTTTTCCCTCTCATCGGGGCAAAATTTCTTTTTTGTGCTTATCTTTTCCCTCTAGTTGCTATTTTTGTTTTTTTGTTGCCTTAAAATTTAAGTAATTTTGCCTTAAAAAAATCTCTTTTTCTCAAAGAATTTCCCTTTTGCAATTTTAAGGCGAGAAAACCACCACGAATCGGAAAACTTCCCACAAATTGGCAACACCGACTACCATGAGCTAATAAAGTTAGGTTAGAGTAAAATACGGTATACGGGCTGTACAATACCGTAATTTCAGTCGACTGAAAAGTAGAAGGTAACGTATATTCAATTAAAAAAAACTATCAGAAGCGTAGGTCGTGAATAACTTGATTTGTATTTCAAATTAAAGTGAGGTTAGAAATGCAACTGACGCTAGCCGTAGTCGCAGGAGTCCAGTGTTACCAACTCTCCTTTTTTCTCAAAGAATTTCCCTTTTGCAATTTTTGTGCCAATTTTCAGTGTCCGTTTAAGATAATTCATTATTAAATTTAATGTTCTGCATACATTTTTTTTTATCTTAATATTTATTAAAATTCGTATGAAAAATATGAACTCTACCCACATTAATTTATAGTATGTTCATGAAAATATTCACACCATTGTTGCAAATTTGATGTTGTTTTTGCACCAGAAGAAAAATAGGATTTATCTCAAATTTCAACATGAAAAACACCAACACGTTAAGAACACAAAGCGATGAATACAACGAACGAAGGCCTTATGTCACCTACCATATACATCCTTTGACTTAACAGAAATAGGTCACAGTTGACAGCTTCATTGTTTCATGAAACTTATCCCAACCTGCCCTTAAATATAATGGATGCGATGCGTAAATAAGGTAAAGGAGATACGATGTAAACAACTCGTGCCAAGTTATCGGATTATTAATTTAAAAATGTAACGGAAAAACTATGTATTAAATACACCCATCGAAGTTCGAATGCCTCAGCTTTTGGAAAACGCAATAAATGAAGTCAGAAATCGAAATTTAAAATATAGTGGGTTTTTTATAACCTCAATTTACTTTACTGTTTATTTCTGTTCGTATGACACATGCAATTAATAAGTAAAGACATACTTTGTTTGTTGCTATCTCAAGTCATGGCCAACTCCAAACGTGTGTGCTTTTGAACACACTTTACATGTTTTGCCCAAAAACCAAAGCAAATCTTTCCAAAAAACCTATGTATTTAAAGTTTAATTCAATACCTGACGCAATAAACACCTTTCACAAAGTGACACACACACACACAGTTAAAAAATTAAATCAATTTAAACGGGCACTAGTTTTAAATTTCAATAATTTAGTGAGAAATAAGATTTTTGATCTCATTAATCATCATTATTTAAAGTAGTAGTTCAAAATATTACCGACAGGTGACGCGAGAATTAAAAAGAATGCAGGAAAAACGTTGGTAATAATGAAAAATGGTCGTGATTCCGGAATTTAAACATCTGATTGACTAGATTTAGCGGTAAATGGCTGAAGTTTGCAACGCGGCGTCAGGCCGGCCCCTCTGACATAATACGCCCGCGGCAAGAAATTCAATATTTTAAAAAATACATTTACTTACACATTTCTGAAAAAAAAATATTTGCTTTTACGTTCATTTTATGTGTGTGTGTTTTTGTTTCTTAATGGCAGATGTTTTTTTTTTATTTTTACCCGTAATACAAATGTAGGTAGGTACTCTCTTTTCCAGAAGTATTAAATCACCAAAATGAAGCTGTGACCTTAGCGTTTTGAGAGGCTAGCGAAATTTGACAGTCAAAAAATGTATTAAATCAAATCAAATAAAATTATATGAACTAACTATAATTATTCCGTAGTCTTAAAAATGTACTGAAATATTTGTTTAAAATCTTCTACATAATCTTTCCATTAATTAAAATTCGCGTCTAAAAAAATATTTCCTTGCCTTTCGTGATTGTGATTTTTTTATTGTATTTTTTAAAGTATTCTAGAATTTCCAGCTTTCTTTTGCTTTTCTTTTTTTTTCATTTTAATATTACTTTGACTCGTAATTTTAGTAGTGATTCAATTTTGATCTTTTTTTTGCTTTTGTTTTACTAAATTCGTATCTTAATGTTTACCTTCGTGCTTTTATTATTAATTTTGGCTTAAAAAATTATTTAGATTTTGACACCTCTGAATGCGATCGTCTTTTGTTTTTTTTTTCTCCTCTTTTTAATATGTACCTTATTGCTTTGTTTTTTTTATTTTTTTAAAAAAATATTTTGATTTCGACGATTCTGAATGCGATCGTCTTTTGTTTTTTTTTCCCGCTTTTTAATACGTATTACTTTGGGTTTTTTTTTTAAATTTTTTGATAGTGATTTATTCCAAGCGGTATTTGTTTTTTTTTTTTTTTAATTAAATTTGCGAATAGTTTAATATTTATTGTCAATTTACATTTTTTTTTTACTAAAATTAGTTTCGTGTTTCTTAATATTTTTGCCTTCTTGTTTTTGTTATTGATTTTGGCTTGTGTTATTTAAAGTTAAAAAATTTCTTTGATTTTGACACTTCCTAACGCGATCGTCTTTTGTTTTTTCTCTTCTTTTTAAAATGTACAAGTTACTTTGAGTTTTTTAATTTTTTTTAAAAATCTTGATTTTGACACTTCTGAATGCGATTGTCTTTTGTTTTTTTCTCTTCTTTTTAACATATTACTTCGAGTTTTTTTAAATTTTTTAAAAAATTATTTTGATTTTGACACATCTCTACGCGATTGTCTTTTGTTTTTTTTTCCTGTTTTTAATATGATCACTTTGAGTTTTTTTTTAAAATTTTTTAATAATGATTTATTGCAGGTTTTTATTAAAATTTTTTAGAAGTGAAGTCAATTTACATTTTTTTTCACTGAAATTCGTTTCGTGTTTCTTAATATTTGCTTTCTTGTTTCTGTTATTAATTTTGGCTTGTATTTATTAAAGTTAAAAACAAAACTATTTTGATACTCACACTTCTGGACGTGATTGTTTTTTTGTTTTCTCCTTCCTCTTACTTCGAGTTAAAAAAAAAATTAGTAATGATTTATTGCAAGTCGAATTGTTTTTTTATTAATTTTTTTTTGTTTTTATTATCAATTTTGGCTTGCAGTTTTTAAAGTTAAAAAATTATTTTGACTTTGACACTTGCGACTGCGATTGTCTTTTGTTATTTTCTTCTTCTAAATACGTATTGGCGAGTTTTTTTTTATTAATAATCATTTATTGAAAGTTGTATTATAATTTTTTTTAATTATTTTTTTAAATACTGATTTATTCAAATTCAAATTTTTTTAGCTTGTGTTTTTTTTTTAAATTAAACATTTGTTTTGACATTTCTGACTGCGATTGTCTTTTGTTTTTCCCTCCTCCTCTTCCTTTTTAATTTTTTTATAGTGATTTATTGCAAGTTGGTATTGTTTTCTCAATTTGTTTTTTTTAATAGTGATTTACTGTCAAGTTAGATTTTTTCTAGTGTTTTTTTTTTTACACTTCCGAAAACGAAGAAATTCATAAAAGCACAAATCCATTGGAATGGTGGAAATCTCAACGGAATATTGAGGTTATTGATAAGTTATTCGCGATTATCAAACAATTATTATCTGCTGCAGCTTCTTCAGCCTCCGTTGAAAGGATATTTTCGACATTTGGTTTAATTCATTCTAAAATTAGAAATAGATAGTTTTTTTTTTAATGAACATTCGATATGATGGTCATTATTAAAGCACGGATTACGTGTACTTTTAGGTCTGAGCTACATCTAAATCCATCTTTAGTTATTATCCCCCAATACATAAAGTGCAGCAAATCGAAATAATAAAAAAAAAATAATTGTACGGGTTTATTCAACAAACACCTAAGCAAATAGGGCAATTGCGTTTCATCTTATCAAAAGATTACCGTAAATTTTAAATGTGATTGGAGCTTAATCAGTTACTACGTGCTACATCTTTATCTCGTGCAAAAAAAAGAGGGAAGTGATTGCTGAAATAGCGCAAATAGTAGAAAATTACACACGCAGAAGGAATAAAGTTACAAAGAGGGTAACACTGATATGAATATATATAAAACAAAATTGCAATTAAATGGATAAACTTTAATCATTACAGCTGCATATAACAACAGTTAATTAGGGCCACTTGAGTCGCGCGCAAGATTAAATTTAATGTTCTGCATTCATTTTTTTTTTTTTATCTTAATGTTTATCAAAATTCGTATGAGAAATATGAACTCTACCCCATTAACTTATAGTACTTTTATGAAAGTATTCACGCCATTGTTGTAAATTTGATTTTGTTTTTGCACCAGAAGAAAAATAGGATTTATCTCAAATTTCAACGTGAAAAACACCAACACGTTAAGAACACAAAGCGATGAATACAACGAACGAAGGCCTTATGTCACCTACCATGTACATCCTTCGACTTAACAGAAATAGGTCACAGTTGACAGCTTCATTGTTTCATGAAACTTATCCCAACCTGCCCTTAAATATAATGGATGTGATGCGTAAATAAGGTAAAGGAGATACGATGTAAACAACTCGTGCCAAGTTATCGGATTATTAATTTAAAAATGAAACGGAAAAACTATGTATTGAATAGCCCCATTCGATCAAAGATGATCAAACCGCGGACTCCACACAATTAGATATGAAAACAAAACAAGCGTGAACAAACGAGGGGTAACTTCTTAACCGGCGGGAGTCAAATTTTTTTGAGAATCTGAGGTTATTGCATAAATTATCGGCGATTGTTTGAGAATTCAATCAGGTCCGTTGTGCCAAACATATTTTGGCGTTCTGAACAAGTTATTCCTTCACCATTTTACTCAAAATGTACAGGAGGACCAACATTTAATTGTACTTGCTATTTCTCTGTCAAAAAAACGAATCAACACTTACAATTTATTACTAACACGGGGATTTGAATTATCAAGTGCCGCAACAATTATGAAACTATTTCGTTTATTTGTTGCACTTTCTTAATCAGGGATCTATTGTCGTTTTGAGTGTGATTTTGGTGTAATTATTTTTCGAAAACTAAAGCACTATGCCCGCCAAAAAAAAAATCTTTTAACAAGTCATTATGCTTGTTCTATGGTAACGTAAAAAAAGTTACTTAATTCGTCGTATTTACAATAGAACATATTACATGTCCCAGATTTTTTTTGTCATGGGACGTAATACATCGACTTTTTTTTTTAATATCTTTCCCCTACTCTGGGATATTGCTTCTCTTCGTCATTTTGGCGAAACAATTGTCAGTCACCCTGTGTATACCGATTTATCTATAGCACTTTGATAAAAATCAATTCTCTCGAAATAAAGTTTATAAGCAATTATTTATAATTATGCCTATTTAAATAATCCCAGATAATTTGGCGCCCCGATGAAGTCGCCCTTGTGTGTTGCACAATCTGCACAACGGGCAGCGGTAGGGCCGAATGCATTTTAGATTGGATATAAAGCAGAAAGGTGTAAAAAAATGGAAGACAAAACTTTTTTTTAATTCCTACGAAGAAATAAAAACCACCTGCACAACGATTAACTGGTCGATGTACCGTATATGCCACGAATGCGACAAACAAGTCGGACGACGACGTTACCGTATCATTAGCACGAATGCAACTGGCTCGTCGGATTTGTATACCTGACCTTTGCTGACCGAAAAACGGCCAAGAACCGAATGTGTAATACATGTTATAGTCAAATTTTATAGTACCGTGACGGAAGTTAAGAAATTTCCAAAGGGAAACCAGCAATTACGAATATAACTTTTGACAATTTTTATTTGCAAAAAAAAAAAAAACGTCACTGATATATAAAAATGATGCAACAAAGAATGAAATTGCAAAGAACTTTATCAAGAAAAGATAAATTCGTCGTCTTGTACTAAAATAACTCAAACCACATCGACAACAGAGTATTTTTTAAAACAAAATTTAATTACAGTTTTTTTTTTTTATTATATGCCGATCGATCGATTGATAAGTTTAAAAACTTTTATGGTATAGCTATCTCCTTTTGACTTTCGTGAAGCACCAGCAGTCGGGGGTCACGTTGTATTCTTGATTCAGATTGATCTAATTGGCATATAACCAAAAAATGGACTGTACACTATTTCTTTTTTTTTTTAATATTTCCGTATTTTTTTGTAATTTACTACTAGATTCTTTTATGAAGAAAAAAAGAAAAAGCTATTCCTACTTGTATTTTGAATAATAATACCTTAAACAAGAAAACATACTTCATTTTGTCGTTATTCAAACCAGTACCTACGCGACAGGTTTTATGGGTCAGGACCGTACTTGCCATTCGACACGACATTCACAATAAACCACATTACCTTATATACTTGAAAACAAGGGAGAAAGCTTCGTTTTAAAATAAGCAACTATTTATGTGCAATTTTTTTATATCACTCGGCCTAAAAAGAATTTAACCTCCAGGGGCATTAAATGGCTGCCAAAAATACATAATATTCCATTCGCGCCAGATAAATTTCATTTGCGCATACTGATAAATAAATTTATCAGTTATAATAAATCGTTTTTGCTAAGATTTCGCTCCAGGCGTTATCCTGAGATAAGATAATTTTAATATTCAAAATGTACTCTAACCAAAACATTTTTTATCGCTTTTATTAACATTAATAAGTTTTTAAAACGTTTCAAATCGAAGGGACATTTTGTAACACATGTCTATGTTTACAAAACGGAAAGCAGATTATGTAAACGCATATAAGCAAGCACATGACCACTATCGCGACTTTTTACTGCGGAAACACATTTTTAAATAAATGATTTTTTTTCCGACATTTTTTTCAAGAAATTGTTCGTTCACGATTTTAAATAAACCCGAACGACTTCGCCCTTTCACGGAATTGTTTATTTTCTCTGTGTTGCAGCGAAATTTAGAACGAGAGTAAGCAAACAAAACGGGGAAAAAATGTCACCTGCAGCAAACACCCTTCACTTTCTTTTAACGCAAAAAAAATATTTTCGTTCTACGTATAAACATTAGGTAAAATAATTGATAATTAAAAATCATCAAAGTGGAAACAGCAAGGCATCAAGAAATTCTAACAATACTACACGATTACATTACGTTAATTATCGCCAATTACTTTCTATTTTAAACTCACATGTAACGCGATGATTTCGCTTTTAACGACTGTTCCATTGAAAAGTAGGCAGTTTTGATTTTTTTTTTAATAACCGAAAAAAGAATGACTTCCCAACCAAACCAACTGATGTTTTGATAGATGACAGTTGCTAAGGTGACATAATCTAAAGTGACGTTGCTTCACAATGTCAGAAAAAATTGAAAGGTGACTTGATTCTTTAGTACGCATAGTTTACTTAGAAACTTTATCAAGGGATTCCCAGCACTTCACTAATCTATATAAATAATTACTGGCATGATTACCGGCAAGAGTTTCTTTTGTAAATTCATTAAACAACAGTTCATAAAAAAGTATGAATTAATGCCGATTGCAATTGTATGCGATTTACGGAATTAGGTCCGTGTTAGGCAGGGTTGCAACTGATTTTTTAAAATTTAAATCAAATGATGATCCAAATAAATCAAACTTCAGATAATTCAAATAAAAAGAACAACGAACAACGAACAACGAAGTCCTGGAACGTGCAGAACTAAAGTTTGAGATTTAATTGTGGCCAAACAAAAAATATGTCCCCTTTTGTTTTTACACCATCAAAAGCCCGTAATTAATAGATTATTTTCGTCTAAAAACATTTGATTTAAAAATAAGACAACGCTGCCATTTTTGAGAAAAACGAAGCGCAGGTCCTGGAACGTGCAGAACTAAAGTTTGAGATTTAATTGTGGCCAAACAATAAATATGTCCCCTTTTGTTTTTACACCATCAAAAGCCCGTAATTAATAGATTATTTTCGTCTAAAAACGTTTGATTTAAAAATAAGACGACGCTGTCATTTTTGAGAAAAACGAAGCGCAGGTCCTGGAACGTGCAGAACTAAAGTTTGAGATTTAATTGTGGCCAAACAAAAAATATGTCCCCTTTTATTTTTACACCATCAAAAGCCCGTAATTAATAAATTATTTTCGTCTAAAAACATTTGATTTAGAAATAAGACAACGCTGTCATTTTTGAGAAAAACGAAGCGCATTTTGTAAAAGATCTTAGTCAAGGATCCAAGATTGATAGTGTAATACTGGTTTTACACTAGAAAATATCTTTTTTATAAAATATGTTCTTTGTCAAAGATCTATTATAGTGTAATACCAGCTTTAGTGGCAAAATATTGTGGGATTTTATTTGAAAATTGGGAATGTAGGAATTGGAAATTTATTATCAAAGTGACGGCGTAACACGGGTCAAATGAAATCACTTAAAATGCAAAAATTGCCATGAAACATCTATGTATTTATTTATAATTAAATCGTATTGAATTTTATCTAAACTAAACACGTCTACGTAGATTATCACCGAGAGACACATGTCTGTCGCGTTGAAAAAATATATAAATTGACCTTCCATTACAAACCACACTGTTCACTAATAATAATAATGAAATTGTTCCGTGTAATTAATTAAATGCAAACATGTACATCCCTAATTTGGGACATAGTATATAACAAAGTCGTTAATCATTCACCAACCAATACTGTTGTAATGCGATTACTTTTATCGAACGCAAATTAATTATCGAATTAAACAAGTGAAAGTCAAGTCATTTTTGGGAGATTCGACGAGCTTAAATAATTAATCCTTATATTTAGTCTAGTAATACTTTTTCTGGGAAAACAAAAAAAAATTCCGCGACTTAAGATTCATAAATCCAAGTAAATTTTTATACATCCTCTCTGCACGTTGTAATAAATAGAACGCTAAAAGAATGTGTTCGATTTTATTTAAAGAAGTTCCTTCTTCTGTTTCGTGATATATAGTTTCGTTTTCGCAATGCTGCTAAAAAAATAATAAAAAAAAAACACTGCGGATCACCTACAACAAACTTGCGAAACAGCCAACGTAAGGTAAACATTTCCCTTTGCTTCGCGAAAAATTCAATCTACATGTTTATTTCAATAAAACGCTGTGCCGGATAAGCTGGCAATGCAAATTCTCTTTTTCGCGTAGATCTTTTACCGACTAGCTAAAAAAAAATGCTGATTTTACATACTATACAAACAAGCACGATTAATGTTACTTACACTTAACACTTGTAATATTTATATTATTATTTATTTTTTATAACTACTACCGTTTCTCTTAAATAAATTCACTCGCGAGTTTTCTTTTCTTTTTAAACGTCAGTGTCTAGTTGCACCTGTCCCACATTTAATCTAACATAACCTCAAGTTAGCCTTGGAAACAAAAGTACGCATCATAAATTGAACTGTACACAGGTGTCGTAATTATCGCCAAGAACTGTCAAAATATAAAAATTTAGGTTATACGAACTGAATTCAGACAATTTATTTTTTATATATTCTTTTAAGAACGAAAATATCTTATATGCGAATATGAAATTTAGTTTGCAGATGTTTCAAATATCTTAAAACACATTGAAAATTTAGTTCCGATTTGTGTCACAAAAAAAAAACCCTATCCACATACCAACAACATTTTGAGGTTATATCAAACTTTGACATTAATCATGCAAGCTACGACGTACGACTCTTTCTTTCAAGACTAACACGCGGTAGTTTTTTTTTTTTTGTTGAAGACCCGATTCATAGGATCAGTCTAGGTTATATACCGTAAGAGCAATAAAAACCTAAGTCACTCACCCTTAAAATATGAATGTGTAGCTTTCGTTAGCTTCGTAAAACGCGATTCATTAAATTTCCATTGTAGGTAGACCATGAAATTTGAAATGTTGTATAACAATTAAAAATTTAGTAATTTGTCATTTCTCACACAATTTCAGGTCAAAAATTAGTCGCAAGATGTCAGGACAAATTTAATGTTGACGACGAAAATTCAAAATTCCATGGGTATCTTTGACGTTTTTTTTTTATTGTTCTCACGGTATATTCATGGGGGGGACACGCGCTTTCGTTTCGCTTTTACTTTCGAGTATTATTGTACGTGTATCTCATAGCGTTTTCGACCGATTGGTCTCTAGAGCATTCCCAAATTATTTCCATCTTCTTTTAACCCCATGTAATGACATAGGATAGAGATATTCTCAGAGTACTCTGGAGGAGTCAGTCGAAAACGCTATGAATCTCGCCGGATATATGCAGAGCCGTTAACTGACGCATGCGCTGTTTATATAAAGTGGTAACCTATGTGGTAACACATTTTGACCTTTGAGCAGAGTTGCCAATTTGAAGGAATTACTCAGAGTACTCTGGAGGAGTCAGTCGAAAACGCTATGAATCTCTCCGGATATATGCAGAGCCGTTAACTGACGCATGCGCTGTTTATATAAAGTGGTAACCTATGTGGTAACACATTTTGACCTTTAAGCAGAGTTGCCAATTTGAAGGAATTACCCCTTTTTGAAGACTTTTATAGTCAAGATGGATAAAGGGGATTCTTTTTATTAAAAACGATTATTTTGAGGGACTTTTGAAGGCATGTACTTGTTTTTTGAACTGCCAATGAGGCAATTATCAGGTATATCTTGTTATTTTATTTTGTTATTATGGACTTTTTTTTGGATACAGTAGTGACAAAGACGTATTTTAGAGTGAACGTAAATTCTGGGAACTAGTACCCACAAAATGTCCGTCAACTGATGCTTACTGGCAGGGTTGCCAACGTGGGCGATTTTTAAGTAAAACTTGGCGACCAAAAATTTTCTTTCGTCCATTTAAAACGCATTAGTGGGCGATTCTTACTTTTGAATTTGGCGACTAAAAATTTTTATCTTCCACATAAAATATACGCATTGGGCGATTTCACTCTGAAATGTTGGCGACAATACGTTTGACACAGTTGGCAACTCTGCTTACTGGTTGCATGAATGTTGGATATGCTCTGGAGCAGTCAGTCGAGAACGCTATTAAGTTTGCGTCCGTGATAATAGACGGTTTTTTTTGTTCTACATCAAAAAAAAAAATCACCAGTTACGAAAAGACTTGCGTTAATTTGTTTATAGGGTTTAAACAAAAAAAATCGCGATTAGTTAGACATGCATATACCAAGTGATTTTTTTTTTTAATTTTTGCCATGAAATCTATACGGCATGTCTTAGCTTAAGTGAAAAGTACGTCATTGCACACCTTGATGCTGTTACAGTAAAGCTAAGACATGCCGTCCAAATTACAGGGCGATAATAAAAATATATTCGAATATTTGAAACATTACAAAATGAATTGATAATATTGATATTTTAAATTCAAATATGCCACAAATGGATCGGATCATCCAATTATCAACACGTATACAGGGTTATAACTAATTAAAAGTTCACCATGGAGATCTCGTAAACGATAAGAGATACAAGTTGCGCTATTTTTAGGTCTATAAAAATGTGCAAAAAATTTCTTCTGTTCTTCATTTCTGAAATATCTTCAAAAAAATTTCGAAAATCTTGAATATCTTGTTTATTTATGAAGATGAAATCACAAAATTCGGTAATTTTATATTAAATTCGATGGGTAATCTAATACTGTCAAAAGAAGTGACAGTTTCGCAGATGCGACTGTCAACTACTTTTTTTTTATAAACGGTATCTTAGATGCTCATACCAAAAACAACGTTTGTATTTGTAATTTTTGTCCACTTTTTAAAGTAAAACCTCTAGATAGGGTGCAAAATATAACAAACAAAAAAAAAGAAATCTATGTGTTTATCTCAAGTATGCGTCCGTGATAATCGACGGGTTTCTTTTGTTCTAACGTCAAAAAGATCACCCAGACTGATTTCTGATGGCAAAAAGAAAATGCCATACGATTAAAAAAAAAAAAACTACAGTTGACGCAAGAAGCTAAGCCATGCGAAACCGATAAGA
The DNA here is from genome assembly GCA_039766575.1 of Serrognathus titanus. Taxonomy (NCBI): domain Eukaryota; kingdom Metazoa; phylum Arthropoda; class Insecta; order Coleoptera; family Lucanidae; genus Serrognathus; species Serrognathus titanus. The sequence continues at coordinate 2,874,155 of CM077916.1, read as the reverse complement.
AAAGACCCTTTAAATTTATTATCGGAGTAATTTTGAAAGCGATTTGATCGGTAAGGAAAAAATGTCTGGGGGGGGAGAGGATGTTTTAAAATGCGCTGGGATTTTAATCCATGAAGACGTAAAAATAACGAGATAATAAAATGCCTGTGCACGCCGCAGTATATTTGAGTTATTTTAACATACATAGGAATACCAGTTTTTAAATCTAGGTAGGCATATTACGAAATCAAAAAGTATTACCAAAGCGACAGTTTTTCCTATTTCGAAATGTTTGGAATTTATTTAAGCCTGCTAAAAAAATTTATGGGGTACCTTAACATCAAAGTGTTGTTGGTGTGATAACGGCGCCGGTCAAAATAAAAATGAGGATTTGTGAGTTTCGTACCTTTTCATAGTCCAGCGTGGCCGGCGGGGAAACATCCGAGTTCTTCTGGCAAGTGTAGTTGGAGGCGAGACGGAGGCAGAGTTTATGGAAACAAGAATGGCAATCTGGAGAGCATAGAGAACCACACATGCAGCAGCAAGACATACAACAGGTGCAAAGTAATGAATGAAATGACAGAATTCTAGCACAGTAGCTGGTGGGTTCGTCGGGCGACGGTGCCAAGGAACTGGCGGATTCACGCAACACGAACATGTCCAGGTCCATCTCCGGTTGTGCCTTGGTCATATTATTATAGCCGGTAAGGCTGAAGGATCGTGGCCTCGGCTCCGGCCCGGGGCTGATACCGCGCAGCATGTAATTCTCCGAGTCTATGTTGACGACAGGTACGGATGCAGTAGGCACTTTGACTTCGGAGACGCGGAAACGACAATACATCCCATCCATACCCGACTGCTCAGAGCCGGATATCTCTTGCGTGTCTCGTAACTCCTGGACACTCATTCTGTCATTTTGTATTCGATTACCGTATAATTTATACCGGCTCCTTTCGGTTTACATACTGCGATCCACATACCGCGCGGTCCAAAACCAACTGATTGCGACTGCTCTCCCCGAACGGAGCTGGCGTGCGCCTTTACCCCGCGCAGCTGACTGTACGCCCCCTTCACCGTCGTCGCTCTGCGCGTTCACATAATCACGTCCCTCACTCCGCAAAACCAAAACAGACACCGCTACCAGTTAACCGGCACAGCTGTTCCTCAACCATGTTCCACGGACTCGTACTTTTCTATCCGAAAATGAACACCGTCGAATTATCCAAGAACCCCCCCCCCACCCTTATCAATGCTTCTCACAATATCCAATTGGCCATCTTAAAAACCGCGTCTACAGAAACAAATGCGGAACGAGACGTGCGCTTATTACGGAAACGTGTGATAAATGACCTTGGCATGCACGCGCTCGCTAATCAAGTCGGAACTTTAAAGCGCGATATTCAAAATGTATAAATATTTCAATACTCACCTATACATAGCGCTCCCACCTTTCCGGTGCCCCAAATGTAATCTTTACCTACAAGAAAAAAAAAAAATTAAACAATTTTAGAGGAACGCATCGAAATAAATTTCAAACAAAAGGCAATCCGATCCCACGCGATTCTATCAGCAATGTTTATTTTCAATTTTCAAGATAAAACACCTTCGTTTTCCGGATCAACAGTGATCGAATTTGCCGCTCTACCATATTTGTTTTATTGTCCGCACATTGCGACTGTAGAAATTATTATTGATATTCTCGTAGGTAATATTTCAGATGCATTGTTGGACCATAATGTACAGGGAGATTGAAATTGATTGTCCTGACCCTACACTACAAGAGTTTGATATGGATATTTACATCCAATTATTAAAGTGAAATTAGCAACATAGGGCGATTTGGGGAAGTTACTAGATAACCCAAGATTTTGTTGACAAATGGTTTATTTCATTGTAATAGCAATCTAATTATGTTCCTTATTAATTTAGATGTTGTAAGTTTCACGAATGTTCTAGGAACGCCACTGATTTTCGTTCTAACCTTCATAGGGTAGACGTAAATATTGATATCAAGCTCAATCAATTTCGATCTCCCTGTACATTTATTACATCATAAAATAATAAATTTTAAATATACACGAACGGCTCAAGAAATATTATTAAATACCTCGTACACATCAAGTAAACGCGTAAGTTTGCAAAAAAAAAACTTTCAAATACGCATTCTAAAAAAAATCAACAAATATGCAAAGTATTTATTTAAAAAAAAAAAAGATGTGTACCGTAAATATCCATAAATAGTAAATAAAAGGTTCGTTGTGATTTTTTTTTGAAGGTTGACTGTGTTTGTTGAGCTTATTGAATAAACTCTCATAACTAGAGCTCGGAAATATGCAAAATGTTAATCTTCAGTACAGTGATAGTTTTCTTAAGCGGATACCGACATTTCCAATTTTTTTGTCCGCTTATAAGCGAAGTAATACCCAAAATTTTGGTCCGTTCGTGAGAAAGGGCCGCTTATAAGAGCTGTCCGTATGGCGAGCTTTCACTGTAATTGCTAATTAATATGTAATTATAAAATTCAATAAAATGGCTTATTAGTTTTGCGAAAAAATTAAAATTGAAGCTTAACATTTTGCATACCTTCCAAGTTCTAATCAAAACATAACCAAAAAAATTTTACAACTTCGTGTACTAAAGTTGGCACCAACTGCACCAAGCCAATTCTCGAAACTCAGCAACCAACAAATGTCGCTTTTAATAAGCAAAACAAAGAGCTGTCATTAATTTCTTGTTTCCATTCATTTTTGTTATTAAGTTGCTTCCTAACTTGCAATTTCACTTTTAGTATGCAATATTTAAGGGTTTAGCATTGTCAGTTTTAATACGATTCATGTACATGCGAGGACAGCGCCCCCAATGACCATATTGTGCATTAGTGTTACGAAAATATGAATTGTTTCAAATGAGTGATATTATTCCCATGCAATGAGTCACAAGAAATGTTTTTAACACTAATTTATAAATCAGCGCCGGAAGCGACTTTACGTATAGCGTTTTCGATTGACACAGTATAAGAATCACCCAGTAGCGACACTCTGTGACGTCGGTCAAAATCGACCGCCCCACTCTTTGATACCTACCCTCATATGTAATGTATACGCAAGGCTCATATTTGCAAGCAAATCTATAGACATCGAACAAAATGGCGGTGGCCCTATAATATGAATTTTACTCGTGTGTCGTTGCTGGGTGATTTGCATACTGTAACTGTGCACTCAGAGCACCTTCATCTCGTATAATTAGATGAGGTTAAAACAAGACGCAAATATTCTGAATGTAACTGAATCGAAAACGCCAACAATAAAATAGTTTAACTCTAACTGCGTTCGAAATAAAATAAATTGGTTAGCACAAGCAGTGTTACTAACGCCCAAAAGGCAGCTACCCCTCAAGGGGTGCGTTCAGAAAGTTTACCTCGAGTAAAAGTAGAGTTAGAGTTGAGTAGAGTAATTTCAACATTGCAAAATTCACGCAAAGGTCGTAGAGTTAACTTTGAGTTAACTCTGTATATTTATGAACGTACTCCATAGTTATCGAAAAATCCCTTTTCAACGTGAAAAATTAAACAACAATTTTTTTGCGTAAAATTCATATTAAAAAAGTTTTTCCTCTTATCAAGTTAATCCGTGGACACATTGTATATATGCAACATTAAAAAAAAGACAATGGATTTTAGAGCACAGTTCAGTAGATTCATAAGTTAAAAAAAGGAACCATTTGAAATAGTGACAAAACAAAGAATTATTTGCCTTCCACAGGGTCAACATATTATTAAAAAAAAAAAAAACTGCAATAGATGGCACTCTTTCTTGTTTCCATCTAGAAATGACTGTCAGTTGAAATTTTGCTCAATAGGTGATGGTTTTCCAATATAAGTGAGTTTCTTTGCGCTGTTTAACAACTGTTAGCTTCCAGCTTCTTTTACGAAATGAAAATCCCTCAATCCCTAACGATTTGAAAAAATCCCTTAAGTTGGCAACACTGAGCACAATATACGATCAGCTGACCAAACTATTTTATATACATATTTTCAAACGCCAACACAGAGGAATTTATCCATTATGGAGATTTTTATACCCAAAAGGAGTACATGTTTTATTGAAAACAATTATTTTGAGAGGCTCTTGAGGCTTTGAAGCCACTGAGACAGTCATCAGATCTGTCTGTTATTTTACTTTATTGGAGAAGAGAAATTATAGAATTATAGGTAAAACAGTTTCCGCTTGTTTTATTTATTATTTATTCGTGTGAAAATGTTACACACAAACTATTTAATTTAATGTTTTTCATAGGTTAATCAAATGTCAGCTCAATGTTTTCCTTATTATAAGGCTATTCACAAAACTTCCGCTAGATGTCGGTCACTTCGTGATTTTTTCGAATTATATCCGTCATCTTGTTTGGACCGAAAGGGCCCAGGTAATGGTCAATATGAAAGATGTGGAAAGCGCGAAATTCAAAATTGGCCTACCAGAATCATGTTTTTTCTTGTAAAATGTCAAAAGACGAAAGTAACTTTCCTAAACTGTTTCAAAACACCATCGGTTTGCAGGTTATAAGTAGTACTTGATTGTTACTTTCAACCCCCACTCCACCTTGAAATAATTTCAAAAACTAATTTCACAGCGTTTTGAAATTATGCACCTGTTTCAAAACGTGACGTCATTGTTAAAAAATGCACCTTATATATACGAAATAATTTCAAAATAGTGCCAAAAAACGGCTGAAAGCTTCGTTTTACCAACGTACAGACATCATACAGTATGTCGTACTGAATCCAATTCTCTAACTCTACCAACATAGAAAAGTTTTAGTGATAGACTGAGTTGCAAACTTGCAAATTGTAACTAAACCAATGAAATAAACTGTCAACAATATCTAACCTTAAGGTTTTTATAACATTCAAGTTTTTCGAACTTGAGAACGATTAGTTTTTTGAAGATATTTCAGAAATGAATAAAGATAGAAAAGATTTCTTTGCACATTTTCACATTTCATGTAAACTTAACTGTCTTTGTATTACTTATAGTTGAACCTTTAATTAATTGTAACCCTGCATATTTTTGTCTTGATTTACATCCAAAAATGATTTATTTTTATACACTTAGGTTAACATAAGAGCAGAGAAGTACTGCAACTTCACACATATGAATCATTTTTGTTCTCTCCATATTATTCTAGTACACGAAGGATAATCATTATGCAAAACAGAAATCTTTTGTACTTAAGACTGTTAAAAATTCAGAACACAAACTATTTTTGAATCATTGTTGTTCAAGGTTGCTCAAAATTAGCAAAAATCAAGGGCCAACTGTGTACGATTTTTATAATCAAACACGAATTGTACTAGAACTATTTGAAATTAGTTCCTATGACTATCTACAACGAAATCAGTAAATTTTAAAACATACTTACAACTAATACAAAATACTGGACTTGCTACGTAAACGTCTTTCAACCGATGACTTTTTGTTCTGATATCAGTGTCTGAAACAAGAAATTAGTTATATTTATGATTATACTTTTAATAATAATTAATTTTTACCTTGTCTTACATGGCATGATGAATATGAAGCCTCAACTCCGACGGCTGATGGGTGATGAATGGTGTTGTTAACTTCAGATCCTAATAATTTAACTAAGTCAACTGAAAATTAGGTAATTATTAGAAAAAAAATTAATAGATGAATGGAAAGTACCTGGAACATATCCGTGTTTCCTAGTTCGCCTATTGTAAGCATATAAACTGCCAAAATCAGTTTTACTGATTGGAGACAGAACTGGAATTTCAAGTACGTCATCCTTTTGAAACTGAAGAGCATTGTCATCATTGGCTCGTGGAGTAAACGAATGCAGAGCTTTGTAGAGCACATAGTCCTCCATTGCAAGCAACGTGCAATATCCAACAAGCCTTTAAATATTCCTTCAGCATACCTATGCCCATTAAAACTTTACTACATTTTGTTTCAGCTCGCAGCTGTAATACCCGAGCCATACACATTTCTACTAATTTCAGGTCTACATCGTAAAATTCCATTCCTGTGTGTAAGCTTCATTTAAATTAATGCTTGCGATTTCTAGAAATTTAACTAACCGGTGCAATACACGGGCACCTTTGTCTGTGAAGTTATGTACTAACGCTCTTTTATTAATTTCGTCTGTAAGGATGTACATCCGTTTAAGCTCACCACACAAATAAACACTTTCTAAGACTTTTACAATATGAAAAGTCCATTCGGATAAGTTTCAAATATAACGCAGTCCATTCGTTTGCATCAACATCTAATATATTAATATTCCATTTACCTAAAATTTCGCTCAACGCAAATGGTCATATCTTGTACAATAACGCAGATCTATTGCAAACACTTCAGTTTAAATCTCTTGAGTAAGGTTAACTCAGAAACGTCCAAATTATCATTTTGGGAAACCACTTTTCACACGGAACGTTATAGGAAATTAATTTTATTAATATAAAAGCCCGCTATTTAGTTTAATTTATGTTTAATTAATTAAATAATTTTCTAAGGAATACCTTGGTAATACTAACAATTTCCTGAACATTCTTAATACTTAATATTGCACTGTATTTTCCATACTTATTCGGGCTGCTTTAATATAAAGCAACAAAACACTATGAACCCAATAATGGCGTTGAGCATCAACACTAAATGTCATTTCGTTACCAACTTAAAACAAAAACATTTCCCAATCGAAAACTCTCTAAAATTATACACAATTAAATAAAGGAAAATATTATATTTAATTAGTCAAAATAATAAGTAAAATTGCTTTCTACTATTTAATTAAAAGGGATAACATGCTGAAAGGGAATGAAACAACAAATTACTTTACTTACAATTAATTTATTATTCAAAATACCGTCACAGCACTACACGTATAGTGGTAAAAATATAAATTTCATTTTCCTTAAAATCTCTCTGTAAATACAATAACTCTTTATTGAACTTAAAAGAAAATGTAATAAAGAAATTCGATGTGATAAACAAAATTGTGTTAAAACGTAAATTACCCCCTCGAAACTAAATTGATAACATTTTCGATTCACCACTCAGAATATTTGCATATTGCTTGTTGAAGATGCTCTGAGTAGTGAATCGAAAACGCTATTAGGTGAACGAGTGAAAATGAGATTAGATAATAGCACATGATTCCATTGTACAGGTGTCCCAAACCTCCGAAATAGTCCAAAAATGCCCTTTTATGTATATTTTATCAAAAAAAAAATAATAAAAGTTGTGTAGGTTTCCGTTCCGCATAATTTAAAATCTTTTCCAACTATACAGGTAGTTCATTTAAAAGTTACAGACCTAAATGGAACGCTATGGAACTGTCAAAGAATTTGTTTACATCTTCGAAGTATTTGTAATAAAATAAATGTTTTATTTCATTAATTTTTATTATCAATTTTGTAGAAAATCTTAATTAAATGGATATAAAAAGTTAGGTTATGTTTATAATAATCGTTAGTAACGACGTGACTTTGCCAAATTTGCATTTGACATTGTACGCACATATATCATTTTCATTGGTTGGACTAACCAAAACTACAATAAAGTATATATTGTTTCATTTAAAAAAAACTGTAACTTTTAAATGAACCAGCCTGTATATTTAGAATTGGTTTTAAATTATGCGGAATGGACTTGGACTATTTCAGAAGTTCGGGACACCTGTACGTTACATAAAATTAATAATACAACATAATACTCGTTGTAAAAAAGAATAATAATAATTAGAATACTGGCTTTTTGCCCTCACGAACAATTGTTAAAGCCTTAAATAATGCGGCCTTATCTAATTCTCCTTGCGCTGGCTTTTCGTTATCTAGACAAATGTCTTTAGCTCGACCGCCAAAGTACTCGAAGACTTTCGATCGATAATCAACGATCGTAGCAATTTTATTTCCAGTTAATATTAAATTCTCTAAACATGGTAAGCCCCCGATGTGATTTAATTCGGTAATATTAACGATATTATTGCAACTTAAATTTAAGTTCTCCAACGAGTACATTTTGCTAAAGCCTTGCAAGCTTGTAATACAATTTTGAGATAAATCCAAAGTTAATACGTTGCCTAATTTAGTGTGTAAATGATCGCATTCGCGTAACAAATTGTCTGCCACGTACAAATGCGTTAGTTTCATTAAACCTGTAAGATTACCAATGCTAGATATTTTATTGTGATTTAAATTCAAGATCTTCACATTAGGCACTAAATTTATTGTTTTGTCTATTTCTACTATGTTATTTAAACTAAGATCCAATTTTGTAACCGCTGACCAAATCTAAAAAAATAATAAAAATAATGTATGTTGTACCAGAATAATTACACCAACCTGATTATCATCGATTTTTGTTTTGTGTAAAACATCGCACTGTAAAATCTGAGCGAGTGTTGTAGTATTAGTTCTGTGTAAAGCAAAAGTCTTCAAGGTTTTTCTTAAATTCCCGACGTTGCAAACTTTATCCAGATTTAATTCTTGAACTAACAGCGACTCTAGATTCTAAAAAAAAAACAAAATATTGTAATTTTGCTAAGATCATACTAGAAAATAATACCTTAAAAGCAGACAAATCGAGGGGAAGTGTATTCGGTTCAATATTACTCAGCAAATATTTTTTCGGGTTTCCAGTTATTGTTAACTCTAATAATTGCGAGCACAAATCTAGCACGTGGCTTAAATCGTATCGATCGTCGTTCTCGACGATGTTCGGAAACGGCTCCTTAAAACTAATACATATTGCGTATAACTGCAAGTAATTGAATAGCTTGATTATTAATAACTATGATATAATTGAATAGGCACTTACTTCGACTGGATTAAAAGCGTGACACCTTCGAGTATTTAAAATAACATCGGATACTAAATAAAATTGAAATGCCAAGTTTCTCAACAAGTAAAAAATGTCGTACTTGTGAAAGTCTAGGAATTCTATGAATATTCTTGGCATAGTTCGCTTTAAATAATGGAAAATATTCTGTAAATAAGCTTCCAGCGCTTGTCTGCGTGTTTCAATAAATTCGGGGCATTTATTTCGAATGGTTCTTTTCGGCGGTAGTATTCCTTTCGATACACCGTGATCATTACAGAGGATTTGATGTAAATCAAAAAACTCACTGTAGCGATGCGGGACACTCCAAATCACTGTGTCTATCCTAACTTGTATTTTGTAAAATGTAATGCCGTTAATTTCTTGTACTTCAGGAATGCTTATGTACGTATCGTTAACATGTTGCCAAAAACATGCCATTATTTATCACTTCGATTCTCCTCACACTTCCTGTTATGCATGTAAATTTTCTAAATTGAGGATTTAAAAGTCATATCACAGAAATAAACACAAAGCTTAAAATTTTTCAATTTGCAAAACATTTGATTTGACACATCCAAATGACATATGACATTTAACATCAACTTAGGATTACCAATTCTTTATGATAAAATATTACTAAACAAACATACATAATTTATTAGGGGTTCATGCTAATAGTTTATTGAAATTTTCTGTAATAAAAAATAATTCCTAGCACTTTATACAACCACATGCTAAAAGAAAATATTTTAACTAGCTGCTTTGTATTACATCGGTGGATGGTGTTTGTTCTTTCAATTTTTCATCTACGATGGCCTGCTCTATTCGCTTATTGACAAGTTTCTCCTGCATTCCCGCATAAAGCTTGATTAACCTATGATTGCAGTGTATAAATTTACTACAACACTTTTCTACACAAGCTGCTTCGGCATTTTCCAAAGAACGTCCGTTAAAGTTGTCCACACAATGATAGAAACACGTTTCTGATAATACATTGTAAAAATACAGGAAATCTTTGAACTACAACCAAACATTTCAGTTATATTCAACGAAAAACACATGCACTTACTGTACGTAATTGTTGTTCTTGATCCATTAATAAAATTTATTTGGTCACGCCAACAACATTTGCAAAAAATAGTCTAGATCGTTATGAAAGCGTCGAGGAAATAAATTGGGGTTTTCTTCTGTCACTTGACGGTTACCATGGAAACGCATAAATGCCAAATTACAAACTATTAATCCAAAAATCTTATTTTTTCTGTTGGTCTCGTCTTAAAATTGCTGCAGATTTAAATAACAACAAAATTCATGCCATCGATTAGCTCACCATTGAAATCAAGAATAATGATTATGACATTAATTTGATTAATTATTGATTACTAAAAATTCATTGCTTTTCCAGAAAAAAAAAGCGTTACAATCGCTTTAAAGATCGTACACATTACTAATTACAATGGGTTGGTATGATTGTCCCTCCAAGCTCCAACATAACCTCAAACGTCAAAAGTTATCATACGATGACGTGATGTATTTTTTTAAGAGGCCGATAATTCATATGGAAATTTTTTAATACCAATTTCTATTCAATTATGAGCTATGCGCATTACACCTGGAAATCCCAAGATCAACCCCTTCTTAAAACGGCGAATATTCTCCAACAAAAATACTTTCTTATAAAACTAACCTTAACATTTTTTCTACTTAAAAGGAATGCAGATACAATGGTGCTTGTATTGCCCCCCCGCTGATGCAGTGGACATTGACGCTCCCCTCTTCCGTACAGGGACGTACCGCAAAATTGTTACGAGCATGCATCGTCCGGCTCTCCGATTTTTTTTTTCGTCCCTAAATATCTAGTATTATTTAAATCAAATTAGTTTTAATTAATGCTGGATCTAATCAGGAGCATTAAATTTAATGTATAGGTCAAAGTTAATTGAATTAAATTATTTAATGTACATTTTAAATTGGTTTTTGTGAAAAGTAAAAGAGTTCCATGAAGCTATAGAAATAGATTTTAGTGTACGTATTTAATAAATAATATCGTTATAAACGATTGATTTAATTATTTAATTAAATGTAAGTAATAGAAGTTGCAATTATAATAAAATATGAAATATGAAATTTTGATTAATATAAAAACTTGCAAGAATTTTGTATTACGGTTCTGCTAAAAGCGAACCAGTCAGCGACCGAGCAGGCAACAGAAAGTACCAAGGCTTGCCCAAGAACGAGTAACAAAGCAATTTATTTGGTTTCTCCGGTAAGCCTAATGTAACTCGTAAGTGTTTGTTTTCACGGTGTGCCAGTGCAATAAATGCAATCATCGCAATGGAAAGCCAAAATTATAGTACCGTTGTCACCTAGCAAGTAAGTGTAACTCGTAAGAAAAAATTTAAATTTTCTGTACGAACCAAATGTTAGGTTAAGCTATGTCAAAATGTCGACGACCTCTTGAATTTTATTTAACAGTTTATCTCGTGCAATAATCCCCGCGATAAAACGCATTTAACAAGCTTAAAATTTATTTAAGTACCGCTGCGGGAGCTTAATCAACGAAATTATTAAAATATTTATTCCCAAACATAGTGTGGCAAATATGAAGAAATCGCCAAGCCTTTTGTCATGTGACTTATATTGGAATGTTGTATAGATAGAAGATGCCAATTGTAGAAATGTTATTAAACTACGTAGGTTAGTTATTTTATACCAAATTACATTATCGTTTTAATAATTTCCAGTAAATTAATAAGAATAATACTAACAAATTAAAAACATTAAATATTTTGTGCCCAATTATGTGAAAGTTGCAAAATATTTAATTTTAAAATAACAAAAAAACAATTGCATTTTTTTTGTTTGACGTTTTTAAATGCATCGATTAAGTCACCTGTTGCATGCCGATTGAAACCAAATTCGATTATTTATAATAATTTAATTAATCAAATTATTGTTTACCATCTCACCCGAGTTCCCAAAAAAAATTTCCTACATAAAGATTAAGTTTTTAATTTAATTAAATTTTTTACATGTTTTACCTGTTAAATTAATTTTCATTTAGACCTGGTTTATTCGCTTTCAATTAATTTTAACCTTCAGTTTATTCCCTTGGTAATAATTATTTGTATAATGGCTATAAATCGGAAGATAAATTTAATTGAATGAATGAAAATGAATGAACCAGGCCTTAAACTTATTATTTTGTAGTAGTTTCAAATTCAGGGCATATGTGAAAGCAAAGTTTACAAATTCCAGTTTGCACAGATTTTATTTATTATTGTCGAGTCAGTTTTCTGAAATTCCATCTCCACATTAGAATTAATGCTGGCAAATTTTTGTGCAGGTATAAAACTTCTAATAATTGCTTCTTTTTAATAGAAAATATGAATCAAACGCCGAGTCTATTGGAAAGGTTGTCTCCACGACCAATGGTTTGCCCTTTGGTGCGCTTAGGACGATCATCACCACCTCATGAACAACAATCAAACGTAGATCGCATATACCATTCGGAACATGGTTACAATTACCATTCCCAGTACATGGATTTGTATGATACGAATTCAAACGGCAACTTCCTACAAAAATCCTCGGAGAGTACGTATCAGTACTGTCCATCGCAGTTCTTAAATAACAAAGGGTCCGACTACAGACCTAACCAGTCATCGCTAACGCACAGTACAATAAATACATATCAGAAGCAGAACTCGTTAGATCTATCGTCGCTATCTCTGGGCACTAGCTACTGGGAACACGAGAACTATCACAAATTGGAAACGAGTCAGTCCGATTCGAGCCCGGAATATTTTAATTCGTCCAGTCAGCCGCTTCAAAGCGAGACGCACTACCTGCTTGATAATTTCACGAAGTTGGGAAAATCAAGCCCCAGTTTAGACCAAGGTTATCACACTTTGGTTTCGCCCAGTCCAGGCTCGACGACCCCAAACTTGTGGAACGAGGGCAACATTTACAAAGGCAAAAAGTATCAGATAAAAAACAATTCGTTTGATAAGTTATCAGATGACTTAGTTGTACGAATATTTTCGTGCTTATCGAGTTCTGATCTAAGTGTGTGTGCTCGCGTGTGTCGGAGGTTTGACGTACTCGTGTGGACGCCGACTTTATGGAGAACTATACAATTAGAAGGAGAATATATTAGTGGTGATCGTGCCATCCGCGCTGTGCTTCGACAGTTATGCGGACAAGGAAGAACAGGTGCTTGTCCTAGTGTTGAAAGAGTGTATTTAACTGATGGTACTAAACTAACAGACCGCGGTTTATTATTACTTGCTAGAAGGTGTCCCGAATTAACGCATTTAAAACTTCAAGGCAGCATCGCCATCACCAACAATGCCCTTTGTGAAGTTGCAACCAGATGCAACAATTTGCAGCACCTAGATGTCACTGGTAATTTTCTGGATGGTTTTAACATAATCATCAAGGTAAATTGAATTTATTATTTTCAGGATGCATTCAAATATCTTGTATAAGTGTAACAGCGAACACAGACCCGCCTCGACGACTGCAGCTTCAGTATTTAGATCTAACTGATTGCCCTGCTTTACAAGACAACGATCTTCAAATTATAGTCCGTAATTGTCCACAACTCGCTTATTTATATTTAAGGAGATGCGTTCAAATCACAGGTGCGTATTAACATCCACTCGATTAATTTAAAAATAATACAGCTCTCTGTTTTAAGATGCCGGTTTAAAATTTGTGCCAAGCTTTTGTTCCGGTCTCAGAGAATTAAGTGTCAGTGATTGTTCGAACATAACGGATTTTGGATTGTATGAACTGGCGAAATTGGGAGCTACTCTGAGGTACCTTTCAGTTGCTAAATGTGACCAAGTAAGTGACGCTGGATTGAAAGTGATCGCAAGAAGATGCTATAAACTTCGTTACTTGAACGTCCGTGGATGCGAAGCCGTTTCAGATGATGCCATTACCGTTTTAGCCCGGTCTTGCATGAGGCTGCGCGCTTTAGATATCGGAAAGTGTGATGTCAGCGATGCCGGCCTACGTGCCCTTGCTGAAAGTTGTCCAAATTTGAAGAAACTTAGCCTTAGAAACTGCGATTTGGTCACGGATAGGGGGGTACAATGCATTGCGTATTACTGTCGAGGTTTACAACAGCTGAACATACAGGATTGTCAAATATCTTTAGAAGGTTATCGAGCTGTAAAGAAATATTGTAAACGATGCGTTATCGAACATACTAATCCAGGTTTCTTCTAGTTTCAAAATTCTACATGAAGAAAACTGTACGTGTTTCAAATTAAATTTACCCTGTGAACAGGTGTACTAATTCTTGTAGTTGTTAGTGTGATCGTGTATCAAGTTGTTAAGTATTTATTTTTGTATATTTGTACATGTTATAAGAAAGAACTTTATTAAATTTTAAAAGTTTTTTTTAATGTCGTATTTTTATATTCGGCGAAGTCTTATCATTTAAAGTGAACCAGAGAACTTATAAATGTGTGTAAATATGACAAGTCATGATACAGCAGCTCGTACAAGATAACTTCAGGTTTAGAGGCAGTTTCATAATGGAATTTAAAGGAGACTTTAAAATTAAAGATGTGTAAACGAATGTTTCCATATTTGTTTTGTCATCTGAAAGCTAAGTTCCCCTTTAAATTAAAAAATAGTAAAGGAGACTGGGGTTTAAGAGATAATTAAAAATCAATCTCTGCCCACAACAATTTTATATCCGTAACGACACGGATGGGTGGGTGGGGAGATTAATTTTTAATTATTTTCCCCTTTAAATACCGTTATGAAACTAGTCTTTATTTATTTTATGTAACATATGATTCAATAAATTTCAGATCTTGGACGGCTATGGAAAAAGAACGATGTTTAGTGTAAAACAAATGCCGTTCGTTTATTGAGGTTAACAAACACAAATAATAACATCCTCGATTTGCAGCAAAATTTACATATATTAGCAAAGACATGAAATTACATTCCAAAGCCGCCCAAAATTTTAGATTTTATTAATCATACGTTATGCCAACTTGACTATATGCTTAAGAGTTGCAGAATTCAAATTCTATTACCCATTTTTGCTTATACTATATATCCAAATAAATTTTTGGTAAAGGTAGGCCTTGGAAGATAAAACATTTGTCTGAGATTACTACAGCAATTCATTTACTCAACAATTTACGAATTGACAACTTGCTGTCCAATTACTGCAACTTCCTCCTATTAAATTGTAATTTATTATTTACATTAAAATGTTATCTAATTCTTGAGTCGTTAAGAAAAATCCAAGTCTAATTTTAGACCTTGATGTGTCACTAACCTAAAAAACTACTTGTTATAGGTTAGGACATACGTTTACACTTACATGGACTATTTTTTGTTAAAAATTTAGTTTGACGAGATTTGTATATATAATAAATTGTTAACTCATTTATTACATTACCTGTTTTCTACGTTTTTTTTTTTTTTTTTTTTTCATTTAAATAATGGACGTTTTTCTTTTGTTTTAGTCAAAAGTACAGTGCAAGTTCTTTGCTGTGCATGTCACCTTAATATTAAATATGTGAATATTTAAGAACAAAACAAAGACGAAAAAACATTTATTTCAAAACATCAATGAACAAAAATTGAACACGTGAATTCTGGATTCATATCACTGCTTTACCTCACAAATTCACTAAGATCAAGTAAGTAAACCAAGGCTGGGATTGCAGAAAAAATTTAAGTCGGGGTTTAATTAAAGCAGACTTAAATTTAATCATTTTTTTGCAAGCCAACTCAAGAGGGATTTAAGCAAATGTAATTCTAATTCAAATTTTCGAAAACTACAACATTTTATAAACAAAATAGCCGAGTTCAGTTATTCTAATTCCGTTTATTTTATTCTTCTCGCATTTTTGTCTCAGCTGCGCTCGAGGAAAACTGAACCCGGCTCTAGTTGCATGGAAAAATTTATCAATAATAAACTCAATAATAACTTAACAACAGTTAATAAATATAATTTTTATCATCTATTATAAAATGGAACTTATTGTTGTGGTATGCCTGCGCTATTTGTTATTTTGCATAAGAAAGTATTAACGGAATGAATTTGAATAAACATAATAAACTGAAATTAGGAATAGTCGAACACAAAAGGCTTGTTCAGGTTCTCGCTAGGACAGTCCTAGAACCATCTGGAGCAAGCGCATAATAAAAAAACCGCAGCTTTCTTGTGCGCATGTTCCTGACAGTCCTAGAGCATGCGCATAACAAAAAAACCACAGTTTTTTTGCTGAGCGCATGCTCCTGACGATTTTAAGACTGTCCTGAAGAAAAGACAAACAAGCCTAAAATAAAATATTGAAATATGACTAAAATAAAAATAAACTAAGAAAATCAGATGTAACGTAACTCTTGTTGAACTACAATAAAAAAAAGTAAGTGTAGGCCTATGAACTAATCTTAGTACATTATTTTCAGCAGGCTGAAATAAAATACTAAAAAATGTTAAATACTAATTGGAACAGCCTTAACTTCTAGAAGTACGTGGTTTAAGAATAATTTAAATAGGTATATCTTCATTTGTTCCTGCTGCGTTTTGAACAATTGCACTAGGAGCTTACAACATAAAACCTGAAACATGAACAAGTAAGTTATATCACATCATATTGAAAATGTTTTCTTTTAAGAAACGAACAATGTTTTTTTTTTTTATTTTGGTGGATTTTCATCACTTCCATCGTAGTCACTGTAGAATTCCCATTTCGCTTCTTTCAGCGTACTTTTTTTCTGAGCAGCTAGCGTTCTCTTTTTTGGAGCAGGACGTTGTGGTTTACTCTTCGATTTTACATCCGGTTTAACACTTCTCAAGTATTCTTCATGTGCACGAATTTGTTGTTCGGCAGCGACTATTTCAGGAGGCAAAGTTTGTCTGTGAGTTGTCGCATCATCTTCTTGTTTGCGAGGAGGGGAAGATGTGGTCGGTACATACTGAGAATATTGCTTCTTATATGCCCCTGTGCTTGGATCAGGTTGAACCATTTCACATGGAGGAAAGGACTTCGTTCTTTCTCTATAAACGCCATGAGCTTGTGGTGGTGGCGACATGCTTCTTACTGGCATCAACTTGCGTTCATGTTTTTCCTGTTGAACTTCTTGCTGCTTCGACATATATTCTAACATTTGTAACTGCCTCATTCTTTCAGGGGTGGTTTCAGTTGGGTACTTGAAACTTGGTTGCTGTGCAGCTTTGATGTCTCTTGTTCGTTCTGGTGACTTCTCATGCCTGTACATGGAATCCGGTGAACGTTCAGTTCTGTGTTTAGATTCAGGTGATCGTGAAACTCGAGTATGTTCAGACCTGCGTCTAGATTCAGGTGATCGATTATCTGCTGCCGTCTGTTTATAATCTGGTGACCGCCTAGATTCAGGTGAAACTCGAATATGTTCAGTTTTGTGCATAGGCTTGTGATCAGGTGATCTTGAAATAGGCTCCAAGGACTCAATGTTTCCCCTTCTATGTTTTTGTTCTGGTGATTTTGAGCTTCCCTGCAAATACTCCGGCATTCTTCTAGCATCTGAAGTAGTTTGTGTGGCTGTGTAAAGTTTCTGTTTCTGAACTGCAATATTGAATGGATCAATCATGAACATTGGGTGCATTTGTGGAGCATCATCTCTGTGATATTTTTGAAGAGGGGGCGGTGGTGAGTGCTTTCTTTCTTGTTCAGAATATATTCCTCTGCCTTCCATAGATCCTTTTCGAGTTTTACGAATATCTTCATCAGTAGATATATCGGCGGAGCTATCGAAACGTTTCTGTTTCTGAACTGCAATATTAGATGGACCAGTCATGAACATTGGGTGCATTTGTGGAGCATCATCTCTGTGATATTTTTGAAGAGGTAGTGGTGGTGAGTGCTTTCTTTCTTGTTCAGAGTAAATTCCCCTGCCCTCCATAGATTCTCTTCGAGCTTTACGAACATCTTCATCAGTAGATATATCGGCGGAGCTATCGGAACGTTTCTGTTTCTGAACTGCAATATTAGATGGATCAATCATGAACATTGGGTGCATTTGTGGAGCATCATCTCTGTGATATTTTTGAAGAGGTGGTGGTGGTGAGTGCTTTCTTTCTTGTTCAGAGTAAATTCCCCTGCCCTCCATAGATTCTCTTCGAGCTTTACGAACATCTTCATCAGTAGATATATCGGCGGAGCTATCGGAACGTTTCTGTTTCTGAACTGCAATGTTAGATGGATCAATCATGAACATTGGGTGCATTTGTGGAGCATCGTCTCTGTGATATTTTTGAAGAGGTGGCGGTGATGAGTGCTTTCTTTCTTGTCCAGAGTAAAGTCCTCTGCCTTCCATAGATTCTTTTCGAGGTTTACGAACATCTTCATCAGTAGATATATCGGCGGAGCTATCGGAACGTTTCTGTTTCTGAACTGCAATATTAGATGGATCAATCATGAACATTGGGTGCATTTGTGGAGCAACATCTCTGTGATATTTTTGAAGAGGGGGCGGTGGTGAGTGCCTTCTTTCTTGTTCAGGGTAAAGTCCTCGGCCTTCCATAGATTCTTTTCGAGCTTTACGTACATCTTCATCAGTAGATATATCGGCGGAGCTATCGAAACGTTTCTGTTTCTGAACTGCAATATTAGATGGGTCAATCATGAACATTGGGTGCATTTGTGGAGCATCATCTCTGTGATATTTTTGAAGAGGTGGCGGTGGTGAGTGCTTTCTTTCTTGTCCAGAGTAAAGTCCTCTGCCTTCCATAGATTCTTTTCGAGCTTTACGAACATCTTCATCAGTGGATATATCGGCGGAGCTATCGAAACGTTTCTGTTTCTGAACTGCAATATTAGATGGGTCAATCATGAACATTGGGTGCATTTGTGGAGCATCATCTCTATGATATTTTTGAAGAGGTGGTGGTGGTGAGTGCTTTCTTTCTTGTTCAGAGTAAAGTCCTCTACCTTCCATAGATTCTTTTCGAGCTTTACGAATATCTTCATCAGTAGACACATCGGAGCTATCGAAACGTTTCGGAATTACTGGTTCTAAAGGATCAATGTCATCACTTGATATAGAAGTGATAGTACTGGCACTTTCAGATTCTCTGCGAGGGGTGAGAAATGCACCTTCACTAACAGTACTCGGGCTACCTACAAACAAGGCAGAACCAGGTGAAGATGAACTTGTATCGTAGATTGGACTTTGAGGTTCCTCTATTCGGGAAACTAATGCTTCAGTTTGTTGTATAACATATTGACTTTTTGAATCGGTAGCTACAAATGTTTCCGTTACAATCTTTTGTGTATCTTTCCCACTTTTACTAGAAAGATACTGATACTCTCTTTGCATTCTTATATGGGGTTCTAAGGTAGCTGTAGCATCACCTTGTGCTTTAAGCATTGTATTATTTTGTGCACCAAGATCTGATTGCATTTTTGCATTACGCTGTTGTTCTGGATCAATTGTATCAACCGGATATTGGAAAGGAACGTCACAAGAGACTTGTGATGTTGCTTCAGATGTACGAGAAACTAATGGTGTTTCCGATGACGTTCCAGATAACTGACCGACTTCCTGCGACATAATAGTTCCCTTTTCACCATGACTTTTCGCAGTTGGTACTGTTCCATCTGAAGTAGCTGTATCTGTCTCTATATCTTCTGTGGTGCTCAAAGGTTCATCTGTTTCCCCTTCTACCTCCTCATCTTCTTGTAATACTATATCAGATTTACTCTTTTCTGAAAGAGATATACCAGAGATTGTAACTTTTGGTACACTGATCGGAGATTGAATTAACATTGAATAATCATCACTCGACGCAGAGCCTGATGTATTACTATCCACCGGTATTTCCTCTGTGGAACTGTTGTCCATAACGTCTTCCATTAACGCGCTATCAATTTCTCCTTCCGTTGGCAACTCTTTCCTCAACTTGTACGTCAGATGAGAGCAGGGATATAATGGTATGACAAAAACTGATATATCATCAACAGAAGCAAGTTTGCCAGACTTCATCATCCAACAGTTTTCCTTTAAAGAACCTCGAGCTGCACCAACAAGACATGCCGCAGCAGTAGCGCACATTTCCTTCTTGGGAAAGTTATCAACAGCGTAATTCACTATTTGGGTCACCGTATGTCCATCTACGACATCCCACAGACCATCAGTTCCCATGACAAGGACATCGTAACTGCTGCAGTTAGTTAAATTGTACACTTTAACTTCAGGATGGCAAGAAAGAAATGGTTTAATAGGCACTTTCTGGTGGACCGACACAAGTTCATGATCTCCAAAACCTCGTGTAACACCAATGGTGCCCATAACACGGCTCTGTAATAATAATATTATTTATATCTGCTACAAGATAACTATAGTACATAAGTATTCTACTCACTCTCTTTCCTTGGCCAGAGATAATTGATATCTTAAGATCTTCTGGTGCAATAGTCTTATGAGCCCATCCAGTCATAAAAGCATCTCTATATAAAGTCCTTTTTCCTAAATCATTCACTCTCGGCTGGCGGATGTACTCCATATAAGTAAAGTCATTTCCTGATGAAATTGATTATTGTTAATAATTATAGTATGTAAATTTATTTATAACGAGGAAGTTACCTAAGAGTTCCGGTTTTGTTTGAGCAAGTTGACGAATTCTGCTCCTGTCAGTCTCTGGCGTAAAATCGGTGGACATTGCTTGAAATCCGAAACCATTACACACTATAGCTCTTGAGTCTCCGGCATTTGCAACGAACAATTGTCCCAAGAGAAAAATCGCAACTATAGCTGTACACCCCCCAGAACTCTGAAGGGTCGCCCGATCCCCTTTTATGATATCGTCCTAATCATTTAAATAATATACAGATTGACGAATTGTACTTTAGCCAATTGTAGTTTTATGAAAAGCAACATGCACATGCGACTCGCAATATGTTAAAAAGAAAGAGCACATGAGTAGGTGGTGGAGAATTACATCTTACAGTAAACACTGTAAATGTGTGAAAATAATGAAATCAGTGGAACGTCATATTTTCAAAAGCAGCAACAAATAAATTAATTGTTTCTTGTACAGAATTTCCATTGTAATACTAATGAACTTTTTCAAGGGTGTTAAACAGACATTTTATTGTTTTCTTTTTAAGTGTAGCGAATAATATTCATCTGTGGCTTAAATATGACTGCATTTACATTCATAGAAATGTAAAATAAAATTTTTAACTTAAGACAGTCATCAGGCAGAGAATAACTAACATGTAAATTAAAATAGCCTGGTAAAGAACATGATTAATTAAATTTATTCGGTGTCCTGTGTCCGTGCCACCCTCATAGAATTCTTATTTTTTAATGCCCCACATGGCGTGAGGCACAATTAAGCGATTCAAGTGTAAATAATTTTTTAGATGTATTTATATTTAAAATATGGATTAAAAAAAATTAAGTAAAAGGCTGCAAACCATACTAATTTACATTTTAAAATGAGTTACACTTATCACAAATATTAAAAAAAAACATACCATTTCCTTAAAAGCTGCTTCCAAGGCACCAGTTATTAGCAAATTTCGTCTTTTTGGATTGGCGGTGTCGAGAAAGTCTGCCCAAATATCGTCCTGAGTATCTACTAGTCGTTCCTAATAAATTGTTGGTGTTGAAATTATTGTTGGTCAAATAAAAATAAAATATTTACGTGAACAACGTGATGCATCTGATTAGCAGCACAAATCGAAGCTCCGACGCCAGCATGCCCATCAAAAAGGGCATAGAACTTGTAGGGCATTACGAAATTCCCGGATTTTAAAACTCCGTGATGAGAAACTGCCTGGTCCTCATTCCATTTACTTTTGCCAGCGTTAATACATTCGGCATATCCAGTTAAAAAAGACATTCCATGGTTTGGGGTTATTATAGGCCTTGTCCTGTGATCAGCAGAGGCTTGAACTTGGTCTTCGCTCAAAGCCAAGAAGTGCGGTCTACTGTACGGAAATTTTGGTGTCAAACAAGACTTCCCCGTTGGAGAAAAATTTCGACTGTTAGAGTCAGGTGAAGATCCTGATAAAGCATTCCGAATCTTCGAGAACATTTTTAGCGGCCAAAACAAATCTACAACGAAAATATTAAATGAAACATTTTCTTGTGATATAACAAACCTCAAACGTAATATATCGTATCTGAAGGATGTCACACACTATACATTAAAGTTAATTGCGTAAAAAAAAATTCGCACAACTAAATGCACTGCTATTACCATAAATACTTTAAGTTCCATTAATTAAAAATTATATTCTTTAAACGCTTAAAAATGTACGAGCAAACGTCTTCGTATATTAATAACTGACGCGAAGTTAGTTACATTCAAGTACCACATAAACAAGTTACAGAAAACATAAGCAACATAAAAAATTCTCACTAGAGCATTTTACCAACGTAGAATTTAAACAATAATTTAAAATGTTTAATTTTAATTATGTATTTGAATAATTCACGGAGTGTTCTTTTTCTCACTCTTACATGTTTTTACTTTTTAGTAAAAATATATGGAATCAAGAACTTTTAAATAATTCGATGTCCATATGCTTTTGTTTTTTTCCTGTTCAACCATGACTGTATTTGAATCGGTGAGATTAAGAACAGTACAAGTCCAAAATTTGACATTTTCATAATCATTTTATTTTAAGTACGAAGTTGCATCGAGTGACTTGAAAAACAGTACCAAAACCACCTTGTTGAGGCCTTTATCTGTTATCTATGATCAGAGATTACCGTACTGTTTCCGGAATAAGAACAGTGCAAGACCACTTATACTGTTTTTATTTCTAAGGTGGCGTTATTGATTTATGATCAGGCTTAACCGTTTTAGGGGTATTTCATGCTGCTTACAAAACAGATAATGAAATACATGGAGAACAACTAGAGTTTTACTATCGTATAACATCCTGGCCAACCACTAATACAAACGATGGTGATGATGTTGGAAACCAAATCTGATTGTTGTTGTATCCTTGTGCAATCAAATCGTTAACGTTTCTAGGTTTCGGTTTTGTGACCAAATCATACAAAAGCTGCATTCGATTCGCAGCCAAAATCAATTCAATTCTATCAGTAGATCACTTAAAAGTGATTTCGATCAGTTTCGCTACGTTTTGCTTGTGGTGAATTCTGCAAGAGTCGAATATGTAAATTCTTTTTAAATCGATTTGGATTTATCCATATCAGCGAATCGAATGCAGCTAAAATCAAACATAACTTGTGATTATGAAAATTGTAATCATGATCGCTTATTTATGGGAGGCGGAGGAGAAAGTAATCATAGAGAACGAACATACAGAATTGTGATCACGATTACATGATTAGTAATCACGGGTATAAACGAAAGCACCTATAATTTAAAAACCTATTCGAAATCACCTAATATTGATCAAAACACATCAAATCGTTAATGTTACTAGGTTACGGTTTTGTGATCAAATCATACAAAAGCTGCATTCGATTCGCAGCCAAAATCAATTCAATTCTATCAGTGATTTCGATCAGTTTCGTTACATTTTGCTTATGGTAAATTCTGCACGAGTCGAATATGTAAATTCCTTTTGAATCGATTTGGATTTATCCATATCAGCGAATCGAATGCAGCTAAAATCAAACATAACTTGTGATTATGAAAATTGTAATCGTGATCACTTATTTATCAGAGGCGGAGGAGAAAGTAATCATAGAGAACGAACACACAGAATTGTGATCACGATTACATGATTAGTAATCACAGGTACAAACGAAAGCACCTATAATTTAAAAACCTATTCAAAATCGTAATACCAACATGAATTTAACTATCCAAAGCATGGCCCGCGATGTGAATTTGTGCAATTTTCTTTTTAATGAAAATTTCGAAGTGCTTTTTTAATTCATATAAAAAAAATTAATATTCCCTGTGACTTCAATAAATTTTAGGCAAAGGCTGCAACCGACGCCATTAAAATTCTTAACCTCAATCAAGCTCCCTTCGGAGATTTATATTCAAATATAAAAGTATAAACGGGATACGAAGGGTTTTATCAAAGCAAAACATATTATTAATCTATAAGATAATAATAAATGTTGATTAATTATGAATAAAAACATAAAATACCTAGAAGCAGACACAATGATGCACTACTCAAAACAGTAATACCACAGTCTATACAGTCTTTTCACTTGGCGTCGGCACCTTTGATCTTTGTGTCTTCAATGCAACCACTGCGCATTCTTCCGTGCGTTGATTCTTAAATGGCGCAAACAATTTAAATTTAAATTTTTACAGTGCTCCACGGCAAGAAATGTAAGTGTTTTTGTTTCACATGCACGAGAAAAGTTCGGGTCACACTGATATTACGTCATACACTCAATAAATTTGCCAGAAACGAAACTAGTGCGTATTTGAATCGAATACAAACGTGATCTGGGAGCATCACGGGAAATATTCTGCAAGGTAACCTCAAAATTATCACATGTTGTCAGAAATATAAAAATGGGAAATTTATTTGTTATAACATATAAGAACTCCTAAATACAATAATTATTAATATTCACTTTCTTAAGGAACTCACCCAGGACATTAATTTTATGTACACGCGGTAAGACTACTGCGCATTCTTCCTCGAGTTTCCAAGAATTTTGTACGCGAAACTAGCGCCAGTGAAATGACTGTATAGACTGTGGTAATACCATTACCGACTCATAAAGTTAACCAACAGTTAGGTCGCGACATCTTGCGATCGATGTTTGACCTAACCAACAAATTCCATAAATTTAACGGAAAACGGAACAAATCATCAAATGCCGTTTAATTTTGAATTAAAAGCTAAACTCGTAATACATACTCAACAACAAACATCAAATTTCAATAAATTTCGTCAGGACGCTGCTGCCGCTATTAACATAACCTCAACCAAGCGCTACCAAAGATTTATATTTAAACATTAAACTACAAACAGGTTATCAAGGCTTTTATCAAAGTAAACATAAAGTAATAAACGTTGACGATTTATGAATTAAAATAAATAAATACCTGGAAATATTGCTTTTCAAATAGACTGTTGTACTCGATCGTCCACTTGAAACAGTAACACCAACTACCGACTCATAAATTTTACCAAGAGTTTGGGTGCGATAATTAGAATAGCCCTGGGTGACGGCGGTTGGAGGAGGGGGTCATGAGTGCGTGGCCAAATAATATAACACGCGCTAATTTCAAAACTAAATTGCCCAGAACACATAGTAATTCTTATTATTATTAGATAGTGAGATGCGTTGTATACGTCATTTTTAATAATTTTTTTTTCAAAACTTTTCCCATAAAACGTAATAAATTTTTGATAAACGTTTTTTCTGGAAAAAAAATTAGAAATTGCTTTAAAAAAAAATGGATGACATCATTAGTTATACTCGAAAACAAATGACTCAAAAATTGGTTTTTAGTTTCACATAAAGACTTGTACTTTTTAAAAACTAAAGTTACTCGTCTAATGGTTTTTTTTACAATATCAAGAGTAAAGTAATTACGAATTTTATTCCAGACTTGAGGCTCATTGTACGTATACAGGTGGTTCACGGAACTCGTTCATTAGAAATGTAGGAACTTGCCTTCACTATTTTTCTCTGAAAATTTGTACTCGCCCACAGCCGCTGGTGCATTTTTTAGTGAAAATATTTCAAAGTATTGTAACTTCCGGTTATACTTATAGTGTGCTCGGCAGATGGCGTTTGTTTAAGCTAACTTCAAGTCACCAAAACTTTACTCGTATAAATGGAACCCTGTGTATATTTTTACTCTATCCGATGCAGTATTTAATTGTGCATTGATTTGTACTGGGTGATTTTTAAATTTTTTTATCAACTCTTGCCATGATATCTGGATGGCATGTCTTGGCTTAAGTGAAAAGTACGTCATTGAGACGTCCTTGAGACTGTTTTACAGTAACTTGTTATGTATCTATTCTTTTTCTTCTTAGCGTTTTATCTATGATTTCATCGCGTCTTTTTAATTTGGGGGACTAAAGCGCGGAAATGAATGGCGGTACCTTCTAAATACATTAATCTTATTAGGCAACCCTAGGTCAGGACACCTTGCGGTCTGTGTTTGACCTAAACCAACTTGCAACAAATTCCATAAATTTAACGCAAAAGGAACAAATCTTCAAGTGCCGTTTAATTTTGAATAAAAAGCTAAACTCGTAATACAAACTCAACATAAAACAAACCAAATTTCAATAAATTTCGTCAGGACGCTACCGCCGCCGTTAACATAACCTCAACCAAGCGCTATAAAAGATTTACATTTAAACATGAAACCATGAACAGGTTATAAAGGCTTTTATCAAAGTAAACACATTATTCGTCTATAAAGTAATATATGTTGATTATTTATGAATTAAAATAAATAAATACCTGGAAATATTGCTTTTCAAATACACTAATGCACTCGATCGTCCACTTAAAACAGTAATGCCAACCACCTACATACAAATTCAATTCATCCGACATTCTAACCTCAACTGAACGCTAGCAGAGATTTATATTTAATATTAACACGATTAGCAAATTATTAAAAAAAAATCTTTTAATTTCATCAAATCAAATCCATTAATAACTTTTTAACAATAAAAGCGTTTTGTGAATTTAACTAACGTAGACTTTCCATTAGAAATAAAATCAAATATCTTTTTGTCCAAAATTTAATTTACCAATGAAAATTGAAGAAATTAATATTGAAAAATTAAAATTATTAATTCAAAAGAACAAAGAAATTTAATTAGATTGAAATTTATTACATTACTTTACGTTATCTGAATAAATGTGACCGAATATATGTCAGATATTCGGTATCCGGTTATCCGACCAAAATACTATCCGCTGCATCTCTAATTGTTACTGAATTTAATATCCATCAATTGAAAGTGGGCGATAGTAAGGATTAAATTTGGCGCGGTTGAGTCTTCCAGAGTAGGCAACCCTAGGTTACGACATCTTGCGGTCGGTGTTTGACCTAAACCAACTTGCAACAAATTTCGTAAATTTAACGGAAAACGGGAACAAATCTTCAAGTGCCGTTTAATTTTGAATAAAAAGCTAAGCTCGTAATACAAATTCAACATAAAACAAACCAAATTTCAATAAATTTCGTCAGGACGCTACCGCCGCCGATAACATAACCTCAACCAAGCGCTATCAAAGATTTATATTTAAACATGAAACCATAAACAGTCTTTTATCAAAATAAACATGTTATTCATTAATAAAGTAATATATGTTGATTACTATGAATGAAAATAAATAAATACCTGAAAATATTGCTTTTCAAGAACACTAATGCACTCGATCGTCCACTTAAAACAGTAATACCAACCACCTACAGACAAATTCAATTCATTCGACGTTCTAACCTCAACTAAACGCTACCAGAGATTTATATTTAAATATAAAATGGTTGCAAAGGCTTTTATCAAAGGAACAGTATTAAGGCATAAATCAATAATAAATATTGATTATGATTAGATAAATAGGTACTAAAACAGTAATACTCAGCATCAAACAAACCAAATTTCAATAAATTTTGTCAGGACGCTACTACCGCCGTTAACATAACCTCAACCAAACGCTATCATAGATTTAAATATAAATACGAAACCATAAACAGTCTTTTATCAAAATAAACATGTTATTCATTAATAAAGTAATGTATGTTGATTATTTATGAATTAAAATAAATAAATACCTGGAAATATTGCTTTTCAAACACACTAATGCACTCGATCGTCCACTTAAAACAGTAATACCAACCACCTACACACAAATTCAATTCATTCGACGTTCTAACCTCATAAACACTACCGGATTAAAGATAAAAAGGTTGGAAAGGCTTTTATCAAACAGTATTAATCCATAAATCAATAATAAATATTGATTATGAATTAAAATACGTAGATAAATACTATAACAGTAATACCAACTACCTAAAGATAAATTCAAAGGAAATTTTAAACTCACAAAAAATGAGCAATTTACAAATGTTTGTAAAAGAAAATTTCTTAATAAATAATACAAGTAATTTAAATTCACGTATATAATTAGTAAGACTGTTATTTAAAAATATAAATACAATAAGATTTTCATACATAAAAGTAAGTTTTCGGACAAAAAAATAAAGTATTTAAATACATTCCAATGTTTGAAAAATTTTCTACTAAACTTAAATCATATAAAGCCTCCGTGACACTATGGATTGAAATCCGGATTCTCTCGGAGAATTACGAATCCTTCCATAATCGGTGTTAAACTTACATATTCTTCTGTTGCTAACTCTGCACGTTCTCCGTGTGCTAATAGTACAGGAGTAGTATGTGTCTGGAAACCTGTTATGGTTTTTGGCTTGCCTGCTTGACCAACAACATCCACAGCCTGAAGAAATTAACTCTCAATAATATAGCGAAAAACTTAAGTATTATTATTTATTTACCAAACCAACACGAACTGGTACAGGTAATGGATTCAAATCTTCATCGAATGTAACTAACATTCTCGGTTGCATTGCTGCTGCTAGTGTGTAGAGCAAATAGTGAGAACGTCCCAAAATAACTTTAACAAAAATAGTCGATTAAAAGCGAATTACTTTTATCAGAGCATTATGAACTTACTATTTTTAACATCTAAGAAACCTACAAGCGTAGCTAACAAACCAGCAACTGCAACGGGGCTAAGAAGTTGTCTGTCACTGTGATACGGACTAAGAGTCAAAGTTCCTTTTCCCAAGTGGGTTAAACCTTGAGCGATTCTCACCATGAATAAGTTATTTGGATCTTTTGCGTGGAATTGTGCCAGTTGACGTAACATTGCTGCCAATCTAAATTGAACATGATAATAAAATGAATTGAATCAGGCTTATTTTTAATGACCTTGCATTGTTTGTGCCAGCCCCTACTAAGCCCATGGCAAAAATTGCATTGTGTGCAACTTCAGAGTCGCTATCGTGGGAAAACTTACTCAAAGTATCTAAAATACTTAATTTTGGATTTGAAACTGAAATAAGTCCTAGTGCTAATGGGACTGCCCGTCGAATGCTTGGTTCACAATATCTTAATAAATGACCAAAAGTTCTGAAGGCCATTTCACTTCCTATGTCCTCACCCATGGAAATTAATGCTATTCCTAATACCGCAACTGCTTGTCGTGCAGATAAATCCTTTTCCTATAAATGATAAAAATTGAGGATATTAAAAATATTAAAAGAGCGACAATACCTTTTCTTCTTTTTCTTTAGTTTTATCTTTACTTTTATCGCTACGAGACTCATCACGATCTGAAGATTCATAGTGCTCTGAACAAATATGTAACAACTGCTGAACTTTAAGTACATTTCCAGTGCCAGCGTAAGCACATATTTCAACCATAGTGACAGCCATAGATTTGAAAGGTTCTGGTATCACTTCCAAAGCAGCAATAATAGCTTCGACAGCCTCTTGTCGGCCAAGATGACACAAGCCTAAACCCAAAGGAAGAAATCTGGAAATAAAAGTTTAATAATAACACATTTGTTTAAATATTAAACAAAATACCTCGCATATGTATCTTTTAGCTCAGTTTCACTTTTTTCCATTAGCGTCTGCATAATTGTAGCTGTAACATCTGGGTTACCAGAACCAACTGCAATCATACCGCAAGCTAATGCAGCCATACAGACTACTTCCATGGAAGATGAATCAGAAAAGACTGGAGTAAGTAAACTGAGGACTGCTTCACGGTTTGATCCAACATAAGCCAATCCCAGACCAACTATAGCTCCCAAACGCATGATGTTAATATTATGAAGTACATAATCTGACAATAGAGCTAACGCTGGATCACATTCATTACGAACACCACAGTTAACAATTCCACAGGCCAGCAATGCACCAGATTTGATATAATCTTCTGACGAATATAAATATTTGTCTATTGGGGTTAAACCACCATCAACATCCCACAGAAGGATTAGACCCAATGATGCAGTTGCACTTAACATGCCATGTTCCTTATTTTTAAACAGCCATTTATTTCCATCCTCCATCAGAAGCTTGTCCGAACCAAATGCAGCGTTTACGAATCCATTTACAAAACTTGCAGCTAAATTCTGCCGGGCCGAGTCAACTTGGCCACCTCCAAATTGCGGACGGGTGTTTTCAAGATGGGATTTGTATACGTCTTCGGGGGTCTTTGGTTCCAAAATATCAAGCTATGAAATTGATTTGTATTAAAAATAAATCTTAAATGAAAGTGAAAAAAAGACTACCTCTCTTCCCAAATTTATGAAGTGAGTATTTAAATGACAGTTAGCCATTATTTCAATTAAATCCTCATATTCTGGAGTGCTCTCATTAATTTCTATGTATATTTGCTGACGACCCAACATGAATGCCAGCTGCTTTTGCATAGCCCTGCAAAGAATAAAACTTCAAATGGTTTTAATATTATTGGCATAAGCACTTACGTATCTGGACAAGATGTAAATATTTCTTCTATTAATTGGTGGTCGTTTAACTGCATGGCTAAACGAAGCGCTTGAGGGAATTGTCCGTATTTACGAAAGAGTAGCAAAGCAGTTTGAAGTAAAGTTGTATTTTCCGGATCAGCCACATATGGCACACAACTAAGCACATAAATTATTAAATGTTCTTTCTTCATCATAATAAGTCAGCTTACCTTGTTAAGTAAAGACAAACCCTTGGATAGACGTTTTCATCAACATATTGTTCCAGCAGATCTAGACGTTCTATTTCCATTAATAAATCACATGCTTCAGCTTCAGCATTATGAGCCATATTATATGGGACTATTTGACGTGCTAGCTGAATGAGTTTTTCTTTTAAATCACCTTCATTTTCGTTATCACCAGTCATATCAGCCCACTCAGCTGAAATTTCCCCAGCCAAATGCCTAAACATTAATATAAAAAGTTTCATGTCGAAACTATTTTATTTTATTTTACAAACCTGACATATTCATGGCCCCATTCACCAATACAAGTCAAATCTGAAAGTAGTCTGTACTTTAAGCAATCTCTTCCTTCACCCATCGTCATAGCCAATACTGACACGACATCGGCACATTGCCTCTTAATATCTTTGTCTTTAATTTTATCATATACTTCCTTCATTGTGTTATAATGTGGTTTCATAAACTTCAGAGGTTTAGGTACTGAAGTCATGGATGTTGTAGATGCACGTATTTGATTCCCGAGGGTCTTGATTGCAGGCACATACAAATGCTCGTCATTTTCCTATAAATCATAAGTGAAAATCCAAATTCTAATTTTAATACGTAACGATAACTTACAGTTAATCTCTCCACGCATAAATTTAACTCTTCTTGAAGTAACTTATCTTCCTCAGACTGAAAAATCATGAATGTCATGATGAAGACATAACCTAAATAAACTTGACTAAAAAATATTTTACACAAACATATAATTTTGGGTACTATATTAAACAATTCTGATAGCGTATTTAACATACCAAATCAGTTTTTTCTTCTTCGACTTTTTGTTCTTCCTTTGGAGTAGCAGTTGCTGATTCGGCACTCATTTTATAAGATGATTGCCTCAATTATTGACAGACAATATATGATTTGGATTTATTGACAAACAATATATGATTTGGATTTAACACTGCAAAAATTACACTTAATTTAATATTTTAAATAAATTAAAATTTAATAATAGCTCCAAACTTCTATTCAATTCAACATAAACTGCATGCCACTGACAAATTATTATTCACTTGAAAGGAGTATGCTTCGTCATTTGCAATTGACACATTTGATCTAATGTTCATAAGATCTAATACACAAATTGTGTATCATATCAAAGGATGTAATTATGTAAAGAAAATACAAAAAATAAATGCAGACTCAAGAAATTGATGGTTTATTACTATTGTATTAAGAAGTGTATTGTAACATTGTCGATTTGGTTTTGAAAATGATTAAATATAAATGTAACAACGAAAGTTGATTTCTGCGAAACGTTTGTAAGATCGTATAGATATTGATTTAATAAAGAATCTTTTAATTTTCATATTTTACAATTAAATCTATCATATTATAATTTTATAATGACGTAAATGATTGAAATTCAAGGTACCTAATTTAGAATTAATAATTCAAGAGAGTAAGACAGAGTAAGAAGTCTCTGATTGTATTAAAACTATTCTCAAAGTTTGGATAATTTGTTTTAAATTTCCCGCTACAATTAGCCTCGAACCCAAAACGCATGCATTTAAAAATTGCCGTTTATTTATTTATTTAACGCAGAATTTGCGCTTTCTTTTGTGGATTTGAATTAAAAAAAATGTCTGTTATATTTTCAGTGCAACAAATTATTAACAAACGTAATATAACAATAATTAAGCGAAAAATGTAATCAATAATTTCGGTTACATGCGCGTGCGCAGCTGAAATGATTTGGTACGGCGCGTTCTTGGCTTTCGCTGACAAACGTAACGCCATATTCCTTGTTGTAGCGCGAAGTGTTTGGCGTGAAATATTTTAAATTTCTTGTTTATTGTGCATCAGGTAAGGATTTTAACGTTTTATGAATTTATATTTACTGACGTTATTTTTTTAAATTTTGTTTCCCGACGCCAAAATCTATTTTATCAATTAACCGTTCTGCAATGTGCTTCATGTGTGCAAATGTCGATATTTTTTCTTTTATTGATTTAGATACATCTGTTATGTAATATTTCTGGTTTCTACGATTTCATTTAATACTTGAAATGAAAGGACGCTACCGGTTACCATATGTAAAAACGTGCTTCAGTTATGTAGTAGGGTGATGCATGTAATGAAAATGGACAAACCCTAATAATCTTGATTTTTTTTTGTAAAATTTTCCATATAAATTCCTTGGTGGCACTCTGTACAGTCATTTAGATAGTTGTTGATTATGTGCCATTCTGTTATAATTGTGATTTCTATAATCACTAATTAAGTGTTTTATTGGAGGTTGGTAGATTTATTATATGTATATAGACATTTCGATACAAAATTAATATTGTTTAAATATATACAAGTATTTTTAATTAACTTCATGATAATGCTACGGTAGTACCAAAGTGATGATATGCTACAATAGTGCCACCAGTTCCTAGTTATCTAAAAATTTTTTAATGAGATATCTAAATTAGGCTTGTATCTTGTTATTTTATAAAACTGAAAGTTTTCATATAGATAAGTTAAATCGTTACACAAAGGACTAACTTTAGAGCAAGTATCTGAAAGGCACAGATTTTTTCTCGGATAATTACATTTTCCAATCCCCTAAAATTTTTAGCTGTTGTATGTATTTCTTCTCTCAATTACATTATTGAGCCATTTTCTGATCAATATGTAATCATAAATACTCCTTTAACAATTATATGTAAAGCCTGTTTTAGACGGTCACATTTCTTGTAACCAATTTGTTATGAAGTGAGTGAGAAGTGCCGTTTCAACCAATCAACATTCATTGTGGTAGCTTATCTCTCTCACCTAGTTACAAAATTGTTATCAAATTTGTCACGTGTAATATGGCTATAATTATAGAAAATATCATATAAATAACAATTTATAATATAAGTCGCTTTCATATGATTAAGTAATTATCCTACAAATATTTATTCAATAATTTCTACAGGATGGGTACACGTGTATTTGTGGGAGGTCTTACATACAGAGTTCGAGAACGTGATATAGAGAAGTTTTTCCGTAAATATGGAAGAATAAAGGAAGTTGCAATGAAGAACGGCTTTGCCTTTGTGGTAAGTATTTCGACTTGACCTTTATAGTTAAAAACTACAGTATCGTTGTGATGATGAGATCATTTATTTACATACCATCTTTCGGGTCTGATATTCCTGTGATGGATACTTTATAATCCTGACGTAAAACATTCTATTCGATCATTTTACATAACAATGCTTAATTTGTTTTAAAACATATTTTTATATTGCAGGAATTCGATGATTATCGTGATGCAGATGATGCTGTGTATGAATTAAACGGGAAAGAATTGCTCGGGGAAAGGTAAAAAGAAATTCTGTTTTCCTACGGACATAGCTAATTTATTTTTTGTTAACAGAGTTTCTGTGGAAAGAGCTCGTGGAACACCTCGAGGATCTGATCAATGGAGAGGTAGTGGAGGTAGAGGATATGGCCCACCACGTGGCCGAAGCCGTGATAAGTTAGTTGACATTTACTTCATAAATTTGTTGATATAAAAATTTAATACTTTTTTTTTTTCTCTTTTGTAGCAGGGACCCAGATTTACGGGCCCACGATAGGTAAATATTTTATTAATATAATTTTTAGAAGAGTCTAAATCGCGATATCCTGCGATCACTATTTGACCACCTATTATTGGGTCAAAAAGTAATCCCAGGATGTCGTGATTTTGATTTTTCATTACTATTACATTGCAATTGTGCAATTGGTTTGATTGGTCTCCACTGCAATCAAAACCAATTTGCAACAAAATTTTTGTAATTTTTAGAATTAAGTCGTAACAAAGAAATTATTCCTATCAAACATTAATTTATTTGTTTTCTTTTGTTAGGTATGGACCACCAACAAGAACAGAATATCGTTTAATTGTTGAAAATTTAAGCAGCCGGGTGAGCTGGCAAGTGAGTAGAGAAAAAAAAATTGTTCGACTTTAAAATTTGAAGTTTGCATGTTACATAAATTGGGTTTTTGGGTCCTAATGTCCTTATCCTTTCATATCGACCCATGATGTGTACCGCCAATCTGACCGAAGAGTGCTTGATCATTTGGGTCCTACCGAGTATAGGGGGTTCCATAACCACTATGGCAGGCAGACGTTCGGTACAGCAAAGGGCATCAATTTGGGTCAAATCTTCTCTCACTAAGGGCTAAATAAATTCGACTTATAGAGGGCACTTAACTACAAATGGGAGCATTATCATTCGTTTCAGAAATTGTTTCAATTATCTCTGTAAATTATACACGCAGATAGCTGAGCCTATAGGATGTCTTATATAGTTTCCGTTTCTGGGACATTAAGTTTAGGAATCAAGTGAACGAGGATAGACTACAAGGAGCACTTCATGAATGTTGTAGAAGTTACGTTTTGAAGATTTTTTCAAATGAATAAAGGAAAGAAATTTGACATTATAAAACACAGAATTGGAGGACAGTCACAATTAATGGAGGTGGATTCGGATTGAATGCAGGAAAGCAATCAAGAGTGATAAGTTTGCACATGAGATGATCAATCCACTTGGGCATTAGAATCAGGAAAATGAGAACGAAGAAAATACAAAGTTTCCCTGAAGATAACTCGGCATCATCTTTTATGAAATTTTAATTGATATACTTTAAATTTACAAACATTTTTATACTGTTAGCCTCTAATTGTGATATATAGTTAGGTTTATTTTTTAGTCGGTTGCATGCATTATTAATTCATTCATCTGCAGTGGTACAGATTATATTTTGTTTAAATAAGAAATGTGCAGAGGCTTACAGAAATGTAATCAATTTTCAAAATTATCAAGTCACTTTTTTGAAGTACATATAAAATTCCTTGTGTCATATCATCAAAGATGTTCGTATCCAGGAATTAAGGGCGTACTGACAGAGGGATATTCCATTAAATTATGGTAACCTATCCTTCCTCTTAACCTTCTTGTTTTTCTGTACTTTCCAAATGAACACAGTTAAAGACAAAATTTAAAAAATGCGTTATGTTACATATGAATATGTAAAATAAATAAATTTTTTGTAAAGTGCTCCCATTCCCTTGGAGTATGAAGTTTAACTAGGCCCAAACAATACTCAATCAGTGTGCAACATGTCAAGTGCCGATCATGTCCGCTCCATTGGTACCGTTCTGTGGTTTCTCATGCACAATGTGCCTCAGGTAATACCCTAGCATGACGCGCAATATTGTGATACTTCGAACTTAGTTATGTTTTGTCTTTACATATGTCTCGTAACTTGTAAAGTTATAAGTGCGCAGGATATCCATTTATATATTTGTAGCTAAAGTTTTCACGATTAGTTTCTATATAACAGTGTGTTGTTTAAGTGAAGTGAAATGAAAGAGTGATTATTTTACACTAGCACGGTTCTGTGATGTTTATTTTGTTTACGACACGTTTTAATTTAGTGCACTTATAAGAGAGAAGTGTTTGCACAAGAATCAAACGAGTTCGAAAATTCTGACGAAGACATATCACAAGGAAGGAACGTAAGCAAAGGATCTATGTGACGATTGAAGGAAAACTTAGTGCACGATTGCGATTTAATTGGAACTTCGATTACATCGAATACATAATCAGTGTCAATTACATGAGATGCCCATTCTGTCGCTGAAAATGACACGGACGTTGAGAGAGAATTTCAGATGATGAAGTGCATATTTCAATCAGTAGGAAGATCTTCGAGCAAGCAAGAAGACTATTTTTTTAATGAATAAATATGTAGACAAAACATAACTAAGTATAGATACTGTATTACAATGTATCAATTATTTTTGTGATTAATATTCTTTTTAAGTTCAAAGATTTTACCTTTATCGACTACAGGTAATTTTGTTTAATTTTTACGAGAAATTGCTTCATCATATGCTAATTTTTGTTTTATTGTACTTTGTGATAGGATCTAAAAGATTATATGCGTCAAGCAGGAGAAGTTACTTATGCGGATGCTCACAAGCAGAGAAGGAATGAAGGGTTAGTTTTCTCAAGCACTTTTTTTTTGTATTATGGTTTTAACGTTTTCTTTTTTCTTTAATTTACAGCGTTGTTGAATTTGCTTCTTATTCAGACATGAAAAACGCTATTGAGAAACTCGATGATTCAGAATTAAATGGAAGACGCATTCGGTTAATTGAAGACAGACGTCGTGGTGGCCGACGTTCCAGGTCGTCCAGCAGCAGAAGCAGATCACGTTCTAGATCTCGTCGTCGTTCCAGGTCCCGCTCCAGGTCAAGGTAAGTAAAATTCCTTTTTGAAGTGTACATAATGCTATATTTTTAATATAAATTATATTTAAACACCATGTTACATTGGCAAAACTTTTTATTATTAATTTATTTTTAAAATATCTCAACATGATTTTATAATTGCTCTGTGTTTATTGATTTATTCA
The DNA here is from genome assembly GCA_039766575.1 of Serrognathus titanus. Lineage (NCBI taxonomy): Eukaryota > Metazoa > Arthropoda > Insecta > Coleoptera > Lucanidae > Serrognathus > Serrognathus titanus. Next base: position 2,837,190 of record CM077916.1, on the reverse strand, counting down.
ATAGAATTTTATGAGAAAGATGCCATGATGTGCACATTTAATTTCTCCGATTGATCAAACTTGAAAAAGAATATACGCTTTCAATGTTTACAACTCATTTGTGGACCAGGCTTTAATTTGTAAGTGTAAGTAGTGGCATAAAACTATTAGGTATATGATCCCTATCTCTTATAATAAGTAAACAATTTAACTTTAGAATGTTTAGCGTTTAAAATTGTGCAAGATTCTTCTGCAAGGTGCATTGAGTTGAGGTGAAGGTAGTTTAAATGTGGGGCCAATTCATTGAAAAATTAAATAAACTACATAACACAAGGACTTTCCAGGTTATTTCTCTTGTATAGTATTAATCACTCTTTTTATTATAGAAAAAAAAATAAGTAAATTTTATGCCACTAACGAGAAACGAAAGGGCATGTGTGTGTGTGTGTTTATAGTACCTGCATGACAATAGTTTTAATTTTTCTTTTATTTTTTGGTATCCCCAAGTTCCTTTTAATTGATTTCTATTTCAGGAAGTTTAATATTACACTTGCTATTATTTGAATATACTTTTTAAAATTGTTCGAAATTATTTCTTCAAACAAAAAAAAAAAAGTTAACGTCGGTTTCTTTTACCCTACCTAGTTAACTTGATAAACCAAAGCGAAAATGTGTCGTGTTTCACATATAAAGAAATTCCAGCTACATGTTAACATGTTTTTTGTAGATCTCATAGCCGTTCTCACTCAAGAAGTCGTTCCCATCGATCCAGTCGTTCAAAATCTCGTGGTCACTCTAAAAGCAAATCGCCGGCACATTCTAAGTCTAGATCAAGATCTAAGTAAGTTTTTTTTTGTAGACTTCTTAAGTGTGCCCTATTCTTCGGAGTCAATTAAAAAAAAAAGACATTTTCGCTGCAAGTAGGATAGTTCAGATTTTTTATAAAGAAACGTTTTGTGTTGCTTTTGGTATGTACTTATTAATATATTTTCTCCATTAATTTCTCTGTTTGCCTAATAATTTTATTCATTCATTGAATTTTAGTAGAGTTTGCATCCATCGTAACATGTTCCGCTTCATCATCACGATATTATAATTTTGTAACAATTTTTCCTTTTTTCAATCTTCATCTGCTCTCTAATAAAGCCCATGAATATTTTACATTAAAAATACAGGCAATTATAAAACTGTTGCATTGTTTTTCGTTCATTTTATAAAACTGAAAAATTCTTGAATTAGCCAATGTTTAATTTTATGTTCACAATGAAGTTAACGTTTTAATATTCCCTCGTTTAGATCTAAAGGAGGATCCAAGTCCAGATCTCGCTCTAGATCAAATCCAAAACGATCTAAATCGAGGTCCATCTCTAAAGATAAAGACATGTCTAAGTAAGTACCTAACAGTCGGTTATGAAATAAGTTATTGCAATTTTTTTTTTAGGGATCGTTCTCATTCCCGTTCAGTTAGTAAGGGACGAAGCAAATCGAACAGTCGTTCACCTACCAAAGATAATTCACCAGAAAAAAATGACTAAAACACATGTATAGTACATTACTCCAATTTTTGCAGTTTCATTTTACAGTAAATTTTATGTAAGCTTTTTTCATCTTTAATTAAATTGTAATGACTTTTTTTTTAACACAGTAGACTCTCTCTTATCTTATTTTATGCAGTATCCAATCTCATTGGCCATATGTATGTATAGGAGAGATTAAGATTTCAAGATATTTTGCAGATACTTTTCATCTACAATTCTTTTATTACCTATTTGATTTATTTGTTTTTACTGATATTTGGATTTACTGGGCATTCGTTTATTATTCAATTCAAGGGGAGATAAGAGAGAATCTAGAGTAAATGTACATATGTAGTAGTACGTAAGAATGGGGTGTGTAAGATTAATTATGTAATTTTGATAGATGTAAGGAATATGTCATTTTTAAGTTGGACCATGAGGTTTTGCTAAATAGTGGCTGGTTTTTGGGTCCAGTTAGTCAGCATATTTCTATAATTAAAACAGACCAATATGTCTGATATGTCATTGTGTATTATAATATATTGGATTCATGCAACATTTCTTTTAGTCTACTGCATAAATATATTGTTTAATGCTAAAGTCATTATTATGTTCGATATTTGCTAAAGCATTTGTTTTTTTTTTTTTTTTTAGAATATAAATATGTAATCAAAATCGTCTTTAAACTGACGGTTTTTAATTAATAACGTTTGTATGCCTGTATGTTAAAAAAAAATACTAATCATATACAGGCACTGTAAATGTTAGTTTCAGGTAATGCATGTGTGTTTACAAATCATGAATTAATTTCATTTCTGTTCTTTAATTTTCTATCTTAAGTAATTCATAAATTTTAGTATACATCTACATAGTGTGTATTTTTGTATTGTGCTTTTAGGGTATTGGTTTTAATTATTAAAAATGGAAAAACAATTAACATTGACAAATTCTCAACGGGCTAATTTTTTTTTCACGACGCAAACGGAAATATAAATAAAGAAAATCATAAAATCTCTGTTTTTAATAATTGAAATATAATGGTGAGTTTAATACAAAACTTAAATAACACGTGTGTATGTATATGTTATTATATATTTCTATCTTGCCAGAATATTTCTTTTCTCGGTATATCCACAGGCAAAGTAATTCTAGATTATTAATGTTAACGTATGTAATGTATAATCACTAATATTATTTAATAAATGATTTTCAGATTAGCAATAACTTGTGTAATAACTTTAAAAAGGGTATGGTGTACATTGGTGTCCATAAAATTACTTTTCGAATGACATGTAACACAGTTGCAATACGAATGGGGTTGTTTGCAGTTTAATAAGAGCGAGGTTAGTATACAGGAGTAACAATTTTAATGGCCACTACTGTATAGTGGAAGCAATCACTTTTGAAACGTGAAATCGCAAGGATAGTTGTAGAACCGTATGGAGCATGCGCACTACATAACAGTTGGGTTTATTTTTTTTGTCATGCGCATGCTGCTGACGATTCTAGAAGTACTTAGGGCGCATTTAGATCATGGGAGCGAATGCTTATTCTACCTCCATTCGTCGAATAGCGCCAATAGAATGTTCGATGCAAGTAAAATTTAACGAAGTGAGGTTAGAATGAGCATATTCGCTCGCTTGATCTAAATGCGCCTTTACGAGTACGTGCTTTATATTTAAAACGAAACGCATTTTAACCCAAGTTTATCCCTTACACATAATGCATAATCGGAGGGGTCAGTACAAAAAGGAGCTAAGTCATATTTGTATGTTTTCGAGTTATTGTGAATTGAATATTTAAATATGATCCCACATGTAAGGTGCGTTCAAAAAAATCCGTTGTCGAGGAGGTTCTGAACTTGCTTTTATTTTATGACGGCACGTCGTAGCTTAGCACGTATGTTGAAACCTTGAATTACTGCGTGCTGTCAACTGTCAAAGATTTTATTTACATCTTCGAGGTATTTGTAATAAAATAAATGTTTATTAATTGTGTTTTATTATCCATTTTGTAGAAATGCGGTCCAATTTACAATCGTTTTTTTGTTTTAAATTAAAATTTGCTAATTTATTTATAATTACGTTCGGGAAAGAAGGAAACTGTAATTTTGAAATGTCAGTTATTCAAGAAATGGTATATGTCAAAAGTACATTCTTTTTCAAATGTTATTCGTCAGATTCGCAACAAAACGGGACGAAAATGAGCCTTATTTAAATACTTTTTAAAATCACGGCTTTATTTTTGTGCTTCAATTCATTTGGAAGGCAGTATATACGTGTGCTTTTAACACATAATCTTGAAGAATATACAAATTGAATAAAAAATAGTATTTTGATTACCTATGGTTTTTGCCAATATAATAATTAATTAAATAAAACAGTGGCTGTATAAGGGCGGGAGGGAGGGGATGAATTAATGAAACACCTTTTTAGAAAAATCTTAGTTTGTGTAATTTTCTTTGCATTAATTATTAAGTATTAATTTTTTATTAATAAAAAGAAAATGCAGGGCAAAGCTGAAAGTGTAAGTAGTATTTTTAAAACCACATTCATTAGCAAATCTACTGTGCCAAAAATATTACGAACTTGGCATCAAACAGGCTAAACACGATTTACAATATAGTCTTACAGCAACAAGCACAAATGTAACGCAAACAAAAACACCTAATTTTACTGAAATCATTTGGGTGCAGTGCTTTAGATTTTGAACTGGCAATCTGTGTTATTGCTGGTCATTCGCATATCTGTGTTAATTTTAACGAAACGAAGGTTCGTTCTAGGAAGTTAACTTTTTTCAGAAGGTGGCGTTTATTCAAGAGTGTTAAGTAAATTCTGCACAAGAAAAACAAGGTATATTTTTGAAAATTATCAAATTTATTTCATGTTTAACGCCAAATCAAAATTAAAAACCAATTTAGCTACAGAAAACTACTTGCTTGTTCTTCATCTTCATTTCATTCAGGTGTGCTCCCCCATTTCTATTTTAAATGAATTCGTTCAAAAAATGTTGCTTGGTTTTTTTTTACTAGCTTTAATTTACATAGATAAATTGCCTTTTTCGATTATTTAAACGTGTAACTCGAAGATTGGTGACGAGATAGACAAGACAACTTAAAATAGATGTAAACGGGAAACTTGGCAAATAAATTAATCGCGAGGCTGATTGAAAAGTGGCGCCACATATTTTGTTTACAATTGCAAAAGGCAAATAGTACTGCTAATAATATAACTTAGCGGTCTATATTTGTTTCACGGATGAGTTTTAGAGTCTATTTATAAAGAGAAAACGTTTTAATTTATTGCGTATCTTTGAATATCGCAATTTCGATATCAGTGGTGGTATTGCTTGCGACGTGAACGTGTCACCTATTTGATTGTTATTATAATGTTTAACAATCGTTTATAATAACAAAATATTATTTGTTATTCCACAACAAAGTATTGATTTTATTAAATTTTATTCGTCTGCTCTAATCGCATTAGAGCAATCCAAATAATGTTATAGCGTTTTCGATTCACCATTCAAAATATTTGCGTCTTGTTTTCACTTTAGCGTTTACATTCCGCTATTGCCACGTAGCGGAGCGCTAATTTGTAGCATATGTAGCTATTGTGAACTGGCTGAACGGGTTTTTCGTTTTTTTTTTGAGGTTAATTCTTAATTAATTCGATTTCATAATTGATGACTAATAAAAACTAATGAAGAATTAAAATTAATGTCACTTTTAACCTGTACAAATTAGAACCTTAATGCAAATAACTAACTGTGTTATTACAAAGAAGGAGAATGGATTTCAAAAGTGACTGCAGCATCATCAATTGGTAATCATATGCTCAGACATAACCTAAAACAACAACGCTACAGCTAGCGCAAGCGACGTAGCTTTTTAAAAAGCGATTTCAAATATGGCGGCCGCGCTCTCTTTTAGCGAAAGTTTAGCTTCCGGCTTGAACACACGCTGCGTGGCGCACACGAAGGGCTACGTAGCCTTCTGCCAGGCTGAACGCAGGCAACGATTTAACGATGTAGTTATGAGTTAAGCCCGTTTTACATGGGACATAATTCTATAGAAAATTCGCGACAGAATTCTGTCGGTAATTGTTGCGAGAATTCTTCCCATAATTATGCATAGAATTATAGAAGAAATGCGAATTATAGCTATAATTCGAGTCAGGCGCATGCGCTGCTCCTCAATTTTATTGAGATAAATCTGTCGACAAAACGTTAGCTGTATTACACGGTCTATAAAATTTACAGATAAAATTCTGTCGCGAATTCTCTAGAGAATTATCGTCCATCTAAAACGGGCTTTACAGAATTGGAGGGTCTAGAGAGATTAAATTAATAAATTATAATTTCATACTATTTATTACGGCACTGGTCAAAAACGAAGTGTATATTTTGAAACATAATCCACGTATATTTCGACTGTGATATAGTTTACAAACGAACAAGTATTGAATTACTCAAGAGACCAAACATGCTTAGAAAATATTTATCGTTGTTGTGTTGGTATACGCAATATAACAACCGTTTATTTTTTAATTGGTGTTTGATAACACAGCGTCCGCTTTGATCTTACTTTTATTTCTTTATTTTTTGTCCTACACTTATGTAGAGGATTCTCAATGATATCAGATAATTTCGTAATGTTGCACTCATTTCTACAAGTCGATGCGCACGGCTTTGTTTAATTTTATGTTATTGCAGATTGCTAGTTTCATGAATTATTCCGAAGCGAATTGTGTTTCGTAAATTAATTATTTTGTGCCATATTTTTGAATTTTTGCTAAAAATCACGTGGGCTGCGTGTTACGTCACTATTAGGCGATTGTCGTCACAGCGTACGGGGAAATTTGTGACGTCAATGGACGTCCATTTTGTCTAAGATTGCTCTGCCTATACCAGTCTAGTGTGGGCCGCTGTGGTGCAGTGGTGACGAGTTACGTGATATTTCGTGAATTCAAGGGCTTTTTAGTCAAATCTATTTTCAATGTGTATGGCTAGAGTGGTAAGTTGAATAAATATACTTGCACCATTTCCTCACTTTTCAATTTAGTCACATTCGTGTCGTCCCGAATAAAGTACTTACCTACTTTCTACTTCGTAAACGTCATTTTCGTGCAGTTAATATAATTAGGTGCCTGTGAAAATAATTCAGGAGAATTATGCATTATCTGTTAAAAGGAGAGTCTGAGCTGAGGAAAAAATTGAATGCGTGAAACGAAACGTGAAATCCCCAATGACGAGATAATAAAAGAGATGTAGGATATTTGCTTCTCTCTACATTAAAGATTAAAGTTGAAAATTTGCCGGACTTAAATAAATAACGTGGAAACGACTTTAGAAATTATGATTATCCAACCATACCCATAATTCATACTCTTACTAAAAATAGCACAAAGCTACTTTTCTGGTACCTTGCTTGCACCGACAAGGTTTTTTTTACATCATAAAATAGATTGAACAGTTACAAATTACTTTCCGTTTCATTTATATTTACATATAAAAATAGATAAGCCTCATAAAAAATGTATTTTACAGCTTTTTATGTTGTCGCGGTTCAATTTTTATTGAAAGTATTTTCATTTGTTTTTTAAAATTGTGTCATCAAAATACAATAATTGTAAGTGCAACTTGCAAGAGCAATCTTATCAGACGATATCTGTAATTTTTCTTTAAGTTTGATTAATGATTGATGGACAGAATCGATTATAGTTTTATTTTGTTTTATTCGTTCGTTGCTGTGTCCTTCTCATTCCTTCCTTAAGCTAGGAGGGCCCCGGAATTTACGAATAACATCAAGAAAATTTTGTCCTAATTTTAATTATTAATTATTCATATTCTTTGTGTTTATGAGTTTGATGAGATTCCTATAATGCGCATATAATTTCGAACAGTCGGTAATTGAGAAATTATCTACAACGAGCTACATTAATAATGCATTAGAATGTTATTATCTGAGCTACCCTCTGTCTATATGTATACATATGTAGTTAAACCATATTTTACATCTCGAAATTATCGAGTATCTAATTAAAACATAATCAAGAGTGCTGTGAAACAAATTAATCATTGTAAACTTGTCAATTTTAATGTCGTCAAAATTGTAATTGAGAAGGTATGGTATATTTTATAATAAAAACAAATGAAATACAGAAAAATGTGACTACTATTAATTAACATCCTACCGTATTTCGGGTGGCCGTGGATTATTTTAGCTAATACTTTTGTTTTGCTGTCACTTAATACGTAGAAATTTTCTTGCAGGCAAAAAAAGCGCTTTATTTATTTTAATAAATCACGTATCGAGTCTTCAAACAAAAGCGTACCCTACAGGTGTAGGGTAACCTAACCTGTTAGGCTTGGAAACAAAAGTACGTATCGTACTATATGTTCAGGCGTCGCGATTATCGCTGTCAAAACCTGTCAAAATATAAAATTTAGGTTATGCGAAGAACAAAGATATGACGCTCAAAATATCTTTTTGCATCGTTCACTTCCACCAACGAATATTAAACTCAGTTTGCAGATATTTCAAATATCTTAAAATACATTGAAATAAAGTGCGTTATCAAGTAGGCTTATGTCAAATGCAAATTTCGCAAAGTCACGTCGTAACTATACGATTATTATAAACATAACCTTACTTTTTATATTCATTTAATTACAATTTTCTACAAAATGGATAATAAAACTTAATTATTGAAAGCAAACGTTTATTTTATTACAAATACTTCGAAGATATAAACAAAATATTGTGTTGTGGAGCGGCCGCCATTTTTGGTAGCTGATTTCATTTGAACTACGTTTAGTGAGGATCTGAAAGGCTCATATGATTCTGTGATATATGTGTCACTTAAATCGCAGGACTTTTTTTTTCAAATGGTATAAAATTATAAAGTGCGTTCAATAAAAACCATTATCAAGTAGGCTTATATCAAATGCAATTTTTGCAAAGTCAGGTTATGTTATGTTAGGTTATGTTTATAATAATCGTAACTATACGATTATTATAAACATAACCTAACTTTTTATATACATTTAATTACGATTTTCTACAAAATGGTTAATAAAACACAATTAATGAAATAAAACATTTATTTTATTACAAATATCTCGAAGATGTAAACAAAATCTTTGACAGTTGAGGCTGTTGACACCACGCAGTAATTCAAGGTTTCAACATACGTACTAAGCTACGACGTGCCTTCATAAAATAAAAGCAAGTTCAGAGCCTTCTTGATAACGGATTCTTTAGAACGCACGTTATTTTGATAACTGCAACTTTCTTTTGTTTTTAATGATAATACTGAATAATTCCCAAACATCCATCGACTTCAGCTCAGGTATAAATGACTCATTTTATCTTATCCAGCCCAAGAATACATTTTTGCCAAAGCGTTAAAGGGAAATAACGTTTCGGTCGTCCGCAACACATGATTTCGCGTTGAAATAATTTAGTGTCACATAAGAGGATTATTTCTTGAAAAAGTCCACATTTTGGGGTTAATCCAATAAATTCTGGACATATAACAAATTGATTACGAGTCGGGTTATGCTATGACATGATTTTTTTATCAAGGCCAACTCGAAATGGGTACATTTTTGTTGGAAGACTCGATATATTCTAAGACGTGAGTTATTTTTTTATGGTCTTGCGAAATTTTTTTGATCATTACATGTGTTGATTATAAAAAAACAATCAATCAAGGCACTCTTGACCATAAATTTATTTAATCCCCCAACGCAAACTAAGTAAAATACTTTCTGTTCATACGAACGTAAGCGTTAAAACTTTTTTTATTTTACTGAAAACATCGTCCTAACAAAATATTTTTGCATCATTTAAATGTCGTATACATTTACAACTCATGATGGCGGCAGCATAAAAAAACGCTTTTTAATGATAACAAGGTCGTCCTGTGCGATATAAATTCTGTATATAATTATTAAAAAAAAAAGAAATCTGAGCATGGTTTTTCCTGTTTAATTTCGTGACGAGTTGGTCACCCTGCTTGTGCCTGAGTGATTATTAATGGCAACAAAATTAATGTTTGCGTGAATATGCAAGAATAATGTACTTTTGTTGTAATCTAAAAGTGAATTAATTTCGTATTTCGTTGCAACATAATTTGAATTATCAGAAATAGATGAATTTGTTCGATTCGATGAACACGGAAAAATCAGTTTAGATTAGATTCTAAAAAAAAGTCATTTAATTTTCCTGCCACGCCAACTCTCGTCAGATATCATGAAGTTCGAAGTCTATATTTGCTATTATCTGATTCAGATAAATCGAAACACTTTTTCGTGATGTGTTTTTACGGTGCGACTGCCGCATTTCACAGTTAAAAATTATTTCGGTTGAATTTGATGGAAATTACTTTGGCAAGATATACTTTAATTAAATTGTTTAACGTTCGCCACAGTGTAATACATTGAAGGTAATTTGAGTAACTTCCAGCGTAAATATTTACAGTGGATTACGATATCGTTTTCTAAACTTGATCGTTGTTTTGACAACAAAAATGGAATGTAATTGACGGTATTAAAACTGTGTAAATTAGAGACTTGAAAGGCAATTTATCATTTTGTTTGATTTGTCTGTAGATAAAGGAAATTTTTGCACGTGAAAAAAATTGTTGGCGCCTACAGAGATTAATATCCTCATAAATTTTCTATGTCGTCTTCAGAAAAATATTATATATAAATTATTTTTTGTGTTGACTGTATTTAATAGTTGTTGTGTATAGTGAAGGACACCAGTCATACGATAGAAATTGTTTAATGAGAGTATTTTTCTTTTAAACGTTGAATTACACATTCCATTAACAATAATATGTACCATATGGAGGGTTAAAACTAATTAAAGGCTCACCATGGGGATCTCGTAAACTATAAGAGAAACAAAGACGGTTACATTAAAAGTTGCGTTATTTTGAGATCTTTATTCATTTGTGAAATATCTTCAAAAAACTGAAAATACTCAATTTCGAAAACTTTCAATTCTTGTTTATTTATGAAGATAAAACCACAAAATTCAATAATTTCATATAAAATTTGTTGCAAATCGGTTTTGATTGCAGTGGATCCCTCGAGGATCCTTTGTCCAGCTGTTTCGGCCCCATTTGGGGCCTCGTCAGTAGCTCGAGACTTCCACTGCAAACCAAACTGATCTGTCCAAGGTTATTCGCAAATGCAATAATGAATAATTTGAATCGCGACATCCTGCGATCACTTTCTGACACAACTTTGTATCGGAAATGACAAATTAATAAGTCACCCCCCCTGCAAGGCGTGTTGTCAAAGTATATTGCAAATTTTAAAAAAATTGTTGCAAATCGGTTTTGTGGATCCCTTGAGTGCCCTCTGGACAGGTCGGTTTGGTTTGCAGTGGAAGTTTCGAGCTACGCTTCTGCTGACGAGGCCCCAAATAGGGCCGAAACATCTGTACAGAAGATGCTCGAGGGATCATCCATTGTACATTTGTCACTATTCCTGCGTAGGCACTTCCATTATCTGTCTTTGTTTCTTTTTCTATATTACGTGAAGCACATTTTTCCCAGTGGTTTTTCCTACGTTCCACAAGTCCTTGCATTTTTTACAAGTAGCTTTACTTCCTCTTTTTCCAGCAGATTTACACGACTTTTCAATAAAACGTTGCCAAATAGGATCTTTTTTCCCACTACTTCTATGAGAAGACATATCAATATACAGTTCTTGTAAACATCCAACCAACTTTCGTCATTGATATTTATGACGTAATGCTACAACAACGTTGCCAAGTATTGAAGTGTTTACGTGGGATTGACGGTGTATAGGTTATGTACGTGTTCTATTTGTTGTACGTACTTAATTTTCATATTTCTTTATAACATCCGACTTTTAATCAAACACTTACAAAGAACGTGTTACTTAAATGTTACGTAACTTCAGAAACAGAATAGTAAAAATTCGTAACTTACAATTAATATAACTGTCTGACGTTAGTGATAATTGAAGCGGCAACATTGTCATTTTAAAAAACTTGTAGTAACAAAATGTTACTGAATTTCAACGAATACATCGTACGTAACATCTTGAGTTCAGTTGGTACTGATTTAATGTCATTAATGACAAACGTCGGTTGGTTGGTTACAAGAACTGTAGATGGACTTTTATACACTGTTATGAAGTATTACACACTTTATTACTCGTTATCGTTACGCAGCGTACGTTCGCGTTGTAGATTAGAAAACAGCGACAACTCGCGTCATCCCTGCATTATAAAGACAACCAAATTTTCAAGTTCTGACAGGAATTTCTTTTGTTTATATGAAAGTGCAAGTTGGTGCAACTGCTACGTTACACATGAATTATTTCTTTTGCAAGTTTGACAAGACGTGTCTTAGTTATTATTGTTATTTTCAATTATTCGTTATTGTTAATGTCAATTATTGCATTTTCTATGTAAAAAGATAACAAAAATTAAAAGAATCAATAAAAATTAAAAAAAAAGTGACTATTGTCATTTCCTATACAAAGTTGTGTCAAAAAGTGATCGCAGGATGTCGCGATTCAAACTATTCAATAATTTTATATTAAATTAAATGGGCAATCTAATACTGTCAGATGAAATAGATTAGGATTGACAGTTTCGCACTTGCGACTGTCAACTATTTTCCTACTGGGCGTTATCTTAGATATTTATACATGTGATACAAAAATAAAATCTGAATACGATGATGTGACACACTTATGCTTTTGTTTTTAAACAAAATATTACATTGTTAAGAAATATGAAAAAAAATAATTTAGTAGGCGGATGCTTACAAACATTTAGAGCTAAAATTATTAAATTGTAGTGCGTAATTTTGTATTTACATAAAAGACGTTATTTTCTGAAAATATTTCTGATGAGTAGTGATTTTTTTTTAAAACAAAAACAAGTGTGTCATATCTAAGATAGCGCCAATTAAATAAATAATTGACTGTCGTATTTGTGAAACTGTCAATGTTAACCTATTTCTTCTGACATTATTATTATTGCCCATCGAATTTAATATGAAATTACCGAACTTTGTGATTTTAAATAAATAAGATATTTAAGATTTTAGAAATTGAGAATTCGTTTTTTTTGAAGATATTTCAGAAAGAATAAAGATAGAAGAAATTGTTTTGCACATTTTCTAGATTTCCGTGGCGAGCCTTTAATTAGTTGTAACCCTGTACAGTAATTTATGACTAATCTAGCCACTTTATATGTATATTCAGGGGGGCGGGGGATATATTAAATCTTCAATTTGAGATTTATCTGTACTGCGACAAAATGAAAATTACATTTCTATTTTGAGTTTCGACGTTCGATATGTTCGTGGTTCGGCCGATGACCTTTATAAACTCATCCGAGCCCCGTCTGTGTGCGCCACTTGTAATACGCGATTACAGGAACGGACTGTGAAAGTTCCACCCGACAATAAAATTGCATGTAAATGAAAAGAAACACGTCTCCATTTTCTTTCTCGCTTCAGAAACAAAACGAGAAAAGAGTCATTTGGTGTTTCGTTTCGGTGTCTATCTCTCCCAATCCCAATATTGTCTTGTGAGAATCCTGCAGGTGCTAGACGGCGTCGAAACTTACGATGAGATAATTTAAGACCATCGGACGTTTAATATGTGGAAGGATGTTCCTTTTCATCGAGTATTAAGCGTGGGTCGATTGTATAATCCACGTTATTGTTCTGTATTATCCGAGTAGGCGCCTATTTAGATTTACATGTGTGGGCTTGCGTTAATGCAAACATTTCTATATATAGAATTTCGAGCGTATATTGTTTCCCCCATTTTAGTAATAATCCCAAAGATAGAACGTTTCCAATCTTTGAACAAATAGTCCTAGGAATTAACAAAATTTTACCTTAGGTCCCATCTCCACCAGAAATAACGGTGGGGTTAATCTGGGACCTCGGCAGAGTCCACACGAATTTGAGTGATTAATTGATAACTGGCTCAGCATAACATCTGTGTTACTTCTTCCGGAGGTGGTGTAGTGGTTAGTGTCTTTCCTTGAAATTTGTTTTATAAATAATACATTGCGGTAGTTTGCATATTTCACATAATTATCTACATCTTATTGTTACTACTACGGAAATTAATCAGATACAAAAAAAAAATTGTGCTGGTGCTGAGTAAGTTAATTGTTTTGTAGGTACATACGTTTTTTTATATGAGGCCACCCAGTAGTTATTAGTTTTTGTAGATTAGATATTCATATCACATAACTTTCAGCCATTACTATACATATAAGGTGGTAAATATGTTACGTTCATCAAATCATTTAGGCGATCTCGGAAATAATTAAAACCGATTACTTACCGGCTTGACTGTTTTATTAACCCTACAGGTCGAATTCTGTTAAGGGATTTTTCGAACTCTGAGGTTGGCAGTAAAATTCGAGGATAATTACACTGAGCGCGGAATTTCAAAATAAATAACGCCAAGTAACAACAATAAAATACGTATATAACAATCAAATGGGGGTGCGTTCGAAATATTTGTAGATTGGCATAAAATACATACCAATGTAAAACCCTGCTCTTTTTTTTTCAAATCAGTATGGCGTATTTTTTACGGTATACGAAAGTAGCTCAAATCATTGTGAATATTATTCTATTTAAATGCATAAATTTAGGCCGTAAATTTAGTAGCAATCGCAACCCTGCTCTTATTCCGAACGTTAAAACCACTGTAAAAACAACCCGCAATATATAACCTAAAACGAATATAAAATTCCTGCAGTTTTGCCAACTTAAAGGATAAATCCCTTTTTAAGATTTTTTTTCAAATCACTAGGGATTAGGGATTAAAAGATTTTTCTTAAAAAAAAGGGGGATATTCAAGTTTGATTTCTTGCAAAGAAACTAAAAGCCCCTAGACTGCACAAAGTTGCGATTTCTTGCAAAGAACCTAAAAGCCCCTAGACTGCACAAAGTTGCGCTTCATTTATTTATTTGCTATTTATTGCGTCATTGGTCGCATTCAGCGGACGTAACAGTTGCGGAACAATTGTGAAAACGTTTCCGTAGTGTGTCGCTACCTTTGTAACATGTTGTGGAGCGGCAGCCATTTTTGGTAGCTGATTTCATTTCCACTACGTTTAGTGAGGATCCGAAAGGGTTATATGATTCTGTGATATATATGTCACTTAAATCGCAGGACTTTTTTTTTCAAATGGTATAAAATTATAAAGTGCGTTCAATAAAAACCATTATCAAGTAGGCTTATGTCAAATGCAAATTTTGCAAAGTCAGGTTATGTTAGGTTAGGTTATGTTTATAATAATCGTAACTATACGATTATTATAAACATAACCTAACTTTTTATATACATGTTTATAATAATCGTATAGTTACGATTATTATAAACATAACCTAACTTTTTATATACATTTAATTACGATTTTCTACAAAATGGTTAATAAAACACAATTAATGAAATAAAACATTTATTTTATTACAAATACCTCGAAGATGTAAACAAAATCTTTGGCAGTCGAGGGTGTTGATAGCACGCAGTAATTCAGGGTTTCAACATACGTACCAAGCTACGAGGTTCCGTCATAAAATAAAAGCAAGTTCTTGATAACGGATTTTTTGAACGCACCTTCTATTAAATTATTTTAACGGACACTTAAAATTCGCACTGTCGCTCTGCTTTCACTGTCATTTACCGACAGTCTTCTTTTCATTTGTTTCTACGAGGATGATTCACTGGTTACTAACGAGTTACGTCACTGTTGCCAATTTGTGGAAATTTTCCCGATTCGTGGGAATCGTGATTTACTTTGATTTTCGTACCCCTGTCACTTTTTATTTCTATTTTTAGCAAAATGGCATTTGGCGTGAATAATATGGATCTACCAATAGTTTATTTGACAATACGTACTATAGCCGGTTTTAAGTTAAAAATTTTAAATAGAGGTAGTTCTAGAAAGAAATGATGTAAAATCTCTCAAATTCGAGGAAAAACAAAAAAAATCGCTGAAGAAATAAAGTACGTTCAGAAATGTTTTCACAAATTTTGAAAATACATAGTCTTAAAAAAGATGCTACATTCGATTTTCGAAAGTTTTTCTCCGATTGCGAAGGAACCGTTCAAAATATTTCAAATTCCTTAACCTGCCTCCAGGTAACCAATTTTCTACATCTTATAATAAGCGACATCCCCATGCAGGCCCTAGAATTGCAATCACCTGTATATGGGATATTTTACTTTTCGATTCAGAATTACTTTAACAATCCAAAATTGCATAAATACACTTAAAATCACTTCCGCTTAAACCGGAAGTGGTACATATTGTTTGTTGTTGTCAAATAAACAATTGGTAGGTTACTAAATGTCATTTTTCTAAGAATAGAAATAAAATGTTACAAGGTGCGAATATCAAACTGAATCATCCGGTATATTCTTTTATAAATATGCTTTTTAAATTTATTAATCTTAATTAATTGTGTTGTAAAATCAATTATCTTTTGTTATTATCTTTGTTTTTCACAATTCTATTCAAATTGTTCCCTTTTTTTTTAGTTACTGTTTACTGTTTAATCTAGTAATAAATTTTAGGATTTTCTATGTTGAAAAGGGATTTTTTGGTAAGTCTTGAGGAATTTCAGCTTTTTACACGTTGGTAACACTGCATATGAGCTACTCGAAGCCAGGGATGTTCCATGGTGCACAGATTTAGTACAAACAGAAACTGTTTAGTACGTTAGTACCCCTTTGCAAAATTTTGTACAACTTCGCTCTTGACCATGCCGCCTTAGCGCACAAGCCGTTTGATACCTATTGATTTGTAAATTACATGTAGGTATTAGGTGGGTATCAAACAGTATGGCGTCCTTTCTTGACACTGACGTTTATATGTCGGTACTGGGTAATTACTTATATGCTTATCTGCGTGGCCAAGGTAACAAACAGGTAATCATAACCTTTAAATTTTATTTCTTTATTTAGATATGGACAGGTAATTTCTTCTTTCAGAATAAAATATGTACTTTGAATACTTTATTTTTCCAGATTTTTGTTAAAATATACTAATAAAGTAAATCTAGTATAATGGTTACCACTTTTAGTACAATTTCCCCCTAAAAGTGAATACTAAAAATTGGTGACCCGTAACATCCCTGCTCGAAGCTGTTCAAAGTGCATTTCGAATACATTGGAGCAGCTCCGGAGTAGTTCCAAGTGCAATTCGAAAGCGTCTAAATAAAACGTGACCTAACCATACATTTAAAGCAACCTGCGTAACTCATTGGCCAGGGTTTTTTTTTTAACCTAGGTTGCCAACTGACTTGATTTTTCGAACTATGAGCCTGTCGTCAAAAACAAACGATAAGGTTGTATTTTCGGTCGAGTTTGCGAGAACGTCTGGAATGATTACACGTACTTATAAGTATAAAAATTACGTAATACGCTTTGTTTAATTAATAAGGCAGATAAAGTATTCTATTAAAATATAATTCGATCTAAATGGCCTCACCTCTACTGTTGTGCATCTAAATTATATTCTGTGTACGTTGCTTGAATTTAAAATTCAATTGAACTACTAGGGTATGTCTTTAGAAGCGTCGTATCGCAAATTAATCATGAAAAAGTAAAATTCACGTTTATTTTTAACATTTTAAACAATGTAAAAGAAAGTTTCTTTTTCTTGATGGACGTGTTTTCTTTAGCAAGCTGATTAATTCGCGTTAACGATGTCTGAGTAAGAGATGGTTTTAAAATGAATTATAAATAGTCTAGCTACTTAAATAATTATCTAAAACCGCAACATTTCTTTCAGTAGATTGTGAAATTCGCGCATTTCACGCCTAACATATGCGCGAGCAAACGTGACTCGTTCAATTTGCATCAGTGTCTACGGTTTTTGTTTCGTTAATTGTTTAGCGACGCGTTTCGGTTAATAATTAAACAAATAAATAAATTCAATAAGTATATATTTTTAGAGTCGCAAAAGAAAAGATCTAATGCGAGAGAACACCGTTGAATTTTGCAATTAAATAAACAAATGAAATTCACGTTGTAATTAATGTAATGCAGATACGAAAATAAGATGGCGCTCGCTGAGAGAATTTAGCTTTCGGCCAGACGATGCAAATAAACAACTCTATTAACTCATCTGTCTGAAGTTGTTTGTGTTTTCAGATTTGAAAAGAGGGAAATTTCAATGACAGCCCAACATATTTCGTTTGGGCAAAGTAAACATAGTTGGCATGATGACTTTTTCATCTAAAATAAAAATAGTAGAGTATTTTTAGAATTTTCGAGATTTAAATGGACGCGCAAGTATGTATATGCGTACAAATTCCGAGAAGTAAACAACATATCACGTAAATGTCGCTTAATTTTATCCAGAAATCAACATTCAATCTACCTGCACTGTGCTACATACAAGACATCTGCCTTAAATATTTATTTTATGAAAAGTAAATGACATTAATATTTAAATAAACGACATACTAATACTGGCTAGCAGTTCCTTATTAACTAGTAAGATTCGGTTTATACTACAACCAATTAATTTGCCCGACAACGAATCGTGCAGAATCCAGATACGTATTTGTGTTTATTTAAATTAAAACCGATTTATTACGATGGGTGTTACAAGGAAATTTCTTTTCAGTTCCTTGGTGAGACTGTACTCGCATACATGGAGTTCCATTTGGATAGTGCGGAATATTGCCAGGCTCAACACAAATAAATTGACAGTTCACATCTAAGTCATTGTTGTCATTGCCATAGTTAGATCATTTGGAAGTACCTCATCTGCAGCCAAATAAAGCATATGTGAGTAATTAAGATTGATCAGAGGAGGAATTTAACGTTGATCTTCTTTTGTTTTAGTATCTTCCCAACAATATTTGCTGTATTGCATATCAACAAGTATAGTGTACATAACTAAAAAAAAGTTTAAAGCAATTTTATCTTTATTTATTTACAAAGACTGATTAAGAAGCATATAAATTATTTATAGTCAGGATTTAATAATTTACACATCAGGGAAGTAGCGAAGATTTATTTAAAAAAAATAATAAAGAACAATTACGACCATTTAAAAAAAAAAACAATCTTTTTAGTTGCTTTTTTGTTTTAATTTTTTATATAAAACAGAGGGGATACTATCACCTCTAAGTGATACTTCAGATTCTAAACACGTTTAGTGTCCTGTCTTTTGGTAAGTGTCTCGTTGTGTGGGATGAATAACACCGTAAATATGCGTCAAAAGGACATCAGGCCTGCTCCAGCTGAAATTGAATACAAAGGATTCAAGTTCCTCATCACAGATAGGCCTTCTGATCAAAGCATCCACAGCTATATTCAGGTACAAATAAAAACCGAAAACATAACATGTGAGTATTAAAAAAACAGATTAGAGTAGGCGATGCAAAGAAAATTTATGTCTGGGACTAACGCGGCGTCAGGCTAATCTGGAGTTCATGAATGTTTTCGATTAATTAATTCAGTTAATCACAGACATACAGCTTCTTTGCACCACCTACTCTAATCTGATTTTTTGTTGCTCGCTTTTTATAAGATTAATAAAGGATCAGCGTTAGCACGGCTCCCTCCACACAATTTTGCATTGAACTTCCACTGTTACCATAATTACCCGCTGGCCCTTTATTAAACCACAGATAATAGATTTCTCTAGATAGCCGTTGAGATAGGAACGAATGTAATGCGCAAATTTGAAAACTGAACATTTTTCACAAACCATTTGCAATTCCGAAGCTCAATTGGCTCATTTACCACCAGATGTCGCTTTTAAGCAACGGAGAAATAAGTTTAAAGTGAGGGCCACACGATAATGCGACGTACGGTTATAATATGCTGTTAATTCTCCTTGTAAACTTTTTATCACACCAGTTAGTTATAGAATTTGTTTCAGTTTTACTTATATTTACAGATTTCGGTTTTTCACTCTGCTACAATAGCAGAGTAGTAGCGCCACCACATACTTGGTGAGCTAACATTGAATTTGTCAAATTGAAAACATTTGATGAGCCATTTGTCTAGTTCTATTATCTGTGATTAAACTAAGGGGCCGTAATGCATACAGGATTACAACTAATTAAAGGCTCACATAAACCAAGCTGCTTTTCCTGGTTTGGAGAATTGGGTATTTGGGAAGGTTCGTCGACTTCACTTCCCTATTGGCATGGGAGGCACTAGCAAAATCTCCAAATTTGAAGTCGCATGCGCGTTTCTCATTAGCTCAATCAGTTGTTTCTATTCGTGTTGTTGTTTTTAAGGTTAGTTTACAACAACAATTTGCGTCAAACATACGTACTACCCTCTTTAATCACCATTTCTCTAAATCTCCAAAACAGAAAAAGCAGCTTAAGAGATACAAAGACGCTTAAATTACAAGAAAGCCTAAATTTTTTATTCATTTATAACATTTCTTCAAAAAACTGAAAATTATCAATTTCGAAATCCTTAAATATATTGTTTATTTGCGAAGATAAAATCACAAAATTCGGTAATTTTAAGTTAAATTCGATGAACAAAATCTAATAACAGTTGGAAGAAGTAGGTTAGGATTAACAGTTTCGCAGATACGACTGTCAATTGTTTTTTTTTTCTTACGCATTTGTTTTAAAACAAAATATTACATTACTAAGAAATATTTAATCTAATAGGTAGATGCTACAAACATTTACAGCTAAAATTACTGTTAAATTTTTATTAAATCGACCCTAATTGGGGCCTCATCAGCAGAAGAACTCCGTCGCAATCCCAATGATCAACAAAACTTACGCAAAGATAGCGCGTAAATTGCATATATAAAGTGTGTTCAATAAAAAAAGCGGTCAAGTAGGCTGTAACACGCTTTTGTTGCCAGGAACGTATGTCGTGATTAACGTCACCTATATTTCAACTTTGACAAGTTGACGGCGGATAATAAATAGTTTACAAGATTAAAAAATTCGTTAATACAAAGAACGTTTATTATCGAATCCTATTTTCGTAATGGAACAAGAATTAGTGGAAATTGGTTCTTTTTTTCGAGACAATAATCGGAACCACGTTGGAACACCGTAATTCCTTGCCCCTCCCCGCCCCCGAGATCCTGCGATTTAACCATTTGTGATTTTTTCTTGTAGCCTTAAGAAACTCCACATTTACCACGTCAGTTCCTGATTTAAATGACCTGAAACAACCTTGAAATGCTTTTAGGAAGAAGCTGAACACTCAGCACTTTTTATAATTTTTGTAAAAAACTTTACAAGTTATAATAATAAACGTTTATTTTTGAAACTTTTTCTGTGAGTTAAAGTGAGGTTAGAAATATAGGGTGCGTTCAGTAAAAAAACCTTTAGCAAGTAGGCTTATGTCAAATGCAAATTTTGCAAAGTCACGTCGTAACTATACGATTATTATTGTAAACATAACCTTACTTTTTATATCCATTTAATTACGATTTTCTACAAAATGGATAATAAAACTTAATGAAATAAAACATTTATTTTATTACAAATACTTCGAAGGTATAAACAAAATATTTGACAGTTGATGCTGTTGATAGCACGCAGTAATTGAAGGTTTCAACATACGCACTAAGCTATGACGTGTCGTCATAAAATAAAAGCAAGTTCAGAGCCTTTTTGATAACGGATTTTTTTGAACGCACTAGTCGTATAAAAAACACTACGCATACGTTCAGAACAAATTCATACCTATCTAGACCGTTTTTTTTTTTAAATTGAACACTCGTTATATGTATATAGGTCGGAATATAGTTGAAACCGTATGGCATTATAGTACGTAATTACGGATTTACATAAACGATTTTCTGAAAATATTTCTTAGTAATGTAACGTTTCGTTTTAAAAGAAAAGCATAAGTTTGTCACATCATCGTATTCAGATTTTATTTTTGTATCATTGTTGACAGTTGTAACTTGTGAACCTGTCAATCTTAACCTATTTCTTTTGACAGTATTAGATTGTCCAGCGTATTTAATATAAAATAACCGAATTTTGTGATTTTATCTTCGTAAATAAACAGAATATAGATTTTCGAAATTGAGAATTTTCAGTTTTTTTTTTTATTTGTAAGTTGTAACCCTGTATACAAATGGATTTTTTTTTATTATCGATTTTCATTAAACTTTATTGATACGAACGTTTCTCCTTTCCTCTTCTAATCGATTGGCAAATGCTAGGTGGAATTTAACTTTTACGATATACATGGTGAACTCGAAAAAGTGAAGACGGCTTAAGAGTAAAGTGCACTTTTTTTAAATAATATATAAGAAATTGTTGTTTAGAATGAAAAGTTGTAGTTACATACAAAATTGCAGCCTACCTCAAGAATAAAATAAACACTTTATTATGAATGAGTCTTTATACACGTTACATTAGCAAATAGACTAAACTTACTATTGTTTCTTAATTACTTCGTTTAGTTATGAGTAATTATTTCCATGTATTCTCAAAATAGGTGTTTCCTTGAAGTATTAATGATTCATCCATTGAAAAATTATTGCCCATTTAAACTAATTGTAAGTGAATGGAAAGTGCTAAAGCGTATAATTTACAGTATTATTACAACTTTTACATTTAAAATGTCACTTAGTTTAAATGTATTGTAATTTTTCAATGGATGAAAAATGCAGCATATTTTGGGAACGCATATAACATATGTATAGTTGAAAAAAAACTCCAGCATGCTTTGAAATGACAATGAAGGTACGTCTTAGTACTCTTATTTTATTTACAACTGTCAGAAGATAACCTCAATTTTATATCATTGAAAAAATGCAATGTTACTAATTAAAATTTTATTTTTAATTTATAAAAAGGGTTGAAAATGCCCTCCACCCTGTTCAATACATTTTAAACCATTCATGACGTTCTGGGTTTGCATTTATTTCATTACATTTATGTAACAATCAAGTTAAGACACACGTTAATTTTCCATGGATTGCTGCGAGTTTTTTTCAACTGTACATACGTTACAAAGACTGATTGATAATGAAGGGTGATTATTACTTTTGAGATAGGAGGCTATAGTTTTGTATTTGACTATAACTTTTAATTCTAAACAAATTTCCTTATGACGTTTTTCTGTATCTTTGAAAATGACAGCGGACTGTATTCTTAAGCTGCCTTTACTTTTCGGTGTCAAGCTGTCAAACCGTAAAAGATAAATGTAACCTAGCATTTCCGAATTTGATTTGAAGGAAGTTCTGCATCAATAAGAATCGATAACAGAGAAAAATCCCATTTTTTGAAAGACACTATATATTTATTTTTTTGTTTTTCTAGGAACTCAAACGACACAAAGTGACGGCAGTTGTGAGGGTCTGTGAACCATCTTATAAAACAGATGAATTAAACACCGAAGGTATACATGTATTTGATTTAGAATATGACGATGGTACATTTCCTCCAAACGATGTGGTTGATGAATGGTTCAAACTTCTCAAGAAGCAGTTTCATGACAATCCTGATGCTTGCGTTGCAGTGCATTGCGTTGCTGGATTAGGCAGAGCACCGGTTATGGTTGCTCTCGCCCTCATAGAACTAGGTCTGAAATATGAAGAAGCCGTCGAGATTATTAGAGAGTAAGTTCAATGTAATTAGTGAAAAATTTTGACTGAGGATGATTTGAATTTGCCGCCGCCGTATTAAATTGTTATTACGTTGGCAACGCTATACTATGGTGGCAAATTCGAAAGTATCCTCGTTCTTTAAAACGTAATTGTTTAATTGATTATCATAGGAAGCGAAGGGGAGCTATCAATGCAAAGCAGTTGGGTTTCTTGGAGAAATACCGTCCCAAGTCGAGGCTCAAGCAAAAAAATGGCTACAAGAATTCATGTTGTGTGCAGTAAAATCCCATATCGTGTTCAACAGAGACGTCATATATAACTTGGCACTCTTTATTATTTTCCGTGAAATTTTATTTTATTTTTTGCCTAGAGTTTCTAAATGTGCATATGCAATTTTAAAGTAATGTTTATATTTTTAGTGCAAAAGAAATAGGTAAAATAAACTAAATGAAATAATCATCTGTGTGATATGCATGTGTGTATACATTCATAAAATTTGTTTGTTTATATACACACACGTATACTAAAGATATATTTATAGAATAATTTTGAAATTTTCAATTATAAATGTGTCCTATCATTTATTTAATCGACGATGCATATAATAGTTGACCTTTTAATTAATGGTTGTATTGTCAAGCTGATTATTTGAATATGTTTGCAAACTGTAAAGCTAAATTGTTAATTTGTTTGATAAGCTAATTTCACAATGTATAGAAAAATAGTTTCCTCAATTTTATTGTAGATCTTGAAGAAGGTACATATTTTATTAATTGATCAGAATAAAATTTTAATTCAATTGAATTTTTATTTATTTTATTTTTTTCTTGTCCTTTTAAGTACATACTGATATATATATATTTTTTTTAATTTAATGATATGTATTAATTTGATATCGCTTCATATGCTTCCGTCTTAGCTGTTAATGCTTTAAAATAATTTTCGGAATTAGAGTAAAACGGAATTTATTTTAGTGTATATTAATCCAGTTAAAATGAAAGTTATTCGAACTGCCTGCAGTTTATTTAATTTTATTCTAAGCAGTCTTCATAAATACTGCCGTGTAATGTTACTGTATTTTTTTAATTCAAAAATGTAGTAGTTACAGTAAATATTTTTACAAGTGCAGAACGTCTAAGTGTTTTGGATTATGGACGAATCATTTGTGGAAATATTCATTACTGCTGATATACCAAAAAAAAAAAAACAAAAAAATTACTGGTGTTGATATCTATAAGTATTAACAATTAACTTAGTATATAAATGTACGTTTTCATTCAGTAATACTTCCTTTAAATCTAAGAACCGGGAATCTCGTAAATAAAATACCGGGTAATATATTTTGTTTGCGTTTCTTGGCTTTACCGTGTGCTACCATTAATACAACAAATAATAAAAAAAAAAAACAAATGCAAATGCTGTTTTATAATTTGTCCGTTTTCTCAGATGTAAATTACATTTAAGTTTGTGTGTGTGTAAAAATGTGAAGAAATAGAATTTAATAAACCATATTCGGCGATAAATATAAGTTTTATTTCTTTTACGTAATTCAAAATTTATTAATAGCGCTCGCCTATGTAATTTGGTCATGTGTGTTAAATACGTTTTAATCTGCTTTTAGATTCTAAAGTAGTCTTTGAGTTCAATAACCATCTCTATCAATATATATATTTATTTAACAAAGTACAATACACATTAAAAATGATTTTTGTCTTAAAAATTGTTCACCTAGCAGTTTTTAATTTGTTGAGTATCGATAATCTGGAGTAAAGATTGAAGAAATTTCATTGCGCAGTTATAAGTACCTTCACGTAGTTTTCTAAAGTTTCTTCCTACAAATTCAATAAAATTTGAATTAAAGTTAGTTGAATCTTCTACGTTATACCTGCTGGGATTGTATTATTTCCAATGACCACCGTCTGTTGTGTGAACGCAGCTAAATACCTTCTTAGTATTTCGTTTTGTGTTTCTTGAGAAATGGGTTGGATTTTGATGAGAAACCTCAGCAAGTATTCTATCAAACACGCAGATATCTAAACGAAACAAAAAAAAACTGTTCGCAATTCATGCAAGCAACTATGAGTTTAACTTACGATATCTACTTTCGAAAAGCATAAATCTGCTTGTTTATAATTGATAACGATGTTCTCCATGTGTTCCCTGTTTAGAATCGGGGTTTTCAAACATTCCAACCAATCGAATAACATGGCACTCAGAACCAGCAAGTTGGTTTCTAAATCCAATTTGGACCAACCAAGTTGAGATGTGTTGATACTCGTCTGTAGTTGTCTCACTAGTTTTCGCAGGTTCGAGTCTAAAGTTGTAAAATCAACTAGAAGGGCCTCGATCACCGTACTGACGTCCTGGATTTCAATATGTTCCTCCTGGTTTTCATTTTGGAACGACTTTTGCGTCTCCAACTCTTGGAAGCATATATTTTCAAACAGTAATTCTCTCTCGTCCATTTCCTCACCGTCTAATTCTGCCCAAAAAAATATTAATCATCAAATAATCCAAATGCAATAAGTTACCTGAGAGTATGTCAGTATTTTCTGTTGGGCTTGGACTAGAAACAATGGAAGTACTTAATTCTTCTGGATCATTCGGTGTTGGAGAATTTAAAAACTCGGCTGTAAAAAGAGTCGGGTGAATTAATTTCAATGAAAACCTTCGAGTGCACCACCTACAATCAGAGAAGCCGCTGCAGATGCTATAAATACTTTCGTGCCTTTGTATATTAGGATTGTATTTGCAGCATGTGAAACCGATGGTGAGCGGAACGTTTGCAGAAGTTGGGAATTCGTCCGTCCAATTCCCACATAGCTTCAAAATCCTTTCGCAGATTTTGTGCACGATCTAGAAACACGTTAAAAGAAAGAAGAAAACTCTCACCTGTTAACGGTTTACTTTGGGTAAGTATTTAAAGTTTCTTTCGTCGTATCCGTGCAGAGCCACTTTTTGTCGATGCAGAAATCTGCTCAGCGTGAACTGTGTCATTTCGTTTTCCCTGTAACATCGATGCTTAAATAAATCAAAAATATTGCACGTATTCAGGCTTGGATACTTAATAAAAAATGTTACAGTTTGTGGAAGAATGAAGCTGGCGAAATGTCGGACACACAAGATCTGTCCACGTGTTTGGACTGAACCTGGACGTTTTAAACGGACGTATCTTATAGCATCACTTGCTTGAACCCTCAAGGAATACACTAGGTAACAAGCTATTAGCACACCGGTTCGTCCTAGACCTAGAAAATTATTAAAAAAAAGAAATCGTTAGGCTTGAAAGTACCTACCAGCATGACAGTGAACTGCTACACGCCCTTCACTCACAGCAAATGTTAACACCTTCACCATATTTAGCAACCCTAATAATGTAGCATCCCCATAATCTTTCCAGGCAAAATTATAGTAATAGACTGAAAATAAACGTGTGTATTAATCGGGAAGTAAATGTGAATTAAACCACTTGCTTTTATTCTCCATGAATA
Source organism: Serrognathus titanus (assembly GCA_039766575.1). Taxonomy (NCBI): domain Eukaryota; kingdom Metazoa; phylum Arthropoda; class Insecta; order Coleoptera; family Lucanidae; genus Serrognathus; species Serrognathus titanus. The sequence goes on along the minus strand of CM077916.1, from coordinate 2,810,599 downwards.
CGTTGGGATCGTAGGAGAAACCAGATTTTTCTAGGGGCTGTCCACAACTGGAATGTTCCCTGGGTGATTGCAAATTTATTATTGATTTAATTCCCAAACTAAAAACAATTAGCTTAAGTAATATTTTTTAATTAGGAAAAAACATTTTTGCTCTTTCTTATTTTTTACTATACATTGCAGGAGGTGCCCACATTTTTTAAATAAAATCTAAATCGCAAAAATTTTATGTGTTATTTTTAAATAATACCTTTCGAATTGTTGAATAATATTATTCTTCATAATTACCATCGTGTTAGGGCGCGCCATCGCGAGGATATTATCCGTAATCCTGAAAGCATATAATTCAACCTTGAACTCATAAAATTAAGTCCTTAAACGGTTGATAACTTGCAAATAAATATATTATTGATAAAACTCGATTCGCCCAAATCAACTTCACTCGCAACATGTTTTATAAAAAAGAAAAAAGTATGCTAATTAAAAAATGTTTATGGCCTTAATACATATTGTAATTATAATGGATCAATATTGTATTTGAAAACTCAAATTGAATTAGAGCTGAATGTGTGGCAACATAAAAAAAAAAACGTGCGTGTAATTTTTTCTTTGTTTGCTTACCAATGCGAGTATATCCCCTGTAGTGCTAAACTATTGGGGGTCCAATTTTCTGGATTTTCATATTTGCAATTAAAGCCTCCGCAAAATACACTGCACTGAATACCTTGTGGCGTTAAACGTCGGATGTGATCTGATAATTTATTATAATTGGCCGCCACTAATTGGGAGCTACCTGTTGTGGATGATTTCAGTTCTTGTAGCTCATCCATTATTCAAAATTAATTGCAGGCCTGCTTAATTATCATGATTCGATTGGTAAAACATCAGTGTACGTGCGACGAAGTAGGAAATACGATTAGGGAAATAATAAACTTTGCAGCGCATGTCTTAATCCCCGATTTAATCCGCATGAGGGGTAGGTATATAGCAACATCGTCGTCGAGATACATAGAATTACACGTCACCAGGGAGTCGTATAACAAAAATCATTAGCGCGCAGTGCGTCGAAAATATTTGTAATATGCGGTGCATGTTTATGTTAATCAAAGAATAATAATGAGCTAGAAAATTTCACGCGAAATATAAGGGAAGGCCCGCGCTTAAATTATTAATTTAATACATTTCCATGTATGATTAAGTTTAAAACCATTTACGATTGAAAAAAGTATATAAAATAATCATAATTAAAAAAAAAGAAAATGAAGTAGCTCCAAACATACCAATTGTTTCATTGAAACTCGGAAAAAAAGGCTACATGATGAAACAAAAGAAACAAAATACAAGCGCAAGTGCTTGTTGCAAGATGTCACGACCTATATTGTTCATTTATAATATTTTTCATCGCTCTTTTATGGCGAATAAAATTTGTAAAATTTTTAGATGTTCTATTCGCCCTAACAATATCGGGAGACAATTTTGATCGCCTTATATAAAAACTCGACTATTGAGATGAAGGTGCTCTCTTTAGCAAGCCTTGGGACAAAAGAATTTTTTTCTCGGAAATGGTTCAAGATGGAGACTTGTGACTTACAACATTCAATTCGTCTCGTCAAGCTCTATAAGAGTGCCCTTTTTTTCGCTGCAATCGATTTCCCGTGGAAACCTGCAAATTTATTTTATTCTCCAAAAATAACGAAAAAATTAACAAGTGTTTCTGAGAAATCGATCACGCTAACAAAAAAGAATTATTTTCGCATAGAAAATAACCCGATAATTGTCCCAAATAATGTTTCCTCGAAATTTGGTGCGTCATCACTGAAACACTCTGTATACTGTAAAATATTACATTTTTTTTGTGGTACAGAACCTTGACGCCGCGTCACTTTATCTTCATCCTGAAAAATAATCATTAATGAAATTACTTTAGTATTATATGCCTATAATTAAAAAGTAATTTCATGTTATAGTACAAGTACATTAATTATTAACACGTTTAGGTTATGCCCTACTATTTTTAGAAACATCACAAATAGCCACAAAAACAAATCTACAGTACGTTGACCGAATTAATGAAATAATTCATTATGTATTCCATCCTTAATATAGCCTCATAGAATATTCACTTAATGAATAGAGAAGCGGCGACGTTTTTTTTTTAAGCAAGGAAATTCTGTGACTTTTGCATATTTAAAACAAATTAGTTACTGTTATTGAAGCTGATTTATCGCTAATATCTGCTCTATATCCGTTAATTACTCTAACATGGCAATAAGTAATTTCAATTTCAAAAACCGATGGCGCTGACGTAATGGACACTTTTCGTTATTGCACACGTTGAGGTGCTCATGCGTGTACACGCTATCTTTTACCCTATGCTGTGGTTATTTTGCTGATGAGAAGTTGGCACTGTTGGCAGTTCAGAGTTTCAAAAATAAAGTTACTGTTTCTTGTTATTCACAAGTCCCAAGAAGATTTAAGCTACATTTTATCGAGCTGATTTAAGTAACAATACATTTCGACATTTCGTACAATGAAATAAAGTGATAATAATTTTTGGTTATGTTGTACTTCAATTTGACATTTGGATAAAGTCACCAGATTTGAACAATTGTGGGCGTAACTTAATTCGCGCCGCGCATGTCGTTCCACGATTTCTGAATAACGAAAAGGGTCTATTCAAACTTTCGTCACAGTATAATAACGTTTTCGATTCAACTGCAACGGTTGCACTCAATGTATTTATTGCATTATTCACGAATTACAGCAAGTTTTATTTTTCGTCAATATTTGCGTGAATTTCAGGCGTACCAATAATAGAAAACTAAGGTTATGGTTTTGTTTGTGTGTAGCAGTCGTATACAGGTAGATCGAAATTGACTGTCCTGATCCTGCACTGCTTGATATCGATATTTAAATCTAATTATTAAAATGAAGTTAGCAACATAGGGAGATCTAGGGAAGTTACTAGATATCCCAACATTATGTTGACAGTTCATTGCCGTTCATTCGTCAAAAATGGTTTTTTTCATTGTAATGGCAATCTGATTAAACAATAATTATATTCTTTATTAATTAGGTTAGGTTTAGATGTAGGTTTCATGAATGTTCTATGCACGTCACTACTTTTCGTTCTAACCTTCAAGTGATAGATGTAAATATTGATATCAAGCTTACGGAAAGTAGTGTAGGATCAGGACAATCAATTTCGATTTCTCTGTACTCCCTCCACGGTAGCAGTATAATAAATCACCTGCAAATTATTGCGCTATGTTGGTAATACCTATAAACAGCCATTAGGATCAAAAAAATTCTTTTATTTTAAAATTTAAAAATTATTTAATAATAATAATACAAAAAATTTTATTATTACAAGAAAAAATGATGTGTATTTTATATTTTATCCCAAAATTTTAGTTAATTATAGTCGTATCGCGTATCTAATTTTTATTAAAAAAAAAATGAAGTTGGTAATGTAACGGTAACATTATTACTGGTAAGGTAGCATTAAAAATAAATTACCGGTAATTTAACAACGCTCTTTGGAAGGTTCGGAAAACTACATATAACAAATATTTGCTAATACAAAAATTACATTATGTAGTTTTTGTTGTAAATTAAAAAAAATCACATAACCTCAATCTTTTATACTTTGTAATTGTGAAAATATAAAAGACGTAGTATTTTATTTTAAGCTTTAAGTGTGAGATGTATTGAATTGTTAGACAACCCATTATACGTTGAAATTCACGCTCCAGATACTAGATGGCTCTGAAATCATGATATTTGATTGAAGCGTCCATTTTGTCATATTTGTGGAAGATAATGAAGTTGCGGTAGGTCCTGAAGTATTGGATGAGAAAACAGTTACAATGCATTTCTTTTGCAGTTGATGTTTTAATATTATTTTATATTGTCAATCCATCTTAGATTTCAAGCGAATTTTAACTAAGGGAAAAACGCATGCCTGGTTATGATGACGATGTAATTCAGATTAGTGTACATTCTTAAAATATGTACTTAGGTTTCAGAAACTCGGCGTGTCATGCTTATGTTTGCGACAATTGCTCACGAAACTCCTTAATACGCATGCGCGAGCATCCGTCGCAGCTGTTTGCAGTCCATTGTTGGGTTACGTGCAAGTGTTATTTGTATTTATTTTTATCGGTAAAATGTCAAAGTGGACTCAGTAATTATGGCTGTAATAAGCTCGGATAACAGGAGCAGGATAATTTGCAATTTAGAAAAACGACATTGTTGTGGATAGGGTGGATGAGTTTACTAGTTCTGGTTTTGGGTTGGTGCGGGTGGTAGTGATACATGGAGGAAGGCGACGGAATTAAAAACAGAGCCCGCTCGAATTCTGCTAGGGTTTTGGTCTTCGACGAGCCCTTGCAACCCTCAGAGAAACAGAAATGCCCTACCTTAGGATCGGCTATTGCTACGACGAAACCGGTACACGTCCTTCAGCCAGGTATATCAATTTCTCAACCCAGAAGTAACATTTTTCAAATCACATGAGCTATCCATTATTTTAAATTATAAATAAATAAGTCTAAATCTTTCAGAATATATTTTCTTTAAACTTGAATTGATATACTTACCAAATAAAACAAACAAAGCAAGTTAAGAAAAAAAATCAAACAACTAGACAAAATTGCAATGAATATTAACTTTTTATTTTCAAACTTTGATAAACACATGCGAGATTATCTTAAGCAGCTCTTGTGATTTGATTAGAAATAAATACTGAGATGTTAGACTTGGCCAAAATAAAAAAAAAAAAATGCAAATCTTTGTTGCTTTCTTTTTAAACCAATTCTGACATAATCTCACCTCACTTAAATTACATGTTCCTCTTGTTTGAAGTGAAATGAACTAAAGCTAAAAATTATTTCATTTAGTTAAATGAGTCCCGCTTCACATTTCCTTAAATTTGACTCAGTTCTTCCATTAAGACAAATTTTCACTTTTTTTATGTGAGGTGAGCCATTTACCTCACCTGGTCTAACCTCAGTTGCTTTGTGAAAGGAACACAACAATTAAAGCTTTTTATTTTTGTTAAAAATATGTTTTACCTATAGACTCAAATTCTTTTAAGATGCTCATCCATCCACACTGTCAAATTTGGTTCGATTTCGTGGATCTGCATTAGGAAAGTCGGCTCCTTCGTTATCAGCGAATATGGTAAATTAATTAAAAACGGATTTAAGCAGTGGTTATTTTGATTGCGTTCTCCTAATTTACAGAAGGATGTGTGGATTGGAAGGAAAAACAGTCGGCCAGCAGCTGTACATAGGTTAAGTTTTGTTGCTAATACATCACCGACATTACCTAGATCTCATTCTCCAATTTGTGGTAGTCCTATAGATAGTCCCCGAACACATTCGAGTTATCTGAATTTTTCATTTGCCCCTATCAAGAGGTAACCAGTCGAGTTTCACGATGCCTTTCTCGAAATATTCTGTCTTATTTTTAGAATTGCTGTGGGATATAGAGGGGATGGACGACGATGGTCCGTGGCATCTCTACCGTCTTCCGGGTATGGTACCACACCTGGAAGTTCAAACATGTCTGTAAGTTAATATGAAAATTAAACCGATTTAGAATACTTACTTTTTATTTCCGAATTGCAGTCGAAGTGTTCGAGTCATGAAAAGCTGCACCAACTCCCTCACATCCCTACTTCGGACGACATGAGAATGTTAACCCATCACTTCTCTAGTAACGAAAGCAACGCATCTTTACCAGGCATCAGCTTTGACGAAAATGCTACAACTCATCGTTCGCCGTTACACAGGCCACGGTCCAGAAGTTTAAGGTCTGCATTCCTCTTTCTAAACGGGTGAAATTCAAATGCGTTTATTTTGTAGCAGTCCAAGTCGTTCCCCTGTTATCGATAGTGAAATTTCCATGATGAACGTTTTATACAAAGAACGCTTTCCGAAAGCGACGCAACAAATGGAGGAGCGTTTGTTACATTTCATTAATGAAAACAAATCGTTGGAAGCGGATGAAAACTGTGATTTTTTGCCTATAGTTAGATTCGTTCACCATCAAGTTCTAGAAATGGCTAGAGATTGTTTACATAAATCTCAAAATAAACTAATTACTAGTCGTTATTTTTATGAAATGTCCGAGAATTTAGAGCGACTTCTTACAGAGGTATAAATTAGGCAAGTATCTTATTAGAATCTAATTTAATTATTTGTAGACCAAAGAAAAATCAGAGGAAGCAGCATCGCAAGTAACAGGAATAATAAAAAAATTATTGTTGATCATTTCGAGACCCGCTCGTTTATTGGAGTGTTTAGAATTTGATCCGGAAGAATTCTATCACTTTCTTGAAGCTGCAGAAGGACAAGTTAAAGTCCTGCAGGGTATTAAGGCAGATATACCGCAATATATAATTCAGAAGTTGGGTTTGAATCGTGATCCGATAGCAGAACTGCAACAGGAACTGCAAGATTGTAATTGGCCCTCGTCTAATCAATCCAATCGATCATCAGTGTGTTTGACTACAACTTCGGGGTGCAAAAAATGGGGCTCGAGTAATCCAAGTGAGCAGGACTTCGAAGTCGTCAAGCTCATATCTAATGGCGCGTACGGTGCAGTATATTTAGTTAAACACAAGCAGACGAGACAGCGCTTTGCCATGAAAAAAATCAACAAGAACAATCTCATGTTGAGGAATCAAGTGGAGCAGGTTTTTGCTGAGCGAGATATTTTAAGTTTCGCCGACAATCCTTTTGTCGTTAGCATGTATTGCAGTTTCGAAACGAAGAAACACTTGTGTTTAGTTATGGAGTACGTCGAGGGTGGTGATACGGCAAGCTTATTAAAAAACATCGGGCCTTTGCCACCTGATATGGCTAGGTTTTATTTCGCAGAGACCGTTTTAGCCGTTGAATATTTACATAGTTATGGAATCGTGCACCGAGATTTAAAACCTGATAAGTAAGAGATGTTAATCGAAAGTGTTCAGATTAATACAAGTTTTTTATTTTTAGTTTGTTGATTACAGCATTGGGTCATATAAAATTGACTGATTTTGGCTTGAGTAAGATGGGCCTTATGTCATGTAAGTTCTTAAAATATTTAATACCAACATTATTTATTTTTTTTACATTTAATTAACAGTGGCTACAAATTTGTATGAGGGTTACATTGATTGTGAAACGAGGCAGTTTTCTGACAAGCAAGTTTTTGGCACTCCAGAATATATAGCCCCGGAAGTAATCTTGCGACAGGGTTACGGTAAACCCGTTGATTGGTGGTCAATGGGAATTATTCTTTATGAGTTTTTGGTTGGTTGTGTGCCATTTTTTGGGGAAACACCGGAAGAATTGTTTGCTCACACTGTTAATGGTAAATTGAATTTAATAGTTTGTTTCGTTTGATACAGGAAATTTTCTTGTAGATGATATTGAATGGCCTGATAATGATGATTGGTCGGTGCAAGCTGAAGCTAAAGATTTAATCACGACGTTGCTTCAGCATTCACCTCGTGATCGTTTAGGTATAGGAGGGGCTCAAGAAGTAAAAGAACACATTTATTTTAATGGTCTTGATTGGAATTCACTCCTGCGTCAGAAAGCTGAATTTGTACCGCAATTAAATGATGATGAGGATACAAGTTATTTCGACAGCAGAACAGATCGGTATAATCATGAGCTTGAAGATGATACGGATGACACGGATGATTCCCCAGTTTTCGGCTTGTTTTCTTCTTGTTCGCCGCAGTACAGGAAAGTGCATAGTTCTAAAGTTACTTCAACGCCGGATCAAGATACAGGTGGTGCCGAATCCATTCGCATCACGACGTCGGTTGTTACTACGCCCGATACACCAGAAAATCCTGATTTTAAGGTTAGGCTACGACCTGCATTACTAACACCCGATACAGAAATTGTATCTCTTGAACATAAAAAGGTAACAACAAAAAATTTCCTCGCAGTTTTGTTTAATTTTTTTCAAATAAGTTTCAGTTTATTTGGTTGAAAGTATTTTACATCGTTCTTGCTTATGAAATGTACTGAAGGTAAATTATTATTCAAATTACAAATTAATTCGAATAACAGGTGGTTCACAGAAATATACCTTATTTTTATAAACAAATTACTCAAAAGCCCGGTGCTTTAGTTATCAGAATTTAACTTCCTTTTCTTTTTTCTGTTAATGTTTTTATGAAATTAAGGTTTTTTTGATTATGTTCGTTTACAATCAGTATCCGATGTGGTAAGGTTTGATTTATGATTGTGTTTTATTGTAGATTTCTTTGGCTGTAAATAAAACGTTCAGCACACCGGAATCGTCACAAACAGACAGTGATGATGTTTCGCCACAAATTCAACGCAGGCGAAAAACTGGCCACACTCGTGATATTTTACCCAAGTTTTCTATTTCTGTAGAGAATGAACAGAGCGGGTAAGGACACGTAAAGCTAGGATTAAGAAATCTTGTTGATTCATTTTGTCCAACAGAAATTTAGACGTAGGATCTTCATCAGAAAACATTCGTGAATTTTATGCTCAAGCAAGAGGACCTCTTGCAGCATCAACAACTCCATCCAATAAACATAAGCCAAGAGCTGTTGTTAAAAGTGCTTCTGCATCCGGATTGTCCCTCATTATTCCTTCCGGTATGTACCAAAAAAATAAATAAAATAAAATAAGTTAACCTGTAGAGTTTTTAGATGATTTTCAAACAATTTCTGGTGGAATTCATTCACCTAGTGGTGGTGGAGGTTCAAGTACGGCAAGCTCTAGGGATACTTCACCCTGCCGTGAATTATCACCTTTGGTTACGAATTTAAAACCACCAATCATAATTCGAAGGGGCCCCAAAGGATTCGGTTTTACTGTGCACACGATCAGAGTTTATTACGGAGATACCGATTTCTATACAATGCATCATTTAGTTATGGTATAAACTAAACAATTTTAAGAAGTAAATCTAATTAGTTTTAAATAGGCTGTGGATGAAGGTAGTCCAGCGTTCGAAGCCGGTTTGAGACCAGCGGACCTGATAACTCATGTAAACGGAGAAGCCGTGCAAGGTTTGTATCACACTCAGGTCTTACAGTTATTACTGGGTGGAGCCGAACACGTTAGTCTTCGAGCAACTCCACTGGAGCAAACGTCCATACAAAGCGGAGGACGTAAACGTGAGCCTGGCCAAAGCAAACTTGCAAAGCGGAGTTTGCATCGACAGCGAAAGCAAAAACGTGAAAACGAAAAGCGAAGGAAAACTTCCCTCTTTAGAAGGATAAGTAACAAACGTGCTAGTGTTGAAATGCAGCAGGTAATTCAAGTTCTGTTTTTAACTTTAAGATTTACCAAGATTTTTTTGTTAAGCAGATTGCAGCAATACAATCTCCTTTGAGCGTAACGCCTAGCAGGAGTTTCTCTTCGTTCCCAAGAACTCAAGATACAACACCGCCAACTGTTCGGACTCCGGTATCAAATCGTGCAAGTTTATCACCATCAGATTCATTCAATCAGCACTCTAGCAGTTCTTCATCTCAAACTCCTTCAACATCACCAAGTCCCACACCTGTTAATAACAATCGTAATAATAAGCAGCATTATCAGCGACCATCAACATTGCACGGATTGAAACATAAACTTCATTCGAGCACGTGTACGAAAACTCTGCACACAGCGAGCCCTTCTTGCCCAACGAATGTTCCAAACCGTAGAAAATCCGTGGGACATATTCCACTCTCACCGTTGGCCAGAACTCCGTCACCTTCACCTGTGCCTGCGTCACCCACTCGATCACCCAGCCCGTTGGCTTTTCCTGTGGGGCATCAACCTGGCAGTTCGAATACTACGCAGTCATACAGTCCAAGTGCCGGTACAGCACCTGTTACAGCGTCTTGCAGTCAGACGAAAAAGGGTTTCGTAAGACCAAAAGGGAGTGAGCCGGGTTCACCTTTGTTAAGACGTGCATTATCTCCAGATCGTCTGCATCCTAGAAGCGCCGAAAGCAAATGCTCGCATATCTCACCGCTGTGTTCCTCAGGAAATTCACAGGTTGTCAAAACACATCAAGCGAGAGCAGGGGCAAGTGCTGTCTGGAGACCAACAGCGCAACTAGATAGGGAGAAAGACGTCGATTCAGACAATCACCTTGGATTACAATCAATCGAATCATCCGCAAGCAACACAACGAATACAAATGAGAATCGCCTCTCATTAACACTAGCCGGACCAGGCGAACTACTGCCACGAATAGCAGAAGAAAAAGATTCTCCGACCAATGGGCAAGAGAAGAAAGCCTTGAGCAACAAGAAGGATGAGAAAGCCGAAGATGGAAAAGCAAAGAAGGAATCGATGGATGAAAGTAGTAGTAATAAAGTAGTGAGTAGCAAATCTGAAACGAAAGGGGGCAGTAAAAATAAAAATGAAAAGGCAGAGGGCAAAACTGAGACCGGGAAAGTAGATAATAGTAAGTTGTCTTCTAAAGATAAAAGTAATAAAGAATGTCCAAGATGGTAAGTAGATTTTTCTCATTGTCTTGTTGCTTCTTTATTTATTTTTTATGCAAGCAAGCACACATATGGTTGCACTTTTGTGTGAATGCACAAATTCTATGTGAATTTTTAAATATATTATATTTCACTTTGACAAGTTGTACATGTCTTTAGAGAAATGGCACGCTCGTTTTTTTTTTTACACTGCTTTTTACTTTTATTTATTCGGCCTTATTTGTCAATAATGCTTAATTATTGTCCAATTTGCATTGGCTAGTTTTTTTGTTTGAATTTCATGCAATTATTTTTATCATCATGATAAACAAAACCCACTTGTATATTTTTTTGTACAGTAACATTGTAATTCTTATAGTTTTTTTTTTTTTTTTCTAAGTTGGGCTTAATTTAACTAGTAGCTAGTGATTGATTATATTAGTATTTATTTTAATTGCTGCTATATCAAGGTCAAGATCTACGAGTAAGTTGTCTTTTTATAGTGAAGGGAGAGAGGGATATTTTACTTTTCTTAACGTTGTATTTCATATAAGGATGTAAATATTTTAATTTGTACATTGTGTAACCCTTTTACACATTTTGTAAATGTAAAATTATATATATATATATAACATAATTGAAATGCAAATATTTATTTTTTGAATTGTAAAAAAAATTTCTTTTTTTGAAGAATATCATGTGATAAACTTCATTAATTGTTGAATACGTCAACGTATTGATTAGATAGTAGTTACTGTCGCCTTGTTTGTCCTGCGCTCATTAATATTTTAGAATTGATGAGCTTGAATACATGTGCAAGTATAACAATCAAATTCGTGAAAAGCGAATTGAAATGGCCGGCGCTAGACTTAATTTATTCAATTTTCAAAGGAAAGAAAAATGCTGTTATTTTGTTGTATCTAAGATATTATATTTTAAATACTACAGAAACATTATTATAATGTTATAAATTTTTTTATGCGTATGTTGACGGACTGCAACTCTTTGTATTCCACTTTCGTAAGCCTTAACTCAAAGTTAAGGAAAGGTCGCGTTTTACGAAAGATGTATAAAGTATATAAAATTTAGAGACAATCTCGAGCTATGTAATGAATTCAGAGGAAAGCAATAGAACGTAGTAAATACACTAGCACCATATTATTTTTGTTATTGCTGTAATTAAGTTGGAGAATTCTTTTTCTGTCGCCCTTGCAGATTGTATATTCTTCTAATGAGCAAAAGCTCAACGTTATCAGTAGCTACGTGTTGGGATGAAAATTTTATTTTTTTAAATATCCATCACGCTGCACGAAGTTAATGATAACGTCGCGTACTGTTTTCTGTATGTAACTTCTGATGTAGAGATATTAGCAGTATTATGTAACTGTGGATTCTGCATAAAATACACTCGCATATTTACACAGTTTTTTTTCTCGTTCAAACCTTGGTGAAAACTGTTGGAAATGATAATTCAAATTTAGTATTTCCGCCGTTGGTAAAGTAGGAAGGGAGCGTTCCTGGATGTAAATTTAAAACAAATTGTATTTGCAGTAAATTCGTTTATTTAATCATTGCATATAAATGGAGTCTATTTTACTACGAAAATATTTATTAGGTGATACTGAATTACAGATGCCTGTAATCGTACATTTAACATAAATATTTGTTTTCTATCAGTGTTGCCAAACGTGCGAGTTCGATTACTTTTGTTAGTTTGCTTCGCGCAGCAATGCTGCATTTTTGTCTTTAGGTCATTAGCTATTCCAGACAGTCATCGAGTATATGTAGGTGAGTCGAAGTCATTAGCTGCGTTCCGCCAGAGATAGCGTTTACATTCCGATGTTGCGGAGCGCTGATTTGTATAGCGTATGTAACTAATTGTGAACTGGCTGAACGGGTTTTTCGTTTTGTTTGAGGTTAATTCTTAATTCTGTTTCATAATTGATGACTAATAAGAACTAATGAAGAATTAAAATTAATGTCACTTTTAACTGTGATATTACAAAGGATAATTGATTTTAAAAGTTACTGCAGCATCATCAATTGGCAATCATATGCTCCGACATAACCTAAAACAACAACGCTACAGCTAGAGTTAGCGACGTAGCATTTTTAAAAAGTTAGGTTTAACGCGCTCTTTTAGCTTCCGGCTTGAATACACTACGTGGCGCACACGAAAGGCTACGTAGCCTTCTGTCAGGCTGAACGCAGGCAATAAACAGCACAAAAATTTATGGCCAATGGTAAGACCGAGCAATACGACTTCCAAATGGCTATGCTAACCGCTGAGCCACTTGGCGCGTTGAGCGGACGCAACAGTTGATTAAAACCGGAAACGTGTTTCATTTATGTTGCCTTTAAACAAGTTGGAGCAGCTGAACGCTATAACAACTTACTGTTATTTATTAGTCAATATATAGTAAAAAATTAATTGTCAACATACTAAACAGTTGTGTCCGCTGAACGCACCCAAGGACTTTCATAAAGTGAATTTGAATAACATTGAAGGAATTCCTTTTGCTATTTTGTTACAATTATTTATATACTTTTATTATTCATATTACGCTTATTAAAATAAAACTGCCAGGACTTAACCTCAAAAATATCCAAAATCGTAGCTTCCTAAAGATGTCTCTACTTTTAGTTTAATGTTTTTTTAATGGCATTAAAGGAATTCCTTGTTATTTCTGTTGCAATTATTTCTATACTAAAATAAAACTACGAAGACCAATTTTTACATTTTTATTTTTTTAATATTCAATTCGCATTCTATAGAACTCTGCACATCAGTTGAATTTCCAATTTTATTTTTACAAAATCTTTGCGTTGGATTAAATAGCAATTAATTAATAATAAAAATATTTTTATTTCACTTTCACTTTTTCACAAAATTCCCTATATTAGTATTCTATATTTCTTTTTCTAAGAAATTCTTTTTTTTTTCTAAGATACAACATAATTAGGACATGTTGCCATTTTACTTCCTAATGCTTTTTTAAGTTCTTATTTTTTTCCAACATTTTACCTTTTCTTTCTAATACATTGCAAAGTGAAAGCTTGACTCTAGAAAGAAAAGAGCAAAATATGCTGGGAAAGAAAAATACTGAGGCAAATTTATGAAGGAAAAAGCACAAGACAGCTGGGAAAGAAGGAAATATTTGTTATAAAGTAAAATAGAAAAAGACGAAGAGAAGAAAAAAACCCACAACGAGACAGAATAGAAGAAGACATGGACCTTCTACACCTGCAATGTCAGTCTATATATTTTTCTTAGATAGGTGTATATTTTTTATAAAGTATTGTGAAGAAGTTACAGGCAATATCAAGTCTCGTTGTCAATTTGAAAATTGTGGAAACGACGATCATTCTCAAATATAATTAAAATTTGTTTATTACATATTTAAGTTCTTATTTTATTATACAGATGTCCCTAGTGTCAGTTTACATTAAAAAAAATCAGCGTTAAAATTTTATTGTTGCCAACATGCATTAAATATCCAGTGTTGCCAAAAGTTACTTACCAAATTTCTACAAACAAAAAGTCGTCCGATGCTCACGATATTTGCCCTAAAAAAATGTTATTTTTTGCGTTTACGATTTACTTTAGAACCTATGTGTAATACAAGAAATACGACTATAATATAATTTGTAGAGGTTAGTACGAGAACGATGAATTGAACATTTGGCAACCCTGGTTACCATAGTGGTGGTCTTCTGTGCAGACAATTACCGAATATAAATTCGCAGCTGTTTGTTAAAAAAACACAAAAATACTTTTAAATGCGATGTTAATTAAGTGCAATTGTGGTTGTTAATGTCCCGTGACGAAGCTTCAATCGCGTTTTCTTATTGTTTACTCGAATCTTTGACGAATATAAGTCAAACACCTCTGCAGAGTAAGTTGACATATTTTTTTCTTTATTAAGACACGCTGAATATTGTTTGAATTATTCTTTCAGTGCGAAGGTAAATGTTGATGTCGGTAAGACAAAGACTCTTTTAAATTTTTTTTTTAGAAATTCATTTCAGATGTGATTTAATAAAGCTGTAATACCCACACCATGCATGTAAATAGACACAATGCAGAAGTGTTGCTATTTTATTAAATTTTAATTGAATATCAACCTCATTATCAATATTATTATATAGGTTGTTCCAGGAAACGTGAACGACGCTTTAGGTAGTAGTGTAGCAGAGGTACAAAAGAAATAAAGAAACAACACATTGCTATATGCTTCTGCCTCTATGCTAGTAAAAGATTGGTTACAACTTCTGAAACAGTCTATATTATTTCCTTTGTATCTGGAATAATCTAATTGAAAATAAAGTTTGAATATTTTTAACACACATTTCAAAAATTAATCATAAATGAGTGCTTCTTCTCTTTCTTTTGGGGGAACTTCTTTTTTATAGGGAATTTTTTTCAAAAATATTTCACACGTATGATATTTTTCAATGTTTTAAGCAACGCGCGCACTCACATTTCAAAGTGTACCAGGAATAATAATCGAATAAATTTGTTTGTTTCTTCTTTTTTACTTGACATTTTTTTTTAGGGAATTTCTTAAATAATGTTGACAGAATATTCTTTTAATGTTTTAAGCATTTCAAAAGTAAATAAAAAATAATAACGATTTAATTAATTTGCTTCTTTTTTCACGTTTAGTAATTCTTTTTCTTTTTGTAGGGAATTTTCTTCCAAAATGATTTCGCACGTGTGATATAACAAAAACAAAAATCATGACCGGATCAACAGCGGTTGGGACTTCTGTGTCGTCGTCGAACGATGGCTCTGTTGCACATCGTAAAGGACATCGACGACAAGAGTCCATGTATGCAATGACAGGTTTGTACTCGGAGACTGTGCCAGAAGAAGATGCCACTGCAGATGCTACGCCAACTCACGTTTCAACAAATTTTTGCCACGATACTGTAGTTAAATGCCACAGCAGAAATCCGTCTGCGGGATTTGATAGGTGATTAATTAAATTATAAGCAAGGCACAGAATATTGCAGTGATCATTACGGTCTGTCTGGTTTCTAGGGATAGTGATGGAATTTTACCAATATCAGAAAAGCAGATCAATGCAATTAAATTTCACTTTATGTTATTACTTTTAATATGAATCTCGTAATTCTGTGAAAATAAGTAAGTCATCTTTGTAGTGTTGCCAGATTTTTTTTTTGTGAGGCAAACTGAGCAATTATTTTGACTATAAATTAAACCTAAAAAAAATAGTACAAAATTAAAGTAAAACAGAACTGAGAAAAAAACTTCATATGTGTTGCCAAGATAAGGATTTATTCCTTAGATCTAAGGATTTTTACAAGCAATTGGGAGTTTAGAAGGATTTTGTTTATAAAAGTCCCAAAATCTATGGATTTTTGGTCATACTTTAAATTGCGACCAAATTTTCAAATAATTCGCTTATTTGCGTCCAAATCTCGACCTTGCGCCTGTCTGTCCGTCCGTTAAGTTACTAACGTAGAAGTCGAACATGTTGGTAGCCCTTGAAAAGTAAACTGAACTTCTGTCAAACGTCAGCTCAACATTCAACGACGTTGGGCGTCATCATAGTACTACTTATTTTATATTTTTTTGAAGTTTGTTGCAAGTAACATACAATTTTCGTTCAAATATCGGCCGCAAGGTGTCGCGACCTTAATTTTTTTATTACTAAAAACAGAAATACAGTATAACCTCTCTTAGGCGGTGACTGACAGACTGTCTGCCTAACAGAGGCTTTAAAATTGACATTAAATAAACACTAAGCAACTATTGAAATATTTATTAATTTTTTAGAGTACGTTCAATACTCTAAAAACGGTATGCTATTTGTAAAATCACATAAAAGAGACAAAGGAACGTCATTGTCTGAATCAAATTCATTTTCTATGTTTCTAGGGTTATCTATTCCAAAGCCATTCACTTATAAAATGACAGATGTCTTTTACAACGTTTACTTCAAAAGCCGACAAAGAGCTGGCGCTGGTCTTGCTTTGTAGAATTTATAACCTCAAATAAATCTATTCGAGCGTTTCTCGAAATATCAAAAATACGAGAAATTATGAATTTTACTACTCCTTTGAGGCTCACTATAACGATTATACGAGAAATTATTATTATTTTTTTTTAATAAAAAACGCATCTAACATAACATAGGTTATAAACAAAACACTTCTAGGTTTTGAAACTAGCGTGCGTTATACAGGCTGTTTCGGTGATGATGCACCAAACTTGGGGGGAAACGTTTCTGACATTATTTGGAACAAAATATTTTAATACAATTTTGCAATCGGAGCAACTTGAAATTTGCATTGATTGGAGTCGATGTTTTTAGAAATACTGTAGCGATTTAAATCTCGGTGTCCGTGAAATTAAATTTATTTATTAATGGCACACAGCTGCAAGAAGGCAATAAATCTATCGTAAATGAAAGAATTTATGAGAGGCTTTTAATTTTAATACTAGGTCCGGGTCCCAGACTCGGGTAGTGATTCGATTTTTTTTTATTGTGTACGAGTCTACTCGATTCTTAAAATAAACAAGTCGGCACATCACTAGTTTATTTATGATTTAATTTATTGTTGTATTCTGTATAAAGAAAATAATCTTGTCAGTCGGTAATATCGTTCCCTTATGGTAAAATTCGGTAAGATCAAATTTATTGGTACCGGTGATGCGGGATATGCCAACATATGGGAAAACTTGTAGTTTTTTTAAAATGATGCAAACAAATCTTTTGAATTTTATAATAATTCACTTTCCAGGGATAAAGCTGCACATAGTACTTCATTTATTGAAACACCTGCTGTGATATTAAGGGATACAAAAGAATGTGGAATTCTTAAGTGCCGACCCTCTTTTATACAAAAATATGCTGGTATTAAGGTGAGAATGTAAACAGAAGTAGTAAATAACGA
The DNA here is from genome assembly GCA_039766575.1 of Serrognathus titanus. Taxonomy (NCBI): domain Eukaryota; kingdom Metazoa; phylum Arthropoda; class Insecta; order Coleoptera; family Lucanidae; genus Serrognathus; species Serrognathus titanus. The sequence continues at coordinate 2,793,210 of CM077916.1, read as the reverse complement.
ATTTTGGCGACATTTGTAATTTTCATTGCAGTTTTTTGTTCTCCTCTTATCATTCCTAGTGACACTACAGCAAGCGTTAAGCTCCGGATACATCAATTCTGTGATAACAACAATCGAAAAGCGATTTGATATTCCATCGAGCCTTTCAGGTCTAATAGCATCTTCATATGAAATTGGAAATGTAATTACGGTTATCTTCGTGAGCTATTTGGGAAGTAGGCGCCACATTCCTGTGTGGATAGGCGTTGGTGCTGTCATTATGGGTATCGGCTCGCTTATTTTTATGGTACCGCATTTTATAGCCGAGGAACACATTGGCATTACCTTGGCCAACAGTACAAATGAAAACATGTGTAGGATAGTATCGCTTCGTGAACAGGACATGGGATTAGGTCGGCTGTCATCCGGGTTATCATCGCCAAATTTAGCACCGCATAATAATCTCAGAGGTGACAACTGCATACAGGGGACACCATCCACGACGGGACCTGTTTTGTTATTCGTCTTGGCACAGCTGCTTTTAGGATGTGGTGGATCACCTTTATTTACACTAGGAACAACATACATTGACGATCACGTTAGACCGGATAGTTCATCAATTTACATAGGTGAGCAAAATGAATTATACGATTTAATAAATTTAATCAAATTTAAATTTCAGGTTGTATGTATAGCATGGCTGCATTCGGTCCTGTATTAGGATTCTTACTGGGAGCTTATTTATTATCGTTTCACATGGATTCGTTTTCAAAATTCATCAGTATCGGTGAGTCTGTTTTAATAAAGCATTTTGTGATTAATTGAAAACTTTGCTGCGCAGATCCTGGTGATCACAGGTGGGTTGGAATGTGGTGGGGTGGTTTCCTATTGAGCGGGTTCCTCTTAGTAATAGTTTCCATACCATTTTTTTCGTTCCCTAAAGTTCTGACGATAGAAAAGGAGAAAATTAGGCTAATGGAAAAGGCAGCTGCCGCACGAAGTAACTCTCCAGCGGCTCCTGTCGTTGTCCAGCCGCAGGCAGCGGTAACAAAAAATGACACCGGGTATGGCAAAGACATTAAAGGTACGTACATAAATACGAATACTCAACAGATTTTACAAAGCATGACTTCCCGCAGACATCCCTCGATCTATGTGGAGGTTAGCATCGAATCCAGTTTACATTGTAACGTGTTTAGGAGCTTGTATGGAATTGGTGATAGTATCCGGTTTCGTCGTATTTCTTCCAAAATATTTGGAGACTCAATTCAATTTGGGGAAAAGTCAAGCGAGTATTTTTACAGGTCTATAAAACACGCAAGTATTTATGTTTAGTTAACTATTAATTGATTCTAGGCTCTATAGCAATTCCTGGTGCGTGCATAGGAATATTTATGGGGGGTTGTATTTTAAAAAGAATGGAACTGCGTCCCAAGGGGGCCGTGCAATTCGTCCTCATCTCGAATATAATTTGTTTATTCTGCTACGGCTTGCTGTTCTTTTTAGGTTGTAACAATTTAAAAATGGCCGGCACGACTATACCTTATTTTAACAGCACGCACACGGAGTCATTTCAAGTGAATTTGACTTCATCTTGTAATTTCGGATGCGACTGCAGTACAAACGATGTGGAGCCCGTTTGTGGGAATAACGGACTGACTTACTTTAGTCCTTGCCATGCTGGCTGTACATCTATTTTACGGTCTAATTACACCAACTGTGCCTGTAAATGAATTCCGGGTTTTAAATTGGATGTGAGGTTCTGCAATTTGAAATTTCAGGTATTCACGGAAACATGAGCTTCATAAGTGGAACAACCTCGGCTGTCACGTTGGCACGCACAGAAAATGAGTACGCGGAAGTCACTGTAGTTCCTGTCGCAACGGCCGGTCCTTGTAATTCTTCCTGCCATACGATATTTCCTTTTCTGATATTATTATTTTTCATGACTTTTATAGTCGCTATAACACAAATGCCACTACTCATGATTGTACTTAGGTAAATTAAACAAACTGACATAACACAATAAGATGATTTGTTTTCGTTTTAGATCTGTAAGTGAGGAAGAGAGATCTTTTGCCCTTGGCATGCAATTTGTGATATTCCGCCTTTTCGGTTACATCCCTGCTCCTATACTATTTGGGAATCTCATCGATTCAACGTGTTTACTGTGGAAGAGCACATGTGGAGAAAAAGGAGGAAGATGTTTGCTTTATGACATAGAGCAATTCAGGTTTCGCTACGTCGGTTTGTGTGGTGGAATCAAGATTTTGGCTTTGGGGATTTTCATGGTTGATTGGTGGTTGGTGAGGCGTCGCAAGCAACTAGACGAGACCGGAGTGATAACTGCAAATGAAATTGTTGGATCGATTATTAGTTTAGATAAATGTAAGTACCTTTCGATTTAAAAACTGTGGATGAATAACTTGGTATAGTGTTTGAAGAAAAACCACATCATGAATCTCGTCATCGAAGAAATCTAAGCTCCATATCGACATACTCTTGTCCACCTGTGCCGAATCCTTCAATGTCGAATAAATCTTACACGAACTCTAATCCTGATATAAAACCAGCTGAGAAGTCGGAGAAGACGGAAACAGTTGATAATATTGAATCTCAAGTAGAAAAGAATGAGCATTCGGAGGGCCTTTCTGAGAAAGTCAATGCAGAACAAACAAATTGATTTTTTTGCATTGATTTAAAGTATTTCGGCAAAGTGTTTTTTATTCGTGACGATGTTAGGTTCATTTTAGTAGAAATTTAACTCGTAACTTAATCTACCTATCAATGTAATGATACTCATATCGTAGTGTCAATTATTTTTTTTAATTTTCTAACTAATAGTAAAAAAGAAAAATTGAACTAAAAAGCAACGTTGAATTGCTTCTGTTCCCAAGTTTTTTTTTTTCTCTTTTTAGCCAATAATTTAAAGATCGCTAATAAGCCAGTAGTATATGAAATGTTACTTTTGGACAAGGTCATTAGGAACATGCAAAAATCATTTTAAAAAATAAAATGTAATTTCTAGATGCCCCAGAAATACCTCAAGATCTATAGACCACCGAAAACTGGGCACATGAAAGAAAGCTTCTAAGAACCCTTTAAAAATCAATTGTTTCTAGACAACCTAAAATAACTTTTTGCTTCTGGATCAGAGCAATTGGGAACATGCGAAAAATGGTTAAAAGTTTTTTTTTTTTTTTTAATAAAATTCTTTCATTTTTTGACATCCCCAAAATGTCTTTGAAACATAATAACATCATTTTTAAATATTTAATAAGAATTTAATCACTTTTCGCTGAAATGATTTTTCATGTGCCCAGTTTATGATAGGACCAGAAGTACCATTTTAATTTACACTTAAAGCCCGTTTTACACGAGACATAATTCTATAGAAGAGAATTCGCGACAGAATTCTGCCAATAATTGTAGTGAGAATTATTCCCATAATTATGCATAGCATTATAGAAGAAATGAAGTTCTGTTTTACACGCCATTATAGCTATAATTCAAGTCGGGTGCATGCGCAGTTCCGCACATCTGTTTACAAATAGACCTAACCTCACTCAGTTCATTTTAAATTGTATTTTATTGCTAAATATTTTTATATTCCACTATCAATACTTTCACTTGGTTTTTGGACCACGACGTTTTCACGGCCATGTGATCTGTGATTGTGGTTATGCGATGCGTTGCGTCTCCAACTTCGTTTCGCACATCTGTTTACATATAGACCTAACCTGTGAACCTAACCTCACTCAGTTCATTTTGAATTGTATTTCATTGCTAAATATTTTTATATTCCACTGTCAATACTTTCACTTGGTTTTTGGACCAAGACATTTTCACGGCCATGTGATCTGTGATTGTGGTTATGCGTCTCCAACTTCGTTTCGCACACAGTTCGAGATAAATCTGGTCTATAAAATTTATAGATAGAATTCTGTCGCGAATTCTCTAGAGAATTTTCGTCCATCTAAAACGTGCTTAAGTTAGATATTGCAAAATAATTATATTTGGGAAATATTTATGAAAGTAGCTATTAAATAAAAGAAAGTTCTCGGTGTTATTTTTAAAACTCGCTTCTCATTTTTGTAATTTCTTTTTTTCCACTGCCATCTATCACATTTCTTTTAAACCTAATTTAAAACCAGAATCTGTTACGATCGTGACGAGACCTACTACTCAGTGTGCTTAATATTTTTTTTTTAATTAAAATTAATTTCTTGATGTGCTTTGTGTGATCTCTAATTAATAGTAGTTATATTTTTTTATTAAATTTACTTCTAGATGAATGTTGCTGCTCCACATAGTTTTTTCTGTATAGCTTTTGCAAAAAAAAAAGTGAAATGAAAAATATGTGTACATATAGAAATAGAAACCAATATCACAGTATAAATTTAAGGAAACTAATAATTACATATTTCTGTCTGCAATGTTTCAATTTATGAATTTTCGAAAACGATACTTACACGTCTTTGTCTGCAACGTTTCAATTTATGACATATTTCAAACTATGTCTGCATGCGTCTAAATAATTATAAGTGTAGCAAATTAGACAGGTGTGACAAATCACAGAAAATAAATAAGCTGTGATACAAAGTTGATTCTAAATGTATTGTGTAGTTAATAGCGGTGATTACTGCAAAACAGTGACTCTATGATATATCTATTAATAATTGCTTTTTAATCGTAGCCTCCATGTAGGCATTATTTGTGAGCAGAAATGTATTTGCTTACAAGTAGTGCTGCACTAAATTTTTTGTTTGTGTAGAAATAGATAATTTTAACACTACAGATCACATTTCACAGACATTTAGAAAGAAATCATTTTAACTTAATTAGTAGCATAGCATTGTAAACGAACTTGAATAGAATTTTCGAAACTCAAGGCTCAAATAGTGGCGTTAATTTTAAGAGTTTTTATAAAAAACATTTATTTTCAAAATAAGAAAACTGTAGCGTATGTTTTACATATAGTCGGACGTAGGTCTAGATTATATGAAAAGTTTGGAAGAAATCTTCATTTATATTTGTAATATATAAAAAAATGCGAAGCACTAAGAATGAGAATCTTGTACATATTCTTTATCTTGAAATAATTTGAATATAAGTAAAGTTGTATAGATTTGATATTGTACAGAAATAAAGAAAAGGTGCAATTAATTTAGAAATATATTTTATTGTATGATTAATGTAAATGAATTTCATAGGCAAGTAAATTCTTGGTTGTAATTCACTGCCTGAAAACTAAAGTCAACAAGAAAATATCTGCATTAATTGTTTTTGTGTTTCATTTCTTTAGAATCAGATATTAGATGAATCTTATGTTCGTTCCAATGAACTGTAATTAATTGTAACAGTATTTGCAATTTTTTTAATGTTCCTAATGTTAAATATAAACTTAATTTAGATCTGTTTGTGGTTTAGTTTACTAGGTAATTAAAATCTTATTTTTATCCTGAGAAAAAATTGACTAATCAAATATGAATATAAACGGATATCTGAAGTTATTTTCTCAAGCTGCCTTTAGCAAAAATTAAGGTATAAGAGAGCGAAACGCTGGAGTGTAAACATCAATTGAACACATTTCGTGGTAGACATCTGTAGGCGAATGATTAGATCTAAATTCCCAATTACAGGAACCTGTAATTACCGGTAAAGGTTAGACCACGCTCTGTGCCCGTAGATAGTGGTACTGATTTATTTTCTAAAATTATTAATTTAAATATCGAGTGTTTATACAAGGTGATCAAAATTGTTTTCCAATATTTTCTGAGTAAATAGAACATCAAGTCACGACATCTCGCATCCGATTTTTGACTGACTTTCAACAAGTTTCTAAGTTCTAAAGTGATGCATATTATTAATGAATTAAACTTAATTAACGAAATTAATTCATTATGTTTTAAGTGATTTTATTGATTAAACCATATATTGTATACAAATTGCTTACTACTACTTAAAAATAATTATAAAGTAATCTGAAACATGAAAAAAAATAAACGAATATTATATATAAATATGCCTATAATAGTCCATGAAAATTTGAGGATTTCTACGGGAAATTTATTGCCGCGAAAAAAATCGCCCCTATAGAGCTCGACGAGATGAATCCAACGGTGCAAGGAGCAAGTGTCTATCTCCAATCGTTCTCGAGAAAGAAATTATTGTGTACTAAAGTAGTCCTTAGGTTCGGTTTGAGGATTTCATTGAAAAGGGGAGTTTTTTTTTACCCCACTGGCTTAGCCCACTGTCAAGTATCAACTACGAAAATCTTTTATGAATTTTGCTCTTCCTCAAAATTTCGTGGCGGTTTCAATGTTTACGTGCATCCCTTAGACTTTTCTGAACACCCCCTTGAGGACGCATTGAAATCTGGAACAAAACAAAAAAGTTATAAACGATTTTCTATTTGATGACGTCATTTTTAAGACGGCGTTTCAAATTCTTCATGATTTTCACGACTTTCGTCAAAAATTGCACTTTCTTATTTGAGCCCTTAAGGCATAACTCTACGACCTCCTGTTTCTTACTGACTTTTGTCTTGTGTGTATTCGGTGGTTGGTATTAAGTGAACGTATTTCATCATCGCCATCTATGCTGACTGCCTGCTGTAGATTCGTATGGCAGAATCGCATTAATCACCGGTGAAACTTAGGTCACGCTATGTACTCATAGATGGCAGCACCAATTTATATTCAAACTCAATTTAATTGTAAATTTAATGCTTCTCTTGATAAATAACTACACTTGGATTGACGCAAATGTTTTCTTGCCTTTCCCGTCTTTCACTGGTAAAATAATTACTTCCATAGAGCATTTCTATATCTTTTTAATTAACTGCGACTAGAAACTCATGTTTTTCATTTCGCAAATTATACCAACAACGTAAGCGAACGCTAGATACCGACTTCAGCTCGTCCTTGCGAAGAGATGAAGTAAATGGATAATAAAACACAATTAATCAAATAAAACATTTATTACCTCGAGGATGTAAATAAAATCTTTGACAGTTGAGGCTGTTGATGATAGCACGCAGTAATTCAAGCAAGCAAGCAAGTTCAAAGCCATCTTGATAACGGATTTTTTTGAACGCACCTTACTTTGCGAGTACAGTTAAGTTTCACATAATTTGCATGAATCTGGAGTTTGATTTTTTATTGCTGTTTTAAGAAGTTTTCGTGCCATTATCAAATAGTTTTCCTCTATGACGTACAGGAGAGAATCAGCAAAGTGGCTGACCTCTGCTGGCCACTTTCGTAACTACTGAAATAGGGAAAACAGAATTGCCATAAGAGTGTGTGAATTGAAAATAGTTTTGAATTGGTGAAAATAAACACTTCTCTGCAATAAAATCACAATAAAATAATATATGTAGTTTAAAGCGAACGTAAAGAACAAACATAAATTTGTTAGAATAAAATATATTTAGTGTTATTAATCACATGGGTCAAATATTAATATTTACTGGTAATTATTAATACTAATCGGATTTATCACATGGCCACAAGGCATAACATAAACATAGATGCGAATGGAATGGATACCTAGATTTAATTGACATTTAACTTATTTTAATTGGCTGTTGAGTAACTTAGTGGATCCCACCAGGGCCATGGATGTTTCTCTAAAGTAAATTTAAGATTTTATGTTGGCTGACTTGATTTGGCAATGACGTAGGTTTATAAATTTCATTTTTATGAATCTGCAGTTGAAATGGAAAGTTTAGTGTGATTTAAATGCCTTACATTTACGTCTAAAGTTAAATAAAAGCTAGAAAACAAACTTTCAAGGAAAAAAAAAATGAAATTCCAAGAGCTTTTGATGACGCAAAAAGAAAATCAAGGCCTCTACTACTACGTTTGGCATAATTACCAAAATTCTAAGGATACTGTTGCCAAATTTGCGGTTCTGTCCAGTGTTGCCAATAGACTTTTGAAAAAGTCTGGACATTTAGTTTGAATAATCACTGGAAACAGGCTAATTTCACTACAAACAAAAATAGAATATACATAATTAATGTTTCAGTATTCTGTTTAAGTGTGTTAGGTTTGGCAACACCGCCTCGGTATTAAAAGACCGTTAAAATTACAACAAGAAACTGTAAAGTTGTCGATTTTAATCAAAAACATGAACAAAAGACTTAACAAATGCAAGAAACAAAAAAAGCGTCGTCGATTTGAATATAAGAAAACCTTTAATGTAAAAAAGCCTTCGTTTGCACACGTTGTTGATAAAGAAGAACGTGACTTTTATGCTTGGCGAACATGGCTAATTATTTTATGGCAGAACGTCAAAAGAAATCACTAGACGCGTTACCGAACTGGTCATGAAATCACTAAGTGTTCAACATGTCTGAACTCGTTAGGCGTTGTTTGAAGTTTCAACTGAAAGCCACTAGATCTGGTGTTACAATCACTAAATTGGTAAGATTGGGGAGAAGTTCTGTTGGTAACGAAAAGCTCGATTTTTATATTTGGCAAACATTGATCATTTTATGGCGAAAGTTACCAAATTTAAAAATTAAATAAGTAGGCGATTGCTTGTTAACATGAAAAAGCGTTTGCTGATTTTCTCCTATAGTTTTAGAATTTTTTTTGGTTGTAGAAAATCTAAATACACAATTTTTTTTACCACTTGAAATTATATTTGCTGAAATGGTGTCCTTTTTACATAACAGTCATAACAAGCTAAGACAATATACGGAGCTGGAAGTAATCCTTACTTTAGCCACATTTTTGATATTTAAATGAAATTAAACAAATATTAACAACTGTTATTATTTACGCAACAGTTTTTTTTTTTTCAAAACTGTTGAAACTGGCACCAACTATCCTCACCGTCCTTATTACATATCTAGTTTTCATGTAATTAAAAAGCGGCAAAGAACTATCATTGGATTTGTAAAAAAATGCTTTGGTTTTTCCATAGTTATCTCCAAGATAAATATTGGGTTTGACATCAAGTTTGCCATACGTGCGTCGAGCAATTGAGGAAAAGGGTTCGATGGGCAAAATAAATCTCTTAATTTTGGAAAACCTGCGAAAAAGTCTTGTTACTTCCAATTCGTTCGCAAATTGACGACTGATTCAGAATTCAAAAATCATATGTCGCAGACGAGGAAAAAAACATGGCTGGGATTAAAGCGCTTTTGTTCCGATTATGAAACCTTGTGCAAAAATTTAAGAACCTGAGTTGTAACATGAATCTTATTTGGACTACTTCCTAGAAAATCTTAGTACGGTACAAGTTGAAAGGCTAAATCAAGGTAAAACGATATCAAAGTCGTTGGAATGTGAATATGATGGCTGCTGAAACTGCTGAAATTTAACGAGCGTTATGGGCCCTGTTCATACGAAAAATATATAAAAAAAAAACTGCCTTCTGGCGGAAAAATATTTCATTTTGTTTATATTCGGAGTACTTAAATTAGAATTAAATTAAATTACCTCAATTGTCTGTTATTTTCCCTTTCAGTTGTCGCTTGTCCTTTCGGATACTTCAGTTCCATCATTTCTTGTTGCTTGTAACTATACACCTGAAAGTATAGAATATTTGAAACTCATAAAATACGTCCAGCTAATAATTACAAGACAAATTTATGTCCTAGATTAAATGTTGCTATGTAATTTGCGCACAGGAATATAAAATAAATACGTATAACATAGTCATACTAATTCAAGTATGAACTAGATTGGTTCACTCAAAAAATATTTGCCTGAGTTCAAAATAAATTAAGCCAATTCGAGGAGAACTTTCTGAAAGTAGACAACACCTTTAGCACTGAAAGTTTTATTCGTACCCAGTTGTTTGATTTTCTTTCTTAATTTCCTCCTGAATGGTTGTTAGTTTCCTTACGGTAGTGATTACTGCTCGAAAGCCCTTAAATATAAGGCTTTCTGAGCAACAATCAAAACCGCATGAAAACGGGGAAAAACTCAAGGAAGTCCGAACTTGGCTTACCTGAAAAAGAAAAACGAAATGCTATTAGTGGTGGAAGAATTTGAAAAGCTGTTTGTTTCCCCCCAAAATAAAATAAAAAAAACACTTACAGAAAACGTTGAAATTGTTCTAAGTTCAAATGAAACTTGAGTTCGTATGACCTGTATGGCTTGACTTCCGCCAACACATTATCACAAACTATCACCTAGCTCTGCCACCATCAGACTGCGTTACTGGATAACATTCCAAGCAGAAATGTGGTGGCTGGTGAGTGCAGACTAGCCCCGTGAATAAATAATTATGACCGCTGTCATTTGTTCAAGTGGTGACATACTATGCAAAATTCACCCGTCTCACCCGTCAAGATCAGTTTAAAAATAAATTACCCCTAATGCACCGATGCCAATCACAGTTAGCAGCTTCATCTAGTATGCCATGATTTTATAATATGGTCCGACGGCGACATGCTTTCTGCATTTAGTCGTTTGCATCCATAATTATTTAAATCAATTCCAAATTAACGGTAACGTCAGCGTGATCGCTTTAACTAGTTCCTATCACTGGCACTTCCGAAATGGAATGTTCACATGTCACGTTTAATTTTCGTTTTCGGCCGAAACTAACAGGATTTCATTTTATCTCTCACACCTCACCATCCTATTTCAAATTAACATACATATTCAATTCTCGTATATTCAATTAAATCGACTAAATCAAAAGCTGCAACGCTTTAAACAAAGATCTTTTTAGTTTGAAAAAGAAAGATTGAACATATATATTGTGGACACTCTGTTAATAACTTTAACTATCTAAAGCATTTGTTTGTTTGTTATTGCTATATATCTCTTTAATTGCACTTTAGTAACAACATATTTATAAAATTAAATGAAATACAAACGAAAATCATATTTTGTCCCGCCAGATTCCTCACAGAAATTTCTATTGCCATATCCCTCGCAAATTAGCGAATCATAACAAAAATAAGACATAAACAATTACAACAAACAAACAAAAAAGAAAACTTACCCAATCAAATGTATCCAATGATAACAAATAGATTAGCAATAACATAATGTTTAAACTAAACTGGATTGATGCGTTACACGAAAAAAAGGCTTAGATTTTATCACGCCCAAACAAAACCAGGGGAAAAAATTGAAAGCACAAAATGCACCGTCTTTTTTTTAACAAACTTGCTAAAAAATAATATTTTCGGCAATAGCCTTAAACAAATAGAGGAGCACAATCTGTTTCGAAATATTTGTATTACAATGTATAACCTCGGTGTTAAGGTTATGTCAAAATTTCTCTCTGAAATAATTATTGTTTATCATTAAAGACCCTTTGTGTTTTATTATCAGTACACTTTCGTTTATTTAATAAAAAAATTAACTAACAGCATTTTTTTCACTGCAGAATATTGTATAGGGCGCAAAATGTATTGAACTGTACAGCTTTATCCATGACACCCAATACAAAGCGATTCTTTATGTACGAATCAAGAAAGAAAAGCACTAATTTTTTTTTGTATCACTGCAATGATACCTAGTGCAAAACAAATGTGTTAAACACGTGAAAATATTTACTTTTCGTATAGTACGTGTAACGACAGTTGAGGGCGCTTTATTGATGGAAAAATTGCAACAAAGGAGTTGCGTTTTGTTGATAATAAATTGAAGAAATAAATGAATTAAGAAATTTGCAAGAAAAACTCATTTGTACGCTTGGACTTTTCAATATTTACTTACAGTTTCCTGTAAATTGCATCTGAATTTTAACAAAATGAAAGCAAATTCAAGTAATTTAACTTTTGAAAATTAATCCAAGATTAAACAACAATTTAATTATTTATTTATTTTAAATTCAGTCGTTAAATAACGAAAATAAAGTATAAAGTAATAGAATTTTTTTGTACTTTTTTAAATCAAATTGAATTTAGTTTCCAAGGTTTTTTTTTTAAATTAATTGTTTTAATATTAATACCAGGAAAATATTCTGCAAATCTCTTGTCGTTTTTATTATAATTTATTGCAAAAGGATGAAAAAAGCAAATTCAATTTCGATTTTCTTTAATCTAAAACTGTTTTCGTTACTCTAATTAATTAATTAATTAAATAAATATTGGCAATTGTAGTGACAGGAATGAAAGAAAAATATATATAATTAAATATATTTAACATATAAATATATTAATAAAACTGATACATTTGATGATTAATTAATTTGATAAAAAATTACTTAAACTTGTTCGAGAAATTAAAGACATGTCATGGACATTTATTTTTTGGTTTTTAAAATAAAATTCTATACTAATGGCAGCATTAAACCAAATATTTAACTTTGCACCAAATTTAAATTAAATTTATGCAAATTAAAACGTCTTGGGAATTTAAGAAGTTAATTGTACTTCAAAGTTGATGAAATTTGTTGAAAAACTTGAATATATTTGTCATTTACAAGAAAAATTAGTTGAAAAATACTTTTTTTTCTCACGAAAAAATAATATTATTATTAAAAAATGTAACATTCACAAAGCTTCGACTTGCGGTAAGTTTTATTATTACTTAATCAATCAAACTTACTTTAGAAGTTAATAGTTAAAATTACAGCAAAGAAATTCGTTTTCATTTGGATTTTAGAATGAAGCTAAACAAAATTATTATTGAGCTTTAAATAAATTACGCTATTTTAAATTTTGATTGCGTCAAAATATAAATTTAAATAATGATACATTCCGGAGAAATTCAAATGTATTTGAAAGCTGAAAGAAATTCGAAACGTAGTAAAATTAAAATTCTATTTAAATTCAACGATTTTCAACCTTTGAAGTCTATTTAAAAAAAAATTGAAACATGAAATACGTTTAAAGCAGCAAATTTTATTATTATTTACACAATCAAACTTAATTTGGAAGTTAAAAGTTAAAATTACAGCAATGAAATTCGTTTTCATTTGGATATTAGAATAAAGCTAAACAAAATTATTATTGAGTGTTAAATAAATTTTGATTGCGTCAAATTATAAATTTAAATAATGATGCCTTCCAGAGAAATTCGAATATATTTGTAAGTTGGAAAAAATTCGAAATATAATTAAATTAGAATACTGTTTAAATTCAATGATTTTGAGCCTTGCAGTCTATTTAAAAAAAAAATGGTGAAACATGAAGTACCTTTAAAGCAAACTTCGACTTGCAGTAAATTTTATTATTATTTAAAAAATCAAACTTATTTTGGAAGTTAAAAATTAAAGTTACGGCAATGAAATTCGTTTTCATTTGGATTTTAGAATGAACCCAAACAAAATCATTATTAAGTATTAAATAAATTAAGCTATTTTAAAAAATTATAAATTTAAATAATGATACATTCCGGAGAAATTCAAATATATTTGAAAGTTGAAAGAAATTCGAAATGTAGTAAAATTAAAATTCTATTTAAATACAACGATTTTCAGCCTTGCAGTCTATTTAAAAAAAAATTGAAACATGAAATACGTTCAAAGCAAACTTTGATTTGCAGAAAATTTTATTATTTACACAATCAAACTCACTTTGGAAGTTAAAATTTAAAATTACAGCAATAAAGTTCGTTTTAATTTAGATATTAGAATAAAGCTAAACAAAATTATTATTGAGTGTTAAATAAAATACGCTATTTGAAGTTTTGATTGCGTCAAATTATAAATTTAAATAATGATAGCTTCCGGAGAAATTCGAATATATTTGGTGGTGAATGGTGAAACATGAAGTACCTTTAAAGCAAACCTTTAAAGCAAACTTCGACTTGCTGTAAATTTTATTATTATTTAAAAAATCAAACTTACTTTGGAAGTTAAAATCATAGCAATAAAATTCGTTTTCATTTGGATTTTAGATAAAGTTAAAGAAAATGATTATTAGGTATTGAATAAAATTAAATCTTGATATGCGTGAAATTATAAATTTAAATAATGATATTTTCCAGAGAAATTCAATAGCTTTATATAGCTAATTACATTAACTTAACAAAAAAAGACAATTTATTTAAACAATGAAACTTTACACCAAATTAAAATGCAACTATAATTAAACTTAAAATTATATAGTTTGCATACATTTGGTTATTTAAAAGATTACAATAATTATATTTTGCAAATAGCACACGACGCTATAGTAGAAATATGTGGACGCGCCTTACTTCACCCGGACTTTAAAACGCGGGATATTTCAAAAGCTTGCAATTTTTTTTTGCAAACGAACCAGCGACGAAAACGTTCAATTTTTAAATTATTACGATATAAACGTTTTTATACCAACTTTAAACTAAAACTAAAAGTGCCTAAATTCTATAGATAAAGTAATTTTACTTTTATATGTATTTAAAAATAATAAAAGGAAAAAGCGTTTGTATTTAAACTTTTAATTAATAGCATTATTACTATTTTGTGTTCACGAAAGTGTCTATATGTAAATTTAAATGGTATTAGGTCATACGAGTTCTAAGAAGTTGTATTAAATTTTTTATTTAAAAATTCTGGTATACCTAGGACATTATAAACTGTACTTCCTATTATAAGCCTTTGAAAAACAAACTGTAATTTCTTTTTGGAAAATTGTGTTTTATTAAAAACTATACCATGTATATTTTAATACAGTTTGTATACTTCTTGGGTACCTACTAATTTAGTAATTTTTGTTATATTTTGATACTTTACCTCAAAAAAATCTGACAAAAGAGCAAGGGTTAAGAAGACACTTAAATCACTGGCGCACATTTGAAGAAGAAATTCGTATAATGTGATGGTCGTTATGGAACAACGGAAATGGTCCTTCACAGTGGTGGCTATTTCTGCGCGTGCAGTTGGACGCAAGTGGCCCTTTCGATTGTACTTCGCACCCTTCTGACTGGCTCTCTACCCCGGAGTTAACATTTTAGCTCCGCCCTGAACACCTACATCAAAATGGTGGCCAGATTTAAATATTTATTATTTAATGAACTCAATCCGATCGCTCACTGTCATTAAATCACAATGTTACAGTCCGACTGGAATTTATAAATAAATTAGCGATTAAAGAGACACCAACCCGCGATCGATAGTGCACTGTGCAGACTTCGTCGTTTAATAAATTAGCATTTGAAAATCAACCGAAATATTGAAATAAAACGCGCGACGTCTTCTCCCAAACCGGTGTCATCCGCAAATGTAATTGAATTGTTAAAAAACCCGAACGGCGAAATGCTGCGTGGAAGGGTGATGGGACCCCTTCTTTTTGTATAGTTACCCTTACCTGCTTTCCGCATGTTCAGCTCTAAACTGGTAGACTATATGTGACCCGACAAATCTTAAAAATTAGGTCACATAAAACGCAACGAAAAAATAACCTTGTTTATATCAAAATTTATTTAATGTGAATACGCAATGAGAATAAAAGGACTGAAAACTTTGTGGTCCGGAAACTTTAATAGGCGAGCAAGAAACTAACACGACGCAATTGCGTTCATAAAATCGAAAATAATGTCAAAATGTAATATAATCTTACTGGGGCCTGGAATTTTTTTATTTACAGAAAGTGTGGAACTTGAATCGTGTTACCCGCAAAAAAAAATTGACTTCTACATCACGTCAATTGCCTATATATAATATTTAAACTATCCATCTTCAATTTAATTTAAAAAAAAACGTAGTAATAAAAAGAAATTTATATTTGAAGTTATTTATAAGTGCATTAAACGCTGTTCGGTTTTAAAATGAAAGAAAACTACGAATTTAAATAAAGTCGGTAAAGAAGTAATCTTCGCAATTTATAAAAATACTTTTGCCTCACAATCAGTTATATTTTTACATCACGTAATAAAACGATATAATAAAACAATTTGCCGTAAACAAAACTAGAATACATGAAAAAAATTGATTTCACTCTGAAAGAGGAAATTTGCTTTCGAAAATCTGACAAATAGGGAAGAAAATGCATAGTCACTTTTGATATTGCAAGTTTTTTTTTTTAGTTTTTACGTTATACTTTTTAGAATTATAAAAAAAACGATGTACATACCTACCTATACCTATTATGAATGTTTCTCGAGGGGTTAATTTCATCGATTCATCGATAAATTATTAGGGGATATGTGAGGGTAGCTGCATGAACAAATTTGTTATTTTTTTTTTCATAAAAACGAAATCCAACGAGCTACGCCACTGTAAATTCTTGTTATTTTATGTTTTTATATATTTTTTTTTCTGTAACTTATTGGATGTCTTTCTATCATTTTAATTTGAGAGTTAAATGAAATAGCTAATAACTAATAACCTATTATATGCTCAGAAATTAAAAGACAACAGTCAGTGTTGCCTTTTGGAACGTACAACTGGCGACGGCGAAATTTGCTAACAAAAATGAGTGTGTAAAATAATTTTGAATTTTTAATAATTATAGTAAATGAATGGTTTTTTAATTTTAATTTCGAGAATAATATTATGAATAACAAAGTGCAATTATTATGTCAAGAATGTACCAATATAAATAATAAAGTGCGTTCAATAAAAACCGTTACCAAGTAGGCTTATGTCAAAGTCACGATTAGGATTATAAACATAACCTAACTTTTTAGATCCATTTAATTACGATTTTCTACAAAGTGGATAATAAAACACAATTAATCAAATAAAACATTTATTTTATTACAAATGCCTCGAAAATGTAAATAAAATATTTGACAGTTGAGGCTGTTGATAACACGCAGTAATTCAAGGTTTCAACATACGTACTAAGCTACGACGTGCCGTCATAAAATAAAAGTAAGTTCAGAGCCGGATTTTTTTGAACGCACGTTATCATTAATCATATAGAGCGTTCATAAATGATTGAAGGAAGGAATTCAGTATGAGAAGTTGCTAAGTAGCAAGATATGCCCCTACTTCACTGACATAGCAACTTCTTAACGTGAGCGTTTTATGTTTACATGAAGAAACTGTCGAAAGCGATATTTTTTAATTTATCAGAAACTGTTTACCTTCACTTTCAATTTTATTAAAGTTCAACTTGTTATAACGTGTGTTCTACTTTTTTTTTGTAAATCTGTAAATAAATTAAAAGCAAATCAAAAAATATCGTTCGTTGAAATGTTTCTATCTACTGCAAATTATCATCGACATTAACGAAATTCAGTACGAGAAGTTGCCAAGTCCTAGTATTTTTAAATATCTAAGCAAATTTTTTAAATTTAAACTATTACACACAAACATTATTCCGCGCATCAAAAAAAGCCTAATGTCCAAAGCGATAAATATAAAGTGCGTTCAATAAAAGCCGTTATCAAGTAGGCTTATGTCAAACGCAAATTTTGCAAAGTCACGTCGTAACTATACGATTATAATAAACATAACCTAACTTTTTATATCCGTTTAATTACGATTTTCTACAAAATGCGTAATAAAACTTAATTAATGAAATAAAACATTTATACTTCGAAGATATAAACAAAATATTTGACAGTTGAAGCTGTTGATAGCGCGCAGTAATTCAAGGTTTCAACGTACGCACTAAGCTACGACGTGCCGTCATAAAATAAAAGCAAGTTCAGAGCCTTCTTGATAACGGATTTTTTTGAACGCACCTCATAGTTTAAATTTCAAATCTCTCGCCAACTTAGTATTTTGATAACGTTTTGTACCGACTAATGCAACGGCTGGGGTAGTTTTTTGATTTATGAACAAAATAAATCAAGAAAGTCAAGAAAATTTGAAAGTAACAAGAAAGGAAAAATGGGAAATTACAAAGTAGAGTAAAATAAAGTACAAAATTAACCAAATAAAACAAAGTAGTAACAGATAAAATAAATAAATAAGTTTTAATGGAAAACACATAAAACACGTTGCGAAGTTTATTTTAAATACTAATTGATTTTTTATCTATTTTTGCCATGGAATTTGGACGGCTTCATGGTAAAATAACTTCAAGGAGGGCAAATTTCAATGCAAGAATTGATAAAAAAAATTTTAAAAATCACCCTGTACTTTTGAACGTATGTCGTACGGTACTTCATACGACTAGTGTCATTTGCAATCCTAACCTAACTCGGAGGAAACGTTTAAAAAAATTGAAATTTCATTCAGAAAACCGTAAACGATTTCTGTTCTAATGTGAAATTTATTTTGCGATGCAATTACAACAGAATTAGTTTTACAAAGTTAAAATTAATTCTTGTCAAATTTACGAATCCAAAACAAATGATGACTTTAATAATGTAACGCAATGTATTTATTCCTCTCAAACACGTTGGTACAACGTAAGAAATTTGTCATTTAGGGAATGTAATGTAATGACATCCAAATGTAGATACGCAAAAACAAAAGAAAAATGAAAGTGTACGTATCAGCAAAGACATGCGTTCTTCTGATTACATAATGTCGTGAAGGAATTTTTCTAGAAATTGAAAACGTAGAAAAATGATAATGTAAAAAGTGAAGTTGACACAAGAAATATAGTATGGTCAGAAATATAACATCTAGCGCAAATTATTATTATGATTTTTAATGGAGTTGAAGGCATGTGGAGGTGAGGAAGGAGTGAGAGGAGTAATAATTTCACCGATTGTTTCATACGTTTTTTGTGTTTATAGTTTAGTAAAAATATTTTAAATGTGTAGTTTCTCTTTGAAATAAAAAACGAATTTTACAGCATCACAGGCAGGATATAGTTGCCAGACAGCAACCGTTACAGAAGCTAGGTCGTCAATGGGTGCAACATCATCGCGTATCAAAAGGGTGGGTTAGGGGTAGACCAGCGCGTCTCAGATTCCATTATGCTACCCCATTCACAAAGCATCCCCAAATATCCCATTCGACCCGGTTTTTTATGCTGTAAATGTATGTTTAAAACAACTGGGAGAGGGGTGAAGACCAGGTGCTGCTAAGTACATTCGCTACACGGGCATTCTTGCAAAGAAAGATCACAATCAACCTATAATGGGTTACGCGATATGACGCTACCAGCAAACCTTGCGACCGGGTGTGTCACTTAATCCACTCACACCTGTCTTTTTTGCAACCCCGATGTTCTTTACGGATCGATCTGGCCCAATTTGATGTTACCTAATCTTAAAATTTAATTCAAAAAAAGTACCGGATGAAATATGTTTCATAGTTCAGCATTAGGTACATTCTGATAAAAAAAAAATAATTGGTTTATCACAGTTTTAACGTCCGACATCTACTTTAATTAAGCAATCACTGTAAAAAACAACTTGTCTCTCGTGATCATATCTGATTGTAGAATTATTAATAATCATAGTCGAACGACTTCCTTATCTTTACTTTAGAAAACATTGAAGAGGAAGATTAACGTCGGAATTCAATGGTGTTTGTACAAATACATATTTATGGAGATTATAAAAAAAAGAAAAAAATATGTCAGTCATTCTCAATATCTTTGGCACGAGATAAAATGGAAGTAGTTTTTAAAGTTCAATGAGTTTCTAGTTCAATCAAAAAGTTTGCAAAAACCTTATCAATTGCAAAAGAAATAGTTGCTATTGCACAAATTATTTCATCACGGCAAACTTTCCAACAACAAAAACCAAAAATATCTGTAGCTGTAAAGTCGATGGGGGACGAAAAAGTTTGTTTTTATTGAAAAATATGATAAGTCTTCTTGGAATACGTTTTAGAATTGTTTGTATGGGTTTTCCATTGAAAAAGAGACAAGGGACTTTACTTACGTTAACTCAAAAAAAAAAACTGCAAAACGTTTACTTAATTAAACCATCCAATTTTAATTTCGATTAAAATATGAGGTAATAAAAAGAAATACATATTTTTGACGTTATGTATGTAGTCAGGGTTGTAGTTAAATTTATTGATCAATGCTTTCTTCCTTTTTTATTATTATTTAAAAGAAGCTAAGCCACTTATCAATTATATTTATAGAATATAAATGGAAAATAAAACGATTGCATAACTGAGATGCAATTATTGGCAGATTCCTGATGTATCAACTAGTTCAGGGAACTGACACATTAACATTTTGACCCCCCTATCAACTGGAGGTGGATCAAAGGCGCAAAACAAGGTTGTGCAATTTTTTGCACTCGTTTACTCTCAAAAAAGAATTGAATTTAAATGGAGCCACCTCTCATGTTTCGTTTCAAAAACATGTGCAACCACTTTTATCTTCATCAATTAAGCAATATTTATATCAACAAGCAGATTATTTGTTGGCAACGAATAAATATTTACAGTTTCCTATTAATTGAATACAAATTTCTGAAAAGTAATCAATTTTTTCGGGCCGTACCCAAATTGCTAATGACGGCACTGGTTTAATTAACAATCACAAGTCACGTTCGTGGAGTTGAGAAACGCACCAAAATATATTTTTTTTTTTTGCGCGGGACTTTGAAACTCCGAAAATAAAGAACGTCCGCGATGTGTCGCAATCTAAACATTTCGTGTCATTTTATTTGTAAATTTGTGATACGCGAGGCTAAATATTTTTTAAATAATACCGGAATGAACCAGTGCCGACCGCCTTAAACGCAGAACAAATTCGGGCACTCGTTTGAAATAATTTTGCTTCACTTCAAACCCATTGTTCCTTTTTTCATAATATACAGGGTGATTCTTGAATATAGCGACAGAAACTGACTGATGAAAGAAGAGGCCTTCCAGAACACAAGAAAAATTATAAATGTTTATGGTGTTACGCAGAGAATTGTTCAGTCGTGAAACTTGAGAGTGAATTAATAATACGCAGTTGCATAGCTGATGACGAATGAATCGTCTGAATTACATAAAATGTTACCACGTTCTGTGATCCCTATACATTCACCATTCAATCCATTCAAGAATCACCCTGTATAAATATGAAATAAAAATTAATAAAGTCGATGATGATTTATTGAAGTAATTAATTAATTAACAAGAAGTTTCTATTTAAAAAAAAATTATTCGTTAAATAAATGAGAAATATAAAGTACGCCCGCCACTGATCGCTTTGAAATACTAATACTGACGACATTCTTTGAAAATATATGGCTAACGATAACATATTCGCAAAAAACAACAATCCTATCGTGTAATTGTGCAATTAGATGATGCAAGTGGGAAAAGAAGATTTTCTGTGAATCTATTTATACCGCACGTCCCTCTGTTTGTCTTATGTGGGGCGACAAAATTTAAATAGAAAGGGTACCTTAGAGTTCGACCAACACTAACGTATCAGTATATCGCGAGTTAAACGCCGGTTATCTCCTGTGTTACAGGTGAACAAAAAGTATACAATTCATTAATTAATGAGTGATTTCGTAATGAACAAGTGCGAGAATGGAGTTTCAACCCCCGATCAAATTCCTCTGACACAAAAAAAGGAAAAGTGGAGAAACATCGCCGCATATTGGATATTGGGGCTTTGCAATAATTATGGATACGTTGTTATGCTCAGTGCAGCAAACGATATATTACATTCACAGACTGAACAAACAGAAACCGTAAGTTTGATTTTATTTTTAATCTACTGGCATTTAAAATTAAAACACACCGAATGCAAATCACCAACCAGTACTCGACGAGTTTATCTACAAGTTTATTACAAAAACATTAAAATAATGTGTTTGTAAAATTTATTATACGAAAGTCAGCACGCGCGCTTTATTTAAGAGAAAATGTGTTACGCAGAAAATATCTAGAATTAATTAACCATTAATATCAATGCCAAATATACAATTAATTAATATTCCATTTCCGCTTAACAATTGTAAACAACTTGAAATTATTTATTGACCTTTTTAACGTTTTGTGTACACCCGAAAAAAATGTAATTTTTACCACCAATCTTTTTGAGTTTCAAAAATTAATAATCTCCCACGTTTTTCCACTTGATTAAAGACAAAGGTGTTGATTAATTTAATCCTCTGATATGTACATATCGTTTGCAAAAGATTCCAAAAACGTTTAGCAATAATTAAAGTAGTTTCGAGAAAATAATTTCGCTTTAACAAAAACCTTTATGTTTTACGTACAATTTGCAGAAATATTTTATGCAAACACATACTTATACAGGGTGCTACTTTAGTAATTTATTTAAGGATATAATTATACTTTTTATAATTATATTAAATCGAAAATAATTTCATTCTCCTCATATATACAAGGCTACACCATACTGTACCATTCTAGGATATGAGAATAACGTAAAAAATTCTCCTGAATTGAAAAGAATCTCCTAAAAAAAATGGGGAAAATCCCCTAATCTGGCAACCCTGTCTGCATATAAGTATAGTAGGTTATACCACGATTTATAAAATCAAATAATTCTTATAGAGACTGAATAAATAAAGATCATGTTTTTTATAATTACAGACTGAGCAGATCAATGTCGCCAGAGGTGGTGATTTCTGTTGTTTCTAGTGCTTTTTTAATTCGATTGTTTTTCGATTTTTATTATTTTGTTTTCTTTGTTTTATCCCCACTCTTCTCAATCGTTTTGTTTTGATCTACTAAATTGTATCATAAAATCGTTGTCTTTTGTTTTAATTTTTTTTCCAATTTTATTGCTTACTTTATTTTCTTTGTTTTGTCACCATTCTTTTCAATTTGTCAATCTATCAAATTGTGTTCTAAAATCAATTGCCTTTTGTTTTTATTTATTATTTTTTAATTTGATTATTTTTCAAAATTTTTATTATGTATAGTGGAACTTCTATAACTAGAATCTCCAAGGGACAGGAAAATTACTTCGAGCTATAGAAATTTCGAGGTAAAAAAAATAGAAACAGTTATATTCAGTTGAAAGGACCATCAGTAAATTTTGACTTACAGAAAAGTTCGAGTTATGGAGGTTTCACTATATTTTGTTTTCTTTCTTCAGTCACTAAATTTATAAAGTAGCTGAAACTCTAGCCGAAAATAGCTGGATTATGGTTAAGAACAGAGTTCGGAAGTAGTAAATGAAGCAAACAAATTATTTAGTACGTGTCTATTATCTCCAAAAAAAAAAAACATTATTATTTGTTTGCTGGGTTCTATTCTAAAACTGAATTTAGTCAAATTTAAACTTCAATGAAGCTGTTTAAGGCCCAATTTAATAAACTTACTCCACGGTATAAGCTCCAAGTAAAAACTATAGCTAATAAAGTTTGAGGTTATGTGACATTTGAATTTACTACAAAAACTACATTTACTGCATTTTCAATGTAGTTTTTGTAGAATATACATGTTACATGTAGTTTTCTAAGTAAAAGTTTTGGCTTAGTTTTACAATTCTCTAGACATAAAATAAAAATTTTGCTCAAATCCCAAAAGCAAATCACTCGAAGATAAAAAATGTAAAATAATATATAAATAAATATATAAAAAAGCTTCATTAAATACCTGCTGCAATAAAAACACTCTCCACGAAACACAGTTTGAAAAAAAAACGAACTTGAACAGACACAACTTTTTAAATTTCAACAATTTTGGAAAACGGACAAGATTTCGGGACTCACTAGGTAAAGAAGTAAGTCAGGGTAGTAGTTCAAAATGTTACCGATAGGTGACGCGAAGATGGAGAATTAAAATAGAAAGATAGTAGTTTTTTAAAAATAATGATAACAAATAATTACGAATCAAGGATGGTAATTAATTGAACTATTCTAAAATAATCGGGCAATTTCAAATTTGTTGTCATATACAGAATGTGCCAAATTAAATGACCGTCTGTACTACTACTATAACTATTCCAACGAGACGTTGTATATTACAATTTATCAATACAAAACTCTTTTTTTGTAGGTACAAAATACAGAAAGAGAATGTAATTACATGTCAACCGGGGCAATTCTCCTAGCAGATATTCTGCCCTGTTTAGTGATTAAAATAATCGCACCATTTTTGCCCTTTTTTGTAAAGTAAGTAGGTAATAATGTCGTTTGTAAACAAAATTAACTTATTTACTTAATTTTTAGTGTAAGAGTAGGTGTTTGTGTAATCCTAGCAAGCGGTGGCTTGCTACTAGTAGCTTTTAGTACGACCCAATGGATGTCTATTTTGGGCGTAGTTTTAACATCTTTCAGCTCCGGTTTAGGAGAAGTAACATACCTACAATATAGTTCCTTTTACTATAAGTAAGTGCCCCGCAATTAAACAAAAAAATAAATAAATAAAAATATTTTAATTTTAGGCACGTCGTATCTTCCTGGTCTTCTGGTACTGGCGGTGCAGGTGTAATTGGGGCCTTATCTTACGCGGCATTAAACAAATTAGGAATTCGAAATGCCCTCCTGATTATGTTGGTAGTACCCGTTGTTATGGCACTGGTGTACGTGTCAAGTCCACGCGTTCAAAATTGGGTTTCCTAAAATAAATAATTGTTTGCAGATTTTGGATTCTGTTGGAAAAACCGAAGAAAAAATTAGAACTTGAAATTCAACTTCAGATAAACAAAGAAGAGATCAGCAACCCTATGGAGAGCTTCAAGAAGAAACTGCGGATCTTCCCGCAGTTGATCAAATTTATGGTACCCTTAGGCGCGGTATATTTATTCGAGTATTTTATAAACCAAGGAACGGTAAATTTCCTCAAATAAAAAAATAATTTGAAATTGTATTTGCTTTCTTTTTTAGTTTGAGTTAATAAACTTTGATAATACCTTCATTGATCACGCCGACCAATACAGGTGGTTACAAGTTGATTACCAAGTTGGTGTGTTTATTTCAAGATCATCTGTTAACATCGTACACATTAGACATATTTGGATTATGGCTGTGCTACAGGTTTGCAAATAATAATAAATTATTACGTGTAATTATAATCAGATGTAAAAATTTTCAGTTTTTGAACGTGGGAATATTTACCACTGAAGCAATTTTCTATTACATTCCTACTTTTTGGATTGTCTTGGTTTTGGTCTTGTGGGAAGGCCTTTTAGGTGGCGCAGCTTATGTCAATACATTCTATAGGATATCAAAGGAGGTAATCTTTTTCTTTTAGAGTACATTCAATAAAAACCGTTATCAAGGCTTATGTCAAATGCAAATTTCGCAAAGTCACGTCGTAACTATACGATTATTATAAACATAACCTAACTTTTTATATCCGTTTAATTACGGTTTTCTACAAAATGGATAATGAAACTTAATTCATGAAATAAAACATTTATTTTATTACAAATACTTCGAAAATATAAACAAAATATTTGACAGTTGATAGCACGCAGTAATTCAAGGTTTCAACATACGTACTAAGCTTCGACGTGCCGTCATAAAATAAAAGCAAGTTCAGAGCCTTCTTGATAACGGATTTTTTTGAACGCACGTTATCATTAATTATTTAGAGCGTTCATAAATGATTGAAGGCCATTTGAATTTTTCGCTCGACAGCTTATTTTTAACAGTTAGTACTAAAGACTGCACCTTTCTGGCTTTTCGTCAGCACGCTACTGGTAAACTGTCAAATACTTCACGTGTGGCAGAATTACCAATATCGTAAGAGGAAAATTACTAACATGACTGAGCGCTAAATTCAAACGTCTTTCAATCAATTATGAACGCACTATATGTTTACAACTGGCGTAGAATTTGTTTTATTAATAAAAAAAATAAAATAAAATTTTATGTAGCTTTTTAAAATCAGGATTAAATTAATTACAATTCGTGACGTAGAAAGTAAACCGCCTAGAAAATTTGTTTTACGTAACAGCAACATTTTGCGGAGTATCTCATGATTGAATTCGTTCTTATATATTTATACATGTTTAAAAAACAAGTCGTAGTAAAACTATTCGAGAAACCGGTTTATTGAACGTACGTAACTTATTCAACTTGAGCATATAAAATGAGATTGTGGTTTTGTTATTTTGACCTTGTACGAACAATATTGCACACAGCAATTATTTACTGTAAATACTTTATGTATGTATAAGGTGACATGTGCAGTGATAACAGGCATGAATATTATTTTACAGCAATCCCAAAAAAAATCGTTTATAAAAAAAATTATAAAGATTTCTTTCATAATTTTTGTTTGTCGTAATTTATATACTTTGTATTAATTTATTAATAATATGGTTCCATATAACTTTTATAATTTCATTCGCTCTTTTAACATTTAAGTTTTTGTTTGAGCAAAACCAGGTTTTGTTTTGTACTTACTGTAAATTTCAGGCTAACTAATACATAATGCCATGTAAATAATTTAGTATTCATCATGCCAAACCACATTTTGTAATTCCCCTTGAGATAATGTGTTTTCTCTACCTATTTACCTTGATGACACAATTGCGCAATAAAATTGTTAGTGCGCCAAATAGTTATTCAACTAAATTGTAACAACTTTTATTGTTCTTGTTACAGGTTAAAGAAGAAGACAAACAGTTTTCAATGGCAACAACAAGTTTTGCGGACTCAATAGGAATAACGCTGGCTGGAGTGACTGCAATTTTAGCCCACAATGCAATCTGTGATCTGCCAAGACCCGAACGGCTGTCTTTTTGAAGAAAAAAAAAAAAAAAAACTCGGGGACTATAGAGACTTTATTTATTAAACTTGGCACATACATCATGTATTTATTACATAAGAGATTTGTATGATATTAATGATATTTTTACAAGCATTTTATATAATGCTTTTTTCGTATGAACAATATATTACATTCATTTTGAAAACCTTTTTATTTTCAATCAATCGAAATCACAAAAACCAATCACAAGTAACAAACATACACATATAGGAACATCAATATTATTTGAATTCTATTAATTACTAAAAAAAACAAATTCACATATGCTAAACAAAATAAAAATTAAGAGTGAGTTTTTTATACTCGCGTTCATCGATTAACCAGACGCAAGTAGTTTGTACATAAAGTCTAATTAAAATCAATACGTCATCGCATTGAATATCACAAAGTATAAACGTTCTACTAACGTAGTCATGAGTTTTATTTAATAAGCTTTGGAATCACTTGCGAGCTTAAAAAATAAACCGCAATTATTTTTGAAATAGAAGAGATTCCAGACACATTCATTATGATTATAATAATCATTTCCTGCCACATCGTTATGTTGCGTCAGCGTGTAAAAAAATTCTTCTGAAATACGAAGGAAAAATCTTGGTGGTTTATTTTCAGTCCTTAATATTTCAAAATTCAGTCTTAATAATACTGTAAATAAAAAAAAATACTGAACGTAAAGCGTAAAAAAAAATCCAGATCAAATAATATAAAGATTAGTTCAACAACGTGTACGAACTATAGCTTTCCCTGTTTCTTCGTATTCTTGCTTTGATATCCACAATTGCTGGAACGTTCCAAGTGAGCTTAATATTGAGCCCCCGAGCCAAGCAGCAAAGCGTTTCTCCGACGAACCGGCCTGTGATATTAATTTCAAGCGCATACTCTGCAATTTAAATGCTACCGTTTATGTATATCATAGTTTAAAAGTACTTACAGGTGGTACTTTACTTTGCAAGTCTCTATTTAAACGATCCATAAAACCTTGTACATTCGTATTGCCCCCGGTTAAAACGACGTTACTATACATCGTCTGGAAATAATAACAACACCTCCCCCCCCTTCAAGTGTTTGTTAACAAATTTTCATTTCATACGTACCGGTCTGTGATCGATTTCGCACATTCCAACGCTAGTCGTCACCAACGTACTCACATCTAAAGTAGGTTGAGTTCCACATCCAGTTCGAGCTGTTAAGTTAAACAACGGCTCTGTTATTTTAAACCTTTCCACGCCGAAGTCTTTATGGAAACCATTGGGAAATTCGTAATGCACGGCAGGCATAGTGCGGACTATTTCTTCATCGTATGAACTATCGGAAATGTGTAATACTGATGCTTGGAAATCTTGCATAACTTCCTGTAATAAATCGATTGTAGTTAGAAAAGCAGTAGTTAATCATATCTCTTTTTACCTTAATCATAAAATTATGCCACGACGCGGTCAATCGAGGTAAACAACGAGGTTTCCAATAAGGTAACTCATCGGGACGGGTAGGCTCTTTACTAGCAACTAACGAAGCTGGGATTACTTCAATGTTTTTTTCATCAAGCAAATTTTTGCATTGGGCACTCAAATAATCGCCTCCTGCTGGAGATTTTACCATAGCTTGGCTCACAATGTGACTGAATCATATTATAATTTAAACTAATTGTGTATTAAAACAATTTCAATTGCATCATGCATAAAATTAACAATACATTCATACCCATCATGTACTGGTACTGCAGAAGTATGAGTAGCCCCACTATCGACGACTAAACAAGTCGATCTTCCGTTGGCAAATGCTACTAATGGGGGATTTTTTGCCAAATATAGAGCAGGAACCTTATACTGTTCAAACATCAGTTCAGTCATGTGTTCTCTTTTTGGTTGTGAAACCCACTAAGTAAAGGTAGAGTTTCAAACATCTTTTTTGGAAAGAAAAAATAAAACTTACTGGAGGTTCGGTGACTAAAATTGGATGATTCTGTGGAATAGCTCTTAATATATTGTGATAAATGAAGTCCATAATGTTTTCATACATATCCCAATTTTCTACAACACCATCCTTTAAAAACGTAGTCATTTCCATGTCTATAAAAAAAAATCGTCAGTGACTGCGAGAGCCTAAGATGCAACATCAAATACCAGGTCGAGGGACATGAAGTGCGACGAGGCCTATGTTATATCTGGTTTTATATTCATCGTTGTGGTCTCGCCATACACCCACCGTTGTTGGAATATCGAATCTTGGAGTGTCTTCTCCAGCGTAGCCCCCTCGAATAGTGTTGCTTCCTACATCAAGAACCAACGCGCCGATTTCATCTAAGAGGAAAATTGAATTTCTTCCAAGTAATAAATAAAATGTGTAGTAGTTTTGGTTACAAACCTCCCCCATAAACAGCTCCGCTCATTTTATAGCTGAATGCGAGTTTATTTTTACGAAATTTATATCATTTCTTTATATTACATGCAATGGTTACACCGGTAACAACAAAACCTCAACGGAATTTCTAAACAAACCTGAAATTAGCTGCGTGGTTACAGGTTTACCAATTGTTGTTACTGGTGGATTAAATTATTTCAAAATGATCAAATCTGTTTATAATTTAATTTTATGTTTGTTAATAAATTAACTCATTTGAAGATTGACGAAATTTAAAAATACATAACCTCACATTTTTAGAACGTTCTTTAAAATTTGGTCTGATTTATGCATATAATAGAAGTGTTTGGGATTTAAGGCAACAAACTTTTTGTAATATGCAATAATTGATGAAATAAAACTTTTCTTTCAGTATTTCTTTTTTGTATTTTATACATAGTAATCATTTTTTTCAAGTTGAAGAGAAGGTCGCTGAGTGGCTTAGCGTGTAATATCACCGATTCACAGTAGTATTGTGAATTAGTAAAAATGAAACGGTAAATTTTAAATAATATCGGTAAATTCACAACTCTAGCGGTCAGCCTAGCCGACTTGAAAGTCGTGTGCTCGGCGGCGTAGGTTAGAATCCTGTCTAGAGTCATGAGTGTTTGTGGTGTCTAATGACTTAAACCCAGCTGAACATAAATCGAAATTGTCTGGAATGGCTAATGCCGAAAAATAAAAAAATGTATTGCTACGCAAAGCAAACAAACAAACAAACAATTTGAAGAGGCTTCTTCTTCCTCTTCGCTTTGCGCAGCAATGCTACTTCATTGTCTTACGACAATTACCATTCCAGACAATTTTCAATGTATGTTATACAGAGAGATCATTATACATTGTCCAGAAAAACCTGCTTTCCATGGACGTGATACCAAAATTTTCATCCATTGTCATGTATGCAGTGAAGTTATCTACTTTACCTACCTGTTTTTAATCCATCTTTGCATAAAAAACACCCGACAGATTATGAAATAATAACAATATGCTATGCGGTCTTGAAAATGACTATTTTCGAAAAATTACTTCAGAAAATTCGTAAACTAACAAAAGTAGGACCATCAAACACAAGTGTCAAATAATGTGGGTAACATCAGAGAGGAACTAAGGTTTGATGTACGCAAGAAAAGTAGTTTTTTCTGGACAATGTATAATGATCAGTCTGTAGCTGGGTCTAAGTTATTAAACTGCACAACATCCACGGCTAATGGTAGGATTCTAACCTACGCCGCCGAGCGACTATGCTAACCGCTAAGCCACTCGGCGACCCATTTGAAGAGTCACCAATTGATTATATTTAATGTATACATATAGGAATATAAGGTAAACTGTATTTTTTAAGTCAACCTGGTTATTTTTTATAGGTAATTAAAAAAAAGCTCGGCAAAATTTTTAAACGAATCTAAAAGTGCGCCAATTTTCCAGGTCTACCACCACACGACTGATTATTTTATGTTTAATTTAAATTAAAAATTTCCGATAAATTTGAACGTATTATAAACGGAATTACTAAAATATGAATGTAAAAGGAATAAAATCTCATTGTTTGGAGACGGGTATTTTATTGAAATTTTTTTTTGAATTACAAAAAGATGCGTATTTTTGCTCAGTGATTCTCAAGGTTTTAGCAAAATGTTGCAAGTGAATAAGAACCGATTTAAAGATGTATTTATGAATGTATAATATAAAGGTAATTAATTAAAATATTTTTGTTTTAGTATAACTGCCGCATATGCAAGAAAACATCTTGTTGTGTGCCATGCCGTTTAACGCATGAGAAAGCCATACACAATATTCATCTCGAATGTAATATTTGCATTTACGGAAGAATGTATTTGAGGAATCCATCCGATTGTTTGTTATCCCATATTAAAGAAACCCATTGGCCACTTCACTGTATTAAATGCAAAAAGATATTCCAAGATACTAACGAATTAAAAACGCACACAAAATGCTTTTTAGAGAACGGGGTTGACCAAAATCCAATCACACCGATTAGGATGGTCATAACAGACACAACTGATGAGACCTACGAGTCTCCACCAGTACAGGATACTCTTTCGAAATATGCTGCTGCAAATACCAACATCATGTTTAAATATTCTCAGAACACAACAGTCACAACAAGCACTCCGACTCAAGATGAAGGAAACAACTTCATAGAGCATGTTTCATTTGTGTCACCTATAGACTCCCTGATGAAACCTGCAAACGATATAAAAAAAATCATTTACAATAATAAAATAAGTGGAGCTGTATTGCCTGTGGATGTGGAAAACTCCACCGAACTTGCTTCGGTGAAAAACAAAGACACACCGATAAACGCAGTTTTAAAAACTCAATCCATGAAACGAAAAGTCACTTTTAGCAAAGAATCAAATAAAAATGAAAGTGAAAGCTCAAACGTACTTGAATGTAAGTTCCATTAATCCGGGTGAATCCTGTTGCTTTCTGATTATTTCTTTTAGATCCATCCGGTGAGTCCAAAGGAAAGCTCAATTCTGAAACAGAAAATACAACTATAATTACTTCGGTTGAGATTAACAAGACATTTTGGACGACTGCTTCGGAGTTAGAATTTAAAGGAAACTGCGAAGTTACATCTAGTGTTACAGTTAATGGTAAGTTCCTAATACGACCAGTTTTTATACTAATTCCAATTCTTTCTATAACGCAAGAAAAGTGTGAGATTACTTCATCTACCATTTCTGAATTAAATTGGGTAGAGGAAAGGAAAGATGCTGTTAAGGTGAACAAGTCGACAGGAATTTGGTCATCAGTGGCTAATTTGGTGAAAACTTTTGTGCAAGGTTTATCCGGGTCTACTAGTTCATTAAATGAATGTAAGTTCTTTGTTGTATGTCGTATGTAATAATAATTATGTTTGAAACCAGGCAAATCTAAAGAAATCAAAACCTGGCAACACTCTCTGAAGCGAACGAGAACTTACAGTGATGATGCACTCGATGATATAAGAATGTACAAGAAAATTAAACTGACCGATATTAAACCGAGGAAACCAATTCATGCATTAAAAACTCCTTACCGAATCCTCAAGAGGAAGGTTCTTATGTGTGACAAGTCTACTCAGACGGATTAATATTTTATTTTATTGATTGATATATTTGTAATGTAATGATTATTATAAACTGTGCGTATTTTTTGAAAGTATAAACTTGAGAAATTGATAAATATGAATATCTTTATTTTTTTAATATATTTACATTTTTAATAATTTATAAAGTAACCTAATTTTTCCTTCTTTTTTTGTCTGAAATTTCATATATCTTTAGAAACAAAAAGCAGTTACAATGGATGAAATGTATACAGATGAAAATAAATACTAATAAGAGATAAATTTAGCAGTAAGTCTTCTAACTATTAATTAAGTAAGATAAATCAAATTCAGTAATAAATAGCAAATGCGAACGGATGTAGTAAAATTAAACACTTTAGCAATATCACATGTAAATCCAAATAGAGGAAGTATCTTGTGTATTTTTGTAAACAATGTTAATTAGATGTACCCTGGATTGTAATACACATAATTGCCCTTTCCGAAATAAATCATTAGAAAGGCAATTGCAACAATAAACGAGCAAAAAGTTAAATGAATAATTTTTTTTTTAAGTTACAATGCTAAGTCCAGAAATATATTCGTAGAAGCCTAATACAAACCATACACTTTCTAAACTAACATGTATTGAGATTATACATTAACGTAGATTATATATTTATTCACCTCCCTACATATCACAAAGTGGTGATCTGTTACATCAATCAATAAAAATAACAAATATGTGGATAATAAATTCAAATAATAATATTAACCGCAGCCGACTTCAGAATAAAATACAAACGAACAAGGACAAAAACCAAAACTGTATCACAGACACTTAATCTAAACGATAGAAAAGTTACAAAAATTGCTTGCGACTGTATGCCACAGAGATAGAACACATCAAAATATTATAAATTACATTATAAACAATAATTTCCTAAAAAATACAGAGATAGAAGACAATCTCATTGTATTTTTAATCAGCAGGTTTAAATCCAAAATGAATAATAAATATATTATTGCTCTAACAAACACATAATTAAAAATTTACATTTAAACGAAGCTTTAGCTTTTTAGAAGCTTAATATTAAGTGCAACTTCCATCAGTTGCAGAGAAAAAAAAAAACCTCGTGTTAATATGGTACGAACTGAAAGGACGAATGTGTAATTACTATAAATAATTAAGTGGAAGAAGTGAGTATATGAATTACTACGAAAAAAAAAAAATAATTACAAGTTAAAGACTTAACACTTAAATCACACAAAAATTAAAAGGACAAATCGGCTACGAGTGGTTTGACAGCCACCATTCATGCAACTCTAACACGAATGTATCAAAAACACGTTGCATAATTGAGGTGTACCATTTCAAAACTATCTAAATTGAAAAATATATATTTAAGAATATAGTATCTTGATGGAATTCGGTCTATAAATAAATTCTTCACCTACTTAGTTAGCACGATGAAGTCGTAAAAGATTTTTTTCTTATATAAACAAGTTTTGTAATGGAACAACTTACTTCAGTTTTTCTCAACTGTGCTGCTGTGATGAGGATGAATGACTTCCTCGGAACACAATCATGCTTTTACCGTCATCATCAGCAAAAATTGAGAAACGCTGCGTATGCTCAAGAAACATGCTCACATTGGAAATAGTAAAAGATACAACGATGGTTAGAGGAACAAAATTTGCACATTTATTAGCATAGTTTCAAGCTATTATTTCGTTTACATTACATTTAGATATATTCAATAGAAGTTTTAAAAGTTGGTAAGGAAATTCAAACTTGGAGACTACGGTTAAAGATGATTAAAAATTCATTTAATCTGCAGTCACACGACTGTGTAAAACATGTATTTCATAATTAACGGACAGCAGTAACTAGAAGCCTTTTCGACGACTAAAAAAAAGTTTTTTTTTGTAACTAAAGTTATATCTTTGACCATTAACCTAACGAGCCAAATTCAAATTTTGTAATTTTTTTAATTAACGTGAAATATAAAATTGTTACTTTTTATTGTTTCATCAAATGTAAATCTTTGATACAAAAAAAAAAAAATGCAGTAAATAAGTAAATTTTCTTACAATAAAACGCCCAGCCCACAAAATGCTTGTACGTTTTAGAAAAAAAAAATTAACACTACTTAAATTCAAATATCTTTAAGTACATATTTCTTAGTTTTCAACTGCATAGAAATGAACTTGCAAAAATTAATCATACCTATTCGAAACTAAAAGATACTGATTTACTGTTTCCATTCGCACAAGTGATTATAATTTGTATATATATACACACTTTCATTTCAACTAACATTCAAGCATACACTTATATACATAAGTATTTTTTTTACATATAGAATGAATCATGCAAAAATGATTTAGGATAAATCACATAAAATACAATGCAACCAACAATAAGTTCATCATGCTTATGCACATATACCATTTTACAAGATAATGCAACATGTACGTCGCATCAAATCTGATACAATCCAAAACTACCAATCAAATAATAGTAATAAATAAGATTTCTATTATGATGAATCATTCTATATAAAATACCCGAAGACAATACAATTACATACACAGGTACATGAATTAACGATTTCAGCTCAAAATAATTTGTACAGTATAGAGGTAATTTTGAAAAACCATTGACTCGTATAACGAACCGAAAACTATCAGCATATAAAGATCAATAATGTCGTTTTACACTGCTCTATTACCTTTATCAAACATATTTACTAAAACTACTACGATTCCCCTGTTGTACATACACCAGTAAATTAACGAACACATAGAAACTATTACGGAAATGTTGAGAGAAAGAAATCAAAAAGGCCTTAAGATGGACTAATAAAGATACACGTATATATATATATATGCATATATAAGACTTAACCATTGAGAAAGTGATCCATCAATTTTTTTTTTCTTTTTCTCCAAGTCATGAAAATTCATAGGCCTAACTAACATCTCTAATAAAGGAAAGAACGAATCCATTTTCAACACATGTCATTATTGGCTCACGGAATTTAATATGTGGAATATTGATTTAGAAAATCACAGCTGTACATTAATTTCCGCTATAATCTATAGCTATGAATTTACATCACATAAAAAAATCAGTTACACTGAAAACTATAAAAATCTTGGCATCGGTGTGTGATACGATTGTGAATCGGGTCTATGGTGGGGGTATGTGCTAGGATTAAACCTGCGGTATGCCATCGGTAGATGTAGTGGGTTTGGTAAATCCGGTGGGTTACTGTGCAAGTGAGCCGTACCATCTCCGAGATCTAATTCCATTTCCTGTTGCTCCTGAAGCTGAATTTGTCCCAGGGTTGACGTGGCCATGGCAACGTCAGGCATGATATCAGATAAATGGCCGTCACTGCAAGAACTACTCTCAGGCTCATTGGTAAATCGAAATTCACCTTCCGGTACTAGAGCGGGCAATTCATGACGTTGCAAGTACGCTCCTTGCCTGGGAAAAGTCATATTGCGACTGTAACAGCTTCTATTAACATTTGGCACCTTAGCAGGAGATGGTTGGACTGATTCCTCGTTTACACTATTTATTTCGTTATCACTTTGATCAGGGACATAATAACAGTTTTCTAACATATCTGCCACCGGATCAGGTAAATTAAACTCACGTACAACTCTCAGCCTAATCTGCCTGTTGATTTCATGCCTCGAAGACAGTGGCATATTCAAAGCTCTCTGACAAATCGGAGCCTGTCGTAATTTTTGCTCCCGTTTCAACATAGCATTCATTATAGACGGATCCGGTACTGGCAATACCGAAGCCAATACGTCAACTCCAGTGGTGCGATGAACCCGAGGTTTATCTTCAACCATGTACAGTGTATCTGGAATGTCTGGGATATATCTTGCACGTCGCATTCGTCTTATCTCTACATCCTGCACTAACTGATCCTCAACAAATACTTTAACTTCCTCGTAATAAGGCATAAAGAGTCTAGGTTGAACAAAGAGTCCGTTGTTTTTGCCTCCACGTATCCATGCATTAACACGTAAATTTTCTCGATCACCGCCAATCATGTGACTTGGGGGAGTACTTACTAAACCCCTACGTATAGCTTGATTTAAAATATCACTGTTTGAAGGAAGTACATGGTCCATTCGCACTAAAGGTAAGAGATCGGAAAGTATTTCTCTTAATTCTACGTCACTCAAATCTCGCTTCTTAACGCCCTTCCGCGAGACAGAATGTGCCGTGTGACTCAACAAGTTCGGTTCTGCAAAAAAAAACTTAAATAAAAGCTAATTAAACAAATAACTAACTGACCTCTATCTTCCATTCGTCTAATTAATTCATTTTCACCCCACTTTAAAACGGCATGAAGAACTTCTAACTCGCTAGCTTGAAGGAAAGGACTCTTAAGGATTTCCATTAAATGCATTTTATCAAGTTGATGTAGCACAGGTGACTGTGAT
This sequence comes from Serrognathus titanus, assembly GCA_039766575.1. Taxonomy (NCBI): domain Eukaryota; kingdom Metazoa; phylum Arthropoda; class Insecta; order Coleoptera; family Lucanidae; genus Serrognathus; species Serrognathus titanus. Next base: position 2,756,888 of record CM077916.1, on the reverse strand, counting down.
ATCGGTTGAAATTCCTCTCGAAGAAAATGTAAAGCCTGTAGTAATTTACGAAATAATTACACACGATACTTTTAAATAGTTAAATAGAAAGTGCTTACCTGTCTGTGAACCCAAGCAGATCCATGAGGTTGCCTTGCCCACTGTAAAACAGATGGCAATGTATCCAGCGACAACCATTCGAGAATGAGGTCTTCGCAGCCTTGGGCAAGAATATCTAACTCCAAAAATCTTCCTATTTGATATAATTCCATAGCTTCTTCTAACGGGGATGGTCGTACTCTTCCAGTATGTGCCAGAGCTTGCGCTTCCCCTAATCCACCACCGCAACCACCTCTTGATATAAGTGACAAATCCACCTGATCAAGATATATAGCGTGTAAAAGAACTCTGGCGTATCTTTTTGGTATAACACTTTCATCCAATACGATTCTAGTAGGGATATGCAAAGCCCTTTCGGTGTGTTCTTCACCGCTTCGAGATCTTCGTTGTAGTAAGTTTCTGAAGAAAGGAGATCTTGCTGACAGAATTGCTTTGTGACAAGGCAGTTCTAATTTAGGCCTAAAACCATACTCAGAGCTCCCAGAGTCGGGCCTTTGGCAGTCTGATCCATCTGAAGTAAAAACTAATGCCGCATCTGCATAATCACCAGATTCCAATAAATATCTCAAATCTGCTTCGAGCGGATTCGGTGTTCCGAATTCTTCGCGCAACCTTCTCAATAGATTTAAGTCTATATTCGTGTCATGTGGACATATATCACCAGTGTATAAATAACGTAATAAAGCAGAGAACAATTGCACATCGACAGTTGCTGTGCGCAACTCCAAACAGATTCTGGCACCGTAACCCGGACATCCAGCCAATAAATCTCGGAAATACGGACAGCGTGCTGATAAGAGAGCTCGATGTATAGGAAAACATGCACCACGATAAACTAAATCTGCATCTGTACAATATTTAAAGTCGTAGAGGGCCGATAAGTCTTGTTTAAATGTTGCAGCAGGTGGACGTGCCAATTCAGCCTGTACACAAAGATCTTTCAAAGCAGCCAGAGCTTCATACTCTTCCAAAAGCGCCGTGACTTCTAAAGGACTCCAATCCGACACCAATTCTCTTAACATCCGACCATGATCGCAAGTCTTCGATGACCTTCGCCTTCTAATAAATTTCTTTTTTAAAGTCGCAAAACCCGTTACTTTTTTCTTTCGTTCTCTATAAACGAACAGATTATTTCATATTAACACAGATGCACAAGGTGAAAGTTTACCTTACGATTACACCCATAGCATCACGGTAGGCTGATATAGAAGGATCTGTTAGAGCAACGGCTCCTGAAATATGTCCAGGATCACCTGTATTAGCGGTGGATGCATTCACTCCCATTCTGTGAACGAACTCTTCAGTCATACACGGCTCACTGCCCACACTCCACCAACTGTGCTGCAACGCACAAGGGAACAAACAACCAAATAAGTTCATCGCTTGCCCAGACTACGGCCTGACATGCAGACACAGCCTAAACAAGAAAAATTACAAACTAATTTCTTTTTTTCAAATTTATAGATCTATTAAATACATGTTCTTTAAGATGACTGTATATTAATTTAAGCAACGTATAAGTTCATTCACATTCATTATTTACAAAATGTTTATCTGAATAAACAACAGACATTTTATTAATAATACTCATTACATGTTTATCTAAAATATCTTTGTTAAATCAAGAAAGTAAATAAAAATAAATAATATTATTATTGAGAAGGTTAGATCGTGACATCCAGCGATTGCTTTGTTGACCTAATATTGTACGAGGATGACAAATTTGATGACAGTTTGCTACTTAACAAGTCATCCCGTACAAGGCGGCCATGCGTGCTCTCAATGCATAATGGAAGTTTTTAAAAAATTTTGTTGCATGTCGATTTTGATTGCAGTGAATTCCACGAGCAGCTATTTTGGGGCGTCATCAGCAGAAGCGTAGCTCGAGAATTCCATTGCAAACCAAACCGCCCTGTCCTAGTTATTCGCATTTGCGGTAATAGTAACGAAAAGGCTAGATCGTGACGTCCTGCGATTGCTTTTTTGACCTAATATTGTATGACGATGACAAATTGCAGCTTAACAAGTCATCCTATACAAGGCGCCCATGCATGCTGTCAAAGCATGAGTTTTTAAAAAATTTTGTTGCTCGTGAAGTTCACCGCAATCTAAACCAACATGCAACAAAAGTTTTTAAAAATATTATTATTATTACAAATGAAAAACATTTATTGTAAATTAAATCAGTGTTGTTTTTAATTTGTAGGTTAGAGATTTTGTTTACTTCATTAAGTTGCATTTGTTTTAAGTTAAGACATGAGTTCGCTTTTCACGCCCGCCTGAAATTTGAAAGGTATTTGTTTCTTTCATACGGTAGATTAGTGTTTACGTTTTAGTACTTTCCTTTTCAACAATTAATAAAATGTTATCATTGCATATTAGAGTATAAATGACATATTATGTGTAACAAAATGAATCATTTTTTTATATTGAAACGAATTGCCAAATAAATACATAAATTTGAAACAAACAAGCAATTGAAATGGTTTTAAGAATATATTCATAAACCCTTAAGACCGTGAAAGCATAAAATGGTTTTGGTTATATAGACCATGGTGGCCTCATGGACTACTGCGGTCTACCTATAAACTGCTTTCAATTATGCGCGCTGGAGTGCACTGGAGTAACTCTGAGCTTCTCACACAATAAAAACCTGTAAAAATCAAACACATTCGAGCAACTGGAATACTCCAGTGCATATAATCGAAAGCAGCTATAATAAAACAGTACTGGGTTTAGTTTTTTCATCTTATAGAGTGCATCGGCAATCGTTGTGTTGGATTTTTAGAATACACACACTGCAAACATGAAAAATATAAAGAAAAGCACTATTATAGGTAGCATTTAACATACACATATTGGAATTACATACCTTACAGTTAGCTAGGATACGTTACTGAACAGTAACACATCAATATTAACAACAAAATGAAGTAATGTAAAAATTAAAGGTTATATAAATGTATAGTAAGTAAAACGTAGAAATTGTGAAATGAAAAAAAAAAAGACTGTTATATGGATAAACAACTGTTGACAGTAGCATAATTTTGTACGTACGGTTTTTCTGATACAAATAAATACTGAAATGAAATAATAATTACCTGGGCTAAATAAAATCATGTTGAATCGTTTTTAATTCCTGCCTCGAAAACCATTAACAACCGCCTAAATACATGAAGAAATATAGAGACAAGTAGCCATGTTTACATCATCCAGCTTCAAACGATTTTACGTTTTCTTGTCGATAATATCAAACGCAAATATAACACCAAGTCGAAAGTATGTCACATATTAATAAATATTCGCGCTTCACCGTTTAATAATCAATTGATGGCATACGAAAAGAATAATTTATTATTAAATTTACACACACGCTAAAATTGTTTGCACTACCGAAAGCTCATGCCGTCTTTCTTCTTACTTCTCACTTCAAAATCTTGGAACTGGGTCGCCTAATTTAAAGTCCTTATTACACCACTAAATTAATCTAAACCAACATAGAAACACGGCGTACGAAAAGCGAAACTAGATAAACGCAGTTGCACAGGTTAAAAAACGCAGATTTGAAACTGAGGAAACCTTCAATTTGTTTAAATATTGACAAAAATTAAACGCATAAATAATTACTTGTAAACTTGCCTTAACATCAATATTTTTAAGGGGTGCCCTTTAGCGAATTACTAAACATTTATGTATGCACACCAAAAATAATCATTAATTTTGTTATTGTGGCAGAAGTTATATTTGCCTCATACGCAACGTTTAACATTTCAATTAAACGATTGCAATAGTGATTATAAAATACAAATCCTAATTAAAATTCATTAATTATTACTAATTAGGCCAATCATTTCTAGTATACTGAAGTTTTGTTTAAAATTAAACATTTTTTTTTAATGAAGTATGCAACCGGGCGAACTGCGATGTATATATAGTTGATTACTTTAATACGTCATCAAAAAGTATCACTAGCTTTTTCTTCACGTCCTTACTTATTTTTCTACGTAAAGGACAATGTAAACAGATTTTATTACCAAATCAGCTGTTTTAGTGATTTTCTTTTATGTACCACACCTGTCGGCCGATGTTTTGTTGACCTTTTCAAAACGAACTCTATGTTACATCGATCAATTTATAATAAGTATTATATGAAAAAGAAACGGATTATTATCGAGTAAATAGTGTATTTAATTATCACTGACGTTTCGCAAACAGCTTCTTTGTTTTGAATAACGTAATAAAATTAAAAAATTAGTAGGGTAAAGTATGATCAGACCTAGGGAAATTCCAGACATTCTTAGAAAATAAATGATAATAATATTTTAATGCTGTGTATGCGTTCAATAGAAAATAATATTGCTATAAATCAGGTACAAAATTCATCAATCAGAGGATGTCCATGCCTGCCTCGAATTTTCCGAGCTCAGGTTATCACCAAGGTCATATATTAACTATATTATATGACTTTTATTAACAATAGTCATAACTAATTCAATCAAAAATTGATATTCTTCTGTTTTATTGGACGTAAATAATACATTCACTGCTCCATCTTTGTTAGGATTTCTGAATTAATCGCATCACTAAATTCTTTTGTTAACGTTTCGACCTTCGTCCGCCTCAGGAACGTTAGGGCCCGTTTTTTATTCTTATGATCATCGTTTTATAAATAAATCAATACATTTCCATCTATTTACAAGTTGGTGGATCTGCTTGGTTCCTGATGTGGGGGGAAATGTAATTTCAAACTTGTTCGTTAAGATAGATCCCTTGCTTGACTCATTTATTTTTACTCGTTATTTAAAACAAGACAAATTATAGGTTAGGTTTGGTTTAGCTTTTACGGCGGAATTTGAGTTTATAATAAAAATCTGTCAAACGTCGGAAATTAAAATACAAAGTTAATTCCGCCACATTTGTGTAATGTGTAATGTGTAATTCGGCGGATTTCTTTATTTACGTGCAAAATTGCGCCGATTTTAGAAATAAAACAAATCAATTTTTAAGTTTGTTTTATATTTTCTTCAATCAATTACAAGAATCTTATAAAATGTCGACGCACGTAACTAATAAATTTTAGCAGAAGGCAAATGTTTCTCGAAACATGAACTTACAGTCTTAGGCTTACAATGAGTAGGTCCATACTAAAAAACGTATTCATAACTTAAAAGTAATTAATCTTTTAATTAAGTAAATAACGAAATATATATGAAGCTTGTGCCTTCAACAATTCCCCGACTAGTTTCAAGCTAGACAAGAATTGTCGCTGGGACAAGCCTGTAGGTAAATCAAATTAAGACCAGACCTTTCCGATATATAAGTTTAAGTAAGCCGTAAACCCTGTTTTCAATGTACATGGTAAAAATGTCTTCCATTATGATTTTCGAAAAATATATGGATTTGCCAAAAGTAGAAAATTTTATTCAATTAACTTCCAACAAAGTAAGAAGACTGTAGCTTTCAGAAAATATTAATACTTAATGATAAAAGGACACATCTTCCTAGGTTATTTGCACCAAACACATAACCTAAGTTTAAACATAAGTTATAAAGCATGAAGTGAGTTACATTCTAAAGGGTTTTCGAAAATCACGTTAGGAAGTTTTAAATAAAGTACCTTCACAATAAGATTGAAAAGTATAATATAAACATTAATACGACAATTATTAACTTAATAAGACATAGTTTTTTTTTTAAGTCAAGTTTCTGAATGAAAGCAGAAAGAGAATTTCGGATTAGGTCTGTAACGTAAAACTTAAAGCTATATATATCTAACTAGCGAGTAAATCACCTAACTTTGTTAATGAAAATAATATTTTACATTACAATTTTAAACACCGCATATATAATATAATTAAATTAAACGAATAAGTGTATGGATCAGCCCACCACAGTTTTACACATTGATCTAAAATTTAAGGCTTCTATTATATTAAATGATACATTAAACTGGAAATTCGTTAAAAACAATAATGTCCGGTTGACATTTGCAGTTAATTATAACAAGCAGGCACACAAGAGTGTTATGGTCGTATTGGATAATCAAAGGCAAATATTCTGTGGACTGTACACAGTCATCCAAATTATTTAACACGCAAACAACTACAAACAACAAAAAAATATGATGCCACTTGCCTTACCGTTTGAATGGTATTCCAAATTGAATTATTAATTAATTAAAAAGCTACACTCTTGTGTACTCTTCTTGAATTTGACAGAACTACCAACAATAATACCCGTTTCATAATTTTTTTTAAATATCAATTTGAATATAAAAACACCACCTTACCATTAACAACATTGAACATCAAGTTAGTATCACAGGTAACAAATCAGCAGTTCTATAGACATTAATAAGGCATTTGAAATCATTTATCACGAACTGTTATAAAAGCTACACCAATATGTACACGGTTTCTTTTTCTCTTTTTTTTTTACAAATTTCACACAGTTTCAAATAAATTAACTACACTATAATCATTGCTTTTACATTAGTTTTATGGAAGTTCTTTTTCGTTATTTTGTAGCGAAACAGTATCACCTTTTACAAAAAGAAAATTCAATTAACATTCTCCTCGTATTACTTTCTACTACAAAAATTAAAACCGTCAATATTATAGATGCCACAACTAAAAAAAAGTGCCAAGTTATTTTTGCCCTAGTAAGGATTAAGTTGATGAAAGAAAAAAATGCCTAAAAGTAAAAGAGTAAGCAACTTAAGTGTTTCTAAATTTTACTGAAAGGTAATTCACATTTTATGGTAAAAAAATAATGAATCTTTCTTTCTTAATGAAGAACCACAATCACAAACTCTCTTTTTTAAATCTGTAATTATAAATCTTTGGAACCCATTAATTATACACCCACAATTATAAATACTTGAGTCCGCAGAACTCTCTTTATTTCGTGTGTGTTGAATTAAATTTAGACTGCCATAAAATTCGTGTTAACACCGAAAATATTGGTGATAACTGTTGCATCTATCAGGTACTTTAATAATTAAATTGCTTATGATCGTGCAGCTCACATGCTGCTTCGTGTTATGAAAACCTCAGAATTACTATTCTGATAATAGAAGAATCTGTCAGAAAGTCAGCAAAACATATAAAATCAAATATCTGCTTGTCAACAAGGACAAAAAATAATTGACTAGGCTTGTTATATCTTGTGAATATGACAAACATGTTAGTATAAAGCCGTAGCAGTAGCCAAAACGGTGATTCAAAAAAAAAGAAGCCCAAAATCCCAGAATTATAACATTTAACAACAAAGATATTATTGCAATCTATAGGCTGATCCTAACAAAAACTATCACCCGCACCATGTTACTATTGACTGTTAGTATAAGTTAAATAAATAATGCATATACTGTAATTCATCCTAAAATATACAGATAATTATGGCAATATACACTTAATAACAGAATAGTATTATACTTAAGTGAACACTGTATGGACAGGTTTGAAACAATGGCATGTAACATTTTATTACCATAAGTGACCTGAGCTATTAGTGGCATGGCTTGCATTTTCTTTTCCTAACATTTTCTGCTCTAATTACTTAGATGTAGAAATAAAATTGCACTCACGAAACAAAATAAAAACAATACGAAGGTATAAATTTTAAGCTCACAACCACTATACTTAATTTATATTAAAAAAAAAAAAAAAAACAAACTATTTCCACCACACCTTCAATAATATACAAGGTATGATTACTTGTATATTGCTGTTACGTATGTAAAAATCTATAAAATATCCAACCACGATGCAGTACACCAATCGAAAACTTAATTCTTTTATGAAACTCTCCGTGAATAAATTTATAAATTTAAATTTCATGGTGGTCGGATAGATATGTTGCAAGATTAAATCATGCATAATTCTTGCCTGAACAAAGGCACATAACAAGGAATCTATAGAAAAAAGTTTCAACGCAATACAAAGTTATAATTTCAATTAATTTTCATTAAACGATTATTAAAAAAAAAAAAAAAAACTATAGCAGCACTACATGCCCGATTAGTTTACAATCAAATATAATGAAATTAAACAATTAAGCATAAATAAATGCACTCTTCATTAAGAAATTCACTAAAAACAAAATACCCCATTTTTCACAAAAACAAAAAAAAATTAAATTTTTTCAACACTTCTGAATTTTGCAGGTAGGAATTGTGTTATGTACAATAGGAATTACTTACAAAAATACTATTCAAAATGTATTACTTATTACTAAATCGAGTGAAAAAATCACTTAAATTCTAAACTTCAACTTATTTTTATTGGATAGCCACTGGGTGAATGTTCATAAGGCCTCAGGTTATTCAAATACTAGAGCTGCTGAAGCGTAACTAACCGACGAATCGTTCATATTACGACACTGACTTGATTGTGCATATTTTAGAAACTTTAAACTAGCCGTTTGCGTACGATCATTCCTTAGTAATTCCTGAATTGCCTATTTCAAAATTAATTCATTAATAACACCTCAAATAACAAACATTCTAAATTACTAAATACTCTCTAGTCTTATTGATCGTTTTTAAATAGTGTTTTACGAATTATTTTTTTATCTACACATGACAGAGACCTGTATTTACAAAATTAAATAAATTTAAATTTAAAATGTCCAATTACTATACCTTTTACCCCAATTTGCTACTCACCTGCAGTAAAATACCAATAGGATGTCTGCCGCATATAGTATTTCCATATTTTTTTAAATAATTCGTGAATTCGGTAGGATTTAAATTTTCAATAATGTTCATCCCCTAAAAAATATACATAAAAATTAATAGCGTCTGAGTACTCGGATGAAAGCAGCAAATGTGACATATAACATACTGCTCTATCCAAACCCTCAATAGACTGATAAATATTTCCATAAGAACGATCGTAATAAGTATAACGAAATCTTTGCCCCCAATGGCAAAAGTCTGAAGATATCACAAATAAATTTTGGGGATCCGCCAAGTAACTCGACAGTATTCTACCGTAACAAGCTTCTCTATCTGGACTTAAAGAACCCACTAATATCGGCACTATAGTAAACTGATGTTTATAGCTACAAAAAAAATCAGTGTAACTGAATTGCGCTTCGTTCCATTCGGTACTTACTTTTCCATAACTTTCGCTATATATGGCAGATGCATTTCTATACTATGTTCATTTTCATCTGTGTCTAAATCCATCCATTCAAACTGTCCAGTCATTTCTAATTCACCATTCACTGAAAAATGTTGTTTTATTTAAACATTTTGACAACCGCTGATAGTTTTTAATTATGTAACACTGACATTATCCTCAAGTAAAGTAACGTATACCTTGAGTATCGACGTGAAGATCATAAAGAGGTGTCCGATATTTTTGTGCACTTGATAAAGCACAGCCAGACAGCCGTACATGATGTGAAGGGCCCAAAATAAAAACTCTTCTTACTACAATAGGACTAATTTGTCTGTACGCGTGACCACCACATGCACCGCAATATTGATAACCGGCATGTCTACAAGAAGGTAGATAAAACGAAAGTCGCTTCTTCCTGCACATACTTACGGTGCTATGATGGCTCTAGCTGGTCCATGACTTAAATCTGCTTGGTTTAACCAATAATCCAATTGTCTAGATAATTCTGGGCCTGCAAAATGTACACTACAGAAAGGATAATAGTATTTCTTTTATGGACATCGTAGGAACGTTCATTAATAAATTCTAAAATTTACTTCCATGAATAATTTTATTAATTTAAAAGGGGTCAATGACATGCACGAATTAATTTTCAACAATAAAATTGGCAAACAGCTGATTTTTGTTTAAATATTACCTGAATCGGTATACCAACTTCCAGCATGTACGGCTCTTCTAACCGGCATTTCACTTTTTACTTACAAAAAAAATAAATAAACTTAATTACTAAAAATATTTATTTTTGAAGAAAATTGAAACCGTGTACTTTTGTTAAGATGAACCTGATAATCCTTATATACATAAACGCGCAAGCTTAGGCGAATTTTCGTACGTGCCTTGGTCGAATTAATTTAGTTGGTTATGTCGTCGTTATGTCCCAAGTACGTCACTGGCGAAATCTTGGGTCTATAGAAAAAAAATTGGTGCGCAATGAAGATAGCTGAAGTAATTTTTTTTTTCTGTTATAAAAATTAATTTCCATATTCTTGTAAGATTCATCAAGTGTATTGGAATTCCAACCGGTGACTTACGATTAATAGGTTTAACAAAACGTATTCTTCGACAAGTGTTTCTTCGCCTTGTAGACACATAAACCCTGGAATATCGATTTCTATTTCTAATAATTCTTGTAGGATACTGAACAGCTCTATTACTCGACATTGTTCACCTCTTCAATTTCGCTAGCTTAAAAATTTAAAATCCGTTTGTTTTTTCTTTTTTAATTATGGTAACCCAAGCAAACCAGTCCTATACCTAATACGTACCGTATTTATTGGGAATTGGGTCAAGTTTGATGCCACAGAAGTTTTTTTTTTGGTTTAGTTAAATAATTTTGTGTACTTTCCTTAACCCTTCAGTGACGTACCAAAAAAATTCCTGAAATTACAAAGTAATTAATAAACATTTAAAGACTTCAAAATAAAAACAGAGGAATGGTTAACAACAAAATAAAAAAAGCACATTTTTTTTAAATTAATTAAAATAGGAACCATAAATAAGAATTGTATTCTTTCATTACACCATAAAATTGAATTATTTATTCATCTTCTAACTATTACATTAACTTTTTATTAATTTTGCCAAACTGTTTATTATTTTGTTTAAATCAAAAGCCTATCTTCATTCATTTCTGAAATATCTTCAAGAAACTGAAAATTCTCAATTTCGAAAATCTTGAATATTTCGTTTCTTTATGAAGATAAAGTCACAGAATTTGGTAATTCTGTATTGAAATCTAATAATCGATTTCCTCTAAATTTATTGATTACAGAGAAAATTTTACAAAGAAACTTTTCTTTCTTTTCCCGACATCTACCCGCATACCAAGTTTCATGCATCTACAATGAAACACCCAGTATAAGATATATTTGTTTATGTCCACTTCTTGCACTGGACCCTTTAATTAAGAAAAACGAACTCCCAAAAAAAAAAAAAACAAAAGACAGTCGACTAATAAAGAAAAGGTTTCAATCGATAACGATAGGGTAACGAAAAGATCAATAATTAAAGAAGGAACAACTAAGAAAAATTATTTAATGACAGTAAATTTGTGACATTCAACCAATTAAGAGAAACAAATGACGACGCATATACAGGTGTGAAATTAAAAAAAAAAAGGCGTCTCAGGACATAACTCTGTTATTTATAATTCGATTGAATAAGCGAAAAATCATATAAAACCGCACCAAAATACTACAGATACAAATTCTCAAGAATTTCATTTTGTGTGTTTACAAAACGTTATTTATAATAAAAAAAAAATCTTTAAATAATACGGCTATTTTTAAATATGTAATTATTTGAAATAAATTATGGTATCTTTTGCTTAAATTGTGGTATTATGGTACGAAACTCAAAATTATGATAAAAATACCATATTATGGTAGGGTTGGCAGCACTGACGGGCGCTATTTTCAAGCGTTTTCGACTGACTGCTCTGCTTGAAAGTGTTCGTTGTTGTTTAAAGTGCGATTTACATGTTCAGCTGCACTAAGCGGTCTATGAAGTAACATATCGAGAACGCTCTGCTTTGATCTGTGTTGCGAGTCAGATCAACATCGAGCGATCAGGAAAACATAACCTAGAAAGTTCAATTGTGAAAATGGAATTAGCAATTATGTGAAGTTTTTTCTTCAATCAAATTCATCAGATAATGAAAAAATTATGCGATTATTAACAAAGCATGTAACAATGAATAATGTGGTTATTAGGATCGAGTGTGACTTCGTCTTATGTACAGAAAAATGGCTCTGAACTAAGAATGCGACTAGCTGAATAAAGAACTTTGTTCTTTATTAACGTCTTGGTTATTTCAACAGATTTTCGTTGTTGTAAACAAGTAGTATATAAACCGCGTGTGTTGGACCAGATATTTGTGAACGGCCATTTTTAGGTAAAATGATATGATTTTATATTATTTTACACAATTTTTAACACAAATTCATAGAAATTCAACAATTTTACCCCTTTTTTCTCGTGCACACCCAAATTAACACACTAAAATCAGTTTTTAGAACAGTTCATTCCAAAAAATTCCCTGTTTTTTGAATATTTTATTTGATTATTATTGTTATTATTGAATATTAATATATGATAGACATTTGCTTAGAAGAAAAAAATTATTAGTAACTTAATATTTTGTTTTAAAACAAAAGCATATGTATGTCGTATTTAGATGGTACGAATATCTAAGATAGCGCCCATAAAAAAAAAAACAATTGACAGTCGTATTTGTGAAACTGCCAATTCAACTGATCGTATTAGTGTATTAGAGTTTTGTGACTCTATCTTAATAAATAAGCAAAATATTAAAGATTTTGAAAATTAAGAATTTTCAGTTTTTTGAAGATATATCAGAAATGAATGAAGATTGAAGAGATTTTTTTTACAAATTTTGATAGACCCCAAAATAACGCACCCGTCTTGTAATTTAACCGTCTTTGCATCCCTTATAATTTACGATATCTCCATGATGGGCCTTTAATTAATAATGATTCTGTATAATTGCATTCCTAATTGTGAATTATTGCAACCAGTATATTTTTTAATAATTTAATAAAAAAACAAATAGAAACTTACCCTTCTGACGCTCAAAAAAAAAAAGAATTTGCACAGAACCGTTTTGATTAATGCATTCTAGGCGAGTTCGATTGGCAGAATAAGTGTATGTAAGTGGCGGCACCTTTAGTCACATTACGCGTTAGTTTATTCTTTACACGAAACTTAATACCCCATGCGATACGGAGAATAGTTATGTGTTTATACTTTATATAAACAGCACATGAATTAATCACTAATATGCTTCTTACTTACGCCTTATAACGTGCCCAACAGAAATCAAAGATAATAACCCACGGCAGTCTGATAAACAAACATTTAGCAATTATATGAGAATATAAAATTTTCATTTTAACTTGAATCCCAAATTTAAATTTTACATTTTTTTCGTAAACCACGTGCGCATGCGTATTTTCTAAGTTGGTAACAGACTGCGTCAGTCAGGATAAAACCATTCCATAAAATGAAATTTCGATTTTATTTTATATAAAAATAATTTATTACACAATTTCACCGCACAAGAATCTATTTTATTTATAAATAATGCTACAAATTTGCTAAATAATTCTAAATAATTTTTTTTTTGATCGTACATATATGGTATTAAATTGAACTTATATGAAACGGAGCTTAATTTGACTTAATCAGTTAAGAAATTACTTTTTGACTTATTGTTTATTTCAAAGTGTTTGCTTCTGGCAAGTATAGTTTTTTATTATTTTTAGTTAATGTAATTGAATTAATTTTAGGTGTTGCTTCTTTCACGATGGACCCCAACAATCAGAATCATAAAGCTCCCGCTGAGGATGCAGATAATGAAGTGTCCGTTGAAGAAAATTCGAATGGAGGTTCAAGCAATGCGACCGCAGAAATTATGTCTGATGCTTCAGCGGTCAGCGTAAGTAGCGATGATGATTGGGCATACGCCGAACCCCCGAATAATTTCGTGGAAAATTTACAAGCTACAGAAAATGGACCTGCGGTAGAAGCAATTAACTGGGATGCTTCTGAAGATACGTCTTCCGACAATAGTTTAAGAGTTCACCCAAGTTCTCATTCTTCGTTGAATGAGGAACTGATATTCGCTGCTGATAGTAGTTCTGGACAAGCAGTAGATTACGGGGAAGCATCTTATACATCTAAAGATGAGAATGCTAAAGGGGACGGTTCATCATGTGAGAGCACTGATCCAGATGATTCATCTGAAATGTCTTAAATTGTTTTATGAAATTTCATGTTTGTGTTAATTTCAAATAAAAATTGTAAATTGGCGCGTTTTCTCTAGCTTTCTTGTATAAATGGTTGCCAACAATTAGGCATTGAATTATCCATGAATGTTATCAGTCGCTTGACGTTTAGGGGAGTGGGTAACTTACGTGTTCGTCCAACACCCATTCGATTTATGTGTCAGTGATAGCGTTTAGTACGAATTTACGTGTAGTTGTGTGTATGTCGTATGAAACCCAGGGAAGTCTAACATAAATTATTCAAAATGTTTAGTTGGTTAAGTAAAGACAATAACAAACAAGAGGTTTATGAAACCGTAGTGCAGGGGCTGAAGAATATCTATAAAAATAAATTACTACCACTTGAACAACATTATCAGTTCCATGACTTTCACTCCCCTCAACTCGAAGATTCGGACTTTGATGCCAACCCAATGATATTACTGGTGGGTCAGTACTCCACGGGTAAGACAACATTCATAAAATACCTCCTGGAGAGAGATTTCCCTGGAATTCGTATCGGACCTGAACCTACGACAGACAGGTTCATAGCTGTTATGTACGATGAGAAAGAGGGTCAAATACCTGGTAATGCTCTCGTAGTAGATCCAAAGAGACAATTCAGACCGCTTTCAAAGTTTGGAAACGCTTTCCTAAATAGATTACAATGTTCCTTGGTTAACTCTCCCGTCTTAAAAAATATTTCAATCGTGGATACTCCAGGCATACTCTCAGGTGAAAAACAACGTGTAGATCGTGGCTACGATTTCACCGGAGTCCTAGAATGGTTCGCCGAAAGAGTTGATCGCATAATACTTCTATTCGATGCGCATAAACTCGATATATCCGACGAGTTTCGAAGATCAATCGAAGCATTGAGAGGACACGATGATAAAATTCGAATCGTTTTGAACAAAGCCGACATGATCGATCACCAGCAGTTGATGCGTGTGTACGGCGCACTCATGTGGTCCCTTGGTAAGGTCCTACAAACCCCAGAGGTTGCTAGAGTTTATATCGGATCGTTCTGGGATCAGCCTTTGCGCTTCGATGTTAACAGAAGATTATTTGAAGATGAGGAACAGGATTTGTTTAAAGATCTACAGTCGCTACCTAGAAATGCTGCCCTACGCAAATTAAATGACTTAATAAAACGAGCAAGGCTCGCTAAAGTTCACGCGTACATAATAGCCGAGCTAAGAAAAGACATGCCTTCTTTTATCGGGAAAGACTCGAAAAAGAAGGAATTAATTAAGAATCTAGGCCAAATTTATGACAAGCTGCAACGCGAGCACCAGATATCACCGGGTGATTTCCCCGACATCAAAAAAATGCAGGAAGTCTTGGCTAACTGCGATTTCACCAAATTCCATCCGCTTAAACCAAAACTGTTGGAAATCGTCGACCGTATGTTAGCCGATGATATTTCCGTGTTGATGGCCAAAATTCCGCAGGAAGACATTCAAAATAAGGACCCCGATGTTAAGGGCGGTGCTTTCGTTAACGTCGAAGACACCATTTCACCGTTCGGTTATAAGAGAGGAGAAGGTATCAACGCTGGATTTGGAGAACCCGAATGGATTGTTAGCAAGGATAAACCGAATTATGATTCCCTTTTCCTTTCTTTGAAACCAGTCGATGGGAAAGTTACAGGTGCAGGTAAGAGAAATATTGTAATAGCACAGAAATAAAAAACAAATTACTCAGCTTCTCTTGTTACCTACAATTTTTATTTAGCAAAAAATATAAAACGCAAAGCATTTGACTGCGTAGGAAAAACATTATATTTAATTTGGACTATATTACAGGGAAGTGTTAATTAATTAAGATCACAGATTTACTGTGCTATTCCATATGTCAAGTTTAAAGACGTTA
Source organism: Serrognathus titanus (assembly GCA_039766575.1). Taxonomy (NCBI): domain Eukaryota; kingdom Metazoa; phylum Arthropoda; class Insecta; order Coleoptera; family Lucanidae; genus Serrognathus; species Serrognathus titanus. The sequence goes on along the minus strand of CM077916.1, from coordinate 2,740,942 downwards.
TTCATTATGAAAAAAAGGTATTTGCTGTACTTTGAGTAAATAAGAAAAATATATATATATATATACTCTGTGACTTTTTGAAAGATAAATGTGGATATCTTTGACCTTGTGCAGATTGATTTAATATAATGCTGCTAAAACGTTTAAAGTTGCTGGCAGAAGTGCCTTTAAAATAAAACGAAGCAGACGGCTTTCAGATTTAATATTGAAATTTGTTAATTATTTTAAGTATTTTATTTGCGCGCGTGTGTGTGTGTGTATATTTAATTAATCGTTAATCCCTGGTTTGATTTGTTATCTCAAATAGCGGGATTCATTCATTACATAAAATTATATCATAATAATCATGTCAGTTACATAACGTGTAGTTTTTTTATAGTCCCATTGATTGGTACTTTTTATTTGGATTTGATTAAATATATCTTTTTTTTAACTTTTTAATAAATTCATGTATTAATGGTATAGCTATTGCTGAACTATTCGTGTAATTCTATTTGTCTATTACAGTTATTGTTATACTTGTATAATGATATCGCCGATTACGTTTGCTTGGTACGTAACATCGTGATTAAATAAATTTGGTGCGATTATTATCATTTGGTGAATAGGTTGCTGGAAACTCAAGATATTACAAATGCATTTTTAGAACGAAAAACATTTTGCAACCGGAATTATCTAATAAAATATTGACTCACGCAATTCAGTTAATTGAATTAGGTGTCAATTTTTCGTTGCACGAACGCTTCGTTATCGTGAATAAATAAAAGTTAAAAGTTTATCAAATTTTATTCGGTGGAAATTACGCCATCGATTGTTTTTTCCATCGACTGTAGGCACACACCTCGAATTACGACAGGCAATTTAATTTTGCTAGCGTTGGAATTCAGTGCTGTATTATCCATTATTCCAATTAATTAGCAATGTACTTCATTTGAATATGAAGGCGGGGGAGCTACATTTACGAGACGTTGAGTTACTTCCTCAGCATAATAAGTAGTAATTGTCTTATCGTCAGTGTAATATTTAAGATGAATATTTTCCGTTTACTAGATCTAAATACTTACTAACTAACTACAGACTGATTTTGTAAATTTATTAATGCTATAATATATCTGTGGTCAGTACAATACAGACTGTAAATAATTTAATATGTTTGAAGCAAAACACAATAGCACGGTTGATTTAAATTGAAAGAGATTGTGATGCCTTTAAAATGGCCTTCGTTTTAAATCAATTTAAACAGTCAAAACCATTATTACATCAAATTTTGGTCTCATCTTACTTTAAAGTTACAGGTCAATATTCTTAATTTAAAAAGTTGTTAATTACTATTATAAAACTATCATTTAATTATAAACTTTTAAGTAAAACTAGGCCAGTACTTATTTAGTGTAGTTTTAAATTGATAAATTAACTTGCATTTCTGAAATCCCAGTTAATAATGTAACTAACTGTGAATCATTTCGCATTTTTATGTGCTTTCTAATGCATCATAATTAAGTTTAATTGTTCTTTGTTGTTTCAGCTGCTAAATCCGAAATGGTAAAATCGAAACTACCAAATTCAGTCTTGAGCAAGATTTGGAAGTTAGCAGACGTGGATAAGGATGGAATGTTAGACGAAGAAGAGTTCGCACTAGCAATGCACTTAATAAGTATAAAAATCGATGGGAATGACATACCAACCGATTTGCCAGATCATTTAGTTCCACCTTCAAAGCGTTAATCATAAAACAAATATTGCATAACATATTATCACAAGTGCTATTTATTGATTAGATTTGTGCCTCCTCCCTTTTATATGTTTTTTTTTAAACATTAGTCTGATAAATACACAGTGCCCTTTTTCATACCAAAAAATCTTGAACCCCTTATTTATATTTTTGATTCATTTATTCAGTATTATTTATAATTAAACTACTTATTATGTTTTTGGATTCGTGGATTCTTTCTCGTCCACTACCCGGTACTAATTTCGCTAAAAATTCTGGAAATGTGATAAATTTTTTTAGTGTACATATGTATTATAAATAAGCATCTGCATTTTTTTGTAAACAAAGCAAAATGCTTAGACTTAGTGTTGCAATAACAAGTATGCAATTTTTGAATTTATTAAGAAAAAATAATCATGCCCTTATTACTATAAAAAGAAAGCGAATATAAAAGAATACATTTTTATACATTCTGATAAACAAGGGACACAAATTTATAGTTCTCTTTAAATTATGTTTCATTTCATCAGTAATATATGTAGTTATTTTATTTTGAAAATTTATATTATGTTAGAAGTGGTTAAATAAATAAACATTTCAGGAAAGAGTTTGCTTTTGTTTTTCATCAATCTTTTTGTTAACTAACTAGTATTTAAAAAAAAAATCAAATTCCTACAGACTAAAACAAAGTAATCTAGTTATAATTCAGAGCTATTTTAAGCCTGAATCTACTTACATACCAATGCAAGTAGAGAATTGTAAAGCTCCAAAAAATTATAAATATTGGAATGTTTTGAAACAATATTTAATATTTACTCACACAGAGTTTCTACAAACGTACAAGATAAAGCAAATTCTAACACGTGCTCCTTTCTGATTCATCCGTTTAGAAGAAATTCATGGAGCTATATTTATCAATACTACAAAGAGATAAAGTTTTATTATTTGGTCATATTGTCGTATCTTTTGATAAGTAATATTCTAAATATGCTAGCCCAAAACGACTTTGTATAAAAAGTTGCCTAAAATATTCATTAATTAAAATTAAGGTAGTTTCTTGTCCGGTGAAATTGTATAATGAATTATCTCAAGCGGACACTGACAATTGGCACAATTGAATTAATTAATTAATTAAAAATTAATTTCACTCCTGACGAAGCTATCAAGCGATAGTGAAACGTAGAGCAATTGTGCCAATTTTCAGTGTCCGTTTTAGATAATTCATTATTAATTAAAATTTTATACTCTTAAATTACGCATGATTTATTTTTATGTTTAATTACTTAATAATATTCATATCCTTCAATATTTTGTTAATGATTTATATAATTCAAATAATCTTCTGTAATTCGTCAATACAACACTAGATGTCGCTACTGATCAATCTAGGAACTTTAGTGTCTACATAATTAAAAATTATTCTCCGATCACAATATTTTTTATATCCGTAGATAAGCATTTCGACAGCTAAGCAACTTTGCAGTGGCAGTCAAATTAAAACTGGAGAAAATATTTCGTATTCCGAAAAATTAGAAGTTATTATGAATACTAGAATGTAGAAAAGAAGAGACGGAAAGTGGAATCCAAATATCATCGAGTATGTTCCATTCATTTGATCGAAAACTTTGAACGCGATTTGAAGGGTGAATTACTTATTACGTATTATTTATGATAATTAATTAAAAATACGAAAACTTCCCACGAGGACGAGATTTGAAATGAAATTTTAGCTTGACGGGTATCTCGCATACGTCATTCCGCCGAAAGATGTCGAGCACGATCGATGTTGCAACTTCTCATATACAAACTTTGATTCCTCTCTACCTCTGTACGGGGTCAATTAACTTGGTCCCCTGTAATGTTTTTCGAAATTTTCTTGCACAAAATGATTGCACCCTAACGCACGCAAAAATTAATTTTTGTACCCTTTCAGGCGAGAAACTGACCGTAGCTCCCCCTCCACCACCAATAAAAATTTTCGAACACAGTGTATAAGATAATTATTTGACATTTTTATGTTCACTACATCCAATTTGCAGCACTCTCTTTCATTTTGCACTATATTATAGCATATTTATCGTGATTTATTTAATTTTTAGTTTTATTGTGAGAATTTCAGTTGCGTATTCTTCCGTGCTTCAATAGAGGTCGCTACGTGTACGTTTGATTTTGATTGACAATTACCGTTCTGACGAAGTTTTCAAATTTGTGTTTTATTTGATTAATACGTTGCTAAAATAAATTGTGATGATGGACACAATGAAATATATCATAAAGGTAACATTTCCCTTATAGTTGGTCACACTTTCCTTTTTATTAGTATGTCGTTAGGACTGTTGTTTGTAACGCCGCAGATTTTCGACAGAATTAAAATTGAAATAGTGCTGACTTTAGTCAGAAATTCATTTTCAATTAAGGAATAATTTATTTCAAATCGATTAATCTAGTTATATGAATATAGAAGGCGTTAGGTATTCGTTGAAAATTTTTAAGCGATGTCGCTCGCGTAGATTTTCAAATTTGTGTCAGTTTAAGACGATAACCATTCAATTGTTTAATTTTATGCGTCTTTATGTGTTTTAGTGACGAATTTCCGTAGTGGTTACAAGACGTCATGACAATGGCATAAATAATCCTTCTTAAGTTGGAGTTTGCAGGTTAGCCCGTTAACCATTACTAACGATTAGGGCATTACTTGGGTAATTTTTTTTATTAATTAATAAATAACCTTTAAAGTAAAGTATGCTTATAATATTTGTAGAAGACATTTTTAAATCTAGAAGGATTTTTTGCTAATGTCTAATGGCAGCAAGACGTTGGCATTAAAAATAAAATCTACGGGAATTGTTTGGTATTTTGATGTCATAAGTGGTAAGACTTTAGTTTCTTATTTTATTAATTTCAGAGCACGTATACGTACATGTATACAGATTTGCCTATAAATATTTTATAATAACAGTTATTTAAAAGAATTCCGTAAAAGCATAGTTTATAGAGATAATTTTAGTGATATATCGTTGATGTCCTTTTCAAAATAATCACAGAAATATTAATTTTTACGTTCAAGAATGTTTGTGTCCAATAGGTGTCGCTGTTCGTTTACAGTTTCCTAGACGCGGACGTAAGAAATATTTTAAATTCGCAAATGATAATTTTTTTTACTGAAAAGATTTTTTTCTTTACTGGATATCGAGTGCAGTGTATAGGTCATTTAATTTGTTTATTATTTGTAGAATTTTTGTTGCAATGGGTGAGAAAAAAGCGTGTCACGGGTTAAATAAAAGAACTCGTGGAATATGGCGGGAAGATGCGGCGATTATTTAAAAAGCTAGTGATTTATAAGTCTGATATCATACAATTAATCTTTTTGTGTGATATGGTTTTGCAGATTCATGGAGCTGACTTTAGGTGGAATTTTGCGTTAGTACGTGCGAATATTAAGTTTGAGTCGCGTTCTAATAAAGCAGTGATTTTCTTCTGGAATCGGTACACTGAAATTAGAATATAGTAGAGATATAATTATCGAATAACGATGACTCATGTCCTCAAAATATCCGGTAGGAAACCAGATGTTAGTAATTTGAGGATCGTATTCAGTGCCGCGTGATAACGTCGTATGTTTATATTCGATTTAATTCCAGTATTACTTGATTTCTATTAAAATAATGGATTTAAATAGACATATTCTATCGATTTTGTAAATTGTATGTGTTAAACGAATGGGCTGTAAGTAAATATTTTGAATAAAGTGTATTAGGCTCGTATTTTCGACTGGGCTGGTATTAGTCATCCAGTCCGTGCACCTTCGAGGCTGCGCATTGTGCACGACCCAAACCAATGATAACAACGAATCGCAATGCGGGTGAACCATCTGAATGGACAGATGTATGAGTCATAGTAGTGTTAAGTCGACATCTATCTCTAGTATTCTATTATCTAGAATATATATTTCATTTAAAATGAACGAAATACTTCGTATGGACTTAAGTGTGCTAACACATTTCGTTTTGTTATATCTGTGACCAAAAGTGTGCCTAAAAATGATTTTACCTGTGTAAATATTTTGTGTTTTAAGTTCCTTCGTGTAAATATCTTAGATGTTTCGTTATTTATTCAATATTTATAGTTATATATAACTAACTTCGTCAAAAATCGTAAGTACCATTTTCTTTATTTAATTATGCATACATTTTACATCGGTATGTATCACAGTATTATTTACTTGTACACACACATACCTACGTATGCATGTGTATGTATAAAATACACTAATAACAACACATTGAGTAAATGCAAACTTTTTACTGTTACAGATTGCGATAATTGTCTAGATATAAATCTAAATTTATTTTTATTTTATTACCTACATTTTCAAACAATCATTATATTTTATAATATAGATTACGCTATTTTAAAATTCCTTCGCAGTCTGGGCAAGTGAAATTGTTTCCTAATAACAAAATAGAAACAAGACAGTACGAATATTCAATTGTTTTTATTTTTTAAATAACCTTCATTACTAGATCGACTTTTTTTTGGTTGTAAGTCGAAATGTACTTTGCACTCAGCTGTTGTAATTACAATTTTTGTTTATTAAGCCACACGAAATTCGAATTCATCAAAAAATACATATTAATACTTGCATAATCACTAAACGAAGTAGGGTATCGAGTTACTAGAAGTAGAAAAAGCAAATACGATGATGCATCAGTATAAAAAGCGAACCGACGTAAGGATTTGATTACGCGGGTAATTTGCGCAACATATCAAACAAAACTACTACCATTGCAGTTTGCCCAGACAATTATCTTCTTAAAAAACCTTCAACCGCGATATTCGTGATCGTTTTGCACAATTCATTTAATTTTCATACCAAACAACATAGGAAGATGCTTTCTATAACTTTCTAGAAATGCCTAGGCACACTAGTTAACACACGCGCGCCAGTGACAGATAATTAAACTTCAAAACATAAACATCTTAAAAGAAAAGTATTCTTTCTTTTTTTTACGACTAAATTTTAACTTCCCGTTTTTAATTTTAATTAAAACAACCACAACCTTAAAATTATTAAATTAATTGAGCAGAAATTTTCCTTTTCCATTTATCATTGCTTATGTCTATTATTATTTTTTATTTCGAACGAAACCGCGTATTTCGCTGATAAGTGGTTTAGGTGGTTGGTTTTGTTTCTTTTCCTCGGGTTTTCCCTTTTCCAAACGGACCTGCATACAGCATGACGTGCTTAGTACTCTGAATTACAAATTGTTTTGCAAAATACGCCAGATATTTTATATTATTCTGATAAAAACGGCTGTGAAAACAAATATGTTCTTTATTCTTCTTATCTCGAAAGAATTACATTGTACATAATTTTGTTTTCATTCAATTTTTTTTTACTTTATTTTCTTTCTTTAATCTGTTTAGGAAAATTTCACTTGCAACACTAAAATAGGCTTTCCCACGCTTAGTGTTTTTAAGTTTCCAAAATTTCTACGTTTCAGTACCGAGAATTTTATGATTGTTTTGGGTTAATTTATTAAAATTGTAAACATAACCTCCAAATCGACATTTCATTTTAATGGCACCAACTGTCACATATTTTTCTACGTTTGAATATTACAAAATAACGCAAATTCTTGAGTTTTTTTTTTTAAATAACCTCCAAATTGAAATTTGTTTGACGTTGCCTATGTTTACGAAAATTCACCCGGATCGTAACCGGGTTACAAATATGAGAGAGAACATTTAGAGACTTAGTGCATGTAAGAGTGAGAAAAGTAGAATATGGGTATCCACCGTATTAATTTTGGCATTTAAAATTATAAACATAACCTCCAAATCGACATTTCATTTTAATGGCACCAACTGTCACATATTTTTCTACGCTTGAATATTACAAAATAACGTAAATCCTTGAGTTTTTTTTTTTTTAATAACCTCCAAATTGACATTTGTTTGACGTTGCCTATGTTAACGAAAATTCACCCGGATCGTAACCGGGTTAGAAATATGAGAGAGAACATTTAGAGACTTAGTGCATGTAAGAGTGAGAAAAGTAGAGTATGGGTATCCACCGTGTTAATTTTGGCATTTAAAATTATAAACATAACCTCCAAATCGACATTTCATTTTAATGGCACCAACTGTCATATTTTTCTACGTTTGAATATGACAAAATAACGCAAATTCTTGAGTTTTTTTTTAAATAACCTCCAAATTGACATTTGTTTGACGTTGCCTATGTTTACGAAAATTCACCCGGATCGTAACCGGGTTAGAAATATGAGAGAGAACATTTAGAGACTTAGTGCATGTAAGAGTGAGAAAAGTAGAATATGGGTATCCATAACCTCCAAATCGACATTTCATTTTAATGGCACCAACTGTCACATAATGAAACAGAATTTTTCTACGTTGAATATTACAAAATAACGCAAATTCTTGAGTTTTTTTTTACCTATAAGAACCAAACTAATACAAAATACACATTTTTTTTTAAATATACTATTATTGTTTGTTTTAATTTTCTTTTATTCGTCTCCTCGGTTATTAATTTTTTTTTTTTTAATTGTAGTACCAAAAATCCCATGATATTTAGCAATATTACAAAAGGACACGAAAATCGCAAGTAAATTTGCAATTTTTTTAAAATTATTTCTGGCACGTAGAGTGAACGTAAATTCAAACAAGCAAAGTAAATATTTTTTATGTTATTTTTTTGAGAAGATCTCATGGACACTGGAACTTAGTGATTAAGTTTAGTGCTTTTATTAGTTATTAAAGAAGAATTGCTATGTATGTAACATGTGGCTCAAGTCTTGTAATCTACGATCGGTAAACCGTATGTCGAATATTAATAATATACTTAAACAAATACTTCTTAAAGTGTTAATATAAATCGGTCGATAATAATCAATTAATTAATAATAATTTTTCATTTATGAAAGGAAGAGAAATTGGAAAAGGTGGAACCTAAATACGAAATACAAGTTTTCGTAGCCAATTATAATTACAAGACTTCTGGGATACGTGTTGTAAGGTATAATAAAGTACCATGCACATATTTGAAGAGTGATTAGAGCAGCTTGTAACGGGAGAGTGTATAAGATTAGAATTTCAACGCATGTTATAAATTGATAAATGTGTAATTCTTCTGTTACATACTTATATCGTGAGAGTATAAGTTTACATGTTTTGTTTGTTAAATGCACGTGTATAGCTTCATCATCATCATCAACATGAATATATTTACATGGTAACAATGAAAATTGTTGAAAAGATGTATTTAAAATCGTATCAGCATATGTGTGAAAGTGTATTTAATGCCTGAATGTGAAGAAAAAGTTATCAAAATTGTGTTTAGCTTCTTGGAAGTGTACCCATAAAAGGTGTCATTATGTCTGTAGTATGAGTGTACTAAATATGAGTAACACGGGAGATACCTTCGGTCTTATATTGAGGTTAGTTTAAAAGCACCTCTCTTATGTTGTGCATCGACCTGTCTTGTTTCTAAAAAGAGAAGACTTTCTTGGCACTAATGTCAGTTTTCCGTAGCTATTCTAGTAATAGCTTGTGACGTCCACCAGCGTCATGTCGGCAGTTTGTCTCGAGCCGTCGGCCGGTCGATCGCGAGACGCCCTGAAATTGCCGTTAAATAGAAGTTTAAGTGAACCTGGTCCACCATCGACACCTGCAAATTCATTTCTGAGTCCTCCGAAACGCTGCAAACTGGAGTCCACCAGCGTCAGTCTTCCAACGAGTCCATGCGCCGAAAGCGGGACGCTCCAGCGGGCTCTTATCCTCAGCAAAGTGTCAACATTGGATCCGGATGGATTGAAGCAAAAGTTGGAAAGCAGTAGGCCAGGTCCTAGGACCTTCCTTATCGTGGATTGTCGACCCTTCATATCATATAACATGAGTCACATTACTGGTGCTATTAACGTTAATTGTTCCGATCGATTTAACAGAAGAAGATTGCAACAAGGAAAAGCTACGCTAGCTGATCTTGCTACTACTAGAGAAGGTAAAGAGTTATTGAAAAAACGATCTTTCCGTGATGTTTTGGTATACGACGATTCTACATGCGATAAGGAGAGGGTCACCGCCACACATCCTTTACTTCTGGTATTGTCATCGCTCGTTGAAGATAACAGAGAGCCAGTACTTCTTCTTGGTGAGTAAAACACCTACGTTTAAACACTGCGCACCATCTGGTTTGGGCTACAGGCCAGCGTTTCTGTGTTATTCATGTGTACGCTACTTATGTCTCTGACTAATACTCCATATATGTTTTATTCTTATTTTAGAATTCAAAAAGAAAGCTTCGAATTTATTATCAAAAAATATACCCACGCTCCACGCATTCTAAATATAATTACGCGCTCACTCACACTAACTATATTTATATTCGTACTTCATTTTATTTTACTTTTTTTTTTTACCAACAATACTTTAAATATTACTAAAACGGACGATCATGAGCTTGCAGAACTACGCAGTATCGAATAACCGTATATAGCACTCGTACGTTTTGCTTTACATTGCACTTATCATCATCATCTAAGGCCCAGTTGTACAATTCCAGCTTAACTTTAAGCTAAAGCTTAAACTCTTGGCAACCATTGATGAAATCATAGTTGCTAAAGGTTTAAGCTTTCGCTTGATGTTAAGCTGGAATTTTACAACTGGGCCTAAGAAAAACATCAACCTTAACAATTTCGAATCATTGCAAATTCTATTTAATCAAATTCGAAATCAAAACAAGGAGAAGTTAGTATGTTTACAACGAATAGGACGGAATTTAGAATTTTATTTTTTGAATAATTTATTTTTACTAGAGTGTTTACAAACAAAGTACTACAAACCTGCGTATATGAAACACAAGCATATAATGAAATTCGTTTTCATTTTTAATGATAAAGAAGATTGGTTTTCTTTTGTTATTACTTATTACTAATATAATCGAAAACGTTGCAAGCTTTCGGTTGGTTTTTAATTTCAACACATCCAAGGATTAACTAGTACAATAAAAATTATTAACAATGAGTATTTATCCCGCATTTTTTTTTAATTCATTAAATTACAACGTCTAGATTTACATCATTTATTATTTTATTATTTATATCATATCACGATGTTGATAACTTATCTATGTATATACAACTCACTGTCTCTTATACTCCTCACCGAGTTTCTACTTTCTATTTTAAGAATGTGCGCGATCTTCTTTTATTTAATAATTAATTAATTTATTTGCACTAATTGCCTTTATTAGATTAGAAACGTGGATGGATATTTCGTTTAATAACATTTAAAAACATCAAACATCCGCTCTGATTTTTCTGAAAAACTGATTGGTCACGGCGTGATGCAACGTTTTCTCACTTCCTGCGTTTCTCACTTCCTACGTGTATATGTTTTCCTTTTCGTTAATAAAAACGTAATTGTTTACGATTTGGCAAGTGAAATTCAAGCTTGTGATTTTCAATTTTAAACTTGCCTTGCTCGCTGCGTCAGCCAGCGTTTTAAACTCCTATAGCAAAATGTAAATTTATGACGTAACCCGGCTTGCCAATAAGTACAATAATGTAAACAATGTCTTGTGGAATTTCAAAGAAAGTAAAGCGTTGTATCATTCTATAGCTATGCGCTGGAAACATTTTGCGATTCGTAAAATTTATTAACAGTAGGGAACAATATAACATTTATACTCCGTAACGACGTAAAAGGTTGCATAGTGAGTCGTTTTTTCTTTTTGACATACGTTTTACTATAAGACATGATATCAATTAGTATTCTCAGTAATCACTACTAATAGCTACTATTTAATTATTGATATGTCGATGTTATTATTCAGAACGTATTATTCATACATATAGTGACGAAGATTGGTATTTTTTTAAACCACCTCTTTTTTTTGTATGTACAGGGTGGCCCAACGATGCGTATTTCTTCTATAAAGTCTAGGGCAAAAAAATTAAGAAAAAAATCTTAATATTTGTTACCAAAAAGGCTACCGTTGTGAAAAAAATTTCTAGTAACGAAACTATTAAAAATAAAAGTATATAACCTTATATCAGCAGAAAGCTACATTTAAGTGCTATCCATTTCTGAAATAAAAAGTAGGCCGTTACATTTAAAAAAAATGAGATACCGAATGTTTCGTAAGTATCGATCGCTCGGTATAATGCAGAAAGATATCTTAATTTTGTTCACATTTTCATATAGGCCAAAGTCCTAATAATATCGCGTTAAATTTTCGTTGATCTGTGTTATCTCAGTAATCAGAAATTCATTTCAAAATTTTCGAAGAATTTTTTAAGACAAAAAAATTATTTTACGAAAGTAGTTCAATGAAATCTATATATATTTATGCCATTGTAATCAGCTCACTGCGACGCATCTAAATATCTAAAAATATACAGGATGTTCCATTAAAAAAAAATGGTTTCCACGAGTCACCAATTTTCTGATCACTCTGTATAATTGAAAATAATTTTACAATATGCCGCGTATTGTCTAGTATAAATTTCTTTATCGATTTTTTTCTTATTTTTTATGCTATGGGCCTCACAGAAGAAATACGCATCGTTGAGCCACCCTGTACAATCAGAATTAAAAGTAATGTCGCCCCAATAAAAAGTTGAAATCACTTTTAACCGCTGCAGAGATTCATCGAATGTTTTTGTGGCGATCAGAATACATTATATTGGGAGGACGTTACTTTTAATTCTGACTGTACAAGATTTAGTTCAATTTCTACAATAAAATTCAAAACAAAACATTTTTAGACTGTTGTCCATATTGTTTGGATACAGAGCATGTTTTATTTTTTCAAAGGGCGTACAGCTTTTATATTCTTTTGTTATTTAATCTGCAATTACGTGTTTTAACGTATTTTATTATTTCCACTTACTAATTGTTTCTCTTTTTTTTTGTAATGGTGCTGGCCTTTTAGCAAGATTGTAAACAAACGACAGTGTTAATCTAAAGGATTCATATACAGCCTGTTTCATTGAAGATGCATCAAACTTGAGGGACATTATTTCAAACGAAATATCTTAATAAAAAATTTTAATCGGAGCAAGTTGAAGTTTGCATAATTTGGAGTCGATGTTTTTTTGAAATAGTGTAGCGCGCGGAATCGTGAAACAAAACCGGCCATTTATGAATGGCACACAGCTGCAGGGGGGTAATAAATCCATAAACGGCGGAGAAATTTACGATTACATTTTATTTTGCCCTTGACCGAAAGCTCGGTGCATTCAACTTTGCCACACGTCGAATGCAGCAGCGATGTGAAATCGCGTGGATATTTAAATTTATTTAATTTAATAATAAATTATTAATTATTAAAGTATTGAATCTAATACCCATAAAGTCCTTAATTGGGGTAGTACGGCGAACGAAATGTTTTGGGTAAAACCAGGGCGCTAAATTTCTACGAACGATTTCACGAAACGGTGAATGTGAATAATAAATTCTTAAATAAGCGCAAACTGCTAAACGTTTGAACAATCATAAAATTCTTCAACTAACAATTAGAAAATTCGTATTAAATGGAGAACAGAAAATTATTATTTTTATTGATTGCCAACAACCATGATGTTTTAAATGTGTTTTGCCGAAGTGACTGGGGCGACATTCTAGAGGCAATTAACCAATAAACCGATTTCGTATGAGAATGAGTAACAATCCATTCATTCTCATTTAAAGTCGATCCTAAAAATATGCGACTTTGCTTTCCCTTCGATTTTCTCTAAATTTATTCATTACAGAAAAAATTTTACATCAAATTTTCCCGACATCTACCCGCATACCAAGTTTGATGCATCTTCAATGAAACACCCAGTATATTTGCGTTTTCTGTGTGTCGTGATGATATAATTAATTTAAAACAAAATAATTTTATTTAATGTAGAATGTCAACAAATACTTTGCTTAGCTGGATCCTCCGAAGCAATAAAAACAAAACGAGGTAGATTTTCTTATCATTTGATAATAATGTTGTAATTAATGATTATTACATTTAACAGTCAAGCAGATTCTGATAAAGCAACAACATGTGATAAGTTGAATTGTTCAGAACAAAGTAATGTAACTGACGTAAATCGAATCGGATTAATTTAATCGATGAGGACCTTCCTTTTTTGAAAAAAAAAATATATTGCTTTGTATTAGTCAAGTTATTGATTTTGATTTAATTATATTAAACTTGTATAATAATGCTTCAATGAAAAGCAGACTCTGGTGGTGGTGGTGGTGGTAGTGGTGGCATCATAAAGGAATTTACCCCGTTGGAGGAGGGTAGGTTTGTTTAATCGATTTTCGCATTTCCATTATTTCTTAACAACGGCTACCGCTCATCTAAAAAAAAAACCTTGGAGATTAATTTAAAAATTTCAAATGACGGTGGTGTTATCTTTAGACATCGATAAGATTTTAATTTTTCTGTTAAACTCGACGATTTAAATCAGATAATAAAGAATCCAACTTATTAATATGTAATCACTGTTGCACACGTTTCGTACTTGCTCGTTTTGTCATTGTTGTTTATTTGATATGATTTTTTTTTTATTAACTCTCCGTCGCCTAACATTGCGACGTGTAAATCTGTAAACTCGTTTTCGAGTAATTTAACTATATGTTAAAAAACCTTAGAACGTGCGTAGGTTTAGCCAGCCTTGAATAACTATGAGAGGCACATTCTCGGCCGAATACAAGCTGTCGACCTACTAGGGTAACGGCATATCTGGGAAAGTACGGAAGTTTTCTTCGTTTCTGACGGGCACAAGGAAATCCTACGGATTGGCCACGAATTTTGAAGAAACTCCGCGAAAAGGCTAAGGAAAAATCACGTACGGTTATTTATAATCTATTAAACGAGAATGTGTAGCAATCTGTTTCAATGACTCAATACACTTTTGCAAATAAGGATTTAAAAAGCAAATACGCTGACTCATTAAGTATCACATGGATTACAAGTCCGCGTTTGTAAATTCTTCATAAACAATTACGTAAACCACAGAAAACTAAATAATTTTTCTTGTTAACACTTGCTGTTTGTATGTATTTATGTATACATAAAACATACTGAAAGGTCATGCATATAAAATATTGAAAAGGTATTTAAAAGCAAATCACCCTGTACAGCGAATTTTTTTTTTAAGTGTAACATAGGGATTTACCTTAGAAAAATTAATTTCAAATTATATCTTATTAATAAATTTTTGTACAAAATTCACATTGCTAGAATAACAATAACATGTTCTATTTAATTATTTTTCGGTTAAAAGTTGGGCGTAAGCATGAAATTAACTGAAGAAAATCAAGGTAGCTGAAATGTCATTAAGAAAAAAGTTCCGTTAAAACGTCTCTTCCACATTTCTAAAGAAAATGTCCGCAAGACGTTCGTTTTTCAATGGTATGAAGAAGCATTTTTTTTACAATTAGTATTGAAATTTGTAAATAATCGTCATCACAGTGACAAATTATTAATAACGTCAGCCTACATGATTACATTCGCACAATAATTTGTGTCTATTTTCTTCAACTTTTCACGATAAAATAAATTAAGTAAAACGTGTTAGAATATTTTAGCAAAGTTCATCTTTTAGTAAATCGTTTAATTTATGATTAAAATACAAAAATTTACTTAAAATTTGTGCCATAACACGAGATCAAATTTTTAGCATGTAGATCCCTATGGCCACACTTAAATATATATATATATATACCGGGTGTCCTACAAAAAAACGCCCAGAGCCATAACTTCTTTATTTATAGACTAATTTTAAAAAACAAAAAGGCAAATGAAATAAGACTAAAAACTCTATAAAATGTGGTCAATTAATTATTATTTTTTAGTTACCTTCATGGTCAAACGACTGTCAATTTTTATTTTTTAAATGGCTCTGTATATTTTTTATTATTGTGTCTGTTAGAGCTACTTTTTCTAAATTCAATGATGTGCAACACTTTAAGTTTAACTTGCGACGATTCGGAATTTCTCTGTTTGGAAATCGCTGCCTATATTCTTATTACATTCGAAACAAACTTGCAATAAGGTTATTATCCATTGCAACCAACAATTTTAAACAACTTTTAAACTGTAATAAACCAAACTACCCGATAAACTCTTTCTTTTGGGAAACAATAAGTCATGAGGCAAGAAGAACTTTTGACAGCTTTAAACAATAACTGCGCAAAACGACGATTAATGATATTGTTTTCACGGCTCACTTGAACATTTTTATAAAATGCACGTTTTGCGTAATAAACGATTTTTTCTACGAACACTATTAAAATTTAAAAACTGACTTTTCTCATGTCGCTATTTAGTTTTTTGAATAAATATTTTACACGTTGCAGTTGTTTTCAAAGCGTGCTTGACATTTTTACGTCAACGCCACTCTTTTAAAGTTCGATTTTCAATTTTTTTTCCTACAGCAACTTACATTTGCACACTTAATTTTAATTCATTCATTAATGTTTTCTGCCATATTTGCTGGCCAAAACTTAAAGAGTTGCACATCATTGAATTTAGAAAAAGTAGCTCTACCAGATACAATAATAAAAAATATACAGAGCCATTTAAAAAATAAAAATTGACAGTCGTTTGACCATGAAGGTAATTAAAAAAAAATAATTAATTGTCCACATTTTATAGTGTTTTTAGTCTCATTTCATTTGCCTTTTTGTTTTTTAAAATTGGTGTATAAATAAAGGAGTTATGGCTCGGGGCGTTTTTTGTAGGACATTCTGTATATAGACAAGCATTTAAAATGGAGCAAACAAACAAAATTAGATGTCTAATTTATCTCTTATGAGAGTTTATGAATAAAAATTTACTTATAAGGCTTTCTAAGACATTAATAGAATCTTTATTAAGATATGGAATAATAACTTGGGGTGGTAGGTATAATAATAACCTAAAATAATTGCAAATAGTTCAAAATAGCATAATGAAATTTATTCTAAAAAGGAACCGTTTATATTCAACAAATTCTTTACACTCAATTAATATTTTAAACATCGTACTCTTTAGATTTAAAAAAAAACTATACATGCATACATAAAAGAAACATAAATAATTAATATAACATACACATAATACCAGAATTATAACTGAACAAAAAAAGACAATAAAAATATTATTCAAAAGACTTTTATATATCTTCCCCTACAAATAAGACAGATAACAAGATTCAAACACATTATAAATCCTCGGCTCGGGTCGTTTTGTTTTTGGTAGGACACCCGGTATATAACCTACATTTTAATTTATAAGTCGAGTTGTATAAACTAGTATAATTTATTTGTAATACTCCTGTATACATAGTTTGTAATAGTCATCTGCTTTTCGAATTGCTGCTCTAGTACATACTTAAAAGATAATGTGATAAGAAAGTATGACGAGTGAATTACGAAATGATAACCCAAAATTATTACAAATCTTCTAGAATTTGAAGCATAAAAATTACGGACGTATTTGTTGCTAATGTAAAGTATGAAGAATAAAAATCAGTTTAATAGATTTTTGGCAACGAAAATATTCCAGTTGTAAAAATAATATTAAAATACTTTTGATATGATGCGCCAAAATCTTTCGGCTCTGAATCACTGTTTTTGTACCTCCAGCACTAAGAATAACTCATCTATATATATATATATATTTTTACACGATTAGGGGCAGAAAGGGACAAGAAAAAATGATTCAGGGTGACGCATACTCTCCGTATGATACCCAAAAAGTAAACAAACTATCGTTTTCTGGAATCGACTGGGGATTTCATGTGTGACCTTCGTGAGTGACGCAAAGACCTAAGTTTCGAACTGATGGGTTGTTAAGAATGACGCATATTAGGATCCCCCTCCCCACCACTATTGGAGGTCGTGTAGTTAGACGACTTTAGTGTATGTCAGTCGCATGCTCGTATACTAAACGCAGTGAATAAAGTTATCTGTGCCTAGTGATTTGTTTATATACATTCGCAAAATGAGAATTAAAAGGCAGAGCTCCTGTTTGTTTCTCAGATTTATGCCGATACCACCAAGCAAAAGCAGTAAGTTTTTTTTTTATATAAAAGTATTTTGTGTAGCGGTCTATAATAATAACAACAAAACACTTTCAATTTAAATTATTGCAGTTTCTTTTTCTTTTTAAATATTTTCGATAGTGCTTTTTTTTTTTTAATGATTCATATCCACTCAAACAACGAATGTAAATATTAACTTTTTACTTGTCTCTTGTTTTCGTTCGCATTAGTCATGCTCATGCTGATAATGACTGGATGGTGATAATATAACGTTACAGAAAAAGTAATGTCTAGTATTGATAACGTATGAACAGTAATACGGGAAAAATTGCGACAAACGTCAGTATTTCGATTTGTTTTATCATCGACGAGCCGGAATACCAAATGACCAAAAAAAAAAAAACACGTATTGCTCTAGATACCCAAGACTGCGGTAGCATGCGCAAGTTGGTATCAGTCAATAACAACAATAAGGTCGCCAGTTCACTTGTTATCATTTTCCACTTTACATTTCCACTATGAATAATTGATACTCGAGAACAAATTCCAATCATGATTTCAACTTGGACTTGTACATAATCAGTTTTGCTATGTACAGTTAAAATTAAAAATAATGTCTCTCCCAAGTCTTAATCCAACTCATTCCAATCCAAGTATTATTTTTACTTCTTATTACTATTGAAGAGTCACGAGTGTTATAAGCGAGCGTCGTGCAAATGTTTGTGTTATTAATATTTAACGTCCACGTTGCTCTATTTTTAATATTCAAATTAAGTTGTGTGATGTATCTGCGTAAATTTAAAAGTCAGAGATGTATGTTGCGTTTTTTTTTTTTTCGTACATGTTTAATGTAGAAGACATTGACGTGAAACGAAATTAATGTTTTTATAATTTTGCGTAATAAACGTCGCAGTAACTTTCATATGATAAATTAAGGTTGTAAGTTAGTAGTTATGAGTCACGTTCTACAGGAGGTCACAGAGAGTTTCACCGCAAACATAAAGAGCTGTGTGAGGATACGCTAGTTTCTGGTTTACCGCCACGGGGACTTCCGTCATCTGCATCGTGTCCAGCAATCGCAGATATCGACTCACACCCGGCCTCCAAAGTTTTGCCTTTCCTTTTCCTTGGGAACAGCAGGGACGCAGATTTAAATCGTTTGCAGGATTTAAGGACGACTTGGGTCCTCAACGTCACCTCACAGATGCCGGGGTACCACGAAGCTTGCGGCATCACGTACAAACAAATACCGGCCTCAGACTCGGGACAACAAAATTTGAAACAGTATTTTGAAGAAGCATTCGAATTTATTGGTAAGTGTAGTGTGGTGACTCATTTCACGAATTTACATATTGTAATGCTAGCATATTTAACAGGTTTACCTGTTTAATTATTAATGACATCCACATCGTCAATATTTATGGTAATCATTTGAATTTTATATAAGACGCAACTCCATTATTCTGGACAACTTTTTATAATAAATTTGTATCTGTTTACGATGCAGATTTTTCAAATTCCTATTTCGTTAGTGTTTCCATTTTAGGCGTACCATATTATCTTTAAACAAAAAAAAAAATTGATGTAATGTACTCACTTCTTAATTATGGATTTAACTGCTGAGTCTCATACAGGGGGACGTATGGGAGTTAGTCTCACAACAAACTCCATGTATACAAAGTTTCGTTAAAAATTCAAAGACCTGTATATTATGATTAAGAAATTTATCATACCCTCATGAGTAACCCTGGCAATTGGAAATTTCTTAATAATACGTTACATGAGATATGAGTAATGTCTTCTAAACAGAATGTTTTAAAATTCTAAAAACACCATACGCATTTGCTGCAAAGAATAATATGACTAATACCCGTGGTATTGTGATGATGTTGCTGGTGTGGTCTTCATACCATCAAAATTATTTTCGTTATGATGAATAATTGTGAGGATTTTGGCGGGAATGTACTTAACCGGAAGTTGCGTATTGTTTCAATAAATTGTGAGCGTTAGGTTGAATTCCTTGAGACGAGGAAAAAAAACTCGACCAGGAAATTGACGCTTACAACCTTGCAAGAACGCTGATTGTGATTTTCTACATACACTATATTCGTACACAGTACATTATCCACAATAAATTTCGTATAAACGGCCTTGTCGTTAATTTTGAGTCATGGGGATTACTCATCTCATTCTTATTGTTTTCTCTCCGAGGGCCGTTGGCCGCTGCTGCTGCTGCTATTAGTGAATCATACCGTGTGTGTACACTTAGAATCACGCGTAGTATACAGGGGTTACGTGCGTAATACACCCCTCCCCATTCAACTCGACGAATTTTTCAGCCCCATTCATAACAAAACAAAAACTCCACTTTGAAAATCACACCGGCCGTTTGCATTTATAGATTGGGGAGGGGTTACGGACGACAATAACTCTTGAGTCATACTGCACACATGCTTAGGGGATGATTCAGTTCAGTTTAGGACACGTGATTGCTCCTGAATTACGCATGACCTCGTTTCACAACCATGCGTTCGAGTTGAATATAAATAAACGTATATCAAACGGGTAACCGACATGAAAGTATTTAATGCACTCCAAACATCATCCCTCCTATACATAATTAGCAGCTAACCAACGATTAATCACATATAAAAACTTTTAATTTGTAACATTACAAAATTTGGAACAAGAAAATTTTGGAAATTCTCTGAGTAAACTTGATTTTAATCCAAAAGTATTAGGGTTAAAAAAGTACTACTTGAACCAAAGCCGAGATAATGTCTCATCTCGTCGCAAGTTTTAAATAATTTCCTATTTGTACCGTGACTCATGCTTTGCGTAACTTCATCACGTACACTGTTTTTGTTTACTATGTTTATTTATACTAAACAAATCATAATCTCATGAATTTTTAGCGTTGCGTAGTTGCTTAGAAAAATATTTAAACTTACACAATAATTATTTAATTAATTTCATATGACTTTGGTTTAATTACTTTTAAAAAGAAATTATTAGCATTGACGTAGGCAACCACGCTTACACTTACCTGCAGTATTATGTAGACAACCATGCTTACTTACCTACAGTATTATGTATGTTGTTTAATGATTACTAATAACGTTTTCTACTGATTACTCTACTCTCAAATTATTTCCATCTTGTTTTAACCTCATGTAATAACATAGATTAGAGATACTCTCAAAGTGCTCTGGAGCAGTCAGTCGAAAACGCTGTAATATAACTATATTTTTTGTATGTTTTAATTAATTGAAGCCTTTTTTTTTGTTTTTAGAGGAAGCAAGAAAAAGTGGATCAAGAGTATTGGTGCATTGTCAGGCAGGTGTGTCTCGTAGTGCGACAATAGCAATTGCGTACATAATGAAATACAAGCAACTCTCAATGGTAGAAGCTTACAAAATGGTAAAAGCAGTGCGTCCGATAATATCACCGAACTTAAACTTTATGGGTCAACTGTTAGAACTGGAGCAAAATTTACGCAACGGAGATTCACAGTGCAAATCACCTTGCCATCCTTATCATTGGAGCCAACAGTCGAGCGATGAAGTAACGCAGGGCTGTAGTGTGTAATAAAGTTTCTTTGCCATCTGGACAGTGTGGATTGCACTAAACTTTTCAGTGCCATTTTTGTGTGTGCGTGCGCTCTTAGTCATCTGCCATCTTGAGTTTATTCTAGTCCTTTAACTGGAAATAAGGCTGTGTCATCTGAGAAAGATTGTCGTTAAAAGTGGCAGTTCTGCTCACTTAAAAGGAAGTCTTGATCCTTAAAAAAATACGTTCTGATTTTAATAAAATTTGGTGTTTAGTTAAATTTTATTAATTTATTAATTATACAAAGCAGCTGTAAGTGATCTTTGTAAGTAGGATATTTGAGTTAGGGAGGGGGATGAGTATTTTTATTAGATATATCGGTTTTGCCTAAATAGGTTACACAGAACGACTGGATAAATTATAATTGTTAAATGTAAAGTCGTATAGATAAAATATTTATTTAATTTTTATTATATTGTCATTATTTGACTAGGACGTCATTGTGTACATACAATTAAATTTATTATTATAAAAACACTTATTTCTTTCATCTTACCCACACGTTTTTTTAAAATAAAATGTATTTTGTATTTCTTCATTTATTATCCCTTAAATCAGGTAAGTTAAAACTAAAAATCACTAATAAATTCAACGTGTAAAACGGCAATTTTCTTTTCAGATAAAAATATACTAGAACTATGAGTTAAGAAAAATTCTATAAATTGGAACTGTAGTGTGTAACGCAGGGAATATGCCAAATATTTTGCAAACGATAGACATTTGTAACTGTTGATGACTTGATACTAAGGAATTAATGATTTAAATATATTGGATTGAAGCCAAGAAAAGCAAACGTTTCCACAATGATACACATCTCTAGTAAAACACGAGTGACATCACACAAAAATATTTTTACCATATAAATGTACTTGAGAAATAAAAGTACGCTAAGGTGATGCAAATGTAAACGATTTTTTTAAATAAATATTGCCTATATTCTTTGGTAAGCAAGACTTCAATGTTGGTATGAGTTTAGTGTTCTAGATTTTGGTGTAGAAGATAACGGAAGAGAGAAAAGAAAATAAGAAACTGCAACAGCTCAGGAAGGGCTTTAGATTTTTTTCAATATATCTAAAACGAGCGACTAATTTTAAGCTTTAAGGAACCGAAACGCTGGAGCAATCGTTACAACGCGTTTTAGGGCCGCCATCTGTAGGCGAATATACAAATCTACGGCTATTCTCATCTGCCATCTTTGACCCGGGTTCGATATATATTCCGTTTGCTGTATTATAAACACGGTGTTTTTAGCAAATATACACAAATAATAGAGCTGTTCTCTGGCGATGCCCTATTTTGAAACTACTTCGTATATTGCAAAATGTGCATTTTTTGCATGTCATGTTTTGAAACGGGTGCATAATTTCAAAACGCTGTGAACTATAGTCTGTTTTTTATAAGAAAACAGTGTGGAGAAGATAGGATGTATTTATCCTTGCTTATGATTGGCCAAAATTGCGACCTGATTTACAATAGAACAGGCTACCGCGAAAATGCCCGCTTAAACAGCCGATTGCTTGTCATAACCTATAAAAATATTTGTCATATCTTTTTGTTTATATAACTTAAATCGTCGTATTTACAAGTTACTTTTAATTCTTCTAACGATGCTGCTTATTTCTGAAGGTTTATGATACGTAAATAGTGAATATTTTTTGTTTTGTTTTCAGTTATTTACGAATAATGAATTTGGAAAGTCGTAGACATTGTCCTTAAATGTAATAAATTAATTCAAATTTACCGCCCACGATTAATTTTGCGAGTGTAAATCGGTCTCCGCGCGCAGCGCTAACTACTTTTTTCTTAAAAAAAAACTATAGTTTTTGAAATTATTTCAAGGTGGAGTGGAGGTTGAATGTAACAATGGCCACATTCAGCTCCAACAGTTGAGACTAAGCACTAATTTCTGCTGAATGACGTTTCTCGAGTTTCTGAGCTACCACAACAAGAAAATAAAATATGAAAGTTTTTCGTGTCTGTTTAAATATCAATTAATTCTAACAATTACAGTTAATGAGTAACTAATCTTACACTGACATGTAATTACAAATTGTTTTGTGTTGAGTTACTACATGACACGTTTGTCAAATGTTGTTACCAACTTAAGCGTCATCATAACACGTTCCGATTAGGTAGCGGAGAAAAGTTGCGGTACAAAAAATGGCGACCGCTTACCACTCATCAGTTTAGTGATCACTTGTAAGAGGTCGCATTCAGCAGACATTTAGTCAACAATTGCACAACTTTTGGGTCTGCTGAATGTGGCCAATCAAGTGCAACTAACCGATGGTGTTTTGAAACGGTTTAGGAAAGTTATTTTAGCGGGATCATCATTAATGACGTCAGAAATAAAACAGCTTTGAAACAGCACGAATCGTTTTTAAAACAGTTTTGTTCGCCAAAAGACGGCTTAGAAATTAATAAAAAGTAACTTTTCTTTTTACCTTTCCATTGAAACCTTGCTGCATTCTTCCGACCTTGTTTAATATACTGAAATAATAGGTTTGTTCCTACACAGTACTAAATCAGTTTGGAGCTGCACTGCTCATGCGCTCTTACTAAATACACAGCATTTTTAATAAGAGCGCATGAGCAGTACAGTTCCAAACTGATTTAGAACTGTGTAGGAAGAAAGTTAATAACTTAAGTCACGTTTTTCCTTTTAAAAATGTATAATAACTACCGCCTTTTATTAATTTCAGAGTATATTGGTATCACCACGAAGAAATAAAGAATATAGAAATATAGCTTCTGAACACTTATATTTACTTATGAGCGCTTGTGGGGTCAAAGATGGCAGATAAGAATACGCCTTAATTCCAGGTGTCGCAGATTCTTACGGAAGAAACTAGGTCTCGCCATACGCCCATAGATGGCAGCACTAATTTATTTTCTAAAATTAATTAGAAACTTGTGGCTTATTTTCCGCATTCTTTTTTTTTACTGAAAATCGGCCCGCATCGCTTAATAAATAATTATCACTCAATTTGTTCAAATATTTCTTTTCCTTTCCAGATAAAATAATTCCTTTGTTTAGGACATACCCTTATTATTATTAATTTTTTTAATTAATCAGGGCTGAAAGTTTTTACTGTTCCCTTTTAATACTACACAAGCAACGTACACGAACGACTAGAAATAAATTCGTTACTTATCGGGTTATTTTCTGTGCGAAAATAATTCTTTTTTGTGGCCGTGATCGATTTCTCAGAAACACATGTGAATTTTTTCGTTATTCTTGGAGAATAAAATAAATTTTCGGACGAAAAATTTGCGGGTTTCCACGGGAAATCGATTGCAGCGAAAAAAAAGAGCTTGACGAGACGAATTGAATGTTGTAAGTCACAAGTTTCCATCTTGAACCATTTCCGAGAAAAAAATTCTTCTGTATAAGACTTGCTAAAAAGAGCATTCACATGAAAATTTGAGATACTGAAGTAAATGAAGCTGATTTGTATAATACAAATATGTACTACATCAGTTTTAAGTGATTTTATTAATTAAACCATACAATATAGTTTTTACCTTTACACGCTTAAGTTAACGTTGGTAAGGAAATAAAATATACTTCAAGAATAAATTTTCATTTTGAAAACATAATTACACTGTATACAAATTGCTTACTACTACTTAAAAGTAATGTAACTAATTAAGAAATAATTATAAGGTAATCTGAAACATGAAAAAAATAAACGAATATATATAAACATGATGCACAGAAAAAATGATTTTCTTTAAATAACATAATTTACAATGTATGTATATGTATATGTGTGTATATATATATATATAATTATTTATTTATAGTTCAGGGAAGTACTCGCCGGTACTTGTTAAGTAATCCAAATAAAAGTTAATTTGATAACGGGGATAACGTTGGATCCCCATTATCAAATTAACATTTTTATATTATGTATTTATATTTATAATACCTTTGAAGTGGCACATTTTTAAAATAAAACAATTCATATCGCAATAAATTTCACATAATTAATATCTTAAATTATAAATTAAAAAAAAAATTAATGTATAAAGTTATTTAAATAAATGCACTTTTTCTGCAAACATTTATAACACTATAAGTCACGAAAAGTATATTATAGATTCTGTTACATTTCAATTTAGAGGCATTTTTTTTTTAATTACTTTTGTTATGGAACGATAAATAACTTTAACAAATAATTAAACCTTAATTCTACAGAGATATACAAAGATTAATAAAGAAATGTCTATTTTTTACCATTCAGCATCACCACTAGCTTTCTGAAAAAGATAATCTTCACCGTTAAGATTCATTATGCCGTCTTTTAAGTGAAATTTCCATTTATTGCGGCTCCTAGTAATCTGCAAAAAAAATATGAAGATATTAGTAATTAATGCGATAATAAAATTTGATTATATACTTTGTCATACTGGCAAACAACAACATTTTCAGTGTCGAATAAGTCTGAAGGATCTTCATCGGTGACATCGTCTTCTGAATTCAGGGGCTCTTCTTCAGGTCCACCTTCATCGACTTCCTGTTCATCTTCATCTTTATCATCGTCTGCTTCATCTGAACCTTCATCTTCTTCTGAACCATCTTCGTCTTCATCCGAAGAATCCATGGGTCCGTCGAATTGTTGTACGTATCTTCTTGGCTTCTTCTTTAATTCAAGACAAGAAATCCTAGAAGTAGATGGTTTAGCTTCGTCCTCTGAACTGTCCGACATATGCATTCCGTCACTCTGTATCACAGTCTTATTGATTTGTCTGACATTTATTTGTTGTTGTTGTGGTTGACTAAATGCCGCATTAACGTGTTGTTGTAGCATTTGTGAGGCAATAGGTTGTGGAAGGCTCATTGTTGCAGTAATTACAGGTCCCGTTAAAACCTTATGCAACTGATTTCCTTGTAGCGCAGATGCTGGCACTTGAATTGTTAAGACACGGGGAGGTGCATCTGTACCGGGTTGCGCAGGTAACGTTATCTGAATGGGAACCATTTTCGCTTCTAATATTTGAGCTACCGACTGGGTTTGCACATGATTATTTGGTGGTACTTGCCCAACAACTTGCTTAACAACTTGTTGCTGCTGCTGTTGTTGTTGCTGCTGCTGCTGGTGTGTCTGCTGTTGTTGCTGCTGCTGCTGCTGTTGCTGCTGTTGCTGCTGCTGGTGCTGCTGCTGCTGCTGTTGTTGTTGCGGCTGGGTCTGCTGCTGCTGTTGTTTAGGAAAACCATTTGTCATCGAAACTTCTGACAGTTTTTTTATGCCTGCAAAATGCCAGGCCCCACAATTTTAAAACATCTATTTTTTTTTTCAAAAAGAGACTGTTCAATTTAAAATATTAGTCAGTTTCTTTAAAATATGTACGTGTAACTTTTAAGGTGTGGCTTACACGTACATATCGTACTGTAGCATTGTGATACAACGTACCTTGCTTATCAACATCACTTTGGTTGTCCACAGCTTTCGTAGCCCTCAGTTTTGTTTCCCAAGCCAGCTTAAGTTCCTGCAACACTTGTTCATCTACGCCGTCTTCGATAAAAAGTTCTCTAACTCCTGAGATCACATCTTCAATAACATCTAGATATACTTTAAGCTGAAAACATCATAAATTCTAAGTGTTTAAAAAAAAAAGTGTCAGAAGGGATTCTTACCACAGACATTTCTGATTACAGTACACAGATAGGTTAGTCAGCTAATTACAATTTATGGTTACAAATGGTTCCATAACACATTTTTGAATACATATTTAATAATGTTAATTTTAAAACGAAGATATACACTCAATCACAGAAGACTTAAAGTAAATCATTGTGGTGTCACAAAAGTGTCACCTACAATCAAAATGAATTTGCCAACAATGGCACAAAAACGTCCCTACTTTGGTATCAAATTCACAGGCATATGTAGACAAGAAGAAAAAAATATGTAATGACTTCAGTTTATTACTACCACACAAATATAATTCAAATTCCTCAAGGCATTTTATACTCTAGATTTATAGTTACTTTAAACCACATATCAAATTCACTAGCAATTGTTTTTTTTATGCACATACTTACCACAGTTGTTTTACATAAAGTCGCCATTTTGAATACACAAGAAATAAAATGTAAGAAACTACAATTAAAGCCACTTCACCATAACTTCATGATACTATGGTCCGCTTTTTGTCGATATTTTTCATTTTATAAACTCCTAACCGCAACAAGTACGACCATGAACATAGTGACTTCTAATTATGATACAATACTGCCACTACACATCAACGTTTGCAAGCAATCAAAATACCTGAGGAAATTTTAATTGCCGTTTTAATTTAACAAACCTTTATATTTCAGGCAAAAAAAAAAAAACTTTAATGCCGCAACAATACCAAAGTTCGTAAATGTAATAAATAAACAGACTTCATATCATCAAGAAGACACAAATATCAGTTGTTTACATATTTATATACAGGTCTTTCAAAAAGTATTCCACAAATGGATTTTTTTTTATTATCGATGTTTATTGATGCAGAACGCTTCTGCATTCTTTCAAATCAAATTGAAATTTACTTTTTAACGATATACAGCGTGGACACCAAGAAATGAAAACGCCTTAAGAGTAATGTGCTCTTTTTTTAAAACATACAGGGAGAATGTCATAAGAAAATGTTGTTTAGAAACACATTGATGTCAGGCATCATTTTATACGTGAGGCAGAGAATCACCCCATTAAACTAAATTATTTACCTACGGAATAGATGGTTGCTGATATTTTGATGAAACCGTTAAATTTCGGAAAACATGCTACAATCACCGGTGGACTTGGAATTAAAGAACACTAGAATCATACAGGATACAAATTGTGGGAGCGTGTTGGGTATTGCAATTATGTGTTTTTCTTTTATAAACATTCAGTGGAATACGGTGTTTGAGATTTAGATCATTTGTGCTTTGGCCCAGTTGAAGTTGGCACCATTGCCCTGTGTTTGGGTAGTGGTGTGATGCGCAAGTGCATAAAAATGGCGACGGAATAAAGGTCGAGAAAAAACGTGCTGGTGTTTTTATTACAAAAAGCGTTAAATAAATAGAAAAGATGCCCAACATATGACAAACGTTAATAAATAAAAGATTAATCAAACATACGGATTGACAATACTTTCGTAATAAGTACTCCATGAAAAAACAGTTTTAGTTACAAATGTAGTGTAATATTGTAGTAAATTCAAATGTCACATAACCTCAAACTTTATTAGCTATAGTTTTTACTTGGAGCTTATACCGTGGAGTAAGTTTATTAAATTGAGCCTTAAACAGCTTCATTAAAGTTTAAATTTGACTAAATTCAGTTTTAGAATAGAATCCAGCAAACAAATAATAATGTATTTATTTTTTTTTTGAAGATAATAGACACGTACTAAATAATTTGTTTGCTTCATTTACTACTTTCGAACTCTGTTCTTAACCATAATCTAGCTATTTTCGGCTAGAGTTTCAGCTACTTTATAAATTTAGTGACTGAAGAAAGAAAACAAAATATAGTGAAACCTCCATAACTCGAACTTTTCTGTAAGTCAAAATTTACTGATGGTCCTTTCAACTGAATATAACTGTTTCTATTTTTCTACCTCGAAATTTCTATAGCTCGAAATAATTTTCCTGTCCCTTGGAGATTCGAGTTATAGAAGTTCCACTATACATAATAAAAATTTTGAAAAATAATCAATTTAAAAAATAATAAATAAAAACAAATTTTAGAACACAATTTAATAGATTAACAAATTAAAAAATAAAAAATTCCGAAAGTTCGGTAACAAATATTAAGTTTCAATTAAAATATCTTAAAGTTATCGTAGGTTTTAGTTTTCAAACTATAAGGGGTGGCAATTTTTACATATGTCATAGAGCACTGAAAGACAAATATTTTGCCATATAGTTTTAACTTTTATCTTTGCTGGTTACCGAGTTATTCGTAAAAAACCGAAAATCGAAGAAATTTCGAAGGGTGCTTTTCCCCGCTTAAAGCGTTTTTAGGCCGTTAAAAAAAATGGCTCCGTGCTTACCCTAACCTAACAAAGTTTCAAATTTTTTTGAATTTTCGGTTTGGGATACTTCCATTGTTGGGTAGACTTATCACTAGAGGGCGGTGGAATTTTATTTTTCAAAGCTATAGGTTACCAAATTGCAATGTATCGAGTCGGTCAGCGGCGTCGTAAAAATTAGTCGTTTTTACTCGTGCGAGTAAAAAGCAACTAATTTGTAGGTAACGGAAATGGTATGCGTTTCTCCCACCGTCGCAATTCAGTACGCCTCTGACTAATAACCTTGAAAAATATAACAATTCCGCCCGTTGCTTATCAGAGCCAACGTCCTAAATTGGCGTACTTTTTAAAACTTTCAACTTTCGGTGCCCCAGCCATAATGATCAGCGTTGCCAACCCTTTACAATAATTTATCGTATCAATTGAAGAAAAATTATTGTATTTTTGACAAAATTATCGTATGGTAGCGGCACATTTTTTAATAATAAGTTTATTTTGTTAATTATTAAGTTTGATATTTCAGATTTATTTTCGTTTTACCAGCGATATAACCTTCTCAATACAAGTTTGCTTTATCAAAATTGTTTTTATACGTTCTTCTTCTTCGTCCCTGTGTTGGCATTTACGTTTGGACATTTTGATTAGATCTCTTAAAAGAAATTTACTCATTAAAGGTTACACAAATGATGATGTTACATTTCACATTTTATGAATCCGTAAACCTTTAACAAATCATTTAGCGGGAACCACCGTGGGAACGGCAAATTGACATTTCTGTGACGGTAAAGTTAATTTTCGATAGATGGCATTACGCGTAATAGACTAGCAGGTGTCTAAGATATTTTTAAATAGTAGTAAAAAATATGGGAGGCAACTATTATATTTTACAAAATAAATTATGTTTAGAATGTAGAAAAGATCAAACGAGAAATTATCGTATTATTCAATACGATAATGACTTAAGTATCGTATATCGTGTATCGATGTAAATTATCGTGCAAATACGATAATTATCGTATGGTTGGCAACGCTGATAATGACTGACTGCAGTATTTATGACCATCAAAGCACGTTAAGTATTTTACTAATTTCAAATACGAACATGAAAGGTGCAGGCACGGAATGTGCTTCAATCAACTAAGTCTAGTCTTGTAAGGATGCTTTACAGTTCCATTTTTTTTTTCAAATTTCCAAAATAAGTTTAATTTCATTAATTTAATTGCACAGCAAATACATAATCTGAACTAATCTATTTCAAACAAACAAAAAGTTCTGTTTTAAGATGGGTGAATTTCATAAAAAGAAAAAAGACCAAATAAAAAGGTTATAGCCTTATATTTAATTATCTCACTCGTTTACATTGAATTATTATTGATAAGGATAGGAATATATAACCTAGTGCTTATTTTTTTTTTTTTGGTGCATCTGAAGTATGAATAATAAAATGATTCATACAGTATTTATGATATGAATCTACAGGGGTCTCTCAAAATTCTGCACATGAAAGTGTTAAAACGGTTTAAAGGTGATAGTATTTCATTTTTAAATTGTTTTTCTTTTCTGGCTCTAAAATATAAAGCTTTATGAATTAGTGACCCAACACCCTCTGACGTCATTTTTTTAAAACCATTTAAAAAATGCAATACTATAACTCGGAGGGGGGAGCAATAGTTGATTGTGATTTAAAAATAATGAATCAAAGATAAGAGGCACTTTGATGAAAATAAATTCGTATAATAATCTCACTAGTTTTGCAAACGATTCTTGATTTATATTTCTTTTGTCGTATTTATTGGAAGGCCAAAAAGTAAAAATCAAGAATTACGTTAATTTGTGCGAATTTATTTTGCATGGATTATTGCTTATTATTTTGTGCATTTTCGTTTACTTAGTATGATGCATGCAGTTTTAAGCTTCCATCAACTGGCTTGATATGTACAGAATTTCAAAGAATTTCTGGAAACTTTACAATATGCGACGTTATTATTAAACGCGTTACACACAACAAGACCTACCGAACTAAATTAAATTATTACTGACTCGTATTGTCGAAATTGTTACACAATGGCAATTTTAATGTTGTAAACTCGTGTAAAAGATACACGAGGGCTTATATACTAAAGAGTTATATGTTTAATTTTTAATGTAAGGTCTAAACATCAATTATACATTTTCTATTTACTTAAATATTATTATTATATTGCCAATTTTTAAACTAAATCTACAGGATATAAACTTTGTGCTACAAAACTTCGAATTTTATTGTCTACTGCATATTAATTATACTTTTTTTTTTTTTTTTTGATTACACGCGTCTCATATTGCATTAGAAGAAAATATCAAAAGGAGTTTGGAAGACAATTCATAAATTAGCGACACGCGTGAATTTGATTAAAATCCCGAAAGCAGGAACTAGATTTAGGTTTTCACGATAATATTATTTGCATTTTTTTTTTTTTAAGCTGGACTTCTACAGTGTTATTAAACAATACGTGAATAGCCATGATATGTATAATAAAACTGATTGAAAGAGATGTTACGTGTAGGCTAGATTTAAAAATGCGTTGGTAAATTTGAATTTAATTTGAGCAAACGCAGATTAGAAAATGTAAGTGAGATTTTTGGTCAGTCTTTTGGAATTTTACAATTCCGTGTGACTTGAAGGAAACCTTTTCAGTATTGCATTATAGAGATTGTAAAACGCGTAAACACTAACTGTTATAATAACAACTAAGGCAACACCAAACACCACGCTCAAGAAACTTCCGTCGATGACTCCGATGCCGGGGGTATTTCTTCGACCTTCATCCAAATCCACCCCTGCGGTTTGTCTCTCTGCCATCATCCTCTTCATGTGATTTAATCTTTGCTTTAATTCGTCTATAGTTTCCCCGGGGTTTTCCACTACGGTTCACATAAAAATTCAATTTTACAAAAGCGAATTAATTTAAGCATGAATGAAAAAGATTTTCCACTTAATGATGCGTACTTATTCAACCCTTTTGCAAATAATAACATTAATGATAAAGCAAAACACATTCGCACCTCTCGTTTTTAATTAATTTAATTCGTGCGGTGATATTTACCTTTATCCATTATTAACTCGCGGGTGTTCTTTTTTTTTTTTTTTTCGTTATAATTAATGTATACGGATTATTGATTTGAGCATGACGCTGGACCGAGATGTGAGATGGAAACTGGATCGAAAAGATGATGTACCGTGCGCTCGTTGGGAAGTGCATGCGCGTATTTTGCTAGCGTACGAATAAATGTTGATTTAGATTTGATTCCCGAAGACTGAATGAACTTTCACTTGCCGAAATTCACGAGACCAGTATATTAAGGTGATTTTGTAGATTCCGGGGCGATTGGAAGTTAGTGCGGTTGTTGAAACGAATTTTTTAGTTACGTGAATACGTAATTCTGTAATCGATCCCTCAATTACTTCGGGGGGTGAGCAAAATAGTGTTACTGAGGTATATTTTAGTTATCAGGATTCTGATGTACGCAACAAGTCTATTAAATTTGCGTTCTCATATTAATGTGCGATGTAAGTGCATTTGCATTTATGTAAGTAGCCCTACACATGTTTAAGGGTAGTCGAGGCACCGCGAGTGTTGGGATGTTATCGATTGCGTTGTGCCCGGATGTTGGGGCCTAGCCACGTGTTTGTGTCCCTCTGTTCTTGTAGATTCCTTCAATTGCCCTTTGTTCTATAATACTATTGATTTCTCATGGGATGACGAAGCCGCCCCTATGTTGAAGATTCCCGCACGTTTTAAACAATGTGACCTCAGTGTTTCCCTTGCGTTTGATTATTGTGACTGCATTGTCAACATGGGTACCCGTGCTGCTGCATGTAAGCAATTTCTTTTACCTTTCTGTTTTTAATTCTATATTATTTACATTCTTGCAATTTGATGTTTTAAACACCCACACTGCAATAACAATACCTTTAACTCCCTCTGTGGTTTACTATTTTCAATATCTCACTGAATTTAACACGCGCTTTCCCGCCCAACAGAATTTAATTTAAACGCCGAATTCCCCAAAATTAACTTTCGTAGGAACACAAAAATAATTCAACAAAAATTAAAAATGCTTTCGTCAATGAATTTGCATGATGCAAAGTTTACGTTCGCATCGTGAATATTTAGTAAATTCCTTCCGCCCACGTTTATCGATGAAAGCACACCAAAAATAAACACGAAATTCCGAGATAAATAAAAGCTTTTCTTTAGGTCAACATTCGCAAATCGATAAGTGCACTCGTCTTTCACGGCGATGACGTCTGACAAGGCGTAAATATTTTTGTGTTTCTTCTAAAAATAAAACAAATAATAACATCCCGCTTTATATCTGGAAAGGAGAGGCGAAAGACGCGAAAGAAATTGGCTTTTGTCTTCTTTGTTGTTTATTTTTCGTTTCGGGGTGTGTGGAAAATGATGCGCTTTAAAATTCAGTTATTTATTCGTTGTATTTATATATTTTGTGAAAAGGTTTAATTAACGTAGGATTTTCTTTCTTTGGAATATCGATTTCTTTTTCTCATCTTGATATAATCAAACAGTGTTGCCAATGCCTTTAAGAATATAGGTATAATTCCAATGGAATGGATCTGTTCATTAAAACATAATTAAAAATGTAAGTAAATACTAATAGTAGATAATAAAGTAAAGTACAGAGTGACCGGATTCAACTGCGATCGGAATTTGTATCAAAAAGGTCCCTGGCAGTGTTGCCAACTTAAAGGACAAATCCTTTTTAAGGGATTTTCAAATTTTATTTTGTAAAAGAAGCTGAAAGCTGACAGCGCCGGGAGAGCTATAGTCTATTTTTAAACTAGGAGGAGTAACAGTTGTCGGCCTGTCGTAGGTAGATTCACACTGTAAATACTACATCAGAAATTAATTTGGCTTGGTTAGGAGGTTTACAAATTCTTCAAATAACCAATTTTATCAATAGATTTGTTGACAAGTTTAAAACTAACTGAAATTGTCACAAGAATTATGAAAAATGTTAATTTTTTCGTTTAAATTGAAGGCTTGTGTAAAACCGGCTGTCAAACACCCAATAACTTTGTCAGTTTTTGGCGGGCAAAATTCAAATTACTCCTCCTAGTTTAAAAACAGACTATAGTTGTTATTGGTTATATCCAAAACAGTTGCCAGACGATCAAAATTTCAGTCATCAAATTAACAGGCTGCGCTATAATGAAATTTAACTGTCGAATAACGATAGCTTTCAATCATCGATAAATTTCGTTATATCGATGTATTGATAGTTTTCAATAATCAATAACCAATAATGATGATACATTGATAAATATCGATACGTCGAATAATCGATATGTTGATGAATTTTTTATATATCAATAATTTTTATAAAATCAAGTTTTCTTGCCAGATGAAAATTATGAAAATTAACTAAAATTGTGTAACTGGCAATATAGAAAGTGTTAGGAAAGAGTTTGGACATGTATTTCGGCCTTGTTGGGCCTCGTCAGAACTCTGTACCTTAAAAAAGTCTGGTTTATTGAAAAATTTAGGAAAGCTTACCCCATTTTTGAATTTCTAAAACCCCAAAATAATTTCCGCCCACAATAATTTTTATATCCGTAGATACGTATTTCTGCAGCTAAGCTGCCATAGTCAGTACACACACTACTGTAACACGCCCGGACGTGCCACCTTGTTTGTTGACTTTACGGACAACTAAATAATCTAATAAAGACGGTCCAAACAAAAACAATTGACAAATTAATTTATTAAATGGACCGAAGAATTTGGCTAAATTCAATGAAGCAATAAACGCCTATTTACCGAGGGTTTGACAGGATTCCGAGAAGTCCGACAGCTATGCGCTTTCTAAAGAGGGTTGCTACCTGTTACCGTTATGGTTTAGTGGCGCTAAGGCTAATCTTCTACTGACCTACATCTACTGTCGACTCTTTTGGGACTCCTGCAATTAAACTTTGATTGCCGATTATTCTGGATCGTCTAATTAAATAAAAAACGGGCCCTACGTTGTTGTACCTGGATTCTAATTCTGGTGAGACGGTGTATAAATCTGAGAGATGAAAGGAACTAAATACTTATCAATGAGATTTAATTAATTATTTATTGTAAAAAAAAAGAAAAAAGGTAAAAACTCCTGCGACGAGGGGTGAATCACCTCTCGGAGTTTGAGTGTAAAAACCTTGGATTGAAACAATTGATATCTTTCACAATAAATATACGATTCCAAAGAAGTACAATAAATTTTGGTTAATGTATTTAACGCCGAATATCGTAGCGATCTAGTTTATTTCAATTCTCACAGTTGGTGGCTTGTTGCACAAGCAATTAGGCTGTGTCAACTTTGTAACTTAAATTAGATCAATAATTAATTTCTTTCTTTATTCAAAATAGCTTTTATTTATTTTATTCGACGTATCGATGCTTATTTCCGAACCAACGGAGCGCATTTCGAACAGTATTTGTAAACGTTGATGACAAATAAATACGATCTCAGCCCAGACTTTTTATAACTCCAACCATAGTTAAGCAGGTCAGTTTTATTATTGTTTTATTTGTTGCCGCTGCTTTGCAAAACATTTGCGCGCCAATGACGTATATTAAATGTGGACAGGTCCGTATTTCGTTTAATATTTTTCCGAAAAAACAATACTGCAGTAGACCATTTTTATTTATACTCGCGAATTCTACATGTAACATTGTGTTAGCCCTTTGAGAATTTTGTAAAATTTAGAAAGTATCATGTTGCATCGCCAGTAGGAAAGAACTGGGCTTCTGTTTTCAAAATCGTACAACGAGTTCGGGAAATAATAAATATGTCAACCGACACTTGTATAGCGTCGCTGGTTTGAAAAATTTAGAAAGTTAAAACATGTGCAGGCCACCGGGAAGCCAAGGGCCGGTCAGAAATTGATAAGTTATGAAAAAGGAACGAGAGAGAAACGTGTGCTTCTTTCTGAACGAGAAGCGTTTATTGGCCAAACGTTTGTTTTAAGGCTTCGGGGGATGGGGGAGTAGCCAAAAATTGTCGCTCGCAAAGACAAAAAAATCAAAAACTTAGGACAGAAAGCTTCTGATCGTCCGAACGGAAAGCTGCGTTTTTTATTTAACTCGAGAAGTTTATTTTTGAGTGCTTTGCAATTCATCTAGCTTACATAATTAGAATTGAAATCACATTATTTCGGGGCGTTAAAATCATAGTGAATTCAAAAAGGGCAATCAAATAAATAACCGCGAGGCGCGCGATCGGAGACGCGAATAAAAACCGAGTGCGCGAGTGAATTAGTGAAGTGAAAGTCGCGGAACGGAATAGGTATAATTGTATGAATTTTTTCTATTTCTTTTCACGTACTTGGTGGCATAAATTTGCGTAAGAATTATTTTAATTGGCTTATCAATCAGTGGCTTGGAATTTCTGTAAAGTTCCATCTTTGCATTGCTTAGGCAATTTTTTGGTTTATTTTTTGGTACTTGCGTTTGCTTTTGAATCAAGTTAAAACTCAATCGATTCAGTAGTTTGCGCGATCTGTGATTTAATCAACCAGAGTAAATTAACTACACCTAAAATCTTTTGTTCGATTTCAAATACAGTGTATTTTTTGGAATTTAGTTCTACCTTTTTTTTGCGATATCCTCGGCAATTCGGAGACACGCTATCAGGGTTATTCTGACTTGTACAGGGGTATCTGCAACTAAAGCCTCTGGTCAGGCAAGTTATATCCGCCAACGCACACAGTGCGGCCAGCACAGTCTAGCTCAGAAATCAAGGCAAATTTAATACTCATTACGAATTCCGTAGAATTACGAGGCCACCTATCAATAGACATCTTCTGCACAGAACTTTTCTCACACCTTGCGTGTGGTGCGAAAGTGTCGTCTTTGATGAAAGATTTGCAGGTTAGTTGAAAGCAATTTGTCGAGCGACTGAACGGGCCATAACCGCCCATAGCGGAGTGCCGAAAACAGTCAATTGGGTCCTTGCGCAACAAATTAGTTAGATGATAGGTTTAGCCGACGAAAAAACGACGCAGAGGGATTTGAAAAAAGCCGTACATTGTACGACCCTCGAAAAAGGCACGAGAACGTAGTTGACGAAAGATCCTACACCCAGAAGTCTAATTAATTAGGTTAATGAGCTAGAGATAGGATTATTCCGGCCCGTGAAAAACTAACAGCAGTTGCTGTTGATTATCTTGCAAATTGATCGCCGGAGCGGCCTTTTGTACCACATACATCTCCGAACATCGGATTGATCAATTAATAGTTCCCAGTAACAAAGTACACTGTATATACACTGTCACACAGTGCGCTGGTTGATTATTCAAAGCGTCTTCGAGTACTTGCTAAGGTGGCAAACACGAGTACCAAGACCAAGCTATTTTGAATAAAGAAATAAATTAATGGTTGATCTAATTTAAGTCCCAAAGTTGACACAGTCTTAATTGCGTGTGCAACAAGCCACTAACTGTGAGAATTGAAATAAATTAGATCGCCACGATATTCGGCGTTAAATACGTTAAGCAAAGTTTATTGTACTTCTTGGAAGCATTTATTTATTATGAAAGAGATCCGTTGTTTCAATCCAGGTTTTACGCTCAAGTCCCAAGGTCGTTTAGACCTCGTGACAGAAGTTTAACCTTTTTTTCTTTTTTTTTTCTTCAATAAATAATTAATTAATCTTACACCTCGCATTTTATTGACACATATTTAGTTCCTTTAATCTCTCAAAATTAATTCACCGTCTCACCAGAATTAGAATCCAATTACAACAACGGAGGGCCCGTTTTTTTTTTTAATTTAATTAGACGATCCAAAATAATCGGCAATTAAAGTTTTAATTGCGGGAGTTCCAAGAAAGGGTCGACAGTAGAAGATTAGTGAAAGTGAAAAGATCAAAATGCACGCATAATCCTAACCTAAAATTACGAACAAGTGAAATAATTGCATCCGGAATCTGAATCGAATGCAAATTTAAATTTTTTCTACCAAAAATAAAAAAAGGCTGGAAGTACGAACTTTTTAACATACGGAAATTTGTGAAATTCTACGAAATGCTCAATTCCCTCTAAAATACATTTAGGGACAACTTGTTTTGATAAACGAAATCTTCTAAATATAACATCGTCATAAAATAAAGTGACACATAGCCGGCGACGACGAAAACGCTCCAGAATGTCTGAGCCTCAACCCGAGAATTCCAGAAAGTCTACGGAGAGATATAAAGCACGCTCCGTTGAACCTGGGACTTAGTGACGGTTACCAATACGACCGAAGTTAATGCCGCCCGTGAAAGTAAATAACTCGCGATATATAAATTATGAAGAACATAAATTAGTTATACGTAGTTTACTAATTAGTTTAATATTTTTTTGTAACTTGTTATTAAATATTTGTTTAATTAAAACCGACTAGTTTTAATTTATTCTTTTATTAAAAACGTTACAATTATGAATTCTTAATTCTTTATGTCTACGCTCACCCCTTTACGAACATAGCTTCTTGTTTGTGGTAGGCTTAACGCGATAAATAATTTCGAGTTTGATAAGTGATAAGTAAATATGTACTTGAAACAAAGAAATATATAAATCACGTTGGCCATTTAAACAAAAAATTGAAAATCGCTGTACGCATTAGTCAGTCATGAATGCATGAACGCTCCCCGAGAGCAGCGAAGCGTATTTTTTATTTTCGCGTTCAGAAAATTCGCTTTTCACTTTGTTTAACGCAATTGCATTCGTTTGATATACATAAGTGTTTATGTGTATAAGTCTGGAAGTTATTGTTTACAATACGAAAGCGTCTCGGAGAAAATACGTCGGTGAAAATGTGTTTTTTCTTCCATTCTTCGGTGGGTAAAGCGGACACCTAAGTGTGTTTTCCTTTTTGCAACGGCCCTACCTTTAATTTATTTAATTATCGGCCCATAAGTAAATAAAAACGGCGTTCAAATTGAAATTACATTTGAAAAAGTTTTCTTACACGATGGCGGAGGAGCCGGTTCGAAAATAAACGAGTCGATCATTTTTAGTTTTTTTTTTTTTTTATTCGTAACGAAGGTGATTTTAGTTAATTCTAAATTTGCGATGGCGTTTTCAGTTTTAATTTTAAAAATATTCTTTGCGTCATGGAAGCCTACTGTTCTCGTTCAGTGTTGCCAACTCACTGAAACGAAAATTTCCTTCGCGTTTGCAAAGAAATTCTTAAAAAAAAAACACCGTGCGCTCAAAGTATCTGAGTGCACATAATACAGTCAGTCGAAAACGTATATATTTAGTTTTTTTTTTAGTTTTTGAATAATTATATCGTACCGAGTGATTTTTTATCAACTCTTGCCATGAAATTTGTACGGCATGATTTAGCTTTGGCGATTTAGACTTTTGATTTGAAAAAAATCTAATAGATGACGTAACTAAACGTAAATTATTATAATATTATCTGAGAAATATAATTGTACTAAAAATATGTAAATTTCTAATTGTGATTTAGATTTCCAGAAATTATAGATTACAGAGATGAGATCACAAATTTTTTTTATTCATGCAAGTTCCTTTTTGATCATTCCATATTTGTTTTTTTATAATTTTAACCTTACGTGAAAATTAACGCTAATTTGAATTTAACCACAGATAATGGATCTCTCCAGATAGCCAACGAGATAGGAACGAATGGACGCTCTAAGAATAGTTTGTTAAATGCACGATAGATGTCACTTGTATGCACAAATTCGAAAATCGAGCATTTGTCACAAACCATTTGCTAATTCCAAATCTCAATTGACTCACCTATCGCTAGATGTCTCTTTGAAGTAACAGAGAAATACTTTTAAAATGGGGCCAAGTCACTATAATGTGACGTACGATTATAATATGCTGTTAATTCTCCTTTTAAACTTTGCATCACACCTCTTAGTTATAGAGTTTGTTTAAATATTACTTATATTTACAGGTTTCGGTTTTCCACTCTGCTATTGTAATAGTAGCGCCACCACATATTTGGTGCGCTGTCTCCAAACTAACACCGAGTTTGTCTCCAAATTGGAGCGTCAAATTTAAAGCATTTGATGAGCCATCTGTCTAGTTCTATTATCTGTGATTTAACGGTTCAAATTTTTAGTTTGAGAAAATCTACACAGATGGTGCGGTTAAATGTAAAAACTTGTGAGGTCTATTTATTCCATTATTAAAGAAAAAAATTGCACATTTGAAAGAAAATTTCTATTTTTAATAAATCTGTAAGTAGTGCTCGCCAAAAAGTTGGCATCAAATGGGAAAAAATTTTCGAAAAAAACCGAGTGATTCTTATTTAGTCAGAAAATAGTGTTTTTCGAAATGGTCAAAATCCTAAAATAGTTATTTCTCGGAATTAATCAAGATTTTAATGAAATTTTTTCAGAATGTGTTGGCTTCAGCTTATTGAACAATGAACACTAACATAAAAATCCCATATTTTTATATTAAAATGAAAAAAAATCCCTTTTTCCCCTTTCAATAGTAAAAACTCCTTCAAAAGCGAAAAGTCCTCTGAGTTGGTAACACTGTTCGTCTATATAGGGTAAGTTCGTTTACAAACTTCGTTGAGCGTGCAGTGCCAGGGTAGAGTATATGACGTCATATGACGTATATGGGTATATGACGTAATTTTAAGGTTATATGTATCATATGCACAAAGGATTATCAAGGAAAATTTGCAATGCGCATGCGGAACTTCGAAACTCTAGATTTCAATCCAGAGTACAACGAGCACACTCTGGGCAACAACTGAGCGCTATTTCGAACAGAACGGATTTTACTCCGTGCAGCAAAACGAACGTATTTGTGAACTCCGAGTACTCAGAGCTCTTAAACGAACTTACCCATAGTAGAAGAATATGGAAAGAAATCAGGAAAGAAAGAAGCGACATCCAACGTTAAAAATTGTCTACTATAATCGCGCGACCTCTAGAGGTAGTGGAACCAAATTAAAATTATGTAGCGGGATACTTAAGTCTTACTTGTTTTGAATTTCGTTCGATCGTATCGAATGAATCTTGACCTATTTCCGAATTAAATCATTACTTAGAACGGACGACGAATTTTTGGTTCAGAACTAGGATTTTTGTAACGCGAAGTTTGTACTGCGCATGCGCATACTAGTTCAATGTTCGAACAATACTTAATATCACTGAAAGAAATTAAATAGTATTATTGTAGTGGAAGTTATGTACAAGCAGCAATTAGTTAATTCATTTATTGCTGCTTTTGAAAATATTAAAATCCACTGATTACTATTCGCACATTTAGTTATTTTATGTGTGGCACATAACACATAAGGGTTTTAAGAGACACTTTCTCAGTGATAAGTATTATAAGTATTATTTCTGTCTGTATGTTGCCTTCTTCGTGCAAGAACTGAATTCGTAAACGTAAATGCTCACTAAGTTCGTTTTTTTAGACATTTTTTTTATTCAAAATTATAATGAAATAAACATTATACTGGAAAGAAAATAATAAACCAGGAAAAAGTTATAACATGGACTAAAAAATAATCCAAAAAAAGCATGAACTAAATCTTGAATTTCGCAGTTAGAAAAACTGCCCGAACATGAATAACTTGGCAACACTGTAATCAAATAATTACGTATCAAGACCGGAATATTTAAAATTCCTTACCAACATGGTTGTCTTTGTTCTTTACTAATTTTCTCGCCATTTATAAAATAATAAGCGTAATCTATTTTTTAATTAATTGGAGACAATAATTTTTTGCAATGATTTATTACCACAGAAGGAATTAAAAACTCACCATCACGTAACTGTTCTGTGTGTATAGCTTAATATTTTAGTGTAATAGCTATTATAATATTTTCCTTAGTTACAGTCAAAATTCGTAGCCTTTATGACTTCCAATTACGGCTAATGCAAGGGGTTATGCCACCTCCTTCGG
Source organism: Serrognathus titanus (assembly GCA_039766575.1). Lineage (NCBI taxonomy): Eukaryota > Metazoa > Arthropoda > Insecta > Coleoptera > Lucanidae > Serrognathus > Serrognathus titanus. The sequence continues at coordinate 2,698,631 of CM077916.1, read as the reverse complement.
GAGTGGACATAGCAAACACAATCAAATACTTTTCCCAAACGTTGTTAAGTAATATGGTATAAGATAGTTTGTTTTTAAAATTAACGAAATCTCATTTCAGCTATTTTAAAAGACGTGCCGAATTCACCTCTCGAATTGTTAAAAAATCCTGAAATGGATGCTACGCGTATGGCTCTGTTTCCTAGCTTAGATTATAAGGCCCTTTATAATTCACTCATTCCACTAATCGAAGTTGCCCCATTAATACAATATGGCTTACATGGTAATAACAGCGAGCTTAAATTAATTTTATTTAATGATTGTAATTTTTTTAGCTTTCGGACAAGCAATATTACAATGCCTTGGGTGTCTATTGCCGTTTCTCGAACACGATTTAATAGATAATTTACCGTATTTAACTGCTTCTTCTATAGCAGTTTTGCCGAGTAGTCTTCATCAAGACATTGTTAACTCTTTGTGTTTTTATATATTACCATTTACAATACGTAAGTATTGCGTTGGATTAGTTTGATTAATTAATTAGTTAATTATTTTGTAGCACGACATAATGATAAGGAACAAAATATATCGCAATCCGTATCCGCAGTGATAATGATGATATTTCAATACTCGATGAATTCTGCACATCATTGTCAACTATTAGAATGCCTAATGTCGTTGAAACAAAATGTACTGAAAGATGTTCTAAGTGTGATAGCTTATGGTGCAAGTGCAGCACGTAGCGCAGCTGCCAAGTTGTTATTTTATTATTGGCCGTCGTTTAACGCAAGTTTATTTGATAGAAAGGGACTCGTCAGCAAGCTCACGGGTATCTTGGATAAATAAAGTTATTTTAAACGTGTACCAGAATTTTTTAGGCGATCCTACACCTTTCGTCTGTCAAAGGGATATGTGCCCGAATGCTGGCAGCGCAGAGGCAACCAAAGTTTGCTATGATCATTGCATATCAATTACGTTCGCTACTGATACTCCGCCTCCTTTGTATTTATGCATCGAATGTGCAAACGAAATACACAGAGAACACCCAAATCAAATGTTCTTCGATATTTTACATCCGATGCAGCAAGCTTCGATGTTATGTGAAAACAAAGTAAGAGAAACCCGGCAGGTTTTATTTAATTAATCATTGTGTTATTAAGAATTGTAGATCAACAGATAAAAGTGTCGTGTCGATTTGTTTTTCATCTGAGTGTGCAAGTTATAATGGAAACCATCCAATCAAATATTGCGAACAGTGTCAGAATAATAGACATAATAACCGTCGTGGTGGTGACCATATCTTACATAAATGCCTGCCACCAACTTGGAGTATGGATTTAGAAATGCAAACGTACATGGTCGAAGCCATAGTTAGGTACAATTTCGTTTCACGTTAGTTCACTAAGATTTTATTTAAAATAATTGCAGTTTATTGAAAGAAGCGAAAGTGCAAACTGTAGAACCCAAGGAAACCACAGTCGAAGGAAAAATCGTCACACCCCCACCAGATACCATTCCAGCTGATGAACGCCAACTGCTTGGACGCTATGGAGTATGGTTATTAGTTGGCAGATGCACACCCGATGAAGATACCCCTGAAGAAATACTCGGTAGATTATTAGCCATGTTATTCCACTGGTTTCATATGACGGCATACGCTTCTGATGGTACTTACCAATTACGAATTAAAACAAATAAGCAAATATTTTTTTTAGATCAAGAAGAATGCACACTGGAGAAATTAAAAACCGAATATGTATGCGAATGGCTTCGAAATATCAGCAAAACCCACTACAAACTTTTTATTTCTTGCCTTTTACCTCACCCCTCTGAGCACGCAAGGGTTGGTGGACACTGGTAACACAATCTCATTTAAATAAATTAAAAAAAAAAAAAACAATACTTTCAAGGGATACATTAGCATCGAGAACGTCGCATTTAAAAGAAGGCTTAAACCGCTTATTTTGTCTCGTACCTTACGAAGTGATAACTCAAGAAATTTGGGATTACGTCATGCCACATTGGATGGAAGCCGTAGTGAACGACGTACCTGAAAAGGAATTGTCAGAGTTACGTATCATTCTGAGTAAAATTTTAGACACGGAGATGAGCCCGTTGGGCTTCGATGCGAACAAGATGTATCAGTTCGTGGCCATACGGTTTGAAAAAACCTGTGCTAGGACACAAGAGCAGGCTTTACATTGGTTACAAGTAAAAAATGTACGAATTTTACGTTTTATAATTCACCCGGTGCCTTTCAGACTTTAACCATGTTGGAAATAGTAATACCTTTACATCTATTGTTTACTATTTTTGAAAGCGGTGTTAAGTATATGAAGAATGGGGCTCAAGATGGCACAAAAAGAATAAAATCGCACAAAGTTGATGCCATCGATGATGAGAAAAGAATGAATGCTTGTAGGTATTAATTTTTTTTAAGTATAATTTTTAATGTGATTGTTCTTTAAGCTACAGCGGCACATGTAATAGAAGATTGTGATTCTGGGAACACATCGTTATCTGATGATGAAGGTCATTTATCACAGCACACTGAGTTTGAAACTGACGCCGAACATAATTTATTTTGTTGCATTTTAATGTTGGATATTTTATTAAAGCAAATGGAATTGCAAGATATTGATAAACACACCGGTTTAAATTCATCTTTGAGTAAGGATGTGTGTTGGTTGCTGAAATGTATGCTAACAACAACCTGGATTGGCAGTCACGATTGTAATTCCAAATCTGAATGTGGCTATTGTGAATCAAGTATAATGTGGCATCAGTTATCTTTGCAGCTAATTAAATATCTAAGTCCTATTTATCCTGCACATCCTCCAGACGTAAGTAAGTGTTCGTTAAATATTGATCCGTGCTAAAATTAAAATTATTTTAGCCTCCAGTAGAAGATAGTTTTGAGAATGGTTATAGCAGGAAAAGTCCACCGGAAAGTGATAAGAAAGAAGCGAAATCAGATGTTGTATTGAATATGCCTATACCGGAAGTACACTCAGTAGGAGGGGTTCTTGTACACATGCCACACGTGTGTTCTGTACGCAAAATAGATGCCCCTACACTTCAGAAAGAGCGATAGTGACTATGACACACTCTTCACATTTTTAATAACAGCGATAACTCACTCGATTAAAACAAAAAGATAAATTTCACAAATAAACTTATTACTACACACATGACATATTAAACATGGCTTTTTAAAAAAGAAATAAATAAATCGTTATTTTTAATTTGGTTTTTAAAATTCTCGCTACTGCTCTTGTGAAATAAGGGGTTTTAGTTTTTGTTTTTGGGGGCAACGAGCAAAACAATAACATACTGGTTTTACAGATAATGACAGCAACTGTGGAGACTGTATCGCAACAGTTAGATTTACCAGCTGTTATACCGCCAGAAAAAGTTATATCAGCAGTAGCAAGAGCAATAACTCTTTCAGAAAGTGATAGTGGTAAGTTAAAATTGTTTTTCTATTTGTTACAAAAATTTATTAAAATAACAAAATATAGCTATTATAAAACCAAAATTAATGAAAATTACAACAATACTTCCTGGAACCAAGTTAAAGAAAAAGCAGAATATGAAATAACACAAGTAAAGTCTTGGTTGAATTAATTTAAATTGTCCCTAAATGTCGATCAAATTTATATTGCTTTTTCTATAACAATGGCGAAAACAGATTATAAACAATTCAGATTAATAACTCAACAAAACTAATAAAAGAAGTAAATGAAATAAAATAGCTTGGAATATACCGGGTGCACACTAATTTTAATTCTTTCATTAACGTTTTCTGTCATATTTGCTGGCCAAAACTTAAAGTGTTGCACATCATTGAATTTAGAAAAAGTAGCTCCACCAGATACAATAATAAAAAATATACAGAGCCATTTAAAAAATAAAAATTGACAGTCGTTTGACCATGAAGGTAACTAAAAAAAAATAATTAATTGACCACATTTTATAGTGTTTTTAGTCTCATTTCATTTGCCTTTTTGTTTTTTAAAATTAGTCTATAAATAAAGGAGTTATGGCTCGGGGCGTTTTTTGTAGGACATTCTGTATATAGACAAGCATTTAAAATGGAGCAAACAAACAAAATTAGATGTCTAATTTATAAATTTTATCTCTTATGAGAGTTTATAAATAAAAATTTACTTATAAGGCTTTATATGACATTAATAGAATCTTTATTAAGATATGGAATAATAACTTGGGGTGGTATGTATAATAATAACCTAAAATAATTGCAAATCGTTCAAAATAATATGGAAATTTATTCTAAAAAGGAACCGTTTATATTCAACAAATTCTTTACACTCAATTAATATTTTAAACATTCGTACTCTTTAGATTAAAAAAAAAACTATACATGCATACATAAAAGAAACATAAACAATTCATACAACATACACATAATACCAGAATTATAACTGAACAAAAAAAAGCAATAAAAATATTATTCAAAAGACTTTTATATATCTTCCCCTGCAAATAAGACAGATAAAAAGATTCAAACACATTATAAATCCAAGTAAAGAACTTATTTTTAATCATCATTCTGACTTCATAACGCTATCATTAGGAAAGTATTTCCATTACAGTACTGAATTCTTTTATTTTACACACTGTAATTTATTTAGTTTGATAATTAATTTTATGTTCTGGTTTACAAATGGAAACAACAAAATACAAGACATTTTTAGCTACTACAGCAGTTCAAATAGCAAGAGCGCAGATTATTGGAGAGTATGACGAAGTAGAAGAAGCAGTCCCAAGTGAAGACGTAGAAAACTTCTGGCATACTTCGCAAGGGAAATTTAAATTTTCTGTAGAAGAACTACCACAAACTTTGCAATACATTTATCAATTATTATTAGTAAGTTATTTATTTAATAGTAGTAACGAAACTTAAGGAAAATTGATTTTTTTTTCCTTTAGGAATTACCAAAAGTGGATAAGCCTGATATTTTATATTACATGTTACAGTGTTTAAATATTCTATGTCTGCATGGTGATGCTTGTACTAAAGCATCTAAAGACCACCGAGGATTTTTTATATGGTGTCAAGAAAATTTGTTAATTAAACAGTATGTGTATTTCATTTAGTAGTAAACTGTAATAGGCATGAATATAATTTCTATGTGTAAGTTGTATATTATTTTTATATATCACCGTTCCACTTTGAAGATTTCTCAACTACTCACGTCACTTTATCATTTTGTTAAGAAATTTTTTAAGTAGAGCAGTGATATATTGTAAGCTTTAATAATTTTTTTAACGCATATAGTAATTTGTGGAAAATATTACTTATGGTCTCCCATTTTTGATGATATTTTTTAGTTTATGGGATTTGTTAAGTTCTGAGCATTCCCATATTTGTCAAGAAGCGGTGCCTTTATTATTGCACTGTGTAACACTTCCAGCTGGTTCTGATGTATTTTGGCGTGTAATACAAGAAGAATTTCACAACGCTGATTGGTGTGTACGTTTCATCGCTGTTGAAAGAGTGGCAGTAATCGCTAGGTTCATGGACTCGAGCCCCCTGCGAAATATAATTCCCTTACAAGCAGCTTTGGCAAACGCCTTTTGCTACTTAATTTCAAGCATGGATGATCCTAATGTGTATGTTGCACAACGTGCCACTTTATATTTAGGCACAATACATGATTTTGCAATAAAAGTAAATACACTGTATATAAAATGATCACTTAAATTATATTGAATATTGTAGTCACTAATAACGTGCCTGGAAACTCAGTTTGATTCCGTTATAGTCGACAGACCGATGGTCTTACAGTCTATTTACCAACTGCATAATTCGTTGAGCGAAAGGAAAATATTAACGTGGGAATTTTTCCTCAATCGTTTCGATACGTTGTTTCTAGAAGCTCAAATCAATTTGGAGAAATCCGGGGAAACATCTTACATGCGAGGTTACACAATGCAGTCACGTAAGAAACACAAATTATAATTTTTTTTTAGATTTACGGAATACTGAGTTAAATAGCGAAGTCTTCCTAAGAAAATTGCAAAGAGCACACGAAGCCTTATCACATTCCGATGGGAGTGGAGTTAATTCGGTGAAAACTTTAAGCGCAAGTTTTGGGACCAAATGGCCTTATAAAAGGACGATGTCGGCGCCAGCTTCTATAATACCAAGACACGAAGCGAAAGGTTTTTGTTTTTTAAAAATAATTTTGTTCGTTAGTGAATAACCGTTCATTTTAGAAAAAGTGTACAGTCGACAGTATTCAGCTCCGATACTAAAGAGGAAAAGTTCCAGATTTGGACTCGGTCAGTTTTTAGGCACTGTAAACAGCATTTCAGGTAGAAAATAGATTTAGTGTTGCTGTAGTGGTCGCATGTGATTTTAAATATGTTCCGTAAGTGTTTTCTTCGCCTTTTTATTATTGCTGTGTATGCACGAATTTACTGTGAGTAAATGTGTTAGTGTGGCACCTAATAATCGGGTATGTTTGTAGATGGACATGTGCAATCTCTAAATGTAGTCGAAGATCAAAATTTACTGGGTTTTCTGCAGAAGGTAATTGACTTGGAAGAAGCTGACAGAGAAACAATGCACCTCCTAGTTTTTCTGTTAATGCAGTTTTTATCAAGGTCTGATCAAGCGTACCCATCTGAAGATAAGAACGTAGCGAAAACTCAAGGTATTGTGCTGAGACATCTATATCTTCTCCTTGGGTACAGTCAGAATGACAGGGGATTATTTTTGCCACCTCAGAGACTTCGTTCTTCACCGGCCTTCAGTGTTTATTTATCAAATTTACCTCAGCTTTTAGACCAAAATCATTTAATGGGAAGAATGTTGCTTACGACATCATTAATATTATTACAGTATGCCCCATCACCTTTCTACATACCGAATAATTTAGAACTGCACCAACCAACTTATAGTTTATGGGCCCTGGAACCACATATCAGAAGAAATTGGCTAATGTCATTAGTAGTATTGTTATATAAGGTATTCAATCTTATTATTTTTTGTTTAATTAAAAAAATTGACAGTGACTTTTACAGTATCAGTATAATCAACAGCCACAGTGCATGCAACTGACAGCTTTAATAAGAATAGTTTTAAATACTCTGGATTCACAGCATCACCATTGCAGAAGAATACCTGCTACCATCATCATGGGTGCACCTCCATCAAGATCACGAGGTATAGTTGGTGGTACATACAACACACACACAACACAAGCACACACCTGCACACACGCCCACACACACTCACACACGCCTACACACGCGCACGCACTGATTTCTACTAGCAGACGTAGCACTTAGCAAACAGAAATCGATAATTATGTATATTTTTTAGATGTAAGTCAACCTTCTTTAGGTACAGAAAATGAACAACCAGATCGGCTAACAACTCCTCCATTATCTCCAATGTGTTCGTCCGATGGACAATCAATTCAAGTATCACTCAGTTCGAAAGGAGCCAAAACGCAAGTGATTTATGCAAAACCATCTTCAACTGCAAGTATGGAAACACACTGGGAAGAAGTCACACAGTGTATACAGTCTGATAAAAAATACGATAAAAATGGTAAAACTAATTTCAGTTTGGATGCTGATGATACCGAATCAGAATTGATTGCAATACCCGAAAGTGATATGTCAGATAGTACCCTCCACGGAAGCGTCCATGATTCCTTCGAGGAAGGCATGGAAGAAACTTGTCCTTATCATAAAGTAGAAAAATCTTGTGCTATTATAAAAGAGGCTCAAGAATCTTTACAAAAATCGCCGAAAGAAGTATATATAAGTCGAATAATAAAAAGCAGCAATAAACGACCAACGTGGTTTATCGGAAGTGAAGAAGAATCATTGAGATCCTGGGAGAGTAAAACGTATTCTCTGCAAGAAATCTCCAAAGTCGAAAATGGAAATCAGCAGAAATTTTCTGAGTATTCAAAAAACTGTTCAAAAATTTCAAGTTTGGCTAACACTGTGGCCGTTGTAGCCGGTGTATCACCAGTTTCAGTGGCTAAGACAGTTACGACAGATTCACACAAGCAAGTTACTTGCTCTTCGATTGACACGCAACATATAAGCAAACCGAAACCAATCGGAAAATATAAGAAAATAATAGAACCAAGTATTACGCCTGTTAGTACTCCAGTTTCCGATTGTGAAGAATGCTTCAAACATAAAAATCAATCTTTACCAGCTCCTGCCATCGAAAGGTTATTACCTATAGGAGCAGCAAGAGTGCCAGGTAAATAAATTTCTTCATAACGTAATTAAAAGCAAAACATTGTTTTGTTGCATAAATTTGACTAATACGTGTAATATTACATGTTAAGTATCGAAAAACACACCTTATTCATTTCATGAAGACGTTAGTCCTAGATCACCAGATAGTCCTCTGTCAAAGATGGAATTAATGCTAATAGGTACATTAAAATACATAAAATAATTATAAAATAAAAATTTGCTCATTTTCAGATTCACCAAAGTCAAATGTATTTACGCCAAGTATTGATTCGCAATTAGAAATTCCCATCCAAGAACGACTTTTGCCAATTGGACAGCACAATAAAGACATATCCCAACTTGTCGATAAAGTGAGGCAAGCCTTAGGAATACAAGTCCAAGCGGCAAAGATTTCCGACAACCGTAAGTCTGAAAACGCACATCAATCTCATAGTCCTCGACGTTTGACCAAACAAGTTGCTTTAGAGAGTCCTCCGCAGGGAGATTTAGACGATGCTCTTGTTTGCAAAAGCATAAACACCAGTACCAAAAGTAAGTTGCCTATTACTCCACAAAAAAAAGACAGTAATGTTTTTCTACTTTCAAAATATATAAAAAAAAAGAAGAGCCTGTAATTAGTCAAAGGCAAATAATAAGAAAGGCTGGTCCTTTCACCATAGGTGCTTATTCCACTAGGGATCCTAGAAAACCTGGTTCATGGTTCAGTTCACAATATTCACCTCTTCAGGGTAGTGATATGAAACAAAGTTCTTTCAGAATTGGGGACGAGTGTGTTAGTGAAAGGTAATTACAAATTGCTCAAAAATATTAGTCGAACAAGATTTTGAATGTTCTTGGTGTCCTACTAAATAACAGATTGAAATTTTTATGGTTGTTTGTTGTTCTTTGGACGTTTTCAAACAACAATCAATAAAAGTTAAAACCTAGTTCAATAGAAATCAACAGTGGCAGAAAAAATTCGAGAGTAGTACCAAAAACAAAGTGCGCTAATCACTTTCAACGTTAAGAAAATTTATTTCTCACTGGGAATATTGCACTCTAATAATGATGACCCCCACGAGTATCAACTACAGTCTGACATCGTCGAGGCTTCAAACAAGATGTCTTAGCGAATCTTGTAGTAGTTTTTGCCATTCTTCATTAAGAGCTTCAGCCAACTGTTGTAGGGTCTGAGGCACAAAAAGACGCTCCCTGATACGATTATCAAGCATATCCTAGTCGTGCCCAATTGGATTGAGATCCTGGCTCATGGTGGGCTACACCATCACCTGAATCTCGTATTCCCAAAGGAAGTTTAGTGTATGATTTGCTGTGTGGAATCTACAATTGTCTTGTTGGAGAATAAATTCATTCATGAAATTGTTAGCAAACGGTAAACACGCTTTTACAGGATGATCTCTATATATATTCGAAAGTTCAGACGTTACGGAACCACGACCTTGTCGGTGCAAACATCTATACATATGCCATTCCAAATCATTGTTGAGCCGCGTCCGAATCAGTTGACTTCCTGTAGAGTGGATTAACTATAACGCTCTCATTCGTACCCAATCATCTTAACGAACCGCGACTCGTCAGTAAAGACCATGGATCTCCAAACCTACTTTTGTAAGTTCCCGATGCCAGTAATTGATATTATTTTGGCTTCCCCCAGTATCTCCAACTACATAGAAAACTGGAAAATCTCACTTGAAATTACCATATCAAACCACAGAATGATTAGCTTCAAGATTAAACCTGCGAAGCTACTCCCAAAGAATACAAAAATTCGAGATCTGCCGACAGAGCACTCTATCTGAAGTGCCTGGAGACCAGACTCCGAATTCCTTCTGCCTCTGAAAAAAATCAAACAATAGTAGAGCTACAAAGAGAAGCTGATTTTCTTGAAGACCCTATTACAAAATCTTTCGAACAGGCATGCTCGGTAAAGACAGTCCAGACACGTTAGCCCACCATATGGTGGTGCAGACAGCTTGATAAACTGAAATCCACCCTGGGCAAACTGTTCAATAAAGCAAAAAATACTAGAAATACAGACGACTGGGCAGCATACAAACGCCACCAAAGACTGTATAAAGAGAAGATCAGGGAAAGACAGCAGATCTTTCTGCAACACGATTGAGACCACCAGAGATTCTGCCCATCCCAACAAAATACTTGCAAAAGACCCACATCAGCAACCTGCTAGCTTAAAACGTGAGGATGGTTCTTTTACCACCAACGTTGAAGAAACACCAAAGGTACTGATGAATACGCACTTTCCAGGTTGCAATGTCAATCCCGTACCTGCATGGGTGGAGGCTCCCGATACACTCCTAACGGAGGAGGATTGGGAATTTGCCGGCCATGTAGTAGGGAGAGAAAGAACAATCTGGACAATGAAAACCTTTCACCCCTTTAAATCGCCAGGATTAGATGGTGTTTTTTCCGTTCTCCTCCAATGGGAGCTGGAAACGATTTTACCCTACCTGATACGTATCCTTAGAGAGTATATCGTTTAGAGATACATCCCTAAGAATTGGAGGGAAATAAAAGTGGTATTTATACCTAAACCAGGACGAAAGGACTATTCTCTCGCAAAATCCTATCGCCCAATTAGTCTCACATCCTTCTTTTTCAAGACTTTGGAGAGACTATGCAATAGGTTCATAAGAGAGGGGGCTTTGGTCAACAAACCCCTTATCATAACCAACATGCCTACTTAGTAGGCAGATCCACAGAATCCATCCTACATTCTGTAACTGGGCGGATAGAAAAAGCTATAAATAACAAAATGTTTACCCTAGGAGTATTCATAGACATAAAGGGTGCGTTTGACAAAACCACGTTCAACAGCAGTGTCGAACGGGCGCTATGTGAACATGAAGTAAACCACATTCTTCGGGAATGGATTTTACAACTCTTGAAACAGAGAGGTACACATTATTGTTGGAAACGTGTCTATTAGGGGAACGGTAAGCAGAGGCTGTCCTCAAGGTGGCGTTCTGTCACCCCTACTATGGAACATAGTAGTGGATAGCCTCCTCCGTCGACTTAATGGAGCAGGCTTCTACACAGTAGGATATGCAGATGACATAACTATCCTGCTTAATGGAAAATATGAACAAGTGCTGTGCAACCTAATGCAAACAGCACTCACACTGATCGAAAACTGGTGCGCAGAATATTCTTTGACAATTAATCCGGACGGAAGTGATTCTGTTCACAAAAAAGAGGAAAGTTGAGATCCGTAGAGTCCCAAAACTTTTCCAAACTGAGCTAACCTTTTCAGACGAAGTCAAATATCTGGGAAACTGAATTGGGGTAAACATTTTAATGCAAAAGTAGCAAAGGCATGCGTCGCTTTTTGGCAGTGTCGCCGTGCAATGGGCGGAATTTGGGGACCATCACCAAAAGCTGCCCTGTGGCTGTACACTGTTGTAATTAGATCCATCCTTTGCTGTGGGGCGTTGGTCTGGTAGCCCAGAGCCCGACTATCGACAACAGCATTGGAGCTTTCGCACGTACAGAGGTTGGCATGAATGAGTGCTACCGGTGCGCTGAAATCCATCCCACCAAGGAGGTGGCACTGGGATCAGCCCTTAGGCTGCAGGCAAAAAAGATGTGGAATAACAAAGGTCTCGGAGGTAGACACCACCTCATCCTGGAGGAGGCTCTACAAGAAACTCCTCTTTTTGGAGCGGTGGTCTTCTCCCTCGCACCTACATATATATATTCAAGAAGCACTTCAACGTTCTCTTGAACGCTGAAGAAGCACCCAAACCCGACATATCCATCTTCACTGATGAATCTAAGACTTTGGAAGGAACAGGCGCAGGAATTTTCTCCGACGACCTGAACTGTCACATGAGCATAGCACTTGGCCAATTGACAACTGTTTTCCAAGCAGAGCTAGTAGCCATTATAGAAGATGCAAGAGCAATTCTGAATAGGGATGTCCAGAATAAATCATTAGGATAGCTAGCGATATTAGGGCGGCACTCTTGGCTCTAAATAGCAACACAATATCCTCAGGATTAACACTCCAATGTCACGGCGCACTAGAACAAGTGGCCAAATACAACACCCTGCAACTCATTTAGGTTAAAGGACACACACGCTGGAACATTTGGCAACGAGCATGCAGACGAACTGGTTAGACGGGGCTCGGGGCAGCCCTTTTAGGCACCGTCATCAAAACTACTTAATGCTTTACTGAAACAAAGATCCCAGGATCGACATATCGACAGATGGGTAAATCTAGACAAGTGTCATCAAGCAAAAAAGGCTATAACGGCCCCCTCGCTAAAACTGACACGATTCTCCATGCAACTACCTAGAAGAAGACTACGTCTACTCGTAGAAATACTTTCAGGACATTGTAAAATAAACAAACATATGCATCGCATTGGTTTAGCAGACAGTCCAATCTGTAGAGGCCGTTACTTAGAGGAAGAAACAACTGAGCATATCCTCTGTGATTGCCCTGCACTCGCCTCGATCAGAGGTCCCATGCTAGGGGAGTTCTGGCCTGACATGGCTGGAATTCACAGTATCCCTCTATCAGACGTTCTTGGCTCCATCAAAAGGGTGGGATGGCTCGATTAACGCTGACAGTCAAACACTGCTGAACCTGGGGGTAATACAATGTGCCCAATTGTGGCCTAAGTGCACGTGAATTCTTATTCACCCCCCTCACCAAATCCAAAATGGATCTCCAATGCCAGCTACATTTCGAAGAAGCTTTTGTATCTTTCGAGCAGTGGCAGTGCGTTTGCGAAGGGATGATTTTTGGATATACCTGTCATCCTGACGAGTACCTTTTCCTTTATGACCTTGTTCAGCCCTCCTAGGGTAGATACCTTTTGTTTGGTACCTATGCCAAAGTCTGCAGATATCGGACGGACTAATTTCGAGCTCATTTGCTACGTAGCACATATAACGTCCATCCTCAAGTGAAGTTACAAATCTAGTTACTTGAACTTCAATGAGCGAACGCATTTTATACTCAAAAACATGCACACAGTAAAAAAATTAGCACTTATGTTTATAAAGGGCTACTTTATTGTACTTTTAATTTGCTAAATGAGACTCCTTGATTTATGACTTCTTTTGCATTTTGACCCATTTAAAAGAAAAGGGTCGAATAATGTCAAAAGTTTTGTTTTGCTATTTGGAAATGAAAGTCTGGAAAATAATCAACTACCATAAAAATTTTAATTTAACAATTGTGACAAAAATAATAACCATTTAAATTCTCGTTCCGTTAATTTTCTTAAGCAGTGCATAAAAAAAAAGCTATGCATTGAATTTTTTATCGTACGTCTTTGTAGGTGTTCAGAATGTGGAACTGTGAAAGAAGAGTACAGTGATGAAGAAATTGGATTATGTATAGTAAGCTTGGGGACGTTCATACACCGAGAACCTGCCTTAGCTGCGCCAATGTTGCCTGATATATTAAACATCGTTGCCAAGTAAAATTTAATCAAGCAACTTCCTTCAAGTGTTTAACGAAAATATTTTAGAGTTGCAACCAACATCATGTATCCATGGCAGAATGAAGGAAACATTCATTTACCTGGTGGGGCGGTCAGCGTGGCTCATCAGTTCTTGCGTTGCGTTTTGCATCAGTTGGCACCAAATGGAATTTTCACACAAATGTTTCAAACTCATGCAAATGGTATGCCGGATACATTTCAAAAATTGAATTTAATGCAATTAGTTTCAGAACATGCCAGAATACAGTTCTTTAAGAGCGTAATACAAGCTTTAATTGATTTTAACGAATTAAATCCCGTTGGACCTTTACAACTACTGTTAGAAGTAAGTGCATAGAATTTTTTAATGGTCCACTAATTATCTTTTGGTTTTAGACTTTGAATTCCAAGAAAACTCTTCCAGTGGACACAGTGCCTATCATCTTAGAAAATATGGCTTGTTATTTAGACTGTTTACCACTAGAGGCTGCGCTAGGTCCTAACTCACCGTTGTGGGGCACCGTTTTACAACAACTCGAAAATTTATTTCGCCGAATAATATTTCTATTACACACCATCGATGATTTATCTCCACTCCTACGTATTATGATTACCATTTTTAAAATCCCATTGATTACTCAGTATAAGGTAATTTTGCTGTAAACAAATTGTAAATTGTTAATTTGATTTTTATTTCAGGGATTACTGGAGCCTTTTTCCAAAGTCTTAAGTTATGCAATACAAACGAATATCATACAGTACAACCATTTAGTAGACGTTTGTTTACTGTGCAATAGAGCCTTCACCAAGGTAGTAAATATTAAGAAAATTAAATAAAATAGTTGTAACAATATCATTGTTTTAGGATCGTGATAAATCAATATTAAGCAGAATGGTCGTGTACGAATTAGTGCAAGCCTTAAAATTTAAAACATCCATACCCGATACGAATTTACTAATGCTTATTAACTTGGTTCTTCAAGTAAGTTTGCATTAAAAAATAAAGCTGACTTTAAACGTAAATTTTAGGACGTCGGTGGTTCAATTCCTGCGAATGTCGTTTTAAGAGAAACGAAGCCAATCCTGATTGATTTTTCTTTAATTTGCAATACGAATGTCTCTGAGTGTATGAGATTACATTTAGCCGATATATTAGAGTTTCTAACAGATTTTCACACTTTAGCAAAAATTAAAGTAAGTCGATAAAGCCCATTTGCATTCCGTAAAGTATATTTTGTAGAGTTATTGTAAAGGAGTCATGGTGGGTTTGAACGAGGATACTTTGGGTGGTATAATCAAATGTGGCGTTGCTCAGTATTTAGCGCTTGAAATTACTCGAGGGAATGGAAGAGATAATAGAGCCGTCACTAGATATTTGCCTTGGCTTTATAACACTTCGAATATACAACAAACGTAAGTGTAAATTAATTTAATAGTTGCAGGAAATAAGTGTTTTTTTTTTTTTTTAATAGGCCTCGAGAATTTATTGAATGCATAGGTCATATTAGATTACTCTCGTGGTTACTGTTAGGATCATTAACACATACTGCATTGCATGGAGCTGGATCGGGACATACAAGTCAACCAATTCCCCAAGAGGCATCATGTCAAATAGCTGATCACATCCAAGTCATAATGGCTGGGTTTGCAGAACAACCGAAAGCCTCAGTTCTGCACATGTCTTCCTTATTTCACACTTTCATATTATGTCAGGTCAGACTTACTTTTTATTCCGCACATAACATGCACACTACATTTTTTTTACGTTTGTAGTTATGGACGGTGTATTTGGAGCAGGGCCTAAGTTCACATCTTCCTATAACTGAGGCCTATAACATTACAATGAACATACTCTTTGATTTCTGGGGTAAAGTTACACCTTGCATTTTACAACTAGTGCAACAGTCTAAAATGGTAGTGTAAAGACAAATGGTGACTTGTTGTTTTAAATAGATTTCCTTCTGTACTTTCAAATTCAAATTATTTATTAGGGCAAAATCAAAAGTTCTCACCATACACATTTAAATTTTTTTTTTTTTTGGCAAGCACACTTTTTCATTCGGTTGATAGGACATCGTTTAGAATTCTATTAACTATTATTATTATTGTTTGAATCTTTAAGATATTAATTTCTTAATTACTTATTTTATTAATTTCTATCAATTAGTAAAGAAAAAGTGGCAAGAACTTTCGATTCAACTTAGTATTTGTTCTGATTTTATAAAATTCCTAATTTCTGTCTATTTTACTATTATTAATTTCCTAGTGTCGTTTTATTACACAGTTATGTATATTTTGTTTTATAAAATAAAGTTAATTATTGTTATTATTAGTTTTTATGATATATATTTTTCAACCTTAAAAGAAATTATTGTATTTAGTAGTGGTGATCTATATATATAATGGCATGATTTATAACTACCATCCAACTCTTTTGATTGATCTTTATCCATGACTTTTTTGCTGCTAAAGAGCAAGGGACATGGTTAAAAATCTCGCAGATCGAATATAATTACACTTTGTCCTTTTATATATATGTGGTTTCTTAAATGTTTTTTTAGTTGAGTGAAATTGTCAGCCTGCATTTCTTGAGCATGTTGGAAGCGTTAATTGAATGCCATTCGACTTTCGTTGGCAAATTACTTCCACTGTGGACACCGGTACTATGTTCCAATAACATACAGGTAAATGAATCCTGAATCATTATATACTATAATTAATTATTTAAATTAACTTACATATATATTTTTAGTTACCAGGGCATCTTCAAGTACGATTGCAGAACTGCAGAAATTTTACCCCGATAGTACACACGGAGGTCTTGCCAGAAAAATCCAGGGCTCACATAAGCAATCCAATTTTACTAAAGTGGTTGCAACGTTTGCAGTTTAAAATGGGCCAAATAGAACTGCAATCTTCAACTGCTACTCAGTTTTATTCCTTGTAGTCTGAACAATTTTATAAGCAATTTTATTTAATAGAAATGTTTAATAAGAATACTTTTTTATTTCATTATTTGTTTCTTAAGACGCATCATGTTGCATAATAAACCCAGATTCATCGGCTAAAGCTCCCAAGACGTTTTTTCCTCCGGTTGACGCCAAGGGAAATAACTTCAAAATAAATCACAGATTAAACAAGATTAAACTGCAAATAAAAATATTACCTGTTTAATGAAATACTCGATATCTAATCTGATTTGTTCTCTGATTTTAGATTCATCAGATGTTAGCTCGGTACTGCCAGCAATCGAGTCTTCATTAACGTTTAAATTTCTGCTTTTCAATCTTCTTAACGACTCCTCCGTTTTACAAACAGAAAGCAAGACATCTTGCACCAAGCTTAAATATCTGTAAACATTAAAAAAGAATACTTTCACCGTCATTAACATTAAAGTTACACTCACTGTTTACCAATTTTAGTAATACAAAAATCCATCATGTTCGGCATGTCAGCCAGAAACCTTTCATTAGTTGTATAAAAACTTAAAATTGGAACCACAGCTTCTTGAACGTATTTACTAGGATCCTTGGGAATGGTTTTATTAGTTCTGCGATACAATCTTGGTATCGAAGTGACTTCTTTCAAGAAACTTTCACTTTGTTGCACTTTCAAATTAATTAAATACAACTGCAACTTTTTATACGTATTATTAAGAGACTGTTCGTTTATAACGACAATTTTTGTAATAACAGGCCACATTTTTCTACAAACAATTCTGTACACACTCTGCCCTATAATGTCTTTAATCAGCAAACCGATACAATTCTTTAACACGTTTAAATCTATTAAAGCATTCACCAAAAACATTTCAACTTCGACTCCGTTGGACGCAGGCGTTACTAAATTTTCCAACCAATTTAAATACCTCGACAGAAGTAACATGGAACATTTTATAAAGTGATCGGATAAATGATCCAAGTAAACTTCCGGATGGAAACACATGTCGATACATTTCCAAAACACCGACGTTACTTTTAATTTAAACTGCGAATCTTTGGCGGCCTTTTTGATTTTCTCGATGCTGGCGTTTCTTTGCAGTTCGGTTTCAAAATTGGCAGATATTTGTTGAAAACGTATTTCAAAATAAACGGCTAAATTGAACCGTTTAAAGTGATCTTGAAACGATTTCTCATATATTAGCTTCGGGTCATTCGCTTTATTTATGATGCTCTGAAGGAAGTTCCAAGTGTCTTGAAATCGTTGCTGAAATAATTCCGGGTTTCCCGGAGCTGTTATGTCTGGCAAATTTTCTCTTAACAGTTTGTCCACCACGTTCCAGTAACTATTAATTATGAAGTTGAAACCCTTAAGATCCGAATTTCTATAAACAAAATTATTTATCACCAAAACAAAAATATTACATGTATAATACATACTTTCTTAAAACTTCATGTAAGATTTTCATATCGAAATTCAAAAAATTCAAAGCTTCTTGAAACACTGTCCTCAGATTATGTTCGTGTTTTTCCAAATTCCTTCTAGTAATTATCTTTTCTAAAGCGGGAAATATAATTTTGTTCTTGTAAATGTCTTCGGCTTGACGCTGCAGCATCAAATTTACATACATTCTTAAACAAACAATAATAATCTCTTCGTTTTGTGGTTTCAGTGCATCAATGAACTTTTCATCGATGACAGTTTTCAATTTATTTCCAATATTGCTACTTCCAACAGCACCTTTCATCGCAATCAGTTTCTTTTCTTTAATGTAAGTGTAAATGAATGAATATTCGTTAACTGCCCTTTCCAAAAAAGTGGAATCCTCTTTATTTTCTTTTATGTAATTAATCATCGCATTAACGTTCACTGCGTTGGAAGACATTTTTTTTTTCATATTTATAGAGTCCCGTTCATTATTGATACTGCCGACGTTTTCTAAATAAAATTCAAATGATTTTTCTGCAGACTTGATCACATCGAACAACGACTGAAATATAATTGCACACATAAAATTGTTTTAGATTAATTTCAGGTTTACCCTAATTTCTTCATGTAATTGAAAAATTGGGGAAGACAGGTCTATAATTTTCGAATTCAGATTTGTTAGGTTTTCTGCGAGGTTCACGATAGCCTCGGTTTCCATTTTTAAAATTTCCGACATGGATTTATGGAGTTCGTTCGCATACTCCTTCAATTCTGTCCTAAGCGTTTCTAAATTAGGCCTCTGAATGTATTTGGATAGAAAAGTGTCTACTACAAAGTCATCCTAAAATATGATTAAAAAAATAAAGCCCAATAATCTTATTTCAAGCATAACGCGTAACATACTTTAAGATATTCTTGTTTCCACTGATGTGATTCCTCCTCCATGATGATATTTTTGTAACTTCTGCGTTAGTTCTCTTAAATGTTAAAGTTGTAGTTAGTAAATTGTAATTTTTAAATGTAAAATAGATTTTAAATAAAACTTAATTTTTATAAACTGCTGCGCACATACTTTCACATAACCTATAAAATTACTTGTCAAGTCTCAAGTGTCAACGTGTGCGAGTACGCAGGTTGCCAACAACCAGAAACACATTTCTGCAATACATTCGACGAAATTCAAATTCAAAAGATGGCGCGATCATAAATAATTTCAGCTACAATATCAAAGCAATTTTGCACTTATTGCACGCGTTATTTTAAATTAGTAATAACCGAAATTTTTAGCGTAATATTTTAGATTGGGTTATCCCTTGCAAATGGACTTCCTCGGGGTCAGGGCTACTGCTACTCTTTGATACTACTACTCTTTTCACGGCTACTACTCCTCGAAAATATTTTGATTACTATAATGTATAATAGATGGCGCTAAATCAAATAGATTTGTGGTTATACTATTAACAGTTACGGAGTTTTTTTATTTAAGTACTTAAGGAGGTTAAAAATATCAGAATTTGATTGCATTTGTATTGAATTGAAAACTTTTTCCTATTTCAAACAAAATTTGGTTACTTTTAGATTAGTTACGTATAAATTAGCGAAAGCGAAAGTTGTTGTCAGCTAACTTCACAAGTGTTTCGCTGGTTGCATAAATGTCGTTCGTTTCAAATTGTTTATCATTTTAACACAAAAAGTTTTAATATTTAAATAGAACGTGCGTGCTTTTTTGAGGATAAATTCAGAAGACCTGAAACTGGTAGAGCCCAATAATTTAAAACGGTGTCAGTCGGAGACGAGGTTAGTTGCACAAAAACTAATTATTTAAGTTAACATGTGTGCAAAAGTCTTTGTTTCAATTATGAATTGCAGCTTATAAAATTATATGTTTAAATTTGTTGCTTAAGTCAGTTCGGAAGAAGCAGAAAATTTTTAACCTAAGTAATAATCTGGTTAGGTTAACATATCTTATGTTTCGTTTTGACTTGGAAATGCGTGCGCATATTATGTGCGCACTTGTATTAAATCCAACAATAGCAAGCTATTTTAGCTCATAGCTAGTAGATTCTTTATTTTATTTTATAGCTTGCCCTGTCTCTACCTTTCTTCAAGTTTAATTGTTTTATAAGTACTCTTGAAGACGTCAGCGAGTTTTACCGTCGAAACTCTACACTGATAATAAGTATAATAAATATTTGAAATGTATTTTAGACAGTTTTGCGCAATCAAACGTTGGTATTCAGTTCAGGGTTGCTATGTTTGTTTATATTTATGTAAAATTTAAATTCATTGCAAGGTAAAGCGATGCGAACGTTGATTACTGAACCTATCAAGATTTGTTGTTTTATCTCGAATCAACTGCTCTAAAACAAATGGAAAATTTATTAGAAGATCAATTTCCTATAATTTGTACGTGCTCGTAATAACCAATGTCTGTAATAAAGTGCAACGGAAATTAAGTATTAAATTTAAATTAAATATGCCATTTGCAAACAATGATATTTTAAATAATCGTTCCATTGACGTAATTTATGATTGCCAGCAGGAATAAGTAATGGTCAGTGTCAAGTAAAAGTAAAATGCACACTCAACGATATTGAAAAAGTGATTGGCTGGGTGGATGCAACGAAATAATTTGTTTTATTTATAGTTTCTTTTGCGCCTTATTTAGGTGGGTATGTGGAAACAGGACATAATTTTGAATGAAACTTTTAACTTTAATATGCATCGCTAAAGTAAATAATTTCACTTCTAGTTAACACTCAGTTAGTGTGCTTGAAAGAACAGTTACCATTGGTTTTAGTTTTAATTAGTTGATTTTCATTTCATCCTGTTTAATGTTTTACATTTTGTTGTTACTAAATTTAAATGTTTGTAATTTTACCACAGCATTTGTTATGAGTTATGAAAAAAAAAGATTTGAAGTTGTTGGACGGTCTTTATTACATTTTTTTTTTTTTTTAGTTTTTATGACGATAATATGCGTTTGTAGCGCTAATCGTTTTCGTCTATACTGAAGTCTAATATTTGCGCAATAAATTATGGCGTTTAATAAATGCTCTTACGTTTTATTAATAAATGTTTAGTGACGTTACTATCACAGTTTTTTTTTATAGCGCAATAAACGTTCACTTTTTGATTTAGAGATGGAAAAAAAAAGAGCACAAAGGATATAAAATTTTATTATAAAAGAAAATACTGTAACATTTTAATTTTCAGTCAAATTAATTTAATTTAATGGAAGTTTGTAAAACAAACTATATAAATAATAAATATTATTAAAGTAAACGTGATTACAAAAATAAAAAAAATAAATAGAAATCTTAATAAATAAACATGAAAATCGTACAGAAAGTAATGATATTAATACTATAGGACACAGAGTTTTGAAGATAGGTAACACAAATGAATTATAGTGCAAGCCATCGTGATGATATTACCCATGGCAATTTTGACGTGAATTTTTCGGAAACTCTTGTGGATTTTTAAGTAGTGTGGATCACAGCTGAGGGTTCCTGGATCGTGTTTGCCGATCTCCATTCCAACTCCAGCTTCTTTTTCCATCTTAATCTTAATTGCCATAAAATACAACAAACTAGGAGTCATGTACAGTCTAATAATGAGTTCAGTCAGGAAACACGCAGACATAGTTACCGCCTGTAATCAAACAAATCAAATTATAATACAATCGTCAATATACAGATTTGCCAAATATTACCTGCGCAAACACTTCAAGTTTCCATAAATCGCGATTGTGGTGGTCCAAGTAGATGGTCAATGTGATCAAACTCAAAAGGGAGTTGAAAAGAAAATATTTTGGAAAGAGGACTTTCTGAACTTCCCCAAATGAGTGGCGCGGCAGTGCAAAGTACAGAGATAATCCGGAGACGAAAGTCATCCAAATTTGGGCTCCTAAGTGCGTTGCGAACGCCCCCAAATAAATGAAATTGACAAATCTAGATGGTTTTCCTATTTCCACTTTTCCAGGAAACACAAAAAATGCTATGGTTGCTATGGCTAGTATAGTTATTAAATGTGCCGGTTGAGTCGTGCGGAAAAGGATTCTGAAAAGAAATACAACGTTCGAGCCACTGTTACGCCACTGTCTTTATACATTCACTTGAATTCAATTGTAAATGTAACTGTAAATTTTAGGATACTCACTTATAAAAGATAGATCCTTGGAATTTTTTGAAGCATTCGTCCAGGAAATATAAGGAAACTTTGGTGTAATGAGTAAATTCCATTAACATATCTTTTAAATTTTCTTCATCTGGTTTTATCGTCACGTCTTTGACGATATCATTGGCTATGGTATCGGCGATGCTCTTACACATGTTTTCGGTGTTGTAACACGGACACTCACGTATACCAACACTAACAAACTGTTGCTCGAGAGTCTACTTGACTAGTCAATGGCGATGCGCTCTGTAGGGTGTATTATAGATACACTTGCTTCTCCCACCACCTATATACGTGTGATAAGAAAATCGGTAGATACGTATGTACCATGCACATGTATGTATATGTATAATCAAATGATTTATTCTTCATATGATCGCCTAATTTGCATACGCGAAAGTTTTTTTTTTTTATTATAATAAGCCAATTTTCGGTGCAGATTATAATTTCTCTACCTGTTGAGTAGTTTTTATGTCGCAATTATTTGCAATATGGTACAGAACGATTGTAAATTCGTAATATTTGCTTATGTGCTTATTCGCACGTAGACGCCGAAGTACAGATATTTTGCCCTATATAAGATCTACGTACGGCAATTTTTCAATTCACGATACTCACTCACTTTAGTAAATTAGTTTCATCCCATTTTCACAATTACCCACCGTTTTTCTCACCGCTTAACTTTCATTAAAAACATGCGCACTGAAAATACTTCCTTTCCGGTTTTTGGCAACCAAAACCACGGTCGTATAATTCATCGGAAACTGGTATAACGGGAATGCGCTCGCGAATTTTAATTAATCGTTTTTATTAACAATAAATTCTTATTTTTATTTATCTCAGTGCACGCGAACCCCAATTTATTTATATACTTGTTTTCAAATTAGGGCATTCTTTATATATATATATATATATACTTTTTTATATGAATTAGTGTATATAATAAAAATACATTAACAGATTACTTTCAGCTGTTAAAAAATTATGAAACACATGTGGAATTTCGTATTGAATTGATCTATGCAATTCGTCACGTTTTTTAAATAATAAATGTTCATCTCGGGGAATAAAAATATGAATTCATTGGTAAACTTCGACCGTAAGTTTACATAGAAACTTACTACTAATACGTGACTATAAATTTCATCGGGAGGCGCTATCTTAGATTGTTTAATATTTGATCGAAGTAGAGGCTTCTACGTGAGAGGACACACATCTTAATTCTGTCGAGTTCTTTTAATAATTCTTTAACATTTCCCTGCCAGCTAATTATCTCTGTTTGCAGTTGTTCCGCAATCTGTCTGCAGATTACATAAACAAAGTGGGTTAGGAGATTCCAATAATAGAAAGAAAAAAAAAGGTCTTAAATTGGGTACTAAGTACAGAGGGATTAGCTTATCTTGAAACACGCCTGATCTCGTATGACTTATATGATATGAAAATCCTGTCACTTGCACTTTTTTTTTTTTTATACGTGCCCGATGCATTTCGCGCAAACAACGTATTTATTCATGTCCACGTCAATTTCGTAAATTTCTGCGAATGTAACAATGTTTGGTTACGAAAGGTCGATTGCAATAGTATCAAACAAAGTCATTGTTTATCATACCCAGCCTATGAATGAGATTATTTTTTTTTTGTTAACGCAACACCTCAGGGTTAACCAAATAAGCAAAGGACAAATCTAAAAAAAAAAAAACAGTACTGTCAAGCAAGTTATCTAATAGTTTGTTTAATGATTAAATACGGCCAAAACGTAAACTGTAAAGACCGGGAAATATCAATGACCGGCGCTATAATACCGATTAAGATGCACAGAAGTCGGGGAAAAGTTTTTTTTTTGTTTTTGTAGCAATACCGAACGCAAATAGAGAGTGTGATTTTTTCGTCTTTTATGCCAATGAACTCTTATTACTCGTGCCAGTTGGCAAGTTTGATGTGCGCATATTTTAAACAATTTTGGGTTACCACGACGAAAACATCCCTATAATTTACTTTGCAGTGCTGCAACAAATTTATCTATCTGTAGTATCGTATATTATACAATAAATCTGTTACATAAACTTACTTTGCTTTTACTTAAAAATAATTTTGCTACGCAAAAATTACTTTTACTATACAGGGTGACTGACAATTGTTCCGCGAAGAAAATCAATATCCGAGAGGGGTTCCGGATTCTGGATTGGTGAGGGGGGTGAATAAGAATTCACGTGACTTAGGTCACAATTGGGCCCATTGTACTACCCCCATGTTTGACTGTCAGTGTTCCTTGAGCCATCCCAGCCAAGAACGTCCGACGAAGGGGCACTGCGATTTCCAGCCATGTCAGTCCAGAACTCCCCTAACATGGGACCTCTGGTCGAGGCGAGTGCGGGGCAATCACAGAGGATATGCTCAGCTGTTTCTTCCTCTAAGTTACAGCCTCTATAGATTGGGCTGTCTGCTAAACCAATGCCGATGCATATGTCCTGAAAGTATTCCTACGAGTAGACATAGTCTTCTAGGTAGTTGCGTGCAAAATCGTGTCAGTTTGAGCGAGGGGGACGTTATAGCCTTTTTTGGTTGGTGACACTTGTCTAGATTCACCCATCTGTCGATATGTCAATCCTGGGATCTTTGTTTCAGTAAGGCATTAAATAGACTTGATGACGGAGCTGTGTCAGGTTCGGGCCCCAAAAGGGTTGCCCCGAGCCCTGTTTAGCCAGTTCGTCGGCCTGCTCGTTGCCAAATATTCCAGTCAGTGTGTCCTTTAACCCATTTGTTCACTTGGCCACTTGTTCTAGTGTGCCGTGACATTAGAAGAATTTAGAAAGTTAAAACATGTGCAGGCCACCGGGAAGCCAAGGGCCGGTCAGAAATTGATAAGTTATGGAAAAGGAACGAGAGAGAAGCGTGTGCTTCTTTCTGAACGAGAAGCGTTTATAGGCCAACCGTTTTTTTTAAAGGCTTCGGGGGATGGGGGAGGAGTCAAAAATTGTCGCTCGCAAAGGCAAAAAATCAAAAACTTAGGACAGAAAGCTTCTGATCGTTCGAACGGAAAGCTGCGTTTTAAGTTAACTCGAGAAGTTTATTTTTGAGTGCTTTGCAATTTATTTCATCTAGCTTGCATAATTAGAATTGAAATCACATTATTTCGGGGCGTTAAAATCATAGTGAATTCAAAAAGGGCAATCAAATAAATAACCGCGAGGCGCGCGATCGGAGACGCGAATAAAAACCGAGTGCGCGAGTGAATTAGTGAAGTGGAACGTCGCGGGACGGGAATAGGTATAATTGCATGAATTTTTTCTAGTTCTTTTCACATACTTGGTGGCATAAATTTGCGTAAGAATTATTTTAATTGGCTTATCAATCAGTGGCTTGGAATTTCTGTAAAGTTCCATCTTTGCATTGCTTAGGCAATTTTTTGGTTTATTTTTTGGTACTTGGCTTTTGAATCAAGTTAAAACTCAATCGATTCAGTAGTTTGCGCGATCTGTGATTTAATCAACCAGGATAAATTAACTACACCTAAAGTCTTTTGTTCCTTTGTTCCTATTTAGTTCCTTTCGTCTCTCAGATTTATACACCGTCTCACCAAAATTAGAATCCAGGTACAACAACGTAGGGCCCGTTTTTTTATTTTAATTAGACGATCAAGATCTGGGCCACCAGACCAACGCTCCATAGCAAAACACGGGCCTAATTACGACAGTGTACAGCCATAGGGCGGCTTTTGGTGATGGTTCCTAAATTCCGCCCATTGCACGGCGACACTCCCAAAAAACGACGCGTGCCTTTGCTACTTTTACATTAACATGTTTACCCCAATTCAGTTTCCGGTCAGAAATGACTCCCAGATATTTGATTTCATCTGAAAAGGTTAGTTCAGTTTGGAAACTCTACGGATCTCAATCCGAGAGGGGAAGAACATTAACAAAATTCTATAAACTTTAGTTTTCTAGAAATAGTTAATCCAAAATTATACCCGAAACGACGATACGCCTCTGGTTAAGAGCAGTAGAAGAACCAAATAAATTTAGTGTTTTATAGTTTTGTGATTGTCACAGCGTTGGACGTGAACGGAATCGACGTGATCAACTGGAATTGGTTAATTAAATTATTCCGTACGGGTAAATAAATAAAGCACTACAACCTGAAAGCAATTCAGATTTACGCGCTAAGGATTAATTTCAATAGTATTGTAAATAAATAAAGTTTATCATTTATTCGTACGAGTGTCATCAGCTAGATTAACGACGTAGTGGCAATCACGGTCAAATTTTACAGTTTTTCGTAGCCTCTGCAATATCATAAAACGGCTTTACAGCTTTACACACACTGGTGTACATTTTTAATTAATTAAACTATTCCATAGAATTTTTTTTAACATTGTTCCCGTAATAAATGACATCCATTCTGTTATATTGTTTCTTTTGAAAGAACGATTGTCAGTCACCCTATATTTTTTTTTCAAAGACAAACCAGACAGCGTTTTCTTAATTATCTTATTATCTTTTTGTTTTATTTATTCCCAATCTGATGAAGTGGTGCCCCCCCTCGCTCTTGCCGCACTCAACATCATCAATAATAAAACAATGCAGCTAAATGATTGGGAACGTGGGTATATCCGTTGTTAAATAGCTCAATTTGTTTCTTTGTTGCTGGCGCCATCTATCACCAAGTAACTCAATTTTTTCCATTATTGCTAGCGCCATCTATCGCCTGCATTTGCGACCCACTCTTTGGGAACCACCGCTTTAGACGTTCTTTAAGAATATGGGCATTTATTTTTTGTTTTGGACATTACATTTGAATAAATCATTTAACTTTCGAGTTCTTGAATGGTTTTTCTTAAAGAATTCTTGCGTTAGCGAAACGTCATACTCTATTTGCTTTGGCTCTAACACATTTAAATCCGTTTTAAGTGCGTCACACTGAACGTCTGGGAATTTCAACGAATTAAATTAACTAGGGGGCAAGTTGGGGATTTCTTTAACCCACGAATCTTCGGTCGTGTGGCTTAAATTGAATCGGAAGCGGGCTTCTACGTGAGAATGTACACGCCGAAACTGCCAGGTCTATCGTTTTTCCTGCGAACGATATTATAATTCTTATGATATTTTTTGTACAAACAGTAATTTATCTGTGATTAATACGAATTGAATTCTGCGTTTCTCCATTTCACGTTACTATTGAATTAATTCTATTTTTATTTTATCCACTTGTATTTTGTCTTATTTTGAGTCAAATTCGTACCATCTGTGTATGACTTGCGTTTTATTAAATAACAATTTCATTAAAATTTAATTAAGCAAGTGAAAAAGTTGTTTTTAACTTTCTTTTAAGGAATCAATCAGAAAACTTTTTTTTTAACGTGGAATATTGGATGTTATTTATTTTATTTCGTGTTTGTGTGTTCGTTTGGAATAAAAATACCTGTTAAGTTGTATGTTAACGTAAGAATAGTACGCAACTTGGCAGCAGGTGATATAAAACCATAAAAGACAAAACCCCTATAAAGCTTAATAACAGTTTACTTAGTATCTAGTTTTTACTGCATCTGATATTACATAAGTTTAATTAGTCGACGCCAGATCTAATTTCACATTCCTATAAACCTAAATGTTTTTATTATAAAATTATCTTGCATTTTTTTAACTCAAATTGCTGCATTTCTTTTTAAATTAGTTAAAAAATGTAACGAAATGATGATTAGAAGAAATTAAAACGAAGTCGTAATTAAATTTAAAAAATGCACATGTAACGTTTGTTTCTTAATGAAGTGTTACGCCCCTCACACATACGTAGATTTTCTTGTCTCATGTTTACATTTTTCCTTATTCATTGGTAAAGAAAATTAACGTTCACATTATTATCTTTACGTTTTAGCAGAGTCAAGTTCTTAATCAAATAATAAAATCACCATGTCACTGTCGTAATCATTTTAAAAGTTCACAGTTTTATGCAAATCAAGAGAACGTAATTAATTAAAGCAAGTGCACGATAATGTCAAAGAAACGTAAGTTTTGCGTTTCTATTTATTGGCCGGTGAAAAAAGAAAAGTCTAGACCATTTTCCTAGACGGTCAAAGGTGTTAAATTTTACATGTTAACTGTTAAAATGCTGACACAAATTAACTGATATTAATATGCATTATCTTAAATTTGCACCGGGCACGTAGCATACTAACCAAATTATCATCCAACTTGTTAATGTTAATGTAGTCACTTAACATTAATTTTAATTGCTAATTGTAGATCCGTAACTGATAGGAAATCTCTGAAATAAATTTTTAGAAAGTGGAAGTAAATTTAACTTAAAAGTCTGTGGTATAACAGCTCATCAAAGTGAAATGTTATAACTTCTCAGACCGATTAAAATTATAAAAGTATTCTTAATACGTTAATTATTAATTTGTTTAATATTTGCAATTTATTCTTAATTAAAGGAAAAGCAACTTGACTAAAAATATTACGCAGCCAGGATTACAAAAAAAAAGTATTGTGTCACACTTCATTGCCACATTAAATATACACAACTGTAATAAATAGTTTCGAAATAATTAGGAAAAAAGAACTGTATAAATTTGAGGTCGTGTTTAAGCTAGAGTGAATTTGAATCGCAGATTTTATTATTATTCATTTGTTGGCAGTAAAATATAAATTTATACGTACTTTGTTTTATTTTCTATTGCACAATAGTAAAAGAGAAAATTGTAGATAAGAAAATATTTCATTTCTTTCTAAAATTCATTCTTACACCTTTTATTTTTTTTTAATTTCAATTGCAATAATTTTTCTAAATACACGTTTCATTTTTCTTATACAGAGTGATAATAAAAAATAATTATTTTCCTTTTTTTTTTACAGAAGACACCAGTATTGTATTTTGTTTTTTTATAGTAGAAGTAAACTGGTAAATTATACAGCCTGTTTCAATGAAAATGCACTAAACTCGGTATGTTGGTAGATCGTGAAAAGAAATAAAAGTTTTATAAAGCGTGTTTCTGACATTATTTAAAATTTATGACTAGATTTTTTGGCCGAAAGCTCGGTGTATTGAACTTTGCCACGCGTCGAATGCAGGAGCGATGTGAAATCGCGTGGATTTTTAAACTTTTATATTCTTTTGTTATTTAATCTGTAATTACGTGTTTTAACTACTTTTATTATTTCCACTTACTAATTGTTTCTCTTTTTTTCGTAATGGTGCTGGCCTTTTAGCAAGATTGTAAACAAACGACAGTGTTAATCTAAAGGATTCATATACAGCCTGTTTCACTGAAGATGCATCAAACTTGAGGGACATTATTTCAAACGAAATATCTTAATAAAAAATTTTAATCGGAGCAAGTTGAAGTTTGCGTAATTTGGAGTCGATGTTTTTTTAAATACTGTAGCGCGCGGAATCGTGAAACAAAATCGGCGATCGAAATTGCATTTATGAATGGCACACAGCTGCAGGGGGGGTAATAAATCCATAAACGGCGAAGAAATTTACGATTAGATTTTATTTTGCCCTTGACCGAAAGCTCGGTGTATTCAACTTTGCCACACGTCGAATGCAGCAGCGATGTGAAATCGCGTGGATATTTAAACTTATTTAATTTAATAATAAATTATTAATTATTAAAGTATTGAATCTAATACCATAAAGTCCTTAATTGGGGTAGTACGGCGAACGAAATGTTTTGGGTAAAACCAGGGCGCTAAATTTCTACGAACGATTTCATGAAACGGTGAATGTGAATAATAAATTCTTAAATAAGCGCAAACTGCTAAATGTTTGGACAATCCTAAAATTCTTCAGCTAACAATTAGAAAATTCGTATTAAATGGAGGACAGAAAATTATTATTTTTATTGATTGCCAACAACCATGATGTTTTAAATGTGTTTTGCCGAAGTGACTGGGGCGACATTCTAGAGGCAATTAACCAATAAACCGATTTCATATGAGAATGAGTAACAATCCATTCATTCTCATTTAAAGCCCGTCCTAAAAATATGCGATTTTACTTTCCCTTCAATTTTCTCTAAATTACAGAGACAATTTTACGAAAAAACTTTTCTTTCTTTTCCCGACATCTACCCGCATACTTCAATGAAACACCCAGTATACATTTTTTTTAATCGAATAAACTTTGAGAAAAACGAAGGGAAAGGAGAATCGTATATTTTTAAAACATACAATAGATGAGGACGAACAGAAGTCTTAACCTGCCTTAACCCTCGTTCGAAGAATCGGTTTATTACGTTATTGCCCCATAAAATGTCGCGCCTCAGATGATATGATGAAATACATTTAGTCCATTCTTATTAACGTTGTAGTAAGGAGCGAAGCCCGTTTTCGAATTTGTTTCTACCTCATGTGACCAAGTTCAGGTTGATTATAATTTGACAGACCGGTGGAAGCACTAATAATTCTAGATACTAATTGTCCCAATTTATTAATTATACCGATTTTAATCAACTTAGTTGTCTACATCATATGTTGTACACGTTGGATACAGGAATAAATAACCCGTTAATTAACGTACATTATTGAGACTCGGCAAATTTGATGTAATTACGGTTTGCATAAATGTCAGTGCGACGAAAACGCACTCACCTTTAACACGTCTTGCGGTCAAGGGCAAAATTAAAAGCCTCTCGTAAATTCTTTCGTTGACGATAGATTTATTGCCTTCTTGCAGCCGTGTGCCATTCATAAATAAATTTAAATCGCTCGGACACAAAGATTTAAATCGCTACAGTATTTCTAAAAACATCGACTCCAATTAATGCAAATTTCAAGTTGCTCCGATTGCAAAATTGTATTAAAATATTTCGTTCCAAATAATGTCAGAAACGTTTCCCCGAAGTTTGGCGCATCATCACTGAAACACCCTGTATACATAAGTGAGAGACGTACGAGAAACATCTCAATTTAATTATTTTCTTAAAATTTTACTACTTGAGGATCAAATAAATCTGTAAACTCTCTCCGGGAAGTTTTTATAAACTGCCTTTGAAAAATAATGACTTTTACATCTATGTTTTTTTTATTTATTGCGGCGATTTGGAAATGTTTTGATATCGCGATGTCTCATCGTCGATGTTTTAGTTAACGAAATGTTTTTATTTTAATCTTTTTATATCTGGTGTAAGCGTTACTTCGTAACACGAAACTTGTGTTTAAATATATTCCACGTACTGATGTTACTAGGAGCTTCTTAAAATCCAAAATTCATTCGTTTTTTCGTGTAAAGTGCACAAAATTTAGTGTTAATATGCGGAAGCGTGGGTAGGTTGATGTTGAGTAACACTTCTGTTGTACATTTTTTTAATTATTTTATGTACGTGAATATGTATTTACATAGCAGAGTTGTCTAAAAATAATTTCTGCCTCATTCTCAATTATTCTGGAGATATGAAACACTTTTCGTGTTATTTGTTCACGCTTAAAAAAGGCTAAAACACGTACGTACTTAATTCGTCACTAATCTACCTAGTATTGGATTTTTCTTGAAAATAAAACATTCTTTGGCAGGTTCAGAGTTTAAAAGTTTATCTGATAACCATCAATCACCTGGGTTATAAAATACTTCAAAGGTATTTGTCATAAAATAAAAACAACTAATTTAAATAATTAATTAAGGCTGAAAAAAAAGGACCAATTTTACATGTCAAAGTTAATTACTAAATCCTAATTAATTTATGTATAAGCTTATAAACCTGATTGTTAGCTTGACAATAGAAATGGATTAAATTAAATAAGTCCTAGCAACTTAACAATTCACACGTAACTCGCTGGTTATTAATACCTGGGGAGATATTAATAAGTTCTTTATTTATTTATAATTGACTTTAATTACAGATAACAGTATCAAATACCAGTGGTTTCAAGTGGTAACGTATGTTATCGGTCTTTAGCTTGCACGTCAACGAAGTTGACACTTAAATTCTGTTACACAAAGAACAAGTGCTAATACTTACAGGCGCCATTCAAATTAAATTCTTGACAAATCAGTTTTAGACATATTTAAAAAAAATACCAATTATTGATTGTTTTGTAAATAAAGCAGACGTGTTCGTGCAGGGGTTTAAATATTTCTCTAGTAGCCTTCAACTTGCGAACATGTTGAGCAATCTAACGAACTTGTTGCCATGAGCCAAGTTGCCGAGCATGTTGCCTAGTGAGTGGCCTGCTTAACTTACTTGTTAAGGTAAAAAAAAAAGAATTATAAGTCTTAGTCATCAAGTAAGTATGATTAATTGTCCAAATAAAATTATAACGCTAAAATGAGTAAAGCTTTTTTTTCTTGCTATATCAATGGCAATTATAATCGCGCAATTGATATTATAACATATAATTTCACATTAAGTAGTTCACCGAGTAATGAATAGATAAGGATCATTCAACCTTCCAAAAATACGTTTTTTTTTTGTACTGTAAACCTGACGTTTTAGACATAAGGAGAACTTTCATTCTGTAATAATTCAAGGCAGATAAAATCTCTATTAGATCATCAATTTTTTATCTTGTTTTGATGAGTGGTCACATCTTTCTGCAGGTTTTCAGTAAAGTCATACCTACTTTCTTTTCGCGGTTTTACTTGCACAACTAGTTTTTAGACGGCGAATTATCTTATTAGGAATTGCATTTGATCAGATTATTATGTAGTATCAGACGTGCGATATGAAAGTAAATAATTAAATGCGTTGTTGTTTTATCTCTGCCTTGTCATCTGACATTCGCAATCGTTGGCTTAGTAGATTACACGATATAGGCTTGCTATCGCGTAAGAAAAATCTGATTTGTATTTAGTTAATAACGATATCTAATGTACACCTATCTACTGTAGAATATTTCATATATTTTTTATAAAATACAGATTTCAATCATCGATTATGAAAGGCCATCATGTAATTGTTGTTATTTGGGTTGCCTAAACATTTCTTATACTATATACAGGTGTAAGTTCACCTGCACCTCATGTGATGAAGATACTATAGTGCAGCTTGTAATTTTCAGGTCACCATGTATATGTAAGAATATATTATAATATTTTTAGATCTGTGGACGTCGTATTATGCAATAAAATAAGTTACACGTATATACCTACACGATAATTATATTTGATAGTAATAAACGCCGACAATTAATAAATCAAATAAATCTTATTTATTACACGTAATACGTCAGATTAAAGAACAGTGACGACAAAAGTGGGCAGCCCATTTAATCTACCGAGTAATTTAAAACAAACAAGTATGACTTAAAGCAAACAACAACAGAACTATTTTCAGTAACTAATGTAGATGCAATTCGAATATGACGCAAATTTTGCTGGGCAAAGAAAGTATAAAAATAAAAGCAGATCTCGTGATTTACAAAATCTCCTTGCGTCAGTTTTTGACCTTTCTGTTTTTGCCAATAAGAATGGCAGGCCTGAGAAGATACAGGTGTACAGCCGGAACTTTGTTGAATGTTGAAGTGTGACCCGCTTTCAAATATGTACTTCAAACACATCTGTCTATAAATATATTCCTCTTGACGATTGCTATTTTTATTCAGTTGACTAAAGTAACTATTAACTGCAAACGGCGTTACTGCAATTATTATGAATACTCACCATGAATATATTCATTGTTTGTATTAGAATAGATTACCAAACAATAATTTTCAAAATATCAACTTCTTTCCATTGTTTCGATCACGTAGGCATATTCTTACTTATTACTTTACGTTAATAGCTAAAAACAAAATGAGAGATAATTTTATAATCTACGAAAGAAATTTTGATTCATACGTGCCCGGTGAATAAACGAGCCTGTTTCAATGCGATGAAGAATTTCTTACCGTGGAAATAACCGAAAAAAGAAACAAAATAAAGAAGACGGACGTTGATCTTTGTGTCTGCCTTTTGAAAGTGAAATTACACGTTACACTATACAGAGTGTGCTTCGCAAAACGACGTTCACCAATAAAATTAAATCATTAACAAGTGAAACAAAAACAAATTTAATTATAATTAAAATCGCAGGAAATTTTCGCTGACTCAATGCTTATTACACTGTGTACACGTATTTTATTTAATGAAAATTACTTTCAATTCCCTAGAAATAATGAAAAATACTATCTTCAAAACATTTAAATCCATCAACATGTTTTTAAGATCAATTACTCCAGTAATTACTTGAAAATTTTTCAAACAAACATTCGGGGTAGAATCTGATTATTTTGCAAATAACGATGTATATTTTATATTATTGAATTATCAGGATGTTGTTGTTGTTGTCTTAATTCCAGTTGTTCGTATCTTATCCAGCACCGTGTAAAAGAACTTATTGTTAACTGTGTTAAGCGCTACTTGTTATTTTTCAATTTATAAAATATGCGTTATATTTGTAGACTGTAAACATGTCAATTTACTGACGATGATAATAATGCTAAAAATAATAATTTTATACTTTAATAAAACTTCATTAAATTGTTGAACTAAATTTTCTGTTTTATTACCACACACACAAATTGTTGAATGTAGTTATTTTTTTTTTTTAGAAAAGACAGCAACCTCACAATAAGTAATAAAAAGATTATTTAAAAGTAAATACTTGATATTTTTGTTAATTGTTTTTTTATTAGCTTGTTTAAATTTTATTATATTAAAAATCGCTCGCAATTTTAGTTCAAAAATTGGCCGGGCGATGTCGCTACCCCCAACTTTTATTATATTATTATAAAACTGTTTGTATATTTCTATTGATATTACCGTTTTTTAATTCAAAACTACCGCTTTTTTCAAAATGACATGGTATGTTGTTGCCCTTGTACGTGTAGACAATCTACATCCAAGGATGTACGGTAAGTTGCATACGCGACAAGATAATTGACATAATATAGAAAACTATATTTAGATTTTTCTGTTGTATAAGAAGTTCGGCTATACGACATATGATGTTTCACTAGACTTTTTCCTTGAGGTTACAGTTGAGTGTTTTCATTGAATGTTTGTGTGTTTGTGTGGTTGTACGCGAGTGAGTTTGAATGTAGACTTAAAAAAAAAAACACTTTAGGAAGTATTTCAAGGTGTTTTGACATTTTCTAATATGTTACAAACGTGCGAAGTCTATATATAACAGTTGTGTGTCAGTGCTCCGAAGACAACTCGACCAGTTAAAGTTCGTAATTTTATTTGGTGTCATATGATAATGAAATGTGTTGCGACGTCAAGTACCAATAATGACTTAAATGTATTCCACATATTGTGTGGTGACTGAAAAAATTTTTGTGACAACTGTTCAGTCAGCGATAACGTTACTTAAAATAACAATACAGGTAAGTTGTTTTACGTTAACTGTATTTTTACATGGGTTGTACACCTTTGTGTGTATGCGTTCTATTTTCTTAGAAGCAAAAAATAGAAACCGTAAAAATACATGTATTTTCTATTTAGAATATTGTAGGATATTGTTCTGGCAACCTTGACTGAGATTTTGATATTTGTTTAGTGTATACATATATGTATAGGCTTTGTCTTACACAGTAGGAAAAAAAAAACGTTGGCAATATTGATAATATTAAGGAAAAAATCTGGAAATACTGAAACGATAGTATAATTAATAATCACTTTCACCTATTAACTGTTATTGATAAGTATAATTAATAATGCAATTAATTGATAAAGTTTCTGCTTACTACTTGATGCAATTGTATTATAGTATCAGTTTTAAAAATTAAATCGTAGTGTAATAAAGGTATGTATGTGATTGTTCCATTAATGCCGACCAATTAAAATGTATCGTTCATAGAATATAAAATGGGGCCGAAGACGTTTTTGATAGCCTTGACTAATCATTAATCCACGCATAAAATTCTTGTCACGTAAAAATACTTATCAATGGTGCGATTCATTAATAAAATAAATGCTTTTACGTTTACGTGGCCGTTTTTGTCTGAGTCGGTGCCACGTGCGATATGTAAATTTCTAGATTCACCCTCGTATTTAATTATCTTGACTAACTCCTATGTTTACGCTCAGTTACTTTATAATGTGATTATTACTGGTGTGTTACAAATTATAAACATCGCCTCACAAATTGTAAGTTCAGTAAACAAAAAATAATACAGAGAAAAATTTAATGACGTGATTAAAATCACTGCCCTGGCTTCAAATTCGTTATCAAAGATAAGAACCGCGTTATTTAGAACAGATTACTTTGTTACTTAATCAAATATTCAATCTTTGAAAAAAAAAGAAAAACGCCAGTGGCATTAGCAATTTTGGGTCAACTGAGAAAGTGGATGTGTTCTTATATTTTTACTTTGTACCAAACCAACATCGGGATACATATAGACAGACGGTAAATGTTTTTTTTTTTTTCTGAAATTATGGCATAGCACGAAGGAACAAGTTCCAATAACGTACAGTTTCCATAAAAAAAAATTAACATAAAGACGGGATTTTTTGCGACCTTCATAGAAATCGATGATTGATTAACAAATGAAAGTTGTGCTTGCCGTTTTTTTTTTGTTTCGAATTAAAAGATGGGGCGATTCCTTTTGATTTTTGATTTTTTTTGAAAGTCAATGCTCTTCGACATTTATTTTCTTAATTAGCTTTATCTTGGAATGTGTTTTACAGGTCTTTGTGATTCACGGTTATTACTTCAGGAACCGATGATAAGTCAACATACACACGCGTCGCAGTGTTTTGTTTCTCAATTCATTTACAGGTGGTTTTTTTTTTGTGTTCGTTGAAATTTAAAAATATCGATTCTGTGTAAAAACTTAACCGGTTTAGCAATTGAATTTGTAACGCTGTTTTGTAATTAATGAAAAAAGCAACTGCTTTCTTTATTTTAGATGGTGTAACGATGTAATATTCGTTTCAAACAAGATAAAATGGATTCCATCGTTGAAGTCGGACTTCCAAGTGAAGATTTGCGTCTGTATTTCACCGAAGTTACCGACTGTAATCATGAAACGGAACTGGAAGATGATGAACACATGCTTTTGGATGGTGAGCCATCACCTACCTCTTTGGGAAAATTTAGAATCGATTCTTAAAATCACTTTTAATAACTTTAATAGCAATTGAAGTTCACGCAACTGCATAACAAATATCGTTGCACAATGTTTTTTTTTTTTTAACGACCGTTATAATGCATACAAGAAGTATGATTATATCATAAATCTGTTTTGTAACATAATTAATATAATTTTAACATTTGCAGAAGATATGAGCTATAAATGAAGGTAAGCGCATTAAGTAGTTAAATGTGCAAATTTGCTGCTTAAATCTTATGCCTGAAATGACTTTGACTTGGATTTTCCAGGAGTTTTCGAATAGGTTTTAGAATCGATTCTAACGATGCAATTTATTCG
Source organism: Serrognathus titanus (assembly GCA_039766575.1). Lineage (NCBI taxonomy): Eukaryota > Metazoa > Arthropoda > Insecta > Coleoptera > Lucanidae > Serrognathus > Serrognathus titanus. The sequence goes on along the minus strand of CM077916.1, from coordinate 2,661,040 downwards.
CTGGCTATTAACAATGCTAGAGTGTATGTTGTTGTTCTTCAAACAGAGACGGAACAAGCAACAGATTTTCTTCAGAAAGCTGGACTCTCCGACCTATCGAAAATCTATCAACAGGGAAAGGAAATTACCGATGCCATAGTCAACGATTCCATACGACAGAGACATCTAACCGAGAAACAAGCTCAAACCGTAAGGTCTAGAATTCGTACTTTAAATAAAACCCTACGGAATAGACAACCACGAAGGAAACAAAGGCAAGATGTTAGGGATGTTGCTTGGAACCTAGAGGTAAAAATACTTTGTTTAAAACAAACCTAATCGTTTAAAAACAACAGATAACTATAAGCAACAGTCAGTGGTAGTTGTGAGTAACGTGTTTGTTATTGTTAACATTTCTGCTGATTACTACCTGTTTGTTTTTTTAAGAAAAAAGTTTTTTTTTCTTTGTTATGTACAAACAAATACTTCTCCCATCTTTATATGCTACGCTAAAAATGATTCTATTTCATTCGAATGGCGATATTCTCTAAACTGTTACAAAAATGCTAGTACGTAGTTTATCACCCCAATAGGAAATTTATTATTGGTACTGATTTGTTGTTGTAGACTTCAAGTACAGGATCAAGATCTCGAAGTGCCACTCCTGACTCGTTAGACTCCATTGGTGCTCTCAATGAAGAACTCACCTCTGACGAAGACCAACCACTATCGCTACCTCATTTGTAACCATCCAGCGCAGTCTAATCCATCAATCGGCATGTAAGTTTGTTTTAGGTCCATCGAAGGTGGAAATGTAATGCCAAAGGGTAAACTTAAGTGGACCTCGAGTGAACCGCTTCAAAACAAAGTGTTCCACCGGCCCGATCGTGGTAACGTAGCTCATTTAGATTCGGATAAGGTTGTGCTCAAGGGTTACCATCCTTTAAATGAATTTAATGGGACCGTCAGGAAGCAGAGGGAACGCAGCGGGAGCGATCCGACAACCGAAGTTCATTTGAAGCAGTTACAAAACGACAGCGAAGGATATTTGTAAGTGCACGTTGAATTCTACCAGTTTAAATTCACTTCTTGTTTCTAGGAGTAGTTCACCAAACTTTGTGATCTCCAACAGCCCTACGAATGTGCCATCCGATCATGTAGAATTAAGTTTCGAAGGCCTAGTGAGGAGTCATGAGGATACATACATTCAAACGCCGGTAGTAGTTTTATTTTAACAAAATTAATTAATTTTTTTATGCTGTAACATTTAGAGTAGTGAAGATACTATCGGTATTGACGATATAACAGACAGCGAATATCAATATTTAAAGCCGTTGTTGTGGGTGGAAGTGACTGCAATTTTCGACCAGCATAAAATTTTCGTTTTGAAAAGAAAGGCTAACAACAAGAGGAAACGTATGCAAAAATTGATTAATTAATTTTTTAATTAATCAATTATTGTTTGTAGGTGGTAATGTTTTTAATGTAAATTTGTCAACGTTAGTAATGCGTGACTTGCCAACTCCGTCGGATAATTCTATGATACCGCAGGTGTATAAGACGATTATATCGCATCTCACTGCACGCTGTATCAGAGAAGATGGTATAATGAGAGTCGCCGGACAGAAACAGAAACTTGATTTACTTTGTAAAGAAATCGAAGAGAAGTTTTATAATAATAGACCGTTCGTTGAACGCCTGTTAACAGACACGAACGTGCATGACTTGGCCGGAGTGCTCAAGAAATTACTCAGGGAATTACCAGATCCAATTTTTACAATGGAATTATTTGATATGTTTTATAAAAGTAGCAGTAAGTACTTCGGTGTTAAACTCGTGCTGTGTCTCTTTAAATAATTCTTCCAGTGATACCTGTATTAGAAGACAGGATTCGTGCCTTTAATTTGCTGGTTTTATTATTACCAATCGAGCATCGAAACACATTTCATCTTTTGCTTCAATTCTTTTTAAGTATCATCGCTAATGAGCAGTATAATCGTATGAGCTTGCATAACGTAGCGATGATAATAGCACCGTCCTTTTTCCCACCGAGATTATTAACCCCTGGGTAGGAAAAGATGCGAAAGGTTTGACGGGGGAATATTAATTAGACTTTTATTCATAGTAGTTTTAGGTCATCCGCTGATATATCGTTGACTCGAGAACAGCTGACCAAACAAATCAACAATGCGGCCATATGTTGTAGTATAATGGAACTCTTACTGCGAACTGGGGAGAATTTATGGAAGATTCCGAGGGAGCTTGTGATTCAAGCGCAGGATGCACAGAAACGTGCGCAGGATCGTAGGCAACTAGGCGTGCAAAAGGAGAAAAAAACTGTACGTCATAATTATACGTGTCCATGGTGTTGCATTGCAGAGGGTTAAGGGTTGCTTCTATAAATTATAAAATGTGGAAGAAGGGTGCTTGGTTTAATAACTCACTCCCATCTGTAAGGTCTTACTCAAAATACTGTATTATTAATTTTTTTTACGGGCTTTTAAAGTATAAATGCATTGAGTATATATTGAAAAGGAAGAAATGAGTGAGAGAGATGTAATACATTGGAAGTAGTACAAAAACTTGTAAATAGTAACTTTAGGTTTTACATTTTTATATCGAATAATATTAATATTTCTAGTTTTGTTTAGCAATAATAATGTAGCATAAACTAACTTCAAAATTGACTTCATGATGTTCAATGACGTTTTGCCTTAAAGGAAAATATTTCTTGTTCACTCAACAAGGTGAAATTGTTTGCAGCTCAACTGTTTTTTTTTAAAAGATCCTCTGTGCTTCCTGTAAACTTCTCTATGTGTATTGCTTTGCATTATCTCAATTATCAGGTGATTTTTAACTTGTAAAATGTTTTAAAATTCTAATAATCACTTAGTATATTAATGTTTATTTATGGTGTTCGGAATTAAAATGAAATTAAATAAAAATATTATAATGTAACTTAATTTTAGCATGCAGGAAAGAAGAAGTTACAAAGGAGCAGTACTCATTACGAAGCGGGTTCCATGTTATCACCAAAAATTACGAGAGGCTTTATTATCTAATCCTAACCATTTAAATAAAAAAAGAGAAATATATTATGTTGCAGAGATATTTTTTAATATATAAATCACATATTTATATTTTCAGCGACATTTTCTTTCTTTTTTTTGTAAATATTTTTAAAGAAGTTGTATTTTTTTAATGTTTTACAAGCTCGGTCGATAATTAGTAACGATGTGAAATAACATTTATTTTTGTTGCAATCACTGCGCCTCTGAGTATTTTCCATATGTGATGAGAAAAATAATTTATATTAATTTGTACTATGTTTGTGCCAATAACAGAAGTAACTTATTTTATAATCTGCGTTTATTTATTACAAAGAATAACCAAAACTTTCAATCCATTTAAGCCCTTCCAGTGCATTTCCTGCCGGTTTATACTCCAATCCAATCCAATCGTTATATCCAGCTCGTCCTAACATCTCGAGTACGTATTTATAATTGAGTTCTCCGTTTGTATCTGGCTCATTTCGATTTGGCACTTGTGCTATTTGCACGTGCCCCGTGTACTCGACGAGATCATTCACAGTATTTGTAATATTCCCACAAATATGTTGCATGTGGAACAAATCCAACATCAAACGTAGATTCGGACTGTTGATTTTCTTGATAATATTTAACGCTACAAATTTAAACTCGATAATTACAAACAACGCACAATAATTTCCCATACCTTTCGTATATGAATTCAAATAATAATTAGGCACAGAATAATTATTAATGGGTTCGATGACTCCGATGATATTTTCTTCTTGGAATCGTTTCGCAGCCAAACACAAGTTAGATTCGTATGTCACATCATGGCTTGCCGTAACGTCTCCGAGGATTATACCTGACATAACATGAATTCTACAAATTATTATTATTATTTATAATAATTAATATAACGTCATGTTTTCAAGTACTTTCTAGTTTCAAGCGATTTTGCCAAGGTTATGGTGGTGTTGAGACTGCTTAGAAATTCTTGCTCTTTACCAGGCAACGCTGCAAAACCAAGTTCTCCTTTCGTTACGTCGCCTGGAAATATAATTTTTATTTAATTCAAGATTCCAGGAGGCTATTTATAAACTCGTAACAAAATGCAGATTTGCGGGAATGCGGGAAAGCAAAAAAGAAAAGACATTCAGAAGCGTGAAAGTGAGAGATTAATAAATCAAGAACTCGAGGACGCTTAGAATGAACCAAAATTAATAAAATAGGTAAACGGGGCAATGCCAAAGATTATAGGTGATATTGTATGTAAGGAAGGAAGCAAAATAAAGATGGAAAAGGAAGAGACAAAAGAAGCTGTGTGCCAAAAGATGACTTGCGTTTTTGTAAGGAATTGTTTATACGGAGGGTGGTTCAGTAGTTATTCCCCGCGATCCCGAAGATGACTTGTCATTAGTGATGTAACTGATGTATTTTAAAGTATTTTGTCTATTAAACCATATTAGACAGTGTTTTATCGTAAAATACCTTATTTTGCCACAAATACACGTAGGGCTGGGTTGGGTTGGGTGTGAAATATTTTAAAATATCGTATTTTTACAATACAAGTTGTCGTCGATAAAAAAAGAAACGAATTATTACTAGAGATGCAACAAATACCTATTACTAGTCGGTTAAGCCGACTATTCGGCTAACTTTCCTAGTCGGCGATTAAACTGCTTAAGAATAAACCGATTAATCGATTTAAAAACCAACTAGATGGCTAATTTCATGAACTAGAAAGGTAATCGATCGTAACCATCGAAATCGTCCGAAGCGTCCTCGAGACTAGCTAGCTAGTCGGTAATGTCGGTTTCAGTGATTCGCCGAATGATCGGTAGTCGGCTAGTCGGCCAATAATCACTAATTATTACGTTTGCAGTTTTATTAACAATATGTTGAGCATATGGAAGGCAATTGTTTCAATTTTTAATTTATGAATCTACTAAATTGTGCTCTAAAATTGATCGTCTTTTGTTTTTATTTATATACTTTAAATGTTGTTCATTTGTTTTCTTTGTTTTGTTACGTTTTCTCTTTTTTTTTTTTTTTAATTTATTAATCTTCTGAACTGTGTTGTAAAATCAATTGCCTTTTCGTTTTTATTATTATTTTTTAAATTTTAACTATTTCCTATTAAAATTGATCGTCTTTTGTTTTTATTTACATACTTTAAATGTTGTTCATTTGTTTTCTTTGTTTTGTTACGTTTTCTCTATTTTTTTTTTTTTTTTTGAAAATTTATTAATCTTCTGAACTGTGTTGTAAAATCAATTGTCTTTTCGTTTTTATTATTATTTAAATTTTAACTATTTCCTATTAAAATTGATCGTCTTTTGTTTTTATTTACATACTTTAAATGTTGTTCATTTGTTTTCTTTGTTTTGTTACGTTTTCTCTATTTTTTTTTTTTTTGAAAATTTATTAATCTGAACTGTGTTGTAAAATCAATTGTCTTTTCGTTTTTATTATTATTTTTTAAATTTTAACTATTTCCTATTAAAATTGATCGTCTTTTGTTTTTATTTACATACTTTAAATGTTGTTCATTTGTTTTCTTTGTTTTGTTACGTTTTCTCTGTTTTTTTTTTTTGAAAATTTTTTAATCTTCTGAATTGTGCTGTAAAATCAGTTGTTTTTTCGTTTTTATTATTATTTTTTAAATTTTAACTATTAAAAAAAGAACTGTTACTTCAATTCCTTTACTTTCTTATAGTTTTTTTTTTTCAAATTTATTAGCTTATTAAATTGTTTTTTGTTTTCTTTATTTTGTCATCCTTCTTTTCAAATTGTTTTGTTTTAAAATTTATTATTAATCTAGTGAATTGCGATGTAAAATTGAAAAGGGACGTTTTGGCAACTCTTTAGGAATTTCTGCCTTTTACACGTTGGTAACACCAATTGGCACTATTGCAAAATTATGATTGAAAGAAGTTTAAAATAACGTGTGTAATAAGGGAAAAGCATTCTAAACAGCACGATATTGCACGACTGTATCAATAAGGATCTGCAAAGTGATCAACTGTTTGAGTTGGTAGTACTGAATTTTATTTTTAAATGGTAACAAGTGATCAAATGAAAATGAATCAGAGTTGGCGATGCAACTAAACACTCATGTGTGCATTTAGTTCATCGAACGTTTGTTCAGTCACTTTGACGTTTCTATAAAGCAAGAAAACTATTGTTAAACAATTAAAGCAGACACCACCGCCTGCTGCATCAAGACAGTTTCTAACTGTATAAATAACTGCGTGAGTAACGTTAAACAACATTTCGGGCATGTTATTTATGTCACAATTGATTGACAATTAGTGCTAATATGATGTAGTCCAAGACATGCATTTAAATTCCAACACCTACTCTAATTCATTTTTAACTTGATTACTTGTTACAATGGAGGGAATACTCCATCCACGGTTGTTGATGGCTTGACACTGACAACCGTCACTTTACAAACGTCATTTCGCATGTCAAATTCAAATTAAAACGTTAATTTTTATTTACATCTTGTCACTGTTCAGGTTACGTCAAATATACCAAGAAAACATCCTAGCAAAAAGTATGTCCGGTTGTAGGGTTGCTAATAGCCGAATATAATTATGAAGGCGACATCTATTGTTGTAGTGTGAAATTCTATTACGAAATGAAGCGGCATCTTTTATTAAGTTCATATTTTTTCTGGTAACACTGCCTGCTTCCCAATTCATTTGCTTTAAATTTCGATAATTCAATGAATTTCAGATTACCTCAGCGTAGAATATAAGAGCAGTGATTTTCGAATACAAACAAAATCGCCTCACCTGTAAAAATGTTAATCAAAACTTGTTGAATTCCGGAAGCGTTTTTTGCGGCGATGGTTTCTTCCAGGCTGCAGTTGAAGGGGTAACCAGATTCGACTGCTTTAAAACCAGCATCCCGGGCTAATTTGTATCGTTCCAGGAAGGGCCTTTCCAAAAACATGAAAGACAAATTTGCACAAAACTTTGACATATTTATTTAGGGGTTAAAGCAATGATAGATTAAGTTAATTTGTTGTTATTAAAGTGATTCGGCAATTAATAACGAATAACGATAACGCACAATTGCGCTGATAAGATAAGAGAGGCCACTTTGAATTCAGCGCGCTGATTGGGCGTTACCAAGACAACATAACCTTCACAATTAGATTACGATTTAAATCAAAATTGTTTATCGAATTTATTAAACAAGTGCGAATTAATAAAATGATGTTTATAATATTGATTAATTGTTTTAAATTAAAAACGAAAACAAGTAGGATTTTAAGAACTTGTCAAACCCCCACAACATATGATGTCATTCTTTGAACGTGAACGTACGTTAGGTGTAAGTGCAGGTAAAAGTGATTCATTAAATAATATTCGGTTACAAGAATAAATGTTGTATTTTTGGAAGATTTTTGAATTCAGAGTTAAAAATGTTGCTCGAATTTTTTTTTATCACCTGTGTTCTTCGAGGAGTGTTAACTAGGCAAGATGAGTTTCTAGGATGTTATGAGAATTTTACAAGTGAAGAAACCAAGATATTAAATGGAATGCACACTCCGAAGCAATGTGTTCAAAAGTGTTACGAACTGTATTATCGGTATGCAAAGTAAATTTAAGACCCTTATAATATGTAATCGGTTTTTTTATTGTAGGTATGCGATGATCCAGAATGAAACCAACTGTGCCTGCACCAACTTTATTGGCATACGTAAACATCCAAGCTTTTGTAACGATTTTTGCTTGAATTGTGAATTAAAGTATGCTATATCTGATGTTTATTCAACGGGATTAACAGGTTCTTATTCAAAACTCAGTAATTCTACAGTTTAATATTTGATTATTGTAGTTCCTGGTCCTCCGCAGAACCTCATAATTACGAATATCACTGAAACACAGCTATATATTTCTTGGGAACCACCGGAAATTGCTAGCGACATCCAAAGTTACAAAGTTAAAGCCAATTTCGTTAAATCATACGCTATGAGTAAATTGCCCAGTCCCGAATGGGAATTTACAAACAACACATTCCAAAACGAGCTCAACAGTTTACATCCAGGAACTATTTACAATATCACCGTGGGAGCTGTTACGACAAATGGTGCGGGAATACCCGCGTTCAATACGATTAAAACTTTAATCGGAGGTAACTTTTTTTGACAAAAATTGCTTCAGATATCTCACGTGTGTGCATTTTAGAACCGGATCATGTACCTACGCAGCCGAAAGTTATTAAACGAGAAGGGAAGACGATGCGAATTAAATTAGAACCAGTGGAAAATGGTAATGGCCCGGTTACATCTTACCTCGTGGCCGTTATTAACACAGACACCTTGCAAACTGTCGATGTAGAAAATTTGATGTCAGTTCAGGAAGCCGACAGCGAAGATCTCTTGTATTATATAACGGCGGAGGTCGAACCAGAAGTTTGTATTCCTCATTCGTCTGATAACAAGGTCATTAATTTAATTGTTTTGTAAATTAGAAGGTAAACGAGGAATTTGTAATCGGCGATGGGAAATATTATGGAAAATACTACAATGCCCCTTTAGAACCTGATGCAAATTACGACGTAATACTAGGTTTACAAAGTAAGGAAGATGACATCACAAAGACCATATACAGTAATCACAACGAGAAATACAAGGATGTCCTTGTGGTGCCTTACAAAGATGAAGATGACTCGCCCGCTGTTATCATAGCACTTTCTGTTGCGATCGGAATAGTAAGTTGTTTATTAATAGTGGGATTATCAGTATTTTTTTATTTGAGGCAACGCATAAATAATCGATTCAGACAACGATTGCAAGACGTACAAGAATTAACAATGCAAGGTCCGATGATTGACATAGTGAGTAATGCTGCTATAAAAAGAAATAATTGCGGTGTACTATTTTTATTTTTCAAGGAAAATAATGGTTACATATCGGAAGACGAAGTGTTAAATGTCAATCACTATAAAAACCTGAAGAAGCAAGTCTGGACCATACCTCAAAATTTGTTAAACGTTCAGAATTCGAATTTGATAGGCGAAGGTAAATTTGGACGTGTTTACAAGGGAACCGTAGAGAAAGATAGTGAATTGTTGAATGTGTCCGTCTACTCCATTGCCGATCATAAATTAAATCACGAGCAAAAACGTGCAATGTTAAAAGACTTGGATGTGTTAATCAAAACGGGGAAGCACAAAAACGTTCTCGAATTTATCGGCACATGTGAGAACGTTGATGTTGTCAGCGTCGTATTAGAGTGTGCAACATTGAGTTTGAAAGAGTTTTTAATAGGCAGCCGAATACCCACTGCCGAAAGATTTACAACGATATCCGAATCGCAAGCAATTAAACTAAGCTTAGATATAGCTAATGGAATGTCTTATTTACATCATAGGAGTGTAAGTTAGTTTGTGAGTGTTTCCACAAATGTAAATGCAATTTTATTAATTTTAGATTATGCATAAGAAATTGTGTACCAGACATGTAATAATAGTGAACGGAGACGTTGCAAAAATTACTGGTTATGGCCTGGAAGAATTTTATAAAGATGGTAGGGGGCCTAATTGCATCAGGTGGACGGCCAAAGAAGTCTTCACCAATAAAATATACCATTACAAAAGTGATGTGTGGTCATTTGCTTGTACTCTCTGGGAAATTTGTACTTTAGGTACGTCTAATGATGTGTTATTTTAAAATATTTCATGTATTTTAACATAACCTAGCTTTATTAACAAACTGTAGTTACAGTTTCCTGTAATTGTTCTTGCTCAAAATGATATAGTTTAACTACGACTTCGCAGATGACGGTTGCACTCAGTGTATTTGCATCTTCTTTTAATCTCATGTTATTACATGAAGATGAAGTTACTCTGCGGTGCGGTCAATCGAAACCGCTATATTTTTTTTTAATTTTATTTTTGTAGGTGGAACACCTTATGGTAAATTACCAAATTCAGAGATTCCTGAGAAAATAACAAGGGGATTGTTGTTACCTCAGCTTATTTATATGTATGATAGTTTATACCAAATATTATTAAACTGTTGGCAGTTAGACTTGGATGAACGCCCTTCGTTTGACGATCTAGTAGAAACCTTGGAAGATCTGATACATTCAAACGATTATCTCAGCTTCAGATTGTATCAAAGTTTCCAATATGAACCTTTACTTCTCGAACAAGAACTAGACAGCTCAGTCTTTTAAGTATTCTAATCATTATTATTTTCTATTAGTCATTGCTACAGGGAGAGCCGAAAGTAATGAAATAAGATATGCACGTTAGTTGTCAATGACGTTCCAATAGATCACATTAGTGATGACGTCAAAATTGGCACGAAATTCGAATCCGAGTCATTCCAATTTTGGGGAGAAATAAATTGCACCTTAAAGCATAAGATAATAAAATCACCTTACAGGGATCATTTTTTGAACCGCTGGTACGCAAGCATAGAAATAACGTGCGTTCAAAAAATCTGTCTGAACTTGCTTTTATTTTATGACGGCACGTCGTAGCTTAGTACGTGCATGTTATCAATAGCCTCAACTGTCAAATATTTTGTTTATATCTTCGAAGTATTTGTAATAAAATAAATGTTTTATTTCTTTAATTAAGTTTTATTATCCATTTTGTAGAAAATCGTAATTAAATGGATATAAAAAGTTAGGTTATGTTTATAATAGTCGTGACGTGACTTTGCAAAATTTGCATTTGACAACGGTTTTTATTGAACGCATTTTATTTGAGACATGAAGCGCCTCAAAATGAATAATTTGAAGTATTAGCTAAACATATGACTCAAATTAACGGCCTAAGATATCAAAAATATTTATTTATGAATGAAATCAAAATTATACAACACTGTTGTATACAACATGCGCATAAACTTGCGTTGCTATTCGAATTCATAACCTTTATTAACCTGTTACTTGTTTCTGTTTATTTGAATGAGTTTTGTTCTTGGTTAGGGGTAGTGTTGTAAAAATAATAAACACCAAAAAGGGAATGACTCGGGTTCAAATTTCGCGTCTCCTATGATGTCACACTAATGCGGTCCATAATTCTCGAAGATCAGCAACCAACAGATGGCGCTTTGAATAACGAAAACATAAAGTCCCTAGATATTACAGTACCGCAAATTAGTCTTGATTTTGTCGCCAAATTGGCGGCAAATTTTAATTTTGATAGTCAAATAGTTTATTTTCTTAACCAAATTAAGCCAACTTAGCTAAACTACAACTAATTTAGTTTCTGATTCTTATTTCTAGGGACTTAAAAATTGTCTGAAGTCTTTCAGAACGACTGGAGCAATTTCGAATCGCATAATTTGTCACTTTGCTATATCAATTCTGTCACTTTGACTTTTCAAAATTTTAATCCTCCATCTTGGCGCCGTTACACAGGCTTAATGAATGGCGGTACTTTTATAATCTAGAGACTTTAGGAAAACAAAGAGCCGTCATTAATGCCATTTAACATAACCTATTCTATTCGATCTATCAATGTTTTTGTTAGTTTTATTGTTGTGAGTACGATATGCCAAAGTACATTTGTTTATTTGTGTTAAACTAAATGTCATTCCAATGTTTTCCTTATTATAGAGCCCTTCACAAAACTTCCGGTAAATGTTAGCTACTCTGTGATTTTCTCGAATTCTCGACTACCCAGTAACGACATTTAAACGTCAAGGTCAAATGACCGCCATACTGTTTGATATTTAAATTCAATTATTATCAGTTTTGTTGCAAGTCGGTTTTGATTGCAGTGGATTCCTCGAGTACAGTTGTTCCGGCTCTAATTTGGGGCCTTGTCAGTAGAAGCGTAGCTCAAAAATTCCACTGCAAACCAAGCTACGCTTCTACTGACGAGGCCCCAAATAGGGCCGAAACAGATATTTAAAGGGTGCGACTTGTAACAAATTTTTTAAAACTTTCATTATGCTTTGACAGCATACATGGCCGCCTTGTATACAATTGGTTGCAATTTGTCAATCCTAATGCAATATTAGGTTAAAAAGAGGGATCTCAGGTTATCGCGATCTAAACTTTCCATTATTATCGCTTGTTACACTTTTGCAAAGAGTAACTAATTGTGATTTTTTTTTGTTATGTTTTACAAAAGCGATTGGTATTGCCTTTAAAGTTATAGCGTTTTCGACTCAACCGCTCCAACTCTTTCATTGCTTGAAAATAATGCGCTGACGTTATTGATCGGACAAAAATTAAAATTGCGCTGGAAGCGACACGTAATGATCAACCGAACACGTTTGGTTACGAATCGCTGAGATGTCGGTATTTTATAGGTTATGTTTACAACGACGAAAATCTGTTGAAATAACTGAAACACGGCTTCCTAGTTTAATAAAGAACAAAGTTCTTTAAGTTCTTTATTCGAATAGTCGCATTCTTAATTCAGCGCCATTTTTCTGTGCAGAAGACGAAGTCACACTCGATCCTAATAACCATATTATTCATGCTTTGTTAATAATTCGATAATTTCTTAATCAAATCATCGTTTTTACAATTTAATTATTAATTGTAAAATGCAATTTTCAAAAATGACTCGGCAATTCAATACAAGCAAGGTCCAAAATAACAGCACAAAATTGAAACCAACATAACCTAAAAATAAAAGTTCCATTTACAAGATACGGGAACTAAAAGAAGTCGGCAGGCGGATTCTGTTCTTCATCGATCGTATTGCAATTACGATCACGATAAGTTAGTAATATTTTGGTATTCCATTTCTCGATCGAATTTTTTTCCGGCTATTTTCGAATTTTGATATAAATTTTGGTCGTTTCACCAACGTTTAAATGTCACTTATGACCATTTACACCAAACACTTAATCTGAGCTTAAATTTAGGTTAAATTTACGCTTTGCATGTAGAATTCAGACGCCGAATTTCCTATCGTGTTTTGTGAAAACGGAACACCAATCTAATGACAAAATGGCGAATTCAACTCGAATCGGTTGAACGGGATCCGCCTGCAGGTTTCATCAGTAAAAGTTACTAAATCGTATCATTTTAGTTACTCGTTGGAAAAGTTAATGTACTTTATATGCATTTGTGATATAATTTACAAATCAGCAAAATGGCAAATGTGAGTGTCGCTACTGTGTAGATTCTCATTCGGTTTGTGTTATTCAAGAGTTTACCACTCAAATCAGTGCTACCAACTATTACATTCATTTAGGCTCTCGTAGTACTTACCATTATTAAAGTACATAAATGTAATAGGTGTAAGTTTTATATACATATACATGTATATAGTTTTGTCGTCCATTTAAAACAAGACTTAATTCCAGTTTTTTTTATATTTGTATCTTGATAATAAACGTATTTTTTTTTATTATATTATATTTACGAGTCGGAAACACTAAATGTAAATGTGAATAAATAAATAATATCAAAGATGTTTTTGATTTGAATATATTTATTTTTTGTAGGTCAGACAGGTCTATTATGAATTTTATGAATAATCTGTTAACTGTATAACTTTATTTGGAACTTAATTTACACATTAAATATATTGTGATTGCTCGATTTTTTTTGCAATACATAGATATACATAGACGTACACACATAAAGAAATACGTGTATGTGTGTACGTATTGTAAATACAATAGCATCATTAGTACAAACATTATCTAATAACATAAGTAGTCACATTTGATAAAAGGAGTGAACGTGAACTAGTAATATATGAGTAAAGTGCTTATAGATGTCACAACTTATTTGTTATTGATCAGTTTGCCTGTATGTGTATGTTATACATACTGCTAATAAAACATTTAGGTTTTACTAAGTTAAATAAACGAGATCATTGACTAATGTTAAAATATAAACATGACGCAATAGTTATTTATCAACACTGGAAAATAGTTTGTAAGATTTTCTGATAATTGTGGTCTCCGTACACGAGTTGACATATATTCTGCTATTTGCCAAAAAGGAGTGTCCATATATTACTCACAAAAAAAAGATAACTATTATATAATCAATGGAACACATCTACTAAAAAAAAAATATAATATAAATATTCATACACACGTACTAAAATATATACGTTCATATATATTAGTAGCAGTTGCTTTGTGTGCATATATCAATATAGAGTGTATATGTAGGATTGCACATAAATTTGCAAAGGCACTATTTAATAACACTGTACTCTTTAATATCTGCCCCCAAATAGTAACACCGTCTTATTAGGTGGAAAAAATTGATAGCACAATCCTGTAACATCTGCTACTATTACATATTTACGTACATCTTCATATAAATTATAACCAGATCACAATATTATTGCATAATAAACATAATTAAAAATAGTCAAATATGAAGATTGTCATGCACGCACAAACACTAGAATAAATCTCACTTCGAACCACTATATATCGGATGCCTGTTGCAGAGGTGCAACACATTTTCATTCTGACTGCGATACAGAGTTCTATTAGTAATTAAAACTATAATTCACTCGATTTATTTTAATAATGGCCCTGGCGTATTAAAAATCTGAACAAATTCAGCTAACTTTCCACTGTGCGAGAATAAGTACACAGTATTTACAACACTACTGAAAATTTACCAACAATAAAGTAATAAAACTTTGTGTGCGATAAATAATAACAACAACAAAGTTTCTTTTGTTTTTCTTATCGTTCAATCGTTGCAAGAATAATCAAGGAAAGAGAGGAAGACAACGCACTATTGCACTTAAGTTGCTAACTATTAGAGGTCACTCTGGCAGATTCTGCGGGTGTCAAAGGACTGCTCAGACTGTTTGCACTTAAAGGCCCCTGACTTTGAGCCATCAACCTCTGTCTGACTTCACGAATTTTCAACTGTAAGCATGTCTTTGTTGGAAATATATCGACATGTTGTGCTTGAAAAGTAGAAGTCGCTTGTGCAGAAGGAAATAAAGATTGATCCTGAAATAATTGCATTACTAATTGACGACGTTCTTCCAGAATTTTTCTATGACCTTTTTCGGACTCCCTGGCAGTTCCAGGTGTTTTGGGAGTACGAGGAGAATTAGCTTCGTCCATTTCAGCCATATCTAAAAAAGTAACTCCTATTATACATTCTAACAACTAAATCAATTAATCTAACTAACCTTTTATGCAATCGATGTTAAAATCTGGACCGAAAAATGAATTCCCAACAATATGCCTGTTTTGTTTCATTTTTGATGAACTGGACTGAGGAGTGTCAACCTCAGAGTCGTCATCAATCGATGAACGGTGATTATTGGAGCGCTTCTTCTGATAATTTGGGAATCTAGGACTAGAGGGCACAGAAATGGCGCTTGGAGACTGACATTCGTCCGGTTTAAATTGTGGTAGAGAAGAAAACTTCTTTTCAAAATTCACTTGTTCTAAAACTCTATAAATGGACACGTCACAAAAAAAATATCGCCAATTTACCACTGGGATTTTACCTGTCCATTCCATCTATGTCGGAATTCTTTTTAAAAAAGCTTTTTCTCTGTAGAGGAGATATAAGCGAATCGGATGATGCATACTCTTCTGAATTGGACACGTTAAGAGGATTCTCTGCAGATAATTGGTTACTGGTTGAAGCAACGGCTGCAAAACAAAAACATATTTGGTAACGTACGGTTTGAAAGTTGGTGAGGAGGAATTACCCATCGACTGACGTCTTTGTAAAGGGGCCTTTCCTAATTGCGCTGGAGTAGGTGCCAACTTAAATTCTCTTTTAATTTCAGCGGAAACAACTAACTCAGTATTGTTGACACGTGGAGATAAAGGTACGTCGCCAGGTGATTGGATTACTTTTGCACACATCTTCGATTCCTTACCGTCTATTTTCGCAGAAATACCTTCATTAATTAAAAAAGAAAAAGTAAAAGAAAACTTAGCCCAAATAAATTACCTGTATTGTATGATGTAGCATTCAACATCTGATTTTGAGATGTGTTTTGTTCATTTTGTTGTAACTGTGTGTGATTGGATTTGTTTTGCGATTGACTAACAATAACTGATTGTGCAGCAGATTTTGGTACTAAATGTACGGGTTGGATGGCAACGCTTCGACCGTTGGCATCGGATATCGGTATGGGAAAAGACGGTGGAGACATGTACACGTATTGCACTGAATGTTCTGATGCCGAAGAAGCAACTACTACAACCGGATGCGACCTATCAGTTTCGCTGGACAGGCACAGCGTAGTCGACTGACCACCAATCGACGGGTTTAATATAGTTAAGGTCATTGGCTGACCTTGAAACTGATTATTTTGATTCATCTGTTCACCCACTTGAATGATACCCGTCTGTTTCACTTGAGATTTTAAAATCGCCAAAGCCGGTGTTGCCTTCGTAGTAACTGTATTGTTTTTAATGGTCGATGCATTCACCCAACTGGTCGTGTCATTATTACTTAAGGTGAAAGCAGATGAGGTTGCATTTTCCAGCTTCGCGTTGACAACGAAAGACCCACCTCCCCAGCTGGGGTGTTTCTCCGGGCTTTCACTTTTTATCTCTGTTTTAACCTTAGGAGAGGCGGGCATTGTTTTAAAAGCACCTGCGGTCGGTTGGAATGGATTTACTCCTACGGGATTCATGGGGGCGAGATAAGGAAAAGAAGACGTAGCCGCAGGGCTAAACTTTGCCCCGCTGTCGTTTGTTATTCTCGCTTTAATCGGCTTTGGTCTGCAAGTTACTTCCAGTGAGTTCCCGCTATTGATGGGACTGAATCGTTGATGAGGGAACACTTTCGTTTCTATCATCTGCTCTAAGTCGCTGTGGGATTCCGAGTCTGAATCGGTTACTTTCTCTTTGCACTTCAAGTCTATTTCAGGCGTAGGTTCTTCGCATATCACCATCTGATCATCGTCGGAAATATCACCAACATCCTGTTCGTGAACTGGTATCCTGGATGGTTCAGAAGTCACCGGGGGTGGACTTAATGGAATATCACCAGCTTCGCCACTATCACCAGTTGAACTCAACTTGCTTCGTCCTGAACCCGTTGAAGATTTCCTACGGTCTTTACTACACCTGAAATAATAATAATAATAGAACTTTATTTGCATTATTAAATAAATACTTCTTATATATCTAATTACAATTACAATTTTTTGCATTATTTGTGGTAATTTCGAAAATATCTTATAAAATTTACTAAGAAATACATGAAGTGCGTTCAATAAAAACCGTTATCAAGTAGGCTTATGTCAAATACAAATTTTGCAAAGGATTATTATAAACATAACCTAACTTTTTATAATTACGATTTTCTACAAAATGGATAATAAAACTTAATGAAATAAAACATTTATATTATTACAAATACCTCGAAGATATAAACAAAATATTTGACAGTTGAGGCTGTTGAGGCTTGCAATAATAATTACGCTGCAGACTTAGAATGTTAAAGAAAATTCGTATGTTAGTTAGAATCCGTTATAACTTTTTTTTGTAATCTATAATAACATTTGAAAGCAAGCTTTTTTAATGATATTTTCCATTTCCTAACTCCATATTCATTGCAACAAGTAATAATTTTAATTTTGTAGAACGCCGTCGAAAACTTTTTCTAGGTTATGTTTTACATACCAACCGAAAACATACATACATACAGCACGCAGTAATTCAAGGTTTCAACATACGTACTAGGCTACGACGTGCCGTCATAAAATAAAAACAAGTTCAGAGCCTTCTTGATAACGGATTTTTTTGAACGCACGTTATATCTCTCATAAGCTTTTTGAGATAGTTGTTGCGTTAAATTCAATGCACAGTAGCCTGCATAGAGCTCAACGAAAAAACGTATGTCTGCAATTAACACGGCGTCAAGCTTCATCTGTCTTCACAAAAATAAACGTACCATCATTTTGATTATAATCTGCTTCATTATAATAAATATTTTAACCCGGTATATTAAAATTTGATCCAGTTTCAATCTTTTTTTGTTAGTCATCTGATTACATACCATTTCCATTCTGGATGCGCTTTAAAATGTGCTTCCTTGACTTCCGAAGCTAACTCATGGTATTTCTTTTTCTCTTCGGCACCTAGGGCATACCACCATTCGCCTAAGATCTTCGATACTGTACGATTATCTTGATTCGGATGGCGCTGATGCACTACACCGCGATGCCTCTTCGAAAATATCATGAACGCATTCATTGGCCTTCTGATACGCTCTTTACTCTACAGGGAAAACATGTTTAAAAAAAAAGCACCGCTCCATATTTAAACAGACCTTTAATAACCCAGAATCTTTGGCTGATGTTTGCAGTGAACTAAGCGATTGGCTTCGCCTCTTATTGCCATTGTTTGTGTCGGTACTTGTAGATTCTGTCGGTTCTGTTTCAAATACGTCGTCGTCATCTTCCGTGGTGTTCAACATCGGCTCAGCATCTGCTTCGTCGTCGACGTTATCGAGAACTGGTGCTGGAACGTTGGATAAAACTGAGCCCAACGGTGGGGCAGATAACGGAGGTGACAATTCAGAATCGGGTGGCGATGATGGTCCAGTTGACGCTGGCAAAATTGGAACGATAGAATGCCAAGGAATCATAACCGTCGATTGAGGCTGTTGAGGTGGCACTTTAGCCTGAGTGGAAATCAACTGATTAGAAGGTTGTACATGATCCTGTGCGTGACAGGAGGCAATTGACTGATGCGGTTGCGATTGCTGCTGCTGTTGTTGAAAACGTGATGATTCTTTATGATTTGAACTAACAACATTTGGTGTTACTAAAATAAAAGAAAACATGCAATATTTTTATTTAAGGTAAATTCAAACTGCACGTACTTTCTTGCTTAACGATAATAGGGGGTGTTGTTGGAACAATTGTTGCAGCTGAATTGGATGGAGGAGGCACTACACGCTTTACAACCGATTGACTGGCCGCTGGTAAAACTGGCACTAATTGAGTGGGTCGAACGATTACTGGTAATATATGCCCACTCGACTGAATATTATTAACTGTCTTTTGGTTATTACTCGGGGCAACACGGATAGTTTGCGTTTGTTGAATGTGTTCGTTCTGAACGACTTGCTATTGTGAGAAACAAATTTAATATAAATAAAAATAAATAATCTGCGCTGCTTACAGGTCTTAACTGCTGCGGAGTTTGTTCCGTAGCACACTTTCCATTTTGCATCTCGTTTTTAATAATCATAAAATTCTTATCTTGCGGTGACAACAAACAATATAAAGTGCCTAAAAGTCACGTGCTTAAATACCAAAATGATTCAATGTAAAGAAAATATTTTACCGGTTTGCAATGAAGTGCTCTCTTGTTCGGCAGTTGTTTGACTGGTTGTGCTTGTAAGAGCATGTTGAAGGATGACACTTTGTTGTTCAGATGCAGCCGGAGTCCACGGTCTAGGATTCGGAGATAAGCGTATCACGCTTGTACCACCCTGAACGGGTCTTACAAGTTCAGGTCTGTAAGTTAAGTGTTGATGGGCGAGAAAAAATTACAGCGTAATTTATACCTTATAACTGGCTGATGGTGGTACGAACTAGACATGTAGCCCGAGCCTGGTCCTGGTGAATTTCTTTTAAGTAAATGAGAATGTGTAGTGATGGGCATGAAAACGTTTTGCCTTGGTCCTACGGTAATCGGTGACTGCATAGTTAAAGGCGGAGTGCACTGTCCGTTAGGTGAAAACGCCGGGGTTGCAGAACGAGAACTCCCCAGTGACACCAACATATTAGCGGCCTCCTTTTCTTCTTGATCGAAACGTCCGGTTATTCGCCTATCGTTACAGTTCGGAGAAGTTTCCGAATCACGGGAGGTATCTTCACCATCACCTTTACTATTGGAACGTGGGAAAGTCGAACTACCACGCAAACTATTCCCCTGTAAACTTAAGTGCCTCGAGCAGTATCCTCTTCTCTGCGATTCCTTCTTGCACCCGTCTTTAGAGCACAGTCTCCTCCACTGTTTCCCGTTGAATTTTTTCCTGATTCCATTCGGATTTGCCACGACGTCCCCTTTCTTGTATTTATGTGGGGTGGCCGCTTGACTCCTGGGCGTAGTCGGTTGGGATCTCGGAGTTATGCTACTGGAAGAACTGCCCCTGCTCTGCATACTGCTGCGTTTACTACTCCCAGATAATTTCGCATCGCATTCATTAGGAAACATAATGTCTTCCGTCCGTAATTCATCTTCACTTTCACCGAACTCATCATAATGACGTCCATTCGATTGCGGTGTCAACACTGTAATGGGTGTATTTAACTGGGGAGAAGAAGTACGAAAAAAATCAGTCTGTTGGGGTTTCAAACTGCCGTGAATCTGCAGAGAACCGTCCAAATTTTCTAGTTCATCCCACCATGGTGGACGTAGAAGACGAAGGTCCGCTCTTTTCACAGTTATCTCACGTTGTTGATCGCCTAATACGACGACACCAAAGCGAACTGGTTGACCCTCTAGTATCGTGCAAACGACACCCTCGACGAACATAGCTTGATTGTGACGAACGCAAACTCGGGTGCCCAGAGATAGTTGATTCACGGAAGGACTGGCATCGCCAATTATATCATAACACTCAGCAGCTAATACATCGGTGAATTTCGCTATCCTCTCCTCTCTACCATCTAATTCTACATCAATCTGGAAGGTTCAGGTTTTAGTTTTAAAAACAGATAAGTAAATAGGAATTTGCTTACGTCAGTCCCGCTGGCATTGCGTATAACACCAGGATAATACCAATCACCTTGTTTGGCTAAAACTCGATGGTCGCGCCACTCGCTCAAATCTATGGTGGTCTGCTTGCGGGGTTGCATTTCTTCTTCGTATGATCTCGTAACGGTCCTCGAATAATCCACCGCTTGTGGTACACACAATACGGACATGGCAACGCAAGAAACACTGGTATCGTTATTCTCCTCTAGCTCAGACGGATCAAACTTTCGCTTCTTTGGCAACTTACGTACACCCATATCCATATTAGACATTACGCTTCTGAAGTTGTGGTTTGGTGAAGGTTACTTGAGTTACGTTCTCAGCTATGTATAAAATGTGTAATGGTCTTCCAGCATGCTGTGCCACGGAAGATGCAAATGCATAACAGTGACAAGACGAAATAATATTTCAGTTTGCCACCGTCCTTAACGAGGAAATTCATATCTTCTATTACAATAGTTCTACTGGACATGTTACATAGTGAATGATGTAATAAATTCTTCAAGTGCAGACATTAACAATTCCCCTACATATTCCTGTTAGCTCATGCATTGTACATTCAATGAAGACTTACAGCATCAAATAGTAAATAAACCATTAGACTGTCATATGGACCTGTGGGCATTCAAGCTATTTTCAATATCATCTTCTCATCCTCAGATTTAGGAGAGCCTCATTTTAATGTGCACAACAAGATGACAAATGTTACCTAACTTTTTATAAACAAAAATCATAACTTTACATATACGAGTTACTAAAACACCCACAATAAGCAGACATCAAACTAATCTCTCTCTCTTCCCCCCCAGCACACCGTACAAATAATCTAGCAAACGTATCCACTGAGCTAAAGCACAAATCACATTGGAAGAAAGCACTTCTAACCAAAGAAATTTATTTACCTCAAACTCACTCAAGTCATTGCGTCTTAAAATAATTCCCCTCTCGTTACTGTCATCATAAATAACAACAACAGTCGAAAATTAATAGCGTTATATTGAATTTTCTTTGTGCGGGAACCCCTATCACACCATCATAAATAATTCAATTTTCGTACATCGTCGGTAGATGGCGCTCATAAATTTTTAATTCAAATAATAATCTACCTTAGCTGCGATCGTTTATTCAACTCCGTTCACTCTTATTTACTCTTTTTTGTCTCACTCTTGTATTAAAACTCATTACCGTAATTAGGATGTGGCTATTTGCACCTACTGTTGGTACGAATAAATGGCTATTTGCACCTACAGTAGATACGAATAATTGGCTATTTACACCTACTGTAGGTACCAATAATTGGCTATTTGCACATTGTAAGTACAAATAATTGGCTATCTACATCTACTACATAGGACCCTATTTATAGTTGCGATTTTTATTTCAAATTTTTGTAGTCTAGTGTCTGGTCTTTGGTTGCTTATAGGACTTGGATGCAAATTCAGTAATTAAACATCTGCAGAATAGTTAATGATGTAAAAATACGGTATTTTAAAATATTTTGCACAGCCCTAAATGTGTTTTCCTGTGTTTTATATCATAAAAAAACACGCAGGGCTGCCAAAAAAATTTTAAATACCGTATTTTTACACTAAGGCCCGGTTTATTCGCTTTCTATTAACTTTATCTTATTGCGATAGTAACAATTGTGCAAATAATTGTTACTATAGGAATACACTGAAGGTTAAAGTTTCTTGAACGTAAATAAACTAGGCCTAAGAATAATATATATTGATTATACAGTTAGTTATACGTTAGTGCCATTTTAGTGTCCCTTTAAGATAATTTATGATAAAAAATTAACAAATTTTGTTTCAGATCGGTTTTGATTACAATGGATCCCTCGAGCATCCTTTGTAGAACTGTTTCGGCTCTATTTGTGGCCTCGTCAGCAGAAGCATAGCTCGAGATTTCCACTGTAAACCAAACCGCCCTGTCTAAGGTTATTCGCAAAAGCGAACGGTGATTTATGAGGCATACGTTGTAACTATCAGAATAAGTCGCATTTGTTTTAAATTAACCTTATTATTATTATTGTTTTAATAATTTTTTACTTTCTTGGACGGCCTACCGTATAGCTACGTCTACCAACAATATTTGTTGACCTAATAACTGCAGTAGGTTGAACGAAAGTTTTCTTATTGTTTATTTGCCCCCCGGTATTCTACAAAAAATAAAACGTAGGTACTTAATAAACATACTTGACGAATTTTGATTTTAGATGCCTCCTACATAACCTATGTCTTGAACGCGTTATATTATTTGGCCACGCCCCCACCCGCCGTCACTCAGGGCCGCCGAACCTCAGGGCCATTATAATTCTAGCATTCAAAAATTACCGGTAAGAAATAAATGTTACATTACCGGTAACAATGAAAATGGTAAAATTACCGACTCATAATACTAATTACAAAGCTATACACTAATTAATTGAATTGAAATTAATTAAATCAAGTAATTAATCTTTTATTACAGGTTTAAAATGTAAGTGCATTTGAATTTAGTTTTTGATTAATCACAGGACGAGGACGATAAATAATAGACTAGAATATATACTAAATAACTATATTTTAATGATATAAAATTTTTATATAACTGTATTCACGATAATAATAATAATAGTAGTAATTGAAGAAGTGAGACCATACGAATTGAATATGTTTTTGGTAATCACAGCAACAAAATATATCATCTCTTTACGTTACAAAATAGTTTTCTTTTGGAATTAGTAAAAATAAAAAAATGTAGAAGGAATAAAAGGAACGATGATGACAAGCACCTTAGTTATATAGGTCGAATAGCCACAAGATCCGAATGGTGATTCGTCTGCGTGTGATGAAGGTCTACACCACTACTGAGAGAACCATCACTAAAATCTTGATGGATTTCTTGATGTCGAGTACGTGGCCGTCGGGCTCTTTTATGGTAAGGTGTAGGATGACATCGACAGTCACAGTGCATCACACACAAGGCCACCGAAGTGGCCAGTGTTATAATAAAGGGCACTGCGAAATAATGAATGATAATAGCCACCTGTTCGTCTCGTTTGTAATGTGTTAGCACCACGGTATGATTCTCTTGCGAATGGTGACAGGGGAACTCCGTGCCTTCCGTACCGTACATTTCAGTGAAGTTTTTGCATAAAACGCTGGGAGGATAACCACAGCCTTTGATATTAACAAGCAACACTGCGTCATCTTTTTGATTCGGTTTAACTCCTGAGTCGTTGTAACTCACATAGATATGGGTACAATGATAGGCATCGCTTGTGCAACCTTCTCGACATGAACTCCAACTGCAGTTTGCAAGACCGGTGAGTTCTTCTCGCCTCGTTGTAATACAGTTGACCGGTTTTGTGATGAAGTTGGAGGCAAGTGTTGAGATTGCGGGGTCTACGTATAAGGGGACTAAGAACAAGAGTGAAGAACCGGCTGACATCGCTATTACTGCGAGCACACTTGTGGAATAAAATAACGCACGTTCACGGCATGATCTCGTTTGCGGTCGTCTCGTTTTCGAAAGGGCTAGCTCTTGGAATTTACGTTTTCTAAGCTCCTCTTGTTGATCTAGGAGCAGTTCCGAGCTGCTGCTCCTCATCGTCATTCTCACTAAGACATCACACACAATCCCATATCTATTTACTGGTAATGATCCATTATTATTATGATGGCGACGACACTTATGGCTATAGAAATCATCCCTTATAAAAGCGCATGCCTGCGCAAATGTTTACGCGGCGAAGGGTGGTTGTATGAATTTGTCGCCAATTGTCAGTACCTAGGCATTTACATTTGAGGTAAAAGATTAAAAGGAATAACGTCAATACACGTTCCTGTGATGTACAGAAAAGAGACGGACTTAATTTTTTTATTTATGTGTAAACACTCAGTATCGATTCAAAATATATTTCAATTTAACAAGTTTTAATTAATAACGTATTGTATATTTAAAAAAAAAGCCAAATTAACTGCTAAAAATATAAACGCGCAAAAATATTTGTATTCTACGAGGATCGATCGGAAAAAAAAACGCGTAGACTTCAGGTGGTTCATAACCGGGTTAGAAGTGTGAGAGAGAACATATAGAAACTTGGTGCATGTAAGAGTGAGAAAAATAGAGTACGGTGCATCTACCGGGTGAATTTTCATCAGCTGAAATACGAGCTCCAAGATATTTACGAAATTATTGACAAATACATGCGAATCACCCGAAGTAAATTATTCCGTATAAATTGTAAAATACGTTCAATAAAAACCGTTATCAAGTAGGCGTATGTCAAATTCAAATTTTGCAAAGTTACGTCGTAATTACACGATTATATAAACATAACCTAACTTTTTATATCCATTTAATTACGATTTACGAAGATGTAAATAAAATCTTTGACAGTGGAGGCTGTTGACAGCACGCAGTAATTCAAGGTTTCAACGTACGTACTAAGCTACGACGTGCCGTCATAAAATAAAAGCAAGTTCAGAACCGTGTATGTATACTGTGTAGATTCGTTTTTTGGTAGAGAATTGGCATGTACAATTAAATATTAGTAAATATTGGCTCTTTTGTACAGGGAGATCGAAATTGATTGTCCTGATCCTACACTATTTTCCATGAGCTTGATATCAATAATTATATTTGTCACATGAAGGTTAGAACGAGAAGCAGTGCCGACTTATGGACATTCATGAAAGTCACATCTAGACCTAACCTAATTAATGAAGAACTTAATTATTGTTTAATCAGATTGCTATGACAATAAAATAAACCATTTTTCGTGAATGAACGGCAATGAATTGTCAACAAAATCTTAGGATATCTAATAATTTCCCTAGATTTGGTTATGTTGCTAACTTCATTTTAATAATTGGATGTAAATATCGATGTTAAGCTCGTGGAAAGCAGTGTGGGATCAGGACAATCAATTTCGATCTCCCTGTATATTTTGGGAAAAATGATCAAGGAATAATTCAGCTTTTGTTTGTGTAGAGCAGAAAACTTACGATTAGGTAATATCGTTGAGTGAAGGAGTTTAAAATGTATTTTTTCATAGCCAGTTCATAATCCGACTGGGATCCGATATTAGTTTGGTCGTGAACCTTTCTGTTCAAATTATGTAAAAAATAGGTTCCGATATTTCTTAGTCGAGAACCTATTATTATTCATCGTGCTGCGTTGCCTATTTAAAGTTGGTTTAAAATAAACTTTTGGTGTAGGGGCTAAAAAGATAAATCTGTTGGACTTTTAAGGAATAATTATTCTATAATAGCAATTGGACTTTTTGGATTTATGTATAAAATGGCGCGAAATGTGTCATCCCTTCCAATAATGAACTCCGATATGTTTCCAACATTTTGACATTTCCACTTACGTACGTCGATACAAGATAGCAGCACTAAAAAAGCTAGTGAGATTAATCAGCGGAGAGCAGAGGACACCCGTCTTTCCTCACTGTCAAATTCTGTTCCCGCGGAAATGGAAACGTAATATCGCATAAGGCGTATCTTTTTATTTTTGCAATCAACGCTATAACTATAATGCCTTTAAGGTTATTTGCGTTATCTTTCTAAAATCTATGTATGCCTCTACCACAACAACCCAGGAGCATCTTTTACAATATTTGTGAATAGTTCTTTTCAGAACTATAAATAAAATCAACTTGGAATAGCTTTCAACACATTTTTTTGCCTGCCAAAATATTTAAATTTCCAAGTGTCGAATAAGCGTTAGACAGTGGTTCTTGGATTCGCTAAATGAGTTTGCTTATTTAGTGGAGATGCAAACCGCTAAAGAAAATCCAAGCAGCGCCTCTGGTGGACAGTAACTGAAGCTTGCTCTATGGATAGCGCCTCTGGTTCACATTTCCGCTAATTAAGTTACTAATTTAGTGGAGACGTAAACCTCTGGATGTCACGATTCAAACTATTGATATTTTAAATGGAGTTTTCCTTAAGTAATTACTAAACACACACGTACTGCAGTTGTCTATATTTCCAATATGCTAACATCTTAACAAATCTGATATAAACATCTATAATAAATCCAAATATAAATCTCCAGTAACCTACATTCATTTAACATTTGTACATACATAAATTGCAACCAAGAATAAAATAACACGAAATTATTACACTTACATGTTAAAAACCATGAGACTAATAAAAATCCGTACAATGTGAGCAATCAATCAAATTGAAGTGACCACTAAATGAGTATTACAGAATTACAAACTTGAACTATCCACTTGAATAAAATTCATTGTTATAAATTATAATGTATTAAAGTGAAATGTGACTATAGTTTTCTCTACTGCTACCTTGCCCTTAAGTACAAGGATTATTGCAAGAGACTTGACTAGTACTCTTAAAAATCTTTCGACTACGGTACATTCGGCATCTGCAAGAAAGCCGACGCTGAATTTAATAATCCGATCCTTTGCTTTTGTTTGCGTTGCTCCGCCATTTGATCCTTCAACTCCATTAATTGTTGTGATAAGTTGGTTACCAAAAGTTGTGTAGTTTCTAATTGTGCCTGTAAACTACGCAGCTCTATTTGCTCACCATCACCTTCAACAGAAGCGAGTGACATAGCACGTAATCTTGGAAACCAATCCAAGTTGGATGCTTTCACCATGGAATAAACGTAACTTTCTGGCCCGGTGAATTCCGTCGGATCTTTCACTTTAATCAAAACAATAAAATACAAGTAATGCCACATGTTGTGTTCACATTTTATATGTTCTTCAAAACTGACCGTCTTATTATCAAAAGCAGATCTATTTAAACCTGAAATAAAAAAAAAAAATGAACATTAGCTTGAAATTTAATTTAATTTAATCTAATTTAATTACCGCATACGAAGCAAGTATTTTTTAATATCAATTCTTTCTGTTGTTTCTCAGATCTCAGATCAGCAAACGTATCGATAATAACACCAAAAATTAAATTAAGTACAATGATAATCACGATAAAGTAAAATAAGAGATCGTATATAACCCGTGCCACAAACAGAGATTCCTAAAACAAATTGAATTTAATTAATACGCTTAGTTTTATTGATTGATTAATTAATGCAACGTACAGCACTACTGGGGGCTCTTAATATATCTCCAATTCCTCCTCCGTTACGTAATCCTTGATTTAACGTGGTCACAATACACATCAGCATTGAATCACATGCCCTCTCCTTTACTTCCGGCTTGCAAGAGTGATTGGCTGCTTTAGCTAACTCGTCCTCACCTGAAAATTATGGCTTGTAATTAAACTCGTTTTTAGCAAAAACCAATCGAAAACCAAAACAAATTCTCAAACACTCGAAAACTTTACCTGGTACAAACTGACCGCCTAGCCTATCATCCTACATTGAATATAAAAAAGAAGATAGATACTTTTATACAAGGAGTTTAAATCTATTAGTTATACTTACTTTCGTCGTCGACACTAACGAGGAAGTCATCTTTAAAGAACATGTATCCGATAATAGAAAACATGTAAACTAAAATTAACGCCAATACAGCCGTTAAAATAATTGAACGTCCATTCCTAGTAACCGAACGAATTACATTTAATAATGTCTCTTCACGGTACACCACATCAAACAACTGAAACAGAAAAAAAAGTTACACGTGCGAGTTTGCATGTGCAGGTATTTTACCAAAATCGAATAAAAGAACGGATGGATGATGATCCCCAGCACACAGAAAATTAAATAGCCTAAATGATAGAGAAGTTCTGCATCGGTTATAATCTGCTGGTAAGTCTTCGTTAAAGTCCCATGATTACCCATTATACTGACTAGATGGATGCCTTTAAGCACGACTGTTAAAGTGCCAAGAAAAATTAAAGTTGGCTCAGGCCCCAGTGAAAATATAAGTCTGAGGATCGTCGAAGCCACCAAAGTTCTTATTCCAGTTTCTCTGGGCAGTGTTATTACAATGGACAAACTCGAAGTCATCGCTGCCCAAATTAACGCAGACATCGTTGACCCCAGTTCTAAAACAAATCACTCACATCCCTGCGTTACATTTAATTTAAATAAATGCTTACGTGGTACAGGATTATCAAAAGGATAAAAGAACGCCACTATTAAATTTATAAGGACCGCACAGTTGAATAAAATATTACTCCACAATGACATGTAGTTACTGACCCAATACAAAACTGGTTGACCTGAAAATACAGATCGCATCACCTTCCTTTTTCTCGCGTAAAATGTAACTACCTCTAAGTTTCTTCTGCCATTTCATTTCATTAAACATAGCCTCAGTGCGTTCGAAAAATTCAGACACTTTAGAACCTTGATCGTCCCTTTCAACTGTATTTAAGATTTTAAATTTGGTATCGGCAGTAATATATTCGCAAATTTCAGGTATGGGAAATACGATTTGTTCCAAGGTCCTATCGTGTCTTACAATTTCGATTTGCGCTGTGTGCGTGGCATAATACGTCAGAGCCTTTTGAGTTTTAGGATCATTTCCAATATCCACTGGCTTCATTAAAGCTGCTAGATCTTTGTTATGCTGAGCTAACTGATGGCACAATATATAAATGTTATGTCCCACTTCACGAGGAGAAACCGCATCATCCGTGTTACTGTCATCTACATCGTCATCATCCTCCAAAGCTTCCTGGTGGAAAGCCCTACACGCAACTTCAACTAACTGCTTCGGATTCATATTATACAAAATACGTTCGGCATTTTCACTATCACCACGACTCTCCATTATTGCTAACAACAGTTTAGATGCGTTATTCTTTAGTTCCAACACAAGATCCATACGTGATTTTCCCAATGGGTTTATGTCATTTAGAATCAAGGCAGTGATGATATCCAAACCATTCGATTCATGCGTTGCTATGCAATTCTGATTCTCATGGCAAGGACCTTGACAGTATTCAGTCAAGGTTTCCAAAGTCTGATTTATTAAAGACACGTTATTCTCATTAATATACAACCCCAACAAACCTAACCCCCCTGTCGTTGAGCCACATATACAATCCAGGAACATGAGAGTTTCTGACACCAAATTAAAGTTAGTTTTGTTGTTTTGATTTCTTAAAAGGTTTTGCAGAGACGGGTTGTGATTCTCGCAGAGTAACTGCAGGAAACGTAGGATTGGTTGCATTATTAATACTTTGTTGGATAAATTATTCGGTTCGTCTTGCTCACGGTGCCTTTCCAATTTTTCAGCTAACATGTCTTCGAACGTTGAGATTGCCCCCGAAACAACCGTCCCATTTTCTTCACCGGCCGCAAGACTGCGTAAGTGTGAGTAACTGTGGCAAGTCGATTCTGCCGCACGATTTAATTCATCCCTTAGTTCATCAGTGATTAAAACCCCATTGGGTTTGCCGTGTCTTCGAGTTAGCTTATCCAATTCTTTGCCGTCTTGTTTTTCTTCATGTGCTTTCGCTGCGATGTCCGATGTGTTAACACTCACTGTTGATTTTATTTCTTGTTGGGCATCTGTCATTTTTTCATGAAATACCTACGAAAGTAAGTAAAATGTTATTTAAACATTTAAAAGTTATTTATAGGTTAGGTCGCGACATTCTGCGGCCATTTTTCATACTATTTTAGTTAAAAAAATGGCTGCGCGATGTCACCACCTAACTTGGTGATAGTAAAATATTAGGCATTTACGAAAATTAACCGCATAAACGAATGTCAAAGCATATTGAAAGTTTTAAAAATTTTATTGCAAATCGGTTTTACATCACAGTTCAAAAAGAATGATCATAAACAGAGTTTTAAATGTCAACAATTTTGTAGGACAGATAAGATTGAGGGATTCAGTAGGTAAAATAGTTACTTAAGTATTAATTAACGTAGTAGTTCAAAATATTACCGAGAGGTGACACGGGAATACATTAGAATTACAGAACGAAGTATGCAGGAAAAGCGTTAATAATAATTAAAAAAAAAACTCAGAAATAGCCAAGTTTCGCCATTTAAAGAAATAAAAGCTAGTTTGTTTCAAATAGGATAGGATTTAGTAATCCATGGTTGGTATGGGCAACACTGATTGGGACATGAAACATAACCTAAAAAAAGTTGTTAATTGCCGACAACGCTCCATATAAAATTAAAATAATTACTCTATGCAATGGATGTGGAGTTAAAAGAATGCTCAAGAAGAAAGCATCAGCCTCAGACATGGAAAATATTAAATATGCTTGTTTTCAAATGTGATTATAGGTTATGTTTTGTTAGTTCACCCAAGTTTATCTACTCAAGCGTTTCTAACTTCCGCAGCTAATTATCAATAGGTAAATTTGGTGTAATTATTTAATTAATATTATAGTTTTACCTTAAAGAACGATTGGCTCAAATCTCCTCCCAATAATTTATTAAACATGCTCTTCTGTATAATTGGATTTCCACCTTCCAGTAAGGCTGTGCCTAAAAGTACGGCTTCTTCGAATATTGGGGATGAATGCACTGACTTTATTACTAATTCCACAACCAAATCTGAGGCCCCTTCACGATCTAAATGCGTTTGAACTTCGTGTAAAGTACGTCCAGCCCTACTCAGTAGTTTTGCTAAAACGTACAAGTACTTGTAATATTTGGGAGTTATAAAATCGGTTGAGTTTACCTCCTGGGCCGTGCATTATAGACGAGTG
This sequence comes from Serrognathus titanus, assembly GCA_039766575.1. Taxonomy (NCBI): domain Eukaryota; kingdom Metazoa; phylum Arthropoda; class Insecta; order Coleoptera; family Lucanidae; genus Serrognathus; species Serrognathus titanus. Next base: position 2,629,745 of record CM077916.1, on the reverse strand, counting down.
TTGTTGAATGCTAATTTCAACAGTTTCATGTTTTTGGATGAACGATTTTCCAAAATACCTCGCGAGCAAACTGTTACGTAAAACATCACCCTGTAAAAGTGATTAATTACATAAAAATAACCTTATACTAAATAAAAAGTTGGTTTTGACAAAATCATACCGCCTCGTTCTTTTCAACTTTATCCTCCGTCTTTCGCAAGCACAGACAAAACAAGCAGGCAAGTTAAAATTAATTAAAATTATTGTAGAAAGCATACACTTACTTTTTCTCCGTATTCTGGATCAATGGCCATCATTTCCCTTAAAGTTTTCAACACTTTCACGCAGAGTTTTTCTTCTTTTTCTTCGAGGAGTTTCTCGGTGTGTTTGATTAATCTAGGAAATGAGAAATAATTAATTTATTTCAATTTAAATACCTCAATATAATATGGAATTTGGATTTAAATCGTTTATAAATGGTTATACTAGAATTGATGGTTCTGTAGCATTATCAGATGAAAATTTCATGCCTGTAATATTCGCACAGATCTATTTCTATGTTTTATTAGAAATTCGTCGTTGTAGTGTATTATGTTAAATGAATGAATTAATTAATTAAAAAAAAAAGATGCCATACTTTCTGATAAATCCTCCGCTTTCACACTTTTTACGTGATTCAGTTCCAGGCGGGAAAAGTAATTCTGGTCGGTACAGAACATCGACCAGCAAAGATAATTCGGACTGCACCAGAGGCTTCAGTTGATCCTCCAATAATGAAACGATATCTTGTAATCCTTCGATTATACTCCGATCCAAACGCATCAGCTATTAAACACAAATAATAACAGTAATAATAGCTTAAAGTTTGGATACTTTACTACCTGAGATTGAGATCTTTCGATTTTTGGGGTCTTCGATGCTTGCAACCACTTACTAGTTTGCCTGGTTAAGATCGTGGCTTTGTTGAACATCGCAGCCACTTGACTTTCCAAATCCAACGGTATAGCAATTCCTCTATTTTTTGCTACAAACGACATACAGATACAATCTATTTATAAAAAAAAAACTGTGTAAAATGTTTAGGTATTTAAAAAAAAAAAACTAACCAACTTCTGACAAAGTACGTATACAATTTTCAACATTGAAGCGTTGAGAGGCAGTTAGCCAAGGACATTGGGACACCCTAAATGCAGACTGCAATAATTGCACAAATATTGGCTGTCGTGTCTGCAAAATATGTTGCAGAGTATTAACGATTAAACTATACAGAGAAACACATTTAAAAAACAAGCTGAGAATTAAAACGGTTAAGACAAAGTAGGTGAAGTATGGTTTTTTTTCCATTCGAGTGTAAAGTTAAAAACACAGTGCATTTGAGTATCCAATTAAACAGCACAGCTACTACATACTTAGAAAAGGGAAGAGCAGTGATTCTTAAACTATTTTTATGTACTAAAAACTAAAAAACACACCGGAACTGGTTCAGCTTGGTGGTAATTGGTAACAGTGCAGGTTGGGGTGAAGCAGTTTTATGTGCAGGTACATGCTAAACCAAATTTAAGGTCTCGTTTGAGAAACAATGTTTTTAAAAGTGTGAAAACTACAACAAAAAGCAAATGTATGGTTTTCTAAGCAAGCCAATGTTAAATAACGCCAATAAATAACAAATATAGCGAAAATTGTACTTACATTACTAGGAAACGGCGTGTATTTTAGAGGAGCGTTTACTGAAAATGGATCGTAGTCGTCTAAAGTAGAATCGCTCCAGAAAACCCGAGCTTCATGCAGATGTTTCTAACCACCACCCCAACATAGACACCAATAATTGAATGTTGTATTGATAGTTTAAAATCTTAACTCTAACACTAAATTCAATTTGAGAGCATAAAATAGTTTCATTAAGTAAAACTTGTTTTATGTTCATTGGTAACGTTTAAACTATCAATACAACTACTAGTTTAAAAGAAAAAAAAAAACAAAAGACCAAAAAGCACATGCATATTGAAACCCATGTGAAGTATTGAAATATACTCGACTATAAATTAGTAACGTACCTGAACGGTTGTGCTTTGATCAGAAAATGGACTACTAAAGAAAGTAGAAATTATATTCATCACACCATTTGTTACATAGTTTTCCAATGCTTTATCCGGGTGTTTTCTATCGATGGGGGCTGTTGCAATATCAGCCATGTCAACTAAAAACGACTTTTCAAACAAGCTCCACATATGATTGGAAGTGTAGATTTCTTTCATTTCAACTTCAGTATCTATGTAACAGTGATTGAGGAAGCCAACGTAAGCCTCCTTCACTTCCGGAATACAATCCGGATGAGTTACCATGGCAACAATATCATCTAAAGGTAATAAACTATGGCACTTGATTTCCGTGTACACATTCTTTCCCATCGTACAACACGCAAGCAACTTCACTAATTCTACATGATACCTCAGGGGACTTCCCTCGTCCATGCTATGTCTTTCAGAACGCATCATCTCAATGAAGTGATTAAAGGAAGCCTTATCGTTATAAAAAACCAGCACGTCTTCCCCTGCGTTTATCAGCTAAAACACAACCGAAATAATAATAAATAAAATTTACTTATTAGAAGTAAACCTCCTGCATGACTTTGTCTTGGCACTTTCTTATAAACTGATTTTCCGCTTTGACAATCGTTTGTAAAAATTTTAAATATTGCACGTGACGCCCGTGGCTTTCGATACAATGCACGAAATGCTGAATTACTTTCTCGTTGACTTCATTGCATAGGGTCGAGTTGTCTTGAAATATGGCACAAACAGTTTGAGCCTCACGTATCTATAAAGTGTGCCAGCCTTAAAGAACATCACTAACTAAATTTAATGTCACTTACACCAGGATTTAAAAACAGATCTAAATGTTTGTATAAGAGGACTTGGTTTTGTTGATTTCCCAAACAAAAGTTCTGCAAAAACTCATGAGCTAGCCTCATCAATTCGTTCATTCGAATGTCCTCCTTCTCATCGTATGGAATTTGCAACAAATCCAACACAACCGTGTGCACTCCGACGTTGCGTAATAATCTCTGCTCGTGTTTCCTTGGTTTCACAGCGTTTGTGCTTGTACCCTGCGTGCACAGTTTATTCATGCGGATCAAAATTTGTTGAATCTTTTTGTATTCATCTGCCTGTTCCGGATGCAAAGGTGGGCCCACATCCAAATTAATCGCAGAGCCTTTCTTTTCTATGGAGCTGAGAATCGGTGGTGACTTGCGCGAGGTAACTTCTTCATCTTCCTCTTTGCTCTTCTTGGGACCAACGGGGTTGTGGTCTTCAACGCATTTTGATTTGTAAACCCACAGCTCAGATTTCTCAACTGACTGCCTCAAAACATCCAGGTCTACTTTTATTTGCTTGTAAGATTCTACGTCGCTGTCGGATACCAATAGTTGAACCTAAAGTAAAATCACTTTATATTTTAAATAATTTAATCATTTACTGACCTGTCGAAAAGCTTGCAAAACTTCCTGCCTTTGACTGAAGTGCCTGAATAAAAGGTGCAATGCTCCTGATACTAACGGTGGGTAATCGTGCATCGTTAAGTGCAATAACACACGTAGGAAAGTGCGTCCCCCATGACCATCCAGGTCTAGCACAGTGCATTCTTCACTGCTTCCAAAAATCCCCTCCGCTTGACTTCCAATCCATTCTAAATCTATGCTCTTGTGTCCTAACGATAATTGATCGGCTGAATTCTTTTCCGATTCATCAAATTCTTGTTTAAATATACTCAATAAACAGCTGATTCTATAATCTAATCGGACATCTAAAATGAACTGAAAAGAAAATGTTTTATTAATCTTATAATAGTAATTATAAAACATTTACTTGTAAAATTTCGATTATCTTCAATTTTGTATCCATCACCAAAGGATATTCTTTCATAAATTGCGTAACTTTGCCATGCTGGCTGGCATTAGAGGTAACAACAGACCGCCCTACGGGGCCTAAAGCAAACGATGTCATTACAGCTCCCATATCTCCTATAGATCGAAGAACACCACCCTCAGCTTTAAAAAGAAATGCGTAAACTAACATTTAGTTTTGAAAAGGTCAAAGGAAATCATGCTGCTATGTACGTGTAAGAGCTATGTACAGAGCCAGGGGAAAAAATTAGCGAGTTAATTCCGACACAAAAATAGTAAAAAAAAAAAAAAATTAGATTTAGTTGAACATTTAAAAGGACCGGTTTCTGGAAACGAATTTAACGAACCGATTACTTTAACTGATCGTTAAATTAAAGCAAATATGCAGTTAACTTAACGCGGCAAATTAATTGGCGCATGCGCAGTAAATTAAGAATCATAACCTATCTTACTGGTGTTGTAAGAACACCTTATTTAGAATATTTCGTATTTTATGATAAAATGTACAGCTATAAAAAAATATTTTAAAATAACACAGGCGTTTTCTTGATTAGCATCGGAGTAGCTCTAAGCTACACCGGAGTAGTTCTTGTAAGTTACTCTAGCGCTACTCCCACGCTAACCTGGAAAGCGTCTATAGTTATATTTGAAGTGTTTACTAAACACTGAACAGGTATTAGCGGCCTTATTCGTGCCGAATTCACACAGGGGACTAATTAAATAACATTTGTAAAAAAAATAAGTAACTTAATTTTGTACATAAACAATATTCAAACAAATTACCGGCAAGACTTGTAACCAGATGAGAGTATATGTAACAGTCAGTAGGGACATCTCGTGTCGGCACCTTTGAAGTTCTGTACAGTGTTGCCATATTTTGAAATCACAATTATCGCACATGCGTCATAAAATTATCGTTTTTTGGGGCAAATTATCGTACAGTGTAAAGGCCTGTAACATTTTGTTCCATACATCCATGTTTGTTTAAAGTAAAGGATTCGCTCTTTTAATAAACATGTATCTTCATACAACAGCTTCGCCGCTAGTGGAGAATTTGTAAATTTGTAAAGTTCCTCTAGCGTACGATCATGCGCACACGAAAATAGTCATACTGATTGTTACTTATACTGTGCCAGACTTGTAACCAGGGTTGCAGTGTCGCCAACTTGTTCACAAAATGTCGCCAAAAGGAGCTAATTTTATTTCTAATGATAAATGTGAAATAAAACAGAGAAAATTATTCTTATTGAAACACTTCTTAAGACAAAAAGAACAAATGAAAAACAAAAATCAACAAATGAAATCAAAATCACAGAGCAAATAAACAATGAAACAGCAATAAGTGAGAAACAAGAAAAAAATTTAAATGAAAAACAATCAAATAAAAGACAAAAATCAACAAAAAGAAAACTAAAAGCAAAATAATAATTACAAAAAAAAATGAAATGAAAAATAAAAAATAAATATTAAATGAAACAAAAGACAAGTGAAAATCAAGGAGAAAATGAAAAACCAAATGAAAGAACAAAGGAAAATAGAAATCTTAATAGAAAAAAAAATCAAAAGAAAAATAAAAACCAATAATGAATTGAGAAATGAAGAACAAAGGAAAACAAAATTTAAAATAGAAAAGTAAACAAACGGTAAATGAAAGTAAACAAAAAGGAATGCGAAAAACACTTGAAAAAAAAAAAAAACAAATCGGAAAGAAAAAGGAAGCAAATAAAAAAAAAAAGCGAAACAAGTGAAAAAGAAGTGACTCTTTCAATTTCTAACACTGATATATGTCATTGTTGTTATTGAAAATAGATAGTACTACTATGATTAAAACAAGGCGATAAGCTTTTGAATAATTTGTATAAATATTAATTTAAGTATTAAAAATTTAATAGAAAGTTGTAGTATTTTATATCAAGGAGAAAATTAGGCAAATTAAAAACGAAAAAAAAGGGGAAAATTAGGGGAAAAAAACAAATAAATGAAAAGTGTGATTTGAAATTTTGGGTCCGAAGTGTACCTTTGTTTCCATGGACGACTAGAGATAGAATTTTGTTGAATATTCATTATGTGAAGACACAAATTAGACGTCAGTCGCAAATAAAGTTTTTAAGCACCAAGTGTGTCTAAAATGTAGCCCAAAAGGCGAAATTTCCTAATCTGGCAACTCTGCATGTAACGCCATCTCTTCGATTTTACAATAACTGTTAGTTCAGGAGCAAACCAGGACTTACTAATCCAACGTTTAAACCATAGACCACAACACATTTTGACCTTTTCAGTGCCGTATTCTCAGAGTGGACTAATTAAATAATATTTGAAAGAAAAACATTACTAAATTTTGTAAGTAAACAATGTCTAAACAAATTGTCGGCAAAACTTACAGCGCCATCACTTCGATTTTACAGTAACTATTAGTTACCAGAACTTACTAATCCGACGTTTAAAACATAGACCATACACTTCTATGGTCTAAAATTAATTAAATTTAACGATCAGTTAGTTAACGGCCCGTTTAAAATTTTTTTCAAGAAACCAGGTCGTATAGACACATAAAACTAACACAGAGACAAAGTGTACACAGAGACAGTGCATCCATTTACAAAATGCATGCATTATACCTCTCTCCTCGGTTACTGACGAGTCTTCAGCTGTATAAAAATAAAATATTTATTCCCCTTTGTATACCAATTAACAGCAACAGTAAAACAACAAAACACTTACAATCCACGTCTCCTGTCGGTAAACGTCCATCAACAAAATCATTCTCCGATATGCAGTCTAAAATACTAAGCAACGTCTTGGTTAATCGCAGCAGGTCAGAGAAGCTGTAGAAACCGAAATAAATCAATTCTCTTGCCAACTTTACCACCTACAAAATTAATTCGGCAATTTAAGGCAACACAATAAAAAAAACAACAAACCTCAAATGTAAGCTTGTTTTGTTCCTGTTCGGAAAAGGACCACATTTTTGCAACCACGTTACATAAATAATCTTCGACAAAAGCAATAGTCGAAGAAAAACGTGCCCTCACTGCTTCTTTATTTTGATCCGGATTTTTATCACTATCATAACTAAAAATTTAAATCAATTAATGATTACAAACAGAAATTTAAAAAAATACTTACTCATGGATAGACATTTTTGAAGGTATCTCGGACCATAACCGAGCATATTTCACAGGAGTCACGGGTTCTTGAGGGTCTCGATCGACATGCAGGTGTAACATAAGTCGACAGAAAGATGCTCGTAAGTCATAACTAACAGACTCATCGGACATGCACTTTAAAATCAAATCTATATCTAGGTGTGGGGATAAATTATTTAATGCAAGGTACTGTCGATTTAAACACATGTTTGAGAAGAGATCGAGTTGATGTCTGTAGTAATCTAATATTGCTTGATGATCACGACTTCCCATTTTCGCTTCCCTACACAGATCGTTCAACGACATCGATTTCTGTCTGTTGTTCCATCGCAGGACGACTTGGCACACCTCAACGATCGTTATCATAGGTTCAAGTTCAGGTTCGTCATGCTCTAAAATACTGGTTATATCGTCTTGGTCTCCATCTTCTTGGACTTCGACTTTGGTTTTCATCATTTGAGTTTCGATTAAGATGTCGGAGTTTTTAACACTCAACACGCTTTTACAAATCAATTCCTGCGTAACAGGTATCGCTTTCTTATTAGATATACACAGATCGGATAAACAATCTAGAAAGCGAGATTCCCAATTATGCATGTTTTTGCGAACTAATCCTACGAATGTCTCTATTTCTGTGGCGGTTATATGCTTTTCTAATAACTTTCGGTTATTGTGTAAGAGTGCAGTTATCGTGTCTTCCGCTAGTATATCGTAGCCAATTTGTTTCTGCATAAAACCAAAGTGTTTCGCTATGTATTCCTGCAATAACAAATCGAATAGTACGCGTTACTTTATGAGAAATTAATTTTTCTTACCTGATTCTTGCGGTAATCCTGCTGACTTAAACGTAAGATTCTGTAGCATAAACGAAAGATGTATTTATAGGGAGCATGTCTGGGATCATTAAGTTCGTCGGTTTTTAAAAATGGTGGTTCTCCATCACTCTCTGTGAAAGGACCCTACAACAACACTTCCGATTTAACATTCGAGAACATTGTACTAAGTTGGGGAAAAAAAACTTAATTTTGCTTATTATGCTTTAATTAACTCACAGCAAAATGTAGGAATTAGTTCTTTAAAATCTTTGCATGCGTTGAATCCAGACTACGGTTTGATATTTTGGCGATCATGATCTAGTTTTAAAACTTTATTTTTATTACAAAAGAAATAATGCAAGAAATTGTAATTAGATATGTAAGAAATATTTATTTAATAATGCAAATAAAGTTCTATTATTATTATTATTACCTGCAGAATTCTGAATAACTGTTTCAATATAGATTGTTCCCTAAGTAATTTCTGTCGATCTCGATTTGGATTTGTTACAACTAATTCCAGAGCCTCGGTTTTGTTTTGTTCGTTCTCCAATTCGGCTACGAAATACACAATGTCCTGCAATAAAGTTGTAACGGCCCTAATGAAATAAATCAATTAATTCAAGCGTCAGAAAATACATAGAATTTACCTTCGTTCATTATGAGAGATAGTTCCCTTTTCTAATTTCGCAGACAACGCAGTAAGTACCTTGCAGGCATCGTTAGCAAAATCCAAATCACGAACCTCAACGGGTGACACAGGAATAAGTGCAAATGCCTCCTTGTCTTCTTTAGCTTTGGCACAGCCAACCTTCGACATGACAGGCTTCTCTTCATCTCTGTCAATTGGCACAGACGTTGAATGCACCCAGGTTTTGGTAAACAAATGTTGCAAACGAACATAACTGGATTGTGGGACTAAAGAATCGGCTCTTGTTAAAGTCGTTGGGTCCAGTTCAAATAAGGAACTGATATCGTTAGAACAGGCTACCGGGACTAAACGAAACGTATCTGTTTCTTCAGTTAATTCGGAGTCGGCGTTCACTGTAGGTATTTCAGGAATTTGATCCGCATCTACACCTGCAGATAAATACTGCCCTGTTGCCAGGTGTTTAAAACGAAACAGCGAATCCCAATGTCCCGCTCCACCTCTGCAAGGGTCCTGTTGTACGACTTCGACTTCCCACAACGCTTTACTACTCGTTGCAGCAGTTGCACTCGTTCTCCCGGTGGTTCGAAGGAAAACATGATGCTTCTTCTTGTACTCGTCCATAGTAAGAAATTTTTCTTGTTCTGCGTGAAACAAACGTATAACATCGCCGCCTTTCAACACGTCCTCCGCATTTTCGCGATGCTCCAGAAACAGAGTTACTTTCCAGGACGTGCTTCCGTTCACGACGTTTACTTCTTTACATCCGGGATTGTCCTGCAATTCATAGTTTGCTGCGACGTGCAAGACTTGCTGTCCCGCGTTGACTGGGTTTAATATCACTTTGTCACCCAGTACTATATTATCACCGGTAGCTCTGAGTTTGTAAAATGGCAAAATATAAAACCAGGAGCCTTCGTTACCGTTACCGTCTAAGTACACACGCATCGCGTTCTTCTCTAATAATGCCGGAAGTCTTTTATTTACAGTTAAGTACTTGTTAGATTTTAAATGTAGCAACTTTAAATAAAAAAAATAACGTAGTGTATTTGTTATTAATAAATAAAATGGACTTACCTGCACGACGCTTCCATATTGTATGTTCGACCCCAACAGTTTCTTGTTTTCCGTATCGTTTTGCTTCTTTTCTATTTCGGCTGCGTGCTGAAAACATACGTTACCAACAGCCGTTCGACTGTATTCTATTGGAAACTTACATGTAAACGTTTGAGAAGATTCGCGTCGGTATTAGAACCCATGCTTTGCTTGGCGGCCTTCCAAAATTGTTTTTGAGCAGAATACCGATTCATCGGACATATTTTGAACAAACAATCTAAAATAATTATCAAATTCAATAATGCAGCAGCAGCAGCATTACTTTCAAGAGCTTCAAGCTCCTTGCGCATGCACAACTGAACTGTAGTGAGCTGTTCAGAACTGTTCTGAAAGGAACGCAAAATTCAAATCACACTAAGGAGACATCAAGCACCGCCTCGTATGATGGGGCACGAGGGTTGAGAGAAATTTCTTGCAAACTGTCAATCGCCACCTCATACGATGGGGTATGAGGGGTGAGAGGAATCTCGTGCAAACTGTTTTAGTATGTGACCACTTTCACCTACATTAGTAAATTGAACAAGGGCTTGATGCACTTGAGCTTGAGTTACTACTGATGATGGTAGTTCTACATTTGAATACAAACCTCTAAACTTCTCCGGTGGTCTATTAAGATCACCAGCTTTAGGACAGACGACACATCTATCATCAACCAACCTGTAATAAAGTGCATTGTATATTAATTCAAAAATCCCACAAGAAAAAAAAATAATTACCCGAGTGTACTCAAAAATCCACTGACATTTCCCTCCGCATAGAGTGACACGATGTCACCTAAGTGTAATAAACTAGATGCATTTATTTCAACCATTTTCGCAAGTTTCTTTACAATACTTCTCAGTGAATTAATATTTTGATATCAAACATTTTTTTACGTAACCTGTAAATACATTAATACATGACTAATTCAATATAGATTATGCATTGAATATTAATTGCACGAAAACACACACATTTTGGCCATAAAAGATGATAAATGAGCAATAGAATTATTTCAATTGCTCCTTTACACACGCGATTTTTAAACATTTCCTGCAACTTTAACAACAATAAACGATTAAAACTATAATCCCATTGGGGATTTGCACTCATTTTTTAAACTTGGAAGTATAAATTAACGTTGTACTTACCATTTTCATACGTTTATGTCGTAAACATTGAGGTTATGATACTTGTCAAATGATACGTCCCACATTTAATACGTGTACAAGCAATCTTTTTGACTTATTTGCAAACAAAACTATTGTAGTCTATAAATCGCGGATACGAAAATGCGAACAAGTATAATTAATTTAAAATCATCAACTTTACCATGGTACAAATATACAAGGGGTAGATTTCACTTAACGACCGCGGTCGGTGTGGTTGCGTTCAGAACGTCATAGATGGCGACCATTTAAATTCCATAATTTTACGTGACTCGGCGTGATCTTACGAGCCAAAAATTAACAGGAGAGAAACTATAGTAATTTATCTTAACGGAAGTTGAGCAATATTTCTTTTTGTTGACGTCTGAAGTTGAAAAAAATGTGTTTGGATTAGAACGAATCTATGTGTTAGTTTAACAACTGTGATTAGTAGTATATACAAACGACACATTAGCCGTCCTCCATGTATAATCTATTTGAACGCGAATCGATTAAAATTCACTTAAAAATCACTAATTGCATTCCATTTGCAGTTATTCAATTAGCGATCAGTGATGAGGACCCCGTACTTCATTTCTTTACGCATCTCTCTGTTCACTTTAAAATCAGTAGTTCAAAATTAAATTGATTTGAACTGAGTAAATGTAAATGTAAGACGGCTATTGATTTTAGACTTAAGTTAAAAAGTGAATGGCATTTTATTAAATTTAGTGTAGCTATTGTATTATAAACAGTGGTGAACTGTGTGGTTTGTGGACGTTTCATAATTTTGTAAAACGCCTGACACGCACAGGCCATATTTAGTTACCACTTTGGACAAGAAACTGCTGTTAGTACCACTTCCTCCTGTTTATTCTTTACTCATAGGCAGTTTAATTATTATCAATAGATACACGTCAAAACGAGGTTCCTATCATTAATAGATACGTGTCAAAGAAAGGTATCGGTCAATAATAAGGATGATCACGTGTCATTAATTTACCCCTTATTTTTTAAATCATAACGACATGGTTAAGTGATATACTATAGTTGTATTTCTTTTACCACAAAAAGTAATTAGACTAACTGAGACGACATAAACTAAGTTTAGATTGAGACAACTGGGAGTTAAATACAGCTTATATTGACTAATCAGTAAATAGAAATGCGTTGTATCTAATAGAGCAATCTCAAATTATTTCCATCTTGTTTTAACCTCGTGTAATAACATAGGATAGAGATACTCTCAGAGTGCTCTGGAGCAGTCAGTAGAAAACGCTACAAGCAATTGGTCAAAATATTCACTTAACGATGAATTACAGAATAAGGGAGTAAAGGCTTATCGAGTAATATTTTGAAATATAATATGCAGAAAACTTACTTCACCATTAATTGGGACGTTTACCTTATAGACCCCAAGCAAATTTACACTGAAGATAAACACGATAGACTCAAAGATATTAAAAAAAAAAAGAAACTCGGCGACTACCAGCTTGCAGCTAAGTTACAAACCATATTAAATTATCACCGATTTCTCTTGCTTTGTCTGCGCAGTGAGAAATAAGTACGTTCGTGTTTATAAACAGCATTTTAAATATTTGAGATTTGATTCTGCTTAATATACACTTTTTAATAAACAATACGATAAAAGGATCAATAAATGTGCGTTACTTAACTGGTACCTGAAATTATTTTAAGAATTATTAGAAAAACGAAAACAATCGGGCAAAATCGGAATATAAATAAATTATAGATAGCTCTGGCCCACAATACAAAAATATCAATGCAGACTTAAAATATTTATGTTACCAAACAACTTTTTGTTGCTTAGGTGAATGTTTATTTTCAAATAAACACGACTTTTTCAAATTAAATAAAATTTGTTTATATTATAGTCTGCCTCTTGCATTTAAAACTTTAAAAAAATCTGTGTTACCTTAAAAGACGAGTTGCTCAGCTTATAAGACATGATAAAGTACACATAAATTACGTTTCCCATGTAAGTGAGTGAGACAGCAAAATTGTAAATGAATTGAGCGACTTAATTATCAAGTTGTATGTATACAGATATGTACTGTGTAGATGCTGGATCATTGCCCATAGGCATGAGTCAGCTCTTATTTACATTTGTACATAAGAAAAATATGCAAGGTCACTCATATTAACAAGAAAAGATCAAGGAGTAGGCAGGACCGTACTTAACTTTTGCTAATGGACAGCACTTCTCACTTCATTTCACATCCGCTGCGGAAATTAATTTTTTTAGCCTTGAAATGAAACGCTGTTTTACTAAATTCAAATATTACCTTTATTGTTAAACTCTAAAAATGACACTCCATACCTACACTTAGATTAGAATACAAATGTGATGTATGAATGTAGTTTTTTTTTATATATATATATTTTTTTAATAAGTAAACAGAGCGTCTGCCTTTTTATTTTCACAGATATAATGATTGAACTAGTTTAACTCTCATGCACAGAACATGCAGCCAATCGTTTGGCCTGATAAATAAAATTATATCTATTTGAAAATTTTACTTGAGCCCTTAAAAAATTGGTACAGAATTATATATACAATAGACTCTTATTTGGTTAAAATATGATACTATTTGAAAAGGCTACTCCTCTTCGTGTACACCTTAGAATAGTAAAAATATGTATATGCAAATATGGGAACACAATATACAGCTACACTGGTCACACATCATACATGCATTTATACACCCGTATATGTATCATTTTTGTTTATATACAACACATACAGGTGTTAAGACAAATGATGGGGAAGTTATTACCTCCAGTAAAGAATTTTTTTTTTTTAAATAAAATCAAATGCGTACAATCCCATAAAAGCACAATTTATGTCTTCCTCCAATCAACCAAATTAAGATACACTTTTAGAGTAAATTTCACAGTAGGATTAGGTGATCGAAACACTTAAAATGCACATTTAAAGATTCAAAGCACTTAATTTTTTTTTCTTTAAGAGAAAACATGAAATAAGAGAAACAACTATACCACGTGTTTACTGTACAGTTCAAAAATGTTTCCGAAGACATTTAGAATTGAAATATGCGGCAGTAGTTTTAATTTGTAATACATACATATAATATATACAGGTGTGTGTCTCACGTAACATGCGTAGAAGTATATATTCTAGAACACAAAAGAAAAATTAAATTAAACCAGTGTATTTGCGATGAAAATTATGTTTATTGACATTAGAGACTAAATAGTTTATTTACATAACAAAATTTAATAAAGTAGCATATAAAAATTAAAGAATTTGGAATAAAATAATAGCTGTGTAATTAGTATTTTTTTTTTTTATCTTCAATTTAGTTTTACGTTACTGTTTTGTTAGCAAAACTGTTAACAAGTTTATAAATGCTAAAGTATGCAATGGTATATTTCTTATGAAACACACCTTGTATGCAAATCTATATGAAACTAATTACATAATTAAATTATTTTAATTCACCTATTGCACTAATTTCATTTCACTAAAACTAAATAAATAATATTCGCATACTTAAAATATAATTTTGGCCTTCGTCGACTGACAAATCGTGCAGAATTTAATAAGATTTACACTGCCATTTCAATTAATGTAGCAGATGATATTATTACAAAAATATAATTACATCGTAAGTCCTTTTCTGTTATTATAAAAAAGACACATGCATTCCATAATATATTTTTTCAAATAAATTAATAAGGCCCAGTAAAAATGCTTATTAAATATAGTACAGAATCAGTCGACGTAGACTACTTTGCATTGTGATAATTAATATAACGCGTAAATAGGAGTATAGCAATTGGTCTTGCCTTTGAGACCTCAACAATAAAAAAAAAAAAAAAGTTGAAATAGTTTGGTAAAATTTCCCTGCAATATACGATTTTAATTTGTTTTTAAAGAAATTCTATTAATTACAAACCACTTATGAATGCTCTCACAGTTAACAGCCTCTTTAGTAGCCTACTCCGATCAGGATCAAATTTAATTACAAAGGAATTTTCCTTCGCATCTGATGGGAGTGCTACTTATATTCTACACGTAATCTAAAATAGTACACATATCAAAAGAGCAACTGTGAGATAACATTTTTAGTCAAGCAAAGGCAATCATAACCAAACGAAATAAATAAAATTTCATTGACTTTCTATAACAAACTCTAACATCACGTTAAATAATTTTTACATTAATGAGGTTATTTGGTTATGACAGCTTTTATAAATAAATAATAAACTAAAACAACAATCCAACAACAACTTAATAAGCACTCTTAAGCACATAACTACAAACACTGAAAATATTAAATGGCTGTAGAAATGAAGCAATTTAAAAAAATAGATAAGAGAATTGAGCCAGTGCATCTGTGTGCGTTAAACTTGCGTTATAATTCCATATCTTCTGCTTCATTTTCTGAAAAGTCCGACATACTTGACTCACTGTCTGAGCTTACGTTGTTTTCTTGACTTCTAAGCGCTTCTTCTGTAGCATATTTTCTTACATATTCTGTAAGTTATAAAACCACTCAAGAAAAATAATCAAGCGACCGACACAAGTAAAATGCATACCAGACACTTTTTTCTTGTATTCCTCAGGTTTGTGGAGATACATTGCAGCAGCATCACCATTTAAAGGGTCTATAGGATTTGGATACGTTAATAATTGTGGTAAAAATGATTCAAATATATTTGATAAATCTGCATAAAAAGAAGGATTAGGCATGGTTGTTTTGAAAACGAATTGCATTTCTTTTACCGTATAAAGCAGTCCATGCTTGATTAATTACATCTAAACACACTGTTCCTGAAACCTCATCAATATTTGGATGATACACTCTATTCATAAAACCTATGCTAGGAGATTTAAATGGATAATGCTCTGGTAAATGTACTCTCACTTTCCAGACACCACCTTCATATGGAGCTGAAATCAATATAATATCCGGCAGTTTTTAATTACAAACTGTAATATAGTTTACAATCAATACAAAAACTCAACCTTCGTTAAGAAAAAACTTCAATTTCATATGTATCTATTGCAGTTTCTTTCTTATTATATTTGTATAAAAAAAAATACAGTTCTGGATAATAATAGTCAATAAAAAAAAGTTCTACTACTACTTTTTTTTAAATTAAATGTAAAGATATTTGTGGTTCCAAGAAAGAAATCTGAATGTAGCTTTGTATATTTAATATTTATTGCAATCACTTGGTTAAACAATTTTCTCAGAAACCACGTTGTATTTAATAATTGGAAAAATTAACGAACAGTTTAAATTAGAACAAATAATCGAAATTACGTTCCAAATTTTGCTCTTTAAAATTGTGGGGTATTTTAAGATTGTATGGCCTTGGAGTGAAACAAAGCAATTATTGCAAAAATAAATTTCTTGATACAGAAATGCGAGATTTACAAAAAAAAAAATTGAATTATATGAAATTTAAATTTCCCGCTCAAATTAAGCGGTAAGTTTGAAAAACGATACCAACAGTGTTTTGTTTTTGGAAGTAGAGGAGTGAGATGAGTTTTCTTTTTGTTTAAAATTGCGAGAAATAGCTTAATTTTAAGGGAAATTAAAGTCCAGCAACGTTAAATAAATTAGATTTGTTGTTAATGCTACTTACTTCCACGAGGTCCATAAAATTTCACACAAAACTCATTAAGTCCTCCTAATATCGTAACTTCGTGTTTACTTTCGATTCTGGCAGCAATAGTTAAGGAAAAAAGATAATTGCACACAAGCACAAGGACAACAGAGTTTAAGATTGTAACAATTTTTGAAGAACAATTAAGAGTAGGAAAACAATTGGGAGTGGTTTAGATATAATTTCTTTGTTGCCCATGACATTTGACAAGTCCGTAAAAATGTATCATAAACTGTGACAAAGAAGAGCTACGATCAGCTGATATAAAGGACTCTGTTATTGTTTACATTTACTATTCTTGCACAAAGGATACAATTTAATAACATCTGTGTCCATCCGTCGTTTTCCAGCACTTGGCGATGACATTGCAGAGTTGTCATAAAACGTACAACATTCAGATCACTACACCTTACAAATATAAACGCTTGCGAAACGTAATCACTTTTACCACACAATGGCCGTTAACAACCAACAAACCCACCGTGGTGTTACATCCACCAATCTCAATATCTGTCACTAAAATTCACTATTGCGCTTGCGTTTATTTCATTAGTATTAATATAAAATATGTATACATTCGAATATCACTAGACAAATTAACAAAACTCATCCGCGTCAAACAAATCAAGACAGTTTTCGTTTATGATAAACGTCACGACTTTCGCACCCATTAATCATAAGTTACTCAGAATTGCGCCGTTGTCTCCCAATTTGACAGTGACGCGCACGTCCACGTTGTATTAATTATTAGGTAGCACATACATCAATAATTTAATTAAAAATATTTACATCTCTAATTGCGTTTTGTTCCTTACACCAGTTATATAGGAAACTGCCCTTAAAGCGAGCAACACTCAGGACGTCTTATAAACGCAAGTTATTTTTATATTACGCTCATGACAATTCATTTTTCCTTCCAAATTCCTTATTTGTTATTTGTATTTAAAAAATAAGGTAAAATTTATCTCTGGTACTTCATAGAATTCTATTCGTTTATTACCACTACTATCCCATAGATGGCGACACAATGCGCGACATTTTCCATTAAAATTAATGATCAATGATACAATTAAAAAATTAATCTCCGCCCACAATAATTTTTATATCCGTAGATACGTCTTTCGGCAGCTAAGCTGCCAACTTCAATACAATATAAAACCTAAAATTTAAAAGCACTTCATAAAACCTAAATAATATTATTGATTTGCTCTTATTTGAGTGATTAGTTGCTTTTAGGTTTTATGAAGTGCTTTTAAATTGGTAGATGGCAGCTTATCTGCCGAAATACGTATCAACGGATATCAAAATTATTGTGGACGGAGATTAATTTTTTTAATTATTTCTTAAACCACAGTCTCCTTTACTATATTTAGATTAATAATACAATTGCAAAGTCGCAGAGAAAACAACTTCAATATATACTCTTCATTCATTCTAATGCAGACAGAAAAACCATAATGACAACACCGTTTCAAATTTATTTAATAATTTAACATAAATAGCTATTGACTAGAATATTTAATTTTGCTGTAGTAATCGATTAGCAAATTCAGTAGCATTTGGCATGGGTGGAGTGTTTAACATGTACTCGGATACAGATATATATATGGCAACGGCAATTCCTATTACCGCAGCTAATGCAACGCTCCGTTGGAATATAATGCAAGTGGTCACACATAATCCCAGATAAGTCAAATACCTAGTCAAGAATACATATTGCCTCTTGCCTTCATGGCCAGTCTCTGCAAAATAAGTTCCATCAAATAGAAACACGGAAGGAATAATATTATTTGAATTATTACCAGTGCAGATGTTATATTTTAAAGTATAGCCACTTGCACAGGCTATGCACATGTCTGGGCCATCTCCTGTACAACCAGCACATGCTCTATCACACTCTAAACATCTGAAACTACCATCGTTATTAACACAGAATTGAAGTGGACCACACACAGATTTGGGTGCTGCACATTCATTTATATCTAAGCAGCGGTTATCCTTATCTTTCAACCAACCACTAGCACACTTTTCACAACCTAAAAAATAATTATAATTGAATTTTTTTTTTCAAAACTCTCCCTGTGACTATATTTTGAATACCTGTAGCTCCAGCTTTTGTGCAAGAGCCTTCGCATGAATGATGACATTTGGCGCACAGTACTGTTTTATCATCCTTGTACGTTTTAAAATATTTCTCACCGCATGAGTTGCAATTTTTCCCGATGTACCCTGGATTGCAAATGCATTCGCCATTTCCTTTGCGAGTTGCACTTCCTTTGCATTTACCATTATTGTTGCATACTTTATCAGGATATCCTGGACAGGGTTTACAGTCAGGACCATAGTGAAACTCTGGGCAACAATACTTTAAAAAATCTACACAAAAATATTGGAAAAGATCAGGTTGCTTCTGCTGATGATTGAGCCACCAATCTTCTATTTGCACATCATATTCTTCATGCAAAGAATAACACTGATCTCTGCCCTTTTCTATGTCTGCGCAGACATTCTCCTGAATTTCCACAAGTCTAATCTCACTCTGTGCATAGCTGCCCAATTTTTCCTCTTCCCAAGCTGCGTCGCCTCCTTCGAACTTTCCCCTCGCAGTCCTCTCCATACCCTACAATGACATAAGTATCTCCACCACCATAAATGAAAGCATATCAACATACCCTCTTAAACGATTCCACGAAAGTCTTGCAAGCTTTACATGGTGGAAACTTGGTTTGTCGAACGATATCCGCCTTAGTAGTGGAAAAAACTTGGTTGTAATTCAGGGTTATAATAAAACAGACGATGAAAAGCGCAGCAACTCTCTGCATTTCAGTTCATAAAAGTATTCGTAATTATTCTTACTTAGAGTTAGTCGCTTTATTCGATTAAGTCAAATGATTCGATCTCCTTTTTGAATCGCACGCCGACGTTCTGATCACACATCTACACTTCTTTAATTCTATGAAATATAAAATTGACGTGCCGCGTGCGCGGCAATCCAGTGTTGCCAACCATTGACGTTCGTTTTTCCTCGCATTTATATTGGAATAAAAATTCCCTTTTAGGCTTGCCCTCGTCCCTCAAGATTTTCCTTGAAATTTAAATTTTGTCTTAAAAAGAATTTCGTTTTTTGTAATTTTAAGGAAGACATAAAAATCTCCACGAACAGGAAAATACTCACGAATAGACAACAATGCGCGGTACTCAGATTGCTCGCGATTCGTGGTATTATTTCATTGGTACTTAAAGCTTAGGAGGGAATTGCTTTATCTCTAATAAGGATGAAAATTAATTTAGAAAAACATTAATCGATTAATATACAGGATTACAACTAATTAAAAGCTCACCATCGAGATCTCGTAAACTGTAAGAGTTACAAAGACGGTTAAATAACAAGAATGTTGTACTATGTTGAGGTCTATAAAAATTTCAGAAATTAATAAATATAGAAGAGATTTCTTTGCACATTTTATAGGCCCCTAATAGTGCAACTTTCTTAACTGCCTTCGTATCTCTCATAGTTTCCGAGATCTCCATGGTGAGCCTTTAATTAGTTGTAACCTGCATGCATCTCTTTTTTAAAAGAATTCAAAGTTGTTAATATTTTTATTTTATTTGCCTGTTTAAATTTTAGCAGTTACATTTTAGTTTTAAGATTACATTTAAGATTTTATTTAATAATGATACTGCGCGCAGAGACATCTAGTGAGTATAGGAAAATTCTATTACGAGCGGAGTGGTATAGGCAACCAAGTATACAGAATTCTATTTTGATAATCTCATTTAATATTTGCTGCCCAAATATTTAATTAATTTTATTTTAGGAACCAGAAATTGAATTAAATATACATTCATCAAAATTCAGTCATTTATATAAAACTTTGCATGTTGTGTTTTTCCGCAGTTTGGTATTGCATATTATTTACAAATACACTTAGAAGATAAAATGTAAAAAATATCATTCGTATCAATATAAATAAATGGATGTTAAGTTAAATAAATAAGAATGACGTTGAAAGTAATTTTAAATTATAGCTGAGCGAGTTTATTATGTTTTAAAGGGCCATTAAATATTGAAAGCGAAATTATAAATTTCACCTGAATAATTTATGGTTTCATTTCAATTATTAATTAGAGTATGAAGTGATTTAAATAAATTATGAGAAATTATTGATTGTGATTATTAACAAATTGAGAGTGTTATTTATAAAATTTTGCTGTTAGGTACACATCAGATTTTTTTTTTTTAATATCGTTAGGGATAACTTGTGATTTTATTAAAATTAAATGATTTAGAATGCCTTAAGCAATGTAAAGAACGAATATTGGTATTTTTAGGGTGGCGATAACAGTACATGGGAACCCAGGCAAGTCCGCCATTATCCCTGTGCTGTCTATTGAGCGCTCAAGCTCCCCCCAAACCCTGCAACTTAGTAATGGCGTCCAGCTAAGGCGGTGGGTGGTCGACTGTAATGTTAAATTGACAGTGCTTTCTTTTCATGTTCCTAATACTTTCAAATACTTTAATATTAAGTCGCAATCAATTCAGATTTTATTAGACGAAAATCGAATCGAATCACTCGTTGACATGGTTGTTTTGTGGATGAGTTCCCATGGGTGTAGATTGTGACAGCCTGAATCTAGTATGGCATTTTTCTTATCCTGGTCGTAAGAAGTAACGAGCATGAATCATGAATGGAATATTACGATGTTAAACTGTAATACTAAGGTATGAGTGTATGTTCTTCCTGCAACGTTGTCTGCATGCGTTTATCCACTGTCACCAGCATAAATAATTATTTCTCCTGGTCTTGGAAACACTTGTCATCTGTGCAAGCTGACAGATATCTAACATTTAAGTAAATATCGCATCATTAGCTTGATAAAACACACATATTTATAAACTGTAAATCATCACATAAACGATGGTATGTATTACTTGAATGCGAATGTGGAGCATCACTTTTTTTTTTTTTTTTTAAAGCAACTATCAGTGTGAGGTGGCATTTAATTCAATTAGTCCTGCTTGTTCTGTTTATTTAAGGCAATTGTCATTTATCTACCTTCCGTTATCATTCTGTTATCTACTCAAAAAAAAAAGTAGTAATCATATGAGTAGTATTAAATAGGGTACGTTCAAATATTGCAGCGGCTCTATAGATTGTTTTAAGTAAATACACCAATTAATTGTGTTTTTAATGAATACGTACTTTCGCTGCGTTTATTTTAAGTTGAAGTTGCACCCTAGATTAGTTATAAATAGGTAAAGTTTAAAACGAAACAAATTGTTTTGTAGATTTCAACAATGTATGCTCACAAAGGTAATGGAACATAGGAAAAAGAAAGAATTTCAATAGCACACCATGGCACGAAAAACAGAAACAATTCGTACCATAAATGTAGCGGTGGTGGGTTTGTCCGGCATGGAAAGAGACAAGGGTCATGCCGGCGTTGGGAAATCCTGTCTTTGCAACCGTTTTATGAGGTCGTTAGCTGATGATTACAATGTTGATCATATTTCAGTATTAAGTCAGGTATGTAAAATTGTTGAATGTGAATGTTTATAATCGAGTAAGTAACTTTCGTAATAAATCTTTGTTATTATTAGGTTTTCGGTTTTTCATCTCATATAGGAAACTTAACCTTAAACTTTACAGCGACAAATTTCTTTTTTTTTTTTGTTAATCTAACGCCATCTAGAGATGTTAATTTTTATTACTTTTGGGTTAATTAGTCGAATGGTCAGTAATCATGTGCTGTATTCGTTACTATGATTGCTTTGATACCTATATTCGGTTCACTTCTCCGTACAACTTCAATGTTTGGTAAAGTTAGTACGAGAGATTATTTTGTCAGAGTACTCAAAGCAGAGTAATTGTTTTTTTTTTCGAATAAAAGACAGCTACTTTATTTGAAAGTCAAAGAACCAAGAGTAAGAAAGCATAAGAAAATTCTTTTTCATATGAATAACTCAATGAGAAGATATTGATGGTGGTTTCTTTTTTATAAGTTGGCAAAGGGCAGTACAAACATGTACGAAAAGATAAAAGTAATCAAACTGTGAGTAACGATTCCTTTTTCGGGTGATTACTCTTTGGGTATCTTCAAGTAACGAGTACTCAAGTATCAAATAGTTACTTTTTTTGACATCTCTATTTGGTGCTGCTGCAGTTAAACATCAAAATTTTGATTATCAGAAGCTGATATGAAACTGCAACAGAATTTAACGTAATGTGAAAGTCTATTGCTAAGTTTATATCAAGTGACTTTTCAAATTTTTTTTTTATTAACTCTTGCCATGAAATTTGGACGACATGCCTTAGCTTTACTGTAAAACTGTATCAAGGGGTGCAATGATGTACTTTTTACATGCTGTTCAGATTTCATGACGAGTTGATAAAAAATTTTAAAAATTCTCGGTATATATGTTATAGTTAGTGTTCATTCCGTGAATGTATACACTGATTAGTTATAATGTATATATTTACTGATTTGATCAGTAAGTGCGTTCACAACCAACGAAATGTAAGCTTTTACTAGCCGATCTCACTTAGTTACAGAGTAAACAAACTAAATCCTTAACATAACCTAAGATTTTATGTTGTTTATTCTTTCTACTTTAAACCCATTATAAAGTGTCATATATTTGTGTTTGTATTAAATTTTTTTTTTAAAAACAGGTATACAGAGTATCATTAAATTACGAGAACAGGGCTTAATACATATTCCTGGGCTCAAAATAAGACAATTGAACCCAACACATCTCTATCCAAAAGTACTTGGTCTTCTGCTTCAAAAGTAATTTTTCTAATAACAAAAGAACACTTGATCCAATTTGGATGATATTTGGTACGAGGACCCACAGGCAGGCAAGTTACCTTTTCAGATGGTTTTAGTAACTTGAAGTGAACAGCTAGTGTGAAAAACAGGGTTACTACGACTCAGATTTTGCAATAATTTTTTTGAGGATAAAAAATAACTATAATGAATAATTAAAGTAGATTCTTGTCCGGATATCAAAATTTACAGACACAGAGAAGTTTACTAAGGAATAATTTTCTAAAAATAAATTAATTTTGCATGTAAGAGACATTTGTTCTTCATGCATTCCCTACTTTTTCCAATAAACACTTAGTTTTTCTTATTTTGTGACTAAACCGTAAGAAGCATCAATAAATATAAAGTTTCTTTCTAAAAACTTATCAATTATAGTTATTTTCTTAACCTCAAAAAAATTATTGGGAAATAAGAGTGGTAACACTGCTTTCGCACTAGCTATTCACTTTTCAAATTACTAAAGCTATCTGGAAAGGTGACTTGCGTTCCTTTGGGTCTTCGCATCAAATATCATCCAAATTGTTTCAGGCGTTCTTTCGTTCTTTCATTTCAAGGATTTTGAAGCAGAATGTTGGCTTAACGAAGCACTTTTGCATACAGATCAGCGTTGCCAATTAAAAATTTTCAATTCCGCTGACTGGTTCCTCAAAAACTATAAGCTAATTTAAAGAATGTAAAGTAATGATTTTGCTTCACATAATTTATTACAAAAAAATATAAAATAAACAACATTTGCATAAAATACAATTTAATGGGTAACAATAATACAAATCAGTCTTTAAAGACATATGTACTATGCCCCACAAAAATACCACTAGGAAAGAAAATCGTCATTTTTGTTTATTGAAGCATTATGACGTTCAAAGTAAGCAAGCATCGGAAGTTGCAGAGCATCAGCTTAACATATTTTTATTATGTTTGGTGCTCCATCCATTCTACAATCTGACAATGGACGAGAGTTTATAAATAAAGTCATTGAAGATTGTTCATGACAAACCTTGTCATAGTCAATCACAAGGTAGTGTAGAGCGGGCCAATCAAACATATTAAATACATGGATACTACAAGAACAATGTAGTAATTGGAGTAAAGGATTAGGTTTTGTGGAGTTTATGAAAATTAGGGCATTGCATGCTGGAATCAAAAGGCAATCCAGCAAAGTTGGAGTTTCATCTTCATTGTCGCTTCGAGATGTCATCAAAGAAATCAATCAAAGGTTTAGAAAAAATTTTGGAACATAGTAATATGGAAGAGAAGAGTGTAATTGAAAACACCGATATGCAAAGCGCGAATTTTTGAAGAACAAACTTCATCAGGAAATTTATTGTTAGAATAAGCTAATAAGAAGTGATTTTTCTATTAAGAAGAAAACAAATTACGTAGCACCTTAGAAGACGAAAATGAACAAGAAGATTTAAAATTTGAGGAGAAAACATGTAAAGTATGTGATGTGCTTTTGAGATCACTTGACTTGGACGTTTGTAAGCTTTGTTTGGCGCAAAGTAAAATCTCACTAATAGAAAAGAATCTAAAAGAAAAAAAAAACAAGCCAAACGAATGAAAACAACAATTTCTGAAGCTTCCCACCCACCAGCAGAATCGGGAGTGACTGTCTGTATTAAGGTCCCAGAAATGGGGGACTCACGTTCAATATGAGGTTGTATGGCCAAAAAGACAGATGATGGCTACTTTCAAGTAGGAACAAAGAGTGGAATTTTGAAAGGTTTATATAGAAAATCTCAATTCAGCATAAAGCGTAAAAAAATTATCAATATTAAAGTCATTCCGACAGAGGAGTTGCCTCCGAGGACTGTGGCCACAGAACAATCTGTATGAACTGTTACGAAATGTTTTTCTTTTATGTAACAGAATTAATTTTTTTGTTTAATAAATTTTTAAAGTACTAATTAAATTGTGGTATTTGCATTGAAGCTTTTACTAACATCTTGTATTAAATGCATACATTGTCCAGTTGATGTCTACATTAGCTAGCAAAAGTAGATTTAATGGAATGTATGCTTTAACTATAACATATATTTTGGGGGATTCCCCAATGAATTGTCGGTAGTAAAGTTTCATAAAATTTCGTGCTTTAAAATCAAATTGTAAGTTAAAATTAAATCGTTTCGATGTTTTTTTTTTTTTAGACGGATTTTGGTGGTCGTGTCGTTAACAATGATCATTTTCTGTACTGGGGAGACATTATCAAAACGTCAGAAGAAGGAGTGGATTATCAGTTTAGTGTTATTGAACAAACTGAATTCATTGATGATGCTTGTTTTCAGCCCTTTAAAGGTAATCAATTGTGTGGTGTGGTGCATGCATTAAAAGTGATTTTACTTGTGTCTTATCGTTTTCTTGACTAATAATCGCAGGAGGTAAAATGGAGCCGTACGTAAAAAGATGTGCATCAACAAAAATAACTTCGGCAGAGAAACTGATGTATATTTGTAAGAATCAGTTAGGAATAGAAAAGGAATACGAACAGAAAGTGTTGCCGGATGGGAAATTGAATATCGACGGTTTTATCTGTGTTTTTGACGTCAGCGTTGTGCCAAGTCGATCGTTAGAGAAACAAGTAGAATTCGTAGCGGCCATTTTAAATAATTTAGTTAAAACTAAGAAACCGATAGTTTTTGTTACTACAAAGAACGACGATGCTAATGAATTATATGTCCGAGAAGCAGATAAATTAGTACAAAGAAAGGAATACAAAGGTGCTATACCGTTAGTGGAAACTTCGTCACACGACAATGTCAATGTAGATTTAGCATTTATATTGCTCGCGCAGTTAATAGATAGGAGTAAAGTTCGTTCGAAGATAGTTTCCTATACCGAGGCAGCTAGGGCAAGAAAAGAACTTATGGACGCAGCCAGCGAAGCCTTCTTGAGATTGATTAGGCTTCACGTTACTGACTATCGTGCCGTTTGGAATCACACTGTTAAGAAACTGAATTCTCACAAAGAATGGATATATTTCGTGCAACTTTTTGGTAAAATTAAAACCTTCACTGTTATTACTACATAAAAAAAAATTCATTAATTGCAGGACAAGACGGAACACAGAGATTATATCGAAGACACATTAAAAAGCTAAAGGATGAACAAGTAGCCAAACGTATCGCACATTACATGGAAATGTTACCGGATATTTTACACGAACTAGTCCCAGATATCAACACTTTTTCTGACAAGTACGTCAGTCGCTTTAAAAGTTCCAGTTATTTTCTTGATAATCCTATTTTAGCGATTGGCCATCTATACAACAGTACCTGAAAACGCATCCAGATTTTTCTCAGTATTTTTATGAATGCCCTGAAGATATGCCGTGGACCGAATGCGAATTCAATTCAGACAATGAAGACAGCAGAATTCCATACGATGTTTTAGATACGAGCGATGCCGAAACTGTATATAAAAATCACGTTAACGTATTACAACAAGAACAGAAACGATTAGAGTATGTTGTTTTCACTATTTCTAGGGTTTTTTTTTGTAGTGCTTTGACGGAATTGTTCTGTTGCTCTTTTTCTTGCTAATACCGCTTACTAATTTTATGTCTTATTGTGCTGTTCTTTTACTAAACAGGATGCCAAAGAGGTAAATTCGCAGTTTCTTAATTCCGACGTAAAATTTACTTGAATTTTGTTTAGATGGAAGAAACAATTCAAACAGCTTTTGGAAGACACAGGATATGTAACACCCGGCAAACATTTATCAGAGGTACGAGTATTATTCATGGGCAGGGAATGTTTCGAAGCCCTTTCAGAACATGACTGCCAACAGATTTACGATGCACATCAACGCGAGTTAATCGAGAATGCCAAACATAATTTTCAGGTATTTGCAAATAAGTATTTTAAAGGAAAATATACATTTTTTAATTCGTAGGAATTACTTTTGGAGCACGCAGATTTATTTTATCACTTTAAAAGTATTGCACCAACTGGAACGATAACACAAGAAGACATAAAAGAAATCACTGATGTTTTACAAGATGACTTTAGGTAATGTTAATTATTGTTGATTGTCCATAATTAATTCATCGTCAAAAAATTGTTGCAATTGAAATTCAAATTTAATTCAATTAGGAAATACCTTTATTATTTATTTTTTGTTATTTATTTATTTATTTATGAATATCTAATACAATATTGAAATATTTCTTCATTCTTGCGTACTCTTATAATTTCTAAGATCTAACCTAAAGAAAATAATAATAATAATTAAATGAAAAGAAGAACTAACTAAAGAATGGAGACTAGTACTTACAATTACAATTATTACGAAGTTTATCATAAGTTCTTGAATAAATAAACATAAACATTTGAATTAGCGTGCCACAAAAGTTGAACTAAAGATTCAACTTGCACTTGGCGAAACATAACATAATAAATGGTTCCAGTAAACTTGGTAGACCACACATTAATCTATTAATTACTAACGTATGTACAGTTGAAAAAAAAAACTCGCAGCAATCCATGGAAAATTAACGTGTGTCTTAACTTGATTGTTAGATAAATAAATGCAAACCCAGTCATGTTACAGAATGTCATGAATGGTTTAAAACGTAAAGTTTTAAAACGTATTGAACAGGGTGGAGGGCATTTTCAACCCTTTTTATAAATTAAAAATAAAATTTTAATTAGTAACATTGCATTTTTTCAATGATATAAAATTGAGGTTATGTTCTGAAAGTTGTAAATAAAATAAGAGTACTAAGACATACCTTCATTGTCATTTCAAAGCATGCTAGAGTTTTTTTTCAACTGTACATACGTTATATTTAGTAATGGCATATAAATGCAGAAATGCAGAACCATCAATTCTAGTATAACAATTTATAAACGATTTGAATCCAGATTCCTTAATTGTATTGAGATATTCATGTACTCTAGGGCCAACTGCTTTAATGTTAATGTTATTATTGCCAAATATTATCTCTGTAGAGAAAGTGCAAACTGCTTCAATATGTTCTTCCAATATTGTGGTGAATTTTTTTGCATCAAATTATGCAAGGCATTAACCGAAATTTTGGATTTGTTATGTTATAAATTTGTTTATTTAATTTATTTAGACAAACATATTTATTGTAGGTATAAAATGTTGGATAGGTTGGATCAAGATCGGAAATTGATGCTGTTTCAACATTTAGGTTTCGTTCATTGTCCTATAAGAGAACATTGTCCGGCATTTCCAAATTGCATGGACGCACTTATCGAACGTATCTTAGCAACCAAAGCCCACAGGTGGCTCAACACTTTATTTTACTCTACGTTTTTTACGTTTTCTTTGATTTGTAGACCATCCTCATGGAATCGTAGCACTCAGTGGCTCTTAAGTTCTGACAATAACCAGCTGAATCTTGTGCTTCTTGGAATTAACAATTTAGCAGAAGATTTTGCTGCAAAAATTAGGGTAACCACATCATTTTATTTATTATCGATCGAAGAAAAAAGTTTTGCATGTTTGTTTGTTTTAGGCACAATGTGAAGATGATGAATATGAAATAGATTGCCAATTTTACAGCTTAGATTATAGAATAATAACTGGTGACGTAAGTTTACCTCATAATTCATTTAGAACAGCAGATTTTGTACCTCATGGTAGTTTTTGTATATATTCAAATGCTGAATCTTTTGAGTATATAAGAGAAAGTTTAGAAAAAACTTTGCTATCAAATTTAGAACAAGAAGATAAGTTACCATTTCAAGGACTGCCAATAGTTTTAATGTTCATTCAAGATTCTTTTATCGAAGAGAAAGATATTTTAAAATTGAGAGAGGAAGGGCAAAGTCTGGCTGATAGTTTACAATGCCCATTTATGGACGTATGCCTTGATCAAGTTAGTGACGAACAATTAGTGTCTGATGCTTTACATCAACTTGTTCAGAGTATACATCACAGAGCAGGATTTTTAAACATATATCAATCTGTTATCGAATGTGTAGAACCTGATATCAGGTATATTATTTATTCTATATTCTACTGATTCTATTACGATTTGATTTTTCTTTGTAGAATTATCATGTGTATGTTTTGTGGTGATCCATATTCTGTAGAAAATGTGTTAGCACCTTTATTATCACATCAGTGTTGCTTTCTATCAGCTGATCGTAGTATTATATTAGAAACCTTTCTTGGAGATTCTAAGCGTAAAGTAGAAGTTATTATTTCATCATTCCATGGAGCTAATGCATTCCGAGATGAACTAGTACATGGGTTCATCTTAGTTTATTCTACAAAACGGAAAGCATCTTTAGCCACCTTAAAGTATGTCTACTTGAACCTTAATTTCGTTTTCTTTTCACTTTCGCTTGATTGCAAGCAAATTTACTAAAAGAAAATTAATTTCTAGTGCGTTTTCTATGAACATTCCAAACTTGCCGATACAAATTCTGGCAGTGACAGATTCTGGTTTGGCGAACGCTTTCTTCAATAACGATTTGAGCCACCTTTTGATAACCGAGGGGAATGCGACTGCTGACAGATTACATGCACACTTCATGACTTCGACTGCATCTTGCCAACAAAAAAGTATCATTTCTGCGCTGACTTATTTTTTGAATGTGATTTATTTTTTTCTTTGTGTTATAGCTGCTTTCTACACTCCTTTCTTTAAAGAAGTTTGGGAAAAGAAACCGGAAATCGAGCAGGCTTTTCACATGGAGGAACCTATAGGTTTGGATGACAGTGGCGAAGGAACTTTGGAACACACTCGGTCCCAGAGGAGTCACGGACACCCGTTGCCTCCACCCAGGCACGAAAGCTATCATTTAAAACTCGATGGGTAAGTTGTGTTTGTTGTTAATTTGTAAGTTGAAACTTAAGGCAGGTCAAAATTAATTAAATTCGAATTAAAAAATTGTAATTGTTTACTTGAATTGAAAATTTAGGAGTGGTAGTGAAAATTATGAACATCTAACTGAATTAAATGGTCCAGATGAACGTTTAAGTTCGAGCGATCATAGTGATAAATATTCTCAAATTTACATGTACGGCAGCGAAAATGGTGATATTATTTTAACAAAGAAAAGACATATGCTTCAAGGTAATGGTGAATCTTATTTGTGGTCGATTAATTAAAGGGGTTTTTCTCTTTTTTTTTTGAAGGTTTTCATGTTTACCCACCTCCAACAACGCCTCCCGAACCTGCACCACCTGATCATTTGTTAAATTCTAGGCAAAAACGTGGGCCAATACTGTCAGCATCACAAACTAGTCTAGATGAAATAACTTGTAAGTGTTTGTTTTCATAAACTTCATACTTTTTTTAACGTCTAACATTTAATATAGCCGACATTAGTGGATCCCGGGAATCATTAGCCACACATGACTCAGGTGATAAGTTGCTATTTGTGTTACTAACAAATCGAGTGCAGTTTCGTTATGAGTAATTATTTTACACATCTGTAATTGCAGATGGTGATGTGGAGCCTGCACTGCAGATACCTAGTGGTTGGGCAAATTATGGACAGCATGCCTTTACAACGGGGCGTCGTCACGTTACTGGCCCAAAAACTAGACCGAAAGGAGTGTCACAGACTTTAAAAGTAAACTATAATTAAATATCTTTTGCTTTACTTCACCTTTTCGTATGTTTTTAGCAACCCGGTAAATTAAATCTGAAGAATTTTTCGGTTGTAACAGAAGCAATCGCAAGAATGAATGTGACCGGTAAGGATAGTCGTAACATTAATTTTGGAAATGCACCATTGGCTACCCCAGAAATTGTAGATTTAGGCTCTGAATACGCTCAGGTCAAAGACATGTTGCATAACAAGTACACGCAAGATGAGTACACGTACGCTTTGGTGCAAGATGCTGTCAGCGGCAAATCAAAATTACGACAAAGAAGAGAAAAGGGCCAACCATGTAAGTAATCAGTAGTCGTTGTCAACTTTTATTTTTTTTTGTACGTTCTAAGAATTGAGAAAGGCACCAATGCTATATTTTAAATTAGTCCATGACGTTTCAGCTTATTCGGATACCGACAGCGAATGGAGCAGCTTAGAAAGAAGGCAACGTGCAAGCGAAATATATTCAAAAGTCAATCGAAAGGCTGCTACTCATAAGAGACCACGCAAAAAAAGAACACCAATTCCCGTGCAACCACCACGAGTACCACAATTGGGAGGTTTCACCTTACCATCAGTGCACTCCGCTCCTACCACAGAACTAGACACAGACAAAGCTAATGGTACTAATCAAAAAATAGGTAACGCAAAGAGAATCAGTTTAATGTTTCAGTTCCGAGCGAATCGAACACTGAGTCTTCGGAGGGCAGCGATGACCAGTTCGTTTGCACAGCAGACCGACATCGTTTCTCACAGAAACGCTCCTTCAGTTTAAAGAAGCGGATGCCAATTCCCGCGGTCGTAACTCTACCCCCCGACTTGCACAACACCCACAACCTGAACATCCAGTTAAACTCCCCAGATTTATTTTCCGGGAAACCCAACTCGTACGGAATGATGCACGACGATGAATCCAGCTTAGACGTATCGTCGCCCCGAGATAACAATTCTCCGATGGTAAGCTCGTGGAATTATTCAATCGCGTTTCAATTAAATTCCAAATCGTAGTTCGGGGTTTTGCCGAAGTTAAAAGATTCCGACCGTGAGAAGTTGCTGCGAAAAAGGGAGAAGCAGAAGGCGAAGGATGATTCGAAATTGGAGAAGCGGCGATTGAAGGAGGAAAAGCTGAGGAAAGTGGCCGATAAGGAGAAGGAAAGGGATAAGAAAAAGCAACAGAAGCTAAAGCAGAAGACGACTTCCAGCGGAGTTGTTTCAAAAATTGCCGATTTCATCCAGGTATAAATAAGTAACGCTCGCAGATAAAAATAGTTTTCACTTGAAATTTTAGTCTGATAAGAATTATGTGCCGTTATTTCTGGAAAAATGCGTAAAATTTATCGAAAGTGAAGGGTTAGATTCGGAAGGCATTTACAGAGTTCCTGGGAACAGAGCGCATGTTGACTTGCTGTTTCAAAAGTTCGAAGAAGGTAAGCATATTTTGAGGTGGTGGTATGCAACGACTGCATTTGTTTGTTCAAGTAGATTCAAATGTTGAAATTCACCAACTTGATATTCCGGTGAATGCAGTGGCGACAGCTTTGAAGGATTTCGTCTCCAAGCGTTTACCACCTCTATTCGAAGAAGACGTTATGGTGGAACTGGAAGATATTGCGGGTAAGGAATGAATTATTTTTTTGAGGGGCGTCGTGAATTTCTTTGTTTTTAGGAACGAGGTTGAAACCAATGGCGACGACGACAGGGAATATGGAAGTGAAAACTGACAGGAGTTGTCGGCTGTTGGCTTTAAGAAGCATGTTGGATAAGTTACCACCAATTAATTTTCAAGTTTTGAAATTTATTTTCCAACATTTTGTGAAGTACGATGTGAGAATGTATAAAGTAGGTTGCTGTATGTTTTTTTTGTAGGGTGGCTGAAAATTCGAAACTGAATAGTATGGATAGTAAAAATCTGGCTATATGTTGGTGGCCGACATTGTTGCCCATAGAGTTCAGCGATATGGGAAGATTCGAACAAATGAGACCATATTTGGAAGACATTGTCCAAACGATGATCGATCAATATCCATTTTTATTTTGTGGTAAGGAAGCTTTCGTGATGGTTTGAGTTGGATTGGCGGAAGATTGAAACGCACAACTTGCTAGCAGCGTAGCCTCTTTTTATAGCATTCCATCAAAATTGAATTACATACATGGGGAGGCCTTGATTTTGTATTTTGTATTGCAGAAAAAAAAAAAAACTGGTAGAAATGATTGCCCCCTTTCAAGGGAATGATATTAATTTTATGTGATATTTCTAAGAAGTTTTGAAAGTGGGTTCTGGCATTCGTAAACGGGTGGATGTAGTAGAAAACATTTTTTTGTGGAACTACGCGATCGATTTGTATTTTTACATGTATGAATTTCAGTAGTCTTCGTACCGAGATTAATTGCATTGTGTGTTTTGTATTAAACATGTACGAATCAGTGTGCATGCGTGAGTGCTCGGCTTTTTATTCAAAGTCTATGTTTCAATGTGAGTAATTCCTATGATTGATTGAGTTGTCGTCAATGTCCCCCTTTAGCATAGTAAATGTCGGATCCGTTCAAGAATTTGTTGCCCTCCCAATATCAACGACAACGTAGCAGGAGCTACCAAGTCCATAATTCATATACAATATTAACGTTCCTTTAATTATATCTACTTATTTTTTGAAATATCTAGTATTTTATTATCACGGTATCGCTTGTAAAAGTAAGACTTTCTCATCGGAAGTCAAATGTTGAGGCTTTAACTGTCGAATCACGAGGCTTTAATTGTTTTGGTTCGATGGAGATTGTCTAGAACTATCTAGAACCGTCGTAAGCAGTCGTCGGTGTGAAATGGTCAATGTTCAATAGTGATAAGTCAGAAATGTGATTTGTCGTGTGGGCGGTCTGCTGTTCTCTCTAGTCTGGGTGTTAAAGGCCTATGCCGCTCTGCACTCAACGCAATTCATTTCAAGTAACGGAATCTCAGAAGTGATATATTTTATTTAGTAATTTATAAAGTATTGTTTCTAATTTTACGAGAATGTATGTTGTTATATATCAAATAGAATCGTGCAATTTTTTAAGAAACCAAATTACTGTATACAGTAGGAATTGAACTGTCAAAAGAGTTGATCCGGCCGCTATCGGCGATACTGATCTAGTTTTAAGCTTTTACTTGCTTAACGGCTTGTGGGTCTTGGTCTTGTATATATCAAACATTACTGTTTACCTCCCTCTGCATTTACTAAGACCCACGAATTGTGAACATGTGTCTATTAGGCTATAAATAATTTACATGTAACATATGTGGATATATAGTAGATTATGTTCTCTGGGTTTACCTACACAGAATTGTCCCGTGATGGGTTAACGCTCTGTTTTTGTAACGAAAGATTTGTATCAATATTTATCAACTGCCTAATAATAATTGTATGCTAGAAATTCTTTTCGTTTTCTTTTGTACACCTTCACGTTTAAATTGGCTGGTATTACCAACAATATACATAATTTTTTATACAGCTTGTGATCATAAATGTTAGTGGCGGCTCGTCGGGGTGAGCAGGATGGGCACTGCCCACCCTGTTAAAGTTTATCAATGCAATTCAATCTTTAAAATAATTTTGAAAAAAATGTTTTAATTTCTCTCGTGGATTTGTGTACTTTAAATCTATAAATCCAGAATCCACGCACTCTGTAATAAACTGCGAATGCGATCCTATCCTTTGTAATCTTGACCAAGGTGGGCCTATCTGAAGCATCACTGCACGTCTTTCAATGCTCTATCACACCCCAATCTGAGAAGTCAAAAAAATAATTCATTGCTGAATGATGAATTATTGTTTTGACTTCTCCCCTCTCCTTGACTTCTTTATTTTCTAAATGAAATTAATCCCTTTGTTTCCTATCAAATAATAATCCCCTCATTTCCAATCAAATATCACAACGATAATACTTGCTCATCGATTCGTTAAAATACTTCTAACAAAAAGCATTAAAACATATCAATCTTTTAATTTTTCAAATCTTGCCCACCCTCTGCATACCTTGAAGAGCCTCCGCTGATAAATACTAAAATTCATATCAAAATACAGCAAAGCAAAAAAGGTTGCGTACCACAACATCCTTCAACTTCAGTTAACGTTGAATTATTAAAGCCGGGGTTGCTTAAAATCCCTGTGCAAATATTTTTTTTACTCTTTTGAAACTGGAAATACCTACTTACACTACACACGTTTCAAGGAAATTCACGCAGCTAAATATGCCGTGACGCTTCCAACTTTTGTCCTTTTTTTTTTGTAAGCAGTTTCTTGACCTTTTCATGAATTCAAGATATAATTAATTTAATTAACTAACTAACAAAAAAAAAACACGTTTAGGCACGACGTTATTTTTAAGTGTTACTTGAAAATAATAGCCCGACCCTATAACGTCTAATGTATACGGGGAATCGCCAAGAAGTAATTTGAAGTGAAAGGCGAATTTATTTTTTCTTAAAATAAAACAAAGTATTATTTAAAAAAAAAATCAATTAAAATGTACTTTTGAGTATAAAGTATATGTTTCAAGAAAAATTTGTTATTAGGTGTTGAAAATAAATTGTTGCGTAAGCGTAAGTGTGCTAACACAATCCATCTCCTCACTCAATCCTGTTCCTAATTTGAATAATTGATAAAAAGTGGATAGAATTGTCTGTTAAACAAATATCGTCGTCGCCTAAAAATTCCCAAAGATTTTTAAATTCAGCATTCAAGTACAACGGGTCTCGCGAAGAAAGTGGGGGGGATTGGTATCTCCACATATAAAAACGAAAAGTGGCTCAAAATATCTATGGTATTTGTATTTCAGATAGTTCTCAAATAGGCTCTAATTGAGACGTGAGATGTTTGTTGGCGTATTTATTTTAGGCGTAGTTCTTGTGGTCGGCGCGAACGGTAAGATTGGAAAATATTTCTCTTATTATTTGCTTTTAATGTAAATGAAGTAAATCCAAGCAGGAAGAGAGCACGATGGTTGGCAAGGAGGTCATGGTCATGGAAGAGGATATGGAGGTGGATATCCTGGTGGTGGTAAATTCCACGGCCCTCCAGGTGGTGGATTCGGAGGACCTGGAAGACATGGATTTTATCCTCCTGGACCTCATGGAGGTTTTGGTAAAGGATACGGAGGGAATTTTCCTTATGAAAAATCAGGTCCAGGAGCTTCAGCTGCTTCGGCTAACGCAGGATCAGTAGCTGGAGGTCGAGGCGTCGGCGGTAATTCTGGAGCTAGCGTCACTGCTGGTGGGCTTGGTGGGGCCAGCAATAGCCAAGCTAATAGCCAAACAGCAACGTTTGAATTTGGACCATTAACTGCCACCTTCACTAACAATCAAGCGAGTGCCAGTTCTTCAGGATAAATTTTATGACAAAATGCATTTGTTATAATAAATTCAAAAGGAATCATTTATTACCTATTTTTATTGAACCAATTTATTAACATTGCACGTCATACATTATTTATGTTTTTATTTATTGTCGTCCTTCACTAAGTACATCGTAAAATCAGTATCATTAAAAACATAAATCTAGTAATAAAAGACAATGTAAGAATATTGAAATGTCAATGTAGCTGTTAAATAAATGTACTACGGAAATTATTTTAACATTTTCCAAATTTTTCATCTTAAATAAAATAGAAGATTCTTATTGTAAGCAAATATTAAAACAAATTCATACGAATATGTTAAAAAAAACGTACATACTTCGAATATATATTGAAATAAATAATTAAGAAAATATGAGTAGGCGGATTTATGAAATTTTTTTACATTGTTATCGTTATAATAATTAATCCGAGCTGTCCAATCAAAAATATGTACGTGCTTCTTAATTTACATAAAATAATGGAATAAAGGAGGAAGAAGAAGAGCGAATAAAATTGTGAGGAGGAATTGCTATGTTAAATTTTGCACAGGCATCCCCGTCTTTAAAATGTTATTATTACATGTGCACAACGAAAAGAAAAAGGCGAGGTCGATGTCTAAAGTTGTAACACGAGTTCAGATTTTCTTCGATAGTACTTTCTTGCTTCTGCATTAGGAACAACATGAATCTGCTCTACTGTGTATTTTCTTTAGTGTTGGTCGCCTTAATCCAAGTATGCATATCATTTCCTGCTGACAACCGGAACTCGGCGAGGGCAGTACAATGTAAGTATAATTTTATTCTAAAAACGTGAAAATTAAATCGTTTCGTCGCATATATCACTGCGAAACAAATCAGGCATTTCTGGGGCGTTCGCACAAAGTGAAAGGTGCACATAAGTGCAGCATTCAATGATATTATTGACCGTTCTCATGTTCCTTACATCAACCTAAAAATTAATCAACATTTTCATGGGATCATTAACACATATAGTGGCCATAATCCGCTTTAAAAAAAATAACTTTCACATTCCAGGGTCATTAATAATAAAAATATTCATTTATTACTGTACGAAAGAGAACTCCTACAGAAAACAAACTAATTATTTTTTAAATTAATTCATTAATAACATTTTTAATACAAAATACCTTCTATGTCTACCTAATTCTTATTCAAAATTAATATAATAATAAAAAATTGGATGTTTCTTGTCATTTTTATTAGTGTCTTTTTGATTTTTAATTTAAAAAATGACTGAAAGAAAAACGATAAGCAAAGGCAATAAAAAAACATTAAAGAAAACGTGGGGTGTTTTGCTATATTAAAAATAATTAGAATGATTTTGGAATAAAAGCAGAAACTGCTCCAATTTTTTTCAAACTGAATCAAAAAAATCAATTTTCGCCTCGAAAATAAAGATTTAGAACAGGAAATGATAAACTAATTCAAGAGCAAAATTCATGTAATAATACTTAAATAATTTAATTTAATTAAACATAAATGGAACGCTTGTAGAATGAAAAAGAAAGATCGTTCGAAAGCTTTTGAATATTTTACGTGACAGAATGAAACAAATCATAGCTCTTAATTCAATTAAGATAATAATTATTATTTTATGTTTAGTGATAATAGTTTGCCTTAACAATAAGAGCAGAAAAATTTAACTGAGAGGACACAAGGAATTTAATTTAGTTATTTAAACATAAGTAGAACGATTTTAGAATAAAAGGGCGATTAGCAAAAAAATTCAAAGTTTATTACTTTTATTTGACCGAAGGATATGTAAGAAAATGGGAGAAATTTCGATCACCAAATAAGAATAGAACGATTTTCGAATTAAAACAGATCATTTTTCCAATTTATTTTTTTACAGGTCTTTAAACAAATGAAAACGTATTTCTCTCGAGAATTGTGAATTAACTAAACAAAAATACAGCCTTGGCCAAAAGTATTAGGCATTCCTATATCATGAAAATCTGTTGGAGTGGGGTAAAATAAAATTTCCCTATGCCCTATATTTTTGTATCCAAATTCTTCTTTTAATAAAGTATTTTAATTTTTGTTTAGTGTGTATTTTTTGAGATATTCAGATCTATTTGAATTATTTCTTTTAAAACGAATGATTGTCTAAGGTGGTCGTGAAAAACGGCAAAGAAAGACATTAATAAATAATTTTTCAAGCATTTTCAAACATTACTTATTTTAAATGTGTCTTCTTTAGAGAATTACACTTTTGTAATTACACCATACATGCCTCAAACTCTCTATGAGCTTTTCAGGCGGGTGTTAGGCTAGCCCGCTGCAGCTGCGATCGACTTACTAGACGCTCTCCTTCGGCATTGGTCTTACAAATTGGGGAAAACCCAGTTCAAAGGAGCCGATATACATCCGAAACACAATCCGACATATAAGTGCTCCATCTCTCACATTTGGACCCAAATACACCAAATTCGAACCCTATACAGCCTTGGCCAAAAGTATTAGGCACCTTACATTAACTCCTATATCATGAAAATCTGTTCGAGTGGGGTAAAATAAAATTTCCTAATAACAATTTATTAAAGTAATTAGTATTTTGTTGGGCCACCTCTAGCCTTAATCACTGCAGCTATTCTTTTCGGCAGAGTACTTATAAGTTTATGGCATTATTCCATTCTTTCAATAACACGTTTTTTTTTAATTGCTTTAGATGTTATTGGATGGTTTCTAATGTTACGCCTTAGAATCTCCCACAAATGTTCTATGGGATTTAGGTCTAGGGATTGTGCAGGCCAATCCAGGAGGTTAATAGCGTTTTCTTGAAACCACTTCATGGTAACTGCAGATTTGTGCCAGGGTGTCGATACAGCATTTCTTCCATATTTGTATCACCAAATATTTCGGAAAATGATTGCCGCAGTGTCGTTTCCAATACGTTTATGTAAGTGTGCGAGTTCATTCGACCTTCACAAACAAACATTTCGCCTACACTGTCGGCTGTCATACAGCCCCAGATCATTACACTAGCCCCGTATTTCACTGTTGATACCCGCATTCCGGAAGGTATTCTTCACTGATTCTCCGCCTCACATAAGCTACACCAGGAGTTCCAAATACTTTTACAATTAATTAAAAGAAATCGTAGATTTTAAACACACCGTATAACTTTTTACTGGCGAAATGTAGAAGATGCAAACGAATTCAAAATTACGAGTGATATAAAGCAAATATTACCTCAAAATTTGATTCGTCGGACCACACAACATTTGCCCAATCCTTCTCTGTAAAGTGTTGGTACTTTATAGCCCATTCCAAACGAGGCTTTTTATTTTTTTCTGAAAGCCAAGGCTTTACAGCCTTTCAAGCCAACTTCATT
This sequence comes from Serrognathus titanus, assembly GCA_039766575.1. Lineage (NCBI taxonomy): Eukaryota > Metazoa > Arthropoda > Insecta > Coleoptera > Lucanidae > Serrognathus > Serrognathus titanus. Next base: position 2,590,213 of record CM077916.1, on the reverse strand, counting down.
AAGTCTTCTTCTGATCGTTCTGGCACTGATTGGTCCTTCGATTTCCTCGGAACAACTGGCAGCGAGCTCGGAGGAAGTTTTAAGTGACCCTCGAATTAAATTTCGATCCTCACGCTCCGAAGTTATCCGTTTTCTACCTGATCTTGTTCGGTTCGCGTGTGATCCAGTATCCGCGTAACGTTTCAAGGCAGATTGCACCGCACAACGCGAGCGTTTAATACTTTTGGCTATTTCTGTCTGTGTGTTGTCTTGTTCTCTGTAAAGTGTTTGTACTTTATAGCCCATTCCAAACGAGGCTTTTTATTTTTTTCTGAAAGCCAAGGCTTTACAGCCTTTCAAGCCAACTTCATTAAGTCTTCTTCTGATCATTCTGGCGCTGATCGGTCTCTCGATTTCCTCGGAACAATTGGCAGCGAGCTCGGAGGAAGTTTTAAGTGACTCTCGAATTAAATTTCGATCGTCACGGTCCGAAGTTATCCGTTTTCTACCTGATCTTGTTCGATTCGCGTGTGATCCAGTATCCGCGTAACGTTTCAAGGCAGATTGCACCGCATAACGCGAGCGTTTAATACTTTCGGCTATTTCTGTCTGTGTGTTGCCTTGTTCGTGCAAGAACTGAATTCGTAAACGTAAATGCTCATTAAGTTCGTTCTTTTTAGGCATTTTTTACAGCAAAAATGACGATATTCAAAATTATAATGATACTGGAAAGATCGTTCTTACTACAAGCGCTTATACCTATTCACGGAACCACATCATCTGCCACATGTTTTACAACCGCTGTAAAGTACTCTGCATTATTTAAATTATCGTTTATTGTTGCCGACTAATATGATAATAAAATTCTAAAGATATCTGAGTAATATTTTCGAGATAAATTATAAAATTAAGGGTGCCTAATACTTTTGGCCAAGGCTATATATATATAAAAAAAATAAGGAGGGTGCAAATTAGGAAGACTTTTGATTTCTATGTTGGATGCCATTCAAATAACGTCAATAAAAGGGAAAAGTACAAAGAAGAAAGATGTTTGATGTCTATCTTAGTACCATTCAAATATCAGGCGGTTCAATAAATTTCCTTTGAATGTCTTTGATTACATGTAAATTATATTTAAAGCGGATTTAATCAATTCACCGCGAATGCTCAAATTCCATGGATTGCCTAGAATGGAAATCTAAATGAATCGCATTTTATAAAAAAAATCCTTAAAGCAACAAAATTTCAAATCGACTTAACTCCTAATCAGTCGACAAAGGAAGTGTAATAGAAAAGTTATTGGAAATTGAACGTCCTTCGTACCTTGATAAGTTAAATGACATGGTCTTTTGTAGCTTATACCATATAAATTAAGGGTGCCTAATACTTTTGACCAAGGCTGTAGAAAGATTTTAGAAAAGGAACTACAATTTCGAATTTTTTTGCTCGACTTTGAATAAAACAAGTGACATTTTTTAAAGAATTTTATCAACCACATATGAATAGAACGGTTTCTTTTTATATAGAGCGTATTTTTTGTGTATCAGTAACAATATATTTAGCAGTAATTTTGTTATAATAAAATTCTAATGTTTATTTCCAGCTGTTTACGGCCAAACTTTCGATGAAATAGTAGTTGAATCATCTTTAACTGTCCGAAGAAAGAATGACTCCAGACAAGGAAGAAACAAAAACGTCGCTTCAATAGAACCAGCGACCATATCTAGCAGAAACACTCCGGTGAAAAGAGAGCACATCTAGCAGGATGCTTCTAGTTTTTCCTTCATTCTAACGCTTTATTTAACATAATCGCTTCTAATGTGTTTTAATTTGGAATTTAATAAAGTATATCTCGTTTATTTCTTGTTGTTTTGGTTTTATCCACTGGAACCCGGAAAATTCACGAAGTTCAAAAACTGCAAAAGTTTTTTTGGTGCATTGAACCTACCCAGAGCAATAACTTGCAAATGTATAAAACGATCACGTATACCATGGATCTGCAGATATTGATAAAACTGGCATGGCACAGTCAAAAAATTCTTTTGCACATCCGGGTTTGTCGGTCTTTATATTCATAATTCGCGGACCACGCAAGGAATGTACTAGATAATATCGCCGAAATAATAGAGCCAAGACCACTTTCGAAAATAAAGACAGAAACAAAATTATGCAGAAACTGCAATATTAATTATGCTAAGTTATGAATTTTTTTTTTTTAATTAACGAATGATAATAGGACCAAGGAGTATTTTGATTTTCGCGCAGGCTTGCATAAGAATACTAGGATGTGTAAAACAATACGGTTTCAAATTCACTCACGTTCTGCAGTTATAAAATTTATGTCAAATTTATTCGTCAAGTCTAAAATAAATTAGCAAAGTTAAAAACGCCCTATTAGAAATCTGATCATACAAATATAAACGGCGATAGCATCGCCACTCTGAATAAATTTTAATGTTGATGATCCAGGTGTTATTATTATTGAAAACTAATGAAAAATAAGCGTGATTCATTGGAAATTATAAGTACGTGTCTGTAGTAAAGCGTGTTTCTGAAAATAATAATAATAAATTATTAAATAACGAAATCGTTTGGCTTATGCTTGTTTACTTGAAAGCCGACTTCTTCGCGGATTTTAATTTTTTTATCACGCGTCAGGCAAGTTTGAATTTGAATAAAGAATTGTGCCTTGATTCTGAAAAATGAGCGAACATAAATTTCAATTCTGCTAAGATAATTTCATCAATTTAATGGCATGTATGTATCAGGTCGCTCCCATAAATAAATAATTTGCTTCGGTCGACCAATAATGCAACATAGCGTCTTTTTTTAGGAAAGTATAAAATATGCATTAGTTAGAATGAATTGCATTAGGTTAAGTAATGTCGCAGGAAGTATAGTAAGTACATAATGAAAAATTTAGATTCACTCCTGGTACACTTGTAGACAAAATAGTAACGTGTATAATGAATATTACATATATTTATTATAACATACTTTTGAACCTTGAACATTGATTTATTATTACTATGAAGCAATTTATAAAACTAATTTTAAGAATAAAGTGAAATGAAACTTTTTCACGAACGTGTACGTTTATTTATTTTTATTTAATTATGAAGATAAAATTGATTCGATTCAAATATGTGGACTTGCGTCTTCAACTAAGGACTTAAAATTAAATATTAATTTAAGTATTAGATTTAAAATTAGAGCGGAAAGAATCAAATATGAAGCCGGCCGGCTAATACATACGCATATGCATAGTATTATTCTGATGGCACCGCAATTTTTGAACATTATCATAAATTATGATTAAAATGGTTGTCTGAATTTTAACTTGCGCAAGTATGTGGTTAGATGAGTCAATAACTTTTTGCACATGTATCCCCTACAAATATGTGCACGTGCTCATAATACTTATGTTTAGATCAAGATTGGTAGTCGAGAATTATTATTTCATTACAAATGCACAGATTAACAACAATGGAATATGACTTCCCAGTATTTTATAGCTCGTACAGAGACTTAAAGCATTGCAGAACGTGCACGGGTTAAATGGAAGGAGAATGTCTCCTATTACAGATGTAGAATCTTAAATAAATCATAAAATAACAGGGGAATGTTTATTATTTTTCGGAGCGAGCTTCCAGAAATTTGGAATTTCAATAAAATAAACGCCAATAAAGATTTTGAGCGAGACGCGAGTCAGAGGTCTCGGTTTGCCAAGAAAATGCATAAGGATGACAATAAAAGATAATTCCAGGAATAGGTAAATTGAAGAGACGCGCAACGTACGTTTGAAGGCGCGCATGTTGTTTCAAGATAGACGATTTACTCATATCAATGAGTTCCGCCTTATCTAAACAAATCACATAGCCTGGTAACGTTAAAAATCAGTCTGGCACTCTTATTTTACATGAACGTGGAACGCGAATTGAATTTTAATTGACTTAGAACGTCCTTATTCACTACTGGTGTATAGATAGGGTTGCAAAAGAAGGTGGGGGGCAATATTTCGCAATATAAATAATTTCTCACATTGTCATATTCAGTGTAAGTGATCTCCTCTGCTAGTCTCCCAAAATGGAGAAAATTTTGTCGTGTCTGTGCCTTTGCGCGTTTGGAATATTAACAGCAACTTCTCTTCCATACCACGGTTTGTATGACAGACCAAAAATTTTCCAAATTTTCATCGGCCCCGTTTTATCAAATCATTCTAGGTTTTCGAGTGCCCCGTTCCTCCTACGCCCAACGTGCTCTTATGTTAAGTGGATACTACAGTCGACCTAACTTAAATCGTCGTTCCACTTATTTTCCGGAAGGAGCGATGACTGCGTTTGCTTCTGGTGATACCCTCGCGACGAACTCTTATTTAGGTGGCGATCAATACGATCCCGTCGAAGATTCCGAGGTGCAACTCCAGGAAGAACCGACCGATAAGGTTCTGAGCTCCCCCGAAGCTCCACCTCCAGTGATCCTGGAAGGAAGTGAAACCACAGATGCTGGTATATTCGAGGAAGCCGCCACGGAAAAACCTAAGCGCGTGCCGAAGAAAAAATATCCACCCAAACCAATTCCCGCAGAAGAGGACGAGGAGCAAGATGAAGACCAACCGGATAACGTCTTCTGGCCGTTCAAGGGAGGGCAAAAAGTACCTTCCTATAACACTTTTTTCCCGATAGTCATCGGGGGGTATCCCGGGGGAGCGAGGGCACGATCGGATTCCGAAGGATTCTATCCAGGATCAGCCACCGCAATCGCCAATAGCTTCAGCACGGGAAAAGGGGGTGTAGCCAGCAGTCACGCTACATCTTTCGGAGATCCTTATCTCAGTATGTTGCTCAGAAACGGCTTCTTCAAAAGGAAAAACTCAGCAGTGCAGGAGGAATAATCTTAAGTCGCGTTTCCATTCTTTTTTTTAATCTTTATGTATGTAATATTATTGGATTAATTTTATTCGCATTCATATATAATTATATATTTTATTATAAGTCCATGCTATAACTGCCAACATAATAAAGCTATTTTAAAAGCAATTCTATTTTTCTTTAATTAAGCAATGTGACAACACTACGCTATTAAAATTCTCGCAGTATAGGCATTAAATAGAAAGCTATAAAATTTTATTGTGCCAATAACTTTTAGAGATTTCATTAAATCCTGATTTTAAAAACAAATTCATTATAAAATGCTTTGAAAATGGTCATTTTCTGTAGTCTAGTTACTATAGATTCTTAAATATATTTAGTAAATTATAAACGAGGTGTGATACATTAATGAAACGAAAACAAAAAAACTGTGAGAGAACTTGGCATTGGTAATTTGACAAAATTCAAGGTAACTGTTAATCACGTTAAGTAGCGGCTATTTAATGTGCAAATATGTAGACGTTTTAGTAAGAACGCGGGGAAGGCCTGACCATTTTGTGTAAATACAAACCAGTTTTATTCCAGTCCGATTTTATATCGACTGAACCAGGATATATAAAGGACATGCGGAATTTCGAGTGGTCAGAACGAGCAAAATGCATCTTTTGGTCTGTGCCGCGTTGTGTTTGCTGCCTCTAGTCGCATCTTATCCGTACCTTGTGGTTTCGGATGGTAATTATCTGCATTTAATATTTTACAATCATTTAATTTGTTATTGCTTATTTTAAAAGATCCAGACTTAATTCCATCTGCGAGAGTAGCTAGAGAAGCTAGTCATGGTGGAGGTGGCGGATTTGGCGGTGGATATGGTGGTGGTGGTGGTGGTGGTCACAGAGGAGGACTTGGTCAATACGGTGGAGGACCTGGTGGTGGTTACATAGGCCGACCAGGAGGTGGCGGAGGATCTTCTTTATCATCCTCAAATGCCAACGCTCAATCCTCAAGCTTTGGGGGTGGTTATGGTGGAGTTTCAGGATCACAATCATCTGCAAGTGCCCATTCCTCTTCATCATCACTAGGCGGATATGGGTAAACACCAACAATTCACACAGAAATTTCGACGTATGCGCGCTTGTATGTTACTTTGTCAATGTTAAACAAATTAGTATTCCTTTCATTTGCATATTCCAATCGTATACGCTAATATTGATTAATATTTAAATATCGGATTTTAAATAAAACGGCAGTTTTCGCGGACTTGATATCGAAATATCAATGGATTTATTTGCATATCTAAGTAAGTGGAATTACGTAATACGTGAAATTAAGTTATTACATTTTGGAAATACTTTGCCGAACGCCATTGGTTTAAATAAATAAATACGCGTCATTGTGGGAATTTTCAATTATCAACTTTATTTGTTGACCTTTAATTATACGCAAGATGTAGACGAATATGGTCTGTTGTTTTAGCTAGTTTTATGCGATACAGCAACTACTTCAAAACAGGGGAAGTTTACTTTTATTACTTCTCAGTACAAGTTGTGATTTTACATCAAATTTCTTGTAATTATAACTCCTCTTTGTTAGATACTTTAAACTTAGGAATATGTTTAGAATTATTATAGATTAATTGATTTATTTTTTTTTTTCTAGACGTTAAATACCGAGACAAAGTGAAGAGCCATGCCACATCTTCGTTACCTTCAACGAAAAAAAAAAAAACTTTGTGTAACCAACGTGTGCATTCATAAATTAAAAACTAAACACAAACTATTCTTGCTTGTTTTATTTTCCAAATTAATAAATCCTCGATCTTAATTGAATTGGAAATCAGGTCCGAACTTTTAAATACAGGAAGATCAACAAAAATTCGAAGTCACTTGCTAAACACAAAACGTGTTGTGCTCAATTAAGGACAACTGAAAAAGAAATGACCTGTTGAGAATTGTCCTTGGCATAAAAGGTAAGATGCAATCTGTATACTGGGTGTGAACAAAAAGAAGAAAAGCAGACTTTCATTGTCGAGTTTTGCAACTTCATATACACTTGCTCGGTGGCCAACCAAAGATACACCGACGTTTAATTTATTGGTCAAAAAAAAATATTGTCGGCAAAATTCGTATATTTGCCTAATACACTCCATGGAGGAAATTACTTTTCCCTTTGTAATTTCGTTCATTCCACCAAGGCATAAAGAAAATTAATAACTTCAAAATGAAAATTAAAATGCTTCAGCACCAACAAATAATGCACGTAATTTTTTTGAATAAGAAACGAGATTTATAGTTTCTTAAAGAAAAGCGTCATAAAAAAATAATTAAATTAAACATGCGAGAAGACTTTTCAAGAAATGAAAAAGAAATTTGCAACTAGGATTAATGATAAAAGGAATTGTAGGTATACGTTCAATGAATTTTATATTAATTTAATAATACAGTTACATTTTCAATTACAGACCTGAGCCAATCATCGAATATTTAATTAGTATAAAAATGTAAGTCTTTTTATAATGCTAGATGCTCATATTAAAAAAAAAAAGTAATAAAACAAAAGTAGATGGCAGTCAAAAATTTAAAACCGTTTCGAGCCGTTTGTGAGTTGATCTACGCAGAGCTTTATTTACAAAATTAAAAACAAAAAAAAAATCGACAGAAACCTTACATTATGTGTCTATACAATTATTTTACATAATCACTATACAAAAGACAAAATAATGGAATAACAATTAATTATTTCAGAATATTAAATGAACTCCTCCACTTACATGCATTAAAACCAAAAAGTACAAAACAATTTATAAGTACAATAACAACGACGATATATTCTAAATATAATTGTGTTGGAGTATATTATAAAAGTAGGTCATTTGATAACAATAAAAACGTAAGTCGTGGATAACTCATTTAATTTAAGTAGCAGCTTACCAATAAAGAAAAAAAATTATGATCACATTACCACAAGTATTTATTTCAAACCGAAAATGATATTGACCACGACAAGTTCGAATGTTACTAAATGTGATGTATTTTCAATTTAAAAAACAAGACAAAAAATCGAATGGGAAGTTGAAATCATTCATACTTAAGATTAGACACTAATGGTACATAGTTTTTAGTAAATTAAAAATTATTACGCGTACATTAAATAAGTTACATACATTTTGTTACTTTAACAAATTTTAAAAAAGGATTTCACTAGGTACAGGATTGTAACTTAAATAATGATTTTGTGTACCACTAGACTTTGCCTTAAAAATTCTAAAAAAAAAATATGACTTATGGCACATAACAAATAAGTATACTGATGTTATTAACTCCCATCAGTTTTATCAAGAACGTACCTACTAACAAAAAAAATTTAGTCCCGATTAGTTTAATAATTAAAAAAAAATCAAACGAAAATGTGACTGGTAACTATATCTAATATAAAATGTACAAATAGCGCACAAAATACTTTAGAATTCCATATAAATTCGAGTTTTTCTTTTCTCAAAAAACACATCTTAGTGAAAATATAAAATCACTATTTACAATTCATGTGTGTTTTGTAACTATGTATTTAAATATATCACAGATATATGAATGGTTATCGACAGATCTATTTATACTATAGACATTTACTCCGTTTAAAATTCACGTAGAAATTTTCCCGAATTAAATAATCAATAGATTCAATTGAATAAATATTTAGTAATTGAGGGCACAATTTTATGAATTGATTCTGCAATATAAATCGTCATTGATTTTTAATGTACAGTGTGTCCCCGGATTGAGTTCGCGTTATGTATAATGGAGCAAAAGTTTTCACGTTTTACAGTTCAGGTCTGCTTGGCACTAAACGAATTAGTGCCAAATTTGACGTCGAAGGATTTCAAGGGGGTGGAATTAATGCAAGAAGAAATAAATTTGTGTAAGGTAAAGTGGTCCTCGGTCTCTTCCGGTTCGAGCTATGAGAATTCTACCACATGCACCAGGAGAGGATTTGAACCTACGCCTAAATAAACGTCCGCCAAGCGTCAAACCCCTTACCAGCGGCCTAAACCACTCGGCTACCAACTATTTTAAACAACATAATTTAACTAACTTCTTTTTTTATCAGTAAATAAAGGGCGTTAACATTTTATTACTCTCTGAAATAAAGTGCGTTCAATAAAAACCGTTATCAAGTAGGCTTATGTCAAATGCAAATTTTGTAAAAGTCACGTCGTAACTATACAATTATTATAAACGTAACCTAACTTTTTAAATACATTTAATTACGATTTTATAGACAATGGATAATAAAACATTTATTTTATTACAAATAACTCGAAGATGTAAACAAAATCTTTGACAATTGAGGCTGTTGATAACACGCAGTTATTCAAGGTTTCAACATACGCACTAAGCTACGACGTGCCGTCATAAAATAAAAGCAAGTTCTGAGCCTTCTTGATAACAGATTCTTTTGAACGCACGTTATTTAAACAGAGAGATCATTGTCCAGAAAAAACTGCTCTCCATGGACGTGATATCAAAATATTCATCCATTGTCATGTATGCAGTGAAGTTATCTACTTTACCTACCTGTTTTGAATCCATCTTTGCATAAAAAACACCCGACAGATTATGAAATAATAACAATATGCTACGCGATCTTGAAAAAGACTATTTTCGGAAAATTACTACAGAAAATTCGCAAACTAACAAAAGTAGGACCATCAAACACAAGTGTCAAATAATGTGGCTAACATCAGAGAGGAACTAAGGTTTGATGTACGCAAGAAAAGTAGTCTGTAATTAGTACATAATTCTATTTTACTTCCAAGGATGTTGAAATTTGCTATACCTCCCTAATTTTAAATGAGAAATATTTTATCTTACTAAAGTTTTCTCCTAAATTTAAATGAAAGGCCACTTTACCTTACACAGATTTATTTCTTCTTGCATTAACCTCACCCTCATGACCTTCGAAATCTAATTTTTGCAGAAATTCATTTCGTACCAAGTAGACCTGAACTGCAAAATTTTTGCTCCATTATACGTAATGCGAACTTAATCCAGGGACAACTCTATATAGATTGTCATTTTTAATAACTGAGGATGATTTGAATTGGCCGCCCTACTATTTGTCACTGGCTGCGTTCAACGCTAACTTTAATGTACCCTGGGCTGCGTTCATAAACTATACCTTCGAGAGCGACTTGTGACCGATTTCTTCACCGTGTTTATCCTAAGGTTAATTTATCTGTCGATTATAATGTGTCATACAGTTGGCTGCAAACATACTATGCGTCACATTCTAACCGACAGATAAATTTAACTTAGGATAAGGCCGTGAAGAAATCGGCCCTTAGGCGTGCAATCGCATCTTTCTCACTCACGATTTTTAATATATTTTGCGTCGATATACGATATACGATACTTAAGTCATTATTGTATTGAATAATACGATAATTTCTCGTTTGATCTTTTCTACATTCTAAACATAATTTATTTTGTAAAATATAATAGTTGCCTCCCATATTTTTTACTACTATTTAAAAATATCTTAGACACCACATTTACCTGCTTGTCTATTACGCGTAATGCCATCTATCGGAAATTAACTTTACCGTCACAGAAATGTCAATTTGCCGTTTCCATGGTGGTTCCCGCTAAATGATTTGTTAAAAGTTTACGAATCCATAAAACGTGAAATGTAAGTAATCATCATTTGTGTAACCTTTAATGCGTAAATTTCTTTTAAGAGATCTAATCAAAATGTCCAAACGTAAATGCCAACACAAGGACGAAGAAGAAAAACGTATAAAAATAATTTTGATAAAGCAAACTCGTATTGAGAAGGTTATATCGCTGGTAAAACGAAAATAAATCTGAAATATCAAACTTAATAATTAACAAAATAAACTTATTATACGATAATTTTGTCAAAAATACAATAATTTTTCTTCAATTGGTACGATAAATTATTGTAAAGGGTTGGCAACGCTGTTCAATACTTTCAGATGATCGAATCCCGAAAATTGAATCATTCACGAATGACAAATCTTTACTGCATAATTTCATTAATATCTAAATCGTCATCAAGCAGTAAATTCTCTATTTTTAAAATCAGAATGCATCTGTGGTTCTTGGTTATGTTTTGACAGGCATCAACTGTCGATTTATTAAACGTTCAGCAGATTAGCGCTAAAAAAGCTAAGCGCAAGCAGCTTATTCAGATGAACGCAGCCATTTGTCTTCTGATGAAATACACTAAAAACTATGGCGCCAAATTCAAACTATCCTCGATAATTAAAAAACGCACTGTACATATCAAGCCAAATCATACAAAAATACAAAACAAATTAGAATCAATAAATCTGATTTTAAATACAATAAATACTTTGAGTGTGTGAGTTTTGTAATTAAAAAAGAAAAAGATGGTCCCTTTTTGGTTTGATTCAGAGGCAATCTGCACCATTTTATTCTATTTTAACCGAATTAAATATTATATTATCTTCTTTATCGTAAATAATCGGATTCTTTCCTACTCGTTTGTTCTGAATCTCAATTGTTTTATTTGTTTCTTAATAGCCTTGGAGCCATAGTGGTGTCTCAAGAAGACATTGAAATTCCCTGAGAAGGTAGAGTCACAAATAAATTAATTACACATTTGCTTTTTTTTCAAGTTTGATTATTATGATTAAAAATTTAACTTTCGAGAAAATGTATTTTTTTATTATTCAAACAGATTGCAATTGTAAAAGTTGAAGTACGCTCTGGCTTTATAAAATAATATCCGAGCGTCTACTAACGCGAATGCAAATAGTATTTTCTTTGCAACAATAAATTTTGTTACGCTCTTTCGACATTAAAAAAAAAATCAAAAATACGAGCCGCTCGCGGCAATGGAAATTATTGCTACAAGTTATCGGATATTTATATACGCAAACGTTATTGTATCCAATCGTTTTGCCTTGGCCGATATCTGTCTTAACGTTAACGATATTTCCAAGTTATAATGTCACAGTTAATATTCAGTTGTGAAAAAGAAAGAATATCAAGTAGGACATGTTGTTGTTGTGAACATGAATCTCTATGTACATAAATTTAAAAGAAAAAACGTCAGCAGCTATTTTTACGTGAATTTTAAAACGTCAGCGTATGTCTGTTAACAGCACGTATTTATAAAACAGCATGGTTCTTTGATAAAATATTTGAAAACAAAAGAAGAATTAAACAAAACATCAGCTAAGATTTTTAACTTATATTAAAATTATTATAAAAAAAAAACAACGCGCGACGTAAATTAGATACCCAAAAAGCTGACGTTCAAAGACTTTCTAAAAAAAAAAAAGAGGGTAACTGCTTTGAAAGTTATACTTCAAATACTTTTCCAAACCATTTTTGTGTTTTGATTCGAAAATAATTGCATTCTAGTTGATGCACGCTTAAATTTATTAAGTTGCTTTACAAAAAACTATATTCTATAAACCTACTATTCACAGTTATCATTCCTGGGCTTCGATGTAATCGCCGGTAGTTCTTCTTCCAGAGGAACTTGTTCGTCTACGAAATTAATGCTGCCTGCTTTGTACCAAACGATAACGTCAACGAAAAAGGCGCAAAGTAATATTGCACCAGTTGTACCTGAAAGTAAAATATTAAACAAGACAAAAAAAAAAGAGAAGGTGTTACTTGCCATGATAAAACATTCGAAATATGTTCGAGTCATAAAGTTTGCAAGCTCCTCTTTCATCCCGTACCATCTTCCAATCCAAACATGCAGAGTCTACGACAGCACCGTAAACTATCGGACAGGGAACATTACCGAATAATCCTATAGCAAATTGTATGAGGCCCAAAGCCATAGCTTTGTCTCTAGGATCTACACATCTTAAAATTAACAACATGGAACCTACTTCCGACGTAGAGTGAATAAAAACAAATATAGAAAACAATATTATGTAGAGGATAAAATTGGAACACTGAACATCACAGTAACCTATAGTCGCAGTCCCAAAAGCAGCTGCCCCCGGCGGTTCGTCGAAAGTAAGATTTGCAAATTCGTTATTTAAACACAGACAGTCCGAATATTCGATGATTTTTCCATCCCTTTTCGTGAAGTTTTGACAACCAGCGTGGCAAGCCGAGTAGTAAGTTTTCCCGTCCTTACCACAAATTGGGGCAAACTTATCGGCGTTGCAAGCACAGCTCAAATTTGCATTACAAACTGGTTGTAATTTACCATAGCTGAAATGAAAAACATTACCAAATCATGTTCATTCCATCCATCCCGCAGTTTCTGACTAATTCAATTGTTTGAACTAGTCAGAAACTATAATTTTATAGAAAACGCGGATGAAAGAGTGAGTCCAAAAAAAAAATACGCTTTGTAGCTTTAACCTAATGTGTAAATTTGCTGTTCTGAGAAGGTGAAAATATTCCAGGATTTATATTCCCGATATTCTGACGCATACTTTTAATGTTTTGATCGTAAGCCAAATATAAACAAGGCCTGTTATAACAAGACAGTGAATTTGATTTTATTTTTACCCGATCTCTTGACCTACCAGATCTAATTGTAAGTCGTAAAAATGAAAATCCGAAATGAGTTTTTCGAAGAAAATAATGATAAAGTAACGTACCCCTCCAGGTCGTCCATGGGGCATCCAATAAACATGAGAATTCCCATTCCTGTAAGGGAAAAAAAAGGTTGAAAATTACTGGATCGAATCGAACCCAAGCGTAAATGATGGTACCTAGTGCATATATAACGGCCGTGAAGGCAATCCAGGCGGCAACAAATCTTGCGTTGGGTTTAACTCGCAGAATAAAAATGCCACTTATAATAATTCCGAGTCCCATAACAAGAATGCCGCCGACTCCTATAATAAATACAAGTCTAGAAGAGCAATAGCAGAAAGAAAAATAATAAAACGCAGCAATTTGTCTTATTATTCACAAGGTCATATAAATTTTAACATGCAGAATTAATATGTATGATATAGAGTGAAACGTTCGGTGATTTGGTTTGTAAACACGTTCCCAAAAAGAAGACGGCGGAGAGCTCGAAAAAGAACGGAAAAAATACACGAATACGTCCGTTACAGTACCTGATATCATATTTGCAGACGGTGTCGGCAAACGAAACTGAGATTCCAAGTATTTAGGTAAAAACGTATACAATCCAGCTATTGGTAATATATGCAAAACACTACTTGCCGTTCGAAACATTAAAATATCGTTCTTAAGTAAACGTTTTACAGTTTTAGGAAAATCTGCAACAAAAAAATTACATATTACAACTTTTTTTTTCGAATCAATTCTATTTCTATTCTATTTTCTACCCATTAATGGTGTACACGCTATTTTTTTTTTTCGAATCAATTCTAGTTGTATTCTATTATTTATTTACCTATTAATCTGTTGTACAGGGTGGGCCAAATTCGACACTTTTAATAGGAAACTCCTATTTCTAGAAGAGTTAGACAAAAACCGACCTCGGTCCCTGGAGGTCGATTTTTAAGACAAAATTAATGGTGAAGACCGCGTTTCGATATCTCGCACCGTTTAGGAGCTACAGGGCGTTTCTCAAAATTCTACGATTTCTAAAAACCTTCATAACTTTTTTGTTTATGAAAATTTTTGATTTCTGTAAAGGAACTTTTTCATGCAGAATTCATTGCTCCAAGTTATTTTTTTCCAAAGCCCTCAATATTTGAGATATTAGCTAGAACTTTGATTTTTTATATGGAACACCCTATACATATTTTTAAGTTTTTGAAAGGGGCATAAAATTTCATTCATATAAATATAAAACACTTGATATTTTATTCAAACAGTTTGTGAAATATAGAGCTTTAATCAAAAATTTAATTGTTTTTACAGTATTAAAGTAGGCTATGGATGACTATAACCACAGATAAAAATCTCTCCAGATAGCCAATGAGATAGGAACGAATGGAAGCTCTAAAAATAGTTTGTTAAATGCGCGATAGATGTCACTTATGTACACAAATTCGAAAATCGAACATTTGTCACAAACCATTTGCTAATTCCAAATCTCAATTGGCTCAACTATCGCTAGATGTCTCTCAGAGAAATACTTTTAAAAATGGGGCCAAGACACGATAATGTGACGTACGATTATAATATGCTGTTAATTCTCCTTTTAAACTTTGCATCACACCTCTTAGTTATAGAGTTTCTTTAAATATTACTTACATTTACAGGTTTCGGTTTTCCACTCTGCTATTGTAATAGTAGCGCCACCACATATTTGGTGCGCTGTCTCCAAACTAACACCGACTTTGTCTCCAAATTGGAGCGTCAAATTTAAAGCATTTGATGATGATTTAAGTTTTTGTAACTTCCTGGTAGGCCGCTGTCAAAATTTGACACAATCTTTTACAGTACTTGCATTTCTCTTCAATTTTACTATCTCTATAAAATAGACTTAGGGAGATAATTAAACTTGTACGAAAACTACGAGAAATACATGTTATAATATTTATAGCAACTCAAGTCTTCATGAAGTGCCTTTAACTTGTAAGTGTATGTGTGAACTGAAGATGACAGCGCAGCTGCCGAAATACGTATCTACGGATACAATCTATTTTGATTTATATTTAAGGATTTAAACTTTTTTGATTTATTATTTCTAAACCACTGTCTTCTTTACTAATATTAAATGCTAAAGTGTTTTAGAGAAATTGGCGAAAATTCAGAAGCAGCGATTAATCCAGAAACAAGACTTGAGATTTAAAAAAATTTAATAAATTGTTAGTCATTTAAACTGATAAAAACAAAAAATTATGAGTCTCAAAACGGAAATAAAGAATTAGAAGAGATCATACTTTTGGGAGAAATCGAACCGACGCCAGTTGGAGCAAATATCGTAGCAAAAACTTCTGCAATACGAATTTTAAAGAAACAAAGATTCTGACCTTATCGAATAAGAAAAATGCACCGCTACCAGTCCTTGAATTGGTAATGTCAGCTCAAACCATAGCAAAACGAATCGTTTATGTTGATTTCAAAATTGGCGACAATTTGAGACTTTACGTAATTTTTGTGCAATTTCGATTACATTAGTATTTATTCGTTATAACTTCGTTAACCACTAAAATAAGAAAAACGAAAACAAAAGAAGGAAAACAAAAGAAGAAAAACAAGAGAAAATCGACGGTTCTTCGAGGAACGTTCGAAAATTGGAAGGTGAAAAGAAAACGAAAGAAGAGCAATCTCGAAATAGAATAAAATTAATGGTCCTGTGATGAGTTGGACGAAAATTGAAAAGCTAAAAAAACAAAACAAGAAATACGAAAAAATAAAATAATTTAACAAAAAAGGAAATTTCAAAAAAAACTACTTGGGATTCTGCAAAATAACATAAACGAAAACAAAAGATAAAAAAGAACGAAATACGAAGACGAATGAGCACAAAACAAAAGAAAACCGACGAATTGACACTAACAAAGAAACAAACGATGAATGCAACGACTACTTAGATTCCCTAAAATAAGATAAACAAAAACAAAAGAAAATTGACACTTTTTCTATGGATTATTCGAAAATTGGAAGGCTAAACAAAAAACAAGAGAAGAGTGAGCACGAAACAGGAGAAAAATTTTGGTTCTTCGAAGAATTGTTCGAAAATTGAAGGGCTGACAAAAAAAACAAAAAATGCGGACTACTTCTAATCTTTAAAATGAGACAAACGAAAACAAAAGAAGAAAAACAAAAGAAAATTGTTGGTTCTCCGATGCATTATTCGAAAATTGCAAGGCCAAAAAGAAAACAAAAACAGAATAAGTACAAAACAAAAGAAAACTGATGCTTCTTCGATCAATTATTCGAAAATCGAAAGGCTAACAAAAAAATGCAACGATCACTTAGAATCCTTAAAATAAAATGAGCAAAAACAAAAGAAAAACGACGGTTCTTCGAGGAACTATTCGAAAATTGAAAAGCTAGAAAGAAAACAGAATGCAACAACTACTTAGATTCCCTAAAACAAGATAAACGAAAACAAAAGAACAAAAACAAAAGAAAATTGATAGTCCTTCGATGCACTATTCGAAAATTGGAAGGCGAATAGAGTTTCAAAGTTTTAATCAAAAATTTAATTGTTTTTACAGCACTGAAGTAGACTATGGATGACGATAACTAAGCGATTTAAGTTTTTGTAACTTCCTGGTAGGCCGCTGTCAAAATTTGACACAATCTCTTACAGTACTTGCATTTCTCTTGAATTTTACTATCTCCATAAAATAGATTTAGGGAGATAATTAAATATGTACGAAAACTACGAGAAATACGACATGTTATAATATTTATATCAACTCAAGACCTCACGAAGTGCCTTTAACTTGTAAGTGTATGTGTGTACTGAAGATGACAGCGTAGCTGCCGAAATACGTACCTACGGATACAATCTATTTTGATTTATATTTAAGGATAGAAACTTTTTTGATTTATATTTACTTTTTTGGTTTGTTACTTCTAAACCACTGTCTTCTTTACTAATATTAAATGTCAAAGTGTTTTATAGAAATTGGCGAAAATTCAGAAGCAGCGATTAATCTTCACCATGAGTGGCATTCTGAAAGATGACAATCCTTCAGAGATATATTCTTGAGATTTAAAAACACAGCCTACTTGAATGCTGCATCGAAACCATCGAAATTTTAATTAAAACATGAAAGCTCTACATCTCAAAAATCTTTTCAATAAAATATCAAGTGCTTTATATTTTTGTAAATAGAATTTTATACTCTTTTCGGAAATGTAACGATATATAGGGTGTTCCATATAAAAAATCAAAGTTCTAGTTAATATCTCAAATATTGAGCACTTTGGAAAAAAATAACTTGGAGCAATGAATTCTACATGAAAAAGTGCCTTAAAAATCGAGCTCCAGGGACCGAGATCAGTTTTTGTCTAACTCGTCTAAAAATAGGAGTTTCCTATTAAAAGTGTCGAATTTGGCCCACCCTGTACACGCTATTTTTTTTTTCGAATCAATTCTATTTGTATTCTATTATTTATTTACCTATTAATCTGTTGTACGCGCGATTCTTTTTTCGAATCAATTCTTTTTCTATTCTATTTTCCACCTATTAATGAATGGTGTACGCGCGTATTTTTTTTTAAATCAATTCTATTATGTACCTATTAATCTGTTGTACGAGCGGATTATTTTTTTTTTCAAATCAATTCGTTTATCTAAATCGGTACGCGTGAAATTTTGCAATTTGTAATAGAAAAAAAAAACATAAATAAGTAACGGAGAAATCGTGTGTTCCTAAGAAAAAAAAATAGCATTGCGTATTTTTCGCGAGATTTAATTCTGGATACGTTGTTACGTTGAATGCCTACGAGAATCTAACAGTACTTTAATGTATAATAGACGCATGCCTCTATTACCTGACAAGAAATCTTAAGCGTTTACGTCATTGCAATAAGTTATTTTTCCAGTTTACGTTGACCCATGCGTTTCAAGCAAATAAACCTCTCGACATGTAATGAAGTGACTATTTTTCTCATTCGTTTTATTTGCCGAAACAAATTAAATTTATTGAACGTCTTATTTACGATGAAAATTCACTCACCCTTGATGCTAGGATGTTTCCTTCCCGTCCTTTGAATCCTGGGCGTGGGTCTACCGGTCGATAATCGTTTTGGAAAAGCAAACATTGCGAACGACGCCAGCATTAATAGGCCGGATATTAAAACCAAACCTACAGTAACATTTTTTTTCTTGTTACTTCAGCTTACTGGGTGGAATCTTGAGACTTACCCAACCACCATGCTCCTACCCATCTGGGATCGTTGGTATCTATTTTCGGATCTACTGATAAATCTGCGTATACACTGGTGCATAACGATCCAACTATAAATCCTAAAGCTGGGCCTAGTATTCTAATACCAATCGTTATTGCTAAAACGTATGGGTACGTGAAAAACTAAGTCAAAAAAAATTACCTATGCTTCATGCAATTTTCTTCCAGTTTCATGCAGGAATCAATTGATTTGCATTCGAAAATATTTCCGTGGGTATACAAGCTTACCAAAATATAAAGGTGATTCCTTACTGGCAACGTTATCATCCATGTAAGGTATGCCTAGGGTATAGACGGCAGTTTGTCCCATACCAACTCCGAGTAAACTTATAAAAAATATAGCTAATACAATTTTCGTTACGGTTGGTTCAATTCGATGTTCGTTTACGAAGATATCGTTAACATATAGGTGTGGTGTCGTTGAAAAATTGGTGAAGCCGGTGAAATTAGCAGCGGATTGATTGAAGATTTTGCAAGTATCAGGTTCGTTAGTTGTTCCCGTCAGGTCACTGGAATTCATTATGTGTTTCCCGTATATAAAATGTGGCAAGGAACAGGTGAAAGACGACACCGCAAATAAAACCATGCCCCACGCGATCCATTTAGGCCTGTGACCTTGACCACCATAGTACGTTAATAATAAAGAAGAACCTATCTGGCCAATTTCCGTCGCACTCATTATTATACCGGTTATTTTCGATTGAATTTGAAATAGTTTTTCTATAGTTGTTATAGCACTCACGAAATACGTATGATACATGCCTTGTAACACCCACGCTATACAGAACACCATGAGAAAGACCTGCTTCGAGGCAAACTTTTGGAGCCAACTAGGTGCACAAGGTCCTAGACCACATTCAGTGTCACTATCACCGCAAAAGTCATCAGGAATCGGAGTAAAACACTGAGACTTAACAACGACGTTTTGATTTGTAAGGGCAATCTGTTCTTCCGGTACATCAACGACTCCCAAAATTGTATTCCCATTTGTAGACCCGTTGTTATTGCTGCTTTTCTCCACCGGCGATGAGGCCCATGTAATGCCGTTACTGGTCATTTCGTTTACGAAACTACGCTCTGCACTAGCCATCAATAATTTCATCAATTTATCTTGTTTATCCCTGTGAAAAAAAAAATACGTATAAATAAATTGTGTGCGGTATATTTAAATATGATATCAGTAGTTATCTGTTTCATGTTTACATTGCAACACATTTAAACACAATTTACTAACAGAAAAAAAAAAAGATAATTACATATATGTAAACACACACGTACGTGTGAGTGTGTGTATTTGTAATGCAGCTACGCGAAACATCATTTTTATCCATGAATTTACAAATAATTTCGTAATATCAATTAAAAGCGCTTATACTTTCTAAAAACATAACGTACGGATCAATTTTCTTATTTAAAATTAAAATCTTATTACACAGAAAATGAATAGTAATTAGGTTATAAAGATTATTTATACTTATTATATTATAACACAAACGCCATGTATGTTTACGATGTTTATAAAAACTGCAGTAAATACGTCTATAACTGATAATTCTTTGGAGTTATTACTTACATAATTATCTATCCATGACATACTATGATGTACACCTTGAAATTAATAAACGCATACCTTAAGTAAAAGCAAATCTACAAATTTTTTTTATCGTTCATTATTATTAAAGCAAAACAAAAAAATAAATAAAATAGTTTAGTAACTGATAATAAATTTATGTCAACTAGGTCCCTTCTACTTTTTTTTAACTTCATGGAAAACCCTGTTTCACCCACTTGTTTATAAATAGCTCGGTTAAAATTGCCTCCTTTTTTTTCGCCGATTCTATAATTCACTCTTATCTCTAAAATGTACCACCATTTAAATTAGTACCCGTATAAAAATGATATTTGCGGGTTAGTTTATTTGAAAAAATTTGGCACAAACTTACGACAACAAACTGAACGTGTGAGATCTTTTTCTCAGTTTTAGAAGAATCAATGCCCTCTTCGACTATTTTAAATTCGAACAATGATGATGTAATATATGAGAAAACAAAAAAACTCTTGAGTGGGGATAATTATGAATAAGTTAAGTAGGTCACTAAATTATGAACAGTTTTACCCCAATTATGAGATATCAATTCGGTTCAATTACAATCAATTTTCTAAAACTAGCTAAGACAAGATTTTTAATTCCATGGCTTTCTTAGTATGACTCGATATCTGGTTACGTCAATTGTTTTTAAGTACAATTGTTACTCGCACGTAAAAAATTTAATCGTTACTCTTTTGAATAAAGGTTTTGCGATTATTAAAAATGATATGCCTGCACTCAAACGGTATAATAATAATAATGGTTTTACTTAATGTTGAACCAACGCTAATGATACAAGCATCAAGTAAGTAGATATAAGTGGGGTCAACGTCATGTGCAGAACGAAATATATGTATGTGGGTTAACTGAGAACATTTCATTGATTGACTATTTGAAAAATGACCGCTGGACATGTTCAGCACAGTTAGAATACTAAATATAAATATCGGCAGTATCAGTGTGTTCGTTGCGAATACGAAAATACGCTCGCTTGCATTTTATAGCAGCAAGGTGTGAATAAATTCGACTTATTCCATAGCAAAAAAATAATATCCAGGAGCTTCAAAATTCAAAAGCAAAGACGTCACTAAAATTTATTACTAAGAACGAGCGCAACCGAACCACCCATAATCAATAGTGAGTACACAAGAAAGAAGCTTCAGCATCGAAGCAAAACAATTGTTTTCACTGTTGTTCTCAGTGAAATAGAAAGTCGATAAAAATACATAATACATTTGAAATATCACCTTTATCAAATCTACGCCTTGCAATTGTCTATTATGTGTTACAACGAATCAAATACGTAGTTGCACTTTTTTTTCACATAAATGTCGAAAAATTAATAACTAACGATAAATCATCTTGATTATTTTATTAGTATTAAAGTCACGTGCTACATTTGAATCCAAATCAAAAAAAAAAAAATAATCGAACGCAATTAGAATTATATTTAAATACATTTACGATTGGCCCTAATTTATAATAATTCATTTGAAATTAATGTTAAAACAATCAATATTATCTGCCGAAAATATTGTAAATTAATGAAAAGAAGCAAAAATTGAATCAAAATACATATATTTAATAAAATACTAAATTTTGTTATACAGGCTGCTTCGAAGTAAGTCGGCACCATTCCTAATTTTTTTATTTTTGTATCGACAAACTCGATCAAATCAATAAATCTGTTTATCTTTTTCACTGATTACAATTATGAAAATTTAATGTGATATCTTTTATTGCATGTAGAGGCGATCCACAGTTCAAATTTAAAGTTCTTTGGACGGTTAACAAACTGTGGAATGTTTAATAGACATAACGAGCATCTTTGGTTGAAAGAAAATCCTCATCATATTGAACAAAGAAGACCACAAATTAAATTTGGATTTAATTTTGGTGCGGTGTTATTGGATCAACAATTCTCGGTCCATATGTTTTTAACGATACTTTAACCGGTGACCGTTATTGTCATTTCTTAAAGAATGATTTTGAAAATATGTTGGATGAGTTCAATTTACAAACTCGTAGAATGCTACTACAATGGCTACAATAATCCACATAATCAGTTAGCTGTGCGAAATTATTTAAATCAGATTTTTCCCAATTCGTGGATTGGGAGAAATGCGCCCATTTTGTGGCCACCTAGATCCCCTGATTTGTCTGTTTTAGACTTTTATTTATGGAGAGCGATAAAAAATAAAGTCTATCGAAGATGATATGCAACTAGGGAAGACCTTAGAGAAGGTGTACTGGAGGCATTTGCCAATATCGACGGACGATCTACCAGAAAAGCTGTAAATTCTGTTTTAAAGCGTTGCAATTTATATACATATTAACAATAATGGTGGTCTTTTTGAACACCTTTAGAAATATTTTCAGTATATTCTTGTTTTTAGTTGTTTGAATTTCTAATACGAGGGTAAATTAATTTCAACATCATTAATATTATTAAAGATTATAACAACAAACACTAACTTCTTTTTTATTTATTTTTCTAAATAAATATTGGCACTATGTTACGTACTGATTTGTAAATCTATCTAAAATAGACACTCCAAACTAATTGTCAAAATAATATGAGTTACTTTAACATTGTTTATTAGTATTTTTTTACGTACTTAACTACAAAAAATTTGAAAAAGGAAAACTGCAGTACCTACGCCATTGCCTAAAATTACTATGTCAATTGAACCAAACACTGTAAGTGAAAATTGATCGTAAACTGAACGTCAAAATGATAGGCATTTGTTTATAAACAGTCGTTACCATGGTTACCCAGATTAATAATTACAAAATGTATTAACCGGAGACAAACACTACCATATCTCCGTTGTTTCTTAAAATGACTATATCAAATGTTATATCATTGGAAAGGTGAAAAATAGGGCATCTTTTGCAACCATGGCCAACTATGGTTTCCATTAAAAAAACTGATGTTTGTGTCATAACTCAAAAACAAAAGCTTCCATGTCAAAATTAATGAAACTACTTAATTAACAACGGAATTCTTTACAACTTTTATCTTGACAATTTTTCTGTAAAATCTTTAATAGCCGAGATATAGGGATTTAACGAAATGAACAAAAATCAGTTTTTTCGGAATATCTAGTTAGCCATGAACTTTAAGAAAAAAATAAAAACAGCATTAAACTAAGCTCGCAAAACTACAAATCTTTCCCCATTTAACCTACTTTTTAGCTGTGATAGTTTTCGAGATCCACTAAACATCGAAAAAACTCACCCTGTATAATATACAGTGAGAATAAAAAGTAAAGCTAAAGCTGTTATATAAGTTTTACAGAAAAAAGTTTTAAATAAAAGTTAAATGGCTACTTTTTATCACAACTGGAGTTTTTAATTCTTTTTGTGACATCACAATCTCGGACTGTGACGTCATCGATATTTTTTTTGTAAATAGCAACCTTTATTTCCCTTTAACGAAACTGTATTTTTTTCTTTTTACGGTCGTATAACAATAATATATGCTTGTATTATAAAAATTTCGAGAGTTTTCGAGATCCCCATACCAAACATGGAAAAAACCTCACCTGTATATAATTGAACTATACATAATAATTCGACGAAAGAGAACAGTAACAAATAACGTGAAAATATGAACAAAAGAAATCGACAATTTATTGACGGAGTTAAGATAATGAAAAGCACCAAAAGGAAAAAGCAAAAGAATATATGAACTATCAATTGCAATACAAAAAATTAATATCGATATAAAAAATCGAACAGAGATTGACCGATAAGAAAACAAAAGAAAAAAACAAACAACGTGGATACACGAAGAATGAGATGAACCAAAAAAAAAAAACAAAAGAAGATCGACGTTTCTGCGACGATCTGTAAAAAAACAAATCGAATCGCCAACAGAAACGAAAAAACAAATCCGTATGAGATGTCAATTGTAATGCGACGAAAAGAAAGAATTGAGATTAAAGTTAAACTGTGACTCAGCCTAGGTGTACTAAAAGTAAAGGAAAAAGTAAAAGAAAAAAAAACAAAAAATAAAATAAAAAACAAAAAGCAAATATCAAACGAAAGTGAAAAACAAGGAGAAAATTAAAATGAAAGAGCAAAGATAAAGTAAAGGTAGTGCCATGTTTCTCACAGTAAAGAACTTCTACAAATTCATCGTAAGGACCAAACAATATCCTTTACTTGACTCATTATCTTAAAACAAGACAAAATATAGGTTAGGAACATTTAGTGTAGCTTTTTAGGGCGGAATGAAATAAAAATCCGCCAAATGGCGGAAATAATCAAAAAATAAAGTCAATTCTGCCGCATTTGTGTAAAGTATATTATTTTTCGGCGTACAATTCCGCTGGCGGACGTTTAGTCACTCCCTTAATTAATAGCAAATGTTTTTTTTTTGAAGACCAATAGAATTCGTTGTATTTTTCTATTTATCTTACTCCGAAACAAATGCATACAGCTTAACAAAATTCTGATTTTCTTAATGTTTTCTATAAAAGTAAGGCAAAATAAACAAAAGTTTTAAATTTAAATATGAGGCAAATGATTTTCGTACGTCATGAATTCTTAACTGGTATTAATAGATTAGATTTTCGTTCTATTTGATGGTGGCCACGTCTTTCAATTAACATAATTAAAATAACAAATGAGAACTGCATCCAAGAGTTTCTTGACTTTTGAAGACCAATAGAATTCGTTCTATTTTTTTTTGATACGAGCACATATTATTTCGTTTGGTTATTCTATTTCTTTTTTATTTGAACATATTTTTGAAAGGTAATTCGTCATTAGGACGCTTATAATTCTCAATTGTTATATAATTGTTCATCAGATTTAGAATCTATGGAGTTAAAATAATTGCAATTAAATGAACAAATTCGTAAATACTTTTAAAAATTCGTTTTATGAAAAAGCTTTACGGGAAAGTTTTTGTTTACAATTTTTTTTTTTGTATTAAGTTTCAAAATTGAATTGGAAATTTTTAAACTACTGGCGAAATTTCTGATTTAGACATGTTTTAAAATAACTCTCGACGTTTGCGTAATTCACGCGATAAGAGTCAGGAAATCTACATATAAGTAGTAGTGTTCCTTCCTCTTCATTAACTGAGTTGTTCTTTCAATATTTTTATTTTATACCAACATAAATATATTAAAAAAAAATCAGGAACTAGATCTGTCAATTAAAACTATTACAAAAAAAAATTAGCTTCAAAAAATCTTTGCTTTTTCCTTTTTGGTTTCCATTGATTTGTTTATTTATTTATTTTTCACTCCTGACGAAGCCATCGATCGACGGGATGGTGCGATTTTAAAAAGAATTCATTTTTACAAGTTTTTTTTATCTACTTTAATAGTGAAGATGATGCGTAACGAACTTGGAATTTTAAAACTCTTTGAGATAAAAACGTAATGTTAACACGTGAAGATTTTGGAATTTGAAAAAGGAGACGAAACGTAATTGGAGAAGAAATGAGTTTGGTCTTTTTATAAGGGGAAAGGTAATGGTAGTTCGTAAAGGTTTTCCAACTCTAAAACGTGAGGAAAGGGGAAAGTGATGGTAACTCGTAAAGATTTTGGAATTGTAATTATTTGGCATAAATTGTCTAAGGCTTTCTTCGCCCATCAGTTTTCTTTTTGTAATAGGAAGAAGAAATGGTCTTCAAAAATAAGAAAATTAACAACGGTGCCGACTTACTTGAAACAGGCTGTACGTATATCAAACATAAAAATCCTCATATTTATCTTCAAAGTTTGAGAATAAAAAATCGGATGTCTACAGCGTTCTTAGCTTTTTTTTGACAATGGAGACGAAACGTAATTGGAGAAGAAATGAGTTTGGTATTTTTATAAGGGGAAAGGTAATGGTAGTTCGTAAAGATTTTAGAATTCTAAAACGTGTGGTTACAATGGCCCTTTTGGGTGAAAATTACGCGTTCTTGTTGTAATAGGAAGCTACTCTTTTGTAGGTATTTTTATAAGGGGAAAGTGATGGTAACTCGTGAAGATTTTGGAATTGTAATTATTTGGCATAAATTGTCTAAGGCGTTCTTCATCCATCAGTTTCTTTTTTGTAATAGGAAGAAGAAATGAGCTTCAAAAATAAGAAAGTTAACAACGGTGCCGACTTACTTTGAAAGAAACAGGCTGTATGTATATCAACATAAAAATCCTCAAAGTTTGAGAATAAAAAATCGGATGTCTAAAGCGTTCTTAGCTTTTTTTTTTGACAATGGAGACGAAACGTAATTGGAGAAGAAATGAGTTTGGTCTTTTTATAAGGGGAAAGGTACTGGTAGTTCGTAAAGGTTTTCCAACTCTAAAACGTGAGGAAAGGGGAAAGTGATGGTAACTCGTGAAGATTTTGGAATTGTAATTATCTGGCATAAATTGTCTAAGGCGTTCTTCATTCATCAGTTTCTTTTTTGTAATAGGAAGAAGAAATGAGCTTCAAAAATAAGAAAGTTAACAACGGTGCCGACTTACTTTGAAACAGGCTGTACGTATACCAAACATAAAAATCTTCATATATACAGGGTGATCTATTAGCTCACCGACAAGCTTGGCCATATGAAAGCTCATGTAATTTTAAGAAAAATTTGGACATATGTCCAATTTCATTTATTTAAGGAAATAGAAGACTTCAAAGTCTTGATTCTAATTATTTTGTTTCAAAATAATAGCGAATTTAATAATAATAAATTCCATTCATTTTTATGATTAATCAGTAACAAAACAAAGTTTGCTTAGAAACAAGCACAAATACACTTGTCAGATTGTGTTTTCAATTGGAAAAAGCTATTCGACCACATGTAGTTAATGTAGAGCAGGAGGAAGCTGTGATTAACGCTGTCATTGATAATCCCTCAATTAGTACTAGGAGAATAGCACAAAATCTACACGTAAATTAAAATTCTGCATGGCGTGCTTTGAACCGAAAAGTCCTTCATCCTTACCATCGACAAAATGTTCTGCAGATTGGAGGTGCTCAGCGACGGTTAGAATTTTGTAATTGGTTACTGCAGCAACGTGCCCAAAATAATAACTTCATTTCACATGTTCTGTGGTCTGATGAAGCGTGCTTTACACGAGATGGTATTAACAATTACCATAATGATCATATTTGGGCAATACAAAATCCACATGCAATTAGACAACGTAATTTTCAACAAAGACAATTTATTACCCCTGCATGTACTGGAAGAACGTTTGAACGCAGATAGTTACAGAATTTTTTTAAACAACATCTTTGACTTTCTTGAAGACATAGCTCTTAATTTTATTGGAAATATGTGGTACCAGCACCAGCTTCACCTCATCGCGGACATTTTAAAAATAGGTGGATTAGTAACAATGGTCCTATTGCATGGATCCTTTGGATTTCTTTTTTTGGCGACGTATGAAGCAAATTGTTTATCAAGAGGAAATTAACACATGACCACAGTTATTGCAAAGAATACAAAATGCTGACACTCAAATTAGAAATCAACCAAACCTTTTCGTTCGAGTGAAAAACTCTTTAGTTCGTCGTTGAAAAGCATGCATTGAAGCGGGAGGAGAACATTTTGAGAATTTATTATAATTATTTACAAGTAGTTTGTAAGGCGAATGCCAAAAGAGAAAATAATCAAAGTTGGCCGCTGTCGCAACCCCCCCCCCCTCTTCTACGAGCTTGGGAAATATTTAAGTGATTTTGAAACATTAAAACAACTAGAATCGAGACTTTGAAGTCTTCTATTTCCTTAAATGAAATCGGACATACGGCCAAATGACTTTTTTTCTTATAATTACAAAAGCTTTCATATGGCAAAGCTTGTCGGTCAGCTAATAGATCAACCTGTATATCCTCAAAGTTTGGGAATAAAAAAATCGGATGTCGGATGGTTTTCTTTTCGACAATTGGAAAGAAACGTAACTGGAGAAGAAATGAGTTTGGTGGTTTTATAAGGGGAAAGTGATGGTAACTCGTGAAGATTTTGGAATTGTAATTATTTGGCATAAATTCTCTAAGGCGTTCTTCATCCATCAGGTTTACTTTTGTAATGGGAAGCCTAAATGAGCTGTTCTT
The DNA here is from genome assembly GCA_039766575.1 of Serrognathus titanus. Taxonomy (NCBI): domain Eukaryota; kingdom Metazoa; phylum Arthropoda; class Insecta; order Coleoptera; family Lucanidae; genus Serrognathus; species Serrognathus titanus. The sequence goes on along the minus strand of CM077916.1, from coordinate 2,561,907 downwards.
TAAGAAGGTATTCATATAAGGGGAAAGGTGATGGTAACTCGTGAAGATTTTGAAATTTTAAACTTTCTGGGATATACAGAGTGTATTAGAGGAAATGTGATGGTAATAGGAATGATGATTTGAAGGTTTTGTTGGTGTCCTGTATGGTGATAATTAGGATGATTTATCTGATTCTGACGTCATATAGTGAGAATACGGCCGTTATTTAGTTTGCCCGGCCGAATGTTGGGAGTGCGAATATCAGCGGTCAGCGGGTGATCGGTCGACCGCGAAAGCGGAAAAGCGAATCCAGTTCTCCGAGTCGGAGAAAGGGGAATGCGGTTTCATTTTCAAGACGCAAACCGAGAGAGAAAGGCCTTTACCGCTAACAGCGTCTTCTCACCTGTTTCTCGTCAACTGGATGACCGCAGCGGGCATGTGGGCAATATCATGGCCGCGTGCTGCACGTGGTCGGTCGTAGTTATATATCGACAAAGAACAAATGAGAACACTAACTTCGCAACTCTGCGACCACAGACGCGAGACTGCGAGAGAGCAAACACTTTCCCCGTACTTCACCCTACGGAGTTGGCCAAATACTGCATGGAACCGCAGACCGCGGATCGCGACTCTACTACGCGGATCTGATTAGCATAACCGAATGCTACAGCTCGTCGTATCTGACCCGTCCCCGGAGAGGATGTAGGTTATCTCTTGCATTGTTCTTGTTTTCAACAGATTAGGTCCAATTAAAACAAGTCCTCCGACTCTATTTGTACTCTCACACCAAATACTCGCCGACCAACAATTACAACACAACCAAGGAAAAAAAAAACATCTCGAGATTTGAACCAAAAAAAAACCACCAACTAACAACAACTCCCAAGACCACCAATTATAATAAAAGAAAACACAATTTTATCAAATCAAACGTATGCGTACAAACAATACTGAACTCTGTGATAGTGCGACAAGTCTGACGTCTACAACTTTAATATTTTAAGACCGATTTTTAGGCAAGACAATTGCGGTATGCTAAATGAATTATTAATAATTCGGATGTGCTTTATAAAAAAGTTGTATTTATTATGTATACGAAACGAAAGATTCAAACCTTGAACTAAGTCGTTTCTTATGCAAGAAATTTGTAATACCAGACGAAGTAATGACAAACAAGTTTGATCTTGATGGATAATCGCCGGATCGATCTATTATTACACCGCGAGCATGTAAATAATTCAAAAAGACTTCCATCTACCATAGCTCGATTTAAATTTTAAGTCATACGCTAATTCATTTCCTAAAAGGAAATAGACATGAGACCTTGAATTCATGCTTTGAATACTAAATTCTTTTTTAGATGCGCGCTTAACAAATCACACAAATAAATATAATTTGTTTCACCTCCTCTCCGAACCAATATCATTAAATTAGATATTCAAATGAACGTGAGAAAAGAAAACCACTTTTCCAACAGCAATTAAAATAATTAGCGAAAAAGAAGTGACTGAAATTCTTAATGAATCCTTACTACAATAATAAATGTAAGTATGTAGTAGTCAGTGACTTTCTACAAATGCTCGGGTGAAATTAAATCGCCAGGGAAATCTGCATTCTGCCAATGGTATTTTAATATTAATTTATACAATTTGCATGTGTGAAATTTTTCAGTCCGAACGTGTTTTGTTCTACATGTGACACGCAGTACATACACCGTCGTTCTGGTAGGCAAACAGCGACTAAATATACATACAAATTTACACTACTATGACTTCAGAAATAGAAAAGTACTAGTTCAATGTATCACTGCAAATTTCACAAGAAAAAAAATTTACATCTTCCACATTAATCAAATCATCATTAAAAATCGGGTGCACTATTTTTCTTAATTAAAAATTTACTTTTATTGATTTATTGGTTGGTATCCTCTAAGCTCTTAGTTCTGAAGAAGGCAAAAAAACATAAATAAATTAAAAACGTCCAACGAACGTATTTATCTAATAAAATCTTTTTGTTTTCTAGACACGTTTGCAATAATTATTTACTTGATTCGAAAATTAGAGTTATTTTACATCTTCAAGAAACTCATGTGCGTCCCACTTACTGCTGCCTATTTAATGTCGGTTTTTGTGACCGGTTTGAACACGTTGGTTGGAAAAAGACGCTTTCGAAGGAACATTATTTTTAAAAATAATTGGCCGATGACGCGAGACAGTTATACTTCACGAAATATATATATATATATTATTATTTTTTAATGCGCGCACACGTATCAGACCATAAACACATTATTTATATGTCGATGAATAAAGAAAGCGCTAAATATTTTCATATTAATTTAAAGATAATTAAACCAAAAATATCTTAAACGAAAACAGAATTCTTATTTATTAATTTTTTAAACTTTATACATATATAGACTATATACTCGTAGACTGAGTGTGTCACTCAACTGAGATCAAAATTCTGTTAACATCAACGGCAGGAAGGTAAGGGGTTTACTATTTACAAAGGAACCTCGGCAGTGGCGGAAGGAACATTTATAATTAAAATAAATAATAAATTGCCATAGTTTAACAATTTGATTTCTAAGGCAACACGAATTTCAAGCTTAATCAAATGGTTAATCGTAATTAAATATTTGATTTTTTCTGTAAACTCAGAAAATCAAGAAAAACACCATTGTCAACCACCACGAGTATCGAAATGAAACGATTTATTAGCGGGTACTGATAAATTAGCCAATGAAAACGTCGGATTTAGCGAAATCCTCTAAGGTCAAGTTTTGCTTGCAGTTGCACGTTCCCCTTACCCCGACCTGCTATGTTTGCTGTCAACAAATTTCAAGCATACTCGGTTGGCGAACGATGAAACAGTTTGATAGTCCCTGGTTTATTTTTATGACGTAATTACGTACTCGGAGAAATTTGTTGATGTCAGCGTCGGCTGTTAAGTGGGTCAGTGTTGCCAAAAGTACTCCATTCGGAGTAGATTTACTCCATTCAGCAAAATTGCACTCCTCTACTCCATAAGGACGCTTTTTTACTCCTATTTTTTCAATAAATTAAAAAAAAAAACTGTAAATATAATTTATGTATAACGATAACAAGGCATAAATATCGGCCGTTGTTAGCTAAGCACTTTGATTGGTTACAATTCTGACAAATTCAAAAAAATTGAATCAGTCACGTGATTAGCTAGCAACAAGGTTAACAATGCTCATACAACCCGCCCATATATTATTATAGTAGATTGGGTGTTTTTTAACTTCATACAAAAAATTAAACCAGTGAAAGTTTACATTAAAAGTGATAGAATGAAGTAGTTTCTGTATAACAATTGATTAATAAATATTGGAGATAATAAATGTTTTTGGCGAACGATGAAACTGTGTGATAGTCCCTGGTTTATTTTTATGACGTAATTACGTACTCGGAGAAATTTGTTGGTGTCAGCGTCGGCTGTTAAGTGGGTCAGTTGTCAGCTGTGCTTTGTCGCGTTGAAAATATTTTCAATACTGTTGTCTTGAGGACATGATTTTAATTTACGGCGAATGTGGTCAAAATGCGTTGGCTGGTATGCACAGCGTTACGACCAATCAGTGTTTATGTGGGCAGAAAAAATTCAATGCGGCGCCATAGTTTTCGACGACGCTTTTCGGTCAATCTGTATGTTAAACGGCACTTTAATCGGTCTATTTGTTTTACCTAATCGCTTGGACGAAATGGTGTACCTACGTTTCTTGCAAACTAATTTGCCGGAACTCCTAGAGGATGTAAACTTAAATATTAGAAAATATTAGACCTTAATCCATCTGTGGGGACATTTAAAAAATCTAGTGTACGCCGAAGAAGTAAATACAATAGACGAATTCAACGCACGCAGTGGAAAATATCCGAACCAATTCCGTAACGCATGTGAATCCCTGCTGCGTCGAGCCGATGTGTGTTTACGTCTCGCGCAGGGGGGAACTTCGAACACTTATTGTGAGTGAAGGTCACCGTCCATTGCGTCCAGCGGTTCTAAACATTTCACAGGGAATTCCCGGATGTCTATGAATTTTTCTATTTTCTTTTTCCTTTTAATTTTGATGCATTCGTGAGAATATCTCGTACCACATACGTCATTAATTTTTTTGCATCAGGTTGAAGAACACCCTGTATACGTAACAGGTATTAGTTCTTAATGTATTTTCTACTTTTTCCAATAAACACTTAGATTTTCATATTTCGTGACTGTAAGAATTATCAACAATTAATGACAAAGACACGAAAAAGTTTCCTAATGAACGCTCTTTTCTAAAAACTTATTCGTTGTAGTTATTTTTTAATTTCAAAAAAAAAAAATTGCAAAATCTGTGTTGTAGTAACCGTTTTTCACACTAGCTATTCACTTTAAGTTACTAAAACCAACTAGAAAGGTGACTTGCCTGCCTTGGGTCCTCGTACCAAATATCATCCAAATTGGTTCGAACGTACTTTTGTTTCTAGAAAAATTACTTTGCTTTCGGGAATTTTGAATGAGAATACTGGCTTAACCAAGCACTTTTGGATATAGATATGTTGGGTTCAATCGTCCTATTTTGAGCCTAGGAATCTGTGGTTAACCACGTAATTTAGCAACACTCTGTATAATGCTTTTTCGATAATAAAACTTTTTTGCATCAAGTTGAAGAACACCCTGTATATTTAACATAGTTCTTTTTTATTTTTTCTTGTATTGTTACAGACTGTTATTTTTTTTTTTTAAATAAACATGTACTCATGTACGTTTTAGTGTTTTCTTCTTTTTGTTTATTGACAGCTAGGTAGCTATTCCGGCGCCATCTATTTCTACTCTGAGAACTACTGGGATTATAAATTAGGGAATGGCAACACTGTACTCGGTCTAGGAGTATATGGACTAAGGGTGTGCCTCTCAAGTCGCGTTCGCCCTTCATTTCATTACGTATAAAAATGAAATTAACAAAATTGTATAATAAACGCCAAGCACGGTAATAATATAGCGAAAAAAATATGTATATAAAATCAACATAAACGTATAAAAGTCGTTGATTTTTGACCTATTGAGAAACCTGTAGATTATCCTTGAAGATAAAATTTGTTCTCTTGACATACAAGCAATACACGAATAGAAAAAAAAAAAACATAAAGAAAAAAACCAGGTACGAATATATACACCGAAAAATAGAAATGTATTACGTCTAAGTATTCACTCAACAACTCATTAGGACAATGGAATTCAATCAAGATCTGGCTTGTAGTTATTATTCATGAGAAATCTAATAATCTCTTGCACAACCTTGACGATATTATTTCAGTACGCTGAAACTATCTAATTAGAAACACAATAACATTATTTATTGGTAGACGTCTGTCTTCGATGACCTATCTATTTAAACATAAATTAAACTTAATTTAGTAGTGCTCGATACAATTTATTGCAATTTCAAAATGAATTAGGCACTGCACATACATACATAAACGTAGTTTATTTATACATCAAATTTTAAATCCAATTTTAATATAATACTGGTAATAATATAATATTAGTTCTGTTAATTTCAAATTCAAAAAATATTTTATTTATTACTACGTCGTGTAGATTTTGCTAATTATAAATGCTTTCGTTTCTGTACTCCCCCGCCCCTTTATTAATTTATGAGTGTGTCGTTTCCAAACGTAAATATTCATGTAACCGTTGCTTTTAATGTAAGCCAAGGTATCCTAAATGTTACAAAATCAAACTCCATAATTCTTATTTAGAAAAAAAAAATGTTTAAAGAATAGCGCAAACTAAGTTAATTATACAGGTGCTGTGCGAAAAAAAGCGGGGCCAGAATCCAGTATCAAATGTTAAGATGACATTTTGAACTGGGTTATGTAAATTATTTAGCAATATTTTTATACACCTTCATTTAACAAATAGCATAATGTCACGCATGTGCTCAACGGGCAATAAATTTTATGTTATTATTATTACTTTTTTTTTGCAAAGCTATGGCGAACTCTTTTTTGTTTTAAACCTAACTGATGTTGGGGGGGTGGGGGAGAAATGTTTCTCTGTTTCGGACAATGAACTCAAAGAAAATGATTAATAAAAAAATCAATGCTAATGGAAAATTTGAACTTTGCAACTTCAACGGAGTTTGTGGACGTAATTTTCATAGTTAATAATGCTAATCAAAATAATACGTATTTCGTAGGTTGATGTACTTTTGAGTCCTTGCCCGCCAGCCAAATTCTTTTTTCTTAACATTTGTTTTTAACAGCCGACAACAACTTTCTATATTTTGCGTATTACGTTAACAAATGGCGTTGCGCTCGTTAGGATTTAAGTTAGTTTTTCCACGTCCCTTTTACTTTCGTCTCGAGATTTATTGCAATTTTAATTATTCAGAAAAGCGTAATATTCATATCGTAACCAGCATAAACGGTAACAAAGGATTACATACGCCTATAATACAACATTTAAAATTCAGTTCACGGTTCCTAAATGGATGGCCCGGTATAACCTTGAAACAATTTAATTTACATGTCGATCGGTTCGATCTAGTAATTACGTACATGCTGCTTTGATTTGTACGAAATGTATATTTAAAAATTATTATTATGTTCCATTTGTGTCAGGTTAAGGACAAATAATAACAATGACCTATGGCCAACATCACCGGGGATTTACCACGTGGACAATAACCGAAGCTTTTTTGCCAAATTCCGTGCTTCTTAAATATCTCAACCGGAATCAAACAAAAAAAAAAACAAAAAACAAACGTTCTGGTCAAAGTAAAGAGGGATCATTTTCAGTTTGAATCGAATCAATTTAATCGACCGACTTTTTTTTTAAATATTGTATTAATCCGTTTAGATTTAAGGATTTTAAATTTATTACAAACTAAAAGCGTAGTTGAATTTTGTTGTCAAGTTCTTGTCATAAAAAAATATGGTTTTTTTTTTGCCTCCTTCTTTAAACCAGTTTATATCAACGACAAATAAAAATACGCGCAGTCATGGAATTACGCAGCAGTACAAGAATATATCTATAGGCAAAAATTTAGTATGTGACGAATTTAAATGCCGTCCAAAATTTATTTTAAGACACCTCCATTTGCCCCAGAATCGGTACACTCAACTTTCGCTCTGTATGATTACTGTAAATGGGAAACGTTTATGTGTGTAGTACCTCGAAAAACAGCCGCTCATCTAAAGTTATAGTTTCAGATAAGGCACAAACAAAATAAATAGATAATAAAAATCTACTAAAACTATTTAAATACGCTTACACTAAAAGTGCAATGACATTCTCGAAATACCTCACGCTTTTTTTTTACTCTTACATAACACATCTACTATATTTATTCCCGTTTATAAATAAAAAAAAACAACAAAATTTTTGATAATGATCATCCGAGTCAATTGATCTTTGAATGTACTATAAGCGCAAAATTGTAACTTGATATTCTAGTAACTGTTAACTTTTACACGACATACAAATCTGGTCATTTGAACCCGTTTTCATTCATGCAGTTTGAAATTTATTATCAAGTAGGTACAGGATAGGCGATCGTAACTTAATAAAATTTATAACACAGCTGCTGCCTGCATCTATGAATTAACAGGAGACGTCGTATTTGGAAGTTTTGGACGAAAGAGAACGGTGTAAATTAAACACGGCTCTACAAACCTACGTATGCTTATATAACTGTAAATATTCTAAGTATAAAAAATTGTAATTGAGAAATTTTACACACGTTCGTGCTACCTGGGTTTTACCAGGCACTCTAAAAGCTACAATGATTGGATTAAAACTAGGCGCAGCAACAGATTTTTAAATTTTTTTTTTTAGGTGCCACAAAATGAACCAGATGTTTGTTCAACACGTTAAGGAAACCTATTGCGACTTCGTAAAATTTCATACAATTTTACACCTTTACAGCGATTAAGTCATCGTTGCTATCTGGGTCACATATCTTAGTGTCAGGTTCGGCCAATGAACAGGTGTAGAGAACGGCCAACGCGTATTCAAAATAATTAATTATTACTATTAGCTAATTATTTATGAATTTCTGTTAACAACTTGACGCATACGTAAGTACAAGTGAACCAGAAACAAAAAAAAAACTCACCTGAGCTGAGCTGATGCTTCTTACGGTTTAGTCTACAAAAGTAGAAAATACACGAAGAATTTGTTCTACCGCTTAGATTCGTAACTAATTTATTTTTAAAAAGAGTCATTCTTTAGCAAACTTTTCTGCGTCTTTGCAAATTTTGATAGCCATCATAGTTTAGTCAAGAAAACAAATTTTTTGGAAACAGTTTTTTAATTAAACCATAACGGATATCCAAATTTGCAAAGGTAAAGAAAAGTTTACTAAGGAATGACTCCTTCTAAAAATAAATTAGTTATACTGGGCGTTTCTTAACTTCATACAAAAAATGAAACCAGTGAAAGTTTACATTAAAAGTGATAGAATGAAGCGGTCAATTGATTAATAAATATTAGAGGTAATAAATGTTTTTGGCGAATGATGAAACAGTTTGATAGTCCCTGGTTTATTTTTGTGACGTAATTACGTACTCGGAGAAATTTGTTGATGTCAGCGTCGGCTGTTAAGTGGGTCAGTGTTGCCAAAATTACTCCATTTGGAGTAGATTTACTCCATTTAGCAAAATTGCACTCCTCTACCCCACAAGGACGCTTTTTTACTCCTATTTTTTCAATAAATTTAAAAAAAAAACTGTAAATATAATTTATGTATAACGATAACAAGGCATAAATATCGGCCGTTGTTAGCTAACCACACTGTTAAGCACTTTGATTGGTTACAATTCTGACAAATTCAAAATAATTGACTTAGTCACGTGATTAGCTAGCAACAAGGTTAACAATGCTTATACAACCCGCCCATATATTATTATAGTAGACTGGGTGTTTCTTAACTTCATACAAAAAATGAAACCAGTGAAAGTTTACATTAAAAGTGATAGAATGAAGCAGTCTTTGTATAACAATTGATTAATAAATATTGAAGATAAATGTTTTTGGCGAACGATGAAAGAGTTTATTTTTATGACGTAATTACGTACTCGGAGAAATTTGTTGGTGTCAGCGTCGGCTGTTAAGTGGGTCAGTTGTCAGCTGTGCTTTGTCGCGTTGAAAACATGCCCGAATTTTCCAATACTGTTCTTGTGGACATGATTTTAATAAACGGCGAATGTGGCCAAAATGCGTTGGCTGGTATGCACAGCGTTACGACCAATCAGTGTTTACAGGGATGCAGTGTGGGCAGAAAAAATGCAACGCGGCGCCGTAGTTTTCAACGACGCTTTTCGTTAAACGGCACTTTAATCGGTCTATTTGTTTTACCTAATCGCTTGGACGAAATGGTGTACCTACGTTCCTTGCAAACTAATTTGCCGGAACTCCTAGAGGATGTAAATTTAAATATTAGAAAATATTAGACCTTAATCCATCTGTGGGGACATTTAAAAAATCTAGTGTACGCCGAAGAAGTAAATACAATAGACGAATTCAACGCACGCAGTGGAAAATATCCGAACCAATTCCGTAACGCATGTGAATCCCCGCTGCGTCGAGCCGATGTATGTTTACGTCTCCCGCAGGGGGGGAATTTCGAACACTTATTGTGAGTGAAGGTCACCGTCCGTTGCGTCCAGCGGTTCTAAACATTTCACAGGGAATTGTCGGATGTCTATGAATTTTTTTATTTTCTTTTTCCTTTTAATTTTGATGCATTCGTGAGAATATCTCGTACCACATACGTCATTAATTTTTTTGCATCAGGTTGAAGAACACCCTGTATATGTAACAGGTATTAGTTCTTAATGTAGTAACCGTTTTTCACACTAGCTATTCACTTCAAGTTACTAAAACCAACTAGAAAGGTGACTTGCCTGCCTTGGGTCCTCGTACCAAATATCATCCAAATTCGTTCAAACGTACTTTTGTTTCTAGAAAAATTACTTTTCTTTCGGGAATTTTGAATGAGAATACTGGCTTAACCAAGCACTTTTGGATATAGATAAGTTGGGTTCAATCGTCCTATTTTGAGCCCAGGAATCTGTGGTTAACCCATGTCCACGTAATTTAGCAACACCCTGTATAATGCTTTTTCGAAAATAAAACTTTTATTTGGTTTTAAGAATTTAAGAATTATCAACAATTAATTACAAAGACACGAAAAAGTTTCCTAATGAACGCTCCTTTCTGAAAACTTATTCATTATAGTTATTTTTTAATCTTAAAAAAATGTATTCCAAAACCTGTGTTGTAGTAACCGTTCTACACACTAGTTATTCACTTCAAATTACTAAAACCATCTAGAAAGGTGGATCCTCGTCCAAATATCATCCAAATTGGCTCAAACGTACTTTTGTTTCTAGAAAAATTACTTTTTTTTTCAGGAATTTTGAATGAGAATACTGGCTTAACCAAGCACTTTTGGATATAAATATGTTGGGTTCAATCGTCCTATTTTGAGCCCAGGAATCTGTGGTTAACCCATGTCCACCTAATTTAGCAACACCCTGTATAATGCTTTTTCGATAATAAAACTTTCATTCGGTTTTATTTAATTAAATCATATATTATTCACATAATTACTGAAAATAATTTCTGTAGTCTCTTGATTCGAAACTTTCGGACCACGTTGTGCATGATATAATCAATTCTGATGTCATTGTGCGGTATTCACAGCAAATAGATGAAATGATTCTGCAATTTTGATATAATGCGGAGTCACTCGTGAAACAAAACGCCTTCGCCTTTTCTTTCTTTTTTTAGCAATTATTGTTTGCTTAAATTGTTCTTCTTCAGAGCATAAATGTCGGGCATTGTCAGTTTAGTTTGATTATAACTGAAACGGCAAAATTCACAGCAAATATCAAAAGTCCGAATGCGACGTGAAACTAGATGAAGGACTTTCAATCTACTGAGTGCATAGTAACAAAGTGTCCTTCTACGTAGTAATCGTGATTTCTGAAGTGAGGGAGAATGGTATCATCAAAGAAATCAATTTTTATGCTCTTTTTTAATAAATAAAATTGAAATTGCTTTAAAAAATCTGTGATTAAACCAGTAAATAAGAATTGAACTTCTTTTCAGACGATCAATGCCGTCGCATGCAATGAAAAATAGGGTGTAAAAAGCTCCCCTGCCCTAAAGAATATTCAAAACAGATTATATAAACTTGTCTGGCAAGTTACTTCTCGACCTCTTACAACACAAATATTTATAGGCAAGGTTGCCTACAAGTATAGATCAATTTGCCATAAAGTAATCCTATAATATCAGCGGTAGCGTTTTCATATTACGCAATACCAAAGAGAATAACAACGAAGCACTTTAATGGTCTGTATTAATTTATTAAACTAGACACATGTGCAAAATCATTTGAAAAATCGATCAGTCTCCATTTTCGGAATTCAAATGTCAAGGTTATATAAATAATTGTTGTTAATTTCACGCAAAAGTACACTAACTCACACAATTGTTCCGTGGAAACAATGACAAATAAACAGTTCTGAAACGAAAGCCATTTCATTGTTATCCCATTAATATTCAAAATATGCGCTATTCAAATATAAAACATTTACCCTTTATTACACACAATCAAAGAATTAATGTGACCATTTATAGATACCTGTACCGTGTGGACAGAAAATGTAATAAATTATTAGGACCGAGTTTTTCTCGTTTTACTTTCACGTTTCGTTCTTGTAAAAACGGACGCGAAAACTCATCTTTAAAATTTGTGGTTTTCCTTGGCCTACCGTGTACAACAAAAAAATGTTAATTAGAGGAGTATTTCAATTCCACTAATAACATTTTAATATTTGGTTACTTACATCACCATTTCACAACTGCTGGGGCCCGCAATGTATTTAGGCGATCCACAAGAATAATAACACGTGATGCAACCAATCGAATTTGTCTACTATTAAATATTAAGGTCGGCACACACTAGTGGAAGCACATACACTCTCCCTTGTCACGACAGTTTAAAAGTTTAGTTTTAATAAATATGGCTGGCCTGCAGAAATTGTGTGCAGTTACTGCAGCTATTATTATAATAAAAAAAGGAAAGAAAAACCTAATTTTCGTAAACAGTGGTCAGAACAATGGTTATGGAATTTAGTCACCTTAATTTACTAATTTATTTTCTTGATATAAATTAATAAATTCAGTGAGAAAGTCTCGCGATATTAACCTTAGTTCGATCATTTTTATAGGAAGACACTGGCAAGCAAATGTAAGAATCCCCCTACATAGTCCTTGTTATCTTACCCAACCCAACCCAACCCCCTACATAGCCCTTCTTATCCGTCGATAAGACGGAACACGCAAAGAAAAATCCAAAAGATGGCAAAGTTGGCCGACTTGACCACACACATACACACTCCGTCTTGCATGACATTTTAAAACGTTCAAGCAAAACCACACGCAAGAAGGAGCGTGTGTGCCGGCCTTTAAAGTTAACAGATTTGCTTTTGAGTCGAAAAAAAAAACCCGATTAAATTTCTAATTCCGAAACATAGATACCCAGTTCTAATTTAATTCTGTTTGTCCGGTGTTTACACTTCGATTTTGAAAAGTTGTTTCACATAAAAAACAAACTGGCCACAATTTATATGCACTTTTTATGTAAAAATTCGACCTTTAATAACAAAGTAGCGGTGTTTGAAAACCTTGATATTTTTGCGTTACGTTTTTGTTTAGGTCATCCTCGGTTACGAATCGTGTTAAATCAATAACTTTCGGCGTTGCGAAAGAGGTCTGATAAAAAGGAGAAGAAAAGACCCGGCGCATATTATTAATAAAAACAAGTTTTGTGCGAAATATTTTTGAAAAAACATCCCGTCGAGAGACGTTCGCGTCAGCGCCGGTTTATTTTTATTTTCTTGACCTGCAAGGTGTTACTTAAACCGTTTTAATTATAACAATTAACAGCAGCGGCAAGTCGTATAAAATGAATCATTAAGTTTATTGATACTCGTCGGAGCGCTATTTCCTGAACAAAAATTTTCTATTATGTCCTATTATATTAACCTTGGCATCTGAGTTAGAATACAACTGAACTGTCATAAGGTCACCTTGCTTTTTAGGCGGACACGTAACCAAATACCGATTCTATTTAAAATTCCCTAACCAAAGTGTTTTTATTGATAGATTTGAATCAATAAAAACACTCGACTGCAACGTAGTAGCCAGGCTTAAATTAATATTAACTAATAATTAAAATCAAATACTTCTATTCGTTTTACAATTAATTTTAATATAAATAATAAAAGTGACGTGCGTTTCAATTAAAAAGAAATTAATTCGTAATTTAAAGGACGTACCGTTCCGTTTCTTTTTTATCGGTCCACAAAAAGAAAACAAAACCTCACAAGTATTTATGTAGTAGATACATAGTACATAAACATATGTTTTATTTTAAGTTGAAAACGTACTACTACTTTTGTTTTAAATCCTTTGATTTTTATATAAACCTTGTATCTAGAATGCACGTGTACAGGGTGGGCCAAATTCGACACTTTTAATAGGAAACGCCTATTTTTAGAAGAGTTACACAAAAACTGATCTCGGTCCCTGGAGCTCGATTTTTGAGACAAAATTAATGGTGAAGACCAAATTTCGATATCTTGTACCGCTTCGGAGTTACAGGGCGTTTCTCAAAATTCTACGATTTCTAAAAACCTTCATAACTTTTTTATTTATAAAAAATTTTGATTTCTGCAAAGACTTCTTTAAGGCACTTTTTCATGCAGAATTCATTGCTCCAAGTTATTTTTTTCCAAAGCGCTCAATATTTGAGATATTAGCTAGAACTTTGATTTTTTATATGGAACACCCTATATATTTTTACGTTTCTGAAAAGAGCATGAAATTCTATTTACAAAAATATAAAACACTTGATATTTTATTCAAAAGATTTTTGAGATGTAGAGCTTTCATGTTTTAATTAAAATTTCGATGGTTTCGATGCAGCATTCAAGTAGGCTGTGGATGATGACTAAATATTTAAACAATTAAATTTTTGATTAAAACTTTGAAACTCTATTCGCCTTCCAATTTTCGAATAGTGCATCGAAGGACTATCAATTTTCTTTTGTTTTTCTTCTTTTGTTTTCGTTTATCTTGTTTTAGGGAATCTAAGTAGTTGTTGCATTCTGTTTTCTTCTGTTTTCTTTTTAGCTTTTCAATTTTCGAATAGTTCCTCGAAGAACCGTCGTTTTTCTTTTGTTTTTGCTCATTTTATTTTAAGGATTCTAAGTGATCGTTGCATTTTTTGTTCTTTTTTTGTTAGCCTTTCGATTTTCGAATAATTGATCGAAGAAGCATCAGTTTTCTTTTGTTTTGTACTCATTCTGTTTTTGTTTTCTTTTTGGCCTTGCAATTTTCGAATAATGCATCGGAGAACCAACAATTTTCTTTTGTTTTTCTTCTTTTGTTTTCGTTTGTCTCATTTTAGGTGATTAGAAGTAGTCCGCATTTTTTGTTTTTTTTGTCAGCCTTTCAATTTTCGAACAATTCATCGTAGAACCAAAATTTTTCTCCTGTTTCGTGCTCACTCTTCTCTTGTTTTTTGTTTAGCCTTCCAATTTTCGAATAATTCATGGAAAAAGTGTCAATTTTCTGTTGTTTTTGTTTATCTTATTTTAGGGAATCTAAGTAGTCGTTGCATTCATCGTTTGTTTCTTTGTTAGTGTCAATTCGTCGGTTTTCTTTTGTTTTGTGCTCATTCGTATTTCGTTCTTTTTTATCTTTTGTTTTCGTTTATGCTATTTTGCAGAATCCCAAGTAGTTTCACATTTTTTTTTTAAATTTCCTTTTTTGTTAAATGATTTTATTTTTTCGCATTTCTTGTTTTGTTTTTTTAGCTTTTCAATTTCTGTCCCACTCATCAAAGGACCATTAATTTTATTCTATTTCGAGATTGCTCTTCTTTTGTTTTCTTTTCACCTTCCAATTTTCGAACGTTCCTCGAAGAACCGTCGATTTTCTCTTGTTTTTCTTCTTTTGTTTTGTTTTCCTTCTTTTATTTTCGTTTTTCTTGTTTTAGTGGTTAACGAAGTTATAACGAATAAATACTAATGTAATCGAAATTGCACAAAAATTACGTAAAGTCTCAAATTATCGCCAATTTTGAAATCAACATAAACGATTCCGTTTTGCTATGGTTTGAGCTGACATTACCAATTCAAGGACTGGTAGCGGAGATATCGAAATGCGGTCTTCTCCATTAATTTTGTCTTAAAAATCGAGCCCCAAGGACCGAGTTCAGTTTTTGTCTAACTCCTCTAAAAATAGGTGTTTCCTATTGGAAACACCTATTTTCCAATAGGAAACACCAAATTTGACACTTTTAATAAAAAGTGTCAAATTTGGTCCACCCTGTACATTCTAGACACAAGCTTTAATGACGAAGTTTCGTTTTATAGTTTTTATTTTATAATGTAGCCTGTTTTATCTCTGTCGTCTTTCAAATTTTATTGAAACAATCAATATATACATATAATAAAAAAATACAAATTTTGATGAAAAATAAAACAATGATGGACAATTCTGACCAAAAATGTTCAGAAAAATCGAAATATTGCTTTCCTTTTCTTTTGTAAATGTTGTGATTGTCCTCTATTTTCCTTTCTCTCTTTTTTTCTCTTTGTGAATTTTGAATTACCATTACGTTTCGAATGTTTATTAATTTTATTGCGATCGTCATTTGTTTTCTTACCAACTTTAGTAATTAAAATTTTTCCGTTTCGGTTGTGATTCTCAATCGTCAGAAATGCTTTTCGTATTTTTGTTTTGTTTCCGTTTCTCTTTAATTTAATTTATTATTGATGATTTTTTAGGTTTTAGCGCCGTATATTTTTCGTTGGTAGACATAAATATGATCAAATGCGTTATAAATATTCCTTATGCCGCCTATGGTGAAAGTTTGTTCCAACTTTTAAAACTAATGTAACGAGCGGGAAATTCTGAACCACACTGTATAAGCAAATACCGCCTACTTATTTTTTGTTGTTTGTTACTTTTCATTCATTACTTGCGATAGATATGAATCAGAAATTTTGAAATAATTGAAATAATAAATACGCATGTATTATTATCAGATAGCATGGTTTGAACTTTCGAAAAATAGTCATTTTTATCAATTAAAACGGTAACATTTTATTTTCACTCCTGACGAAGGCTATCAAGCGATAGTGAAACGTTGAGCGTTTGTGCCATTTTTCAGAGTCCGTTTGAGATAATTCATTAATTAAAAATAACGAAGAAAATGCATTACACACAAAAATATAAATTCAGGAAAAGTCACGAAAATGTTTACAATGTAAAAGTAAATATTTGTAGACAGATAAAAAATATTTCTTAAGCAAGACGATAAATAAATATCATTCGAAAAGAATACGTTCAAAATTTAAAATTATTCAAATCAGAATGTCCACAGTGTTTTCTTTTTAATTAATTAATAAATTAATTAATTTACATAAATAA
Source organism: Serrognathus titanus (assembly GCA_039766575.1). Taxonomy (NCBI): domain Eukaryota; kingdom Metazoa; phylum Arthropoda; class Insecta; order Coleoptera; family Lucanidae; genus Serrognathus; species Serrognathus titanus. The sequence continues at coordinate 2,545,404 of CM077916.1, read as the reverse complement.
AACTAGAAGCTTGCATTTTACAACAAACTTTTATTATTTATTTTACTTATTGTGGCATGCTGTGGTTTTCTTAATTATTATATTTGATTTAAAACTATCTAAGTGTATCGAAAATAATTGATTATCCTCCAAAATTCAAGAAATTACATACTGGATGATAAGTAATTTAGGAACGCAAAAAATCATAGTGTAACCAGAAATAATAAAACCTAAGTAATAATAATTTTGTAGCGAGATATTAAATTATTATTTTTGTCGTAGTTGTAGATCATATACTGGTTGATACCTAATTTAGAGACTCCTATACTTAATTTATTTTTGAAGTAAACGTGAACATGAAACGTAAAAGTTATAGTTTCTTAATACTGGAAAGAAGAGTGCAGGTTTTTTTTTTTTTTTTTAGCCGGTGCCCGCCTGTAAAAATATAATAATCGTACCTAAAGCAAAAAACGGCATACGTACGAGTTTAAAGACAGAAATAAATTACATCAGCGTCCATTTTATTAATTACGGGCATTAATCTTTCGCTGCAATTTTTAGTCCGCCGGTTATAATTACCGAAGTGTGCAAATTATTGTTTTCGAAAAGGCAATTAAGCGAGAATATAAATGCGCCCGAACAATATTTTATAAAACGCCGGCGAGTAGCGTGATTTTTTCGCCTAAAAATAAATGGAAGGATGTTACGAAAACAAAAACAAAAAACAAAAGAAAAAACTTAAAGTTATGATAGCCTTTTAGTCTAAAGATAAGTCCGTCTGAGTTAGCGATAGCTGGAATTAAATGTGTTTACAGTCTGAAGGGAGTATGTACCAAAGATATCGGTTGTGTAAATAATAAGTAGAAACACACGTATTGTGATAGGGAACTTCGAATGCACTGCATAAGAGATTGTTAGAAGGTGATTTGTCGACGTTAAGAGTTGGGATATGTATGAATGTAATGTGAGTAAAGTACAAGATTAGTTAGGGCACGAGAGCATAGTTTTTGATCGGTGACAGGTAAACACACACGGAGCAGAGACAAGTACGTACGTTCACGCTGAGAGTGCGAGCATCGTTTGTTGACATCGAAGTGAACATTACAATGAACAGCATAGGATGAGAGCACATGTCCGCTTTTCAGAGAGGCCGATCAAACACCACGATTAGTAATATACAACGAGGACAGCGCACATGACGAGACAACGATCACATCACTGAAAGGAGCGCGGTGGAAAACGCGGCCAGACAGGCGACAGACTACGACTAGTCGTTCATTCAGACCGGGCCGAGTACCTTCGAAACGAAAGCGAAGGGAGAGCACAGAACGTAGAACGAACATGGCCTAAAACAACATGCGACGACTGCGAGGATACACATATATTCTTGGTCTAGACGCTCTATTTTTCTTTATACCAAAATAAATAGTCACTACGTGGGCCGGAGTTGGGGCATAACATCAGAGGCGAAGAGCGCGCGCACATTTACCGTCGCATCACTACCATGCCAACTAATGGATCGATCATGTGTGCCTATATTACATAACACTGTACCTAACGTATGTACGTAATGGCACAGGTACATTCATATCGCAAATTACATTCCTCGACGGCTTCAAGAACCTCACCTCACGAGACTGTACCCTCACGCACTAAACGCACACTCCTACGCAAGCATACCATCTCCCTCTTCAATCATCACATACGCATCCTATCACTTCCCTTTCACTCACAACAAATAAATCCACTAATTAACCAACAGACGTACTTCATTCCTGCAAACCACTTCTAATCGATGTGATGTCATAAGGGCTCAAAACAAACGAAATACAAGCCCTACCAGCAGAATAACCCATTTCCACGCGAAAAGAAAAGAGGGTGTAAACTAGAAAGACTTTTGATTTCTATGTTGGGTACAGTTCAAAAAGGAAGAGTACAAACAAAGAAGACCTCGCAAACATCTCCCTCCCTTCAACGCATTCCATCACTTCCCTTTCATCTATTGATTAAGAACGCGACTACATACTTAAATTTCCTTAATTTCCTTAAACCACATCTATTTGACGTTTTGAGGGCTCAAAATCAAATGTAAGGCCTACCAGCAGAATCCGGAAGTTAAATAACCCATGCACAGCCTTGCCCAAAAGTATTAGGCACCTTACACTAACTCCTATATCATGAAAATCTGTTGGAGAGGGGTAAAATAAAATTTCCTAGGTACAAAATAATAACAATTTATTAAAGTAATTAGTATTAATAATAACAAAACTAATTAAGGTAGCTTCTTGCCCGGTGAAATTGTTTGATAAATTATCTCAAACGGACACTGGAAAATGGCACAAATGCTGGACGTTTCACTATCGCTTGATAGCTTCTTCAGGAGTGAATTAAATTCAATTAATTAATTAATTAATTAATTAATTCACTCCTGAAGAAGCTATCAAGCGATAGTGAAACGTCGAGCATTTGTGCCATTTTCCAGTGTCCATTTGAGATAATTTATCAAATAAAACTAATAATAGTAATAAAACTAAATAAATAATAATAGTAATAAAACTCATTTTTGGATGTTTCTTGTCATTTTTATTAGTGTCCTTTTGATTTTTAATTTAAAAAATGACTGAAAGAAAAACGACAAGCAAAGGCAATAAAAAAATATTAAAGAAAACGTGGGGTATTTTGTTACATTAAAAATAATTAGAATGAATTTGGAATAAAAGCAGAAACTGCTCCAATTTTTTTCAAACCGAATCAAAATCATAGTTCAATTTTCGCCTCGAAAATAAAGATTTAGAACAGGAAATGATAAACTAATTCAAGAGCAAAATTCACGTAATAATACTTAAATAATTTAATTTAATTAAACATAAATAGAACGCTTGTAGAATGAAAAAGAAAGATCGTTCGAAAGCTTTCGAATATTTTACGTGACAGAACGAAACAAATCATAGTTCTTAATTCAATTAAGATAATAATTATTATTTTATGTTTAGTGATAATAGTTTGCCTTAACAATAAGAGCAGAAAATTTTAACTGAGAGAACGCAAGGAATTTAATTTAGTTATTTACACATAAGCAGAACGATTTTAGAATAAAAGGGCGATTAGCAAAAAAATTCAAAGTTTATTACTTTTATTTGACCGAAGAATATGTAAGAAAATGGGAGAAATTTCGATAACCAAATAAGAATAGAACGATTTTCGAATTAAAACAGATCATTTTTCCAATTTATTTTTTTACAGGTCTTTAAACAAATGAAAACGTATTTCTCTCAAGAATTGTGAATTAACTAAACAAAAATACAGCCTTGGCCAAAAGTATTAGGCATTCCTATATCATGAAAATCTGTTGGAGTGGGGTAATCTGTTTTCTACCTGTTCTTGTTCGGTTCGCATGTGATCCAGTATCCGCGTAACGTTTCAAGGCAGATTGCACCGCACAACGCGAGCGTTTAATACTTTCGGCTATTTCTGTCTGTATGTTGTCTTGTTCTCTGTGAAGTGTTTGTACTTTATAGCCCATACCAAACGAGGCTTTTTATTTTTTTCTGAAAGCCAAGGCTTTACAGCCTTTCAAGCCAACTTCATTAAGTCTTCTTCTGATCGTTCTGGCACTGATCGGTCCTTCGATTTCCTCGGAACAACTGGCAGCGAGCTCGGAGGAAGTTTTAAGTGACTCTCGAATTAAATTTCGATCCTCACGGTCCGAAGTTATCCGTTTCCTACCTGTTCTTGTTCGGTTCGCGTGTGATCCAGTATCCGCGTAACGTTTCAAGGCAGATTGCACCGCACAACGCGAACGCTTAATACTTTCGGCTATTTCTGCCTGTGTTGCCTTGTTCGTGCAAGAACTGAATTCGTAAACGTAAATGCTCACTAAGTTCGTTCTTTTTAGGCATTTTTTACAGCAAAAATGACGATTTCAAAATTATAATGATACTGGAAAGATCGTTCTTACTACAAGACTGACTACCTGTTCACGGAACCACATCATCTGCCACATGTTTTACAACCGCTGTGCATTATTTAAATTATCGTTTATTGTCGCCGACTATATGATAATAAAATTCTAAAGATTTCCGGGTAATATTTTCGGAGATAAATTAGAAAATTAAGGGTGCCTAAAACTTTTGGCCAAGGTTTATATATAAAAAAACAAGGAGGGTGCAAATTAGGAAGACTTTTGATTTCTATGTTGGATGCCATTCAAATAACGTCAATAAAAAGGAAAAGTATAAAGAAGAAAGACGTACCATTCAAATATCAGGCGGTTCAATAAATTTCCTTTGAATGTCTTTGATTACATGTAAATTAAATGTAAAGCGGATTTAATATGCTCAAATTCCATGGACTGCCTAGAATGGAAATCTAAATGAATCGCATTTTATATAAAAAAATCCTGAAAGCAACAAAATTTCAAATCGACTTAACTCCTAATCAGTCGACAAAGGAAGTGAAATAGAAAAGTTATTGGAAATTGAACGTCCTTCGTACCTTGATAAGTTCAATGACATAGTCTTTTGTAGATTATACCATATGTAAGCAGCAGACCGTGCAGGTTCAAGACAAAGAAAGACATATGTGGAGTACATGTGGTAAATACAAAGAATTCTACATTCACCCTCTGTCGTTAATATGCTTGATAAGTATATTTCCTTCCTTGTCTGTCAATTATACGTATCACAAATCTGTTTACAGACGCTATATAGAAAGTGCTATTTAATAGACTCGGACAACTACAAACTTAATATCTTCACAATCTATTTTTCTTTGAGTTTCAATTAATTTGCAACGTTTTGCACACCCGCGAGTTTCGTTACGAACGCTTGAAAATAGTAGAACTTTTGAAAAATGAGGTGAGGGTTACTTAGGAAATAATATTAATTCTGTGCATTTCAGTTGAGTTATAAGCAGACTTCGGACAGTTCGGAGAGCTGTCATGGCTACGCTCCGAAATGTCCGAAGTCTGTCTATAAGCAGCAACTGAAACTTTACTTCCGATTTCCACAATCTCGAATTTAAATTTGATAAGTGTAACATGTTTATTATAGATTGAGGGTGATTAAAATCTGCGATGATCTAACTCGGCGTTTCCCGAATATTTTTTCAGCCGCGAAACATTTTATAATGTACATGCATTGACATCGAGTTTCTGGTTATTTTAGTTAAAAAAATGCAGATTCTCAGGTGTGTATTTACGCAAAATTAACGAAACAGTTACTCGCAACACAGTTTGGGAATCGCTTATTTAAAAATAAGTACAGGATTCAAAAATCTTGAAATTAAAAATAAAATTTAATTGGTTTCTCATAATTATGTGCGACATTCGTACTAGATATAAACTGAGAACTCTACGGTAGAAGATAACGAAAAATTCAAGAGTGTAAAGCAGGAAAACAAATATTAAAATCATTAACTACTCCAATCTGAAGTGGTTTGGATTTAAATTGTCTTATCAAAACAGGAATTTAGCAAATCAATATTTTCGAGATCGCAGAAAAGAATAAAACAAACTCGTACCAACATGACGGAGCGCCACCACATAATCAGGTAGCTGTGGGAAATTATTTAAATCAGACTTTTCCCAATTCGTGGATTGGGAGAAATGCGCCCATTTTGTGGCCACGTAGATCCCCTGATTTGTCTGTTTTAGACTTTTATTTGTGGAGAGCGATAAAAAATAAAGTCTATCGAAGATGATATGCAACTAGAGAAGACCTTAGAGAAGGTGTACTGGAGGCATTTGCCAATATCGACGGACGATCTACCAGAAAAGCTGTAAATTCTGTTTTAAAGCGTTGCAATTTATATATATTAACAAAATTGGTGGTCTTTTTGAACACCTTTAGAAATATTTTCAGTATGTTCTTGTTTTTAGCTGTTTGAATTTCTAATACGAGGGTAAATTAATTTCAACATCATTAATATTATTAAAGATTATAACAACAAACACTAACTTCTTTTTTATTTATTTTTCTAAATAAATATTGGCACTATGTTACTTACTGATTTGTAAATCTATCTAAAATAGAAACTACAAACTAATTGTCAAAATAATATGAGTTACTTTAACATTGTTTATTAGTATTTTTTTACGTACTTAACTACAAAAATTTTGAAAAAGGAAAACTGCAGTACCTACGCCATTGCTTAAAATTACCTACTATGTCAATTGAACCAAACACTGTAAGTGAAAATTGATCGTAAACTGAACGTCAAAATGATAGGCATTTGTTTATAAACAGTCGTTACCATGGTTACCCAGATTAATAATTACAAAATGTATTAACCGGAGGCAAACACTACCATATCTCCGTTGTTTCTTAAAATAACTATATCAAATGTTACGTCATTGGAAAGGTGAAAAATAGAGGATTGTTTTGCAATCATGGCCAACTATGGTTTCCATTAAAAAAAACTGATGTTTACGTCATAACTCAAAAACAAAAGCTTCCATGTCAAAATTAATGAAACTATTTAATTAACAACAGAATTCTTTACAACTTTTACCTTGACAATTTTTCTGTAAAATCTTTAATAGCCGAGATATAGGGATTTAACGAAATTAACAAAAATCAGTTTTTTCGGAATATCTAGTTAGCCATGAACTTTAAGAAAAAAATAAAAACAGCATTAAACTAAGCTCGCAAAACTATTGTACAAATCTTTCCCCATTTATCCCACTTTCTAGCTGTGATAGTTTTCGAGATCCCCATACCAAACATGGACAAAAAACTCACCCTGTATATAATAATAACGACTAATGAGAATGACAATGACAGGTTTTTATTTAAATATAATTAATTAGTAATTCACAAAAATTTTAATTTTTTAACATTGAGTTGATTCATTTTCAATGAAAAGTAAAACTTTTTGAAATGCTTACAACTACATGTGTCGACGTATCATATCATTTTTAGTTATTTAGTAAAGTCATTACCAGAGAAAGGACGAATACGAATGTGGTCCGGTCACTTATATGTATTTTTTAACGAATTTATTTTTAGATCAAAGAGAAAGTAAGAAAAATCTGGCAGAGAATTAGCTGTAAATTACGAGCAACAAGAGCAAGGATGTGCTTAAATCCGGATTAATTGGCCCCGTGATTTTTTTTTTTTTTTTGAAATGTTGCCTATAAGCATTTCTTATTAACGAGTTCTCGCTCGCTCTCCGCAAACACGCACGATTTAATAACGGGAAATTATTTAATTAGTGGAAACGTACTAATGATAATCGAAATGAAATTTTTCTCGCAGATTTTTTTCTTTATAAGGTACTTCATAAATATAAAAAGTATTTTTAATTGCGCATTATATACTTAATGCCCTCCACGCATTTGCATTTTCTGTATTTGTTTAGTGTACAGTTATATGAATTTCTGCTTGCAAACTAATCGTGTGGTGAATAATTGGGCGCGTTCAGCGGACGCAACAGTTGACTAAAACCAGAAACGTGTTTCATTTATTTATGTTGCGTTTAAACAAGTTGGTGCAACTTACTGTTATTTATTAATCAATGTTTAATATTATATAGTAAAAAATTAATTGTAGGTTATACTTCTTACAACGTTACAGTATTGCTCATCATAATTATAATAAAAAACTGAGATGTCGGCAATTTGAGAGGTAAAAAAACAAATGACTCACTGGCACCGCACTCACCGTAAATTATTTCTGGTGAGTAAATTCGACAACTGTTGGCAGTCAACACAGTCGAGTAACCATTAACCGTTCAGCGTACCAAACAAGTCAACATACTCAACAGTTGTGTCCACTGAACGCGCCCATCGCAAAGTTGCCAAATACCCATGGACAATTACTGCATAGTATAAGTGGTTGTATAAATCTTTGCGAATGACATTACACATATAAAGCAATAAAATTGTTCATATGAATTCGGAATTTATGTACTTTTAAAAATGAATTTGTGTCTAAATTAACTACAAATTTCAATTTAAAAATTAAATAGCTTCTATATAACGAATTTCACGAAAATCTAGTCGATTGGATAATCGCAAAATTACAATTAGATGAAAATAAAGGAATTTAATTGCACTTATCTCTATTATCAAAGTTATTTTTTTATAAAGTTCATAATCTGTATGACAAAATTATCGTATCATTATTATTAATTCTTAAAAAATATAAGCACGGAAGATTTTATCAAATTAAAGCAGAGAGTTTTGCAAAATTTATCAATAAAACAATTAAAATATTCAGATAATAAAAAAGAGAAATAAAAAAAAAACAGAGCTCTATTAATAAAATATATTTTATTAATTTACAATTTTATTTTCAATTGTACTCAGCAATTCTATTCTGTTTCTTGCTGGGCATTCTTCAAAATTTAAAACAAGTTGCAAGTCCTAAGAAAAAGAAAATCACGTTTTAGTTAAAGATTATTAAGGTAGATTCTTGTCCAGTGAAATCTGTTTATTTATTTTCACTCCTGATGAAGCTATCAAGCGAAAGTGAAACGTTGAGTATTTGTACCATTTTCAGTGTCCATTTGAGATAATTCATTAAAGATTATTCTTACTTCTACATATACCAAGTGATTTTTAAATTTTCTTATCACTCTTTGATACTGTTTTAGGGTAAAGCTAAGACATGCCTACCAAATTCCATGGCAAGAGTTATAAAAATTTTTAAAAATCACTTGGTAGATAATAATTTATAAATTGCAAAACACATTAAAGCAATAATTTGTATTTTTCAATCTTTTTATGTAGTCGTCTTCTTCACTACATTGATGACTACTTCTGCAAAATCGAGAAAACCTACAAAATAAAAGTTTAGTTAATCAACTTCACAACTACTAATGTGAATCCCTACCTAAATAATAATATAGTTTTCGTTGATACTATAAATTCGTGGAATTTCATCTCCTGTATGAGTTTTAATATTAATAAGGGACAACTTTATAATGAAATTTAAACGAGACTTTAAATTTAAAGTCATTACATTCAGATGTAAAACCAAATATGACTTTTAATTTTAAAATCTCCTCTAAATTCCATTATAAACCTCGCCCTAAATATTATGTGCGCGGGTACCGTTTATAAAAGACACAATGCAGAAGGTTTGTTTTATTTTCGAAACTAACACAAATTTTAAAAATAAATTCAACTGTCTATGGGTCCTTTAAAGGTAAAATTTTAAATAAACGATAACAAAAAAATAAATACAAACAAAAATATACACATACACTTGTCATTAATGGTATTAATCCTTCGTACAATTTACTTAGTTTTGTTCTGTTTAAGACAACGTTATTAATGCGAACAAAAATATAGCATGATTCTTAGACAATTGTTAATTGTATGAAGGATTAAAGTAATAATAATAATTTAACAATACTGATCACAAGTTGAATATCTAAACTTCTTCCTAAAAATCACAGTACATACTTAGATGATCTGCACTATTGATACATGAATAGAAAACAAACAAAATATTCTTTTGTATAAAAATATTTTTTATATTGCCCTAACTTTAATTCGTTTATAAATAAGAAAGCAAATATGCATGTGACAATGTAATTTAAAACACTTTTAGTTTTAGATTCAGAGAAATTAATTCTCATCGCTTACAAACTGAATTTTTTACTAGTATAAATGGCAAGTGATTTATTTTTAAGTTACACCGTACTTAAACTATACAATTTACTACATTTTTATCTACAAAAAGTTTTTAACGAGAAGAATTTCTTTAATATTTAAATAACTAAATTTTATTACAAGCGAGTGAGAGAGAAGCAGGAGGAAAAATTCTGACAACAACGTGTACTACTTATTTAGTTTTAACAGGTTTAGGGGATAGAATATAACTTTACTTTTCCAAAAAATTTAAATCTATGTCATCCACACAGGATTATTTTTCAAGTCAGCAAACAAACTTAAAGAAACAGCATGATTTGTGAAAATGAAATATACAGATGCATTTTCAAGACTTTGAGGTGTTAGCACAAGAAAACGAACAAGTTCATCCGAGTTCGCATTCAATTTAAAAATTTTAGAGACTTGTCTAGACACCTGCTAATTTAAATGTAACCACAGAAACCTGTTTTTAGTATTAGAACAAGTCTGAAAATGTACCTTATATTCAAATCAAACGACATTTTCTGTGTGTGTGTTTTAAATAAAAATAATAAACATGGTCAATTTAATAAAAGCAACAAAAAAAAACATCAAGCCAGTAGATTTACATTTAGAAAAAATATATGCATCAGGTACATAATGATACCCAAAGTGAAATAACTCATAGTACTTTAATCAGGTAAATTATATGTCAAGGGAAATACTTGAGTAATTTCTCCAATGCCCTTTGTTGCTCCGCTTCGGAATAATAATCTTTGACCAACTCTTACATGTTCTGGATGATTTTTAAATTGAAATAACACAGACGCCCTTTCATTTGTATGAATACATTCAGAAGCAAATATGGCAAAAATAAGTGCAGTTTGTCTAATATTGCCAATATGTACCGTAGCTTGGAAACCTTGATATATAGCCGTTGCATGAAACAACACAGATATGCTCGCCTGAAAATATAAACAACCTGTTGCTTTTGTATCTAAACTCAGTAATACCATGCCATTTCTTAAGTTAACATTGGTATCTAAACATATAGCAGCACTCTGTCCGGCACGAACCATCCTGCAAGGTACTCTGTTACGATGAATTGATTTAACTGTTGCATCTTTGAACGATCCATCTTTTAAAGGCCCAATCTGCATTCGTGTTCCCTCAATTATTATTCCTTTAACCAAGAGACCTCCTAGAACTTGTCCAACATCACCCGCACGAAAATTTTCATCTATCTGAAATTCTGCTGGTTCCTAAAAAAAAATAAATTACTAATCTATACGTCCTAACACAGAATGTATCTAAAACTATACGAGTGTCTTGTAGACGTCAAATTAAGACTTTTCTTTAAATATAAACATGTGTTTGAAAATGCATCCTCTCCGAGCAAAAGAAGAAAAACCACCTTTCTTTTAATTACAAAAAAAAATGTTCAAAATGTGAAACTCACTTGCTCTAATCTCTCACGTTCTTTTGCACTAACCCCAGGTGGTAGTACGTGCAGGAATTTCAAAAGTAAATCGAGACCTTTTCCTGTGACACTCGATACACAAAATATGGGCACAACATTTTGCGTGAGCTGATTGGCTCCTGCTGTAATAACATCATCCAAGTTTTTTATTACCAATGGGACCCTTCTACTTCCCGCTTGCTTTAAAAATGACTCTAAACTTTGCAGCGTGTTCGACGGAGATACCAAATCAATTTTTGTTATCACAATGAAAAATGGCACGTTCAATGCGACTGCAATCGTTAGATGTTCATGGGTCATACCAACGGCACCTGCGGCACTTGAAATCTAAAATAACAAATTAATGCAATACTTTCTTGTAGATTGACAAAAATAAATACTTACAACAAGCATTGCATGATGTGGTGAATACCCTGAGAGCCCCTGAATTGTAGTATGTATATACTTTTTATGTCCAGCCAAATCCAAAAATGTCACTAACTTTGTGGAAACATCACAAATTTCTTCGGCAGTCATAAGTTCGCTATAACTATAATTAATAGGTTGCCCCTGAGGAAAAAAATTACATATTTAAAAGCTTAAACAAATTGTACGTGCGTACTTGTGAATTAAAGCCCAATATTTCGTGTGAAATGGACGATGTCCTTCCACTTTGTACCTCGTGAAGATGCCTGAACATATTTAACCTCGCTTTACCTCGCCCATTATCCAGGTTTCCCTGGGTTAACACTCCCAGTAATGTAGATTTTCCTGCGTCTGCATTACCTAATACTGCAACCCTTATTTCAATATTATTTTGATCATCAGGAACCTACGCGTTAAGAGATGTGAATCAATTCATTGATTGATTGATTTAAAAAAATTAATAACCTTTCGAACTAAAACTTCGGCGATGTTTCTCCCATTATCTAAGACTCTCTCTCGTAGAATTGTTGTCGTGGCCCCAAGTTTAATAGCCATCTGCTGTAGAGTCTGGAGGCTGGCATTCATGTCACGATTTGATAATCCAGCTAAAGCCCCGCTGTCTTCCACTCCGATTTCATAGATTGCTTCGCCTTGACCTTCGCGTAATCGCCATTTCATCTAACACAAAGATTTTTGTTATATTTAAAGGAAAAGAATGTAAATATTTACCTGTGTAACTAAATGTTCGAAACGTTGCTTTGATGGATTAACAATTTTTAATTTGTATTCTATGTTTCCAGCTTGTGGTTCTGGAGGTAACGCACTTTGATTGTCGGTATTTTCTGTGGTGTTGTCCTCATTGTTGCATTCGTCACATGCCGGATTGAATAAGCTCAAAAACGATTCCATCTTCCATAAAATTTTAAGTAGACGATTGTTTGTAGACTAGAAACCAACTATAAGGAAGCAAGTAGTAATCAGCTTCATTTTTGAATGATGAAATTTTTGTGAAAGTGACTGGTTTAAATTTGATGACTATTATGCAACACCCTATATGCAATAAATAAAGAATATTTGCTTCGACGAGCACGGATACCTTTAAATAATTACGGTTTTATTTATTTACTGTTTATATTTACCTTCATGTAAATAATCTGACACTTCCTACTATGATAACAATAACAGATGGAAATTAATGTCACAAAAATATATATGTCTATTTAATTTTAACACGAACTGACAAACGGACTTATAAAACATTTTTACTTACAAATAACATCGGTTTGTGATATTTATAAACCTATTTACAACACATTTCAAAAATACACCGTTTGTGACTCGCCCAAGATTTCGACACGAAAATTTTCTCCTACACTTCCTATTTATACAATAACTACAGTATTTCTTTAATAACATAAACTGTATTAGCGGAGACATTTATAATTTTAATTTTAAAGCAAATTGACACTTACATTAGACAAGCGGCCATTTTCAGGATAAAACCACACATCACCGATAGAGGTCACGCCCGGAATTTTTTAAAAACAAAAACGGCGGGAAATTCAAATTTGAAATAATCCAAGGAAACTCTCAATTGTGTAAGTGAATTTATAAAATCAAACTTCAGTTCAATTTACAACATTTATTGAAACAAGAAAATACAATTTTCTTTTAAAAGCAAGGGTATTTCGACTAGGAGGTTCAAAACATCTTCAGTTTGGGAGAATTCCTAAATGACGATACATTGAATATAAACACAGATATATGTGTGTATATATATTTATGACATGAATTTGTGCCTACATAAATACTAAACATTCTGCTTTAGTAATATGAGATTTAAACACTACAGTGTGTATTTAGATGATATAAATTTTTCCGTTTAAGAAAATAATTTGTCAAAGACTCATAAAAATATTTATTTATTTTATATACCGCATCAAGATATATTAAATTACAAGTATGTAATACTTAAATAGTAGAACAAATTGCTGCCGTATAAAATTCTAATACATATACAGGTGTCCCAATAGTGCGTTCTCAGTCAATATCTCGATAACTACTGAAGGTACGAAAAATTTTCAACACATTTCTTTTTTTAACCCTAGAAGTAAAGACAAAATGGAACACAGAATCCAAATTTGGTTTCATATGTATATAGGGTGTGAAAAAATTGTATCCAGTACCAGTTTTTATTTGTTCTGCATAGATGAAAATAATTTTATGTTGTAGACCTCTAAAATTAAAAAAAGAAATGCATTGAACAGGTATATTCAATAGTTATCGTGATATTATCTGAGAACGTACTGTTGTGACACACTATGTAATTTAATTTCAACACATTATACATATTTAAAAAAAAACAAGTTACTTGCTGTACAAAATATTGTAATAAAAATATATGTTTTCTTCATAAACATTCGGATGTAATCCGCTTCCATTATTTCATTCGTTTTCCATTCCTTTCCTTATACGTACATATATCAAAACATTAATCTACTTTTTGGAAACGGCATTATTTGTGCGTTATTAGATAGGATAAAATATAATCAACTAATTTGTCAATTTTGAAAAGTTCCTAGGATTCTTCAAGGTAACACTCAGTACAGTCAGGCATGCATTTAATTTGGATATGTTTCTTCAATTACACATTGAAATACCTTACCAAATTATACACTTTTTTTTAAATAAATAAATCACTAATAATCCCTCATATTTTCAAAAATTCATTTTTAAATTAAAAAAATGATAGCTTTAATTGAATTGGCGACTGTTTCTACTGCCTCCAAGATAAATTAATATGATGGCTTATTAGTGCAGCTAAGATTTATTCTTACATTACAGAAACACTTAAGTTAAAGTAAGTTACCGACATTAAACATTGATAATGGTTTATCTGACTGTGAGTATATTCATTTAATTTTCTGACAAATAAACATCAATGCATGCTGAAGAACACAAAGAAACGAGTAAATACATTAAATTTTTTGACCTTACATGCAATGTTTACTTCCTTAGTAAATACATTTAATTTTTGATCCTGTTTACTGCCTTTTAATTGACCTGTTAAAGATCAGCGTGCTGGCCTTATTATAAGCTCTGTATTTTCTGAAATCAAAACGTTTATATCCGACTCTCGAAGGCCAAAATTCGTTATCATATATAATTGTTTTTAATTTCAAACTGGCACCGACCATGAAACACTTATTTTGTGTTTCGTTCGTTGGTAATTCCTTTACGACAAAATTTTCCTCTTCACATTCCGGTTTGTTCTGTAGATATTTCATTACATCTTGCTCGCTTACTTTTCTGTTCACCCTCCAAACATAAATCCACAGTTTCTTCTCCGCAGCAAAAAAGTGGTCTTCCAAATTTACCTTAGCAGAACCTACCTTCTTCTGTTTCTTGTCAAGCTTTTTCACTTTTTCGTTTAGAGATTGACGACCATCTTTAATCATTTTATTTTGAGTGACTGTGAGACTCTGTTTACCCGTAAGCTGATTAAATGGTACTTTGATTGGTTTCAAGTTTTGTAACGATGGATTCTTGGCTGAATCGGAGAGTAATTTGATTAGGTCAATGTTTGATTCTTTCATGGATTTCATTTTGTCTTCCAAATTAATAAGTACAGTCAATATTCTTTTTTCCAATGAATTATTCATCATCGACAACTCTTCAATAATATTATGTACTACACCTTTGATGCATACGACAGCAGATTCGGTTTCTGGATGAATATTTATGGATTCGTCACAATTTTTGCAGAAGAATTTAAGTCGACGCTTAACTTCCAGCTCCAGACAGAGCACCTCCGTTTCTGTTAAGTTGCCACAAGATCCGCATACGTACATTTTACATTTATCACATGAATAACACGAATCATTTATTTGATTACCACATTCAACGCATGTATTCATTTTCATTCAAATTATATGTAACCTCACTTCAATATATATTTTGCAAGAACTTATGTTTTCTTTATTAAAAGCTACACAGTTGGACCAATAATAAACAAACTTTGCAGTTATATTTGTTAGATTTATGACAACCTTAGATCTCTTTCACCCACACTTAGGTACAGAAGTTTTATTGATTTTATTGACATGTAACAAACTTCCAGGCAGTATAATATAATATCACAATTAAAAATATATAACAAAAAAAATTAACTAATTATTATGCATTAAAAAAAAAGCAATGTTAAAAAAGCTTCAGTTAAATATAAATAGCTCAAAATTGAAAGAAAAAAAAGAGGTTCCTTGTTATAAAAAGTATAATATAGACGGGGTATAATATAAGCAATCAACAAAATCAATAAATATAACTTTTATTCCCAAGTTAGAATTGATTTAACTCACATTTACTCGCTGATAACAAAATCAATTTTTACTATAATTTTAAAAAATCTTTTTTTCTCATTCTTGCATTCACAAAGGTCCTACTTTAATGTTACCCACCATGGCACGCTATTTGAAAACGTAAATATCTGAAAATAATCGGACTTCAACAGTTTTTACTTTAGACGACCAAATAATGATCATAAGAAACTATTGTACTAGAAAAATAAAACGTAACTTACAAAATACAATAGGAGGGAGACCCTAAAAATAACCATGTTCCATAATTATTAACACCATTAATTATATTATGGATGGATTAAAGCCCTTGAACTTCAAATGATTTCTTCTCACTGTATTAGCTGCAACAGCTAATAAAGAAATACGTTTCAAGTAAAATTAAAAATCAATACCTTTAACAAAAAAAAAAAAAAAACATAAATAATTGAAATTAATGACTTTACGTTTATGAAACAAAACTTACCTTGACGATCGTCGTTAGGTGCTTCCTTCAAAAAAATAAATAAATAACAAATAAATAAATAAATTGAAAATCTTACCTCATATGAACATAATCTGAAAAATAACTTAAAAAACAATTAAAATAAGATGGGATTAGTTATAAAGAATAAATAAACAAACATAGAAAGCATTTACAATCACTTGAAAAAGAAGCACGGATTTTTTTTTATTATTATCATTTATTAACCCAAAGTTTTACAAAATAACAAATCCTCATACCATAAGAACTTCATATAATTAATTAACAAGGTGAAGTTTTAATTAATTCAAAAATTAATGTTTTTTTCTAGTGACTCTTTTAACTATGATCAAAAGTTAAAAAAAAAACATGGTTACAACAATTTTGAAAATGGGGTTTTAAACAAAAATGAAACTACTTAATACAAAAATACCTTGAAATGTTAATAAAGCTGTTTAAAAATTAATCGATGTTATTATAAACAGCAGCTGAAGAAAATTAATTTATTTATAGAGTAAGTTTCATTTTTTTAACTATTGAACATCCGAATTCACTCACACGAGGATGTCAAATAGTTTTTATGTACTTGTTTCGATTTTTATTTATTTTTTGCCAAAAAAATTTTACAATTTTTTTATGATTTCTTTTTATAACTTATGGGGTTTTACTAGTCAGCAAATATAACTAAACTGTGGTTTAGTTATTTTCGCAAAAAAGACTTAAGAGTAGTAAAAGAGCAAGCAGTAATGAAATTAATTGAATTAATTCGTAACATTAATTAATTTTTAAATTGTTTTATTAAGTGTTTCCCAACCACTTTTCAAGTGTGTACTTGATGGGGGGGGGTAATTTAATTTCTGTAAAAACTATTACCCGCGTTTTCAAAATTATTCTACTTATGTTTCAACTTCTGGTTTTAGTTAGAAGAGTGAAGTTGCAAACCAAAACTGTAGTTTGTGAATATGAAGAGCAACTACTCTTTTTTGATTTGAGTAGCGGCCTGCTTGGCCTGATGAGCCTGTAATACAGCTACAGCTTCTTCCACCTTGGCTTTGAGAGACTCATTATGTTCTAGCATATGAAGCAGTTCAGAATTGTCGATCTCAAGCAACATACCAGTGATTTTGCCGGCAAGGTCAGGATACATACGCTGTATAAGTGGAAAGAGACGTTCACCGAGCATTTGTTTCTGTTCTTGTGGAGGAGCGGCTGCCAACATCGATGCGGTCAGCGGTTCTTGTCCCTGGATGTGAACAGCTTGTTGTACCGGAGTTGCGCCCGTGATGCCCAACGGTTGTGGCGGATTCCGCATGTTGGATGTGTACTTATAATTTGTGGTTCTGGTCCCTCCGGCAACAACTCCTTGGCCTGCAAGTGGGCGCCCTTGAATATTAGGTGGTTGTTGTCCCGTGATAGGTCTCGGGACGCTGATATTACCGCGCATTGTTGTAGGCTGATTCGGGGGTCTCTGAGCGGCACGGTACGAGTTCTGCATACCGGCATACGCATTGGCACCTCCTTGGGCTCCTCCTGGACGAACGGGACTCTGGGCTGGCCAACGAGGCGTGGTTCTCATCTGGGCCGCCATTTGTGCAGCACCATAGAATCGCTGCGGTTGTGGTATTGTAGGAACAAAGTATCCACCTGAAGCTCCTGGTTGAATATACGGGCCCATTTGATGCATACGCATATTAGCCATGCGTTGCATGTATTGAGATGTTAAATGAGCTTTACGATCTTCTTTACGTTGTGCTAAGGCAACGTACAACGGTTTAGAGCCGACAATTCGACCGTTCATTTCAGTCACAGCTTTTGTTGCTTCTTCTGGTGATGAGAAGCAAACAAAACCAAAACCTTTACTGCGACCTTCCTCCATCATTACCTGAAATTACATAACATTCCAAATTAGTATATTAATTTAATGAAAAAAAAAAATTACATTACTTAATATGTAACTAGTAATAACCAATTTAAGTGCCACAATGACCATTTATTGTCAATACAGAATAAATCTTTGGGAAAAGCTAATTGATAACAACTGGATGTATATCCATCTTTAAGCCAAATATTACAATTTTTAGATCTGAAGCTTTCCAGCACTTAAAAAAAAATACTAACAAACCCCTCTGAAAATGGATGTGTGCATTTACTTTAATATTATATTTCATTCTCCATCTATTACAATAAAACCAGTTTTAAAAGTTAAAAATAATTTCTTCATCATTTTAATAAGAGCTAAAAGCATGTAAATTTATTAAATTGAAATCTTTTTATTATCTTACATTTAATGTAAATTGCAAAAATATTATTGCTTATTTTTTTTAATAAATAAAACAAATGAATTTTAACCCAGATAGATTTTTAGTTTGATTTTTTTTTTTAATGGTTGTAATATTGCATACGTATTTTTTAATTTCTAATTAACTTACCTTAGCTGATGTAATAGTGCCAAAGGGAGCAAATTCTTTGCGTAAACGTTCATCATCAATGGTATCATCAAGATTTTTAACGTACAAGTTAACGCCTTGATAACGATTCATCCTTTCAATTTTCAACTGTTCAAAGCGACGTCTCAGTTCTTGCTGACGTTCGGCCTTCTTCTGAGCTCGACCGACGTACATCGTCTTGCCTTCTACAATTTCTTTGCCGTTTAATTCTTGAACAGCGGCCTCGGCAGCTTCAGGATCTTCAAATGCAACAAAGCCGAATCCTTTAGACTTGCCATCATCCTTGCTCATTATTTTGTAACTAGTGATACGTCCAAATTTCTCAAACATTGCACGCAGCTGGTCATCGGTGAAATCTTCTCCAAAGTTTTTTATGTAGACATTAGTGAAGAGTTTGGCTTTTTCGCCAAGTTCCTTTTCGCGTTCTTTGCGTGGAATGAAACGGCCAACGTAGACTTTGCGTCCGTTCAACAACATGCCGTTTACTTTTTCAATTGACTTATTCGCGGCTTCTTCGGTTTCAAAGTGTACAAAGCCGTAACCCTTGCTAACACCGTTTTCATCCTGAGCTACTTTACAGCTCAAAATGTTACCAAAAGCGGAAAACGTATCGTACATAGCTTTATTGTCAATACTCTTGTCTAGATTTTTTATAAATACATTTCCGACACCAGATTTTCGAAGAGAAGGATCTCGTTGTGACCACATAATTCTTATAGGGCGACCTTTTATCATATCAAAGTTCATAGTATCCAAAGCACGTTCGGCTGAAAAATAATATCGAATATCACAAACAAAGGCCTGTATTTTACAAGCACGTATCAGTAAATATGACTCACCGTCAGCTGGTTGCTGAAAATTCACGTAAGCATATCCAAGAGAACGACGAGTTATCATATCTCTGCAAACGCGAATGGAAAGTACGGGGCCAGCAGAAGAAAACTTCTCGAAGAGCATAGCTTCAGTAATATCTGAATGAAGATCGCCGACGTACAAGGACGCCATAGGATAGTTAGGGGCTCCTGGATTCATTTTGATAAACTTTCACCACAAACACACAGTTATACTAAGCAGACACGAACATATGAAACAGAAATAAAGTTATTTATCTTTTATTATTTTCCGTTTTCAAAGTGTTTTTCGATTTTTTTGGGTTTTTACAATTGATTTTTAATTTTTTTTTGTATTTTTATAAGAATTATTTCACTTTTTACATGGGTTGTGAGACCTGTAGAGGAACACAACCTCACATACACGCCATTACTCAATAATGAAACGGGAAAGCGAAGTAAATTTTACCCATAATGCGTTGACCGGAAACGAATACACCGCCCCTGATCGTCAAGTAGCACCAAATTTAAACATCGAAAGTCAAAAGACTAATAACTTTCTTCAAAAATTAAAATCCACAAAACTAAAGACTTCTTTAGATCTTTTAATTAAACGCAAATTCAAACTTAAAACCCATATTTAAAAGATTTTCTTGCATAATATGTCACCATTAAGGAATGTCATTTACACAAACTGTGATATCATATTTTATAATTTGCACTATAATAGCAGCAGATACTTTTAAAAATAGCCAAAAATTAAAAAAAAATATTTCAAAGCATTTTCCCTTCGCAAAAGAACATTTTACTACAAACGGAATTTACATTGGTTTGGGGGCAAATTTAAATCTAACAGTACGTCGATATTTCATTTATTTTCAACGCTTTTAAAATGTACGTAAACAAAAAGTTAATTTTCAAATTCGTTCAATTCATTCCAGACTGATATTAACGTAAACAGTAAAATATGAGTATTTATTGATTGTGGAATGTATATTGTATTGAGAAGGAAATTATAAAAAGTGACATACCGCCCTCTATGGTTCAAGACCGCAACTATGATGGAAATTACCATTTACAGTGGTTTTTCTTTTAAATTCATATTATTTTATGCATCCCGAGCTATAATTATATGCCAAATATATAAAATTAAGTCAGGATCTTTTCTAGACCTTTCATAATGAAGTAGATAGATTATGAATAAGAGAAAATCAGGCACGGTCATTCCTGTAACGGTTGACTAATTTGCTTTTAACGATTTCCGGTTCCAATTACAAATATATGATTCAAGAGCAATAAATAAATAATTGTTATTTAACAAATACAGCCCATAAGTTCTCACATATAATTTTTTTTTGCATTTCCTCTTATTCATGCTCAAAATTTATTAAAATTAGAAATAGAAATAGCTTATTAAATATTTTTTTATTTTATACTTTTTAATATTATTTTTAATCGTGTATGTTTTGTTTAAAAAGTGCAGACCAAAGATAATTATTTATTTCTTGATATTTTTGTATTATCGCAGGTTAGAATATTCAATTGTGAGTTATTTATTATGAAAATGTATAAACAAATAAATACTAAAGAATAATCTATATTTGTAGGTATGATAATTTTGTAGCATGTTTTGAAAACATAGTCATTAAATAACCAATATCACGTATTGTTTATTGTGTAGGTAGCAAAAAAAAAAAAACGATGAAATTATCACCTCATTAAAAAGTTGTTTCGGTTTAAATTAAAATGATGGAATAACCTGTTGTACCTTGAAAACCTATTATGCATTGCTTTTTTAATTAATATAAATAAATCTCTTTGTTTGAGTTTGTTTTGTTGATAAGAAAAAATGTTGTACTTCGTTCGCAGTGATCTTTTGAGTTGTGGGTACTTTTATTTTCGGATTGAGTTTATAATAAAATACAAGCGTTATTTATTCGATATTATAACCAAGGCATAAGCAAATAGCGCTTGCGTTGGTATTACCTTTACCTCCACTATACCTGCCTACCAGCAACGTGATATAACAGTCATTTTAAGTTAGTTGGTGGGTATGCTAGTGCTTCTTATGAATTTGATGAAATCGTGAGTGATTCGTTTGAAACATGTGATAGGATCACCTCAAAATTATCATTTTAATTAGGTAAGATACTAAAAAAAAGTTAACATGTATTGTCTGCGGCTAGTTTTTAATTAAAATGCCACCAATTCAAAAAAAGTCTTATAAATAACAATTGATATATTATTACATTGTTGCTCTCGACTTTTATTAAACAAAGAATTATTAATATTTTAATGTAGATGAAGCGTTATTTTATATTGGGTTGCATGTACCCCTTCACGATAGACTAATTAGGATAATTTTTGATTGGTTTGTAATAAATATGTGATTTAATTAACGAGATAAGTTTTGTGTTACGCCACTGGTTGTCTTTCATAATAAACAAAAAAAAGGCAAATTGAAGTACGTACGAAATTTTAAAATGCATTAACTGAAGTCGTTCGTTCTTTTTTCTCTGTCGATTTAAAATGCAAGTACAAAATACTATTTTTCGAAGAATTTCTAAATCCTTGGTTGCATATCAATTACGCGTGACCGGCATTAAAAACACTAAGAGCAAGCAAAAATCTACATTGCACGAGTGCATTTCATTCGAACTTTTCGTGACATGTTGTTAAATAAGCGAAAAAAATGTGCACTCGTGTAATTTTCTTTTTTTTTAATATGTAATTGCGGACGTAAATCCTGTCGTAAAATACGGTGTGAACTTTATGTATTATTTAAATTAATTACCTACCTATTGCATGTGAATGTATAAAAATTACAATGAATAGTTTGAATCGCGACATCCTGCGATCACTTTTTGATACAATATTGTATGCAATCAAAACCAATTTGCAACAAATTTTTTTATAAAAATTAGAAAAGGTTGAGCATTAATTATGAAATTGTTTTAATAAACAAGTTGATAAACTACTATTGCGTAAAAAAACCTAGCAAGTGTAATTAGCTTAATACTATAGTTAAAGGTCAATTATTTTAGCCCGATTTTCTCTTTTGCTAATTAATTTTAAGTTGCAATGTTTCACTCTACGAAATTTATATTGCGTGTTTTTAAAGATGTAATTGTTTCGTCCTTTCAGCAGTCAATCGCATTTACTTACATAAATGCTTCTTCATAATCATAATGATGCTGTTTCTAATGGCGTAACCGTTTCTAATCACAGAAATTCCTGCAAATTACACGTAATTACAATAGGTTTTCATAACACGTTGCGACAATACGAAATTTTCTCTGGAAAAACGTCGCGTTTCGTTAGAACGAAACGTACACGCGGTCAAAACAAAAATTTGCATCTTCGTGAGAGATGAAAGTGTTTAATTTTCGGCTTTGACGTCAAAAGTCGAACGTTAATAGTAAGCCAAACAACCCAGTAACGCCACTGGCATAAAAAGAGTGATATGTGTTGCGTATTGAGAACGTGGTATAGGAGTGCCATACCTTTTCACAGAAATGTTAGATTCGCTATAGAAAGCGGTCATACTAGTATCAAACTCACTTAACATAAATTACTGAACAGGTACGTTAAATAAATGGTGTTGTATGTAGGAACAAAAATGGCATGTATTATATTAAAAAAAAAATTGATGCATTCACAGTAACTTTTTGGAAAATCCTCTAAAATCCTGGCGTTCCTGTAAATATATTAAATAAGTTAATAATATGAATAATCTTAAATAAATATTTAAGTAGTAGGGATGTTGCTTCATCATTTTCCGACTGGCATTTAATTTTAAGATTCGATTAGCTATTTATTTCGAAAAAAAAAATTGCTTCAACGCAGCAGTGTCATGTGTTAACTCACACATGTGTAAATCCTGCGCTGAAGTTGAACTAGACTTAAATTACAACCATGTTCGACATATGTCCTCCATATAGGAGAGTAGTCATTGCACTGCAGGTTATGAACCTGTGAAATCGAACATGTTCGTTGTACATACGTATATTTAATTTTTATGTGCGTCGAGCAAATAATTTGCGTTATGTACACGCACTGCTTTTCCCTGAAAAAAAAAACCCTCTGTATAACGCTACTTTACGTGCAACTTGAAACTACTTTGCAAGCGTTTATTGCAGAAATTTTCTGAATTTAATTACTTACGACGTCAAATCGCAATCATTAAATACGTGGAGTGTCAAATAAAAGCAAATATCGTCCATTGTTTATTATATAGAGCGTAACGTATTGTGGACGGTATATGTAGCGACTTTTATAATATGGAAAAACAAAAATGTTTCTAAACGAAATTACTTTTTAAATTATATTAATATAAATGATTTCGTATGTGGCACGTGAAAATTAACAAATTTGCACTAATCACAAACAGTAGCAACGTGCCATCATGTTTAAACATGTTTTGTAATGACGCTTCTTTCAATAGGTTTTAGTACCGTGACGAAATACACAGAGATAAATAATGTATGGTGAGTTTTCCCATAAATAAATAACTTTGAGATGTTTTCTTATATTAAAAACGACCTGAATGTAATGAAGCTTCTCACACCACATCACACATAATAAATGTAAGAAAAAATTCTGATAAAAATTGAACTGAGTGATGAGTAAATTAATTACATGAATGCTTTCCCTAAAAAAAAAACCCTCTGTATAACGCTACTTTACGTGCAACTTGGAACTACTTTGCAAACGGCATAACGTTGCGTTTATTGCAGAAATTTTCTGAATTTAATTAGTTACAACGTCAAATCGTAATCATTAAATACGTCTAGTGTCAAATAAAAGCAAATATCGTCCATTGTTTATTATATAGAGCGTAACGGATTGTGGACGGTATATGTAGCGACTTTTATAATATGGAAAAAGAAAAATGTTTCTAAACGAAATTACTTTTTAAATTAAATTATTATAAATGATTTCGTATGTGGCACGTGAAAATTAACAAATTTGCACTAATCACAAACAGTAGCAACGTGACATCATGTTTAAACATAGAAAGCATCCTTTTTTGTAATGACGTTTCTTTCAATAGGTTTTAGTAGCGTGACGAAATAAATAATGTATGGTGAGTTTTCCCATAAATAAATAACTTTGAGATGTTTTCTTATATTAAAAACGACCTGAATGTAATAAAGCTTCTCACACCACATCACACATAATAAATGCAAGAAAAAATTCTGATAAAAATTGAACTGAGTGAGGAGTAAATTAATTGCATTGAATGTTGGAATGTTAACACGCGAAATAGTACATACACGCAATGGCTTATAAATACTTAATATATACACGAGTTTCTTTCACAGTATCAAAGTTTAAGGACATACAAAATACAGTCGAGAAAATTAAGTTGGATTTTTTTTTTATTTAAGCAGGTAGTTTATGTCGAGTAATTTCGAATGATCAAACAAAAAAATTAGTCCACTGTGTAAGGAAAAACTTGTTTTTCTTGAAAATACATTCCGTAACTAGTTCATTCCGTAGTACAAGCAAATAAAACGGTGAAATAAGTTATTAACCTAGTAAGTCCGTAATTACGTAATAATAGTTTTGACGTTTACAAAAATACTCATTTTATATATAGACAATCTATTGCCAGTTCGAAATAAATTAAAATTAGTCGATTGCGTTATAAATTAAAAAGGAATTACATTTTACCAACGCATTTAACAGTAAATAAATTATTTGAATGTTTTTAATGTTACATCTTGCTTTAAATATCACATTAAGAATATCTTTTGATAAAGTTGTTTTC
Organism: Serrognathus titanus; assembly: GCA_039766575.1. Taxonomy (NCBI): domain Eukaryota; kingdom Metazoa; phylum Arthropoda; class Insecta; order Coleoptera; family Lucanidae; genus Serrognathus; species Serrognathus titanus. The sequence continues at coordinate 2,520,095 of CM077916.1, read as the reverse complement.
AGACAACTCTTACATCACTACAACACATGAGAAAGTTCGTGGATATTACCATTACGTAATAATGTCTATAATTTAAATTTTAATGTCACACTGTCACAAATCTGCGTAATAATAACGGATGGAGTCACTTTTATCTCTCGCGTGTTATTTTACTTAATAAAATAATCAATTCCGACAGATAATGAGGAGGAAAAAATAATTTCGTGTGAAATCATTTGTTTAATTGTGTTGTTAATTCTGAGAAAATACGTTCGAAATTGAATGTAATAAGAAGTCATCAGATCTTTTCCCTGTAATTCAACAGGAATTTTGTATTACCAAGCATTTCCGACTTTCTTTTTGTGTTCTTTTCGAATTCGATTTTTTTTTCTTAGTTTCTATGTTCGTATGGTACTTGGAACACGCTAATGCACAGCCAATGGCAGAAGAGTAATAGGCGTATTCAACTATAAGGCATTTCAGAAATGCATTTTGCGACCTTGAGTCCTGTTCGCGTTCCCCGGCTACGTCCTTGACCTTTAATAAAACAATCAACTTGGCAGATAAGTCATAAATGATTTTTAAACACATCATAAACAATTAATATTCAGATTACGCATTAATAATTACAGCCACCTTCACTTTACTTAAAATTTTAATACCCGGTATGTAAATTCACCCAACACGTTTTAATATGATATTTTCAATGTCATATTTGTTTACGCTTAGTAAATAAATATGTAGGTATGTTGTTTATAACGTTGCGAGATTTCTTTGTCGCAAAAACATTAAGTATAAAACAAACGTATTACAACACCCAGTTTATCATATAGCAGCCGGTTAAATAATTAAAACGAAAAGGATCTTGCAGGTGACCGATAAAAACGTTTCAAATGCGGTCTCAAAAAACTAAATCTAAGGTGAGCTAGCTGTTCGACCTTTTTTCTTATTGAATTTTTAGTTTTCTACCTGCTCAAAATCTGAATGTGACTCGATCTCTGTTCGAGAAAAGAAAGAAAACCGATTAATTATTTATTTAACAGGATTACTCAGTCATTTCGGTAGGCTAATTGGACATTTTTTAAATTCCATTCGGCGTGTATGTGAAATCATCGGGAGCTATTCAGGAACTTTATCTCGAAAATTATCTTAATTTTATTACCGATTAAAACATAAACGTAGGTATATCTGAAGCTCCGAATCAAATAATGTAATAATAACCATCTCCGTCCTACAACCGCATTATTTTCCTTTTTTTAATGCAGCATTTAAATTCGAATTAGTCACGCGAAAATAATTTCACTTTGATTAAAATCGAACCAATTAAGAACGTTTTTCTTAGAAATGATTCACACCACAATTATTTTCTAAATCATTGTAACTAGTCACAATAAATAAATCAGGCAATTACAAATAATAACCTTTAGTATTTACAATTATATTTTGGTACATTTCAAATTACATATTTGAAACTTATAAAATACTTAACGTAAAATGATACACAGGGTGCATCATTTGTATGGATTTCGTAAAAGTTATCGACTATAGTGGGTTCTATAGTAAGTGAGTTATCCACCAGACTTATACTTTTCACTAAAGAATGTGTACATTTTTATTTATTTTATTCAGATGTTAAAATTAAACATTTTTTATTAAGCAATTGTAGCCCCTATATCGAAGCATTCGCAATCTGCAGCTATTCAATTGGATGAAGGAACTAAAATGTAGTCAAAAACTATTTTTATTGTGCATAGTTAATTATAAATATGTAGTAGAATAATCTTTATGAGTAATAGTAACATTTTCCATATGCGTTTGGACAGAAACAATTAAAAGTTAAATTGTCTTAATAATTTTAAATAGGGCAACCTATACTGGGTATTTCTTAACTTCATACAAAAAATGAAATCAGTGAAAGTTTATATTAGAAGTGATAAAATGAAGCAGTATTTGTATAACAATTGATTAATAAATATTAGAGATAATAAATGTTTTTGGCGAACGATGAAACAGTTTGATAGTCCCTGGTTTATTTTTATGACGTAATTACGTACTCGGAGAAATTTGCTGATGTCAGCATCGGCTGTTAAGTGGGTCAGTTGTCATCTGTGCTTTGTCGCGTTGAAAATATGGCCGAATTTTCCAATACTGTTGTCTTGAGGACATGATTTTAATTTACGGCGAATATGGTCAAAATGAGTTGGCTGGTATGCACAGCGTTACGACGAATCATTTACAAGGGATAGTTTTCATAGTTTTCAACGACGCTTTTCGGACAATCTGTATGTTAAACGGCACTTTAATCGGTCTATTTGTTTTACCTAAACGCTTGGACGAAATGGTGTATCTACGTTTCTTGCAAACTAATTTGCCGGAACTCCTAGAGGATGTAAATTTAAATATTAGAAAATATTAGTGATAATATCTCGTACCACATACGCTATTAATTTTTTTGCATCAAGTTGAAGAACACCCTGAATAGCTCGTCAAATTCTGGTTCTAACGTATGTTTTGTATTGGCCTAAAGCTTATGGTTTTCGAGAAATTTGCTCTCACAGTTGCAATTTCTAATAAGAACCATATTTCAAGAAAATAAATAAAAAGGAGGGGGCAAAACCATAATTATCTATTAAATCTAAATGATATAATAACATAAGTTGCTAAAATACAAACAAAATCTATCAAAATGTAATTTTAATCCTATGAACAGATCTACTCATATTTTTGTATTGATAGTAATTTTATGTATTGAGTATTCAGTTGTTAATTGCAGTCTAAATACAAGGTATGTTACACATCATTAGAGTGAATATTTTAAGGATCTAAAAGACTTGGGATCTAATAGACGTAAGGGCCATGGAAATGGCCTAATAAAGAAATATATCAGGTATTGACTTGCATATCGATGATAATGAATCAGTGCACTTCTTCTCATCACTTAAGCTGTAGTATTACTTATTTTTTTAATTTAAAATTCAACCAATTACGACTTTATACTTAAAAAATAAAATGAGACAAGCATTTACAAAAATCAACCAGAAAGCGGTGGCAGATACTCAACGGTTATTAAAAAATTATAAGTTAGGTGCATAACTCATCTATGGGACGCTCTGTGTATGTGAAAATAACAAAAAAGTTTTCTCATCTACTGTATTGCTCTCATTTTTTCGCATCCTCGCGTATGTTCCTTACTTGATCCGTACCGACAAGTAAACAAACATAAATCTGTTGTGAATTCACATTCAACGTTATGTTCACTCATTTTGTTGTTGTTGTATGGCTGTTTCGGCCCTATTTGGAGCCTCGTCAGCAGAAGCAGAGCTCGAGACTTCCACTGCAAACCAAACCGACCTGTCCAAGGTTATTTGCAAATGCGATGTAATAATAATCAATAGTTTGATTCGCGACATCCTGCGATCTCGAATAAATATTGGCACTATGTTACTTACTAATTTGTAAATCTATCTAAAATAGAAACTACAAACAAATTGTCAAAATAATATGAGTTGCTATAACATTGTCTACATACTTAACCACAAAAATTTTGAAAAAGGAAAACTGCAGTACCTACGCCATTGCTTAAAATTACTATGTCAATTGAACCAAACACTATAAACGAAAATTGATCGTAAACTGAACGTCAAAATGTTAGGCATTTGTTTATAAACAGTCGTTACAAACAGTCATTTGTTTATAAACAGTCGTTACAAAATGTATTAACCGGAAACAAACACTACCATATCTCCGTTGTTCTTAAAATAATTGTATGAAATGTTATATCATTGGAAAGGTGAAAAATAGGGGATTGTTTTGCAATCATGGCCAACTATGGTTTCCATTAAAAAAACTGATGTATGTGTCATAACTCAAAAACAAAAGCTTCCATGTCAAAATTAATGAAACTATTTAATTAACAACAGAATTCTTTACAACTTTTATCTTGACAGTTTTTCTGTAAAATCTTTAATAGCCGAGATATAGGGATTTAACGAAATTAAGAAAATTCAGTTTTTTTTTTTGGAATATCTAGTTAGCCATGAACTTTAAGAAAAAAATAAAACCAGCATTAAACTAAGCTCGCAAAACTACAAATCTTTCCCCATTTAACCTACTTTTTAGCTGTGATAGTTTTCGAGATCCACTAAACATCGAAAAAACTCACCCTGTATAATATACAGTGAGAGATAAAAAGTAAAGCTAAAGCTGTTATATAAGTTTTAGAGAAAAAAGTTTTAAATAAACGTTAAATGGCTACTTTTTATCACAACTGGAGTTTTTAATTCTTTTTGTGACATCACAATCTCGGACTGTGACGTCATCGATATTTTTTTTTGTAAATGGCAACCTCTATTTCTCTTTAACGAAACTGTATTTTTTTCTCTTTACGGTCGTATAAAAATAATATATGCTTGTATTATAAAAATTTCGAGAAAAATAATTTATTATCTGAGCCTGCTATGAGGAGCCAAATTTAATTTAGTCAAAGAATGACTTGGATATGAAATAAACAAATGCGGTGTACCTGCTGTCAGTTGAGATTTTTTATTTGTATAATAATAATATTAATAATTAAGTTGTTTAAAAAAGTAATTGTGATGATAATATGAAATTATGATGCGTTTGAGAGAAATGGAACGCATCGCCGCCACTGTCAATCTGCGCGGCCTAGGAAAATACTCTCTCTAGTCATTATTGATCGCATTATAGTCTTACTCAAAATTGACAAATCGAAAAAAAGAGAACGAGGAATTTGACGTTTTCTAAAATTAACTACGTTACGTTGCAACAAAGTTGCACAAATTTAGAAAAAGTCATTTATTTTTCATTTATTAAAGAACTCCGAAATTGATGTATCTAAAAAAATAGCTTTCCACGTAAAAGACAATGCCAATCAATTCGATAATTAAGTCGAAAAAATTTAAATGCTTACATACACGTGTAAATTTGAAGAGAAAACTTAATTAAACACTCATTGGGGAGAAATTTAATTCCACAGTCGATAGCTTATTTTAATTAACGGACGGAATTGCTAATTATTATTAAACGCCTAAGATAAACGGCCTAGTTTTCTTATTCGAACATGATCTACAGGGTTACAATTACTACTAGACTCCACATGTGTTTAATAACCATTGAAATATTTGTTATTGATTGTATAATAAATTAAATGTTATTGGTTCAAGCGTATTTTAAAGAGAAAGTCACATACCTTCTTTATCATTCATGCCAACTTGATTGCAAGCACGGATATAATTATTGTATATTCTTACATTCCTATTACAGTGTATTACAAAATTATTATTTTACATTACATTTTCCCTTTTTTTATAACTTTTGGCAAATTTCTTTGAAAACTAAAATTGCATAGAAATGTTTGTTTAATATTTATGTTTAATGGCTTTGAAACATTTTACAAAAGATATACATTTCGAGGAAAACGATGACGTAGTATAGAACTTCATTTGTTAATAACTTACTGATATAAAAATTGAGTTTTGTTCACAGAAAATGCGTTGGTTTCGTAAACAAGGTGACACGCCAAGATTATTAAGTTTATCACCACTTCGCACCGATTCACCTCGGCCAGTTCTTCAAGCTGACGTAATTCTGGATACTTCAAAACCTACGCTGCAACATCGGTCTAGACTAGGTACGTCATATTAACTTAATCAAAAATATTTCTATTGAGATTTAGACATGTCCCCAGGAGCATGGTCGCGTCATCAAAATAATAAGAACGACACGAACTTCTATAACGTGGAGGAGAGCGTCATCATCGTTCAAAAATACGATAGGAGAAGACACAAGTCTCAACCCAGAAGTATCACATCAAACACAACCGAAAACAACAACAGTCATTCCAGGGAAAAGCGAAATCCACTTTTGGATAAAGTCAAACACACGAGGCTATCATGTTTTCGAACGTCCTCAAACGCCTCCCAACTAGACGCACCTTCGACGTCTTTTAATTCAGAACCAAATAAAAACGAATTTGATAGTGATACTCTTCAATCGAGTGACGAATTGTGTGCAACCCATTCCAATGGTGATGTGACTTTTGATAATCCATCGTCGTCATGCGTCAGTAATCAAAACAGTTGTGATAGTTTACCTAGGACGTCTTGTTTTACCGCAAAGTTACGCGCAATGTCAGAAAAATATTTGCACTCGTCCACAAATAAATTCTTAGCTAAGCTTTACAAGAATCAAGACGGACCGATCGCCGAATCCACACCCAACAAAAACACCAGCAAAAGAAAATCTGTGAGGACGAAGCTCAGAAGCTTTTCGTACGGCGCACTTCCGGGGATAGAAGAATTCCAAAAGAAACGTAATCCACTTTACCACGAAGACGACACGAATGTGCTTGATGACGAAGAAGATCAAGCTCTCTTGATGGATAACGAAGACACGGATAGTGGAATTTTAGTATCAGACTCGACATCGTCTTCTGTATTGGAGAGCGACAGCTTTCGTTGTGATAGTTCTACGTCTTTTCAAAACAGTTCTTTGGTAGATGCTAGAAACTTTAGCGGCTGCAACTACGAAAGTGAAGAAATTTTGGAAACCCAACGTCCCTTAACGCTAGATAAAAAATTAGAAGAAAACCCAGCTTTACCCAGCAAACTCGTAACCAAAAAGAGCGACGTATTTTTAATTAGGCTCATCAAAAGTACGCCTTCTGAGGAATTAGGGGTTTTACTAACGAAAAAAACAGCCCCCGGACAAGGGTACATCGTTGCACATATCGTCGTAGGAGGAATTGCTCACAGGTGGCTATTTTATTTTCTTTGCTTCCTCCAGATAAGCGTTGTAATTAAACTTGTTTTCAGGGATGGACATTTATTAGTCGGAGATGAATTAATTAATGTGAACGGGAAACGTTTTTCGAATTTAACAATAACAGAAGCAAGGCAGTCATTGTATACACAATCGTTGAATGTTGACCTTGTCATATCTCGATTATCAAGTACAAACGAATCAAAAACAATGCAAGAAAGTTCAGTCGACTATGAAAACGCGTGCATATTAAAAACGAATAAACAAATGTGCGTTAAGAAAGACGGTACTCTCAGTCCATTATTGAGAAGGCAGCATTGTTTTCAAAAAAACAGCGCCAGTCACAGCAGCCACAATAAAATGTTACGCAGAGCTGTGGTGAGTTACGCCGGAAGTCAGAATAAAAATTGTGAATCACCGTTCGCATCGCAAAGTGACAATGACCCTTCATCCAAGTTGCAAATTTATTACGAAAACATTTCCCCAAATAGAAGCGCCGAAATGCAATTGAACGACGAATCGAAACTTGGAAGCGACAGGGAAATTGAAGAAATCACCGCCACTACGAATTTTTGTACTTTACCGAGAAGACCCAGGTCAACCGTTTGCTCCTTCCACACCGTCATTTTAGAAAAGGGGCCTGGCAAGAAATCCCTTGGTTTTACCATCGTCGGAGGAAGGGATTCACCAAAAGGTGCCTTGGGAATCTTTATCAAAACTATTTTAGCAAACGGGCAAGCTGCTGAAGATGGACGATTAAGAGCAGGTATTCACTTCTCCCCCTTTTTTTGGGCGAAAACATTTAACGTGTTTTTTTTTTTTAGGGGATGAAATACTAGCTGTCAATGGGCAAGTTTGCCATGATATTTCCCATGCGGATGCCGTCTCTCTTTTTAAGTCAATCAAAAGTGGACCTATAGCTTTACATATTTGTAGAAGGGTAAAGTCGAAAACATCGTAAGTATTAGGACTTGTACAATGACATCAAAAATGATTTCAACCCACGTGGTTTTCTTGAGAAAAGTGTATTCAACGATTTTAACTAAAAATACTACATTGTTACCAACGGAGTACAATGTGTTGCCTATACGACGGGGTCACATGAGTTGAAATTATTTCCGATGTTCCTATAGAAGGTGCTTTCGTTTATACCCGTGATTACTAATCATGTAATCATGATTTAATTTCTCCCCCACCCTCGATTAAGCGATCATGATTACAATTTTCATCATCACAACTTATGTGTGATTTGATCACAAAAACGTAACCTAGAAACATTACTAATTTAATATGTATTGATCAGTATTAGATTCTGTTCACCTAATCATTGATTCCATGATTGGTTTGAACGAAAGCAGCTATAACTAATTGGTATAATACATAGTAAATCAATAATAGGTCTGTTTGTTAGCTCCGCACTTTCCGACCAACCGCTCCTGAGAGAGTGAGATGTATATGATACGATGTAAGTAGGAGTGAGAAAAATAGAGTAAAGGTGTTGAAAGTGTAGAGAGTGCAGAGCTAACGTACAGACCTAATAGCGCTGTGAAGTTACTCACGATGAAACGAAACGAAATAAATTCCATGTGTTTAAATGAATCAAATGCGGTTATAATTTTGTTCCATTTCCAGGTCTACCAAAGCCAAATCTTGTACGGATCTTATTCAAACTTCAACTAGTTCCGAGAGTTGAAACAATTAACGTGTATACTGATGTAATTCATTGTGGCCAAATAATCTCTATACAGAGTGTTAAATTAAGTTTTGTAAAATAAAATGTATTTATTTGTATTTACTTGTCATATATTATCTTTTGTATATTTTGTATATTTAAATATAAAAGGTCCTTTTCGTATGAAATAGTTTTATTTTCGCGTTTCTCTCTCTTAATAGTAGCCAACAGAATGTCTGCCTCGGTAATTTTGTTCCCATCTTTGTATATTCTCTACATTTAACACAAGAAACTACCGCTAGTCCGGACTTGACTTTATAATTAAAAAATGTTGCAATATAAACGGAGAAAAAAAATTAAAAGATTTGAAATACTTTAAAAACAATTATATAAGTGAAAGAGAAGAAGCTTTTGCTTTTGATATTTGCAACTAGTTCCAAATGTTAATAATTATATAGCAGTGCAATAAATAAAAATGGGGCAAATTTGTTTTATTTGCGTTTTAATAGGAAGGGCGGTAAGTATTGATTTTAGTTTGTCTTTGTCTACGAGAATTACAGAGATGGCGGGAACCAATTCACATGCATTTTGACGTCTGTCAATCAGAAATTAATAAATATCGGGCGTTCTCGTCAAATTTAAAGCTCGGAACCCCCGAAATTAGCAAGAAGAAAGATCGGCGATAGGTGTAAGTAGCAAATCCAAGCAGAAAAACGCGAAAATTTCGCTAGCCGGGCATTTTTTAAGAGTAATCTTTAGGGATGCATGAATTAGGTTTTTAAAAAAGCACGCAATAGAAATTGTATAAATTGTACCTATCCAGTGTGTGCGCAATAAGCGCTATTAGCGCATAGTCGTTTTTACGGCGGTGTGGGGATGATTGGGAATCTTAGATCTAAGTGTTTTTTAATTAAAAGGGTGGAAATTTTTCCTAAATAATAATCGATGTGCGAAAAATGGAATCAAATTCGTTATTTTCGCAATCCTGCCGAATATGCTCCCTCGAATACGAGAATGGAATTAACGTGTTCGGGGATGAGGGTAAAAAATTATATTTACAAGCAAAAATTAGGAAATATCTTTATATTACGGTACGCTCTTTTCCATCACCATATTTTACGAATGCATGAATTACCAACCACAATACCAACATCATGTGCAATTAATTTTTAATTCTACTAATTTCGTAGGTCTCTATGGAAGATAAACTACCAAAAATGATCTGCAAAAACTGTTACAAACGACTGGAAAGCATACATAAATTCGCTACCATGGCAATAAAAATACAAGACAAGTTTAACAAATTAGTTGCGAGCTCGTCCAACTTCACTAGTGTACTCGAACCGAAAAAGATGGAGGCGAAAGGGCTTCTTCACACGTACCTCACCAAAGTAACTTCTATATCACTCACCATACAAAAATATAACAATATTTTACAGGGCATTAAAGACAACAATGTTCACCAACAAGACATCGAAGTAACAGAAATGGAAGTACGTGTAGATCCGATGCTGGTATTACAATATGCACTGGACGAAGACGAATACTTATCGGAAACAGAATCTGAGGCCGATAGTCAGGCCTCACAAGAGAAATGCACGGGAAGTGAAAATAACACTCTCGAGTCAAACACGAAACCGTTCTTCTGCTTCAACTGTCCGAGACGATTTACTTCCGAATCAGCGCTTCAAAGTCACATGTGGTGTCACTTTCCTAAAGCGAAACGTGTCGTACTCACCAATTCCGACAATGTAATTTACGATGTGAGTCAGAAACCCAACGATAAAAACACAGAAGTTTATGAAAAAGTTACTTCTACCCAATCAGGCGAATCGAACCTCGCTGAAAACGGAAGTGCAATTCGATTTACCTGCCCCATTTGTAGCAAAGTGATATCTACGAAGGGAAACCTAAAAGTACACTTGGAAACTCACCGTCCGAAGGGAAAATATGCGTGCGATATATGTGGAAGAATGTACGAATTATTTAAATATTTAATTAACGTGGTGGTTTGTTTTGTTGCTTTTTTAGATTCAAGACGCAATGCAATTTACATCGCCATAAGGAATACCACGAGGGTATACAATTTCCTTGTGTGGTTTGTGGCCGAGTGTATCCAACAAATAGCACGCTCAGAGCTCATTCCATAACACACAGTGACTTACGTCCCCATAAATGTCCTTTATGTGACAAGACGTTCAAGCGAAACCAAGACCTTAAAGTAAGACACGTGTGTCAGATTTAATATGTCACTGATGAGTTTGTTTTGTGTAGTTCCATATTAATCAGCATACGGGGGCCAGGCCATATCAGTGCCCATACTGCCCGAAAGCATTTGCAAGTTCTGGTAATTGTTTCTCGCACCGTAAACGTATGCACCCATTGGAAGTGGAGAGAGATAGAGAAAGGGCTGCCAAAATAATGCGATAATCACTTATACAATGAGGTTATCTTCAAAAATTCGTTTATTATTGTTTTCACCAGGAAACACTAAAGCATTAATGTTTGGTTTTCGTTTATAAATATATGATGTTAACGATGGAGCAAAGTTATATAAATGTTAAGTGTGCTTGTCTACAGTATTGTCAATTGTTTGTTAGATTTATTTATTACCTTCGTGGTCAGTGTTACAACAAGTACATAACTGAGCAAGTAAAACAAACTTCGATACAAAAAAATTTTTAATGTTTTACTGCTGACTAATTTTACTTAAATTTGTTAAATGAAATCAAAATTTTTTTATTATCATTAAATGGTACAATACTGGGGACCAGTAATAATCGTTTTAGTTTTACAAAATATGGCTTTACAAAAATAAGAGTTAGCCAGCCACGCATACTTGAGTGCACTTAACTGTGCTGTTTCGTAGGTAATGAATTTGTGTTTATTTAAATCGGTAAGTATTTTACAAATAATACAAATAGTCTGATGCAGCAAGACTGAGTGGGGGGATCAACTGGTCATGAAACTTCCATTTTTCTTTTTTTTTTTACTCTCCGACTGTTGACTTTGTTTCTGTCTTAAAAAAAAATGTGTGTTTGCTTATGCTCAAACAGAGAAGTCTTAGAGAAAACATATCATAATTTCGGTTTTTTCGTTATTCATGCTTCTGGATTTTTAAGAAGTTGCTAGACTGATTACAGGAATAACCAGCTCCTTCACATCTACGAATAAAGATAAAAACAGGTGATAACTAGGTGAAAAGCAAGCTTGTGAGGACTTGTATTTTATCTGTATACAATTGTTAGTTAAAATGTATTTTTCGAACTATTTTTACTTATTGAAGATAAAATATTTGTTATTCGGTAGCTGATTATTTTTGTGTGTTCGCACTTACTTTAATTTTTATATTTAGCATGTATTTATTTCATAGAGTATCTGTGATGGATTTTGTATACGATATAGTTTCTTCATTCTCGAAGTACTGATTATATTGTTAAAAAAAAAATATATAGAAGAGTAAAAATTCAGTGTATATGTGTATTAGTAATGAATACCTAATTGATGTATGATTTGTTCGGAAGCAATACTTTTATTCTACTATTAACAAAAGAATGCTCCAATCTTACTATTATTTACTTTATGTTGTGATACAGACTAATAAATGAAACCAGTATTATTAGTGTTAATGTCTTAGATAATGTAAGGTTGTATAAATAAATCCATTAAACGTAGATCAGTATTATTATTTCACAAACAAAAAATTGTATAACAAAATAAAACCAATCAATTTTCAACACTAGAAATTTCTTACAACGAAAGTGATTTTTTCCAACAGTTTTTAACGCAGAATCGCTCGGTATTAAGATTTGCCGGAAGTTGTAATACATCCTGTGTACATAGACAGGGTGATTCTTATTAAAACTTGTAAAGTAAAACCACTGAGAGACTCGATATCATGGATTACGGAAAAGTTTCAGGCAACGGGCATACTGCAATACATAAAAATTCTTTTAATAATGTGTCACCAACGCTCAAAAAGCAGAAATCACTCAAGAATTATGAAAAAATCTCTTTTCAACATAGAGAATCTCTCAATTTGTTGCGAGATTCAGGAAAAAATTAAAAAAAAAGATAAAAGATTAATTAAGAAAAACAAAAAAGATGGCGGAATTCAAAAACAATTTGAAAATAACGATGCAAAACAAAAAAAAAACAGAAGCAAAAGAAATAACAGATAAAAACAATAACAATGAAAACAAAAGACAACCGATTTTACAGCTCATTTCAGTAGATTCATAAATTAAAAAAAGCAACTATTTGAAGTAAGCAGTGACAAAACAATGTAAGTATAGCAGAAGAGCAGTCTAGAACCTTCATTTACGAAATAAAATTTGAAGAAAATTCCTTTTTTAGAAAAATCCCTTAATCCTTAATGGTTTGAAAAAATCTCTTAAATAAGGATTTATCCTTTAAGTTGACATTTATTCTTTAAGTTGACAATACTGGGTATACACCGCAAAAATCGAATGCTTTCGACGATTTAACCGATTACTTGCATACCGCTTTCGATAAGTTACCAAGTGCATTGCATTCATGTATCCAATGAATCCGAGAAATGTATGCTTTCGGTTGGTACGTAAAACATAACCTAGAAAAAGTTGTTAGTTTTCGACAGCGTTCTACAAAATTAAAATCATTACTTCTTGCAATGAATATGGAGTTAGGAAATGGAAAATATCATTAAAAAAGCTTGCTTCAAATTATAGATTACAAAAAAAAGAAAGTTATAACGAATTCTAACTAACATACGAATTTTCTTTAACTTTCTAAGTCTGCAGCGTAATTATTATTGCAAGCAATTAATGCCCACGTAATTAAATTGCGTTCAAAAATTTCCTTTATCAAGAAGGCCCTGAACTTGCTTCTATTTTATGAAAGCACGTCGTAGTTTAGTACGTATGTTGAAACTTTGAATAATTGCGTGCTACCAACAGCCTCAACTGTTAAAGATTTTGTTTACATCTTCGAGGTATTTGTAATAAAATAAATGTTTTATTTCATTAATTGTGTTTTATTATCCATTTTGTAGAAAATCGTAATTAAATGGTTATAAAAAGTTAGGTTATGTTTATAATAATCGTATAGTATAGATTTGCAAGATTCGCACTTTATAATGTTTAACAAACGATATACAATTATTAGTTTTATATCCAAAACAAGGTGCACTTTTTAAAATTTTAAGGTTATGATCGTCAATAATATCAATAACTGTCATACGCTAGCCCTGCCAATGCTGTTACATTCATAATTGCTAAAATCTATTACGTTCATCATTCTTAGACTTATTCTTTCTAATCACTTTTAACTTTTCGACAATTTTGGTTAATTTAGCGCATCTGTTGTTCAAAATGGCACATAAATTTGTTACGGTTAGGTGTCGTCCTAATAATTCAATCATTTTTAATAAATTAAATGAGTTTCCTGCCTACCTCGGCAATAAATCATTTGAAAATAGACATCATATTTAAAAAATGATAGACATAGTGAAAAGAAATGCAACTAAATAACGAGAAATTCTTCGCAGACCGAACTTGGTAACCTCTTTAAGCCATCTGTGATGGTACAATCCAGGAAAAGATGCATTCATATTTTGTTTGCGTAATTGTATAAACTCCCTAGCGTTTTATATACATTTGTTGATTTGTTGTTTGACAAATTAAAACACCAAACAATATTAATAATATTCTACTGGTTTTGTTGGTATTAAAATGAATTTTTAACATAAATAAATAAATCCAAATGCAAGAATTATGATACGTTTATTAATTATAAGACAAGTTAAAGCGCGTAGAATCACGTTTCAAATTATAACAATCACCGCAATCCGTTACGTTTCGTACGTCATTGGTTAACCTTCGAAATGACCCCCACAAAATCGATGTTTTGCCTCCGATTTCAACTTTACGGTCAGTCAGATTTTAACGTTGTGTGGTTAAGACATGCTGAAATGCCTTTCGGTGTTCGTAGTGTTCTCGCATATTTAATTCGAAAATAAGTTACTAAGTGCAATAAAGATGACAGAAGATAAAGACAACTCATTTTATTCTGAACGGAGGTTAGGTCAGAATGGTATCGTTCAACCGCTTCTCACGGGTAAATTGAATAAAAAAATAATATAGAGTCCTGTAAAATATATGAACGAGCAAAAAAACATCCGAATGAGAAACATGTGAATGCTGACTTTTCGAAAATTATTTGTAATATGTTCCCCTACCGCTTTTATTTTTTTTCCGTAGAATTTCCCGCCAATTTCTATGTTTAAAAAAAAAAGCAACACATTGAAGCCTATTTTAAACTAAATTACAAGTTAAATTAAAACCCCATTAAATTATTTCTTATTCCATAGAAAATTCAGTTAAATGTAGGTAGTAAAAATACGACTGTTTTACTTTCGTTTAAAAAAGTCGATAAGTGTAATGAATAGTTTCATTCAAATAAATGTGTCAACGAAATTGATTTAATACAGTTTTTTTTTAGTTGTATGCCGATGTTTAGAATGGGGGGATTTCCCGTGTACTGTATGCCTAGGCAGGACGTTACACAACTGTTTCATAAAAGAAAGCGTTTATTGAAGTTGAGAAGAAATAAATATTAGATTGGTGGTTCTTGCAAATAATAATTTCAAAACTAACGGCTACATGTAATTTATTAATTGTGTAAATGCATTCAAAAATAATTGTGCAACGCATTTTATATGCGAAGTTAGACATAAGTAAATAATTAACATTTCATTAAAACTGGGAGAACAAATAATAAATAAATTAAGTCAGTTTTATGATAATTAACAGAGAGGTTCGTTTAACTTTTCACGCAGAATGTCGGGCAAGCTGTGTGCACACAGCTGACGTAATGTTTGTTTAATAATGGTAAACAATTTAAACAATGTGGATAGATTTTTAGATGTTAACGCGACGGTCATAAAGTTTACAGCTTAGATTAAATAATTGCGAAAGAAGGCGTAAAAATATTTTATAATTAATTATTTAACAGTAAATATTAACGAAAATTATTAACAATACTGCAAGAATTGCCTTCGTTTCTTATCAGCTGTAATTTTTATCAGTTAAAATTAATTATACCGAAGATGGTAAATTAGTTTTTCCATATTTAAAATAGTGCCTAATTACATTTAAAAGTAATTTGTGCCAAAAAAGATAAAAGGTATCAAATATAACTAACTTATGCATATTAATTTATAAAATTTTTAAATAATCATCTCGTTTTTTTCGTTAACTCACTTGTAACTATGTAACTCACAGACGGAAGTAATTAAAGATGCTATCTTTTGCGATATCGTCAAGACGTGTAGATAATTCCGTCAATCAGTTCCTATATTGGCACTTTTGTTGCTTAAAGCAAATAATTCGGCTAAGCTAAAAAAGGTAATTGGGGAGAGAATATAGGCCCAATGAGTTCTTTCTAAAGCAAATCAATTATTTTCGTTTAATTACATACATACACGAACATGTCTGGTAAGTAAATTCATAAAATATTTAATGCTGGGTTAATTTAACTCTAACGAATTTTTCTTATCTTAAATAATCACGTCATATATGATTACCCAGTCGTGCTGCCAACTGTAACCTGTTACCAACCTATTTGTACTCCGTAGTTTAGTTAATTAATATTTCAGATTTGTACCAGATAACGATGGCTTATGCCTATTGGAAATCTGGGAAAACCAAGGATCACGCAGTCTTTGATCTGTTCTTTCGTAAAAATCCTTTCGGGGGGGAATTTACGATTTTTGCCGGGCTGGAGGAATGCCTGAAATTTCTAGAAAAATTTCACTACTCAGACAGCGGTAATTGAAAGGATTTGTTGTACTTTTAGGACGTTTTAAATATGCACTTCTCTCCGTAGATATAGATTATTTAAAACTGACCTTACCCCCAACTATAGAGGATGAATTTTATACTTTTTTAAGCGAACTAACCACTCATGACGTTACTTTGTACGCTTTGCAAGAAGGATCTGTAGCTTTTCCACGGCAAGTTAATTTTCTTGCAAGTACTCGTTAAAATGATCGTATTTTATTTGTAGAGTACCCTTAATGCGAGTAGAGGGGCCTTTAATTATCGTACAACTTCTAGAAACTACGCTGTTGACTTTAGTAAATTATGCTAGGTAAGTAACAATTCTTGCGTAATTTAATTATAGTCTAAAGTTTAGTAAGTAAATATGTTTCCGCCATATAAGGTCAGACGAGATTATGAGGTCACGGACTTTGCCGAGAGGACGGAAGATTCCGGAGTATCCGGATTTTTTTTAATGGACAATTTTTTTGCAGTTTAATGGCAACAAATGCTGCTAGGTATAGAATGGCCGCTGGAGATTTAAAATTATTAGAATTCGGTTTACGAAGAGCCCAAGGGCCTGATGGTGGTCTATCAGCTTCCAAATACTCCTACATAGGTAAGAATAAACCCTTCCAGAATTGATTGTGAAAAGTTTTTTATGTCAGAGCGATGGTGGTGCCCTGTGGGTGGTACGACCGAATTTTCGCTTAGAATTACTAAGCACATGTCAGGAATGCTGTTAAATTTCACGGTTAAATCCGCAATACAGATAGAATTATTGATTAATCGTAATAGTTTTCACAGACTGGTACCAAAGGTTTCTTACTAATGATACGAACGATACGATAATACAGAAAATAAATTTCGTTGCAAAACTTATAATCAGTCGGCTGAAGTTTAATTTATTTAAATATTTATCGATCAAAGTAACAAACATCTATGAATTTGTTATCTATCTGTTGCTGAAACATGTCTAAATGCGTTTAAAAAAAAAGTACAAAATGCAAGAATTACTTTTCTTCTGACTTCATCAACATGTAATATTATTTAACCCCGACTTTTGATAATTGTGTTCTTGAATGTAAATACAGTGATGCATTCAACCTCGACGGTAAACGGTTAATAAGGCCACATCATAAACTCCCACAGTCGAATCTAGCAGTCATAACTAAAAATAAACTGAAAGAAAACCACACGTTTGTTTATTTTAGTATGATTCTGCTACTGCGGGACTTCCCCGCTCAGTGTACAATTGTGCCAAGAGGCACAACGCTGCATCATTTTGTACAGTGGCTGCCGAAATATGTACCTACGGATATAAAAATTATTGTGGGCGGAGATTAGGACTAATATACACCATGATATAACAAGAAAGAATTTCTCGTCATTTAAACACGCGAACTGATCAAAGATATTTTTGTTCACCAATAGATGGAGCCATAAGTGGTGATTAACTCGCCTGTATCCGTGCAGATTTTTTTAATTGGTGGTTAGTTGGCTGAACCATGTGACTCAAAGAGTTAATTATTTCTAAAACCACTGTCTCCTTTACCATTCTTAGTTGCGTTGATTTCTGTAATATCGGATTTTGACGACCCATATGGTATCACATTCTTCGCCATTTTATTTTCTTTTTTCTTTTTTCCAATTATGTAACTTTTACCTGTAAAACATAATATTTCATAATTATTTCTATTTTTAAAGTTTACTTGCATAATTTAATAGAATTTAAAGAGAGACTCTCAAAGAAATTAGTTTTATATAGGTCTTATTTTCCAAGTTCCGTTGTGCGTCATCAACAACGATGACGTGAAATTTAGACACCGTTGCCAATTGTAACGAGTTAAGAAACATGATTTGTTACGGAAAGTAAACAAATACTCTGAATTCGCATTATTATTGAAAGTAGGTAATGTATACAGGGAGATCGAAATTGATTGTCCTGATCCTACACTACTTTCCGTGAGCTTGATATCAATAATTATATCTTTCACATGAAGGTTAGAACGAGAAGCAGTGCCCACTGGTGGCGTACATAGAACATTCATGAAAGTCACATCTAAACCTAACCTAATTAATGAAGCACATAGTTATAGTTTAATCAGATTGCTAAGACAATAAAATAAACCATTTTTCATGAATAAACGGCAACGTATTGTCAACAAGATCTTAGGATATCTAGTAACTTCCCTAGATTTCGTCATGTTGCTAACTTCATTTTAATAATTGGATGTAAATATCGATAGTAAGCTCGTGGAAAGCAGTGTAGGATCAGGACAATCAATTTCGTTCTCCTTGTATATTTAAAGTTGCTTTCGTACAATGTTAGTACTCTTAATAAGAAATGCCACGAGTACTTTTTAAGGTTAGGATAAATTTTTACTTCCAGCTGTAACGTCAGTATTTATAACAAATTGGGTTTAGATAAACAAATGTAGACAATTCAGATGGTAGCTGTCAACATTGCAATTTATTGCCGACAAACTTTTCAAACGGACGGTCTATTTTCGCGTAAGAGTATGGCTGCATTCGGAGCTGATAGTTGGCATGACTGATTGTTGTGTTGATGACGCGCAACGGAACTTAGAAAATAAGACCTATATAATGCAAAGACTGTCGGAAAAAATTACAATTGAAATTTAAAAGTATTTGTATTTTATTTAAATTTTTGTAACTTATTTAAAGCTTGTTTCTTTGTAGGGGACTATTTTTGGTTTCTTTTCTTATTTTAAATTTGATTCAAACGTGGTACAAAAACCATGAAAAATGGCACACTTACAGTTTAGCCAATGCCACAACTGAAAATGGTCCAAGAACAGCACTGCCCCTAGTTAACCACATGCATTTCATTCAAATAATAAAAAAGGAAAATTGCACATTGCATGTTAGTTATGACAGATATTAAATTAAATAACTTTTATTAAACTACCGGATGTAATCGTTACCAACTTTAAAAAAATTTTCCGAGAAGAATGTAAATTCAGTATAAATTAAACCATTCCAAAAGTATAGTAAAGAATAGTGGTTTTTTTTGTGATTAGTCGTGGTTTATTAAGTTACGCAATTTACGAGCACATTTATCACATTGTTGCTAATTGCAGCAACATAAATTAAATGAAGATTTATTATTGAACTGATACTGTAGTGTAAAAGATAATTAACTACGGTATTACAATTCGCAATAAAAAATAAACTTTGTTTCTCATTATAATCAAAATAAATTGCTGACGTAAACAGTGGGACTCTCCCTGGTATTATTAATTCTCAATAGCCAAAATCAGAACGCAGTTTATCTTAAAATGTGAATTAGTTTTATTAATTGTGCACATTTTGTTACAGGAGGATTTGATGGCACAAGTAATGTGCTCGCTGGTAAATTATTTAACATTCCTGTTAAAGGAACTCACGCTCATGCTTACATTACATCGTTTACTGGTTTCAACGAGTTACGCAGCCATACCCTGTTGTCCAAAAATGGTGAAGGGGTACCACGTGACTTACTTAGTTTAGCTACAAACTGGCGGACGGAATTAGTGCCTTTGTTTAAGGTTGTGAACAGCGAAGCAAACGATGGCGAACTGGCGGCTCTTATTTCATTCGCAATCGCCTTCCCAGACGGATTCATGGCTTTAGTCGATACGTATGATGTTAAGAGGTATCCATGTCGCATGCCCCACGCCATCACCCTGTGGCCTATCACTCTACCCAACACTCTAACGCATAATGAGTACAGGTAATCTGCATGATGGTGGTCTTTAGATGCATGCCACCAAAAACAAATCGCTAATTAGTTCATGGTCTATTGTTACCGACTCATCACATAGAAATCAGTAAGTCATATTTAAAAAAAAAAAAAAAAAAACTTCCAATCTGTACACTACTTAACAATTTTAATTGTAATCATAAAAAATATTCTATAACTTTAAGTAAAAATTATCCTAGGTGCATTCTAAATTTAAAAAATTGGGATAGTTTAGTATTATTAACACAACTAATTTATTTTAAGAGTCAATGTTATCCGTTTTATACGATATGTTATTTGTGAATTTGTGTGAAAACTCATCAAATGAATTTTTTTACTTTCAGGTATTAACCTAAATTCTCTTTGTATTTCCATGTTATATCATTTTTATTTTCTTTAATAAATGTTTGATTGATTTTGATGAACTGGAGAAGTGAAGAAACCCAGCTGGCCTAGGAAATGAATTTCTTTTTTTTGTAATTTTTGTTAATATACTGATTTCTTTGTGTAAAAAAAAAAAATTTCTACGTCAGCAGATGTACCTGGGCTGGCTATGCGGGGTATGTACACTCTCGCACCACCACCATGCACAATAGAGTGTCGATTGGTCCACAAGGGTAGCTTTTTCTTAACAGTCTTTGTATTTTATTAACATTTTTTAATCTTATGCAGATGTACTTCCACTTAAAAACCTCTTGCACACTTCCAACTATTTTTAAAAAGAAAAAAAAGTATGTACGAGAAGGAAATATTTTTATTCATAAATATGCAAGTCTCTATGTTTTAATTCAATTTTTTTTTTTTGCATTAAATTGATGTTCATTATTTATTATTGTTACATTTGTTACTAAGAGGGTTACAGAAAAATTCACGTAACTATTTCATATTTTCTGGAATTTAAATTTTTAACGTAAAATTCACTTTTTGGAAATTAAATGAATAATTGACCCACTTAGTACATTATCGTAGGTTTATTTCTTTGTCCAACTTACATATTATGCATAATTAAAATTCTCTTTGTGTTTATTAGTTATCAAAACATATTAATATTCATTGACCATTAAATAAACACAAACACACCTTTCTTGCATTGTTGCAAATTCAAGAGCAGACTCAGAAATAAGCTTAACGTACAGCAAACGTTTTTACTCAGTCATTTTTCTTTTTTATTTTTTTTTTTGTTCAATTCTACTTATTTCTAAGAGAAATTATGTTTTATTATATTTATTTAAGCTAGCAAAATAAAAACGTTTGTAAAATAGAACAGTTACAAGAAAAATGAATGAAACTTCGGGTATGTGATTGTGTGTTGTCTGCCTGTTTTCTAACCAGCTGCTTTTATTTACTAAACGAAGATGCATTCTTGAAGCCCTCCTTCACTTTGAATTAAACTCGAACTTCTTGAATGTTATTTTCTACCGTGCAGCAAAATAATTTACATCAAATTATTTCTTTGCACTACGTTGACGTTTTTTCTTTAAGACGAGCTTCTTTATGTTTTGACCTTTCACGTTTTACATTGATTTAATCGAATTTAATTTTTTTTAGGAGTGGACTGCTAAATTTTTGTGCTGTAGCTTTGGCACTTAACGATTTAGGATATCAATCCATTGGCATAAGAATAGACAGTGGAGATCTGGCATACCTCTCAAATGTAGCAAGGCAATATTTCATAGAAATAAGTACTAAGTATAATATTCCATGGTTTTCTGATCTGATGATTATGGCATCGAATGACATAAACGAAGAGACCATACTCAGCCTTAATGAACAAGGGCATAAAATTAATTGCTTCGGTATTGGCACGCATCTGGTGACGTGCCAGAGGCAACCGGCTCTCGGATGTGTTTACAAAATGGTAGAGATTAATGGTCAGCCAAGAATGAAGTTGAGTCAGGATGTTGGGAAAGTTACGATGCCTGGGCGAAAAGATGCTTATCGTTTATACAGTGAGAGCGGAGATGCTTTGATCGATCTATTGCAGCGATCCATCGAAGAACCTCCAACTGTCAATAAGAAAGTACTTTGCAGACATCCGTTTGAAGAATCAAAGCGGGCTTACGTTATTCCCTCCAAGGTAGAGAAGCTTCATAAGGCATTTTGGAAGGACGGCAAAGTCGTTCAATCACTTCCAAGCTTAAGTGAAATAAGAAACCGAGTGAAAATATCATTGAAAACATTGAGACCTGATATAAAAAGGAATTTAAATCCAACTCCATTTAAAGTAAGTAAAACAACTGGTGCTGCAAAATTGAATTCCCCCGACCTTTAAGTGAACCCGTATTGTTTATTGTAGGTGGCAGTAAGTGATGCTCTTTATAATTTCTTGCACGATTTATGGCTGAAGAATGCTCCGATTGGTGAACTTTCATAATACAAACAAAAAGAAGGACTATAAATAACATAGTAATCCGTTGATCACTTGTTCCAAAGATTTTTTTACTTATAATTTAGATGAATGAGAAATGCTATCTATGTCATATACGCGAATAAAGTGCTTAAACAAATTATGTTACTGTAAATACAAATGAAAAACTTAATTTGTCATGCAGAAGGTTGTAAAACAAGATATTTTTATAGTTCGTAAACTTTACATGTGAACACCACATTTTAAAAATCAAAAACGCTGTGAACAGTGTTGTCCACTGATGGATATTATAGGATCCACTTTGGACGTACTGTATATGTGTAACCACAAGTGCAAGTTAAATGCCAGCATGCTCTTTTATCAACACAAAAATATGTAGAATTTTGTTTTTACTTAAAACTGATTAAAAGCGGTGCAAATGTTCACTCAATATGACTGAGTGGTACTGTACTTATTAATTCTATTAAATCTAGTAATATAAAAACAATACATTAAATAATGTAAATCACTACTTAATTTTCTTTGTGTAATTTGCTCACTTATTGCAAATTCACATCGTTTAATGTTTGTTATAAATTTAAGAATAATAATTGCGTCATGTTTACTTAAAGATGAACTAAAAGAGTGCTGTCAAATTCACAAAAGCAATCACACAGTCCACGATGTTAGTTTTTTAATCTTTAAAGAAAATTCTTGAAGCAGAGGTGATGCACGCACACACCAAACTTAGATTAGTAACAACAATAAAGTGCCTGTTTATAAAGTCGTCGATTTTTTTTTGTGAATTTAGTATTAAAATTTTTTTATTTAAAAATGTTTGTGTATAAAATATACAATCTGTTCTCCGAGTGAACTCACATAAACTCTCCTAAGCAGCTTCACCTCTTCAAAGGGATTTAAAAAGAAAAAAAATACTCGTTGGCTGTGATTTATTTTGTATAACTATTACCGTTGATAAAATTATTATGTGTCATATCCTAGCACTTTGCTAAAATATCGCTGAAGAATAGGCTTGATTGCAAGTGTGTAAAAGTTAAAAAAAAAGAATCTTTTGTATTTGTATTTTAAATTTAATTTTGAAGCCTATGACGGTTCATTAATGGTTGATATTTAAAGGTGCAACCTATAACTTAGATTTCGTTTTAAAACAACAATTCCGTAAGTGTTGTGATAATTTTAGTTTAGTTTAAATATTGTTAATTTATTATGTTAAAAGAACCGTCACCGATGTTAATGATCGATTTTTCATTCGCCCAAAATGAGAATTAATTTTGTCGTACTTTTTAAATCACAATTAATTCTTAAATCGCTTCTAAATCCTTAATCCAATATTATTGTTATGGTGAGAAAGGAATAATTTCTTAATTTATCTTACTTATTTCAATTGTAATTTTAAGATTTTCTAATTTTTTTGTATGTCTCGTTACTTATAAGTTTTGCGAACCTGAGTTTTGAAATCGTGTCGTCAGAAATGTTTGTTAAATTATACTTAAAAGTTGAAATCAAATTATACCCGCAAACATTTTTGATCATGTTATGCCTATTTAAAATAAAATAATTATATTTCAATTGAAAGTTGTTTTATTTTTTTTTTTAACAAAAATTTTACTTGCTAAAATAATGTAAGTGTTGTAAATTTGTTATTAACCAAATAATTAACCACTAAATTAAGTTATTTTCCGGTAAATTATTGTTTTATCTATGTGGTTATTTATTTTGAATTTGCCGTCGATGTAACGCAGTTACCGACTGAGTGGCTAACTGGAAACTAGTGTTGCCAACCTGATCAAAACAGAATCCGGATATTCAATCATATAAATAAATAAAATAATGTTTAGTTAATCTGAAATTCGATATGTATGGACATCCGATATTTCGATACGTATCGATATCCGATTTACCGATACATCGACCCATCTCTACTGAGCCACTCGGCGACCCTAAAAATATACAGAGAGATCATTATACATTGTCCAGAAAAAAACTGCTTTCCATGGACGTGATATCAAAATTTTCATCCATTGTCATGAATGCAGTGAATTTATCTACTTTACCTACCTGTTTTTAATCCATCTTTACATAAAATTTACTTACGAAAACACCCGACAGATTCTGAAATAATAACAATATGCTACGCGGTCTTGAAAAAGACTATTTTCGACAGAAAATTCGTAAACTAACAAAAGTAGGACCATCAAACACAAGTGTCAAATAATGTGGCTAACATCAGAGAGGAACTTAGGTTTGAGTACGCAAGAAAAGTAGTTTTTTCTGGACAATGTATAATGATCAGTCTGTACTTCTGAACATTATAGACGAATGCAGCCTAATATGTTGCTGATGATTGTCCGAATCTGGCGGAGCCGCCGATATGCGAGAATTGTTATCGTTCTTTCTTTGCATGTATTAAACAGAGATAGCACTAAGCAACTGATGTTTTTCACTAGAATACCAACCGTATGGTGGGTAGGCGACTGCCAAACAACCAATCATAAAGGTACCTACTTAGTTAAGCGGATAGCGTTTTCCGGATGCCGTGCAGCATTTGTGATTGGCTATAATTTTGAATGAACTAATCACAAATGCGGCATGGGAGCCGCAAACGTAGGTAGCTTATCAAAAATATTTCCCCTTAATTGTGATGTTAGGAAAGCATGGTGTCTCCACTCCCAATATTTTACACGCAAAATCATTCAACCCGTAGCAGCAGAAGTCCATGGTCTAATTCGAAGCCTCTCCGTTAGATGGAGAACTAAAAAATGGAGGCCTGCACGTGTTTTACCTTTTTTGGCATCATTTTATTTGACACATATTGACGACTTTGACGTTTATAAGTTATAGGTCAAGTTGATAATTTCTGGTGAAATCTCGACTAATTTTTAGAGTGAATTTAAAGTTAATAAGAAATAAACATTTTTTTATTATGATTGGATTCAGGTAGGTACATTGGATTTAGGAGGTGGAAGAGTGTAAATGCATAAATTAATTTAATTTTGCAAATTGTTTCGATTTGTTCTGATCATTCCTCTTTTTGCTTTCTTTTTGGCAGGTTATTGTCAAACGGAGAACAACAAATCGATGTCATCTTGACATCCTGAGTCAGTTCTGTTGCATGTTCAGGACAACCTAACAAGTGTCTGAATTTATGATTACAGTTTGATTACGTACAATTACGACCAAGATAAATTTGATTTGAAGTCTTTTTTGACGTTTATTACAGTAGCTGTTGCAGGTTTCTGTAGCAGTGTCAGTGACATCTACCGGCAAATCATTGAAGCAGACCGTGAGATTGCGGTTCGTTTTAATGGTTTTAGTTTAAAAGTTATCGTAGCAGTGGTGACTTACCTTCTTGTATATAAAAAAAAGAACATTAGTGGTTAGTGATATAAAAATATGGTAATGATCAGGGTTCGTAAAATTACACGTAATATTTTTTCCAAAAACTACATCACACGTAACATTTGATGTAGTAAAACTATCTTATGTATTAAATTTAAAAATCACATAACCTCCTCAATCTTTATTGTACTTTGTAATTGGTCGTCTGTACATTCTGAATTAAAAAACAGGCTCGGGATAAAAAAAAAAATCGAAGAAGCAATCGTTGTATTATTCTCTGAAACTTCGTGAATCAAGTTAGCCAACTCTAAAAACAAATGTTACTTAAGGCATTAAGCTGTGGAGTAAATTTATGAAATTGGGCCTTAAACACATCGTAAAGTTTACACTTGACTTAATTCTGTTTTAATTTTTGGAGCTATAATTATTTGTTATTCAAGTGTTATTCGCGCGAAACGTCAATGTTTAACATGGCCATTTGAACATGTATTTTTTTTTATATTTCCTTTCTGTTGAACTAGTAGCGAACCCTAAATAAAAACAGTGCTGTGTGAAAAATTTCAGCTTCGTGCGCCCTTGTAAATTTGAGGCCGTTAATGTGCGAGACCGTTAAGTTATGTCTAGATCCGGTTTTGATTTCAATTTAAATTAAATACGGGGTCATGGTGAAAATTGTGTCGGCGTTCTATAATATTTTTTGAATTCTGTGGTTATAACGATGTTATCGCCATCTATCTCAGAAAGGTGCAATTAAATGTGCTGATTTTAGATAATTTGTGTTCCACGTCGTGATACATACGGTGTGGTTTAAACAGATACGTGTCGTAGGCTATGAGTAATACTTGGGTCACCGGTGTTAGTAAAAGCAAACGCCCATACAAAGTACATATCATTTGCTGAGAGTGTGTTACGTTGTGTAAAATTACGTCCGATCATGCACTGTTAACTTTTTTTTAGGTAGTTTTGTGTGATATTTTAACTTAGTGGTAAGTTACAGTATATGTAAGCTTCTCCTTAATTAAGAGTTCTATCACACCGGCGTTTGTTAACAAAACATTGTTTGTGTATTATCTTCTGTAACTATCAAGTCTGGGTCAGAATAATTATAGTAAGCCATGAAATAAAATTCAGTTTTATTTGTTTAAACAACTGATTTTTAATCGAAGTAGAACGAACGAGAGAAAAGCTTTTTTAATTAAATTAACTTTACGGACGTTAATAACAATGTGTACGTTTAAATTTGAATGCATAAAATTTACGAATGGTAAAGTTTTGATTACAGTAGTCACTATTGTAGGTAAGAGGTGTATTCCTCTTGTTTAGGTAATTTCTGGCGTGTATTGATAAGGCTTATCAAAGAAACGCCTGTAGATGGCAGTACAAGGGGTGAACAATACGGGGCGTTGCTTTCGGGATCTGTTACCCTGGAAGCTGCATCGCATTCCCATTCTTGATTAAATTTGCATGAACTCGTGTGGAGTGTGCTCATAGAATTTTTGCAAGCAAGCAAGCAAGCGCAACACTGACTGACACGACACAGCTAAAATTTTTCATTAAAATTAAGCCCAGTCATTAAAAAAAAACGATGTACTTATAAATTTCAAGTGTTAAAAATGTTCGCTAATTGTTGTGGATGTAAAAGAGTTCAAAAAACTTCGAAGCAAAAGAACTTCGACGAAGATTTGGAAACACGAATCACATACAACACAAATACATTAAGTAAACTCAGTGAACTACCCATATTAAATAGAATTGAAGTGGCAGGAAACACGTCAAAGCGTATCCAAGACCCGATTATCAGACAACCAAATACTACTTCCTCAAGCTCGGAAACTAAAAGACAATCCGTGATTTCCGATATCAAAATCGAAATATCCGATAATGATGATGATGAGGTTTTTTGCGAGGGAATTGGCCCTCCTATAAAACTAGCTCAAAACTTAGGCATACCAAATACCAAAGATAGAATTCACGTTCAACTACCGAAATGGTTTTCCGAAGAAACTGATGAGGAACAGGGAGGAATACAAGAACCTCCTGCGACACCCATCGGTCGAGATGAGGTAGCCCTCAGAAGACATCGTTTTTTCTCGGAACTTCTAAATTTCTCACAGAACACCACTCAGCATAAGGTTCGCTTTGATCCTCTTGGACCGATCGTCGCTGGTGGTGAGCACCACATCTAGATCTTATGTGTTATTTATTTTTTTTATTGTTTTTCGTATAAGACGAATGGCTCGTTCTTTTATCAGCGTTTCTCAAACTTCCACTTTCATATAAAACGCACGCGTTTGAGAAGTACTGATATCTACTTTAAAAAACAAATCTGTTTTTCTCTTCACCAATTGCACTTTTTGCATGTTCAATTAGCAATCTATAATATTCGTGCTTCTGCAATCTCTTTTTCCTCATATATTTCACGCTCTCGTCTTCTAATTAAAAAGAAATTTAATAATAAAGCCGTTTCTTCTTATTTAATGTCAATTCGTTAAAAAAAAAAACATTTACTGTTTCATATCGAAACGGCGTGTGTAAGTTAGCATAAAAACAGGAAGTTTGAGCTATGCAAATAACAATAACGTCATTAAACGAAACGGCCGTGTTTCTGCTTGTCAAAGTTGTGCGAAAAATCCCAGCGTTTTTTTTTTTTTTTCTAGTCCACGGCCTTAATGAAATGATTAATTAAAGCAGTAATTATCGGCTTGTTCCACATATACAGCAACACAATTTGTAACTGATTAAAACCAAGAAAACAAATGAATTTAAATTTAGCAACGGTGTTTATAATACTTCATTGAATTTTATTATTAGAGGAAGGCATTATTTTCCTAATCTATTTTTATATTTTTTTTAATATCACTTAATTCAAACAACCGGTTGTTATCTCATTTGTAATTTTAAACGTTACTAAATTTGCAACAAAAAATTGAAAGTCGAAACCTTTTTTAACTGCTGTTTTATTTTTATTAAAAACAAACAAAAGAAAACACTTCATCGCTATATTTAATTCATGTAGTAAGTGCTTTTTAATTTATATTATTAATTAAAAAATTAATGAAGATGTGTTTCATCTGTTATAACGTATGTACAGTTGAAAAAAAAAAAACTCACAGCAATCCATGGAAAATCAACGTGTGTCTTAACTTGATTGTCAGATAAATGTAATGAAATAAATGCAAACCCAGAACGTCATGAATGG
This sequence comes from Serrognathus titanus, assembly GCA_039766575.1. Taxonomy (NCBI): domain Eukaryota; kingdom Metazoa; phylum Arthropoda; class Insecta; order Coleoptera; family Lucanidae; genus Serrognathus; species Serrognathus titanus. Next base: position 2,491,214 of record CM077916.1, on the reverse strand, counting down.
TTTAAATGTATTGAACAGGGTGGAGGGCATTTTCAACCCTTTTTATAAATTAAAAATAAAATTTTATTTAGTAACATTGCATTTTTTCGATGATATAAAATTGAGGTTATCTTCTGACAGTTGTAAATAAAATAGGAGACATACCTTCATTGTCATTTCAAGGCATGCTAGAGTTTTTTTTTTTTCAACGTTATTCACAACGTTTAATTTTTTTAATTTCTAATTTAAACAATCACAATCATTTAACTGCCGGTTTGAATTTGCCAAAAAATTATTTAGAAAGTCGAAAATGTTTTTTTTTTAAATCTTTTTAAATTCAAATCTAATGTTACGCATAATATAATTTTCCGATGGCCTCTCTCTCATTTATTGCGTAGTGTTGCGTATGAACGCTGGAAGTATTTATTTGCCAAACAGCTTCCAAAAATATAATCTTGCTCATCCTGAAATTTATTCACAAGTTTTTCAGTTTTCTGTCAATAGTTGGGGCACTGTGTTTGTTCGGCTCATGTGCCGATAAAAGTTGGGGTCAAATTCTAAATTCGACCAAAAAAAAGTCAAACGGTAAGTCTTTTAATAAGTCGGAATTTCGATCATTTTAATAACTGTTGAATTTGAATTATTTTTGCTTATTTATGTAACTTTTCTGCATGCAGTTTCATGATAAAAATAGTTTCCGTACAATAGTCGATGGTCTCTCTCTGCAAGGGGGGGAGGGGTTTCTTCTAATTTTAAAAATGCTCGTTTTTACTTTTATTTTAAATCATAATCCTATCCTCCTATCTCAATATATACGTATATATTGTATATTCTGATCGCTTATCCGCCTGCGTGATTTTGTAATATCCTGGTTATTTTTAACACTTACTAAAATTGTAACTGCATTTCAACTCCAAAGGACGCTACTTGATTATTTATTCAGTAACAACAGATATGCAAGATGAAATTCTCTTTGCCATAAAATTGTTGTTACTATTTTTGGCTTTGTAATTTAAATTAATTAGATTATCCAAACGCATTAGTAACGTTTCAGTGGAAACTATAAACGGAAGCATGTTTGTAAGCTGAATATAGATATTGACAGTTTATGTAAATTATAAGTTGCCTGAATATTAAAGATATTTTCCCTCATAGTTAATGTGCTCAGACAGGCTAATGCTATTAATTCATGAAATTTATGGAAATATTAGACTGCTCAAAAAAATTAGCGGAACGAGATTTTGGATGTGTCTCAGTGTCTTACTAAATAATAGATTGACATTTTTATGGTTATTTGTTGTTTTTTGGACATTATTTAACAACAATCAATAAAAGTTAAAACCTAGTTCAATAGTTATTATTTGATTATTCAAATAAACGAATACAATGACAAGTCAAGCTGTGCAAATCACAGTGTTGCCAATATTGGGAATTTCTATGTCTTAAAATTGCAATTTCTAAGATAACGGACATTTTTGAACACAAAATGACTTCAATTTTAACGCAGATCTTGATAAAAATTCATATAAATAGCTTAAAATTGTAATTTGAAGGAGAAACGAGCATAAATAGGAATTTTTGTCCAAATGTTAGGGAAAAAGGACTGTCCATAGATGGCGACACTGATAAAAAAAGTCTCCACTTGACTCCGTTCAAGCGAACGGGTTGGTCAGAAAGAGGGAGGATCTTTGGAAAGACTCGTTACCAGATCTAGAGATTTTTCCCGATTCTGACGTGTTAAGTGAAAAAGGGATTTTTGAAATTTTCTGCAAATCTAGGGAAAAATATAGTAAATAACATATTTTTTAAACTAATTTCGGAATAATTCGTATAAATTCCTCTTGAAGAACATGTTACAAGATTAAAATTAACCCAAAACTGCCGTAAATAGACATGTCACTATTTTTCTATCTATCGGGAAAGCGCCTTTTAATCGGTATTCTGAATTCTTTTTAAAACCGAAACCCGAACCTAATTTTTACTCGCTTTCTGGGAATAACGATTATTTTAATTCGAATTACGAAACTTGATAATCGAATTGTACAGGTTATTTGAATAATCGGATGACAGGTTATTTTTAATTCGAATTATCCCATCACTAATTCTAGAGGCTTAACCAATAAACCGATTTCGTATGTGAATGAGTAACAATAAATTCATTCTCATTTAAAGTCGATCCTAAAAATATGCCACGGATGTTATGAAACTGTAGTGAATAACATTCAAGTATTACGAAATAGTTCTTTTAAATTTGATATCGAAGTTAATGGTACGTTTGTCCATTCTTGATACATTGCAAGGCTATGGCATACCATTTTTTTTTCTAAGGTTAACAAGATGTACTTTCTTGTTGAAGACCCGATATACACATTCTTACCAATGAATGAAATAATTCTCTTTTTACACATAAATGCGTTTGAATTATGAAAATTTGTTCGAAAAGCTTGAATAATTCCTGTTTATTAAGTATTCATTTTTTTCTGTATACCTACACGTAACCACAAATGTAACAAAATAAAAATCAGAGCGTGGTTTCGATCTACGGACCTCTGCAACAGTATTTTTTAATTTATTGTTAATGTTGGTACCTATTTTGGAGTGTTTGGACAAATTCAAAACGCTTTAACGATTTTTGATATTTAATGCGATTCATGTTTGGCTAAGGAAAAAATTATTTCCACACCAATGCTGCTAAAATTGCATGCATTTAGTCAGCAGCCCTCCTCGTGTTTAAAAAAAAATATAACGTTTGAACTTTGGTAATTAACATTACGTAATACAAAAACCACTTAAACAGCACTTCATTTCTATATCAATAATTTTTTAGATAACTTTATTTTTCCATTTGTGTACCGCCAAGTTGTTAAAACTAAGCAATCCCGCATTATTTTTATTTTCTTGCAATATCATTTCAGCACTAAAATTATTTTTAGCGTACAAAATAACACTAACGTGAACATAATAACAAATTAACATTTATGTTTATAAAGGGCTACTTTCTTGTTTTTTTTTTTTTTTTTTTAATTTACTAAATGGTCTAGAGATACTTTGATTTAGGACTTCTTTTGCATTTTGATCAGTTTAAAAGAAAGGGGTTGAATAATGAGAAAAGTTTTGTTTTACTATTTGAAAATGATAATCTGGAAAATAATCAACTACCATTGTTGTAGTCTTTATTATCTTTATTATTTACCAATGACATATTGTGCTGTTGCTTACCGACACGTACCCAATTGCAGTGGTTCCCCCCCACTAACGTATTACTCTGAAGTTAGTCACAACAACCATAAAAATTGCAATTTAACAATTGTGACAAAAATAACCATTTAAAATCTCGTTCCGTTAATTATTTTGAGCAGTGTCTTTAGAAGGTGAATAAAAAGTAGAGCATAAAAATTAACACAAACGAATTCTATTTGGGGTTTAATTAATTAAAAGCTACACGTTGAATTTTTTAAAAGTTAAAGTCTGCTTCGACCCTAATATTTAGAGTGAAGGTGAGTGATGATGATGACGATGACATTTAAGTCGCAGAGGAAGTGGTATTCTATGGAAAAAATGTCACATAGAATATGTAAATACACACACTAAAGTAAATCAACCATTGAAGATCACAACAATACCATTGTTGTTACAATTACAGTTACACACTGTTGTTGGTAGATGAACCGTGAACCGAAAAACGTTACAAATGTAAATTTTGTTTTCAGTGAACGAAGGGGGGACGTCGTCGAATGATTTGGAAGTTCTCATTTCTCGACTGGAAAACGTTACAATACGATTAGAGCAAGTTTGCGGTAAAACTCAGGAAATTTTGTAAGTAACTTTTCAATTCGGAGCTTTCGCCTTCTACAGAATAATAAAATCAGCTCCCAACTGGAATTAAATCTTAAGTTTCGCATTGAAATTTCGAACACTTTAAATTCATAAATCGTATTTTATTGTTTCACTTCCGAATCCTTTTGTTAAGTGAGACAATTACAGAAATTTAATAAGACGATTTTTCCTTATTTAGTTATTGATCGCCGGCGAGGACCCCGAATCCGGAATTCCGCATTACATTCAAAGTCTGTTTTACATTGTTAAAATCTTTGTTACATAGAACTAAATGAAAGTTTCATCAAAAAACGTTTAGTAATAAAAAAGAGAGGCCATTATTATTACAAATTAATCATTCAATGAAACGTAAAACTAATTTTGAATTTTGTTCTTTTTTTTACGTAGAAAGCAGAATTGTTATCAATCAACTTTGTCGTCTGACGAAAGTATAACTCTAACAGAAAGTGAACAAATACAAAGTACCAACAATATGAGTGTTCAAGCTTTTTCTGACATCTTACAAGGCCCGTTTGCACAGTACCTATCAGTTTCGAAGCAAATTGGGGGAGATGTTGCAACACACAGTGATATTGTTAATCAAGCCTTCCAGGCACAGCTACAGTATTTAATACTAGCTAGTCAGTCGAAACAACCTTCTAGCCAATCCGAACAAATTGCCTTACTTCAACCAACAAGCCAACAGATCGGTGCAATCCAGAATTTTCGAGAGAAGAACCGTACATCCCCCTTTTTTAATCACTTGTCTGCGATTAGCGAAAGTATACCAGCTTTAGGATGGGTGACTGTGGTAAGCAACTCTCTTAATACTTTTTATAATCCGAAATCTCATTCATTTTAATAAAAACTTTTTAAGAGTCCTGCACCTGCACCTTACGTTAAAGAAATGAACGATGCAGGACAGTTCTACACCAACAGAGTCTTAAAAGATTGGAAGGAAAAGGACAAAAAACATGTCGATTGGGTGAAAGCCTGGATACAAACATTAACTGATTTACAAGTAAATTATTTATTGATTCTAATTTAACTCGTGGAAATTTACTACTTTAATTTGTAGGCCTTCGTGAAACAACATCATACGACTGGGTTGGTTTGGGGTGGAAAATCTGCTCCGTCTGTTGCGGTTGGTGCTGTGCCACCACCACCGCCACCAGGGGGATGTCCACCACCTCCTCCGCTGTTTGAAAATTTGATTGCCGGTGGTGATGCTAACAACGACCGGTCAGCGCTCTTTGCTCAAATTAATCAGGGTGAAAACATAACTAAAAGTTAGAAACTCAAATATTTACATGACTGTCACTTAAATAAATATAATTTTGCAGGTCTAAAGAAAGTAACTGCTGACATGCAAACACATAAAAATCCAACGTTACGTACAGGGCCAGCCCCATTTAAAGCTCCGACTCCTGCAAGTTATGCTCAATCGCAAGCACCGATTGATAAACCACCCAGTTTTGTTAGAGATGGAAAGAAATGGCTGATCGTAAGAGATTTTTTTATCGTATCAAAATTATAACGTGATATTTTTTTTTTGTTAAAGGAATACCAAAAGGGCAATCACAACTTGCTGGTTGAAAATGCCGAAATGAATAACGTCGTGTACTTATTCAAATGTACAGATTCGACTTTAATCGTTAAAGGTAAAATTAATTCGGTTACGCTTGATTCATGCAAGAAAACGTCTATCGTTTTTGATTCGTTGGTCTCGAGTTGTGAGTTCATAAACTGCCAATCTGTACAAATGCAGGTGAATAAAAGAAATATATATAATTTAAGCTTGCTGGTTTGATGCGAATGTAAAACTTTCAGGTCTTTGGTAAAGTTCCAACAATTTCGATTGATAAAACTGATGGTTGCCAAATGTATTTAAGCCAGGATTCACTGGATGTGGAAATCGTTAGTTCTAAATCCTCAGAAATGAACGTTTTAGTTCCTAAAGCAAACGGGGACTACGTAAGTCAATGCCACTCGCACTTAAAACAATAAATAATGATTTATTTACAGTCTGAGTATCCAGTTCCTGAACAATACAAGACAACAGTAAACCCAGGAGGCAGTGGCCTGAGTACTGTGATTATTGAAAGCAAAGGTTAAACACGCCCCTCGATCGCAAATGTACATTTATGGAAATTTCATAACAATTTTATACGAAAATTATATGTATCCTGTAATGTTGTAAGGTGTAACTTATTTTGTCTCCACAGAAACAAATTTCTTACAATGGGTTGTGGCTTGATACTTTCCGTAAAGAAATCAATATTTTATTACCCCTATGCCAGTTTTAATCAGTAGAAATTCTTTTATGACGTATGAGCGTTTTAATCAGCTTATTTTAACTTAATAAATAACATAGTTAACACGTGTTATTGTTTTATTTCCTTACATATTTTAATCTGAAAGACTGCAGTGTATTCCTTTCCCCGAAAAATTTTAATAGGCCAACTTGGGATAGCCCGCATAAGTTTAAAAAGAAAAGGTTTCATTCTTGACGAGTTGATGAGGAAGGTGTTTGACAAATTGAAACAATAAGTTTCTTGCTACATTTATTTTTTTTTCCACATACATACACACATTTATATACACAGAGTGGGTCAATAAATATTAGGTTTAATTAATTTTGGTAATGTACAGGTTGCATTAAATTTAAAACGACTGCTCTCATAACGACTGAACGTTACTGAACATGTTTAATTATTTTCATGACTCACAACATATAAAAATGTGTGCCACTGCATGCTTTGAAGGTATATACACAACAGATGAACACATACAGGAATTAAATGAAATAGATGCACCTTGAAATTGTCGGAAAAGAATTAGGCTAACATCAATATATATATGTATATATATACTATCACAAAAATATATTATAATTAAATTATATAGATCACTTAAAATGCTATAAGACAGTACATCGAGTATAACAGATTATAAAAACTAGATACTCATGACGTCAACGGGAATGCTATTAATCATTAAATATCACAACTTTCGTTTGAATCAAACAGAAATTAACAATGTCAGCTATTAATCCACAATCACATGCATACATAGTATACAGAGGAAAAATCCCAAAGATTTTAAATTATTGTAATAAAGAACATCGACAAAAAGCCTATAAAGAAAATTTAAAACTAATTTGTAAATGGACAGATGTAATTATAGAAAGAGTAGTAGTATGTTTGCGTTGTACAGCAAATCACATAAAATAACTTGTTTAAAATTGAATAATAACAGAAAGTTTTGAAACGTGTTCAATCATACTCTTCGCTGCTCGAGGTCTCTTGCATAGAGGTAAACCAACTCTCGCGATTTGAATTCGTGACCACAGTCCTAGAAAACATAAATATGAAATTCTTAAACAATTAAAGCCCTTAGCTGTACCTGGACTTCCTAGTATTAGTTGGCAGTGTGAATGAAGTTCGATAATACGAGACTTCTTCTCCATTTTCTAGTGGTCTTCTCTGTAATGTCATAGTTTCATTAAGAACGTCAGTTTCTTCATCATCTGCGATGGTGAAACCCGAAGATTTACAATTTTCACACTCGCTCCTATAACCGGTTAAAATCCAAAAATTCTATGATAAATTAAAATTAACTACCTACCTATAATCATCTTCATCTTGAGACGATGACAAACACTGATACGATATAAAACTATTGTCTTCATCGGTATTCGCATCTTTCTTATTTAATTCAGCAGTCGTAGAAGAGAAAGTTGACGGAGCCGGAGGCGAATGAACTACTTCTTTCAAATTATTGTTAGCAAGTTTCAAACATGTTTCAGCTAAATTATTATGCGAGTTCGAAGAACTGTTTGACAGCGGAATATTGTAGGTGGTAGAATGAGATTTCTTAATCAAGTCGTTTTCAGTTTTTGGGATTTCAGTATTTTCAAGCAGCTCACGTAAATTCTTTGGCAAAGTTCGATGTAACGGTGTTTCTTTAGAGACATTTTGTTTCATTGCATTCCTCTCAGGCCTTTCATTAGTTTTCGTTTTACGTAACTCTCTACTTTGCACTGTTTTATTATTCGATTGCAAAGCATCTCTGTATTGAGTAACATTTTTCAAAAGCGCCAAATTAAACGTTTCTGGTGGGTTTAATATTGTGTGATGGGTGGTATTTTCGTAGCAGTTTAATTCATCATATAAGTTATTTGCTACCGCATTCGATTCTATATCCTTCGATTTATCAAGTTTTTTCGTATTGCTTTCTGATTTGTTATTATCTGATGCATCTTGTCGGCCACTTTTGATGAGTTTATCAACGTTCGAGTATTCATGAGAATCTAATCTTTGATTTTTATATCCTGAACTCGTTGGTCGATCCCTTTTTGCCTTTGCGTTCGGCAGAGAAACATTTTCGTATGATTTAGTTGCCCTATCACCGGTGCTTTTACTTGTACCCTGGTTATTATATGTTCTTCCTTTATTGGAATGAGCAATTTTCGGTTGTTTAAATTCGTCAGGTTTGTTGGCAGATTCATCCGTATTATGAACAGTAACGTTCTGTACAATTATATTCGCGTACTGGGCACTATTGTTATTCGCGTTGCTGACATCATTTTGGGGGCAATCATGTCTGCATGGTGTACTTGATTGGATGGCCACGCTTTCTTGAGCAGTCTGTAAGCGTCTAGATTGAGTAGTTAGCGTATTCGATAATGAGTTAGCTAGCCGGATCTGAGTATTAATTAGATCGTTCTCTAATTGGGCTGTTCGTACCGCTTCTTCATATGGGGGTGGCGCCTCTCCATGTGGAAAATAGTTACCAGGTGGCTTCCACAACGTATAATGAGGGTTTGATTCTTCGTAGTGAAACTCTAGCTCATTGTTACTTGAACCTAAATATCTAGAAATACAAAAGCAAAATACATTTGTTTGCAATTTATATATTAATAAATGAAACTACATACCCGATGCTTTCAGGTAAATATCCTAAGCTTCCTGCAATGTAACCGATACTATTTAAGCTCCTCTGATCTTCGTTTAGCTGTTGATTCTGATGCACGAGTACTTTTCTTCGTTTCAAACGATGAAAAAGAAAGAACAAAAGTGATAAAGATAAAATTGCAGTGACAGCACTTGCGATAAATCTTAATGCGACGTCATATGTGTCATCGTGAGCTGTTAAAATATCATCTAAACACTTAAATTCACAGCACAAGGTACCCACTTGGAAGGATTTACAATTCTGTAATTATAATTATTAGAATTGATTGGTTAAAAGTTGTATGACTTTTTACCTGTGGTGGGGCACATAGAACAGATTTACACCACTTTGGACCTCCTTTGTCACATACACATAAAGTACATGGGTTTGTCCCAGGTATGTAATGCAAACCTTGGGACACAACATGTTGATGTATGTCTTTGCAATGAATTTGAGCATCTGTAAAGAACGAGAGAAAGAAAGAAATGGCAGCGTCCTAACCTAATTCTTTATATTTCAGGGATTAGATACAGCAAACTTACTGTACTGTTCCATCAGGCTTGTAATTGAAATAAACACAAACTCTCTCCACATACTGACATTTTCGATTATTGTTCAACTACATGACAAACCTAACACAACACCGACTTTTCTTTCCACTATTGATCATTTCTCTGTAGCTACATTACTTGACAGCTACGGCCATTTTTATCATTGCGCAGTAACGAATCGTGTTTGTAGGAGTATAGTCGATAATGCATTCAAATTCAAACGATAATAGATATTTAAATTCTACATAAATATAGTGTAAATTCAAAATGTTATTACATACGAGTTGGCCATGAAAAACTAATGTCTACGTCAAACTTTAAAAATAACAACTACAATTTCGTCTGAAAGTTTTCAAAATAAATAATAAATGAATTTTTAAGCTAGGTTCACAGTTGTGCGAATGGTTGCTTTCATCTGGCAACGGGTATTTACTTTTCAAAGCATTCATAACCGTGCACATTAATTTGACAGTTGACATTTTGTATTGTTCGCAATTTTCGGAAAGTTACATGTAACAAATATTTTCTATAAAAACTACATTACACGTAACTTTTGATGTAGTAAATGTAGTTTATGTAGTTTTTGTAGTAAATTCAAAAATCACGTAACCTCAATCTTTATTATACTTGGTAATTAATGGAAGGGTCTATAGTCTACTTTTAAACTAGGAAGATTAACAGTTGTCGGCCTGTCGTAAATAGATTGACGCTGTAATAGTACATCAGAAATTAATTTGGCTTGGTTAGGAGGTTTACAAATTCTTCAAATAACCAATTTTATCAATAGATTTGTTCACAAGTTTAAAACTAACTGAAATTGTCAAAAGAATTATGAAAAATGTTAATTTTTCCGTTTAAATTGAAGGCTTGTGTAAAACCGGCTGTCAAACACCCAATAACTTTGTCAGTTTTTGGCGGGCAAATTCAAATTACTCCTCCTAGTTTAAAAATAGACTATAAGTGCCAAATTTGGAAATATTTATGTACAAACATTCTTAATATCATTAGTTATCTCCCACAAAAATGCTAAGTTACAAGCTTGTCTGGAATGATTGCAGAAAAATAATATAGATGAGCTACAAACCATATGCTTCGTATATGCATGTTAATTTGTAGCGTATGTAGCTAATTGTGAAGTGGCTGAACGAGCTTTTCGTTTTCTTTGAGGTTAATTCTTAATTAATTCGATTTCATAATTGATGACTAATAAAAACTAATGAAGAATTAAAATTAATGTCACTTTTAACCTGTACAAATTAAAACCTTAATACAAATAACTGTGTTATTACAAAGAAGAAGAATTATTGCAGCATCATCATCAATTGCCAATCATATGCTCAGACATAACCTAAAACAACAAAGCTACAGCTAGCGCTAGCAACGTAGCTTTTTTAAAAAGCGATTTAAAAAATGGCGGCCGCTAGGTTTAACGCTCTCTTTTAGCGGAAGTTTAGCTTCCGGCTTGAAAACATATATGACGTCACGCTATGACCCACTGATTGTGAATGTACCGCGTTCAGGTATATACTTTTTTAAACCGCCTTAGCGGCGCGATTATCTGAACGCGGCTCTTAACTAAGCATCTTCATTTTAAGGTTATAATTAATTAATTATACACATTCTGTTATATATTGGGACTTAGCCGTGTTACGTATTGGAACGCAACCTTTCCTAACATATACGCATGTGCATAACATAGCATGATTGTATGATAATCATGCAATAATCATGTTATGTCCGAGTAGATATGTTACGGGTATTGTTGCTCGTCTGTAAATTACCAATAAATAAATGCATATTCAAGTGTGTTTGTTATTCAATCTGCGTACATAATACATTCTAATCCCTAATTTAATGTAAAATTCATGAAATCGTTGTAATCATTTTGAGGTTAGAAATCTGACATTCCACATAAACTACGTCAAATAAAAATTACATTTAACTACGTCCAGACGTAATGTAATGTAGGAAATATTTTTTACAGGTAGTTTCTCCAACCTGGTCTGTTCCTTTCACGTTAATATAAATAAAATTCATTAGTTACATTAAAATATAAGGAAATGTTTTGCTACAATATCATAGATAGTTTAGGATCTACACAATAAAATAATACACATACTGGTGATTAATTAAATAAGTTGATTAAATTTTTGTAAATTCGAAAATTATTTCAAAATTGACATTGTACGCATGCTCCGTAATTATTTCGTCCTCCATTCTACAGGGCGAGTTGGGAATGTGTACGATGATCTCCAAGTGAATTTCCACCGGTTTGTGCAAAACCTAGGCCATCCAAAAGGTACAATAAACATAAACGCGATGCTAATTAATATAAATTATTTAATGTTTTTAATGAAAACATCGTTCGCGTAAGTGCAGAAGTTTTAACGGTTTCCTCGCTTCTTTTTTGTTTATCGTCTATGCCAACTTAAAACAAACATTTTATTATTTTGGCTTTATGTATTGCCAATTGTTTTTCCCTTGTTTAGTTTCCGGGTGAGGGTTTCGCATCGCTAAGAAGAGGTTATGTTTAAATTTGAGTCGGTCGTAAAGAAAAAATGATTAAATAGTAACCCGTAATTGTACGTATAAACAAACTAGGTACCTTCCACGCCAATAGTTTTAAAACGCAAAAGTTTTAGGTAAATAATTTTGAAAAAATGGAAGCGGCTAACGATGATAACCCAGAGGTTACATCTTCAACTGATGATATTGAAACAAGCTGCCCGGATTCTAGCTCTGCGAAAGAAAATCGAGATGAAGAAAATACAATATCGGTCCAAGAACATGACGATAGCGTGAGTGCAAGTAATATCCAAAATGCCGAAGACAATAGCGAAGATCAAATGGATGTAACTGAGCCTCCTTCCAAATCTGCAGTAACTACTCATGTAGAATCACAAGAAACTTCAAGTGAAAATAACATACCTGAAGCTTCAACCGATCTTCATACTCCAGGTGATAACTCTATCATGAACGATAATGTTTCGATCTCAGTTAACGTTGATTCTGAAAAAAATGATTCTTCATCATCTGAATCTAGTGCCGAGCCTAATTATGAAGGAAATATTGAAAATAGAGAGTCTAATAAAGAAGGAACTCCTGAAATTATAGAATCTAATAAAGAAGGAACTCCTGAAAATATAGAATCTAATAAAGAAGGAACTCCTGAAAATAGAGAGTTTAATAAAGAAGGAACTCCTGAAAATATAGAGTCTAATAAAGAAGGAAATACTGAAAATTTAGAGTCTCATAAAGAAGGAAGTCCTGAAAACACAGTGTCTAATAAAGAAGCAAATACTGAAAATGTAGAGTCTAATAAAGAACGAAATATCGAAAATGATTCAGCCAGTCAAGATTTTACCGCAGATGAAAATCCTATTTTCGTTCACGTTAACACAGAAAAGGACGACAATGATAAATCTGTGTCAATTTCAGAGCAAGGTCTGCTTGTACAATTTTAATTCAATCATAAATTTTCAGATATAATTTTAATTTAAGACGAGCCTGATGTAGATCCCATCGGTTCATCTGACTGGGTTCAGAACAACGAGAATGAAACGAGGACAGAGGAAGATCAAGATGAGTGCATTATTCCTGATACTAATCGTATCTTAACACAGGTATTTTTCAATTATAATATTGTTTTCTGTTTAATATTAGTGAATGTGTAGGAAGAAAAAGATGCAGCTACAAACATTAGAGATCCGACAGATTCAGATCAACCATCATCGAATTCAGAAATAGAATTACCACCTGAAAGTGAAAACCCTGAGTGGAAGGGAAAATATATTGTGAATATTTGCACGACAGAAGTCTGTAAAAAATGCATGATGTGTGGCAAAGTAAGTTACATACAGGTGTTCCGACAGTGCATTCTCAGGTAATATCTGAAAATTTTTTTTGTATCTTCAGTAGTTATCGAGATATTCCCCGAGAACGTATTGTTGGCACACTCTGTACATTTTATTTTTAACTTAGAAGATTAATTATGTTGAATGCATTCGTAGTTTTTAGTGTATGATTAAGATTAAAGTCAGCTGTGTTGACTCTGACATATTAATAATAATAACTATTTATGTATTTAATGTAGGAAATGACTACGAAGTACACGTGTACTTTAAACAGGAAACAAACATTTATATGTTCTGAAGGGTGTCTGAAACAACTGAAGGAACAAAACGCTGGAAACGTTATTATACGGGATTTACGTGTGAAAAATTTCACACCTCAGGAAGTCGATAATTTAATGCCATCTGGTGGAATAGATTCAAGACATTGTATGGATTGTGGCATGATCATTAGAATTAAAGAGAATTTATTATCGTGGGAAACTCTGGATTTCTGTTCGGAAGGATGCTTAAGTACGTAACATGACATTCGTAATTTGTTTTATTGAATTGGTTTTTTTGTAGCAAAATATCAAAAAAGAATCGGATCATATTGTTCAAATTGTAATTTCGAAGTCTCGGATAATTTCCTGGGGAAATATTGCGTTCGTTTTGGATATAATATTCGTCAGTTTTGTAGCAGTAATTGTTTGGAAGAATATAAAAAGGGCCTGAAGGTTTGCTCTTACTGCCAAGAAGATATGTCTGGAAATACGTGCGGTTTTTTGGCTTCCATAGGAGATAAGGGATTATTTAAAGATTTTTGCTCTGCACAATGTATGGAAAAATATAATTCGATTAGCAAACATCGCAAAGGCAACAAACCGAGTAGCGAATGCTGTGTCTGTCATAAAGTGAAGCTCATGGAAATTGAGTTTGAATTTAAAAGCAAGATGAATACGTTTTGCAGCGACCCTTGCTTCGTTGCGTTTAAATTTGTAAATAATGTGGCTCCAGATAAATGTGATATGTGTTCAAGATTCGTGTTGAAGTCGGTTTTAGCTCAAAATTCGATGTTTTACGATGGTAATCTGCGAAGTTTCTGTACGAAAACTTGTCAAAATATTTACATAACGACTCACCGGAAAATCGTTTCGTGTTGTTGGTGTAAAGTTAAAAAGTATAATTTTGATATGATACAGAAATGTTCCACCTCGGGTCAAGTTTTAATGATGTGTTCATTAAATTGTTTGAATTTATTTTTGGTGTCTATAAGCGTTGCGAAAACAAAAAAGCGATGCGACAGTTGTAATAAGCATTGCAGGGGTCAATACCACATGACCTTGTCGGATGCAACGAAGAAACATTTTTGCTCATATCCGTGTGTACAGGCTTACCAAAATAAATATTCTATAGCAAGCGTACAAGTAACGCAGATTGACAGTGGACAGATAAATACTCCGTCTGTTACAAAACGTATTACGAGGAAGAGTGTGCTGAAAGCAGCGCCTAGGAAACAAATTATTCCTGATGTTCCTGGCCCTTTGCCTATTATTACCAGCGTTCGTTCTTTGGCGCCCACTAAAAATCCTGTGACAAATGGCGGTACACCGACAAGGTCATTAAGATCAAAAAGCACAGCTTCAACTGTACGGACAGCATCACCAACAGTAATTGAACAACCAACAGCTCCACCAATCAGAAAAATCATTCTTGTTAGACCACCAGATTTGCCATCTCAAAGAAATATTGCTACATTAGTGAAACCAATTACGGCAGATGCAGGCGTCGGTTTCAAACCTATTTGTTTTGACAAAGCAGTTCAAACAGGTAAATTGATTGTGAATGTTTGACTCATGTTTTAACCGACTTATATTTCAGAAAATTTAAAGGACAGTCTGGTTATTGTGCCCGTTCCAGTTCCGATCTACGTGCCATCGCCTGCACACATGTACTCTCTTCCTTTCCCAATTCCAATCCCTTTCCCCCTTCCAATTCCTGTACCAATTTTTATTCCAACCACAAAGAACACTTCCAACGGGATCTTGAAAGAAATTAAGGTTAAACGAAACTTTTTTTTAACGATTTAATCATTCGAATTATAATTACAGAAAATTCAAGTTCGGACTCCGACTGATCCATATGAAGCCGATTTACTGATGATGGCTGAGCTAGTAGCAGTCGCTGGAGATAAAAAAGAAGAACGAGAGGAAAGTGAAAGCGATGTGGCAGATGATGATGCAGGAGGAGGTATACTTAACTAACATATATTTATTAACATCATCACTATTGCCATGTGGTCGCAACACAGCGGCTATTTTCTGATCTATAATTGTGCTGTGAATAGCAAAATCGTTGCCTCTTAAGCTACCAAGCACGAGATGGCCACTGCAGACAATTAGCGTGTCATTGCAAATGCAAAATTTTTGACTGCAAGTAGCCTGGATTGCAATGGGGCTCTCGAGCATCCTCTGTATAGCTATTTCGGTCCTAATTGGGGTCAAAAGAGTATTTTATTCTCACTATTGTTAATTAAATTGTAGATGAAGGCACGTTCAGTCCTGAACCGCAAGATGCAAGCAATACATTTGGAGAGGACATGCTTCAGATGGCATTGAAAATGGCTACGGATTTTGATGAACCAGCAGTTGATCTTGAAGGGGCGTTAACTGCTAGCACCATAACTGCGAGCCAAGGAAATGAGACACATGGTAATATTAATACTTTTTAGTCGACTAATTCATCTAAGTTGTGTCGAATGCGTTCTTAGCGAATGCTGAAGAACAGATTGATGATCCTCCTCCGGTTCAGCCAGCGGAAAGACCTCCATTTCGGGGTCGGAAAAGAGGAAGACCAGCTCGCCATGGTGGAAGAGGCCGAGGTCGTGGCCGACCTCCAAATAATCCTGTTGAAATACCATTGATAGCGCCTCCTGAACAACCACCACCACCCCCTGAACCAGTCGAGAAACCTGATGCTAACATGTGTTTGAAGGTTATATCCAATAATTTGATTAATTTACTCTAAGACCGCTTTCACATTGGTGAATTAGCAGCGCTACTAATAAGGGAACTATCCCAACCCGGTCTAATTTTTAAACTTTGTCGCAGTATACATTTGGGGTAAACGCATGGAAGCAGTGGGTGACAACAAAGAATGCCGATTTGGAAAAGTCGTCTCGAAGAGTGAAGCTTTTTAAAACGGAGATTTTACAGTTAACTTCTGACGAATTAAATTATTCGCTGTGTTTATTCGTGAAAGAGGTTCGCAAACCTAATGGAGCTGAATACGCACCCGATACAATTTATTATTTATGCCTGGGTGAAATAAAAATTTTGATTTAAAAAAAGAAATAATATTAACCCTTCCGTTTTTTAGGCATTCAACAATATTTGTTTGAAAATGGCCGCATTGATAATATTTTTTGTGATTCATACTACGAAAAATTTACTGATTGTCTCGATGAAGTCTGTCGTAAATTTTCTTCTTTGTACAATGATTCACGTAAGAATCCTGCTTTACTATACTAACTATCTTCATTAAATTAATTTTTTTTAACAGAATACATTGTCACTCGTGTTGAAGAAGAACATTTGTGGGAAAGCAAACAACTAGGAGCACACTCCCCACATGTTTTATTAAGTACTTTAATGTTTTTTAATACTAAACATTTTAATTTAACGGTACGTACATTTAACTGACGGTAGTAGGATTGTAAATTGCAAGTTTCGCCGTAGAATGTAGAAGAACACATGCAGCTTTCGTTCTCACACATTATGAAACACTGGAAACGAGTACCCAATCAACCTGGGGGTCAGAAAGCTGCCAGTTCAAGAAATATTTTATTACGTTTTTATCCACCACAATCAGCAATTGGTATTTATTTATTTTTATCTCATTGTTTTAAGTCTTTGTTAAGTAAATCTTTACTGAGCTTTATTTATTTCAGTTTAATTATTTATATGCTTTTTTTTAAGAGGGTAATTTGCGTAAAAAGAAAGTTTATGAACAACAAGAAAACGAAGAAAATCCACTACGTTGTCCAGTGAAACTTTATGAATTTTATTTGTCGAAATGTCCAGAGAGTGTAAAAACTCGAAATGATGTCTTTTATTTGCTACCTGAAAGGTCATGTGTTCCTGACAGTCCCGTGTGGTATTCAACAATGGCTTTGGGCAAGGAAGCTCTAGAAAAAATGTTGCATCGAGTAAAGATGGTCAAAGAAATTAACGTGGCTTTACTCGCGTCTTAATTTTACTTTACTTTTAATCGTTTCTTATACAGTTTTATTATTTTATGATGCTATGTTTATGCAGTTAATTGAATAATTTCAGTGTAACAATAAATTAATTAGCACAAATAAATTCTTTTTATAGAAACTTCTGTGTTTACATCAATTATCTACATGCTAAGTTCAATCCAATAAATAAATTAATATTTTAGAGAACTAGTTAATTTTATTATTTAATATATTTTCTTTTTTAGTGTTGGCGTAGATAATTTCTTCCGTTTCATCAGGAATTAGGTTTTTATCCAAGACTTTATCTTCAACTGGTGTAAGGCTGGTGCTTTTGGCTAACTTGGAAGTAGAGTCTGATGATACCTGAAACAAATTCTCGCTGATACCTATAGATAACTTTAGCTCGAAGCTATACCTTGATGCTGTTGTTTCTACTTAAATAACCAGTGGAATTTTTTAAGTGTGGATTTGAATTTCTGGAGTGGCTCATTTCCGTAGCTGATTTTAGCAAGTCAACTTTTGAAGCGCTGCCACGGGATTGTTTAAACATCCCTACGTTATAGCTTCCTCTTCTTATGCTGTTACTTCGTGCACGTTTTATTACTTCATGTTCACCTTTTGTCCATCTGCCCAATGATGTTAACGAACCAATTTGATTGTACTCTATCATAAGACTCAGTCTTTCCATGCTGACCATCGTCGATTGATCTTTGTATTTCGGTTCTAACTTTTCTGATTCTACGTTTTCTAAAATTTAATTATCGCGCAATTGCTTAGAGTTAATTTATTACGTACCTAATCCATCTTCGTCTTCCCTAATTTTTATTTCGTATTTCCTTAACCAAAAGAAGTGAATGGCTGAATATACTGAACCGCAAACTATAGCTGCCAGCCCCATTAAGCGAAAAGCCTGACGGATTCCAACTTTTCCTATTAAATGACCGCCAATAAAACTTCCACTACCACGACCTGTATATAAATATAAAGTATCTTTGTAATTATTACTCAGGGACGTTTATTGTTACCTATACTGAAGTGTGCCATTCCTGTAACTCCAATTAGCGTAGCTAATAAGTTTTTTGGAGCCAAGAAAGTACAGTACGTAGCGGCAGCCACCCACATGAGATGCACTGACAATGACTCCATTGCTTCAAATGGAAAACACCACCATGCATTTCTAATTTAGAATTTCAATGATTTTATGAAATGTTATAAGAAAGTTGTTTTCTGTAAACTGTTTCTGTGTTTTACTTACTCAATAAACGAGTATCCCATTAATCTTCCGGCGTGAGCAAAGAAAGCAATGACTATGATATTAACATGACCAATTTTCTTAGTGATTTTCTCAGCTCCGTAGAGAAATGGCATGGAACTAATAGTGCCTACAGTCACAGTAATACCAAGAAGGGCATTCGGTGCACCCAAATCTTTCAAATAGAAGAACAAGAAGCTTTCGATAAAGCCCCACAAGTTTCCAAGGAAATATAAGAATATTATAAAAATCACGACATTTGGTATTTTGAAGATATTTACCAAATCCCTGAATAAATTATCTGCCGGTAACTTAGTTCCTAAAGGCATAAGGAAGACTGTTAAAGCTGCAATAATCAGGAGGATATCATAGGTATAAAATGCAGCTGAGTAATCCGTATATCCTAAACCTCTGCTGTTATAATCTATAAAAGTCCCAGTGATGGGGGAGAATAAGGCCATCCCCAGACTTGAAAATATTTTTTCCCTTCCAAAATCCCCTCCGTACTTTTCAATCATTGTAAGAGCTATCGGATCCATTATAGTTACACCAGCCGTCATCATAATGCAAGCGATAAATCTAATGGAAAAATATTTCCAAAAAGTTCTATCATCAGACTCCTTAAAATCCGGAGGACAAATGTCAGGTCCACCTCTTCTGAAATTGCATCGGTGCAGCATGCAATTGTGGCTCTTTGCTTCGAATAACTGGGCTATTGTGAAATTTGTGTTTAATACGATGCCACCGCATCTCACATCGTTTTCTTCCAATTCTGTTACATTCACTCCTTCTCTTTTTAATAGGTTAGTGCTGAAGCGTTTTTTAAAGTCCGTCACCGAGTCATCGTCTTCATTGGATTCCATTTCAATACCCAATTGCTCTACGGCATCTCCTAAATCCGGATGAATGTCCAATACGTAAAATGTAGGACTGTCAAGAAATTTCTTCTTTTTTCTGTAGAAAATTAACATTAATTATTTACAATTTAAATTAACTTTTAGTTTAAGAATGAATTTTTAATATCGAGTGTCGGTTATCGGGGGGGTGCACACAGGAGCCCCCCGAACTCCATGTCATAGCACTGCACTGTGCTTAAAAAAGGGCCCCACGATTCTTCCGGGTCCCGTTATTTATTGTGTTAATAAAAAATATGTCACAGAAATCAAATACGGTTTTAATTGCATATTTATTTTGAAAATATTCAAAATTACAACATGTAATCATGTATTAATTTTTATAATTAATAATAATTAAGTTTTAATTTCGTGCGTCCTGGCGACGAATATGTAATTAATATCCTGGCGCATGCGCATTAATACGGCCTTCTTATACATGATTACCCAATTTTTTTATTAATGTATGCGTTTTTTTTTAATGTTTTATACAATGTTGTAACAGATTCATTTTTCAGACTGTCTAGATTCAAATACAGATACTTACCCTAATTTGTAACCGGATACAGTTACATATACTTCTTTTTGAAAAGTAACTAGATCCAGATATGAATGTATATATAGGAGAGGCAACTTAACAAGCGGTGCACGTCATTAATGACGTCAGACGTGTCGTCAGAAGGTAGCTATGTCTGCCATGTAACAAAAGAAAAAATAATTTTTGAAAGTAACTTAGTAATGTATTAACGTTGTAAAATCACAATGAAATACTTCTTCTATAAAAACTTAAGAAATCTGAGTACTAAATGTAAAGTAAATATGCTCCATATATATTATTAATAGCCGTAAAATTCTGATGAATTTTTGTTTTGAGAGTTGGTATACCTCAAAATTTATCGTTGTTGCCAATTTGGTATGTCAACAAGATTTGTGGTGGTTTCAGTTACTTTTATTTTGTGTTCTATAGTACACTAAATTTCCTTTAGTATGCCTAAAAGTTTATGTAAACAGACGAAGGAAGTTGTTAGGTGTCTCATCAACTACTTCGAAACAGAACGTGACAATGGTGGTTCATTATTACCATTATGCGCTGTTCGAGAGGTATTACAGTTGTATACATAATATGAGTTATATAAAACACGATTTTATTTTAGTGTGCTGCTGAAGCATGTGGCTTAAGTATTGCTACTATTAGTAGAATTTCAACGGCATCAAAAGAAAATCAACCCTTGTATTCACTTAAAAGGAAACGAACCAGAGCTTGGGTTATTGAGCATACAGAGGCAGAAATAATCAGATGGTGGGAACATGAAGATGTGTGCCCCCTTGATATAAATTTGGAGGAAGACTCTAGCTCCTGCTAGTGACAGTGATGCTGATTAAAGTTTTTAAATTTTTTTTTAGTATTTATGCGTGAGAAGGAAGATCGGAACTATGTTAAAAATTTGGTGGCAATTAATATTGTGTAAAATTATGATAAAATATTTAAGTATTGACTGGCACTTTTTTGAGTGACATTAATTTGCTATGAAAATGAGTATAGCAATGTGAAAAATCTAATTTAGAAAATGGAATATCATTATCGTAATCACAAGAAAATAAAACAATGAATTCTTTCCTTCAAAGATTCGATATACAAATTAGAATTACAGTTATTAACAGAAAGACTGAAACTTATGGGCTCAGTTTAGTATTTGTAGGTAATAATTGAGGCAAAGTAATTTAACAAAAAACATCTCACCCAGATTGTCTTAAGTATGTTTATTTTGCATTACTTACCCAAATTTATGTAATAAAGATTATAATAAATTAAACTACATTCTTATTTGATGAAAGTTGTGCAATAAATACCTTCAAAATTACAAATGTTTATTAATGGTTCATTGTATTAGTGTCCGAAGAAGCATTGAGAAGTCGATGAATTTGACTGTCGAGGAGAAATGATTACGAATTTGTTATCTAACAGTAGATTCCAAACTTATTTTATGATTTTAACTTCCACTTCTCTTCACTCTACCCTGAATATTTTTATTTATATACTTGTTTACAACAGATGAATGATATTGACAATATATAACCTTAAATTACGTATGTCAGCTGATATATCAAATCCTGCCATCCGGCAGCAACGCATAATGTGACGTCATGAAATCGTAGATGACGTGCACCGCTTGTTAAGTTGCCTCTCCTATAGACATCATTTAGATACAAACAAAAAACTAAATTCAAATATTAATTTCAATTTAAATAATTCATTTAATTTCAAATATTGAATTGTCTATTGTCTAAATTTAAATTAAATTAAATTATAATATTAGACCTTGAATTTTGTAAATATATTGCGATCAGTGGTCGCCTGACTTGACATAACCTCAACCATACAACGAGCGAGCAATGTTCGAGCGTTCTGATATTAAAAATGTATACGCACAGAAATCAAATTAAAATAAAAATTTTTACTTTTTTTTTTAATGTATCTGCACCTAAATGCTCAGATCATATACGAATGTAATTAAATACGATTATAGATACCAACTACTGCAATGTAAACACTGAAAGTATTTAGATACGGTATCTGGAAACATGTAACTAAATATGTTACAACTGGTTTTATGTTAATAATTTTTATAATAAAGAGTCCTGAAATTAAAAAAAAAAACATTTGTCTTAAAATAAAATGGATTGATAGTATTTGTGACAAAAAACAAACAAAAGGTAGATTCTTGTCCGGTGAAATTGTGTAATAAATTATCTTAAACGAACACTAAAATTGGCACTAACGCTTTAATATAGTTTTGTTTGTTGTTGAAAAGTGTTTTGAATACGATTTGAATCCATTACAATTAACAGACATTTTGAAATTTAAAATTCGCGCAGAATTCTGCGCATCTGTTTCTAAGCAACAAATTGATAGGGGGCGCTTCGCCTCCATTTCTGCTTACGCGACCACCTGCCATTTTTATTTTATTCGTTTTCGTAGTACGATCCGTGTGTTCGTTTGCAGAAACGGTATGATTTAAATTTACATATTTAATTACATAGTTACATAGCGTTATAAATTATTCTGTCGCATGGCCTAGTTGAATTGTTTAAATTGTGAAATCAGTTTACTTATGTTAATAATACAAAAATGAAAAAAAAATGTCGGTTTCTGTTAGTCACTTCATGTGAAGGTCATCTCAGTTCTTACATCTGCAGAAATATATAATAGTAAATGAAATTTGCTTTAAATAAATGCAAATAAGGTTTTGTTTGTTAAATTTCTGACAACATTGCAGTCTATATAATTAAAAAATGGTAGACCAGTGGCGCCGCCTTAATACCGTTACCTCCTCAATGCGGGCGAAACTTGTTTTTCTTTTTTGCATGTTTATAATAATTTAAAATTATTTATTTTCTTGTATTAAATTCGATGATATTTATTAAGAAAATTGCGTGGGTAGTAGTGCTTTTAATTTTAAACACGAGGAGATTAATAATAAATAAGATAAGCCAAAGACGTGCATAATTTTGAATGCAACTTGTTATGTAAATGACGTCAATATTTGTAGAGTACATACCTTGAAAGTGTTTTGGTTTTGTTGGCGAAATTTTCATTTTCTTCCATTTCCATTAGAAAAGAACGCCGCTTTTCTAAATCGTCTGCTTTCTTAAGTAGACAATGGGCAATGCAGTTGTCGAGAATAACGGTGATATTTGCTTCTTCGGGGCATTCCCTGCTCGGACAAGGACTCCACCATACCTCAACTGAGGTGTTCCTCGTAGGGTGTCTCATTACGTAAGCATTTGGCATAACTCCTGGTGTTTCTTGATGAGGTATCAGCAACAAAGAGTGATGCAAAGCGGCGTTTAAAACAAACGTGATTATTACAATAGGCTTGTACTTTCCGAATTTGTCTACTAGGAAACCAGTTACTGGTGGTGCTAGAAATGTTGTAAATGGAAGAGATAAATAAACCAAGGCGATTTCTTCTATCGTTAATCCAATACTCTGCATATGAACTGTTAAGTAAGGCAGAAGAGACGACGTTGCTGAAATTGATACAGTAAAAAAATTGTAATAATGAATTTCTTGTATACTGTACCTCCATATAGAAAAAACAGCGATAATTTCAACATGATCAAATTTTTATTTATTCCGATGTAGATCATTTTCCTTTCGGCACTATTGCCGTCCATTGTTGAAGCGTCAGTCATTTCTGCAAGTTACCGCAGAATGTTAAACAATAATGCAAGAGCTATTTTCATCGTACCTACATTTATAATTTTTTCGAAATTTCTACGCGTACGTTATTTGCGGTACATAAGATAGTGTCTGGAAAACATATTTACTTATGTCACGTTCGTTTCTTTTCATTTTATTGCCAGTAAATTACGCCGTTCTTTCTGTGCTATTTTTTTTATTGACATATTTTTTTTTAGGTACAATACTTCTATAAAAAGAATTTGTTACAACATGGAAATGCACACAAAACCTTGTATGTAACTATTAATAAGCCATTCTTAAAGTTAGGATTATTAAAACTTGAATTTACAACGTTTTTCTTTTAACACCTAATTAAAACGTAGATAATTTTACAATATTTTTATTTTTGCATGTTTATACTTAATAAAGCAACTCATTATGTGTATTCTCAATTTTTAAGGATGTATTCTGTAATTCATAACACTGATAATAAATAAACTAGCGCTTGTGCCAAAACTCTAACTAGCGCCCCACATTTTTGTAAAAAAAATACAAAAAGAAATTTTCAAAAGTTAAATTACTAATTTCACGTCTCATAAATATACGGGTATCCACCGAATGTGGTTTTCTTCTCTAGCGTCGAAAATACTCTATACCGGCTGTCTCACGCCATTTGCTTATCCTTCTAGAATTTTTATTTTTTAATTGATTTACATGAAAATAGGAAAGGATAAATTAAACAAACTTTTACAGCATTTCAAATTTCCAATAAGTTGTAACTCATTGTTTTTAAATGGAACCTCATGTGATTCTAAGCTTAGTTCAACAGAGTGCGCTGATATCAAATATTTCATGCTTCTTTTTTTGAAAAACATTTAAACCAGAGCAGGCCTAAAACCTTAATAAATCGTGCTCTATTTTAAATGACTTTCAACGAAAGTATGAAGTATTTGGTATCAGCGTACTCAGAAAAAAACTCAGCTAAAGCCCGTTTTACATGGGACATAATTCTATAGAGAATTCGCGACAGAATTCTGCCGGTAATTGTAGCGTGAATTATTCCCATAATTATGCATAGAATTATATTTCGAATTATAGCTATAATTCGAGTCAGGCGCATGCGCTGTTCCGCAATTTTATCGCGATAAATCTGTCGACGAAACTTTAGCTGTATTAAACGGTCTATAAAATTTACAGATAGAATTCTGTCCCGAATTCTCTAGAGAATTATCGTCCATGAGGCTCCATTAAAAAAAAATTTACGACCTATTGAAAATTTGAAATGCTGTAAAATACAATCAAAATAGTGATTTTCTCAAATTACTTGATTGCGAAAATACGCGATTCATAGCTTACTAGATTGGAAAACAAGAAATATTTTTTTCGATGTCATGAAAATCAAAATTACCATATGATACATATTCGGACTCCTAATCTGTAGATTCCAAATATGTAAACATTTTATAAAAATGTAAGCTGTCGCAGTTTTACAAAAATATTTCAAAAAATTTTTAGTTTTTAGGGATTATTATAAAAATCTTTCTAAATTCCTAATTGCTTGTAAAAATCCCTAGATCTTAAGGAATAAGTCCTTAACTTGGCAACACCGTTGCTGAGTGACCAATCGGTACATAGAAGTGCGTACTGATTGGTCAAAATATGTCGGTATGAGTTGCAGAATAAGGGGGTCTTCGAATTTGAAATGTGGTACCCTTAGGTGGTCGGTGCATTTTGAAATTTACCCACATTTTCGTATTTAGATAAATTGAGTTTTGAAGATAAACACGAGCATGCTGTTTTAAAAACATTGTTTTTATTTTCAGGTGAATAGGGTAGTAAGTGCTGGACAGTTTGAAACATTTCCTTTGAAGGGGTGACAGTATTGTATCCGCATTCACCTGCGCCCTGGCGGCAAAATGGCAGTGAGGTATTTGTTTTGATTACCTACCGGGGTGAGAACATCGGATTACGACTCAATGTGTTCATGATTTTACTCAATTTTTGTGATAACTAGTAGCGTATTAGATAACTTCGGCGAATTTATAGCGTTTGAATTTCGTAGTTTATTCCTTTGACGAGAATTGTAGTAGTAGTGGGGTGAAATGTCGCAGAAACCATCGAAAAATCCGCGAGGAAAGCGTGGAACTTACACCCGAGTTATCAGCAGAACCACCAGCGAAAGCTTGCGCCTTGTAGAACCGGAGAAATTAAGCGGTACCAATAATGAATCTCATGCACCGGCCAATTTAACGTTACCACCGCCTCAGAAGCCAGCCAGTTCTTTCGTAGTCACTAGTGTTGTACATAGTCGTGCAGACGGTGGTACAGATTCACCGGAAGATGAGTCTCGTTCGGATGACATTTCTCGTGTGACTGATTTAGAAACACCAAGCTGTTCTGAGGAGACCTATTCTAGAGAAGTAGATGAAGAAGGAGCTAGCGTGTCATTTACGGAGCCCCCAGTGCCTTCGGAAGGTCACACAGTTGTTACAGTTCCTTCCGTACTACCTAGTACCCACATAGAGTCGGTTTCTACTGTGCCTCAACAAATTCAGGGCCCCGAGCAAGAAAAACCCGTCACTACTTACGCTGATGATGTGTTCATTGCAAAATGTAATAGATGTATAGGTAGATTCCAGGTAGTGAAAGTAGAAAGTATCGTGCCATTTCATAGGGGCCGTTGGACCTGTCATGATTACCTCGATAATAGTAAGCATGCGCCTGAAGACGGATGGGTGTTTTATAAAGAGCGTTTCGTTAAGAAAAGTGAACTGGCCGAGATAAAAATCCTAGAAGAGCAAAACATATCTACTGTAATTACTTCAACTACCGTTACAGCTCCACAGCAGCATCGTTTCGAAGAAGTATGTCACTTCAAGACCTACAGTACAAATATTCCTGATAATTCATGTATTACCGTACAAAGCAACATGAATTACTCTGCTAATCCATCTCGACCGGCGCAAGCTTTGGAATATACCATCCCTGGCCAAGCAACGACTTCTAACTTACCCTTACAATATCAAGCATCCGACCAAAAATATTTCCCTGTAGCTACCACAATTCAGCAGCAGCAGCAGCAGCAGATTTTTCCTAACCAATCAGCAATAACTAGTCCATCAGTTGAAAATGCTCCAAATGTTTATTTTCAACCATACGTCAATCAACCAGAATATTACGCCAGTTTACCATACTCTCCTCAACATTTTACTTCTACTCATGCAATAAATGTTAACGAAATGCGTCAGAGCACATTAGAAAATGAAAAAAATCGAATGTACCTTCAGGGACAGAACGTGTTTGTGAATCAGCAGCAGCAATCTTTGATCGCATCCACAATTGCTAGCGCTCCAGTTCAAAGTCAGTACCAAATTACACCTCAAAACCAGATGTTTATGAGTCACTCGGAGCCTCCCTCTGCCCAAGGACTTGCAGCTCCCATGAATCCATTTGTGTTTCCTCAAGTTACGCAGCAAGTTCCAAATCCTAATATGGTGGCACAGCCTCAAGTGAATCAGAATTTTTGCATGCAGGCTGGAAGTAACGTAATCCCCAGTACTATTTCATATCAACATAACATTCTACAGAATGCTCCAGTATACCAATCAACTGTAATGACTGTAACTTCAAGCATGCAAACTGGACAGCATTATGTTAGTAGCATTACATCAGTATGCACTTCTCCTCCAGTATATCAAACTGCAGGTGTAAATACAGGTAATCAAATGTTGCCTGTATATCAGAATCAAGCAGGAGTTTTGAATAACATGAATCAGAACGTTTCGACTACAGAAACCCCAACTGTGCATGTACCGCTTCAAAATATTGTGAATAGTCAGATTTCCGCTTCGAATATTAAACCAGTGCCGATGCAATTTGTTGGTTTGCAGGAGAACGTACCATCAATTTTGAGTCAACAAGTTCAAGGAAGTGTCATCCAAACTCCTCCGCAGACACCGACAAGTTTTCCTGTACAAACACTGCACGGCATGCCGCTGCAGAACTTGCACGTTCAGGCTTCCATAATGAACACACCACCTCAGACTCCGATTTTGGATCAACCGATCTTAGAAAGTAGTACTGTTTTACCTTCGCAACATTTAGCTTCTTCAATACCGACATCCGGAGATAGTATTTGGGTTCATCCGTTTTCTAGCACTCCTTGCATTTTAACTAACATGTGTTACCAGTTTTTGCCGGTCGTGGCTTACGCACCGGTGATAAATAGCCAGCTGCAACGTCAACGTTATAATAGCACACCTACTTTGAGTTATTCTTGGCCTTCCAGTCCTACTTACTGTGCACGAGAGAATGAAAACGTCGTGGAGTTCAGCGATAGCGAGACCAATGAAATACTTGCCCATGTTGCTGATTATTTAGATAGAGAGAAACAAAATCAGAGAGGAGGCAGCATTGAACATCGAGAAACCTCTGACCTCACCCCGGTAGATAATGAAGATAATGAGCAATATATAGTTGTGGTAAAAAAAGATAAAACCTCACCTTTAGCTACCAAAGAAACTGTTGCACCTCCTGATCTGAAAAAAGACAGCGTGGAAACAATAAATAACAAAACCCCTGTGAGTGAACCAAAGATTAATATTAATAACGTAGCAGCCAAAAGTGATAATGAGAGTTTAGTTGCGACGACTGAAAATGTGATAACTACGAAGTTTTCTGAAGATAAAGCTAACGAAGTTGAAGAAAATTCAGTAATCGTAGATAGTATTATTGGTAGTATTATTGATAGTTTTACTCAAGATGAAACTTGTTCCGTAACCCTAGATAAAACAAGCAATTTAGTTGATAGTGACGAAGAAGACACTGTGATTGGCAACGTAAGATTCTGTTTGGAGAATATTTTTCAAAAAACAATGGAATTTGTTGAGAAGAAACTAGAAAAGACCCTGTCTAAAGAAAAACAAAAGAAAGGACCAACTATTAGTACTCTGATTGATAGTGATACAGGTAGAGTTATTATAATAGGTAATAAGAAATTGAAAACCTATATCCCTCCGTTTTCAACTTTGAAACCTGTACACGTTCACCCCTCCAATTTCGACTATATAAAAAGTATGACCTTCATAAATAAAACTTATTATGAAGAGCTTCAAGTGAGTGAATCTGTGACCTTGCCCTCCGAAGATACTTCGATTAGAATGACGTCAAGCGATATGATCGAAGTTGATAGAACTATAGAGAGTAGTGAGTTAAGCGAGCTTCCATCCCCCGAAGATAATTTACAGAAAGCATCAATGGAAATACTTATTTCGGAAGAAAGTCAAGAGAGAATTCTGCAAAGCTGCGAAGACTTATTGCTGTCCGAGCACTTGGAAGTTGCGAGTGATTCCTGCGATTCACAATCTGACAATACCGTAATATTCAGAGTAACATTGCCTGTGGATGATTCAAACTTGAACGACACTGAATGTGATCATTCAGAGTCAAATGATTTAATCACCGAAGAAGAACTCACTGAAGATGTAAGCCTCTCGTTTGCAACATTGCTTTTTTGATATTGTATATTTTTAATTACAGGTGAGTCCATCTACACCGACTCAACCTGAATCTGGTCGGTTTGTGATTTCCTTGATGAGTGACGACAGCGATAGTTTTTATTTAAGTTCTCCCGAGGGTGTGTCTGCAGCTGTAAGCCCACAAACTTCTTCTAGTCACCACTCGGTCGCTTGCTCTTGCTTGGAGAAAATTCATCGGTGGGTAAATGTTTTATTTATGTTATTTTTATTCTATTCATTTTATTAGTGATAGATTTTAAGCTTAAATTTAAATTTAAAATGAAAAAAGTTCTAGCATAGATGCGAACCTTTTTAGTTCGATGGCTGGGATATAGATGGCCTGTTTAATAAAGAGAATCAGCGTTATGTAATAATAATTATAAAGTCTTTATTGAATAATCACAAGACAGATAGTATTAATGACATATGTAGAACTTTGAGATGAGGTTCACCTAGGCGCTTTTCCACCTGGGAGCATGACAATTCCTTGTCCGCGACAATTTATTCCAGTGACCGCCATGAAGTTTGACCATATGGAAAAAAATTATTGATTTTTTTTGAAAAACTTTGTGCTAACAAATTTACGTTGGTTCCATAACCAAATAAAGAGCGTTTTTTTTTTAAATCTGGCGTCGAAGTTGGCCATGAAATTTTTGTTGTGAACTATCATCATCATGGCAGTTGTCAATTTGACATTTGTACTTGCCATTTCTCATCTTGTTTTTGAAGTTTCGAACTCAATAGTACGATAAGATGTCACAAAAATGTGAATAATCAAAATTATGGTATGTAACTAACGTATGTACAGTTGAAAAAAAACTCTAGCATGCTTTGAAATGACAATGAACTTAGTACTCTTATTTTATTTACAACTGTCAGAAGTAACCTCAATATTATGTCATTGAAAAAATGCAATGTTACTAAATAAAATTTTATTTTTAATTTATAAAAAGGGTTGAAAATGCCCTCCACCCTGTTCAATACATTTTAAAACTCTCCGTTTTAAACCATTCATGACGTTCTGTAACATGACTGGGTTTGCATTTATTTCATTACATTTATCTAACAATCAAGTTAAGACACACGTTAATTTTCCATGGATTGCTGCGAGTTTTTTTTCACCTGTACATACGTTAGAATCTCATTAACTTAGCACATGGAATAATCTTATTCCTATCCACATGTAAAAAGTAATCATGATTTCATTCCGTCTACATAGATTTGCAGGAATAGCAGAGCGATTTCTTTTTCGATTTATTTTTAACTCATTTTACACTCTCCAGTGTATACAGATTTATGACGATAGAGGGCGTAGGAGTAGAAATTATTTGATTATTTTTTAAAATTCCCTTTTGTTTGTAAAATTTTTTAGCGTTAACGGTTAATAACGAAAAAGCGTTAATTGTGTGCTTACATTTTACCAAAAAAAAAAAAACCGATTCTTATTTATATTTGTTTCTTCCTTGTTGATTTTTTTAAAGGCAAAAATCTAAATAAAGTCAACGCATTAGAGACCTTACAAAACGAAAGTGGTGCAATGTTACTTTTCATTATGAATCTATTGAATAACATTTTAACATAGACAAGTTAACATTTATGAACGTTCGCGAATGCCAACCGGTCACTTATTCGCCGACATTGACCCAGATCATTTTCACTAGGTGCGTAAAACGAATGTTAACACACAAAAAAAATTAGGGATGAATGTAGAACAACATAAAACAAAAAATATATTTGTGTTTATTTCATTGAATTAGAATAGAAACAAATTCAAAGTTATAAATACATAAACTATAGACAAACGGTCTAGCAAAAAATAACTTGGATTAGAACTTATTGTTGCAATCAATGATTGTTAATCTGAGCGATAAGATATCTTAAGCGTGGAAAATTTTTAGTACTAATAAATTTGAGGATAAATCAACTTTAATTCGTGAGGTATAAAGTTAATGTCGCGATTATAGTTTCAGACGAATGAGCACAAAATTAAAAAAAAGGCAGAGTCATTCCCAGCTAGCCATAGTTAAATAAAATGCTGTTTATATTTACCCTGCGTATTTTAATACGCTACTTAAAAAAATTCAAAATTTGTTAATTTATATATTTTTAAAATATTTTTAGAGTTCTGATGAGGCCCAATAAGGCCGAAATACATGTATAAACTCTTTCTCAACACTTTCTATATTGCCAGTTACACAATTTTAATTAATTTTCATAATTTTCATCTGGCAAGCATTGTTTAATTTATTTTCATGAAGTTATGTATAATTGTGTATTCTCTGCGTTGAAATTACTTTTGCATATTTTTAATTTGTCTTGAAAATCGGCTTTGTAAGTTAACTATAGAAAAGAACCAAGCACAAAACTCTAAGAAACACCTGAGATAATTCCCCCAGCATCCGACTAGTTACGAAACACCCTGTGGTTTAAGAAGTAATTAAAAAATTGATCTCCGCCCACAATAATTTTTATATCCGTAGATACGTATTTCGGCAGCTAAGCTGCCATCTTCAGTACACGCACTACCAATTTAAAAGTACGTCATAAAATCTAAAAGCAACTAATCATAATCAAATAAGAGCAAATGATATACCTAATAATTTATTCTGTATTATTTGATTTGCTCTTATTTGATTATGATGTTGCTTTTAGGTTTTATGAAGTGCTTTTAAATTGTAATGGGAATTTAGTATTTTCTGTAATACATACTTGCTTCATAATTGATAACCATTATAGATGGCGCCACTAAGAACAATTTCATTTAAACACGTTTTTAAGTTTTAAGTAATAACACTTTTTAATATACATTATTAACATATTAACGGTACGAGCAATTTTTGGAATAAAAAAGTGAAAGTAATTTAACCGTTCGATAATTAATAATCGTGCAAATGGCGTCAACACAATTTTTTTTTCTAGATAATATTTTTTAAAATACATAAATATTAGTACAACCAATAGCAAAAGTAAATTTATGGAGTGAGAATATACTCATTGAAGGTTATAATGTTATTAGAAATGATCGTAGTTGTAGGAGCGGGGGGGTATGTCTGGGAGTATAAGGGTTCATAGTTATTTTACAATTTATTTCTGCATGAGTCCAGTAGATGGCGCTGGAATGATTAAATTATCATTATTTAATTCTAATAACAATAAAATAAATACAGCAACTTAAAAGTGAGTGAATTTTAATTCTTCAAATATGAGAAAGCATAAGAATTCAGATACAAAATAATATTCATCTGGAGAACCAATCGATTATATACTTCGATGAGTGCAACACAAATTAATTTATTTATTTTAATATAATAGAAAATGCACTTGTTAGCTTAACTAAATAATAACTGCTTAAATATTGCAATATCTATACAGATAAAAAGTAACAACCCAGTTGCTTCAACGATCATTAATACTTTCGAAATAGACATTCATATATAAGTACATTCATAAACCAATTTGTTTATTTAAGAAATTAATAACACAGAAGACAACAACAATAGTAAATAATATAGTAATTCTGTTATTGTTTTCAATTAAATTCACCGAGCCTTACTTTATTTACATTCGTCAAGTTAAAAAAACTAAAAAAAAATAGTAGAGGAGACTGTGTTTAAGAAATAATTAAAAATTAATCTCCTCCCACAATAACTTTTATATCCGTAGATACGTATTTCGGCCATCTTCAGTATAGACACCACCAAGTTAAAAGTACTTCATAAAATCCAACAACCAACTAATCATATTCATAATTTATAAAAATAATAATAATTAAAATTGAATTGATAAATATAATAACAGAAAGAAAATCACATGTAATTACCTGAAATTAGACCGTCAAAAACAGCCTACAAATAAAAGCAAAATCAATTACGTTATTAAGGTCGCGACATCTTGCGACTGATTTTTGACCTAACAAGAACGACATTTTGACTAGCGTAAAAAAATAAATAAAATTCGTGTGTTTCCAAATATGGACCGTCAAAAAACAACCTACAAATTAGAGTAAATCAAATATACAAATAATAATTTTAATTATTATTTTTATAACTTATGAATATGATTAGTTGGTTGTTAGATTTTATGAAGGTGGTGTCTGCACTGAAGATGGCAGTTTAGCTGCCGAAATACGTGTCTACGGATATAAAAATTATTGTGGGCGGAGATTAATTTTTTAATTTAATAATATTTAATATTTATCGTTACCAGCGCGTAAAAAGTACGATAATTCTAATTGTAAATCCGGTTACGCACTTCGACTTACGAATTTATTAATTTCGGTAAATGTTTGCCGAGTTAAATAATCATCTTGCCTGCCTCATTCCTTTTTTTTAGTGACGATTACAAATGAATCATTAGTAACAAATTATTTTTAGAGCAAACAGTTACGTTATTCATTACGTGCGTTGCACAGTCATAATATGACGGATGTTATAAGAGGAGTAGATATTACTGCAGTTCTAAAATTAAACAAAATTAACTGGACCCATAATATTAATTCATTTTTTTTTTCAAATAAAAATGAATCCAAATAATTCTGAATTTCTTTTGAGGTATTCAATCAAATGAAACATCTAGAAAATAATAATTAATTCCATAGTGATTTTTTTTTTAACGAATGTATGTAGTCGATTACATCTAGGTTTTAATGTAGGTATTTATTGATTTAAAACGTCGGACGTGCAAAAATAATCGTGACATAATGCCTT
The DNA here is from genome assembly GCA_039766575.1 of Serrognathus titanus. Classification (NCBI taxonomy): domain Eukaryota; kingdom Metazoa; phylum Arthropoda; class Insecta; order Coleoptera; family Lucanidae; genus Serrognathus; species Serrognathus titanus. The sequence goes on along the minus strand of CM077916.1, from coordinate 2,457,289 downwards.
GATACGTTCATATCAGTTTCCTATTTTAACATCGTTCACCACGTACTTGGCTTATCGCGTTTTGTTATAAAAAATAGTTCACGTGATTCGTTAATGTTGACATTGGAAGCGTCACACAGTCTGCCAAGTTTTGAGCAGTTCTGCGTACTGATTTTGAAATCTTTTATTTTTAAACGCACCACAAGTTGCAGTTTGCCTCACAACAAATGGAATGTCTATGTCTATTTTTCGTCTTATGGTCCGACTGTGTTTTTCTTATTCATTCTATCCAGGTCCTCTGTGACCTTCCCCTGCCCAATTTTCTCTATCTATTCCAACCAGATCCACTTTCACCCTTCTCACCAAGTCTCGTCCAGACCAATTTATCAATTATAATGTGAGACATTAACAAAATAAACGATTTAAATTTTTTGAAATAAATTTCGTGGATTTATTCGGAAAATATTATAAGGAAACGTGAAGGTTATCGCAGACGTAAAAATTATACAGTGCCGCTGACAATTTGTTTGCAATTATTAAGTTCAAGTTCAAAGTATAACCTTGTCAGCAGTTCGATACAAATTGAACCGGTCAGTTAAGTAATTTATCGAAAATACTTTCAAACAACAACCACATACAAAGAAGACCCTCAAACCTATTTATTTACTTTTTATAAATTTGGCTTGAGGAGACGTTCAAGATTTATAAATTCTAATTCTGTTATTTTCTGTAATTTTTATGAAGAGTGTTATTGGTTGTTTTTAATCAACACAAAACGAAACAAACAAAATTGTTCGTGTATATTTATCGTTCATTGTAATTGTAGCTCTCAAGTCATGTGTATTTTAAGTGATGATATCAGATAAATGCTTTCACTTTTAAAAATAAAGCCTGAAGTTATTGTCGTGGAGGTAGATGGTAAATGTGACATCTCCGGATAATCTACGAAAATTTCCGAGGAATTCGATAAGATATGATAAGAAACCGTCAAGGAAGTATCTCTTTGCGATACCTACGTATATTTTTAGCTTTTATAAATTGTAATTGATGCGTTCGGTTAAGGCATTTAAATAAATAACAAATGTCATACGAAATACACGTGATGGTGCGAGTATTGTTCTTGCACTACTTTAATTGCAGGGGAAATATTAGTTATTAAATCGATTGTAGTTTTAATAATTTGGGGCCAAAGCAATTAAATATTAAAAAAGGAAGTGTGAGCGCAAACGCCATGGGTGTAGATGCGCGCGGGTATTTTCGCGCTGCTACGGAAAATTCGATCAATATAACAGACGCTTTCCACATAGTGTCGGGGTTGTTATTTTAGTCTGGAGAAAACTCGGGTGATTCGAGATGGTACAGTGAAACCCTGAGAGGATGGCTACAGCCCAGCGGCCGCCGGTATTTAGCCCGCCGCAGGGGCCATTGCCCAATTTCGCGTTGCCCCCAATTTCAAATCTCGAACTCAACGATACGGCGTTATTTGCGGTCTACTGCTTCATCAGAAATTTTGTTGGGTAAGCGGAATATATTATAGAACAAAACAAAAAACAAAACAAAACAAAACAAATTGCAAATTTTCACGCCAAACAAAGGTTTTTTTTTACCAAAACAAATCCCATTCTTTAACAATTTTAACACTTCTACTATTAGTATATTCTTGAAGGGATTACAAACTGATTGTTACAAGGTACAAGATTGCAAGTCATTTTTTCTATCTATTTTTTAAATCGATGAAAACTCTTATCCTTTGATTAAAACATGTTTTAATCAAAGGATAGAATATTAATAGGTTTTACATTAAAAAAAAAAAAATAGATTGTATAGCCACCCTTTATTTACGTGCATGTAATTGGATCGTGACCTCATAATTAGTAATCTGATTAATTAACGTGTTTTTTGGGTACCTAGTAGTGTAGTTTCAAACGTGAATTTTAATTTTTTTAGCCCAACTTTTCTTTATGTAGATATAAATTTTATTTACGTTCAATTTATAGAATTATAAAAGAATCCTTATTGACAATGAAATGTTGAAGTTTTCCTTTCAGCTTGTGACAGTTTTCCAAATTACAGTTTAATTAAATAATAATTTTATTTTCAATTTATAGATTTATAAAAGAATCCTTATTGATAATGAAATGTTGGAGTTTTCCTTTAAACTTGTGACAGTTTTCCAAATTGCAATTTAATTAAATAAGTGTATTCATAAATACAATTTCTTTTTTTGAAAATTATGTACAGTTATGACCTCATAATGAATACCCTGATTTAGCGTACCTAGTATCGAAGGGTCAAATGTGAAATTTTATTTTTTAGTTCAACTTTAGATTACGAGGAAATTGTATTTGCCTTCCATTTTTGGAATTATAAAAGAATTCTTATTGGCAATGAAATGTTGAAGTTTTCCTTTTATTCATGAATCATAATGTCTTCCTACAACTTTTCTGTTTACCTGAAATTTAAATGTTATTCTTTTTCTTATTGGATTTCACAGTCCTAATAGATGAAACTGGTTGTGGTCGTTTTATTAAAGTAAAGCAAATTCATAAAAAGATATCACATTTGTTTGTTATTAATGGTAAACATACTTTTAAACAGTAAAGGATTTTTAAATTATTTTAAAAATTACTCTGTTTTGTTTTGCGTGCACGTCAAATGTTTAGCAATGCAATCATGACCTTGTGAACAAGAAAACGCTATCCTTTATTTTATAACGCAGCCTTTATTGTCCTGTTCTTCCGGCTGCTCTTTTTTCAAGTTTCGATGAAACCATCGGTATTTACGTCCAACTTTCAGAATTATAAAAGAATTCTCATTAAGTGAACTATTATGAAAACTATTGATAGTTTTCCCCAAATCGAGATTTAATTAAATTATTTTAATTTAATTCATTTCAGTTTGAATCACCACAGTGTTTTTGAGACACCTAATATGGAAGGGTCAAGCTTTCTTAGTTCGATTTTAGTTTAGACTACATTGAAATCATGTTTGTGCTCTGAGTTGGGTGAATTAATAAGGAGCAGTTCATAATGGAATGTTGATGAACTTTTGATAATTTTCCAAAATTAAATTTAATCTGAAAACTTCTATTGATATCTTTAAACAGTGAAAAATTTCTGCAGTCATTGTTTTTACTTAAAATTCTTTAAAGAATTGATGCACACTTTATGAATTTACTCTTGAATTTTCGTGTGTGACGAATTTACTTCATTTGGCAATTTTCCTATTTAAACATTCAAACAAAAAAATATATCCGCAATGTTTATTCCGTTCAAAAGAAGAAATGTATGTTACCTATTAGTCAGAGTTACCGTGGAGAAAGTTAAATTTATTTGACATTTCTGTTTGGTGGTTTTCCTAAATATAATTTCATAGGCGTACCACAGAAACTTTGGACTTGAAAATGTGAGATTTGGGTTTGGTGCGGCCGGTTGGTGTTGGGTGAAATTATTTTGGATGCAACTGAGTATAGTATAATATCGAGAAATTGCACTTTGTTTTTTTGATAAGGAACCGCGACTTAAATCTTGCAGCGCATGTGCGAGATATTTTTTAAAATGTTCAAGTTGGTGACAAATATGAACAGTGGTACAGTCACAAATTGTGCGCGCTAGCGTCGAGGAAAACCGGTGGTTCTACTCTAGTAATTTTGCCGATTTTATTAAATAATCAGATAGAATGAAGGCCGATGTGACGACCGTCGAATTTACAAACAAGGATAACACTTTATTATCATCCGAGGTTCTTAGAAGGATCGTCATAAAATATATAGATTTTTTCCCGAAGTAAGTGCATTTTCTTACAAACTTGTTTCCATAAATAATTATATTATTTTCACACGTGTTTAGTTCATTAGCACGACAAACAACGCGCGCGCTTACTTAATCCATCAAATTATATTATCAATAGAAATTTAAAATTAAAAATAAATATCACCTACTTGTATATTTATAAACAGAAAAGTTTCCTTAAAATAATCATGATTTTAATTACATTTACTGTTAAATTTTAAATAACACTATCATATTTGCAAAACTTATAATAAATAATTGCTGTTAATAAAATAAGAAAACACTTCAAATTTTTATAGTTTTTAATTTTTATTTCAGCGTCACAACCTGTGCCAGTTCCGTTATTGACCACAAAATTGAGCAGGCCATGGTAAGTTTGATTTAAAAAATAATTTTAGTCGTACTCAAAAAATTGGTATTTCATAGTACTATAGAAATCTCAGCTAAATTATCGAGTATTACTGTTTAATGTTCTTTTAATTGATTTGTATTTCTTTTTAAGGATTTGGTGAAAACTCATTTAATGAATAGTATGCGTGCAGAAGTAGAAAGTTTAAAAGCACGTATTGCTGAGCTGATGGAACGCATACATCAATTGGAATTGGAAAATGATTTTTTGAAAGCAAATGCGAGCCCGGAAGTGTTGATCGCATTAAATAATGGGGCAGCACGGATTCAGGACACTGCTCTTTCGTATGACTTTATGACTCCCACTACCACTCAGTCTGCCACGAACTAAATATCACCTTTATCTGAAGAATCAGTCGTGAAAACTTTGGTTTCAGTTGATCAAATTTCTTTCGTCGTTTTTGTAAAACTTATTTGCATTTGAAATATTCGGCTGTCATCTCTGACTGATAACGATTGTGTACCTAACAAGTGAAATTTTTGTGCTGTGCGTAGAGTGAAATTGATTTGTTTTATTTAAGAGGTTACGAGAAATTTATTTATGTGTAAATAGTTTTTTCACTCTACGAGAAACGTGTTTTGTGAAGTTGTCGGTAACGTTTTACTATAGTTAGAAGTATCAGACATATCGAAGTCGTAACGAAAAACATATTTATATAGAAGTTTTTAGAGAAATTGGTGCTAATGGGATGTGATTATTTTTTCTTTTCTTAATAGGTAGGGGTTTACTTATGTGAGTTTGTGATACAGATAGTTCGATATGATCTGATACAAATTTGTTCCTTTTTTTATATTAGATCTGATCGTCCAGAATACCTTAAATAGAGTGTAAGGAAACAGTTCTTCTCGAAGATGCTTTAGTGTAGACATTACCTAATATGGCTGTGCTGAATTATGATTATTCTTATTATTATTACAGATGTAGTACGTACTCGGATTATACGTGTGATCACTAACATAGTCGTTTAAGTTTGTCTATTAATGTGTTACGTAATTCAAAGATCGTTCCCAACACTGAGGAAGTAAAAGAATGTATTTTTTTACTGCACCTGACAATGCTTCAAATTCTTCAATAACTGTGTGGAACGTCTTTGTGTTATAGTATCCTCTATAGTATTATCTACTATAAATGTCAACTACAGCTATTCTTTTTAATACTATCATAGTTTTTAACTTACGAAGTGTTAATTTTTTTTTATTTATTATTTAATAACTGAAAAGGACATTATATATTTTCCACGCGACTTAAAAACCAAAGAGTGGTGTCCTTCTCGTAGTTATATTTCATGTTCTTGCATTCCATATTTTTATAAGTCATAAAAGAATTAACACTTCATACATGTTCATTTCTTTTAGCACTAAGCTTGTCATGACATCCTTTTAGCACTTTTTAACTATAATTTTAATCCAGCGAAAGTACCAAGTACAGCTTTTTATCGCGGATTATTATTATTAGACGCTTTAAATTTTCATTTTTCTTTTGTTTGTTTATCCACCGAAATTTCTCTGACTATGCTTCCATTAGAATATTGTCCGATTTCATTTAAATAATCCTTCAATTCTGATAACAATAAACTCTATATCATATCTAAATTTAGAAACGTTCTATTAGTTATTATTGTTTGTGTTAATATTGTTTGAAGAGTTCTTGTTTTCGTTTTGGTTCTTAAATGTTTCGTTTTGTTTTGTGTTCTTAGTGCCATCGAAACCGATGACAAATAAATAATTCAGTATTTATAGCTGCTTTAATTTCACCTTCCATATCTATAAAAATTTTATGACTAATGATCACAGTAATCTTCTGATTTTAACTGTGTGTCATTTCCTCTTAATGATATTTTGCTGACCATCTTATTCCAGATAAACACTTATCCTAAAAAAGTGTTAATGTAACTAATACCTGAAGATAAAAAAAATTACTACTACACTTGGACACATATAATCTATTTGCATCCATAAACTTTTATTCATTCAAAATTACATTGATGGTTTTTATCTCTATGATAGTTTTACAATGTTTCTCAAAGAATTTATCTAGTTATTTATTTAAGAAAGAATAAATTATTTGCAATGACTGTATTATAAATAATTCGAGTTAAAATGTTGATTTATAATCAACTTTAATAATACAATTCAATGTTAAATGAATAATTAAAAATTAATCTCTGCCCACAATAATTTTTTTTAGTTTCTTTAACTTGACGAATGTAAATAAGGTAAGGCTCAGTGAATTTAATTGAAAACAATAACAGAATTACTATATTATTTACTATTGTTGTTGTCTTCTGTGTTAAATAAACAAATTGGTTTATGAATGTACTTATATATGAATGTCTATTTCGAAAGTATTAATGATCGTTGAAGCAACTGGGTTGTTACTTTTTATCTGTATAGATACTGCAATATTTAAACAGTTATTATTTAGTTAAGCTAACAAGTGCATTTTCTATTATATTAAAATAAATAAATTAATTTGTGTTGCACTCATCAAAGTATATAATCGATTGGTTCTCCAGATGAATATTATTTTGTATCTGAATTCTTATGCTTTCTGATATTTGAAGAATTAAAATTCACTCATTTTTAAGTTGCTGTATTTATTTTATTGTTATTAGAATTAAATAATGATAATTTAATCATTCTAGCGCCATCTACTGGACTCATGCCGAAATAAATTGTAAAATAACTATGAACCCTTATACTCCCAGACATACCCCCCCGCTCCTACAACTACGATCACTTCTAATAACATTATAACCTTCTATGAGTGTGCATCTCTTTATATTCTCACTCCATAAATTTACTTTGGCTATTGGTTGTACTAATATTTATGTATTTTAAAAAATATTATCTAGAAAAAAAATTGTGTTGACGCCATTTGCACGATTATTAGTTATCGAACGGTTAAATTACTTTCACTTTTTTATTCCAAAAATTGCTCGTACCATTAATATGTTAATAATGTATATTAAAAAGTGTTATTACTTAAAACTTAAGAACGTGTTTAAATGAAATCGTTCTTAGTGGCGCCATCTATAATGGTTATCAATTATGAAGCAAGTATGTATTACAGAAAATACTAAATTCCCATTAATAACTGGAAAAGTTAGGAAATAATAGAAATTGGTAGTGTTATGAGTTAACCGATAAAGTTGGAAATTTTACCGTGCTATTCTTACCAATTCACGTCACTACAGTTGTAAAATTTCTAATATTACCGGTAAACTCACAATACTAGAAATTGACTAATAAAAAGTACCTTTGCTGCATTCTTCCGACATTGTTAATTGTTTAATTACTGAAATAATATTAATTAATTTAATACGTCACGTTTTTTATGGAATTATATTTTATGGAATTGTATTGTATGGAATTGTATTCTCCTTTTAAAAATGTTTACTAACCACCGTATTTCATTAATTTCAGAGTATATAGATATGACCATGCATAAATATAGAATATAGAAATATAGCTTCTGAACGCTTGTATTTTTTTACAAGTATCTGTCGGGTCAAAGATGGCAGATGAGAATACTAAGACTTATAGTACCAAGTACGACCGCTATCCATTTTTGTTCAGTGAATTTGCTTTTTGTACTATTAATTATGCATTTAAGAAAATGTTATTACCTAAAACTTAGAATAGTCTTTAAATGAAATCATTTGTGGTGGCGCCACCTACGACGGTTACAGGCTGTTTCAAAATTTGAATCTTTTGCGTATAACTTCAGAGTGATTGTGTTGTGGATAAACGTTGTGTAGCGTTCAGGTGTGTTTCGTCTTGAGATTTCTAGGTAAGTAATAAGAATATTACCTATAAAATATGGAATTGCATGTGTTTCTATGTTCTAGCGAACGTTTAACAAAAGTCTGTAGTAAGACTCGGTATCAAACTTAATCTAAATTTAGGTTATGGTACACATGTAAACCATGAGGAACTTAGCCTTATATGATTTGACGAGAAATGCTATTTCTGGGGGTTTATCGGGCACAACCGATGCCCTTGTTGTAAACGACACTCTTTATCTGGTAATAGATGACTTGGTGTATCAGAGTGACATGAACGGGCTTACCCGTTCTTGTCTATCCGTCGAACATAAATGTTTGACCCGTATTTGCTTCATGATTTTTGAACAAAAGTTATGGTTTGGTACTGGGAAAGCTTTTGTTTATTACTGTCCGATTTCGAAAACTGTCGAGGTGATTGAGAGCCCCGGAGAATTTCGTGCAGCTGTATGGTCACCATCCCAGGAAACGTTGGCCGTCGTGTCGGTTGATGGTCAAGTCTTGGTGTATTCCGTTGATAATGTTCTCAGGCAGTTGAAATGTTTAGGTTCTTGTCTTCTTTCTGATCACGTAACTTTAATTTCAAGAAGCGTTGGTTGGGGTTCCGTTGATACTCAGTTTCGTGGATCAGCAGGAAAATTATCTGCTTCGAAAAACGTTGAAGGTAATGTGATATATTTATATATAGGTGTTGCTAAATTAACCACAGATTCCTGGACTCAAAAGAAGACAATGAATCCAACTTATCTATATCTAAAAGTGCTTTCTTAAGTCAGTACGAAACTTTTTTTGGTTCGGCCCTCTTTTTGTTATTAGAAAAATTCCTTTTTTTTTTCAAGAATCTTGGAACAGAGTACTGGCTTAATGAACCGCTTTTGAATAGAGATATGTTGGGTTCAATCGTCTCCTTTTGAACCTCTGGTAAAGCCACGTCCACCTAATTTAGCGATACCCTGTGTTTCATGTTGCTGATATTGTATTTATCTGTTTATATTTAGATTTGGTAAAAGAAGTGAATGATAAAATTCCTAGAATTGTTTGGCACGGTGACCAAGAATATTTTCTCGTCAATTATTGGTTGGATGGTAAACGGATCTTTAAAGTTTTTCTACTTCCTTGCGTCCCAATTTATGTTTGTGAAGATACTCCAGGAATGCAAGCTCCTACTTCTTGGAGATGTACTGGAAATATGATTGCTTGCCCAGTTTACACTGATAAATTAAGAATAATGATTTTTGAAAGGAATGGATTATCAAGACATAGTTTTGATTTGCATGATCAGGTAATATGCATACATATTTTTTAATAGTTTTGATTGCAGTGGATTCCTTGAGCATCCTCTGTAGAGCTGTTTTTAAAACTATGAATATTTTTAATGTTATTTTGATGGTTGATTTGTTTTCTTAGATTGAAGTCGTAGATCTGGAATGGAATTCTACTGGAGAAATTTTGGCAATTCATCAGAAATCTGATGAACAATCATATCTCAGCTTGTATAAAATTAGTAATTATCATTGGTATTTAAAGCAGCGCTTAGATTTTACCCGTGAGAATCCTTTGACTTCATTCAAGTGGACTGACCGTTCTGATAGCATTTTTGAACTAAATGTTTCTACAACAAAAGAAATTTTAGTTTATCAGTTTATTAATAAAGTTTATCGTTCTGTGAAAGCAGATTCGAATGGAACGTGCGCTGTTGTTGATGGAAATAAGGTGCTGATCTATTATTTTGCTTCTGCAATAATGGCACCGCCTGATGCTAATGAAATTGTAGAACTTAAAAACCCCATTTCTCATATTCTGTTTAATTCAGCAGAACATGAAATACTTATTATCGATTGCAAGTACCGTTGCTATTTGTTTAGCTTTGAAGATAAACAGTTTGTTAACAAAGAAGAATTTGATTTGGAAATACCCAGTGATTTCAGGCAATGTCCGTATAATGTGCACCGTTTCTATTGGAAAACTGATGGAAATTTATATGGAATTGGCTTATGTGCTGATGAAGTTCATATAATCTTGAAATATGACTGTAATTTTAACTTATTAGATAAAGACACCGTCGAGGCGAAGATAAATCATATTGAGTTCTTAAATTACAGTAATAGTTTTTTGACATTACGCACTGGTGGAGAAATATTCCTGGCCGACACAATTTTGTCTAAAAGATTTTCTGCAAGTTTGATTCTACATTTTGAGACTTACATATGCAAAGGCAAGCTGCTATTATTCAGCCTTAATCTGGCAAATCAGTTTTATATTGACGATGTATGCGTAGCTGAGAATGTTACTTCATTTTTAATTTACTCAAATTACTTGTACGTTACAACTCAAGATCGCTTATATTGTTCGAGATTAACAATGAAAGAAATAGAAGTCGTCATGTCTTCAGGATTCATTGAAAATAGTTACTCGAGAAGCATGGAAAAAGGTGGTATCCTAATTGCGGGTGTTCCGAAAAGTATTGGAGTTGTTCTGCAAATGCCCAGAGGCAATCTTGAAGTTAACACTTGTCGAATTGCTGCTATTGATAAATTAGATGCCTTCCTGGAACAAGACATGTGGATAGAAAGTTTCGAGTTGATACGTACAGAAAGACTAAATACTAATTTATTAGTCGATTTGAATCCTCGTAGATTTTTCCAGCGGGTACCAGAATTTATGGGATATGTGAATTCAACTAATTTTCTTATTACCTTCTTGTTGGAGTTAATCGATGAGAATGTCTTGAATACTCTGTACAAGACCTGCAATTTTGAGTTTTCTCATAACGTAAATGATAAGAAAAAAGCCGTTTGCCAGGCTGTTATTTCGTGTATAAATGATTTTGATGTGATAGCACTTATTAGGGTAGTTGTGATTGCTAGTATTAACATAGATGGGATCGCCGGTGCAATAGAGTACTTGAGGAAAGTTCACTATGCTAATCGAGAAGGAAATGTTCCTGTTGTTTTAAAGGGTTTAGATTGCCTGAGATTATATTTTTCCTATGAAGATATGTGTACTGCAGCACTATCGACGTACGATACAGATTTTGCCCTATTTGTTTATTTGCAATCGTCGATGGATCCTAAAGTGTATAAGCCTTTGATTGATGATTTTAATGCATGTGAAAATGAACATCTCAGACGATTTAAAATAAATGACTATCTGGGATTAAACCGTGATGCAATGATATATTTAGCTAGAGATGTAAGTCATAGATACCTGCGTGGAGAGAATTATAATGCAATCGATATAAATCCTCTTATACAGTATGCAAAGAAGCATACTCTGTTAGCAGAGTTATATGAGATGTGTGCCGCAACCGGTTTGTTTTTCACAGAAATTTCTTTAGCATATGCTTCGTATCTATGCTCGCAGCAATCGCATAAAGAAGCCGGCATAGTTTTTGCTTGCGCTCAATACTACGAAGAAGCTTTAGAACAATATAAATTTTGCAATCAGTGGAAGGAAGCTTTGATTGTATTAGAAGAGATGAAGCTGGATGAAACTAAAAAACTAGTACACGTTTCAGAAATAGCTAAAGGATTAGAAAACTGTGATAATTACAAAGGTGCAAGTTTCTTGTATGAAGTTTACATTAAAGACTGCGAATTGGCAGTGACAACACTAATTAAAGGAAAGTTGTTTAGCGAAGCGACAAGGGTTGCACATAAATTTGAACGCACGGATCTAATAGGTATGTTCTCTTAGCTTGCGCTTTTTTTAATTTTTTTAATTTAAATACTTTTAGCCACCATAATACAACCAACGTTCAAGGAGTTTGTGGAGAGCATGTTTAAAAAATTGGATTCGTCCCATGCCAGCTTTAATAAACATAAATCTAGACTTAAGGTTGTAAGGCAAAAGAAAATCGAATGGTTCCTTGCTGCTTACGAAGGAAACCTGGATGCGTCAGATGATGTTGATAACACTGATAATCAATCATCTGCTTCGAGTGTTTCTAGTAGAACGACAAGATCTGCCAGGTAAAATAATTTATGGTTTCTATGGAAGAAAATCTGAAATAAGTGATTTTAGATCTCGATCTAGTACTTCAACACGAAGCCGTCGTAAGGAAGAGCTGAAAAAGCAAGACACCCGGGAAGGTGGACACTACGAGGACATCGCATTGATGAGAACCCTACATCAGTTGATCACTGAAATTTTTGCTTTGGGCCCTGAAGTAGGAGATATGTGTCATTTGTTGCTGTTGTTTAAAATACCGAAGACGGCTAAGAATTTGCAGAACTTATTGGAGAACGTGCAGTCGGATATGAAACGGAGCTTGCTGGAAATTTGGCCTGAAAATTTAAATTCCTTTAGAGCAACAGCCACTCCTGAATTGCTAGCTCTGAGAGAGAATCTTGAATTTTTAGGTAAAAAAACTTTTTTTCTTCCTATTTTTACATGTAAAGAGAAATTTGTTGTAGAGCTACCGTTTCGCTGCCCTCCAGAAGTGCCATGTAAACCGTGGAAAGTCAACCTCAAGTAGATGAATTTAGTTTGTTTCATGTAAATATGTATGTATATGTTTTGTTTGTTTTTGTATTTATTTTCCAATAGTTTATTGAAAAAATAGGACCATTTTTTTGTTAATGACATTTTTTTTTTATAAAATTTTCTGAGTACGTTGTGTGTTTCATGTTGTTTTGTAATGAAGAGATAGAAATTGGATTGTGTTAAAAAAATGAAGGCGTAATTCTAAGAAACTAGTTGTTTATTCGTTGGTAACATCAGTAGGGTAACATGAAAATGCATTGGAAAATATATAACGTTAATTAAGTAATATCAACATGCTAACTATGCAGATATATGTATAATACATGGTATATTATATATGCTTATAAAACTTGTGAAATTGCAGAAAACACTAACAGTTTTAACAATTTGGACCTCTCAATATATTTTATAATGCGTAAGGTGCACCATTACACTATCACACCAGTATATCGACTGATTTATTTAATAATAACTAATATACAATAAGTAAAAACGAAAAGTAAAAAGTCTGGGAAGTACTGCGCGTGATTAATAAATGAAATGTATGGTTAAGGATGAGTTTCACTAATGATCATAAATGCAATTCACTTATTAACTATAAACGTTCTATATAAAATCGTTAAATGTCAATCACAAGTATAGTACAGTGATTCTAAGTTGCCGATCCATCATGCACTTTAACTTCTTCGTACAGCTTCAATTACCTTGCGCCTTCACACTATTTAAAGTGCCTCTTCTCCATGCAAAATAAAAAATACTATGGTCTTGGAATTACTATAGTCATAAATAATCCTATTACTGGAACACAGAGTTATGGGTGATGATTATATCCATTAACATTCTACAAGTCTGCATCTGTTTATTTCTTATTAATAAGTAAGTATGTTTTATGTAAGTGCGGAAGAAAAATTTACGATTGAGTCACAGGAAATTTATTAAAGGCATGTAGGGCAATTTTATTTGTATTAAACAAAAAAAAGCCAAATTTATATTTGACTCTCATATCAACATGTTATTTATTACTTGCCCATGTTATCATTGTAAATGAAGAACTCTGTAATTTAAAACTAGAGAGCCAATAATTTTCTTAGAAATTACTGAAGGTTTTGTATTAAAAAAATGTTTTTGTTCTTGTGAAGTATTATAATACAGTCTTTAAATGTTAGAAATCGAAAGGTGTGAATTGATAATACAAGTGCAAGCTAAATTAAGCTTAGAGTAGCGTTGAGGGTTTTTTGGACGAGGTGGAATTAAACCCTTCATGTTTATTTCTAGTAGAGTTAAGTAAATTAAAAAAAAAACCTGGAAGGAATGAGTATAGTATGATTCAAAAAGAATGGCGTTTGATAATAATATATAAAACATGTATGGCTAGTCGTTCCATGGTTTTCAAGAAAAGAAACTAATTTTTTTAGGTATTTTTAAATCGATTTTCTTTTTTGGCAGAAATATATTTTGATGATTAACGAGAACAGTGTAAGGTCTAGGTGTGATTTTTATTATGTGTTAATGTGAAGGTTTACTCATATAATACTGAGTTAGAGCTACAAATTGACGATATATGAACTAATGCAATGAATATGAATATAGTAATTCATCGAGTTTCTCATTAGGCTGGTTAATTAGTACCTAATACGCTAGAAGAATGGGTGATTCGTATAAACTAATTGAATTATTAATACTGCATATGATTAAGGCTCTAATAAGTCCAGGCGTATTATTTAATAGTGTGTATCGTAAATCAGGCCTTGTTTAATAAAAGTCTATAAGGCAATTTATTGTAGATACTTTATGTTTAATTCTAAATGTGTTTATTATGAGTTCGTAAAGTACTAGTCCGTTCAATGACACATAATAGAAAACTTGTCCGTGTATAATTGTAACTATATTACGTCTCTCATTGCGAAATCAGCTTTGAGATGTCGTTGAGGCTGGAGGAGGCTTAGAAAGGGGCGGCAATGCAGGCCCCGGCCAGGGGCAACCGGGGGGAACACTTCTTGCCTGTTGAAGACCTGCTGCTGATTCAGGATGCAGAAAATTTCTTCTTTGGTCCATTTTTTCAGCCTGTTAAGAAACCAGATTCACCTATACTTTCACTGCATCATCTCCTTACTTACATGTGCTTGCATTCTTGTACTTATAAGTTCTGGTAGAAGATCAAGTTGCTCTTGCAATGCAGCTAATTTATCTTCTATCGTTGTTAATCTATCTTCTAACGTATCTTGTCTTGTACTCATATCCGAAACTATCTCATAGACCGTATTTTGGGTCTAAAATTATTTTCAAAAAATTAATTACAATCACTTTATTAAATACACTGCTCAAAAAAAAATTAACGGGACAAGATTTTGAATGTTTCTCTCTTACTAAATAACAGATTGAAAATTTTATGCTTATTATTCTTTAGACATCATTTAACAACTATCGATGAAAAGTTAAAACGTAATTCAACAGTAGCAGGAAAAGTTCAAGAACAAACAAAAGTGCGCTAATCTCTTCCAGCGTCCAGTACTCTCTGTTTGAGAAATCAAGTGTTGCCCAACATATTTACAATACTGGACAAGGTATTATTAAAGATAATTTAAAACTCATTAAGGAAGTATCAAATAACAGGGAATTAAATGCTTGCGAAAGTATTTTTATTCGAAAAAATTAAAATTATTTAATGAATTCAGATGGACCAACACTCTAATTTGTAGGTTGCTCTTTCTCGGACCATATTTAGAAATATACGATTATTTTTTCTTAATGTAAATTAAAATCGACTGCAATGTCGTTTTTGTTAAGTCAAAAATCAGCCGCTAGATGTCGCGACCTAAATCATATATATAAGGGGGTGCTAGGAAATAGTTAAGCGAAGAAACGCATCGAGGAACATCTGTACCATATACAAGGAGTTCAGGCTTTGCTATCAGCCGACTGTGCTCTACGCATACGAATTTGTCGTTGGTTACTGCAGAAACAACAGGCAAGTGTGAATTTTGTTCATAATGTCCTGTTTACCGACAGCGAAGCTATTTTTACCAGAGATGGGGCGTGCAATTTTTGCAACATGCATTTGTGGGCTGAGGAAAACCCTCACGCAATTTGTCGTGGCCATTTCCAACAACGGTTTTCTGTTGACGTGTGGGCTGCATTTTAATCGGCCCGTTCGTCTTGCCGAAGCGTTTAGATGGTATCCAATAGTATCTACCAGAACTTCTCGAGAATGTGAACTTAAATCTTAGAGCAACGATGTGGTTTAAGCACGATGGGGCTTCGACGAGAAGTACGTGCTCACCTCGACGAAATTTTTCCTGGTAGATGGATTGGAAGAAACGGGCCGATCAGTACGTTCACCTGATCTAAATCCGCTAGATTATTATCCGTGGGGGCACGTAAAAGCGTTGGTACACGAAGAAGAAATCAACACGTTCCAAGAATTCAACGATCGTACTAACGCCGCATTTCTTTCCGTTCGACAACAAAACATGTTTCATAACGCTTGTGAATCATTACAAAATATTGCCGCGTATACTATAAATACACTTTTTGTGCGGACATTATATTTATCCCATAAATAGACTTTAGTTAGACCACAGATAATAGATCTCTCCAGATAGCCAACGAGATAGGAACGGTGGACGCTCTAAAAATAGTTTGTTAAATGCACGATAGATGTCACTTGTATGCACAAATTCGAAAATTGAGCTTTTGTCACAAACCATTTGCTAATTCCAAATCTCAATTGGCTCACCTATCGCTAGATGTCACTTTGAAGTAAGAGAGAAATACTTTTAAAATGGGGCCAAGACACGATAATGTGACGTACGATTATAATATGCTGTTAATTCTCCTTTTAAACTTTGCATCAGACTTCTTAGTTATAGAGTTTGTTTAAATATTACTTATATTTACAGGTTTCGGTTTTCCACTCTGCTATTGTAATAGTAGCGCCACCACATATTTGGTGCGCTGTCTCCAAACTAACGCCGAGTTTGTCTCCAAATTGGAGCGTCAAATTTAAAGCATTTGATGAGCCATCTGCCTAGTTCTATTATCTGTGGTTAGACCGTCACTTATATGTATAATTCTAGTTTATTATAAGATTCTATATTTAAATTAAGTGTTTTAGATATATTCTATATCTAGTGTGTTACATGGGAATTGCAACTTACTTTAGCCATATCAGTGATGGTGTTAGCGTTGTCCATTAATTTTCGTTGATCCATCTTAACTTTTCGTAATCTGAGAAAATGAAAGGCAAATTAAAAAAAGAAAAAATGAAAGGGCGCGGTGGTAACTCACGCGTATATCGCAAGCAAGAATTTTCTTTGGTGAGTTCGCACCCTTCCAGGGTTAACTCTTTTCACTAGCCTTGTGTGTTTGTAAATAAGCCAAGTTTCCCTTAGAACATTGGCGGCGGCGTTCTTCAGCTGCAATCTTCGTGTTATCGATTACGTTCCTTTAGCGTCTTGTGTTTACTCACCCGTTTTGTAAGCTGCGTGTCCATCATGAAATTATGCACATGCTTTTCTGCCCTCGTCAGCTCCAATTTTCTCGATACTACCGCTACTAATAACGCCGTACAACCCGCCCCCTAAAATTATGGTTTAAGAGATGGTTATTTTTTTAATTGTTGAAGAAAATCAGTTTTTTGAATTTTGATTTGGATCGTACCATAATTCCCGTACTAACTGCAATGCCCCTGCCACAATACGTATTGGGAACTATATCCCCAAATCCTACGCTCAGAAAGGTAATTGCGATTAACCACATTGCATTTAGTAAGTTTGCGTGTTCTTCGTCATGAAACCTGTAACTGGGTTGCTAAGTTGCTTGTACAAGTATATCGATAGTCGTTCACTGACCTCTCACATTGCCGTAACGTCCAACTAGCAATAATCCATAAGGAGACCATAAATACTAAGAGCACAGTTCCCGGGCAAATAGTCATGAGGGTCTTGAGCACGAAACGGGTGTTGAAATTGATGCGATTTAAAGCCCCTATGCTACGCGACGATGCGTCTGTGAACAATTTGCTGTGCAACAACATTACCCTACAGATTAAATACAATCGCAAAAACATCGGTAGCGACAAGGGCACGTCGTAGGGAACGCATTTCGAACCTATACCTCCTCCTTTGTTCGCAAGTTTCGTCGTCCACACGAAGCGGTAGTGCCCCGGAATTGGATGTACGGCACATATTAGAAGTTCCATAGATATTTGGCAGATTCTTTGCCACGTCATTGCTATTCGCCAATCGTCGGCACAATTGTCAATCATGAAAAGCTGGAAGAAATCCAAGAATTTTCAGTTAAAACACCCTTTAGCTCACATCTACTAACGTTAATGAATCACGAAATAATTACAAATTAGGGGATGAGGCTCGTTTTCTCATAGAGAATTAACATTATGTATCAAATGTGTGTGTTTGGTTGCCGCATCAAAGCGACGATAGACAACCATACATACACATTTGATATACAATGTTAATTCTCCATAAGAAACTCAAAACTAACTATATCTACTTGTAATAGAATTCGGTTAAACCCCGAGTTCTCTCTCCCGTTTCGTAATTTATATTTAATCTCCGAATCGATTCGCTTCACCACCGTTTGTGAGTTACAGGCACTCTAGGATACGAATAAAGTTAGTTCAATTTTTCTGAGAAATTCGGAAAGTTTCCACTCTGTTATATAATTCCGACGTTTTTTAATACCTGCAGTCCAAAAATTTATTGCTTCTTTTAGACAGAACAAAACAAGTTTTTTTTTATTATTACACCCACAATACAGTCAGAATTAAAAGTAATTTAATTCTGACTAAATTTTCTAGAAAAGGAGGATTGCAATTTGATTGTTTGTATTTGATTGTTATTGGAAAGCACGGACGAGAGAAGTATGTAGGTATAGTCTGAAACAAAAGTGCTTTACGTCAGAAATGCCAATATTTCAGATGATAAGTGCGGCCGGTCATTAGTTAAACCCGCTCGGAATAATAAAAAACGTCCCTTAGTTTTGCGAGAACACTTTGCGAAAAGAAAACGATTTAATTTTAGATAAAGCTAAGCTCTTATGTTCGATTTTATGACGCTGAATTTACGGACCATGCATTTTAATTATTCTCGAGGAGGAACAAAGCTCTGTTAACTGTGCGTGATAATTGCATAAAATATGAAAAACTGTGTTGGAGTGTAACTTTTTTAATTAGAGCGCGCCTCAATGATGAATGAAACGTTAAAAAAATACTTACCTGTACTTCTAAAGCATGATAGGCAACTATGAGGCCTAAAAGAATCACAGTCGAAACAGATATCAGAGTTTTGAGCGCAATTGAGTAAAATTCGTCCTAGAAAACAAGTGATTTGTAAAAGCTCAGGCGCCAAGCACGTGCGAAACTCTCACTTTTCGATAAACACCAGCACTTGACAGTTCGTTTTCGAGAACCATAACGATAATTCCGAACATTCCCATAACTAATGCGTAGTCACTGATTCTTTTCCGTTTTTCGAAGAGTGCTTTACGTCTCCCCAACCTGTATCCGACGTTAGGCTTGTGCTTTAGGCTTCCCGATGATGGCCCTTTATAAACGCCTCCACCGAGTTGTCGTTCCTCCATGTATCGAGGATATTCGACGTGACCAACTAGAGCCACGCCGGAGTCTTCCGGTTGCATTCGTCCTCCGGCTGAATCCCTGCTGGAGTTCTTAACGGCCCCCGGAATGGATAGTGTGGATACTGGTTTTCGTAACTGCAAGCATTTCTTATTAATTCCCGAAATATTTACGCCCGACTTTCTTCAGCCAACAAAATTAAAAATAGCTATTTTACATTTACTGGTTCGAAACTACGGGTCTATTCTTTTTCTAACTCAATTTGCTTGCGAAACTTACTTGTAGGTAACATCTATCTGAAAATTCGCACGGAATATTTCACGCGGAACGCAATTTGTCTAATACTTTTAAAGAAATCTTCTTTTGTTTCAGACGTGCAAAGTTTGCAAAAATTTTAATATCCAAGGCATCGTAAACAAATTGAACATGAAAGTGTAACCGTAGTTGAAGTTCACATGATCATACAAAGCTTCATTTTTAGGGTATTTCGATTTCTTTACGAAAGAAAGTTTTTAATTAAAAAATTATCCAATTTTGGTGGAGGAGCGTATTGGGGGAAAAAGGGCGTGAAAATGAATATGTGGATTTTTTTCATCGTACATGATTCTACATTTGAGATCTCATTGCAATTCTGAGTTACTTTTCCAAGTAATATTTCCGTGTATCTTGAAAAATGAAGGTACTTACGTCGATTTCAAATATTTTGATCTCGGTAACATTTTGGGAGCGTAAAATAGATTCAATTCTAAAACTAAAAAATACAAAGTGGTAGGTCGATCTTTATTTGTTCTGGAGATACAATCAGACTTAACTTCGTGAACCAAATAAAAACCCAACCCAACCCAACCCAACCAAATAAAAACTTAATGAACGATATAGTCAAATGATATTTTCCTCCCTGCTGAATACAAGCTTGAAGTAACGTTTCTTATTTCATGATTTTTTTCTCGTAACTGTTGAGCAGCATGCTGAAACTTTTCTGACAAGTCCTCTCTGGTGTTTGAAATGTGTGTGTACACTGAAGCTTTCGTGGTTCCCCAGAAATAAAAATCTAGAGAATTATGGTCAGTGCATCTAGATGGCCATGCAACGTGAGATGACGTTTGTCAAAAAACAAAAACAAACTTACTAAATGTCGCTTTCGTGGAAAAACATTTATCGAGAATGCCTTACCGATTTTCTAATGAAGAGTATGCGGATATGCATTTATTTTATTTATGGTTTCTGCAACGAGAGTGCACGTCAAGCAGTTAGAGAATACCGGCATTCAAGTCAAAGGTTCAAGATGTGCATGTAAGTGACAGAACGATCAGAAGACGCCTTAATGAAGCTAATTTAATGGCACATGGCCCAGAGCTTAACACACAGCATTTGCCCTTGAACATGTTCATTGGAACATGGGGCAGTGGAGTCAAGTACTCTTCACTGATGAGTCTCGCTCCTGCCTACGAGCGCCAGATGGTCGTGGAAGAGTATGGAGAAGGACCGGCGAACGGTATTCTCCAATGTAATATTGTTTTCAGCCTATCTTTCAATGGAGGTTCGATTATGGTGTGGAGCGGTATTAGGGGACCTTAGGGAGTTATTGAAAATGTTCTTCAAGAGCATGTGATACCCTTTGCCCGACCAAGAAAACTATAAATAACAATTATCAGTCGAAAATTATATCAAACAATTTGGAGTACTACAAACTACTTAAACGTGAGGGCCTTCATCCATATCATTATCAAAAAGTGTAAGGTTTGCTTGAAGCAGAGCACCATTGTCGAAGCAGACCACCATTGTCGAAGCAGACCACCATTGTCGATTCTACGTGGATCTTAAGAGAGTCACGACTAAATTTGCATTTCTACGAAACAGTCCTTTGGACAGATGAAACTTCGTGGGATTGTAAATCTAAGAAACCTACACAGGTGGGAACTAGAAAATCCCAAGGTAATGCGCCCGTCTAACTTTCTGTGAATATTTGGGCTGGATTAATCGATAATTTGGTACTTGGCCTTACATTCTTCCTACGAGATTAAAAGCAGGCAGTCACCTACAGTTCCTTACTGAGGAATTGCCAACGCTTTTAGTGGATATTCCCTTAACCATAGAAGGGATATGTGGTTGCAAATGGTTGGTGCATCAGCACATTTCGAAATTGAAGTTCGTAACTTCCTGAACAACAATTATCCACGATGGATTGGTCGTGGTGGTCAAGTTAAATATTGCTTTTGTTATTAGTTAAGGTTGAGTGGTAGGGCAATTTATCACAATTGAACTCAACTTTATGATTCTTGACTTGGGCTATTGTTTGTTTATCAATTTATGCTGTTGTAAGCCATGAGTTCAAGAATAAAATTATTATTATTAGTATTATGTTGCATGGCCACCTAGATCCCCTGACCATAATCCTCTCGATTTTTATTTCTGGGGAACAATGAAAGCTTTAGTGTACACACAGATTTCACTAGAAAAGATTCAGCATACTGCTCAACAGTGAAATAAGAAATGTCACTTCATCCACCGGCATACGAGCACAAGCTTGTATTCTGCACGGAGGACGACATTTTGAAAATATCATTCGAAAATGTCATTCATTAAGTTTTCATTTGGTTTTGAAGTCAAGTTAAGTTTACACTTTCAAATGCCTGTAATTTCAGAACAAATAAAGATCGACCTACCACTTTTGTGTTTTTTAGTTTTAGAATTGAGTCTATTTTATGCTCCCAGAATTTGTACATAACGATACGGAACACCCTGTATAGCAGGAAATATTCACATTTTTGATGAGTGTGCTTTGAGTATGAGAAGATGTAGGAATTTTTGTAAAGAAAACATTTTTTTAGAAATCAACAATAAAAAAGTTTGCTGCATGAATATGCGATTTCTTTTTTTCAAAAAATAAAGGTATTTTTATTTTAATTTCAAATATTTAGATCTTTTCAGTATACGACGAGAGGCATTTCAAATATCGATGAGTGTATTTCGAGTATGAGAAGAACGTAAGAATTTTCGCAAAGAATAAATTTTTCTGAGAAATCAATAATAAAGAAAGTACTTTACTGGTCACTCTGTGAATATGAATATGCGTACTTGTTCTTTTTTCATCGTAGACGCCCATGACTTTATATTGGAAATCCCAGTGCAACTCTAAATAACTTTTCCAAATAATATCTCCGCGTATCTTAACTCTTATGTCGATTTCAAATATTTTGACCTCCTCGGTATATAGCACGGAATTTTCATGAGTGTATTTTGAATATGCAAGTACTTAGTAATTATCATAAAGAATAATTTTTTCTGAGATATGTGATTAGGAATAAGTGGATCGTTTTTATAAACTTGGTGGATGCGCCGGTAATCCTATTAATAAAAGTGTTTTAATCATCGAACATGGGTGGATATGATAAAACTTCGATATGCTTTACTAAACTAAAGAGAATACATAAATTAGTTTGATTGATTATACAATGTAATTACATAATACTGAACGGGTTCATGTGTTTGCGCATTGATTTGTCTGAATCAAAAGAAGTTTCTCTCCTGGAATATATTTATTTTTCAAATAGAAATTCCTGAGTATATTTACATAACGAAATTGATCATAAGCTGCTGAATAAAGCGATAAACGTACGTCCTTGCGAAGAAGCTGCTGAAAAATATCCTTGCCATTAACAAATTTAGGCTTGAGTAAATTCAATTTAATTGTGTATATCTATATACAGATTAAAGTTGCGTGCTTCTTTACGTTTACATAAAAGGTTATTCTAACATTATATACTTTACGAAGCATATGGGGGTTAGTGGTCGACGTATAATAATAATAATAATAATAATTAAATGGAGTTAACGCAGAGCCGTAATCTGCGAATTATTTTTGTGTACGAATCTTTTTTGTGTTATTTCAAGAGGAAGGTTATTGATTGGAAGTGATTTAATAAGTAGAGAGTGGATTTACTGTGATCTGTGCCTGTTTTAGAATCCTTTCGTGCTGGTAAAAAACGAATGTATTTACTACGGCTCTGTTGATAAGAAACATGTGAGTCAAGACATGTACCACGCTCATGCATGCTTGAACCAATATTTTCATTCCAGGAAATTGTTGAACAGTTTCTAGACATGATGGTAAAGAAGCACGCACAGGAAGAAGCGGCTAATGTGAAAACGTGAGGCACTTAGCTACTAGTGATCAGTGCGTATTGGGTATTCTCTGTAATAATAAAAAAAGTGATATTGCCATTGAGTTCCTTCACGTTCATCCAAGTTTAACATTCGCCAATCAGTGCCACACATCCACACGAGGATAATTTACGTTCCATTACGAGACAGATATATTGATCATGCATATGAAAACGTTTCTAACGAACGAACTCCTGGCATGAAAGACCTACATATATTCAACCCAACTAATTTTACATTTACGTATTCCGTTCCATAAAATTTAATTTAAATTATGTATAAAGCAAAATTCGGAAGTACGATTTGATTTATTCGACGTTAAAAATTGGGTATAGGTACGACACCAAAAAATAATTCGTCCGAGTTTACATTTAGTGGTTGTGGAATTAATAAACAAATAACAAGCAGTCAGGAGCTGGCTTGACGAAGTTTTCTTTTGATGTTTACCGCTCAAAAAGCGAGAGAACCTTTTTAAAGTTCCCAAATCCCTCCTGTCCATGTCAGATCCATGTTCCATTCGCGTTATGTTTATAAAAAGACCTTGAACTTCATTTCAACGCAGCTATTAACTTCCTTGTTGGTATTTTCTTTTACATTTTCGAGCTTGTAGGCTTAAACTTGATTTAAATGCAGCCTTTATGAATTTATTTACTTAAATTTAACTACACTTCATGTTATTTGTTTTGACATGTCATACATGAGTATATAAACAAATTGAACATGAAAGTGTAATCGTAGTTGACGTTCACATTACGCTTTCCTTTACGAAAGTACAGGGTGGGACACTTTTAATAGGAAACTCCTATTTTTAGAAGAGTTAGACGAAAACTGACCTCGGTCCCTGGAGCTCGATTTTTAAGACAAAATTAATGGTGAAGACCGCATTTCGATATCTTGTACCGTTTAGGAGCTACAGGGCGTTTCTCGAAATTCTACGATTTCTAAAAACCTTCATAACTTTTTTGTTTGTGAAAATTTTTGATTTCTGTAAAAACTTCTTTAAGGCAGAATTCATCGCTTTAAATTATTTTTTTCTAAACTGCTCAGTATTTGAGATATTAGCAAGAACTTTGATTTTTTATATGGAACACCCTATATATTTTTAAGTTTCTGAAAGGAGTATAAAATTTCATTCAAATAAATATAAAACACTTGATATTTATTTCAAACAGTTTTTGAAATATAGAGCTTCGAAGTTTTAATCAAAAATTTAATTGTTTTTACAGTATTAAAGTAGGCTATGGATGACTATAACCACAGATAATAGATCTCTCCAGATAGCCAATGAGATAGGAACGAATGGACGCTCTAAAAATAGTTTGTTAAATGCGCGATAGATGTCACTTATATACACAAATTCGAAAATCGAACATTTGTCACAAACCATTTGCTAATTCCAAATCTCTATTGCCTCACCTATCGCTAGATGTCTCTTTGAAGTAACAGAGAAATACTTTTAAAATGGGGCCAAGACACGATAATGTGACGTACGATTATAATATGCTGTTAATTCTCCTTTTAAACTTTGCATCACACCTCTTAGTTATAGAGTTTCTTTAAATATTACTTACATTTACAGGTTTCGGTTTTCCACTCTGCTATTGTAATAGTAGCGCCACCACATATTTGGTGCGCTGTCTCCAAACTAACACCGACTTTGTCTCCAAATTGGAGCGTCAAATTTAAAGCATTTGATGATGATTTAAGTTTTTGTAACTTCCTGGTAGGCCGCTGTCAAAACGGGAGAAAAAAAATTGGTTCTTCGCTGAATCGTTCGAAAATTGAAAAGCTAAAAAGAAAACAAAATAAGAAAGAAAACAAAAGATAAAAAAACAACGAAATGCGAAGAATGAGAACAAAACCGACGGTTCTTCGATCGATTATTCGAAAATTCAAAGGCTAACAAAAGAAAACAAATAAAATGCTTAGAATCCCCAAAGTAAGATAAGCGAAAACAAAAGAAAATCGACGATTCTTCGAAGAACTGTTCGAAAATTGGAAGGCTGAAAAGAAAACAAAAGAAGAGTAAAATTACGAAATGGAATAAAATTAATGGTCCTTTGATGAGTTGGACGAAAATTGAAAAGCTAAAAAGAAAACAAAAAGAAATAAAAGAAAGCGTCAAAGAAACACGAAAAAAAAAAAAATAATAATTCAACAAAAGGAAATTTAAAAGAAAAATGCAAAACTGCTCAGGATTCCTCACAAAACATAAACGAAAATGAAAAAATGAAAAACAGCGAAATACAAAGAAGAATGAGCACTAAACAAAAGAGAACAAAGAAACCACTTAGAATCCCTAAAATAAAATGAACGAAAACAAAAGAAAAAAACAAGAGAAAATCGACGGTTTTTCGATCAATTATTCGTAACTTGCAAGACTAACAAAAAAAAAACACAAAAAATGCAAAACCTAAAAATAAGAAAAACGAAAACAAAAGAAGAAAAACAAGAGAAAATCGACGGTTCTTTGAGGAACGTTCGAAAATTGGAAGGTGAAAAGAAAACAAAAGAAGAGCAATCTCGAAATAGAATAAAAATGGTCCTTTGATGAGTTGGACGAAAATTGAAAAGCTAAAAAAACAAAACAAGAAATACGAAAAAATAAAATAATTTAACAAAAAAGGAAATTTCAAAAAAAAAATGTTGGGATTCTGCAAAATAACATAAACGAAAACAAAAGATAAAAAAGAACGAAATACGAAGACGAATGAGCACAAAACAAAAGAAAACCGACGAATTAACACTAACAAAGAAACAAACGATGAATGCAACGACTATTTAGATTCCCTAAAATAAGATAAACGGAAACAAAAGAAGAAAAACAAAAGAAAATTGACACTTTTTCTATGGATTATTCGAAAATTGGAAGGCTAAACAAAAAACAATAGAAGAGTGAGCACGAAACAGGAGAAAAATTTTGGTTCTTCGATGAATTGTTCGAAAATTGAAAGGCTGACAAAAAAAACAAAAAATGCGGACTACTTCTAATCTCTAAAATGAGACAAACGAAAACAAAAGAAGAAAAACAAAAGAAAATTGTTGGTTCTCCGATGCATTATTCGAAAATTGCAAGGCTAAAAAGAAAACAAAAACAGAATGAGTACAAAACAAAAGAAAACTTCTTCGATCAATTATTCGAAAATCGAAAGGCTAACAAAAAAAGAGCAAAAAATGCAACGACCACTTAGAATCCTTAAAATAAAATGAACAAAAACAAAAGAAAAACGACGGTTCTTCGAGGAACTATTCGAAAATTGAAAAGCTAAAAAGAAAACAGAAGAAAACAGAATGCAACAACTACTTAGATTCCCTAAAACAAGATAAACGAAAACAAAAGAAGAAAAACAAAAGAAAATTCAGTCCTTCGATGCACTATTCGAAAATTGGAAGGCGAATAGAGTTTCAAAGTTTTAATCAAAAATTTAATTGTTCTTACAGCACTGAAGTAGACTAAAAATAGGAGTTTCCTACTAAAAGTGTCGAACTTGGCCCACCCTGTACACGATGTTATATTATACAGTTTTTTATTAAAAAAAATCATTCAATTTTGTGGGAGCGCCTATTGGGAAGAAAAATGGTGTGAACATGAACACATATGTGAATTTTTTTTCATTATAGGCGGCCATGATTCTTTCTATATTTGAGATCCCTTTGCAATTCGGAATAACTTTTCCAAATAATACTTTCGCGTATCTTGAAAAATAAAGATGGCGATTTCAAATATTTAAAAGACAAGTACACGACTTGCTCTAATTTATTCGTTATCATTTGCATTTAGTTGTTTAAAATGTTTCCTCTTACTGTTTATGAAGACATCGATTTAAACTGCATTCCATTACAGTGTGAAAATTACGACCCAAACGGGTTGTAATTAGTTTCTGAAAACTCAGATACTTCGATATTAACAGTCTTATCTCTTGAATTTATGGCCAGCAGTAAATCTGTACAAGGAAATGCGATCTTTCTTGTAAATTTCATCAGATTTTACACGTCCTTCAACAGTTACGTTTTCTTAAAAAAAAAAAAAGAAAAAGCGGACCTTAATTCACATTTCATCAACAACACTGCCCAAAAAATAAAATTTGTTATTAAGTAGAGGGTTATCTTAAACAACAGGGTTTTAATTACTTTAATGTCTATTTAATTTTTTTGTTGCTTTTCTTGCATGGTTGCCTCGGATGTGAGCGTTTCTATTTCGATGCAGTTAAAATGGCGTGGCGTGTTTTAGTTTATTTCGGTGCACTGATCTGGCGAGGAAAGTTTTTCGACTTGAATTTGCAATCAAGGACCAATGACAAAATCACTACGCAAATAATGTTTAGATAGAATTGCATGCGAGTGTGCTTGTGTGCCTCTACGAAACTCGGGGTATAATGTTTTTGCCATAAAATAAGCGATGCTATACAACTACGCTCGGTAAAAGTTTCGGAGAGGATTTAGCTATATTCTACAGAGAATTGTTTATTGTGCTGGTGGCACTCAAAACTGCTTATTCACTAAACCTCGTATTTGTAAATTGATGTAATTTCCAGGAGCGGTTTTAATTAAATTTTCATTCCCGCTTTGTTGTTGCTAACAGGAGGAATTCGGGTATCTTGAACCCATCGATCGAAATCCTCAAAATCTCCAAACCCGTGTTTTTATTATACAATGCTACATTTAAAAGCGTATCGTAAAACTTCGACGGAGGTTTCATCTTTATATACATTATTCCGATGCCATAAACATGAATTTCCTCGAATATCCATTTTCGATGTAATTTTTAATTCTGTTCCGAAATGTAATTGCACGCACACCACTGCGTTTCCGTTATTATTTTAACGAAATTAATCGGATGTAAATTTCTTATGAATATTTATGAAACACGGCGATTCTGTAAATGTTATTCTATCTTTCTTTCCGCTTGTGCTGGCAATGTGTTTATTATACAAGATGCATATTCACCTTTCTCGAATATTATTGCTTGAATTAATCAACGCTTGTAATTTATAATCATTTATATTCACTGTGTGAATTTTTTTTTTGTCGTAGTAGGTAGTAGATTTAAGATCTCATTCCAATTCTAAATAACTTTTTGCAAATAATATATCCGCGTAAGTTGAAAAATAAAGGGCACTTTCAAATATTTCGATTTCCTCGTTGTATGACACGAGTTATTCAAATTTTGACGAGCTTATTTTGAATAGATTTAGGAACTTTCATAAAGAATTTTTTTTTCTGAGAAATCAATAATAAAAAAAAATTCCCGTCGGTCACTGTGTGAATATGAATATGTTGAGATCGCATTGGAATTCCGAATAACTTTTCTAAGTAACATTTCGTATACTCTTATGTCGATATCAAATTTTTCGACTTCCTTGGTATATACACGAGATATTCAAATTTTGACGAGATTCATCAACTTTCTTAAAGAATTTTCTTTCGCTTTGGCTTTTATTTGTTCTTCTTTTTTTTATTAGTTAAAATTTCGTTAATTATAAGTAACTTCTTTTATGTCCTAGTTAAGCTTTCATTTATTTTTCTGGATCATAAAGTCGAGTAGTAAAACGTGCACCATCTTTATGTTTTAGTGGCTGCGTGTAAATTTCGCCTTTTACGTTTATCGAAGTGATTAAGTCTTTTATGATGCGACATCTCTTGTCTAACTTTTTCCTGATAGAGAGACGGTAGCCAGCGACGTTTTATTTTATTTATGATAATAATAGAAAACACATTTTCTCTTTAATTTCCAAAGAAAACTACGAAGCTTGAGTTAACTCTGAAGGCTGTCTGTCGATGGTAATTAATAACGAGTTCCTTTTCCTGTTTCATCTCCAAAATTTGTTTAGACTTAAAATAAGTATAGTACATGCATGCAGTGTACCTCATCCTTGTGTAAAACAGCCATGAAATACTGATGCACAAACTTTTGTAATGTATCTCCAAAATTATAGTCACTACTTTTTGGTGAATGTTAATAAAAAAAAAGAGTGCGTTCACAATTTATTTAAGGTTTGGATGTTTTAAGAACTAAGCACTGTTTTTTTTAAAAAACGTCTTTTAAAATGAATACGTGGAGGTTGAGTGAGTAAGGAGTAATTTTTCAAACGTGGTTAAGGGTGTCTGAGCTATATTTGAGCGCTTTCTGCCCACCGTTTTCACATAGGACACGGTGTCGCTGGTAACCTCGGTGAGAGCGCGCTTGAGTCGGGTTCTGCGAGCCTGCGCCATCGTCTGTGAGGACATCAGTATCCCCGAACCCTGTGAAGATCATACTATGGGACACCATTTTTTATGCTTTCAAAAAAAAATCTCCAACAATCAGACCGCAAACTTCAAAGAAGGATTTACAGATGCGTTCAGAAGGCCGATGATTCGTAATCGGCTTCTTCGCCAAAATAAACAGATCGTGTTTTTACTTCGTGCGCTAAGAAGTGAAAGAGTATACACAAAAGAATAGAAAAGAAAAACTAGAGGGGGAAGTCATTAATCTGTATAGTTGCATCCTAAATACAAAAGGAAATTCATCTGATATTTTGTGACATTTTTTTTTTTTTGGGGGGATGAGGGGAGGGAGGAGGGTCACTTGCGACAGCCAACTTGATTTTGATTTTCTAAAAAGAATTTAATTTCTTAAAAAGAAAAAAAAAACTACGCACCCCACAATTTTTTGGTGGCCAATTGCTTTTGATTTGATAAATAGGGATTAATCGCCTTCGGGTATCAAACACACCTGTTTATTACACCCAATGGATTTCATGTCCGACGGCAATTATTTAATTGTGTGTAATCAGATTTGAGGTGGCGCTTGCTGCTTTTTTTCGTTGTTATTTGTTTCACTTGTTTTCAGATTTATTGTTTTTTTGCAAGTAAGTTAAGCAAATAGATTTCTGTTTTCTTTAAAAAAAAAAAACCTTCTCAGGTACTTACCCTTCACTCGACGAAAACAAAATTTACTTTCTATGAGCTATAAAAAAGTACATGCACTTTCTATCGATTACTCATGACACAAAAAATACTGACATCCTCATACAACAGCAAGTTACTTATACTATAGATATTTTATTTTATTTCATTGCCCATCCAAAACTTTCTCTTTTGGTTGTTTTATGAAAGCAAGAATAAAATATGGATGATGATGATATAGTATCGAAAACGCGCTGGTGTATACTGATAAGAATAAAATAAATCGAAGCTAAAAGTCTTATCCTAATCTTTACTATGTTGTTACAGTCGAGTTAGTTCCAATACGTGTGTGTCTTTGAAAGTCCTGAAATTCAGATTCAAGTATTTGGGCGAGTTTTCCGAAGCGGAAAAATCTGCTCGCGTATTCAGAAAGAAGTGGAGGAAAGATTATAATTGACTCATCATACCTGACGGAAGTTTCGCATGGCGCCATTGATACGTAAGGAGTCTGCGGCTATGCCGGCGATTCCTCCTTCTCCATGATCCCGAAGTTGGCGAAGGGAAGTGGATGGTACCGCTCCGTGGACACAATTTGAACCACAGCACGGCGCCGACGCTTCAGGTTGTGAACTTTGCCGGATTATTCTGGAACCCGGTAGCGTTGTCACTAGTGTTGGTGGTGCAACCGGGCAAGAACTGCATGAAACCTGAGAGAAATTCGCGGTTACTCTTCAACTTCTCTTTTATTACTTCGACACACAGCCAGTACTTTAAAACTTCATATTCACAGTCAAAAACGAATTGATTCTATTTAACTACAAAATAACTTACGATTTTCACTTCGTCTCGCGTTAATTTCGGTGTTTAATTAATTTCGTGCTATAGTTTTATGCAGGAATATGTGAACTATGCGGCAGGAATGAACTGAACAATTTGTTAACGTTAAAACGAGTTGCGCGCGAATGAAATACGATTTCGTCATGTTAGGGGCGAAAATTAATATCCGGTCAATTAATGGACCCTTATTCAAATCACTTTCAAATAAAGAGTTTTCGCAATCCTAGAAGAAACGTTTCGAATATCATATTTTTAGAATTTAATTGACGGCGAAAATTAATCTCATTGATTCACTTTTAACAATATTGCTGTTAAAACAATCTTTTCTATCACAATCTTGGTTTCCGGGTTGGGAACGTTTCGTCCATCTCGCCGTGGACTACTGCAGGGCTTCGTTGGAGGCTGTAGCTGCTGATGTAGTCGCTGCTGCTGCTGCTGCTGTGAAGACTCTTCAAGAAAAAGAGATTCTTCAAGAAGAAGAGAGTCTTCACAGCAGCAGCAGCGACTACATCAGCAGCTACAGCCTCCAACGAAGCCCTAAAGAAGTCCACGGCGAAATGGACGAAACGTCGGCAAGACGAAGAATTGACGCGGTTCCCAACCCAGAAACCAAGATTGTGATGGACAACGGCCGCGCAAGCCTTCAAACCAATCTTTTCTATTTCCTTTATACAGGGTCATTCACATTAGAACTGTTTAGTTAATACAACAAATCAGGCATGACGCACTTCCTGTTCTACAGTAAGTCCAAACTATTTTAAATCAAATGATTTAAATTTATATGATTCGCATACTATATGGCGATAATGTTCGCAGTGTATTTGCAAAATTTTCAGCCTTCCGTTGTATTTCATTGAAGATGCATCGAACTTGAGGGACTCGTTTCTGACTTTATTTCAAACAAAATATCGCAACAACGTCATAACTCGAAAAACTTTATTACAAAATAAACGGAATTTAAGTTGCGATTTACTATCATAAAATAAAATGGCCACTAACGAAAATTGTCGCATCCGGTGGCGAGTTTTTAAACCACAGGTATGACAGTCTAGCAGTTAAAAGGTAACACAAAGTACATTTCACTTATAATTATAACTCAAATTTGCTCGTTTTTGAGTTATGACGTTGTTGTATTTAATGAGCGATATTTTTAATCGGAGCAAGTTGACATTTGCATAATAAATCAATAAACAGCGAAGAAATTTATGACTAGATTTCGCCCTCGACCGAAAGCTCGGTGTACTCAACTTTGCCACACGTCGAACGCAGCAGCGACGTGAAATCGCGTGGATATTTAAACTTATTTAATTTAATAATAAATTACAAACGTGGGGCTATGAAAAAATATGCATTTAGTATGTATGTTGTCGCACATTACAAATTATTATTAAAATAAAATATGTGAATGAGTAACTCATTTAAAGTCCATCCTAAAAATATGCGACTTTGCTTTCCCTTCGATTTTCTCTAAATTTATTCATTACAGAGAAAATTTTACAAAGAAACTTTTCCCGACATCTACCCGCATACCAAGTTTGAAGCATCTTCAATGTATAATAGGCTCTACATGTTCACTCACCGTGAATAACCCTGTATAAGGTGAGGTGATGTCCATCTTTATTATTTACGTTTCAAGGGAGAATAAATAAATAAATGTTTTAACGTTTTGCCCTGTTTGAGTTGGCAATTCGTATGCATGCCGGTGAATCAAGTTTCCAAAAATATGATAATTTGGCAGCGTTGCTGCAATAATTCTTTTTCATATGGTTGGCCATACTGATTCCGTACGCTGATTTATGGATTTCCACTTTCCAAAGTCAACACTGTATTTAAACGCAAGATTTTTGATCGCAGCCTAAAACTTAAAATCATTTCTGATGGAATTTATTTTTTTTTTGTGTAAACCTTTAGCTATTTTTGTTGTTATATAACAAACTACTACTTTCAGGAAATGTTAAGCGTTGATTTTGTTTAAACCCGAACCAAGAAATTTTATAACTATTCAGGTATAAGTCGCTGTTTTCTATACGAGGATTAACCATAAAGTTATTACCTATAAAATTGATTTAAAAATTAAACCGTATTACATATATTGGTTTTTGGTTGGTTTTTTAGAAAGAAAATCAACTAAAAAGAGTAGAGAATAGTGTTAACAACTATTGCATAGAAATTAGAAGCAAATAGAACGAAATATGCAAGTAAATTTTAATTTTTTCTTAATGTAAATGAACCCTTGCCGTGGAATCTGGACGGCTGGATATTTTAGTTTTTCTCTAAAACAACATCAAATAGTGTAAGGACGTACTTTTCACTTAAGCTGAGAGTTGCCGTCCAGATTCCATGGCAAGAGTTGATAAAAAAAAAAAAGTATAAGATCAATAATCAACTTGCAAAAACTGTTTAATTTTTGTTTATTCAGCGACGATACGTAGCAAATACGTTTTTGTTCGTGGATAGTAGACATCTAAGTTCACGCAACAGACATTAATTTTGCCTATTTATATCCTACCGCCCCTATGCTTGAAACAGAGATATATTTGCTTAAAACCTTCTCCTTTTAACATGATCGTGTCGAGGCGAAAGTAAATTCCTTTGTTTAAAATCCTTTTACTACGTCGTGACATACCAGGCTATGCACGGAATATACTTATTTCTCTTCCTACTTTTTCTCGTAATTAATAATACACGAATTGCGAAATTTAATAACCATAATTAAAAGAAATCGCTCCAGGAAAAAAATCAATAATTGAATTCGACGTGAGTGACATTGTTAGTGCATGAAAGTGCTGAAGTGTAGGTTTTTTAATTTTAATAGAAAAAAAAACGATTTCAGCATGAACCCATTCTTTAATTAAAAGTTAAAATACATGAAACCCACCTAATTAGAATTTTTTAATTCTTTTTCCAATTTTATGTTAATTCTGTGGCTTTAAGCTGTCAAATTGTATTAAATTTTTCACCTGAACAAACAACAATATGGATAGTTGTATCTTTTACAGTATGAAATAATTATTTCACTATAACCATACTTCATTCCTGCTTGTTAAATATAAATTATATGTTGTTGTCTATATTTGCACAGTACAGTTGCGCCTTATAGTAAGGATCACAAAATTCTCGATCGGTCTTGAGTTACATGATCACGACTGTACATCATCAAAAGATTTGAAAAGGATAAAACAACTTTGAAAAATTTGTATATTGTTGAAAAATAAGAATGGAACTAAAACCAATTATCTCCTGTGTATTTAGATTTGGCAGATAAGAGTAAAAGAAATAACCAAGAACCTTTTGATATATAAATCCTTACCTCTTCTTCTTTCTCAACTATTTGAGGCAAATCCTCTTTTTTAATAATATCATCGTTAAATTCAAACTTGTTTAGTAAACAAAGTTTTCTTAATAAACTACGAATTGATTACATTGACTTTAAATAACTGTGTGTGTCGTAGAGTTAGTATTTTTTAAATAGAAGTCAAATTATTAAAACTAAGTACATAAAATTAAGCAGATTTCGTATCATAAATTTTAATTAAAAAATGGGTGAGTAGCCGTTGATTACATACTAACAGTAGGTGAGATCTACTTTGCATTAATCTGTTAAATAAAAAGGAAAGCTACTGTGCATTTTATATTGTGCATGTACTAATATTTTAGAAGTTTAGAGATCCCTCGAGCATTTGTTGTGACATTTTTAATTTTCTTCCGACGTATTTATGAAATTTAATACAGGAGAGGAGAAATTGTGTACGTGAATTATGCGAATATAACGAAAATTGATACGTAAAAAATGGGTGTCCCTTAAAATATGTAAATGAAGTAAAATTGGAGAGAACAAGCCGGTGTCGCTTTTAATTTCCGCGTTGACACTTTAATGTTGTGAAATAAATAAGGTTGTGAGCGCCTCAAAATTTTATTCATTAATTTCGACGCCAGTTCACCTTATTCCTACATAAGTAACTCTCGAAAGATCTGCATATGTATGTAACTTCGTCGGATATGTTCATAATAATTTATGAAGGATTTGGCTGTGTGTCCTAAGTTAATAAAATTAAGTTTGAATGTAAGTTTCTTTTGTAAACTTCACGTTTTACGCATGTACTCTGTGATAAATATTTCATGTGCCACCACCAACACCACCGCCACCACCACCAGCAAATGCAAAAATCGAACTCTGGCACTGCAGCCCGAAATAAAGTTGGTGTGTTTGTCGAAACGGCAAGGAAATTTGCTTCTTTTTCATTTTGTGTTTTGCGGAATTCGTTTGACTCGTTTTAATCTTATGCTCGACTTAAAAATAGTTTCAGTGCAAGGCAGCATGACATCAGAAATTGAGAAAAAAAAAACAGACATGCAGGTTTACCATTCACTAAGAGTATTTTAAACAGCAAAAGCCAACCTATGAAGAACCTAGAAAGAAAAACGATTGATTTCTTCCCTGGATGCCTTTTTTTTTATTTCGCAAAAAATCATCGTATAGATTATTTTAAAACTATTCATATTATATGTACGTGGGCATAAAAATTGCAGCAGCGAAAAAACGCATGCGTTCGTGATTATTTTATTTGAAAAACATCTCTGTTTCCTTGTATAGGCAGCGATATTGAAAAAGTAAATACCAGGGGGAGTAGTGCTTCTGCACTTTAAATAAATGATGAGTAAATAAATAAGATAAAGCTAGCCATTATCATGACACTATGGTAAGGTCGTAAACAGCAAAGTAAGCATTTGCAACCATAAAAACGTTCCATTGCAATAAGCAGTAAAATAGTATTTGTAATTCTTACCTTTGTGCTAGTTAAGTCTTGCAGAGCATGGCATTCTTAACAATTACATAAATTTTAGTGTCAGTAATAACGGATGTTTTCTGAAAAAGTTATGACAACTGTGAACTCAGACCCGTAATTGGAATATGTACGGTTTCTTTATGTAAAAACATAATGCGATTTAAACACATTTCGCAGATTCAATTTCAAAGGAAAATATTCGCTAATTGTAAAGTAATCAACAAAGTTAACGTAAAAGCGCCCGGAATTTCACAAAGCCCCTCTCGAAACAAAAAAAAAAAACAATTTTCTAAACGGATTAATTAATACTAAAATTCGGAATTACAACGTCAGTTATTATTATTTTTTATTATCTTGTACACAGAAAATGAGGTTTCGTCGGAGATTATCGAGAAATAACTTTTTTATATTTCTCGCCTCGTGCAGTAATTAAAATCAAACTCTATTTTATCTGATGATTAAAAAATACCACCGAGGATTTACTAATTTGTGTTTTAAAAAATTATCACGTACATTTCCGATTCGATTTTAATCTTAAAATCGCAAATACATATGTTTTATATTCAACAACGCGTAACACGAGCTTTCGCAACAATCGATATTGTTACGTCTTGTTGCTTACACAAACGTATGTTCAAGGAATTCCCCGCAAAGATCCGAGAAAATTAATGTCTCACATTTTGCGCGAAATAGTTAGATTAGTGTTTCTCAAATTTTCACTTGCGTCATAAATTACGTTGGTTTTGCGTACCCCCGAATTTGTCCTTTGCATGGTACAGAACAATAAACGAAAACTTGTAAATTTTTTTAGAACTAAAACTAGTTTTTTTTTTTTTTGTAAATAATACATTGTCGAAGTTGAATCTAAACTCCTACACTTACTGGCTGCTAATAATAAGCCACGCTTATAAGAAAAAGATAAATCGACGAACCTCACCGTAGAAATAATTCTTTATACAGTATAACAGAGGAGGATTTAGGTGTGCCGATTTTTATCATTTCCGCCACTTATTGATACGACGACACTCAATCAATATCAAACAGGGGTAAAATTAACGTTGTTCTTCATAATATATGAAGGCAATTTAAACTTTCGCTAAGAATAGACAATATTATTAATGCACATATTCAACTCTTACTCTGTTCTATTTGGGGCCTAAGGTAATTTAGCAATCCCTCTCTGGTTTATTATTTTATTATTTCATTTTCACGGTAAAAATTACATCATTCTGCCCAATTTATTGAGCCCTACTGATTCACTGGATTTGCCAACTGTTAATGCGAGTATAGTACAGTCAACGCCAATGCAGCTAGAAAACTTGGATTTGTCACAAATAACGCTTGATTTTCATGGGAATTTGGTTGCTGATTTTTCTGAACAAGACCAAGAAGCTACGGACAAAACATACGGAGAAAAACATAGCAGCCATACCAAGAGATCAACTCCCAGAAAATGAGGAAGTGATGTTATTGGCAGCAGCGTCTAGCGATGCCATCAGCAGTGATTCAGAAGATCTTTACCAACCGTCAAAATCACATTCATCCACTGACTCAGATGAATCAACAGAGGTGATCAATCATCATGACCAAACTAATACTGAAATCGCAGTTAAAAAAAGAAAACGTAAGGGTCAGAGCAATCCAAAAGAATGGAAAAGGCAAAAGGACGCTGATAGGCGTGTAATTGGGCAGTCGTGTGTTGGTTTTAAAAAGGACACGTCAGGCAAATATAAACAAATTATTAAAAAAGCAGCCAAGACACTTGGTCCTCGTTGCGATGGACATAATATGTCGCGTCCTAAAAAAGGGGGTCCAAGACAAGCCTTTCAGTGTCAAGAAACCAGTGACGAAGAGCGCAGCCTGCTCTGGGCTCTACCGAATTGGGAATCTAAAAAAGTTTTTGTAAAACACAATGTGTTGCCTACACAGCCAAAATATAGAAAGACTGAGAATATTTCGAGAAAAAAGATGAGCTAACAGTAAGTGATGGGAACAGTGGCAAGATAAAAAAACAGGTTTGTTTACGCAAACATTTATTATTGGAAAAAAACAATTAAGGGCGTGGGTTATGGCCAATAAGAAGACATCACCACAAACTACAACCCCCTCTGTTCGAGCTCGCACTCCCCCTTCACAGGATGGCACTTCCTCTGCTAAAACCACGAACAAACCTTCTAGATCTAAAAAAGATCCTCCTATTAAAGAGATATCACCAGCAGTGAAACATTTACAACATTTACTGCCATTCCTCTACTGATAAGCTATACCTAGAACCAGTGTGGGATAGTGTAAGAGACTTGTATCGAAAATATAGTGCACAATGTGATTCTCAAGGGAAACCTAAAGTAACGAGGACCATTTTGTTAAAAGAGATGCAAAAATTGAATATGCCAAAAAAGGACCAATGTACAATGCACAAAAATGGGACACTTGATAACGATTCTTATGAGAAACACATTAAAAAGAAAGAAGAAGCAGTGACCGAAAAAGATGCTGATAAGAAAATAGCTAAAGAAGATAGAGATGCAATTAAGTCCTATACTGTTGATCTACAAGCAGTTCTCCTGTCACCTCGATTGAATGCTACCTCCAATTATTATAAAACCAAACTGAAGCTACACAATCAGGTTTATTATAATCTTGCCACAAAAGATGTGTGGTACACCTTGAAAGCGATATCTTCGCTACTGTAGCAACCAATTTCATCTCAAATGAAATAATCCAGGCCCAGACGATTCCAAAAAAGAAAATAATTATATGGAGTGACGGATGCGGATACCGAAACCGAAATACTAAATTATCTAATGCCTTACTGGACTTGAACATGAAGCACGGTGTGATAATAGAGCAGAAATATCTCCCACATGGAGGTAGATTCATGCCATTCAGCAATTGAGACTAAGCTTAAGAGGCGAAAAGAAGTATTCCTTCCGGCCGATTACATTCCTATTATTCAAAGTGCTCGAATTGGCAACCCATATCGGACCCATTACCTCAGCTACAGCGATTTTTATAAATTTAATGCTCATTACTATACCAGCATTCGACCAGGTACAAAAAAAGGTGATCGCTGTGTCATTGACGTGGTGGCCTTCAAGTATACTCCAGAAAGGGTAATAAATTATAAACTAGCCTTTGGTGACAACTGGGAATCACTTCCAACGCGACCAAGGCGTTCAGTGGACAAATTATATGAAGGACCCTGTCCAATCGAAAAAAGTAAATTTGAACATCTTTTTTTGAACTAAAAATGCTATTACCGGAAGATTACAGAGACTTTTATGATAAGCTCCCCTTTAAAGAAGACGAAAAGAAAAAGAAAAAGCAAAAAGGTTATTAACCAGCACTTTGAGTTTTTTAGTTTTGAAACCATTTTCTTTAATTTCAATTTTGGATTTGATATTTGTAGCGGTTTTAGTTTGTAATAATTTAAATAGTAGTACTAGTGTACTAGTGGCCAAATTTTGGTGGACAAATGGTCGTATGTCAACGTAAATTATGTTCAATTAAAATTATTTTAAAAATTATTACAGTATTATTTTTCTAGAATAAAATGAATGATGTTTATATATTTACTAAAAATATTAAAAATATAGGAACGAGGAAGAACATTTTTTTGTCCCTCCTGAAAACCTAATGTTTTTGACATTCGACTAATTGCAGTTACCACGACGATATACAGGTTGATTGAAATTCGAGGGCCAGCATGGGGATCTCGGTTATTATAAGAGGTAGAGAATCGGTTAAATGGAAGGAAAATTGCCAAATTTCATGCTCGTTAATAATACGTTAAGAAATTTGAAATGTCTTGGACGGTTTCTTCACAATTGGAAAAAAACTAAAAATTGCGATTTTCGAAAATCGAACATAACTTCTTTATTTATGATTTTTTGAAAATGTGTGAAAACTTTCCCGAAGCCACTTTTTCTGCTTGATTGAATGCCGAGCGTACTTTATTTCTGGAGCGATTCGTTGTTGTTTTCCCAGAGCCAACTTCATTTTTTTTTTATGGGCGTGCTATCTACCTGTCTAAACAACAAAAATCGCGCCCATAAGAAAAAATTAAGCTGGCTTTTGAAAAACAAAAACGAATCGCTCCAAAAATAAAGTACGCTCGGCATTCAATCAAGCAGAAAAAGTGGCTTCAGGAATGTTCTCACAGATTTTGAAAAAATCATAAATAAAGAAGTTACGTTCGATTTTCGAAAATCGCAATTTTTAGTTTTTTTCCGATTGTGAAGAAACCATTTAAGATATTTCAAATTTCTTAACGTATGAAATTTGGAAACTTTGCTTCCATTTAACCGATTCTCTATCTCTTATAATAATCACCCTGTATATCTAGTAATGAGTTATGAGTTGCCCCTCGCAA
This sequence comes from Serrognathus titanus, assembly GCA_039766575.1. Classification (NCBI taxonomy): domain Eukaryota; kingdom Metazoa; phylum Arthropoda; class Insecta; order Coleoptera; family Lucanidae; genus Serrognathus; species Serrognathus titanus. The sequence continues at coordinate 2,417,198 of CM077916.1, read as the reverse complement.
TCGAATTTAAAAATTTCAAAGTTACACGAGTAATTTATGACTTAACTTCTGAACTGTCGCAAGGAATATTTTCTCCATTACAGTGAAGCAATAAAACGGGAGAAACTTTACTGAGGTAATGGAAATTGATGGGTTGAAAACGGCTTGGACGTTTAAATTTAAATTACAGCTTCGCAACTTGATTTACTGCTAACCACAGCATTGCTAATTTTAGATTTTTCAAATTGTTATTATTACGACTTTAAATTTCACCCCCGTATAAACACAATTTTGGTATGGATGCGAAATAATTCCCCTAGGCTGCCTGTCTTCAGGTGAAAATTCCAAATGTTCACTTCTGCATTTAGGAAAAGGATTCCCTTGAGAAAAGCGTCCCAAAACAATTGCATTTTTTTTATTTTCAGTGCTTAAAAGAAAACAAAATGGAATTCTGTGTTTGGTTTTGGTCTTCATAAAAATCACAAAATATCAGAGAGAGTAAGTGTTTTGAAATATTTATATTTAATCCATTTTCAAAACGATGTGTTTGACTTATTATTACGACTTTAAATTTCACCCCCGTATAAACACAATTTTGGTATGGATGCGAAATAATTCCCTTAGGCTGCCTGTCTTCGGGTGAAATTTCCCAAGGGGTTGATGTTCACTTCTGCATTTAGGAAAAGGATTCCCTTGAGAAAAGCGTCCCAAAACGATTGCATTTTTTTATTTTTAGTGCTTAAAAGAAAAGAAATTCGGTATTCGGTTTTGGTCTTTATAAAAATCACAAAATATCAGAGAGAGTAAGTGATTTGATTTAATCCATTTTCAAAACGATGTGTTTTTCGTAAAGTTTCAAGAAAGGAGAGTATGGGTTGACTGGGACCCCAAATTCCGCGGATATTAAATTTGGAATAAGTTACCATACCATGAAGTGTTAGAGAAAGCACTTTTTCAATGCGAGAGAATTGAGTTGGGAGTTTTCGTGCAAATCACGGTAGACAAATAGTAGTTGATAAATCAATACCAGAGAGAGGAATAACTCGGTGGAAATAGAAGCTTTAATTTGGAGCAACATATTAATATAAATAAAATTCAGACGGAAATCATTTAGAAAATGGATTATTCCAGGAGTAAAAAAAATGTTTTCCGTTGCACTAAAAACTTGAAGATGGTCATTGAATTATGTGTTATTACTTCATTTCCGTCCATAACAATCTAATCTCATTCTGCAGGAACAAAATAAGATTGGCCGGAGATTACAAAAGTTACTGGCTGCATGTGAATAATTAACAGAAATCGTTTCTTACCGGGGCGATCAGAGAAGGGCAGGTGCAGTGAAGTGCGGATCTTACACTCTCTCTCGACACTGAACGGGAGGGCACATTTTTAAGTGCGGGAGTTTGCGAAGTTCGTCGCTCCAGGATTCCTCGTGGAGACGACGAATGCGGAACTAACTGGAAAGCGTTTGAAGAACTCCTGATCCTTGCCGGAATATTCGTTGATAAATTTTGCTTGCAACCTTTTAAATCAAGCCTGAAACAAATAAATCACTTTAATTAAAATACAATGAAAACGTGATGGAAATGATCCTTCCCTTATTGTAATTATGAGTTTTCCACCACGGCATTAAAAAATAGTACGCGAGCGAGGAACAAGGAATAACAAAATAAAACGTGTGATTTCAAACGATTACTAAAGATGTCTACTACAGATTAGTATAAACTCATTAAAATTTATTGTCCCCTTTATAGTTGATCGTCCTCAAATATTTAGAAAACCTTTTGGGAGCTTACGTTAGGCACTGACAATATAACTTTGCAATAAAGTATATCGATCAGATTATTATTAATTCATAAGTTCATCGTCCGGTCAGATGCTGGGCGATATAAACATGTGTAAGTATTTCGGTTGCCGCCGTCTAAATGGATTCATAATGTTCAAAGGTGGGATATAAATAAGTACTGTGGCTATGCCAAAATTTTGAACGGCACATGCACTTTTTTGTTGTTGGCTCGTAATCTCTGGTCGCCATTGGTTGCTCTTTTGATGGGAATTGTTCCTCTTTGTCTTCTAATTTTAGGCTGGCAATCTTCAGGACACGATCTTCTGGAGAGTGCATCTGCATTGCCTGGAGGGTGTTCGATTGTAAACTTGCAGACTTTCAATCCATCTGGCAAGCTGGTCTCCTCTATTTTTAAATTGGAGCAACTACTTCAATGCTGCATGGTCTGATCGAGGATGAAACTGTCGACCAGAAAGATACTTGTTGTTTTCACTACAGCAAGAAGCTCCTTTCTGGTAGTTCCTTTCAGCTTTCGACAAAACTTGATTAAAGTATCCGATAACACGTTCTTCTCCGTTCTGAGCTTGTGATAATACGCCTCCAATTCCTTGGTTAGTGAAGGAACGGTGAATTTGCCTTCTGATCGTGGATAGGAAAGTATCGGTGCAGACGCTAAAGGCTCTTCAGGTTGTCGAAAGCTTCTCGACAATATTCACTCCAAAAAAATGTAGCGCATGCGGAAATTTCGTTGTCATTGTCAAGTCTATCACATTGTCAAGTGTATAGTCCCAGGTATCTCGCTTCTTTCTTAAACAATTCACATTTGGCTGGTTTCAATTTCAATCTCGTCTTTTTTATCCTCTAGAAGACATCCGTTGAATTTGCGAGGTCTTCTACAAAGGCGCTTCCGACAACAATCACATCAACTAAGTATGCAAGGCGCAATATCAATTCCATGAGTCTTTCAAAAGTAGCTGGGGCATTGTATAAACCAAAGGGCATCACTGTGAACTGCCATAGTGAAGGCCGTCTTCTCCTTGTCTTTTCGTGCATGCTAACTTGCCAATAGCCATTTTTCAAATCTAAAATAAAATACCATTTTACATAAGGTGTCATTGGTCATCGATTCGGTGCAAGGGATAACTGTGCTTTTTCATTTAACCATCTGTAATCCACATAGAAACGCGTGCTGCCATCCTTCTTAGTTACCAGTAAACAGGAGATGCCCACGGACTTTGCGATAGTTCTATAACGCCTTGGCCCTCCATCCTCTTGATTAAATTGTCGGCTTCTTCTCTTTTTGGCAACGACAGTCGTCGTGCGTGTTGTCGAAAGTGTTTATCCTATGCTGTACAATGTCTTTTCGGGTTAAGTCATCATCAGTATAATCAAAGATTCCTTTGAATTGAAGATTATCTTGTCAGTTAATGTTCACACTTTTTTTCAGTTTCACTAAATTTCCAGGGATATGTTCCAATGCTATTACAACTTTATCCTTTAATCTACAACAACCAAGTCGTTTTCTTCATTAAATCCATTCTAAGTATGAAGTCATCACTAAAACCCTGTGACTAAATTTCATACTTCTAACTTCAAACTAATTTCGACTTCACCACAAATAGGAGTAACCTCTCCAGTAGCTGTCTGGATGGATATCTTCTCCTAATACTTAACGGTTTCCATTTTGGTTCTTATAATCGACACATTCGCTCCAGTATCGATTGTAAATTGGAAGGACTTTTTACTTATTTGTCCATCTGCTATCAAGTTATTTTCATTATTTCTTATCCTGAAAAAGAAGACAATCTTGGGCCTATCCGTAAAATCAGTCGTCATTGTAGCGCGCTCGTTTGCGTCGGCAATTAAACCCGAACTGAGTAATATGATTAAAAAAGATGATTCAGAAAGTAATATAATTAAAAAAGATGATAGAGAAACTATTATAAATTTTGTTAAACCTGAATTAAGTAATATGATTAAAAAAGATTCGCTGAATCTAACCGCTACGAAAGTAGCGAATGATGAAACCGTTTGACAGTCCCTGGTTTGTTTTTATGACGTAATTACGTCCTCGGAGAAATTTGCTGATGTCAGCATCGGGTCAGTTGCCAGCTGTACTTTGTCGCGTTGAAGACGTGGCCGAATTTTCCAGTACTGTTCTTTGGACATGATTATAATTTATGGCAAATGTGGTCAAAATGCGTTGGCTGCAAGACGTTTGTTTGCACAGCGTTACGACAAATCAGTGTTTACAAGGGATGCAGTGTGGGCAGAAAAAAATCCTCAACAACAGTTTTCAACAACGCTTCTCGCTCAATCTGTGTGCAGGTATGTTGAACGGCACTTTAATCGGTCTATTTGTGTTACCTAAGCGCTTGGACGAAATGGTGCAGTTTCTTGCAAACTAATTTGCCGGAACTACTAGAGGATGTAAATTTAAATATTAGATCTTAATCCATTAGATTTTTATCTGTGAGGACATTTAAAAAATCTAGTGTGAGCCGCAGAAGTAAATACAATAAACAAAATCAACGCACGCATTAACACAGCTGTGGAAAATATCCTACAACAGAATCATGTGAATCCCAGGTTCGTTTACGTCTCGCGCAGGGGGGGAACTTCGAACAGTTATTGTGAGTGAAGGTCACTGTCTATTGCGTCCAGCGGTTCTAAACATTTCACAGGGAATTGCCGGATGTCGGTATGAATTTTTTAATTCCTTTTTTAATTCCTTTTTTAATTTCCTTTTAATTTTGATGCATTCGTAAGAATATCTCATCAAATTGAAGAATACTCTGTATAAATGATTGGCAGGCCAATCCAGAACGCACGTCTGGGACGATGAAAATCCGCATGAGATTCGACAAACCCAATTTCAATGGCGTTTCTCCATCAATATGTAGGCAGGCATCCTGGGGAACAAGCTGCTTGGCAATGAGGAGAAGACTGGACGCATGCATCCCAGCTGGTGGTAGTCATTTTCAGCAGTTGTTATAAATAATAATCTTAAATATAATATTATAGCACTGTTCCTTTCCGAAAAGCTTTTGCACTCTGTATCTTCGAATCAAAGCGTCATTCCGAAAATCATCCAAGGACAAAAAAATCTTGCAATAGCCCAAGGAATAACCCCCTTAATTTTTGCCGCGTGTTTAGTAAACATCCTGTATAACGCAAATTTAGATTTATTCTAAAATTCAATAACAGGGTACAGGGTGAGTAAATAAAACATACCCTTTTTAAAAAGCTCATTTTTAAAAAAGAAAATGTCGTTGGTTATTTGAGCTTCGCCCAAAAAAAGGGTGTTTTGGCAGTCAAGCCAAAGCACATACAGTCAACGACCTTTAAAAAATATTAATTACTGGCCAGGAAATTTTGTTCAAACAAGAAAACGAAAATAAAGAAAGGAGAAAACTTAAAAAATTGATAAAAATAGACAAAATTATATACATACAGGTGTTTCTTGAGGCAGTACAATACTAACCGGCTTTCAATGATTTTGTCTTATATTGTGAAATACACTCCCAGGGATTAGTGCATTCCTCCTGATTTATCCTGTAAGAATATTTTTTTCGATTTGCTTCATTTTTAAGCCAAAAATTGGGTGGTTACATATTAAGGGAGAGATTTAGTTTAAAAAATATCAATTATCATCATTTATTTACTTTATTATTAATTTAATTGTCTTATAAGGTTTATTTAATTTGTTATACAGAGTTTAAAAAATTGTTATAGCATCCAATAAAGTAAAAATAATTAGCAATTTAAATTTTTTGAAACCGTTACAATGTGAACTTTTAAAATCGAGATGAAATTAATATCGAATGCTCGAACAGTATTTTGATGGGTACTACCGCCCCTAAATATTTCAACCACTGCGCTTTTAATGAATCAGCCCATAAATAACGACGTTAACCCCGTCGTTAACGACGTCGTTTATTTCGTCGAAATGTTTTGCGATTGCTGATTTTGTTTAGAAAAATAAACCGGATGTTTCGAGTGCTCTGTTCGAAAAATAAATTCGAAACGTCGCGTCGGTGCGCAAAAAGAATGATGCAATTTAATGAGCGCTCTTGAAATTGTGTGGCTTCGAATTTTGTTTTTGGATTTGAAAAATAGGTCCTGTTTTGTGTGTCGTCAAGTGACTTGGGATGTGGAATTTTGCAGTATGTTACGTTGGTAATTGGGCACTCCATCGCCAAGGGTTACATAAATTTTAGGGTGGACTGAATATTTTATGAACCAACCTGCAATGCAGCTCTATGTCTGGCACGGAACGGGTGCTATTTTCTTCAAGGATTAGGGAGCCATCTTCTTCACTATCCGAGAACACCGAAAGTGGAGGATGGTGGCTAGATACCAAGAATGTTGTGCATTCTTGACGCATAAGCACCGGTTTTGAGCAATTTGAAGGCGAAGGGGCGCTCGTTAGCGAAGGGCCAACGAGTAAACTCGCCGTTTCGTCTTGACTACTCATGTTGAGTCCTCTTTGACTCCCTCACAACCCTGAAATACCAATTCGTATTTTATAATCCTCTATCTACCTACTATGTCTAAAAGGTCAAAGCATCGGTGTTAAAGAAATTATTCAGGCTTGCGTGTTAAAAACAATGAAAGTGCGCCTTGTACTTTTTATATTTAGGTACTATTTACCATTTGCATATATTTAATTGCTTGTAAACCTCTGCACAATGTTACTAAAGGCATTCAATATATACAAGTAATTTTATCTTCTTGAATTTCCTACAAACGTGGTGTGTCAATACAGCAAGAAAATAGAACTAATGTTATTTTGAAGTTATTGTGCTCACGAGGATAAATGAACTCCAGCCGGCAGAGCTGACCTAAAATACACTTATAACTTTTGAGTTCTGATAAACTTGTTATTTCGCTTCATGGCCCTAAGAATACGAACTTTAAAATAAATTGCCATTAACGGTGGATGAAATCGATAATGTTCGAACGACTCTGTTTACGATCCACTATGAAACGTTTACCCTCTAATAAATGTGCTCGGTGGTAATTAAGTTAATTGCGTTTAAAAATGACCTTAACACCGTTTAGCTTCGGTTTTTAGCGATTTAAAAACGAATTATCCCCCGCGAGAATTTTTTTTCATCTCGTATACGTGCGTGTGTTCGATTGAGTTTAAAAATAAGTTCGCTGAAAAGGGCAATCGTCAGTTATTTTAATGAAACATGAGGTCGTAAAATAAATTTTAAGCTTCCAACAGCCATCAGCTGCCAAAATAAACAAATAATTTTCAAGTTACATAAACATAAATAGTAACTTTGGTGCCTCTCTTCGTGTAATAAACTGCAATGTTATTTGTGTTAATACTTATTCTGTAAGTTAATATAAAAGCTGGATTTATGAGAACTTCATTTAACTAACAGGATTTTTTTATTATTTCAGAAATTTGTGATCCGAGTTGATGTTCATGATCGAATCAAAATCTGATGCAAGGCGCTTTTGATTTAATTTTGAATTACGATTGGAGTTTTGTTTGAAACTTGATCGTTTTACTTGCATATACATTAGGTTTAGATTAATTATTCCAACGAAAGTTTTATCTACATTTGCGAAAGCAAATATTGATACAAGACGACATTTTCCTGCCCATTAAATATATGTTGATCTAATTTTGTGCAAGGTACGTAGATAAACGCCCATCGAAGTTTTTACGTTTTTAACTTAATTTATAATAACATTAAAGCCGTGTTGTTGGGCTCGCTGAATTTACGTGAAATATAAATTACGTTAATGGAAACTCAGTGAACAATTTGATGCTGCGTGCTTAATTAAACATCGCCCTGTTCCACGCGAAATAAAATCGTTGTATGACTTTTATAAAATTTAACGAATGAGGGGTATCATGTTTGGATTTCTTTGTCCTCCAAATGTTGGCCAAGTCGGATGTTTTTATTAGAACAGGTAGCACACCACAGTAAAACGGAATTATTCACGCAAATCTGAAAGGTCAACGTGGTTAATCCGACATTTATTTAGGCGTTAGCTGCTGACGAGCTTAAGGGTGCAGACACAACATGAGCTTACTCATTTATTAAAGTACACTTTGTAATTTCATGAGAGTAATATTGGATGCCATTAATACTGCAGTTTGGTGCAAGAAATGTTGTTTGTAGGTTGTTATAATGGGATGACGATGAGGAGGATTATAAATTTATCAAATCCGTACGTACCTTTCTCGGTATTTGGAATGCCATTGTAAAAATGATCGAACGTAGTTCCTGTAACAAAAAGAAAACACTTTTCATTTCTTGTTTTATTAAAATAGTGGTACGTAATTAATTAAAGCTTAAAATTACGTGGGCAACAACACGTACCTAAAGTTTAAAATAACTACTCCTACATAATTCGCAGTGTAGATTAATATTTGGATAGTTTTGCTTAGACTTTTCTTGAACGTGTCCGTACAATTTACAAGTATTTTCATTCTGTTTTTAGTCTGAACAGCCTCTTGCTTACTCTACGAATTCTTTACGTTAGTGCTTACCTCAAAGCTACACAGATATCGAATTAAAAGACATTCGGGATAAACATTATTCGAAATAGTGAGATGTGAGAGCGGATTGTTCTTCGAACTACGCAAAGAAACGTTTCGTTATTTCATTTAAAAATAATCCTCTGGAATTACGAAAGAAACTGATTTATTAGACATGATAAGAATATGTTATGTGGTTTATGATGAAACTAGATCAATATTCCTCGACCTTTTTACCTTTTCAGCTTCGACCAATGAATTCATAATTCAAACGGTGTTAATCCTTAGTTTCTTTACGTGAAGGAATATCTACTACAGACCTGGATTTTATAGGAACACTCTTTGGTAAAAAAATAATCCAATTTCTTTTGGTGTATTCGTCGAATTTACTTAATAAAAGAAATCATATTTTACTCATTGAATTTCCTGGTAAATTCAATTTCCATTCGGGTTCGTTTTGTGTTATCTCCTGAAGATTCTATTTTCGTTCTGTTTCTCCAAAATATCAAGGTATTTACTGTTTAGGAGAATCTTTATTCGGATTTATACACAAAAAAAAGATTTTATTTTAGATGGATTTATATCTGGTTTGGGCTTCCGAGCAGAGTTCGTAAACAGAACGATTAAATCGCAATAAATATTGCGTTGGTATGATCCCTTAGATATTAAATCGATAAAATTTAATTGTAATATTTTTGATATCCGAACGTCGGCTCAGATATTTAAATGTGGCACTCGATTATTTTTTTGTATCATACAAGTTATATCCACGCTGTTCAAAATTGTATTCGGGATGTATTGTTATAAAATGGAATAAAACATCTTTTGTGTCGTCGAAAAATCAGGTCATTGCTCTAAATTTTATATAAAGGGACTAAAGCGGAAATCCTGTAAAGCTTTAATCATCATATATCATTATTTAAGATGACGGTATAAAAATTACCTGATTATCTTGTAGCAACCAAGTCAACATGAAGGAAGCGATAACAAAAACAATAATTGCAAATCCTATACTATATTATTTATGAGAGTGACAGATTTTTTTTGTCAATAACGATTACAGTGTATCGATTACGTCAATAAAAACTTACAATAAAGTGCAACAAGTTTGCGTATAAATAAAAAAAAATTCTCACCGGCGCATCCATCAATTTTCTTATACTGCATGTTTAATGTAATATCGTTTGTTGTAACAGTTTGATTGAAAACAGAGCGATTATCGATGCAAAAAATATTATTTTCGGAACTGTGACATGAGGAGATCAAAGAAATTAAAGCAGAAAATTTAAGACTTTCATCTTCAAATACGTATGCATAGTATTAGATAAACGCGCAGGTGTATTTAATGGAAATTTAATATGTCGTAGGTTGTAGGAAAATTAATTACGTGTATTCGAAAAAATTAATAACAGCAAGATGATAGCTTGGTTAACTTAAAGTATTAACTGTTATCGCCATGCTTTTATAGCCACACAATCGCACTTTTATGACAGAAAATCGAAGTAAATTAATTCTGAAAAATATCAGTTAATTTCTCTCTGATGATTTATATAAGGGGGCACCCCCGCAGCACGATTATATCGATTTGTCCGCCACATTTATTTAAAATTAACTCTGCGTTTGGAATTAATTTGAATAACGTGTTAAATGCAAATTTTATTCTCGTCTGGCTAATCTATTTGATTCGAGAGCCGAAAGTAAGTGATTTCAATCAAATGTAAAAATTTTGGACCGTTCGTGCATTTAATGCTAATGGAATTGCATGTTGATCTTTGCGTGCATTTTCTGTATTACTTGAGGCTTGAGTCTTCCTAACCGACATACAATACATTCACCCTCGACGATAACGTCTTAGTTTACAAACGAAAATTAGGACGTAGGGCAACTGTATGTACAAATTACTTTTTATATGAAAAATTTTAAACAGTACCAAGTTAACCCATATACTGTTTAGAAAGAAACGAAGCAAACGTATCGATAATGTACGTACAGGTGGATTCGATTTAACTTATCAGTTACAAGCAGCTTTTTCATAAAGCTCGCTCCCAAACACGGATTTGTTTTGAAATCTGCTCAGATTTAACGTATTCGCGGTTTTGTCTACACCGTGACAACGAAAGACACCTACTAATGCTCAAAAAGAAACTGTACTGATTTTTGACAAGGAATGTTTTAAAATTTTTGCAAAGCTTTTGTGCATTGTGATGGTTAATTTTGCTTTATGATCGAAATTTAAGCGTGTTTCGTTTGCTTCCGCATGAAAAAGTTTCTTAATTTGATGTAAACTTTTCTTATTTCCGAGGGCTTCACCTTCAGGGCCCAAAAATTGAAGTCGTAAAAGATTTAGGATAGGAACACGAGATAACCGAAGAAATCAAAAGGTGTTTTCGCCTTGCCTTCTGATTTTGATTAATCGAATCATTAAATATGTAAAAACAATTAGGTTTATTTGTTATTGAACTCGTTAGTACGGATACGAAATAAAGTATGTCACGATAAACTAAAGCACGTGGTATTCTGTCCTGAGAATCGATTTTATTACAAAGGTTTTTATGAACGTGGCCAAGGCTACACTGTTAAAAGATCAAGTTGCATAATTTGATAATACCCAAATTGTAAGAAGAAATGGGGGAGGGCATTTCCAAAAAAAAAAAAGAAAAAAAAAATGGGCAAGTTAGGTTAAGCTTGTGCAGGCCAAGTATAATTTCCAAGACGAAGGTTTATTCGATGTCTGACTTGCTTGCAGAGTTTATGGTTTGGAAGTGGATTAAATTATGAAATCGTTCATTGTGCTGTAAGTTTTTGGCATTTTATAGCTTCTCCTTAGTGTTTGGTGAATCGATTGAGATTTCGAATCTACAAGCTGGGCAAACCTTCAATTAAAATCTGTAAAAGAAATGAACTGTGGACCACGTTTAGAAAAGCCAAAGGGACTATTGTGTTTTTTTTTTGAAGACCAAATTGTTTCTTTGTGTTGTGTTGTTTACAATATTTTATTTATCATCGTGCATCAGGCTGGCGTCTCTGGGCAAGCGAGTGGGTTTTGAAACTGAAGTATGTAAACATCTGGATATAAAGTTATAAACAATAAACATACGTGCGGGGTCACTACAGGTAGTAACAGTGTAGCAATTACCTCTGTAAGTTGCACGTCTACCGAATACCAGATCTGCACTGGCCCACAAAGGGAGCATCGCTATGAGGCACTACGACAGGGGTGAGGAACATCACCAAAACTAAAAAAATTTACCGGAAAATGATATGTGAAATTGGTATCGATACGTGGTGTAGTGCGTCCGACGCACCAGCTAGCGTCCCTATTCGATACTCGGGACATACTACACTACACGCTGTTCGACGCCGCGAATGTTGCTTGCGCGTCCCGACGCTATAAGCGTACAGTGGCGCGTGTGTCACTCAAGGAATGTTCAACTTAGCCCCACCCGATTTTACAATCCCTTAACCATAATCGATTCAATTTTTCAAATTTTAAACATGCAATTTTCAATTTATAAAATCTAAAAGAATTCTATTTCTAACCACCCACAAAGAATTTTCAAAATTTTTCCAAAGAGATTTATAAAAATCATCATACACAATTTCACCTATGACTTTAATAATAACAACAAATTTTACCTAATAAAGCTTTTTGCAATAAAAATTTCGATATTACTTGAGTTTAGTGCGAACAATGGTTGTAACAATAATAATAATTATTTTCACGCCCGCATTTATTCGAATGAAAACCGTCGGCGAATGAATATTTTATTTTAATTATATTGAAGCGATTCATTCACGTTTTTCTTGAACGATCCAGCGAGCAGCGTAATTGTTATCAAGTGAAAGTAAATTCTAATTTTACGAGGTTGACGTCGAATAAGCTCCTTTATAACCGATTTATTTTTTAGTTGAATCCAATTCGAAGCTTCTTTCAGGATAATTTCGTTTTATGAAATGCACGTTCGTTAATTCACTTCAGAAAATCGTAAAAATCAAACATTTTGTATTAATTTCTACTGTATTGGAAAGACGACGAATATGCTACGTTAATGATCGATTTATTTATTAATTTTTTTTTGGTAAAAATTGAATTCGAAGCTTTTTTCAGGAATGTTTCGTTTTATGAATCGCACGTTTATCATTTTGGATTAATTTTTATTATATTCGAAACGGGACATTTCTTCAAATAAAAAGTTTAAATAAAAGCACATTCTTGTCTGTTTTAAATTATCACAAGCTTTAATTTAATGAATTATCACCAAACGGACACTGGAAAATGGCACAAATGCTCAACGTTTCACTATCGCTTGATAGCCTCTTCAGGAGTGAAGATAGTGATAGTGAAACGTTGAGCTTTTGTGCCATTTTCCAGTGTCCGTTTGAGATAATTTATCAAACAATTTCACCGGGCAAGAAGCTGTGACGTCAAAAAAATCTTTAAACCAACACAAATGCCGGGTTTCCAATAATTCCGCGAGACCTTTGGAAAATTTGTTTCACGCTGATTGACGACACTGTAAGTTACGAAAAAAGAGTAGCCAAAGTTTTAGCTTTCCTTTCTCAACATTTACTGTATACTGAAGAAGCTGTCAATGCACAGCGAAACGTTAATTCGAAATTCGAAATAAATTCGGTCCTAAAATAATAAATTCCTCGAACGTACCCCGTAATACATCCGGTGTGCAAATATTTGTTCTTTGTTCGGATTGTTGAATTACGATTTAGCTCATCTAACCAACACCATAGAACAACAAATTTATTGCTTCGGAACGACTTGATTTAATTTTTGAAAATTGTACACTTTTGTACAAGGTGCGCATAAAAAGTTTAGAAACATCATGATTAAATTTGCTTCATAATATCATTAGCATCTATTTTTAGTTTATTGCTTTCTTAAATTTTGTTAATAAATTTTGTAAGTCGTTCGTTAAATTTAATACGAAATATTTTTCGATTCTGAAGGGATAATAAAACTGCAATTGAATGAAAATGCAATTTTATCTCGACACGTGTTGAAAATTGAAGCGACGTAATTTGATTTTACCTCAAAACCGAATCCAATATCTTGTATAATAATTTATAAACTTTAAGTTCATTATCGACCGTCTTGCTTAGGAGTCCTAAGTAAATAAAATTACCAAAGCTAAACGTCAGTGGAATGAAAATTATTTATAGTAGAAAAACGGTTGCGTGCTACGTTCCGTGTTACATATTAATGCAAGTTAATGTGTGACAGTATTATTAAAATTCGTTGTTGCTTAATGAAATTATTCAGTCGATGGTTTACGGTTCAAACAAGACGAGATGTTTTCGATTCTCCTGTTATAAATAGGTGTGTTTTCACGGCACAATGTCACAGGTAGAGCAGGTTTATAAATGGCAATCTACGACCACAAAATATCAACAAGCCTGTTTACTCCTCAGATTTCCCTTAGGAATACGTTCCATGTTTATTTATAGTATTTTACCACACAAATATCTAGTAGCCTCGCAAAGAAAGCAGAATAATCATAAATTTTTTTTAGAGTTATTTTAAAAATCAGTTCATCAATTTATTTAAATATACTATTAATTTCACATAGCATTCCATCTGCTGGCTCAAGAATCATTTGCGTTGCAAGTATAGTTAACTCATTTAATCACAGATGGCAGGTATAACAAATTGCTACCCAATCAATTTATTAAAATCAATTCCTCACGCATCACCAACGTTCAATACACTTTACAAATTTATTATTTTTAATTAAGATATAGTGCATATAAAAAGAACTGTGTACTACGAATATATACAAAAAGGATTTTCAACTCTAGGTTAATTTATTCTTGCAATTTTTCAAATCAAATTATCCTCTAATTATTTGTAAACCGTAGGGTGAACTGTGTATGTCGCTTTTAATTAGGCCGTACGTAGCCTTGAGGTGAAGTTAATCAATAATATTAGGGCGCCCTCTCATGGTCACGCCGTCAAATTAACTCGTAATTTAATCAAGTGCATACGCCAACTAGCGCCGAATTCAAAAGAAAGTCGTTTTCTGTTTGTCCGGTTCATAAATTAAAACTTATGAACTTCAATTCAAAAGGAAAAACCTCATTAAAAAAAAGAATAGGCATTTCATTCATAAATACCCACATATTGTATTTCATTCATAACAAATCATTCATTGATAATTGACGAATGTCTCAAAAATAACGTCCGTGCTCTTGGGGTTCCATTCGGGAGGTGGAAACTAAATTAGTTTTTATTATTATTAGTCTTTTTTAGAAGAGGTAGGAGGAAAATTTTAACACGTTTTTAAATCGTCCTCATTTATTTCCTTTAAACGAATAAAGATATACAGGGGGTAATTCAAAATAAGTGTCCGACCCGTCAGGGGCGTACCTACTAAGGTCATGCAAGTACGAAATTGAAAGAAATAAATTTATCGGAGGCATTTTGAAAAATAAACCTCTTGTGAATACTAAATCGAAACTGTTTAAATACCACTGATGACCATTAGAATGTGATACGTCGGCGCTTATAAAATTACGTATTCCGCCATGGTAATCTTAATACGCACTGATTTCAATGAATTTCCATCAATTGCCATTATAAATTAAGCGAACGTTTCGCACACTAACACTGACAAAATCATAATTGTACCCCTACGTATGTCGTAAAAAATGTGATTCATTTCTTCCGTCTGCACCACAAGTTCGATGTCCACAATAAATGAATTGCCCGTTATAAATTCTTTCCGCATAAATAAGGTCATAAATAAAAACGTTTTTAGTTTCAGTGCACGTGTTTCGTTTTATTTTTGCGAGAGATTATTGCTTTCGCGACCCAATACAGTTATTCCAGTGGACACCAAACAATTTACATCTGAATCTTCAACTTATTTTATCTCAAAAACTATGCATAACAGACTCCCCCATAACTATAGTTTTTTTGTTTTGTTTTTTCATGTATTATCTGTGGAGACTTATTTTGAATCAGCCTGTATACTGGGTGCCTTTTAACTTCATACAAAAAATAGAACCAGTGAAAGTTTACATTAAAAGTGATAGATAGTGTTTGTATAACAATTGATTAATAAATATTAGAGATAACAAATGTTTTTGGCGAACGATGAAACCGTTTGACAGTCCTTGGTTTGTTTTTATGACGTAATTACGTCCTCGGAGAAATTTGCTGATGTCAGAATCGGCTGTTTAAGTGGGTCAGTTGCCAGCTGTATTTTGTCGCGTTGAAAACATGGCCGAATTTTCCAATTCTGTTCTTGTGGACATGATCTTAATTTACGGCGAATGTGGTCAAAACGCGTTGGCTGCAAGACGTTTGTTTGCACACCGTTATGACAAATCAGTGTTTACAAGGGATGCAGTGTGGGCAGAAAAAAATCCTCAACAACAGTTTTCAACAACGCTTTTCGTTCAATCTGTGTCCAAGTATGTTAAACAGCACTTTAATCGGTTTATTTGTTTTACGTAATCGCATGGACGAAATGGTGTACTTACGTTTCTTGCAAATTAATTTGCCGGAACTCCTAGAGGATGTAAATTTAAATATTAGAAAATATTAGACCTTAATCCATTAGATTTTTATCTTTGGGGAATCTACTGTACGCCAAAGAAGTAAAAACAATAGACGAACTCAACGCACGCAGTGGAAAATATTCCAAAACAGAACCAATTCCGTAACGCATGTGAATCCCTGCTTCGTCGAGCCGGCGTATGTTTCCGACTCGCGCAGGGGGAACTTCGAACACTTATTGTGAGTGAAGGTCAACGTCAGTTGCGTCGAGCGGTTCTAAACATTTCACAAGTAATTGCCGGACGTCAGTATGAATTTTTTTATTTATTTTCCTTTTAATTTTGATGCATTCGTACCACATACGTCATTAATTTTTTACATCAAGTTGAAGAACACCCTGTATATATGGTATACACACATACTGGGTGTTTCATTGAAGATGCACCAAACTTGGTATGCGGGTAGATGTCGGGAAAAGAAAGAAAAATTTTCTCTGTAATGAATAAATTTATAGAAAACCGAAGGGAAAGCAAAGTCGCATATTTTTAGGATGGACTCTAAATGTGAATGAATGGATTGTTACTCATTCATTTACATCGGTTTATTGGTTCATTGCTTCTAGAATGTCGCCCCAGTCGCTTCGGTAAAACACATTTAAAACATCATGGTTGTTGGTAATCAATAAAAATAATAATTAGTCGTTTATTTTCTGCTCTCCATTTAATACGGATTTTCTAATTGTTAGTTGAAGAATTTTAGGATTGTTCAAACATTTAGTAGTTTGCGCTTATTTAAGAATTTTTTATTTACATTCACCGTTTCATGAAATCGTTCGTAGAAATTTTGCACCTAAGTATCTGGTTTTACCCAAAACATTTAGTTCGCCGTACTACCCCAATTAAGGACTTTATGGTATTAGATTTATACTTTAATAGTTAATAATAATTAATAATTGAAAAGTAATTAAATAATTAATAGTTGAAAAGTTGAATACACCGAGCTTTCGGTCAAGGGCAATATAAAATCTAATCATAAATTTCTTCGCTGTTTATGGATTTATTACCCTCCTGCAGCTGTGTGTCATTCATAAATGCAATTTAGATCGCTGTTTTTGTTTCACAAATTATGCAAATTTCAACTTGCTCAGATTAAAGTTTTTGATTAAAACATTTTGTTTGAAATAATGTCAAGTGTGATGCATGAAACACCCAGCATAATACTTACCTGCTCTAGCAGTGAAATATTAAAATAATAATAATAACAATAATGGTTTATTGTCACAAGTCAATAGAATGCTATAAACATTGTCAAATTAACATTAAGGTATAATACACAATAAAAATGAAGCTTATAGGCATATAAGATTATATATAAATATATGCAGTGTGTTTCATTGGAGTTGCATCAAACGTTTCTGATATTATTTCAAACAAAATATCTTAATAAAAAATTTCAATCGGAGCGAGTTGAAATTTGCATAATTTAGAGTCGATGCTTCTTGAAATACAGTAGCGCGCGGAATCGTGAAACAAAATCGACAAACTAAATAGCTTTATGAATGGCACACAGCTGCAGGGGGGTAATAAATCCATAAACAGCGAAGAAATTTTATTTTGCCCTTGACCGAAAGCTCGGTGTATTGAACTTTGCCACACGTCGAATGCAGCAGCGATGTGAAATCGCGTGGATATTTAAACTTATTTATTAATTATTAAAGTATTAAATCTAATACCATGAAATCCTTAATTGGGGTAGTACGGCGAAAAGTTTGATGCATCTTCAATCTTCAAGTTTGATGCATCATAGTGGAACTATTCCACTCGCATAACCTACGTCGTAACACACACACATATATATATATATATACAGTGTTTAATAGTGAAAATCACTCTATTTTTCGCCGTCGAATAATGATGCGTCGCTTTTCAGAAATATTAATGAACGACAGACGGGTGAAACGTGTTTGCTACTATTTTTTTTTTCCTTCGTACGCTTTGTTTTCGTATCAATAGAAAGAAACAATAGGCGGCTTATTTATGCACCTATCGATTTTAGAAAATAATTTCAAAAGGTTTTTATTGGGGAGAAGTGGTGCCTGTTACGAGCTGAAATCCTAACAGAGGGCTTCCACGAGCATTTTATTGTGTGTAAGGTTGAATAGCAATGTGGGCAAAATATTATTACACACGTCAGCCCGATGAGCGTGAACTGCGAAAATTTAATCATAAAGTGCCCGTAGTATTTCGCGAGTAGATAGTTCCAGGAGAACATCAAAAGAAATGGATCAAAATGTGCAGGTATTTACATCACACGCAGTCAATATTTCAGTTTGAATTTAATAATTGAATCAAAATCGAACGATTTTTTTTTGTTATTAAAAGTGAAACAACTGTGTGAAATTAATTAACAGGCTATTAATAGTCCATTGTGTGTGTTCTGTCTGTCCCCGTCGTTCTCAATGTTGCCCTTCCGAAGATCTGTAACTCCGACGCCAAGGCGTCGTACATTTACTCGCTGGCGTCGTGGCGAATGTGTCTACCCCAAGATACGATCACGATTCAAACCAAGCCCTCGTAGAACTCTATACGCTCTTCCCAAGTATTTAGCAGGTAATTTTTTTTATCAAATTCTTTTTAATCTTTAAAAAAAAACTTTTTTCCCTCCGAAAGTAATTATTTAAAAACCTTGATCTTGAATGGAAATAACAAATGCTGATAACATCTGACGGACTGAAATTGCGCCTGCTTGTTGTTTCTTCACGTTGTGATAACTGTTGTTTGATATCAGTAACGGAAAAAAAAAATGATAAAGAGCCTGTTACGTGCGGTACTTTTGTTCGAAAGCAATATGGATCACTCAACTCGTACAAATATCGACCGGCGCTTCTGTTTTATTCAGAGCCACGAACGCGATAGTGCAGATATTTTGACTAGGAATGCTTTCAGTTAAATGAAATGTTTTCGTGTACGCAATTTTCACCGAAATTTGTTTTCACCAGGACGCCTCAGAGCCAGCAAACGGGACATCAGTTTACAAGAAGTACTTTACACCCTTCGACTTGTTTGGACGTCGCCTAAGAACGTATTAAAAAGGTAATTGGATTACATTAAAAAAAAAAAGAAATGCTTTTTCCGTTTTTTTGGTTTTCAGCCCAAAAATCATCGACATGGATGATAGATTGCGCAAAACGAGCAACATAGTTCTATCCGAAGTGTCTTCGCCTGTTCTATTAAGACGTAGGCTAAGTGCTCCTGAAACGATAATGAGGAAGTAAGTTTTAAAACGTCAGTTTTCATAAATTAAATATTTTCAACACGTTCGTAGTTAAAATTAAAATAGATTATTTTTTAATGCAATTTCGTGTGTTCATTTGTTTCCTTTGCTAATTTCTTTAAATAAACTTTTCATTGATAGTTTAGTTCGAGGTCATTTACGTTTAATTTTTAATTGGTGCTCAATATATGGAACCTGAAAACAGGAAGTAATAAGCAAATCTTATCTGTACAGGAAACGCATTCTATTTCTTTTAATAATTCGCTTAAAAATAGCGCCTTGCATTCGGATCTCTCGTTTTATGGCATTGACTTTGAAAGCCCATCTGAGACGGCCGTTAAAAACATGTAAAATATAGGAGTTGTGCTTAAAAATAGATGATGCATCTGCTTTCAGCTATTCGGTGCCATTGCGCAGCTGAGGTGACTCATTGGTTCTAATCTAAATATCTTTACGTGCTCATTTCGCCACAAGCGTAATGAATCGATTATTATGTTAACATGCGAGTTGCGAACACGCACTTTTTCAAAACCCTTCAACATTTGCAGTTACATAAATATTTTTGTAATAATTTCCAGACATATGTTGGCCCAACAGCGATCAGAAGAATCCCAAGAAAGTGATGCAACCCAAGTATCAGACTGTTACAGTTGTCAGTGGCAAATGAACATCGGAAGTGATTTAAATCTAAGCAAAAAACACGATTCTAGTTTTATGAGGAAATCGACTTTGCTGAGGAAGCTCTGGAGCAACAGCAGAAACGTTTTCGAAAGAAGCAGAAGGTTTTCGACGGCCTACTCCGAGTGGCAATACTCCTGCGGAAAACTATCGATGGAAAAATCTACGCTTTCCCTAAACTCAGATCAATCTTCACCAGAACATTTGAAGCAACTCAAATCCGAGCTCCGTTCGCCGAAACGAACGCTGTCGTTAGCCAATGCAAGGAAATTACAAAGCCAAGATTTGTCACGTTCTAAGAGTTCTACATCAGCGAATAAAACTAGTTGCACGACGAACACTCCAAAGACTGAAAGCGAGTCTGAAACAACAACGAGGAGAACCGGGACCAGTACGACTAGTTACTCAGATAACTCAGATTCGGCATACACGAATAGCCAATCGAATTTTTCGCAAAACTCAGAAACTGTTTACTCATCAGAAACTCAATACGCTGAAGAAGACCTGTGCGAAAATGACGAAAACGCCAACGAGGTTGCGCAAACAGATAACTCCCATCGCCCCTCTCATTCCGAAAAGTTCATCAAATATTCAAAGACCTCGATTAGGCACGCGTCGGATACTGCAGCAAATTTGAACGTAATCTCCAACGTGCAATTGAGCCAGTCGACTTTAGATTTAATTTTCAACCACGTGCTACTGGACGTGCAAAATAAAAAGCCAAGCAATTCGAGTACGACCGAAGAAGAAATCGTGCCGGATGCTAAAGTCATAAGAGTCCAACAAATGCCCAGTTTTTATTTAAAAGGGAAAGAAGACGTGCCGCCTAATCCCGAGCACAATCGCATCATAAAATACATGATAAGTAACGTGGGAGTTGGAAGCCCTTACAGTAAACCGGCGGAGGTGTCCCAAATCGTCGTGCCCAGATACTCTGCGCTTCCTCGTACATCCTCGATGGAAGTCAACACCTCCTCGGGAGATTCCACAGATAAAGAATCCGATACCATCAGTTTGGTGGATAGCCTCGAGGATCCGATGTCTCCAAGAGGGGGAGGGCAAAGTTCGTGTGTGAAACACGACGAAAAACCAGTCAGAGGCGACTTATCTTTGTTACTTCCGGATAACAGCGACCAAAAGAGAAGCAGGACACCGCTGAAACCATCGGCGTTTTTCATTTCGATTGAAAACTCCAAGAGCGAAGAAGGAAAGGCGGTCGCCGATCACCTACCCGCAAAAGTGCGAGAAAAATTATCCAAGCGACACATGAAGCGCGAGCTACAACAGAAAAAAAATACTACATCACCAAAATCCGATAGTAACTACATTAGTGCTAGTGATAATGGCAATCATATTTTCACCACTGACTATAACGACGTAAAAAATATTGTTAAATATAATAGAGCGAGGGGGAAAATTTTGCCCAAAATACAAACGAAGCTGGACGATAGGCGAGGTACTAAAGACTTAAAACGCAAATCACTTATACTACAACAAAATAGTAGTAGGGGTAGTTCTAATTCACGTCAAAGATTAACCCCAGTTTTCACCAACAAAAACCAATGCGATGAAAAGAAATCTCCTCCAAAAAAGGACGCGGGCAATACAAACAAGCGACTTGAGGAACACTTCCAAAGTTGCGCGCGAACAGGCCAGAACAAGTCAAAAATACCGATCTTGGTGCAGCAGAAACTACCGAAACTAGAAAAAAAACCTCAAAAACCCGTTTACTTAGATTTTGACAAAGTGCGTGTTTCAGATCCCAAAATCGATCAACTAATCGCTAACATTTTAATCGATAGTTTAAACAAGTGCGAACCCCAAGTCGTGAAGATGAGTTGCGAAAAAAGACCTGCCACGACTTTTTCTTCAACCGGAAGCGTGAAATACCAGCAGAAATTTGAAGTCATACCCGAAGAGTTATCTCATCAGTCTTCGCTTGAAGAAAACGCGAATCGAAACGTCGGCGCTTGCGTTAACGGGAATTTCACTGAGCAGGACTCTCCAAGCACAGAAATTAATGATAATGTAAACAAGGAAACGAACGCTAATACAAATGAAAACAGAATTAAAGATTCTACGACGGTTCCTCAAGGGTGGATAACCTTTTATATGCTGCATAAAAACCAAGGATCTCCAGACAGCACGTCCGATGAAGGTATAAATATTTCCCAAAAATACCAGAAACTATAAATGCACGTAGTCTAACGAGCACCTTGTTAATTAAATTGCAAGTAACCACCCAGTAAATTTTATTTAGGAACAAAAAAATTGGATAACTTTAGGATGGCGAGAAAAAAACTTGTTGCTTCAAAGAAAGAAGACCTAGAAAGAACAGATAACCTCGAAGACTATTGTAATAAAGCACGTGAGGATGATTATGAGGATTTCAAGGTGGTTAAAGGACAGAGGAAGATTTTAGAAACACTGTCGTCGAGTGATGCGCTTAGTGAGAATGTCTCTTCGATTTTTCAGAATGGACGGTATAAAAAGCAACATGCGTTTCGGAAATGCCCAAACGCGAACAATAAGGAACCCCCAAACAGCTGCGACGTAAATAATTTTGGTAAAACTAAATTAAATTAAATTAAGTGCTTAATATCAAAATTATTTTAGGCCAATGGTCTGTGACAGTCAGTGGAACAAATAGCTATGGACAATCAGCACCTGAAGTTGAAATGCATTTAAAATTTCCACAATCCAACAAGCACGCCTGTCAGTATCAATCAGATTCTGGGATAGGCGAAGAAAATGATCATTTCCCTCTCGGTGTAAAAAGATCGCCCCATCTACTCAAAAGAGCCAAATTACAACAGCAAAACTGTGGTTAGTTTCATTCTTCTTTTTTTGTACGAAATGAAATCAACCCCTGCATTTCTCAGGTTTATTTGTCGATAATACAATAGCAGTAGAAGACAACTATAAAAACGGAAGGCTTCCAGTTATAACTCAGAACACCAAAAGAATGACGTTGTCTAAAGTAGGTGAACCAAAAAAAGAAAAACGAAAGTTTCTTTTGTAACGTTGCTTTAATTTATAGCGTTGCGATTCCAGTATACCAATAAACTCAGTCCCTTTCAGGATCGAACCACGTCAAACAAAAACCAGTAGCCGAAGATATGCCTTATGTCGTCCCAAAAATTTTTCTACTAGCTCCAGCCCACGTTTGACCTCCGAGGAATTCTTGCATTTAAACGCGGAAAGGTGAGGTGAGGATGTAACTTCCAAACCGTATTCGCTTCAAGTAGGTGTTTTTTTTTTTTTTTAGGCAATTGGCCGCTATTTTGAGCAGATTTCCGGAAGTGCTGTCCGTTAACGGAAACAGCATCAGTCCCGAGAGGAAACCACGTGTGAGTAAAATGAGCGAACGTGATTTGACCAGAAGTTTTTACAACGGTCACTAATAATCTGTTTTATTTAAATGTTAAAGTTTTATATAAGTTTTTATTGGATATAATTATATATTTGTTTGTATATGAAATTGTTTTATTTTTTAATAGTTGATTATGCAGGTATGACTTCCCATAATGATTGCAGAGTGAAACCTTCTTTGATACTCTCGATCGCAAGCCCTAAATTTCCAGAGTAAATTGGGGGCCAGTTTTTATGGGGGCCTTCCCCCGTGAAGTACTTGGTGAGCTCGTTGGTTATTTCTCCTTTTGGTTCTTCAACTTCCGCTTCCTCGATTAACGAGCGCGTATTGTAGGGGTGCTCCTCTTTCTGCGAGCTCCACTTGTATTCAATCCCGTAAATAGGGTTGTTGGTGTAGACTGTGTGTATGGAGATGAGTTCTTTATAGACGTTCCTCAATTTGTCTTCGGGGTCAACCCTAAACCCTAATATATACCCCCCACTTTCTTCGGTGCTCGTGATTACAAGGGCCATGCCGAACTTCGACTCTCGAATTTTGATCTTAAAATTACAATAACACAATTAATCACGTGCAAAAAGTAAATTCATCTTACACTATCTATTTGTAGATGCGGCAAAGATATATTGAAACCTTCGTTCGTATCGGCGAACCAAATTAGTCTAACGTTGGAAATTATGAAAGTCCCTAAACTTCCTTGATCCGTCGATAAATTCCAGACGCCTGGGAGGGTTGTAAAAACTTGCTCCAGTGGAAGTATTTTCAGCTGCTTGTTATGAACGACCGTCCCTCGCAGTTTTAATTGCCTGTATAATTTTGAAGACACGTATGCCCTTCAACAGAAAAAATAATAGCAAAGCGCCTTTTTTAATTGCACTTGAATACCACCCACTTATGTACACCCATGGCCGAGGTAAAATGTCGCATACTTCCAGGAACTAAATTCGTAAAAATAAACTCAAACCTCGCGTTGTTCGACGACGATAAAATATGCAATGCTTGAGTAGTACCTTTCAGCTTCTGTAATTCAATGAAGACAATTCCTTTCGTAAAAACTTGACCTCACGTTTACTTACAGAATTAACAATTTTTGTGCTGATGTTAATTATGCTGTTATAACCAATTGCTTGGAGATGAAGAAAAAGGAAAAAAGAAATTAATAATCAACACCTCACGTACCGTCAGAATTAAAAGTAATGTCTCTCTTTAATAAAAAAAGTTATTAGGTAGATACTACTTTTAATTCTGACTGTACAGAGTGGGCCAAATTTGACACTTATCAAGTAGGCTTATGTCAAACGCAAATTTTGGTCACGTCGTAACTATACGATTATTATAAACATAACCTAACTTTTTATATTCATTTAATTACGATTTTCTACAAAATGGATAATAAAACTTAATTATTACAAATACTTCGAAGATATAAACAAAATATTTGACAGTTGAGGCTGTTGGTAGCACACAGTAAGTCAAGGTTTCGACATACGTACTAAGCTACGACGTGCCGTCATAAAATAAAAGCAAATTTGAATAAAATATCAAGTATTTTATATTTTTTGTGAATGGAATTTCATGTTCTTTTCAAAAATGTAAAATATATAGGATGTTCCATATAAAAAAATCAAAGTTCTTGCTTACATCTCAAATATTGAGCACTCTAGAAAAAATAGTTTGGACCAATGAATGCTGCATGGAAAAGAAATTTTCACAGAAATTAAAGAAGTTTTTACAGAAATCAAAAAAAAAATATATAAAGGTTCTTAGAAATCGTACAATTTTGAAAAACACCCCGTAGCTGCTTGTTTTAAAAATCGAGCTCCAGGAACCGAGGTCTATCTCTTCTAAAAGTAAGTGTTTCCTATAAAGTGTCAAATTTGGTCCACCCTGTACAATTCACACTTACACAAATTAATTCGTGGGCTTACAAAAGAATGCCATAACATTCTTAAATTTGTTATTATTAACCTTCCACGATCACCGCTGTTTCCTTTTGTATCTTCGATGTTATCGAGGCGGTCTATCACCTTTTCGCCTGCCTTTAATCGCATTTCACTAGCAGACAAATTTATTTATGTTAAAAAAAAAAAACTCTTTGCTTTCGTATACTTACGAGTATGGAATATCGAATCGCACTTCCTTGTCTTCCCAGGTTAAAGCCATTTTATTTTTGTCAAAGTTTGTCAACCTCTTCCTTATGTTTGCTTTTGTATGTATTGACGATTTGTTTAATTCTGTGCGCATGCTTGGAAATGATTGATTTCGAATGGAATCCATTAAATAAACTCGGTTTACGTATTCCATCGACAAATAAGTAGTCGCTTTGATGATTACTAAAGTAAAAGAATTTTCCTTGGTATTCTTGTTGTTAAAAAGTCGATTTTCTAGGTACTTTGTAAAAAAAATATTGAGAGAAGTGCCTAATTAATTTTCTGTAGTTCCGGCGCATCCACCGATTTTATGAAATCGTTAAATCTAATACGTCCTCTTTGAGTTTTGTAACAGTGTTCATTTTGAAATGTGGCTTCAAGTTCGTTTCCTTTTATATTTTCTGAACTCGCGAGTGTCTCAATGATATCTTTGTATAATGGTCTTCCCTCGGACTTGAAGAAATTACCTGCAAAACAATTTAGTTATACATTTAGAAGCGTATTGTTAAGTGAACAGAGACGGACAGTAAATTGATTAAATTAATTTAATTTAAAGTTGTATTCAATAACTGCTATTTATTTATATTTTTGTGTAGGCACAATAATTACTGATAGACTTAAGTTTTTTCTTTTGTACTTTTATACTTGCATTTTGATACGCTATTTTTTACATACAGGAAAAAATCTAATGGATTAAGGTCTAATATTTTCTAATATTTGAATTTACATCCTCTAGGAGTTCCGGCAAATTAGTTTGCAAGAAACGTAAATACCCCATTTCGTCGAAGCGATTACATAAAACAAATAGACCGATTAAAGTGCTGTTTAACATACTTGGGCACAGATTGACCGAAAAGCGTTGTTGAAAACTGCCCACACTGCATCCCTTGTAAACACTGATTTGTCGTAACACTGTGCAAACAAACGTCTTGCAGCGAACGCGTTTTGACCACATTCGCCGTAAATTAAGATCATGTCCACAAGAACAGAATTGGAAAATTCGGCCATGTTTTCAACGCGACAAAGTACACTTAAACAGCCGATGCTGACATCAGCAAGTTTCTCCGAGGACGTAAGTACGTCATAAAAACAAACCAGGGACTGTCAAACGGTTTCATCGTTCGCCAAAAACATTTACTATCTCTAATATTTATTAATCAATTGTTATACAAAAACTGCTTCATTCTATCACTTTTAATGTAAACTTTCACTGGTTTCATTTTTTGTATGAAGTTGAAAAACACCCAGTATATTAAGGTTAAGTGTAAGACTAGCAATTGTAAAGATTGTTTATTATCTAGTAACAAGTAATATTTTAAAAACAATTCGTGCTCGTAAAATATTCCAAAAAATCGTTACACTACAAAAATAAGCGTTAAATATGACATTGCAAACTGTAGACTATCTTTTAGGGCATTATACAATTTTCTTTCTAAATAATAATTGATACTTTGTATTATGTTTAAATCCAAAACATTGTTAATAATTGAAAGTTAATGTAAAGTTCCTGTATATTGATTAAAAAATAAAAAAAAAATGTTATAACCATTTTGTAATAACAAAATATCCAATTTCTTCGACTTTTTCTTTTACAGCAACAAGAGTTATTATTATTATTAGAGTTGTTAGCGTAATTGATGAAAAATAAAGACGAAAAATCGCAAACATAAAGATATACAGTAAGGGAGACCGGGGATTTTCATATTTCATATTTTCTATTTTTTTCTGAAAGCACTAGCTTTCTGCTTTTAGGATTATGATTTTGAGTAATGCTTTGAGATGCATTCCTGTTTATATATACCGTTCAACAGCAATCGTTTTTCCAGAACAGGATCGGAAATAGAGGTATTGCATCTGTCCAAACCATCCCCGTACCCGGGGATGCTTTGGACGTCAGTGGGGAATCATATGGACGAATGGTTAGGAGCACTTGTTGAACTGGTAAAATGAAAAAGTACACAAAGTTGTAGAAATTTATTGTAGCTAGAACTCTGAAAGGTCAATGCTCAAATATAACATGTCTTTGAATCTTGGACGTTTATCCACGATCGTTTTTGGCAGAATCGAAATCACTTGGACGAAGAATCTTCTGCTGTTGGTGAAAGCGGTTGGAAGGAACCAGCTTTACTTCAAGCCCACCATGAAACTTCCTTTCTACTCTACCCACGTAGTTCATTGCAAACTTGCCCTTTTTCGACGGTACTTTAACAATTAGGAAGTCACCTTTATCAACATCTTCTATAGATTTAAGACACTTCTTCCCATTCAGAAGAAGAACGTGATGTGATGATTTCTCCCATGTCTTCATCCGAGGAGTCTTTTCCTTTTTCTACTTTCTCCCGTTCTTCTAATATTCTAACCTTCACTTTCTTTATCCTTTTTATTTGCTCCCTTTCTTCCAATTCTTCTTTCACTGGAGTGTCTGTGGCTATCATGCTTTTTCCGCGCTCTCATCATCTGTTTCTCGATTCTTTGACGTCAATTTGCGTTCGAGATTCTTCACCTGATGGTCACAACTTCTCTTTTCTTTTGGTGAATTATGTTTGTGTTCCAACAGGTGACATTAAGGAAACGCCTGTATATTAACGTTTAAAAAGTATAAAATTTAACTTACTATTTTGGCTAGATGAACCAGATTCAGGGATTATAATCTCAATTTCCGACAGTTGCATTGCATTACCTGGTAAAACGATTACTTTTCTCGACAAACACAAATTTTGTGCTTTATTTACTTCTTAGAGTCCCTGGGGATTCTAAACACGAAACATTTTCATCACTGGTTTTTGAAGGGCATGGCCGATATTTATATATAAGCTGTTCCTCCTCTGCAAGGCATTTTGAATGTGTAAAATTACATAAACGGCCTTCTAAAATTATTTTATTTTATCACAACGTGTCACCTAACGAATTATTCTGAAAGATAAATCACCAAAACAATGGCCGCACGACACATGCGCAAAGAAAATTTAATCCGGCGGGAAACCTTAGCCTTTCGCACCCGAATAATCTGTGGCTGTCGAAAAATAAATAAGTTTCGTTACGAAATTTGACACAGATGTCTTAAAAGTTCCACAATCTTAGTTACATCATTAAAAAGTATTAAAATCAGAAAGATATTTTTACGATGAATAGTATATTAGCGAAGATGTCCGAAACAAATTCTCTGTGTACACATAGTCCCGTTTTAGGCCACCATCGAACCATGTTTTAGAAATCTATAGTAGAATTCTATGTGACGAAAGTGTTGAACAGAACTTAAAAGGTGCTGACACGAGTTGACCCCACAGACTCTAACCTATACTGCGTGTAACCTATACTGCGTGTATTATTCAGATCAAAGTGATCAAATTCAGCATCTATTTGGTAAAAGCTAAATAAACCAAATTCAGTGGAAGTACATATACGTGCACAACAAAATTATGTACTACTGTTGTTAAAGTTGAGTAAGTATATTAAACTACAGATGGCGACACTAAGTAAAGGAATCGAAAGATTACATTTTTCTATAATCAGTAGATGTTACAGTGATGTGTGTGTATATGCTAGCATAAAATTGAAACCATGTTGGTGCGTACAATTAAAATAGTGTTTCCATTAAATAATATCCATTAAAAAAAAAATAGGAAACTCAGGATTTAAAGGACTTTTCGATTACGACTTGGTATGACCAATTTAAAGATGTTGCTCTTAAAACATACCTGTTCGAAATTACGTCAGCCCTCTTAGAAAAAATCCGATCCGGAGATTTCGATTTTGACGTCGAGGAAATATGTACCCCAGAATACGTAAATCAAATAAAAAATACTATAAGTACACTTGGAAATGAAGCTTTCGTCAAAAATAATTGGCATGCACCTACGGTATGGTATGCAGGTGGTTTTAAGGCTCAAGACATTAAGCCTAGCCTTAAATCGATGGTGTATTTAATAACTTTCTCAAAAATATTTTTACAGGATGCAAAATTCATTAGCTTTGGTAATCTTTTAAAAGTCACAAATATCAATGATATTTTGATGTATTTAACTGCATCTGATATTATCATAAATGACTTGGCAAATGATAAATTCATACCATATATTGCTCTGAAACCATGGATTAATATTCATCCAGCTACAGAATTCAGGTGTATTGTTATTAATGATATATTAAGAGGTAATATGGGTAGTTATTAAATTTTTCAGAAAATCTTGATTTGGAATTTTCAGGTATAAGCCCTCGTGATTGGCCTACTTTCTACGGCCATTTTGCCGAGGAAGGATCGAATATCATTAAAAGCCTTTCTAGATTTTTTGACGAACATATTCAAGGAAAATTTTCCAGAAAAAATTGTAAGTAGATAGATAAAGGTGTTTTATTGTTAACTTCGATGAAAATCTTGCGAAATTAAAATTTAAAAGCATTAGTAATATGTTAATTAAAAATTTAGTTTATTAATATTCACTTAAAAAAGCTTAAAAGTTTCTGCGACAGATAATTAATTGTTACTTTGTACTGAACCTACTTCTGCAATCAAATTTATGGATCTTAAAAGTCCTGTTGAAGGAAGTCCTGTTAAAGGGAAGGGAGAGCTTTGTGTGTAAATACATGTATTTCAAGGGAAGGGAAAGGGAATAAAAAGTAAGTAAAATATGAATAGATAAAATAGTAGTTGCAAATGGCAGTTTTTAGACAAAATTTTAAATATCTCAAGAACAGCTAGGTTTAGGTATACACAATGGTATGCAGAAAATGTGTAGAACTTCATGGGCAATCCAAATTTGGTTTTGTATATAAGATGTGCCATTTGAAGTAAAAAAACGTTGTAACTAGTGCTATTGTTTTGATTCAGTCTGTGTAGATGAAAATAATGTTGTAGACCTCTTAAAAAAATTAAAAAAATTTTGGTACCTTCAGTAGTTATCAAGATATTGCCCGAGAATCAAACCCAACCCAACCCAACCGGTTGTGGACGAAAATTTAAAAAAAAAAAATTGTCGAAGAACATCCATATACATAATTATATCTTAAAAAATTGATTTGAGAGTTATTATAAGTTCAAAATTAATGAATTCATTTCTTCCAGACGTTTTCGACGTAATCATTACTTTTCCAGACTCCGTATCGTTAATTGATTTTGGACCGCTTAACAACCGAACGAATTTGTATGCGTTTTCGTGGAAAGAAATTCTACCAATTATCCAAAAGGTACATTTCAGCTTATACAGTCAAATAACTATGACGGTGAAAGGATGGATTTAACATTTATGCCTTTGATTTTCTAGAATTGCTCCAAGGAAGTTGCTCCAGTTTTTAGATATTTGGAAAAAGATATGGGCATTATGACTAGGCAAGATACAGTGTTTCAAGTCGTCGGCTCTCAAAAATAATCAACAATATTCAAATATATGTAATATTTCATGTAATAAATAAATTATTATTTAACCTGATTGTATAAAATTAAAATTATTGTATAACCAAACGATTTTATTCTGATTCGAGGGATTGTGGTTATAAAATTCGTTGTCACCTAAATAAGAATTTATTTTCAATACAAAAACACAATACATGACAGTTATGTTCATTACATATAAATATAAAGATTGTTTTAGATTATGCAAGAACTTATAACAAAGTATTAGCAGTTAATAATAAAGCGTAACAAATGCGTTAAAATAGTATTTTACTTCTTTGACAGAAGAAATTTTTACACCAATTATAAATATAATAAATTAATATTGCACTTCAAGAAAACACCGACAATAAATATTTTGCTGGTACATATTATCTATTGTAACAATTTTTCTTTTATTTTAAAATTAAAATTGTAAAATGAGCAGTATTAGATTTTTTCTTTTTGCATACCCTAAAACATTCGTACAAATTGATAAAAATGGAAATGCCACGTAGTTAAACTACATACCCATTCAAGAAACAAAGTAAAACCCGATTCACAACATTAGCCAGGCAATTTAAACTTAACAAAAAAAAAATCAACGATTTTCACTCATGATAAATTTGAACGAAATAAAAGTAACTTGAAAGTTGATGGAAAAAGCTAAACTATTTACAAATCTATATGAAGTAAAACGCAGTCTTTTGGTCTTCCTTTCAAAAAATAAAAACATTTTTTTTCTATATTAACAGTATTGCACAATTTACAATTTCACATGTAAAATATTAGTTAACGAAAACATTCCTTTACCATAAAACTTAGCGATTTTATTTATTATTATTTTATTTGTATAACTTTTATCTTCTGTTTCGACTTATATTTTCATCAAGTTTTTCAATTAACTTCTTGTGAAGCAGCCAACAGAATAAGATTACGTTGAAATATCGTTAATTTTAACGGAAAGAAAAGGTCTTCATTGATTATCACGAACCAAGTCTATTCTGCAGTATAAAATTAGTATACAAAAATCGTACATCTAATATTCACGTGTTAATAAATATGGTATAGGGATGTTTATTTATTTTTTTTTTTAATTTTGCGCCAAAAATGATTTAGGGTCTAGAAAAGGCATAGTAATCTTTTGAAACCTATAACTTTAAACTATACTTTTGAAGGTAGTTTCAATTTGAATTTTGAATGTCAAAAAATCGCTAGGTTTTAAATCACTACAGAAATTCCTTTACAAATATACATAAAAATACTTGATCTAGTGCTACAATTTCTTTTAAAACGAGACTTCTCAAGGTCACTTTATTCTGATTTTATGTAATTCTCTATACTAGGCGGGCGCGTATTGAAAAAGGGGCCTTTCACATATGTATATATTATAAACAATACAAAAAAGCTGCGCCGAATTTGAGCTGGAAAGTACGGATTCCAATTATATTTGTTTTATTGGAACCTTGGAATTTATGTTGACTTTGAAAATTGTATTTTTGTTAAGAGATTCGGAGTCAGGTATGCATGTAACATACTTTATAGGCTGGTGGATCTCTAAAAATAAAAAACTTGCAAAAATATGTATCGTTTTTTTTTTTTGATTTAGTATGTATTACACTTTAATCTTGAAAGATTACAGTGCTCGAAATTATTTTGTCTGTACACAGTAGTTTAAGGTTTAATTCGAAGTTGCCTGTATCAACAGTTTTGTTTTTCAATGGTTGAAACCAAAATAAAACATTTTTTTTTCGATTGGAAATTTTGCAAATACGTAAGTCCGACTGTTTTCTCGTTTGTATATAAAAATATCGATTAATTAATTTTAATTTGGTGGGAATGTGGGTATAATAATTGGCATATGACTGTTAATACTTGTGTTAGAGTGTAAAAAAGTATGATCAAAAAATGACATGCCTAGTTTATGTACATTAGCCGTCGAAGAATTGGTAATATCAGGTACAGTAGTGGCCAAAGAATTGGTGAGGAAATTATGGGAATCATCGGGTACAGGTACGATAGAATGATTTGGTTCTTTGGTGGTAGGCACTGTCTGATTTTTATCGTTACTGCACCTATTCTTTCTCACATGCGCTCGACTCGAATGCAGCACGACCTGATAGCGGTGTTTGAAAAGTAAACTACAATGTTCGCATTGAAAGTTATTTTTCTTGCTATGCCGCCAGTATTTATGCAACACCAAGCTACCTTTCTTTTGAAATTGACTAATCCGCGAAGCTTTGCATAGGTTACACGTGTATCCTTTGCGAGTAATCAACTGAGCCATATACTTATCAACCAAGTGTACGCTCGTACAATCAACTTCGTTCTGTTGAAGAAACATCACGTTATCGTTATCCCAAAAAGACGAGAGTACCTTCTTTGGTTGACTTTGTTTTCTCGATCTTTTATTTTCCCTCTGCATTGAGTTTTGACAAGCACTTGAATAAGCTACAGTAGAATGTGTACTCATATGAACCATTACCAAATTTTGATTTATGAACGTCGCATTACAAATTTGACATTTGTAGTTATACTTTGGGTTGATATTCTCTTTGGAATCCTCGGCTTTAGCGGGAGATGTGGTGTTGTGGCGGTGCGTGTGCTGATGCGTCTCAAGCGATCCATCATCTTCAAATTCGCAGCCACAGGCTGGACAGACAAACAATGGGAGCTCCATTTCTTCTCCCTCCTCGTCATCCAGGGGGTTACCAACATCTCCCGCCTCAGGAAAATCCGACTGTATTCTATGATTTAGATTAATACGACTCATGTCTTCAGTTCCTCTCGAATCACATTCAGGCTCAGATCCATCACTAGCTTCCATGTAATTAAATAAACGAGCTGCTCCGTGTTGTTTTGGCGCGTGGGGTTTCCAAGGTTTCGATTCCGATTGAAGCAACCTGTTCCCATGTTGGAGGAGAGCAGCGGCCGCTGCTAATTCATGAGGTTTCGTTTGACCCTGACTACAAGAAAATCTCACGTAAATTGCAACGAGGAAATCGAAACTTCTCGGGGAGATATTTTGTTTTCACTTACCCAAATGAGGTGCTTGTTGAAGACACTGTATTATTTGAATACGAATTATTTCGCAAAATATTACTGTTGTTCCTGTGATTGCGCTGATCTGAAGGACTGAAAAAGATATCTACGAATTTAGATATTCGTTTTTTGGATGGAACACAGAAGTCTCCTATAAGGTCTTCATAATTGATTGTACCCACGAGATTACATTGAGCCTGATACTTAGGCGATATCAGTACAAATGGTTAGCTGAGCTGCGGCAGCATTAAATTTAGTTACTAATTTCTTGTTGAATGTTACACTTTGGCTATTGTATGCATTTGTGTTCGTTTATTTACAATTAAAATAATGCACTTTGAAAATATATCCTTTCTCCGTTAGTGTGTGCTGTCATTTTAGCAAATTGGTTATGTACGTCATAATCACGTGGGATTCAAGATTAAATGAAGACCCGATAGAAAATTTCCGTACTGCCTTAAGTATACTCACTGATGCTCTTGCTGATGTATAGTCAACTGAGCTGGATCATCAGCTAAATAATTGCATTTGCTACATGCCCGCTTATTATGAACTTTTAAGACGTGCGTAGCCAATCTCTCAGATCTTGCCGCTTTGTAATCGCAAAGTCCGCAGACGAAGGGCTTTAAATGTGTGTTCATGTGCCGCTTCAAACACCAATTGTCAACGCCAGACCACGAGCAGTAACAACAACTAAAACGCTTTTCGCCTTTCTTTTTACTCGAAGACTTCAAAAGCGAATTGGATTTGACGCTGTTTTTTATGTCAGCGGTGTGAGTCAATCGATTATTTTGAACGGTTCTAGTGATGTTCCCAAAGCCGTTGGGTATCGTCAGAGAATTATTATTTAAGTTCCCCATACTGTTATTGAGATCCGTGGTCTCCTGTGTTCCTGCGGCGTTATATTTTTGATAGTAAGACATGCCCGATGCATTTTTTGGCGGATGTCTCCTTATTCGATTTAAATCGTAAGGATGTTCCCTGTGCATTCTTAGGAAATGTTTTTTGACGTGATCGGCTCTGTTGAATTGTTTTTGGCACACGTAACATTGAAATGGTTTTTCTTCTCTGTGGATATTCTCGTGTCTCGTAAACAAATCCCTACGATCAGTGGCGTACGGACAAAAGGAACAGCTGTAACGTTTATTCGAATTGTTGGTTGCTTCGTTACTCGATAGAGTTTGAGTCGTCGTGGTCCGATTATTAGAACTGTTGACGATGTTATTTACATTCTGATAATCTTCTAAGTTCTGTGTGTTTTGTTGTGGTTTGGAGTAACTGTTTTCTATTCGATTTTTCAACTGCTGAAGATATCTCGTGATCTCTTGCAATACGGGGTTGTTCTTCAACAAAGCGTCTATGGTGTCATCAGAATTTATGTTGTGCTGTCGGGTCAAATGTGTCCGAACACATTTGATCCATGCGCTCTCGTATGGACACTGAGAACATTGGAAGACCCTGAGATTTGAATGAGTTCCAAGCCAGTGCTCGACTACTCTCGGAAGGTACCCAACGCAATCACATTCCGCACATCTAAACAATTTTTGCATTGGATTGTAGCTGGCTACTTTTGATTGGGTCCATTGCAAGGTTTCCTCGCTGATGATCCACTTGTCTTCGTAGTTCGAGTTTGGTTTGTTCTGCTGAAACGGTGGATTCAGTATGCTCGCAGGGGTAAAACCATTTTGCATGAGGGCTGCCAAACCGAAAGCTGTTATGTGCTCTTCTGATTTAAGTAAGGGAGTCTCGACGTCGTAATCAATTGGGGTAAGGCCGCGGTCTTGAGGGCCATTTGTATGACGATCGATTGCCCCCAGTTCTGGAAGACCATCTTCACCGTATAATTTCCTGGTGATTTCCTTGAACATATCTTCGTAACAATCGATGGCATTGCCCGACATAGGCATTGCCACTTCCATGGTGAGATTTCAGTTTCTCAATTATTCTTAGATGAAACCTGTAAAATACTAACTTACAAACTTCTCATTTTTTTTATAATTAAAAAATAGTTTCTAAAGATTTTAATTCCTCTACAGCAGTGTTTTTCAACCTGTGGGTCGCGACCCCCTGGGGAGTCGAGAAGCCTCTGTAGGGGGGTCGAGAGAACTCAGTAAAAAAATCAATAAATTTTAAAAAGGTAGATATATTAAAAAAAAGTTAACAAAATGATGTTATTTATACAAACACGTGAACAAAAAATAAAATCTTCGAGTACTCGTTCATTTTAATGTGAAGGTTGCGCTCGAGTTTGTTCAATCGATTTCTCCCATCGTGGATCCGTTTTTGCAACTTTAAGTATTAAATCGTTTTCCAAATTTAAGCGATTTCTTAGTTTACTTTTTATTTAGGCGGGGGACTCCCAGCGCCATCTGTTGATAACACTCGGAACCCGTACTAGTTCCGAGTGTTACCAACAGATGGCGCTGGGAGTCTCGGCCCTAACAATATGTTTGTATTCGTTTGTTAGTTATCAATTGGCCACGTATTCGATTTAAAATTATATGTTTTACGTACTTAATTATATATTTATATCCGAATCCTAATAACGCAAACGCCTAAAATTTTCGTATGGTTTAAATATTTTGAACATACATGGAAAAAAAAGGATCGGGGGGTCGCGCGAAATATTTTTTGATACTAGGGGCGTCGTGTCATGGAAAATGTTGAAAAACACTGCTCTGCAGTAATATATCATCGAATACGATCGTTTTTTAATCCATGTTTTCTTATGAGCTGTCATATTTTCAACTACGAAATATTTTTTCGCTTGCAGGAGAGGGTTAAGTTTGAACTTTGTGATGCTCATACAAATTAATTCTCTATAAAATTACCTTTTCAATAACGTGTCATTCATGTTACATTCCCTATTTAAATTTTATTGGTTAGAGAGGTGGAAGCGTGGGGGATGACGTATTGGTGGAAAACATGTTTTCTTAAATTTCTTTCACTTTTACGACTTAAAGATTGAGGAAATATGAAGCAGAACAAAAATAAATTCAAGCCGTTTCACGGTTCATTATTTCTCTAAAGCAATCTCGAAACGAATAATTTCCTTTTGCGAAATTAAACAAATCTCAAAATTTAATTGTTCAAATATTGATAAAAAATAAGTAGGTGTATACTTCAATTGTTGATTTTTTCCTCGTTTGTCTGATTTTTTTTGTTATAAAATTGTCGGAGTCGATTAGAAACCTTAGTTAATTAATATTTCAGTTGATATAAAATGGGATGTATATTGAGAGCTTGGTTAGTTTAAAAGGAAGAAATAAATGTAATCTGAAAACGATAAAAAGTTTTGAAAATGTCTATTGACTTTATAAAAAAAAATAAATTCGTTGTAACGTATGTGGTTGGTGTGGTTTGCAGAACATCACATAAAGCAAATTAGAAACTTTATTTTATCTGTAAATATGAAGGTTCTCTTTTTTAATATTGGGTTCTTTTTGAATTAATGACCCTTGAGCTCATTATATACCGTGCAATCTATTCCAAGAGTTTACATATGTTGCCACCTACCGTCATATACGCGAAGTTGTATAAGTATTGGGCGAATAGAAATGTGATATGCATTATTGGTCTATATAAAATACTGGTCGGGTATGTTTTTTGTTTTCTGAAGGCAAAAGCGCGGTTTTATAAAATTTTAAACAACGGACCAATAAGTAAAGTGGTACGGCGAAGGGAACAACTGACGAACGCAACTTAAACGTTGGTAATCTTGTCGAATTACACTTACCATGATATTAAAAGGGTATTCGCGATCGTAATGGCTTCATGAGAGTATTTGGTATATCACTGCATTATCAACGGTTGACACCTGCACGAACCGACTGTATGAGATATCTGACCCACCCAGTACTGCAGCACCCGCCGCCCCGGGCGGCCACCTCTCCCTTCAGCCCCTCCCGCATCACCACCCCACCCCCACACTAGGGATGGTACATAAGCGTTCGTCATGCTTCATACTTATATACATAAATTTCAATAAAAATCACAAAAGAAAACTCGTCAGTAAAAATTCATAAAAAGACAAAAAAGATCTCGCAGATGGGAAAAGGAGGAATTAATTAATTAACTTTTTTTACAAGAACTCCAACCCCTTTCGTCGGAGACGTAACAGAGTACCCTGGCCAAACAAAATTTCCTGAAACTTCGTTTCAGATATTGCCGATATTAATTTTTATGAGTTGGAAACTTAACAGAACACATCTCGAGAAAGTGCCCTTTATTAAAAATCCTTTTATTTAAATTCAATATTTCCAAGTTTTCGAGCGTTTGTGTTTTGGAACGTTAAGGCATTTCATTATGATTCTTTGCGAAATACCTAATAAGAACTTCGTTTCAACATGTAGAGAGATTGAAATTTTAATAAAGACCGAGAGAATTTAAATCATCTGCACGGAACAGGGTGAAACGTATTTGAGGAATGAATGCTATTTTGTTTCATACAAAGTTGCTGAAAATCATTTGTTGAAAGGTCAAATTTTCTTATTCGTAAAAATTTCTCCGGAACGCTCTCAAAGAAAATTATAGAAGGCAATTTTCACGTAACGTTGGCGAAATTATTTCATTCAATTCCCCGAATGAAATTTGCGATATATAAAACAGAAACTAATTAATTCCATCGGTAAAATGCTTTGAAAGCTTTCACGCCTTTCACAGGAACAAAGAAAAACCTGCAAAGAAATTTTTAAAACTTTAGAAATAACGCTACGCTTTCTCGCATTTATTTTAGAGATTAAAACATCTGTCAGTGTTATGTACATAGATGATTGATATTTTTGCATTTTTTTTCAATATAAATTAAGCCACAATCTCTGGCAAACGACAATAGAAACTGCGCCTTGCTGCATCATGTAAAGCGGCTTTAAATACCTAAAATAAAAATTTACGTATTGTTAAAAAAATGTTGATGCGAAAACATTTTAAGCTAAAATTCACTTAAAAAGTATAAAACCTTCAATAGTGTGCGAATTTAAATCTCTAAATAAGACTATATATTCAAAACCAGACTTGATAGATTATGAAGAGAAAAGTTCGCTCGGTGCGATCAAATGAGAAAAGATCAAACGATTTTCTTAATTGTGATACTCCCTGTATTAATAAATGATACGCAATACAATAACAAAACGTCAATATTTGCAATACTTA
Organism: Serrognathus titanus; assembly: GCA_039766575.1. Lineage (NCBI taxonomy): Eukaryota > Metazoa > Arthropoda > Insecta > Coleoptera > Lucanidae > Serrognathus > Serrognathus titanus. The sequence goes on along the minus strand of CM077916.1, from coordinate 2,378,383 downwards.
TTCGTCTTTTCTTGTGGGAGGATTTAATGAGAAAGAACAAAGAAACGACATTTCAAGCTTGAATAATTCCTTATTTTCACTTGTGCTCGTAGTTACGCCCTTAATCTCAAAAATCAAAGATTTCATTTTATTGTATAAAGAAAATTTCTAGACGCTAGTGTAGTCGAATCTGATAAAAAGCGATCTACAGGGTAATGTTTAGTATGGGTGAATACAGGGGAAGTTTGGGTATGGGGGAGGCCAGCGGGGGTTGCTAAGCAACCAAAACCGGGGGGCGAATTAGTTGATGTCGCAACTCTGTTTGCAATGTTCTCCGTTTTCGTTTTTTCAATGGAAAGGCACAACGTAAGATAGAACCTATCATCGATCATGAGCGAAATAAAATGTAGGTTCAAGAGATAATAACAATAATGTTCGCCTTTCCTGCATCGATGTGTACACCGGATGGTTTCATTCATAAAATTTCATGACTTCATTTATAAATATTCATCAGGAGTTGAGAATGGAAGGATTAAATTTTTTTATATATTCATTACTTACAATTCACTTTTATGTAACAAAAAGAAAACTCATAAAAACTGAAACGAGCCCATTGCATTTAGAACCTTAAAGGTCTGCACCCCGTTAAGGAGGTTGTTTATTTAATATTTGCTTTGGTTTATTCATTAAATTATTAAGAATTGTGTAAACAAATTTATAATTAATATAGTTTAAAAAATTGTCTGATGTTTGAATAAAAATATTTTCTTACTTCATTCTAATTAAATAATAATAAGCGATCATGAAGGATCGATAATCTAAATTATTATATACAGATTGCGAATCGTCGCTAAGGTCTTACCCGTACTTCGTACTGCAGTGCGGAAGGGGAATGATGCTTAGACGCCGCTCTCGTATCTGCTTTGTATCTGTTTGTATTAGTGATGGGCACTATCGAATAAAATGAGCTTTCGAATAATTACTAAATTAAATTCGCCAGAGTCGTCGCCGATATGGGTTGTTCCAAAAAAGGTCGATGCCTCAGGAAAACAACAGTGGAGAGTCGTAGTCGATTACAGACAACCAAATGATCGATGCCCACTTCCGAATATAACTGATTTGTTGGATAAACTAGGAAAATGCCAGTATTTTTCCACTCTGGACTTAGCAAGTGGATTTCATCAAATCGAGATGAATGAAGAGGACATTCAGAAAACAGCGTTGGATTACGAGTATTTAAGGATGCCATGTGCACCTGCCACATTCCAACGTGTCATGGATAATATTTTACGGATTCGTACCATGTATTTTGATTTAGTACATGCGACACTCACATGCGGAGTGATATCCTGGGGAAACTCGGCTGAAAGTGACTCTGTTTTCATCTGTTTTATCAATGATCTACTTAGTCTCCAAAAACGATAATCTATGCTGATGACACCACCTTTATTCAGAAGAGGATAATTAGAACAATGGCTGAGAAAGTTGGTTTATCAAACTACAGATTCCAACGCTAACCTCGGTTTACGTATATAACTTGATTCTCTACGTAGAAACACAATTAAATCCCGAAAGAAATTCTGATTACCACGACTACTGGACAAGAGTTCGAGCGGCGACTACCTTTCAGTAGACTCACCGTCGGTCAGCGGGGCCCAAACTGCCTAAACAAAATCAACCGGAAAAAAGAGTTCGAGAATATCGACCCGAAAAAACTGAAAGCAAAATTAAAATCTCGGTTAATAAATCTCTCTGCAAGAAGTCTTCAATGATGTTGAATAATGCCTTTGAAATTTCAATGTCTCGCTCTTAGTTCTTAGTTTTCGTTTCTAGCCTAGTTGAATTGTTGTATCCGAACCAAATCTCCTTTTAATCATTAATTAGTATTAGTTTAACGATATTCAAAAGTAACAACGTTATAACTCTATTGTATACTTTGTCTAGCTTCTAGGTTTTCTCTTTGACACACCAACTTTGTATTTTTGTACATGTGGCATGAATAAATCTTCTTATCTTATCGTGTCCATCCTCGCACAAGCGTCTTGTGCTATCCGTCTTTGAACAAGTGTCTTGTTCACGCCGTTCTCGCACGAGCGTCTTGTGCTACCTACGTGTCCATCCTCGCACAAGCGTCTTGTGCTATCCGTCTTTGAACAAGTGTCTTGTTCACGCCGTTCTCGCACGAGCGTCTTGTGCTACCTACGTGTCCATCCTCGCACAAGCGTCTTGTGCTATCCGTCTTTGAACAAGTGTCTTGTTCACGCCGTTCTCGCACGAGCGTCTTGTGCTACCTACGTGTCCATCCTCGCACAAGCGTCTTGTGCTATCCGCCTTTGAACAAGTGTCTTGTTCACGCCGTTCTCGCACGAGCGTCTTGTGCTATCTACGTGTCCATCCTCGCACAAGCGTCTTGTGCTATCCGCCTTTTTAATTTTGCATTTTGTACTTAGAATTCATAATTTTGAGTTTACTTTTGTCTCCGATTGTTTATCACTTTTAAATTTCATTTTGAACTGCATTCTTTTTTTTGTAATTGAAAATTTTCTCTTTTAGTTTCTCTTAGTGTACTAATAATATGCCAAAGGCTGCACCGATGTGTGCAATACTTATATACTTTATTTTACAATGGCACATCTAAGTGAATGTGATTTGTTTGAAGGTGATGGGGGGGGATGGTCTGATTGTTGCTCACGTTAATATTCGATCTCTTTTGAATAAATTTGAACAACTTAAACATTACATATTAATGCAAAATATTGATATTTTAGGTATTTCAGTTCCTAAAAATACTACAGGTCAGTGCTTGCATGACATGTTCCTCGAAGCTACGCAAGATATGAATATCGATTGGGCACAAAAATGCATTGCTATTAGTAGTGACGGAGCAAAAGCCATGACTGGTGCGAAGAGTGGATTTATTGCTAGATGCCAAACGCTTGTTGGATGGATTGCTTTCTCCATCGCCAAGCTCTTGCAGCCACAAGAATACAGTCAAGTTCTAAATATTATTATTAACATTGTAAATTCTATTAAAGGAAAAGCGTTGCAGACTCGATTGTTTCGAAACATTTATGAAGACATGGGGGCACTACACCGCAATTTGCTTTACCATACAGAAGTTAGGTGGTTATCAAAAGGCAAAGTACTGGAACTTCGCGCTGAACTATTAGTATTTTTACAACAAGCCAAGTCACATTACTCTGAATTCATTTCTGACCCGGAATTCCTTTTGAAATTCGCTTTTCTTTCTGACTTATTTGAGCATTTAAATAACTTGAATAAAAGTCTTCAAGGGCGGGATGAAAATGTCATTACAGCAAAAGACAAACTGCATGGCTTTATAAAAAAAATTGAATTGTGGTCATCATCTATAAATCAAAACAACTTTGATTCATTTTCGTCGACACAGTCTTTCGTTGAAGAAGTCGGAAGCGAGATAAACATCAACTCATATGTATCTGGTATGAAAATGATGTTAGACAATTTGAAGAAAGAATTGTGTCATTACTTCTCAGTGCAAGAGATATCTGAAAAAATAATCTTTCCGGACGAAGCTCATTTTCACTTAAATGGGTACGTCAACAAGCAAAATTGTCGGATTTGGGCTTCTGAAAATCCAAGAACAGCTATTGAACAACCATTAAATTCATCTCGTGTCACTGTATGGTGCGCTTTATGGGTAGAAGGCATCATTGGTCCATATTTTTTCGAAAATGAGGCTGGTGCTACCGTTACTGTCAATGGAGTGCGCTATAGAGACATGTTAACCAATTTTTTATGGCCTATTTTGGATGATATGGATGTGGAAGACTTGTGGTTTCAACAGGACGGAGCCCAAGAAACAATCGATTTATTAAAAACCAAATTTAATGGACGTCTAATTTCGCGAAGAGGTGATGTCAACTGGCCACCACGAAGCTGTGATTTAACGCCACCGGACTTCTTCTTGTGGGGCTATGTGAAAGATAATGTTTACGAGAATAATCCGCAAACAATTCAAGAGCTCAAAACCAATATCGAAGACGTCATCCACGAAATAGAACCACAATTATGCAGAAATGTGCTCGAAAATTTTCTTAAGAGGATCGACGTCTGCAAACGTAGTCGTGGTGGACATTTGCCTGATATTGTTTTTCATTCATAAATGGTAAAGTCTCTACAACATATTTCGATAAAGAATTACAGAATTTTCCTACAAAATGTGTGTTTCTTTTGAAATTTAAAAACAAAGTTCTTATTGGTAGAGCCTGTATAAGTAACATAACGAGTATCATTTTGTTAAGTTTTTTTTAAATATATTTTCCTTTTTAAAACTTATTTGTTTTTTTACTGAGTTCTCTCGACCTCTCGCGACCCCCCTACAGGGGCTTCTCGACGCCCCTACAGAGGCTTCGCGACCCACCTACAGAGGCTTCGCGACCCACCTACAGAGGCTTCTCGACCCCCCTACAAGGCTTAGCGACCCCCCTACAGAGGCTTCGCGACCCCCCAGGTGGTCGCGACCCACAAAAGATAAATAAAATTAAATTCACGCTCCTCAATCTTAGACTTGCGTCATCTCAATTAAAGATTTATGCCCATAATTTATTTTCTGTGCAATTTTGCAAGCATACAGGTAGATAATCAGGTTGGGTTTGTGAGAAGATTAATTTGGTCGGTAATTAGAGTGCTATTATAGGATGCAATCACTAATGTAGTGTAGTCTCTTGAATGCATGATTGTTACGGGGGCTTAAGTCAGAGACCGAGGATTCTATTGTAATTTTGTGACGGGACGCGGTTATTGATGCTAAGGCATTTCGATCGCGAATTAATTTGTGTAGGCCGTCGCGGTGGTGGTGAGTTTGTCGGCGTCGAGGAGCGGCGGTGCTTCCAGCAGTAAAGAGGGTGGTGGACGGCGCAGGTACAGATGTTCAACGATCGATCGCCCACATCATATGCGGGTTAAATAGTTTAAATGACTGTGCCAATGCTACCGCCATTCACGGAGACCGGACGCGCAACGATATGACGGCCGCTGCACCAGGTAAACGAGCGGGAGACGCAGCGGCGCACGAGACGCGCGGCGCAGGGACGCTGGGCGTCGACGCCATGTTAAGAAGGCGCGCGCAGTTATCTCAGGACGCACAACGCCTCGCAGTCGACGATCACTCAAAATCCGCGCCCATCGCGTCTCAATATCGCGATCACTTATTCATCGAAATGGGTGTAACGCACAGAGAACCGCTACGGTAGGGTGTGTTATGATCGTACGAGGGTACGATGCAGGTGTTGTGCAGTGTATAGTGTACCTGTGAAGACAGTCTGCCCGGGAGCGGCCGAAGTGAACTAAAAGGCCGCGGCCCGTCGCTGACCGCCGTCATGGTACGCAATCAATAAAAGAAAATCGGTGCCACCGAGGCATGGGCTCCCCCTCGGGTGCACAAGGCACGTGTGCCAGCCGCTATCTTCATGGCCATTGATAAAGGTACGCGCTGACGTCAACCCTGCACTCACTATCTTTCAGATCAATACCACGCGTTCAACTCTCCGATCTGGGACAAGAAACCCAACTCCGAAGAATGATTTCACACACATAAATATATACATACATACATCTATCGCCATTTACCTCACACTATTCCATCAATTGAAAACTGAATAAAAGTCTACATTCTTCAAATGTCGTCAATACCAACCAAAAGTCAAAGACTTTATACGTTTTATATGCAACAAGTAGCAGAAAGTACTCAGGATTAAGCTAAATATTAAGAAACCACCATAAAGAAAAGAGAATTTAAGACCAAACGCCTTACGTACATATTCTTTTTGAACTTGCATTTGGTGTTCACGGTTTCGGTTTCGCATCAGTACGCATTGCGTCAAACTATTTCTCACTCCAAAACGTTCAGTTATATAATTTGAAAAAGAACAAAGTTGTTTCGAAATTCCAAACCAAACCAAAAACACCTGAACGTCTGGAACGAACATAAAATATCAAAATTTTGATTACACCATCGTACAGTTATTATTTATCGTGCACTAAAACTGAAGGATGTCGTTATTTCAATTCATTTGAAATTCCCGTAGTCCAGCTAACAAATAACTATCTATAAGTTTCGATTCAGTTTCTGGTAGTATTTTGAAATAGTCGCGACATGAGCTCGCGTTTCACTGATTGTAAATAAATAATTAAGCAGCAATGATCTAACGGGAGCGCGTTTCAGCCTGAAAGCTTCGCACAGTGAACAAGTTAATGCCACATGAAACGAAATAAAAAAGGAGAAGGCGTGTATTTTTAGTGGTTGAATGAATGCGCTTTCTGCTGTTTGTTTTTGTGAGCAGAATCGATAAAATTGAAACCTTGAATGACTCGCTCGCATTCAAGTTGCGTCCGTCGATCGGCTCATTTTCCCCGACCGTTTCCCCTAAGAAAGAATACTGTTTACGAGACGTCTACGCTTTACTCGTTCGCAACTTTGTCAGGTCTCTCGGTTAAAATTAGAATCTAAGCGTACTGTTGTCAAGTATTGTAACAAATCTGTTTGCGTTCAAATCAGTCCGCTCCGCGGGATTCGGTTCTATATTATCGTACAGCAAAAAGACTTTTCTTTGAAAACGTTGCAAAAATCCCTTTGATGTATTATAGACGTTTTGTTGTAATACCACATAGATAAAACTAAATATTTTCTCTCCTGTTGCATTTAGGTTCTCTGAAGAATGATATCAAACGTACATTGTAGAACGTGTATTTCGACAACATAACAATCTTTGCGCAGGCGTATGTGCAATATGAATATTTTGGCCATGAAATACATATATAATGCCGTTACCATGTCACCCGCTCGCAGACCTTCGTGATTGGTTGGCCTATCACGTAGCAGCTCGCTTTAAACTTGATTCGGAATTTGTAAGATGGAGCTGCAGCAAGCAACATCCAGCGGCTCCGCCATCGAAAATATTCAACCGATTGAAACTTTTGAGGTGTTTTTTTTTTTAATGTTGTGAATTATTTTTTCTTAAATGTGGTTTCTTTACAGATGTCCTGCAGCGTAACTGAGCGAGTGCCGGACAGTAGAACCGGGGCCGGTGGGTGTCGGTTACGGGGCTCAAGCAGCACAAGTCTCGCTACGCCACCTAACTCCAAAGGCACCCAAAGCTCGGGGGCTGCAGCGGCAGGACCGCTTCGCCCAAAACCGTGTTGCTTATGTTGGTGTTGCTGCTGCAGTTGTTCTTGGTAAGCTGCAATGTTGCATGATTGTAAAGATGTTTTTTTTTTTGTTTTAAGTAATAAATTTATTTGTTATAGAAATGTATTTTGCATTTTATAAAAAAAGTGGAAAACAACATTGTTATATTGATAGATATTTTCGATGTATTTTCATTAAATTATTTGTACTCTTAAATTTCTTTTAATTACGTAAATTAGTTTAATCCCATTTCGTTCTACTCCGATTTCTGTCGGCTTGGTTTAAATGTTTCGATTCGAACTCGATTTTGTTCTATTTCTAAATACTCGTTTCTATTACATAAATTAATTTAATCCTATTTCATTCGATTCCGAGTTTTTGTCAACTTATGGTTTAAAGATTTCTTAGATAATAATTTTAACTAGAAAAATTAATTTCACCTTATTTCGTTCGACTCCGATTTTTGCCAACTTATGGTTTAAAGATATCGATTCGAGTTTTGTCAACTTATGGTTTAAAGATTTCTTATGGTTTGAAGATTTTCGATTTGAATTCGATTTACTTCTATTCTCAAATATTCATTTTTATTACATAAATTAATTTAACCCTGTTTCATTCGATTCCGAGTTTTGTCAACGTATGGTTTAAAGATTTCGATTTACTTCTATTTTTAGATATTAATTTTAATTACATAAATTAATTTAACCCTACTTCATTCGAATCCGATTGTTGCCAACTTATGGTTTAAAGATTTTCGATTCGAATTCGATTTACTTCCATTCTCAAATATTCATTTTTATTACATAAATTAATTTAACCCTGTTTCGTTCGATTCAGATTCATGCGAACTTAGTTTAAAGATTTCGATAATTTAATTTGGTTTTTTTTTTCAATTCTGTTGTCTGCAAATTTTGTTAAAAACTGTGGAAAAAACAGATTACAGAAAAAATAAAGCGCAAAAATTGTTACTTGCATTCGTTTTGCTTTCGACTTAATTAATAGTGATTATAAATAAGTTTTATTCAAACTCTACAGAAATAATCTGAAAACTAAAAGACCTTTCCATTTTACATTAACGCTTCTGTCGAAGTCGAGCATGAAATTTTATTATTAGTTTAAATATCTCCATTTCTTATATAAAAAAAAAACAATTCATAAAGAATAACTTTCTTTTATATTGTCCTGGAATGTGAAGGCATGAATTAATAGAAATAATATTGCTAAGCTAAGACGTCCTGAATTTTATTTTTCAAAGTTAAAAATTTTGTTTTTATATAAAGTCGAAGTAATATTTTATTATCAAGTACTGAATATGCATTACATAGACCGATTCTTAGATTCATTAACCGGAATTTCCAGGCAAATTATCCAAAATTTAAAACTAATCACACTTTTGATTATAATAAGTAAAAGGCCGCAGAATTACATATTACGTTATATAAACTTTCGGAGATATTTTTTATTATAATTTGCTTTATTAATGTTCTAAACAAATACCTTCATTTTTTTAACCTCTACTAAATTTCGATTCGCAAACAAAATTGAGTGAAGAAATTTGATAATCGCCAAATACGAATTATTAATTTAAAATTCTTAATATAATGAATTCGTTCAATTTTGCTTCCGATAAATTCATGATTAACACACATTTGTTATAATCTATTTAAAATTTATTTATTAAATGATAATCTCTGTTACGAAACTCGTGAACTATATATTTTGTGTTGGCAGTTCGCGAAATTTGTCGTTCTCTTCTGAAAAACTAGAATTATTTGCTCGTCTTTTTTTTTAGAGTTTACTTTGTGTCAAAATAACAAGGTCTATTTCTTGAGACATTCGTGAGTGGATAATTTCGAAGTTCTTGATAAGAAATTTGCGAAACCATCTAAAAAGGTGAAATTACTGTTGCCCATTAAAAACTCGAAGGCCCGTTATCATCATTAAGTTCAGTAGATCAAGGCTGAACGAAGAGACGTTCATTTATCAGAGATAGTGTTACAAGTGAAAACTCTATAGCAGGAACCAACCCTTACTGATCAGATGACACTGTTACTAATTAAGTGTTATATAAAACAAGGCCTTCCATGAAAAATTAGACGGTGAAGAGCAATTTCACTCTTGGATAATTAAGTAAATGATTTAGCAGTATCAAGGACAACGTCGACGAAGATGCCGTATTTCAATTGATTTTTTTGTAAGTTAAATTATTATACGAAGTATCAATTTAAAAGTTTTTTTACTTCAAAACTTAATTTAAAAAATTGAGTAGAATAGTCAAAAGCAAATTTTCTTTATTAATTATAAATATTGTCTGTATCAAGCAAAATATTTAAATAATAGATATCATAAAATTCTGCTGGGCTTAAGACTACAAATGCCATTCTCATATCATTTTCGGACACCTTTTAAATCGTTCAGTCGTCTACGTTTCGCTGTGTAGGTATCGATTGAGAGATTTTTTTTAATCTTTGAAGAAGCGATTGAAATTTATTGTTAATGTATAGAAAATACAGTTTTAGATCATGTTTTAAATAATAAATACTGTTGCTTGTAATTTAATATAAGAAAACGATCAAGAAACAAAAACGTATATTATGTAAAACGAGTCTTTTTATTGGCAATTTGCCACATTCGTATTTTAAACATATTTTTTTTTGTAGCGTGCGGAATCGTGAAACAAAACCGGCGATCTAAATAGCATTTATGAATGGCACACAGCTGCAGGGGGGAAATAAATCCATAAACAGACTAGATTTTATTTTGCGTTTGACCGAAAGCTCGGTGTATTGAACTTTGCCACACGTCGAATGCAGCAGCGTGAATGTGAAATCGGATATTTAAACTTATTTCATTTAATATAATAAATTACAAATGTGGGGCTATGCAAAAATATGTTTGTTGTCGCATATTATAAATTGTTATTAAAATAAAATTTGTCGAATTTTATAAATAAAAACGTTTATTTTGATTACATTATTATTATGACAAGAAATGTTCAAAAATGCCTCCTTCTTGCATTACATACAATTTCCCACAGATTGCGTTCCTTGATGTGCGCAGCAGCTTCGAATATTCGGCCCTGTAATACCATTCATTCTCATTTAAAATCCATTCTAAAAATATGCGACTTTGCTTTCCCTTCGATTTTCTTTAAATTTATTCATTACAGGGAAAATTTTACAAAGAAACTTTTCTTGGTTTGAAGGCTTCCGCGGCCGTTGTCCATCACAATCTTGGTTTCCGGGTTGGGAACCGCGTCAATTCTTCGTCTTGTCGACGTTTCCTCCATCTCGCCGTGGACTTCTTCAGGGCTTCGCTGGAGGCTGTAGCTGCTGCTGCAGTGAAGACTCTGTTCACGGCGAGATGGACGAAACTTCGGCAAGACGAAGAATTGACGCGGTTCCCAACCCGGAAACCAAGATTGTGAAAGAAACTTTTCTTTCTTTTCGCGACATCTACCCCCATACCAAGTTTGAGGCATCTTCAATGAAACACCCAGTATATATAAATAAATCGTGTCAAAAAACAGCCTACAGATTAGAGGAGATCACACCCACTTATCACAAGTTAAGAACACTTCAGGAAATCTATCTCGGAGAATCCTCTTCTTATCAAATATCCAATACAAATGCTAATAATAATGTTTGCAAATAATTAATGGTACGAGAAGTTTCCACAATGAGAATTTGTTGTTCCCATTTTATTTAGTTTGCGTTGATTCTGTTAGCCTTTGGGAAATACTCCTTGATCTCGCCATCTAAGTAGGAAAATTCTTTTGTTCTGGTTCATCAAAGTTTTTCTTAATAATTAAGATAAAATTTAAAATTTTTTCTGGTATCAAAACCATAATTTTCTAAAATGTCCCGATAAAAACCCATTTCTTCAATGTATATAAATTTGTTGATATATTTCCGGATGGGATAATATGACAAGAAATTTGTTTTCATCAAACAGGTTTTATTAATAATTTTTTTAACAAATTATTTTCAAACGGACACTAAAATTGGCACGTTTCGCTTTCGTTTTATAGCTTCGTCAGGAGTAAAAGTAAATAAACAAATTTGTCGGTTTGGTTTGCAGTGGAAGTCTCGAGCTACGCTTATGCTAACGAGGCCCCAAATAGGGTCGAAATAGCTGTACAGAGGATGCTCGAGGGATTCACTGCAATCAAAACCGATTTGCAATAAATTTTTTTCGAAACAAAAACAGTAAAACAATCATTTTTTTAAGTTAATATTAAAGTTGACAGATCTATATCCTGCTTAACGAATCTAGAAAAGTACAAAATCCGTACGTTTATTAACAGAGTTCGATGACATTTTAATGTTACACGTTTCTATAAAACATCTTTTGAAAATATTAGACTCACGATATAAAATATTACTATTTTAAAAATCAAAATTATGGTTATTTTCTAATGAATGTTCTACAAGCATTGAATGATTTTGATTATTTTTTTTGTATATAACTCTGTTAATAAACATACGGGTTTTACTTTAATTACATTTTTTTTTTTATAAAAAAGAAATTTATTAATAAAGGTTGTTGATTGATGAAAACAAATTTCTTGATGTATTTTATATGCAGAATTTACGGATAGTTTGGAAAGTGCGATGATACTTATTACAAGCAACATGTCAAGATGAACATTAAAAATACTGTTAAATTATTTTTAATGAATGTGTGATACGAAGTCTTTTTCATTTTATTGGAGATACAGGACATTTATTTGTCTATCACTTATTCGTCAAATCTTTTCGATACTGCTAGTGTTATAGAATATACGTCAGATTTGAATATTCAGAAAAATATAAATAATTGTTGCATAGTCGGGTGGTTTAGGTCCTTTGATAATGGATTTAATTCTTGTTTGAACAAATATGGTGGCACAGAATTAATTACTGGTGCTTAAAGGGGTTAACAATAAGTAAAGAAAATTTCATTGTAAATTAAAATTTGATTTTGTCAAAAGACAAGGATGTGATTAATACTTTTTCTCCTCCACCAGAAAAATTAATTTTCTGCCACGGTTACAGCTACTCCGGCGCTTCCCATACATAGATTATTGTCCTTCCATCAGAAAGAGACTTAAAGATAGCACTGCCCATTTAGTACAGTGCATCCTTATCGTTTTTATTCTTTGCAAGGGGTCGGTTGGTGTAAAGCTTCAAACGAAATAAATCAGATACAATTCTCTTATTAGAAAATTATCAGATTCTCAAAAACTACAAAGTATTTTCTTAATGAGCCTTAACAAAATAACGATATTTCAAAATATACTTACCGAAACGTTTTTTTTTTCTGTTTGATCCTTGAAGTTATTATATTTTATCAAAACTCTGAAGAGAAATTCATTTAATTCAAAATATTAACCTTTCGGAAGTCTGATTGATCAAATGGATTGCATTAGTCTCTGACTGGGTCATAACAGCAGAATACAAGAAGTAAAACGATCACTTTAATTTTTAATAAAAGTTATTTGAGAGGGAATAAACAAGAGATATGCAAGGATTTATTGTACCACTCCCAGGCATGTGCATATCTTCGAGGTCGTTTGCAATTTGTCAAAGCTCGCCAGTTTTGCGTACGCGAAGGTTTGCACATAGCTTTGTACACACACATGTAGGAGCAACACCAAAATAAAAATTTGAATTTTAGAATAATAGTGTTTTTTTCGTTTATTACAATAGATCACATTCTTGTGTTGTCCTATCGTACTGTCGTGTTTGAAACCTCGAACGCAAAGTTAGATATGGCAAGTTCAAACATCAAATTAACAATTTCATGATGATGATGGTTCACTATTAAATTTTCATGGCCAACTTCGATGGTAGATTAAAAAAATCTCTTTATTTTATTGACTAAACAGTAAAATGTATTATGTCTTTTGTTGATTGAGATGTATTTATATGTGAATGCCCGAAAAATGAATAATAAAATTTGACGTATCAGAGATTGATTTTAATTACAATGTTTTGAAAAGTTTCACGTAGCTGGTTTAGAATACCACAATTAGGGCTCGTAATTGGACGGGTGCTATTTTTAACCTGGTGAAACGAATTCCACAAATTCGTTTGAAGTCAGTGGAGAGAAATCGCCAGGAGCAGAAAGCTACCTCGATGTTACGTCATTCGTTCATGTTTTGTAGTACTATACTACACAGGAGTAAAATTAAGCTACGGTACGGTTGAATGCACCGACAACACGATTATGTGTATGACCCCTTACATCCTGCGTCGAGGATAAATCCGAACGAACGAATGTCACGATGCGAGCAACATCATGTTTATAAATAGTATCTTCTACTACGTTTGGATGTGCTACATGAAATTTGATAAAACGTAAACAACTTGAAAATAAGCAGGAGGGATTTTTTTTGTTTTCTTCTTTCTCTTTCCTCTCATAATGAACAGTTGCACTTGTGCTTTCTTTATCATTTCATTTTTAATTCATACCTAGAGCTTTCTAGTTCTCTCTCCCCAATGCTTTCAACGATAAAAATATTTTTTATCGCGGTTACCAGATTAAAAGCGGTGGGTACTTAGGAAAATAAATTTTCTGGAATTCGATGAAAGGTATTAACAGAAAAAGGCATTATCAAAAAAAGAAACCAAATGTGATAACATGGGAGTAAGTTGCAACGCGTAGGTAATTTACATATTGTTCGCTATTATCACATAGGTAGCTCGTGTAACAGTACATTGAACATTTTATCAATTTAATTGTATTAGGCATCCTCTCTATAATGTCATGCGTACTAATCATCCACAGAAAAATCAAACTGTCGAAACAAAAAGTAATTATCTACCGCGCTAATCATTAGTCGTCAGTACATAAGCTCATAATATCAGCTTTTCAAATATTAATTTCTGCCAGAAGCAGTGGCCATCAATGATGAAATACCTGAAACGAATAAAACGGCGGTAAGTCTAGCTCTTACATTGAATTTAATTATTTCCGTCATCAATGCAAAGAAAATAGTTAGCGGGTGAATCAATTAGCATCACAAAAATTCACAGGACTAAACATGGATCGATTTTAGAGGCCAGGTTAAATGTATCACGTGAAATGTACCGTGTTGCTTGTTCTTATCTGTTAAAACTCCACGACTGAAAATTATAATTTTGGCGCATAAGTTTTATTTTCTATTATTAATCAATCAATAAACCGCTTATTGTTACCATCGAACGTTTCTGAAATAATTTATTACTTAAACGCAATAATTACTAGTTCGTCAATGGTTCTGTTATAATATCACTTGATTTAGAAACGTGGAAAATCTATTATGGTTTTATCATGTCAAAATTTGCACCGGTTCGTATCGATCCTGACGAACTGCTAAGTATTGAGAAGGGAACGTCAGTTGTTACGCCCATGATAAAAATGGGAAATAAATAATTTTGTAAATTATGCAAAACAAATTAATTCAGTTTCTCAAATTATAAATTATTAATTTTAAAGATTAATTTATATTTACCTTTCTTCAGTTGTAAAAACAACTTTAGTACGTGATCTTGATACATCTTAAAAGCGAAAATTAGTTATTCATAGAAGTTTTCGTTAAAAAATATACAATATACAGGGTGTTCTTCAACTTGACGTAAAAAAATTAATGGCGTATTGGTACGAGATATTAAAAGGAAACAAAATAAAAAAATTCACACCGACATCCGGCAATTCCCTATGAAATGTTTAGAACCGCTGGACGCAATGGATGGTGACCTTCACTCACAATAAATGTTCGAAGTTCCCCCCTGTCGGCTCGACGAAGCAGGGATTCACATGCGTTACGAAATTGGTTCTGTTTTCGGATATTTTCCACTGCGTGCGTTGAGTTCGTCTTTTTTATTTACTTCTTCGGCGTACACTAGATTTTTTAAATGTCCCCACAGATAAAAACCTAATGGATTAAGGTCTAATATTTAAACTTACATCCTCTAGGAGTTCCGGCAAATTAGTTTGCAAGAAACGTAAATACACCATTTCGTCCAAGCGATTAGGTAAAACAAATAGACCGATTAAAGTGCTGTTTAACATACTTGGACACAAATTGACCGAAAAACGTTGTTGAGGATTTTTTTCTGCCCACACTGCATTCCTTGTAAACACTGACTTGTCGTAACACTGTGCAAACAAACGTCTTGCAACCAACGCATTTTGATCACATTTGCCATAAATTAAAATCATGTCCACAAGAACAGTACTGGAAAATTCGGCCACGTTTTCAACGCGACAAAGTACAGCTGGCAACTGACCCGATGCTGACATCAGCAAATTTCTCCGAGGACGTAATTACGTCATAAAAACAAACCAGGGACTGTCAAACGGTTTCATCGTTCGCCAAAAACATTTATTATCTCTAATATTTATTAATCAATTGTTATACAAAAACTGCTGCATTCAATCACTTTTAATGTAAACTTTCACTGGTTTCATTTTTTGTATGAAGTTGAAAAACACCCAGTATATTAGGTTAAGCGTAAGACTAGCAATTGTAAAGATTGTTTATTATCTAGTAACAAGTAATATTTTAAAAACAATTCGTGCTCGTAAAATATTCCAAAAAATCGTTACACTACAAAAATAAGCGTTAAATATGACATTGCAAACTGTACACTATCTTTTAGGGCATTATACAATTTTCTTTCTAAATAATAATTGATACTTTGTATTATGTTTAAATCCAAAACATTGTTAATAATTGAAAGTTAATGTAAAGTTCCTGTATATTGATTAGAAAATAAAAGAAAATGTTATAACCATTTTGTAATAACCAAATATCCAATTTCTTCGACTTTTGTTTTGCAGCAACAAGAGTTATTATTATTATTAGAGTTGTTAGCGTAATTGATGAAAAATAAAGACGAAAAATCGCAAATATAAAGATATACAGTAGGGGAGACCGGGGATTTTCATATTTCATATTTTCTATTTTTTTCTGAATGCCCTACCTTTCTGCTTTTAGGATTATGATTTTGAGTAATGCTTTGAGATGCATTCCTGTTTATATATACCGTTCAACAGCAATCGTTTTTCCAGAACAGGATCGGAAATAGAGGTATTGAATCTGTCCAAACCATCCCCGTACCCGGGGATGCTTTGGACGTCAGTCGGGAATCATATGGACGAATAGTTAGGAGCACTTGTTGAACTGGTAAAATGAAAAAGCACAGAAAGTTCTAGAAATTTATTGTAGCCAAAACTCTGAAAGGTCAATGTTGAAATATAACATGTCTTTGAATCTTGGACGTTTATCCGTGATCGTTTTTGGCAGAATCAAAATCACTTGAAGGAAGAATCTTCTGCTGTTGGTGAAAGCGGTTGGAAGGAACCAGCTTTACTTCAAGCCCACCATGAAACTTCCTTTCTACTGTACCCACGTAGTTCATTGCAAACTTGCCCTTTTTCGGCGGTACTTCAACAATTAGGAAGTCACCTTTATCAACATCTTCTATAGATTTAAGACACTCGTCATCTTCATTGTCTTCTTCCCATTCAGAAGAAGAACGTGATGTGATGATTTCTCCCACGTCTTCATCCGAGGAGTCTTTTTCTTTTTCTACTTTCTCCCGTTCTTCTAATATTCTAACCTTCACTTTCTTTATCCTTTTTATTTGCTCCCTTTCTTCCAATTCTTCTTTCACTGGAGTGTCTGTGGCTATCATGCTTTTTCCGCGCTCTCATCATCTGTTTCTCGATTCTTTGACGTCAATTTGCGTTTGAGATTCTTCACCTGATGTCGCAACTTCTCTTTTCTTTTGGTGAATTATATGTTTGTGTTCCAACAGGTGACATTAAGGAAACGCCTGTATATTAACGTTTAAAAAGTATAAAATTTAACTTACTATTTTGGCTAGACGAACCAGATTCAGGGATTATAATCTCAATTTCCGACAGTTGCATTGCATTACCTGGTAAAACGATTACTTTTCTTGACAAACACAAATTTTGTAATAAATCAGGTTTTATTTACTTCTTAGAGTCCCTGGGGGTTCTAAACACGAAACATTTTCATCGCTGGTTTTTGAAGGGCATGGCCGATATTTATATATAAGCTGTTCCTCCTCTATAAGGCATTTTGAATGTGTAAAATTACATAAACGGCCTTCTAAAATTATTTTATTTTATCACAACGTGTCACCTAATGAATTATTCTTATTATTATTAAGTTAAGAAACACCCAGTATATTTCATTTTATACAGCCATGAGATTTCCTTGTTTGCATAAAACATGTTGGACACGTTCCTCAACATGGGTTAAAAAATTTCAAAATATATGTAGCTTTTTGTGTGTTTATGAATTTACCATGTAATTTAAAGTTTGGCTAAAAGGCTAAATGCCAGCAAAACAAGCTAATTCTGTCTTTTGTGCTTGTTTTTTACGAATTATAATTTCTAGCTTTCTTGCTGCTAACTAAAACTCTCCAATTATCGATGTTCTCTAAGATACTGGAATCCATAACGTCGGAACAAATAATAAGATTTCTGGACAAAAATAATTATCTCTTTAAATGGCAATGGTAGGAATACCACCAATGGAATTACGGAAGCCATCACCCACATTACAAATGCCTTCGAAGACGGAAAAGAGTCCCTTGCAAGGTTTTGTGACCTTCGATGACATCCTGCTACAGAAATTGGAACATTACGTCTTCATAGGGATAGCTAAGAACTTAATGGCATCCTACTTGGAGAACAGATTTCAAGTGGAAGAACATAATGGTCAGAAAAGTAAACCCACAATAATTAAGAGAGGTATTCCTCAAGGTACCATACCAAAGAGATAATAAAGGACACCAAATTCCTGGGAGTAAAGCTAGACCCACGATTAACCCGGAATCCACACATTGAGTAAGTCTGCAGAAGACTGGCAGAAACAACACCTACCAATCAGGATCAACGATACCCAGATACCTTACGCAGACTCAGCTAAGTATTTGGGAACGACTCTAGAAGCTAGACTCCGCTGGAGAGTTCTTATCAAAAAGAAACGCCAAGAACTAGACATTAAACTGAAAAAAACGTATTGGCTGCTTGGAAGAAACTCCAGGTTGTCTACATACAAGAAACTGCTTCTGTTTAAGCAAATATTGAAACCCGTTTGGACATATGGCATTCAGCTACGGGGTTGCGCCCAAATCTAAATCAAAAAATCAAAATTCTGAAATTAAGAACTGCTTTAATTTTGAAGAATCTACAAAGAAGGACGCTAACAAAGAGCCGAAAAGGCAAGATAATGGAGACAAGCCCGACAAAGATACTACACTATACTATCCACTATGCGACTATGTTTTGAATGCCATAATTAACGACTGAAAAAATTGCTGAAATGTGATAACATTGTCATACTTGATAGCTTTTATATGCTGATAATATACGCATACGCGTAAGAGCAATATTCAAGTGATCCAGCGTTTCCAGAACAAGGCACTAAGGAACATCGTCGATGCACCCTGGTACCGTCGAAATAGGGACATCCAACGGGACCTTCAAATGGATAGTGTTAACCCAACCCAACCCAAACCATCGCTAAATTCGCCAGTAGCCACGAAGAAAGGCTACTGAACCATCGAACGTCGAGGCCATCCAGCTCCTGGAGAACACAAACCTGATAAGAAGACTCAAGAGGACGAAGCCTTTTGAGTTAGTGAAAGAATGAATAGTGCAAGCAGAGTATTGTGCGGGTTGTGCTACATGTTATACTTAGTGTAGTGAATTTAATAGAACACAAGGCAAACTAGTTTAAGAATCATCAAACGTAATAATTTAAGTTAGTACAAAATTGATCATTGATCTACTTAGAAGATCAGATTGTAATAACCTTAAAGGATCTTGTTATAAGTATATTTTAAATAAAAAAAAATTGATTGCAGATCAACAAAAGCTGAAATTATTAAGCCAATTACAATTTCCGAATGAGCTGGTTATTAAGCCAGATGGAAGTCTACGTCTTTGCGGAGATTTCAAAATGACAGCTAATCCTAGTTGCAAGTTGAGCAGTATCCATTAGAGGAGCAGATGCAGAAACTTCAAGAAGAACTTGGTGAAGTTGCCAAAAAAATAGTAAAAACGACTTCCTTTTGGTATCACTAGCGCACCTGCAATATTCCAGAGATTTTTGGAGCAAATTCTACAAGATCTTCCAGGTTGTGTAAATTACTTGGATAACATAGTTGTTACTAGTGAAGACGATGACAAACATCTTGGTGCAGTTATTTATACGATTGGAAAGGTGTAGGGCCTTCGTATTAATAGAAATAAATCAAAGTTCTTCTTACCTAAAATTGAATATCTTGGATTTTGAAGGAATTTCACCATCAAATCAAGGTTTAGAAGCAAGTCAAAACTTACCACGACCAAAGGACCTCACACAATTACGAGCTTTTTTGGGAAAAGAGCAATAAATACACTTTTTAAATGGAATGCTAAACAGGAACGATCTTTTACAGCATTAAAAATCACTATTGCAGAAGCTGCTCGTTTGACACATTATAATTCTTCGAAGTCAATAATTTTGGCAACGGATGCTTCAAATTATGGAATTGGAGCAGTTCTCTCACACATGGTACCGAAAAGCCTATAATGTTTGCATCCAAAATATTAACAGGACGCGAACAACGATACTCACAGGTAGAAAGAGAAGCTTTATCTATTATTTTTGGCGTTGAGAAATTTCTGCTGACAAATAGGGCCTAAACAGCTGTACAGAGGATGCTCGAGGGATCCACTGCAATCAAAACCGATTTGCACCAAAATTTTTAAAACTTCCAATATGCATTGACAGCATGCTTGGCCAAACCGGTTGCAATTTGTCATTTCCTACACAATGTTGTGTCAAAAAGTGATCGCAGGATGTGGCGATTCAAACTAGCCATTATTATTATATTGCAATTGCGAATAAACTCTGGACTGGTCGGTTTGGTTTGCATTGGAAATTTCGAGCTACGCTTCTGCTGACGAGGCCCCAAATAGGGCCGAAATAGCTGTACAGAGGATGTGCGAAGGATCCACTGCAATCAAAACCGATTTGCAACAAAATTTTTAGATTTTTGATATTGGATAATTCCTACCTTAACAGAAAAGCGATCGACAATTGATTAAATTAAGTCAAAAAAAAAACGCAGATAATGAATCCTATAGTTGGAGAGTTTTAGTTGAGATACCCATGCAACAGGAAAGCCAAAAATATGTTTCGTAAAAGAACAAGTATAAGAGACGGATTTAGCAATCTCTGCTTGTTTAGCATTTGAGTCAAACCTTGTAAATTTATAGACATGCAAAAAGGTAGATATATTTTCAGTATTTTTTTACCCATTTAAAGGAACGAGTCCAAAAATTAGACTATACGTAGACTTTCCATTAAAAATTAAAAATTTATTATCTTTAGCTCCAAAATTTAGTTTACCTTTGAAATTAACGATTTGGTTGATATAGAGAATCTTGTTGATGCATTTCCAAGAGATGAAAGAAATTTAATTAGATTATAAATGAGTTCTGTAGAAAATTTTCTACGTAAATTAAAAAAAATTTAAGGTTACGTTATGATCAGTTAACGGACATGAGAGAGTGCGTCAACATATTACAGCACTGTGCCATAAACGTAGAGTTTCTAATTTTATTTCTGAAAATTGAACGCAAGAGGATGATCTATAATTAAAAGCAAATTCAATTAAACTCTGTTAAAGAGGAACTTAAGACTAATACTTCATAAGCACAACACCCGCCGACTTCGCCGCCTATGCAACACTGTCTTTCAAGAATAAAATCATGCGCAAACAGATCGACAGCAGCCTGTAAAACACACGTGCAGCCAACCAATGGAATATTGATAGGTAATAACTGCGTGACATTATAGACTATTTGTATTGACGTTTCACTCTTCGCTCCTCTACGTCCGAACCGTGGTTATGATTTCTTAATGAAAATTGCTAGCTTCTTTTGTTTAATGTTTATTTAATTAATTAATTAATTAAATTTAAAATCCAGTACACACATTTTTTCCTGGATTAAATTACTTTGAGAATCCGCTAAATTAGACTAGATTTAAATAAGAACCAAAAACAGTTGTTAACTTCAGTCGATCTAGTGCTTCTAATTCCATTTTTTTTTAATTTCCAGAAAATACTAAATGTAACGGAATAACTAAATTAAAGGAAACTTGTTAAATGCGGTTGCAAATTACTTGGTTTGCCTTCTTATAAAAAAACATAAAAATAAAATTATATAAAATGCCTAACCAGATAAAATTTGGCTTCGGACGAAATAATGAATTTCTTGGTGCCATGTCGTGTGTAATGTAATTTCTTTTCATTTCAAGTTCGACTCCTGGAAAGGGAAGCGATGAAAACGGTCCTACCAAAAATTCCAATAACGCCGATACTCTCAATTATGATGGCGATCCACCGTAAGTAATTTTGGAAAACTGCAAACATTTTTGTTGAATTTAATCATTGCGATCCACGTCGATTTCATTTTCCAGGCCGTCATTGGATGAAATTAGAAGTTGGGGAAGATCTTTCGACAAGTTAATGAGAAGTTCAGGTAAGGATAATTTATTATTTTTAAAATAATAAATCATAGGAGATGGTTTGTTTTCTAATAATTTTTGTTTTCTCTTTCCGGTGTTTAGTCTTCATTTTTGCTACTTTTCTGATAATTTCAGGGCATTTTTTGGAATTATTAAGTAAATGATTTGTCATTCTTGTATGTAATGCGTACAAAATTTACATTCACATGTTTTTATTTTACGTGATGTATCAATTCTTTTAATGAAATACTCAAACATTACATTCTGTAGTCGCATCTTGCACCTTACAACTTCAAAGTGCAACTAACAATAAGGTAACTCCCCTCCTTTATGCGTTTATGCTTAGCCAAGAAATGTTTATATTTCTTCTACACTTTTTAAAACTTCAGAAAGGATCTTCTCTTCATCGTTAATCTCCAAAATTTATATTTTTGTGAACGTCCTGGCTGGAGCTTTCACTGTACTCTTCGTAGATCGAAATATTTGGACGTTAACACTGTAGAGTGTTGTTTATTTATTTTACTTCCAACAGTTTTTGAAGTTGGTGGAGTTGGTAACGGAGAAATATCCTCAAATGCTCTTTCAGGACACTTTCAACGACGACCTTTTCAACAGTTTCAGGAGGTTCTTGCGGTCCTGCTTCATTAGATGGGTAGAAATCTTCATTACCAAAGATTTTGATTAATTGGAAAAATTCCGCAAAACATCTGACGGCTTTTTCTACAGTGGCCGTGGATAAATAAGCTTTCGTAAATATTTTGACGACATCATTTGGAGTAATTTTTTGATATTTATATAGAGGCCACAATCTTTATGGTAGTCCTTCTTTAATGGTCTATAGAATGTTACGTCTAAAGGTTGTATTTTATGTGAACTATGTGGAGGAATGGTGGGCATATGAATTCCGTTTGCCCTACAAAACTCGTAACTTGCTAAGGATGCATGGTTTGAAGGATTGTCCAACACTAGTGAGGTTGCTTTCTCCTTACTAATTTTCATTATATCCTTGAAGTGTTGCAGCCACAATAAAAAGAGTTCTTCATTTATCCATCCAGATTTGGAGCATCCATGAATACAGCCAGGAGGTCCTTGCTTCTTAAGTTCAGGGGTTAAGCGTTGTCTCTTGTGAATATAGAACATAGGTGGAACATAAGAACCAGCAGCATTATTAGCACATACCACGGTTCTAGTGGTGCCCCTTTCTCCGCTAGTAGCACTTCTCATTTGCTTAACTCCTTTAGGAGTTAATAGGAGCACATTCGAAATCCCAGTTTCATCCACATTGTAAATATCACTAGGAGAGAAGTGGTATTTTTCTAGCAGTTCCTCCAAATTGTGGAAGAATAAATCTACTTCATCTTTGTTGAATGTCATTATCCTAATCAAACTGGTTGCTTCAGGTTGACGAAGACTAATAGACTTATGCCTCTTTAAGAAGCCTTCTAACCAGCTTTCTCCTGCAAAGGCACATTATTTCGACAAACAAATTCATATGCAATGAGTTGAACATCCGTGCGGGTTAGTCCGTAGTGACTTTTTGCCATTTTTAAAATTAGATTTTCTAACTCCTGTTCTTGTTCTTCGGAAAATGTAGACTTTCGTCCTAGTTTAGGTCCAGCATTATTTCCAGAGTAAACTCTCATACGCAGTGTTCTTCTCGGTATAGAATGAAGTTTGGCTACTTTTCTGACAGATTCTCCATTTTCAATAGCTGTTAATGCAGACCGCAGTGTTTCTTGAGTCCAAGTTGCACGCTCAGTCTTTCTAATATAATTTCGCGGCATCTGTTATTACAAAAAAAAATTAAAAAAATTGTTTAATACAAGCAGTTTGTCCAGGTGGGTGTCCAGGTGCCCGGGTGGGCTTCATTACCCAGATAATCATGGCTCCATAACTCCAATTGGCAAATGTAACGTTTGAATTTTAAACTTTAAAATTCCCTTAAATTCAGCAAAATTAAACAGACAGTGTTGGTTATATGTCATCAATGCGTAGTTGAGCAGAATTTAAAACTAAATAACGGATTATTAAATGTGTAGCTTACCTCATAGGTTGAGCAACAATTATAGGAATATACCTACGTCACACAAATCTTTCGCCAAATTTCTTAATACTTGTTTCCAATACAGGAAACTGCAGAAATTAACTAATATAACGTACCAGTAGGTGACGACACAGTTTACATCGCAAAAACTTAATTTATATACCAGATAAGGGGGTGGGCGTCTTTATCACAAAGGGCGTTATTCCTATAATTACTATTTTTATTGATTACCAACAATCATGATGTTTTAAATGGGTTTTGCCACAGATAATAGAACTAGACAGATGGCTCATCAAATGCTTTAAACTTGACGCTCCAATTTGGAGACAAAGTCGGTGTTAGTTTGGAGACAGCTCACCAAATATGTGGTGGCGCTACTATTACAATAGCAGAGTGGAAAACCGAAACCTGTAAATATAAGTAATATTTAAAGAAACTCTATAACTAAGAGGTGTGATGCAAAGTTTAAAAGGAGAAATAACAGCATAGTATAATCGTACGTCACATTATCGTGTCTTGGCCCCATTTTAAAAGTATTTCTCTGTTACTTCAAAGAGACATCTAGCGATAGGTGAGCCAATTGAGATTTGGAATTAGCAAATGGTTTGTGACAAATGTTCGATTTTCGAATTTGTGACATCTATCGCGCATTTAACAAACTATTTTTAGAGCGTCCATTCGTTCCTATCTCATTGGTTAGCTGGAGAGATCTATTATCTGTGGTTTTGCCGAAGCGACTGGGGCGACATTCTAGAGGCAATGAACCAATAAACCGATTTCGTATGTGAATGAGTAACAATCCATTCATTCACATTTAAAGCCCATCCTAAAAATATGCGACTTTGCTTTCCCTTCGATTTTCTATAAATTTATTCATTACAGAGAAAATTTTACGAAGAAACTTTCCTTTCTTTTCCCGACATCTACCCGCATACCAAGTTTGATGCATCTTCAGTGAAACACCCGGTATAACTTTTTTGATTTATTATTTCTAAACCACTGTCTCCTTTACTAATATTAAATGTGGTTTATAGAAATTGGCGAAAATTCAGAAGCAGAGATATATTCTAGAGATTTAAAAACAATTTTAAGTCATTTAAACTGCCAAAACCTAAAAATTATGAATCTCAAAATAGGGTGAAATCGAAAATAGCAAACATCTGCCTTAGCAAGAACTTCAGCAAGACGAATTTCAGAGAAGCTAAGATTCCGACCTTATTGAATAAGAAAAATGTACCACCACATGTCCTTGAATTGGTGATGTTAGTTCAAACCATAAGAAAACGAAGCTGCTTATAACTATAATGAATTATCTCAAACGGACACTGAAATTAGTGCATTAGTACCAATTTCAGTGTCCGTTTGAGATAATTCATTACACAATTTCACCGGACAAAAATCTACCTTAATTATGAAGCTGTTTATGTTTAGAACAAAATAGCCGACAATTTGAACACTTTATGAATATTTGTGCAATTTCGATTAAATTAGGATTCATTCGTTATAACTGCCTTATATTTATTTATTAATAATAAAGCAATATTTCTTCATGGCTCTTTAATCTTTAAAAAATATTTAGTTATCATCATCTATAGCCTACTTTATATTTTTGTAAGTAGAATTTTATACTGTATATAGGGTGTTCCATATAAAAAAAGACAAAGTTCTTCCTTATATCTTAAATATCAAACTCTCTAGAAAAAAAAATAATTTGTAGTAGTGAATTCTGCATGAAAAAGTGCCTCGAGAAAGTTTTTACAGAAATCAACAATTTTCATAAACAAAAAAGGTTTTTATAATTTTGAAAAACATCCTGTAATTCCTAAGCGGTTCAAGACATCGAAATTCGGCCTTCACCATTAATTTTTGTCTTAAAAATCGAGCACCAGAAGCCGTTTTTGCCTAATTCTTCTAAAAACAGGTGTTTTCTATTAAAAGTGTTAAATTTGGCCCACTCTGTACTATTAAAACCGATTTCGTATGCGACTTCGCTTTCCCTTCGATTTTCTCTCAATTTATTCATTACAGAGAAAGTTTTACAAAGAAACTTTTCTTTCTTTTTCCGACATCTACCCGCATATCAAGTTTGATGCATCTTCAATGAAACACCCAATATATATATATATACAGTCTGTTTGATTCTAGCTGTCACAGCAGATATCTCGGCTATTGTTAGAGATACGACAAAATGTTATAGAAGAAAAGTTATTCTACATTTAATTTACTATTATATGCCATAACCAAAAAAACAATTGAGCATCAAATGCGTTAGATGTAGCAAGTACATTAACAATTTTAAATAGAACATATCCAATTTTATTGTGTTTTCTAAATCTGTAAAAGAAAGCTTGATACATCGCACAAGCTTCTCTATTATTGGCATTGCTGCTGATGTACACGATTAGCATATCCATTTGTTCATCATTAGAATAATTATGGGTGATAATTATCACCCATTTCGTGTTACTTAAGTTGAAAATAATAATATGTAGGAATTTACTCAGTTAGTTTGACACTAAAGCTATAGCAATTGTTTTCACCGCCTACCTTCTCAAAGCAATGTGTGCAATTCGCCTAAACGTGCATTTGTTACTTAATTATCGATTTATGTTTATAATTGATCAGATAACTATGATATGTGATATATCGTTGTAAAGAGAATTTTTTACACTTTTAGAATACACAATAAAATTGGGTAGTTTCTATTTAAAAATTTGAATGTCTTTGCTACATCTAATACAGTTGATGCTCAATTGTTTTTTTGGCTGTGGCGGATAATAGAAAACCAAATGTAAAACAAATTTTTTTCTATAATATTTTGTCGTATCTCTACTAATAGCCGAGATATCTGTTGTGACGGCTAAAATCAAACAGACTGTATATGCTGTGTTGTTCTTCCGGGTGTTCCTCCGCGTAGGGTTCTCAAAAGAACCGTTGTTGTCTTGACGACGTTTCGGCAGCAGACTGCAGAAATTAACTAATATAACGTACTAGTAGGTGACGACACAGTTTACATCGCAAAAACTTAATTTATATAGGGGGTGGGCGTCTTTACCACAAAGGGCGTTATTCCCCCGGTCTCCCCTATTAAAATTGAAATTTGCGGTAAATACTTTGGTTTACTAAGTTACCCTTAATGAAATGGCAATATTTGTAAAAAAAAAAAATTAATTCAGCGCCAATTTGGCGACAAAATGGAAGGTACTTTAATGTGCGTGGTTCCTATACGTATGGATATTCTTTGAATTTTGGCGGTTATCACCCAATCCAGACATGGTTTTAAGTAGATGAATATGATTTAGATATGTCAGATTTTTGAAGGAAATTAATATAAATTTGCAACGTTATTTATTTCAGCCGGTCGCAAAGTGTTCAGAGATTTTCTTCGTTGTGAATACTCCGAAGAAAATATTTTATTCTGGCTGGCATGCGAAGATTTGAAGCGTGAAAACAATCCAGAGGCAATCGAAGAGAAGGCTCGCATTATTTACGAAGATTACATTTCGATCTTGTCACCGAAAGAGGTAGATAGATTTACGAAGTAAAAGTCCTTGCTCATGTGGTCGTACGTTTTTCAGGTGTCGTTAGATTCCCGCGTGAGGGAAATAGTAAATCGAAACATGGTGGAGCCGACCCCTCACACTTTTGACGAGGCGCAGTTGCAGATTTACACCCTCATGCATCGTGATAGTTATCCGCGTTTCGTGAATTCGGCTCTGTATAAGTCGCTGGCACAGCAGCCGGGTCCCGAAACGGAAACCGGAGCACAAACGGACGGCCAACATGGTTAAATTGAAAGCCAGCATCCTCAGCGGCCTAAGACGACCCCGTTTCCGCGCTTCGCCCGCGGCCCCCACGTCCGAACGCACAATGTACACATGATCGTTTTATGTTGGTGGAAAAGATATCGATGGCTTTGACTCCGCTTCCGGTACTAAAAACATGATCCGGCGACGAGGGCTTTTGCCACGGAGACAGCGACATGACAATAACTCGGGCGGCACCACGGCGGACGGCCTATCACATCTCTTTATTTAAACACTCCCATGAACAGTCATAAAACTCGCAAAAATGAAAATCGCCGCGCGCGCAAGTTAAAGAGTTTTTCGGATCATTCCTCGTTCCTCGCCAAGAGACCAGTCGCAAGACCACGGACTACATACAATGTGATGTTTCTAAACCGTTATTTTGTTACCACGTGCATTTCATAGCGTTATTCTCCACAATCAATAACATTAAGTCATTAAGGACAATGCTCACTTCTTAACTATTAGTGTTGTGTAATGATAACGAAGTTATGGTTCATCTCACTTACTAGGTTTAGGAGACGGCATAATAATGCGATAAGTAATAATAAGGGCTACTTGTTCTCACTAGTCATAGCATCCCCAACCAGCAACAGAGCGCACACTACGTGTTCGCGATTGTGTCTTGTATATACCCTGCACGCCTAGAGCGTCCTGACTTCAACAATATAACGATGTGATACTATTACGTAGCGACTTCGACCACGGCGTATAAGCACACACTCACACATCCAGATTCTATTTGCACACACTATGTACCCCTTTATAATATAGTACACTAATAATCGACACACTGTGAATTAATATAAATAAATATCAAATATACGTTTGTTGTCTTCATTTATAACTCTGTTTATTCATTTATTTTATACCTCACCTGATCGCAGGGGTTGCAATAAGTTTTAATTTCTTGAAATATTTTCAGAATGGACGAAGGTGTTATAGATGACAGTTTATTTGAAGTTAATTCTATAGGAAATTGGTTTTAAGTTTATTTTATATTAGGTCGGAGGGTCGTAGGGCCTCTAGCTTATTTCCCGCACTTGTTAACTTATTATTCTTTTCTCTCTGTTCTTAATTTTGTATTTATTTTCTCTGTTTGCATTGTTTCTTTTTATATTTATTTATTTTTGCCTTATTGTTTATTACTTTATTATCTTGCTTCTTGTCTCTTTTACTTTAAATTTCCCGTTCTTTTAATTTTTTGTATTCCTGCAGACGCTTAAATCCTGGCCTGAATATTTTTGTAACCGTGGGACAAGCGTTTCTTCTCTTACGAGAAAGAAATTGTTGCGTGAGCGGCTAATTTTAGAAAGTTGAATAAAAATCGAGGTGTTATCAATGAACGCATTTCATGATCGCCATCTGTGGATAAATGTACAAATCTGCGGCTTATCGACTACTGGCAAAGACGGATTACAGGAACCTGTAATTACCGGTAACAAGTAGGTTGCGCTAGCGTCGACAATGGCAGCACTAATTTGTTATTAAAAATTAATATCAAATTTTTATTAATTTAATAGTAAATTTAATGAAACTTGGCTTGCATCTATTGATAGATAACGATCTGTCGAGTGGTGTAAACGTTTCTTTTCATTTCCCTTTTCCCGCCGAAAAAATAATTAATTTGCACGGGACATTCACTTTATTTCCATCTTTTTAATTAATTAGGCTCTGAAATTTATGTTTTCCCTTTCCAATTTTACACAGACACTGTGCGCGACTAACTGGAAATAAAGTCGCTAGTTATCGTGTCATTTTCTCTACGAAAATAATTATTTTCCGTGCCGATGACTTAAGGGTTCTTATTTCGGGAACGGCGTGGGCTAGAGAGGAACGGGTTACAGTTTTGAATGCGCCTCATCGGGCTCTACATCTGTGAATTCTTTCGCTATTTTTGGAAGAAAATAATTTTTTGGGGCGAAAAAGTAGCAAGGCTATAGTCCATGAAAATTTGAGGATTTATACGGGAAATCGATTGCCGCGAAAAAAATCACTCTTATAATGCTTGACGTGAGGAATCCAACGGTGCAAGTCGCAAGTCCCTAAATCCAACCGTTTTCGAGAAAAAAATTATTTTTTGGCGGATTACAGGAACCTGTAATTACCGGTAACAGATAGATCACGCAACGTGCCCATAGATGGCAGCACTAATTTGCTTCTAATAATTATTTTCATATTTTTATTAATTTCATAGTAAATTGGCTGTAGTTTTGAATGCGCCTCATCGGACTCTACATCTGTGAATACTATCGCTATTTTTGGCGGAAGAACAATTTTTGGGGCGAAAAAATAGCATGAAAACTTGAGGATTTATACGGGAAGCTAGCCAATTATCGCGAAAAGAAATCGCTCTTATAGAGCTCGACGTGACGAAACCAATGGTGGAAGTCGCAAGTCCCTAACTCCAACCGTTTTCGAGAAAAAAATTATTTTTTTGCGGATTACAGGAACCTGTAATTACCGGTAACAGATAGGTCACGCAATATGCCCATAGATGGCAGCACTAATTTGCTTTTAAAAATTATTTTCATATTTTTATTAATTTTATAGCAAATTGGCTGTAGTTTTGAATGCGCTTCATCAGACTCTAAATCTGTGAATACTTTCGCTGTTTTTGGGGGAAAAATTTTTTTTGGGGCGAAAGAGTAGCATGAAAATTTGAGGATTTCGACGGAAGACCAATTAGCTCTAAAAAAATCACTCTTATAGAGCTCGACGTGACGAATCCAACGGTGCAAGTGGCAAGTCCCTAATTCCAACAGTTTTCGAGAAAGAAAATATTTTTTGACGGATTACAGGAATCTGTAATTACCGGTAACAGGTAGGTCACGCTACGTATCCATAGATGGCAGCACTAATTTGTCTTCAAAAATTATTTTCGTTTTTATTAATTTAATAGTAAATTTAATGAAAATTGGCTTACGTCTATTAATAAATAGTGATCATTCGAGTGGCGTATTTATTTATTTTCCTTCTCCTTCTTCCACCGATAAAATAATTTCTTTACGCAAGAGGTATCCTTAGTTTCGTCCTTTTTAATTAATTAGGGCCTGAAAATTTTGCTTTTTCCTTCTAATATTGCACGGGAAGCATACGCAACTTACTGGAAGTAGACTCGTTAATAAACGCAATAGTTTCTCTGCGAAAATAATTATTTTCCGTGACCGTGTTTTAAGAGTTAATATCTCGGGAACGGGGTGGTCTAGAGGGAAACGGGCTGCAGTTTTGAATGCGCCTCATTGAGTTCTACATTTGTGAATTTATTCGCTATTTTTGGAGGAAAGAAATTTTTTGGGGCGAAAAAGTAGCAAGGCTATAGTCCATGAAAATTTGAAGATTTGTACGGGAAATCGATTGTCGTGAAAAAAATCACACTTATAGAGTTTGACGTGACGAATCCAACGGTGCAAGTCACAAGTCTCTATCTCTAACCGTTTTTGAGAAAAAAATTGTTTTTTGACGAATTACAGGAACCTGTGATTGCCGGTAAGTAATAGGTTGCACTACTTGCTCATAGATGGCGGCACTAATTTGTTTTTAAAAATTAATTTCGTAAATTTGTTAATTTAGTAATAAATTTAATGAAAACTGGCCTGCGTCTATTGATAAATAAGGATAATTCGAGTAGCGCATTTATTTCTATTCCTTCTCCTTCTTCCGCCGATAAAATAATTATTTTTACGTAGGAGGTGTCCTTAATTACGTCCTGTTTAATTAATTAGGGCCTGAAAATTTTCCTTTTCCCTTCTAATATTGCACAGAAAGTGTATGCAATTTACTGGAAGTAGACTCATTAGTTATCGCACTAGTTTCTCTGCGTAAATAATTATTTCCCTTCGCCGTGTTTAAGGGTGGATATCTCGGAAACGGGACAAGTTAGAAGGGAACGGGCCACGGTTTTGAATGCGCCTCATCGGACTCTACATCTGTGAATTTCTTCGCTATTTTTGGAGAAAAAAAAATTTTTGGGGCGAAAAAGTAGCAAGGCTATAGTCCATGAAAATTTGAGGATTTCGACGGGAAATCGATTGCCGTGAAAAAAATCACCCTTATAGAGCTCGAGGAGACGAATCCAACGGTGTATGTCGCAAGTCTCTATCTCTAACCGTTTTCGCGAAAAAAATTATTGCGTGTGCACCGAGTCAGTGAAAATTTATGGATTTCCATTGGAGGAAGGTTGCCGCGAAAAATATCGTTTCTCTGAGAGCTCGACGTGGCGAATCCAAGGGTGCAAGTCGCAAGTCTCTATCTCAAACCAATCTCAAGAAAATATTACTGCCTACCAACTCTATGAGAATTTGTAAAATAGCTCTTATAGAAAGAACACCATGAAACGAATCCAACGGTGCAAGTCACCGTTTACGAGAAAGAAATTCAGGGGCTAACTTTAGGAGCGAATGTGACGTCATTAAATTAAAAAATGTTAATAACTCCCTTAGATATTGTCTGATTTCGATGTGCTTTTTTGGGGATGTTCAGGGGACCCTAAGGGATGCGTTCGTAACCTTTAAAACCGTCAAACTCTTTTAGAAGGGCAAAACACACAAAGGGGCTGCGCAGTAGGTAACGGAGGGTCGTAGGGCTGCGCAGTCGATTTTCGACAGATGGTAAAGCATGCCGGATAAAAAAATTCTTCTTTCCAATGGTACCTTCAAATCGGCCCTAAGGGCTCAAATAAAGAAGTTGATTTTTTCAGAACTCGCAGAAAGATCGCGTTTTCCGACGAATTTTGAAGGCAAAACTTCCTCGTGACGTCATAAACTACTGTGACGTCATCAAATTAAAAATTGTTAATAACTCCCTTATTTGTTGTCTAATTTCGATGTGCTTTTTTGGGGATGTTCAGGGGACCCTAAGGGATGCGTTCGTAACCTTTAAAACCGTCAAACTCTTTTAGAAGGGCAAAATGTACAAAAGGGCTGCGCAGTAAGTAACGGAGGGTCGTAGGGCTGCGCAGTCGATTTTCGACAGATGGTAAAGCATGCCGGATAAAAAAATTCTTCTTTCCAATGGTACCTTCAAATCGGCCCTAAGGGCTCAAATAAAGAAGTTGATTTTTTCAGAACTCGCAGAAAGATCGCGTTTTCCGACGAATTTTGAAGGCAAAAATGCCCCGTGACGTCATAAACTACTGTGACGTCATCAGTTTAAAAGTTGTTAATAACTCCCTTATTTACCGTTCGATTTCGATACGCATGCGTAGGGATGTTCGGAGAGCCCTAAGGGATGCGTTCGTAACCTTTAAAACCGTCAAACTCTTTTAGAAGGGCAAAATGCACAAAAGGGCTGCGCAGTAGGTAACGGAGGGTCGTAGGGCTGCGCAGTTGATTTTCGACAGATGGTAAAGCATGTCGGATAAAAAAATTCTTCTTTCCAATGGTACCTTCAAATCGGCCCTAAGGGCTCAAATAAAGAAGTTGATTTTTTTCAGTACTTGCAGAGGAATCGTGTTTTCCTTCGCATTTCGAAGTCAAAAATACCTTGTGACGTCATGAAATTTAAAAATTTTAATAACTCCCTTATTTATTCTCTGATTCCGGTGTGCTCTTTTAGGGATGTTCAGGAGACCCTAAGGAATGCGTACACACCCGTAGTACAATTTTAGAATGAAGAAGTACACGAAAGGGCTGCGCAGTAGCTAACGGAGGATCGTAGGGCCTCTAACTTATTTCCCGCACTTGCTAACTTATTATACTTTTCTCTCTGTTTTTAATTTTGTATTTATTTTTTTTGTTTGCGTTGTTTCTTTTTATATTTATTTATTTTTGCCTTATTGTTTATTATTGCTTTATTATTATCTTGCAGGTTTGTTTCTTGTCTCTTTTGCTTTAAATTTCCCGTTGTCTTAATTTTATGTATTCCTACAGACGCTTAAATCCTGTCCTGAATATTTTTGTAACCCTGAAAAGATCCGTGGGACAAACGTTTCTTCCATTACGAGAAAGTAATGGAATAAAAATTGTTGCGTGAGCGGCTAATTTTAGAAAGTTGAATAGAAATCGAAGTGTTATTAATGAACGCATTTCACGATCGACATCTGTTGGTAAATGTACAAATCTGCGGCTTATCGACTGCTGGCAAAGACGGATTACAGGAACCTGTAATTACCGGTAACAAGTAGGTTGCGCTACGCGTCGATAGATGGCAGCACTAATTTGTTATTAGAAATTAATATCACATTTTTACTGATTTAATAGTAAATTTAATGAAACTTGGCTTTCTTCTATTGATAAACAACGATCTATCGAGTGGTGTAAACGTTTCTTTTCATTTCTCTTTTCCCGCCGAGAAAATAATTAATTTGCACAGCACATTCACTTAATTTCCATTTATTTAATTAATTAGGCTCTGAAATTTATGTTTTCCCTTTCTAATTTTACACAGACACTGTGCGCGACTAACTGGAAATAAAGTCGCTAGTTATCGTGTCATTTTCTCTACGAAAATAATTATTTTCCGTGTCGGTGACTTAAGGGTTCTTATTTCGGGAACGGCGTGGGCTAGAGAGGAACGGGTTACAGTTTTTAATGCGCCTCATCGGGCTCTACATCTGTGAATTTTTTCGCTATTTTTGGAGGAAAAAAATTTTTTGGGGCGAAAAAGTAGCAAGGCTATAGTCCATGAAAATTTGAGGATTTATACGGGAAATCGATTGCCACGAAAAAAATCACGCTTATAGCGCTCGACGTGACGAATCCAACGGTGCAAGCCGCAAATCTTTATCTCCAACCGTTTTCGAGAAAAAAAAATATTGCGAAACTTAAATCCATGAATATTTGGGGATATCCACGTGACATCGATTGCCAGGAAAGAAATTACTCTTATAGAGCTCGACGAGACGAATCCAATGGTGCAAGTCACAAGTTTCCACTTTGAACAGTCTTCGAGAAAGAAATTATTCCGTACAAGTCTATGAAAATTTGAGTATTTCCACGAAAAATCGATTGTCGCGATAAAATCGTTTTTATCGAGCACGATGGAACGAAACCAGCGATGCAAGTCACAACGCTTTATCTCGAATTGTTTACGACAAAGAAATTGTTGCATGAATGGATAATTTTTGATGGCTGAGAAGAAAGCAAAGCGCCAGAACGATCGCTGACTTCATTGAACGCACCTCATGATCCCCATCTGTTGGCAAATATACGAATCAGCAGCTGGCGGATTACAGGAACCTGTAACTGCCGGTAACAGGTAGGTCGCGCTACTTGCTCATAGATGGCGGCACTAATTTGTTTTTAAGAATTAATTTTTTAAATTTGTTAATTTAACAGTAAATTTAATTAAAATTGGCCTGCGTTATTGATAAATAAAGATTATTCGAGTGACGTATTTATTTATTTCCCTTATCCTTCTTCCGCCGTTAAAATAATTCCTTTACGTAGGAGGTGTCCTTAATTTCGTCCTTTTTAATTAATTAAGGCCTGAAAATTTTCCTTTTCCCTTCAGAGATAGCGTAGGCGACTTACTGGAAGTAGACTCATTAGTTATCATATTAGTTTCTCTGCGAAAATAATTATTTTCCTTCTACTTGTTTTAAGTGTCGATGTGTCGGAGCTAGAGGGGAACGAGCTCCGATTTTGAATGCGCCTCGTCGAGCTCTACATCTGTGAATTTTTCCGCTATTTTTGGAGGAAAAGAATTTTTTGGGGCGAAAAAGTAACAAATTTTGGGGTTTATACGGGAAATCACTCGTATAGAGCTCGACGTGACGAATCCAACGGTGCAAGTCGCAGGTCTCTATCCCCAACTGTTTTCGAGAAAAGAAATTCTTACTGAATCTATGAAAGTTCGAATATTTCCATAGGAAATAGATTGTCGCGATGGAATCGCATGTGCAGAGCACGATGAAACGAATTCAACGGTGC
Source organism: Serrognathus titanus (assembly GCA_039766575.1). Classification (NCBI taxonomy): domain Eukaryota; kingdom Metazoa; phylum Arthropoda; class Insecta; order Coleoptera; family Lucanidae; genus Serrognathus; species Serrognathus titanus. The sequence continues at coordinate 2,342,988 of CM077916.1, read as the reverse complement.
AAGTTACGAGTTTTTATCTTGAAACGTGTCCGAGTAGAAAACTAAACGCCAAAGCGATCGCTGACAACATTGAACGCATTTCGTTATCGCCATCTGCGGGCAAATATACGAATCTGAGACTTACTTGGAAAGACGGATTACAGGAATCTGTAACTACCGGAGAGAATTAGGTTAACACTATGTGCCAATAGATGGCAGCACAAGCTTATATTCAAAATTAATTTAATTAATTTATTAATTTCGCTATAAATTTAATAAAAATCGACCTACATCTCTTGATAAATAACAATCATTCGAGTAGCCTAAATATTTATTTCTGTTTCTCTTCTTAACACTAATTTGTGGTAGGTAAAATGAATACAGTCACCTGTAAATGCAAGAATCGCGTTATCTGTTATGTAAGTGATTAAATTATTGAATGTGTTGACAAATTGACGTTCAATGAATATCAACAAAGTGATTAAATACATGAAATAAAGAACGCAGAGGAGATATGAGCAGCTTGTCCTTACACCACCCAAACCTCTGAGGAAACATCTTTTTTTTTTCGCTGTAATTAGAAACGTAAAGCGATGGAAATTGCCAAATCTTTGTTCAGCCACAGGGACCATGAGGGTTACGTTGGAAAAGAAGGGCATAATGTAAGTGGTAAGTCCAACTGAGATGTCCCCCGGATTAATCGAGGGAGTTTCTTCTAGAAAAGGGAGCTCGAGTTAGCAATTTCGGATGATGAAGATCTGGACGATGACACCCTCACCGATCGGTTTTCAGAGAGGCTTAGCATGGTTGATTTGTTGACGCCTAGCCCCGGAGGGCCATTTTCTGCTTTAACACCGAGCATGTGGCCTCAGGATATTATGGCGAAGCTAACAGTTGTCCCGGACGACCCAAATTCTCAACCGGAATACAGGTGAACCAACACGCTCTCGAAAGATTATTTAATTTAATTTAATTCGCGTAGATTTGATGAATTTGGTTTTCGAGTCGACGAGGAAGACGGACCGGAACAAAGCTCTAATAAACTGCTGGGAATTCCGTTCGTCGAGGACGCTCAGCACAGGTCTAATCGAGCGCATTCATCATTGCCAATAATTTACTTTAAGTATTTAGGTTGCAATGGGTGGCTCATTTAGAATTTTCGCACAACAAAGAAGTGTCGGATTTAACGTGGGACAAAGTCGAAGTGAGACTCCCCAGGACGGACAAGCTGAGAGTGATGGTAAGGAACGGCATTCCGCATTCTTTAAGGCCGCAGATGTGGATGAGAATGTCGGGGGCCTTGCAAAAGAAGCAGCAATCGGAACTGAGTTACAAGGACATCGTGAAAATGTCGAGCAACGATTCATTGATGACGTCCAAACAAATCGAGAAAGACTTGTTGCATACGATGCCCACGAACGTGTGTTTTAGTCACTTGAATAGCACGGGTATACCGAGGTTGAGGCGTATTTTGAGAGGGCTTGCTTGGTTGTATCCGGATATTGGGTAAGTTAAACCAAGTTTTTTTTAAATTCGTTTCTTTTAGGAATAAATTGCAGGTATTGCCAGGGGACTGGAATGATTGTTGCGTCTCTTTTGCTTCTGTTAGAGGAAGAAGATGCGTTTTGGATCATGGTTACTATAGTCGAGGATTTACTACCAGCATCTTACTATAGTTCAACTTTAATTGGTGGCTACTTAAAATTGCATCGCGAGTCGGTTTTGATTAAATTATTTTAGGCATCCAAGCGGACCAGAGGGTACTGAGGACTTTAATAACAAATTATTTACCGGACATAGATGAATGTTTGAAAAATCACGACATCGAGCTGTCGTTGATTACGCTGCATTGGTTTCTGACGTTATTCGCAAGCGTTGTACATATGAAGATATTGTTGAGGATATGGGACTTGTTTTTCTTCGAGGGGTCTCTAGTTTTGTTCCAAATTACGTTGGGCATGTTGAAAATGAGGGAACCCCAAATTAAGCTGTTGGAAAATTCAGCGCAGATATTTAACGCACTCTCCGACATTCCAGGCGTGATCGATGAGGTCGTCAAGTTATTAGAGGCAAGTTTAATCTAGCAAAAACCAATCGTCCATTGACCGTGATTAATTTTGAAGGTGTCTTTGCAAGTTGCAAATTCCCTGAATGATGTTATGATAGAGACTTACCGCAGGAGGCATTTGGCTTATTTAATGGCGGATCAGGGGGCTCTGGTTGGAAATCCTGAGGCCGCACCTAATTTACCTAAACAACATTTAGCTAGGTTTGTTCTTCTTGATTTATTTTTGGCAGCCGCAACTTAAATAGATTAGAAAATAATGTACTAGAAACTATAAATGGCTTGAACGTAATTGCAGGCGGCAAGTAAAAAAGACAAAGTCAGTCATACAACTATTATTATTCAATGAGAACTCAGAGGACGACATAAAATGTAAAAACATAAAGCAAACGGAGATCCTAGTTGATTTAAGGGAGGCTATCCTGCAAGTAAGTGCGGAACGTCTTGGGTACCCCGAAATTGATTGCCCTCGTTGCAGATTGCGAGGCATTTTTTGCAAGTGGACCCGAAATTAAGCTCGGAAATTTCTTTAGTGGCCGACTACTCCATGGAAAGTCACAGTACGGATCACACGAATTACATCAACGTGTCTAAAAACAGAAAGCGAAGAGCCAAAGCACTGCTAGGTACGTGTACGTGAAGTTATTAACTTAATTTTGAACGTGAGCAAATTTCTTAGACTTCGAGAGACACGACGATGATGAATTGGGGTTCAGAAAGAACGATATAATTACGATAATAAGTCAGAAGGATGAGCATTGTTGGATTGGTGAATTAAACGGGCTGCGAGGTATGAACTCGGAGTAGTAACAGACACAATATTACTTGCTAATTTTAGGTTGGTTTCCTGCTAAATTCGTCGAGCTTTTAGATGAGCGCAGCAAACAATACAGCAGCGCAGGCGATGACAGTATTTCAGAAACTGTCACCGATTTAGTGAGAGGAACGTTATGCCCTGTAGTGAAACAAGTGTTGGAACATGGAATGAAACGTCCAAATTTTCTAGGTACGCAAAGCTATTTTCAAAAGCTGGTTCTAAATGTTCTTCGCAGGAGGCCCATGTCACCCGTGGCTTTTTATCGAAGAAGCCGCTACGAAAGAGGTTGAACGCGACTTTAATTCTGTGTACAGCAGACTCGTGTTGTGTAAAACGTACAGATTAGACGAAGATGGGAAAGTACTAACACCCGAGGAGGTATTTATATTAATTATAAAAAAAGTAATTCCTGAAATAATTAGATTTTCAGTTGTTGTATCGATGTGTCCAGGCCGTAAATCTATCACATGACAACGCTCATGCTCAGATGGACGTTAAACTGCGCTCATTGATTTGCCTGGGTTTAAACGAGCAGGTTCTTCATTTATGGCTGGAAGTTTTGTGTTCTTGCAGCGAAGTCGTTCAAAAATGGTTGGCCCACCGCATTTACAATGACAGTTTCCTTGTTGTAATTTCAATTTTTAGGTATCATCCGTGGTCGTTTGTTTACAGTCCCGGTTGGGTGCAAATAAAATGTGATCTTCGAATTCTATCGCAGCTGTCGTTCAATCTAAACCCTGACTGGGAGCTGCCGGTTAAAAAGGAGTTAAATAATCAACCGCTTAAAGACGGAGTCCGTGATATGTTAGTAAAACATCATTTATTCAGTTGGGATATTTAATTTAATCAGTAGTGAATTTCATACATTCATATCACCCGAAAAGAAAAATGTATTAAATTTTACCGACTGAAAATCGTATTTAAAGATTGGGCCTTTAATGTTCTACGTACATTATATCATTTTTAATGCCTTAACAGTGAACCTGTTACGTAGCAGAAATAAGTTCTTCTATTATCAATACAATAACAAAATGCTTAGAGCCAATGGAATACTTAATCATAATATTCGTTGACAATAAATCTCTTTTTTCTTTTTTAATCTGCTACATATCTGGTTGACATTAAAACTATTTTATTAAACAAACGTATCCTGGCGTGGATGTGAATAAATAAAATAGATCTGTCCATACAAATGGCCTTCAATTACTTTAATCTGTTTAGCAAAAAAAAAATTGTACTATAAACTCGAGTCGTAAATAATTTTGATAAACCTAAGCTCACACTTTATCGCATGTTATTTTTTATTCTAATTTATTTATTTATAGATTCACACATTCTTATTCCGTTAGGTAATTTAAATATTTATTTATAGCAATAGAAAAAAAAATATGAATCAAAAATATCTTAACCGAATGCCGAAATAATGTATTTTTATTAATCTTTTGTGTATAAAGCATGAAACAATAAAGATCAGATTTTAATTTTGATGCGTTTATTACTTTCACCCACAAAAATAAATTACGTGTGCCAACAATTTTAGAGTTCGATGCCTAAAGCTTTAGGCAAGGTCGTCCCGCAAGGGCCGGCGAAATGATACCTGAAAACACGAAACGTATGAAATTGCAAAGCACGAACCTATATCATATTTACCGAAAATCATCGCTTGCGGGTTCTTCGTTTAAGTTGAATTCGGCGACGGGTTTCCCACGCTCTGCAACGCGTGGCGCAAACATCGCTGCGGGATACACGACCGATGACGTTCCAATCACAAGGCACAAATCACAACTTTCCACTAAGCTAACTAATTATTAAAGAGACTCAATTAATTTCGATCGCTTGATAATGGCCCGGCGACTTACTAGCTTTGTTTAAAATCTCCGGATCTAAAGTCTCCCCGAACCACACAATGTACGGGCGTACTAGGCCTTTGCATTTCGAACACTTCGGTAGATCTTTAACGTCGATTGGAGAGACTTCGAGTTCGTCAGTGATTGGGTCGCTAAAATTAATTCAAGTGCTAAAATATTTTTTTTAAATGAAAATCATTTGTACCCCCTTCCGGTTAAAGCTTCGCATATGGGGTTCTCTATGTTGACGTCGATGTAAAAACACTTTGTACATTTGACCTTAGTTAAAGAGCCGTGTAATTCGACGACCTCTCGAGAGCCAGCCCTATAATGAAGTCCGTCCACGTTTTGTGTTATAACAGTGAAATTACGTCCTTCGTTTTTACATTTTTCTTCGTACAGGGCCAGCGCTATGTGAGCCTGGTGGTTAATTATTTTGTGAATTAAGTTTCGGATATAAGTTTTCGATTGCTTACGTTATTTGGTTGGCAATTAAATGCGACGTTCCTTCGGTAATGATAAAACTCCCATACCAGTGCGGGGTTTGCCCTAAATGCTTCCGGTGTAGCTAACTCGGTGGCTCGGTGTGTCCTCCACCAACCACCCGCTCCCCGAAATACAGGAATCCCGGACTCCGCTGATACACCGGCCCCCGTTAAAGCTACGATGTTTTTGGCTTCGTTTAGAATTTTGGCGAAACCCTCGTAATCGGCTAGGTTTCGTTTTGCCATGTTTAACGAAAAACCAGCGGATTGTCTGAATTTCACACTTACCCGAATTAGCAAATTCATGAATAAGCTGCAAAATTTACATACAATCGAGAATTTCAAACATAAATCGAATCAGGTTTCGAGGCTAAAGTTTAAGATTTGAAAATGACATTTCATTAGGTCTTTTGTTCGTGGAATTTTTTATCCCGTTGTCTAAAAGCAGAATTATCGCAAATTTATTATCACCAGTGGCGTAGCAAGGAAATATGAAATAGGTCACGCTGTAGATGCGCGATCCAGTTCAAAACACACCCGGAAATCCGCAGTGTAATGACGCAATCTGAATTCGACCAATGAGAGGACACCAATTTGGAATGTACCCCTAAACAAAGTTTAGTTTTGATAAAAACTATCATCATTTCATTACTGAAATTACGCCGTTGTTTTGCTTATAGGTGACGTTTATTCAAATAATATTTGCGAAAGAATATAATTTCAAGTTTACGTCATCTTTTATTCACCCACGTTCAGAAACTTTGAAATCTTACGGTGCTTTCGATTCACCCCCTAGTGCGCACTCAGAGAAAACTTTTACGCGAGGTTCAAATTTAAGCCCGTACTACAATGTGCTTTACGTCACATTCTAACTTATTGTTAGACTCTAATTTAATCCTCGCCTAAATGTTTTTAAAAACCGGCCCTAAAAAAAGCTAAGTTGGCAACACTGAATTCATATAATGACAAGTTACGTTTAGATGGTATTAAAAGCGGAAAGTAATCGCTATCTCTGGCTAAACTCGGCCCATATTTAATTTATAACGGTGATTTAAGAAAGATAACTCTGAAAAATGACCTCACATGTTCCTGACATTTTGAAAATGAACATAAAATTCAGGACAAAGAAAATAATAATAAATAAAAATAAATAAATAACTTTCGGAAATTTAAGGTTAGGTCGCGACATCGCTCGGCCATTTTTCGACCTAAAGAAAATAATACAAAATGCAGAGATTTAAGCAAGAAAATGTTACATAAAAGTGAAATAAAAAGTAATTTCTCAGGAAAGTGAAGACAAAACATCAATATATTTTGACAGAAACTTAAAATATGAAATTATCATTACAGAATCAGTGTTGCCAACTGCGTCAGCAAAAAAAATCCTTCTTAGATAACACATCCCTCACATGTTCCTGACGTTTTGAAAATGAACATAAAATTCAGGACATAGAAAATAATAACAAAAAAAAATAAATAAATGACTTTCGGAAATTTGTGGCCGACAGGTTAGGTCGCGACATCGCGCGGCCATTTTTCGACCTAAAGAAAATAATACAAAATAGAGATTTAAGCAAGAAAATGTTACATAAAAGTGAAATAAAAAATAATTTCTCAAAAAAGTTATGAGAAACCATCAAATATTTTGGCAGAAACTTAAAATATGAAATCATCATTACAGAATCAGTGTTGCCAACTCAAAGTTCCCTTCGTGTCAGCAAAAAAATCCTTCTTAGATAACATATCCCCAAAATCCCTTTAAAAAACATTACACTGATGTGCATTTAAAAAATTTAAGTGTACATTAGCGCAGTAAATCGCTCTTTGTTAATTTCTTTAATTTGAATTTAGAGGTTAGCATTTTCAGTTTGAGCAAAAATACATAGATGGCGCAATTAAACGGGAAGATACGAGGGGTTTATTTATCTGTTTATTATCCGTCAGCGCACATTTGAAAGGATTTTGAATAAATCTGTATAGACGGCGGCACCATTAAAGAAAATTCTGAATTATACTGCAGAAAAATAAGCCAATTTTAATTTCGCATGAAAATCGCCGCAAATTTGCCTTCTATCTTTTGAAAATAGTGAAGGAGTAGACTGTAGTTACACTAACATAAAAAAAATCAAAATTCCCTTAAATTGGCAACACTGCACAGAATACCAAACAAAACTAAAAACAAAAAGTACTAAAAATTACTTTAGTTACCGACTGATACTCAAAGCTTTAATAGATTCAGGTGGAAATATTAAAATAGTTGAGTAATTTCCAAAAAAATATAGAAATGAAGCCGCAGCAGCCACGCCCTTGCACGCCGCTGCGCTCAACGATGAGACAATCGATGCCACCGGGATTAAAAGCTTTCATTCCCCGATTACATTTTTCGATATTATCATAATCCCTGATAAGGATAAGCTAATCAACGTTTGCTTAGGGCGTATAGTACGACATTTCAAATAAAAAAAACATCGATTGATTCAACGCTGAATACAAAAACTTGCGAACTAGTACAAGTACATTTTAATTACAAATACACAAATTTGTTGTGGTTTTATACAACTGCCGGATCTGGAAGAGCACAAAAATGAAATAATCAAAAGAAATGTACAAAATTATACCTAATTAATTTTTATTTTTAGTTGAAGTTGTTTTCAATAAGCAAACATAACCAAAAATATTTCGTTTAATAAAAATGGATATTTGCTAGCGATTTTTTTTGTTAATGAAGTAAGGAGTGGTTCATACCCCCCTTTGCATCCGCCGCTGTTTTATACGTTTGTGTGTTTCACGCATTAGATCGGATGAAATTACCAAATTCACGAGCGAGCGGCGTTGCCAGTTCTTGCGAAATATCCTAGCATATAATGATTTATATTAATTAGTTTGTGTGAGTATTTAAATTGTCGCAAATTGTATTCTTTTATTTCGAGTTTATTAAGTAATTTCGATATGAAATATGTACGTTTGGTTGTGCTGGGCGAAATTTATTAATTTTAGCCGCGGGATTATGTGTTTAAGTTTTAGGATTTAAAGGCGCGCATCTTTTGGTCGTTCCTCTTTTAAGGGAGTTAAAGTGTTAGATTATTTTCTTTCACTTTTTGAGGTCGGCAACGTCGTCCTGGGATTCGGTGTACTTCTATACACCATGCGAAACCAGTTGTACTTCGAACGGTGTGGGGTGTGTTGCGCATTCGTTCGTTTGCGTCGAGCTATAATCGTGTTTTGATTTTCAGTGTGTTTATTTTTGCACTTCTAATCTCCCTTATCTAACAAGTGATATATGATTTCATTCGCCATTTAAATTTCTTGAAATTCGGGTAAAACAGTTCAAGTGTTTGTGAACACGTCCTAAGTATTTTTAGAGGGATATTATTGAGATGGTATGTTATTGTTTCTCTTAAAGTTCAATCATCTGTATACACTTTGTTTAAATAACTCTGATATTGTGCAATAAAATAGCGTCCCGAAGAATTCGAACTCGTAAATTCATTTTGACATTTACGTATTTCAATCAATTTGTTTCGTATTGTGTACATACATGTAATTACTAAGCGTGAAGGTATCCAAGGACACATAAGATTAACTACTGCATCTCCACGCAGGAAAATCTAGGAAATTATTGTCTATTTCATACTAGGTCAATTGAATTTATTCGTCACGTTAAAAAATTGCACGTTGAAGGTGTTACAGCACGTACCCTGCAAGATATTTCGTAAAACAAATGAAATTAAGCGAGGAACATCTTTTGTTTCTTTTATTTTATTACGCAACAGTGCTGAAAACTGTAAATTCTAAATTGAAAACTGATTTCTAAAAAAAATACTTTATATGATTATTAAATTAACAGTCACACAACATGTTTATTTTATATATAGGTTAATCTCTAGTTGAGTATTTATACTATGTTGTACCTAATCATCAGAGTAATTGAATTTGCTTGAATACAATACGCTGAGCATAAAAGAGAAAATCGTAATCTATGTAAAAATGAAACTCTATTTTCTCCGTCAAATTGCGTTTCGAATTTAGTACGTTTTTTTTTTTATTTCTTTTGTTGAGTACGAGGGATTTTCTGCCGCAGCTAACGACATAATAATGAGACGAGAGACATTCCTGAGCAGCTATCCATAACCAAATATTTACGCGTTCGTTTTCTTTAAAAAATGCGGAAATTGACACTCTAAATATGGACATCCTGTAATGCACCGCCTCGTATTTCAACGTTTATTGACACTGCGAGACAACTTTTCCAAATATACTATAATTAACACTTTCTCTACTAAATGAACCAGAGAAATGAATTAAATACGAATGCCTTTTCTTTTTATTAACCAAACAGTATTTAAACAAAACCTAAATTTCACCAATTAGTATTAAACTTCAATTTTGTTATTACCTAAAGTCGTCCGCTCTCTGGTTATTATTTTTTTTAATCATGGGGTATAGTACAGGGTGATTTTTTTTATCAACTCTTGCCATGCCTTGGCTTAATTGAAAATTATTTTACAGTGAAGCTAAGACGTGACGTCCAAAAATCTCATGGCAAGAGTTGATTTAGATGTCGAAAAATTTAAAAAATCAACCGGTATTTACAAATTAAGCCAAACAAGGGTGAAATTATTTAAATTTTCTCAATTATTTACTGACATAAAAGTCGTAACAAACGAAACAGGGCGATTCGCACTTGTTTTGCTTTATTGCGTTCTGGTAGAAACTAGTAAAGGAAATAAATATTGTTGCTAATCAGAAATTTCAGTTTCTTTATTTATTAATAAAATCGAAACATTTAAAATTTATGAAATCAGTGAATTTTAAACAAAATAAAAAAATCTCTAATTTCCGTTTTGCCGAAACAATTTTTTTTTAAATAATAAATCATATTAATTTCAAATCTCCCAAGTTCAAGAATGAAGGACGTTATTAAACTCCTACCTGGTCGACCTTCACTTTATTCTTTGACACAAACAAAAAAAAAATCACCCAAGTTTACCTTTACCACTTGGTCGAGTGTGTGTACTATTTTTATACCCACCTGCAAGTCCAGATTGATTGCATTTCTTTGCAAATTAAAAAGCAGCCCGGCGTTTTTTTTTTATAACGACGTGAAATAATTTTGAAAATTTACATATTTAATGTGCAATGTTTTTATACTTGTGCTTAATTATAGTGGATACACAAAAGCCACCTCATGGTCACAATTGAAATGCCAGGGCCAGACGTATTTGGGTGTGTCCATGCATGGCAAACTGAAACAAGTAAATTTGGGGAAATTATTCGAAGGTTTATGAATAAATTCGTCTGCGAATAAATAAGATTCATTAAAAGAATGTCCTAAAATGCGATCAAAACCCAACGAGTTTTCCCCTTGAGAATTCCTGGGATTCCCTGATCAGGATGATCAGTCTTGTTTAGCCTGCTTTGCGCATCTACAGTTTTAAAATCGTCGGGAGCATGCGCAAAACGGAACACATTTGTGTTATCACAGATAATAGAACTAGACAGATGGCTCATCAAATTTGACGCTCCAATTTGGAGACAAAGTCGGTGTTAGTTTGGAGACAGCGCACCAAATATGTGGTGGCGCTACTACTACAATAGCAGAGTGGAAAACCGAAACCTGTAAATATAAGTAATACTTAAACAAACTCTATAACTAAGAGATGTGATGCAAAGTTTAAAAAGAGAATTAACAGCATATTATAATCGTACGTCACATTATCGTGTCTTGGTCCCATTTTAAAAGTATTTCTCTGTTACTTCAAAGAGACATCTAGCGATAGGTGAGTCAATTGAGATTTGGAATTAACAAATGGTTTGTGACAAATGTTCGATTTTCGAATTTGTGCATACAAGTGACATCTATCGTGCATTTAGCAAACTATTATGCGTATAGTCCAGACAGTTCTAGGACGGTTCTAGAACAAAACAAATCTATTGAACCGTAATTTAGAAGAAAACTAAAGAAAGCGATTCATATAGAAGGTTTAGGAAGGAAATGATTGAGAAGAAAGCGATAAATATTTAGGCTGTTGTGTAACTTCATACAGCCAAACATAGAAATGCATACGAGATTTAATTTATACGAATTATAATTCCATTCGATTAGAAACAAACCTGACGTAATTAAAACCTCGTGGAACAAAAAAGTAATTTTAACTAAATTGAAGCGTCCTGAGAAAAAGAAAGTCTGCAACCTCCTCGTCCATTGTGCGCCAGAATCCTTTCTTTCAAAACTGCGTTCGTTTAATGTTTTTTTTATGTACATGCGTCCTGTAATAATAATAACAATAATAATTGAGAGGCGACGTGCTTTTATGTATTTTTAATTTCTTCGTTTTGAAAGCGAGCGAGTTCATGGTGATTCGACGGTTTCCAAAAATGTTAACGGTGGTTATTTATAAATTTATTTTAAATTACAAATCGCGGGAAAGTTATTGACAACACACACACACACACACAAACACACGAAAACTGGAACGTAAAGTTATTTTTTTCGTAACGTAAAGGCGACCGTAAATTAACATTCACCAAGTAATTTAATACAACACCGCAAGTATGTTGCTTGCACAATCATTTTTGGATCATATTTGCATCATTCAGGTATTTGGCATGTGTGTATGTTAGCAATTATTGCATGTATAACCCCGCCTGATTGTACAAAAATTGTTAATCCCGAAAGAGATACACGGGATGGGAAGCCCCTACGTTATATTTGCGTTATACAGTGAGTATATCATTGTAATAGTCCCCTAAGCGAATTTTCAATCGTGGGTTTGACTGTATGTGCATGTAAACTCCACTTGCTCTTCCATGTATCACCATTCAAAGTGAATTCATTCCCTTATAAACAAGTTTTGAATCGTCGGTTTGACTATATGCGGATACATCACTTGCCTTTTCATGTATCACCATTCAAAGTAAATTGTCTCTCAAGTGACTATTGAGATATTTGCGATCTGGGACACCCGGTATCATGTGAGTTGTGTTGCTTTTAGAACAAGTTTCGCAAATGTTATTTTTTTTTTTGTAAACCAATGAAAACCCCCCCAGTGTTAAAATGAATGCCCGAGGATTGATTATATAACATATATATATATATGTATAGATGCATGGGTGTTCTATATGAATGAGATGATGGCGTCGACGTTGGCGCGACAGCGCTGCTTATGTGTAATCAACATATTTTGTTATACATGGCTGTCGTGATCCATTTCGTATATGTAGAATTTTTAAACGAATTGATAGTTCTTGTAGGTATAGCTAATAATCCGCAACATGTTGGTTACGTCGATTTCGAGTTCAACGTTCTCTTACAACCTCGGCACAACATTCTTAATGTAGCTCGTCTTATAGAGCTACTACACGTGATATACCATCATATGCAGAACTGCTATGATACGACGAATGGCGACCGAATAAGGACGTCAGTTCAAAACGCGGATAAAAAAAGGAACGAAACAATTTACCTTCACCTACAAGAGGAACACGCCCCGCAAACGTAGATACATCGAATGCTTGTAATTGTTGTGTTACTGTACGAAACGTAAAAGAGCGTTTTATTTAAATTTATTAACTAACTGTACCAAATTCCTCGCTATTTCGTTTTACGAGGTGTATAATCACGCAACAATTTTTAAAACAGTTACACTAATAACTCGAATTTAGAAACTCATTTGGAAAGAAAAAATTCTACACGTATAGTCATGGGCAAACGTAATGGAACACGCCGTTTAAAACTAAAGTGTATCATTAATACGGTTTGGGTCATTATTTATACACGTGACTGTACATACGACTTGTTTCAGAAAACGTTTCCACTAATAAAATATTTACTTTCATAAGATAAGACAATAATTTAGATAAACACGTGATGCCGTGCATCATTTGTTTGCAATAAAATTCCTCACTGTTGCAAACACCACTTCATGGAAGTAACCAAGGACTTGTTCCATTGCACTATATTTGAACTTAGTGTTAATTATTAACATGATTTAATTATTTTTTTTTTGAAAATAGAATATGTGCACTCAATACAAAAACTAATGTCATAGACGTTTGTTATTTAATTTTGGAAAAAGTATTTCGCAAAATTTCTGTGCCGATTTCTAATTGCATTTAAAGGTATTGATGACATCGTTCCCCTCCAAAAAAAAAAAAAAGTCCGAAGTAATGCAATTGAATCCGAGTTCGATCACTGTTATGCACAGGCAGCTTTCTTTCTTGCAATTATTGAAAATGATCGAGTGTTTTACTTTTCCACATGAGCGACTGTGGAATTGTAATGAAAGTCAACTGTTGCAAATCGTTTCGTAAAACGACTTAAAGTCAAGTCGGCGTTATTTTAAAACCCAGTTCAAACGAACCTAAATTTCAGGATACGCGTGAAACTGGAGCAGCGCGAATATTTTAATAACAATAAAGAAAATGGCGGTAGGCAGTTTCTCTAATGTCGTGCCATTAAGTAATCCGCTTTCTTTTAAATAATTGCTCCGAGACATAACGTCGTTAAACAATAATAACTTTATAATAAAGACGTAACTCGCGCACATGCAGCCAACGTTACCATATTAAAATGTGCATCAAACTCGACGTAATAACGTGCTTGAAACGTCTATATGTTATATGTAAAGTGCCTGTAAGTGTCTTGAGTGTCAGTTCTGTTACTTTGATGTAATTTATGAGAGACTTTACTTTAATAACGAAAAGCACAATTTCCAGAATGATGCTAGAAAAAACTACTTTTCTTGCGTACATCAAACCTTAGTTCCTCTCTGATGATATTGATGTTTTCTCTTAACTTTCCTAAGAAATTACTTTTTATTTCACTTTTATGTAACATTTTCTTGCTTAAATCTCTGTATTTTGTATTATTTTCTTTAGGTCGAAAAATGGCCGAGCGATGTCGCGACCTAACCTTAAATTTCCGAAAGTTATTTATTTATTTTTTTATTCTTATTTTCTATGTCCTGAATTTTATATTCATTTTCAAAATGTCAGGAACATGTGAGGCCATTTTTTTAGAGTTATCTTTTTTAAATCACCGTTATGAATTAAATATGGGCCGAGTTTAGCCAGAGATAGCGATTACTTTCCGCTTTTAATACCATCTAAACGTAACTTGTCAATAAATGAATTCAGTGTTGCCAACTTAGCTTTTTTAGGGCCGGTTTCTAAAAACATTTAGATGAGGATTAAATTAGAGTCTAAGTTAGAATGTGACGTAAAGCACATTGTAATACGAGCTTAAATTTAAATTAGTGGGGTGAATCGAAAGCGCTCTAAGATTTCAAAGTTTCTGAACGTGGGTGAATGAAATATGGCGCGAATTTAAAATTATATTCTTTTACAAATACAGACTGATCATTATACATTGTCCAGAAAAAACTACTTTTCTTGCGTACATCAAACCTTAGTTCCTCTCTGATGTTAGCCACATCATTTGACACTTGTGTTTGATGGTCCTACTTTTGTTAGTTTACGAATTTTCTGTCGAAAATAGTCTTTTCAAGACCGCATAGCTTATTGTTATTATTTCAGAATCTGTCGGGTGTTTTCGCAAAGTAAATTTTATGCAAAGATGGATTAAAAACAGGTAGGTAAAGTAGATAACTTCACTGCATACATGACAATGGATGAAAATTTTGATATCACGTCCATGGACAGTATATAATGATCTCTCTGTACTTACAGGTAGAATTAAAAAAGACACTTGTATATACATACATGTGTGTATGTATAGGCGAAATAAATATAGCATATTTACGTCATGCAAATAAATCTGCATAATTTTATTTAAATATGTGTGTGCAGCAAGTGCACGAGAAAAAGAAAAAGAACGCGTGGCAGTGATATAAAAGGCAACGTTCGTAGATGCGTTGCCATATTTGTTTTAGCAAAAACTTTCTATTTCCCAAGAAAAGTGAAATTATAATGCGTCTGACCTTACCACGTACTAATTAGTTAAAACGGGAGCGTTCATTTCATTTCTGAACCCCCTGTGATCTGTTATATTCGAACCGCTCGTTCTAGTTGATTTAATAATAAAACTGACACTTCATATCCGTCCTGTATAATTAAGACTTTTTTATGTACAGTTACATTTACATGTAGGTACATAACGGCATTTTTATTTATAACACTTCGTTGATTGAGATTTCTTGGTTTTTTTAATATTCACGTTAATTCTATGTTATTAAATAGTCGATATTTAATTACCGCAACGACTCTTTAACTAGTGCGCAGAAGAGAGATGCGCAGAAGTTACTTTGCATGGTAGTTAGCTACCAAAAGCATAGATGGCCAATATAATTCGCTTTTATTATCTTTATTCTTTGACACGAACCATCCAACTTACCTACCTGCGTAAAAGAGAGATGCGCAGAAGCCACTTTGCATGGTAGTTAGCTACCAAACGCATAGATGGCGACATAATTCAGCCTTTTTTTTTTGTTAAAAATTAAACGATTTGCTTTAACGAAACTGTTATTTTCAAATGCCTTCGCGCTAAATCGCATGCACACGTTCGGACTTAATGAAATGCTTTTAATATGTATAAATGTTAATTAGAAATCGGCTGCTGTGATAATTAAGAATCTGCAATAAATAAGAGCACGCAGGTAATTAAAACCTGAGATAATTAGTCGGAGGTTTTCGTTAAATTAAGTTACACGTGAAAAGCAACAAAACTAACCTGTCGCAACCAGAAATTTGCATCTTTCTAACTGCGTAGCACATATTTCAAGGCATGCAAATCTAGACAACACTAACTAACGCCGTTCTAATCTCATTAACCGCATATTATTACATAGTAGCAACTCTTTTTTTTATTTAGGAGAAAGCAAGAATAAAAATAGAGAAACATTGTACTAGCAGTTAATATTAATTAACGTTTAGATTTAATTAATACCAAAATATTGTCAGATGGTTTAAGGTAATTGCATGCAGTTTTCCCAACAACCAATTCAAAATTTAGTGCTTGTTTCTGTGTCGTATTATATTCAAAAGTAATTTCTGTGTGTATACAGTCGCCGCCTCCAAGTTATTTTAAATAAACAGAGGATGTTTACAACATCTGATATTTCGAGGGTATTATATGCGGTGGATGACAGGAAATACCTTCCTATTCATATGAATTTCCGCAAAATTCAGTGAACTGTCACTGCTTACAGTCTGCTTCACACATGTGTATACTGTGCCATGTCCTAACTGTATCTTTCTCTCGGTTTATGTTACTTTATAGGAAACGCTAAACCAGTATTAAAGCTTACCGTATTTAACACAGTTTTTTTACGACGTTATCTGATTATAACGTGCGACCGAGAAAACGGAAGAATTACGTTAGAATTTATCGCGGTGATTAATAATATACGTCGGATGTAGTCATTGGATTTAAGCTAGACCCGAATAAGTTTGTCCAATTTATTCTCTGACATTCATTTCTTTAAATAACAAATCAATTCCCAACTTTATATCCTCGGTTAAACCCCAATATTTTCATTTCTCTAAATTTTATTAGTTAATAATAATAATAAATTATTAAATTCCACAATATGATAAAAAAAAACGTGTCAATTTAGAAGGCTATGAAATTTGTTTCTAAAAACTTTAAGTTGGCAGTAAAATTAATTGACAATTACGAGTAATTTATTTTAAATATAACCTCGAATCATTAAAAGCGAAATGTCAATTCAGAACAGTAAAAAAGCAAAATGTTGCCAACATAAACACTTTCAGACGCAACTTTTTGCTGATGGACTGTATTTAAATCACAAATTGTACTTAAATCGTACAAAAAACTCGACACTTTTAATAATAATTCATTTTAAATTTAACCTCAAATCAACAAAAGTGAAATGTCAACCCAGAACAGTAAATGAGCAAAATGTGGCCAACATAAACACTCTAGACGCAACTTTTTGTTGGTCGTACTGTATTTAAATCACAAATTGTACTTAAATCATACAAAAAACTTAATAATATTAATAATAATTTATTTTAAAGTTAACCTCAAATCAACAAAAGTGAAATGTCAACCCAGAACAGTAAACGAGCAAAATATTGCCAACATAAACTTTTTTTTTTGATCGTACTATACTTAAATCATAATTGTACTTAAAGAAACTCGACACTTTTGCTTTTAATGCATCGAAAATGTTCACGTGTCTCGAGAAGAGCTTCGTGATGTGTCAAAGTCGGTGTTTTCTTGTTAATTAAATGAGCAACCTTGATGATTTCGGTTGTTTGATGTTCTAATTAAGAGGAAAGTGATTACTCGCTTCTGTTTAACATGCATTTATTGCCAGTCAAGAGCAACATATATTTTGTTTATATGGAAACTAACCATCAACGTCGTGCTGATTAATCACAACGGATTTATGCTTCGGTGAAATGAAATTCTGCGACGTACTTAAATATGTACAGTCACAAGCAAAGATAATGCCTAGCTGACTTTCAAATCTGTACATTCGCAAATTGATCTGAATTCTAGAAAATAGAATTATTGCGCGTCTTTAGATTAATACTTTTGATGGTATGCGGATTCATTACACAAACAAAGCTCTTGGTGTTTATGTTTGGCAAAACTGTATATTTTCTTTAGACGAGCTTCATCATGAAAACTCTTTCTCTTTGATTCACACTTATTTTTAGGTTCGAAACACCCATAACGTCCGCAAAAATCCATGGCCGTTAGATGGGAACCATTCGCACATGTTTTCGATTTATTCCTCCTTTGAAAGGGAGGCGTCGTCGTTGTGCAAAGCAGTTTGAAATCAGACTTCCGCTCGTTCGTTTCAAATTATGCATATCCTTTCCGCAAATGTAGAAAATCCATGGTTTTAATTACCATATAAATAAATCCGAGAAAGCTGCCTTACCAATTCCAGCCTTTTTTTGCTTTTGCGACGTCATATCATTAATTTATGTTAATTTAACATTTAAAACGCCACGGAAAAAATTAACCTACTTACGTGTAACGCTGGTAATATTTAATAATAAAACTTAGCAAAGCAAAACTTTCTTCCTGTTTTACTTGAACAATTCTGCTCTTTTTTTTTCATTTGTAAGAAAGTAAAGGTGAGTCAATGCAATTGAATTTTGGTTAAACTTTGTAATTGCACGAGACTTAGAAATTCAATCAAGCATTCAATGATTTTTAAACGTTGCCTGATGTGGCTGGTCAGAGGTGTAACGACCAAGTTATTTCCTATCTGTCACTTTCGATTTTCTTTAAATTTAATTTGTTGGGGCACTTCCGGTTTGAAATTTTATTCAAACATTAAGATTCTCTTCGTTGTTTACAAATGGGTTGTGTTATGCTACTGCAAATGCCAAAGGAGTGTCTTTCTAGTCAGTAAAAAAATGATGAAAGCAATAATTAATCGTTTCTGCACTTAATTAATATACGTGGGATAGATTTATTATAATTTTTCTGTTACTTGACCTTGTATACATTGCGTTGTGTGTTAATATTATCAAATCATCTACGATGAAGTTGTACTTACAATGTGCAAAAATAAATTATAGAATAGTATATGTACAGTTGTAACTACAAATCATTTATTGGCCCATCCATCAATGCAAAATAGAATTATTATTTATACATTGGATGTGTTCAGGTGTTGACTTTAAAAAAAAAAGAAAAGAAACTTGAAATAATTAAATTAAATACGCACGTAGAAAAAGTCGTTAAAATAGTTTTAATTTTCGTGATGTAATTTTGAACAGTATGCGATCGTAAAACGTTTTTATGATTAGCTTTCTAATTTCTTTAACCAATATCATTCAGTGCTGTTCAGTTCACTTTCTATATCCACTTAAATCAGCTGTTTAATAACTAAGTGGTACCGCCGGGTTCCTTCCACTTTTAACACGTGCAGGTCTCTAACTATTAAATTCCTCTTGATAACGTTATCTTCGTTGCGTCGTAAAGTGCAGTGATTAAAACGAAGTGACTTAATTGCGAATTGTTTTTTCAGAAATAATTCCTCGGAAGGACAACGCAAAGCCCCCCCCCCTTCTAGATTTAAACGTAAGTACCTTTGGCGTTTAGAATTTGATGGAAACTCCCAGTGGATATAATTAATTTGGGGGCCCGAGGGTATCCGTCTAATTTGAGATATTTAAATCAAGTTTTTGGAAATCTGCACGGCGCAGTTTATTTATGCCCGTCAATTAGTTCAAACTTACAACCTTGACGACTTTTACATACCACTGTATTGACATTAATTTTCAAACATTAATTCATTAATTTAATTCAAGGCTGTGTGCCTCTCGATGAAACAAACCGTTCAAGTTTAATGTTTTTTTTTTTTTTTTTGAAACCAGAACCAGAATTATAAAAAAGAATTAATCCAAAAACACGTGCAAAACATATTTTTTAATATTCACCACAGAGGAGGGAATAAATTTTGAGTACGCTCAGGATGTCAATATCAATTTCCGCAGGGCATAGATAAGGTGATTCCTTAAATAATTTACTACAAACTATACGGATTAAATTAAAATTTTCGTTAACTTACGATTACAAAATACAAAAATTTTGTTATATTAAAGTGGGGGCACCCACAAACGTGTACAAGTTCGCGAGCGTGCTCGTTGCGAGTAAATTGCATTGCCCCAACCCAACCCTACTATCACTTGCTGTAATTGAAACTAAATTTGATTTTAGAAAAATGAAGAACAATTTTATATCTACATGTGTTTACTTGGACGTTATAATACATATAAAAATCGGAATTCTCAAACGAATTATCTTATCTTACGCGTCTCCTCTAAACATCATTGATTTGACAACGTCAGCATTATCTTTTGATAAGATTATGCGTCTTATAGATCATTAATTGGTAGTCAATTCTGACAGCTTTTTATTCATTCACTCAAAAAAATCACATCTTGGTTTTTAATTGATCCATTAAGAACCTTTACATTCAAGCATTTTGGACGACTTGAATTGTGATACTATTATGAATCGAGTTGTGATGGTCCTCTTGGTTCCAGTTTTGCAGGTGCAGATTAATTTCGTAATATGATTTCTTCTAACTCTAAATATAAGCCCCCTATTATTCTTGGAGAGTTTAGTCACTGGCGATTTATTTTTGTCGAATGATGTACGTATTTCTCAACGGGTAGTGGCCGGATGTTTTTTGTTACAATTAGCCAGCTTTGAATAGAAAATGTGCTGTTGCCTGCGGCATGTTCCACTTAAGAAGAGGAACGCACTCTAGAAATGGAAAAAAAAAGCGCGTTGTCCTTAATGTTTAATGGAATAAAGTGATCATCACACACGAAAACGACGGTAACACTTACGTGTAACCGATACTGTAAATTTACACAAGCCGTTTACGAGAAGGCGAGTTACGATTGGTAAATGCTTGGTAGGTACAGATTTCTTTGTTTTGGATTTTTTTTTCACAATCGATTCGTTTTAGTACGCTTTAATCGAAAATGACAATGGGCAGTTAATTATTTTGGTGTGGAACCATTACAGAAAGCGAAACATACTTTCAATCAATAAAATCTTACCTATACATTTTTACACTGTTGTATATTTAATTTAATTAATCACAACATTTCAATATTGAAATATTAAAAACGATTTACTATTATCTACAAGCTCATTCGTTTAATAATATTGCAAACACGTTTGCAAGCGTGTACGTGTGTCTGGTACCCCTTTAATAAACGATTGTAACTAACAACTATTAAGTCATTAAAAATACATATTAAAGATGATGGTGATTGGTTGAAAAAAAAAACAATTTACATATTCGTGAATATTTTTGATAAAATACTAATCATAACGAAAAGAAATTTATGTAAATCGATGATAGTTACGTTTAACAAATGTAAAGGTGATATCCATTTGAATAATTCAGCAGTAAAAAGTAAAATAGAGAGAAGAAAGTTTTTAAATACGGTGTAAAGTACGTAACTAGAATTATAAAACGATGTTAAGAACGCTCACGTGAGACAGAAAGTGCCTAGGACGAGAAATGGACAATAACGTTATTCTTCGGCCGCTCTAAAAAAAAAAAAAAGAAGGACTTTGCCTGATTAGCAGTTCGTAAACATTTTTTCGGCCGGAATATCCACCTCTGTAAATGGCCGACCTCCGCGTAAGAAATTCTTGTTTTATTAATCACTTGGAATTTAAATAAAAATTGCTGGATTACAAACTGGTTTTCGGGAATCATTTTTATTTCTCGCAGCAGTGACTAACATCCTAATGTAGTTTGTGGTCAATAATGCATTACAAATATTCCAAGTCAGGTTTTTTTTTTCTCAGTCAAGGGCGAGGTCGAAATTTTTTCCCAATGACTTGGAAAGCGATTTATTGCATTTTTCACCTTTCCACATTGCACACGATAAAGTGCAACAAATGTACATTAACAAAAATAGCTTGAGCAATCACATCACGATTTCGTAATCAGATTTAAGTTCCAGGTTTGTTTGTTTAAAAATCAGTTTTTAATCCTCTTACGACAATAGGCAAAGACCAAGCAGACGAATAAATTTCTAAACAAAAAAAAAGCTAATTCACAATACCGTTAGGAGATTGGATACGCATCAAATAAATCGACTTACTATATATTATGTGAACTGGCGAGCTACATAGTTTTTCACTTTTAATAACAAATGTTTTTGTACATGCAAGCATTCCGCAGTTTATTACACCCAGGATATCAGTATCAGTTTCCACAAACCGAAGATAAGATGATTCTTAATAAAATAAATTACTACAAACTGAATCCCAGAATTTCATTCCCTTTCACCTACAAAATACAACAATTTTGATACCTTTTTGATTGTTAAAATTAAAATCCACACGCGCGTACAAGCTCGCGAGCATGCACGCACGTGGCGGTACGAAAAAGTAATAGAACTGTTCACTTTTCTCTCGCAAGGACACGGTATAAGAACCTAAGTAAAGCTAAAAACTACCTTTTTGATTGTTAACATCAAAATCCACACGCGCGTATAAGCTCGCGAGCATGCACGCTCGTGGCGGTACGAAAAAGTAATAAAACTGTTCACTTTTCTGTGGTCGGACACGGTATAGGAACCTAAGTAAAGCTAAAAGCTAAAGAATAACAGTTTTCAAATATTTATAAATTTAATTTCGCTATTGCTCTGCCAAGTCCACTTCATACAACCTTGTTCGCCACCTATTTCTGTGCATTTCAACATTGTCATAAACTCTGCCCTGCTTTTCCTATTTAACAATCGATTAGTGAAATATATTGGGAGACATACAAGCTCGCGAACTTGTACACGCATGTGGATGCGCCTCTAGAGTTGCTGAGACTGCAACTGAACATAAGTGCGATGAAGACCTGCTGTTGCAAACCATGAAAAAAGTTGCTGAGACTGCAACTGAACATAAGTGCACCTCAAGCTGCAAACTTTGAAAAAAATTGCTGAGATTGCAACTGGACAGAAATGCGACGAATACTTGCCTCACTGCGAAAACGTAATAAAAAGAAAAACGAACGAATTTTGGGAAAACTATTTTATCGTCCTCTTCCAGTAAAAGCCAAAGAATTAACTCAAACTTGATTCAGCCAATTCTCTAACTAAAATAAAAAAAATCTCATTAAATAAACAAAACTGGGTCTACTTTCTTTCTAAAATTAAGATACATATATTTTAAAACATTCGTCAATAACTGTGCAGATATATATAATATAATAAAACAAAAGACGATCGACAAATAAAGAAAATTTATAAATTTATGACACCTTACACGTGACTTGGCATAATTCTGCGTAACTTGTTTTCTTAACGTTTAATTTTGAATAATCATTTGACCCATGTCCTTTGAATGTATTCAAACCCCCGTACACGTCCACGAACTTGTACGAGCATGTGGCTGACCCTTTTAAAGGTGTCTTACACGTGACTTGACACAATTCTGCGTAACTTGTTTTCTTACACAGCGTAAATCACGTTTAATTTTGAATAATCATTTGACCCATGTATTGGAACCTCCATACACGTCCACGAACTCGTACGAGCATGTGGATGACTCTTTTAAAGGTATCTTACACGTGACTTCTGCGTAACTTGTTTTCTTACACAGCGTAAATCACGTTTAATTTTGAATAATCATTTGATCCATGTATTCAAACCCCAGTACACGTCCACGAACTTGTACGAGCACGTGGATGACCCTTTTAAAGGTATCTTACACGTGACTTCTGCGTAACTTGTTTTCTTACACAGCGTAAATCACGTTTAATTTTGAATTAATCATTTGAGCCATGTATTCAAGCCCCCGTACACGTCCACGAACTTGTACGAGCGTGTGGATGACCCTTTTAAAGGTATCTTACACGTGACTTGACATAATTCTGCGTAACTTGTTTTATTACACAGAATAAGTCACGTTTAATTTTGAATAATCATTTGACCCATGTCCTTTGAATGTGTTGAAACCTCCGTACACGCCCAGGAACTTGTACGAGCATATGGATGACCCTTTTAAAGGTATTTTACATGTGGGTTCTGCGTAACTTGTTTTCTTACACAACGTAAATCACATTTAATTTTGAATAATCATTTGATCCATGCATTCAAACCCCCGTACACGTCCACGAACTTGTACGTGCGTGTGGGTGACCCTTTTAAGGGTACCTTACACGTGACTTGACATAATTCTGCGTAACTTGTTTTATTACACAGGGTAAATCACGTTTAATTTCGAATAATCATTTGACCCATGTATTGGAACCTCCATACACGTCCACGAACTCGTACGAGCATGTGGGTGACCCTTTTAAAGCTATTTTACACGTGATTTGACATAATTCTACGTAACTTGTTTTCTTACACAGGGTAAATCACGTTTAATTTTGAATAATCATTTGACCCATGTCGTTTAAATGTATCGGAACCTTCGTACACGTCCACGAACTTGTACGAGCGTGTGGGTGACCCTTTTAAAGGTACCTTACACGTGACTTGACATAATTCTGCGTAACTTGTTGTTTTCTTGCACGGGGTAAATCACGTTTATTTTTGAATAATCATTCGGCCATCGTCTTTTGAACTTTTGAGCGTAAATGTGTTCCAGTGACATTACAGAGGTAATTGTGCGTGAGAAAGAGAAATGAAATCCGACCGGGGGGAAAAATGAAAAGCCGTCGTTATTTAAACTATTTTGAAATCGACGATTTATGTCGTTTACTTATTATTATTTATTTATTTCTTTTTAGGAAAAGTATTATGCCCGAGACACTTTCTATATTGTAAGTAAACTGGCGTATTTTAATTACATAGTTTTATTAGAGCTTGTTTGCGGGGAAAGTTGCAAATATTTAAAAATATATGTAGTTGCTTATAATTTCTGTATTGGTTAGAAGTAACTACAACAAAAAGGTTTACCATTTCCAAAATCATTCTTGATATTTTCGCAACCGTAATAAGCAATTATTTAATTTTGCTTCACGTGGTAATTACCGTAGAAATATCTTCCTAGTAATCATCATCAGTGTTAAGTTCGAGAAAAGGCAATTAATTTGGTCGTTTCTTTTTATGCGCAGTGGATTAAACTATTTATTAAAGTTTTGGTTTATTTATAGCTTTACATGTTGTTATATAAGGAAGTAAATAGAAAAAATCTTGTACACTCAGCAGTGAATAACTAAAAGAACTGTACAACCTTTAAAGGCCGAATTCTTCATGCCTGATGTATGATGTGTATAATTAAGGCGCAGGACCGTACTTAGGGGGCTAACTGACTGACCGCCCAGGGCCTTCATCATCAAACAGTTTTAGCTCTGAAATACCAAAACCACAAGCAATTTAATATTTGCAATTTGGCAGCTCTTATCCTTTAACCGTCGAACTTTTCTACTTTTTCTTTATAAAGCGTATCACCGGTGAAGGTTTTATTCTTACTTGACAGTGTGGTATTTGAAACTTTTCACTCGTGCATTCCAAATAGGGATTCCCATAATGCATGACTATATTCAAGCGCGCTTGGAATTTCTACAAGAAAAAGGACCTTGATCTAAAACCTTCTAAGCAGTTTAAATCCGACGACGATTAATTTTTTTTTCCTTCGATATTTTAATGTACCTTCAAGGTAATGATTTTATCTAAATTTATGCAAATAAGCTTAATTATAGATAATTCCTTCGCGCCAACGTGCACGTTTCGTTTCTAATTAACGAAATCGATTTCGCCTTTTGGAAACCGCTTTTCAAAGTAGGCTGAGCAGATTCGCGAGCTTTTTAAAATGGAGCCAATACAACGCGGTAGTGAAAGTGCAAGTGAGATTACAACATCAAAATCCGGAGCACGCGTAAACAAAATTATTGCACCAGTGGAATATACTCGAAGAACGGATTGGTAAATTGTTTCACTTTTATAATATCCTTGGTTTTTATTTGTTGTGTAATAGGGGCAGAAAAAATTAACAATGCTAAGGGAAACGGATGTGATCAGCAATACCAACGGTTTGTTATTTATTCCAATTAACGATTTCTCTCACTCTTTTATACTCATGTATAAAATAAATTGTTTGTTCGTAATGCTTTAATGAATACTGTCATATTTTTCAAAACAGTGTACGTCCTTCTTTGTCTTGATTGTCATGCAAACGTTCTGTAACACAAATCGGTTTCCAAGTTGTATACACGATGAACAACTTCGTGTATCCACATGTACGAGCTTTAATTACTTCAAAATAAACGAAATTAGTTGTAATTTATGGAAATCTATGTTTTACTTTCAAAATAAGCCGTGCAATTTACGAAAAAGAAAAAAAAATGACTTTCTAATTATACTCGTCAATTAAAATTTGTTTCACCCAACTCGCTTATGTGATTTTAATTAGTGGAAAACGCCTAACAATTTGCACAAAACTCGAAATATTAACGAGCTGTGGCCGGCAGCACCATCAATCAGAGTGAGTTTCCTCCAGACGGTGCCCGAAAATAAGTTATTTACGCCAGCAAATCGTAAAAACTGGAGCACGTTTCTGCGTGACGGACGTAATATTAAATGACAGGCGCAAGAAAAGAAAGAAAACGAGCCGCGTAAGTAATTCAATACGAATAAAGACGCGTTGCGAAACCCATAAAAACAGTTGAATACTAACAAATATTGTAATATATTGTGAAAGTGGCCAGCAAGTAAAAGTACCTCTACTTGTTATAATTGCACGGTTTGCCTGTTTATTAAGCGAATGTTGGCGGTATATGGACTACATTTTAATTCAAACATACCTGAGTTGAACGACTTTTCATTCATTTTATATTCGTATCGCAGTTTTTTAATTGAGGGGGGCGGGGTGTATTGCCACCAACGTTTCAGCAACTTTCGTCTTCAGGGGTTTGCTAATTTTTCATTGTTGGAAAAACGTGCATAACTCTTTTTTATTTTTTTTTTATTGCACGGGGATCGAACTTAGGACCTTTAGGTTATCAAATCAGACACTCTAACCACTTAGCTATTGAGGCTGCAATTGACTCTGATTATAATCTTCCATATAAGCTACCGTTCTAGTTTCTTCTTGCGAGTTGAAAAGGTATTGCGTAATGAGTTGAATTTGCGCAAATTGTTAACTATGCGTGGTATTCAGAGTAGCGCTGTCACTCTTTTTTGATCATATATCTTAGTGTCGTTTTCTTATAGTTGACACGTGTTTATTTTTATTCAAATAATTTTGATTGATTGATTATAACGTACTGTATAATATAGGATGTCCTACTTACATGAAAGCTTTTTGGTGAACGATTTCCTGTATACATAGAGACAATTATTTGCTTATTCTGAATTGTGGCGACTTCCCATCCAATTTTCTATACTTTCTAACGATTTGCACGCCTAATAAAGATTAATTTATAATCGAAATTGATGGTTGTATAACTCCACACAATTATTTGCTTAATTTAAAACTACTGGAATTCATTAGGGAATCGACAGCTGCCACGCATTGGTTTATTTTTTTTGTCGACGAGGAATTGTAGTTTCTTTTTTTTACAAAAATAATTTATGTACATTTCGCGTTCTCAGGAGCTTGCATTCGTGCACACCCATATTGACGTAAACCATATAAAGGTATACAAGTTCTATCTTTGCACTTGATTAACGTTAGTGCAACGAACTTTTGTTAAAATCGTCATATTTTTTTTTGAATTTTTATAAAACTTGAACACACCTAATGGTTTTGGATCGAAAACGTAGAGGGATTGAATGCGGTGATTAGTAATTGAAATTTATACGTTTGATTTAATGAAAAAAATTGAAATAAATTGTAATGCAAACACGTTCGAACGTGTAGCATTTTGCATTATGTATGTTCCACGGGATATTTGTAATAACAAATGCCCCACACCTACAATCCATACCCAGAGTGACGATTCAATGTCTGGGTGAGTCATTTGCCATTGCTCCTGTCGTTTATTATGTTTCGATTTCCGATGAAAATGCTGCTTAGTTGGCAAAAATATAGAATTCCTTAACTCGTTGTATGTAGCAAGCACGTTCAAAGAAAAAAGGATTATGTAATTGTTGAAATTGTGTAGTACAGTTATACGAAAACCCTGAGCAAGTTTATGGCGTTCATGACCATCTAGTGGTAATAATTATGTTAGAACACCATCTGTCTGGGAAAAAGATTCTACTAAACGTATTATTTATTTTGATTTCAGATACGTAGTCATCGTGGCCAATAGAAATCAAATAACTCTTTCACCAGGTAAGCTACAATTTGCATTTTTCATTACTATTTTCGAACGTATTCCATGTACCACCTGTTAAAACCAGCCTTGAAATTAAGAAAGGCAAGAGTCTTAAACGTAACAGGTAGCACAGTTTTCTATTCTAATGATTCATCATTTCAAAAAAAAAAAACTTTTAGATCAATGTCCATGAACAAATTATACATGCGAGTACGAGCTATCCTTTCATTGGTAATCAAATAGTACCTACTTTAGAATATACAATCGCTTCGATATGAATAATAATTATTCTGCATAATAAACTTGTCTACAGAAACGTAAACAATATAATTATACTAATTAACTGACTGAAAAAAGAACGGATTCCACCGAAGACAAATGTTCTTTCTTTCACTTTGCTTATCTATTATAGTTATTGAACTCAATGTTATTATTAATAATTCTATTTGTAGCGAACGTATTTTCAAACCATTTATAAAAACGTAAATTTATTAGTTTGAATTTGCCGCCTTCAAAATTGTTGGCAGCATTTTTTTTTTTTTTTCGTAGAGTGACATCTCAATTACAATTATTTTATAATTATTATTCTAAGACGACTGTTTTTACATAAGTGCAAGCAAAAACAATTTAAAATTAGAAAACACAAAATACAACAACTGTTGGTAATATTGGGAGTTGCATGAAGTTGGCGTTTAACTGTCAAAATGCTCTTCGCCTGCAATTCATTTTCTTGGGTTACATTTTTTGAATAAAAGTTATTATTATTGTTATTATAAATAATATTAACGAATGAGCTTTGCTGTTTTCTTTTCTTTTTCAGTCTTGCCACACTCGGGGTGTGAAATGCACTAAAACTAAAACGCCAAATTCAAACCATCCACAAAGCGTTAAAAACTATTTCACGTCCCTGAAGTTAAAACGAATTTGAGAACTGGTTTAATCCTCCAAATGTACACCAACAGCTTAAATTAATGTCATCAGGGAGACTAAATCGTCCTGGTTTAAAAAAAAAGACTATTAACTCCCCTGATGGTTTTACTCAAAATTTCAGAAACACACCTGCATTCAAAAGTAAAAAAAAAAACAAAAGGAAATAAATCAAGGATGGCAAAGCAATTTCTTATTAATTAATCAAAACGGAAGCCTAAAAAATTAGGATCGTTTAATCTTAACGAAGATTAAGCTTGAATAATGGTAGACAGGCGATAAGGTATCTAATACACTTAAAAAAAAAAAGTAAAAGAAATTCTCCGTCGCCATAAATTATAATTAATTTGATTATTTATTGGCGTAATTTAATTTCGAAATTTATTGTTATCTAAAGTATAACTTTCGAATTTGCCGCTAGGTGGCGGTAAATTCAAATCTGCCAAAAATTGATTGCCATTTACATTTGCGTTGGCCTTCAAATTGTTAATAAACAAGAACTAACTTCGCATCGCAGGCTTTAGAATCGCTTGCGCAAGCAAATATTAAATAAATACCGGAAGTGTGGTTGCAGTCTTGCAAGCGGCCAATCAGGAAGCAGTATTTTGGGCGGGAATTTCGATTTACAAACTAGCAGTTCGAATTTAAAAGAATGCGCATGAGTAATTGTTATAGTCGCGAGTTTGCGGAATTTCTGCGATAATTTCTGCTTTTAACGAAACAATGTTGAAAGGTGAACAAATGACCTTGCGGAAATTCTTGAGTTTCTCACCGAGATTATTCATTTCCATCGTCGTTGCAATACAATACGCTAATCGTCAATCGACTCCACCGCAATGCAATCGCCTCGCGAATTGATTATTTTATGTAATGGAACAACGTAAAAATAAAGATGCAAGCGTGCCAAGTAATAAAGGTAAATGAATCTTGATTTGGTAGGATGAAAGTTAAGATCTGTTGAGACATTGCACATTCTCATTCCACGCCCGGTGCGGTCTTCAGGTATAAATATACCATCAGAAAGTACGCGTACTCCTTTGGAATGCAAACCATCTCTATAATAGAGATGCGCGCGTGACGCTACGCTAAAAACACTCCGATTCATCTTGCAAGTTCTTTTCGTACGAATATAGAGGAACATTAAATTGAATGCAATTTGCTTAACTCAACATATTACTACACTGTTGAAGTTTATATTCACGTACAATTTCAACGTCCCAGTCTATTTCTTATTATTTTATTTTGCACGACTAACTTTCGTCGTCGAGGGATAGTACAAGCCTACTCCTCGTACTCGTCGAATGTTCAACAACAATTTTCTTTACTTTACTCATTTTTATTTCATTCCTAGCGTGATTCATGCTACTTATTAAAGTAACTGTAGAATCAACCTCGACAAGGACATCGCTTTAAAACACATTCTAGAGATGGGCACATTTCGAAGTTGTTTTGAATCTCATTCAAATCGTGTGTAAAATTAAAAATTATGTAAACGACGACACGAAAATAAATAAGCCAGGCTCAACTCTAGAAGGAAAAAAAAAACGTGCATTCATGAATTTCAAGCCTGAGAATATTTCACCATTGTCTGAAGCAACGTTGCTAATTATTTTTGCTGACGACATCTTTGATTAAACAGTAATTGTTGTTAAGAATTTAGGAATTGTAATTCCAATTGGCTTTCACTAAAATCGAAGGGAATTAATGAGATTGCACTTTGTAAAAGCAAAGCAAATCTAATAGGTACAGGATGTTTCAAATAACTTATTGCTGATATCTCAGAATGTGGCTTTTTGATAAAGCCCTAAAAATTAGAATTCAAATAGAATGCTTAGGGCTTGTGCAACTCGGTCTTGTTCTTTTGAAACGTTTAGTGCCATTTCTCGATTTAAGACTCAAGTAACCAGTAACAGAACATGGAAACGTTCAATGTAACTGCAAATAAAGTTAATTTGATATATATACATGTTGGTTACAACAGCATACCTGATTCTGAATGCATTATTTCACGTTTGCGTTCGTACAGAAACAATGCGAACGAAAACGTATTTAAAATTAGCGCCGAATGAGATTCAATGTTTACTGGACGTGAATATTTTATTTATCGCGTCATTATGAATAATTAAGTTCCAGGAGTACATCGGTTGAATCGCAAAACCTCTCGTTTGGTAATATGCCGAAAATTTTGTAATCGTCGAACGATTTTATAACGCGAATGCAAAAAGATGTCGAACGTTGTGACAGTAACCCAGTCCCATTGTAAAGCTGCAATTTTACAACATGATGAAGTCACGACTTGCACGTGAAAGAATTACAAACATGCCCATTGTGAGTGACATGTTTCAACAAAGGCGCCTCCACCATTTTTTTTTAGGCGAAAACTCGAATTTGCAATTCAAATGAGGCCCAGGTTTTTGTTCGTTATTGAATTTCGGTTTTTGGTCGGTCGTAATCTTAAGTGAAAGTTTCTATGATTTGATGACCCACTCACAAAACTGCATTAAGTTGTAATAGGGAATTATTAATTGTAAGTTTCAACCTAGTTTTAAACAAATGTGATTTTTTTGGTTGACAATTAAATTCTAAAGTAAACTAAAAAGAGTAGATTCCTCCTTATCCTATCGCCTTAAACCAACAAAAGTGGATCGATCAAATTTTTATACAAACACTTGTTATTCGAATTTTTATCTCGTCGAGCACTCGATAACGTTGATTATTTAATTTTTGGTTTTTCGTCGCCAAGGAAATGTCTGGAGTTGCATGAAAAGTTCCCATGCATTATTCATGTGCCCTTCGGGAGGGAAAAACGAAGCCGAATATACAAAAGCGAATTGCTCGTTTGTTTTAATAAATTATTACCGACGACTAGCGGTGAATTTTAAATAAAATACAGAGGATGTAGGTAAAAAGTAGGCAACCCCGTATAGTGCAGTTACAATACCGTTTGAAAGCGGACTTTGTTGCAAGAGTTCATATAAAACATTAACATTAAAGGCGCGCGTTAATTTATGTTTCCATGGAATTCACTGTGCGTTTTATTTTTTAGTTCCAAATTATTAAAATTTGCAAAAAAGTATTATAATTATTTACTACAACCTGACACGGTTTCTGTTTTTATTACCTTGCATGGCATTGTTATTATTTCACACGACTTACGTTATTACGTGTGTGTAGGAGTTTCACAATTTCAATTCAGCGCCTTTAATTTAATTTTTTTTTTTACAAAACTCAGTGTTATTCATTGCAGATTTTCAAGGAAATTGTGGAATGAAGAAATAAGAAACGAGATGGAGAATGCACACAAAGAGTTAGACAACGCAGACAAAAAGGTGACAATATTCTCGAATTTGTTTCAATCTGTATTGTTTTTTTTTTTTTTCTCTCCAGAACTATAATACAGAGTATCTACCAACGAAATGTCGTGTAACGAAGCCACCCCCGCCAAAACCAGCAACAAATCCCTTACAATTCGTTAAGGTCGCCCCGTGCCCTCTCTACCAAAAAGCGCAGGAACAAATAAAGAAGGTCGAAGAAATAAAAATTGCCAGAAAGGAAGTTCGAGATGAAGTCGAAGACTGGCAGCAAGTAAGTTACATTTATGTACGTCACCTTTTTTATTAAACAATTTTTACAACGAATTTCCATTTCAGCTCGCAACAAATCACGATTGAATCGAGCCTGAGCTGAAATGGAAATCGCTTATTTTTGTGGACGTTTTTTTTTTGTTTTTAACAAAAGTCTCTAATCACGGTGGATATAGATTTAGATCGGATTAAGTGACACCTCACTTTTCTTTTTAAAGAATTCCTTATCTAAATCTACGTCGACTTATTTAATTGAATGAATGAAAAAAATGGCACTTCTTTTTTTTATTAAAACAGAATTTATCATAATAACCCTCCATGTTGTGTTCACGCAATTTTTACAAAAAAAAAAAGTGGCATTTGCTTTTTAATTGTGTAAGTCAAATTGCCAACCAGGTGCAACACTAAAGAATAACTCAAAATTTTCTCTGAAACCAATTATTTTATTGTTGCACCTGGTAGACAAATATTTTAAAAATAAGAATTTTTATTGCGATAATTAATTTCCATTTATTTGCACCATTCACTCGTTGGATACGCAGCACTGAAGGAAAAAAAATAAGTTACGTGGTAGTGGCACTAACCCTGCTGCACTTCGCCTAAAAATTCTGGTGATATTAATGCTTACAATTTTTTAATTCGCATCGAAATCGACGGGTCCCCTGAATTAGTTTTTTTTAATTCAATTTAGAATCTGGACAACTGGAAAAGCAGCAGACGAAAACGCCAGGAGCACATAATAGAGCGCGTTGTCGAAGTGAAGAAATTCGAACAGGAAGAGCAAGGAAGGACCCGCAGGAAAAGCAAAACCTTCAATCAAATGATGGAAGAGAGGTAAAAACATGCGGGAAAGTTTCCCCTCGCAATCACAATCACTTAATTTCGAAAGTTCTTTTTTTTTCTTAATTAAAAAATTACAGGAACATAGGCAGACACAAATTTAACATCCCGATATACAACGCGGACGATTCGAACGATTTAAGTGATTATGGAATAGGAAGCAGCAGTTCTAAAACAAATAGCGTTAAAGAAGTCGACACTGACGATAACAGCAGCGTTTTGGTAAGTCGCTTTAAATTGCTTTAGTTAAGCTAACTCCTGATTTAATGCAGGATGAAAAGGACAATAACATGTATGATTACACAAGCAACAAGGATACGTCGAGTGCGTCCAATCAAAGTCAAAGCGAAGACGAGACGAACATAAAAACCAAACCCGACGCAACAACGTTGACTGATAAAACAGACACCACAACAAAATCGAACTTATACACGTCAAATTTGAACGCAAATTTGGCGACCACGCCGACGCGATCGTCGTCTAGGATTTCGTCTTTCGAAAATTCAAAGTTCAACCTAACAGAACCGGCACCAGAAAAAGAACAGTACACATACGAAGGCGCCATACAAGATTACCGATCAAGGATCCGTTCTAAAATAAACATAGACGAAAGCATATTCAGTAAGCCGCAGGATTACATGAAGAGCAAAGAATTCACAGAAGTCCAAACCATAGTCCCGAAGGGCAATATATTTAAACGAAAAGAAATATTCGAAATCGAGAAACCCATCGAGGAGAATAACATCTCCCGACGATTATCGGAAGACTTTGCGAACACAATAAGCATAAAAGAACGCCTGCAGAGTCTGGAGAAGTGCACGGACCAATCGTTGAAGAGCGTCGATAAAAACGTGTCTCAAATCGGATCTGTTAAAGCGAGATTGCAGAACTTCAACAAACAAAACGAAGCTGATACCAAAAATAACAATACCAAACCGAAGCCTTTAAGGAACGACGTCGCTAACAACAACGCGGCTAAAATATCGAATTATTTACTGGAAAGATCCAACAGTACGTCCTGTTTTGAGAACAACAAAGTTAACAGCACAAGCGATTGGAGAAACAAAGAAATTTTCGACAGGTCCTCAAGTCCAGAAGCCGAGCTGTACATGAATAAGTTGAACATGTTCAACAGAGACTTAGATAATTTAATGTTCAACAAACCACTGCACAATACAGAAAATGGTTTGGATGATTACGTAAGGAATTCGAATTATCCTCCTTCGACCTCATCAACGGAATTGATGACGCTTTCTTCGGACAGAGAAGACAGTGGCATTCACACCGCCGACGTTTCGTGCTCCGTAAGTCAAGCGGATGAACCCTTTGAAGACACCGACATATCATCTACCATACCCAACTGCATAGAAAAATTGACCATCGTCAAAGAAAACGAGGCAGACGCCTCGGAAAAATCCAAAGACTCTTACAATGAAATCGAAAACCAAAGCAACGCTGTAGATTCGACGAGAATGTACAACAATAACTCTTACTCCCTTGATTACTTAAAAGAAGCGACGCAGGATTTCTTGAACGAAGAATCCAAAGACTCCTCTGAGAATTTACAGCTAACAGAAGAGAAAATCGAAACGGAAACCAACA
Organism: Serrognathus titanus; assembly: GCA_039766575.1. Taxonomy (NCBI): domain Eukaryota; kingdom Metazoa; phylum Arthropoda; class Insecta; order Coleoptera; family Lucanidae; genus Serrognathus; species Serrognathus titanus. The sequence continues at coordinate 2,308,154 of CM077916.1, read as the reverse complement.
CGGACGTCTTCTCAAGAGAAAACCCAACCAACGACTTCTACACCTCAAGACACGAAGAAAACGATGATGACGACGAAGAAGGCGAAAGCGAAAAAACTCCACCGGAAAAGAAACCCGTCATTTATGAGAACGTCGAAATCAAACTCTACGAAAACATCAGCTTCCCAGTCGAATTCATAACAGACGGGGTGTTTGCTAACCTGGCGCCGCCGAAACTTGAACCCCCGAAAGTAAAACCGCCGCCCCCACCTCCGCAAGACATCTACGAAAACGAGGACGGTAATTTTCGGCGGTTGAATTCGACGAAACGCATCAAGAAAGAAATCTACATCAAACGCTCGAGTTTCCTTGGCCTGGATGAACCGACCGACGACCAAATCGACCCGGACATCCCGATAGATAAACCCCCAGATATTAACAGTTTTTTGCAGAAAGAATCTCGCTTTGAGAAGTCGATGTACAAGAAACTCCAGGGAAGCCGCGATGGGGGGTTCAGCGAAGTCGAAAGTCAAGATTCCGGCTTGGAAATCGAAAGGGGAAGGCTTTCCAGTGACACGTGGTGCAGCAGCCTCATCGACTCAAGCACCCCGGTTCATGACCGACAGGACAGCGAAGTATTTATTTCACTCTGCGATTCAAACCTTTATTTCTACGAGTTCTTTTCACAGCAAACCAACAGTTTCACATCGGAAGAGGATGAAATCATTAAAAAAGAACGCGAGATAATCGAATTGGTTGAGAAGGAGGAAAAGTCGAGGGACAGTGATTATTCAAGCCAACACGCCTTGAGCCCCGTTAATAACAAATTAATAAATTCTTGTGGAAATAACTTGGGGAGTGAAAAGTTTGATCGACCATATTTCCCACCTGTAAGTCCCAAAAAAATAAATAAATAAAACTTTCAATTATATTTGATTGCAGCGATCTGGTTTTGAAAATATTTTAAGTGACCAAGACTCCGAGGTGTTGAGGGTTGAACATGAACTCTTGCAGTTAGAACGTGAGGAGCTAAAGCGTCAAAGAGAGAACATAATGTTTCGTGAGAACCGTGCCAAGTTTTGCCAAAACCGTCATTCACTGGAAAATATATGCGATGACATGGATGTGTATCAGTACCGTGATGGTGTTAACTACCGCAAGTCAATGCCAGAACTCCAACACGTTCCTGTTGAGTATCGGAAGTCTTTACCCGATGTGCCAAGCTACAAGTCCGAAGCAGAATTCCAGTATAGGAAGTCGATGCCTGATATACAGCACGCCTATAATAGATCGGTTAGTGAATATTGTAATAACATCGTGCAGAGTGATGGTATGCATCATCCGCACATCGAGCACAAGAAATCAATGCCGGAATTGCAAGACATCCAGAGACTAGGCTTTCAATCATCACCACCGGTTAATCGACAACCAATAATGGCTGGGAAACCCATAAGGCCGTTAACCAAAGAACAATGCGATAAAGAAAGATTTGTAATGTAAGTCTCAAATTTGTGATACCCAAAAAAAGTATCTATCCATGCTTTTAGTTTAAACCCGCAAGAATCTGATGCATTCCAGCAGACGAACAAACAAATTCGACCCTTAACGAGACACTCTTTACATGCATTGAGTGCTGCACCGAGACCCCGACATATGCCAAACGATAACTGGATTCAACCGAAACAAAATAACGAAGCTAAAAATTACAATCAGCACTGGTTATTTCAGGTATTCTATTATAATTGTAAGATTGGGCTAATTTGGTGATTAATTTTGTTTGAACGTAGGAGGCAGAATTAAGGAGAATAGCCGAACAAAATAATCCATCGCAAAGAGCGTCCTGGCAACAACCACCGCCGCCACCCCGTCAGGACAAACACATTCCTGACTCTGTAATTCAATCCTTGACCCAACGAGTCCAAAACAGGACGAGCGTCAACGAAAGAAATCCGGTAGTAAGAAGGTTGGGACCGTTCACTTCTTGATTTAAACAAAAGTTTCTTTCGTGCTTCCCTTGTGCTGTCTTTACGTTTGTTTTTACAGCGTGTGCGTTACTCTTTCTACTTTTTTTAGTTTTAAACCCGAAAATAGTCCCAACAAAGAATTTGTACATCATCCATATCTGGGTCACGCACAAACCTTTGGACACGCTCTCCCTATGTCTTATCCCCCTCCAGTACAAGTCGAAGATAGTCAAGATAAAATGCTTAGTGTGAGCGGAAAGAAAAAATGTTCAAATTGTGGAAATGAATTAGGTAGCCTTTTTTTTTTTCTTTTAATTCAACCCCCCTATAAATTTTGTACGAATTCCAAAATTCCTTTTTGAAATTAATCGCAAAAAGTATACGTGAACGTAGCTGATGTATATTTCTAAATTGTTCTAACACTTAAGCACCTTTTAATCTGAATGCTTGATTAAGTCTTGTTTTAGATAAAATTAAAACTTAAGCGAATATGTGACGTTTTGTTTCAGGGAGAGGAGCAGCGATGATAATTGAAAGTTTGTGTTTATTTTACCATATGGATTGTTTTAAATGCTGTGTGTGTCACATGCAGTTAGGTGATGGCCTAATGGGCACTGATGTTCGAGTTCGTAATCACAAGTTACACTGCCATAACTGCTATTCGAGCGAAGACGGTGTGAAGTTCAGTTGTGTTTGAGTGTAGATATTAAAGTAAAAAAAAAAAAAATATGTACAGATGCATACATACCCGAAATACATAGATATTCTATTTATATTATTCCTTTGTAATATATTATGATACATATGATTCAGTAGCAAAGAGTATTATAACATTATGTTAGATCTATAATCACACTATTATATTTTATGTTATCGGAAACTTAGAGATGTGATTTATTAATCTTTTGCGAGGAAATGGGCCTAAGAATAGTCAAAACAAATTGTTACTCTGTCCGTCAAACTTCACCTTCCGTATTCCCGTTGTTAAGGTTGTGTTTATTAAAGATATTAACATTATTTATTATATTTTCAGTTATATATTATTCAAATTACTTTGTTGGAAACTCTCCACCCCCCTTTTTTTTCTTCAATCGATGAGATCTATGTACTATATATTTTGTAGTGCGCTCTCTAGAGATAGCGATCAACATTGTTACATAAAACTGTTTATATATGGAAAGTTTCATGTTTATTTAATGTAAAAGAGTATTAAGTTACATAATTCTTAACAAAATAAATTTAAAATTTATTTCGCTTCGTTTTATTTCAAACACGTGACCAATTTTGAACAGGAAAAAAAAAGTAAACTACAACAGAGGGGTCAATGTTTTCTGCAATTTAAAACTGGGTTTGTATTCTTGCCAACAAAACGCATCTGAAGCTCAAATTTGATGAATGAAAGGTTAAATAAAACACAGATGTGAATATATGTATATATAAAGATAATTTTCTTAATAAAATAATAAATTTATTAATAAACATGACAATACAAAGCCTGATAATTGAAACAACTACAAAAACGTTGTTAAAATTTCTATTTTTAACCCATCATATATTGAACAATAGAAAAAAAAGTAATTTAGAGAAATTGATTTATATATTACAGTAACAAAACAATGTTAACAAATAATAATAAAAGAAAAGCTTGAGAGATTCAATGCAGCACTTAATTGTAAACACACACTATTGTAATATATGACTTTGTCATGTCAACATACTTTTTTTTACGGCTCTGCATACAAACGATGATCAGTGCCAGATTACACAGATACTTGTCCATTACATGATTCCGAGCAATAAGCTTGGTTGAGTACATTATTGCAAACGTATGATTAAAATACACATAATGAACACTTTGCACAGTATGATTTGATCCTGCGGACAAATAAACATAATCGATTGTATGCCGAAGCTTTCAACTAATTATACCTGTACAAAAATCTATGGCTTTTTTCTTGTCAATCTATACAAATTAGTTATATACATTATACCAAGAACAATCAATTTAGCCTAAGTATATTTTTTTTTGCTTAGATATTTCAAACATACACTTTTTTTGTTTGATATATTCCCTCCTTTCAAAAAATCGATGTATTTCCTCAGAACGAATATTTGCATTATTTTATATACTACCCTAAATTTAACATAAATGCACTTTTTTTACAACAAGCTGGAATGTACAATTAAAAGCTTCGAAACAAAGATAGATCTATTCTTTTTTTTTTTTTATATTATATATATGTTTTAGACACATGCAAAACAATAAAATAAATAAACTTCAACTGACTCAATAAGGAGCAGATATTTTTTCTCTTTTAATTCATTAAATCAACTTTAAAAAAAAAATAGCTATTCCTTATGGTTGCTGCGTGCATCGAGCCCATAGAGTCTCGACCCGACTGTATTCGATGAATTTATTTTTTTGTTTTGCATGGAGATTCAAGTTATCGATACATCAAACAAAGACTTTTTTTTTATAAATAATACTACTACAATTCCCACAATATATAACATCACAGTGTAAAATATCTATTGCTTATATGGTCTAAGTGAACATATAAAAATATAAACTGACAATACACGGTACAAATACAAAAAAGAAATATATATATATATAAAATAAATAAATAAACGCAGCAGCATTTTTATTAGAAAGTAAATTGATAATAAAATAAGTAATTTCTTATTGTGAATGTGTTGGACACATAGGCTAACCGAAATGTGATAATGCCAACAAATAAGTTTGACGATGACGTGAAATGATATGTCTTGCATTTTCAAAAATTATTGTCCTCGCGATATTTTCATTTTGAATATACCCAACTCATCAAAAAAGCTTCTCTGGACGGAAACAAACCGTGGAATTACAAGCGAAGTATTTCGGTTTGCTAACAAAAATGCTGCTGCACCGATTAAACATGTGGAACATTTTTCTCAGAACACTTTCGAGTAATGGATTTTAAAAACTATACTGCCATCTCAATATATGTACATATATCAAATAACCACGATCACAAGAATCTTTGGTATTGCAGGATATATATGCATACAGATGTATAACGTAAAATTTTTTTCATCTTGATCAATTCCACAAAAAAAGTTTCAAATTCCTGGCAGACAATTTTTTTTGTTTAACAAGAGTAGACCAAACGTGTAAAGAGTTGTCTGCTTGGAACTACAACTTTTTTTTTGCATAACACACTGTACATGCACAATGTAAAATAACTTCTGTATTCTTCCTAAAAATATATAATGAAACTCTACTATTCGTTTATACAATGTACTGTATTAATAAGCAAATACAGTACATATCACATATTTTGAGTTAAAAAGAAAAATAATAGTTTCTCTCTAGTTGTATATCATGTTCAATGTTACAGCAAGGCCTTTTTCTATTAATTTTGCATATTATTCAACGGACGGACACAATTTCAATATGTAATTTTCATAGGCTTTTTATATAGGCCATTGTCTAATGTAAAACAGAGAAGACTGCTTCCTATTTTGTGGCAAACAATATAAAACTACTGGCAAAATGATATGTCAAGTATATGCACATTTTTCAATTCAATTTAAATAATCAATTGAACAAAAGTATTCTTTATGGTCCCTATAAAAATTTTTACTTCCATTTATCAACGAGTTGTACTTCACAGCTTGCTTCAATAATTAATAGACTTTGGCAAAGCTTAAAGATGTTTAAATACAATTAAGGTAAAAAGTTGATTTATTGCCTCACTTGCTTTGATATGAATTAAGAATATTAATTTAGCGATACGCTTTGAACACAATTCTCTCTCTTTCTCCGATCTCTATCGATTGTATGTGAAATTTCAATACACTATCGAATTAATCAATTCTTCTAGGTACAATGTATAATTGAAACGTTCAAATAAATCATAAAATTTACTTACGTTCTTGCTGGTCAATCAAAGGAAACTAAAATTTACAGTACAACCCTTCACTGGTTCACGAAATAAATCTTATATTGTATAGTTCCAATTTATGAAATTGAACATGACATACATGTATTAAAATCTAAGGCAAAAAAATCAGGCAAAACAGAAGAGGCTTAATTATGTTTAAGCTTTAAGCAAGTTTTAAGTGATTATGTAAGAAGATTCTTTGTAGTACTACCGCCTAACACTTAATATTGCTTCAGACAATAAATAAACAAAAAAATTTAGTACGCAATTATTTCTGAAAATACCCCACCACAAAGCTACTACTAATACATTTTGAATAAATATAAGCGGCGAATAGGTTTATTTTTTCTTGCACAAATGGTCAAAGTATTTCCAGAAATAATTTATTATATGCATATAAAATATCTGGTATGTGTATCCCACTAATTAGTAAACAATATTTCATCCATCAATTATTTTTTGTTCCTTATTGTTACTTAAAGATATATGGAACACTGTTTAACTCTCTAATATCATACTTCAATAATAATTAAGAAAATAAAATAATAATTAAGAAAAAAAAGTAATAAGTATATTGATTTGTGCCTTTAAATACATTTTTTTTTTTTATAACTTAAATCTAAATTCAGAGATTACACTTGTATAATTATTTTAAAAAAAGAAAAATAAATCATGTATTAAGTAGGTAATAAAGAGAGCCGATGAAAATGTCACTGTAACATAATTAAATAAAACAATTTTTCTAAATAAGTACTTATCGACTAGTATAAATTTACACAAAAACCATTTACACGTTAAGGCATAAGTTAACATTTATTTATTATTACTTTTTCTATACGAAAGAACTGTCAGATTCCATTAATAATATTTCGTTGTACTTATTAACACATCTATTTCTATTAAATCTGATTGATTAAGTGAGTAGAGGAAATAGTCGAGTGTAAAATCCATTTTTTGTGATTTTAACATGGAATCTTTCAGTACTTTTACCTTTTAATTTACAAGTAAAGAAATTATGAAAGACTTTCTTTTTTTTTATTCGAGAATGAAAAATCTCTCAGAAAGTGCCAAAAGAGCACAAAATATGCAGTAGCAAAACACTGCAGTAAATTTCTAAATTTTATTAAAAATGGAAAGACAATGCATTGTGTCGGTGTTTCTCATCACTTCTTCTTTTTTTTTTTTTTTTTAATTCACTTCGAAAGGTGAAATTAGTTTCACAGAATGTCAATTTATACTAGAAGAATTAAGTCGGAAAACAAAAGGAAGATTCACAAATATGAGTAACTGAAAAGATAAAAATACACAAACGGCATTTACGAGATAGTAAAATTATTATAATCGGTTTATTAACGTTGCACGCAGAATCAGAACCAAGTGAACCATACTGATAACGTTCATTAATTTTTATCTAGAATTAAAAAAATGGAAGCAATTTTATCTCTCTAACAACAAAGTTTAAATACAAACGATTGTATTTAGGGTAAGTTAAGCAAGTTAACATTCAGCGAGGGTTTTTTTTTTCTTTTTTTTTCAATTCAAACACTAATTTCAACGACAAGCATTAAATTAGTCTTGTTTCGACTTGGGCTTCCTGAATCATCTACTTTAATTGCTTCACATGAAACTAACATTAATCAATGTACACAACAATTTTTTTTTGTAGTAGCAATCAGGCAGGAGTCTCGATTTAAAAAAAAAAACAAATCATAATATTTTGATTTCTGAAATCTTGTTCTTGGAGATCCCCCCACAGTAAAATTTGTAATACCAACAGTAACGGTAATATATGAAATTTTAACATGTACATTAAATGGCTTGAACTTGACTTCAGGTAACTCTTGTAACTGACATTACAGATCAGAATACTCGTGCACATGTTACCGAAGATTATACAAAACATAATTTGCATATTTTTTCTTTTTAAGTTACTCATACTAATAAACAATAAAAGTATTTAAGTGTGCATCTTCCAAATATACTTACGAAATATAAAACAATAAAGAGATATGCGAGTAGATTGTAGACTTGACTTTCATATTTTTTAAATATAATGTTGCATGATATAAACATCACATCTGTTTATTATATTTGGAAGTCTTCTTCTTTTGTGAGCTACGGTCATAATAAAGACCAAAAAATCAGCGTTCGTAATTCACATATTTCTAACCCAGTACAAGCTTTATCTCGCACCATAGTTTTAGAAAAAAAAAAAAAAAGCTCATACGATCAAAACTTAAACTTAAAAATAAAAATTGTACTGAGATATATGTTTACGAGATTCTGATAGCATAGCAAAAAGTTGCATTTTATAGATATATATGTATGTATAATTTAAATATATACATATATATATGTTTTTATTTATCTTGTGCACCGTTAAGGTTACCACATCCTTCACCTGTCGACATACTTCTTTGCGGAATTGGACTGCGACCACCACCGCCACCTCCTCCACCACCTCCACTAGTTCCGCTGCTACTTAGAGCCATCTGTTGCATTTGCCTTATAACGGTAGTAGCATGATAAGCACGCTGAAATAAAATTAAAAACTTAAAAATAAAACCACTTCGCATGCACTTATTAAAAGCATACCTTCCAACGGGATTTTGCAAAATTCTTTTTAAGCTGTTCAGACACAGTGCCATGAATATTTTTATTACTGGCAGCGTTACCTGAAATCCTACAAGAAAAAACTACACGAGGACATTCACAAATAATTTCTATTTACCATGGATGGCCTAATGCTTGGCGACAAGTAAAACGCTTGTCTACATTAACACACATCAATTGCTTAATAAAATCTTTAGCCGAGTCACTAATCTCATCCCAATAAGGAGAATCGAATTCGAATTCTCCTAAAAATTAAAAGCAAACGTAACTCTCACTTTCCTAACGAACCAGACAGAGGCGAGACAAACCTTTCAAAATTTGTGCGAACAAGTTTGCATCATTTTCATCATAAAACGGGGGATACCCGCACAGTAAAATGTATGATATCACACCTATACTCCACACGTCTACCGCTTTGCCATACGGCTTCTGTGCTAACACTTCAGGTGCTACAATTTGTTGTTTTTTTCTTTGTATTAGGATTAAATATTTTTACTTACCGACGTAGCCAGGTGTGCCGCAGGCTGTTGCCATAATTCCTGACTCTTCCATTTTTGATAGACCAAAATCGCTGATCATAATTTTGCTGTCCTCATCTGGGCTGTAATACAACAAATTTTCTGGCTGAAAATCAACGTTCGTTACATCAGCACAGTTTATGCGAGTACGATCTTACTTTCAAGTCACGATGGACAACACCTTGCTCGTGCATATAATCAACAGCTTCCAAAACCTGTCTGATTAAATCAGAAGCATCCTTTTCGGTGTACGATCCCTTCTCGACAATACGATCAAACAATTCACCACCAGTAACGCTGAAGTTTCAAGCAAAAACATGTCATTTTAATATTAGAATTTATTATACGATGTTAAAAGTGTTGTCGATTAGATAGCTGCTAATTTAAGAGGCAGATGTAACATATTACAAATTATGCAACGAAAAAAACAAATTTAATGAAAGATTAATGAGCGATTTGTATAAATTAATGATAAAACCGCAAGGTTTACGTACAGTACAATGAAAATGTAAACATAAAAGGTAAATCATGTTAAATATTGCATGAAATTTGAATAATTGCTATTGTCATTCTAATTACTATAAATTACATACATTTCCTTAGTATCGGCTAGTAAAATAACAAGGTCATGTTTACCTAATGTAAAGCTAATACTTACAGCTCCATAACGAGATACACTTTATATTTATCTTCGAATGTTTCGAGCAATTGTACAATGTTTGGATGTGTCAACCTAGAAATTTAAATGTATCGTTAAAATCATATTAGGTGGAAATTTACACAAATAAAAGCCTAATTAAAAATCGATTGTAAAAATTTTATCATGCTTTAAACCTTGGTTTTATTCATTTTATTAAATATAAACTGCAAGATTTAATTTTCATTATCATATTGTAAACGAGCAAGAGAACATGAAACTGTTTAGTAATGATGTCATTTTCTAAGATCATGTTAATACTTATGCTGCAAAACTTTATCATTTATTGTTACTTCAACAAACAAGAACGACAAAGTAATTTCATAAAACATTGACAATATTTGTCATACACGAGCTAAGAAGAACAGAATTTCATTGCGAAACGAATAAAAAAATAGTACAGGAAATGAATGATGCTCACAGTTCCCTCTTTAATTTCGTTTGTGTTTATCAAGATAAACGGATTACTGCTTGAGTACTGCACGCATCATTATTGGAAACATGACAGTGCTGCTCGTAATAATATCGAATTAAAAATGAAATTGATTGTATTGAACCGTGTTAATAATAAATGAATAAATTATCTATGTTTGCAACATACTGTATGGCAAAGCAGGATCTAATGATTAAATTAACAAAAATTACTGCCTGCTATATTTAGATTTATTTATTTATTTATTGATTTACATTAATTATTAAATAGTTTGGGTTTCAATTTTAACTATTATCGAATTTGAATTGCTAATAGGAGGTAGGTGTTTTTAATTGACATTTAGAAAATCTCGCAGGTTTTTTGATGTGAGTAAAAGTGAATCGAAAAATTTGTTCGGTCCACTGAAATCGATGAACAAAATTAGTAACAATTATCAAAATACATTAAAATGCAAAAGAAAAACATCGTGAAATTAGTGTCAACAAGAACATTTGACATCTCGTTTGCAGTGTTGTTAAATTACCGGTAATTTATTTTTAATGTTACCTTACTGGTAATGTTACCGTAACATTGTCAACTACATTTTTTAAATAAAAATTAGGTACACCTATACATAATTAGAATTTCTTTTTTTTTAATTTTTTTGTATTCAAATTTTCTCCACATTTTTTCTCAATTTTTCACTCAATTGGTATCGCCTTTTGTTTTTATTTATTTTACATTATATCAACATATCAGTGTGGTCTTTCATTTGTTCTTTTTTTTTATTTAGAAAGGATATTGTTTGAACTTTTCTGCAATTTCTGCAAATAGTTAAAAATAAGCAAATGTCTAAACGAAAACTTAAAGCTTTTTCCATTATGTTGGCAACAAAGTTAACATTAAAAAATTACTAGTAACAAATGAATGTTGCCTTATCAGTAATAATGGAAATTTACCGTAAGGTAATGTGGTAAAATTACCGACTCACAACACTACTCGTCGCTAATAACAATCAAGAATCAAAAATTGTCTTATAAGTTATTGCACCCAATTAGAATAACGTATGATATTAAAAACACAGAATTTATATAAACACAGAAGATAAATAGTAAAATGTGCCACAGTGCGAACATGAACATATAACATAACATGCAAAAGATTGTGTACTCGCCTCATTACTTTTCTCTACCAATGTATCTACACAAAATAGAATTAAAAATTGTTTTATAAGTTAGAGCCGTATTACACTTATTAAATTTGATAACAATTTTGTTACAAAGTGAGAGAGATAAGCTGGCACAGCGAATGCTGATTGGTTGAATTGATATTTCTCTCTCGCTTCGTAACAAATTTTACATAAAAAAATATCGCAGTGTAATACGGCTCTTAGTTTATTGTATCTAATCAAAATAATTTGACAAAAACAAAAGAAATGGCAAAATGTACCACAGTGCCAACACGAATGTACAACATGCAATGTCGTGTTCCTGTCATTACTTATTTCTATCAAAGTGCCTAAACAAAATAGAATCGAAACTTAGATTTCAATTGTTTTTATAAACAAGTTATTGAACATAATTAAAGAAAAATGTAATTTTGTTTAGTAAACACAATGGTTAATCAAGCTATTTTACGTGTACTTATAAATAATAAAACGGTAAATACCTTCGAAGGACTTTAATTTCATTTTCGAGAGAGTCTTCCTTGCCCTTCAATGCTTTCTTATCTATAATTTTAACGGCGTACAATTGCCCAGGTCTTTCCTTGCTCTCGACTAAACGCACAACAGAAAATGCTCCACTGAAAATTGAAATGCGAAGGTTAGAATGAATGGGATTTCCTGAAAATGCTTACGTTCCCAATAATTCTTTCAAGCAGTATTTATCCTCGACGGTGTGTTGCTTATCCAAATCCCTACCGTCCTTTTTCGCCTTCTTTTCCGGATCCTTTTTCCCAAATAATGGCATTTTTCTGATTTTCACTTAGTTAACTATAATCACCAAAATCAATCCAAATCATACATGTATTATCGTTTATTAACTTAAGATGCCGACGAACATTCCTGAGCAGTGTCTCACGTAATTCATTTAACGTTAAAGTTTATTATTCGCGTAACTTTTTTACTTATATCACCACTGCGACGATAAATTAGATGGCCTGGATGCCCCACAACCGTCAAATATGTGGAAAGTCCGCTTAAATCAACTCTACTCCACACTCTAGCGACGCATTAGAAACGAATCCAAAGGTCTCGTCCTGTCGTCATAAACATATTTCTCGTTTATACTGATGTTTACGATTTTAAATATATGTATATTATTTACGAAAATTTATCTGTTTTACTAAATCAGCTTTTACACTGTCACAGTCTGGCAACACTGCCAATACACGCAGATCCGGATTAGCGTCGTATTTAACTAATGTAAAATTAATGTGCTTATCTGGGAGTCTTCTTAATAATTCATAAACAATATTATCTTTTTATTTCGCTTTAATTAACATTCGCATTACTAACATATTACATACCTGAATCACATGATGATATTAAGGCTCCTTTACACTCACCAAATAAAAGAAATCTGGAAAGCAAAATAAATTTACTAACTTAAGCCACAAAAACTATTTTATATTTAAAGAATAAAATTTAGTTATTTAATTAAAATAATAGGGGGCGTTTCCATTACTAAGCGAGCATTCAGCAAAATTATTCATTAAATTTAAAAAAAAGGAAAATGCAAGCCTTCTGTTTATTATATCATTAGAAACTACTTTTGAAATCAAGTTAAGTACCATTTATGGGGCTTCAAAGAAAACGTCAGTACTAATAGTATGACGTCATGCAAACGATGATGCCAACAGTAATCCATATGATCACATCGCCAATTACAGCTGCGTGTAAACCTTCCTTAGGGCGTTACTAAACACGATCGGTGATGTTTTCCACTTTCACAAAGAAATCACGTTTAATGCTTGCGTTAAATTCACATTAAAATGCAATAAACAAGTTTATTTATCAATGCAGAATCTCGTAAAAGCAAAAATAGAAACTTGCCCGCTGGACGATCGAAGCGCCAGATTTAAATTTCGTCGAGCGTTTATTTCATTTCATTTCGATCGCTTTGCTCTTCCTTTCAATTTTATAATATATGTATAAGTAGAAATTATTATAAACAAAAATTAATTACTGAATTTAGATAACGGAAATTAAAATTGATTCTTCTAATCATTTCATAATCTTTTAATTAACGTTAACCGAGCTTAAGGGATTATAAATTAAATTAAATTTAAAAATGGAATTTGGTTTGATAAAAAACAGAGTCCTACATGAAAAGTGTATAATAGCGCCATCTAACGAGTGCATGATGTTTTGAGTAGTGTTAACATGTCTTTGACGATTTGCACTAAAGTATCTTCAAAATTTTGACAAAAAATATTGTTGTTATTATGAAACGGAAGTGATAAGGTTTTTTATGAACAAAGTAAATTATGTTTTTTAATTGGTCGGCTCCTCGAATCGCCGTCTAATGTTAAATGGATTGCATTAACATCCAATATGTCAAATCCTGGAAAAACAGATCATAGAAGTATATATGGATACAACATAGAGTATCAGGGTGGAATACAAAAGAAATGGGAGAGATTCTCAAATTGGATACATTGTATCTGTGTGGTGGCTTTCGATCTAGAGCTGGGGCAAGCATTAGAGGTAATTGACACTAGTTTTGTTGGAACGTTCACCCGATGTTTACGTTCCAGAGCATTTATCCGCAGCACATCACACTTAGTAAACAAGAAATTTCCAACATCTGTTACTTAGCATTCCCCGATTCAAACTCAGGATGTATGGGCGATACGAACTTTACAATACGACTACAAAGTAGTCCAGGGAAAAACGAGTTATTGCCTGAGCATAAAGCATATAATTCCAAATGTCCATCAGCATTGCAGGTAAATCCCGCATACTATTGGGGCTACGTATATTTTCGACAAGTGAAAGACATTACATTACCTAGAAGTTACTTCCAAAAGGTATGGCATCGTAATAACACAATTAAATATAATAGCGTTTTCGACTGCCTGCTCTAGAGCACTCTCAGAGTAAGAGGATACTCTCAGAGTACTCTGGAGCCAGTCAGTCAAAAACGCTATAAAATAAATTTCGCTTGCAGAGTGTCGTGATTCTATCAAGGTTACCATTTAATAACTTATTTAATAAAATCGTTTCTCTCATAGCACCTGAATATTTTGAAAATGGTGAACTGAGTTTAGAAGCATCTTGTTATAACATTGACCAATGGCCAAGTCCCGTGCCTGGAATGACTTTAAATTTACCATTGTTAGGATCTGTTTTTCAGGTAGTATAATTATTTGTTATTATTTATATAATAATCAATTACTTTTGCAGACGTATGTCCCACATCAGGGAAGTGCGTCTTCGTTAATTATACAATTGGCCACTATAAACGAGATATCAACAAGTACTGAAAACCAAATTCAAACTTCAGTAGAAGATCTGAATTTATTTGAAATATTACAGCCAATCTTGTCCCATGTAGATATGTTATGGGAGTTGGTGATAACAGCAGAACCTTTGATCGTAATGGCATCGTCACCAACGCACTGTTCGTCAATGGTTCTAGCATTAACTAGGTGAGATTACACTAAAAACTATAAATATAACCATGCAAGTTCACTTGACCTCCAAAATATTCTATTTTTAGATTAGTATCACCATTAAAATTTTGTGCCGACCATCGTCCGTATTTTACAATACACGATAGTGAGTTCAAACAATTCACAAGTAAAGTCCACGGGCCTCCTCCTGTAATATTGGGTGTAACGAACCCGTTTTTTGCGAAAACGTTACACCACTGGCCTCACACTATAAGGCTTGGAGACGATTGCAGTAAGAAATACGTTTTTTTTTTTAATATAAATATAATTCAGAACACGTTAACATTTTTAATAAATTTAGGTCACCATCCGAAGTACAAATTAAAAAGGAACGGTACTGCTAAAATGTTAGATTTAAGTCCTGGTGTGTACACAACGTACAAGCCGTTTTTACAAAAAGACAAGACGATCATTAAAAATTTAATAAGCGGTATTCATTCGAAAAGACCCTCCGAAGTACAATCTGCTTTATTAAGAAGACATTTATTAGAGTTAACGCATAGTTTTATGATACCGTTAGAAAGGTATATTGCTAGTCTGATGCCCTTGTTAAAAAATATCTCACCATTCAAGGTATTTTAATTACGTTTGAAGTAATTACTTGTTAGTGTTAATTAATTTCAAGGCAACACCTACACCACTTCCATTTAACCCCGATGATTTTTTTGCTACTCTAGAAAGCGCCGGTCCTCAGTTGACATCGGGCATTAGAGGAGACTGGGTAGGATTATACAGAAGATTTTTTCGATCACCTAATTTTAACGGATGGTTTAATGCAAGGTACACTGAGTTAGCCTTAAAATTGCAAGCCTTGCAGTTAGAAGCATTGTCTGATGCGGTTCGTATTTTTTTTTTTAAATCATTAAAAAAATATATTGTGATTCTTTTTTCAGAACTTAAAACTATGGGTGCAGGGCAAACCAGAGGTCGAAGTTGTAGATATGGTTTTGAAATTAAAGAATAAAATTAACAAATGTCAACGACATGATATTCCTGTCAGCGACGCCACTAAGGAGCAATTGTATCAAAGATTACAAGACATTATTTGTTCACTTCCTGATGATCTAAAGAATATACTGCAGGACTCATGATAAAACATTGTGTTAGATTTGTTTTCCATAACGGTTACTTACAAAATGCTGCTCAGGGTTTTACGGTTTGAAACACACATTTAATTTCATAATGATTGGATCGAATATATATGTATATTTACAGAAGCTTCGTGTAGGAAGCGAACAGCAATTTTTAAACGTGCCAAATATTTGGTCAAACTGCCAAAAAAAAAAGAAACATCCCTCCTGTACATATTTTTTAAATCAAGTCCAAATTGTGAATAGAAATGTTCTCTGTAAATATTTGTATAATTATCATATTGCTTTCTTTACGGGATTAATTTTTCAAGTTGATTTTTACTGAAACTATTATTTAAGTAAGTGCCTCTTTGTTTAATAAATATACAATTATTTTTTTAATTATTGTTTTTATTTTATATGATCCTCTATAAAATGGCGTACAGTATAAGAACCTTGAGTCTTTGAAAAGGAATTTATATAAGAACTGAGACATTTGTGCTTCACAATTAATATTTTTTTAAGAATTAAATGCGTAATCAATGGAATTTGCTAATTATTGAAACTAGTTATTTGACGTCAATATAAGCAAAGTTTATTTTAAAATATATACATCATCATTTGATTTAAAATGGCAAAGTTGACTATTAGGCAAGCAATATTTGAGAAAAGAAGAACCTCTCTAAGTTGTTTTAATATTAAATCATACACTGTGATCAACAATGATTGAATGTACAGTGGTGGCCATTAAAGTCGTTAGCCTCGCCTTTATCGACTTGCAATGTAAACAATGGTTATCGTTGCAATTGGTTTGTACCCTCACCAGTGTTGCCAGATAGTAAAAATTTAAGTCACCAGTTTAGCTGACAAAAAGTCACTAGTTACCAATCGAAAAGCACCAGTTTATTCCATTTACGTCTCATTATCAGACTCTACTTATTAATATCAATTGTAGAATGTCGCTTTGAACTTCCTGACTCTGACTCTGACATGTTCAACGTTTGAACTTACAACTTAAAAATAAGCAAAAGTTACAAAATGTTAGAAAATTTTTCTTATTATTTAGATTATGCGCAAAAGCATCAGAGAATCCCGATTACTTTATAATCACCAGGTAATAATTCAATAACATAAATCACCACCTCTGGCAACACTGCTACTCACATGCTCCCCACTAAAATTGCCGCCTAGGGTTGTCAAGTCGTAACGCTTTAGTTGGCCATCAGTGTACAATAATTTTTCTTATTCGCACGGCGTTTTGTAGAAATTATTATTGACATCCATATAGATAGTAAATAGCTGTTGCAGAATCAAGGATTGATATTCCGCGTATTACTAAATAGCCTCTATTTAAACAACCTAACCTCCAAATATATAAGAAACAAAGCAGCCAACTTTAAATAAGACATTGCAACAATTACCTAAGATTTTTTATTATTAATTTGTTTATGTATTGTAGTAATTAAAGAAGAGTTAAATATACTTAGTTATAAATGTGAAAATCAATACTGATTAAATTATAAATCACTTTGAAATTTAAACATCACGTGTTGGGTGATGCCATCTAACGTAACTAATTATTACAAGCGTTAATTGTATTCTAATGTACGATCTGTGTCAAAGTCCTTCCTACAAATAAGATTACTTGCAACTTCTGTAATTTAGTTTCTCTCCTGGTAATAGGCAAAACGGTTGTGTTGAACAATTAAAAAAAAAAAAAAAATGGGGCGCGTCTTTGTAGTAGGGGTCGGAATGACCAAAGTAAGTTATCACTCACCCTCAATGAATCTATCTTGAATTTAAATGAATTGTATGATTGCAGTTTGAAAAGCCAGGAAAACGAGATGACGATTATCCTGAGTTTGCTAAAGAGGCTATTCTGAAAGCGCTGCAAGACTGCAAGGTTTCTATAACCGAGGTAGAGCAAGCGACTGTCGGGTTTGTGTACGGTTGGTATTTTAAATTCTACTAAAGAAAAATTCTTCAAATCGATTTTATTAGGCGACTCGACAAGTGGGCAACGTGCAATTTACGAAGTTGGCATGACCGGCATTCCTATTTACAATGTGAACAACAATTGTTCGACGGGCTCTACGGCCCTTATGTTAGCCAAACAATTCGTAGAGACCGGCCAGAATGATTGCGTCTTAGCTGTTGGTTTTGAGAAAATGGAACGAGGAAGTCTTTCATCTAAGGTGAATATACAGATGTACATAAGCGCTTTGATGGAAGGGCCACATATAATATTGCAAATAGTTTTTCTTTTGTTTTTTGAATATCAAATTTGGCAACATCTCATTTTTAAATGTCACTGAATATTATCAAAATTTGCTTTTGAAATTAATAAAAGGTACTAATTATGGTGATACTTGAGCTACTATTCTTTGTAGAATATATTTGTAGTAACATTTTGGACTTCTAAGCCCCCACATATAAGTACGCCCTGTAACTTACTACTAAAAGATGAATTAATTTAGTTTATGGATCGAACAAATCCAATGGACAAACATGTGCAACTTATGGCCGAACTGGTAGGAATGAATGAATCACCTTTAACAGCGCAAATGTTTGGAAACGCAGCCATAGAACACATGAAAAAATATGGAACTCGACCTGACCATTTTGCTAAAATTGCATGGAAAAATCATAAGCATTCTACAAACAATCCGTAAGCCCTTATTAAGAATCGCATTATTTATTTTATTGCCTTGGGGGGGTATGCTTATGCTTTCAGGTATTCGCAGTTTCAAGAGGAGTATTCACTGGAACAAATCAAGAATTCGCCATTGATATTCGCGCCTTTAACGAAACTTCAATGCTGTCCGACAAGCGATGGTGCTGCCGCAGCAATTATAGCTTCGGAGAAATTCGTAAAAGCACATGGCTTAGAAGCACAGGCCGTAGAAATTTTAGCTATGGAAATGGCAACTGATTTGCCAAGCACTTTTACTGATAACAGCTGCATGAAGCTCGTAAGTGTTTTATCTTGCTTGTTATTCTGTTTACAAACTATATTTATATGCAAGGTTTTACAAGTCATTGTTGATAACAGCTTTGTTTTGTACTATACTTACTAGTTAATCACTTAAAAACTAAAGTACAATTTTTAAAAACACATTTGATAGCTTTGTTGTTAACAATTATTTAGAATTAAAAATTACCAAGTCTTTTTTTCTACTCTAGGTAGGATATGACATGACAAAGAGGGCAGCAGAACGAGTTTTTGCAAAAACTGGACGTCGCCCTACCGATGTGCAAGTCGTAGAACTTCATGATTGTTTTTCAGCTAATGAGCTAATCACATACGAAGCATTAGGACTTTGTCCCCCAGGCAAAGCAGGGGAATTAATTGACCGAGGAGATAATACATACGGCGGAAAATATGTAATTAATCCCAGTGGTGGCCTAATTTCAAAAGGGCATCCATTAGGAGCCACTGGCTTGGCTCAATGTGCCGAATTAGTTTGGCAATTGAGGGGCCAAGCTGGCGGACGTCAAGTACCCGGTGCTAAATTAGCTTTGCAACAAAATATAGGCTTAGGCGGTGCCGCTGTTGTTGGTCTATATCAGCTAGGTTTTCCTGCACATAATCAACGAGCTGTGGGACTTCGTAAAGTATCCACAGCCATTTCTGATGACGGGTTCACAGTTACACCATACTTAAAAATTTTGGAACAAGCTATGCAAGATGATGAAGATAATTTGGTGGAAAAACATCGAGGTATTTACGGTTTTCGAGTTAAGAGATCCGACGGCCAAATAGGTTACTGGGTCATTAACACAAAAGTTGGAAAAGGAAAAATTGAGTTTAATTCGACTGGTAAATCAAAGAGGAATTTGTTCCAATTATATTTCTTAATGACTTTTTGTTGCAGTTAAACCTGAAGTGACTTTTATTGTTAACGATGAAGATGTCGTCGAGTTAATTTCTGGCAAACTCAATCCACAGAAGGCGTTTTTCCAAGGCAAGATCAAAGTACAAGGCAACATGGGGTTGGCCATGAAACTAACAGATTTACAACGCACTGCGTCCAGTAAAATTGCAGAATTGAGGTCGAAGTTGTAAATTTTTTATTATGGTGGTGGCAGCGATCTTAAACAAAATTCATTATCCTTATTAATGTAGAATTGCTGATTATGATTATGTTGATGTCTTCGATCACCTGGGTCTTTTGTACTGGTATCTTTGTATGTATATGAATTTATTGTTATTATTTGTTATACATTTAATGTTTGGGATATTTTTACATAATTTTATATAAATAAAGTACTGATATAACTTATGCTTTTTAATTATTTAAAAATACTTTAAAAAGTTCCAAAAAAATACAGTCTACTTGAATGCCACCTAGGTTTAGAAAGCTCTGTACACGTATTTTAAACATATAATAGAATTCAAGTCTAAGACCCTCTGGTGGTTAAAGTAAAAGTCTGTACTTGACTTAAGTGAAGATAGATGGCGCTTTATTGTTGTAGCCGGTCATTGCCCAATCATCTATTTGTGATTAAAGATAATTAAATAACATTAACAACATTAATGTTTACAACAATATAGTTGGGCATGACTGTTTAAAAACCGGGCGGCTTTTTTTCTAAGGTTTTCGAAGAATTACTTTATTTTAAATCGAACCGCCGCAAAGCAGTTATTTTAGGTTATGTTTATGAGGAGATAATATTTGTTTAATTAAAAAAAAAACTGACCATGAAAAGGTTGTGAAAACTTAATAGATTTAGTAATTCAGCAAATTTAACCACGAGAAAATGTGAAATGGCTAAAAATGCTCCAGAACTTATTATATGGTAAACGAACAATTTGGTGTGTTGGATCATTTTCTATAGTCTGCTTCTTGTAGTGTTATATTTGTACTTTCGGCAAGCGTTTTGTTCTTGCTGAACAAATCTTTTATCACAACGGAAGTATTTAAGGACATCGGACCTCATTATAATTGGATCGTTCATGGCATCGCAAACGTTATCGGATATTCAACAATTTTCATACCTGGTTATTTGGTATATAGATACATTTGTAAAATTAATTATCTGGATAAAGGAGGTGCGTAAGTACATGAAAATAGTTTTTAAATTAAATTAGTCACAATATTACAGCGAGCGGGCTGTTTCCGAACATCGTTCGACGTTGTTTCGGGGACGATGACTTAATAGATCGAATTAATTCAGTTCCTAATACTGTACTTCACACCGAACTACAAAAAGCTGGTTTGCTTTTATTTTACTTCTGTGGATTACAAGTTTCTTTTTTATCGTGGGGTGTTTTGCAAGAGAAAGTTATGACTCAGGTAAATTTGAATTCTAATTTATTTATTTGTTTATAGTAAATTGCTTTGTGTTTTATAGAAATATCTGAATAGTATGAATGAAGAGGGGCACTTCAAAGATTCTCAGTTTTTAGTGTTTGTAAATCGAATACTTGCATTTTGTATGTCAGGCATTGTAATATGTTTTATAAGACAACCAAGACATAAATGTCCAATGTACAAGTATACCTTCTGTTCTGTTTCCAATATACTTAGTTCCTGGTGCCAGTATGAAGCTTTAAAGTATGTTTCCTTCCTTAATCAAGTAAGATTCTTCTATGAAAAAAGTCAAGTCAAAGGTAGCGAACAAGTTCTCATTTTAGGTATTGGCGAAAGCAGCAAAAACTATTCCGGTGATGATTATGGGTAAAATAGTTTCAAAGACGAAATATGAGTATTACGAGTATGTAACAGCAATAATATTATCTGTGGGAATGTTGTTCTTCATGGTGGATACTGGTGATAATCATAACAGTAAGGGCATGTGTAATTTAATCACGCTAACAAGAATGCTGTGTTTTATATTTTGCAGATTCGACGATTACGACATTCTCTGGCATTATACTTTTATGTGCGTACATAGCGTTTGACAGTTTCACATCAAACTGGCAGGGTGCATTATTTAAACAGTACTCCATGTCTCCAGTACAAATGATGTGCGCAGTCAACCTGTTTTCGTGCATTCTCACTTCGACCTCGTTACTTCAACAAGGTGGATTCATAGACTCTTTTAATTTTATGGTGAAGTTTCCCAATTTTATAGTGGATTGTGTTCTCCTGTCAATTTGTTCAGCAGCTGGTCAATTATTTATTTTTAGTACGTTATCAACTTTCGGCCCACTGGTGTTCGCAATTATATCAACAATACGACAAGGCTTCTCCGTCTTGTTGAGTTGCATAATTTACAATCATAAAGTGAACGCTTTGGGTATATTGGGTATAATTTTAGTTTTTTGTAGTATTTTTCTACGTATTTATTGCGGACACCGACTTAAAGTTATTAAAGATCGAATGCAGGGTTCTATTAATAAAATCTAATTTTATTTTGACGACTATCGTTTCAACACCAAATACTTAGTGATACTTATTTATTGTGTACATATCTCTCGAGTGTTATTTTTATTTTTTTATGAATTATTTGGTTTTTAAAACCGTTTTTTTTTTTTTTTTACTGTGGAATTTGAATATTTATAATATGAATTGTGTTATAAACATATCTGTTACTTTAACAAGACGTATCTAGTTTAGCAATAAATCTAACTTTACCGAATATTTTATATTTATATTACAAATAAATTCATAATAACCAAGAACGTTTTAATTATTTCTATTTAAATTAAATAATCAACTGCTTTATAGATAAAAAAAGCTATATTAGCGACATCTATTGATACAAGTATGAACAAACTGAATTTCGAATTTAAAATCTCAAGCAGCGTTGCCAGTTGAACTAGATAATCACTCTTTGGAAGGATTTTAGCATTTGGTGCGAAAAAATAATTTTTTGGGGAATTTGATTTGATTGTTTGATAATCATATACAAAAGAAGTTGAATTTTAAAGATTTCGGGGCAGAAAACAAATTCCAATTGTCCAAATCTAATAATTATTTAATAAATGATTATATTAATACTTTTTATTGTTTAAATTGTAACTAATTACAACAATTTTTACTGAAATACAAACAAAACTATTTAGTTTTAAAACTAAATCAAACGTAAATAAATCATTTCCTCTCGAGTTTCACCGTTAAGAAATGTTCAACAAATTTCAAAAAGTCAACTATTTCACGCTGCTGCTTCTACAAAAAAAAGGGAAATTTTAATGAATTTGAAAATGATTATTGGAGCATAATTACTTTAGAGTCTTCAATTTGCAACAGTCCTTTCTCACAAGTTTCCAAAGCACCTTTAACTGCTTGAAGCTTCTGATTCAAACCTTCCAAGTAACTATCCTTTGCAGAACTGTCGGCTTTCGACACCAAATCTTCCAATAAACGAGTGAACATGTATTCACACTTCTCAAATTCCTGCGTGGTTTTTTTCCAAACCCCCTCTTGATACTCTACGCTTTCATTTTTTTCACGAATGGACTCTTTCAAGGTTTTTATTTCATTGGCAAGGAATTCAGTGGCCTTCTCGAAAACCTACAAATTCAAATTTTAGAATTGTGAAAACCCATAAGGCTTGAGCAGCTTACCGTTTTAACTTCTTCGTGTTTTTTAGAGATTTCCTCGGTTTCATCTTTTGTACGATTCAGCTCAGCGTGTGTTTGTGCAGTGCTGGCCTTTAAGTTTTCCAGTTCGTTTAGATATAACTTGCAAGTCTGTTTCGCCTCGGTAATGGTCTCAGAAAATTCGTCGATGACCGGCTTTGACGTAGTTTTCTTCTCGATTAAAAGAGCCTGCTCGACAGATGGATCGATTGATTTTAAAACATCGAGAGTACGAGATGTGACTCCTAACTCATTGGAGAGTCCTTGAAGTTGCGAACGATATTTTTTATATTCCACGCTTTTTTCGCGCAGTTTTGCAATAAATTGCTTCAACTGATCACCGTGAAGCACCTCGCCTCCAACTAAGTTATAAAGTATTCCTTCTTTTTCCTTCGTAGTCTCGTCTAATTTTTGGATGTTTTCGCGCAATTCTCGCACGGCATTGGAGATGTCTTGTTTTTTATTTGCTATAATTGCAGCTTGATTGCGAAATGGACCCAACTGGTCTTCGTTACTTGAAAAACGAGTCAGTTTTTCTCCCATAAGTCTTTGGACATCATCTCTTAAGGTAGTATTCTAGCATTTTAATTAAGATTAGTTTACAAACATCAAACAATTTATTATCACTTACTTGACGCTGAAGATATTCTGATTGCGGAGTTAAATCATTTGTTACTTTCTCAAAAATACCGAGATCCCTCTGGGCTTGAGCTAATTCCTCTGGAAGTTGAGAATCATGGAATATTTTGTTAACACGATACTCCTCAGCAACTTGCTCTAAAATATTAGAAACCGTGGGGCGTTTGACTTTAGCGGTCAAAAGAGTTTCTTCGAGCCCTTTTAGTTGGAATTCCATCTGCTTAATCACATCTATATTTTCCTTCCCCTAAAACATGCAATGTATCACTCGTGTTCAAACAGTTTTTAGTAAAATGCCTGTTTCATAAGATTCTGTTCTTCCATTCGAGCGCTACGATACCCTCGACTCAAAGCAACTAATCCCTCTCGGTTTGGAATATTATTCATTTTAGCCTTTTGTACGTCGATTCGCTGTGCGATATTCGCTAAATCCTGGGCCATCTTTTTAATATCTTGTTGGAGTTCTGTGGCTTGGGCCGATGCTTTTCGGCCGACTGTATTTTCGCTGTACGAAGCCCAAAAATCCTCGACGGATTTCTCGTAAGTTCTAAACACATTTTGAACGTCTGTGTCGGCCAACGCTTCGGGTGAAACGACGAGTTTTTCCACGTACCTACGGCAATCACAGAATAAACTGCATCGTCACAATTGTATAATTACTTTGAAAGGTACGCAAGCTCTTGAACTTTCTTTTGATTTGATAGCAGCCAATATAAAATCGGGTATATAACAGATGGATCGCCCTGAAATTAAAAAAATAAAACGTATAAAGAAATTTGGGGTGAAAGTTAAAGGACCATGGCAACTCCTTCACGAAATTCTGACACGGAGAGATTACTCGGAGGGACATATTTAACAGACTGTAAAGCTTTCATTATATTTATTGCTGTTTCTTCCATGGCTTTTTCCACTTGAACCTGAAATGCAATTCACTGTATTTACGTATTTTGTTGTCATAGTACACTCACAGGAGGAAGGCTTTCCAAAGAACTTAGAACATCGGCTAGAACTTGTAATAAGGCTGACGTGTTTAGGGAATCAAACGAAATCATGTTGTAACCAGTCCCAAGGAGTTTATTCACGTTGTAGACGATGAATTTTAAAGATTCGCTCATTTTGGTGTTTTCAATTAATCAATTAACTGACAGTGATAAACAACGCACCAAGAAAAACTTACTTCGAACAGTTGTTATTTTCTGTTGCCATAGAAACGGTGAACTTGCTAATTTGTTTTTGACCTTACAGATGTCGCTGTGCGTCAATCGAAATAATTTCCAGTTATTTCGAAAATTAAAAAGTAATTATTGTAATTTGTTAGGCAAGGAAATATAATTAAAAAAGAATAAACTCAGAAAAATGAGCATTTACTTCGTTTTTATTTATTGTGTAAAATTATCTTACAAAAATATACATTGATAAACAAGCAACTATTTGAAAATGTAACACTGAAGAATGTTATATATATTTGCTGTTTATATTAAGTTGGAAATATATAATTTTTAATATTCAAATATAAAAATATAAAAGTAAAAAAAAAAAACTCACTAACAAAAATTAAATAATTTACACTATATCTCATAAAATACTACAATATAGAAAAAGTAAACCTAAAGCACTAACTTACTTGATGCCAAAAACAAACTCCTTGTATACACTCTTAACTAGGTTACTAAAGTCTTTAGAAAAAGTACAAATTATTGTTTGTATACGTTTGAGTTTCTTATACGAAAATGCAATTTCAATACTGTTTTAAGGCAGAGATGGTCCTAAACATTATCGAATATTCTGTAAATGCAAACAGGAAACATATATAATTGATCAGTTCTGTGTATAATAAAGTCTATAAAAATACCTTTCTGTTAAAAAATGTCCTTTTTTTATTGATGTTTAGTAGATCTCTATAAATTATAAATCGATATTTATTTTAATGATATTGTGTCATCACATGTAGACCAACCAGTCTTGCACATAAACAGATAAAGACTTTTCAGAAATACAGTCAGTAGATATGAAAATCCATCACTAAATTATCAGACTATCAACTTAATTTTTAACGACATATTAAAGAGAGTAGACGTATCGGAATAAACTCAATTCTACATGAATAATCAAACATCTAAACTTTATCATCTGTGCTCAGAAAATTTGGTAACATTTGAAAGATTTTGAACACTATTACAGTATACACATAACACTTAAAAACAAACGACAGATATTACAACTATTGGCACAAGAGATTTTACTACTTAAAAGAAAAAAAAACTTAAAAAAGATCTCCAAAACGAAAGTAGAAAAATATATGTCACGTTTGTAGTGTAATTACTACATCAATATATATGAAAGATACTGGAGTATCCGAAAATAAATTTTAATTTATTCTACATTAGTGTTATTTAAATGAGAAATTATGAAACTTTTGTGCGCGTAATAATTGCATTGTGTAATATTAGCATAATTATGATTGCATGTAACAATTTGCTAAATATATTTCTGGATAAATAATGATGTACAACTTGTACAGTGAAACAAAAAATACATGCTAATATAACAGCAATAAATTATTACATAAGTAGGCCACAGTCTTTCAAGTTATTCTTAATAATGACATCTGTGACTGCATCGAAAACAAACTGTATGTTATTCGTATCGGTGGCGCAAGTAAAGTGCGTATAAATTTCTTTCTGATCTTTTCGTTTGTTCAAATTTTCGAATTTCTTGCGTATATAAGCGGAAGCTTCTTCGTATGTATTCGATCCAGTGTATTCTGGGAAGCAGATCGTCAACGGGCTTCTCGTAATCTTCTCTTCGAACAGATCTTTCTTGTTCAGAAAGAGGATTATCGACGTCGAAACAAACCATTTGCTATTGCAAATAGAATCGAACAGTTTCATTGACTCAACCATTCTATTCATTTCTTCATCTTCAGCCAGTACCAAATCGTAACCTGAACAAACCAAAAATTTAAATTACAGAGATAAGTCGGAGTAAACCAAGTATTACCAGAGAGTGCAACGCAAAATATTATTGCTGTAACACCTTCGAAACAATGTATCCATTTTTTTCTTTCTGATCTTTGACCGCCAACATCAAACATTCTAAAATAGAAAAATTATAATTACACTTTCTATTTTACTTTTATATATTGCAAACTTACTTGAAATGTAATCCTTTGAATGAAAAATACGTTTCAACGATTCCTGTAGTCTTAACTCTGGTTCTCAGTACGTCTTGCTGTGATGGAATGTAGTTTGGTTGAGATATTCTGTCTAATGCGTTCAAATAATAAGCTGCGGAGTCATTAAGCTGGTATTCTCTTGATCTGGCGAAACAAAGCTGAACGCCGGGGTCTTGCCAAAGCTTTTTCATGAGCATGACCAATTCAGGTGTTAATTCACCTTCTTCTGCGGCACTGGCGTACGTGAAGAACTGTCTCGCGATGTCCTAGAATTTTAAGGTTAAGTAAAGTCATTCTCTCGTTTTTATTGAGGAAAACTCTCACAGCTCTGCTTGGATCGGCAAAATCAATTCTTAACTGCCCCATAGCTCTGATAATGGCCATTAAACTTTGAATTGTGTTGCTGTAAACAACCGGTCGGTATTGCTCCCTTTCCTCCTTAGAATATCCAGTTTCGTGGATAATTTTCATCTGTTTGACAATTGTACTTTTACCAGACTCGCCGGCACCTTCACAAATGCATAAATTGTCAATGCTAAGGGCGCTATAACAAATTTAATGCTGTATGCATATTTATGAGTCACTTACCAAGCAGCAAGAGCTTGACTTCGTTGGCTGCCCTTTCTCCATCCGCCCTTAAATCTCTATCTATTTTCTTTGAACGTTCTGATGCTTCTTTATCACCAGTCGTACTCACCGCACAGCCCATATTACTTTCAAAGTCGTTATATTTTGACACTTGTTGCTACCTAAAAATACGACTCCACCCGCTCACTGAAAACAACGTAAAGTTACAGGAAATTTTCGAATTACACCAACATCGAGTTGGCTAAGCTGATGCCGACGATATGAAAAATAACTTAAAACTAAAAAAAGGCAATTATTAATTTAAAAAATAGGTAAGAAAAGGGCCGTTGACACCCGTTACTACTTAAAAAAATACAACTCCGCTGACTAACTCAAAAACAACTTACAGGAATTTTCTTGGTTACACCAACGTTAAGTTGGCTAGCTCGTTTCTTGATGTCAAACGTCAAACATGAAACGTAAAATTGAAAAACAGCGGTTATTAATAAGTGATTTAAATAATTCTACGATTATTTAAAACTTCTTTGCCTATGGAAATTGCTTGAAGTAATCACAACACTATATTGTTACCATCCAAGTACTGTAACATGTCCGAGATGTTTATATGTTAATGTGCAATACATTCTTTACAGGACGTTCTTTAAGAAGATGAATAAAACAGCAAAGAACAACAAATACTACGAACCGTACTGGATTTTAGTGGCATTCAGAATAATCCTGGTGTTTTTCCCTCAGCTAGGTTATATACACCCTGACGAGTACTTTCAATCCATAGAAGTTTTCGCTGGTAGGGAATTCCATTTATAATAAATTAATTCTTAATTTAAAATTGTTTAACTTCCCCCCCAGGAGATTTTTTTGGATTGGATGCGAATATACCATGGGATTTCAATGCAACTTTCCCCATACGAAGCATCGGAGTAACGTATTTTATCATCGGCACGAGTTACAAAGTTTTGCAAATAGTTGATTTAATCGTACAAAATTTATTCAACATCACAGTTATCACTCCTTATACCTTGCTTGTTGTACCGCGTTTATTTTATTGCTCTATGTCATTCCTCACCGATTATTCCATGTATAAAATTTGCACCATTAACAATGAAAAGTACAAAGCGAAACTGCTGGTGTTGTCCAGTTCGTATATTACATTAGTATTTGGTAGCAGAACGTTTTCTAATACAGTAGAATTGACTTTATTTTCAGTGCTGTTGTATTACGTGTCGGAAAGCATGATATTTTCTAATGTCGTGATAAAGCAGCACGAATACTTATCCAAGCGTTACAGTAACTCGAAAACACCGGTGGAGAAAGCAAAGTTTCATAAATTAAAGTTGTACTTGGCCCCTCATAATTTAAGAAATGCCTTCACTATTAGTACTATAACAGTGCTGGGGTTTTTTAATCGCCCGACGTTTTTATGTTTTGCTCTTTTCCCAGTTTTTTTCTGGTTATATCGAGGTTTAGGCTTCAAATCCATCAGCACGCTGTTATTCCATGTCCGCATTCTTGTTTTGTTAGTCTCTGCGATTCCTACGATTTTGTTCCTCATCGTTATTGATTCGTTTTATTTCGGGTACTTAACTTGGGGAGAAGTAGGTATGATGGATATTTCAATAAACAGCTTCGTGTTTCCAAGCTTTAACTTCATTAAATACAACCTTGATGTAAAGAACCTAGAACAACATGGATTACACCCGAAATTTCTGCACATATTTGTGAACGTACCCCTGCTATTTAACATGTTAGGTATTTTCACTTTGATCGGATACGGAGATGTTATCCAAAAGTAAGTCGGAATGCTTTTTGTTTTTAATAAACAACTACAATTACGTTTATTTTAGATTAACAAAGGGAAGGTATAATTTATTACCAACTGTGCGAAGCATCAGAGGACTTATGACAATATCTCTGCTAGCACCGTTAATCCTGTTATCAATTTTATCACATCAAGAACCCCGGTTTATAATACCTTTAATATTTCCGATGGTCTACCTTCATGCGCATAAAATTTACGAAGAACCAGAAAATAAATTGGTGGAAGTCAGACAGACCAAAGCCTACGTAAATAAAAAGACTGGAACCGTCACTAAAGAGTACATGTTTAAATTATGGCTGGCACTGAACTTTATTTTCATGTTAATTTACGGTTTCATACACCAAGGTGGAGTTTATCCGGCCACAAATTACATTTCCAGCGAGATACAGGCTAATCCAAACGTACACTATGATATATTCACAGGATATATTTACAACATTCCACAGTCGTTTTTGCTTCAAAGAAACCCAGACATGGTTCACTCGAAGTATCAGCTAGCAAGACGTGTGTCCATTTCCGAAGAAGGTTCTAAAGACTTGAATTTTATTTTAAGCAAAATATACGCCGTCCTAAAAGCTAAATTACACAAGAGAGACTCGCACAAATTGTTGCTCCTGCTCCCCAACAGCATGCACCAAAACGTGAAGCTCATTGCAAGTACGTACAATTTAAGCTTGAGTGATGTAGTTACGTTTTATCCACATCTCAGCACGGAGGCATTACCCGATATCAATGAATTTTTGTATTTACTTGCAGTTAGCGATCTAAAGTCACTCGAGTTGAATGTATTTTTGAATTCTTTTATTGAAA
Organism: Serrognathus titanus; assembly: GCA_039766575.1. Taxonomy (NCBI): domain Eukaryota; kingdom Metazoa; phylum Arthropoda; class Insecta; order Coleoptera; family Lucanidae; genus Serrognathus; species Serrognathus titanus. The sequence continues at coordinate 2,277,739 of CM077916.1, read as the reverse complement.
TAGTCAAGTCTTTTGGGCTTACGATTTATCAAGTAACTTTAACTAATAAGAGTAATGCATTTCTCATACGATAAATGCTTATAGATTTATATTGTTATTGTTCTAGTCGTTGTCATACGTGACTTACTGTTTAATATAAATTATTTAATGTTTACACTTTTTATTTATGAATGTTCCAATGGAATTGCCTAATTAGAAACAGATAGGTTTCAGAATACTTTATTTATCACAGATCAGTTATAAACATTATAAAGCTGAGAAAATAATTAGAAAACTAGAACTAAAGACGGATTTGTATCTCAACTGAGGTGTATGTTTTTTTTAACACTGAGTATAATATTTGAAACAGAATTCACAATAAGGCACCAAAGTTGAGCTCTTATATTTACGACGACGAAAACACATCTGACAGTTGTACATAGAATATTAGTATTTAAATAGTAGTAAATATTAATTGATTGACGACATAAGCACGACTCACGCCCATTACACATTAAATTTAATTAACTGAGAGGAAAATATCAATTTGGCCCCTTTTAAGTGGAAGAAGGAAGGTTTGTTAGTGACACACTCATAGACGTATATTCTCAATACTTTTGGCCATTTCGAAATCGACGATTTTTTGAATAGTTATCTCATTTGGTTGGTTAATAACTACCACGTCTTTATCTTTTGCGATGGTGATCGAAGCAATTTTGTCGGGGAGTTTCTGATCGATTGCCAAAACCGGCCAGTATTGTTTGTACGTTTCAATGACAGCCTCGATTGTTTCGAGTGCACTTTTCTTAATTTTTGCGAGAGGATTGAGCCTGGGTAATGGATCTCCTAAGAGGGCTTTTATACACATATTCATCGAGTAAGCGAGAGTAGTTACATTATATCCACCTTCTAAAGCTAATATGATTTTTCCTTGGGCCAACGGCTTCAACATCTGGATAAAATGACCGAAAGCTTCCGGTGTTACATTGTAGTTTCCGATTGTGTCGTGCACTCCAGCGTCGAAGCCAGCCGAAACAATCACAACATCTGGACTATACGAGTAGGCAACAGGTAGAACAAGACGATGAAAAACAGATAAATATTCTGAGTCACCCATTTTTTCCTAAAATTCAACGTGAATCAGTAAATTTCCTCTTTTGACTCGGCTCGAAAGAGATTTACTTTATTAAATGGGATATTAATATTGTAACCAGCTCCTGCACCTTCTCCAACTTTATCATAATTAGCATCTACTGAGCAGGGATAGAAATTTCCATTGTTATACTTATGCATGCTAATATAAAGAACTCTATCATCAGTGTAAAATGCATGTTGAGTTCCGTTGCCATGATGTATATCAAAATCGATTATTATGACTCTAAAAAAAGAAAGCAAATGTCAAATATAAAAAAAAAAATAAAAACGAAGTTACTTTTCCGTTGCTTCATAATTTTCTAAAATATATTTCGCAGCGACTGCAACGTTGGCGATAAAGCAGAAGCCTTCAGCTTCGCCATGCATCGCATGGTGACCCGGTGGTCTAATTAAAGCCGCCCCTGATCTCGAATCGCCTTTCATGACACTGTCCACAACTCCGAGTAAACACCCAGTAGATTTTAAGATACTTTTCAAGCTGCTCGCATCAAAATAAATATCTGAATTAGTAGGAACGTACGAACCATTAAACAAACTATCGACATATCCATGAGAATGCACCAGTTTTAACAAATTTACATCAACTTCTTGCGGCTAAAATGAACACCGTATTTACTACGCACAGATGTGACCACGAAGAGAACGTTAACTTACAGCGATTTGAATGCAACGCTCGTTATGTTTCATGAGCAAAAATAATTCGTACACTTTTTTTAAACGTTCCGGGTTTTCTGGATGATTTGATTTCGGGATGTGCTCCAACATTTCTGTATCATAACTGTAGCAAACGTTTCCATTTTTCAATTTTGAATATTCTACAAAGGAAATTAAATGCGTGTTTTGTTTTTCTGGTATTTGTGCCTTAGCTATAACTTACCATCTTTTAGCTGCGAAAGAAAACCATCGGCATACTGTTTTTCCTGCACTGAAGGTATTGGATAACAATCTCTTGTTTTGTAAGGCGGTTTATCCAGTTCGCCCAAGTATTTTATGTGCACACCATGTATGCCTAAATTTGCCCCAGGGGTCATGTTGTATATGTAGGTGTTGTAAACGTTAAAACAATTCCAATAGGGCCGCAGCATGTACTTCAAATTATTTATTACGTCCACAACTGCTGGTTCAGGTGCAGTTAGTGGTGGTAGCTGCGCAGGTGAATCATCCAGTAATGCACGCAAAGTCATTGCAGCACCTTCAGCAAGAGACGGAAGGTAGTACCCTCCTTCCAGACAAACGGCCTGCTTTCCATTGGATAATCCTCCTAATAAAGTAATTAGGTGTCCGTAAAATCCGGGGGTTACCAGCATTTGGCCCTGAGGATGATTTAAGAACCGTTAGCAAAACGTGTTGCAATTGGGATGCCTCTTTAAAAGAGATTACAAGGCTAATAAGCAACTAACCTTTTCATCTCCTACAGCTGAATCATATCCAGCCGAAAAGATAACTAAATTCGAATTGAACTACAACAAATAAATAAAATAAAATATATATACCTCTGGACAACCAATGCAAGAATCATATCCGGCTGAAAATATTACAATATTCGGATCAAACTGAAGCAAAACTTTCATTAATATAACGTAACCTTAGTCGAGGGATAAAGAAAAATTCTCACCTCATACGCCACTGGAAGGAGAATGTGAAAGATTACACTCAAATAATCTTTGTCTCCCAGTTTAGTTATGTTGAGGGGTACGTTTATGTTATGACCCAAACCGGCACCTGCTCCTATGTAATCGAAGTTACTTTCCCGTAAATTTGGCCAAAAGGATCCATTCTCATAACGATGTATTGAAAAATAAAGTACTCTAATAATAAAAAATAAATTAAAGATTCTAGGGAAGTCCAATTCTATACTATTGCAAATTAGAATTAAAATTACCTGTTATCATTATAAAACATCTGTTGAGTAGCTTGGCCATGATGAACATCGAAGTCAACAATTAATATCTTCTTAGCTAAATTATTATCGAGAGCATACTCAGCTGCCAAGGCGACATTGTTGAAATAACAATATCCGCAGTATTCATTGTACATCGCGTGGTGCCCCGGAGGACGCACGATTGCCATGCCATTTTGTACTTCCCCTAAACAAATCGCTTTCACCAAAGAGATGCAGCAACCGGTGGCGGTGCACGCAGCGTTAAGCGTTTCCTAAAAGAAAAAAAAAAGAAACAGACAAACTTGATCCGCTCAAAAAAGCCACGCGGGCGTTTACTTCGTTGAAATAGATCGCATCGTAATTCGAGGCTTCTTCTTCCACTTTCTTGAGGTCTTCGATTTTGCAAATGTTTTCAAGATTGTCGTAGATGAAGTCGGAATGTTTGCTAGTAATATTAGGTCTGATGGCTTTCGTGAAGTCTATGAACTTGCAACGGTTTAAAAGCTCAAGTTCCTTGCACCTTTGAATATTAAAAAAATTAAATACATGTTTTTTTTTTTTATTTAAAGAAGGTCCTTAACGTACAAACTCTTGAAATTCAGGATGAAATAGAGTAACAATCTGGTAAAACGTGTTAGTCCACAATGCATCATTTAGTTGCATTGTGGGATACACCTGTTGCTAAAAGTGCCTGATACAGTTTGTTTAGTTAACTAATTTATAACTGTTAAGTTTGTAAGTCAAGGATTTACTGCAATTTATAACAACTACCGATTTAAAACTGCTTTGTATCTGTCTGGATTTTCTGGATAGTTGGAGTCCCATTCGCATTTGTGCAAAGTCATGGCATCATCATAAACTATGCCGGTTGGTTTTCGAGTGATGCCTATACTAAGTTGAGCCTGTAGTAGAAGGTAATATTGAAAATATAGAAAACAACATTTTTAAACAGACGTGTCACCTTTTCATAATAATCGACTATTTTAAGTGAGCTCATTTTAGACAAAATTTTTTCGCGCTTCATCCTTTGCTTCATTTCCTGAATCGATTCCTAATTGCAAAAGCAAAAGCAGCAATCATATATAACTTACTGGATTTAAATGATGATGCCTACCTTCTTACGAGACCTTGTCACTTTCTTGGCAGTTTCACCGGATTTAGAATCGTTTTCCATTATTAGGAATTAATGGCACATAAGAATAATACACTTTTCTTTTATGAATCGTATTTCACGTAGATAATTTATCTATTTTCTAAACAGATTTAAATGAATGTGAAGACATTTTACATAACCTCAAACATCAATCAAACCACCGAACACGAAAACAGATGTATACCTGAATTACGTTAAAACGCACGCGTTTCCAAAGAATTATGTCACAAATGGAACCTTGAATTGCGACCTACGCTTTAAACTCGTTTAATATTAATAAAACTTACGAAATCAACTCTTAGAAGGCTTCTGCTTGTGTTCGCACTAAAGCCGGATACACACCTACGCGTTTCAGAAATTTTCGTTCGTTTTATTGCGCCGTACGTAATTCCCATGGACCAATCACATTCAATTGAATAGATACCTACATAAATCAATACCAATAACAATGTGAAGCTCGAGCTCACGTTGCCTAGAGATCCAGACGTGGTTGCTAACATATGCTTGGACATTATCCCCTTCGCCCAGACAATAAAAAAATGAGAATCAATAAGAGCAAAACGAAAATAACACTTTGAAAACATTTTTTTTTTGCGCTATTAATTTACGTTTGAATTATTTTTTACGTTGATGCAATTTACAAAATTACAATGCTTTATTAATTCACTTAAAAGAAACTATTTTAAAAAGTGAGGTGCAATCGAAAAAAAAGAATTTGCGCTGAAGCTCGAGTTTACGTTGCCTATAGAGATCCTGACGTGGTTGCTAACATATGGCTGCACATTATTCCCTTCGCCCGGACAATAAAAAAGAATGAGAACAAGAGCGAAACAAAAGTAACTACGAAAACAATTTCTTTTGTATTATTAATTTACCTCTGAATGAAGCAATATGGTTTCTTTTTTACATTCATGCGATTTACGAAATAACAATGTTTTATTAATTCACACAAAAGAAAGAAAGGCTATTTATAAAAAGCGAGGTGCAATCGAAAAAAAAAGTTTACGCTCCTTGTGTGAAAATACTTCGTATTTTATTTTTTGTTCCTTCATTAACATTGGAAGTTTAATTTACCGATTGGCTTTTGTTTTCTTTACCTATCTTTGTAATTGTAAATCTTCTTTTTTGTTTTCTTCAGAAATTTTACCCGTAAAATTATTTATTTTTGTTTAATTAAAAATTCTTTGTCACGTTTCGTATATTTTTCATCGGAAATTTTCCCACTTTCTCTTTCTTTCAATTTTATTTTGAAATTGCTGATCGTCTTTTGTTTTCTTAACTGACATTTTTATACCTCTATTCTTCATCGGAAGTTCAATTTCGATAGTCTTTTGTTTTCTATCACTTTTTTTTGACAAATAATAAATTATCATTGTACTTGTTATTCGTATTATTTTATTTATTTCATTGTTTTTTTTTCTTTTTGCAAACTTTTGCTTGCTTTTTCCATTTCCGTCTCAATTATAAAATTCCCTTTTTTAAATACTTTTGTTTTCAAATTTTCTCCACGTTTTTTTTTTGTCTGCATTCTGTAATTGTCAACTAAATTGTGACAAATAATTTGATTAATAAGACTTCAAATGTATTACCAATCGTAACATAATAACAACAAAATCACAATTACAAAAAAATTAGATTTAATCTACTTTGATGTAATGAAACATGTAAAAAATTTAATTACTTCCCCAAATATGTCATTCAAAATTTATTGAAACTCAAAGAAATAAAGAAGGATACTTAAATACAGTTTTATCTACGTACCGTTAGTTTAATTTAATAAAATAACAATCAAATTTTAAATTAATCTCGCAAAATAATTTAAATTTTGATTAGTGCTGCCATCTGTTTACAATTATAGAAACTACGATATGAAAAAGGATAAAATTAATTAAATTTTAAGACAAAAAATTACTTAAAATTGCAATTTGAAGGAAAAGCAAGCACAAAAGGCAATTCTTTCTCAACGACCGTCAATAGTTGGCAACACTGATGTTACGATAATGGCGACGGGGAAAAACTTGTTTCAATGAAATATACTAGATTTGGGTGAGGTTTCCAGTCTATTCTCCTTTAAAGACTCCAAATCGTTGATATCCTACGAGGAAACAGGAAGAAGTCTTATTAACAGTAGTTTCTTGTCCAAAGTGGTAACTAAATATGGCTACCGTGCGTGGGTGTACACAAGCGTTTTTCAAAATTTTGGAACATCCACAAATCACACTGTTTATCGCTCACACTAGATTTAATAAAATAAGATCCTAGAAGATTATATCTACATATCAGAGTGGTTTTTCATTATTATTTTTTTTTAATTTAGAAAGGATATTGTTTGAACTTTTCTAGTCAAAAATAATCAAACCATTATGTTTTTTTTGGTCGACCCCTGTATATTATTAATTCATGCTACAGTCGAATTAAATTAAAGCAATAAAAATGCATAAACTTATCTACAATAATTTATCTAATTATTTTATTAAATTTCAATCGTTTATCACTGAAAATGAGCACTTAAAATATTTGCTTTTATACTATTTTATCGGTTTATGTTGTAATTAAACAACAGATAAAAATAATTATTTATGAACGCTGTCTCTTATGATCTCATTCAGATAAGGAGTTGACCCATAAATCAAAGTGCACCATAAATCATACCATAGCACACAAAGAATGTATTTTATTCTGTTCTTATAAAAGAACATGTGATAATCAAGTGAATTATATTTTCAAAACTTGCTTTAAAATTGGTTTTAACTAATTTAAAAAAAAAGGCAATTTAATCGTGACAGTCTCTTTATTAAATTTGTTTAACAATAAATATAATTTATTATAATATCCGAATGAGCTTGTTTGTTAATCTTGTACAATATTAATAATCTCATACAAAAGGAGGTATAATTAACATTGATCTGAAAACGATTGGTTTACGCAAAAATTTACTGAACAAATTAAACAATTAAAATCATACATGCTGGTTAAAAAACTCTGTGATAGGACATGATGAAATTATTGAATTGGTTTGAAGCAGCCAAGTACGTTATTTATAAGCAAACAAAATATTTATGAAAAAATAGTTATTTCATTATTAGTTCGGAATGTGTTTATGAAGTGATTCTGGCACTTCATAAACTGCAACAGTTCATCACAGGTTTCATGTTCTATCACGTACAATAAAATTATGAAACTACACATTAATTACAATTTACGACTCAGATCTTGGAAATTTTCGAGAACTATGAGAATTATTTAACACTTAAGAGTAGCAATAAATAATAAATAACTAAGTATACTAAATATATCTTTTCAGTACTGCAGTGATATATTTGTTTTTCTGGCAATATGTAACAAGTACATACAAATATAATAAAAGCAGCAATAAATAAAAATACAAAGAAGGAAGTAGTCGGAAATAACTTGAAAAAAAAGTACGTGTGTGATATGTAATTTTCCTGTTCTGATTTGAAACGCAAATTTTACTGTAGCGAATCAACTAATAATTTGATGCGGTTTCTTAAACAATGAGATCGTATAAAAAGTACAAAAAAATTGTACGACGAAAATATATCAGAATTTTATTCTGGGCTTAATTTCTTGTGCCACTCCACCCCATGCCAATTTATACACCCTAGAACGCCACTTTATTTCTGGATCTATAAGAGCATGAAGGAATAGATATGGACCCGAGCATTCACGGAACAACCATCCCACTACAAAATCAAACTTGTTAAATGGTAGGGAACCGTTCTGAAAAAGAAGAAAACATTTTCAACGATGGAAAAACCTTAATTTCAAAGTTGTTTATAAAAAGAATTGAAGAAAATACTATTTTTTTTAACACACAAAGTTATTTTAGCATACCTGTACAATGGATAATAAAATCCAGTCACACATAAACCATAGTAAAATATGAATTAAATAGAATACAACAGGATCCCATTTAAAAAGCACTCCGACTGCCCAAGATGTACACGCACCGATTACCATACACTCTGAAAGTGGCTCCATAATTACTATAAGAGGTAGCATTGCAACACGCAACTTTGCCCATCTAAAAAATATATTTATTCTGATGCTTTAAGCCCAACAAAATTCAATTCCATTTCATTTTCAGCCAGTCCAAGTTAAAATAATAACGTTAATTACTATAAATATAATTTGTAATTTTGAAATATCATTTCTAAGAAATAGAAATTAACGAGACAAGAAAATGTATCATGCTCTAACCTTGTAAGACGTGCTTGAAAGTTGTTAACATCACAAATTCCAGAATTTTGTAAAGCAGGGTGGCTGCAAATTCGAATTTTCCAGCCTCTATCAGTGAATGATTTCGCTATAAAAAAATCTTCAGCTAAATAACAACCAAACGCTTTTAACCCACCATCTTCATCCAAGGCAGACTTTCGTATTAAAGCAGACATGCCAGTATGGCAATTAAATCTTATACAATCAGCAGCTAAATATATTCGCGATTGAGCTGTCCCAAAATATATCTACAAGATCTTTTTGTTTATGTAGTAATAATAAAGAGTTTGAAATCTCACTTTTTCCAAAGTAGCTGCGAAACCATCTCTATCACTGGTGAATGGCATTTGATGAACTAAAGCTGTTTTATCATTCATATAACTAACCATATCTTGTAACGTATCCTCTTTCACTATAATACAGTACATTTTTAATATTAATTTTTTATAGTTTTAAGCTAAGATTATAAATATCGATTTAATAATTTAACCCTGTTAGCTTAAAACTATAAAAATATTCTTAATGGTACATACTCCTTGGTTAAGTTGAATAGAAAAATGTACTTACTTCGAATACCACTGTCTGATATTAGAACAAATTCGTAAGCTGCAGCTTCGTATGCTTTATTCATATTATTAACTTTTGGATTCACTCCGACTAAAGTAACTCCGATGAATAACTTAGCGTCTACCTTAGGGTACTTCTCCTTAAGACTGTTAACCAACATTATCGCGGGATCCGTATCATCTTCGACGCAAAATAAAATTTCCAACTGCAAATTGAACGCATAATTCTGCATACTTTAGGAAACATAACCACACTTACTTTCGGATAGTTCAGAGTAAAAAACGTTTCTAAATTAGAAAATAAATGGGGATCGACTCCCATTAACGGCTTAATTATTGAAATTCCTGGATAAGGTACATCAGATTGGAACGGTGTGATTTTCTTATGCAATCTGTACTTGCTGCAACAAATTATAACAATAAACCAAAGACATTCTTGAGAATCTTGTGATGCTTTGCTAACAAGAGATAAGATTGAGGTTAGGGTTGAAACTGTTAGTTTAAATTTTATTATGCTTTCGGCAACTTACCCGTAAAATATTGCTATTAAATGAATAAACCAAAGGGCACACCAGAATATAAAAAAGAATATGGCAAAGCCATATAACGTGTATATCATTGGTACCATGATATACGTTTAAAATTACGTTCGCCACTTAATTTGTATTAAATAATCTAAAAGTTCTTGTTTATCTACGCACATTTTCAAAGTTTATACAACCAATTTTTAAGTAAAATGAGTCACGTTACTCATCGCACACGAACATATCAATACTACCAGGGTATTAAGTTAAGCAATGCAATTATACACATGTTTCAATAAAGAGAGACGCCAGATACAAAAACACGTTGAAAGGAATGAGACGACTGCCTGCAATAAAATAATAAGCACCGAAAGGGCGTTACTGTTGACTTAAAAACGCAGAAATTTTAAATATTGGTAAATCACACTTACATTTCACATATTCAATGAACATAAACGTAGTCATTTTTGCCTGGCCTCCCTATTAATGATTCATAGACATTTTACCTACTGAAAAATTCAGGAAAACAATATTATCCTTTTATCAAAGAAATGCGTCATACATTTTATATCTAATCTGATTTTTATTACATTTAATCTAATTCGATGTAACAAAACATGTAAAAGATTTAATTACTTCCCCGAATATGTCATTCGAAATTTATTGAAACTCGAAAGAAATAAAGAAGAAAACTTAAATATAGTTTTATCTACCTACCATTAGTTTAATTTAATAAAATAACAATTACATTTTAAATTAATCTCGCAAATAATTTAAATTTTGATTAGTGCTGCCATCTGTATCCGATTTTACAAAAATTACAAACACTACGGTAGGATAAAATTAATTAAATTTTAAGACAAAAAATGACTTAAAATTGCAATTTGAAAGAAAAACAAGCATAAAAGGGAATTCTTTCTCAACGACTCTCAATAGTTGGCAACACTGATGGCAACGAGGAGAAACTTGTTTCAATGAAGTACGCTAGATTTGGGTCAGGTTTCCAGTCTATTCTCCTTTAAGGACTCTTGTCTGAATCGTTGATGCCCTACGAGGTTACAGGAAGGAGTCTTATTATCAGTAGTTTCTTGTCCAAAGTGGTAACTAAATATGACCACTGTCATAGCGTTTTATTTGCGCGCTCACATGCATTGAGCGCTCATAAGCATCGCTTAAACTATTCCCTTTGGCTTTACAAACGTTCAAAAGACGCCAGTTAACGAAATTTTTAAATGAGCAACGATTTCTTTACACTCAGCTTCCATAGATATGACCTTAGCAACGATGCACAAGCTGTATAACTAAACAGCTGATTCCCTATTATTTTAGGTTATGTTAGTGTCACAAACACGTGAGAAAATGCAAAATAATAAAAGAGCTGTCCCAAACATACTCATTACAGGTAAACATTTATAAGTGTGTTGCAAATGTAGAAAGAAATGCTTTATTAAGGGACACCTGGGGTCGGTAAGTCAGCTTTATGCAAAAGGATATCGGAAGCAACTGGGTTACAATGGCTGGAGATTTCGAGAATTGCAAAGGAGTATAACTGTCTGGAAGAGTACGATGAAGTTTATCAATGCCCTGTATTAGATGAAGACAAAGTACAATATTTAAAGTAAATCCTCACCTCGATAAAGTAATACTTTGCAATACTTTTTAAGCTTATGGATGGGTTGGAGGAAGTAATGTGTAATGGTGGTAACATCGTTGATTATCACAGTTGTGAATTTTTCCCAGAGCGATGGTTTGATATTGTATTCGTCTTACGCACAGATAATACAACATTGTACGATAGATTAACTGCAAGGTACATAAATGACTAACAGTAAATTATTGCTTTCAAAAATAGTGAGAGTGGAAGGTTTTAGTTGAGATACTGTAAATGTATCGGTTCTTAAATGTTATGTTTATTATGCATGTTAGTTGTCATATTGCTATGCATATTTTACAGAGAGATTTTAATTACAGGAATTATTCAGGAAAAAAATTAGAAGATAACATAGATTGTGAAATATTTCAAATAATTCTTGATGAAGCCAAAAATTCTTACGCGAATGAGATAGTTCATGAACTTACAAGCACAACTTTAGCAGACCTTGAAGAAAATGTGCAGAGGATTTGTAATTGGATTCAACAGTGGCTGTCGCAAAATGTACAATAACCTTCGTTTTGTTTGATTCAACACTTAATTTGCAAATTTTATATACACGACGCTCAAGTTGAACATTATTAAACATAAAAATTCAGTTAAATTAACAGAGATTTAATGATTTTTTTAGCTCATTCTGAATTTATAATTAAAAAAGACAATTGTACTACTAGTTATTAAAATATCCAATGAATAGAGAGCGAATTAAGGCAAACAAAATTTGCCACAGAATTCTCCAAGTTCTAACTTTAGATTATACAGTTGATGTAACTCTGACTTACACTGAGCGATTTTTCTTTTTATTATATTATATTATTTAGACTTGTTTGTTTTTATTTTGCTTCTAAGAATGTATGAAATTCGGCTAAATGCTACTTTATTTTATATACACGACTTAATTATCAACGCGAGGTGTCGCTGTTAATTGTAACATGGCCTATAAAAGGATAGACAGTATGGCATAATCTATATGTTAGATGTACGTTTCTTGTTCATTTAATATCAGTTGTTCTTTTTAAAGTGTGTGAAACTCGTGTCCCTGAGCTCTTGTTCTTCAAGACTTCACGAATTTCGTAAAACGTACACCATTTTGATGGTAGCAGATTGACCACCAGAGGTCGCCTACTTTGTTGGGTTTCGCAAATTTTTGAAACACAAAATGTAGATATTAAAACGAAAAGCTGTCAAATAAATCATTGCTTGACAATTCCAACGAATACTAATAATTATAAAATGTATTAAATTTATAAAGTTTGACATGTATTATTCAAGTTAGTTGGTATTACTGTTCATTCGATTTGGTTGCTAGGCAACCGAAAACTTTGTTGATTTCCTTCTTTTATATTTCAATTGTGCCAGAAGAGACACGTTAAATTTTCGTTTCCTCTTTTTATTCGCCATGGCTCCTAAAAAAGCAGGCAAGTCGTCCAAAAAGACCGTCCACGAGGAAAGACCGGCCATAGTTTTTCCACCTATGACTTACCTTGTCGAAGATATTAATACTACTTTGAGTCTCCTTGCCAGTCATGAATACAAAATAAGATTAAGGGTGAGTTGTTTAAAATCGCAATTATTAGTCTTATTACAACCTTCCGTAGGCCCTTGTTACATTAAACAAGTATATAAACGATGAGGGCTGCATGAACATATTTTTATCAAAAGGAATTTATCGATACTTGTGTAATCTTTTGGCCGACGAAGACGTATTTATTTTACGGTTTAGTCTCAAAATGCTATCAAATATTCTGACTAACAGCAAATACTTAAACGAAATTAATTTCAACGAAGTATTCGCCTGTCTCAAACCTACTCTACATCTGTATTTAGAGGTAAATTTATATCTACTTTTCTTTTTTCAAAAAAAAATAAAAAATCATGTGCTTTACCTTCAGAAGGAAGATACTTTTATTTTGGAAAGCAGCTCTTTAATAATGGTGCAAATACTAAAGCATAACGAATTATTCGCCGTGCACAGTTTTTCCTTGAAATTAATTCAGCGCTTATTTGATAAAATGATGACGACCAAAGATGTTGACATACAAAAAAATGCTGTCGAGTTACTTTACTACTTGCTTCAAATACAACCGGCCGAGGAAGAATTATCCAAAACAGAGATACTCTCAATTGATGTCTTATTGTGCCTACTTAAGAGTGAAATTGATGTTATAAAGGATTTGACTATAAATATATTTATCACAGTGGCTTCTTGGAGGAATAAAGATGTGCTGATCAAACTGACAGAGAAAAAACTTAACGAAGCTATGGTCAACCTGATTATGGTAAAAATACTTCATGTATTCATTCTTATTTCAGCCAAAAAACTTCAATTTCTGTAGAATGAAGATAAAGAAGAATACTGCGTAAAGGCATTTGAGATAATTAAACTGTGTATGAGCATGGAAGAATGTGCCTTGCATTTTTGCAAGACGTTTGAATTCATCGCATTCTCTGAATGGGTTAAATTTTGCCCGACCCATTTCATTGAACCATCCGCAGAAATTCTAACAATTTTGACTAAAACACCAGAAATTCGAGAAGTACGTATTTCGTTGAGCTAAACTACTTTGTTTAATACTAATTCTTGCAGATTATGTTTGATTTATCCATCGAAGATACTATTGTGCACCTATTTCGATATGCACATGAACCTATATACATTTTAGCCTGCGAAGCTATCTCGAATATGACAACTTATAAATATTGTTGCGAGAAAGTAGTAACACCCTCTCTTATAAGTATGTTACTCGGTGAGTAGCTGTTTATTTAATCTTATACGAAAAAGACGTAGCTTATTTTTAGATATACTAAAAACGCCATTGATTTCAATGGTTTGCCTAGAAGCAGTCGTCAAGACACTTCACAACTTCTTGAAACGAAACACCAACAACACATTGAGAATCATTGTCAAATTGAATTGCTTTGTAAGTTGTTCACGTGCAATTGTAGCTTGGATTTAAAAATGTGCTTTACAGGATTTGCTTTTTACTTTGCATGAAGCACACGAAGACGAAATCTCTCACGAATGTGTTGAAATGATTCTAGAAATGACTATGTTCTGTTGCAAATCAAAATACCTGGATGAAATATGCGATTTTAAACTGTACGAAATGCTTTTGCATTTATATGAACATGACCGACACGTATTAAAAGTATTGAACATTCTTAATAAGTTGATAGCGATTGAGGAATTCCGAAAGTATTTCCTCGAAATGAACGGACCCAATATATTACTAAACGGATTGGAAAATAGCAACTGCCCCATTTTGTTTGCACACGTGCTTATCGTAGTGCAAAATTTGATACCGCATAAAAATATCGCTTTAGCATTTTTAGACGATGGCTTATTAACATTGTAAGTTAAGTGAATGATGTTAAGCGCAGAGTGCTTTACATATAATTCTATTTTCAGCCTAAATAGTGTCAACTCCCACATAAAAAATAAAGTGAGGATTATAGGTGATGTCATCGAATTGCTTTATAATTTATGTTTATCGCTGAAATTCTTCGATAAAGGAAGACTAGAGATTACAGACCATTTAAGAGATACTTTCTACCTCGTACATGACGACTGGTTTGTAGAAAACACCAGCGTAGAAAGTCAAGATGAACGCCCAGTCGTGCGGAGACCAATCTATTCAGTCAACTACAATTTACTGAAGCAAGTCTGCAGTTCTGAAGTGTCTAATATAACTGGCTGCTTGCCCGAAAGCACAACTGAAACTACAAAACGTAACAAAGGTATGTAAGTAATGCAGTTCGTGTAAGTTTATTAAGCGTATTCCATTGTAGGATTTATTGAAAAAGATATAGAACTGACTTGCACAGCCATACATTTGAAACAAATCCGTAATATTTCACAATTTTCCTCGGAATGCGTGAACTCTCAAACCAAAGAACCGGCCATTAACTACGGAGAATCTTCTGACGATCCTTATTTGGTCGACTACGTCATGGAAGTTTACAATCGATTGTATTTTACACATTAAAAAAAAAAAACGAACAATTTAATAACACCAGCATTTTCAGTTTCACAAGTGAAAATGCTATCAAGTCTTTCCAAGGCAGAGTACAATTTCTAGCAGAATATGTTGATAGACAGATGTCTGGACTTGAAGAAACAGACGATGTAAAACGCAAGCAACATCTATTTCAAACTCATTTAATGAGCTTACGAGTGAGTTCGTGTACTATATTAAATTGTTTGTTATCCATTTGTATTTATTGCAGCTGAAACTTGGTTCAAACTTAGTTCCGATAGGATATTTAAGAATGGGATATCACTGCGAACGTGCTTTATTGTATAAAGTGCTTGCCGATAACTTGGGTCTGCCAGTGACACTGTCGAAAGGAAACGATGGTATTTACTGGAACGAAGTTGCATTCCTTCATAAAACGCAGGACTCTGACGAACACGAACCTGTGCCGCTCCAATCTAATGAATTTGTTTACTACGTGATTGATTTGATGAATGACATCGGGAATTTAATGCCAGTTGGAAGTGTCGAAGCACTAAAGTACTGTCACCTACACAGCATTAAAAAAGTGATATCCCCAGAATTTTACCAAGAAACTAAATAACTCTGGCATAATTGAAAATTCATGAATATTTTTTTCTTAGAATAAAATCTGCAGTGATTGATTATTTATTGTTTAATTAATTGCAATTGCAGCATTTATTTTTTTGTTTAATTAATTCCAGTTGCGACATTTCATTTTTGTTTAATTAATTTTGATGACGTCCCACATTTCTTCGAAGTTATTGTGAAGAGCAGATGCCACGAAATGATTGGACGTGAAAACCAGGTCTTCAAAGTTTTGCGTGAATGAAGTAACGCACCAGTTGCTGGACCCGTAAATAGTGTGGCCCTCGCAATCGGAATAATCTTTCACAGCATATTTATGATGGAATATGCTTTCGTGCTTGTCACTTGTGTTTCTCATGTAACGAATTTTGGCACCTAAAATGAAATTCGTAAAACCAATAGCGCATGTACAGTTTGTTAGAAATTCGAGGCTCACTGTAGGGAACTTGGTGTTTTTGGGTTTAGGCTACCTGACAAACTTACAATCTTAAACCGCTTTACAACAATGCTGTAGCGCTGCAACTGAAGCCACAGTAGCCCTAAAGGTAGCTGCGATGCAATCAAGGATGAAACGTCAGCAGAAGAGTAGTTCCAAGCTTGGAGAGTGGCTGCAGCAATCATCAAACGAAATAAACTTGTTTAGTTAAATTTTATGGCTTCACGTAACTCAATGCATCTACTACATAGGAATCCCCTATCAGGGAAGATGTTTGTTTGTAACCGTCACAAAGCATTGAACATTTTACATAAGAAAATTCATTTAACTTTTAATTAGGTGAAGGTCAGCATCACATCTTTTACAAAGCAACATTTCTCTCAAGAGCTTCAAGCCACATACAGCACGGACATTGAACTGTTTTGAAAGGAACACAAAATTCGAATCACATCAACCACCACCTCGTGAGGAATCTTGTGCGAACTGTTCTAGTACACGACGCATTTCTACCTACATGGAACTTGAACTGCTCTAATTTGTGAATGGAATACAACTAATAAGTGCAACTCTCATAGTGAGCATTGAATTTAAAACATACACACACATATTTACCATGTCGCAAGAGTGAACTTAAATCTACTCGACGCTTGAAGTCATAATCCATCAGCAAACGAACTTGAACACCTTTTTTTAAAGCGGAAATGATCGCATCCATGATAATATTTGAATGTATAACCATTACTGCAATATCCAACGACTTGCTCGCAGTACTTATAAAATAACATATCGGCTCGAAAGCTCTTTCAATGTCTTTCGCTGTTACTTTATATTCTCCTTCGAAACCTGGCCATCCTGTTATCGTCAATCCGGTGTATATCACAACGCAGTTGTGTTTTCGATGGTGCAGCTCCAATTCTTTGCGCTCACGTTCTATTTGATTTATACATTTAATCAAGGAATAAGTCGAAAGTGCTGTTATTGAAGGTAAAAGAAATATTTTCCAAATTCCACAGAGGGTATTTGAATTTAGCAAAGAGTGCATTTAGAGGTTAGGTTAGTTTCTCTGTCGGTTTTGTTGGTATCAAAAAAAAAAGTACTAGATTTTTTGAGAACCAAATTAAGAATATTTTTGTTAATAATTCAAGTTTTCACATAAATCTACTAGGTATTTTATTATAAATAAAACTTTGTTATAAACGAAATGGCAATTTTTTTTTGTTGTGAAATAACTCGTCCGATCTGGCAACACTGCGATTTTTAGAATCATGTGACGCATTCGCAAATTAATTCTATGCTTGTTCAATTCACTTTGACTGTTCATTTGATATCAGTAATATTTAAGTTTCATTGATTTTATTGTTATTCTATGCCAGTGCCAATAATAAACTTCCATTCGTCAGAGTGGAACTAAATCGACATATCTGGCAACATTGGAAAGCATAGAATCGCATAGCAGGTACAGTCTTAGACAGTTAGAAGAGAAAGGAAAACAATAAAGCTATACCAAATTCGACCTCTTTAACTCTAATTAAATGCTAAAGCAATTTCCAAGCATTATATTTGAACTATTAATACCATTAGATTTTATTATTCATATCGTTATTAAGGGTAAATAAACTTTGTCCAACAGTAAAATAATTATTTTTTCATAAAACGCACGTACATTCTGAGTTTACAACACATTAAATACGAAAAGGAGATATGGATTTAAATAAACAACTTTTTTTAACCTGAAATAAATGAATCTCAAAAAATTGCAAATAAAGTTTACATGTTAATTAAAATCAAGCTTGCCATTTAACACTAAAATATATACAAGAAAAACGTAACTAATTTAAGAAAATATAATAATGATTACATGTAGGAACTAGAAGCGCATACGTCCTATGCACCTGTGCACGTTGAACATAAAGTGCGAGAGTCTGTCACTCGACCAAGAAATATAATTGCTTGTGTCAGCTTGTCCACGATTAAATAAATGAATGGCCTGTTTGCTCTGAATTTTGGTGGCGGTGATTTATACGCAAAGGACCCACCTAAAAAAAAGAATTATTAAAAAATGATACAACAAGGTATGTATTATTTTTTGGTCAATCCAACCTGATATAGATGTAGCAGTGGTTCCATCTTCATCAACTTCAATGGTCGCTTTCTGAATTACACGTTGAAGGTACACGTATTGATCAAACATACCCAGGAGGTTCGCATCGTCAAGTGAAAACACGTCTTTAATTCCCAACTGTAAAAAGCAATGGTCATTTAATGTGAAACCAATTAAATAAATGTTCACCTGGTCGAGAACCGAATTTAAAGTAAGATCTGACTTAACATTAAATTTGGGCAAATAAACTTGTACGTCTTCGTCTACATAATCTTGTTCAGCTCGAGCCAGCGCATCTAATATGGTTGAAATTGGAGTGTTTGCCAATCTCCACAGAGTCGTTGATAATTTTTGATTTTTTCTTGGTAGGATGACAATCATAGACATTCTGTCGCCCTTCAACGTTGCAATGTTGTAGTCACAAAAAGTGAAGTAAGTAAAATACCTACTTTTCCATAGGCCAATTCAACAGCAGTCGCTTTATTATCAAATATCACAGTGAAAGGAAAAGTGCTGGCCTGATACATCATATCCACTTCTCCTTGAGCATTGCCCTCCTCATCATAAAACACATCGCTGAACGTGGCTGTCTTATTGAAAGGGACCTTCCATTGGCCCTTGAAGAACAGTGCACTCGTTATAAGTATTTCAGCATCGTCCAGGTCACCTTAGCAACAACACACGCAGAGAAATTAAACCAACGAAATTATTTCGATTACGAAAGTACCTTTGTTCAGGAAGTGTTGGATTCGGTTTCTTGTAGCGATGGCCATTTGTTGATTTATTAGTTTCAGAGCTGTGTCTTTATCGCTGAAATCAATCGGGGTCACTTTCACACCGTAAGCACTCTCGACGATTTGCTCGAAATTTGGATTCAAGTTGTATTTCGTTGTTGCAAATATGGCGTTCGATATGTTAAAATTAACTCCGTCGATGTTTTGCTGAAAATAATTTTTCTTTTAATATTTAATATGCACCGAACTCAATTTGAACCGTCTGTAAACATTCGCTGACTTACCAACACATTGTTCGCTAAGGAACGATACATTTGCCTAAATTGAATTTTTCCATCATCAGTGGAGGGTAATCCCAGGGTAGATCGAAGTTCGGCGGCCGTATTATTCAATGCGCCCTCTGAT
Source organism: Serrognathus titanus (assembly GCA_039766575.1). Lineage (NCBI taxonomy): Eukaryota > Metazoa > Arthropoda > Insecta > Coleoptera > Lucanidae > Serrognathus > Serrognathus titanus. Next base: position 2,258,331 of record CM077916.1, on the reverse strand, counting down.
ATCATACACATCAAGCTCCATACTGTATATGGAGAAAGGGCTAAATTCATCGAGGGACTAACTTCATCAGAAGTTTGCTACTTTTCGAAAAAAGTTGTAATTTTTTTATCATTGGAAATCAAAAGGAATAACTTACCGCCAATAATTTTAAAGCGAATTTATCCAACGCGGCGGTGATCGGTTTAAAATTATCCGCGCTTTGAGCATTACTACTACGTACGACGTAAGCACTTATAGCAACCAAAGAGATAAACACTGAAAGTCTTAGATTTACAATCTAAACTCGATTGAAATTGTATTTGTAAGTTATATATCAGTCAGACTTACATAATTTTAATCCGCCCATGGCAATCGAAGTATTTCTGCGAGGGAATACATGCATCCAATATAGGCACTGTACTTTAATTGTGTTGAATCGAATACAATTTTGTGGTTCCACTGATACCGATGACCTTAACCCAACAGTAAAGAGTTCGACAAAATAATTAAATACGTTCTACAGAACTTGTTTTAAACATCCGTACTTTTGATTATAACAAGTTCCTGCGCGTGGATTACGACGTTTTGTTATCGCACGTTTTAACTATGTTCGGAATGAGAATGGGAAATGAAATTGGAATGGGAAAACCCAGATATGAATAGCTATACTGCACAGTTGCTTAAAAGCCTTTGGCGTAATTCGAGGTCGGCTTGATTCTTGAAATGGAAGAAGCATTCACAATTTCCACCAAAATATACGCGATATTATATCTTGTGTTGGCCAACAATTATCAGCTCGCAAGGAAATCAAGAAAAAACCGCAAGAGTAGACGAGCGTTAAAAACAAAATTACGCTCTTCATGAGTTATAAACAAGTAAAATACCGCTGATGACGTAAGTGGTCTCTTCCGCAAAATAATACCTAAAAAATCCCTCTTTCTTCTAAATCTTAGAAATAATTAAACTGCAAATTAAAATTTTCCCAGTGTACATGTACAGGATGTTTGTCTGTCGATGATTAAACAAACTTTTTTACTTTTGCCACAGAAAGTTTGTTTTCATACTAAATTTGAATAATAAAATCGAACTGAAAGGATACAAAAGTTTAATCAAATTAATTTCTTTCCCTCTACACATCTTTTTGTGTGAGTACTTTGACTTGTCATTAGAATTTTGAAAATTAAATCCTGTTTAACGATATCTCAAATTTTTCATTTAAACCATATTAATGATCTACCAAAATTCAGAGACATCTACCGACATTTCTCGTGACTATCTTCGAAAACACTCCGTATATTATACAAATGCAATGAAGAATTTTTCAGCAAACGTCCGGAACCATCCAGCGTTCGACTCGAAACTCATTGGAATAACCGAGAAGATTATTTGTTTTATCAACTTTCTTTCCAAACAGTTTTATTTTGAAATTTATTAACCTACTGAATTGTACTGTAAGATCGATTATCTTTTGTTTTTTGAATTTTATTATTTCGTATTTTGTACAAATTTTTTTGAAAAATCTATTAAACTGTGTCGTAAAATCGATTGTCTTTTGTTTTTATTATTTGACTATGTGATTATTTTTTTATTTTTATTATTTTGTTTGTTTTGTCAGTATTCCTTACAAATTGTTTTTTTTTTTTTTAATTTATTATTAATCTATTGAATTGCGCTGTAAAGTCGAGCGCCTTCCGTTTTCGTTTTTAATCTTTATTTACGCTTTTCTTTTTAAATGTACTTTTGAATCTAGTAACAAAGGAATTTTTTGGTAACCTTTGAGGGATTTCTGTTTTCTACAAGTTGGCGATGCTGGATGGCGCGACCATGTTAAAATTGAACCGTTGGCTGCTTCACATTTCCTAACAATTATCATATTTAGCGTAGAATCAACTTTATCACCGAATGTAAGTTAATTAAACTATTTATTTGAGTGTATTCTTGTTCTCTTTTACAACAAGAAATTAAAAAAAAGTGAGGTTAGGTTATGTATCAGTTACATGACTTAAAAAGAAATACAAACTGACTTTATTTAAACGTATTTTAATAATGGTTATATTAAATATTTTTGATTTTGATACTTTATTTAAATAATCTTTTTCTTTTTAGAAACGCCTGTTGATTATACAAACCGTAAAGCACGTGTATGTGATAATTTGCCTATAGAATTTGCATTTGTAAGTGCTGCCCTCGGTGCTGAAAGATTAAAATTGTATAATGATCGTTAAGTGGGGGAATGTGATGGTAGTGGCAACTTTTATAGGCTTATCGACGAGAAGTTGGTAATTATAGAATACAGAGTCGTCACACATCTTTTTCGTGTGTCGCCTGTGATGGAACCGACAGGACTCGAGTTTAGTTGTCGCTGTTGTCAGTGGTAGGAAAGTGTTTACCATGTATTTACAATAAATACTTGTGATACCACTCTGTAAGTATGCAATTACGAAATGTCTTCGATTTTCGATTGTTCTTACACGTTGAAAAAAAAATCCACAATTATATAACCTAAATATAAATTTTGGCTGTGTTTTTGGTTTCAGGTAAATCGAAAAATGTTCCTGTTTTTACCGTGTTATTTCTGAATTGTGTAGTGCAAGCCGCAGACATGAAGAAGAACACAAACACGCATGGTTACAATACCATTTCAGTTTTAAATCACATTAAATATGAACATTTACTCGCAGGCATATCTGGTGGGGCTATATCTACTTTAATACTTCACCCTTTAGATCTGATGAAAATACGATTTGCAGGTGAGTGAATTTCTCTGTTATAAGCGCTTCCATAAATGATGCAATTTCGTTTTGCTTGTAGTTAGTGATGGTAGAACTACGATCCCACAGTATAGCAGTTTAACAAGTGCATTTTATACAGTTATAAAACAGGAAGGTATCAAAGGATTGTACAGAGGTGTAGCTCCGAATGTTTGGGGTTCCGGTAGTGCTTGGGGATGTTACTTCCTTTTGTAAGAGTCTCATTTAATTTCTGGTACGATAGTTTAGTCATTGGGTTAATGTTTTCTTAGTTATAATTCTATAAAAAACTGGATCCAAGGTGGTGATAGTGGGCGACCTCTTGGACCTACGCTTCACATGGTGGCAGCAGCGGAGGCAGGAGTTTTAACTTTGTTAGTAACGAATCCGATATGGGTGGTGAAAACCCGGTTGTGCTTGCAGTACGGATCCGAAATCCCCATCGGCAATAGCAAGTGTTATAGAGGAATGACGGACGCTCTTGTTAAGATATATCAGACTGAAGGTGTGCGTGGACTTTATCGGGTCAGTGTCAAGGCGTGCGAGTTAGTTATTTTTAGATGAGGGGTAGGTTTCCTTATCGCATCTTTGCAGGGTTTCGTTCCTGGAATGTTCGGAGTTACGCACGGGGCACTGCAGTTTATGACGTACGAGGAAATGAAGGCGTTCTACAACAGATACCGGGAGCTGCCATACGACAGTAAACTGGTGAGTTATCAATTTACTATAAATAAGCCACTTTCACTTGCAGATTAAATTTATCTTTTATCATGTGAGCTAGCGCTCATAAGCATAATTTCATAAATTAATTCGTAGATTATATTTTAACTCAATACATAAATCCTAGTGAAGGAAATTATTGATAACAGCACACAATAGCGGCTGCTACATTGTTAAGAAGATAAATCTGCCTTAAACCAGTACGTTTGCATCTAACAAAAGATTTTCATTTATTTATTCTTAAGCGCTCATAAAAATGTTATTTAATGATGACGTAAAAACGTTAATGTTAAATTTTTGTTGTTCATTGTGCCATGGCGTGACGTCACAATGTAACATTGTGCATAAAAAAGTAGTTAATCACGGATTCGAGATATCCCCGAAAGTTCACGATAATAATTGATCGTCCTGATTATTAATTTATTTATAAAAAAAATGTTTACAGATGCGCACGCGGTATTTTCTGTTGTGAATTCGCATATTTGCACGTGTTTCGAAAATGTATTTGCAAACACTGCTTACAAAGCAGAAAATGTAATTAAAAATTCATTCATAAATATTTTGGAGATACTTTCGCATGCATTTCTTTTTGAATCACCGTGCGACAGTTAATGTTGAAAAGAAATGTTGTTATCAATCACAATGAGGGGCATTTAAATACGTCAAAACATTGAAACTATTGCCAACGATTTTGTTTGGTTGTTTGTATAAGTTTACTGACCATATAAGCACGAGTTTTAGTTTAAATTAAGTAATCTTCAATATACAACTATTTTTAAACATAAGTACATTTATATTTTTAATTCGATTGATAATTTTGTCCACAATAAAATGATTGATTGATTTATTTAAGTTACAGCAACAGAATATAAATGCCTCTTGGATTTTTTTGTATTCAAAATAACAACCCACGAGAAACATCACGTGAAAACGAGTAATCGTGAGGTATTAAAGCCGGAGCACCGTTCCATTCTATTTTTAGTTGCGTTTTGGAAATGTTTTAAAAACGCTTTCTTCGCCTAAATACGGAAGACTAATTTTAATCGCTTGTTTACAGCCTTCGGAGTGATTTTACGTCGCCTTTAAAAATTATTAAAATTGCGAAATAGTAAATATTATGTCACAACGTCAGCGTGACGTTGAACGTTACGTAGAACGTCTGCTACGTAAAAGACACACACCACACATTTCCGACGAAGCTCGGGAACGTCGTAACAAAGTAAATATTTGCATCTGTTTTAAAAATATACTAAGATTTTAAAATTTTTTATCGTTTTTTCCCCTTCATTCTACGATTTGAGTTTATGTGGATATGATTCATACATTTTTCATTTTTATTGACAATAAAGTATGGGAACCTTTTTTATTATTGATTTCTCAAAAAATAAAGTTCCTGCATGTCCCAAAATTCAAAACGCAAGTGTTAAAATTTGAGTACCTCTTGTTATATACCGAGGGGATCAAAATGTTTGAAATTTACGTAAGAGTAAAGTACCTTTATTTTTCAAAATGTGCGATCATATTATTTGGAAAAATTATTCAGAATTGTCCTGAGATCTCAAATATAAAGTCATGACCATATAGGATGAAGAAAAAAAATTTGGACACAAAAAGACTTTTCGGGTATTGTTGTAGATATCAATTTCTAGTTGGTAGACGAGCGAAAAACAAATCCCAGAGTATATTCATGTCACACCTGAAGAAACGTCTTACTCTATACATTCAAAGTTCTACAACATACGCGGTGATGTCAAAAAATTAGGAAAAAAAGCGTGACATTTTTCTTTTTCGTCGCAGACGGCCATGATTTCATATTTGAGATCTCATAGCAATTCTGAATAACTTTTCCAAATAACATTTTGCCATATTTTAAAAAATAAAGGTACTTTACTCTTAGGTCGATTACAAATATTTTGATTCCCTCGGTATATGACGAGATGTATTCAAATTTTGATATGTGCATTTTGAGTTTGGAAACATGCAGGAGCTTTCATAAAGAATATTTTTTTCTGAGAAATCAATAATAAAAAAGTGCCTATCACTGTATAAGGCCAAATTAAAACAATCTTTCCAGATTATTCTGAATTATTATTAATTTTTGTTTATTCGGAAAAAAGAAACATTTTCCATTTAATTTCGTCTTCTCCAGAAAATATTATTTTATATTAAAAAAAATTAAAGTGGTTTTGAAATCAGAATCAACAGCGAACCCAAAAATCAAATCTTGCTACTGTCACCTTTAATTCTATAAAAAAAATGTTTATTTATACTTTTTATTATAGACATCTTCTTAATTAACACAATCTTATCATGTTGTGATGTAAAAGTGGGTGTGCACAATTAAGTCATCTTCAAGTATTGCTATTGGTAGGCCTGATTCTGATGCTAATTGATCCGTTACGTATCCAAAAAAGAAAAAACAAGGCTTGATATTTTTAAGTGTTTTTTTTTCTACGCATTCAAAAAGTGCGATAAATGTTTTGGTTGAAAAGCTTTAAGCAGGCCACTCACTAGGGAACATGCTCGGCAACTTGTTCGTGGATATTTTGCCAACTTGCCAAACCTGCCCACACACTTGTTGCTACGAGCCATGTCGCCCAACGTATTCTCCTGCTTTACATAGGTGACCCACCAAAAGTTTCCGATTAAAAAATAAACTAAATGATAACCATCATCTTGCTTATTATGCTTTTATATTTTCATAGTACATATTTGGTTTTAACTACAAAGATAAAATTGTTGATTCATTAGTTGTCGCTGCAGGCAGTTTATGACCATAACCTTTCTCAAGTACAACCATAAAAAATTGTTACAAACCTGCTCTTCGTGGGCAACATGAACAACCAAATGGCAGGAAAGTTGAAATAGGCGGAGATAGTCTGATGTAACAATTTAGGATGTTTGCAAGTCTTATAAATAATGCAATACGAATTTCGTCGTCCTGTTTATTAACAATAATTGCTTAACATTAAATTAATGTTGTAATAACGCACAGTTAACGATAAATAGCAGATAAGCGAGCGACGATAATAGAAGTAGGTTCTCGAGCGTTCTAAAGAGAAAGGAGGACCATCAGGAATTTCTGCTATTACGTTTTTCCTTTTTTTTTTTTAAAGGCTCGGCCAATGACAATCAGTTATTAAGATAGCTAGGAAGAAATTTCTTTTCTTTTTGTTAGTACAAAAATCAACATGCTTAAATATATTTGCGTGCCATGTTAAGACTTGTTAAATAATAAAATAAACAAAAACAACAAAATTAGATATTATATTTTTATGAACAGGAGTTAACTTGCAAATTTGTTTAGTACATGTCCATTTGTTTTTGTTTACAGACAACCGGAGAATATTTATTCTTTGCTGCGGTGTCAAAATTGATTGCGGCTGCAGCAACATATCCGTATCAGGTGATACGAGCTCGGTTGCAGGATCAGCATCATACTTACAAAGGCTCGTGGGACTGCATCAAACGTACCTGGAAATATGAACGTACCGGAGGGTTTTATAAAGGTCTCGTTCCGTATTTGTTACACGTAACCCCCAATATATGTCTAGTCATGCTTATATACGAGAAATTTACTAACAAATAAATATGAGTTTTTAGTCTTTAATTGTATATACATTATATTTTTCTAAGTAAATTATATTTATGTAAGAGTTTTTAAGAAGACGAACAGTGTTTCGCTGACCTATTCGAAGTTGTTGTTTAATTTTTAAATACTTGCGAGGCATTCGTCTTCTTAAGTCTTTTATTTTATGAATATTATTGAATGAATGATTTTTATTAAATCGATTAGTTTTACGTTTAAGTTGAACATTTTGTGAGATGTATTTAAGTTATTTATCTTTTATTTAAGAGACGCTAGGTAGTAAATCAATGAATTTAACAAGAACACTTAAGTGTTTTAAAGCGTAGTATTAAATAAATGTATTTTTCTTTTCTTGATGTAACAACTATAACCAATCACAGTTTGCTGCGTGTCGGTATAATTTCACACAAAAGACAACGCGTTGTGAATGTTTGTAGTTTACGCTTTTAACAAATAATTTGCTTGTCAGTCAGTGCAACCGTAACACAGTAGATGATTCGGCGATGATGTAAGGAAATGTGATGAAACGTTAACGATTAAGAGGTGCTCTCCGAATTCGTGATCTGTGTGTTATAAGTTTGCGCAACGCAGATCGTTGGTTCGAGGGACTTGTTGTATTCTGGACGATATGTTCTTGTTGATGCAATAATGAATGTATATTTTTAGTGAATCGATTAAGTAAGGAGTGACGAAACTCATTTTTCTATGAAACAGAAGTGCTGGTAGTGATTTTTATTTTACAGTTGTAAATACAATAAAAAAAAATTACTTGAGACGTAAATATTTTGTTTTATTTCTGTTCGTTTAATGCTGGCTTTTTATATTTTGATACAAAATTGGAATTTCTGTGATATTCAATTAATTAAAACTTTGTAGGAAATGCCCTAATATTTTGATTTGTTTATTAATTCTTTAGATGTAATTGAAACATGGTATTTCCAAAGTGCCAAATTTGGACCAAATGTATAAAGAGATTTAAGTCCATCAGGAAGACTTCGATGTGGCTGGATGCTTGATTTTGATTAACACTTTACGATTTTTTAAAATTTAAACTAAATGGTACTACTTCGGCACCTAATTCATATACGATGACCTTTCGATTTACCATGCTTCAATTCATTAAAATTTACTTTTGCCTTAAATTTCTTCTAATTTGAAAGAATTTTTAATGAATTACAGAAGTGATAATAACAATAATATGAAGCACACGCACATAAATTTAATTAAACGAAATATTTTTTACGTTTTTAAATATTTTATTTGCACTTGTAAATAAATACAAGAACAATTGTCACAGATAATTTGGTATTGTTAAATTGCACTAATATATTTTGTTACAGACAAAAGTATCAAAACGAAACACTGATATATTCGAATTACGAAGGTGAAGTCTCTCCGGAGTTCTCTTCTGCAAATTAAGAGCGATGAAGAAGTGATGAAAGAAAAAAATTTGAATTAACTCACCACCACTGGATTCGGTTAAGGGCATTGTCGAGCAGCGGCGTAGCCTACGTTTACGCTTCTTTGGTGATTCGTTCTTCCTTGGTGGCACCGGATTGTAAACTGATAGAATTTCTTTTAATTACACATTTTGATAACATTTATGAATACTTACGATGTAGGCTCTGGTAAGCAGGGGCAACCTCAGAACTACATCGCATGTTTTTCTTGTAGGCTTTGTGCTTTTTGAAAGACATTCTCCTCATGCGAGTCTTCAATCGACAGGCTTTGATCTTCTTACGTGGTTTATCGAAGCACTTAAGGTCGAAGACGTCTGTTGCTTGATCTTTCATTTTAGGTGATTCTGCAAGAAGAGCAAATTACAGTGCGATGAAACATGGGTTGGTGTACAGGTGTACCTGTGCTCAAGCCAAGAGGTACTGGCGAGTGCCAGGAATCATAATCAGAGAAATATTCCACGAAATTGCTGACTAATTTGCCATCGTGATTCCTCTTCTTACCCTGAACTGGGCCCGGAGATACTTCAATCAGTTGAAATCGGCCCTGAATGTTATCCAAATCAGAATCGTCTACACTGGTCGAAGTTGTTCGTGTGCCTGCCGGTCTATTTGTTGAATTACTGTGGGTGCTATCATGATCACTGTCGCCCCCCTCGTTTCGCCAGCTGGAGAAACCTGCGTTCTCATCAGGATCAGAATCACTTCGGTTCTGGCTTTGACCGTTCTGGTTTTCAGACGAATCCATATTTAAATTATCTTTGAAACAAATTACTTTTAAACACACTTAAACTCATTAACATTACTCTGAAATATTATTTAATACATTTACACAAATAAGCTTATGTTAAAAGCTCTTACATGTTGACTCTGTGACAGTTGATTTCAAAAGGAAAGAAATTCGCGCAGGGACGCCGCGTTCGACTTCTTTTGTTTTTTCTTCTTTAAACTAGAAAATTATTCTTGTATCCAATGTAACTTGTCAAATTATACTGCAAAAGAATCGGTTTGAATTAAAACAATTGCAAAAAAATTGATTTAAAAACTAAAACGTTGAAGTATTTGTGGCAGCCCTGTTTCTTAAACGCGCAGCGCGCCACTTGCGTGGTTTTTTGTGTTGCAAATTAAGCTTCATAATGTCAAAAGAAAATAAACCTGTGAATGATATGGAAAGTTTAGTTTCTTCAATGAATAATTTGCACATTGAACCACCACCAGAGGGATCAAGCTCAAGCTCAAGCCAGCCTCCGTGCTCTTCGGTCAGTGTTTCTATACAGTGGAGAGCGATGGACAACGAAACTGATTTAATAAGTGGAGCCTACGTTAGAGGATTTGTACCGCTCACCTACAAAATGATGATCGAAACACCGATAGCACAATTGGAGAGTATGATCCGGGTTCGCTTGACCACCCTCATCCATTCGATGTACCCCCAAGTCTCCGATAGAATTGCTAGTATCTTGATGTCAGCCGGGATATGGGACTGTTACTACATGCTGCAAAATCCTCCTTATTTCAAAGCAGTCGTCGAGCACATTGTAGCTCAATTAAGTGCGGACTGATCTGAAACATCTATGTTGAAATATTATATGCTATTTGTTAAACATTGTTCGAATTAATTTTGTTTCCGAGAATTTTAATGGACATTCGATACCATCCACTGTATAATTGTTGTTCAATTCTAACATACCTCAATCTCAATTTGTATTGACAAATATTAACTGGATATGTTTGTTTGAATAAACGCGCATTCTTATAACTATCGTTTTTATTTTTTATTATTACAACACGACGCATATACTCCTGAGTAAATATAAAGCAACGTTAAATTGAATAATTCAAATTTCCCGCCATTTCCTGTTGCGCATGACAAAACTCGGGAGTTGTTATTAGTTGCTACCCCTCAAGTGTAAACGACGGCCGAAAGAAATTTGTAAATATAAAGAATTCATGGTGCGAATGCAATTTCTGGTGTTTCTAATATGTTCTAGATTAAATTAATTTAAAAAGTGCTCGTGTTAATCCATTCGGCGTTTGTTAGTTAATTAAGTTGAATAAGAAATGGCCTTTTTTGAGGAAGATGTCGGTTACGGACAGTTTCTACTGGAAGAAAACGATGAAGGTGGAGACTCACAAGACGAGACGATTAATATTAATCCAAGATGCATAAGCCTTGATGATTATTTATTTTTGGTAAGTTAAGGTGAAAAATAAATACAGGTCCGGACTTAATGATAATTACTGGGGCCTAATAGTATCAAATGCAGTGAAAACTCTCATAAGCGGACGTCTCTCGTGAACGGACAATTTTTCTTGAACCAAAATACTTCGCTTAAGCTTTCTTATAAGCGGACAGCTCCCATAAGCGAACAAAAAAGTTGGAACCGTTGGTGTCCGCTTATGAGAGCTTTCACTGTATTGTAATAATCCCATCAACTTGAGCATAAATCGACCCCCCCGCCCCCGCAAAATAAACAAAGCTGAATCCGCAAGTGTAAAATACATTTAATAAAAGAGATGTGTTTATTAGAGATGCACTTTTAAGGAGATTTATGGGCGTTAACCATTTTGGTATTTATATACTGTGAAATTCAGGAGATTTGCATTTTCCTGTAAAAAAAATCTCATGCCTATTAAAATGGCCGTTGAAATAAAAATTGTTGAGCCTCTTAAAGATACATAAAATCAAAAAATGTACGTTTTTGAAACGATTTGCTTTAAGAATGTGATTCCCACCTTTATTAATTAATCAATGCGATACTAGATGGCGTGCGCATAACTTTGGTGTAGAATTACATTTAATAAAAGAAATGTGTTTATTATCGGTGTACTTAAGCAGGTTTACGTGAGTTAACTTTGATGAAAAAAAGAAACAAGTTGAAAATTCAAGTTACTACGTACAAATGATATTTACGGTGTAGTATACTGTGAAATGTAAGAAAAATCTCACGCCTATTAAAACGGCCATTAAAATTAAAATTGTTGAGCCTCTTTAAGACACGTAAAATCAAAATATGTATGTTTTTGAAGCAATTCGCTTTAAAAACGTGATTTCCGCCTTCATTAGTTAACCAACGCGTTCATAGATGGCGCGCTCGCGCGCGCTTAACCGGCTTTAGTCACAGAATTTGTTCCCAAAATTTAAATGAAGTTATTTCCCCTCAAGCGATTAAACATAGGAAGTTCCAGCATTTTTTGTTTAAACGAACTCTTAAACTTGAGCTTCATTTGAGAATGAAAGTAGTCACAAAATAAATTTGGCTGAACTCAATGAGAGTCGTTTCGAATTTAAGAAAATAAAACAATTGTAGTGTAATTTATGTCAGATGATTTTTTTTTTCGAAAAATTTTGGTTCGAAACGTAGGGATTTTTTTTTGATCACCATCGAAAGTGACTAGTCATTAAGTAGCGCTCTGTAAAATACGGCAGGTACTTTAGAGTACTTGGACGTAAAATATACAAGTTAGAGCAAGATTTTTTTTTTCTGCTCGTCGCATTCGTTCTTCGGTCAATAATAAGTGTGTGAGTCAATTAATTCTTAGTTTTAAACGATAAATAACTATTCAGTACATGCATAAAGTGCATTAATCATGGCTGAATATCGTGGTGTTTTGATTTATTAAAATTAATTATGCAGTTGTAAATAGGCAACAGCTTATTTGTAAATAATCAGGTTCGCATATATAGGTGTCCAGTAAATAATTATATATACAATATAAAAATGGCTAGTGTATCATATCAAATAGCTAATCTTTTGGAAAAGGTTAGTATCCTTTATATTATTTTCAGTAATCCAATTCACTTTGTTTTTCGTGTAGATGCAATCATCGGACAAGGATTTCCGTTTCATGGCAACCAATGACTTAATGACTGAACTGCAGAAAGATAGCATAAAGCTCGATGACGATTCAGAACGAAAGGTCGTCAAAATGTTATTGAAGTTGCTCGAAGACAAGAATGGTGAGGTGCAAAATCTGGCTGTGAAGTGGTAAGTTCTTTAAATTAGTATATTTTAGACGTTTTACCTAATCAACCTAATATACAGGTATTTTATGAAACCCTTAAGAAGTGTATACAGAATTATTTATTAATTATATCAGGGTAACTTCTTGCCAGGTGATGACAGCTTCAGCGCCATCTGTTTTTCTTTTTTTCTTTTAGAATGGGAACATCTTTTCCCTAGAACGCACGAATTGAATACAGTTGTATTTAATTCTCATTTACGCAGAGCTAATGTGAATTATATTAATGATGGTAGCATATTTGCGATGCAAACAAGGTCTGAATAATTAAAACAATCAATAGAGCCGATTATTTAAAAGCGCCATCTATTTTTTTTATTTAGAATTACTACAACCTGAACAATTTTTAAATTGGATTATATAATCAAATTTAATGTAAATTAGTAAGAAGTAATCACTGTAATCAGGAAATTTTTTTACTTAAAGAATTAAAGAATGCCAAACAGGTTGAGGACCATTGATGGGTATATTTAGTATTAAAATTATTTCATCCTATAAATAATAATAAATAACACGTTTACAATTGCATTTATAAAACAACGATGTAAGCAATTGGTTTAAATTTCAGGTATTTTATGTGTTTTTAAATATGTTTCCTAAGGAGATCTGCGTCACATATGTTTGTTTAGGCAAAAACCAATTATAACAAAACATTCATTGTTCGTTAAGTAGGATTATCAAGCATGTGGAAATTGAAGACACCTTCAGCCTAGTATTCATTCAAATGTCTTTACTATTGTGTCTTGGGGGGCGGGTCACAGAAAGAAATAAGTTATTTTTCATTCCAGTTTGGGTCCACTTGTAAACAAAGTAAAAGAATATCAAGTGGAAACAATAGTAGAGTCTCTTTGTTCGAACATGATATCAGAAAAGGAACAGTTACGTGACATTTCGAGCATCGGCTTAAAAACAGTAATTTCAGAACTGCCGCAGGCACCCGGAGGATTGTCCGGTAACATTTGCAAAACGATCACCGGACGTTTGACAACTGCAATCGAAAGGGTACCACCGCATCACCATCCGTCACATCATATTGAACGTGTTTATTTCAGCAGGAAGATGTCTCCGTGCAGTTGGAAGCTTTAGATATCGTCGCTGATTTGCTTTCGAGATTTGGAAACGTTTTGTCTTCGTTTCACAGTCCGATCTTAAGTGCTCTGCTTCCTCAGCTTTGCTCGCAGCGCCAGGCAGTCCGTAAGCGTACTATAGCAGCTTGTAGCAATTTGGTGCTTTCCTGCAATCACGTTCTCTACGCAAAACTAATAGATCACCTTTACAACGGGCTGTGTACTAATGTAAACAACACACAGACTCGTACTTACGTGCAGTGCATAGCAGCAGTTTGTCGCCAGTCTGGTCACAGATTTGGTGAACACATCGAACGATTCGTTCCATTAATTTTACGTTATAGTTACGAGGATGATGATGAATTGAGGGAGTTTTGTTTGCAAGCGTTTGAATCATTTGTTAACAGGTGTCCTAAAGAAATTACTCAACATATACCACACGTAAGTTTTCTCTTTAAAACTGGAATACGTAATTGTTTACTTAAACTATTATAGATTATAACTCTGTGTTTGAAATACATGACCTACGATCCTAATTACAACTACGATGATGATGATGAAGACAACGATGAGCGCTGTATGGAAACGATAGAAGATGAGGATGAGGATGAAGATAACGATGAATACAGCGATGATGATGATATGAGTTGGAAGGTTAGGCGGTCAGCTGCAAAATGTCTCGAAGCTGTTATAACCAGCAGGCACGAGTTGCTTCCGGAATTTTACAAAACCTTATCACCGGCTTTGATAGCAAGATTCAAGGGTTTGTGTGACGCGTTATTTTTATTATAAATAAATAACGTTCATTGCAGAACGGGAAGAAAATGTAAAATCGGATATTTTCCATGCCTACATAGCTCTCTTGAAACAAACGAAATCTTCAGTGAATACGAACATCGAACCCGATTCAATGGAGCAGGAGACTCCTGTTTATCTCTTGCAACAACAAGTTCCTTTGATAGTTAAAGGCGTGCACGCACAAATGAGAGAAAAGAGCATTAAGACTCGTCAGGATTGCTTCCAGCTTCTCAAAGAACTGTGTAATGTATTACCTGGAGCTTTAACACCGCAAATCGGTGAACTTATCCCAGGTATACAGTACTCGTTAGGCGAGAAGAATTCTAGCAGCAATATGAAGATAGATGCTCTTTCTTTCATTCACTGCCTGCTAACGTCTCACCCACCGGAAGTTTTTCATCCGCATATACCAGTCATATTACCACCGGTTGTTAATGCCGTTGGTGATAATTTCTATAAGATAACAGCCGAAGCACTGAACGTACTACAAGAACTAGTGAAAGTCATCAGGCCTTTAAATTCCCCCTCGAGTTTCGACTTCACACCTTTCACTAACGACATATACACGTGTACATTAATTAGGCTAAAAGCATCCGACATCGATCAAGAAGTAAAAGAGCGTGCAATTTCTACGATGGGCCAAATCATCTGCAACCTGGGAGATTATTTAAATAACGAATTGTCTGTGTGTTTGCCTCTGTTCTTGGACAGATTAAAAAATGAGATTACTCGTTTGACGACTGTTAAAGCTTTAACCAAGATCGCTGGATCACCTTTAGGGATTAATTTGCCAATAATAGTACGGTGTCAGATATCCGCTTGTTTTATTTATTATCTTGTTTTTTGATTCTAGAAAGACGCAGTGCCGATTTTAGGGTCGTTCCTTCGTAAAAACCAAAGAGCTTTGAAACTGAGCACGCTGTTACTTTTGGATTGTTTAATCAAAAATTATCACCAGTCTCTGAACGCAGATTTGTTGCAGTATGTTATTACAGAGATACCACCGCTGTTAGACGAGTCCGATCTTCATATTGCGCAGTGGACTTTGGTTATACTCAAGTCTATTGCGGAAGCTCATCCTAAAGCACTGATTCGTAAGAACATTACCAAATATATTTTACCCGAAGTTATGAATTTAGTGCGGTCACCACTATTGCAAGGTAAAGACGTTCGTTTGTGAGGAGGAATTGGCAAGAAGTTATTTTTCTGTTAGGTGCGGCATTAAATTCCATGTTAGAATTTTTCCAAGCCCTGGTTAATTGCCGAATACCTGAATTAGGATACAACGAATTGTTACATATGCTGCTGGCTCCGATTTTAAATTTGCCAAACAATCAACCGGTTCATAAGCAAGCGTATTACTCCCTAGCGAAATGTGTCGCTGCTATAACCGTGATATGTCCGAACAGGGCATTCCCAGTCGTTCAGCAGTTTATATACGACATCCAGAATGCCAGAAATGACTCGCAACACATTTTTGGATTGCTCATAATTGGAGAAATCGGACGAAAAATGTAAAACAAACGTCTCCCACCCGAGTGCTTGGTGATTGCCTTCTTTTTGATTTCAGCGATTTAACAACGGTTGGGAAATTGGAGAACGATATACTGCTGTCATTTTCTGAAGTGTCTGAAGAAATTAAGTCTGCCGCTAGCTATGCTTTGGGTAGTATTTGCATTGGAAACCTACCGCACTATTTACCAATCATATTACTTGAGATACAAAACCAACCGAAACGCCAGTATTTATTACTTCACTCACTTAAAGAGGTAAAGCCTAACTATTTAGTTGTGAATGACTGACTTTTTTTTTTTAAGATAATAACTTGTCTGAGTTCAAGTCCTGAAGGTGTACGACAGCTCTTGCCTTTCGTACCCGCTATCTGGCAACAGTTGTTCTTGCACTGTGAATGCAACGAAGAAGGAACGCGCAACGTCGTCGCGGAATGCCTAGGGAAATTAACTCTAATCGATCCGGCTAATCTCCTCCCAAAGTTACAGGAATCTTTATCTTCGACGTCGCCCCTAATGAGAACCACGGTGGTAACCGCTGTGAAATTCACAATCTCCGATCAACCGCAGAAGATCGATCCTCTGCTACGTCAGTGCATCGGACAATTCCTAAACACCTTACAAGATCCTGATTTGAACGTGAGACGTGTGGCTCTGGTCGCTTTCAACTCAGCCGCTCATAATAAACCGTCGTTGATCCGTGACTTGTTGGATTCTATTCTACCTCAGCTTTACAGTGAAACGAGAGTGAAAGTGCGTTCCCCCCACCTTTTTTTTTTTTGGCACTCACTCCGGCTGATTACAGAGGGATCTCATTCGTGAGGTCGAAATGGGTCCGTTCAAGCACACCGTCGATGATGGCCTTGACATTAGGAAAGCTGCTTTCGAATGTATGTACACGCTCCTGGATTCTTGCCTCGATAGAATCGACATATTCGAATTTTTAAACCACGTCGAAGGAGGATTGAAAGATCACTACGATATAAAGATGTTAACCTATTTAATGGCGGCTAGACTTGCTCAAATTTGTCCGGGAGCTGTACTTCAAAGTTTGTTGAATTAATTTTGCTATTGGAGTGTGTTATGTTTTTTTTTTTTTTAGGACTGGATAGACTTGTTGAGCCTTTACGAGTAACCTGCACTATGAAAGTGAAAGCGAACTCGGTGAAGCAGGAGTACGAAAAGCAGGATGAACTGAAACGTTCGGCTATGAGAGCTGCTTCCGCTCTGTTGAATATACCGGATGCTGGTTTGTTTGGAGGGACGCTTAATTCGAGGTTGATTTACTATAAGAGTTTCTGTTTTTAGATAAGAATCCCCATCTGAGTGAGTTTATTACTCAGATTAGAAACTCGAGTGATCTGCAGGCAATTTTCGATTCAATCCAAAAAGATTCTCTAGGTAGTCACCACGACTGTTTCTTAATGGATCAGAGTTAAATTTACGTTTGTAATTTAAATTTTCGTTTGTAATTTCCTGTATGAAGGGATAAATTGAATATGTGTTTAGTTATTTTTAACATAACTCCCTTAGTTTTTGAATAAAGAGTTTTACAAGCCACTCTATTTAAATAATTTATTAAACAAAATAATACATTTTTATTATTTTACGAGTATTAGTTACCTCCTGGTTTAATGAGTTCTTCCGATACGTTGTATAATTTATTGTTGTTTTTGGCATGCTTTTGCCTTCGTCGCCTAACAAAGAAGAATATTCCCGCTGCCACCAAAACTACGAGTATTATGCAAGCGGGGACCACTATTTTCAAAATGAGGGATTTTAAAATGATCGTTTCGTGTATTTCTTTGCATTTGCTGAAAGTTGCCTGTTCATCTTCCGGAATTTGGTAATTGCAATCTGGAAGTAAGTCAGTTACGGATGATGATGCAAAGTAAAATGATATCTTACCAGCTTTCTCGCATTCAAACGATGAAAAATACACATCTCTTTTACGTAGCCATGTTTCGAGGTTCCAACACTCGCATGGCTCATCAAATTCCGCACTAATATTGACGTTAATCAAGATTTGTAGATTGCAAAGCCCTGCGAAGTGTTCGGTAGAGATTTTCACCCCGTTATTTCCTGATATGTTATATTTTACTAGGGTTGGTAAAATACCCAAATCAGGTAATACTGTGAGTTCGTTAAATCCTATGTTTAAATAAACGAGTGGGCTTACGATGGGTTTGGCCCTTTCGATCTCGTCCACTATGTTTATGTTTTGGTTTTGACTCAAGTAGAGCTTCTTCAGGGAAGGCAAATGGAATATCACAGACGGAATGCTAATGAAAGCATTGTAGGAAATATCTAGAATTTCCAAACTCGATTTATCACTCAGAGCCTCCTCTTCTATTTCCATGATCATGTTCTCTTGTAGGTACAGCATTCTAATATCCACGTACTTAACCAGGTCTTCTTTGCTAACTTTCCTTATTCGATTGTAAGATAAATCTATGACCTGAAACGATGCAGAGTTTTAAATTTGTTGCGAGCTACGAGGTGAGTCTTACTTCGATGTCACTCCTGAGGCACTGCGGTATTTGTTTGATGTCCTTCTTGTAACAGTCCGCACTTTTCAGTCCGTATGTTCGGCCTTGTTTGCACAGATCTCTGCACGCATCACCATGAGCCGATAGGAATAATACCATCATCATCGGGAGTAGTAGTTTTTTCATTATGGTATCTGTGAAACTAAATTTGTTTTATTTAGCTTGAAGCTTTTTGAAAAGCTGAAGGGGGCATATTTCTGAGTTGTGAATTAATTTAAAGGAAGATACGGTCAGAATTAAAAGTAATGTCTCCTTAATGAGAAGTTAAATTGCCGCCTGGTCACTTCTGACCGCTGTAACGAGTAGGCGGATCGAATTCTTGATGGTGTTTGCTTGGCCGCCTGCTCGTTATGATGATCAGAATAGATAAATTCAGGTATTTACGTTTTATTGGGGAGATATTACTTTTAATTCTGGCTGTACATCAAAGGGGTATATGAAACGATTTTTTTTTATTTAACCAAAGGTACTAAGTCATTGAATGAACTTAAAAATATGTATTTTTTTTTGACTGAATACATTCTTGCTAATCACCTGCAAGTATATACAGTGTGTTCATATTTTCGTTCGTTAAAAATATGAGTAATAATCGTTTTTTGCCTGAGCAAATTACAAGTGCTTTATCTACATCTTAGAGAAACTGATAAACACTAGCTTATCTATTTCATTAAACAGGTTGCAGTTCTGAGTAAACAAGTGAAATAAAAGAATATAAATTACGTCGTTTGATTTTTCCCCAAAAGTTTCGAGAAAATTGACGCAATCGCTTAGGTTTCTACGTTTCGAAAGAAATTAACGTAACTATTGTTCGTACGTAAAATTATTTGTAAAACAAATATTTTGTCTGGAGAAAAATACTCATTGTGTTTGCATTTTGAATTTAAGGCAGATAACAAAGGTTATCAAATTATTATGTGCTTCGCCGCTAGAAATTATTAATTAACGATTTCTATATTAATTGAAACGACACGTGAAATATTCTCGGCGTGTTCGCTTTTAAATAACATGTTTTTAAGTAATCGTGTGCACCGTCGAACCACCATGAAATAATTTTACTCCTAATTATTTTTTAATGAGCGCAATTGTAAATAATTATCGACACAATATAATAATACTTACGTGCAAGAAATGAACTTAATAGCAGATAAGATATCTTTAAAGTCACATATTCCCGATTGTCTTAACAATAAAAAAAAATAAATAACACTCCACTTTTCGCTCGCCTTACTTAACGAACTTTAACTAACTAAATTGTTGCAGTATTATAGAACGTGATCTTTAACTTCAGAAGAAGCACAAGATAATGCTTTAAATACCCAACGCTCGCGTTTATTACGAATAAATGACAATATAATGTGAAAGATTCGTTATCTTGATACATCTATTATTACTGAATAAATCGTGTGCAGAGTGTTTCGAATGAGTTATCATTTTAATTGAAAGGGAAGGGCCTTAATAGGTATAACCCGTGTTTAAAAAAAATCGCTCCTAATAGCAGGCGATCATTTATAATCCAGATTCTCTGGAAGATATTTTATTTTAATCAAAGTACACTTTCATTCTTTTGAATCGTTAATTTCTGCAAATGTGTGATACATAAAACCCAACAATTTTTTTCCTAAGAGGGCAAAAGGTTACACTGATAACAATTTCAATGAAACGCTCATAACTCTTTCAGTTTGGCTAAGTTATTAGAAAGTTATTTCCCGCCCCCCCATTCACCACAACATGTATTACTTTAGTTCTATATTAATATTAATAAAATGAAAAAATTAACGACTATTTTCTGCTATGTAGCACAATAATTAATATTAGATTTGCACTTCCTGCCTTGTCTTCAAGTGCTACTCTTAATTTTTCTTAATTAAAACAAATTCAAAATTTTCCATCGTGAATGTTTTAGTTATTACTAAATTGTTGACAAGATAAACTGCAGTTGCCCGTTTTACTTATGTCAAAGGTTAACAACACTTGTTAATACAATAAAGATTATGGGGCCGATTAAATTTTCTTTTTGTGCTTCAACGTTTCCTTTTTTTTTTTTTCTTCTCTGGTTCTTGAGATTATATATAAATATTGTTTTTGGTCCGCGCAAAAATTAATTGGCCAATTCTAATTTCCTATTTCGATCAATTAACGTGGACTTCAAGAACGCAGTAGATAAAATGATTTGTTCAATTACACACACAATTAAATGACGTCACGCTCAATCAAATTTAAATTGGGTTACTCCCTATTCGATGGATAAAGCCTATCTCTCTGTGTTGTTTTGGTTTTAGATTGTGCTCGTGGTCATGAGGATTGCATAACATTAGGTTTTTCCTTCAAAATACTACAAACTGCAAACTGATTTTGTTTTAAATTAATTCAAATCTGTTGGAAAACGTTCAAATTAGAAGTGATTTAAATTTTCGCGCGACTTACGATGCTATAGTACCTTCAGAAATGGTTGAGAGGCTCTTGCCATGATATTTGGACGGTATGTCTTAGCTTTACTGTAAAATAACCTCGATTTATTTTTCAATTAAGCTAAGACATGTCATCCAAATTTCATAGCAAGAGTTGTTTGTTTGCTTTTTGCTGCTGCTTTGTTGTCTAATAGCCACTTCAGACAAGAGCTGACGAAAAATTAAAAAAAAATCACTCGGTATATAATTAAAAGCATATTAGGGGCGGCGATGAGATAATTATTCATGTCAGCAGAGAACATACTCGATTTATTAAAGCAAACAGAACTTCTAATCTAACATAACTAGAAACCTAAAAGGATTATTTATTTAAATAAAAATTTCTTATTTATAGCATCGCTGATTTACAAAAATTAGAATTACTTAATTGTATGAGTTTTTAAATTCAAAACTTGACAGCAACTATATTAAAAAAAAAAAAACATTTGCTGCCATCTATTTTTCGAAATCTCAAACAAATTCAAAATGTTACTCTCAGCAAGAGAACTCCAGTGTCTAGAATACATTTGACGTTTCTAGGATCTTTTTTCGTTAAATCTAGTGTGAATTGTGAACGTTTTGAAAAACGCTTGTGTACGCTCACATACCGCGGCCATATTTAGTTACCACTTTGGACAAGAAACTACTGTTAAACTCCATTCATTTTCGGTAATGAGTAACTAATTGTGATTTTCTTTTGTTCTTACGTTGTCCTGCAAAAGCGATTGGTGTTGCATTTGAAGTTCTGTTAACCAAATTATCGTTTATGCCAGTCACGTGTCTCTCAACTATTTCTGAAGCCACTGTATATCAAAATTTAAAACGTGCTGAAGGGTATTTCTAGTAAATTCGCTCAAGTCAATCTTACTTACAATATTCCACATAAATAAAACGCTATAAAGTTTAATCTGTATATTTTATTAAAAAAAAAAACCGGTAATCTCCTGATTAAAATAATGTAAAAAATATATGTATACATACATATAAAGAAGAAAAAAAGAATTATACAAATTTTATGTTTGCAGGTGCTATAAAAGCAGTACCATTTAAACATACTTCTGATATCGGTACAAAACGAATTGCGAGATTCTCTGGTAAAATAGTCGTTCCGTTATACAGTTGTAGTCCCGTTTGTAAGTTTTCGATGTGAAAGGTGTTGGTTGGAAGTACTTTGTTGTTTTTAATCTCGACATTGATGATTTTATTTTCGATAATAGGACGTTCTACTGGTATTTTCTTAGGTGGTTCAGGTACGAATGTGGGAGTTGATGTTTCGGGCTTCGGCTGCTCGGGAATTACTTCCACTTCTTCATCTTTCGCCTTGCCGAATACATTGAGGCCTCTTAAATTGTCTAAAAGACTAATTCTGGCTGGTTTTACTTCGACTTCCTTTTTATCCAGGTTCACTTCGGCTGTTGACCTTGTAACGATTTTTATTGTTAAGTATTTCGAGCTATTACAATTCACTTCTTACCAATCATTAAACTTTTTATAAGTAAGTTTTGATCCGAATTCTTCGTATTCATATTTAGTAACCAACATTGTTTGTAGCAAAGGATCTTTGGATAACGTTCTCCCACCAATCCATGGAAATATTATCCCACTGTGAAATAAACTTTGTATAACTAGAACATAGTATGTATAAGCTCTTACTTATCAGGCTGATAAAGGCAAACTCTCAATTCTTCGGGTAACAACGAACGTATTTCTGTATAAAGGCGTTCCTTGTAGCCAGCGAATTGACTGTTCCCTCCGAATAAAATTATATTTTCAGTTAAACTTGCTCTTTCAGAGCTTGGGCAACGTAATATGCTTTTCGCCACAGCCTCTGCTATTCCCATACTTTCCATTCCTATATTAGACGGGTGTATTAATAATTCGGGGACGGTGAATCTTTCATTGTTCAAACGTAAAATTTGGCAACCGTCAGCGACGTCTGACTTCTGCAGGCCTGGTTCTTGTATATACCTACACACCAAACGCATATTAATCAAATAATTTTAATAAACTAAAACATTAACAAGTATCTTACCCACGTCGGATGTTATTGAAGTCGGGTAATACATAATTTTTAACAATGGTGTTTTCTTCTCCTGGAAATGATGCGATTTTCATATCACGCTTTATATCCGCAGATAAAAAACAAGTGTCTTCTTTAACTTGATTTATAACATAAGTCTCTTCCATTACATGCAACTGACGATAAGATATGATGTCTTTTAGGTAATTTGTAAGTAACTAAAAATACTAGTGCGTTAAACAGGTGCAAGTTGAATTTAAAAAAAAAATATATTACCTTTCCCCCCACTGATATCCTTATAATTCCTGGATAATACTTTTTGCCGTTTATATACGGGACTATATGTGTAAAACTATATCCAGAATCTATGACTGTACAAGATGTGTCTGTCCTCTTCACTGTATTTACATATTCATATCGAACAAAGTCGGTGGGATTTGCTCTGTACATTGCCTTAATTTCATATTCTTCAAAAAATATTTCGTCTATACAATCCTGAATGGATCGAAAATTATAAAGGGGTTGCGTCATAATTAACGGCACGTCATCAATGGGGTACTTTTGTAGTACATAATCCCAGACGGGTTTCTGCACATCCCATTTGGTGATGTAGCCTCTTTCGCATGGAAGCAAATAATAAAGGCCGGATAAATCACGACAATCCTCGATCTGGTTTCCAATAAACGGACGTTTCCTTTCCGACTTTGCTTTCATTATACAATTCGGAATTAATCTAAAAACAAATCCGTACACGCAAACAAGTACAAAAGTTCAAGTCAAAGCTTACGAGGGCTCATCCATATACGAATGCCCGATCTTAATTGAATAGGCACCGCTATCGAAAATAAGTGCCGTTGACTCCCCTGAAATTAAACCAAAATGAAAAAATGCTTATTTTGTTAATATAAAATGAAACTGTACCATTTTGCTTGGATTTACTTGAACTGCTGCTGTCAGGTTGGGAGTACCTACGTCTTTTAACAGAGTTACTTCTGTTCAGTGCGTACGACTTCGCATCGACGCGCGACCTTTTGTAAGAAGTGTTTTCCATTTTTCCTGTTGTTTAATTTCGCAGCACAAGAAATGTGCGTGTGTTTACACATCCTTACAAGTCCATCATTATTAATTTCAATGCCAATCCGCCATAATGTAAACGAACATAACCTAAAATAAAACGAGAGCATTTTTATATTATACATTTATTGATTTTATAAAAATAATTATATATAAGCAAATTATTATCAAACGTAACGAGCAGAAAATTAGTTCAATAATTTTAGCAATTAAACGCCTAAATGCTTTTACAAATTTAAAAATAATTTATATCAAATTTAAGTTGGCCAACCTGATTTTTCAAATACGCCAACTATTTGACAGCTGTCTAAATCAGTTTACTAATTTCAAAAGTGAAATGATAGCGAAAGGTTGTCCGAAATGCGACCAACAAGTAAGTATAGCGTTGTTTATTCGCAATGAAAGAATTGAACAGAAATTGTTGCTGCAGGTACCGGTGGCTTGTAAAGCTTGTCCCTGTGGTCATTCGTTTTTTAATGCAAGACGTACTGCAAGGGTTCTCTCGCCCGGAGATGATATGAGAAGGCGCACTCAACGAGTTCGAAGAGAAAAACCTGATTATTATGATGCTTTAGAGTACGACAAACAAATAAAAAAGGTATGATATGTTCGCATTCAACTAAATAAATTCCAGTCTTCCGGGGAGGTGATCCTAGAGCTTTTGGGAGGACTTAACTAATACCTGGTGGCGTTCTCGTGATATTAATAGCACAGATCCATAGATTTAATTAAAAAGAAATCATATTTTTAGCCAATGTTTACGAAACATAAATCAATAATGAGGTTTATTGAAATAGTCGAGATTTTGGAATTTTGCCTTCTTGCTGCGATAAGTTTGTTTTTAAACTAGGAAGAGTAACAGTTGTCGGCCTGTTGTAGATAGATTGACACTATAATACTAATTCAGAAATTAATAATTTGCTTACACTTTGGGCGTTGTAATAGTGATTGTTATAAGGGAGTTGTTTATATTGTTTAATTAATTTTTATGCCTAAATCAAGAGTTACGTTACCCTTAAAACACTTGAATTTCTGCAAACTGGTTCGGCCAATTAAGTTGCATGAACAGAGCTTCAATTTTTTATACTCGTTCTGTATATCTCATGAATTAAATTCAAACTGATTATGAAAAGTACTAAGCAAAAAGGTTTTCGTACTATATTAATATTAATTCGTGCTTTTTAGTTAATGCTTCAAAATAAATCGGTTGTTTACTTTGGTTTTGCTGAAAATGCTAATTGCAAAACTAGCACTTGGCAATTAGCAATTTCTTTTTTTTCTAGACTAAGACACGAAATAGTGAGTGTGATAATGAGGATGACTGCAAAAGAGATTTAGCGAAACCAAAGAGGAAAAAAATTAAAAAAGAAGACGACGAGGAAGACGACACTGTTACAAACATAAGCGCTGAGAAGCAACAGCAGTGTTCGATTATTTTAGATGAAATCAATAGAAAGTTACAATTGGTTACTTGGAAGCCATCGTAAATGTGATATACATATATTCTATTATTATTGTTGGTATTGAAGTTACTTTTTGCTTCGATTAAGTTTACGTCTTTGTAAATAATGTTAGACATTTTTACAGAAATTTAATCGTATCATATTTCAGATATATAATATATAACAATGTGGAAAATATATAAATTTGATTACATTAGTGATTTGATTACCATTTGTTATAACTGCGAGTAAATTTGTATAAAACTTTTTTCTTGTATTATAAGATTGTTTAAATATCTTAGTCCTTATTACAATTAATTGTTTACATACATACATAAGAAAAGACACTTACGTACATAAATACATACATATACAACAAAAATCTTTAATTACAGAAAAAGGTAGAAATGAATAAGCATCAAGGAGTATCAAATTATAAAATCATCACTTAAGTTATTAGTTACGTCAATTGTGCTGTCGTAGCCCAACAGCTTAATTCATGATTTAGTTACTTCCTACACCTTTTTCTGTTTTGTAAAATGTTTTAAATTACTTATTTTTATGGAATACAAAACTATTAATAAACAAAATAAATAAATAGAAAAAGAATACTAAAAACAGACTTATTAGTAATTGTTTTACGCAGACAACTGAATTAATTGAATTTAACTATGTAGTTTAAATTACATAAGTCTAAGGGAAGACATGTATTACATAAGAAAATTATCTAAAACTTGGCCACAATATAATTAAGCAATCTAAGAAGTATGAAAGTTAACATTCGTCGATATCACCTTTTAACTCCTTCTTTTTAATAAATGGCAAGAAACCCCATATGGCAGCTCCGAAAATTAAAATTAAACCTAACGTACTAAACAGCGACGTGTATGATTGGACCTCCTCGAACCAAAGCCCGCACAGAGGAGGACCCACCAACTGCAGTATGCCGTTTACAAATAAGGATATACCGTAAGTCGATTGCAATCTGTCGGTACCCAACAAATCAGCCATAATAACAGCAGTAATGCCAACATAAATCCCCGAAGCTAAGCCAAAAACAGCGCAGTAAACGCAAATGAGAAAATATGAGCCCGAGAAAGGCATTAAGGCTAACGAAATTCCAGAAATTAATAACCCCCCGATGAAATACCATGCTTTCGGTATAAGATTTAAATCGGACAAAGCGGAGCCACCAATACGACCGACCAAATCTAAAGCGGAAACCAATGATAGTAGGAAAGCACCGCTGTTTTTGCCGTAACCCAAATCTAAGGCATACGATGGCAGAAGTATTATGAAATTTGTGTATCCGATGGCGTTGGTTGAGTTTGATATTAAAATGAGTAGGTACAGAGGATCCTTCAGCAAAGATAAATCAAAAAACTTTTTTGCTTCCGTTGCGTTCTCCGATGACTTTTGGCCTCCAGATTGTGTTTTCAAACTAAAAGTACTGGCAAATGTTTCCGGTTGTAAAGTAAGCGTACTTCCATGGTATGGAGTTGAAATGTACTGGAAAGAGCTTGTCGAGGGACTCCGACGGGGTACACGTGTTCTTTTCGTGCTTGGCAGTCTGTTATGAGAGTATACTTCCATTCCATTCGCAGTCTCTGGAACGACGTTGAGACCTGATGAGCTGTTCATGTTGCTTAAAGCAGTTGAGCTGTTTAAATTGTTTCGCAAGCCTGTACCAGAACGGACGCGTGGGATCTCCCCTTTGCTAGCGGGTGCACTAATCTTTCGCTCTCTACCTCCAGATGGTTTATAATTTTGTACGGCAGCACTCGATGCACTTCGAGTGAAAGAATTCGAGTGAACATCTAAGCTGTCGACGAATGAATCGTTGTTGCTCAATTGATGGAGGGAAGCGCTGTTTTCTTCGTTGCTAATCAAAAATTTCGGTTTGTTCAGAGGTTTCTCTTCGGCATTCGGTTCTTCTTCCTCTTCGTCTTCATTTTCAGGCTTGTAAACTTTCTTCATGTGTTTCTCTACAGGATCATAAAATAATGCTGCAACCCAAACATTAAGCATGATGCCTCCCATTAGGAGAACGGCCCCTCTGAAAACAGGGTAATGAAAAATGCCCCTTGCCCCGCGGGCAAGGACTACTACATTCTATTCACCTGTACCCATAATAATCCAAGAGAAAACGTAATACTGGAGGTAAAATTATTGATCCTATCGCTGATCCTGATATACAGAGACCGTTCGCCAAACCTCGCAATTTTACAAAGTAACTTGTTACTATGTAAACGGTAGGCGGAAATGCTAAGCCCGCCCCCGTACCAACTAATATTCCATAGCTAAAATAAAAAAGAGGATTTAATAATAATTAATTAATTTTGGTTTAACTCTGTACATACCTAACGTAGAGGAAAGTAACGGAGTTTGCAAAGAAACTTAAAATCATTCCTAGTGCAGCAGAGGTACCGCCGATTAAAGTAACTGTCCGATACGAATATTTCAGAGAGAATATGCTGGAAACTGGTCCTGAAAATTTGGCCCATGCAACTCCTTTTACATAATTTTTAAAATGGTGGTGGTACCTAGTGAGCTGTAGAGGAAGTAACAAAGTGCTGGAATCCAGGCGGCAGTTGCGGGGGATGACTCGAAAACCTCCAGAAATTCTACGAATAGAACGCCAAATGACTTCACCGTTCCCGGAATCAAGATGTTAACCATGGTGGAACCTAAGAGGACCAACCAACCCCAACCTCCATCGGGTGGTACTAACTTCCAGTCAACCATTGTCTTGTCATTATTTTCTATGATTGATACTTCTGGAAATAAGAGAAACAATTTAAGTATACTTAAATTATTTTCAATTTGTTCATATGAATTTAAATAGTAAATCGTGTCTCTTAATTTTGAAAGACCTCCAAAGCTTTTAATACTAAACTTGGGCCACCCTATATATGTCGACAATGTTTTGTACTATTTCAAATGAATAAGAATTTCATTTCAAATTACATTTCTTATCTGCAGCAGCTTAAAACTAATACCAATAAAAAATGATTCATTTTTCTATGTAATTTTAAACCATATAGACTACTGTGATTGTTTACAAAACACAATAAAATAATAATAATAATAATAAATGATCTGTTTTGCATGTGGGTGTTAGGGTAAAATAAAAGTTTCGTGTTTTAAACAAACATTATTTGATGATTATAGGAGTCACGCCTGTTATACAGGTGATGGATAAAGTTGCGTCATATATTTTAGTTAAGTTTGTTTTTCAGGCTTCACAAAAACAAATTCCCTCTGATTAATCCAAAGATAAAATTAAGTGGAAAGTAGTAATGGCTATTTATCGACCTACGCACACAAATAATTAATTGCTGCATTGGACTGAATCAAATTAGTTTGAACCGGTATACGAGTGCAGTCAGATGAATGCAGGACAAATTTCCCGTGATTTTTCTCGAACGCGCATAACGCACTGCCCTCGTTTCATATACGTAAGAAGAGGCGTTAGTGTAACCCACCTATTGGTGGTGAATTATTGATGTGTTCAAAAATAAATGTGGTGACGTAAATGACCTATATCTATCTGCACACACATGTTTATCGTGGATCCCGTTGAATAAATATTATTTGTTTAAAAAAATAGAAAGTTGCGCAAACAGTAATTGGAACGAAAAATTAAAAAAAAAATGTAAAAGTAAATAAACTCGAATCAAACAAAAAGCACAAAGAGAATTAGTTCTGTTTCGATCATTTTTAAAGGCAGAAGGGGGCACTGACTCTCCTTTCTAGATCTCGTTTCCCCATACTTACATTTGCATCTTTTTGTCATGAATTAGAATTGAAAACTGAGAAGCTTCAATTTAGATTTTTTTCGATTTGTTTTAAAGAAAATGCTTTGTAATGAAGCCCCTTGTTAAAATACCCAAAAAATTTGAATTAGGTAAACAGAGAAACGCAGGCCATCTTGAATTTACAATTAGAATCGACGGTTTTAGATTTTAAGAAATAAATAACGATCACGCTGTATATAAATCTCACAATTAGTTAGCGAAAAATTCAAACTGTGCATGCAGATGATCTTCCAAAAAAAAAAAAAAAAAAGTGAAACACCGATGAATAAGCAGCAAGCAAAAGGTCTTACTTCAAAAATGATTCTGGAAAGGTGGAACTCATTTCACTGTTTTAAGGCGAATCATTTTCTCTTTGTGGCTTTCGTTTTCTCGGTGCACATTTTTAAAAGGGTGGAGGAAAGCCCTCGCCAGACTGTCATGTTTTCCTGCAAGGTTTAACGAGATGGAAATCAATAGTCATATGATGATGACCAAACGGCGCCAAACACGAACAAATTCGAACAAACACAAGTGCATAAATGTTTAATCAAATCATAAACTATCCCCCATTATTATTATTATTAATTAATTTATGCAAATACCTGTAACATTGTTGATAGTTTTAATTCTCTCGTGTATATTAATTACGCTAATTAAATGAAAATATTTAATATAATTTTTTAAATCCACACGCGCTTGTAAATAATAATTTCCTTTATTATTAAATTTGTTAGAGACATCCCGAAAGCAAAAATCTAAAAGATTAAGGAAAGTGTTGGCCTTTGAACAGTCACGAGTCCTTTTCTAATTGTTACAAAATCTGAAATGATTTTTTTCTGAGTAATTGCAAGTGGGGGAAGTCTGTAAATATTTCCAACCAATAAAATTGCAGCATTTCCAAGTTTTTATCTCAACTAGGAAAGCACTTTAACGACTCATTTTAATCACAGCTACATTACTTTCAGTTTTTTTTAAATTAATTAATTAATTAATTACATATACTTTATTTCGGCAGCTATTTAATTAATTTAAAGGATTTATTCGTCGTTTAAATAACACCCATTGTCTCGTGACTAAACATGATAAATATTTTTAATTTAAATAACAAATGAATAACAATGATACAGTTTATTCTAATGAGTGGAACAGCCTCAGTCGCTTCAAGGTTCAAAAACATTATTAATTTTCTCGTAAGAGTTTAAAGTAGGATTTTGTGGAAAAGGAAGTGGGGAAAAACTCTTAGTCACAACCTTGGGTATAATCCAACTCGACGTGCAATTAATCTTGAGGAAAATAAAGAGGCAGGCATTACTTCATATATGTATGTTTCTTAGAATTGCATTTTCATGCACGACGTGTTTATGGCATAAGTTGCAACTAAATCGTTACGCAACTCAACATTCAATTCATACGATACTTAAATAATTGAACTTTGTGTCTACATCTACTTCATCAACAACAACGTAAACGATAGAGAAGCACAAGGTGATTCCAACTATTATTAAATTTTACATCACCAGCCTAATCTAAATTTTTAAATATAGTCGTTACATTGTTGTAATCAATAGATAACGTTAACGAGACACCAAAATAAACAATGCATGGGAAAATAAGACATTTAAATCCACTCCAAACAGTTGTAATTTGAACGGCTGATAAACATCGTTCACGAGCGTAATTGAAAGTGTATATTTTTTTTATATTTGCAGACGTTATTACTACTCGAAACCAGTTAAAACTGATTTACAAAATAACATTTATAAACAAGGCTTGCGCTGGTATTCAGTCGATAATACCCACCTTGAGTTTTCTTTTCTTTTTTGAATACAAAAATACAGATTTAAGTGCTCACAATGTAACATTCTAAATCACCTTTTTGTTTAGTGTAAGTGGAATATGTAATTTCTTTTATTATATTATTATACTGACATCTGGCAGTCGATTTTTGAATCTGAGCTAACTGGGACAGTTTGCTGTGATGGAGTTCTCGAGCTACTCTTTTGCTGACTAACGAAACAGCTGTCCAGAGGATGCTCGAGGAATCCATCACAATGAAAACCCACTTCATTATGCATTTAATTTTCTAAATTACTTTTTCCTTATTCGAGGAATACAGATAATAGGCAGTACAACAGACAGAAAGTAGTATAGGCACGTAAGGGATGGAGGAGGCCTTTGTACAATGTACGTTCTAGCCTCTTGCTATCCCTTTCGTACTCCATCAGTTTCAATTTTCAATTATCGATTTGTTTTCAATGAATTTATATGATCTCAATTTCGGTCAATGACCAGTATACTGTATAAAATGAAGACAGTGCACAGCGTTAGCAATGCCGTTACTTTTGAGTACTGAGTCTACTTTTAAACTAGGAGGAGTAACAGTTGTCGGCCTGTCGTAAGTAGATTGACACTGTACTATTAAATCAGAAATTAATTTGGCTTGCTTAGGAGGTTTACAAATTCTTCAAATAGCCAATTTTATCAACAGATTCGCTTACAAGTTTCAAACTAGGCTTGTGTAAAACCGGCTGTCAAACACCCAAATAACTTTGCCAGTTTTTGGCGGGCGAAATTCAAATTACTCATCCTAATTTAAGAATAGACTCATAATACGTTATTACGAAATTGTTAAAATATAATAGTTTTCCATTTTTAAAGTTACTCTTGTAAAAAAAAACTTAGATTGATTTAGCGCCATCTACTGTTCAAAATTGCAGGTGAAATCTAAATATGACGCTATTGTAGTTAAATGTAAAATGTTTAAAATAACGTATTTAATACGGAAAAAACATTGTGCGAAGCGATATTGTGATATTCTATTGATAATTGTATAATACGATGCCTCAGCCACAATTATGCTAGCGACATCTATTTCTAAAATACTACATATTAATAAAGAGGTTAGTTTTTTGTTTTACGCGGGTCGTGTTGGTGCATAAGGGTGCGTGTCAAGTGCGAGAAGATGAAATTTAAAAAAAAAACTAAAAATTGCCACTAAACATAATTAATTTAAAGACATTTTATTTATTTAATTATTTCTACGCAGCGTTCGTAAAGTGGAAGATGTTAAGACAAGATGTTAAGGCAAGATGTCAACGGAACAACTCTGGAACATGCCGGTAAATTTGATTCTATTAAAACTTCTTGCTTCTAAAAAGAACTATTTCATGTTGTTATGAACTGATTTTTCAATAATTAAAACCGACGTCTGTCGTTGTTGCAATTTAGCCATCGAAAATTTGTCTTTAAATATGGCCGGAAAGCAGCCAATCAGTGAATACTTTTTAGGCGGGAATTTTAATTTATCGCGCCACTTTTTTCCACATATAGCGAGGGTTTATATGTAATATGGAAATTGTTGCTCTTACATAAAAACTTTTCTGTTTTCTTTTAGTACCAATCGATTAAAATACAAACGGTTATTAATTAATAATAAATCAGATTAAAAGTAAACAGCCTGTCACACTGCATGCTTTATTGTTATTATATCATTGAAAAAGAACACTTTCGCATTATTTATTACCATAGTTATGTTTTATGTATTAATTTTGCAATAATTACACGCTATTTATTCCACATAATATTGTTAATTCACTGTCATCAAACGATCTTTTGAAATTTTTTGAGTTTTTTGTTTTCGCCTCAATTAAAATATCCATTTGAATGTGTGCGTTTAAACCGAAAGAATGCATATAAAATTATCAAAATTTCAGACATGCAGAGTGCAAAAGAGATATTTTTATCGGTAAATGCGTTTGCACTGCTTTTCGAGTTCAACAAACTCCTCGAAATTATTTTTAGACTAACTACAAAGACATTGTTAAAAACGCCCAGTTTAGTTTTAATTTAAAAAAAAGCGCAAGTAATTAATAAAAATAATAAAATGCAAGAGTCACCTTTTCTTCGTTTATTATTGCCATGCTTAATTCCATTACTGATGGAAACTTGTTTTCCACGCGAATCATTTAATGGTTTTCCCTCCGAAGAAAGATCACCGTTTTGATTTTTCACGGACATGTTCAGTTTAAAACATCAACACTAATAATAAAGTTCGCACTAAAAACGAAACTATTAAACAACTTGGTTTTGATCTCTTATCATATCTCTACCACGTGTTAACGAGCGTACGCGTGTTAAATCGAACAGCTGTCTTTTGTTAATAAAAAAAAAATGAAACGAAAGAGAAATTGCGCGTGTGTGATTCCAAACAATGACACCGAAAGCGAATTAAAATTAGTGTGTGTGTGGCTCAGTTCATTATGAACAGCTGTTTCTACAACTGTGTTGTACATTGGTGAAGGCCAACCAATTATTTATTAAACAGAATTCCCAGAACGGATTTTCATGGAAACTATTTCAATTCAAAACTAATAAACGCTCAAAGTAGAAGCAAACCTATGTTATCGTGTATATTACATTCTTCTAGTATCAATCGGAAAGAACTACATATTCCTAAACGATAACAATGTGTACTGTTGCTGTGACTCAACAGTCTTCCTGAAAAATGCACGCTCTATATGATTAGATAAGGCTAATACATGTGGTATCAAGTGGATTTTATGATGGGCATAAAAATAAGGATGTTTTTGCAGTGTTCAACGATTAACATTCTCTTTCTGTTGAATAAATGAATTAGTTTACTGTTCCAAGCGAGGATTTTTCCAAGAAATATAATCAATTAGGAATTTTGCTGAAATTGTTGATGATGAAGCAAGTTGATGTAGGCAACCATACTTGCATCGTTGTATTATTTTTGTCTAATTATTTTTTTTTCAGGATAACTTAGGGCAAGTTCGGTTATTATCAGAGAGCCTACATTTTACGTTTTTATATTTTCGATCCGCAAGAAAATTAGTCATTGTCAACGAGTTTAAGATACGTTGTGCTTCAGCATCCATGTTTTTCTTGTAGTCATTCGTTTCATTAAGTGCCCGGAAAAGCTAGTGGAACGACCCCTTGTGATGATTACAGCCATTTTGTGACGTCAGACAGATAATTGGCGGTAAAATTTAAAATTTTACGACGAGTACATGTATTTTTCCCAATTGATTTCCTGTCTATGTATCTCATGTACACATAATAAACCTGAACTTTTTTGGTTTACATAATGATAAGGTAATAAATACTCGTAAAAAAATTGCAGACTTAATTAAATGTAAAAAATCGTGTTTATTTCTTTGCTTCATCACATTTATTCACAAAAATTTCTTGCAGTTGTAGGTGAGGTTGCTTTCAGAATAATTTTATTAAGCTATCTTTTGAATACTGCTTAAAATTCATCAAGAGAGTCAGGGCAAGATTAATAGAGACATTCGAATTAATTTGAGCTATAAAATTGTGACTTTTAACTAATTGTTTTTTTAAATTGAATTTATTTTAACATAAAATTCCCTTATAAACATTCTAATTAATTTAAAGTTTTATTTACAGGTCTAACAAATTGTAAAATAACAACAAAGTCCCTCCTAAATATATCAACAAATTAATTTAATATCAAGATATAGTAAAAACTTGCGCGTCAAACTAATGCTATGTAATAAACAAAAGAGTTTTCACTATATTAATATTAAATCAAACAATAACTTTGACAAAACTAAACCGTTAATTCTGTCAGGAAAATTATTGCAATAAACTTGAACACAGTCGTGTACTAATGAAAAAAAAATCTGTGAGAATTACATGGTGAAGTGTTACTTGAATTCGTTTAAAATTGACCTAGTTTAATTTTGTTTCGGTGAAATAGTGGAGATTCGTTTATTCCATTTTCTTCGTTCCCCTGGACTTCCAAGCCTTTACCAAATTTATTGCAAAATATAATGAGAATGCGTGAATTTGGATCGCTCCAATTATAAATCCATACCATAAAAGTCCATAGGGCATGCCCTGAAAAAATAAATTTAGAATAACAAATACACATAGATAAATTGGCTATAGACTGAGTTTTTTTTTGTAATGTTAAGTTAATTCAAAAGGGCTTTGAAGGGCCTTTAAAAATAAAATCAATTAAATCATACCAGATATGTTTTGGATATTAAAAAATTACCTGCCACATTTGTACTTCGGCTAATTCTTCTTCGTCTTCTTCTGGATTGGCAGTCATATATACAAATACATCGCTAAAGTAATACAAAATGGCATAAAACAATGGCAAAAATCCAAACAATACCAATCCAATCATATACTGTTGCATAGGCTTAACGCGATTTTTTCTAACAGCTGCAAGGCCCAAAAACGAAAACAACAAACTAATACACCAAATATACTCCCACCAGAGCGGCTAAAATAATTCACACGTTAACAATCTACTCTGTTGTAAAGAAAGCAGAGAATCCTACCTGTGGAATCCTTAATTCTTCGATCTCTAATATAAAAATGTCTAATTTGTCTAATATGTCTGCAGACAACTTGGCTAACATAACAAAAAATAAAAGGTAATGGAAAAATATGCAATGCTTTAGCCTTGATTTATTTAAAGCACTAAAATATAATTCATTATTAGTTATTTGTACATTAAATCAAACAAGTCTCGACTTGGTGAGGTTAGAAACGATTACCTGATTTGATATTGGGCTGCAATTCGCTGTCTATATGCATGATCGGTTCCGTCTGTCCCGGCTGGTGTGTAATGCAGCCCTTTTGTTGCCATTATTTTGTATTTTAATTTTAGTCCATGAACGAAAATAACATTTCAAGACCTCCTGGTAGGAAATGGCCATCAGGTATTAACAGAAATCTATTTTATCTACTCGCCGCAAATAAATCATTGGCCACCGTGCAGGTGGCAGTGTGTATAACAAAAGGTAAATTCACAATGCAATTATTACACCTGCCATCTTGATTAAGGACTCGTTCACAATCATTTTCACTGACATTTTTGGCTGTGCAGAGATTAAATTGTTTAAATTTTTGTGTGCATGTTATGGTGTATTTTTAAAGGAAGTTTTAAGCGCATTTTAAACATGTAAGTGTACATTTAGTAATTCCTGCACGATTGTTTAGTTATTTACAGAAAAAGGGGTGCAAAACATGATCAAGGATAAAGATTTATCTTCTTTTATTAACATGTGCTTTTAAGACAAGTAATTCTAATTATAGAAGATCTCCTACATACGAACCTTATAGGAAGTTTCAATTAAATACTTTTGCATTGACTTTTTTTAAAATTTATATATGTATATAAATACCAAACATTGTGAAAGTGCTTGGTTTTAGACTGGTTCTCTTACAGGTGAATAGAATACTTTTCAACCAAATTTTAATTATCAAAATGGCAGTAACAGTTAAAGAAATATGCGATAATGTTACATTGGCGAGGGAAATGTCAATGCTGGGCAATTATGAAAGTGCGGAAGTTTATTACGAGGGAACGTTGCAGATGATTAGTAGGTTAATTTTGACCATATCGGAGCCACTAAGGAAAAACAAATGGCAGCAGGTAATTTATTATTAATAAATAATAATACCAACATAATTATGATGATGTTAAATGTAGGTACAAAGGGAAGTCGCGGATGAATACGACCAACTTAAAGGTGTTAAAAATACGTTACTTACTTTTCGATTAGACACAACAGTCGATGTACCAATAGGACGAAGATTACCCAGAGATGAACCCGTAAAAGACATAAACGAAATGGCGTCTTTAGATTATTTAATGCCCATCAACGATCCGGATGTTTGGCCAGCTCCTATTCCCGCAGATCATGGCTTCAACAATCGGTGTGACTTACTATTACTATATTTTGCTATTTCTCACCTTAAATTAGCAGCCAAGTCAATTAACAAATCGACAATAAGAATTTAATTTTTAGCAATGGCCCTTTAAAGTCGAGGCAAATAATGAAAAAGAAAGTCGACCCGAAGAAATCGACTACGAGAGCAAGTTCGTCGAACACCGCAAGAAAGACAGACGTAAACCGCGCTGGTAAAATCAAGAAAGAAGAGCGACCTTCATCGTCCAGGTCCGAGAGAATTCAGGATCCCAATAAACCAGAGAAGGAGCAGAAAGACGGGGACAATATCGATAAGATCGAGAAGGTGGAACCCGAAGCTGAAAAGAAATTCGAATGTCATGGAATGGAACGGGAATTAGCTGACGTTTTGGAACGTGACATCGTGCAAAAGAATCCAAATATTAAATGGGATGATATTGCCGACTTGCACGAAGCAAAACGCTTACTTGAAGAAGCTGTTGTTCTACCAATGTGGATGCCAGAGTTTTTCAAAGGTATTCATCTTATCACGGCGGGCAGTTCTTTGTCGTTATTAAAGAAATTAATATGCAGGAATTCGGAGACCTTGGAAAGGAGTACTCATGGTTGGGCCACCGGGTACTGGGAAAACGATGTTGGCGAAAGCCGTTGCCACTGAATGTGGCACAACGTTTTTCAATGTGTCATCATCAACTTTGACCTCAAAATACCGAGGGGAATCAGAAAAAATGGTTCGATTGTTATTTGAAATGGTAAAATAAAGAGAGTTGAGATTAATTTGATTTGTTTCAATCGCTTCTGATTTTTTTAGGCAAGGTTTTACGCACCTAGCACCATATTTATTGATGAAATAGATTCTCTGTGTTCACGGCGAGGTTCAGAATCTGAGCACGAAGCATCAAGGCGTGTTAAATCGGAATTGCTAGTGCAGATGGATGGTATAACTGCAAATAATGATGAGCCGGGTAAAGTGGTAATGGTGTTGGCCGCCACTAATTTTCCATGGGATATAGATGAGGCATTGCGTCGAAGACTGGAAAAGCGAATTTACATTCCATTACCGACCCAAGAAGGGAGAGAGGCGCTTTTGAAAATCAATCTGAGAGAAGTGAAACTTAATCCTGATGTAAATTTAACTGATATTGCCAGGAAATTAAGTGGATACTCTGGTGCAGATATTACGAACGTGTGTCGAGATGCATCAATGATGTCAATGCGTCGAAAGATATTTGGCTTGAAACCTGATCAAATCAAGCAGTTACCCAAAGAAGAACTGGACTTGCCGGTAACGTGTAAAGATTTCGCAGAAGCTATCGCTAAAAACAACAAAAGTGTTTCCAAGGAGGATTTAGATAAGTACGAGAAGTGGATGAACGAGTTCGGATCTTCATGATAAATGAATTAATTTGTAGTGTTTATATTATTGTCTTTTTTTTCTCTTTTTAATACCCTGTTTTAACAATCGAAAAGTGGCAAACGTGATGTGTCTTGTGATTATGTTACTTAATTTATGTTAATTGGATGTGTGATTTAACAACTTTATAATTGTAAATACTAGT
The DNA here is from genome assembly GCA_039766575.1 of Serrognathus titanus. Taxonomy (NCBI): domain Eukaryota; kingdom Metazoa; phylum Arthropoda; class Insecta; order Coleoptera; family Lucanidae; genus Serrognathus; species Serrognathus titanus. The sequence goes on along the minus strand of CM077916.1, from coordinate 2,219,837 downwards.
TGAATCTCTAAGCTTTTAATTATTGTTATAGTTATGTAGAATTTTTACGCTGAAATTTTCTAGATTGTGATAGCAAATTTATTCGCACAATTTTAGGACTGTGTTGCCATTTTTGTTTTGTTAACTTAGCATGTTGTAGAGTAGGGCTTGTTTGTTATTATCACGATTTTTATAAAAGATACTTTTTAGAAGCGTTTTATTTGTAATACTAGTGTGGTAGTTGGTAGCAATACGTACACTAAAATAATGTTAATTTATTGCAGTTATTTAATATTTTAGATAATTTATTTAAATACTTTACAAATGTAATTGTTAGGCATTCATTATATATTTGCTGTACTATTAAATAAATTAATTAATTTCAAACTTGCAACTATGTTTTATTTAATACTATTTATTTACTTTTTTTTGATTTTTTTAAAAAATAAATAGTATTCCCTATATACAAAACAGAAAATTTATACTTTTTTTATATATTTAAAACTTGTATGTAATTTAAATTATATGGCACGCATTTTATAGAGTGAAATTATTTTTGTGTGTCCCGTGTTGATTAAATATAGGTATACGTGTGTGCGTAAGTATAATTTTAATTTATTTAATGTTTTGGTAAATAATTGAAATTAACTTGAGCTTGAATAATTTTGGACGTTTAAAATTCTGCAGCGAAGTAAAAGTAATATTTGGTTGGTGTACTTTCACTGAGCGAGCACATTGCTCGATTTTGAATTTGGCGGTCGTTTATCCCGCAGAAAAATATAACCGCGTTTACGTTTCAATTCTACACATTAGCGCCATTGTGGTGTGCGTATAAGTTTTGTGAAAAGTAGTACCTGATCATGGTGAAATATTTCAAAATTTAGGCCGAAATAATGGTTCACTGGTATTTGTTCGGCGCGAGAATGACTTGGTTGATGAGAGGAAGCAGTTAGTTTTGCGTATTTGCGGCAGTATTAAGCTTAATTACTACATAATATGTCAGCGTAGGAATACGCAACCTTTTCCCATAACCTCCTTTCGTGTTATTGGAGTAGATACGGAATTAAGTTGTGTGTCAGATGTGTCCATCATTTTGGATTATTCAAAAAGTTTTGTGGCTTTATATATTTATAGATTTGAAATAGTGGTTTAGTGACTAATCTAGTATGTGTTTACGTCGTTGTGGGTGCAGATTTAGCCATCAAAATGAAGGAAAGCATCGGTTGCTGACTATAACTGCGGGGTGTTGGCAACGATTGCCTGTGCTAGATCGCAGCCGTTTTTCTTAACATGGCTGCAACGCAGGCCGAAAAGCAACAAAATGACGTAAATAGTGAAAAAGTGCAGCCGGATCAGCATCTAAACGTGCGGAATTCGTTGTTGCAAAATGGGACCGATAAGAGTAGTGTTCGAGGAGGTTGCAGTGTAGTGGTTACTAAAGCGAAAAATACCGGCTCCAAGACCCTCGGCTTAGATATGAGTCAGTATCGACAGGACGGCGGCGGTGGTGGTGGCGAACAAGGCCTCGGTGAATCGGACATGGGGCCCACCAGTGAACCCGGCATATATCCACCCGCGCCGGCGTCAGTGTCCGAGGGGCCGTCGGTCGGGGACGGACACGGGTACGGTTTCTCGTTCGGCAATAGAGACATACACAATAGTGGCGACGGTGGTCTACACGTGTTCGGGCCGAGACAGGGTTTTGGAGGACCCAAACAACCACCCGGAACATTTCCGCAACAACAGCGAATTTTGTCTGGTCAGACGATATCACAACCGACGGGGCCGACCCCCACGTTAAATCAGCTGCTGCAAAGTTCAAATCCGATGCATCGATATCAGAATAGTTACGGCCACTCTGAACAGTCCTACAACCAGGGTTGGCCTCCACAAAAACCTCTTTCATCTTACGGCACGTCCGGGGCCCCCGGCGCTCCGTCTGCTGCAGTCTATCGCAACCAGCCGACGGTAAGTACGAACGAACATGTTTTGCTAAGCGCTTCGCGATCAGACACCACGACACGATACTCCGTTCCTCGATATTATGGCAACCTAGCCGAGGAACGTGGTGTCGTGCTGTACGTGATTCTGACAGCCGACCACGTGTATAACTTTCAATATTATCGTACGTCGGCGAAAGAAACGTAACACACAGGTTCGACCTATGGCCCCCTCGATAACACTCGCCCCGTCATCCCGTGTCAGTTTCCACGAGCCACTCTCGAACAGACTCTAGCCCCCCCTCGCGCACGTTGCTCGTAAGATTTCTTTGTAATTTCCTCATGGGATTACACTGAAAATATACATATTTATCAAGTAATTTAATTGTGTTAACCAATCAGGATATATGGGCGGAGACAAGGCCACGTGCTTTTTGTTTACTAGCACTTTGGAATGTGTATTTGTGTAACAGAAGTTCGCATTTTATATCCTACCTAGATGAAACACCTCTGTATTGGCTCCGTCCGGGATAAAAATAAATACCGCGGGAATACCGCTTTTATTACGAACGAGTAAAAGTAACGCTTTATTATTTCACTTTTTCTACTTTATCGACTGCCCACCTCGCAAACTAATTTCCTGTTTCGTTTTGCCTGATGGAATGCACGAACTTTCGTTTTCCGTGCTCTTTAATCTAAATACAAACTCGATATCGTACTGAATAATTAATCACCAAGAACTTGAGGACCACGCTTTTATTTCCCTTTGTGAAATTTCACACGGAGTCGTAAGTAATACGCAGGTGTTTTCCAAATGATCTATTTCTCAAGAATCTAAAGGTCCGTTTTCACGCTCATGCAATTTACACAAATCGACTTGTGCATGCAAATTTGCACAAGGAAGTCGTTGCATGAAAACGGAATTTTTTTACTTGCACAAGTCAAATAATTTGGCTTGAGCAAAATCTGGCTGGTCAGATAATTTGCATGCGGTTGGCGCAAATGTTTGAACGTGTAAACGACACTCCAACCGAGCGCATGCGTAATGGATACATAATAGTAAATGAATTATTATCGCGAAACGCACGTGGCTGCTATACTTGTAAATATTTGTGACGATATACAAATAATAGTTATTTTGTGTTTTACTATCGAATAACAATACTTTTCAATCATCGATAAATAACGATATATCGATATTTATATTTATTAATTTATATTTATCGATGTATTGATAGTTTGCAACCATGGATAACATTTTTTTTGGTCTACTTTTTTCAAAAAATATCAATAAATTATTCGATATACCTATACAAAATTCATCGATATTTCGATTAATCGATAAATTGATGAATTTTATAATGTGCGCGATGGGCTGTGCGTTCAATGGTGTCTAAACTGCAGAATTACCGATAAAATTGTGCAAATATAACTGAGCGTGAAAATGGATTATCAATTCAGTTCTTATTTGTGCAAATTTGCATGCACAAATCTATTTGAGCAAATTGCATGAGCGTGAAAACGGACCTTAACTCGCAGCTCAATTAACGATTATCGTTTTTATTCGATATGCAAGCCACAAGAAAGCTTTCTCTTCATTTGCTCCATGTTTCGCTTGCACCAGGTGGTTGTGTGAGCATGCGCGTTGCCCTAAGGCCGTCTGGCGTATATGGAACATTAAATACTCGAAACTTATTTCAGGGAAGTGCGGGTTTAATGCTACGACATTAAGTTATTTCATCGCTGATCAATTAAAGTTTTCTATGTTATGTGAAACTTAATTACATCCAGCTTGCACATGTTTCCAATTAATTTGCTCCTCATCTTGATACTTCTTTTTTTTTCCTTCTTAATTCGAACTCATCAAACCAATCCATTTACTAAATCGTTTCAACGCCACCTTAGTTTCTAGAGAAAATCGACTAAAGGAAAAGTTTGACCAAGCGAAACACATTAATAATGATTTGAAATCGAAAATCGATTAGCACAAGCACTTAAAACTCCATACCTTAATACCTTCGAATTTTTATAGAGGAAAAGATTTGGGTTTAAAGTACAGATAATAGCAATTATTCATAGGGTTTCTGCTTGCTCAACAAATTAGTCATTTATTACGAAATATAACAGAGTTTTTTTTTTTTTGTAAGTCATTGCTTTCATTTGCATTAATACGTATGCAATAAATGGAACATTAGCATATTCTGTTCTTTAACTTCCAGTTCGTTTAATTTAATTATTGTTGGAGAATTTTTGTCTGTGGCGGTGTCACGTCGCGTTTCAAGGAAAACCACTTGCGATACGAATTTTTTTCGCGCCATTTCTATCCCAGTGTAATTTCCTGTCTGTAATTCAATGATTAATCACGTTTAAATTTATAAATGAGTTAGGTAAGACTTAGATTGAAAAACCAAAAGAACCCCAGACGTGTTTTTGACCATTACATCACAAGTGCCATGCCACATACTTGCATTAATGAATGTAACATCATTTGTTTTTTTTAATGACAAGTAAGTCTGTTTGTTATCCTGCACTGGTGTGCACTTTCTTTCCTAATTTCTTTGGTAATGTGTCAATACGAATCACAATCATTCATACTGACATACCACACAAATATTTCAAGTTGCATTAAAGCGTACGCCACTGGAGGATAATAAAACAGACCCGTGACGTGTAGTGTTTGAATTAAATTGATTAATGTCATGGTTTTTTTTTTGGTGCTTAATCTAAATTATGAATGCTCTTCCTTTTAACATAAAACCTTTTTTTCCTGTCGTTTCCTGTAAAAAAAAAAAGATATCTGTAGGTATCATTTGCTTAAATAAAAGGAAGGACGAAGAAAAGTTTCTACAAAATTCCCCAATTAGACATGGCACTTTCTGTAATCATCAAAAATAAATTTAAGAACGTAATTACGGTTCTGTAATCGTTTTTTGAGTTGAGTAGAGGATAAAGTATAATGGTGTGCGCAAGGGATTTCTAATAAAATATAAAACACTTTTGTTAGAATTTTCACTTATAGACCCCATTAGAGTAATGGTAGTTTCGCGTGTTATATTTTTGTACGATTATTACCTTGTCAGTCGGGGAAAATATCAATGGCCATATATATATATAGCTTGAAAAACATCGGCTCAAATATATTTGCGCTTAACAATTGTAATGCTCTTACTTCGGAATAAACAATTTTTTCCGTGATTCCTTTCTGTCGCAAAGAAAGTAAAGCCATCAAAGGAATCGTTCTCGTTTGTGAGATTCCTTTGCACACCCTCGATTGGAATTAGCACGTGTAGGTAGATCTGATCTTTCTGTGTTCGCGTTTCTAAGTAATACCTCAAAGTTTTCACAAAGAATAAGATCTAACAGAAAAAAATACTCTCATATTTCGAAAACGTCGCAGTAAGTTTCACGTTTCAGTTTGACTGAATAGCCACAATGTAAATCGCTTGGTGTAACGAAACCAAAAAGTATTATTTTCAATATCAACAGAGTTAGAGTTAGAAGCCAGATGATATGCTGTCAAATGTCAGTGCGATATGACTGAAAAATGAGGATATTTTTGTCATACCACAAGTCAAAGTGATTGTGAACGTCCTGTACATAAAATTCCTACTTGAATTAACATTTCTCTCTAGTTTAAAACAAGAAAAGAATTTAGGGGGAAGGAAATTTTCGCGTTGACCCGCGTATAAAATAGAGCAACATCTGTTACTAGAACCAAAGCTTACTCGTTTTCTTTTCAAATAAGTGAGCAAATGAATGAGCTTAAAAGACTACGAAAAAGTGGCTTTCAAGTGCAATAAAATCGGAGAAGAGATTTGAGTTTCTTTGTGTTCTAAATTTCGTATGAATGTCGAATCTGCATTGCCGTGCATTCTATTTCATCTTTGGGGGGTTCACAAGTGCTCTTACGTAAATTGGTTTCGTTCATTTAGGCATTTAGGATCGATACTTCCTATGCACCCCCAAAACTGTTGTCATCAGCTTTTCTAGAAAATAATTTTCCACGTTATAAATTTAGTATTGCCTTAAAAAAATGTAATAGTGATGATATCACGTGTATAAACAGTAACATATCGCTTACATTTTTAATTGTTGAGTATAGTTGAACATGCAAGGACCGCCCTTGAACTTGGTCTGACACATGATCACCGAGCACCGCCCACTTTGTTATTATGCAATCAGCTGACGTCTCGCAACGGCCCGTGACGTCAAGCATTCCCACAAACCACACTTGACATATACCCGGGTACACCTACATCCATCCCATCCCTTGCTATCCTTGCCTTGCTGTTCACCCTTACACATTACCTACCCCGAAACGGGTTCGGTTTCTAGTACACGTCGCACTCTCGTCTCTCTTTGACCTGAATTTAGAATCGCTTCCATTCCGATCTTCATACAATTTATTTATTTATTCGTTCTGAATAGTTTGCATGAAAAGAGTCGAATTTATTCTCGTTTTGTTTTTATTCGTGCAGAAGATTCCTTTCCCTTTCATTCGACTCGTGAGTGGCGATATATTTTATTGCTTTTTTACATACAGCAACAATTAAAAATTAATTCGACGTAAAATCGCTCCATTGTGTAAACTGATCGTGTCTTTGATTAGTTCATTAAGTCGTAATTAATTTTTTAGTTGTCATTTCTTCTTAGAATTCACCTGTACGTAGATTTATTTTCTCCTTTCGAGAATCACCAAAAAATTTCTTTTGTTGTTATGTAAAAAACCGTCTTTACAATGGTACTTTGTTTTGTCAACTCTTAAGTTAGGTTTATGTAACTAGTTTAATAAAAGGCATTCTTTTTGCCTTCCATAGAAAACTTTATTGATTATATTGTAATAATTAGTTTTTGTATTGCGAAAGTGGTACATATTCTCATTGTTGTTTTAACAAATTTTAATTGAAAATACCTAGGGTTGCGATTATGGTTAAGTTTGCAATATAAAGTTAGGGGCCGATTACACGGACTACTTTTAGCAGTAGTAGGAAATGGACGGTGATTAAAACCAAGTTGGTCTTTTGTTGATGCCTAACATCAGCCGGTGATTGTTGTTCCTCACCCAAAACCGTTGTGGCTGACGTTTGTCTAAAGGCTGGTTTTCAGGATGATACTTGCTGTCATGAAAGCAACTATCATAGTGTAAATAACCTGGCAGTCGTTTCCATGCTCTTATCGGAACTATCACACTTACTTTCGTGATAGTACTTTCATAAGAATACCATCATCGTAAATTGTTCCTTTGTCATAATTGTCACAGTTTTACTAGTTTGAAATAATTTGGATGTTTTTGAAAGCACTACCTACAGAATTTCCTGTAGTATCTACATATTTCTTTGGAGTTTCTATATTACTTACGTATTTCTTCTGTAATCTAAGCAATACCCTCGAATATGTACACCAAAATTCCTTGGCGGTTTACCCTTCGGATGCATCCTTCTTCTTTAAGTCGTGAATATCTGTTACTGAAAGTAGTCCGTGTATTCAGACCCTAAATCGTCATTAATATGGGCCATGTAAGTACTGAACGAACCGATTTTATTTATTCGATGGTCACCCTATTTCATTTTGAACAAAATTATAGCTTTTTGAATTTGCATACATTATCACTAAGCTGTCGTTTAGTACTGCTGGTTTATTTTCGTTGTAATTTGGAATGGTAACGTTAATTAAAGGAGGGTAAATAGCATCAGGTAGTTAATTATTTATAGTAACACGATGAATTATTGAAGAGAGAAAGAGATTAGGGTGGGAGGGAGAGGAAGAACCGAAGGGATGGAAACAACAATGGTAGATGTTGACCTAGGACAACAATATAACGCGATTAGATAACTAAAGTAGCCAGTTTCTAGCTCATAAATCATTACAAAGTACTCTGGATACCGTTAAAGGCGAGACAGAGAAGGAAAACGTAATCAAATTAAGAACTTTGATACACCGACGACGGAATTTGTGTTTATGTCCTACAAGTTGAAGGTGAAATTTCTACAACTACTCCACGCTCCGGAATAGTTCAAGATTTCAATGAAAGTTTAAACGTATTCAGTCGGAGGGAATTCACTCACTTGACGTGTTATCGTATTTATAACATCAGCGTAAATATTATGCTACAGTTTATAATGTTTTATAGACTATTACTTTAACATATCGCGTTACACTTTACATTGATGCTCTAACAACGTATAATATTAAACAAATTTTTCAACTAAGCAAACAATTCACTTCAAACGAAAAATATACAGACAAAATTACACTTGTGATTTACTACGGTTTTTATTTTAAACCAAATTGGCGTTTATTTACGTAATTAAAATTAGAATGCAAGCATAAACCCGTACTTCAATCCAAGAATCTTTTCCATATAATGCGGTGTCATTTGTGCATTCCTGTAGTTAAATTCTGATTGATTTGTTGTTTTTTTTTTGTGTTTTCAGCTGTCACCTGCGTATAGTGGGACGGCGACTCCAAGTCCTGGTGGTTATGGAGAGGGTCGAGGAGGATGGCCAGGACCGCCTGTGACGGGCCAGCACGGTCCTGGTAGTCCAGGTCCACCTTCTAGTTCGGCACCCGTTAGCCAACCATCTCCTCAACCCTCTCAACCTCCAAGCCATTCACCTGGACCTGGACTACCCCCTAGCCCGCAACATCAACAACAAACTCCATCTCAGCATCAGGTAAATAAATACGATTTTTTTATCATATATTATCTAAATTCATAGCCCACGTTGATTCAGGAAAACGGAAAACAAATTCCAAACGCACCACTCATAGCGCCCCATAGTTTGACGTACGTCAGTTATAACCAAACTTCGGACATTTCGGCGCAAATACAGGAAATTCATTGCGTAGCCGTGGCCTAAGTCCTAAGTCTGATCGTAACTGTTTACCATGTGATACAACTGGCGTGTATTTCATTTTTAAAAGTGAGGTTAGATTGTGCGTATCGGGGTAACGTAAGCTGGAATAAAATTCCAAAGGTGACTTGATTTATTTGAACGCGTGGCGTTTATAAAAAGAAATCGCTCGATTAGATTATTGCAATCTATAAACTCATGTGAGAACAATGAATAATGCTTCGGCGGCGATTAAAATTCATTGTTTAAAATCGAAAAAGCGCGCTAACCGATAAAATACTTAACGACGCTTGGCATTTCATATGGGACGTACATACGTACGCTAATTATAAATTATAATTTAAACCATATCCGTTGGCGGATTACAATAACGCGCTTTTGTTTTTGGCGTTCGATATTTGTTATTGCTAAAGGAGGAATGTTATTTGAAAGTTATTACAAATTATATTCTAGTTTGAAACTTTTTTGATATTTTTGATATTGTATGAAGTCAAATGTGTTATTAATTAAGCGTTCTTTTGAATAACATAATAAAATGAATCGTGATAGAGCTTGTCACTGGCAACTGTACGCGGGGCGGAGTTAACCACATGCGCACAACTAGTAGAGTGGGTGATGCTTGGTGTGACAGTGCGCAGCATATCGTAAATTACTAACCGATGTTTCTTTAAATGAAACAGACTCTACTTATCCTTCGAAAAAAAAACAAACTATTATTATAAATGGTTGTTTCAGGGTTTTCCAAATAGACCTGCACAACCTACTACTCCAAATGCGCACGCACCGGACCAAGCGGTAAGTTTTTTTCCCCCCTTCAATAATAACATTGTGTTGTTTACTGAAATCAAAACGAATTGTGCGAGAGATAAATTTTTTTGTTGATGTTTTCATAAAGTGTTAGATTACAATTGGCGAAAACGTGCAAGCTGTTTTATAAACTACTTAATTTTATTTTGTAATCAATCGCTCGTCGTTTCATTGACCGCGTTTAAAAATATCAAAAGGCGAATTTGATTATCGAGTTATTAATAAAAAGAAGTGATACGTAAACTACAAACTAGTAAATTTGGATTCCTGAGATGTTTTGACGAATTTTTTTTTTCTCTAAACAAGTTCAAGGTTTCGGGCACGTGTGCCAAATGTTCTTTCAGGAAACTCGGCTATTGATTCTAAATCACGTTCCAATGATAATAAAGACCGTGAGGAGTGAAGTGTAGAATTTGGTGGTTATTTCGATGATAGGTTCGGATCGACCGGCAAGGTCGTTCGGACTTAATTAAAGTGAAACGGAGGAATTGTATGAATCATAAAAATCGCTTCTACTATTTGCATATCCGGAAAGGGAAATCACATTTTATTCTTATGATAAAGGATTACGTAATCAGCGATATAATTAGTAGTATTCTTGACCTTTGTAATCCTTACCGTTGTAGACACCACGTGTTTTTGTTGAAAGTGGGTGGCAGGGACCAGGTCATGAAAGTGGGGGAATTGCCGCCGGGTAGGGATCACAATCATTGGAATCATATGCACGAATGATTTTTTTTTAATTACTTTTTTTACATACCTTTTAGTTTTGCTTCTCTTAATCTTACCTGTCATTCTTTTGATTAATTGATCCTCTTCGTCCTTTACTTTTGGACATTACCCACATCATTTCTGCCTTCACTTTTCCCATTTAATCGAATATTTTACTTAAATTAAATTTAATTAACGTGTGTAGACCTAGAGAAGGTTTTTTTGAAAGAATATAACGGATGATAGTTTCTTTTCGGTTTGTACCTATATTTTTTTTTGTTTTGTTTAAAGACGTTAGCGAAGCTTATAGAAAAATTAAAGTTGCTATGCTATAGCTTCTTTGTGCGTGTTAAATAATATAAATAGAAGATTTTAACTATTTTATACAAATCCGCACGTAGCATAAATGCAACGAAAACTAAAAAGTAATTGTAATCATAATTACTTTCCGTTATTATAATATAATTTATGTTAATGATTACTGTAATTTATCACGTATGTTCAGTGCGGATATTTCTCAATAATATTACATATTGGTCGGGTTGTTTGTAAGCACTGTTGCCAGTACTGCGTCCGCTTGCCGAGTGCCGCTCGGTATTGATTGGTTAGGTGTAAATCTGGCAACGGCGCTTGCTACAGTACACTGCACTGCATTTTAGAGCTTCGATGCACTTCTCTTACACTCCTTCATATTAATACCGTACTTCTGTCTTTCATTTATCACTGCATTTTTGCCTTTGTTCGTTTACGAATAATAAATCCACGTCCGGAGCAATTTTTTCAATTTTCGCAAATAAAACGTCACAAAAATATTGGCTGCGAAATGAAATCATAAATAATAGACTTATTTTAACCGAGAATTGCCTTTTCGTCTTATCTCGTCAATATCCTTTACTTCTTACAATTAGATATTCTGCGAAGGTCTTACGACGTGAAAGTTATTACGAGTCGAGACGTTTCATTTCTTACATTGTTTCCATTTAGCAGAACGTATTCCAAATTTGCCGAAGCATCTGGAAAATTTCATTTCAGTGATTTCAGCCCTATATTACCACATACTCCACCCAAAAGAATTGGCGTATTTCATATGTGTAATTAAATGAAGTATGGCATCTCAGATTAAACGAATGAAAGAAAATCCAATCTCCTGCTTTGTCCCCAAGTTAGTATGAAGTAAAGGAATTTCATTTTCAAAAGCAAAAAACAATCAACTCTACGTCGAATGCCTTTATTATTATTATTATTATTATCTTCTATTCACTTCAGATTTTCATTTCGAAGCTGGATTGAACTAAAGAAAAACTAATTCTTTCCTACGATTCGTAGTGAGATCAGAAACTGACGTGTGAGTACGAAGCTTAAAGTTTAAATTCTCTTCGAAATTCCCAAGCAGATTTTAAGAGGTTTTTGTGGTTTAGGTGGAAACACTCGACGAGACATGTTCGCAGTCATGCTCGTGATGATGCTTCTAATAAAATACGAGGGGAATTTATTATGTTATCTACTTAGCTATAAAAGCAAGCAATAACACTATGCCTTTGGAAAAAATCTGCAAAATAAAACTCTACAGCATTTTCCAAGTCATCTTTGGATGCAAAGCTACGTCCCCTCAAGTGTTTTTTGAGTTTTGGAAAGAGATAACAGTCACAGGGGGCCAGGTCAGGATTGTAAGGTGGATTCCTCAAAGCCGCATTCATTGACTACTGCTTGGACAATTTGTGTTTTATGCATTGTCGTGAGCGTTGATTGATTGTGGACGGTTTAGCAACTTTCAAGTTCTTAATTGTGTCTTTGTGGATATTCCCTTTGGTACATACTCAATTAAAAGAATCCCCTCCGCATTCCAGAAAACTGTGGCCCGCAGAAAATTGCGTCTTTGCCTTCTTGGGTGGAGCAGAGCCCTTATGAACCCATTGCATGGACTCTTGTTTCGTGGGAGGGCCCCAGTGGTCTCATCTCCAGTTACAATTCTATAGAAGAAGTCTTCATCTTGGGATAAAGCAGTCAAATTTGTCGCCTGCAAAGTTTTTGTCTAGGACTGAGCAGCTTGGGAATCCATCCCCAAATCTTCGCGTAGAATTTTCGTTCCTGATACTCCTACTTCTCTAGCAATAACTGAAGCTTTTACTCGGTGGTCAGCCAACACCAAATCTTCAACTTTGTTGATGACTTCCTCAGTTCTTCCACACTTTGGTGGGTCATCATGAATGGATTTGAACTGCTCGCACCAATACTTGACTATTTGGCTATTTCCTTCATAGACAGCCACCATTCTCTCATGAATATTCATCAGGGCCACTGCCTTCTTTCGATAGAAATTTCAAGTTTCCAATCACTCATGTCAACTTCTTCAAATTGACATAAAAGTGGGATTTGGAACCAAACTTCAAGGTGACACAGAAACTTGACATAAGAAAATTGTTTTCGTAGCTAAGTAGATGACATAGAAAACTGCCCTCGTACAAACGACATGGTGCATACATACATGTAGAAGATTTGAGACGTCAGGAACAAGGATATAATCGTCCACGTGTTACAATGTCGACACGGAACTACGTCAAATGCACCACCTGATTCCTGTCACCGTTTATGTTAACTAAAAAGTAAACAGTGCAGCTTGCAACCTCAATTAGGCCCTAAAATACACTGAAATTGACGATTACCCGTACTAAAATCGTCTAAAATCCGCAGTCGAAAACCACAATGTCGTCATCCTGTTATGAAATATCGTTCTCTGCCTATTTCAGTAAATTTCCCCTCATTTAATATGTTTGCGTGTTTGTTTACGTGTGTTTAATATAAATGCCTGCGTTTTTCTTTCCCGCTTAAACATTTCTTAAAATTTCGCGAATATGACTGCGTACACGCCTCCTCGTTTGGTTGTGGCTTTAGATACGCAAAAAGAAATGAATGGAGCAAAATTATTGCTGCATACTAATTTGACTTTTGTACTACATTCTACATCTTATGTAAAAATTTACTACAACAGACTTTATTTTCACTTTTTGTTGTAGAAAGTTCTACACATTGTGTAAAACTATAATAGAATCGTTTTCTACAGTTTGAAAGGGATTAAATTATTAACTCCTTTGAATAAATTACTGTTGGATACGTTAACATCTTACACAAATTGTTGAATGGTATTGAAGTGGGGTGTAATCACGTGATTATTTGCGTCGTTCTATTGGACGTTTAATGCTGGTGATGGTTAGGTGGCGTAGGTGACTTCGCGAATAAACAAGAACAGAGACTTGTCTGTGTTCGTCTGTCGCTTGTTTTATTTATAATGAATGAATTTGTGGGAACGTGAATTCAGTACAGTACTGCAGAAATTATACGAATGTTTCTAAATTAAATATTCCTTTATCTTATTTTTAACGTCCATGGATGACCCAACCTGGAACTTATCGAGCAATTGTCACAATGAATTCCAGCCTGTGAATTTCTCGACAAGCACTGCACGTATCAAGACAAACTCGAACCCACATCTTTAATTGCCCTATTAAGAGTCAAGCGGCTCCTGATATCCTCAGATCCTTGATCTTCTAAATGAAATAGCATTTAATTCAACAATTTATATAACATGTTTACATTTTGTCTATAAAAGTAATTTACACATTTACTATTATTTGTGTAACGCGATTTTCTTAAAAATGTGTTAACAAACATTACTCTACAATCAAATGCAAATATTTTGTATTTATTGTAGGTCCTTCATTTTAGCAACAATTTGTAGATATAAACTCTAGAATTTTGTTAACAAATACCGTTGTTTTTTCTCTGTGTAGATCAGTATTTGAATATAACACATCACAACTTCGTTAATTAACACAGAAAAAAGTAATATAAGAAATGTAAGATATTGTAATTACATGTAAGAAAATTTAAGTTAAAGAATTTACTAGAAAATTAATAATGAAAGTTGTTTAATCATTTTCAGAATCTCGTAAACATCTAGTCTTACTTTGAAAATAAATTAACCAGTTTATTTAGCACGCCTTATTTTGTTCCCTCGAACGCTTTTTATTCACCGCAATTATAACGTTAAATCCGTTCGAACCGGAGCGGTATTTATTTTTATAAACGAAACAAATCTGATTTGTTTTGTTTAAAATTTAAATCCGCAACCTCTTGAGCGTTTATACTTTCTACAATCTACAGAGCAAAAGCTGGACTATCCGCTCTACACACTCGACTGAAACGAATTTATGTTCGCAGTTAAACCGATTTGCTTTACGTTATACTTGAATTCATTCGGATTTGAAAAGTTATATACGGGATGATTAAAATTTAACATGAGAGGATATTTTGTTTTGAATTTTAAAAAGCTGATATTTTCGAATAAAATCACGGTGGTGGCTCTCAATTTATTTTCGCCTCGTATAAACGTATACGACAGAAAAAAAATATTTTCTGAAAAGAAAGCTGCGCGTTATATTTATTTGTCAATCATTATATTAATGATATGATGTCTCGTCGAAGCGAAAGAAATTCTGCTTAACAGGGCAGAAGTATTTGATTCTCACGTTCGCGTTGCTTTGGTGACGAGTTCAAATATAGACTTGTTTTTCTTTCTTCAAGACAAAACCTGGAGGCTCTCTTGACACTATTTCTGGTAAACAAAATCAAAATCAGAAAACAGAATGAAGTACTTAATTACGTTTTAGTGGTTAGCAAAGATTTTATACGTTGATTTTGATAAAGGAAAAGAAAAGTAGCCTTTACATTGTAGAGACATTTGAAAATTATTCATGAATTAAGTAAAACGTAATACTACTAGACGAATACGATGTTGATAAATACGTAAACTTCTTAGCAATTGAAAGTAATGTTTCCATTTAAATGCACATATATAAGCCGGAGATTCAGCATAAAATATGTGCAATAATTATAACATATTTGGTATTTCACGGCCAACGTTGATTTATGTGCATACATGCATATTTGAGAACGGGCCAATTGAATATGAAAAGTTTTTGATCTGTTTCACGTTCCCTCTGAAATACGAGTCGAATGTATACCGAATTAATTAATGGAACGTTCGACAGAAGTCTGCGTTTGCTTATACATACATGACGAACAACATTTGGTTTGCATTTTTAAAAACGATTCGATTATAATGTTTTTTATTGCCTAAATTCATTCATGACGTATGTGATGGACGCGAGGGGAAAACCAGTTTTAAATCTCGCGTTTTGTTTTGAATACGGACAGTCTGAATCTGTGCGATTTAAGTTAAGTGAGTACGAGCCTTGAAACCTCGTGAGTAAGGGGCTTTACTTGAATTTTCTTTTTTGGACCATAATAGTCGAGATAAACTCGGTGGAAAGACTTTGCATTGTAAAATTCTCATCGTCATTTTATATTTGCTCAATGTAATAAAAGTAATTTATAATTTTTTTTATCTACGTGCTCGAATCTTATCGTAAAAGTAAAATTGATAAGTTCGTATTTTGTGTTTATCATTTTCTGAAGTGGGCATTCGTCGAGTTTCAAGAAAATTATTATCTGCAGGCTTCACGTATCAGTAAGTTTCGCAAGTTTATTTTTATATTACTTTACCTTTCTGGTTGATTCTTTATTTTTTTTTGTTATATACGTACGTTTGATTAATCAAGCAAACGACAAGGTTACATAAGTATTTAAAAAAAAAGAATGGTTGAAGCCCTCGGGGCCTTTGTAGTTTAAATTAATATTAAACGTTGTCAGTTTTTGATTAATTCCGTTGCGTGCAATTTCGAAACCGGAAAATAATTTATATTACTCCCAGATGTGTGCGTGCGGAAACTTCTCAAAATGAATAACTCAAGATTCGAACCGAAAACTTTTGAATTTATAGCAGCTACCCATCCAACACACTTTATCTTCTTCGTTAATCCTACGAAAGTTCACGTGTTAACTCAAAAAGTTCTTTGTATTCTGCTTGTTTTTAGCGAAAGTGTGTTTTCGTTTTCGATGTAAAATATACAGAGAGAGGAGAAAAATTAATAAAAGCAAAGATTCGCTGCGGATAATTGATTACAAACAACCTGTACGTTCGGTTTTTTTTCTTTTTTAAGTCTGTATTCAGAGCACAGCTAGTTTTTAATGAAAATAAATTTTCTGTATGAGATTGTAAATAAATAAAATTAAATCAAAAATCAAATAATCAGGCTACAGCTTCTACAATGTGCATCGCATTTATTTATTTGTTGATCTGAAGTGAAATCTCAGCTTTTGTTTTATTTGGTATAAAATATCTTCATTTTTTTTTTTTGTAAATGAAATATTTGTATTTGCTCTATTAAGAGCCATTAACGATTGTTTTTGCGCCTTTAAGTAATAACAGTTTATCATAAGAGCTGAGCTTGTGTATAATAAATAATAAATCACGCATTTGTATATAAATAAATTTGAGATGGAAGTACTTTCGGAAGTTTTAAATATTTATAAACCCGAAAGTACAGGTTACTGCCATATCTTGCACGTGACAATTTTATTTTAAAAAACAGTATCGTTATGGAATATTTTCTTCTCGAATGTTGTCGGATGTTTGCACGTGCGATTTAGAACGCATGAAATTGGCTAGACTTGCTGGAAAAATTTAATTGGCTGCATTTTTGCTTTTCACGTTTAACCGTGAAACGAACACAACAACGTTCTATTTTTGTTATTTGAAATTGTCGCAATCATTAGGAGGGCCCTAGTTAGTATTTCCGGGCGTTCATTGCAACTGTCAAACGAGTGTAACAACGAGCTGCCACCACTTTTCAATTTTTATTTATTAATTACGCTCGCTCTGTAGCTAACGTTTGCGTTTCACAACTTTAGTTGCAAGTAGCACAAGCAGACCCGACTTTCTGTGTCTGTGAACTTGAATTTACATTGTGATTTGTAAAACGGAGTTCAACTCCCCTACATTCCACCCACCCTCTGAGGGGTTTTAGGGTCAGGGTTAACATTCACTGACGAACGGCGAAAATCGACAGGAGTTTATTTCCCTTTTGCTTTACTCTGCACACTACACTTAATGTTTACGATTGGTTTTCTAGTTAAAGCACAACCCATCAATCAAATGTATAATTAGTTTGTATAAAACAAATTTCAATATTGCAATGTTGTAATTAATTTTCTGTTATCTTTTCTGCGGTTCAAAGTATCCATTAGAGAGTTTAATTGAATGTTGTGGTGCTTTGAAGTTATAAAGCGAATTTGATTTTGAAAGTTCTAAATTCGAAAACATGTTGTGCGAATCAATTGGGATTTTTACGTAAAGGCGCCGTAATTAATGACGTACCCCCGTATTTTGTTATCGCACAAGTATTTACGATTACTTCCGTTTCGTAAATACTACAGTGGCATTCATATCGTGTTTGTTGTTATTTTTAAATCTCGTAAAAATTACTAACACCAAAGAATTGTCATCATCCAATTCGGATAACAATCTTTTTCTCTTATCATCTTGAATGAAATTTCGTAAATACCGACGTGTTGTGATTCATCTCTTTTAGGAAAGCACGCAAAATGTATTCTAGGATTTATTTTGCTTCGTTTGTTGTATTTTGTAATTAAAAGCAACGTATGTGTGAACGATATAGTGTGTGCAATACATTCAGACTGTGATCTAGACAGATTAGGAAAATATTTAGTCAAGAAGCAGGTGCCAATAACAAAATCACACAGTTTATATAATAAAGTAAATAATCTAAAAAAAAAAAAAATACGAGTGATCGACGATGGAATCTGTTATGCGTAAAAGTTATTGAAAACTTGAAAACACGTATAGGAAGTACCGTGTTAAAAATAAAGAGAAACACACGCGTTGACGTGTGTATAAATACATGACAGATGGAAGTGCAAGTTTTATCTGAAATATAAATTCATTCATAAACACGACAGGTGGTCGGAACTACTTTATTTTATACATACACCATTGCTTATGTAGTGGGTGACCCACATCGGAATTGGGGTAGGTCTGGTACGTATTTATCCCAAATTATTTTCTTGAACGTCATCTTACTCCTAAATTAAACACCGTTTTCAACGTGTAAACATATCACGTTCTATTTTAATAACTAAATATAAACACGAAGTTTTAATGTTATTCCGTTTCCTCCTCTACCGCTTTTATAATAACTTTCAATTTGGCTTTCAACTTGATTGATAACAAAACGAAATGGATATGGATAAACTATTTTTTTTTTCGCCGTTTTTAAAACTAAAAATATACGACAAAATACCGCAGAGAACTTTAATTAAAAGATATTGGAAAAAATGGAAAAGAAAATGTCGGGAGGTTAAGTGCACATGCGGGTTGAGTGTGCTAATTTTAGATGTTGCAATTTAATTTGCTTGCATTAGGTTACAGAGCCATCAACTTAACAAACTCAAAGGGAATACAAAATCAAAGACGCACTTGCCTTCCTCCCATCAGCAGCATTTGACCACTTCACTCTACATTGTTTAACATGGTAAATTGAATGTATTCTGCTGCGCTAAACGAATTTTACGTAAACATCACAAAAATATACGTAACTTACGTATTTAGTAAATAGAAGTTAATTTGGATAATGTACGAATCAGTTATTGATAAGCTGTTATTATTAGCTTTATCTATAATTAAAATGTTTGCCTATACGTTATTTTTATCTAATAAATAGAATTCTAATATGTAACCAAATTAACGTATGTGATACCGTAGATACAACTACGTTAAACTCACTATTTATTGAAAATTCAAAATATATAAACTAATTCAAATTTTTTTGTAGCTTTCGTGATGCTGTTGATAGTAGTTTTGTTTTGGTTCTAGCAAGGATGGTTCTAGAACCGATCTAGAACTGTCCGGAGTATGCGCATAACAAAAGAGCATTCGGTTTTATTATTATGCGCATGCTCCTGACGGTTCTAGGACTGTACCTGCGAGAACCAAACCAAAGCTAGTACTCTCAGACGTGTTCATCTCATGGTCAATGGACGTACCTCTGAGGGTACCACATTTTTATGAATTATAGAATGAAACGTTACCTTGATTACCATAAGTACCATGTCTACATCATCGAAATAAGGTTCATATAAAAAGCAAAGAATTAAGGCAACTGAACCCAAAACCTACAGTATGTTACTTATTTTATGATTGGATTAATCACCTCAAGAAATTTCCTGGTTTTCCAGAGCAGGTCGTTTATCGTCAAGAGGAGAGCAGTTGCTTTTTATTTTCGTAAGTAACAAATCCCAAAAAAACAAATCGCTTCCTTCAATAACTATAAACCTAAATTTATATAAATCCTCCGAGATCGTTTGTATACACACCCTGCTTCCTTGCCTATTTCATTTTTCTTTGCAGCCTCCAGATCAAAGGGACTTTAATTGAAACTTGTTGTAAGAAGACCTAATCGTGGTAGACTTTCAAGGATACGACGAGATCCTCCCTTCGTTTCTCTCCTGTTGTCGTTGTGTTATTTGCAATTATTTCTTGATTTCCGAGCGTTCACAAAAGTACCTACCCGGAAAAGAATCGTTAAGTAATTGTTGTATGATTTTTTCCGCGAGCGAATGATCCTTGACGCAGCATCCATCGAACAATGGATGACATCGATGAAAAGGTGCACACGTGTCGTGGATGTAACTGCACAAATTCAAAGTTTATGAAATGCTGGGAACATCGAAGAAGTATTTATAAGAAAATAATTCGTATATTGTATAAATTTAATTTGGACTTCAACTGATTAGTTAAATATTACTCAAAATATGATGACTTTTTCCTTTATAAAACACTGGTAGTTAAATACATGAATTGTCATTAGTTTTATCTTTATTTTAATGACGGTATACTGATCTATAATATTAAGTAGTGAGATCAAGTCAGACTCATAGGGTCTCAATCTAAGAGGGTGCATACATAGAGAAGAAACAATAGTATACAATTCCTTAGATTATAGGATAATCTAAGGAAGAAGATCGCTGCCTAATGCTCGGAGCCGCTGAGAACGAATTTTAACTCTTAATCGAGCAATTAAAGATGTGGGTCTTGAAACGTGCAGCTCTTGTGTAGAAATTCACAGGCTGTAATACGGCAGAATTCATCCTGACGTTTGCTCGACAAGTTCGGGCTTCGATCACCCACCTAAAAACTAAGATAAAGGAATATTCTGTTCTTGTTATTCGTAGAGAGTCACGTAAAACAAATTACTCCTACACTTTCTAAGGTGAGGCTCAATTTATTAACGATTCACTTTTTGGGTAACCAAACTCATTGGTCCTCAATGTAAGAAGGTGCATACAAAGAGAAGAAACAATGGTATACAATACATAGAAAATGCATTTGATTGTAGAATACACACGTTTTTAAGAAAATTGTACACATCTGTAAGGAAGAAGATCACTGTCCAATGCTCGGAGTCGCTGATAACGAATTGTAACTCTTAATCGGGCAATTAAAGATGTGGGTTCGACTTTGTCTTGAAACGTGCAGCTCTTGTGTAGAAATTTACAGGCTGTAATACGGCAGAATTCATCCTGACACTTCCTCGACAAGTTCGGGCTTGGATCACCCACCCATCTACAGACGTTAAACACTAAGATAAAGGAATATTTAATTTAGAAACACTCTGTGTACTAAATTCGCGTTCAAACGGTTTATTTTCACAAATAAATAAAACAGGCGACAATCAAACACAGACAAATTTATTCGTAGAGAGTCACGTACGACACCTAATCGTCGTCTGCATTAAACGACCAATAAGAAGTCGCAGATAATCACGTGATTACACCACACTTCAATACTATTCAACAATTTGTGTAAGATGTTAAGATGTCAACGCATCCAATGGTAATTTCTTCTAACGAGTTAATAATTGAATCGTTTTCAAATTGTATTGCGATTTTATTATAGTTTTACGCAATGTGCAGAACTTTGTACAACGAAACGTGAAAATAGTGTGTTGTAGTAAATTTTTACATAAGATGTAGAACCTGTACAACAAACTTTCTTACGAGAATTTATTGTAGTACAAAAATCAACTTTTTACTTCAAAATGGGAGCAATAATTTTGCTACAAACTTTTTTAAGGTAGAGGTGGATTTTCTTTTAATTTTCAGCAATTGTGTTAATAATTTCTCCACCTCCGCTTTACACAATATGTTTATACAGGGAGTCCTGACCCTGCATTGCTTTCCACGAGCTTGATATCGATATTTACATCCAATTATCAAAATGAAGTTAGCAACATAACGAGACCTAGAGTATCTTAAGATTTTGTTCACAGTTCATTGCCGTTCATTCACGAAAAATGGTTTATTTCATTGCTATGGCAATCTGTTTAAACGATAATTATGTTGTTCATTAATTAGGTTAGGTTTGTATGTGACTTTCATGAATGTTCCATGCACGCCACTGCTTTTCGTTCTAACCTTCATGTGACAGATATAATTATTGATATCAAACTCACGGAAAGTAGTGTAGGATCAGGACAATCAATTTCGATCTCCCTGTACATCTTGCATACAATTGTGATCTT
The DNA here is from genome assembly GCA_039766575.1 of Serrognathus titanus. Classification (NCBI taxonomy): domain Eukaryota; kingdom Metazoa; phylum Arthropoda; class Insecta; order Coleoptera; family Lucanidae; genus Serrognathus; species Serrognathus titanus. The sequence goes on along the minus strand of CM077916.1, from coordinate 2,198,048 downwards.
CACGATTCGAGGAGAGGCTAAGCCTCACTTGTGTCATGTGGCAATCCTTAACCATTTCCGTCCGCCATGTTTCCCTCTCATTTCAAGTTTCAAAAAAAAAAAAAAAACGGTTGGTATGTACTGAAAACTTGTCAGGCTTATGTCATATGAGTTTGAAATTGAAGATAACAGTTGGCTAATTTTCCAATGGTTGTTTTTATGTATGGTTTTAGCCTTCTGCTTGTAAAGTAGATGTGGGATTGTGAGTTGAAAAAAAAATGGTATGGTATTTGAATGCGAAAAATAAAAATGAAGAATACCAGATGAAAAACCCGCGCAGTTATAACGCGCATGTTTGTTAGGTGCGGTCGGCCAAACAACGACGTCGACGGCTCCTGGCCCCACGTATTTGCTTTGGCCCCTCTAGCGGCAGTTAGTTGGGTATTCTATCTCTCTTCCTCTTATAGCCTGGCATCTAATTTATCTTTAGGCCGGTTCATGGCGGGACTTAGTTAGCCAACCGTTGTTGCCTCCGTCTATACATTACATGCTGCTCTCTGATTATAAAAGGCTATGTATCGTCGTTGTGTTCACGTTTCAACGTACTTTTTTGAACTTAAAAATTTTTAACCATCCCGCATCGTCCGACTTGTTTTAATAATACCACACCGTGATTAGTGCTTTCGAAACGAAGTACCTACCGAAGGAAATTCGAACTGAAACGTGGCTTCATTTTTTAACCATCTAAAACTAATTAATCAGGTGTATTTAAATGAATTTAAATAGCCATACATAATTCATGGGAATTTTTTTAACGACCGCATATAATAAAATGTGTTTATAAAGTTAAGTGGAACAGTGAAAAATTCAGTTGTTAATTTGCTGTTGTATACGTCATTCAATTGGTATGTTTTATTACTATACATAGTGTAATAACAGCGCGGTCAGTTACAGCGCATCGTTTATTATTTGTTTAATTTTGCTTGTCAATTACAACACGATTATTTTACAGTATCGGTCATATTTGAATATCACGTGGCTAATTTCAACGTGAGCACCTCGTACACGTGCAGGAATAATCGAACCAGCCAGCGTAACCACCGTGTGCAGGGCAGACACCACAAACATAATTAACTGCGTTATGTTTATGTAAGCCCCAGAAAATTGTGTAATTTAGTCACAAATTTGTGATTATTTTATTCGGTCGTTCATTCAACAAGTGTTTCGGTACGCCGCTGAATATTTCCTTCTCCTTGTGTGTAACTTTGATGCTCGTACGTTGCTAGGGGGTGTTTTCAAAGTTTAGATTGGTCTACTGAATTCTTCACGTTGAGCAATAGATGAGCTGCATTTAGTTTTGAACATTTTGCGCAAGCCTCTTACCTGTGCGCAAAATCGCACTGATACATATAAGCAGCCCTGCATTCGACCACGGTTTTTATTCGATCATAAATCATTCCGAAGTGTAACTTCGACGAAAGACATCCGGCGAAGAACTTAAACTTCAAAATGCTTTACTTTATTCACCAGCGTCGCCGGTACAGTGACTATTACGGCGTAAGTTGAATGTTAAACGACGTTAAAATTTTTAATGTTGGAACGAAATTTGTTCGAAATTAAAAGTCGCGTTTACCTTCTCGCTTTCTTCCAGATATTTTTAATAAGTCTTTAAGTTCAATATTGACTTCTTTTTCTTATTTTTAAGCATCTAATGAAAACGCTGCCTGAATTAATTTTTAATAAACTTACGCACAGCAATTCCTTTGATTAATTTTTATATCCGTGTCCAATGTTTTTTCGTTTTTTAATAAGGATTTATTACACGCTGTGAGTTTAAAAATCCTGTCGAGTTTTCTGCTTTTCCATTGTCGTTGTTTGATGTCTGTTATTTAGATGTCTTGGTGTATTTGGTGCTTTTCCCCGTCACGTTCTAGAATAAAACCTTAGAAATATTGAGTGGAATTAATTGTTTTTCGTATTAAAAAAAAAATGCGCTTAGATTTTCGCGGAGCACCTCCCAATTGCTATTATAGGGCCACGAAATTTTCCGAAACCACTAATTTATTTAATCTTCGTCTAACTTTTGTGTATTGTTTAAAAAAAGGCGCTGTTTATGATTGAAAACAACGTATACTTGCACGTAAATTATTTAAAAGAAAATCTTGCTGCATTTTACTTATTAAAAATCTAATAAATTCAGGACTTACATAATATTTTATTAATAATGAATGACCTCGTCTGCTTTTAAGTGAAAGTCATAATGAAAGTATTGCATTTGTCGTTCGTTACAATGACCACCAATTTAGTTAAATAAGGAATTTTTCCGGAGTTACATTGTTTGTTATTTACCTAACATTATAACTTATAAAATTTAACATGAATAATAACGTATGTACAGTTGGAAAAAAAACTCTAGCATGCTTTGAAATGACAATGAAGGTATGTCTTAGTACTCTTATTTTATTGACAACTGTCAGAAGATAACCTCAATTTTATATCGTTGAAAAAATGCAATGTTACTAATTAAAATTTTATTTTTAATTTATAAAAATGCCCTCCACCCTGTTCAATACATTTTAAAACTCTACGTTCTGTAACATGACTGGGTTTGCATTTATTTCATTACATTTATCTAACAATCAAGTTAAGACACACGTTAATTTTCCATGGATTGCTGCGAGTTTTTTTTTCAACTGTACATACGTTATATTGAATAAATCAAATTCTCCTCGTTTAAAAAATGCGTGGCAGTTAATATAGAAATTAATTTTATTTTCTTTATATGTCATCTTTGAATATTCTTCTTGCATTGTAATTATTTTCTGCGTAGGTATTTCCCCTATTCATGTTTAATCGGCGTTCGATTTTGATCTATATGCCTTTTGAGCTTCGAGTTATTGATGTACGTTTGTTGATTAATTTAATTCATTCATTAGAAGAATGCTTTTATTTGCATAATTAAATTTACATAACAGAAATTGAATTACGTAGTCCGGGTATGAATGGAGTGTACAGAACGCTCGGCTCTAAATTTACGAAAACAATGTCGATGATAACGATGATGCGGTTGCCATGACGAATTAAATGTCAACCTTAAAAATAACCCGAAGAGTTTAATAAATGTGGAAGAAAATGGAAGTCGAATGTCAAATGGCGAGTTAAAAATGTAGCTCGGGAAAATGAATGCATTTAAAAATACATCAGTTTTGTTTATAAACAGATCAATCCATTAAAAAAAAATCTTGGCCTTGGTTCTAAAACATCTCGGTTCAAGGCAAAATTATATGTATATTGTACAAACGTATTATTACGTTTTATGTACTTCCTTATTTACTTTTGGCCGCGTATGTAATAAACATTGCCGATGCAATAATAACATCGATCTATTTTTAATTTGAGAGGTTTTAATTGGTTTGCGTTTGAAAATAGCTTTCAGAAAAACGTAAATATTTTGATTGTTTCTTTTATTACCATAATATTTATGAGTTTGAATTATGATAGCCTCGTAAAATGTTGGCGTGTGAATTTCCGCGTACATTACGAAACGACTTTCTTGTTCGTTTTTCGAATAATAAAGCGGTTACTTGCTTAAAAGAACAACAAACCGTGTCAGTAAGTTGTTACAAAGTTATTAACCCCGTCCGTCCTCTCTTGTCGGCAAGTTCGATATATTATGCGGAGATATGGGGTTAGTTGGTTGAATGAATTTACTAAGAAGGAAACTTGAACGTGGAACAATAGTTCAGGACGAGACAAGTGCATCAGCACAGAGTGAATCCCACATTATACACACATGACTAACCCAAACTGCTCCCTTACTTGCTTTCGATACATTCCAACACAGAAAACAGGTTACCCATATCCTGAAATTTAAATGATCATTAAAAAGTTGACCTTTTCAAAAGGGGGCAAGGACGCCACACCAGAGAGGTACTTTATATATATATGTATACAAATAAAGTCAGCTGTTCGAGGGATAAACATAATTTACTTTAACAGCTACAATTCATTAATATAACAACACGTTTACCTGAATGTCTTACAAAGTCTGTGGTAAACTTTTCATAATTATAAGTAATAACATATCATTTGTTTCTTTGAAATGTATGAAAACGTGGAGGCTGGAACTCGATATACGAAACATAAGATTTCCCTTTTGTTTTTTTTTTTTCTTGGGGTGAAATGTATTGAAGAGAGACTTGAGTGGGTATCGAAAATGCTGCGTGTACGTTTCAGCTCGATACTCTTTTTACAAAATTCATGAGCAACATACAAATAATGTACAACAACATCCCTCCGACATTTCAAAAGGTTTCTCCAAGCAACTCGCTCTCGTTAATAAAAGCTTAGGTAAAGTATTATATTCTGCAGCAATTGATCTTTTCTAGTGACATGCTTGTAGGACGTGAAGTATAGGTAACCTTCGCAAAAAAAAAGAAAACGCAAACATGATGTGGTAGATAATGATTTCGTTACGCAAAGAAAATAATACGGCGCTGCGTTACCTAAAACCCTAAATTACCGGAACAACCTTTGGGGGTAATATTTCGAAGAACTGGAAAGCTCGGTTTTCAATTAGACTCGAACTTAATGCGCTTTGGAAAGCACTTGCGTTTTCAAACCAACATGAAACATATTGTATATACTAAAAATAGAACCAACCTACAGAGATTTTACACAATACAGCGTGGAGAGGGAGAAAAATTCACATACATTTCCACCTCTACCTTGAAATTGCAGATTGTAAAGATTTTATTTTCATATTTTCTTTTAATAAAATACTTTGTTTAATAATTTTCATTGCAAACGGTCCAGGATCGCTCCTATTTGCTTTGTGTAATTCTTGAACGTATGTGGTTTGGTAACGTGATACATACGGTATACTGAGAACGATTAATTGTAACGTAAAATAACAACGGGGCCCAAGAACAAGATTATCGCTAAATGCAGAGCGTATTCTCGGACTCCCCTCGAAAGGGGCGCTTAGAACAATCCACCCTGCAAGTATCGTGTTCTCTTGTAACCTCCTGGCATCGCAAGAGTCTTGAGTAGGGTTTGCGTACGTAGTTGCACCCTCCTTTCATTCATGTGAGTTCGAAACACTTACTTGCACATCGAAATACCTTCGTCCGATATGCAATTCCATCGAAAAATCGAAATTAATTGGAAGTGTTTTTTAAAAAGGTGCCGAAACGTCGGTAACTTTTCAATTTATTTGTAGCTACACTCGAATTCATTATGTACACATCAGGCAAACACCTCTGCGTTAAGCTTTAAAGCCCTATCGATCTGTTTTGTTTACTTTTGCTTTCTGTAGGGTATACACCGCGTTTCGTTTCAATATACATTTAACCGAGCGGAGAAACATTTTGATTCAATTAGGCGTTGTACAGAAACAAGGGGGGGAGGGGAAGTTTTGGGCATGCATGAACATTTAATTATATTTTTACAGTGTACGAAAACTATCCCGTTATTTTTAAATAGAACACCAGTATAATAATATCGCGCGTTGTTAAACGTGACTTTATTTTCCAAAGTTTACCGAAAAAAAATTAAATAAATAATTGTTAATGACAGGAATTTCATATTGTGAAAATATACAAGTTGTTCTCCATTTAAGAATGGACGGTTTCAGGATTGCTTTAAGTGTATTGTAATAAAATAAACTCCGCTAGAATCCAATACTGTAGTCCGCAGTAATTTTGATTGATAACCAAAAATTTCTGTACGGGATGCCCCATGACACAACCACAGCTTAAGTCATTTTTGTAAAAACGGTCTAATGAACGTATGTCCATAACTCATTCGTAACGGATATACAAGCATTTAAATTTTTTAAAGGTTGTGAACAGTGTTTATCTAGATTGGAAAATGGAAAGAAGTCATCCTTTTCACTGCTTCCTTTGGGGGTATATGAAAGGCCTCGTTTAAGCCAAAAATTAAAACACTAGAGAAGAGCTTATTGTTAGAATCATGAACGCTGATTACAATAGTCCGGAAGAGTTACTCCTTCGATTATCAGAAGAACTAAAATGTGTACGCAAAATTAAATTACCTTTCTATCTGACTTTTTGCTTAAAATTGCCGTAGCTTCATTACGAATAAGTTTTTTTACATTCATTACACGCTTTAGACTTAGACAGTAATTTTGATCGTTTTAATTTAAATTTTATTATAACCAAAAATTTCCCCAATAAATGGGGACTGTACGGGATGCCCCATGACACAACAACAGCCAAAGCTTAACTCATTTTTAGTGTAAAAACTGTCTTATGAACGTATGTCCAAAACTTTAAAGGTTGTGAACAGTGTTTAAATGGGAAGAAGTCATCCTTTTCACTGCTTCCTTTGGGGGCATATGAAAAGCCTCGTTTAAGCCAAAAATTAAGACACTAGAGGGGAGCTTATCGTTAGAATCCTGAACGCTGATTACAATACTCTCGGAAGAGTTACTCCTTCGATTATCAGAATAACTAAAATGTATATGCAAAATTAAATTATCTTTCTATCACTTAAAATTGCCGTAACTTCATTACGAATAAGTTTTTTACATTCATTACACGCTGTAGACTTAAAGCAACACGCCGTTATGTTGTGGGACACCCTGTATTTTTTTTTAATCAAACTTAAAACTTTTTTTAGAATAAAAGTTGTTACTTGACAGAACAATTTAACGTTAATTGAAAAAAAAAAGAGGAAATTACAGGGTGTTATGGTATTGATCGTCGTCTATTCTCTTGTACGGCAAAAGGGCGTAAGCGCGAAAAATCCGAAAAAAGAAAAAGAATCGTGAACCGCGAAACATTCAGGAAGCGTTAAAATCCAAGCCCAAGTGGCGTGAGCGACGGTTTCAGTTTCCAACTTAAATGAAGTGATGCAAAGCGCACGCAAAAGGGCGTAAGCGCCGAAAATCCGAAAAAAAAATGAATTGTGAACCGCGAAACATTCAGGAAGCGTTAAAATCCAAGCCCAAGTGGCGTAAGCGACGGTTTCAGTTTCCAACTTAAATGACGTGATGCAAAACGCACGACAAAAGGGCGTAAGCGCCAAAAATCCGGAAAAAAATGAATCGTGAACCGCGAAAAATTCAGGAAGCGTTAAAATCCAAGCCCAAATGGCGTAAGCGACGGTTTCAGTTTCCAACTTAAACGAAATGATGCAAAGCGCCACTTCAGCGCTCACTTTGTGAAAGTCAAAAGGCTTAAGCGCCTGCAAATGGGCAAAAATATAAAATAAAAATTAATTTAGAGAATCATTGCTTGTTTTATGGCTAAAAAATGCTGGAATTAATATTGTGGATTATGCGAGTTTTTTGTTTCTCTTCTAAAATAGGGTGAATGGCGCTTACGCCCCTTTTGTCGTGCAATCGTCGATATACACAAAGATTTCGAAACTGAAAATTAATAAAGTGTAACTAATTCTGTCTTCTGTAGAAGTCTTTAGGAATCTTTAGAAAAACTTCGTTGTAAATGTGATTTAGGTTGATTCTTTTGATGGACCTGCTGTGATAAACACAGTTTTTTTTTGTTTGGTAAAATATGAAATTGAATTTTCTTTGTTTGTTTCAGGATTTAAGTGGTGGGAACAGCAATGACAGTTCGGGTGGTGCGGCGCCAGGTACACCGAATTCGCAGGGTATGAGACCAACGCCGTCTCCGACGGGATCCACGGGCTCGCGGTCCATGTCACCAGCAGTCGGTCAGTATTATACACGTGGCACCTGATACCACGTGTTTCTCCATTGACTGCATTCGCGGAAGTTCGATAAAATGCGGGTCTCCTCAACATTGACCTATATTTTACTACGAACATTCCAGATAACCCTGACTCCACTCCCCCTTTACACCCGCCACCTACTTCCCTACTGCCTGCCAAGTCTACAGTTATTCGGTAAACACGTCTTATGGCCATGTTTCAAAAGCATCATATCCATCGTTTATGTGTCGTACGAGAACAAAAAGCTTTTCACACACGTTTTCTGCACGCGCTATAAAACGTAATTCTCTTCTTCATTTTTTTATTCGATATTTTTGTGTAATTTAACACGTAAATTCAAGTTTTGAGGTGGGTGGCGTTATATTAAAAATAAACGGCTATTATTGATTGAGTTCAAAAGTATTTTGACACCTCCTTTAGTCCATAATTAAAATGCAATGTTTTTTTGATCTGTCAAAATCAGAGTGTGTAAACAAAAGTTAAGTTAGCGGCGCTACTGTCATTGTTTTCGTTTGAAATAATGGACATTCCACATCTAGAAAAAAAGCGAGTCGGCAGTGTCAATCGAATTGGATACTGCCAACGTAAACTTTTCAATAATTAATAGAACGACGTCTTCGACGACTTCTTTTTCTTTTTCGGACGTCACTCGTTGCATTGATCTGTCGTTAAAAACTGTGCGCTTGGCCAACCGTAATTCGTTTACCTCTCAAAAATATGATTATCCACAGGCGGAAATTATTTTGCACACCGTCCGCTCTATGATCGAATCATTTCAGAATCTCGCCTATTGATTTGATTTGCGCAAACCCGAAGATGTGATTTGCGGACTTTCATGTAATTTTATGCTCGTGTTTACATTCGATTCGATTAAGGAATAACGTCAGATGTTGCTGGAATCCGAGTTGCTGCATTATTCAATGTTCTTGCTGTACGAATAGGAATGCAACAGCATGCAAATGTCTCTACTGTAAATGTAGTTTTCTATACAAGAACGTAATTAATCATCGAATGCAAAAGCCACTTTTGTTTTAACTAACTTATTAATAAGGATGTTCTTTTGAATTTGGCTGTGAACGCGCCACAATTTTTATTCTTTTCGTTTGTTACAATAGAGTTTTTTTTTTTTTTGTTGATTACAGTGGATCGCATTCTTGTGTCGTCTAATCGCACTGTTGTGTTTGAAACCTCGAAAGCAAGGTTAGGACTGTCAAATTGACAACTGTCATGATGATGATGGTTCACAATTAAATTTTCGTTGCCAACTTCTTAAATTAATTAATTTTTTCGATTGATTAATGGATGATTCTTGTGAATTTACGGGCGAATTTGTATGGAATTGACTGTACATAAATAAAAAAAAGTTTATTTTTTGTGTTTTCAATGTACATCGTTCAATTAAACTTAATACCCTAATGGGGGATTAATTGTTGGTATTAGGTTAATGGAGTTGCATCAGCTCTTAGAACTATTTGGCTAAAATCGCCACCAATTATATTAATTAATTAGTTAATCTAGTCCTCACATCTAACAAATTAATTTGAATAATACAATTCCAATTGCTTGCTGGATTCAATTCAAAACCGAAGACGAATTTGCTTTTGATTTTAGAAACGTCCTGTAGAGCAATGGAAGTAATTTATTTCTGGACGAAAGTCTACGCCGCATTATACACAAATTTTGTTTTGGTTACCTAATTCCGTCCGTCGTTGATAACAACAAAAGTGAAATTTAAATTTGACGTTGCGTCCATCAATATTAAAATTGATTCAGAAATGGCGACGATCCTTTTGTTATGTAGTTCAGGTTTTTTTTTTGTGATTAGCTTTGAACCGAACCAAAAATGAGCGTCGTTTTATTTTGAAAAAAAAAAAAAAGAATTCGCAGACGTTGCCTTGTTTGCATTGTAAAATAAATTTGTAAGTTGTTATTTATGACGATGCTTTTATTATTTAGTTTAGTTTTTCTTTTGGTGATTAGCTTTGAACCGAACCAAAAATGAGCATCGTTTTATTTTGGGGGAAAAAGGAATTCGCAGACGTTGCCTTGTTTACGTTGTAAAATAAATTTGTGAGTTGTTGTTTATTTGGTTGTAACTTGCGCCGGCTTAAGTATGAAGGACTGTTATTAAAAGTGGAGTAAACAGCTTTTTGTCCGGAGGGGCGAGCGTGCCCGGTCCGATCCTGTTTCAAACACACTCCAGCTTTACAATGTAATAAAATTTAATATCGTGCCCTCGTCGGTTTTCGGTGGGTTTTCTTTTCACCCAACCCCTAATTCCTTTGAATTTCTAGTTTTGGGTTTTGAGGGGTTTCTAAAGTTTTATTCAAGGTCTCGGTTTATTTATTTATTTACTTTTTTTGAATTTGTTTTGTGTTTGTTTAAAATGAAAGTGTTGAAAATCGAATTGGATGGACGTGGTGGGTTGAAATGCTTGTACGTTTTGGATTGGGTGAATTTTGGTTTTGAATGAGTGGCGTTTTGGTTTGGTGTGGTGGTGGGGTTCGTTTTGGTTTTGCAAAATTTGCGTTGTTTTTTTTAATTCGCTTTGGAAATTTATATCTCGAAGTACGCTGACGTTGTCGCCCGACGGGGAATCGGTTTACGTAGGAACAGGCCTGGTGCCTACACTGTTTTGCCGCTCGCTCTATTCACGATCGATACTTCACCGTTGCTTGCCCAACCTCGGCTAGATACACCATCTCATATACGTTCTAAAATTGTACAATTTTACTTTGTTCCTCGACGTCGTACTTGTTCGTTTTATATTATTTTACCACATAAAATATACCGTTCCGTATCGCTTTCGATTGTGCTTTAATTAATAACAATTCCACGTAAATATCGCACAGTGTATTTTTAGGTACGTATTTTTAGCAAGTAATATTAATTAAAGTGACGATAAATAATCTTACGCTCACTTTTATGAGTTGCTGATGTAATTAGGTACAGATTTTTTTGCAGTTCGATTTATTTTACTTTGGTGACGCATACTAATGACATCTTTAGGTCAATAAGCGACTTAACGTACACCGTTAAAATGTTTTCACCAAATTCAATCCGCCTCTCGAGCAGAAACAAATGACGTATCGGTTTTTCCTTTTTCCACCACGTATTGTTTAATTACAACTAACGCCGTACGTTTTTTTTATTTTTGTTGTTTGCCGTTGTTGTTTATGTAATTCGCAATTACGTAATTAATCGGTTTTAATATTTGAGCAGTTCCAAGTGGAAATGTTGTTTTAGGTCAACCAAACATTCCGATGCCTCCTAGGCCATCTAGTGGTCAATCAGATGGAAGTGGAAATACACGTATGAGCCATTCACCCATGGCAACGCAGGGCAGTACATACCCTCCTCATCACATGCATGGTTACAAAGGTCACCCTGGAATGGTTCCGCAAGGAGGCCAACAAATTCCTATTTATCAACCCAACCAACAGTACTCACAAGGTTCTTATCCGGCGAGGCCTCCAAGTAATATCCAATACCCCAGTCAGAGTTACGCCCCCGCATCCCAAGCGCCTCCAAATAATAGTATGCCTCCCCAACAGTATACTAATAGGTCCGTTGCACCAAATCACATGAGTAATTCTCAGTTTCCGGGGTATCAACAAACGTGGCCCGGTCCCACCGTTAGTTCCGGAAACCACATACCATCCGGGGGTAAAACGAACGTGCCACCTCCCCAAGCTAGTTCACCTTCACCTGGTCCGCCGAGACCGCCTCACTACCTCAAACATCATTTGCAACAGAAAATGGGTTTCGGAAACGTACCAACTTCTATGCCACCGAGTCCGAGTCCTCCGCAAAACTATCACATGGGACCTCCAACCGTCGGCCATCATCATTCCGGAATGGGTCCCCCTCCTAGCATGGGACCTCCTAACATGCCCCCAGCGACCAGTCCTTTATTAACCAATAACCATCCGCACGATGGACCCATGCCTCCTCCTAGTTCAACTCCCAATTCCCACAATCAAATGGGGTCGGATATGTTGGATAACGGGATTACGACCACCGCCTCGGGAAATTTATCGACGAACGTGACGGCAGCTTCGGTAGGATCCGTAACTTCCGTTGTTACTACAGGACCTGATGGAACGCCGATAGACGAAGGTTCACAACAATCGACTTTATCGAACGCATCTGCAGGTTGGTAATTGTTTTTGTGTCGGCCACACTCGTCCAGAATTGAAAAAATATTTCCAGCATCTGGAGAAGATCCCCAATGTACGACACCTAAATCTCGTAAAAACGATGTGGGTCATTATAGTCATCCAACAACACCTCAGAGTACAGTGCCTTCTCCAGGTGCGGCAAGTATGAATTCCATGCACGAAGAATACGGCGAGCTAAGCAGTCCAAGTTGGCCACGTACTCCTGCAAGTCCTGTAAGTTACCTTATCTCTTACAGCACATTTCTAAACGTACTGACACATTTAATAGTAACAGTAATTTGCCCAATGGATTCCTATCAATATTTTATCGGCTTACTGCTACTAACAATTATATTGATTAAGGTCATGGTTCGTTTGACTTGTAATGAATAGTAAATAAATACTTTTTTTTTTGTTATTTTTTTTTTATCAATAACATTTGTTTACACAGAATGAGTTATTTACGATAGCTAAGCTATTATGCAATTTAATACTCTCATTGTATTATTTGTAAGAGATAAATAAATTTACGTAATTTTAGATATTAATATGTTCACTGTTAACATAAAAAAAAATATTTATATATATAGTCTACAGATAATTACTTACACGGAATTTTAATTGGCCGTATAATTAAACAAAATTAATTACTATGTCAAGGACGTCTATGTTTTTTTTTATTTATTTATATTAAAAGCAGATCTTTAACTATCAGATATACAGGATGTTTACTTGGTCGTATTACATGTTTAATCTTTCTTTTTTTTATATAAATAACTATTGGACAAAAATGATAAGAGGGTTGATATTGATTCTTTCGCAATTAAATTTAGAAAATCCATTAGCGTCGGAGGGGGGCATTTTAAATTTGATTGTTTTGCAGTGACCTCCCTATACATATCTTAGATCGTTATAAAGCGATCACGTAAACACTCTGTACATACTAAAAGAATAAATTACGAATTCCAAACATAAACAAACACGTACGTTTTTATTTCTAAAACCCAGCTCAGTAAATGCAACGAAAACGATTAGGATAGTAATCGGTTTAAATTAAAAAAATGTTTAAATAAATAAAGATAACCATTTGGTTTCGTTTCAGCTTGTTTAATCAGATAGAATTTGTTGCTACTGTAGTAAATCCTTATCTGTGCTTTTTTTTTTTTGTTGTTGATAAATTCGTAATACATTTATTTCCTTGTAGTTTTCAAATTTCTCCCAGATTTTGATGGCTGCTTGATAAGGAACCTTTCGTTGGCTTTAAGAAAGTAGCATGATACCTACCGAGTAGTTTTTTTATGCTTTTTAGTTTCTGTCTGTTGAAAAGTGTTCGTGCAGTTCACGATTTCAAAAGAATGATGTCTCTGTAGGTTTTTTTTATCTGTTAGAATTTGACGAGATGATTGACGAGATCGTAACAGTGAAGATATTAATAATATTAAATGAAAAATTAGTAGTTTGTGTTATTTGAGCTAACCCAATGGTGTTTCCAGGTATTTAACAGTCATGTGCCTCCAGCGGATACATACCGATCAAAGGTTTATATAATATATTTACTTAATGATGTTAAATGCTTGTTGTAGCATGACTGGCATGTCTTTTATATGATAGCGCTTGTTTCTTGATAGGTTGTATGTGGTGCAGATGACTTACTATATTCATATTGCAGAAAACAGACAGCTTAAGTAAATTGTACGAAATGGATGACAACCCGGAGAGGAGAGCTTGGCTTGATAAGCTTCTGGCGTTCATGGAAGAACGTCGTACGCCAATAACGACGTGCCCTACGATATCAAAAAATCCCCTTGATTTGTTTCGTTTGTACGTTTATGTTAAAGAAAGAGGGGGCTTCATGGAGGTATGCAAACCGGTGTGTAGTCCAAGTAGCCATAGCACCTTACCATTCCTAATTCTGCTTTATCAATAAAAACGATTGTCTTAGGAGTTAGGAAATGACGAAAGTTAATCCACAATTATTGCAGGTGACAAAAAATAAAACCTGGAAAGATATTGCCGGTATGTTAGGGATCGGAGCTTCGTCTAGTGCTGCTTACACGTTACGAAAACACTATACAAAAAATTTGTTGGCATACGAATGTCAATTTGATAGGGGCGGAATAGATCCACAACCTATAATTAGTCAGGTCGAAGCCAGTTCGAAAAAGAAGGGTGCCAAAGCAGCGTCCGTACCATCACCTGGCTCTTCCAATTCCCAGGATTCTTTTCCAGCCCCAGGTTCTGGAGGAGCTTCTATGGATGGTTATTCGGGGTATGGATATCCACCTAGTGGAAACCCCGATTACAATTCCACTTCTCAAAGACCTTCGTCACAGTCTAATGCACCATCACCTCATGGAGGTAATATCAATTGTGTTGTCCAATTGGAATCTAATTAGTTTTCATTATATGCCACATTTTTAGAGGTTGGCCGCATTGATTAATTATTTTTATTTTCTAATTCTTAGGTTCTGGAGGTGCAAATCATTTAGGTAATGCAGCGCCTGCAGGTCCTAGCCCTGCTGGCGGGGCTCCTGATAACGTTAGCGTATCCAATCCGTTTGATGATGTTTCACCAAGCCCTCCTCCTAGAGGCGGGCCATTTCCCAGTGGTCCACACCCACCGTATTCTACCGGTACACCACCTCGACCGCAAGGTCAAGGGTATGCCGGACAAGGAGGATATAATCAATATCCTGGGCCGGGACCTGGAGCACCGCCGGAACAGTACTCGCCATATGCCGGAGCAACTTCGGCTTACCCTCCCACGAGACCTGTCTATCCTCCATACTCCGGTGACTCTGGCCCTCCCCCCGCAAGTTCTACTAATACTCAAGGTGCCCCACCGCAAAGTCAAGACCCATATAATCGGTACAGCTTGGGCGGAGCACCTACTTCTGGATACACACCGAGGCCTCCGTACTCTGCTGCTCCGGGAGCAACAGGTCCACCGACGTCACAACCACCTACCGGTCCTTACCCCGGACAGCAAGAATACTACAGACCAGAACAACAGGTATAATTCGTAGGATTCCTTAGCGTATTAATGCACCAAAAACTTTGATTAGAATTACCCAAACCAACAAACAAGTGCTGGTTCCGCCTCTTACCCCGGAGTAGCACCCCCAAATAAAAATATGCCACCGCCTGCACCACAGCCCAGGAGGCACCCTGATTTCGCGAAGGAACAGCAAGCTTATCCACAGTACGGCCAACAGAGGCCTCAATTATATAGTAAGTTATTCTTGGGGTTGCTTTATTTGTTTTAACTTTTGCAATTTTTATAAGGTGGATGGCCCAATAATAATCAATACAGAGGGCAGTACGTTGGAACCGGAGGACCACCTTCCAGTACGCAACAGTGGAACCAAGGTGGGAGACCTCCCGGACAGTGGGATCGTTATCCGACGGCAAATCAAAGTTATCAATCTCCGCAACAGGGAAACCAACAATGGTCGATGCCTTCTACGTCCGGAGTTGGTCAGTCATCTCCGCTAAGGCAACCTATCGGACCACGACCTGGTAAACCGTTCATGGTGCCTCCGCAGTCTTCGAAAGGATCACAACCTCAAGCTTCCACACCAGGAACGTACACTCAAAGTCAGTTACCGAAACGTGAAATTACATTTCCCCCTGACAGTGTGGAAGCTACACTTCCGGTATTATATCGCAGGAAACGCTTATGTCGAGCAGATTTGGGACCAGTCGACGCTTGGCGGATCATCATGTGCTTACGTTCTGGTTTATTATCCGAAAGCTGTTACGCACTGGATATGTTGAACGTTTTATTGTTTGACGACACCTCAGTAGCCTACTTTGGTTTGAGTCAGTGGACCGGTCTGCTAGATTTGTTGCTGGAGCATTTTCGAAAAAGTTTGTCGGACATGTTCGACGGGCCCTATCCGCCCGAAGAGAAACCCGACGAATCCGAAGTGGATCTAGGAGGTGTAGTGACGCCTGTAGACGTTGAAAATAGAACTGTAGTGCTAAATAAAACGGACAACTTTACCTTAATGTCCCGCAAAGGTTTCCCCGTCAGGCTAGTGGATAGAAGTGAAGATATTTTTGTAAAAGACCATCTTAAAGATTGGGACACGAAGGGAGATGCGGCGGGGATAAACATCTTGGCCGAAGTGATAACTGATCCGTGGTATCAGAATGCAGAGCACATTTTACCTACGTTCCAGGCTGAGTTCGGTCGTATTCCATTTAACAGGCGACTGGAAGACAAGAAAACTTCTAGTCAACAACCTCCGCAACAACCTGAACCTCATCGGACACCTCCACCTGAAACTGTACCTCCCACTACTAAAACAAATGTGAAAACACGTAGGACAAAAACTTTAAGTGATGTGATATCTCGAATTAAGAAAGATTCAACGGAAGAGAATGACGTACTCGCCTTAGAGATCAAAGGGAAAGTCAAGACTGAAGCAGTAGTGAGTGAAAAAGCGAACTGCAATGAGCAGCCCAGTGTAGATCTGAACGCGAGTGTAAATGGAGAATGTAGTAATAATAATAATAACAATAACAACAATAGTAGTAGTAGTGGTCCTCTTAACGTGCGTGATACTGCTCGTACACTTAAGAGACGCAGGATGTCTGACTATGAGGACGAGGCCTACACAAGGGATGACGCTAGCTTAGTTTTACTCACTGAAAGCCAAGACTGTGTGGGAAAACGCTGTGTGTGCATATCTAATATACTGCGTAGTTTAACATTTATACCTGGTAACGAAGCGGAATTCGCACGTAGTTCCACGTACTTGGCTCTCGTAGGGAAATCGCTGCTGCTTCATCACGATCATCCTCTGCGCACACAGAAAACCAGAAATTATGATCGTGAGGTAATCAAATTGAATTTAAATCAATCTGAAATAGTCACGCTTGGTCCTAGTGATGTAGTAATTGTATTTTTCTTTCGTTTCAGGAGGACGCAGACTTTGCCGATTCATGTAGTAGTTTACAGGGTGAAAGTGAATGGTGGTGGGATTTTCTGTTACAAATTCGAGAGAACATTTTAGTTTCGATCGCAAACATAGCTGGTCAAATAGATCTCAACCAGTATCCGGAAGAGGTAGCGAGACCCTTGTTGGACGGTCTCCTGCACTGGGCCATCTGTCCGTCTGCTCAGGGCCAAGATCCGTTTCCTTCGGTGGGGCCGTCTTCGCTGTTGTCACCCCAGCGTTTAGCACTGGAAGCTCTCTGTAAACTGTGCGTCACTAACAATAACGTGGATCTGGTAATTGCTACGCCTCCGTTCTCTAGATTAGAAAGGTTGTGTGCCGTACTGACGAAGCACCTGTGCCGGTCCGAAGATCAAGTGTTGCGGGAGTTTTCGATAAACTTGTTGCACTATCTGGCCGCTGCGGACAGCAGTATGGCTCGCATAGTGGCTTCGCAACAACCGTGCGTGTCCCTGTTGGTGGCATTCATCGAACAAGCGGAACAGAGTGCTTTGGGAGTGGCCAATCAGCACGGCATCGGAGCATTAAGGGACAATCCAGATTCCATGGGTACGAGTTTAGATATGTTGAGGCGCGCGGCTTCTACCCTAGTGTTCCTGGCAGAGCATCCGGATAATAGACCTTTGCTCGTCCAACAAGAGACTCGATTGCTAGCCTTAGTGATGAGCCAAATTCTTGACCAACAGGTAGCCCTGTTACTATCTAAAGTGCTGTACAAGATATCCCACAGCTAATCCCCTTGTAGATACTTTGCGGCCTTGGACTGGTGTACAGACTCATGTATAGCGTGATTAATGACATTTACCATAATTACAGTGTGCGTGTGCGGCGTCTCCCTTGTGCAGTCGATGCGGACTGGTGACAAGATCGGGATCTTTGCTAGCTAATCCCACATAGTGTAATCCATGTACCATTTTGTAAATTAAGCAACGTCTTTCTGGAAATGTTATACATCCATGTTACTTATGTATTTATTATTTTGAAATGAGTAGCACACCACCTCAGACAAAATGCTCCCGAGACATCTCAGAAAAGACTGCAGTAATGTTAAAATAGTTTTCTACACACATACCTGTAACTGATGCTGATGGAACATTGGTGACGTCTCGTTACTTGCTGCTCTCTGCGGTCGTGTGATCCTCATATGCCTGGTCTGGTGGTTATTTTCTCATTTTCTGCGCACCTGAGTTCTCTTATTTCATGTTTGGTATTACTGTGCGAATGCTTTATATATGTCTCATATGATTAAATAAATGTACAAAGGAAGTACCGAATATAGTGTTTTTATACAAGTTTTCATTTTCTATGTATGATTAGAAATGTTTTATACACCCCGTTTTAGCTGTTACTGAACTGTTTAAGGACTCTTGAATGAGCAGTAGTAGATGCAGTCGTGCTCTAGACTCGAGTGTAGTTTAAAATATGTGGTGATATTTTTCTGGCTGTAGGTATAATCCATCTTATGTATGATTGCATATTGTAAGTTAAGTAAATGCTAAATATATACAGATCTTTTACTCATACTCCATTTCAGATCAGTCACCAACTTATGTTTTTAGTGTAGAATGTAAATTAATTTCAACCATTCAGTTGTTAACATAATTTTTGCAATAAAGTATTAAAAATTAACAATTTATAGTCTCATCTTTAATTATGTCTTGTTGTTTTGTCATTGTTAATGTATGTCTTTCGAAACTAACTAATTTTAAGTCGATAACCACCTTTGTAATTACAATTTTTTTAAGAGCTCGCACAAATGTTTACTATTTGAATATGTAGTGCAAGGTAAGTCCTTCAATCATTTTAATTAATTGAGTGCATGAGGTTTTTTATGCAACCAAATGTACCAGTCCTATATTTTTTCACCTCCTCGTCCTAGTATATTTTTTCGGGCAATTAAATTACCAATCCATGTAAAGATTAACTAATGTAAAACATTTTTCTTTTTAGATGTTTAAAAATGCCGCCATACGGGAAGCAAGATTCAAGCGTTTCAATTGGCTGTTGTCTTGCATCCGGATTTTCTTTGTGCCGTTTATAACCTTAAAGTGAAACAGTGATTTTAATGTGCAAATTCCTCCGATAAAACGCTATGGGTATGTATTATGTTTTTAATATTTTAAAATAGAATAAGTCCGCGAGGGTGTTCACACAAGATTTCAATGAATTTCACTCGCACACGTTAAACATTGCGTAACCCATTTTTTTTTCTTTTATTGCTAGAGCTTATAATTTATTATAAACTATTTAATAAATTCTTATTCAGAAGAACTTTTTACTTCACTTTTATAAAGCAAGACCTATTATGTACGTAACTTTGTGACTCATACGAATTTGAGGTTATGTTACGTGCGGAGAGTTTCACTCAAATTATTCGTTTTTTACAATTAATTTTTACTCGATGTAGCTTACAAATTAGCAAAAGAAACGTAAACTTAAAATATGTAGTACGTATTGACTGGATTCAGCCAGCGCTGGAATATTCTTCCGCTGTACCTTCGTTGAACGCAGCCTGTGCTTCTAGCGAACTAAGAGTTGGCTGAACGCACTACTGTTTAACAAGATGTGAGGTTATGTATTTTAAGTTGCAAAAGTTCAGTGTAATTAAATTGCCTGAGGGGTTTTTCTACATTAATTCAGAAATGTTTGTACATTAAACTCTTCATGTAATAAACGAGTCTCGCGTCGACTTACAAGCTTAGGATTGTATGGTGAATTGGTGAGTTTTTTAATACTTTTTTTTGTGATCAATTTAGCTTGCAGTTTGGTAGAATCTCGGATACCAAGGGGCCTTTTATTTTGTTTGTCATTTGTTTCTTTTTATTGTACTTTATTGTTGTGATTTGAAATGACAGTGGAACTTCCATTACTCGAATCTCCAACGAACTGGAAAATTACTTCGAGTTATAGAGAATTCGAGTTAACGAGATAGATTTCAATTATGTAAATTTAAACGATGTTGGTAGTTAGAGTTTTTAAACCTCTAGGACCGTAAGTCACTTTCGTTTTGATTAAAAATATATTTTATTCTCATTTTTTTATTAAAGTTTTAATTGTTTTAGGTTTTTTATAAACTTGCTCTAATTTTTTGTTCATTCCCACCTGATTTATCCCTTTTCACGTGGGAATTAACAGAGTGTTCAATACTATAAGGTTTATGCTTTTATGCTTTTTCTTTCATTTGCTTACAGTTCACCTTCACAACCCCATGGCTTAACCCATATTCCTTGCCTCAAAATAAGACGCTTGAATCCATCTTGTCTATATTCATAAGTGCTTCGTAAAGCCCAGTATTCAGCTTCAAAATTCTTGAAAAAAAAAGTAATTTTTCTAATAACAAAAGAACGTTTGAACCAATTTGGGTGATATTTGGTGTGGGGACCCACAGGCAGGAAAGTCAACTTTCCAGATGGTTTTAGTAACTTGGGGTAGACAGCTAGTGTAAAAAACAGGGTTACCACAACACAAATTTTGCAATAACTTCTTTTATGTTAAGGGAATGACTATAATTAATAAGTTTTTAGAAAGGAGCATTCATTAGGGAGCTTTTTCGTATCTTTGTAATTGTTGATGCTTCTTACGGTTTAGTCACCAAATAGGAAAATCTAAGTGCTTTCTGGAAAAAGTAGGAAATGGTAAACTTTTCTGCATCTGCACCTGTTTTTCACAATAGCTGTTGACTTCAAATTACTAAAAACCAAATTCCTCACACCAAATATCATCCAAATTAGCTCAAACATTCCTTTGCTATTAGAAAAATTACTTTTTTTTTAAGAATTTTTAAGCGTATCGAAGCACGTCTTATTTTGAGCCTAGGAATCTGTGGTCCGCGTAATTTAGCCACACCCTGTATATATATTTGAATTATTCCGTATTTTTTCTTTTTCAGAGTTCACGCAACGAAGTCCGCCCTAAGCAGCTTTCGAGCTCGCGTTTAACCGAAGACACACCAGCAGCGGCCTTCGGCGGAAGAAAATAAACCCGCTTCCAGGCCGGAAGCGCCGAGGACTTCGCTTCAAAACGGTTCCTTTTGGAGCCACCAAATTTATCTACTAAGAATCGTGAACTCGCAACACAAAGCCAACTAGTTACGAAAAGAATTATCAATCATTGCGGCCCTTGAATAAGCAAAGCTCAATTTACAACGAGCGTTAAAACGACACGTTCGCCATCTGTAATCGGACGTATGAAGTTGACCTTACAGAAACCTGCAATAACTACGCCAGCGCCATCTACATTCGAGTGGCCAAAGTTTGGATTACAGGAATCTGTAAAGTTGCTAGTGCGATTTGAAAATTTTTAAATCATTTTCATTTTATCATCAAAAACCTAAGATTTTTATATTCCCGGGGGAACTTCCCTCCCCCTTACAATATCTATTAAAGAATGTCATCCTAAAACTTTAATATTTAATTTGAAGTGTAGGGCTCGATTAACACGCACTTTCACGCCGTCCGCCTCCCCCGCCCAACCTCCCATGTGCTTGTCGTACTTATATACCCTGTTCGGGGGTATTTTTGTATGAGAAGGATTAAACCCCATCTGTTGGGAATTCGGGAATTAGAATTTTTTACTGTAATTTTCTTGATTTTCAAAAATTTCCTTTCCTCTCGTTTGCTATTCCTGATGAAGCGTGGCATTTGAAGGGGTTGAGACCGATGCCTCCCCCAAACCAACTCCTTGTTAAATACCTAATTTTTTTTCTTTTTGTAATCAAAGAAACAGTTTTTTTTATAATGTGTGAAAGATATTTAATTTTATTTAAACTAAACCTGTAGTACACAACATATATTAAATTTGAAATGAAGATGAAACAGTCCTTAAAACATATTTACAAAATTTGCAAATAATTATCAAAGAAAAACATGGTTAACATTTTACAACAGTTAAAATAAAACAATTTTCTGTACACGTTACTGGTATCAATTACATTAAACATATACAGTAAGAATAACGTATTTGAATTTTATACATATAAAGATCACAGACAATTTTGTGTATGTAAAAACTATTGTTTTGTACATCATTTATAACAATATAAGTGTAATAGTTATTAAAAATATAACCAGTTAGTTTTAACAAGTTGACTTCGAACAGTACAGTATGGAAAAGATAGATTATTTAAGCTTTTATGTACAATTTCTATTAACAAGTATTGACTTGAAAGTGTCTACACAATTATTGCAAGAATTCAAGTGCATTGCTGTTGAATATTTCGACAATTACATATTCTTTTGCAATGATTAATGTGTTGGCACGTTACTTTATTTATTTATTTCAAATTTCTTGATTTACCAAATCTATCTATTATTTAATACCAATAATTCTTGTGCAATAAGTTATTTAAAAAGAGCTGCAAGTTGTGAAATGGTGTGCTCTTGGGCAAGAGCTGCCAGTTCTTTTACCCACTCGTCCAACAGTACTCCACACAAAGCGACGTGTTGCGCTTCGTTAAATTTGGGGTAAATTAAATTTTCCGGCTCCTCTTGAGTCGCGACCAGTGGTATGTTCATTTCGATTTGGCTCGGACGCCTGCCAAACATGTTGGATATTGAAGAAAGTGACGAAGTGAAACTCCTACGTTTAGGGCCATTCCTTTGAAAAGGTTGGTCATTCTCAATGTTCGCCGATACCACCGTTGAGGAAGATGAATTCCTATCCAAAGTGTTCCTTCTTGCGTTGACTAATCTAGTCTCACGATCCAGCAGAAAGCTTTTGGCCTGCTGAATTAAATTTACTCTATTTGCTTGGGAGAACATGTATTCGTCGATCGTTTGCTTTAATGATCCAATAATCTGAAATTATACAGACACAATACAATCTTTCTCTGTTCTAAAAGCAACAGCAGCTCACCTGGAATAAGGATGGCACGTTCGGTTGTAGAATCAAGCTGTGGTCAAGCAAATAAGTTCTAAGCAACGGTTGAGGATACACTGCTAATCTCGAAATCAGTCCGGTTAAGTGTAAATTGATATAAAACGTATTATTTAACATGTGTTTGAGCTTGTCTAGAAGTATGGTTAGAAACGGGCCAGCCGTAACCGATGAACTTAAAACTTCGTCGTCTTCAGCCGCCTTACCGTTTTTACTACAGTCTTTCTTTTGATAAGTGCTGTTGGTGTATGATATTTGCCACGCTGGAAGAAAAGGACGGTCATCTTCTACTGCGCCTTCAATTTTTGCCTTCAAGCTTTCATAACCGCTACTTTCACCAAAGGACGGGAGGCTACTTGTGTTTTCAGCTGCAAGAAAAAAGAAAACAACTCAACCTCTACACTCATAAAAAAAAAAAGAATACCTTGATGAACGTCTTGAGAGTCACAACCACCATATGAGTTACTCCAATGCGAACAGGCCACTTGGCAAGCGTTAATCTTATTCCTAGCATCACATAAATACGCGTGGTAGTTCCCATATAAACTCTGTTGGCCACCGTAATGGTTCCAGTGCACTTGTCTTCCGTCTAGTCGAGGAGACGAAGGGGCTTCACAGCAGGACGGAGCCAAGGCCAGTAATCGTTCGAAATTCTGACACTGCGGGTCCAAAGGCAATAACATACGGCGCTGTGACAGAATCAAATGCAAACACGGCTGCAAATATTGGAAAGCCAATTCCAACATAACATCTTCGCAATTAAGGTCGATGAGAGTCTCGAAAAGTGCCAAAGACACAAGAGTCAATTGAGGATCCGAGTCTATACGATTCATCAATATATTCAAAAGCCGTTGGCCGTCATACAGAATCTGTAATAAAAACTGCAGCAGTGGATACAACAATCCAGGATGCGATACAGTCCTTAGGATTAACTCCAAGTATACGGTCGCAGTTATCTGTTCACCAATACTCGTCTGTAAGAGAGCAGGACCCAAGACCGGTATTAAAAACCCCTTGTACATAAACTCCTGTAAATCCTTAGAAATATTCGGGTGGGCCACTTGCGCCACCGCGTTGCTAAATTCCAACGACGTAATAAACATGGACAAATCTTTTATGTCTTTAACGTCGTCCGGGGTTAACCTGTGCCAATCTGGCACGCTAATATCAGCTATAACGTGTGGTAACACTGAGTAAAGTCCACTTAGGCCGGACGCTAATATAACGCACAAATTCGACTGTTGCGATATGAAATCTCCTATGTTTTTCTTCTTCTTCGAGAGCGACATACATAATAAGAGAGCGTCTCTTGCTTGCATGCCCACGGAATCGTCTTGATGCACCAATTTGATTAACAATACAAAAATTATAAATCTGGAAAGAAACAGAACGATATAAAATAGAAAAATTGGCTGGGAGGCTAGGAAATCTGTTTTCCAAGAAATTTAAGTTGGCAGTGCTGAATGGTCAAATGACAGCTTGACAATGTCAGCCATCTTGTCTAAAATTGAAAGAAGCGACTAGAAACGCCGAGACTACTATAGTAGGAGTTATCGTTCCCTAGTGTGTGAATGTGAAAAACATGACAGAAAAAAAAAACAAAAACCAAAAACGAAATTAAAAAATGAAAAACAAAATTTCAAATAATAGAAAATAAAACATGAAAAATGCAAGTTGTCGTACACATGACGATCGTCACTTGTTTTTTGTTTCGTAAAATTTGGCGTTTTCTTTCTTTTCATCGCCAATAATTTCTATAGAAACAAAAATAAAACAAATGAAAAACGACAGTAAGTAACGACTAGAAAAAGGAAAACCAAAAACAATTGGAGACAAGTGAGATTCTTTGCGATTTTTTTTCTATAAAAATAAAAATAAAACAAATGAAAGCAAGTAGCGACTAGAAAAGGAAAACGAAAAGCAATCACGACAAATGAAATTCTTTGTGATTTTTTTCTATAGAAACAAAAATAAAATAAATTAAAGGAGGTAATGACTAGAAAAGGAAAACGAAAAACAATTGAGACAATTTCGCCCATTCTGGCAACCTTGCAACCGATCAAAAACCAGGTGTTGCCAACGTAAATTACTAAAAAATAAGTTTCAGGGCCAACTCTTTCTTTGATTAATTCAGAAGAAATGAAATTCTTTGAGATTTCTTTCTATAGAAACAAAAATAAAACAAATGAAAAATGACAGTAAGTAACAACTAGAAAAAGAAAAGCAAAAACAATTGGAGACAAGTGAAATTCTTTGGATTTTTTTTTATGCAAACCAAAATAAAACAAATGAAAAATGACAGTAAGTAGCGACTAGAAAAAGAAAACCAAAAACAATTGGAAAAGTGAAATTCTTTGGGATTTTTTTTATAGAAACAAAAATAAAACAAATGAAGAACGAATGACTAGAAAAAGAGAAAACCAAAAACAATTGGAGACAAGTGAAATTCTTTGGGATTTCTTTTTTTATAGAAACAAAAATAAAACAAATGAAAAATGACAGTAATGACTAGAAAAATAAAATCAAAAACAATTGGAGACAAGTGAGATTCTTCTGGATTTTTTTTCTATAGAAACAAAAATAAAACAAATGAAAGCAAGTAGCAACTAGAAAAGGAAAACGAAAAGCAATCGAGACAAATGAATTTCTTTGGGATTTTTTTCTATAGAAACAAAAATAAAACAAACGAAAGCAAGTAATGACTCGAAAAGGAAAACGAAAAACAATTGAAACAATTTCGCCCATTCTGACAACCCTGCAAACTGATCAAAAACCAAGTGTTGCCAACATAAATTACTAAAAAAATAAATTTCAAGGCCAACTCTTTCTTTGATTAATTTAACAATAACCTCCACTTACTTCGAATTCTGTTCGTTTCTAAAAAATAAATCCACTAGGTCGATATTTTGCATTAATAAAACGCAAAGTTGATATAATAGGACGACTAAGCGTTGTTCGGTTTCCTTCGGTAGCACATCGTTGTGGCAGGATTCCATCAGCTTTAGCATAGGCCGAAGGAACGGTTCGTGTACGAGAAGTAAATGACGTGATTGTCCGACTAGCAATTCGTAGAGCTTCAATTGCTCAGATCTTACGGCGTTTATGTACCTGAAACGTTTCGAATTGTACGCGGATGCGAGGTAAATTCGTTAACTTACTTTCCCGTACGGATTCCCCATTCGTATAATCTATCTAATATATTTTCGGTCAGCAAATATTCCAAACACTGCGACGTCGTGGAAATGGGTAATGTTATTTGGTCAGCTTTTTTAATGTCGTATAAAAGCAGCGAAACCATCTGCTCGAGGTGGTTGACGACTCCCAGGACGTCATCGTGGCTTGGTAATTGCTGCAAAAAACACAAAATTAAATAAATAATAGTAAATACGTCACGTAATTGCTGAAAAAAAACATAAAATTAAATAAATATTTGTAAATACGTCACATAACCTAGAACTGTCAAAACTACGTACTTGACTTCTTTGGATGATTTTTTGAGCTTGTTGCCAATGTCCTTTGAAACTGTCGTACAAAGCCGAGGAATTATATTCCTCTTCGGGGCTCAATAAAGCCCTTTGTTGGCGGGTTGGGCTTATGAAAGAATTATTGCGTAACCATTCCATTATACGAATTCAAGCAAATCTCACGAACACTCCATACTGAAGATGCACATCTTTCTAATCGACATAAAAGCAGCTGCACTTACGCTAATAATGTCACTATTCTAAAACAACTCATGGTCGACTGTTCTAACTTTTTTTTTTTTGATTTATTTATTTTTAGATACGTACACCCCCATCGTAAGTTCGTATAAACAAATTTGAACCTTTACATTATCACTCGTCGCCGAAGATAACGCGATGATTAACATTCCTTTCAGGAAATTTCACCAACTTATTAAATCAACATTAAATTATAAAAATTAGTCGCACTGAAAAACTATTACATATAAACGTTCCTCACTTGTTTTATTTCGCTTAATTAAAAATACACTTCACTTCACTCAGCTTTAATATCCGCAGCTAATCTCCGCCGAATTAAACAAACGCGCTCCAGATAAATCACTTATCTCTAATAAATACTTATTGTAACGCCCACGTTCCCAGGAAATTATATATTCGTGCCTTCGCTTTTCATAAAAATACATAAATCGAAATTATTGCTTCCGTTTGATGGAAGGCCGTTTTTCAAATGTTCAAAATTTGCTTAAAAAAAATCGCTAAAATTTATGGCTATTTTCTTAATTATCAGGCAACATGTTAATTATTGAATGTAATTTTCAATTATTGTTATTAATGAAACAAAGAAAACTAATCGATTACTTTATGGACATCCAAGTTGGCATCCGCGGCTAACTTCATACTGTCATGACCGCTCCTATTGTCATTGAACTTTTTGACAGCCGAAAGGATGTTTATATTACAAGTTGTAAGAGAGAGGTTAATAAAATGCCTTACGTTTCACATGTAGACGAAACTTGCTGAAATAGAGCAACAAAAACGTTCAGATTAAGAATGCCCGGCCTCATCTTGCTATTTGCTTTCGCTTCCTTCAAATACGGGCTGTGCGAGAACGACGGTTATTGCGGGTTATACAGAGGTAAAATATGTAAAAACTATTTAGATAGTTCGAATTTCGTGTGGTACGCGAACAGTTCAAGTGGTTGGATACATGAACAGATCACCATCGGACTATGGGAGGAAATGATAGTCGGTTTGAAAGAGCCATGCCGAAGTGCTGCCGAGGTAAGAGCTAAGAGCAGTTGAATTAAAGTAAAGCAAAAAATCGATTTTAGAAATTACTATGTATGTATGCGTTTCCACAATGCGAAGGTATAGAACTAGAAAGGCCTTTGCCATTATGTTACGACGATTGCATAGCGGTGAAAGAACAATTTTGTTTTAATGATTGGGCGCACATCGAAGACAATAAAAAACGGGGCATTTTCTACCAGTCGAGAGGACACTTTGAATTACCCGACTGTGACAAGCTACCGAAGTACGACAAACAAAAGAAAAATCCCATATGCTCCTATGCCAGGCTGATGGAAATTAAAAAAGACGAAGTTACATGTAAGTAATTAAGCGGTGGAACATAAAAATCATTATCTTATCAAAGTTTGTTTTAAGATGACTGTGTCAAGGGCCGGGGTCGGTTTTACCTGGGCAAGGTGAACGTCACGAAAAACGGATTGGAATGCCAAAGATGGGATTCGCAGATCCCCCATTCGCACGAACGTCCTCCCAGTTTTTTACCCGAGTTGCAAGACGCAGAAAATTATTGTCGCAACGCCGGCGGGGAAGAGCCGGTGCCTTGGTGTTTTACAACGAACGCAACCGTTCGCTGGCAATACTGTAACATACCCAGTTGCTCCAACTCGACAATCCAAAAAGATGACATTCGCACTGGCATTGCCATGAACAAGTATTTATCGCCGAAGTTTCTGATAATAACATCGATTATTTGCTTATTAATTCTAATTGTGCTGTTGCTTTTAATACTTCTCTCCCATCGATTGTATAAACATCATCGCCTTGGCTACAATCCGACTGACGTCAACGAAATCTCCATCGACTTAGACAAGTTACCTAGCAACGTCGCATATCACAGGTAATTCAAATTCGACGGGTGATTATGATGATTTTTTGTGGTTTTTGTTTGTGCAGAACTGGTGCTCAATTAAATCCTAAGTTAGAACAGTTGGAATTTCCGCGCAATGACATAATATACATACGAGATCTCGGACAAGGTGCTTTCGGCAGGGTTTTCCAGGCGAAAGCCCCTGGGTTAGTAGCCGGTGAAGAATTTACTTTGGTCGCTGTGAAAATGTTGAAGGACGATGCAACGGAAGACCTTCAAGATGACTTCGAGAAGGAGGCTTGTTTGTTAGCCGAATTCGATCACCCGAATATTGTGAAGTTATTGGGGGTGTGCGCGATAGGTAGACCGATGTGTTTGCTGTTCGAGTATATGGGGAAAGGTGATTTGAACGAGTATTTAAGGCAGTTCTCTTCTCACAACTACAATCTAAGCAGTATTGAAGACAATAACAGAGAGACCAATTATCTCTTATCGCACACCGACTTGTTAGACATAGCTTTACAGATAGCAGCCGGAATGGTGTATTTATCGGAGCGAAAGTTTGTACATAGAGACCTTGCAACCAGGAACTGTCTTATTAATGACCAAATGGTTGTGAAGATAGCCGATTTCGGGTTGTCACAGAAAATTTACTTACAAGTAATTTCCTCCCCCGTGTCAAATAAATAAATCTAATTCATTGTTTATTTTTAGGATTATTATAAAGGTGATGAGCACGATGCGATTCCTGTAAGGTGGATGCCGTTGGAGAGCATTTTATATAATAAGTACACGCCGGAATCAGATGTGTGGGCTTTCGGGGTTTGCCTGTGGGAAATTTTCTCATTTGCTCTGCAACCGTATTTCGGGATGACACACGAAGAAGTTGTTCGGTTTCTAAAGGCGGGTAATGTCCTCACAAGTCCGGAAAACACTCCAGCACCTATATACGAAGTGATGAAGCAATGTTGGGCACAAAAACCTATCGACAGGCCAAATTTTAAAGTAATATACCACACTTTAAGAAACATTTATTCAAATATCATTTCTATGCCCGTGCATAAATAGTTACCATTTTGTTTACATATTTATTTCATTTTTATGTCTAATTGGTTTAATTATTCGGGATGTGAATTGTGGAAGATTGCAGCTAATTATTTCCAAAGTGTTGATTTTATGTCTAATTGTTTTTTTTTATAAGTTATTTTAATTATTTGGGGATATGAACTGTTGGAAGGTTGCAGCTAATTATTTCCAAAGTGTAAGACGTAGTTTGAATTTTATGTTTTGGTAGCACGTTGCTTTAGACTGATTTTCGTTTAGAAATTTTATGTTCCTAGTATTTAATGAATATCAGGGAAATTTTTGTAATAAAAATTCCATTGTAAATCGTCTGTGAATGTCACGTGTTTTTATATTCATAGCTTATATAAAAGAGTGCTCAGTACTACTTTTTATATGTATGTAAGGTATCAACAAATTTTTAAAATTTATTACTATACCAAATAAATCTTTTAAAATACTACGTTTTTTTTTTCTTCAAAGAAAATGAAAAACAATAGTTTTAGGGAAAAAAGAAAAGAAAAAGACTGAATATGTCAAGAGGAGTCAATTAAAGGACTCTTAACTATAACATGATATATTAATTTATAGAAATTAAATTTACATTTGCGTACAAAATATCTTATGTGACTTATCTACACATGTAAAGAGAAAAGCAAAAAAAAAAAAAAACGTTAGTGGATAAAACAGATTTGTATTGTGTGACGTTAAAATACGATTAAATCACAAATTAAAAAAAAAAAGAACTTGCAAGCCAAAGTTTTCCGTTATTTTCAAATAGATCTGCCAATTTTATTTTCAAAGGAGGGTAAGTAATTCTTTTACTCGGTCGTACAATTAAAGAATATAACATCTAAAGCTACTGATTTGTGATCTATTTTACTTTGTACATCTAAACAAATTAACTCTATGCAATGGAATAGTTTCATCATCGTTTCAATTTCAAAATTTCATTCGCCTCAACAATAATAAATAAATAATACCAAAAAATTTAATTTATACTGAAATACCTTATGATAACTCTGCAAGCCGTTTTAAAATCTATCAACAACTTATTAATTTTCAAAACAATCGGAGAAGTGTTTCATTTTTTCTTGGTGACAGCTGGAAACTCAGGCACATTGGTTGTTACTTGTGGTGTATTTATACTCGATTCCGGTTCTGGAATTTCACTTTCTGGTTGGATATCGTGAGGGTCTGATGTGTCATCGAACAGCTGACTAAAATCGATCAATCCAGATCCATAAGTTGCCAATTCAGAGCCAGAAACCAAAGGATCTAAAACACACGCAAGCCTCTTGCATCAATTCCACATTCGCTTTCACGTCACCTACCGCTCTTGTTGGTTCCTGCTTCATTACTTTGATAACTCAACCCATAGTCAGGGGCATCATCATTAAATAACTAAACAAAATCAGTCGTTTTCTTTTTTTAACAATCCTCAAATAATTATTACTTTATTACATACCCCTAGCAAAGTATTAGCATCCAACGATCCACACCCGTTTAAAATATCCTTGAACTGATCAATCTCTGATCGTGTACTTTCAAGGTGCACATCTAAATCATCTCTGTAACATCCATTAGTACTCTGTGTACTATGGTTTTTAAAAAACGTAAGGTATTAATAGCAACAGCTCAAATCTATTTAAAAATTACAGAAGCCCTTTCAACGTACAAAAAAAAAAAGAAAATACTTACGCAGAGTTTAATCTTGCATAGTCACCTGCGCTTATTCTCGCAACGGTCAAGTCAGGAGACTCACAACTCGACGGCTCTTTCTTAATAACCTTCCCGTTTCCATTCAGCGCACCTAAATTATAACTCCCATTGATCAGCTTACTCAAAAGGGTGTCTTGAGTCGAAGGATTCAGGAACACTTTCTCTCCGTTCAAGTCTAAATCGGCTGGGGCTTCCATATTTTCCATCGCTTCTTCCGTTGTACTCGGATCTATATTTGTTGCAACTTCCTCGGCTAGCGACTCTGGTGATAATTCACCTTCGAGTAGTTCTCGGACTAATATTGGATTTCCCTCCTTATCCACCTGAAGAAATAATTTATATTCAAAATTAACTAACTAACGTTTAGCTTACCAAATCGGGAGAATCTAATAGTATTTCGTCTGATGTAATCGGAACAATATGGCATACTTCAGCTAGTAAATCCGACGAAGACTTTTGTTGATTGCTCGTCGATTGCGGACTCTGCGTACATAAAGTGAAAGTGACTTGCATTTCAATATAGTGTTAAGCTTACGTTTGTTTGCACAATCTCTTCTCCTTCGTTACCAAACAAATCGTCCGGTAAGACTTCGGTGCAATCTAACTCATGTATGGTAGGGCCATCAGATGTTGTCGATGATTTTTTAGTCTTCTTTGATTGAGGACTCTCGTTCAACATTAGGGGGTAGTGCCTTTTAACACCCAAACCGCTCATTCTAGCTGTTGGTTGTACCATCGTTACAAGAAATTGGATCAACTAAAAGAGTTAAGTTTAGCTTTTTGTAATGCGAACCAATATTGATAACCATAGCACGGATTGGATACGCAGTTTCCTTTCTATAATGACATGTTATATCGAACCAATTTTGTTTGAATTGAACTTAGAGAATATTCAATCCGTGCTATAACGTTAACATACTTTATTTACAATTTGTTGCTGTTTCATATGCTTCTGCCTTAACATGGCTAATTCCCTCCACAAAACAGCATTTTCTTGCTTCATTGCCGACAGCTGAGTGTCGACGTTGGCCTGTTTCCCTCGCAACAGCTTAACGTCTGACAATACTTTTGATAAATCATCAGATTTTAAAACGTACTGAGTTGGTGTTGAAATCGATTTTGTACCAGTAACCTGGACGGAAAAAAATTAACATCAGTGCTCGAGATGTAAGAAACTAATAACTCACCTTTCGTTTAATGTTTTTTAATAATTCTGGCTGATCTCGCTGGAAGCAAGGGTGAAAAAATTGAATTTCATCTTTCTCTGTGTCCATAGTGCCATTTTCAACCGTCGACATCTTGTGAAAACCATCTATAAATTTAATTTAATTAATACCTTGCCAATTACAGATTTATAATTTACTTCTGTGTAATCTGACTATAATAAATTTGACATGGACTTTACTTCTCTAGAGCGCTCACAAAGTACTGTCATCTGTTTTAACTTCACGTACTAATATGAGATAGAGATACTCTGAGAGCGTTCTTCAGCAGCATTAAGAATTTTTTACTTACACATGTTTAACTGTCTTACAAAACTGCTCATGTTGTTATGTTTGTAATACACGGGTAATAATTCGTACCAAAACTGCGCCTGATGCTGTATAATGAAACTCTTCCCGGCCTAAAACAATTGACATTGAAAATTATTAAATCAAATGCCCAACTAACGAGGTGTAAAAGGGGTTCTTAACATCTAATAAAGTTAATTTGACATCTATTATCTATTACGTACCGAACTCCACGAAATTAAATGGTCCGTCCCTGGATCATTAACCATTCGCCATAATTTAGTTAAAAAAGCCGGGATGTTTATTGCGTTTTCTGACAGCGGCTGCATGTTGATAACTATTTAAATATTCGAGTGTAAATACTTTGTGTAGATGTACGTTTGCACAGCGTTGTTCAGCGACGTTAACAATCAAAATACTAAAACATATGACACCATATTAAATTTAATACATCGTGAACATAGCCGCACTTGTTAAGATTCCTCCCACAGTGTTGCCAATTCGTTCGCGTTAAAAAATATTTTTCATCAAAATCAATATTATTTTATTTAATTCCCAAAGTTTTAATAATTAATTTGTCATTTTGGATTGTTTAGTTTAATTTTGAAACAACGAAACGTCGGTCGTCGAGGATTAATTAATTTTAAAAGTCAATTGAAGTTAATTCCATACATAACTCGTCCAGTCCAAAACTGTCTAAAAAATGCGAAATTTTTAAAATTAATGAAAATAAATAGGCATTAAAACAAAAAATAACAATATAAAGAAACGGAATAAAATAAACGAATGTGTGTCTAGAATACACAAACTCGACTCGAAGTCCAACAAAATGGAGATCTTTTATGATAAAATAATAAAACTATTTTATGCGCAATTTACTTTAAAATAAATAAATATTCACGTATAAATTTTTAAGGACTTGAAATTGAAAACGGGCAACGCTGTAACGTGAATGAATCTATCTTCGCAGAATTCACGATCAACGCATAACAGCAGTGTTGCCAGACGGGGACTTCTTTCCCCAGAATGGCGAGAAAGAATTTTTTTACGAATTTTGGGGAAAGAATAACCTGAACAATTATTGCATTGTAAATTAAATATGTTTAAAAAAGCCCCTTGATGTTTGTTAACCTCAAAGAATGAGAAAAGGCTCAATTTAAAACCGAAAATTTTACGTAAACGTGCCTTGTTCTGACAAGATGTGTCAAAAACGTAACTTTAAAATTAAAGTAGCGCATATTAGGAACGGATTGTGGAAATTAAAAAAAAAAATTATTGATTTTGGGGAAATTTGTACGGTGAAATGGAGAAACACGTCCAAGAGCATCTGGCAACACCGCACAACAGCTTTTTAGTTTATTTGTGTCCAACGTTAGATGGAATTGTATAACATGGATTGAATACTGAAAGTAATTACTGAAAACCAAAGAATTATAACTCTATCTACGATGCACAGATACTACTTCTTTGTTTATATTCGAAATAATTAAGCCTAAAATATCCTAATTACCTTTTGAACTGCAATTTCTTTAATTTAAATCACCTTGCAACTCTGTGCAGTTAAATAATTAACAAGCAGCAAAATGCAGCAAGACTCTAATCATGTGATTATCCTAAACTTTGAAGTTGATTCCAATAAATGAGCGAGTAGTGTTGCACTAAATGTACTAACTGACAATAATACGATGATTTCTATAATTCAGAGCTGTTTTCCCTTAAGACACGTACCAAAGAATGCAATAAACGTTGTGCCATATAGATTAAAGAGACTAAGTACAAATGCTTCTGATACTTTTCCGACTCAAGCACGAGTTGTAATTGCCGGTGCTGGAGTTGTTGCGAATTCGGTGGCTTATCACCTAGTAGAAAACGGCTGGAGAGATTTAGTCGTAATAGAGCAAAATAAAATTGGCAGTGGAACCTCGCATTTCGGCTCCGGCACTCTTGGCTTATTCAAACCGATCCCCCACCGAAACATCATTTGGTACAGTATTAAACTCTACCAAAAATTACAAGCGATGGGTTATGAGATCGGCATGAAACAATGCGGTAGTATAAGCCTGGCACAAACAAATAACAGATTAACAGCTCTAGAAAGGCGTATAGCTTATAACATACCAACTGGCCTTCACTGCGAGCTAATGTCACCGCAAGCTTTAAAGGAAAAACACCCGTATTTAAACACGGAAGATATCGCAGGAGCTGTTTGGATACCAGACGATTGTGTTGCCAATCCCAAAGCCATTTGTTACGTCTTGGCTGATTTAGCCCAAGAAGGCGGTGCTAAATACATCGAGAACGTAAAGGTGCTGAAGGTCCTGACGAACAACAATAGGGTATCCGGAGTTGAAACCGAAAAAGGAATCATAAGCTGCGAGTATTTTATAAACTGTGCGGGAATGTGGGCTCGAGAATTAGGGCTAGAATGCACACCGGAAGTTAAAATCCCAGCTTATCCCGCCGAACACTTTTATGCCACCACAGGCGAATTAAACATAGGTTTTTAATAAATCGATATATCTAAGAGCACTCTTAATGTTCCGAATTTTCCAGGGTTAGATGAGGATTTGCCTTGCATCCGTGATTATGATGCGCACACTTACGCAAGGGAATACCAAGGCGGATTTATGGTCGGTTGGTTTGAATTGGAGGCGAAGCCCGCGTTCGAAGGTCGAAAGGTACCGAAGAATTGGATGGAGCATGTTAAAGCAGATTGGAAACGCTTCGGTCGGTTTTCAATTCGATTTTGTGCGTTGATTTAAACGGGGGTTTTTGTAGCACCCTTGTGGAAAAGCGCTGTGAAGAGAATACCTGTTCTTGGCGACTGTAAGAATCCGGTACTTGTTAACTCGCCTGACAACTTTACTCCGGATGGACGGTGGATTTTGGGCGAGACTCCGATTATTATTAATTATTTCGTCGCTTGTGGTATGAACGGAAACTCCCTACAGGTAATAATCAATTCCTTATAAACGAGTTTATTGGAGTTTTCATTGCGTAGGGCGCAGGAGGTATAGGAAAGGCTGTTGCTGAATGGATAATAGAAGGCGAACCAACTCAAGACTTACTGCCCTTTCATATTCAGCGGTTTCTGGACGTACACAACAGTAGAAGGTATTTGCAACAGAGAACAAAAGAAGTAGTTGGAAGGTAAGTAAGTTATAATTGCCTGCAAAAACGAAAAACCAAGAAATGCTACTTGCAGACATTATTCGATTTTATATCCGCACCAGTGTGAGTATAAATACGCCAGAAAATTGCGCTGTTCTCCCCTGTATAGTGTTTTGCAAACACGTGGCGCTGTCTTTGGTATAAAAATGGCTTACGAGAGGGCTTTGTATTTCGATTCAACATACAAAAGTACTAGAACGACATCAATTAATCATTTAATAATAAGTCCATTTCAGAAGGTGATGCCGCACCTGAGATGCCTCCGGGAAGCTTTTATAAACCGAAATTCTTCGAGTTCATGCGAGAGGAATACGTTGCATGTCGGGAGGGTGTTGGAATTATAGATATGTCATCTTTTTCTAAAATAGAAGTAAAGTCCGAAAATCTAGATGTGGTGACGTATCTACAAAGATTATGTTCAAACGAAGTAGATATTCCTATCGGTGGTATAGTCCACACCGGTATGCAAAACGAACGAGGTGGATACGAGAATGATTGCATGCTTGTACGACAATCCGAGAAAAGGTACTCGACCAAACTTACACGAAAAAATCAATCGTATTTTATATTTATAGTTATTTCATGGTGTCTCCAACGAGCCAGCAAACACGTGTGTATGAGTGGATGAACCGACATTTACCTAGAAACTCTTCCGTGGATCTAAACGATGTCACCTCCATGTACACGGTTATAAATGTGGTTGGCCCGAAAGCTTCAGAGCTACTTAACGAGTTGTCTAATACTGATATGACTCTCTCACCGTTTTCATACAGGAAAGTCAACGTTGGTTACGCATCTGACGTAATGGTGATGTCCTTCACTCATACAGGAGAACCCGGTTATTGCTTGTATATACCTTCTGAGTATGCTCTTCACGTCTACTACAGATTAATGACGGTAATTTAAGATAAATTAATTATATATAGACTCACAAAAAAATTATTTGCAATCAACTAGTACTAAAATCCTTTAGTTGTTCTGTTAAATCTTTTGGTTAAAATAAATGTGATTTTAGGTTGGTAGAGATTATGGGGCACGTGATGTTGGTACATTAACTCAACGTTTCATGCGGATTGAACGTTTCATACCGTTCTGGGCCGAAGAATTAAATAGTTTCACGACACCGTATGAAGCAGGCAATGGTTACAGTGTTCGGCTGGATAAAGTAAATTTCACTTTTGGTGTTACATTAAGCTAAAAAGTTCCATCTTTGCAGAAAGAAAATTTCATTGGAAAGCCCGCGTTGCAGAAACAGAAAGAGCAGGGGGTCAAAAAACAGCTGGTTTTCTTTCATTTAAGCGACCTTAATCCCGATACAGATATTTGGCCGTGGGGCGGTGAGCCAATATACAGAAATAATAAATTTGTTGGAACTGTCACTTCAGCGGGGTGAGGTTGCTTGTTTTAAATGATTATAAATGAATTGTTCTTATTTTTAGGTACGGATTTTCCACCAATAAATTGATTTGTTTGGGTTTTATACGTAGACCAAGTGACTCGCCACTGAAGGTTGTGACTAACGATATGGTAATGGCTAAAGATGCAGTATACCAAATAGATATAGCCGGAAAACGTTTCACAGGAACACCGCATATTCATCCGCCTTTAGTAGCAAATAATATAGCTCGGCAGCAAAAATACAGGCCGACTGTGATACAATACAAAAGTGATATCTCTGTTTAAAATTATTTATTTACGAGTTTAATTCTTAACTAT
The DNA here is from genome assembly GCA_039766575.1 of Serrognathus titanus. Taxonomy (NCBI): domain Eukaryota; kingdom Metazoa; phylum Arthropoda; class Insecta; order Coleoptera; family Lucanidae; genus Serrognathus; species Serrognathus titanus. The sequence goes on along the minus strand of CM077916.1, from coordinate 2,160,593 downwards.
ACAAGTAGCAATAATAACGTTCTTGAATCTAATCTAGTCACGATAGGTTTAGAACTAGTCGTTTGTGTATTGTGTTAAATTATCTCTCGAATGCAAATATTAAGCGCTGTGAAATTTTACTTAATTTCTAGTTAAATGTAATCGAATTTTTTTGACTGATTTTTGAAATTTTTGTTGTGATTTTACAATGTGAAATATAAATAATATATCGCAACGTTCTTTTATTTAGCTTCGAATAAGGGCTTACGTTTTGAAACGCTGGTAATAAATCAACAATTACTTAAGGCCATCCGCTCTCTAATAATCAAACATGAAGTTTGAAGTATACGTAGGAGCTTGACGTGAAGTTAGGCAAGTTCTTTTGCGTCTTTATTAAAAAAAATCATTTTTAGATTAAACGAAATATTTCAAATTAAAAACAAAGATTGCCATTAATTATGTGTTTACGATAAATATGATTACACGAGTACAGAAATGGCAAAACACGTAATTACATCCTGGTGAAATAATTTGGCAACATTGCTCGCGCTAGCAGTGACATATCATTCTACGTAAATGAGTGTAAATTCAATTTATTTTTAGAGATTGTGGTCGGTTAAAGTCGACAAAACGCATCTTTTTGTGTGTACTTACAGCTTAGGTACAATATGAATAAAACAACCAGTAGCTCTGAAGATTCAGACGATATCACAATGACCGCCCAAGAGTTGCATATTCTTTCGGAGCTTGACAGGTAGGTCGTTAATTAGCGTTTTGTGTACGGCTTTCTCAAGACATCTGTTATTTTCAATTTATAGCCGCCAGTATGGATTTTTGCAATTAAATATCCCGGAGAATTCTAAGAAGAAAGCATTGGTTGTCAAGGTTATTTCACCAACCTACTCACTTTTTTTTTGCACGCTGACTCCACAATTTTTTTTAGGCTGTAAAATACTTACAGCTAATGGTCGTTCAAGCCAGAAGACAACATCGTTCTTCAGAGGCGATGGGGTACCAGAAAAACAACCCCAAGAATATCAGCATCGATCCAAAAACTTGGGTCAAGCTGGGACATTTTCATTTGCTTTTAGAAGAATATCGAAAAGGTAGTTTTTTTAAATTAATTTAATACTCGGCTGCGATTTTAATCTTTGCATACTTTCCAGCTCTTTCCGCTTATCAGATGTTCTACAAAACACAAGCCGAAAATCATTGGATGGATCCCACATTTTTGTACGGTTTAGGGATGGTTTATTTTCATTACAACGCATTTTTATGGTAAGTGTTTTTTTTTCTTTTTTGATTACTATATTTCATAACGGGGCTCACACCTTTTTGAAAATGATTCAAAACAATCAAGGTGACAACTTAAGAAAACAATTCAAATTTTTCTTATGAGTTTTTTTTTGTTTATAATTCATACAGGACATGGGACAAATACACTAAATTCTGAGAATACGGGACAACCCTGATTATAGCGTCAGCACTATTGCAAAAATTATTGAGTAAGTAAGTAAAGCGGAGGCAAGATAAGTGGCTTTGCACTTATCTACGATTTTATGTAGTCGTTGCAGAATTTGACATGTCAGCTGACTTACGTAATTTTAGGTTATGTTGAACACGTGCACTTCATCAGTCGATTCTTTTTTAACTTAAGAAAATAAATAAAAGTAAACTATAAAGTTTTAACATTTTGAAGTAATCGATAACTTCCTTTGTTTGTTTACATAAACTCTCTTTGGCATTTCGAAATTATATCCATATAAGTTTTGCTAAAAATTGTAACTTACAAGAAGTTTCTTTTTGATATTAATTAAACAGCGTCAAACGTCAATACTTTTAATTAGCCATTCACAGTAATTACTTTTTATATCACTAGATGGCAGGCAGTACCCTTACGACGTTACGTCTGACGTCATTATTGATACGCAACGCTTCTTAACTTGCCTCCCCAATAGATGTCACTCTTGAACAAATTGCATGCCGATCAATTTTATGTCGCTGGTGTTTTTAAAAAATTTTTAGTACCAGGACAGTATAAAATATGTAATTATAATTTGCCAGACGAATTAATTTACATCTTCTTTTCTGTTCGGATTCTCTTCACAACGTTTTTCATTAATTATTTGTCCTGAAGAAGCTGTCAGTGTACGGCGAAACGTCAACTTTTAAATTGATTTTATCCTATCCGATTATAATTACAAATTTTGTGATTTTAATTACGACATCAATTTCTTTCTAGTTCTAATTTATTCGCCACATTCTATTTTATGCACAGTGGTGGCCAAGTAAATCGAAAGCAGCATTTTTTTAAATTATTTATTACATCTCTGTCATCTTGAATAATCTACGTCAAAAATTACGTTTGCGTTGTTATTTCTTTTCTGGATTCTATTCTAAAACTGTCAAACTTAAACTTTAGTTTACGAAAACTACATCTACGTTGAAAATAGCAACGTAGTTTTATAAGAAAATATCGGCAGTAGGAGTGGGAGCAACGGTAGCAGTTGTTTCCATTGAAGGTCAATAAGGCCGAGATTAGCATGCAGGCGTAACGATTTTAATGGCCACCATTGTACATACATATATGACTCCAATCCCCCCCCCCCATAATTTCGTAGCCCTTATTTACAAATAAAGGACGTTTTGCTATGGTTGTAAAGGGCTCGAAAACTTTGCGTTTTTATTAATTTAAGAAAAAAACAATTACCAAATCATTTAATATAAGTAAATATTTATAAATTAAATTAAGTATATTTCTTAAACAATATCAGAACTTCTTTCTAAATAATGGCAAAACGATAGTTAAAGGTAATAGTGATAAAATTTGCGAATTTTTGAAACTTTATTAAATGAAAAAGTAAATGGAATGCTGTGTAGTGAGCTTATAAAGATGTTTTTTTAATTATTTATTTTAAGACTAATGCTAGTGTGATAATAAATAAATTGATACTCGTATCATATCAGTGTTTGAAATCTTAACAACGTATTGAGCATTCTATTTTAGTTCCAAGAAGATACCAGCTATCAATTATGCAATAAGTCGCGATTATAAAATCAATAATACATTTCACCTTTACAGGTTTACTATTAATGATACTTCCGTTGAAAATGCAGAAATTAAAATAAAAAAATTATATATTTTTTTAATTTAAAATGCAATTACGTCGTTCCATACCTATGTATACATGTTTCCCGAGAGTAAATGATAAATTCTATAAAGAGAAAGACGTTTCAGACTTTTCATTTTTCAATCTTCACTTGAAGATGGAATTTTCAAGGCCCCACCCTTCAACTCCTAAACGCTAGCAAACCCAACTCCTTATGACACCTCATGAGATATCACAAGGAGTACTTTGCTTTTGAATTTTTTAAAGTTGCGCTTAGGGGGGGGGTTGAGGGGTTGACAATTATATCTTTCAATAATGATTTAAAAATAAAAATCGAGCATTTTTCTCAACTATTTTATAGAGTTTATCCGTTACTTTCGTTAAACACGGTACACGTATTTTGGGTTTAGATGTAAACGGTGTGGAATGGTGGAAGTAATTTTTAAAGGGGATAACAGAACAGATGCAATATCTGTTCGTGCGCGTGGTGTTCGCACTCGGGCCGATCGACATGATCTGCGTCACGTTCACCAACCCTCCCTCCACGGTTAAAATAAGAGTTTGTTCATTCAGAAGGAGAGGTAGGGTCAAATTGTAGTTAACTTTGAATACATTGTATTGCATTCGTAAAAGGAAAAAGCGACATTTCACGGTAATAAATTATCGTCCCTTTTTTTTAAAAAAAAAAGAGATCGCCACTGTTACTTAGAACTACAACAGCATGAAATTGTTGAATCACTCGTTACAATGAATTGCGGTTTTAAATTATTTCAATTTCTTTTTTAAATAATTTAAATCGTGCAATATCACATAGTAAATTGTACGTTTCAAAAATAGAATGCGTTCTATTTCCAATCAATATCTGTAATTCAAAAATTTCTTTGTACTACATACAAGAAACCACATACAAACCTAATGATTCGGTTTGGTTTGTATCTTCAGTGAAAACAAACAAGGAATATACTTTGAAAAAAATTAAATAATCCTAGACAGACACAGTCAGTATATGGTATCATGGAGAATTTGTTTTGAGCTCTTCAAATTTGAAAGGACAAGAGAGAGAAACATAGAAGACATGTATACATGGAGTTGAACACCCTATATATTTTTAAGTTTTCGAAAGGAGTATAAAATTTCATTCATTATTCAAACAGTTTGTGAAACTGTAACGTAATTTTTACGCACTTCTTAAAAAAAATCGAGAAAAGTCACGGTTCAGTTTTGGAAAATCAAGACACCGATGAAAATTAAGACAACGAAAACAAAAGGCGATCGATTAAATTAAATTAAAATAAGATAAACGAAAACAAAAGAAAACCGACAGCTTTTCGATGAATTATTAGAAAATTGGAAGGTTTGACAGAAAACAAAAGAAGAATGAGCACAAAACGGGAGAAAAAAATTTGGTTCTTCGCTGAATCGTTCCAAAAATTGAAAAGCTAAAAAGAAAACAAAATAAGAAAGAAATAAAAAGAAAACAAAAGATAAGAAACAACGAAATGCGAAGAATGAGAACAAAATCGACGGTTCTTCGATCGATTATTCGAAAATTCAAAGGCTAACAAAAGAAAACAAATAAAATGCTTGGAATCCCCAAAGTAAGATAAGCGAAAACAAAAGAAAATCGACGATTCTTCGAAGAACTATTCGAAAATTGGAAGGCTGAAAAGAAAACAAAAGAAGAGTAATCACGAAATGGAATAAAATTAATGGTCCTTTGATGAGTTGGACAAAAATGAAAAGCTAAAAAAACAAAATAAGAAATACGAAAAAATAAAATAATTTAACAAAAAAGGAAATTTCAAAAAAAAAAGTGTAAAACTACTTGTGATTCTGCAAAATAACATAAACGAAAACAAAAGATAAAAAAGAACGAAATACGAAGACGAATGGGCACAAAACAAAAGAAAACCGACGAATTAACACTAACAAAGAAACAAACGATGAATGCAACGACTACTTAGATTCCCTAAAATAAGATAAACGAAAACAAAAGAAGAAAATTGACACTTTTTCCATGAATTATTCGAAAATTGGAAGGCTAAACGAAAAACAAGAGAAGAGTGAGCACGAAACAGGAGAAAAATTTTGGTTCTTCGATGAATTGTTAGAAAATTGAAAGGCTGATAAAAAAAACAAAAAATGCGGACTACTTCTAATCTCTAAAATGAGACAAACGAAAACAAAAGAAGAACAGAAGAAACTTGTTGGTTCTCCGATGCATTATTCGAAAATTGCAAGGCCAAAAAGAAAACAAAAACAGAATGAGTACAAAACAAAAGGAAACTGATGCTTCTTCGATCAATTATTCGAAAATCGAAAGGCTAACAAAAAAAGAACAAAGAATGCAACGACCACTTAGAATCCTTAAAATAAAATGAGCAAAAACAAAAGAAAAACGAAAAACTTTGTGTAAGTAAATTTGTGTAAGATGTTAACATATCCAATGATATTTTTTTTCTAACGAGTTAGTCAGTTAGTAGAAAACTTTTCATTGCGATTGTATTATAGTTTTACACAATCTTTAGAACTTTATGCAGCAAATTGTGAAAATAAAATCTTCACAATCTGTTGCATTGCATTTTTACATAAGATGTAAAATTGTACAAGTGTTGTACACTTACGAGAATTTATTGTAATACAAAAATCAAATTAGTATGGAACTTTTTACTCCAAAATGGAGCAATCATTTTGCTACAAACAAATGCAAACTTTTTTAAGGTAGAGGTGGAAATATATCAAGTTTTTGCACTTTATCAAAGAATACTTCGATTTTTGAGTACAATAGTCGTAGAATTCGAATATTATACAATTAATTATACAGATTGTCACCGTTACTGTTACCTAAGTTAAGAAATAACTTGTAATTTGTTAAAAACATGCAAATTATGTAAACAACCACGAAAGAAATGAAGCCAAAAAAAGAATGTATTTAACTGTCTACATGGAAATAAACGGTCGTCGAATCAAAGTATAAAATGCGCGCAGTCAGCGTTTGAAGAAAGCATTTCACTATAAATAAGTTAATTTTAAAAGTTGTGCTCAGATTGCATGGCAGGGTCATTTACCTGGCCACAGCTCAACACTGGCCACTGCACTTCTCTGATATTCAAGGTTGCCTAGACGAGTTACGAACGAAAAAAAAAACGAAAACAAAAAAAAAACTATCCCGTACTTCGGATTCAATAAAAATTTAAATTCATCTATTCAATTCCAACGGAATTCATTATTGTAAATTCAAATTCGTCACCGTTTGTCTTCTCAACAGGTTTACGCACCACACTTCCGGAAAAATGAAATATTAATGGGATATTTAAATGTCATCCACTTGTTTTGTATGATTATTGTTACGTTTCAATTTTACTGTAAAAACTAACCCTATTTTCTTATTGAATAGAACACGGTCAATTAAAAAAGAAAATAGAATTCAAAACGGATTCAATAAGAAAGAAAAAATTATTTGAATTAGCGTATATTTTGGCTTAATAATTAAAGTTTATTATTGTTACGTTTCAATTTTATTGTAAAAACTAACCCTATTTTTTTATCGAATAGGACACGTTCAATTAAAAAAGAAAATAGAATTCAAAACGAATTCAATAAGAAAAAAAAAAAACTATTTGAATTAGCGTATATTTTGGCTTAATAATTAAAGTTTGATATTTATCCTATATACGGGTGGTGTTCGCGAAAACCGAGCACAGCTTAAGTACGTATTACTATAGATGCGATTTTTTGAAGTTACGGTTCATGCTTGGATAACGGGAAGTAGTCGATGCCGGTAATATAAAATTCTGAGTTGCCTTCGGTGTGGTGATTTTTTGAAAAAGTATCGAGCGTTTCGCTGGAGATAAATTGTTTCAAGAAAAATCTTCTTTGTTCACTTACTTCCTACACAAAAAAAGTAAGTAGATTTTGTTTTGTTTACTATTGTACACCGTAAAACATTTTATGACGTCAGCAGTGTATTGAACCCAATGCGTTACATGGATCGAGAGCGGACTGGCGGCATTACAGCAGTTTACGAGTTCTCTCCTACCCTCGGATTCTTCAGTGACGTAATGACTCATCTTCTACGTCGATGGTTACGTAGTATTTGTCTTCCGAATTGCTCAGTGCGCCATGCAATTAGGTAAACATTACAGTTACGACATCCACCATTTGGACTGTAATGTTTTCCATAATTGGGACATCTAAGATGATCTATCGACCGCATGCATAGATCATCGATTTAATACCGAAACGAGAATTTGGGTCAGGTCGCGTGGTTGCGCAGAGATAAATAAACATCACTTTCGTACATACAAGATATTAAAATTTATTCCTGTATAAATATACATATTTTTAAATACGTTGAATTGGGTTAATCTAAAACGGACTGGATTCGTTTTTAAACGGGCGAGTAAAAGTTTAAAATAGACGCTCTTGTTAATCTTTTTGGCAGCGCCGCAAGTTTTAGGCAAACCAAAAGTTTGATTTAATATCTGGCAGACGTTTTCCTGTAAACCCAGCGTCGGACACGTGGGGGGCTCTAAAATAACGCTTAGACCGATTCGGTCCTCGCATTAGCATGTAACGAATTCGATTCTATTTCGTAAACCACATCATCGAAACGGTGTCACATTCACATACAATGATTTAAACATAAACAAGTTTACGAAATCGGACTTTACGACTTTTTAATTATTGGTAATACCTCCTCCTCCAATACAGGACGTTACGCTTACTAATTTTTTTTTCTTCTTTGAATTTATTTACTTTAACAAAAGATGCGTAGTATTGAGGTCATGCTGACTTAAAATACACTTCATTGCTGTTAGATCTATTTTGGTACGGTCCCAGTTGTGTTGAATTTATGTTTCACGAGACATTCCTCGATAGTTGTTTATAACTTAACGGAATTCGAGAATATATGTCCGGCTAACGTAAATATTTAAGCGTTTTCATCGCCGGCCAAATTATCTTCAAGAAAAAAAAGGGGGGGCGAAAGTAGCTTTTGTTGTATATCCTCGTAAAATTTTTGGAGGGAATTAATTATATTGGGCTGAAGCTATTATTTGCAACGGCCTGAATGGATTGAATAAAGGGGTGACACAAAACATCGCGCGGCACGGTTGACCAAATTAAAAATGTATAGGGTGATCCGAACGTGTTGTTTTTTTTTTTGTTAGGGAAGGAAGTGTTATATTACTTGGATTTGTCTTTTGTTTTGATAGTCGTTAAATTTGGGAGGTATGATGGTTTGGAAAAGTTGGGAGTTGTAGGTTGGGTATGTTTGGAAGTGTCAAAGCGGAGCGGAGGTACCGGTTTAACACGTGTTAGTGGTGTACTTGGGTCGGTTGCGTAATATTTGTGCAAGTGCAATTGAACAAAGGACGTTGCTGCTTGAGCGGGGCGGACAGACGAGCCTCCTCTCTTCGGGCCTGCGCCCTCTCTGTTTCCGAAGCCCGCCGACTGTTCCGAGTACAACTATATGTTGTTGTTGTAGAATTGTGAACCTTACACTCGAATCCGTAAGGTCTGATATTCCAAGTATTCCCACCCCAGGTCGTAGCGATTATCGGAATCGGTCGTCGACTGTGTATTTTAGGGGGACATCGTTTCAGTGGGAAAGGAGGTGCATTGGTGCGTGGTGTGTGGTGGTGCGGCCCGACGTACTATTTTTTGTTTGTTTATTATTATTATTCTCTTTATTATTATTATTTTCATGTAGTGCGTGATAGATACCATAAAGTGCTCTTGTCTGTTAAGTTCATCCGTTCATCACCCAGGCTATATATAGTGTGTGTCCGTTGCTTTTATGCGGGACAACGACATGTGTATGTTTGGAATGTACCGCTCATGACGGAACATCATCGGGCGGACGATTAGTGGTGAGTTCGTGTTTGGAAAACTTTTGTAAAAATGCACTTTATTACGTTGATTCGCCTTGAGGAGCTGCAACCTGCCGTGCTGTTGCAGCGCGTGCACCTCCGGATGTTTAACCGCTCTGAGGGGAGCATCCGCCATGATGCAAATCACATATCTCACGTTACCCCCACGGCATCACGATGTTTGTTTTCAAACAACCAAATCACGTATTATATGTCACAGCTCCCGAAACTCTCACATCAAAACCATCACCTCATCCTTTCATCCAAAACAAGTTCCAAACTTCTAATTCCTATAGAATTCCAAATATTTCGGACCATAACGGTAAACCAACAAAAAATGTCATCTACAGTGAGATCGAATTAATTCGCCTCCAACTTGCCACAACAGCGAACTGATTAAAGTAAATAAATAAGTTTGTTGCCCCCTTACAATCAGCAACTCTTCTATATCACTTCCTATTTCGGTTCCGACTTGAAAAAAAAACTTCAAGTTTGTGATTATTGCACACGTGTGTGACGTGTAACGTAAAAATATCCATCTTGGTTTTAATTTATCACATCAGGAAATGAAGTTTAATTTAAATGCAAATTTATTCCCCCCGTTGTCAATTCAATTATAGTTTTTGATGGCTTTGCACTTATCCAAATCCAGTGTTGTTTTCGAACCGAGGTACATCGAATCATTTTTCCTGTTTTATGATGAACTATTAATTAGCATTCGGGGGGGGCCTAGTATGTCGTCGTCGTCTTGCTAAATTTATATGCAAATTTGTTCAACGGATGTCTACCTAATTATGTTATAGGTAACACCGTGTTCATCCAGTTCTGTCATGTGCTTACGAATTATGTTAATTTCCTCTTCTGTCGTACTTTACACACTCAATAAAAATGGTGATGATGACTTCAAAGAGCGAACCGTGATGGAATTTGCACTCCCCGTGTCAACCCGGCTTGAAAAATTAATCAAGTTTGTACAAACACTAAATTATTAAGATTAACCGAACGCTAACTAACGCATTGTAATTAGTATCGATGATGATAACGTATCACCAATTATCGCTTTGACGTATTCCTAGAATTGAGCAACAATTTTCGTTAAGACTCATTCAGTGAGTAGACCAGTCGTTAGAGATGGAGATATTAAAAGTAAAAAACGTCAGAATCAATTGCCCACCTAAGCAACGATCGATTTTAATGGCTTCATCAAGTTTGCAACTTCGATGAGTTTCATACTAATCAGGATTTGAAGTTGGAACAAACCCATACTCGTTGCTTCACCCTAGACCTACTATGTCCATACGTTTTTATCAATGAAATGATATACAGAATCTAATTTGAAAGCTCTACCTGATTTAGTAGAATATACTTTTTGGAAAACGAATAGATGTCTCCATTCTTAACTGACAACGTGTCAACGTATCAACCGACTGTCTTTCTACTAACACCCAGTATAAGGGTGCATATTAAACGAAAATTACTGATTGAGTATCTATGGTTTTTGGAAGTAAACACAAAATATATTCAACACACTTGATGTTTCGGAGCTAGTTTGTTGGCATTAAACTTTAGACGCCTTCCTGGTGTTTTAAATTAAATTTTCAATTGCTTTAACTGATTCAATTCTAAAACGTAATTAGTCCCGTTACTTCTGGGGGTTGAATTGAGGCCGAGTTGGTTCCTATTTACCAACTCAGATTATAATCCCCTATAATTGTTTCCAACTCCCACCCAAAACAAGAGTTGTGAAAACGTGGCCTACACACAAAACTTCCTAACTGAATACATTTTAAATTCATTATAAAATCAATGATTATCAATAGTAGAGAAAAAAAACTTCTAATTTCTTTGTGAGATATTAAAAAAAAGTCCAGTGATTATTCGAACTTTAAAAAGAACCAAGTTGAGATAATGCACGTTACAAAAAAAAATCCTCTTCTGAAATAGATTGAGCTGTTTAATTTGATCTATGGTAAATAAAGTTATCATAATAAATGGCATCATATGATATTCAGGAACGGTGGTGATTCATCTTATCACTTGCTATTGAATGAATAATTTTGCTTACATGAATCGAAAATGAAGTTCGTTTTCGTAATAAATTCATCTGTGCTCTACTTAACCGAGATTCCGGAATCAAATCAGGTGGATACACCGTGGAGGAGAAAAAAAAGATTCATCTGTGCTCTACTTAACCGAGATTACGGAATAAAATCAGGTGGATACACCGTGGAGGAGAAAAAAAAAGATTTCGCTGCAAATAAAACTACGTGGGACGTGGAAAACTGAAACGGTGCTGCTTTTCTTTCACGTGGAAAAAAAAAGGAGCAACCTAGTTGCAGTAATTTACATAACGCGATTGATACAAATAGATTTCTTTCTTGTGCAATCGCTACATTGTGGCACGTGTGTTGCCGTAGTGTTTGTTTATTAGGTCAACAAACGCATTCATAATTTATTTTACGAGAAAAGATTTCGTATACGTTGTTTTCTGTTTTTCTGCGAGCTAATTCAAGTTGATTGCGACGATTCATGTGAACGCAGGGTATTATTGATTTGATTCGAAGAGAGTTTCACAGTTGAGTAAATTGCTTGCACGCGGAAGAGTAATGAGCTGTCTATTAAGATTAAGCCCTCCACGCACTTCAGTTTTTGATCCCTCCTAGGACTGTCAGTTGTTTGAAGTCTAATGAAAAAACTGACTCTAGTATGACGAATTTTCAACCCCTCAGTTATTGGTTCAGTTAGGCTTTAGATACCTGGGAATCAGTAGTCGGATTGTAAGAGTTGTTGTGAGTACGAGGCTTAAGTAAAAATGTTTTCCATGTGAGCAGCGCCACGCGGATAATGTGCGTGACTTTCAGGTCATCAACAAGTACAATTTATGGGAATGAATTTATTTACTGTTTATTTTTAATTGCGTAGATGTTTTTTTGATGTTAGTTTAGAACTTTTTTTTGAAGTGCTTGATACGTTTGTGGCAGGTCAGCAAAAGACATTCATGTCGGTACGGATTTTCTAACAAAAGACCGGGCTGGTTTTCCCTGTCGGCATATCTCTGACCTTGGAAGAACGCGTCAACGACCGCCGCTTTACCTGTCCAAATACAGTCTCTCGTCCCTTCGATCCCGAGACGCTTTGTTAGAAACGTCTTCGTCAGGTCTACCTTTGTACGTGGAGAGGCCGGTTCACCTGTACAGCTGCTTCAACAGCTGGCTGTCGTCCATCTGCTTCCGCACACGTTGCTCATCTAGATATTGCCAATTGTTTCCATCGTGGTATTAATTTTTTTCCTCGAAGTTTCCTTTTTTCCTTTGCTAACTTACCACCACCATCAAGTTAACTAACTTAACCGAATATTCAAAGTTAAGTTAAGAAAGATACAGGCTGCCCAAAAGAAAAGTAGAGTTCTTCTAAAGTTTCATGAATGGTGCGTACATAGATGCACATTACAAATTGACTGTCTTCAAACCTGTAAAATTTTGTACTTCATAAATAAAGCAGAGATATGCTCGCATATGTAACTGATAAGAGAAAAGTAAAAATGTCGAATGCGTTCGTATGTATACACATACTACATTGCAATCTAATGGAGATTGTTATTTATCGCAAGCAACTGAAACACAAGTACAGCTGGGGCTTTATCAACTGATTACTTTTATTTATAAAGCAAAATATTATTATTGTTGCTGGAGTCTTGTTATGGAATCGTTATACGTATAAATTAGCACGTCTACGTTTCAGTGGATAAGTCAAACGTATTAGGTAACAAAGATGTTGCATAATTCTTATATATTATTTATTTAATGTGTTCCATTATTCAGATTTTGTTTCTCGTGTTTCGTAAGAGCGCTTTGTAAATTACAAAAATAGGTTCTACGCTGTATGTATATATGTTGTACATACGTACAATATAGGTACGTCAGGATCTGTGTAAAGTGAATGAGTCATAGTTGAATTAAAACGATACCGTAATATTAATACGGACATTCCATTTACGTTGGTATTTTACTATATCCTACTGAAGTTTAACGTTTTAGCTCTTTACGTAAGTGTTGAATGAATAATCTATTCCGGCATTGTGGATTAGATTCTTTTTCTGTTCGAATCGAACGTGTCATGTGGATGTGAATGTGGGACAGACGGATTTGTGGCATAAAAATATAATTTTACGCGGTTGATGTTTTTATTAACAACAGGTGTCGCGTGTGTACAGATTTACATGTTTAGTTCCGACGAATGCACATATAACTGCACCTTAAAACTCGCTGCACACGTACATACATGTTCGTAGGTAAGTTCGACTTAACATAAAATCCAGTAGAAACTCAATTATAAATTTTTTGAAAGTTTCAAATAAATTACATTCCTTCACGTTTTCACTTTTGCAATAACATTGAAAGAAAATACAGAAAATGTTATCCATTTTACCTACAGTGGTAATAATAGGTATAGTAGCCTTTAAATTAATTCCTAATTAAAGTAAGCTGTGATTTTTTTTATAAAGTTGTCAAAAACTGTCATAATATCTGATCTTGACATCACATAAAATGTGCAAACTTCACGTAAAATTCAGAGAAACGCTGTACTTCAGCTTGATTGCACAAACGAACCCTGCGCTTCATGTTTTCAAACGCTTTTGTCAAGCGTTAGGATTAGAGGGTTATGTTAGCACAAGTTAATTAAACAACTATCAGGGCTACAAACCTTCAGAAGAAGAAACATTGAAATCATAGCCTCCTGCTTTAATTAGGAATTCAATTGAACGCACGGTGTAAACTGAAATTGAAATTTATTAACAAAACAGCGAATGCAGCGCTTGTACGGTGGTAAAAATCGCAGGTAAAAGAATTTAAAAAAAATTAATTTACATGAAACCAAGTACCATTGGCAACTTAAATTGGTGGCGCTGCGGTCGTCGGCGTTTTACGTAAAAACAAACACTATTGAAATTTGCACAACACAATAGACGCATTTCTAACTCGTATTCCAACAAATTTCTTTCAAACACCGTTTAATTGTCGCAGGTCATTTACGTAAAACGTTAGTTCCATAAAGTACCCACAGAGGTCGCCACTAAATTTCGAACTCCCCCAAATAGACTTACGCCGAGGAATGTTTATGACCATTTTACAGCTGTTTCCGTATTTATGACAGGAACAATCATCTTTATGATCTCGCCACGACCTTCGCATCATAAATTTGTACGTCACGTTTTTTTTTTTCCTTTCCAACGAACTTCACCACGCACAAAAACGAGTATGTCTTCGATCGTATGCGAGCGTTTGTTGTGGGCCTCATGCTGCTGCATTTTATCGTTACATCCGATCTAGTAATGACATAAATGTGCAAACGTGTAGTTTACGTCGTGCGATAAGAAGTTTGGTTACAGGATATAAACACTTATATAATAATTTGTTCGGAATATTAATTGCATGAGGGGGAAATTTCATTAGGCGAGAGAAAAGACAAACATCTGAAATTTGCATTTACTTCTTTAAAAACGTCTTTGAATAACGAGGTTTTAAGAAAGCTGTGTAAGCCGTATTTAATGACCAAACGAAGAATGCGTTTTTTTTTTTTGTTAGTGCCGTTATAAACGCGTTTAGAATACAACGGAAGCTTTTGCTTCGACTTTTATTATTATAGAAAACTCGCGTATATTAATTGTTTAACATGTTTGTTGTAGGGCAGTAAAAGCATTCCAACAACTCCTTTACGTATCCCCTGGATTTCAGCGCGCAAATGAAGTCCACCTACGTTTAGGATTGATGTTCAAAGTCACCCAAGAATATGAATCCGCACTTAAGCATTTGCAGTTAGCTTTAGTAGATAACAGTCCCTGTACTACAGACAAAAACACAAGTAAGTTGAATTCAAACTCACCCGTCCGAAGAAGGTTCCCCCCGGGCCTCGCCTCGTCTTAGTCACTAACTAATTTATAATTAGGGTAGCACTCGTTTTAAAATAATTTAAACAATTTCGCTTAACATTTATCCAAACAACTGTCATTCGGTTAAATTTTCGAAGGCGCATGCGCTCCGAGAGAGATGCATCAGGTTAGCCACCTTATCATTTTTTTTTTAAATAATCTTGATTAACGTAACTCAATAATTAGATACATTTTCCAAACGTTTCCTAAATTTCACCTGAGATTCGTAAGCATCAAAATGTGTATGAAATACTTTTATCATTATAGCTGCTGTAATTGTTTGTACGTACAGATTCCGATGAGCCACCGAACTCACTTTTGCGATTTTCACCAAAGAAAAAAAAATCAAAGTGATAAACAGCGTCAAAAATGAGGAAATGTAATTTTTCACGACTAATAAATAATAAAGGTCAAACAGTTCTTATCCGGCTGGTCGCGTTTAGAAAAAAAATATTCCGTGACGGTTCTCGTTAGTGTGGCTCCCTCTCTACAATTTTGAATGAACTTCCGTCGTTGCCATATTTTAAATTTGATATTTGGTTTGAATTTTCTGCCAATTTGAATAATAAATCATGAATCTACATTGCAGAGCGTGGTTCGTTCATCAGAACAAAAGAACACTTGTACAAAGAACGCGATCAGTCGCAAAAGACCCCCCATTTTTTATTAATTTGAGTTTGCCATAGAGAAAACAGCGAAACCAAACAATTTCTAAATCGACTTATTTGACTACACTCATCTCGTATTGTTACATGAAGTTTAAACGAGATACAAGTACTTAGTGCGACCTGTGCAGGTGGACCGAAAACGCCACTTTATTTTACTGGTGGCGAAAAAAAAGAAATATCGCACAGTTTTTTTTTGTTTTTTCACTAACAAATTGGCCCTCTACCGTCGAGGATCGCTATGGTTGTTACAGGAGCATGCGTAAACGTTTAATTATTCAAGGAGTTCGCCTGAGCTTACTTTAATTTGATTTTGATGGGGGAATTACTTAGTTTGAAATTGCCAAATGAATAGGTCATTTAATTTATCGCGGAAATTTGTTATTTACTGTTGTCACGTGATTTCCAAAATGTGCTAGCATGCATACGTAATGAGGCGTGCTTACTAATTTCCATGCAATTTCGAAATTTGCAAGTTCAAAGACCGGTCGTTAACTCTTGCATTTATCGTCCGCTTATTTAATTGCGATTAATTATTTGTTGTGTTGCCTAAATTCGTCGATTATTTTTCTTCGTAAATCCTTTTTGAAGTCGCCAAGGAATTATTATTTTAAAACTGACCTACTACTACATCGCGAATTGTAAATATTTAACCTTGGCACAATTCTAGATATGTATGTGTGTATGTATGTATGTATGTATGTATGTATGTAGTAAAGTGATTATATTTTAGAGTTCGTTCAAACTTTGCGATAAAAGGTATTTTTTTTTTCGTAATGCAAACTTCTGTGACGTTAAATAATTCTGGGTTAATTTTTCCATGATTAAAACTTCCTGTTAGTCTGACTCATATTGTATATGTATAATGTTCACAGAATAAAATTACGCTTTTTAACATACCGAAGCAATGATGCTTAGTTTAAGTACATATCATCGAATAATGGGTACGATCAACTCATATTTGGTGGTAGTTAAAAATAAATTCAATGTGTGTCATTAAAGTTAAATTGATAAAATTAAATTACGAGTCGTAAAAGAATGTAAACAGAGTTTGCCGACAGATAAGTGGTAAGTAGGTCAGTAAGTTATTTAAGTTTTCTGACTTGGCACGTTTTTCTAACAGACAGACTCCTTTTTGCGCTGATTTTCATTTTTATTTACAGCTGGTGGCATTGTACTTTCATTTAGGTCATCGAGTACCGTACACTAACGTTACAATCAAAAGAAGTCCAGTTAATATAAAAATTTATTTTCATTATTTTTTTAAACCAAACAAAGCCTATCATCAAATGTATGTAATAATCTTAGTTACATTATATAATTTAATATACAATGATTGCATTTAATGCACAGGTCGTTATCATGAATAAAGATCTTGTTGACTTATCAAACATAGTATTGGCTGAAGTGTAACGAAAAAAGCAAACGCCCCCTCGCCCCCCCCGCATTGTGTGCCCAGTATTTTGCAAGTAGTTTAAATTATTAGAGCAGAAGTGAATCCGTTACTTCAATAGAAAGTCTCGAACATTAAACGATGTTTTATTAGGAGCTTTTAAAGTACTATTTTTTTTAACTTTCGTGTATCCTCGTGGAACTTAAATGGCTATTCGAAGGCCCCCTTGAACAAAAAAAAAGGAGGACGTTGACATGAAATTTATTTTGGTGCTAACTACCTACGTCTTCAGTTTATTGCCAAGAGATTCATTGTCCTCCGTTCTTAGGCGCGCAATAAAATCGAAGCCCGAGATAAAATAAGTCTTCTTGCTTATGCTCAGGCTAATGTTACAAATATTGTCGTGTTACTCCAGGAATAATGGAATATGTCAACTTAACTATAACATCTATAAATTTTACCACGTAGATAGATGAATAGAGCACACAATACGGTTAGGTAAATGCCCTACCCTCGCAGTGAGGGGCAAGCAGAGACGATTTTACCTGAGCTGCAGTGGATACACAATAATCAATTTGAGGCGAAACGTGCATCGAATAAGTCTTCTCTTAAGACGACGTTTCTAACCGGTTAGGAACAAGCCATCGACGTGCCGAAAGTGTTTAAATATTTTAATACGAATACTACCCCGTAAATTTGATTCAAAAAACGCGCACCTTACAAAAAAAAAAAGAAAGAAAAGAGATTGCGAATTGCAAATTGCAAAATAACGAGATCGTATGTACTTTTAAAATAAGTTTCCAAAAAAGTAATCGCGATATTTTCTTTTTTGCAGTTAAATTTCAAATTGCTCACATTTTCGAACTACAAGGGAAAATAAAATGCGCAAAAGAACGTTACGAGATTTTGCTGCGCGATAAAACAATAAGCAATAATCTACGAGCCGATATTTTTCGTCAGTTAGGTAAGTGACTTGTGTGTCTGAGTGTGCATTTTTTTTGTGTGCGTGTGTGTGTGTGTGTAAAGTGAGCCAATATCTTATCATATATTCGTGGTTTCCTTTTTGATTTTGTTGTTTAATTTGTGCTAAGTGATTTGCTAATATTGGGCTTATGTAAACATTGATTATCAGTACTATGTTTGACAGGCTGGCTTTATCACTGCCATGAAGTTTTGGGTGACAAGAATCAGCGCATCCCCTTGGCCATCCAGTGCCTACAGCATGCAGTAACTGCGGACCCTCTGTCTGGCCAAACTTTATATTTATTGGGTCGTTGCTACGCCAGCATTGGGAAAGTGCATGACGCTTTTATTTCATACAGAAATTCTGTTGAGAAATCAGAAGGGAATGCAGACACTTGGTGCTCCATAGGGTAAACCTCCAACATACTAAATAAAACAAAAAACACTCACGTTTCTGAACTTCAGAGTACTATACCAACAACAGAGTCAGCCTATGGATGCTCTGCAGGCATATATTTGTGCTGTACAATTAGATAAGTGTCACTCGGCTGCTTGGGCCAATTTAGGAATACTATACGAATCTTGCGGACAAGCTAGAGATGCATACGCATGTTATTTAAACTCGAGTAGAGGATTGGGAAGTAGAAGTACAGTGGAAGAATCTTGCGTGCCGATCAAATCCGCACGCTTGATACTGCTATCCTCTGGTATGAACCCGAACCTCACCCAAAGAATAAACTTTTTGCAGACGCACCTAGCAAACGGACCAATGCCAAGCGTTACTACCACGTAAGGCCCTTCCAACTTCAGCTTTACTTGTGTTTAAACAGCTCGATTTTCTTTAGACGAAGAACTTTATTATCGATAGAAGAAGCGTGGAATCTTCCCATATCAGCCGAAATGTCCTCGAGACAGCAGCAAAACACCCAGCAAACCAGAACGAACGCTCTGTCTTTTCAAAAGAATTACAACCAAACGCCTCAGGGTCCACCTCCCCCTTATCCTTCTCCGGGTGGTCCGAATAAACGGTTTAAAACCGAGACAGGCGAGCAGAAGCCCGCTCCTACACAAAATCCACCGTTTTATTTAAGCCAACAGCAATTGCAGTTGTTGCACTGCTTGCAACAGAATTCTGCAAATTTAACACCACCGCAGCAGGTAAGTGAAGAACATTTCCGATTGATTTGAAGCCTAAGTTGTTTTGTACGTTGTAGAATATGTTCCAACAATTGCAGCATCAGTATCGTTTGATGCAACAACATCAACAGCAATTGCGTATTCAGAGACAACCGTCTGCATCCTCAGTTGCCCCAGTAACGGGTTCCACTTCTATGTCGTTCAACGGAGCTAGTCAAAGTCAAGCTGCACAAGCAAATAGTACACCAACCATTGTAACGACACAGAAACTCATACAACCTGCCATATCTGCCCCCGTACCAAATTACCTTCCGTTACCAGGTACCAATTCGACTGATTTGGATGTAAGCGAAGAAGACTTACAAGATTTGCTCTCTCAAAAAGATTTAGCCACTACGTTAGCTGAAAATTTGTTAAAACATTTTGGTTCCGATGGCATAGATATAAAAGAAGAACCAAGTATAGGTAATGGTGTTGTTTAAAATCGTCGATTAATTAGTGTAAAGAATGTTTTGTAGAGAATACCCTTTCGTCAGGGCCATTCTCGCCTTCCATTGTAAACCATTGTGATACTCCAAAGCAAGATATTAAAGAAGAAACGAAAGAAAAAATTAAAACGCTACCACAAGAAAGTATATTAACTGTTAAAAGCGAAATTCCCTGGGATATGGACTCTTATCAGCCGGAGAAGCGACCTGATACGGAATATAATATTAACATGGATGCTAAAACGATTTTGGATCTTTGCAAGTAAGTTATTGAATTTTTTTCCCAACGACTCGAGTAAAACTTGAATAATTATGCATCATATACATATGTGTTTTATAAGCAAATTTTTTTATTTAATTATGCGAAAGTTTGCGAACTTAGTTAGATTTAAACAGTGTATGTGTTGCGATAAAAATTCGTAATTGAACAATAAAAAGTAATAATTACGATTTTTTAACCAGGGGTGAGGGTATCAAAGGTGAAATAAGTAATTCATTAATATCAGATAATGCACCACCACCTGCACCACCAGATCCACCTGCTCATAAAATGAATCACCAGCAGCTCTTACCTCCGACACCTTCCGTATACTTGGATAACAAGAAACATGCATTTAGTCCGCAATTACAAGAATTTTGCCTTAAACATCCTATCGCTGTCGTCAGAGGATTGGCGTCTGCTCTTAAATTAGACTTAGGCTTATTTTCTACTAAAACACTAGTCGAAGCAAATCCAGATCATAGTGTGGAAGTCAGAACACAGTACCAACAACCATCCGATGAAAATTGGGATCCACAATCGGGGCGTAAAGTATGGGCATGCGTCTCCCATAGATCGCACACTACGATTGCCAGATATGCCCAGTATCAAGCCTCTAGTTTTAAAGAAAGTCTAAAAGTAAGAGCATCAATTTCTCCACCTTACAAATTATATGTGTTTTTTTTGCTTTTCCAGGAAGAAAGGGATAAAGCATCCGGTACAAATTATAGTTTATCAGACTCGGATTCTAAAGATTCTAATAATTTTGTAAGACGTAAGAACAAAAACATGCCTACAATACCTCCTTCGAATAATATCAAGAATTATAATCCACCAAAGACACTTAAGTGAGTTCTGCCCCTGTACTCAAGAGAGAAAATCTAAAAAAAGGAATTATTTTAGGTTTGGTACAAATGTTGATTTATCTGATGATCGAAAATGGCGTCCGCAGTTACAGGAATTAATGAAATTACCTGCGTTTGCACGCGTTGTATCTGCTGGTAACATGCTGTCTCATGTGGGTCATGTTATTCTTGGCATGAATACCGTGCAGCTGTACATGAAAGTAAGCATAATATTAACGTTGGTTATTAGAAGTAGTGCATTCTTTGATTTATTTGATAGGTGCCGGGGAGTCGAACGCCAGGTCATCAAGAAAACAATAACTTTTGCTCAATAAACATTAACATTGGTCCGGGAGATTGTGAGTGGTTTGCAGTACCTGATGCGTATTGGGGTGCAATTTGCGCCTTGTGTGAAAAAAACCATATAAATTACTTGCACGGATCCTGGTGGCCTATACTAGAAGATTTATACAAGAATAATATACCCGTATATCGTTTCATGCAAAGACCCGGTGATTTAGTTTGGGTAAATGCGGGTTGCGTACACTGGGTGCAAGCCGTAGGTTGGTGTAACAACATTGCATGGAACGTAGGTCCTTTAACCGCAAGGCAATACCAGCTCGCTATAGAACGATACGAATGGAATAAATTGCAAACTTACAAATCTATCGTTCCTATGCTACACTTATCTTGGAACTTGGCGAGAAACATTAAAGTTTCCGATCCGAAACTGTTTGCCCTTATCAAGTAAGTTCTTTATCGAATTTTTTCTTTCTTTTCTTGTTTTGTATGTGATTTTTTTTTAGAAAATGTTTGCTGCGAACATTACGTCAGTGTTCCATGATTTTGGAGTTCGTCCGACATAAGGGGGTCGATGTAAAATTTCATGGACGAGGCAAAAATGAGGCATCGCATTATTGCGGACAGTGTGAGGTTTGTGCTTTAGTTAATAAGTGTGTGGGTTGCTTTCTTTGAGGGAAGTTGTTTTAGATCGAAGTGTTCAATATTTTGTTTATTCGTGAGCAAGAAAAGCGTCATGTTGTTCATTGCATGGAATGTGCAAGGAAACAGTCGTCAAATCTTGAAGGATTCGTATGTTTAGAAGAATATAGTATGGATGAATTAACATCGGTGTATGATAATTTTATTCTTCATCCGGTAGTTAGTACAGGAGCCGAAGTGTATCGTTTGCCGTCGTAGGTCCATTTCAAATCAGAATTGTATGTATATGCGAGCATATACGTGCATGATTCAGCAACCACTGCCACAAGTAACTGATGTACAACTGTAAAGTATAATTGTCTGCATTGCTTGTTATTTAATGATGATGTAAATGAGTATTTTCAGTGATATGTAAGCTAAGGTGTAGATAATACGTGTAAATATGAATAAATCGTCAATGGGTGGGTTTCATGTAGATCAGATGGGAGTGTCGATGACACCAACAACAATGATCTCATAGCGTAATTTTTACCAATTGAACATGTATATACGTTGCTTAATTTCTAATGTATGATGACTAACATATGTATTTATTTTAAAATATTCCAGATATGGAAGTTTAAACTTTGTACACTTTTCTCTAATGTTCGAATCTGTTTAACAACAAACATTAATTTCTCTCCCGAATACTGCCAAAATATCATGTAATTTGTTTTACATAACATAATTTACCATTGAGACAAGTATATTTTAATTGTATTGTGTTAGTATGTTTTTTTTTTGTGTGTAGTTTAGTATGTATGTAAACGTAATAGATAGTATTGCGGCAGCGAGAGACAGTAAGTAACTTCAGTCACTGCCTTTTTGTGATACGCACTGCCCTAAACCAAATTGTGTTAATTAACATAGACAGCATGGGTTCGTAACAGTGCCTTGAATACTGTATCGTCAAATCGTCTCGATATAATAATAAAATTATATTTTGCAATTAATACCGACATTCACAATTATCTCCCACATACATACTTTTTAGGTAATTTTCAAGAACATAGCTCAATTTTTCCATTTATATAGATGTCTTTTTTTATTTTGGAAATTGCCATTTTCTTTATATTGAGAAAAGTCTGACTTAGAATCATGTAATATAAAATTTTATCAAGTAGTGTAACTTGTATTTATGATTGACATTAATTAAAGTTTACAAATATAAATATTTGTGCTTCATTTTTAAATCCTTTATAATATAAATCCTATCCAAACTAAAAATTCTAACACAGTGGAATTTGCTTATAATGTACTAATACAAATACTACTGCTGGGACCTTGAAAATGGTTTATTATAATAGAGTTTCCACCGAGTTCATTACAGGTGGATTCTACTGTACATCTAAGCGCCCTCTAGAAGCCAGGCAACGTTCTACAAAATTGGATAATAAGTTGATAGCTTTAAATTCTAAAAACTCTAATATATTCAATTATATACCGATCAATGTATTACTTTTCCAATTAAAAAATATTATTTCCCTAATTATAATACAGAAAAAAAAATGCGTTCAGCAACTATTGATTTTTATCATTATCGATAGATACAGAATTCTTCCTCCGCAATTTAACAATCTATGTTCCTATAAAATAATTAACGAAGTTAATATCTGAATGCCTCAAAATTGTCTGTTTACAGCTGTAAATTTGCCTTTGATACCAATTAAAATGAATTACCACCTTCTGTCAACCTTGGTATACGCTTAAAGCTGCACGTGTGAAAAGGCCTGTGTTCTCCCGGCTTAAATAAATAAATAAATGATTGAAAAAGTGATTCCTTTCCGCTATATTCGGTATATTTTAACAATAACGTTTTAGTAAATTCAAAAAAGTGTATGTCTAAGGAAAGAGGCGCCATCTATATATAGAATTGTAAGTACATTTTCGAAATACACGTTTGCCTAGATTAATAAAGTCCTTTATGTGCGGCTATAATCGCATATAATAAAAAAAATTAATTCCGTGCTACGAGTAAAGAATAAACGTGATAAATTTAGTTTTTATCCAAAGTGGTAATTAAATATGGCCACTGCATGTCATAGGCGTACACAAGCGTCTTTCAAAATTCTGGAACGTCCACAAATTACACAGTACAACATTGTTTATAATACACTTACTGCCAGGGCAGGGAAAAATATTTACTGCATTACATAATTTACGTAATTTTCACGTAGTAGATACAAATTACAAAAAAACCATACGTGTAATTGATGGGTGTTTATACGTCTCATTTTTTTATGTCCTAACCCTCCTTGCTACACTGCATATGACAAAATAAGATTCGAGACATATCGATTGTATTCTAAACACTGGAATATTCTATGACTGAAAGTAATTAGAAGGAACTAACTTACTTACATTACGTTTGCTGCGCCACTGAACATCCAAAACTAACCTAAATGTCAAATTGACTTTCAATTGAAGACTGTAATAATCTACGTTCGTATGTACTACTAATCACAGCTGCTAATAAACACTTAAATCATCCTAAATTCGGATACAAATACGAAATGTCAATAAACCGCCATTTTGTAGAAACTGACCTATCGCAAAGTAGTAACTTCCGTCAAGATAAATTGCATTCCCTACTGTTACTTAATTCTTTACTCGTAGGATTATATAAAAACATCCGCGGAAAAGAAAATCAAATTTTATAGTTTATAATTTTCCTTCTTTTTCAATTTATACTATAGCGAAAACCTCCATGGAATTTCACGTGTTTAAAAGTTCTCGCGTAGCGCCATTAAAATTTTATTTTTGAATTTTAGGAACGATTTTGTTTGGATCCGCTTGAAATTCGTCGCGCGCAAAAGTTTGCGAACCCCTGTATTACGGAAACGTGACGAGTTTCACGTTCGATTGTTGTTTTTGATCTCGCAGGTACTTTTTTTTTCTCGAAAGATGGTAACACTGAGTAAGTGCCACAGAAACGTTGAATTTTGGAACATTTATAACGTATTGCGAAAAATTGCTTTATCTGTGATTTTATTTTGTATTTCTTGATGTAATTAAATTTTTTATTTGAAAATGGATAATTCGGAATTTAATCACAGGGCTAAGAAAAGAATTAGAGAAGTGAAAAGGAAAGCAAGGCCAGGTTAGTGTACGGTCGTCGTCTAACCTTAGTTGAAGTTTAATAATTTATTTAATACGATCGTGTTTTGCTGTAGAGCTTAGCACGAAGGAATCGTGGATGCAACAAGGTTATGAACAGAATTTCGAGAAGTTTTGGGACTTCACCGATAACTGCCAGCGAATTTCAGAGTCTGAATGTTCTCAGCGAGAATTTATATCAAAGTACGAGCTTCCATACAAACCAGTTGTTATATTAGGATGTCAGGATAGTTGGAAAGCTAAGGAGAAGTGGACGCTTGAGAAACTAGCCAAGAAATACCGAAATCAAAAATTCAAATGCGGAGAAGACAACGAGGGATACAATGTTAAAATGAAAATGAAGTATTACGTTCATTACATGCTCAACACCGCGGATGATAGTCCTTTGTATATATTTGATAGTAACTTCGGAGAGGTAAGTTTTTTTAACCAAAGGAAAATCTGTTACATTCGCTGTTTTTAAAGCACGAACGTCGGAGAAAGCTCTTAGATGATTATGCTATTCCTAAGTACTTTCGTGATGATTTGTTTAAATACGCCGGCGAAAGTCGAAGACCACCTTATAGATGGTTCGTTATGGGTCCGGCCCGCTCTGGTACTGGCATACATATTGATCCATTAGGGACAAGTGCTTGGAATGCATTAATTTTTGGTCATAAAAGGTATGCACCCTCCTTGCTTTTGTTGAAGTTTTATATTCTTCATATTTTTTTGTTAATAGATGGTGTTTATTTCCTACACATACCCCAAAAGAACTACTGAAAGTGACTGGTATAATGGGTGGTAAGCAAAGAGATGAGGCGATCACTTGGTTTAACTTTATATATCCGAAAACCAAAGAGTCGAATTGGCCAAGTGATTGCAAGCCGATTGAAATTTTGCAAAAGCCAGGCGAAACGGTTTTTGTACCGGGCGGTTGGTGGCACGTCGTTCTCAATCTCGACATCACAGTTGCCGTCACGCAGAACTTCAGCAGTCGTACAAATTTCCCCGTCGTCTGGCATAAGACGGCCAGGGGCCGACCGAAGTTATCCAGGAAATGGCTGAAAGCCCTGCAAGAGAAGGAGTACAGACTCGCTCAGCTTGCAGAAAGAATAAATCTCGAGCAACCATCCGGGGTTGCCTCGGATAGCTCCAGTAATTCGTCGAGTTCAAGTTCTGATTCGGAAACTACAAATTCCGACGATGAGGACAGCGGACAAGAGTCGCTCACAGCTAAGAAGAAGAGGAAAAAGTCTGACGCAGATTCAGGTAGAAACCGAAAAGCTACAAGGCGTGATGTGAGTCTGGAATAAATAATTTTAAACTAACGTAATATGTTTGTGTTTTTAGAGCAATGATTCTGCGATGTCATGGACAAATAACCAGCGGACAATATCGGTGTCGCCTCAAGTAATGGAAACGAATGCTTTGGTGAGCGTGCAGACGTTTATTAAATAAAAATTCGTTGAGTTTCGTTTTTTTTTCCAATTAAATTTACAGATTATAGATTGTTGTATTATAGTTACCAATTCTCTTTCAATTGTACATAAAGCTTCGTCAATTTGTGTTTAATTAATTAATTTTTCGTCAGTAATTTGCTTGGCACCGTTTATTCCTGCGTGCATTCAATCTTTCTAAATTCATTCTATCTTTGTTGAGTTAATTTTAAACATATTTTATTTCTGTTGAATAGGTTATCGCTGAAATTAATTATTTACTGCTGCGTATGTACATAACGAAAAGCAAGATGTTTCTATTTTTTGTTGGAAAAGTTTGAGGGTAATTAAATTTGACTTCCAAAAGTATTCTAATTTTATTAGTATTATAGTGTTAGTATGGAATTTTAAGAAAGTTAGTTTTGGTGTGAATTAAAAAATATTTTCAGGTTAATTAAATACCTGTGTGAAAGCAGCTTTTTAGAAAAATCTTGCAGAATGTTATGTGGGTACGATTACAAAAATGTATAAGATATTTATTTAGAACTGATTTTTTTATGTTAAATATAAGTATGTATAGTCTTAATAATTGGTCAAAGGGTGTAAAATTATTTTTATAGAATACGTAACGAATATCATTTAATATGTATTAATCATAATTAATTTGTGTGTATATGTGTACATGAAGGAACTGGAATCTTTCTTTGTCGCATGCAGATTTTCTTTTTGGTTTAGACTGAAAAGGATTTCTTTAAAGAAGATTCGACAGTTAACGACGGTCGTGAAAACCTATTAGCTGGACGTTACTATTTGTATTTCCATTGCCCAACTTGAATTTGACCACAGCGTGTTGTATAAAGTGTGATCAATACTAGTGCCTAAATTTTTACATTTGGATAAATACATTCACAGATGTATTCCACAATAAAACTTTGTTATTAAAAGTATTTCCATTTGTAAAAAGTATTTACAAAGTCCGAGTTTTCATTTGATTCTTTTTTTATTAATTGCTTAATAAAAAAAATTCATTTATTTCAGAAGTTGTTTTTATTTCGTTCGGTTTTTAAAGGAAAATGAAAACCCGGCATATTGTATGTATTCACATCAAGCAGGGACAGTGATCATTTTAATCCATAATGAAGTATTACAATTAATATAAGTCGGTAAATTTAGAGAAAAAATGTAATCACATTGTATGTGTGCCTTTTGCCTTGGTAGATATTTGTAAATAAATCATAAAATATTTGATTAAACATAGTCTTCAATCTTCATTTTATTAAACACAAAATATTAAATAACATAAATACGATTTGCTTTTTAAAATAGTTAGAATTTTGGTATTAATATATTACTTACAAAAATATATATACAATTAGAATTCACATTAAATAATGAGGCAGATTGTTACTCAGTCATCAACGTTTACCATAACTCCTTGCACGGTCGAAGATTGATGGTAACGCTTGCGAGATGCGAAGTCTTCGTTGTCTTCATTTAACTGCGAAGGTGTTACGTCAACTGCCGGGTGAACAGGAGTCACTACAATTTGTTCGTATTCATGGGTGCGTTTTCTATAAAAATTCACAGTCATCTCTAACCGAAAGGCCCACACTTCTAAAGCTTTTACCCGAAACATCTGCAGACGATGCTTTTAAACCACTTCAGAAAGCGAAAGTCCGCAGCCATTCCTGGTTTAACAGCCGGATTTGCAGTGCCGATGTAAAGCCAAACGAAAAACACAGCTAAAATACATGCCGCAGCATAAAGCCAATGTACGAACAACATAATTATAATTTTGATCGTGGCACCAAATAAAGACAACCACCTGTTGCATAAACTGGAATACCAGTTTTTTGTTTTGGAATGAATATGTGGTTTAGGCACTATGGGTGTGTTTTCGTTATGATTTTCGGGGCTACTAGGTGACCCAGAGCTCGAATCAGTCTAAAAATTACTCGCAGAATTTAGCTGCTTGGTTAAAACCGTCAAGGCAACTTTACCCTAAGTGTTTTGTGTCGAGTGCGTTCTGGAAATAGCGAATCTAAATCATTATCATCATCATCCGCTTCCAGCTGCATTGCCTGTTGGGATTTCGGTCGATAAAACCTCTGCTCTCTTTGGTGTTGCAAGTCAAAAGTCTGCGCAAGTGCAAAGTACGCATAATCAACGCAGGCATACGTCAACAGAAACGGCATCGTAACAATCGGTGCCAACGTATTAATTTCTCCGACTAATATAAAAGCCAACGTCACCACAGCAACGACAGCCATCGAATATAAGGGCACTTTATTTGGTCCTCTCTAAAAAAAAACTGGCAATTGAATGAATATGATTTACGTTTTACTTACGCCACGTCCTAACACACCAATTCCAGGAATGACGTTCTCTAAAGAAATCGACTGAAGAACACGGGGTGTTCCGTACATGGCTCCTAAACAGCTGGACATTGATGACACATATAATCCAGCGAGAAGCAATACACTTACGACTGATACCTTAGCAGCGATCATAAAGTCGTTTAGCAAAGCGTACCGTGTACAAGTCGCCCCCAAAAATAGAATAAAAACTAAATACAAGAACAAGCCGGTGCTTATAGCGGAAAGAGTGCCGTTGGGAATGTCAGTCGAAGGTGCTCGTAGGTCCCCGCTCATGTTAATCCCGGATAGAATTCCGGTGATGGTTGGGAAGAAAACACCGAATACCGTGAACCAACTGTACCCATCGCGGTAGTCTGACCACAAATTCTTGGCCAGATTTCCACTCAGCCAACCCTCGAATCCATTCTCTACAATAATCATTTGTTATTAATCGAGCGGTTTGCTGGTTTTAAAAGGCCATCACCTTCATCGGTATGAACGAAGCTTCCAACCATAAAGTCCAGGCCGGCTAGGAGGAGTATCAGCAGTAAAATGAACTGCAATTTGATGACCCATTTAACGCCAGCGATGTTGATAATACTGAGGAGTAAAACAGCTGCGCTTGCGATGCCACGGATTGCCCAAGTTGAATCACCTGCGCCCAATAATTCGGCCATGGATTCTCCGAAACCTAATACGTTTAATGCACAACCAACGGCCTATAAATATATTACATCAAATATAACTAAAGTAACATGCTTAGTTTTAAAGATGTATATAGGATAGGAATTGTAGGAATAGAACACGAACAAAAGCAACTGAGGAAGGAGAACCACTTAAGATAAAACATACACATTTTTTCATAGAATAATGAAAATTAAGGGGCTATATGTGGAAAGGAGACGATGTCAGGTACACTTAAGATGTTTTCAATGTAACAGATACAAACATACAAATCTGTTGGAAACCATGAGGAAAAAGCAAAGATATCAAACAGACTATACAACATATAAGGAAAACGTTTGCAAGGCGTGTGAGTTTCACAAGAGAAGAGGTGAACCATCAAATTATTTCTTTGGATAAGTTTCAAAGGAGCACGTTCACAATGAATCTTCATCGTGCATCGATCACATTGTTTTAGGCAAAACTTAAAGCTAAATGTGCCTCAGGAAGCATTTAAAAATTTGCTGTGGCTGTTAATAAAGCTAATAAAGTTATAATTACTATATCACTTCACTTTTGCAATTATATGTTGGTACTTAAGGTTCCACAAAAAAAAATTATGGAACTTTTACTCCCTGAATAAGGTGGTGGAGTTTAACTACTACATTATGGATTATCATGGTCTTCCCTTTTTTAAATATAAAATTTTTACCTGCCCGAAGCAATACAAAAGTCCGATTGCACCTCCAAATCTGGAGCCCAAGACGTGCGCGAGGAGAAAATAAACGCCGCCTCTTTCGATTCGACATCTCTCGCATATTCCAACGGCAGATAGTACAGAAATAAGCGCAACGAATACTGAAAAAAAAAGAAAAGTTGTTTCAGGGAAAGACGATTGATTATGTTGGATTAGTTACCGGTGGCTAAAACGATTAAAACACCGGAAATGACTCCGGCCTGACCTACGATCCAGCCAGATCTTAAAAAGACGATCACACCGAATATGTTAATTAAACACGAAGTGAAAACTCCATCCCAAGTTCCGAATAAAACAGGTTGGGATATAAAGAAATTAGATTTCCACCATGGCACATCTCCTTGTTCTTCGGCGAATAGTTCGTTAGCTCCAGATGCTTGATGGCCACCGGCCCCGTAATCATACTCGTTCCCCAATCCCACAAACCCGGTCGTGTTGCCACGAGATCTCGTGGCATTCTCGGCTCCTAACCCGAAACGGTTCCAATCCAAGTCCTTGCCTTTGTTATTTGCTTCCATATTATCACCACCATCTGCAAACGACGCTATCTAGCATTTGTTTCTTAATAAAACGAAGCCAAAACTTACCAAATTAAAAAATATATAAATAAATATGCTCGCCAAATTTTATCACAAATTGATAATACCTCATTTTCTTAAAGTAAGAAGATTAAAAGATAAATCTTATCTCAACGGTGTAATTGTGCCGCATTATATATAGTTTTTATTATTTTCAAAGTATTATCCCAGCATAGTCGATGTGTCATGCACGAGATGACGTCATTTCATTAAAAGTCATCTGTTGTTTATCGAGTGAAGTTAACCCCGAAAAAAAAAAGACGAATCAAATCAGTGGCGCATTGCCAAAATTAAACTCACCAACAATACTCTCTCTTTTATTTAATCGAAAGTTAGGCGTTGATATTAATTTTATCAAAAATAAAATTAGTAGAAAAAAATTAAATTATAACTTAATCATTTTAATAATCTTCTAAATTGCAACACAAGGATTTTGTAACGCGCACGCCACAGGCCGCAGCATTAGATTAGTCACTAGAAATAATAAAAGGTGTTCGGTAAATCCAGTGACTTTTTCGTGGAGATTTACGTTGTCAAACTACTGATGTATCCTGTAAGTTACAATAAAACTGCATTACATTCTTTTTTAATACAATAATTTATAGAATACAGGTTATGGTGGTCAATCTGGGGGGTACGGTGGTCAACCTGGAGGGTACGGTGGTCAACCTGGAGGTTACGGTGGTCAACCAGGGGGTTACAGTGGACATGGTGGTGGTTACAACCCCATGGGCGGCTTCCCAGGGAGCGGTGCAAGTCCGGAAATACAACAATGGTTTAACACAGTGGACAGAGATAAGTCCGGCAAAATAAATGCGGCTGAGCTACGCTCGGCATTAGTAAACGCCCAGGGTAAAAACTTTTCCGAGCCAGCTTGCCAGTTGATGATCGGAATGTTCGATCACGACAAGAGTGGCACCATCGACATAAATGAATTCCAACAACTGTACACATACATAAATCAGTGGCTACATGTTTTCCGCACTTACGACCGAGATAATTCAGGACATATCGAAGAACAGGAGCTTGCCAACGGTAGGTTATTAAAACCCCAAGGTTCGAATGTATTTAATTTTGATGATTTGTAGCGATGCAACAAATGGGCTTTCGTTTCTCGCCTGACTTTATTAAGTTCCTCATTTTTAAAAGTGACTTGGAAAATCACCGACAAATGTCTGTGGATCAGTTCATTGTTGTTTGTGTGCAAATTCAAAGATTCACCGAAGCATTCCGTCAGCGCGATAAGGAAATGAAGGGCGTGATTACCATCAGTTTCGAAGAATTCCTTCAGATTGCTTTGAACTGCACCACATAAACACATGTTCTAGTTCTTGTTTAAATGCATTTTGTTCATGTCTCTCATAGTTTCATGTGTAATTGCCTCTATATAAGTGCTTTCTTCGTACGAGCGTCGCTCATAACCAAAGAGTCTATATTTTATGGTTGAAGTAGAGAGCACATGTCTAATTTAATCAGCAAATGTAGACTCTCTGTTCATAATTCATGTATTATTTAGTTTTCATGTTTTTCAATGCATTTTTTGCGCTAACTGTTAAAATGATATAGATTTCTTTCCATAGGTATAAAAAGCAAGGCGTTAATGCAAATATTCCAAATGTAAATATGTTGTAATTGTATTTTCTTAATGTGTAGAAAATAAATTTTAGAAATTCATTTGCAAAATTTTGTGTTATTCAACCTGCAATGAATCGGATCAGGCCGACAACTCTTAGTTAAAAAAAAAGACTATAGTAACAGTTATGAAAACAATTGCTAAAAAAATGTCTAATTAATTTGTAGTTTTCTTCAAATAATTCTTTATATTTGATCCAATCAGTGTTGCCAGACGATCAAAATTTTAATCACCCGATTAGCTGACAGAAGTAACCAGATGGAAAAACCAAAATGATAAAAATTCAAAAATAATCAAATTGAAAACAATAAAAAAAAAACAAAAGACACTCGATTTAACAGATTAATAAATAAAAAAAAACAATCTTAGAAGAATGGTGGCACAACAAGAAAATGAAAATGAAAATTAATCAATTGAAAAAATAATGAAAACAAAAGACAATCGATTTTAAAACACAATTTAATATTTAGATTAATAAATTAAAAAAGAAAACTGAAATCAATGCGGAAAACAAAGAAAATAAAAAAATAAAATTGAAAAATAATCAAAAAACAAAAAACAATCGATTTTACAACACAATTTAATATGTAGATTAATAAAATAAAATAGAAAAGTGAAAAGAATGCGGACAAAACATAGAAAACAAAGCAATAAGAATTGAAAACTAATGAAATTAAAAAAATTTAAAAAGAAAACAGAAGACGATCGATTTTAAAACACTATAAATAGGTTAATAAATTTAAAACAAAGAAAATTCTGTAAATAAAATAATAAAAGTTGAAAAATAATTGAATGAAAAAAAATAATAAAAACAAAAGACAATCGATTTTACAACATAATTAAATAAATGAAAAAAGAAAACTGAGTGCGAACAAAACAAAGAAAACAAAATAATAAAAATTGAAAAATCAAAAAATAAAAAAATAAAAAAAAAACAAAAGACAATCGATTTTAACACACAATTTAATAGGTTAATAAATTTTAACAGAATGAAAATGAGAAGGAAAAAAACAAAAGGCAGTCGATTTTACAACACAATTAAATATGTGTATAGATTAATAAATTAAAAAAGAAAAATGAAAAGAATGCGGACAAAATAAAGAAAATAAAGGAAACAAAATAACAAAAATTGAAAAATAATCAAATAAAAAAATTTAAAAAAACAAAAGACAATCGATTTTAACACACAATTTAAGAGGTTAATAAATTTTAAAAAAGAACGATTATGAGAAATGCCATAAAATTTCTCTTATTATTTAGATTTTGTCAAAAAGCACCAGAAAATTCCGTTTTTTTTTAATAATCACCAGGTAATGAATCAACAACAAAAATCTCTGGACCTGATGATAAAGCGTCACCTCTGGCAACACTGCATTAAATATCCTTTGCCTTTGGTATTCAATATATAGGGCAGGGTTGTCAGATGTTAGAAGTTAGATGTCGCACTAGAACTGAGCAGAAATCGCCCAAAATCGCAAATATATCCCTCCATCCTTCTATTCATCCCACTATCCATCCTTCCATCGTTCTATTCATCCCTTCATCCTTCTATCCATCCATCCAATCAATCCATTCTTGTATTTTTTTAGTATTTCCTGGAATCAATTAAAGAAAAAGCAAAAACACAAGTAAAGCTTTGGTTGGATGCATTTAAAACGTCCCTACCAAGCTTACAAAAATAAAATTGACATAAATTATACGGTCTGATTAAAAATGTTGATGGAGAGTTGTTAGTGGTGGAGCATTTACAATGTTAGAGTTTTTAATTAATTACCACTAGCTCTGGGATTTTACAATTCTTTAATAGTAACACCAAAAATGATAGTAACAGTCTAACTGGCAACTCTAGGATAAAAGCATTGTTGAGTTATTTAAAAAAACGCAAAATTATTACAATTTTCATTCTTTAATGTAAATAATTTACATTCAACTTTTGCTGCAACATTTCTAGATATATGTTTGAAATAAATTTCAAATTTTGATTTAATTCATTAAACACAAGCTGATTGAATTTGATAGACAACCTCTCAAACAAGGATGTAACTTCATTCACATAAAATCACATATCTAATGATATAAGTTTATTTATAAATAACATCTTGGCTATTACATAATTTAAAAGAAGTGAGTGAGGAGTCGTTTTGATTAAGAAAATATTATCAAAGTCTTACATAAACGCATTTAGTTTATCACATTCGACACTGCACTCTTAAGTAAACAAATAAATAGTTATTAACTGCAACAAAAAAAATTAACACGTGCCATATCATTTATTGACACAAACTGATGTATCCTTGCCCCAATCTTAAGTCGTTTTTGTTATTTAAATAGATAAGAAACACTTCATTTAAAGTCTGACTTAGTTTTATCCTAGCAATTCGACATCATTAAAAGGACACGGTATGGAGCAAGTTCACTCATTTAAAATCAAATAGTCTATAATTTTTTTTCTTTTAAGAGCAGATGGCTTTACGTTGGGGTATTGCAAGTGCTGGTAAAATTTCACACGATTTCGTTGCAGCGGTGCACACTTTGCCTGCGAGTGATCATGAAGTCGTAGCCGTAGCAGCACGTTCCAAAGACGGTGCAGAGAAATTTGCAAAAACTCACAACATCCCAAAGGCATACGAAGGTTACATAAATCTTGCATTGGACAAAGATGTTGGTAGGTGTTAAACTTCAGCGAATGATTTATTTTAAAAAGGAGGCGCGTTGTAGATATCGTCTACATTGGGACGCTGAATCCACAACACTTCGAAGTTTCTAAACTTATGCTTGAACACGGCAAACATGTGCTTTGTGAGAAACCCTTGACTTTAAACGAGAAGGACACTCGGGAATTGCTTGAGTTTGCAAAGTCCAAGAAGTTGTTTTTTATGGAAGCCATTTGGACGCGTTGCTTTCCTGTTTACAAAGAACTGAGGAAGCAGTTAGACTCTGGGGCTATTGGGAAAGTGTTGTATACCCGTGTTGAATTCGGATTTAAATTGGATGAGGTCCCGCGTGTTAGGTAAATTATTTTTGTTAGATGCTTTCAGTGTGAATAAAACTTAATTACCTGCAGCCAGAAGGATTTGGGTGGAAGTGTCGTTTTGGACATAGGAATCTACACCCTGCAATTCACACAATTCGTTTTTCGTGGATTAAAACCCGTCAAGGTAATCGGAACAGGACATTTAAACGCTGATGGCACTGATGAAACCGTTAATGGTATCCTCGTCTACCCCGAGGGAAGAGCCGGTGTTATTTCATGCAGTACTAAAGCTGAGATGCCCAACGAAGCCCTCATAGTTGGAACCAAAGGAATAATAAAGGTACACCCACCTACATTGGCCCTTTAGTCCTTAAAATACTTGTATTCACAGATACCAATGTTTTGGTGCCCTTCAAAATTGATTACTTCGAACAAAACTTTCGAATTCGAAATACCTAAGACGGAACTGCCCTTGAATTTTCACAACAGCGGAGGCTTAGCTTATGAAGCAGAAGAAGTTAGGCAATGCATTAAAAATGGTATTTAATTATTTTTCTTTAATTCTGTTTTATAAATTGAGTACTTTTTAGGCCTTCTTGAGTGTCCTTTGGTGCCACATTCCGATACCATCGAACTAAGTCAATTTATGGATACTCTAAGAAAAGACATCGGAGTTGTTTGAGGTCGATTCATAAAAAAAAAAAACAAAACTATTTGTTAACTTCTTCAATAAACATTCTGTTATACGTTATCAGTTTCTTTTTGCTTGAGGAATTCTGATAAGAATTTAAAATTTAGCGGGAAACATCGAACGACGCTAGGAGTGCGTTCGGAAACTACCTTCAAGTGCACCATGGGCTTTTAAGTGGAAACTGAAAAGTCCGTCTGTTGTCATGGAAATAACGTAAACACGAGACTTCTTGAAATAGATGAGTGAGATACAAAATAAGTTAGAAATCGTGCGTGAGAAAAATACCCAACCTGTACACGAAGCCATAGTTTTCGGACGTACCCTAGGCGTAGCACTAGTGTACAGTCGTGCGCACCTAAAATGCACTCCTACATGCAAACCTCACCCTTAAGATCTTGTGGTACAACAACAAAAGGCAACGTTCTTTACAAACAATTAGATTAACCTTTTTTTTTTAAAAAAAAACATGAAAAGCAAATATTCTTTTTGTAAATACGAAGTAATAATTAAAAACAAAAGACAGTTGGTTTTACAGAACAATCCAGTAGGCTGATAAATTGAAAAGAAACTGGAAGGATTTGACGTTCCAATTTGGAGACAAACTCGGTGTTAGTTTGGAGACAGCTCACCAAATATGTGGTGGCGCTACTTTTACAATAGCCTTATCGTGTCCTGGTCCCACTTTAAAGTTATTTCTTTGTTATTTAAAAGAGACATCTGGCGGTAAATTGAGCTTCGGAATTAGCAGATGGCTTGTGACAAATGTTCAGTTTTAGAATTTGTGCAGTCAAGCGAGTTGGTAACACTGATGGGGCGGCGGGCGCCATTAATTTTTTCAAGTTAACACTACGATGCGTTTAAGATTGAGAGAAGAGTTGTTGTTAAAATGTTATAATATAAATAAATAATTATTTTCAAACAAGTTTGGTTGTATTTCTCTAATTGTAATTAATTAGTAAATATTAAAAAAGAAATTATTGCAAACTTAATTTTTTTTTGGTGCTCGCGGTCATAGTTTTAGGGATCACTCTGTAGATATTACTGATATCTAAACTTAATCTTTAATTTTTCTTAAATATTACATTTTTTGGCAATGACTTAATGGGAGGGTTTTTGAATTTGCCTTTGGGGTTTTTGATGATTTATGTGGTGAGGTTGTTATGCCTTAAGATTAAAAAAAGGGAATTGTTTTAATTTGTTTGGTTTGCGAGGAGCTTTCTTCATGTAGTGAATAGTTATTAGTGTTTGCTTTTGTGTATTTATGGTGGACTATAGATTTTGTTTGTTGGTTTTGTGTTTGGTTACGTGACGGATTTAAATGTCCCACCAAGAATGAGTGGGTGGTGCATGCGCAAACATCTCCGTTTTATACACCAGTTATAAGTATGTAACTGGTGTAAATATGGAGTCTCCTGAAGAAGATAACAAACAAGTGTACATGTCAAATAATAAAATCGAACAAGAAAAAAACTTCAGAAATGTATATGAGGTGATTGTCTTCATAATAGTGTTTTAGTCCAACATTATTATTTATCGTTTATGCATGGTTGTTATGAACGTCGCCGACTAATTTTGTTTTGGCATGGCGGCCATCTTCGTAAATGAATTATTCCAAAAATTACGGATTACGATTTAAATATTTACTGCTGTTGAATTAGTGAGTGTTGGACGTGTTTATAGTTAACAATAATGTGTCCGTCAACTGTCTGCAGAAGCTAGAAGTTCCGTAGACGCATGTTCCTGCCCGTGTTATTTGTTTAAATTTATTAGTTATTCTACAGATGAAGATGACTTCCAAGCAATCATCGGCCGATTGTGATTACAAACCTCTCGAAGCACGTATCATTTCAATTTTGTTACCATATTTATTAAAGCTTGGGTGATTCATTTAAAACTGCTAATTTAAAGAGCTTTCAATCTGTCAAATTTGCTTTTTTTTTTTTTTGCAACACCTCATGTCTGTAAATACTTGCTCTAAAGTTTGTGTTTTCTTTACCGTTGCTGTGCACTTTCTTTCACGTACGTTTTTAAATGATAACTCACGCTTCCTCTCGTTAACTCGCTAAGATTTCTTTTTGGGATTGTGAACTAAAAGAAATCGGTGAGTTCTAACTTATAAGCTTCATTTTTGGTGTAAAACCATAAAAACAGATCATGTTTCTATGTTTATAATAAGTTCGTCGCATGCGCCTTCAATATTACGAGTGCACGTTTTATTCTAATAGAGACGATTCAATACAGTGTGTTCAGCGAGTACAGCATATTTGCACCCCATCTATAAACTTTGCCGTAAACTAAATTTGCATGTTGACTGGCAACCTGTTAAAGATCTCTTCTTTCCTTAATATGTATGTACCATTTAT
Organism: Serrognathus titanus; assembly: GCA_039766575.1. NCBI lineage: Eukaryota > Metazoa > Arthropoda > Insecta > Coleoptera > Lucanidae > Serrognathus > Serrognathus titanus. Next base: position 2,122,420 of record CM077916.1, on the reverse strand, counting down.
TTCATTCATACTTGATTACTGTAAGCAGAAAATTTGTAAAACTGATTTGTTTTCATTTATCACAATCATAATCATCATGATTATGCAACCAAAAAAAAAAACATTCATTTAAAATAGGGTTCTTATCTGTTGAAAATTTACGTAATTCATTTTCCAAACACCTTCAAAATCGCTCGATTATCGACGTTTTGTTTTGATGCAGCAGTGAAATGTCGATAAGCAAACGATTTTAAAGCATTTTATAACTTCGTATAGAAATTGAAATTAATAACTAAACTCCACAAGTTGCATTTATAATATTAAACTTTCAACTGCCAAAATTATTAAGGCATTGATTTATGTACTGTTCAGTTTATTATTATTTTGAAAAACTTGCGTTGCTTTAAATTCTTGCTTCGCTTTCCTAAAATGTTCAACGAACGTATCTTGAAATTCTAATGTTTTCGGTAACGATTACGTCATGTATTATACTTGCAAAAGTGGCCCGCTTAGTCTATCCGTATATCATTATTTGTCTACGGCTCGAGAGCGTCAGCAGAACGAAATTATTCACTAAAGCAACATGCAAATCAAATTTGATTAAAACGTGCACTTAAAAAAACAAGAAACGCATACATTCGAATCATATTTATGGTTTATGTCATTAAACTTGAAGCTGTGTGTGCTGCACTAGTGTGTACAGATAACCTTCACATGTTAGTGAAAATCTACAAACAGTTGTTTTGTAATTGTAAACAAAATTCAAGTTGCTTTCTTGTGATTGGTTATCATAGTCTTACTTGTTCTTCTATGTTTAAGAGGAAAAAGCTGCCGTTTGTTCTAATTTTTAATGAGAATTGTAAATAGTACTTTCGTGAATTCGAAGCTAATACTTCTGAGTTAGAATTGCGTTGATTTTTTTTCTACTGCCGATGCCCTGGGCCTCATTTGATTGAGAGTCGAACTCGGCAGAAAAAAGAAAATCTATGCAGTAGTTCACAAGTCAAGAAGTAACAATACATACATAGATGAAGTACATTTATAAATAAATAAATAAATGATTTAGAGAAATCGTATAAATTAAGAGATATGTTTTGCTTTTTGAGTCATATTAAGTTCTTCTGTTGATTACAGAGATCAGAGAAAGTACTTAACAGTGATGTCGAACCGTTTCATAAAAAGGCGGCATCGTTAATTGACTTGTGGAAACAGCTAAGTTGCGTTGGTGCTTCGCCGAGAATACAGTGTGTCATACATTTAATGGATTGGGCAAAACTGCATACGCTAAACATAGTATTAAGTGGCGAATGGAAAAAACACAAAGGTATTTTTTTTTATATATATAAACAACGCATAAATCAGTGTTATTGTACCATTAATTTACGTAATAATTTCTATAATATTTCAGAGTTTTTTGAAGCAAAATTATTATTAGAAGTAAAAAACTGCGAAAAGGAACTTTTCAAGTTGAACAACTCATTTTCTTTACACTGCAAGAAACTAATTAAAGTCATAAGTGATCCTTGGGGAAACGCTACACTCCACAGGCTGTTAAATGCACAAGATCCGGTAATAGGAAATGAAGGTAAAAACGAATTGTGTTTTCGTATTTGGCGTCGCCTAATAATTATTTATGCATGCGCACGGTCTGTCGAAACCCGAGTTCATGAAATATTGATTGTTTTGATTTTAGAATTCGAATTTTTCATGGGCGAGTCTGGTTATTTGGTATCGATGCGTCTGAAGAAATTATGCGAATCTCATTGCGAGGATTTAGCTTTAAATTTGGTTACGGCATACATGAGATGCTGCGAGTGGGCCGAATCACAAAATATTAATATGAATCTCACGGATGACCAGAAGCGTTTCATGTTGGATGTATATATCGCTCTACTCTATAAGTATAATAAGACAACTGTGATCTTAACTACGGTAAGGCTCTAATAACACACGCAAACGCCCCCAAAAATAACCCTGCGTATGTTCACAGCTAAAATCCTTAAGTTTAAAAGATGGCTTGGAATTAGTGCAGCGTTTTGCTAAGAAGCGGGTAAACATTTCTAAATTATGGAGACACAGCAATCACATAACTCATCTAGCGTCAGTCCTTTTTTGTTCAACTGCTGTTATGCAGCCGATAGAGCAAACTGGTGAAATATTAACATCGTTGATTGATGTGTGGTTAACTCTATGCGAAAAGGATGAAAATTTAGACTCATTGATATTATCGATTAGGAAAGTCGTTCAAGTAACCGTGTCAGCTCCTCATATGTACATATTTTGCCAGGCGCTGAATAGGAAGGTAATTTTAATTCGTAAACTAAACCCTCAAGTTGCTATTCAATTAATTACAATTTCAGTTCGGCCCGAGGATCAAAACTTTTAACATCGAGCTGTACGTTCAAGCTTTAACAACCGATTTAAACCTGCTGGAGCGTCAGAAGAACGAAGATGGCAGGGAGAATCTTCAGGAAACCTCCAGACGTTTAGCCGACGGCCTTCTGCAATTAGCCGAAGTCCTCGAGGATCACATCAACGTTTGTCGAGAGTGCGTGTTAACTTCGTTTAGTTTACAACCTACGAAGGAGTGTTTGCGACGCATCGAAGATATAGCTCGAAGATGTGGCTACGAGGTGTTGGATACCGGCCAGTGGAAATGCAAGTTACATCCACCGATTTCATCAGAAGATGACTTGGGTTTGCAGTGTTTCGATTGTGGCGAGTTCATGGGGCAAATGCAGCTGGAAGCGGCACTCAATACAAATATGGCTTTAAGTGAGGCGTTGACTGCGGATAGGTTAGGTGTAAGCCCAGAATTGTGCGATGATTTGGCGGTGTTGGTCTGTTCCCCAAGGTATCAGCTGTTGAGTTGGCTGCAGAAGTGGCCGGATTTACATCGACTCTGCGTGATGTACTTAAACGATCCAGAGCGTACCAAGAATCTGGTTACAGAATTAAAGTTCCTCGAAATCGATTACTCCATTTTTATGAATATTAAACGCGAGCCGGAAGACGATGATACTTACGGCTCGAACACATACACTGAAGGTTTAGATTTAGATTACTCAGATACTCTTGGTGAACCGCCGAAGCCAAAAAGGAAACGCGGCCGAAAGAAGAAAGTACGAGATATAGAGAGCGAGTTTCTTCCCTCGTTCGTCGCACCAAAATCCGACCCGGAAGTGTTAAAGACATTGCGGTCATTTAGACGTACTTTCAAAAGGAAAACTGACAGTGATTCTCCGTCACCTGGGAAAGTATTTGTTGGTGATAATGTACATTCCGAATATAATAGCAACTATGCACAAACCTACGGCGCAAACTCGAACTTTAATGGTTGTAACGTGGACAATATCAGTAATTGCCGCTATTCAGGTTTCAATGATTATAATACTCCTTATGTAAATAATTATGGTAGTTTCTCAAATGAGACTAATAGGACATTTAGTGAAATTGCATTCCGGGCACACGAAGAAATGTTACAACGCCAGGGTTTGTACCCAAAAGATATGTACTACGATAGTTGTTACCAAGATCAAAGAGACCCATATAAATACAGTATTCAAGGTCCTTCCACTAGCAAAGACGGTGGATTCAAAGAGAAATACGAAAGGCACAGGAATCCCGTGCACGAGGAAAATTCCGGTTCCACAGTCGATATACCAAGAAACCTGTCTTTGAACGATATAAATAACGGTCTAAACAAAAAAGACGGTGAATCCATGAAGCAAGTGAAAGAGCCATTTCACCAAGAAAAAGAACAAAAAATTGAAGAGCGGCATTTTTCGTTAAACGAGTTCACTAACGAAATCACAATTCAGGATACCTCCGACTCGTTGTGCGATGAGTCGGAAAACATTCTGCCCATCCTCGCGAGATTCGCTTCAGCGGAAATCTTGGCGAGGGCATTCGTGGCAGCGAAAGATTTTAGAAGTGGAACGGGCACGGATGCAGCGAATACAAAGACTGAACAATTCAGCTTTCCCTCGTACAGAAACTATAAGTCTAGTCCTCAAAAGAACGCTGAAAATGGCTGCTACACTTCGAAGAATAAAACCTCGCATAGCACCGCAGATGATCTTTCATTAGTCAAAGACTATTCCATGAAGACATTGCAGAAATTACATGGGTCTGAAAAGCAGCAGTCGAAGGCAGTTACGTCGAAGGTTGACCAAGTTCCTTCGATGTGCGAGATGGATAATCTAGTCAAAATGAAACTTTCAGGCAAAACCGTCACTATGAAACCGAGAACTTACAAAGCGAAATCATCAGTGGACGCAGTAACAAAGAGACTCGCTTTAAAACTGAAGGACGCCGCCGATCCACAATCATCAAATGATACGTTGAGGAAGAAAGAATTAAACGATGATACTTTGCCGGTCAAGAGCGCCAGCCTACCTCAGAAAGATGCAACGGTTAACCCGGAGAAGAATTTATTTCGTGAGAAATTTATTGAGACAGTTTTTGCTGACGAAAATCGCAAAGCGTTGAAGGAGTTAGTTAAGGAATCTCTGAATAAAAAAAATGAAGGCAGCGGCAACAAGGAGAATAGTAGATTCGTTGCGAAGAAGAAGTTTAATAAAAGTGATAAACCCGTCGACACGAAGAATGTCGATAAACTCTCACCGAAACTCAATAAGAAATCTGATGCGAATATTTTGGAGAAACCCAAGGAAAATATTGATAAGTTTTCGGTGAAAGCTGCCAAGAAATGTGATCTGAACGGTTTAGATAAGGTGGTAATTAAGTCGAAGGACAAATCAAATATTCAAGACGCTTTTCAAGAGAACTTGAAGAAATACAACAGCAAATTACAAAAGGACGGTTTAAAAAGTGACAAAGACAATACGACTATCGTCAAAGAAAGGGAGTACAGTAAAAAGACCAAGGATGATGGTGGCGGCTTTAATAACGTTCCCTCGATTAGCGAAGTAACTTACAGTAAAACTTCTAGTCAAGAACAGAGTAATATAGTAGATTATGCGAGAAAATTTAATTTGAAGGACCTCAGAGTAATTTTGCACAGGCTAAACGTGAAGTTTCCCATCAAAAAGGGGGAAGTGAGTAAGAACAAGAATTTAAACGATAAGAAACTGTCGAAAAAGGCACATAAACATAAAAGCAACCATAAAAAAACTGATATTTCAGTGCAATCAAGTGACACCAATAGAACTCTTCCCGTGACTGATAAAACTCTGCGAGTGATAATAAACGATAACGATATTATTAAACCAAATATATTAGCGAATTACTTAAAAAGTGAAACGGAGAAGTTAAAAGAAGAAACCTCGAAACTTAATCCTCGTGTCGTGCTTCAACGGTTGGAACTAGATAGGGCTCGTTTTGTTAACTCCATATTAGCGAACGTGCCGGGTCTGAACGATACGGAACTAATAAGACCGAGTGTGGTTGATAGTGTAGTTCAGGTTGTACAAATAGCCGGTGGACGACAAAATTCTACCGTGAGCGCGAATACTCAAACGAGTACACAGGTGACTCCACACATTCAACGGATTGGACAACCCAGGAACGATAAACCAGAAACTACCGCCGAAAGTTCATCACCCACGTTAAAAACGACTACGACAACAAATTCCAAACCTGCCACATCACAACCATCTACACTCATCAGCATGTTGTCTCCGCAGATCAAGCCTGGGCAGAGCAATAATACCACACGCAATAGAACGACCCCTTTAATTAACATTCTGTCCCAGCAAATAATCAAACCTGCCAATACTACAGTTTCCACAACTAAATCTACAACGACCACGACGACAACTGAAGCACAGGTGAGTGACACTGCATTAGTAAATAATTCCAAGCCCACGGAATGCACTGTGACGTCCCCCCAAGTTGCACTTTCGGAGCGTACACCTGTAATCATAGACCTTACATTAAACAAACTTCCTCCTGCACGTATTCGTAAGAGACGTCCTTCCCAAAAGCTCATATGTCCACTTTGCTGTGTAGATGACGCTGTAGATGTTTCCAGTAAACGTAAGAGGAATGACTTAGACGATGTAAATCATTCTTGTAACACTTCTGCAACAACTGTTGTTTCGACAAAAAATTCAAACAAGCGAAACAAATTGACTCGAGCTAATAGTGAAAATCTGCTTTCACCACCCACTAGGGTTCAGCTCACTCAAATCGAAATAGATTCAATTTTAAGGGAAAGTTTTGCGAGGTATACCAGGGGAACTTATAGTTTAGCTGAGTTTCTTGCTCACGAAGAAAAAATACAGCGTCAAAATGAGTACGCTAAGAGAACATATTGTTTAGGTGCGTTGCTTGCTTTCGAAAAGAGAATTCAATATGAAGCTAATTTATACTAATCACTTAGTAATCGAACTCAAAACCCAACATTCATCCGTGATTCGTACTTATTTGATATTGACAGGCTGTGCTATGCACAATAGAGATTTTAATTAAAAACGACAATTTGAATTTGAATATGTTAAGAGCCAAAAGCTTTTAATTTTTAATCGTTTCAGTATTATTATTGATAGGGAAGGTTTATAGTACAAGTATTTTTGTATCATTTTCTATAAAAAAAAGTGATTTTTATATTTTATGTACAGTTACAGGCAGAAAGTTAGACACACGTGGGATTTTTTTTTTATTATTGGTTTCTCAGAAAATTGTTTTCTTCGTGAAAGCCTCTGCATCTCCCCAAATTTAAACTGTACGTATCAAAATTTGAAAACCCCTTGTCATATACCGAGGAATTCGAAATATTTGAATTCGACGTAAGAGTAAAGTACCTTTATTTTTCAAAATATGGGAAAATGTCATTTGGAAAAGTTATTCAGAATTGCTGTGAGAACTCAAATATGAAATCATGGCTCTCTACGACGAAAAAGAAATTTGTTTTTCCAATTTTTTTTGACATCACCATGTATATTGTAAAACTTTGAATGTATAGAGTAGAACGTTTCTTCAGGTGTGACATGAATATACTCTGGGATTTGCTTTTTGCTTGTCTAGCAACTAGAAATTATGATGAATACCGTAAACATTTCAATTTTTGAGTTCGGAAATGATTTTTTCACCCTAGACAGCCATAATTTCATATTTGAGATCTCAGAACAACTCTGAATAACTTTTCCAAATATTTTTTTCGCGTATCTTGAAAAATAAAGGCACTTCACTCTTACGTCGATTTCAAATATCTTGAAATCCTCGGTATATGACGAGGGGTATTCAAATTTTGATGTGTGCAGTTTGAGTTTGGGCAAACGCGGATACTTTTGTAAAGAATAAATTTTTCTGAGAAATCAATAATAAGAAAATTTCCCATGTGTCCATTTTTTTGCCAGCCCCTGTATATGACATCAAAGTAAATCATTTATTTTTAAATTCACTGCCGACATAATCGAAAGTATTTTAAGTTAATCATATTTAATTTTTATTTAAGAAAAGAGGAAAAACGTGAGAGCCAAAAATGAATGAAATAGTTGGTAGCACTGATTTTAGTGGTAAAGTTAAAATAACCTCTAAACGTACCTCACAAATTAAAGTTAAATAATCAATACACCTCCTAATTATACATATATTTTTCAAAACTTCATCTTTGAAATTCTTTTAAGTTTGTTTAGAATCAAGCCAGGTTGTACCAACCTTAACGTGACGTCACCACTTTACTTGCCTATTTGCTTGCATTTTCCACAGATCTAATGGCGTAGCGTCACAGCAGGGAGAATATTTCTAATTCTTTTAATCTGGAATATGAAGGACTATTGACAAAAATAGAAAAACTCTTAAAAAAAATCTTAACCTGTGTCTAATGTATCTCAGTCAAAACCAACTCGTTATATTTATTTTAAGCTATTTTACTGCATTTCAAATTTAGTTTTTGCGATTTTAAGACATAAAACTTACCACTGGTCAGATATCATTCTAACCCTCAATTTGAAAAAGGCACTAAAAAGTGCTGCCAACGCCAACTATTTCAGTCGCAATATAAAAGATCCTAACAATATCTTGTTGCAGAATTTGTACAAAGTTTTGTGATAATAATTGTAACTTAGTAGGGAACGATCTCATTAGCTGATTAGTTTAAGTTTTATAAATTATTTTATGTTTAGAATAAGTTGTAAAAATTGTTTTTGTTTTTTGTTTAATTTTTTTCTAGCACGCTATTAACATTATAACTTTGTGTTGGGTCCAATTAAATTGTTCTGTGCTTGTTGTTTTATTTTATTTTATTTTATTTTATTTTATTTTATTTTATTTTATTTTATTTTATTTTATTTTTTTACTAATTTGGTTGGTGATGGTGATTTTGCTTGCTTGCCTGCTTGCATTTTAACGTGTGAGAGATTGGAATTTTACTTTTTTTTGTTGGCACTACACTCATAACTGTTTAATTCTGAGCTATCAACTAACACACGTACAGTGATTAAAAAAAATTTGAATGTTAGAGACATTTTGGATTTAATTGTGAGTAAGTATACTTCGAATATGAGTTTTATTTTTCTAAATTTTTTGTTTTTCAGTATTTAGGACGTGGAACTGAAAAGTTTTAAGTTAATGGACCTGTTGTTTAAATATATTTGGAAGGAACGAGTTAGTTTGGAATTAGGTTAGAAATCTAAAAGTAATGTGACTCGAGTGGTACAGTACAAGTCACACGTTTACATTCCATTTTTATATTTTTTTCAATATATTTTTGATTATTAAATTAAAAAGAAGAGTTTTCGCTTTTATTATTATAAATAGAACGTGCCTCTGATACCACATCGTAATTACTTTTGAGTGGACATTACTTTTTTCCATCACTGTACAGGGATATTCTATTTTTGGTGTCTCGTAAATTTGCTTCCAAGTTGCATGCTGTATAAATCTGGCATTTGCCAGGTGTATATACTTTTTCTTGTTGTTTTATAAATAAAATAGGTTTGTTGCTTGACTTGGTTGTGCTGAAATGTCATTATTCAGAGCATTATTTCTTTTTATGTATAAAATTGAATTATGTATGTATATGTACAGGGTTATAACCAGTTAAAGGATTTCGTAGAGTATTAAATATAGACTCATAAAAAAGTTGCACTTTTTCGGGGTCTATATAAAAATGTGTAAACGTATTTCGCCTATTTGGACTTAATTCGGAATATCTAAGTTGACGCCTAACGGTAAATTTAAGTAAGTTTCTGGAGAAACATCAGCTCCACGGAATTTATTGTAAAAATAATTAATTAATAATTAATCTCATAGGTCGTTCTTTAATTGGTGGTAACTATATATGTACCTATTGTATATAATGAGTTTTAAAATTAGATAACTGCCCCTGATTGATACTATAATTACAGTCCAATAGTACTCCGAAGATAGTAGCCGGAGAACAACAGCAAATAATTAATCAGATAATGGGTCCCGTAAGAACATCAGTCCCCTCGTTAAAGTTGGGAGCTCCGTCAGAATCGAGTCGTATAGTGCAGTTCATCTGCCAGTCTTCGGATGGCAAATTAATTCCGGTAACATCTTTTACACCGAACAGAGTTGTAAAGGTTGCCACTACCCAAACGGTTACCTCGTCGTCCCCGGGAAGCCCAAATTACGACGAGAATTACACGAAATTAATTCAGACAACTCCGAAATCTAAAAGCGACGTCGCCGAAAATTCCGAAACCCTACCAAAATTCCAGCAGGCTTTTGGTAAGTCCGCTTATCAAAATAACGTTGACAACACTAATTCCACTAACATTACTAACAATGTGGTCAGTAATACTGAAGTAGACAAGATGAAAGCACAGCCGAAAAGCTCAACGTCCTTGAATATAAAGCCAATCCACGGTGGTGTGATTTACACGAGGCAAATGCCAGTCGGACAGACCATAAATCTGATACCACAGACACGTGCTCAGGTTTTTCGGATAGCGACTTCAAATTCTGAACAAATATCGCTGGTTAAAGATACAGTAATACACAATAAAATGAGTGCTTTATTGGCTGCTGCTCTTCAAGGAAAAAAAAATTCGGAGGAAACCGAGACGAATGCTGATAGCAGTTCGGGACAAACGACACGAGTTGCTTTGACTCGGCCTGCTCTAGTCCAGAATACGAGGATAGTTAAACCGGTGCTGCAGATTCCATCGAATGTAATTAGAAATAGCCCGCAGACGAATTTGAGTTCGACTACACTCGAACAGCTGCGTGAGTTCGACATGGTTTACAAGCAAGTGAAGGAGCGTAGCAGCACCACCCCTGCGAACGAAGTGACCATATCGACAGAGAATAGTGAAACGCCCCAAAGGATAAGCGTGACGTATTTAAACCAGGGACAAAAAATTAATTGTGCTCCAGTCGTGGTCGTTAGTAGTTATGGTAGTCTTCAACCTGCTGCCTCTCCGGCTTTAAGTGTGGCTTCTCAAAGTAGCTCCAGTCCTTGCGTTACTCCGGCACCCACACCAACACACGTTCTGCCGAAGGTTACGCCGAAAAGTTCGAAAGGCAAGAGCGTGAAAAGTACGACAATGCATACGTCTAAAGCATCACCCATCCCCAAGCCGCAACAGAAACCTCAAGAAGATGAACACACTACGCAGAGAATATTTGATATTTTGGCGGAATACGCGGAACAATTGAGAAACTCCCCCGATTTAAATAATAAACCTGCTCCGAGGCGACGTTCGAATCCACCGACAAATCCGAGCCAAAATTCAAAGCGTAAGAAAAGTTCAAGTTCGAAAAAAACAGGACAGTGTAGCTCTTCTCTGTCAACAGAAGCCGACGTCGATGATCCACGTACCATGGGTAGTGAAGACAGCTCGTGTGGGGTGATGCAATTGTCGATGCAAGAAGACGAACAACCATCCACCATGGCGAGTACATCAGAATCGAACGATTCATCCACTGCACCTAGACAGCAGCTTATACTAACCGACTCATCTCATAACCAAACTCACAATCTCATAATTACAGATTCTAGCGTAGGTGAAGCTCTGAAAATGCCTAATACGGCCGTTTTAGTGCCCGGTAATTATATAATGCCTGTGTCTATGGTGAAGGGAGGACAGCAAATCGCTGTGGTGTCGGGGGGTAGTAAAATCTTAGCCACTGTCCCTGCACGTTCCGGCCCCAATATGTTACTCTTCCAAAGCTTCCTTAATCAAACCCGTAAGACGGCGGTTCCCACTGTAAAATACTCAACAATTCAACCTATCACCGGAATTTCTTCTCAGAGTCTTGCCGGTGTCAGTGCACAACCTCCGGTCATATTACCTCCTTCTTCTCATGGTATAAGCACTGTGACGTTGGGTCAGTCTATCGCTGTAAAAAAGTTGGATGATTCCGACAGAGTTAATACTGAACTGTTGCTAACCATTTCTCAATCTAGAGAAAACGATTCTGCATCAGAAGATACACCTCAGCCAGATAGTAGCACAAACATAGTTTCCGCGAACATAGAAACGGTCGAAATTGAAGAAACCGCCACCCTTTCAGATACATCATCAGAGAAAGCGTTCAGTTACCGAAAACCTCTAATTGCTACACCAATTGCAACTCCTGTGATAGCCCAAGCGACCTGCACCAAAGAAGAAATTACCATCGATCAAGCCCAGGGAACGCAGACCATTATGACACTTAGCTTAAACACCGTGGACCGCACCAAAGGTAAGCCCCTTCCGTCTCTCAAACTCCAAACTCTCTTTAAGCTGTGTTTCTGGCAGGTGATTCTGGGAAAGCAGAAGAACGTGTGCAATCCGTGCTTGTAACGGCAGGGACTTCAAGCGGACCCATGCTGTCACATAGTCCGCCTCAATATAAACAGTCTGATTGTTCGGGTACCGCTGCCAGTCAAACTAAAGATGACTTTGTACGTAATACTGGAAAAGTATGTAAAAAAGAAAGATTTACTTCGACTCACGTTTATTCTTTCGTTCATATCTATTTATTACAATAGTACATTCAAATCTCAAAAACACTTCTTCTAGGATTTCCTGACACACCTCAAAGATTTCTTTTCGATGTGTTTTAGTTTTTAAAATTTTTATGTTTTCTTGGGGGGGTGCGGATTTTCAATGTTGGTTCCCTCTCAAAACTCCTCCGTTTAAACCAACATTGAAAAACCGACCCTAAAATTACCCACCGAATAGTACAGGGAAAGTCAGAAATGATTTCAACAATCCGCATGAACAATTTGAATTAAGTTTTGTTTCCTAGAAGTGGCAACACTGAGAAAAGTGAGGCCGACGTTTCAAATTGACGTGTATTTGTTACTCACTTTCCTAGCTGTTGGCATTACAGCTGTTTGCTGAGCGAGAAATCTAATAGCGTTTTAGACTGATTGCTCTAGAGCATCTTGGTTTAATCTCTTGTGATAATATAGGATAGTGAGTGTTCTGGAGCAGTCAGTCGAAAACGCTATAATATTTCTCGCCCTGCGAACTTCAATAATCGCAGAGCGCATGCGCATTTGTCAAGGACTCTAGTGTCAGATCGTCCCCGCAAAGCACAATGTGTTGCCTATACGGCAGGGTTGAGGTCATTTCTGGTTTCTCGTTATATGTTAAAACACCAAAATAGAAAAAAAAAAATTATTCATGATGTAATAATAATTTCTACTTTGAAGAAATCGTGTGAAACTTGAAAGCTTGTTTTTTTGTTTGTTTTTAGAAGAACCAAAGTGAGTGTCAAAAAAACTACCAAAGTAACGTGTATGCCCTTCAAGGAAAAGTAAAGAAAGCCGGCCAGGCAGGTTCGCAAAGGTTGGACAGGGAACTGCAACAGTTGTGTTTGCAGAGGAAGCAGGCCGCCTTAGAAAGAGAACTGAGACTCCAGAAGTCGCTCTCGGAGGAGTGCGAGGACCTAGGCGTGGACGAGCCGAGCACCAGCGACTTGTTTCCAGAAGCGGATTTGCTTTTCGATTCGAACCACTCCCCCTCTTTCGATCAGACCTCGCAGGACGTAATAAAGCGCCCCATCCAGTTGCAGGAGGGAAAAGAAGAGGCGAAGTTGACCTTGTTCAGTGACGATGATTTTTTATTCGAACCGGGGGAGTATCAGACTGCCGAGACTGAGTTGGAGTACGAAGAAGAACAATCTAGATTGTTGACGAACGGACAGAGTGGTAATAGTACGGAGTCGGAGTCACCTTGCGAAGACAACACCCTTCTCCAGACTTGCACGTCCATGTCTGACGTGACTTTAAACTCTCCGATTTCTCCTGACGTCTACAACACGAACACACCTCCCCCTGTGAATAAGTACGTGCACAAATATAGCAATAAAAAGAAAAACGAACGCATAATACAGGTGGAAAATTGGACGGCGGAAGTTTCTAGTTCAGAGGACACGACAGGTAGTACAGAGTTAGTTAAAAGTTCTAGTAGAAGTCCCGAGTTATGTTTAAATAAGCGTAGTGACGAAGAGTTAAGTGACGGAAGTTTTAAGGTAGTTCACGTTGCCATTTCTAAAACTGAGTGTGGGGAATTACATTGTACAGGAGACACCGATTGTTCTCTCAGTGGAAGGGGTGCGAGAAGGAGCGTTAAAAAACTGTGTTCATGTTGTAACGGTTCTCAGGATGAGACTGCGGCTTCTAGAAAACGACCTGCTTCTCAACCGCAAACTCCTACGCCACAAAAGAAAACCTTTCCCAATAAAAAAAGATAGTATGATGCGCAGAGAGTGACGTTAAACTCATGTTGTTAGTTATTTTTGTTGCCTCTAGTTAGGCCCTCAAGTGATTGCACTTTAGTACAAATACTTCAGAGTATGTATTATTTGCTGGTGTATGAACAGTGTATTATAAACAGCTATATTTGCAATCTCTTTAGTACCTCTATCTGTAAATTTTTCCTTGTAAATGTAACATACTTAAATTATGTGTGCCGACAAAATGCACATAATTAACTCGTAAGTTTTCAAACTTAGGTGGGCCAGATGCATTTACTCTTCATCTGATGCTGCTAAAGTCATGACTACTACTACTACTACTACTGCGCAATAATAAGTTTTATATCACATCGTCATATACATTTCGGCTGCATTTGTGTTCAATTTCTCTTAAACGTTCATTGTTTGGCAACATTTACTTTCGATTCTCCATGAACGTGTAGTGTCTGGAACGCGCTTCTCTTATTTCTTATGTAAATATATTGTCTATATTCTAATGTACGGGCTCGCTTCTTTGATTTTGTAAAAGATGTAAATACATATCTCTGATGTGGCACTTGTTTGGAATATGTCGATGCATTCATTTCTACGACAAAAATTAACTCGTAAGGTAATAATCCGATTTAGTACTTTTTACAATGCATTATTTTTTACGATCATGGACAACAGCTGCAGTGGTGTAAATTTTTGTGAGTCGTCGTCCCTCCCCCTGCCCCTCTTAACTGAAAATGTGATTTATTAGTTAAGCCTTTAATTTTAGACGTTGTTTCTATGAAAGTGCCGATCTTATTTATTATAATTTATTAGGTGGTTCCTATTTAATTAATTAATTAAACGAATTGAATACTTTAATTGAATCAAAGAGGAAGAGAGAGAGAGTTTATTTAGTTTTTAATTCAGTTACAAGCCAGTTTGTTTTCGAACTCAAAAGTTCAGAGAATTAAAAGAACATGCTCACAAAATTGTTGGATAATATTAATAAAGCCTTGTTATTTGAAATGATATTTCTGTTATATTGAAGAAGAAAATACAATCGCATGATTTTTTACTTAAAAGTATTAAATTTGATGTAAGATATTATGTATATTTATATAGAATATTTTATATGTAATTTGTCTTGTAATTATTTTTTTTTTATATAGTAAAGATATACATTTATCCCTTATGTATGTTTGTTTTTCGTAGCGAATGTCCCAAAAACAAAAAAAAAATGTTTATTTCGTTGTCAGTATTATTAATAAATGTATTTGAATTCGTTTTGATACGTCTGTTTGCTTATATACCTGTAGTTTCTTTTTTTTTTTGGTTCGCACTTTTATTTCCACCATTTCTTTCTTCTTTAACTCACCTCCCCCCGACCCCCAAGCCCCTTGTCTTGTATTTGCATTGCCTTTTTTCTTTTTCTTTTTCATCATATTTGCAGGTGCCAAATTTTAAAGCTTGGTATTTGAATTTTTATACCTTTGTAATGTTTGTAAACTAATGAATTTGATATTCAGTATATATATTATAAATATATATATATATAAAATATATGTATGATATTATTGACAGATTTGTCGAGACCCTGTCAATAATATTCAGTGTATTATGTATAGAACAGTTACAAAATCAAACTTTTTTATAGGAAATTGTTTGGATTATTTGGTGTCATTGCCCAATATTTAATAATTGAAGAAATAATAAATTTATTAGAAAAATCATATGAAATTTTGAAGCTTACCCAATTCGTTCGCGTTCTGCATCGCACCCAAAGCTATTTAATTAGCCGCTCCTAAAATAAAATTATAAGGCGCGATTCGCCACGCGTTTTTAAATTGAACGCAGGTGCAAAATTTGAATTTTTTTTTCTAATTTAGCGCCCTCTAATAACTATTACTTCAACCTTATACATACATAATTCCCGCTCGGATTCATAGATGTCGTACCGATCAAGTCGACTTCAAATACAATCCTTTTATTTAAATTAAATTAAACAGGCATTACGTGTTAACCCACTTCTACTTCGTTCTTTTTTATTATTTAGCGTCGTCGATTCATAATATAGGAATAGTCGTAATTATCTAAAGAGGATGGTTGTTTAACATCATAATCGTGCAGGTAGTTCGAGCTGTAAATTTTTGAAAAAAGTCGAAGCAGTTAAATGAGTAGGTATATGAAATACATTAGAGATGTTGTATAAAGGTCCACTGACCGTGGTTGACCATTGGAAGGGGTGCGGAGCGGAGGAAAGGCCATTAACGCTGGGGAATAGATCACCAGCTGTCATGTAAGCAGCAATCATAGGTACAGGTCGGCAAGCGGCGCTAAGATGCGCTCCGCCCAACACATCAGTCCTGAAGTCGCTTTATTAGGAACCTACATTAAACACATTGCCGAGAGAAACCTTACTCTATCATAATGGAAAAGATCACAAATTACCAGGGGAAAAAATGCAAGTGCATTAGTGTATCCGTTCGTCCACGAAATTCACTTTCTTGCAATTTTAAGAACGAATTTTTAATTACATTTTTATTGGGAGGAATCACGAGGGTCAGTGATGATTTAAAAAAAAATCGACACATGCTTTCTTTTTAATCTAGTAAGGCCCAAGTACTCAAGAATCGAGGCTAGACTCAAGTTACTACCACTTGTAACCGGTTAATAACGTTAAGAATTTTCATTTTTTATCAATTAGTAAATTATTTTGAATTTGCCGCCAAAAACAAAAGAAAATGTAATAAATAATTATTTAATTGGTCACTAAATATTGTAGATTACAAAAGCGTTTTTATTTGTTTCCAAAAAAAAAACCAATATCACATACATAACCTCAGAAATACATTTTTTAATTAATTTTTATTAGTAATTAATAACTTTAATTAATTAACCTACTTTAATTATTTAATTAATAAGTTAGTGACTTTAACCAGATGCGCTTGCGCTGTGCTACTGTTCTAGTGGGTTCGAATTTCCTTATCTTTTACTTTTACTTTTTTGTTATCATGGTCTTGGGGGTTATTGTTTATGTGATTATTTTGTTTTTTTATTGTATTTTGATCGGTAGTTCTTTAATTAAAACTTGTTAAAAATTTTTGGATACCGAATATTCAAATGTGGTACCCTTGCAGTTGCCAACCTGGTACACAAAAAGTTCCGGCTTGGAACGACGCTGATCAGGAGTTTGGGAATGCATTTCGCAATTTTTGCAGGTAAGCAGCAAAATTAGCAAGCGCCGAACCGAAAGTGTAAATCAAAAGAAGCATAAACACGTATCCAACTAAGAAGCGCAAGAATTTAGAGCTTTTGAATTTGAATTTTGAACAAAAAAATGCATTTTTAAAACTAGCACTGACGGTTCTCGAAAGCTTCTTAGAATCCTACTTGTTGAAGCCCGACTTTAAAATACTGCTTATTTTTTTAAACAAATTCAACAAAAAATTGTTTTAATTTAATTTTTTTCGGGTTCCATTTGGCGTTAACTAAATATAGACTACAAAAGTGTGCGCTTGCGCAGTGCTATTGTTCTAGTATGTTCGAATTTCCTTATCTTTTACTTTTACGTTTTTGTTATTGTGGTCTTGGGGGTTATTGTTTATGTGGCTATTTTGTTTTTTTATTGTATTTTGATCGGTAGTTCTTTAATTAAAACTTGTTAAGAATTTTTGAATACCGAATATTCAAACGTGGTACCCTTGCAGTTGCCAACCTGGTACACAAAAAGTTCCGGCTCGGAACGACGCTGATCAGGAGTTTGGGAATACATTTCGCAATTTTTGCAGGTAAGCAGCAAAATTAGCAAGCGCCGAACCGAAAGTGTAAATCAAAAGAAGCATAAACACGTATCTAACTAAGAAGCGCAAGAATTTAGAGCTTTTGAATTTGAATTTTGTACAAAAAAATGCATTTTTGAAATTAGCACTGCCGGTTCTTGAAAGCCTCTTGCAACCCTACTTGTTGAAGCCCGACTTTAAAATACTGCTTATTTGTTTGAACAAATTCAACAAAAAATTGTTTTAATTTAATTTTTTTCGGGTTCCATTTGGCGTTAACTAAATGTAGATTACAAAAATGTGCGCTTGCGCAGTGCTACTGTTCTAGTATGTTCTAATTTCCGTGTCTTTTACTTTAACTTTTTTGTTATCATGTTCTTGGGGGTTATTATTTATGTGGTTATTTTGTTTTTTATTGTATTTTGACCCGTAGTTCTTTAATTAAAACTTGTTAAAAATTTTTGAATACCGAATATTTCAATGTGGTACCCTTGCAGTTGCCAACCTGGTACACAAAAAGTTCCCGCTTGGAATGATGCTGATCTGAAGTTTGGGAATGCATTTCTCAATTTTTGCAGGTAAGCAGCATAAATAGTAAGCGCCGAATCGAAAGTGTAAGTCAAAAGAAGCATAAATACGTAACCGACCACCAAATGCAAGAATATAGCGTTTTTGAATTTGAATTTTGAACAAAAAAATGCATTTTTGAAACTAGCACTGACGGTTCTCGAAAGTTTCTTAGAACCCTACTTTTTGAAGCCCGACTTTAAAATACTGCTTATTTTTTTAAACAAATTCATCAAAAAATTGTTTTAATTTAATTTTTTTCGGATTCCATTTGGCGTTAACTAAATATAGATTACAAAAGTGTGCGCATGCGCAGTGCTACTGTTCTAGTATGTTCTAATTTCCGTGTCTTTTACTTTTACTTTTTTGTTATCTTGTGTAAATCAAAAGAAGCATAAACACGTGTCCAACTAAGAAGCGCAAGAATATAGAGCTTTTGAATTTGAATTTTGAACAAAAAAAATGCATGTTTTAATTATATTTTTGCTCGGGTTCTATTTGGGTTAAGAAATTTAAAAAAAGGGGAAAAGACAAAGGTAAAGTTAAATCTAAACCAAACTAAAAATAATTTGGATTGCATGAACACCACACAAATGCGAAAAAGTTCATCAAGTAGCCTTTGCACACGTGAAATGTCACTTTAGGTTATAACCAGACCTCGGACATTTCGGGAGAGTTGCCATGGTTAAAATCGATTGTCTTTTGTTTGTATTTTTTTTTAAATATTAAGGTTTTAATTTAATAATTAAAAAAAAATATTCATTTGTTTTCTTTGTTTTGTCACATTTCCTCACTAACATTTTTTTTTTTGGAATTTATTAATTTACTGAATTATGCTGAAAATCGCTTGTCTTTTGTTTTTATTTTCTCAAATATTATTGTTACATATTTATTAACCAATAATTTTTTTTCTCAGTGAATGTGTCTAGTGATTGGTGGTTTGGTGGTTGCTATAGGAGGATGGATTCAAGAGAAGCAGATTTGTACGCTGCGAATCAAGGTAGGGTAAGTATAATTTTTTTTTTGTTGAAAATTTTTGAAGTCTAATTTGTTTTTTTTTTTTAGTTCAACTTCAGGTTGCAGAAGGGTTGGAGATCGGTGAGTGCTTATGTTTTCTTCTCGTAAACATTAAGTGACGCTATTGGGGGAGCGAAATTAAAAAAGAAATCAAAAATGATAATCTTTTTTAGTATTTATAATTGAATTGTTAAATAGCGTGATGCGTTTTTCGTTAAGACAGATTTTATATAGAGCAAGCAAAATGGTGTAAAAATTCAGAAAAGTTCAATGTCATGCCCCAGTTGCGTTTGTTCATTATAAATGGCGGAGGGTTTCCAATTATTTTTGATTTAAAACAATTGCTGATTGTTTTAATGAAGGTAACGAGGATTAATCCTAAAATTCGTATGTTAAGATCTTGATAGGGCATCGTGTTCTAGCGTGCTAATTAATAGGATAGTCTCGGTAACAGTCACGGGTTACGCACAGGTTCAATATCTGGCCTGTAATCGGTAAAGTAATGACTCTACGTATAAGCTCTACATGTTATTTAGAGGTTTATCGTTACCTCACCTCTTAATGATTTTTACACATGAACGGGGCGGCTTTGTTTTCATCAAAAATCAAATTTCGGTTGACGTTGTTTCAAAATTTTGTCCCCTTCGCCGTTCGTGCGCTTGCAAAAAACGAACTTGGCTCTCCGGTATATTATTTTTTGTTGAATTTAAACGAATCCTGCATGTGACACCTTAATGATACGGTGTGACCAACGGTCCAGTTTGATATGGGTCTACAGTCTTTCTCGGAATATAGCAATTAAGAATTTCATAAATTATATGTAATTTCGAGGTTTTCTTAAACCGTGAAATTAATTGTAAATTAATTACGATTGTGTACAATTTTGACTTTATATAATCGTGATCTAACGATTTATTGCGTGCTGCACACTTTCAACTTCAATTTCATCCAATTCGTACGTAACTTCATTCTTAACGAAGTCATTCGATTAGAGAAAAAAATTATTTATTTAAGTTTGCTTATTCGAGCATATTGTTACGAATTTGGGGTTCGCAGAAAAAATAGTCGTTTAATTTAAAAACACTTTATTAGCTTAGAAACACAAACAAAAACGAACTGCTACAACTTAAACGCTAAATTCATACTTCTCGAATCTTCCAGCAAACGTCTGGAACCATCAAGCGTTCGACTCGTAACTCATTGGAATAATCGAGAAGGTAGATGACGTGACCAGGCTAAAATTGAATCATCATTTTTATACTCTGTTTGATTCGAGCAAGCAAGTCGGACAAATTGCATAGCCTCTCGGCTTCCGCTCGGATTCGAATTCCATCAAGTTTATTTTTCTTTTTTTTTTAAAGTTAGTTAGTGGGTGTTGCAAAGCTTGGTTTTAAATCGTATTTGCTTGTTTAGTATGCGATGGGTGTTCCAGACCGTTTGGGCTATCGGAAATTAACGTGGGATTTCAAATATTATTGATTGACACTGTTATAGACGCTTTCAAAATTATATTGAATACTAGAAATTTCACTTTACACCGTAATTTGAAAAGAACAGTGACAAAACAAAGAAAAACGAAATAATAAAAGTTCTAAAATAGTCAAACAAAAACAAAAGACAATCGATTTTACAACACAATTTAATAGATTCCCCTTTAAAGCGAAACAAAGAAAATAAAATAATAAAAATTGAAAAATAATCAAACAAAAAAATAATAGAAACAAAAGACAATCGATTTTATAACACAATTAAATAGATTAATTTTTTTGTAAAGAATTTGAAAAGAATGATGACGAAACAAAGAAAACAAAATAATAAAAATTCAAAAATAGTCAAACAAAAACAAAAGACAATTGATTTAACAGGTTATTTTTTTTAATAATTTCAAAAGAATGGTGACAAAACAAAGAAAACAAAATAATAAAAATTCAAAAATAGTCAAATAAAAACAAAAGACAATCGATTTTACAACACAATTTAATAGATTCTCTTTTGAAGCGATTTAAGACAAAGAAAACAAAATAATAAATAATAAGCAAACAAAAAAAAATATAGAAACAAAAGGCAATCGATTTTATAACACAATTTAGTAGATTTAATTTCTCTTGAGGAATTTCAAAAGAAAATAATAAAAATTCAAAAATAGTCAAATAGAAACAAAAGGCAATCGATTCTACAACACAATTTAATAGATTCCTTTTTAGAGCAATTTGAAAAAAAAATAATAGAAACAAAAGACAATCGATTTTATAACACAATTTCATAGATTCAATTTTTTTCTAAAGAATTTGAAACGAATGGTGACAAGACAAAGAAAACAAAATAATAACAATTCAAAAATAGTCAAACAAAAACAAAAGACAATCGATTTTACAACACAATTTAATAGATTCTCGTTTGAAACGATTTGAAAAGAATGGTGACAAAACAAAGGAATAAAAATTGAAAAATAATTAAACAAAAACAAATTATAGAAACAAAAGACAATCGATTTTATTAATTAAATTTAATAGATTTAATTCTTTTAAGGAATTTCAAAAGAAAATAATAATAATTCGAAATAGTCAAATAGAAACAAAAGACGATCGATTTTACAACACAATTTAATAGTTTCTTTTTTAGAGAGAGAATCGATTTCATAACACATTTTAATAGATTTAATTTTTTTAAGGAATTTCAAAAGAAAATTTATTATTTTCATCATAGATTCTCGAATCCCGTTACTATTTCTCTTCTTTTTTATTATTACAATTTTTAGTCCTCTACTTTATTGTTATTATAAAGTGCGTTCAATAAAAACCGTTACCAAGTAGGCTTACGTCAAATGCAAATTTTGCAAAGTCACGTCGTAACTATACGATTGCTATAAACATAACCTAACTTTTTACATCCATTTAATTACGATTTTCTACAAAATAGTTAATAAAACTTAATAAAATAAAACATTTATTTTATTACGAATGCTTCGAAGATGTAAACAGATTCTTTGACAGTTGACGCTGTTGATAGCACGCAGTAATTCAAAGTTTCAACATACGTACTAAGCTACGACGTGCCGTCACAAAATAAAAGCAAGTTCAGAGCCCTCTTGATAACGGATTTTTTTGAACATTTATAATGAACAAATGCAACTGGGGCATGACATCTCGAACTGTTCTGAATTTTTACATTATTTTTCTTGCTCTATATACAATCTGTTTTATCAAAAACGCATCAGCTATTAACAATCTGATAATATAACAGCTCGGAATTTACAAGATCTCGATTTTTTTAAATTAAACCATAGTCTACCGGCTTCCGTTCGGATTCGAATCCCATTACGATTTCTTTATTTTATAGGTAATTACCATAATTTTTAATCATCTACTTTATTGTTATTATATTATAGAAAAAGAGGTGAGGGGATTCGAACCTGAAGTATCCGAGTGGAAGTCGGAGAAGCAAATAATCATGAAATTGAATCAAATATATCGAGTGGTGTGAAGGTTTAGAGATGGATTACCGTCGTAGAAATATAATAATCTTTGATTTTGATATAAATTTTAAGACGATGAATTACAACAGAGCGTTTAACGCGAAACGTCGAGGTTTTTAGGTTCACGGCGAGCACCTAAAAAGAACGAACCATTTCGGTGTCAGTGGGTAAAAATGGCCCTTATATTCAACAGCAGGTAGTCGAGGTGTCAGCAGAATTATTGTTTTATTGGGGTTATAGGATTCTGTGCATCTGGTACGTAGTAATTATCGTTTCGAAAAATAAAAGGATTTCGGCATCGGTATAGCGCCCATGGATACGTAATAAAACGTAATTTATCCAATTAACTATTTTTATTTGTGTCATATAACTCTTACGTTTAGATTTATTGTTGAGAATATTCTCAATTTAGTGGCGAAATGTATTTTATTTTGATTGATGCCCTTAATAAATACATAAGGTGGGAAGTTGGTTGATTTTGCAAAATTTGATTAGAATGAATATGTCCTTTTAAGAAACAAAAAAGTATTTGGTTGTTGACGTATGCATATACAAGAAAACGCACGTGTGTCTTTATTATTTCACATGAGTGTAGGTAGTTTAGATAACCAAAGACTACAAAAAATGAGTGCGTAAATCATTCTATAATTATTGTTGGAGCTCTCAACAATCTTGTAGGTTATTCCACGGCTTGCCGCATGCGGCGAAGGTATACTATAGATTATACTTGTAACAATATCTTTACCGACATATCGAATGGTCAGTTTATTATTCTCCGCTTTTTACTAATTTATTAAGTAAACAGTCTGGCGTATGTGTAAGAAACTAATAATAAGATTAGATTGATTGTCGAACGCTTTCTTTTTTCGTCGCAGACTTACGTAACGCAAATAAATTCGAATCAACTTTATCTAATTAAAATATTTCTAACACTCACACTTTGAAGCATGGGATATTTTCCGAGAGAGAGAAAATTGGTGTGTAAAATAATTGCAGTAATTTCAGAGTACTCTATGTTCAGAGCAGCACACACGTATTACACAGTTTAAAATGTCACGTTCTTGAATGCTTCTGAGGGTATGAACACCGTTTTATTACCATATCGTGACATAAACTTTTCGTCAATTAGCCGTTTTATGGTAAATACTGTTGTTGAAAAATAACTTCAGCATTCCTTGTATGTGCAACGTACACAATTTTTCTGCAATTATTTTCTTCCGTGTGATTTATCTACCGAAACGTTTTCATTCAATTTTTACACCAAATTATAGTCTTTATATAATTTCCTTGCCTACACAGAAGTTATTACTTAAATAAAATCTCATTTAACTTTATTTCAAATCTAATCAAGACTAATTTCATCATCAGTAGTGAAATTGAAAATGCAAGAGCCATTTAGGCAAAGAACAAAGCGAAGTGAATTGGAAGGTGAAAGAAGTCAAGTAGAAATCCGAAGAATCTAGAAAAGAAAGCCAAAGTAAAAAATTAATCAAAGGAGGGGAAGGTGAAAGAGATCAAGTGGAAATGCAAATGAAATAAAAGAAGGAAACAACGAAACGAGGAATACAGGTGATTTGGAAGGTGAAAGAAGTCAAGCATAAATCCAAAGAATCCAGAAAAGGAAACGAAACCATGAGAAGACAAAGAAACCAGGCGAATGGAACGGCGTAAAAAGAACTAGAGTGACAGAAAAGTTCGTGCATTGTAATTTGGAAATGAAGCAAACACCAAACGAAAGGAAACAAAAAGAATTATACAATATAAATACAAACTTGTACCTTCGAAATTTGTATCTTCGTTTTAAAAAGATGAAATGTGTGTTTGCGTTCCCAAAGAAGATGATAAATATGTAAAGACGTTGTACGATGGACGATAATTAAAAATTAAGTAGAAGTAGAAAAAAAGAAGGATGCTCATGCATTAATATGCTTGCCTGTTCCATACAATTTAGCTTGCAAATTTTTAGTAAACCCACAATTTACTAAAAAATAGAAAATGTGAATTTCCCATTCAACAACATGCAAATGAAGTCGTGTAAAATTACGAAGTTTTGCAAAATTTTACGCATGCAATCTTAGACACCAATTTAAGGTCCTCATTCTGGAAATGATCTATCATTATTTAAATTTATAGTGTCGATCTCGCAACGAGACGTTCTCGTATGTGTGCGGCGGTGAAATTAAACATGTAAGATTTGGGGCATTAATCAGAGGAAAGCAAAAAAAAAAAGTGAGAGCCAACTTTGTTCAACAATAATAATAATAATAGATGAAACTGATTAAAGTAATGTATCTTATAAAGCACAGCCCGTCCGTTGACACGACTATGATATTATCAATGTTATTTATTTGTATTTAAGCAATTATTTTTATGCAGAAAAATAAATGGCGACAAGCGTGCCATTAAGCCCCCGGCTAAATACTTTATCGAGACATCAGTTTACCAGTTATATACACTGCTAAAACAAAAACCTTTTTTATTAAACGATTTCACGTGAGTGCACCACTAAATTTATTGTAGGTGCGGACAGTGTATTCCATGTGCTTATCAGAACACGTTATCTATAAATCGGACAAATGTGAACATGCACAAAATGCGTGGGGCTTTACTTCCGCCTGTTCCGTTTTCCCCTCGGTATTCATCGTCAAACTGTCACAATATTTTATGACCAGCCCATATTATTCAAGAAAAAAAAATCGTTCGTACCAGGGCAATTAACATCTTTTATTCTTTTGCACTAATTATTATCTCTTATTATATTTTCTTACCTTTCCCCATAAGAAACGTATGGGTGCACTTACTTAGAAGAATCAAAGCAGATCTATTTGTTCCAAGACGACTCTTGTTCTATTTATTTGACCGATGATGGCCTTGCTATACTCCGACGGTCCGGCGGCCTTCGCAAAGGCCCGGTAAATAATGAGGCTGTGCGACTTGCCGCGGGGGGCTTGCGAGACTTCACCCCCAGGGAGGCGTATTCATTTCCAATCACCACTGGATACTGACTGAATCTGTTTTAATTTTCCATAAAAAATATATTGTTTTATGACATATTATTCACTACTATCATTATTTAACACAAGCGACATCAAGTTCTATGAAAATACAATTAATATCAATATTCTTTTACATGTACGACCCAACAATGCATTTAAAGATCTCCGAAAATTTTTTTCGACCTTGTTCCGAAAATATTTCAAAGGGAGGACCCTTGAAATTTTGACGATTTTCTCAACTCGGTCGCAGAGTTTCAACTTATAGATTTCGACGAGACGAATTCAACGGTGGCTCGCGCGAGTCTCTAACTCTAACCGTTCTCGAGATATCGACAATTTTCACCTAGAAAATGCGATTTTCAAAAATTTTGAACTTTTCGTAAAGCAATAACTCGAGAACGAATCGAGATATTCACTTATAGTTTGCGTCGTTGAATTCGCCTCGTCGAATTTGAAGAGACGAAGATTTAAATTTATTCCCCTATAAAATAACTGTTGTTCAAGAACTTTTACCAGTAGACATTCCTAGACTACTGAACTATTGCCACTGGTTTCAAGACAACTTAAACAGCAATGAAGCATTGAACCTGACATTTTTTGTGATGAAGCATGGTTTCATTTGTCAGGATACGTTAACAAGCAAAACATAAAGATTTGGTCAAGTGGAAAGCCTGAAAAAATCATTCAGCATCCGCTTCATCCAGAAAAAAATTGGAGTTTGGATGGCTGTACCTCGGAGGTGCATATTTGATCCAATATTTTTTGATGGAATAATAAATGCTCTTGTGAATGCTTGCAATTTAATTACGCCACATTGTTTGGAAAATGCTTTCGAGAGCGTGACAAAGCAATATTGCAAACTAAATTAAAAAGTCTCACTCCAATTTAGAATTTTAAAAATGACCCGATATTTATACAGCTACTTTGCTTAATTTTCTTAATTTGTATATTATATTTTGTATATTCTAGTTACAATTTTAAAAATATTTTCACATTAGTTCTTTGCCAAATGTGAATATTAATTGTCATAAATAATTTGATTTGAGACATACATTCGCAGATTCCAAAGCTAACTCCGGCCTGTTTTCAAAAGTTGGTGTTACTGTAAATTTCAATGGCTTTCCTCCATCATTAGAATCGTCATTCCTAGATTTACTTCCATTAAAACTATCGAATAATTCGTCCAGTTGCTGCATAAATGTTGCAGTTGCAACAGCTCTTTGCTCTAGCTCCCCTGTAAAAAGGTAAAGATACATAAGTAAAAAGAAATTGAAGATGCAAAACAAACTTTTCTATGTGATCTTTGACATTCATATAATTTTTTTCTTTATCCTTGTTATACGTTTTTTCAAAATTTTCCCACGTCTCTTTATTATTTTCAGGATCTTCTTCACTGATAGCTTCTTCTTCACTTTCTTCTTTGTAGCAAATGTGGCACATAAAGAGCTCTTCATCTTCCAAGTAATGCAGAAGTAATGAAAATAATTTTTACAGTTGTCACATTTAGAGTTATGACTTTTATTTAGGCGTTTTTTACATACAAAGCAGTTAGCATCCTTTACGTCTTTTGTTTTACGGATTCTTTTATTTCCAGAATAAACTTTAGATGCAGCTTTTTCCTCCCTTTGTCGTTTTCGTTCCAATTTTTTACTATCTACTGCCAATTTAAGTGCACGCTTTTCTTCAAAGCTTTTTTGGTAAAGTCTTGACGTTAGAGCAAACGAAACGCGCTCTGTCTTGCGTATTGCAAAGCAGGCTAAGCAGGACAAATCTGGAAGCCTGTCTCATCCCCATTATAAATACGAGAGGGGTCATTAACATCTACATTTTTAGATTTGAAATAGTTACTAATTTCATCGAACCATTTTCTAATATCTGATTCTGATGCACAAGCACTTGCCGTGCTTACCGCTTCGCTGGTTCTCTGTACAACTGTGGGATGTCTTCTAAGGAAAGCCTAGAGAAAATCGTATAATGTTAAACCGTTATGAAAAGCATATTATTTATTTATAGGAACAAGTACCTTAAACCAACATTCACGAGGTCTGTTATTCTTAAATGGATTAGGTCGTGGATTTTCAATTAAAAATTGTTGAACGCTATTTAGAATGTCACATTTTTTTTCTTGGAAATCCCCGATTTGCAAGTTCTTCTATCCACCTGGGAATGCTTAATTTAGATATACACATACCTTTATAAAAATTGTTGATAGGCTTACTTAACCAGATCAGATTCCTCTTCTAAAGACAATACAGGAGATGGACCACAATTGTCTCTGTGACCAGGACTTTTTAATTTAAATTCTAAAGTCGATTTCGGTACACCATATTTTTTGCTGCAGCTCTTAATGACGTATTATTATTCTTTACTTCATCTATTGCAGACTCCATAGAGTTAACATCATAGAAGCTCTTCCTTGGCATGACTATTAGCTAACTAAACACCTCAAATAGAACGTTTAGTTATGGGACAGTTTGTGCTTTAGTTATTGGACATGTGTCCAGTTACAGGTTGGGATATAGATAGATAAACAAAACTTATATAAAATAATGTGGTGTTCAGAACACGTATTAAACAATTTGGAAGAATTCCAGCAGGCAATTGCAAATATGGGACCACCTGAAACTTTAATAATGTCTTCAATAACTTATCTCAAAGGATTCAGTGCTGCTTACGCAAAGGGAGCCAATATTTTTAGTTCCTGAATAATAATAATCTGTTAGAACAATCTTCATCATCACTGTAAACATCAATTCTAACCTATAACTACACTAAACAAAATTAACGAACTTAACAAGTACTCCCAATTCCTCAGTGTTCCCAACATACTACATTTGCCTCAATCATTAAAAGTCACTCGGTATATCTACAGTATAAATAATTCGTGAACGAAAGATTAATTTGAATATAAAAAGTGAGCAACAAAAAATCAGATTAGAGTAGGCGATGTAAAGAAACTGTATGTCTGTGATTAAATGAATTGATTAATCTAATACATTTATACACTGTAAGATCAGCCTGACGCCGCGTTAATCACAGACATACATTTTCTTTGCATCGCCTACTCTAATCTGATTTTTTGTTGCTCACATGTTATGTTCGTATGTAATGCACAACTTAGATTTTAGATTAACAGTCACTCTAAATTTTACATTGGATAGAAGTACGTTAGACTCGAGAATAGTTCTAATCTAACGTTCTTTTGGGTGCTGCTCAGAACAGTTCCGTGTTTCATGCACCGAAAGTATGACACACTTAAAAAGAAAGCAGCTTATATCACGCCACTGGATGCCATCATTTATAAAAGAATAAATTCAACAGCACCAACATAATCGGCGTACCTTCATTTATAGACACACTGTAGTTTTTCGAATTCTGCTCATTGGCCCTGTTATGTCAGGAAATAAGGAAATTTTATTTAAAATTCACCAAATTGATTTTCGAATTCTACAGACTTCCTTATTTTAAATAAATTGCAAATCATCGGCAAGTGGAGAAATCACTAATGTTGGGAACATTGCAAGATTTTCACAACTAGCCAATCAGATTCAAGTATGTTTTGCAGCCATCAATTGAACTTTAATCGACTTTAATTTTGGTTTTAGTCTTGAGCAAGCGAAGAGAGAAGACGTGTGTGTGTTTTAAGTGTTTAAAATAACTTAATTTGCTGTTACTTAATTTCCGTTTTCCATTTATTTATATTTAATGGTAGGTAAACATTTTTTTAATTTATAGACATTCATATTCTCTTAGTTATCATAGTAATTGCAAACGCACATTTTTCCCATATTTAAGCGTGCTGTCGAAGTTATAAAAAAGTAAGAAAACCAGTTTTTGCAATTCATATGAAACAAGAAATACGTTTTGAAGTGGTGATTTAGGTAAACATGTAGTTTACGAAAAATTTATCGATTCCGCACTTACTTGATGGAAATTCATGATTAATGTTAAACAAAAACAATAATAATAAGTGGAAATTATTATTGTTTTTGTTTAACATGTAGTTTACGATTTCCTTAAACCTCGTCGGGGCCGGGCACGTAAACCAGGTGTAAAGCAATCCGGCCCCAGGTCAAGCAGGAGCGCTCATACCATAACACTGATTAAAAAATAGATGCCCCACAATTTTTTGTGCCTAGCTTGCTTACACTCCACAATGAAGTTCATAAATTGTTATAGCATTCTTCATTGGGACTAAATTGTGCACTGAGGTGCACTCAGAGTAATCTCATCTTGTTTTAACCTCATGTAATCAAACGAAATGAAGATACTCTGAGCGCGCACTCAGTGCACAATTTAGCCCCATTGAAAAACGCTATTAGAGAAATAATTACTATCTGCAACAAGTTTTTTCTTGCAAAAATCCTTATAAATGTTTATGGGAGGTAGATAAAACCATCATTTTTGAGGGTAAAATTTCATGAATAAAGCCAAGGCTTTTGCTACATAATTGTAGTTTGATGTATTTTTTTTTAACTGCCTTATAAAACTACCCGTTGTGATGGTATTAAAATTGGTATTAAAATTCAGTTGTACTATTGACATATGCACAAATATGAGAATCATAAACTGCAATTTACTGTGATTTATAAAACATGTGTCTTTGTTTTTAGATGGCTGAAAATAATGCTACAAGTATACAAGTTGCCGTCCGTGTTCGTCCACTTGTTGATAGTGAGACTACAAAAGGGTGTCAAGATATAATTGAAATTTTCAAAGATTTGAATCAGATACGCGTTAAAGACACGGATAAAGCATTCACATATAATTATGTCTTTGAAAGTGACACGACTCAAGAGCATTTGTACAAAACATGCGTTAAAGATTTGATCGAAAATTTATTCAAAGGTTACAATGTTACAGTCCTTGCGTATGGTCAGACGGGATCTGGAAAAACATATTGCATGGGCACGTCTTATACAGGAGAAGGGGACATGGGTGTTATTCCACGTGCAGTGAAAGAAATTTTCACATTTGTAAAAGATAATTTCAGTTATGATTTTACCATTACTGTATCGTTCATGGAACTGTATCAAGAGGTGTTGTACGATTTACTGTCAGACAAAGTACGCGATCAGTGTGTTATGGACATACGTGAAGACACTAATAAGGGTTTCATCATTCCGAACTTGAGTGAGCACACTGTTAGTACAGCTGCAGAAGCCCTGTCTTTGCTATCAAAAGGTTCCTTAGGACGAGCTACAAGTTCAACCAATATGAATGCACAGAGTTCAAGAAGTCATACGATTTATACTTTGAATATTTGCATGCAGAAAAAGGACAGCAGGTTGTTAAGGAATTTTATATTTTGTTATATTGTTCAAACCCTGTCTTGTTTTTAGTAACTTAAACAAAACCGCAAAGTTTCACTTGGTGGATTTGGCAGGCTCAGAGAGATCGAAAAAGACTGGAGCGGTAGGTCAAACATTTAAGGAAGCTGTGAATATTAATAAAGGCCTTTTGTCGCTTGGAAATGTAATGTCGGCTTTAGGAGATGAAAAAAATCAACACAGTTACGTCAGCTATCGTGACAGTAATTTAACACGACTGTTGAAAGGTGAGTTTAAAAATTTTTCAATCTTGTCATAAATGTATAGAGCGGGCTAAATTTGAAACTTTAATAAGAAATACCTGTTTTAAGAAGAATTAGACAAAAAGTGACTTCGGCTCCTGGAGCTCTTTTTGAAGACAAAATTAATGATGAATCACATTTCGATACTCGTACTGCTTAGGAGCTACAGATGTTTCAAAATTCTAAGATTTCTAAAAATTTTTATAACTTTTTTGTTTATGAAAATTTTTGATTTCTGTAAAAACTTCTTTAAGGCACGTTTTCATGCAGAACTCAAATTACTTTTTTCTAGAGTGTTCAGTATTTGAGATATAAGCAAGAATTTTGATTTTTTGTATGGAACATCCTATAAATATTTTAAAGTTTGGAAAACAGCATAAAATTCTATTCACAAAAATATAAAACACTTGATAATTTATTCAAAAGATTTTTGAGACGTAGATAAGAACTTTCAAGTTTTAATTAAAGTAGATTTTTGTCTGGTGAAATTGTATAATAAATCATTTTAAACGGACACTTAAAATTGTCACTATTGCTTTACGTTATTTAAATTAGTAAAATCCGTACATTTATTAACAGATTTCGATGACATTTTAATTTTACACGTTTCTATAAAACGTCTTTTGAACATATTAGACTCACAATATAAAATATTAGTATTTTCAAAATCAAAATTATGGTTATTTTCTAAAGAATATTCTACCAGCATTGAATGATTTTGATTATTTTTTTGTGTATATATACAGTGTGTTTCATTGAAGATGCATCAAACTTGAGGGACACGTTTCTGTCATTATTTCCAACAAAATATCTTAATAAAAAAATTTAATTTGAGCATGTTGAAATTTGCATAATTTGGAGTCGATGTTTTTTGAAATTCTGTAGCGCGCGGAATCGTGAAACAAAACAGGCTATCTAAATAGCATTTATGAATGGCACATAGCTGCAGGGGAGTAATAAATCCATAAACAGAGTAGATTTTATTTTGCCCTTGACCGACAGCTCCGTGTATTGAACTTTGCCACATGTCGAATGCAGCAGCATGAATGTGAAATCGCGTGGATATTTAAACTTATTTCATTTAATATAATAAATTACAAATTTGGGGCTATGCGAAAATATTTAGCATGTATGTTGTCGCACATTACAAATTGTTATTAAAATAAAATTTGTCGATTCTTATAAATAAAAACATTTATTTTTATTACATTATTATTATTACAATAAATGCCTCCTTCTTGCAGTACACACACATTATCCCACAGATTGCGTTCCCTGATGTGCGCGGCCCTGTAATTCCATTCATTCTCATTTAAAGTCCATCCTAAAAATATGCGACTTTGCTTTCCCTTCGATTTTCTTCAAATATATTCATTACAGAGAAAATTTTACAAAGAAACCCTTCTTTTCCCGATATCTACCCGTATACCAAGTTTGATGCATCTTCACCCAATATAGTGGTCTAATCGTTTTTTTTTTTTTAATTTTGGCTTGTTTTTTTGAAAATGTGTTTCAAACACATAACTTAATTTTAGCTAGCAAATCTGTAAATAATTTAAGTAATATCTTCTCAACCTAACGTGGATAATGAAATTAAATGTTTAAATTGTAATCAGTGATGTGCCGTGTAATTTATGTAAATTCTTTACCCAATTTTTTACATGTAAATTATTAATTCTTCACTCAGTTTATTGCTTACATCAAGAATGTAAAAAATGTAAAGAACATAAGTTGTATAAATATTTTTGATAGATGTATGTAATGTGCGAAAAAGTGGCGAATTAATACCACATTACAAGATTTAGAGTCAATCTGAGCATGAGAAAATTGTTAAAAAAATTTACGTCACGATTTATTTCTTTTATTCTGTCTTTATTTGTTTTCCCTAAAATTTATATTTATCGGTTTATACTTTTTGTTTTTCGTAAATCTATATTTATTAAAATAATTTTATTAACTACTATTGAATAAGAAAAATGCACTACTACCAGTCCTTGAATTGGCTCGAACCATAACAAAATGGAATCGTTTATGTTTAGTACAA
The DNA here is from genome assembly GCA_039766575.1 of Serrognathus titanus. NCBI lineage: Eukaryota > Metazoa > Arthropoda > Insecta > Coleoptera > Lucanidae > Serrognathus > Serrognathus titanus. Next base: position 2,089,395 of record CM077916.1, on the reverse strand, counting down.
AATGGCCGACAATTTGAATACGTTTGTAATTTTTGTGCAATTTCGATTATATTAGCATTTATTCGTTATAACTTCGTTATATTTATTAAAAATAAAGTAATATTTTTTTCATGGTTCATTGAATCGTTAAAAAATGTTTAGCTATCATCATCCATAGCCTATTTAAATGTTGCAATAACCATCAAAATTTTAATTAAAACATGAAAGCTCTATATTATCGTCGCCAGGAAAGATGAGCTTTGCGTCATGAAATTTACGTGTCCGACGTTAGTCAACACGACGAAGTCAAATCAACACTTGCATTCTTGCGAAATGTATTTCCGGTTTATGACAATTAAAAAAGGTAAACGTCAAAATGACAAGCAACTTGACAGATCAATTAAGATTAAGGTTATGTACGCAAGTACGTTCCACAAGCTCTAGCATGGCTGGCTACCGTGTTGTACGTCAACACATTTCTGGGGGTTACTGAGTTTTATTTATCGTTCTAATTGTCTTTAAAAAGACGATTAGAGATTAATAAACATACGAAACAAAAAATTAAAATTCCCAACACAACTAGAAATTAACACAGTAACACTTAAAACTTGCGACAGAAAACTAATGTAAACAAAGTGCACCGTGAGTCAAATCAACAACATCGTAATGGAACAAAACTGTCTAAGAAAGATGTACATATGACTAGCTCTCTAGTGGATAGGTCTTTCTAGTGGATAGGTCTTGAACTTAGAAGACGTATAATGTATATTTCTATCTTTGTTTTACATGTGTGACATAGACAAATATTTGTCTATGTGACAAATATTTGTCTGTGATATTATCGGTAACCAATGACGCAGGACTCATCTTTCCTGGCGACGATAATATCTCAAAAATCTTTTCAGTCAAATATCAAGTGTTTTATATTTTTGTAAATAGAATTGTTTGCTCTTTTCGAAAATGTAAATATACCGGCTGTTTCAAATTGGGTGTGCACTGAAGGGATCTCCTAAACCATAAGAGATACAAATTTGGTTAAATGGAAGAAAAGTTGCACGAATCAATATCTAATTCGTATTCATTGACAGAATGAATTTTTTCTTATTTCTTCTTGAGATATTAATCAAAATATAAAAATGTCGATTTTCTTTTTTCCTCTGTATTTCTCGTATTATAAATAATCTTGAAATTCTGATTTAACTTTCTACAGGCACTTTTTCAATCTGCTTCGAATAGAGTTGACAGAATTGAAGTCAAACGTTTCGTCTCTCCACGACCATCATCAGTTTCGATTTTTTAAATACAACGTATATCTTTTAATTATTCTATTCGATAGCATTTTTTCTGCTGATTGCAGTGATGTATAACACTTCATATTTTTTTTCAAGTAAAGTTAAAAAATGATAAAAAAAACTTGATACAGTTTCGTCATGATTTACTTAATAAGTAATTTTATTCCTTAGTATTTTTTTTTACTTAATAAATATTGATAACTAACATCCAAATGTCGGAAGAGGAAAAATGAATAAATATTAACTAAATTATATTAGATGGTTAACACAAACAAAATAAACAGCAGTATAAACATATAAAATTATAACAAGAACAAAATAAACAGCAGTATAAACATATGAAATTATAACGAGAACAAAATAAACAATTCAATAACATAAACAAAATCACAGAAGAAAAACATGAATTTGTGAAATTAATTAAATGAAATTTAATAAATTAAAGTAAATGCTCGAAATGTCCTCCGCCGTTTTCAAGACACACATTCGTTCTTATTCCTATATGATGTATAGCGTGTCGAATATGAATTCGCGAAACGTTTCTGCAAGCATCCAATATTCGCCTTCTTAGTTCTTCTTTATTGTTTATTTGAACTGAATACACCTTGTCTTTCAAATAGCCCCAAAGAAAAAAATCCAAAGGGCTAAGATCAGGTGATCTTGGAGGCCACGCTACAGGTCCATTTGTACCTATCCATCTATCAGGAAAAGTTTGGTTTAAATAATTTGTTGTTATTCCAGCATTATGTGCTGGTGCTCCATCATTTTGAAACCACAATTCCCTGATATGATTTAAAGGAATGTCATCTAAAATGTTTTCTAATGAAGTCCTTAAAAAATGGATGTAACGTTCAGCTGTTAAATGATTTTCATAAATGATCGGACCAATAATTCTATTATGCCAAATACCACACCAAACATTTAAGTTGAATTGTATCTGTGGTCGCACTTGTCGAAATCTTCTTTGGTTCTCCCTGGACCAATATCTATGCACATTTCTATTAAATATTCCCTTGTTAGTAAAATTAGCCTCGTCAGACCACAAAATTTGATTACTAAAATTTGGATTTTCTGTACATTTATTATTATACCATTGGCAGAAATTCCTTCTTCTTAAATTATCACCCTCATGTAAAGTATGATTTAATTGAATTTTATACGGCCTAAACTTATTTTTTCGTAGAATCCTCCACACTGTACTATTTGAAACTGGTAAATTTTGAGCTATTTCTCTAGTAGATGATTCGTCGTTTTCTTCTATTTGACGTATTACATTACGTCGATTATTTTGCACACGTTCAATAGCATATGCATCCTTTTTTTGTTTGTTGAAAGCGCCGTAATTCCGTAAATTCCTCTCTAAACGTATAAAAGCCATTTTAGAAGGTTGGTGTCTTTCTGGATACTGTTGCGAATATAATGCACTTGCTCTCCTAATATTTCTATTGCACTTAAAATAAATTTCGAGCATATCGACCTTTTCAGAATTATCCATTCTTTCTCAAATTCGGCAACCTAACAACACAATGTCAAAACTTGACGTTTCACGCTAGTCATTGTTTCATTTTCCAAAATCCAAAGCCTCCTTTATCTTGTTTATTTTGTTTGTGTTAACCATCTAATATAATTTAATTAATATTTATTCATTTTTCCTCTTCCGACATTTGGATGTTAGTTATCAATATTTATTAAGTAAAAAAAAATACTAAGGAATAAAATTACTTATTAAGTAAATCATGACGAAACTGTATCAAGTTTTTTTATCATTTTTTAACTTTACTTGAAAAAAAATATGAAGTGTTATACATCACTGCAATCAGCAGAAAAAATGCTATCGAATAGAATAATTAAAAGATATACGTTGTATTTAAAAAATCGAAACTGATGATGGTCGTGGAGAGACGAAACGTTTGACTTCAATTCTGTCACCTCTATTCGAAGCAGATTGAAAAAGTGCCTGTAGAAAGTTAAATCAGAATTTCAAGATTATTTATAATACGAGAAATACAGAGGAAAAAAGAAAATCGACATTTTTATATTTTGATTAATATCTCAAGAAGAAATAAGAAAAAATTCATTCTGTCAATGAATACGAATTAGATATTGATTCGTGCAACTTTTCTTCCATTTAACCAAATTTGTATCTCTTGTGGTTTAGGAGATCCCTTCAGTGCACACCCAATTTGAAACAGCCGGTATATAGGGTGTTCCTATAAAAAATCAAAGTTCTTGCTCGTACCTCAAATATGGGGCTTTGTAGAAAAAACAATGAATTCTGCATGAAAAATTGCCTCGAAGAAGTTTTTATAGGAATCAAAAATTTTCAAAAACAAAAAAGTTATAAAAGTTTTTCGAAATCGTAAAATTTTGAAAAACACCCTGTAGCTCCTAAACGGTACAAGATATCGAAATGCGATCTTCATCATTAATTTTGTCTTAAAAATCAAGGAGTCGAGGTCAGTTTTCGTCTAACTCTTCTAAAAATAGCTGTTTCCTATTAAAAATGTCGAATTTGGCCTAACCTGTACATCAAATTTCTGTAAGTTAATTTATAAATTATTAAAAACCTGGATGTTTTTCATTTTACGTGTATTAAGTGTGGTATCGTTGGAAAGCGAGTGAACAATACTATATATCTGCTAATGTAATAATATACAGTGTGTTCCATTATAAAAATCGAGTAATTTTACAATTCCTGAAACCTGTACAATTTTTGTTAATAAGGTTTTTTGGTAAAATGTATTTTTGCACTGTTTCGAATTCTGGAACCCCCTATATGCTTTTGTATAAATCTTACATTTACAAATTGCTTTTCAGATTCACTAGGAGGAAATTCCTTCACCTTAATGATAGCGTGTATCAGCCCAGCCGATTACAACATTCACGAAACACTGTCAACGTTGAGATATGCCGACAGAGCAAAAAAGATAAAAAATAAACCAGTTGTAAATCAAGATCCGAAAACTGACGAAATTAATGAGCTCAATAAATTACGACCGGAATTGATAGGACAAGGTTTGTATAATCAAACACAATGTACGAATATTAACAGCTAAAACAAAGTTTGTATATTAAGGTGGTCCCATAATTTGCCAGGCTGAGCTCGAACTCTTAAAAAAGGAGCTGAATGATATCAAGGTCAAAAATTGTCAGCTAAACGTAAAATTATCAACATGCTTGAGTGACAGCGTTGAACTATTCGACAAATTGAAGGAGATGAAAAATGAATATGACAAAGCCTTAAAAGAACTGATTTCAAATGTTGGATCCAGTAATATATCTGGAATAGAGGGAAATATAAAGAATTTCCAGAATGTCAAGATTTTCTTGGATGACATAATTGCTGAGCAAATAAAGAAGACCGATGCGATGCGTAGAGATGAGGCACGTTCTGTGCGAAACAGTTGCTCAGATGATAGTAATTCCGAGCACGAAATCGATGAGCGACAGGAAAGTCACACTGCCCAACAAATTAAATTGAACTCCGAGTTGCAAGGCGTAATGAAACAGTTGGCTTTGAAGGAGCATCTGGTACAGCAGACCGCTATCAACACTTGTCACATAGTTGACTACAATGCGATTGCTGACTATGAAGCTAAAATTACAGCACTTCAAAGTGAAAAGGATGACTTAATGCAACAGTTGAAAAATTTACAGTCGCTAGGTGTTATCAACAAGACCGCAGAGCGAATACAAGAATTAGAAGCTCTCAATCAAGATCCGAGTAGAAAGGTATCTGGATTCTATTACACAATTACAATTACATGACTTACAATATTTTTTATTTAGGTTGCAGAGCAAGGTCGTCTTATCTTAGACGTAAGTAACTTTTAGAAAGATTGCGAATAGTAGAATAATGTTAATTTTCGTTATTGATGTGTAGCATGTTCCAAGTAATAAATTAAGAAGATCACCCAGGTTGAATATTGCAAAAGCAAACAAAGTGACTTTATATGTAAGTAAATTTCGTGAAGCAATTTACGATTGTAAATTTAATCAATCAATTATACTAATTGTAAGATGGCAAAGATAGTAAAGGAGACAGTATGTTTTGTAATAATAAAAAATGATTTCTTACCACAATTAGTTTATTCTGTACGTACGTATTTCGGAAGGTTTGCTGCCATCTTCAGTACAGGCCCAACATTCATTCACAAGTTAAAAGCACACCATGAAGTCTTTGGTCGGTACAAATCTTGTCAAATTTCCACTGGAAATAAACAAGATTTATAGATCATACCAATCAAAGATTTCATGAAGTGCTTTTAAGTTATGAGTGTGCGTGTACTGAAGTTGGGTAGCATAGCTGCCGACATAAGTATCTACAGATATAAACTAATTGTGGTAAGAGATCATTCTTCATTACAATCAATTGTAATTAATTTAACATATCCAGCCCTGTGCGGAGGAAGATGATGACATCAGAAAAGATCCAGATTGGCGCAAAACACCTCTGGGGAAACGAATAACTAAAATAAAACGCTATGAAAATAATGAACCAAGTCAGCTTAGTGAGTAGATTAATAGAGTACAGGGTAGTTTTATAATTAGTGCATAAATTTATTTGTCTTAGATGTCGCTAGTTGTAGCTGCAGAGAAAAGTGCGCGACAAAAGAATATGAAGAAAAAATAAGGAGCCGGTTAAACGAACGCATGCAAATAGAAAGTAGTTTTTCACGTTTATAAATATGAATTTAGATCTGAAATATTTCTGTTGTAGACGGAGAAAATTAAACTAAAGAACTTTCTGGTATGCAGCAATAGATTGTTGCAAAACGAAGACCTGAAAATTGAAAGTGAAACTTGTGGTATTATTTTATTTTAAAATGTTTGTGGTATGATTTTATTTTAAAGTGTTTGTGGTATGATTTTATTTTAAAGTGTTTGTGTATTGTATGTAAGGACCCGGAAAAATGCTTAGAGAATTTATAAAATTAATTTATCTTTCATTTTATTTTAATCATTTCATTATCAGCTCTGGTTGTTCTTAGAAAGAAGCCGGATGCTCGTATCGCTTTTATGAGCTTCGGATGCGATTTCAAATCAATCCTATCAGGTTTGATTCAGCAAAAGGTAAATCACGCCACAAAGCGTCTCTGCCCTTGAATGAGCGACGTGGGTAAAAATCAGTAAAAACGAGACGCTTACGCCATCTCGTATCGAGAAAGTTCCGCTTAGAAGCTACTGTGGGGACCGTCTGAATTCAAATTCTTGCTGATCTCACAGAATTTCCCTCCTCAATTTTTCAGGAGGTGACGAGCCTTTAAGTAGCTTAAGCGAGGGAGATAAGGCAAGTTCCCGGTTATCTTTTGTTAGGTCCGCGTTAAATCTCTCGTCGAAATTTTAATTTCTTTCTTTTTTCTAAGTTGGAGTTTTGATTTTTTGTTATAAATTTTCCAAAAGTTTGTCATCGGTTTCGGTCAGGAAAAGCAGAAGCTTTTCCCGCGCAGTTTTAGTGTTTTATCTAAATTAAATTCGTCGTAATCGAAAAAAAAACTTTAGAGTGTATCTCCGTAATTTTGGATACGAGAAAAAATCTTTTGATTCATCGCTGGTAAGCTCAATGTAATTCTTGCCATAAAAGTTAATTAACTAAAAGCATTTTTCTGTGTGAATTATACCTCTCTCCTTCTTGTCGAATTATATATTTTTTTTGTTGTCATACATATTTTTAGATATTTTGTATTCTGTAATTTTCTTGATATTTGTTCTTGTTGTAGTTTCATGTATTTTATTGGAAAATTTCATTTTGATTTGTTAATTTTAAAATTTATTGTAAATTCTTTGTTCTTGTAAAATTTTGTTTTAATACATATTTAATTTGTTAAAACTATCGAATTTTATTTAAAATCTCAAAGTAGTTTTTAGAGAATCTTTCATAATAGTTCGAACAAGAAGTTGGAGGAGAAAGATCCAACAAACCCAAAATAAGTAAGTCTGAGGGTAAAAAGGGCCAAAATTCAAATCAAGTCCAAAGAGAGTGGGAAGAACGATTGCTGGCTAACTTTTGGCTAAAACTGGAAACGCTACTAACAAAAAAGGCGCTTCTTGCGTCTCGATTTGGTTTGCAAAAGTTTTGGTTAAAAGGGTGGTAAAGTTTAGAAAGGGAGTTCAGAGAAGTCAGAATTTGAGACTTCTAATCTCTTTTAATTTTCACTGTAAAAGATTTCTATTTTAGAAATCTCGTGTTCTGGTTAAGAACTGTTTTGTTTTGACTGAGCAAAATATAAATAAATAATGTTTTTAGGGTTCATTTATGATTTATTTTTAAAATAAAATACTTGATAAGACTAATAACTAATTTATTAATGACACTTAACACTAATTTATTTATAACGGACTAAGAATAATTTATTTTTACAAGCCGAGCGTTTAAACAGTAACTAACTATACGTCGAACTGACTAAGTCTGAATCTCTGAACTCCGTACGCATATTTATATCGGAGTAGCTTTTCCAGCAGCCTCTGTCTGTAGAAGATTCGCGAATCCTCCCGACACTTCCGCAGCGGTCGCCAGCACAGGCGAGTGCATGATTCACCGTCGCCCGTTCGTCACAATATTTTTAAATCTGTGATATAAAGGACTGTGTGTATATATATATATATATATAAGCTATTCACGATCTTTTCAGAGTCAGAGTAGGCCATGCTAGGGTGACAATAAAATATTCCCTATTCCACTTCTATTGATTCCACAGAAGAAATAATTGAAAATTAATCTCCGCCCACAATAATTTTTTATATTTGTATGTGTATAACATGTGAGCAATAAAAAAAAAGATTAGAGTAGGCGATGCAAAGAAAATGTATGTTTGAGACTAGCGCGGCATCAGGCTAATCTGACAATTCATGAATGTCTTCGATTAATTAATTCAGTTAATCACAGACATACATTTTCTTTGCACTGCCACTCTAATCTGATTTTTTCTTGCTCATTTTTTATATATCAATTTCTGATTCTGAATCAGATTCCCCATGCGAAATAATGAAAGGAAGTGTCGTAGCCAAAATTATTTTTAAGAAATGAATTAGTCTGTAGTTTAAAATGCCTAATAAATATCTGTATATCAGGGGATGTTTGTTTATGTTTTGACGATAAGCTAGTCGAAGGCGTGTAAAGTATTAGGACGAAACCAAGGGCAGTCTTCGTGTGAAAGCAGAGTGAGAAACGTCTCGGTATAGGGCCTAACAAATTGGCCTGGTGTTACGCGTTAAAAACGGCGGGATGTGTTACCGAGTGTGACCTCGGGGGTGGTTGCAGAATATTGTCTTGAGGAGACGATGTTCTGGTAGAGGTAGTATCGCGGTACACCCCGTTATTGGCAATGCGGGATGAGGATCGTGCAGTGGTGTGGAGTTATTCGTATAGATGAATAACGTCCTGGTGGCGTTGGCCAGGGGTGTTACCGTGCACCAGTATACGATATTCGTGTGACTTGCCGCAGTGGTCAGTAACGCTGATGAAGTGCACCATATCGGCAAGACGATCAGCTGGTATTCTGTATTCATTGTGAATGGGAATTCAGCTGGTTGTGTTCCTGACCTGGTGGTAGCATTGTGCTCCAGAGAGGTCTAACATGACATGATGTTCACTGGATCGGAAAACGGAGTGTGCTGACACTTACGCGATCGGTGGCATCAATTGATCCTAAGAACGTAAGCTTAGGAGGCAAGGTATGCTAATATCCATCGGGAGGGTGGGTTTTTATATTAACAGGTGAATGTGGGGTTAATGCATGCGAAGATAAGAAGACAACGTCCGAGGACAACTTCCGTAGTGTCAATTATCAATATGAGGGAACCGCTGCTACTAGATTCGCCGTTGGATCCCGCGGGGGCGCGCAATGCCCCCCGGTGAGTAGTATTTGATGTATTTTCGGACATCCGATGTAAGTCGCATTGTTTGTTGTATGTGTATCGTTTCTCACGACGCATCGTATGCACGCTAAGCGAGACGAGGAGAGAGAGAGATGACTAGAAGGGACTAACCAGCGAACGAGTGTTTATCAGAACTAGGTATGCCCTGTTTAATGTTATTATTATTTGACTCAAATAAGACAAAAAAAAAAACGCTCCAACAGAAGAATATTTTCAAACGAACTAGTTTCCATTTGCTGTGTCCAGGCTGCCGAAATTTAATGAAGGTTGTGAATTTAAGTGCTTATTAGTAAATCTTACAAAATCTTCACGCTATTTCAATATGATTGTATTGACAATGGTATGAAGTTAATCTAAGAATCTCATGTCCATGCCATAACTCAAGAACGAATCGAAATATTCACTTCCGGTTTACGCTGCCTTATAGATTTTGAAGAGGGGAATCTAACGGTGGCTCGCGCAAGTCTCTAACTCTAACCGTTCTCGAAATATCGACAATTTTCACCTAGAAAATGCGATTTTCAAAAATTTTGAACTTTTCGTAAACGAGAATGAATCGAGATAATCACTTTTGGTTTGCGTCATTAGATTCGTCTCATCGACCTCTATACGTTGCTATTAGAAGCCCAGATTTTTTTTCCAAAAGGTCCGCCCCTTTGAAAATTTCGACCTTTCTCACCTGGGTCGCAGCTCTTCGAACTTGGGCTTATCTTATTAATCTCGAAGAAACAGATTCAATGGGGTCACCTAGTTCTCTATTTTTTCGTGATTGATTGTCAGTTGTTTCCAATCACTGGAAACTTGATTATCCTCTTAATTTCTCTTTCATTACTTTTTTCTTGTTTTTTCGGACGATTGTAATTTATTTGTCTTCATTGCGGTGTTCTTATTTTTTTTTTAATTTTCTTTTTGCCTCTTTTTAGTGTAGTTAACTTTTTTAAGGTAGTCATTTTAATTTGTTACGTTATTTTTTTAATTCGTAGACGAAAATTTATATCGTTCATTACTACTACATGTATCGTGTGATTAAAAAATATGTGCGCGCTTAGGTACGTGTACGAAAGAAGGAGTTGTAATTTGAAACGACGTGTTATATAACTCAACGAAGCTATCGTTTTGTTTATGACAATAATATAACACCAGAGATACTTGTATGACCACTAAATGTATATTTCATAATTTATTGATTGATTTTCAAAGGCCGAGGCCGCTTACGGTAGTGGTGATTCTATGCAGCATAGATCATTAGAGCAGACCGCTGCTACCGCGATATGCAATCGTCATATATCAAAGTATTTTGACATGTGAAAAAGTAGCAGATGCATTAATTTTATTTGGAAGTATATAAATGACATTCTTAGATCCTTCAGTCACCAAATGTGAATTAGAATAGGATGTTTGATGCGAGCTATAACGTAACTCCCATTTATTCTTGACGTATATATATTTCAATTTTTCAAATAACTTAAGCATGTTCGTTTCAGGCGGGTATACGTAGAGGTAGATATTCGGAAAGTGATACGTCAAGCATATAAAATGATTTCGGTAAGTTTTGCAACGATAGAGGAACGAGTGTCTTTACTCAATTAAAGAAGGCAAAAGTTAGTTCGAAAGGATGTCATAATTAAGATGAATCTGAAATAACGTTCTGCAAAGTCCGAAGATTTCTTACTGGTACGATATTCACCGGCGAAGTCCAATACGTCATCCCGCCACAATTCCATATTTCACGGTACGATAGTGAGTTATTGATGAGAATGTATATGTATCACGCACTCTCGCATTTTCCTTGTTCTTTTGTCACTAATACTTTCGGACCTTTCAGTAGCGTAACACAAAACATTTTCACTTTATCAATTTTTACTCTACTCTCTCTTTTATTTTATTACTCTTTACTTTTGATTACTTTTTTTACGAATACAGGAAAATATTGCTATAAATAAATTAGGAAACAGAAATACTGGATGATTCCTGTGAAAAAAAAGCATATGGAAGAAGAATAAGAAAAAAAATCTTATTAATGCGTTTGTTTATAGAAATAAATCTACATTAATTATTGTAGATAAAATCTTATTTAAAATTCGCCCCTGAATTGGCGATGGGTGCGTTCGGAAACTATACTATGCGCAAACTCTTTTGTTGTACGCATACGATGCTTCTACAGGGCGGTTGCAGGACTGTCCTCGTGAGAACCGGAACAAGTTTTATAATTTTGGGATGAAAAACTAAACGAGAATATTAACCAAGTCTCAAGCCAGAATCTAGTTTCTGAACGCATCCTTGCTTGTGTATTAGGCTGCGTTCATAAACTATACCATCGAGTGCGCTTTCGGAATTTTTTTCACTCACGAACAAAATATGTTCAAAGATCCACTGGAAGGTATTTTTTTATGAACGTAACCCTGAGTACACTTTGGCGGTAAATTCAAAAATACTAAATGATTTCTTTTGAGTACCGAAATATTATCCAAGACTGAAGCCAGAATCTAATCTCTGAACGCGTCCTTACTTGTTTTCTTGGGTTTTCCAAAAGTGTTTTCTTTTCTTTTGGAAGAATTAAAAGTTAAACCGAAACACCCCGTATAGGTGTTCCCTAAGTTTAATTAATAATTTTGTTTTTCTTAATTTGTAATTGCGAATACTATATTATAGTTGCAGTTGAAGTAGAATTAAAAAAAAAGCTGTGCGTTCTCTTATAGACGAACGAAATAAATAATGGTTTGCTATTTATATTTGTTGTGCACGTATGTGGCTCTGACGGTGTACGCCTATGATAGAAGATATCGTCCTTATCATGACTGATATTTAGCTCCCAAAAGGGCAAAGCACTTCGTCATTCCTGATTTCCCACTCACATATTAAAGATTCGGATGGTGAGTAACAGAGAGGACGATTACAGATTGAGGCTTATTATCAGAAAGAATAAAGACGGGGCCATCTGGAGGGTTTAAAGATATACAAATGGACATGCCGGAGGGATTTTTTTAATACAATATCACCTTGATTATATTTTACATTCATTATTAAAATATATATGTGAAGGCTTTTAACAATTACTTCATACTTTCTTTTTTTCTATTGTGTAAGCTTTTGCATTTTCTTTGGTGGTTATTTAAAATGTGTAAGAAAAAAGCTTGTATACGAGTTAGTGTGATGAAGAATCGTAATTTCGTAGTTGTTGTTATTAATTATTTTCTTGTTGTGGTTTAAAGTAGGGCGTGATGATCTATAATTATTTGTGCTCGTAGATAAGAGAATAATTAAACTTGAATGGAGTTTAGGATAATCAAACGATGGAAATCTTCGATAATTGAATTTATTGTTGTTATGTTATGTCATATTTATTAAGATAAGTAACTCTTATAATAAAGCTCGTTCCAGGACTTTGATAGTGGTTAATATTATAAGCCATTGTAAGATTAACGCTGTGTGGAATTCGATGTCATCAGCTGGCGTAATATATGGGGCTATATTTTATTTAGAGACGTGGGACTTTAGCAAGATCATATCTCCTCTAGTTCCGTTCTTAACGCGGACAACGGAAAATTTACTGGCCGACTTTAGCCCTGTATTTTATTTTATTTTTTGGCAACTTCATCATAATACTTACTTACTTCCTGAAGGGCTATCTATATTTGTAATTAAGAAAGACGTAAACTAAACTAATTTTAAATGATCATAAATCAGGAATACTGTAACTTCTGTTTGGGATTCTTCAAAGAGTAATAGTTGAAAGTAACAATGACGCAACGGTATTCTAAAGAGCGACTATAAATATAAAATCAATCTATCTTGCGGTCAAGGGATGAAACATCCCTTGCTCATTTACATTTTCAGTTTATCTCCACGGCACAATTAAATCATTGAACCAAATAAGAACGCGAGTATTTTCAATGCCCTTAAAGTAAGTAAACATTCAAACTTAATTTGTATATTGAACTATCCAGATTTTATTTTCTCGTTGCGCTCGCTAGTAATTTGGTTAAAAGATTAAATTTTTCACTACAAGTGCCCTGAATGTATTCACTAATTTGTATGCAATTGCCATAAGATTTGCATGCTTTTCAATTTCGACTTCCACACACTCGAAGATGGGGTTTTCACTTACGACTTAATGTAATTGAATTCTTTCATTGAACTTCACACTTTAGAACAACCTGAGATTTTACTACCCCTACGTCCATGAAAATATATCCTGATGTTTAAAAGAACTGGACATATTTGTATTATCGAGGAAGGACTTAAGCTACCCATTTGCTGACCCAACAAATCCTAATGTAGGCTGTCAACAGTAATGTAACGCTTGCCTGAACCACACATCAGCTTTACATCGCATGCAAATCAGAATTATATTCCTGAATATAATGGACGATACTTTATATTTAAATTCTGAAATTCGGATACATAGAGAGAAACGACAAAGTAAGGTTTGCCGCAATATTATGTAAAATGGAGGTGGAGATCAATTTTTTTTAGTCTAAATTCAAAAATAAGGAATTTCTGGGTTAATAATATAAACGTTATGCTGTTATTAGTTTGCCTTTCATGCCTCGAACACGACAATGTAAAATTCTCTACCCTTATTTGTAACCCTTTCAAACTTGGATAATATCTCCGACCCTCCTACATTTAACGACCAAATTATTTATTGATCTTCGCTAAGTTTAATGAAAATATTTTTCACTTAACTACTACATTGTGCTTGCATTTAGAATTATAATCTAGAACACCCAGACAAGAGTCAGCAGGTAAATCCCACTTCGCCCGCCCTCCTGTAATTATTTGATATCTCTCTGTGACAAAATCGTTTTCGCAATATATCTTCGCCCTTTGTAAATTATACCTGTAAGAGTTCCTTGGCGTTTATGATAGAAACCCCAATTTTTCTGTCAATCGAGAAAAATTACCCTGCGAAATCGTTTAATTTAAAGAGCTATAATTATAGGTCACAAAAGTATCTCTGTCAGTCTGTTTGACAGAGCATAAATGCAGTAATAACGTTCTGTGGAGCGCCATGTTTGACATTCAGCTTGAATTATGACTTGACTCGGACATCCTAATGAGGATCTATTGGCGGTCTTCTTTGCAGCAGCCTCGCGAGATCGAGAGAGATGGGTTCCTCTGTATAGACTTTGTTAGAAATACTAGCCGGGGCGAGGTATACAGCTGTCTGAGAAAAATTGCTCTAACCGCTTAGATACTTAAAATGACAGTAAAACTTTTATATTTCTCAGTTTTACAATCGCGTCAATTAACCCAACAAATTTCCTTTGTTTCCAACTTGTACTTCTTCCAAATTATGTAAATCTCAGATAACGATGGTTTACATTTAAAATTACGGTTCAGTTTTCCTTCTTTCGAATGATTGAATTTTCTGCAATATTAGTTTCAAAAAGATCTAAAAAGATTGTGACATATTCCTTTGACCGTAAAATATGACGGAGTAAGTACCATTGTAAACCTATTTGTCTGTAATTACCTTAGACCACCAAAGAGGTCGGGGGCTGAGACAAATACCTAGCCGGTGTTTTCAGAAGAATAAATACAAACTTGAAACTACTATATTAAAAAGCAACGGGGCCTTTGTTGTCGAATAATAGATTGTGTAATTACTCATGGTCACAGTCACGAAAGAGAAACGTATCTCTGGGAACACATTACTTAATATTAAAAACACATAATCAAAACATAAATTAAACCTCGGGACGTTACTGTAACGTTCATGGTCAACGTAACCGAGTTTATAAAAGCTGGGCTAGGAAGAAGAAGCCACACAAATATCATCATGTCAAAAAGAAAAAAAAAACACACTGGCATTCATCTCGCACACATTTGTCATATACTGTTTTATTATACTGTTTGTTAAAACAGAGGGGAGAACACACTTTCACCTATGCACAACAACCAATAGCATGTTTTTATTAATAGGAGGAGGAGTTTATAGCACGTTTCATGGATGTTTTAATTTAACTTTGATGGAAATGTGATTCTCTTCTTGTACACAACTTTTTGCAAAATATTTTATCACTTAACTCCTTTTCTTTATTAGAGTTCAGGGCCGTAGCCAAACTAAACACTCAGGGGAGGCTTAACGAAATGTATTCATAAGTGGTAATCTATCCTGTCTTTTTGTGAATTCGCGATACATCATTTTAATATAAACATTTGATCGTGGCGAAACGATCCAGTATAAGAAAGGCCCTTGTTATACATGGAATGATTCAGAAAAAGAACGATTCAGTATAAAAATGATCTTAGCGGAACGATTCAGCATAAGAATGACCTGAAAATATATTTCCTGTATTACAAGGGGCGATTCATGTAATTAATTAGTATTTCATGGAACGATTCAGCATAAAAATGACGCTCATGGAACGATTCAGTGCAAAAGTGCAACGATCCAGCATAAGAAATACGTGAAACCATCTTTCCTCTGTTATACTGGGAATGATTCAGCATAAGAATGCCCTTGTCGGAACGATTCAGCATAGAAGTGACCTGAAAATATTTCCCTATGCCTTAGAGGGCGATTCATGTATTGATTCAGCATAAAAAATGACCTTGAGGCAACGATTCAGGATGGAGACGATGTTCCATGGAATGACTCAGCATAAGAAAATATATTTCCTGTATTACTGAGAGCGATTCATAAAACTAATCAGCATAGAAATGACCTTCATGGAACGATTCAGCATCAAAATGACGCTCATGGAACGATTCAGTGCAAAAGTGGAACGATCCAGCGTAAGAAATACCATATTTCGTCTGTTATACTGGGAATGATTAAGCATAAGAATGACCTTGTCGGAACGCTCCAGCATAGGAGTGACCCGAAAATAATTCCCTATGCTTTAAAGGGCGATTCATGTATTGATTCAGCATAAAAAATGACCTTGAGGCAACGATTCAGCATGGAGAAGAACGACTCAGCACAAGAATGACCTGAAAACATTTTTCCTTTGTTACTTATGGTATAATTCAGCATAAGGATGTGGAACGATTCAGCATAGGAATGATCTGAAAAGATGTCATTTACGGAATAATCCAACATCAGAATGACCTTGGACGATTCTGCGTAAAAATGGCCAGAAAATATTTTTGCTATGAGGATGACTGATGGAATTATCTCAGCATAATGACCTTGAACTGAACAACTGACAATCATTCGCGAAAAGAAGCATTTGAAAATCGTTCACAAAAAAGAAACAAACGAGAGCTGTGAATTAATACTAAAGTGAAACGGTAAAAAACTGACGAAAAAACAACTCACAGTGATGAGAAACAATCGACAATCAATCACCCGTGAAGAAAATTAATTGAAAATCGTTCATGGAAATAGAACAAAAGAAAATTAATTGAAAATCATTTTTCGAAGAAAATCGCTCATAAAAAAGAAATAAGTAAAACAAAACAAAGTCGTAACGTAATATTGAAGGAGAACAGGCAATAACGAAAGAACAAACAAAAACAATTGGTACTTGCTTATCAAAAGAAACAATTGGTAATTGTTTATTAAAAGAAACAATTTAGAATCGTCCGTGAAAAAGTCTGCAGACCGAAAGGGGATCGTGGAATAAAACTGAAAGAAGAGATTGATAAAAGAAAATTCGACAATTGTTCGAGAAGAAAAACAATTGACATCAATCGTAAAGGAAGCTCGAGGTGCAAAGTTAAGTTATGGGGGAAGCAAAGGAACAGCAAAAAGAGTGACAATCGAACGACCACAATAAAGAAAAATAATAATTTCATGTCAGGTCAGGGCAGGCTTAGCCTCCCTTGGCGCCCCCCCTACCCTCAGCCCTGTCAGAGTTACTTCAGTTTTTTTTGTATCAAATACTGAGCGATTTTAAATTTTTTTATCAACTCTTGCCTTGAAACGTGGACGGCATGTCTTAGCTTAAATGAAAAGTACGTCATTGCACTCCTCGACGCTGTTTTACAGTGAAGCTAAGACATGCCGTCCAAATTGCATGATTTAAAAAATCGGTCGATGTAGTATCATGTTATCTTAAAAACAATCGAATTGATTTGGTATGAGTTATAGGGTTTTCCAAAAGTGTTTTCTTTTCTTTTGGAAGAATTGAAAGTTAAACCGAAACACCCCGTATATTGCAAAAATGGGTGTTCCCTAAGTTTAATTAATAATCTTGGTTTTTTTAATTTGTGATTGCGAATACTATATGTTTTATTGTGGTATGTGACATTAATTTTCCCTGAGTGTACGGGGACACGGAATCCAAAGATAATTTTAAAAATCTGTAGAATCAATTTACGCATAGAAAGATTAGTGCCGCGTTGGGTCGTACGAGCTAATGAGTTACGCCCTATTCATAAAAGAAAATATGAAACAATACTCCTAGTAAATTGTTATTGGTAAACGCAATTACAGAACTTGTTGTAGTTCAGTTTGGGACCGTTTTTCATTTGGGAATCGTCGCAGAATGAACGCGTCGATAAATTCTCGAGGAGCAATTTCGAAAGTGAGTTGTTAAGTAATTGATAAATTAATATGATCGAAAGCTTAATATGTGGGTTGTTCGATTAAATTATAAAATCGGTATAAATTAGCAATTAATAAACATGTCCGTATGTATTATTAGTTTACATGAGTAACACTTGCGGTACTAAACAAACGCATTTCTGATTACTTATTTTTTTTTATGAGGGATATCTAAAATCAATTGAGTCTTCCGTGCAAGCTTTTGAGGGAACGGAACTACATACATATTATTTAGTGTGTCTCTAAAATTTAGTGACAAAGCAGAAATGGGTCACAAAAGAATCACTTACCGAACTTCACGAAGAGCCCTCTTAATGACACAAAAATGATTAGCAACATTTCCATACATATATTACCGAGTCGACATTCGTCAGATTTTAATCTGAAGATAATGAAAACTCGAAGATAGAAGACAGAGTATTTTTAATTTCGTTTTAAAATGAAATAGGGATAAAAACTCCGTTCCTCGAGCTATGGGCGGGCAGGTTCAAAATGATTGCGATTTAATGCATTCTATAGTTAGAAGTTGATTACATGTGCCACGTCTTGCTAACATGCAGGGCGGATCAGACTTGTAATTTTCTAACACACTCGTCATAATTTTGTCATTAGCTTTAATTATTTAGAATTAAATATTTGTTAACTCTAATATTACCTAAAACCATTAAATCTTATACGTTTCTTATTATTTTTTAATTACCATCTCCATATACAACCCTTAAATTCAAAAGTAGATCAATGAAACAACAAATATTTATACTCTTGACCCCAAATATTCACAAATTCATAAAAGATGAGCATTTGAAGCGGAAAAGCTACCATAGAAATAAAGAAATTTCTATAATTTATAATTTAAGCTTTACATTGGCTAGCTGATGACGTCAAAATATGTTATTCCGATTCCTAATTATAAGTTACCAAGTATATTGGAAAAAGTTTCTGTTGCCCGTAAGTAAAGAGGAGGGGGGTAGGTTTTCATCACGGTAAAAGGGGGTAATCGTAACGCTTTGTTGGTTGTTACACACCAAAGCCATCACCAGAAGTTTGGTGTCAAAAGAGAAAGACTAAGAATTTGTTTAAGGTCAATAGTGTTGAGAGGCAAAATATTTTTTTTAAATAAATAAACGTTTAGCACCGATTGCAGTATTCCATCCATTTGGTTGCACTTGTCTACCTAATTTGAAATGGATATTAAGATTTTTGGCAATATTTCACCACAGACTGTAAATCTTTGCGATTGGTCAAGTCCTCTTCGACACAATGAACCAAAATCGTCAGACGGGGTGAGGTATTTGTCGGTGATGGCGACATAGGTGTGGATCTTTCCTTTTTGGTCGTTATCGATGCACCGTCCATCGTGCTAATAAACTGGCCGTCATCAAAATGCCCAAAAAGGTGAGTGCTTTCATCTGGTGAATCCCCGCCGTTAGAACTTCCTACCGATGATGCTTGCGATCGAGCCGGACTTGGAGGACCACCTCCTAGCATAAACCCCAAAGGAGGAAATTGCGAACTCTGCCCTCCTAAACCCAGATGAAGCCCCCTGCTCATCAACTCTCCGAAATGTTCATGAAATAAACTCTCTAAATGTCGCAGGGCACTCGACGAATCAAACGACTCATCACTTTTATTACTTTCTACTGAACTCGCCGGCCTTTCGTCGTTCTCTCCCACAGTTTCAGAATCTTGGGGTTGTTTTTCTTTTCTAAATTTATCTAACATAAATAAAGGGGTTAAACTAGTTTTTATCTCGGCCAAGTTTTTTTCAGTTGACGTCGGGTGGACTCTTCCCCAAATTAAGGGGCGACATACGCTCGGGGCTCTTCGAAACTTCGCGTTTCACTTCGGAATGCGGCGAGAGATTATCTTCCGTTTGTTTTTGAGGGTGAGATTCCCGAATTTTCTCTTGGATGCGATCCGGAAAGACGTCGTTCGATGAGTCACCATCGCTCACCGAATCTTCCATTACGGTCGGTACGGCACACCTCGTAGGATTTTGGCTTTTACGTTTCCTTTTGTTGGTGGGTAAATTACTTTCGTCCTTAAGGCTCTGGGTGTCTACCACGCTTAAAGAATCTTCGATGCCATCTACATTACTTGCCATATCTTCGTCCTCATCAGACACTGACATTTTTTGTCGTTTGAAAGGCATGCTGAAATCTTCGGGTTGATCAGACACACCGTTGGAGTTATCAATCTTTTCTTGATCTTCTTCTTCGTCGCCGCCGACAACCACAATACCATCATCGTCGTCTTCATCTTCATCTCCATGGTGACTGCTCGTAGTAACTGATGAGGTGTTGTGCTCGAATAGAGCGTTGGTCTTGTATTCTTCTTGCCTTTGCATGCTGAGGTCTAGGCTTTGTTTAAAATCCATCGATGCCAGAGCATATATCTGGTGGAGGTATGAGAAGTGGGAAAGGGCCGAAAGGTTGTTCTAATTATAATATCACCTTCATTTTCATCTTTGTGTTGACGCTTATTTTTTTTTAAACCAATTTCTTTATAGAAAGCTTCCCGAATTCTAATTTTAAATATGACTTCATGAATGACATTACGTCCAACAATTCCAAAAAATCATAATCATTTAGATCACAGATGATTCTGGGCCGTAAAAAATCGTGTCTTTAAAAATAAGGCGTTTTGCTATTAATCAAACTGTGAAAGTAATACAAAGTGATGGAAATGATGAATGACAACTTACCTTAGGTCCGCTTTTAAGTCGGCGACTTGGCATAACTTCCACAGAAGTGTGCGTGTGCGTTATGTGCATTTAGAACCCGTTTTAGAATAGAGAAAACAACGAGGCCTAAGCGGGCGCGCAGATGTAAAAAACGAATTAATATCAATACCAACGGCAGGCCGATTCATTCTGCGTTTTTAACGACCGATTCAATTTTATTCGGGTATAATCACGTGCTTTGTGGGATAGATTAATGGATGGTATGACATAGAAATGACAGTGGCGACTAACTTGGGTGGTCTATTAGTAAATGTACAAAGAGCTTTGATGTACAGTAGCTAAAAACAAATCGTACACCTACAATCGAATTTTAATTCCACCAAACTTCAGACTTTTTGGTATTGGAGGTTTTCTTGGTGCCTTCCAGTAAATTAAATCGATTGAATACAATTTAATAAAAATTTAAATAATTGCTGGATGCAATATATATTTTAATGTTTAATTTGTTAGAGTAAAACTATATGGTTTCTGTATGTATGGATTAGTTGCGTATTACACCGCATAATTGGTTGCCAACTTTCAGGCGGAAATTCTAAAATTTTACTTCAACTCTTTCAGGATGGATATGTTGGATTGATTTGGTGGTGGTACTATATAAAGTTCAAGGTCAAGTATTTTGAGTACCTGAAAGTATTTTCCTTTTATTTGAGAATGACGTTACTTATCAGTCAGTGATTTTTACGTTTAAGTTTTGCAATGTTTTTATTACAGACCAAGGCAAACTAAACAGATTCCGAATGATGTATTTCTGTATTCTTTTTAAACGCAATGAAATTAACTCGACATGTAATTTGAATACGTTGTGGTGTTTCTGTCTTTCTCGCGCGACTTACCAAAAAGAAGTTAAATGATCACTTCTCAAAACTTGTGCAGACGTCAATAATATTTAAGTGGTGTGTGTGTGCATCCCCTTCGGAGAATATAATGGCGTGAGACTATACGTGTAATGTCGATTAAAGATTCATGTATCGCCTTGTACTTAAATACATAATTTGAATATAAATGCTCTCCCTGTTATTTATGCGATGTCCTGTATATTTTGTGTCCGGCCGAAGTTGGTATTTAAGTAGCCGATAATTGGTTGTAAAATTCGTACGAGATTTTCAATTTTGAAAAATTTAGCAAAGCGCGTGTGGGGGATATTAAAAAGTACTTGGTTGGATAATAAAGAAAAGTAGAACGTTTAAGACGACAGCTATATTTAAAGAAGCCTAAAAGGCAGTTACAATCGTTTACTGTACACAAGTAGTGAATATGCAATAACAAGTAGTAACATTTACAAAATGAGTGCGGCGTAATAAAAATGGAGAAACTGAGAGACGGTGACGATTTGACAAGATTGAAAAGTAATATCGTTTAACACATACCTGCTGAAACAAAACGTCGTTTGAAAATAATTTTAATAGTATTGTTCATAAGTTACACTAATCAGTATATTCGTATACATTCAGAACAACTCGAGATGTGGTTGTAATTTTATCTAACAGTTCTACATTATATACATCTATACATTTACAGGCAGAGCAGAATATATACACAGTTATTGCACATTGAAATTTGTTTTTTTTATATATAAATACACACGTCATATATAAAATAATATAATAAAAAGTAAGTGAATATTTCATTGCATATTTGTATCAATATCTAATAATAAAATACAAAAACTACAACATAGATAATTTATTTATTAATACTTGATATCCACCTACAAAATAAAATTAAAGGAATTTAGTAACATGTTCGCATGAGTCGTAAAAAAATGAGCAGTTGTAATATTCACGTTTGAAGGTGTAACACAATTTGAAGGGAGGAAGGAGATCGCTTCTTTAAAAAATATTTACAATGAGTATTTTGCAAGACTGGCATTAATTTAACATAAAAAGCACCGCGTATTATTAGTATTAGGTATTTTTTTACAATCATAATAAATAAAAGAACATAACTGGCTTTCAAGGAAATTCAAACTACATAATTAATATACAATAAATCACATACTTGAGAACTATCTAGTTTTGAAGTACTCGTTTGGTTCACCACCATAGGGGCACTGTTTTATAGTTAAAAAAATTACTAAATGGTCACGAAACGTTTCTGTCCGAACCTAACCTATTGATACTTGAGTGTAACAACTCGTTTTCCGCGTGTATATTTCTCTTCGTCCTCGATATAAAAACTTTACAACATCCCGCAACAGTACATCGAAACATTTCGGCTAAATGGTGTTTTTCACAGTGCTCCTTTAACTGGGATTGGCAATTGAAGGATGCTCGACACAATCTGCACGTTGGGTTTCCGTCCTTGTCGGGGGTCGTCACATCCTCTTCGACACAATGAACCAAAATCGTCGGATCCGGTGAGGTATTTGTCGGTGATGGCGACATAGGTGTGGGTGAATTTGAACTAGATCTTTCCTTTTTGGTCGTTACCGATGCACCGTTTAATTGGGAGAAGTGGTTTAAGTTACCTAAAGGAAAAGCGAGACCGCTTAAGGGAGGTAGGAGCAAAGGAGGTGGAGGTATTCTGTCTCCGTTAAGCATCAACTGATCTAAACTAGGATGAGGAGGTAAATGGTGGCCTTTCAAAGCCTCTTCCGCATATATGCGGGCCAAAATATCACCGTGGAGTGCCGGATTGTTAGCTAACGAAGCGAAAGGAGATTTTTCTAAAAACAAACTCGCAGTGCTTTTATCTGACGACGTAGATAGTAATTTCCTATGTAAATTTAAATTTGCACTATGTCGATCTCTGCTTCGTTTTGAGGGAAAAGCAGCATTGCATCCGTCTACGTTGCACTTGTGCATTAATTTCAAATGGACATTTTGGTAATGAGTCTTAACGCCGAAGTGATTTTGAAATATTTTACCACAAGCCGTACATCTCCTCGGATTGTCCTTGTCGATCGGAACGTCCATCGTACTAATAAACTGACCGTTATCAAAATGCCCAAAAAGGTGACTGCTTTCATCTGGTGAATCCCCGCCGTTAGAACTTCCTGCCGATGATGCTTGCGATCGAGCCGGACTTGGAGGACCGCCCCCTAGCATAAACCCCAACGGAGGAAATTGCGAACTCTGCCCTCCTAAACCCAGGTGAAGCCCCCTGCTCATCAACTCTCCGAAATGTCCATGAGATAAACTCTCCAAATGTCGCAGGGCATTCGACGAATCAAACGACTCATCACTTTTATTACTTTCTACTGAACTCGCCGGCCTCTCGTCGTTCTCTTCCACAGTTTCAGAATCTTGGGGTTGTTTTTCTTTTTTAAATTTATCTAGCATAAATAAAGGGGTTAAACTAGTTTTTATCTCGGCCAAGTTTTTTTCAGTTTCGTTAGCGTTGACGTCGGGTGAACTCTTCCCCAAATTAAGGGGCGACATGCGCTCGGGGCTCTTCGAAACTTCACGTTTCACTTCGGAATGCGGCGAGAGATTATCTTCTGTTTGTTTCTGAGGGTGAGATTCCTGAATTTTCTCTTGGATGCGATCCGGAAAGACGTCGTTCGATGAGTCACCATCGCTCACCGAATCCTCCATTACGGTCGGTACGGCACACCTCGTAGGATTTTGGCTTTTACGTTTCCGTTTGTTGGTGGGTAAATTACATTCGTCCTTAAGGCTCTGTGTGTCTACCACGCTTAAAGAATCTTCGTTGCTATCTACATTACTTGCCATATCTTCATCCACGTCGGACACTGACATTTTTTGTCGTTTGAAAGGCATGCTGAAATCTTCGGGTTGATCAGACATACCGTTGGAGTTATCAATCTTTTCTTGATCTTCTTCTTCGTCGCCGCCGACGACCACAATACCATCATCGTCGTCTTCATCTTCATCTTCATGGTGACTGCTCGTAGTAACTGATGAGGTGTTATGCTCGGATAGAGCGTTGCTCCTGTACTCTTCTTGCCTCTGCATGCTGAGGTCTAGGCTTTGTTTAAAATCCATCGATGCCAGGGCAGAATGGTGCCTTATATCTGGTGGAGGTGTGAGAAGAGGGAAAGGGCCGAAAGGATTCAGTGGATTTAGAGCTGCAGCTGCCGCTGGTAATGACAAACTCGCTTGAGGGGGAATTAAAATTGGATGCGATTGTGCACTTCTACCGTCATGAGGGGAGATTTTTCGGCGCAAGTGAGGCGAATGAAGTTTGGGGTTTGGATTTGCACTGTGCCTGTTCCGCGATCTCCTCGAACTGAACATCATGTTGCATCCCTCCACCGTACATTTGTGCATTTCTCTTAAGTGAACCGCGGAAAAATGAATCTTCAGGGCTCCTTTATCGCAGAACGTTTTCAAGCACACGTTGCATTGCACTCTCTTTTTTCCGGTCGCGGGGTTAATAAATTGCGTTCCTAGGTTTAAGGGTATGCCCGGAGAACCCCAGTGCCTTTTCGTTGGCGTCGTAGATTTCCTCCCCGAGAGTGATCTGGGATGCCTGGGTGTTTTTAGAGCGTCGTTATCACGGCTGAGATTTAATGCACTTTGAGAATTTTCGTCCATGTCGTCGTCTTCTTCCGAGGGAAATTCCGTTTTGCAGTTTCCTAAGAAATCGACGGCGGATGGTGATTTATTATCCACCGACATTCTCGTGGATACCAGGCCGGGAAATGAGGAAGCTACTAGACTTGCCGCCGCTAAGGAGTTTACGGATACTGCCGCCGCCATTGCTGCTGCCGAGTGGTTTAAAGATGATACCGGAGGTGGTGGGGGAGGTGGTAAACATGCAGGTAAAGACGTGGCCATGCTTAAATTAAGGCCTATGGGTGTGTCGTTTTCCGATGTTCTTCTTCTGGGGTCTGTCGAGATTTTATTTGGAAAACCGACGAGGCCGGATCCTAATTTTCGGAAGTCGAAGGGTTGCATACTTTGAAGCCGGTTGAGTGGTGATGCGCTTAATGAATTGTTGTTGATGCTGGTCGGCGGGGACGAGCATGTAGCGGGTCCGTTAGGAGGAGACATTTTTAGAAAATTGAGAGGATGTTTTTGGTGCGGAGACATAGTTGGCATACGTGAAGGGTGAAAGGCAGAAGTAACGGTCGAAGGTGACGGGCATCGATTAGGTGACATAGCCCGATGGGTGTTCGGTGAAGAACGTCGTTCTAGGCGCTCCAGCGTGGGATCCTGAAGCGCCTGTTGCGCTAACAGTAACTGCTGCGTAATTGCACGCGTTTCACCAAAACGAAGAAATTGTTGGAGGACGAGGGGTTCTTCCTCAGGGCTGCAGATGCTCCATCTGTCCAGTGTTCCGCCTTGCGATTCCTGAAATCAATAAAACGTACACTGCATTTTTAGAAAATCCCCCCGGGAGTGTGGAAATCGAACGTAATTAGAACGAAAATACCTTCTGAATAAGGTGCACGCATATAAATATCTAACACCGATAACCTTCCTGTTTGAAAAGGTAGTCTGCAAAATGTCTTCTGCGAGCTTATAAATAAACGAAGTGATAAGTTACCTGCCTCTCCCCCCCTCTCAAGTTCATTATAGCATAAACAGTGGCATATTTAGCGGCACTATGTTGTCGGCAAAGTTTCGAACTTCTGAATTAAAACAAACATGAAATCATAAATCGGAGAACGAGGCACTAAATAGGCCTAAGGTGTGATTACGTATTTGGAAATGTTAATCGCTTACTGGTAAACAGTCTGCGTGATTACATACCGACCCAATGGTATATTACACCGTGTAAAACTTGATTAGTCCAAAAAAAAAGGAAGGAAAAAAGAAGAGAGCGCTTATTTTAAAAATTATACCTATCTTAAAATTATTACGTCTCGTAAAAATGATATGCAAAATACTCTATAATTTTAGTGTCTGTGATTCCGAATACCACATATCGCTGCACGAAATTACCTAGGCAGTCTAATGTTGTAAATATTCATAAGGTCCAAATACATTCGTGCCATGATACCCATGCTCAATACGCATGCATTGGACAATATTACAATGCAAACAAAAATAAAAATGCAAAGCTTAATTTACAACAAAAAAAAAGAAGGGCTTTTGAATGCTTTCATTCATGTGTATTAGAAAGTGTTTCTTATTATTAAAAGATTAAAAGCAAAGTGTTGAGTGTGTAACAGTAGAAGAGGAATGCAAGTATTCGCGGAGCGTCGGATAACTCATCTCCGTCGTCACAAATTTCTTGTTTCTAACACGAGGAGCAAAGTGAGTTTGATTATTTTTGCGGTAACTAAAATTAACACCACAAACCAATCATGCCATTAATTCTGTTGTTTTTTTTTTCTCAAAGTCGCTATTTTTGTTCCGACACCGCACACAAATTATCAAATTGATTCGAAAAGCCGCTCGCTTTCGCCATAAACATAAACAAACTCGACAACAGAATTAACACCGTGATTAGTTCTTGTTTGTTTAACTGTCGCACTTCACCTTGTTCGCGATTTGTTTGATGACGCCGAGTGAGAAAATTTCTTCAGGACATTGAACGTACCTGAAGGATGTAACCTCTTGCGTAGTCTTCAGGTGTCCATCCGAATCCATGCAACACCTGAAGCACTTGTTCTTTTTGGAGCACGGAAAACAGTCTGTCCAGGAGTATCTTTAGACGTATAGGTAACGCTTGGCATCCGTAAAGTACTAAACTTGCGATGTCAAATGCTGCGTTTGGTTGCACAGGTTCAGGAGCACTGTTGGTGAAGAGATGTCGCGTTCCCAACTTGTCCAGCGCTGTAACAAAGTGGGGGTTTAACTCAGCGTGCGCACAGAAGGCGGGGTCTTTTGGTGGGGATATTGACTAGGTGGACGGTGTAGGTGACGCTGCACCCCCTGTGTTCACAAAGTACCCCCAAAAACTAAAGGGTATAATCTACGATTCTTTCCTTACAGTAGCATTACCATTCTATTTAAACTCCCTCTATGATATCAAAAAAAGGATTTTTTTAAACAAATCAACCCTTACTTTCCCAAAAATTAACGAATTTGTACAGACGTTAATCAAAGTTGAAACTTAGGGAACACATTTGGCCTTAGAGACAGCGATCTTCAAACTTTCTCTCTTTTTTTCCCAAATCTCTAAAATCTCGTCCAGTTTTATTCTATTTATACAAACGATTTCGGATTCTGAAAATTCTTTCACTTACGGGAAACTCTGAGAAGGTTCACAGAGGAAGAAGAAGAACGCTAACGCGAGTACTTTTGCTTTAGACTTTGAAGTAGACATTCTTTTGGGTTTAAAAAAGCCTTAGCCTTTAAAAAAGAAAAATTCCCTTTCTGTGATTTGGATGCATCGTTTGTGAACAAACTTTGTATTAAAGCAGCAAGGTTTTGGTGGTTTTTAAAGACTTCCTGCAATAAAGTCTAAAGTAACTGAACAATATTTCCTTTTCTAAGAATAAAGTGACAATACGTTCTTGTGCAATCTAAATGAAAAGCAGAAAATGATGCGTGTTATAGAAGTGATGTCGATAAATTTCCAAATGACATTCTATTAATGTAGAAGTATTGGCTGATAAACCTTTGTTTATTGTAAAAAAAAGGCCAAGCTAGGCGCCGTGGTATATAGAAGAACACAATGAAGAGTGACAAAGCAATATTACACTATATAAAGCTGATGAGTTCGACCCAAGCCATCTTTATAGCTTCTTAAGTGGGCATCTTTGCTCGGCCCAGTTACACTGTGACTTATACATCTACATTCCGGCGCGTTTTGGGGTGAGGGGGTGCGTAAAATCGACTCCGGCGATTTAAAAAATCATAAATTTCTTGAGTTCGTTAAGTTCTCAAGTCAGTCGCCCGTCGCAAATGTTTTAATGGGAATCGATCGATTTTCATCCCTTCTGTTCACAGTATCAGGGCGTCTCCTACACAGCGACAACCCATCAACCCGTCTTATAGATTAACAAATAAATACGCACAAAAAACGGGCAACATTCCTTTCCTGATAATAAAATATACGGTAACACTTTAATAAAAAAAATAAAGGAACTGCCACATCATATGAAACTAGTTTTCCAATAACGTGCAATTGAAAATGAAGATAATTTCCTAATTTATGTGGTTGCCATCTTTCTCTTTTTAGAACGCAACTATTTTTCCTCAAAACTCCATCTTCTCTCTTTAAAGTTAGGCTATTTGATATCTAATTTCGAATTTAGTTAGGCCCCTTTTATTATGATTAATTTGGTACAGTTATGGATGGTGTCGAATTATGTGAATTTCCTATGAAACCCCTTGGGGGATTTTCTTCCTTCGTATAACCCGATTTGATCACCTAGTGAAGATGGTAGCTCTACTTCTTCTCACGTCATCTTCACCAAGTGATCAAATCGGGTTACACGAAGGAAAAAAATCCCCAAGAAGTTTCATAAGGAATTCCCCTAATTTAACACCATACATAAGATGAAGATGACAAGAGAAGAAGTAGAGGCACCTTCACTAGCTGCTCAAATTCCAGTGCCTATATAATTCCCAGTTTGTTGTTGATTTCTTTATCCATGACAAATCAATTCCTCCTAAATACTTGCCCTTTACACGCTTGATCTTTTAGGCAGAGGAGGTTTCAATGGATTTAAGTTTCTGATCCTGCATTTTCCACCATTTCACTTCCATCTGCATTGATTCATTATCCAAGTTAAGGATAGTCATCCCCCAAGCCCTATTTATAGTCCTCATTCTCCAGTTTGTATTAAAAAAAAAAATCATTCCGTATAACTGTAAATTAAAAATAACCCTCGATATTTTTCTTCCTTCCATAAAATATGTAATAGTAAAAAAAAAACTTGGGTGCAATTAATTTCTCTAAAGTGGGTCGGTATCAATTAATTTTTATAAATTGGGCAGCGTATCTACACTATACGGCCTGGGTTTCACAGCTCCTTATTTGATAATTTAATAATCCCTAATGCCCCGATTTTTCAAGGATTGTTACGGCGGAAACATTTTTTTAATTTAGATTATACTGGTTTCGGAGAGAAGAAGAAGCGAAAGGGAAAAAAAAAGAAAGCGTATTATACAATCGTGAATGATAGCAGGTAGAAATAACAATGTAAAAATATAAGCGCCATTTATTGTGATCCCTTAGACACGGTATTCAAACAAAACTAACTGACCGTGCTAATCATCTTCCAAAGAAAAGTGTATCTAAAACACAAATATCTTTTGAATCACCGTTAATATGTTTTTTTTTTTTGTAGCCCTTTTTGGGTTTTAAATGCGTAATGTCGTATTTATCAAGTTTGATCGTAATTAGTTATTTGCTTTTAGTAAAAAGTTTCTTTTTTTTTTTGGTGGAACGAAGACTCACAGTTTTACATTAGTTCCGAACAGGTACGGCGGTATAAAGATCCTTAAAGGGACCCAAAATGAAATATATTATCTGGTCTCCTTTATGACTTGTAAACACCAACATAACGACTTGTTTTACATTCCTAATAGCTGTCCAGAATACAAAAACGCCATAACTGTGTGACGTTGTCAAATAAAATGCTGCACATACCTATCGAACAGGGTAATTAGATGCAGTGAGGTCTGCTTCGATTGAAACTTTAACACTCGAAACAATAGGATCATTTAGTTTCGAATAAATGGCGTAAATCATATGCAGATTATTGTTGCGTACGCTGTACATATGCGAAGCCAGATGGGGAGCCTTAACCCCAGCGCTAGGTGGCGGATAAGGGAACGCCTTCTCGTATTTTAATTTTATAAATAAATTCGAACGAATTTCTCTCAACCAAAATAGATTTGGCACCTTAAATTTATTTTCAGAGATATACCGGCTGTCCAAATACATTTTTGACATATATGTCGCAACCAATTGTCAAAGGTCGATCAAAAATTGATTTAGACAGACGGTATATGTAATTTCAGATAATAATAAGAATTTGATAGGATTAGAAAGGCCCTGAGATCAGATCAGTGTTTTTGGGTATAAAATAAAAAAAGAAGAAGGTTAGGTACTTTGGAGGTGAGAAATTAAGGTGGAAAGAGAGATGTAGATTAAACCGTAAACTTAAGAAGTTGTATAAGGGCCTACAGTGTTGGGTTATAAACTATTGAGCCTCAGGTGGGCATTACCAAAAGACAAGGTCGACCAAAAGCAAGATGAATGACAGTTCAAGGGATTTGATCAAAAGGGGACGATTCAGCTACACACTGGTGGCCAAAAGTAGAATTATTCTTACAATTAGTAGATGATAACAAATTTAATACCATCAACACCATTTAGTTTTTGATTTTTTCAGTGGCGTAGTTGGAAAACATCAGACGAGGTGCCTCTGTGACATCCTTTTAAACTTACTCGATTTTGATTCTATTTTACCTACGATTTGATCACTTAGTGAAGATGGTGACTCTGCTTTTTATCTCGTCATCTTCACTAAGTGATCAAATCGGATTACACGAAGGAAGAAGATCCCCCCGTACGTTTGATACTGGAAACCCCCAGATTATATTTTGAGGAAATTTCTGTGGTCCTTAAAACTGCAAAACTTTCACACAATATAGGGAAGCAGTAAGTTGATGATATTTTTTGTATTTACTTGTACATTCTGAGTTTCTTTTCAAGTCGAAGCAGACGGTGCAAAGCATTCCGACTAAGAACTCTTGTCAATTAAAGAAGCTTTTATAAATTTTTTAATACGTTGAGGACTCGATTAAGGTTTTTATTATACTAGAGATCTAATGAATACTAAAATCTCAATTTGAATTCGAATATCAGGCCTTAGTTGTAAACGATCATCAATCTGGGGGCGGTACAGGTTCTGAGGTCGAGACCAGACGGTGGCAAGTGACAGGTTCGCTGGTCCGCTGGTCGTAGGTCCGCCCTCCGCTAGCTTGGAATTAGTTTGCGGCAACTCAAAGTACCTGTCAGGATGACTTGGACATATGATATATGTGTGTCTCGAACTTATTGTCTTGGCCAGCATCATTAACAGCGAGCAACCAGCTACACGTAACGAATACAAAAAAAACCATCATAAAAATGCGCCAGACTTTAAACTGACTTGTAAAATTGCATGTCGGGGGGGGGGTAGGTAACTAAACTCAAAAACTTTTTCGTAAAAGTACTTTTTAAAAAATCAGAAACAGAAACGAGCTGATATTGTTTATTTGTTAACAGAACACGTACGCACACACATGTAGTTTACTGTTTATGGAAGATAATAAATTTACAAAACTTGGAGTTTATTATTTAAAAAGAAAAAATTCTTCGTTTCGGTTTGTATATCCTTAAACAGATCAACTATGGGGGCCTTATCGCGGCGATTGTTTGGAATATTCGAAGCGAATCGCTTCATTTATCTTCGCAGATTGAATCTCACGTTTCATTATTATCAAAATAATTATGGAATTCGAGATATTCCTGTAATTAACAAAAACCCAGTTTAATCGAAACGTAAACGAAAACTACAGCCTGTTTGTGGACGTGCACATGTTAATAAACAAACAAATATTGGTAACGCATAACTTAAGGAAGGCACTTGTGAAATTCTAACGATTAACGCTATTAAATATTACAAAAAAATACTTAACACTATTAAATGTTACAAAGAAGAAAAAACTGTTAAATAACAAGACAATTTGCTGCAGCGCTTTGTGATTAGAGAGCTTTCGAAAAACCCTTTTTCGTGTGTTAAACTGAAGACGCATTTCGTATGTTTACCAAAAATTTATGTAAGTATAAAAATTGTAACGAGCTAATTTGTTTTTTCTTTTTGTTTCTTTTAAATCGGATTTTTACAGCGAACGAACCAAAATAAATCTCTTTCTGGAAAGTCGGTGTTTTCAAAGGTGGCACCTTGCGGCACTCATTTCAAACAAAGGGTGGTTAGACTCCCGCTGTTTCCGGCATACCTTACGGTGACAAACGACAATTTCAACGTGTACCTGTCACTAAACTTTTAAAACAGGCCATAAAAATTAAAACACGAAAGCCACGACGAAATAGAACGCGCCGGCACACATAAGGCCTTTCCGTGGAAAATAGTTTATGACGACTTTGAATAAATTAGTTTTTTTTCTGCGCTGAATCACTTGCTGAATTAACATGAAATTGAAATTTTCGGAAATTATTTGCATGCTTTAAATGTTTGTATGAATTTAGCTTGCGTTAATAAAATAAAATTGAAAATGGCGATTTCAGAAAATTTGGGGCAAACCATGTACAGTGGCGATCAAAAAAAAATTGTTTTCATTGCTTATTTCTTAAGTAGATTTAATTAATTAAAAAAAAAGTGAAAGGTGAATGAAAAGTAAGAAATATAACGTGTGCAATTGTTTAAAGAATACGAATAAATTGTGTAATAAAATGATGTAGGTGGACAAATGATGAATATATTTATTTAAACGTGTTTAAATGACAACACATTAGGCGTGATGGTTGTTGTGCAAAAAAAAAAAATTGGGCAATGCATGTCAATTTAGTAAAAACAAAACGTTATTTATTTGTACCGTTTACGGAGTGGCGTAGGACAGTCAGTGTAGCGTAAAATGGTTATACTAGAGATTGCCTATAATTACAGGTTATGTTGTCGTCCTCATCGAATTCCTTTCAAAATTGGTTTCACTTTTGGTAAAGCACGACGTTCTTAACTACATCCTAAAAACTCGTTCCAATACATTATACACGTTTTTGTGCCGTATTTTTATCTTACTTCGTCGATCGTATTTTCAGTTCACACTGGAACATCATTCATATACCCTAGGTATAACGTAGGTGGATTGCTTCTCATTTTGAAGAGAGAAAAAGTGCTTGGAGTTTAAATTTGTTTATAAATCAAAATGGCGTGCTTTCTATTGTGCTTGAAGAGTTGTGATTATGAAGGGGTCGTTATTACTGCTCCCACTCCCGTTATGTTTTATTAGTAATCATACCTTTTCAATGGGGTAGTTGAACTGAGAAGGGGTGGATTTATGTATAAAACGTCTTATTTAAGGCACTTCATTTTTAATATGGACAGTCATCATGGCGAATCAATGGCAAATCAGAACGAGGAGAACAAAGTCCCGGAAGAGCAACTTGATCTGTTATCGAATATTGTCATTTTTAAGGGGCACCCTGAACATTTTTACCCCTCGTCAAACATTAATGCGTAACCCTTTATACATATACACAAAGCAAACTTTTCATTATGTGTGTATTATTTATGTCTCGATGGCCGCTTTATTTTGAAATGGGATGTTGGATGCTGCCACCATGTACACGTTGCATGACTCACGCGATTTAGGATCGCCCCGTGTCCGCAAGGGCTGGATATATTTATTAGGCCCGTTTAATACATCAATGCCTGTCGGGACATATGCAAAAAATAGCACGAATAAATTATCAAAAACATATCACGTTACCCGCCTTTGTGAAAAAAAGAAAACCCTTAAGTGTCTTGCATTAAATACTGCAACAATTACTGAACTCCGCCAATCCGAGGATGAGCACCGCAAAAAAAACACAGAACGACGTTAATGGCCATTGTTCGAAATAATAGATTTTTAAACTGTAGCAGAATTAATTCGTTTCTGTATCAACTCGGATGAATTTCTCAACGGTTTCAAACGACGCAAGGACCCCAGAGACCTTTAAAATTCTAATTAACGGACACGTTTTGTTAATAAACAATTTCATTTCGTTATTTATGTCTGACCGTTTTCATTATTAAGACCTTTATTTCGGAGACTTAACATACTTAACATACAGGGTCATTCTTGAATAGAGCGACGAAACAAAAGACTTCCCACTGCTCTTTCTGAATCGTCATTTTGGAGATTGGACATATTCTGTGATATCTATTGTTTCAACTCTTTTTTTTTGGGTCAGTCTATTCAAGAAACTCTCTCTATATACAGAGCGTCTCAAGAGAAAACTACTGAAGATATTAAAAAAAAATCTTGAAGGCATTTCTTTTTTTAACTTTAAACTTCTACAACTTTTTTTTTTATTTCAAATGTAGAGATAAGATCATAAGCTTATGTATCAACGACATCTGCACCAAAATCTTTACCTTAGAGTTAAAAATATATAAAATATGAATAAGTAAAATGGTGGCTGCAAATGGCAGTTTTTAGACAAAATTTTAAATATCTCAAGCCCGGTTGGGTTTGGGTGTAGACAATGGTATACAAAAAACGTGTTGAATTTTATGGGCAATCCAAATTTGGTTTCAGTTGTCCACGGTACCACCGCTTTGGTTCACTTTGCATAGATGAAAATAGTTTGACGTTGTGGACCTCTAAAGTTAAAAAAGGAAACGCGTTGAAATTTCTTTTGTATCTTCAGTAGTATCGAATATTACCCGAGAACGTACTGTTGGGGCAGCCTGTATAACAATGAGCCTGTAGGATATGCAAATGCAAGACATAATTGTTTAATTTTGGAAATGGAAGTGAGTTTTCACATTGGTTTTCACATTTATGATTAAAGTAGTAAGATTATATTTTCGGTGGCTTCTTGAAGATCACCATACTAATAAGGTAATACATCGTAGAGGTAATAGCTTCGGTTTTATGTTAAAAACGTGTTATAAACACCCCTTGTAGAGTGGATTTAGTTATAAAAACAAGCAAACCAAGTCATTAAGACACGCTTGTAAGTAAAAATGTGCGACTTAATATTCGCTCCGAGAAAGCAATGTTGGGACACCCTGTATATATCACAAAATTTGTAAATACAGTTACAAATTAAACTCAAAATTGACAGCTGCCAAAGTACGATGGAAAATCGAATAAATTGAATGTACAACTGCCTGGATGAACTCTACTTACAAATTTTATGATAATTTTACTCAATTCTATGTACAATTCCCACCCCCTTTAACTTTTTGGTTTGAAAAACCTGTTTACACAAAACTTACACCAACTAAGTTCAAAGTTCGTCTACATACTCATGAAAACGAAAACAATTAAGCATTGCATAACGAATTATAAAGTAAAGCAACGTTTTTCTATGAAACTCTGTTTTTTTAAGCTCTATATAATATATTTATTTTTTCTACACCCTATCGTAATAATTTCTGTCAAATGAGGATGCGTAAGAGCAGTTGCATGACGACGACAATTTTGACAATAGAACGAGCACACAATTGCAAAGTACTAGGGTCCCCCATTGGCTGTCGTTTTACGTGTGACAATAGCGACCAATAGGGACATGGGCACGACACAATGACACATGTAGTAGATGCATAATAGGCTGGTAGTTCTATTGGTTCGTGATATACTGTGCCGTGGTTGTTTTTAAAATCGAAATTGCATACAAAAAAAAAAAGATGAGATCGAAACGCACGAGTATTCCTTTGTTGTCCGTTCACATTGTTGGAGATGTCTTTGAATGCGTCCGAAAATTTCTAGAAAATTGAACGTGAATAACGTAACGAAAAAATAAATGGCAGTATAAAGGACGAATTTAATATTTTTTTCAATAGGAATATGCCATTCGAGTATAAGTAAAACGGTTCACAGAGGTACTATAAAAGCGGAGCTCATCTATTCCTACTAGACAAACAAAGGACCTTAAATCTGTATCAATGGCCCTACACGTTATTATATTTCATCCGTAAGCTTTTGTATCCATAAAGAAAATTATGATCATATTTGTTCAACGAACCATTTGACATTCTCATATACATTGTATCATATTACCAAATACCATTTGCAAATACGGCGTGCATTTTCAAGATGCACTTCAACAAATATGGTCGGAATTTCTTGTTGTTAACAGAGATTTACTTTGAACGGAAATATCATTGTTTAATTTAATGTGCAATACAAGCTGGTTTTTCCTGTTTCTACTCACCTATATACATAATTTTGCAACGCATGTATGTCAAGTATGGAACAGCCAGAGAGCATTCGTCATGTGATTATTCCCATGCAATGGGGTCGGACATAATGCATACCCTTTATTTGAAGCACACTTGTAAAGAGTGGATGTAAAATAAATGTAGACAGTTCCTTCACCAATCAAAGGGGGGATTATTTAGTGGGTGGGATTTTTTTTATTTACACTGGTACAAATTCGGGCATCGTAAAAATAGTATTTACCAAGTTTTTTAATTCAATAAACCGCACGTACGAATTCCCCCCCTTTTTTTTTCTCCTTTTTTAGAAAAACATTCTTATTAACCACTACACGTCGCCCATTTAAATTTTGTTCACGCACGATTTTCAACTGTGTTATTTGCACATAATACGCCGCTTCTTACAACAATAATAAGTTCAAGATTACCGTGCGAGGAAGTGGCATACATTTTCAATAACAATTCAGTAGAGTTCACACAAATATCAGCTTCAAACCGCAATGGGAAGTGTCACGACCACTCGATAATGTATGCATCAGTTCTCTCTGAATTATAACTATTATGTTAAAGGAAAGCCCTTGCGCCTCTTTTCTTTTTAATGCGCGACTTTCTTTACGCATTTATTCACCAAAGAACATACGGAACTTGCTACTAGTAGACCACAAAGGTTCTTCATGTTTTCCGTTTAGATTCTTATTGTTATATTCTCATTGTACGCGAGATTCCCCTATATAATACACAGCCTGTTTATTTCTGTCTTTATTTGTTTTTGGATGCCTGTGAGTTACTTTTTTCAAAATTATTTATTAAATTTACTACGTCTGTTTTATTTATTCATTCTCATTCTAATGTTAAATGGTGTTTCTAGTAGCTAGTTGTTTTCTCGAGCCCCCTCCCCCCCCTATTTTTATTGATTTTTTATTTTAACCCTGGCTTAAAAGCAATTTGGATTTGGAAACAAAGCAAAGGGTTTCAATGGTTTACCAAGAATTTTGTTCTGGGGCCTTCAAATTTATGCTAGAAATTTCGCCATTTTCTTTCGGATTGAAAACTGTTCCTTTCGAGTAGGATTTTTCAAATTTGAATAGTTTCGCTTCTTATTTTTTTAAGTTCTTTAGGAGTTAGGGAAAGCTTGATGATGTTGCCTAAAACTCCTGGATATTTCTCTTTTTTTGTTTATTTTTTTCTAATTCAAAAGTTTGGTTTAAAATTATAATCAAAATTCCTTCCGAAGTCGATTAATTTCTTCTAGATTTCAAATTCTATTTGGATTTAGAAATAAATTAAAAGATTTCTTCACAGCTTACAGATTTGCAAGAATTTTGTTTGGGGGCCTTTATCGTTTCGTCGTTTTTGTTTGATTTTTCAAATTTAATTAATTCCTGTTCTGTTTTTAATTATCGCCTTGTATTATAGTTTCAATTTTCCTTTATCTTTAATTATTACAGTTAAGATTTTCCTTAATTTTGAGGATTTAGGGAAAACCTGATGAATTAACACCTGCTTTTAGGGAAATCTCGTTTTTTGTTTAATTTTTGATTTCATTTAAAAAAAATTCAATTGATTCTTAGATTAAATTATAATAATTTTTTTTTGAAATAATAAAGTTTCTTCTCTTCTAAAGTCAATGAGTTTTTTTCTAAATTTGAAACTCAACTTGAGTTTAGAAGTACAGTCAAAGGGTTAGAGCTCACAGATTAAATTTCTAATTTCTTTTTTGATTTTTTTCCTAATTGAAAGCAATTTCCAATTATTGTTTTCAATTTTTAATTATTACTTTGTATCATAGTTTCAGTTTTCCTTATAGTTTTGAGGGTTTAAGGCATAGGTTCCCAAATTTTTGGGACCACCGCCCCCACTTGGCAAAACAAACATTTTCCAAATGCAAAAAACGAAAGTTATTAATTTTAAAGACCATCTTAACGCCCCCCACTAACGCCTCTGAACCCACTACCGCCCCCCCAAGGCTTCAGCGCCCACTTTGAGAACCTTCGGTCTAAAGGAAGCTGATGATGTTTCCTTAAAATTTCCGATTTCCTTTCTCGTTAATTTTTTTCCCTAAATTCAAAGAAATTTTCATTTTTAAATTAAATTATAATAAAAATTCCTTCTCTTCTAGAGTCGATTAACTTCATCTTCAATTTGGATTTAGAAATAATGTGAAACGTTTCATTTGCTCAAAATTTCCAAGGTTTTGTTCTTAAAGCCTTTGTTCATGTTTTAATTTTTTCAAATTTCAGTCAGAAATTTAGCCATTCTTGTTTTATTTGAAAGTCGTTAATTCTGGATGGGATTTTTCAAATCTGAATCGCTTTCCTTTTCTTTTTAATTATCACGTTGTAATGTAGCTTCAATTTTCCTCAGCCCCGAGGAGGATCTAGGAGAAGCCTGGTTTTAAGCAAATTTATTTTTTCTTGGTTTCACTTTTACCTCAATTGAAAGGAACTCTTTTTTTGGAGTTTTTGGAATCTGTTTTACTGTATTTTGTTAAATTTCATCGTGCATTGATTTTTTTC
Organism: Serrognathus titanus; assembly: GCA_039766575.1. NCBI lineage: Eukaryota > Metazoa > Arthropoda > Insecta > Coleoptera > Lucanidae > Serrognathus > Serrognathus titanus. The sequence continues at coordinate 2,050,739 of CM077916.1, read as the reverse complement.
TTTGATTAAGGTTTGATTGTTACTCAGTTTTGCTTTCTTCTGATTTATAGTTACTTGTTTCTCTCCTGACTTTAATTCTCCATGAATTTTATTCTTCAATATACCTTCCGCTCTTCACCCATTTTTTTTGTGAATCCCACTCTTGGTCTTGGCAGTAATTTTCTTCGTTGGTCTTGACTTAAGTAATTCGTCTTAGTTTTGAGGAAGATCTAGGAGATGCCTGGTTTTAAGCAAATTTCTTTTTCCTTTCGTTCGTCTCCTGACTTTATTTTTTCATCAATTCGAAATTTAGTCACCTTTGTTTTGATTGAAAATCGTTGAATTTTGGATGGAATATTTCAAATTTGAATCGTTTTGTTCTTTCATGCGTCAATCAATTAACTTTATGGGTTTTCGTTCGTGAATTTGATCTTACCAGTAATTTGCTAGACTTAAGTAATCCGTCTTCCTTATTAGTCTGGACTTAATTAATTAATCATGAATAATAATCGATGATGTCTTTTTATATTTTAATTTATTCGTCTGCAATAGAGTAAATTCCAACTCTCGCTGAATAATTGAACGGCACGCGTTCTAAAAATCATCGAGATATTCCCGATTATTGCACAAAGCGTTTCATAATTAAAAAAAGCGCATAAATAAAAATATTTGTGATGTTGCACGGTCTTCGTTGGCTAAAGAAATATTCCTCGATAATCGAGTGTAACTGTAATACACTCTGTGTAATGCAAATTTGCGTTTGGCTTTCGTCTTTGTTTATAGTAGCGCAGAAAGAGAAACAATAATTTCGAGTAATCACGCCGGTAGCATCGTTAATGACAAGGTAAGACGAAATAGATTCTAACATGTATAGTAATTCCATTTGTAGTCTGCCACAAATTTATGACTTGTTTTCAAAGTGGTTTTTCACTTCACAAATTAATAATCATTCTTCTGAGGCTCAATTAAATAAAAAAAACTATTTGGACTATACTGAAGTTATTTCCTCATTTTGTTGGTATTTCGTGGATGGTTTGTTCTTGTGCGAGTCTAAGAAAGTCTCATGTTCATAAAATGTGAGAAATTCTGATGCATTGCGCGATGAAGATTGTCACAGTTGCTGGCCAATCTGCATACAATGCAATGACACACAATATGTCGTAATGAGAAAGTTGTTCCGGCGAGGAGAAGGCAACAGTTGTGCTATGGTACCGTCGTTTCTATTAATCACTTGTTACGTTCCGTTAATTAAAAAGTCCATCATTATCAAGAGCGCCAATCTTACGATACGGTCTCTTATTTTATTGAAATGGCGCTCCACATTTTTAAATTGATTCGAAGTAAGGCTTCATGTAACTAGCCTGGCCATCAAAGAGAACCCACCACGCCAAAAACGTACCAGTTCTTGAGTTTCTTCAGCTTACGTAATGGATCTCGAATTACGTATCGTAAAATTCCGTTCTGCTCTTAAATTAATTGTAACATTGTATCCACACATATACGTGGAACTATTTTTAGCTCATTCGCTCTTGTTTACATAAATTTGAATTTGTGGGAAAACAACTTTAATCTTAAAGTAACATTCATCTTTTTTAACAGTCAATTTGTATTTAGAAAATAGATTTGAAAATCGCAGTATTAAACGAAGAATTTAGAATAGAATTAAGAAAATTGACTTTTGGCATTTTGAAATTTCTGATTTCTTGTTTAATAACGTGACCACCCTGTAGAGATAAAATGAGCTTATGTATCAGCGACACCTACACCAAAATCTTAGAGTTAAAAATATGAATAAATAAAATAGTGGCTGCAAATGGCAGTTTTTAGACAAAATTTTAAATATCTCAAGCCCAGTTGGGTTTGGGTATAGACAATGGTGCACAGAAAACGTGTTGGATTTTATGGGTAATCCAAATTTGGTTTCAGTTGTCCCCGGTACCACCGCTTTGGTTCACTTTGCATAGATGAAAATAGTTTGACGTTGTAGACTTCTAAAGTTAAAAAAAGGAAACGCGTTGGAATTTCTTTTGTATCTTCAGTAGTATCGAATATTCCTCTAGAACGCACTCTTGGGACACCATGTATAACAATGAGCTTGTAGGGTACGCAAATTTAATTTTGGAAATGGAAGTGAGTTTTCACATTTGTTTTCATATTAATGATTAAAGTAGTAAGATTATAGATACTGTCTCTTCGGTGGCTTCTTGAAGATCACCATACTAATAAGGTAGAGGTAATAGCTTCGGTTTTATGTTAAAGACGTGTTATAAACAACCCATATAGAGTGGATTTAGTTATAAAAACAAGCAAACTAAGTCATTAAGACACGCTTGTGAGTAAAAACAAAGAATTTTTGTGCGACTTAATATTCGCTCGTTTAATATGCGGCCATTAAAAAAATGAAAGAAGTGTAGATATTAATGAGTGTATTAATAACTTTAAAATTAGCTAAAGTTACATGATCATGCTTATTAATGGGTAGAATGTGCATGACAAGTACAAGTGTTGAACATATATTAGCCACAATTTTTGAAATACATTCCCTATTATGAAGATTTATGACGGAGACCAGATGCACACACATACACACACACATTTTATTCGCTCCGGCATTATGTAACTGGGAAAAAAAGTGTTAAGGTAAAATTTAAATTATTTTATTTGAAACGTAATTAACTCGGGCTGAATCAAATACGTTAGTTTTAATGCTTGCTAATGGTAGCTAAAATGCAACAAGATAAAGAAGCTTTATCATAATTATAGTGGTGTTGTACATTAACATTTTTGTTTCCATCTCGATACACCGTACATAATACTAATGAAGATCATCGACTGTCTCAAGTAAAAAGCCAATCAAATCCAGCCCAACACATTTATGTATCTTTATAATACCACATATTAACTGTGTTTATAGACTGTAAAAGGTAATTGAATGCGAAGGACATAGGAGTTTCATAATTTTAAACTTTGTTATTGGATTTCAAAATGTATTGTACGGTTGATTTCTTTGTTTTTCTTTTCGTTGGCGTCGTGAGATATTTCAAGAAGATATCGTGAAGGTAGTAGAAGTAGTAGCAGCCATACAGTTGGCTAGTCATGAAATTGGGCCCCAGTTTCCTGCGTTGTGCATGTAAAGTGTCTACTATGCCATCTGCATAGCTTTCCGTTTCCGCTAACAAACGTAAACATGCAATCGGAACTGGACGCTCTCAATCAAATTTATCAAGATCGATCGCGTCGTTTTTTCGAAATTAGCCCGTACGCCGCCTGGGTTTTAAGCCGTCTGGTAACTGTGAACGTGTAATATTTATTTTTGATAACATCTCCGAGTCTACAAATCGACACCTTGACAACCCGCAATTAACTCTGGTAATGTTCTATATTGTTTCACAGATAGAGATATGTTCGCGATAAGATGGGACCTTAACGCAGGCGACCGACCCGACCGCATGGACAATCTTAAAGAACGTATTTTAAAATCGACCGTCAAAAGTAATTTCAACCCTCATTTAAGATAAATGACTTTTTTCTTGCAAACCCATGTAAAAGGTCAGTTAGACAAAGGTTGTTACAAAGTGTTTTTGTTATCTTGTTCATCGGGTGTTCACACCCAGCGTTTGATGGATGAGTTGGCCCATATCTGATGAACGAAACGTTGGTCACGACATAAATTTCATGGAATTTTCGATATACCATTGTACGATGTCCAAGATACCAATATTACCTACATGTTAATTAATATTAATAACTTTAATATCTTCAAAATCACCAGAGTCCTCATCTATTTCAAAAAAAAAAAAAAACCGCCAGTCATTCGCAGATATCGCACTAATTAAAACAAAAAGAAAAAGGAATATGCTTTTGCAATTTGGCTGTGTACATCAACCATACATACTGGGTGTCCAATAAGGAAATTCGTAGAAAAAACAGCCCTTTGAGAGTATTTAAGTTAAAACAAAGAATTCAAAAATTCCTCAGAACTACACCAATAGCTTGATCAGATTTCTCTGCACAAAAGAAAACTGCAACCAGTAGCTCAAACGGTTTCCCAAGAGTTTGGGTGAAGCCTCCTCTTAAGGAGTTTGTTTATTTTAGCATTTTTTTATTCTTACGCGATAATGGCTGTCCAATAAGGAAATTCGAAAAAAACAGCCCTTTGAGAGTATTTAAGTTAAAACAAAGAATTCAAAAATTCCTCAGAGCTACGCCAATGGCTTGATCAGATTTCTCAGCACATAAGAAAACTGCAACCAGTAGCTCAAACAGTTTCCCAAGAGTTTGGGTGAAGCCTCCTCTTAAGGAGTTTGTTTATTTTAGCATCTTTTTTATTCTTACGCGATAATGGATGTCCCATAAGGAAATTCGAAAAAAAATAGCCCTTTGAGAGTATTTAAGTTAAAACAAAGAATTCAAAAATTCCTCAGAGCTACGCCAATGGCTTGATCAGATTTCTCAGCACATAAGAAAACTGCAACCAGTAGCTCAAACAGTTTCCCAAGAGTTTGGGTGAAGCCTCCTCTTAAGGAGTTTGTTTATTTTAGCATCTTTTTTATTCTTACGCGATAATGGATGTCCCATAAGGAAATTCGAAAAAAAATAGCCCTTTGAGAGTATTTAAGTTAAAACAAAGAATTCAAAAATTCCTCAGAACTACGCCAATGGCTTGATCAGATTTCTCAGCACATAAGAAAACTGCAACCAGTAGCACAAACAGTTTCCCAAGAGTTTGGGTGAAGCCTCCTCTTAAGGAGTTTGTTTATTTTAACATTTTTTTTATTCTTACGCGATAATGGCTGTCCAATAAGGAAATTCGAAAAAAAAAACAGCCCTTTGAGAGTATTTAAGTTAAAACAAAGAATTTGAAAATTCCTCAGAACTACGCCAATGGCTTGATCAGATTTCTCTGCACAAAAGAAAACTGCAACCAGTAGCTCAAACGGTTTCCCAAGAGTTTGGGTGAAGCCTCCTCTTAAGGAGTTTGTTTATTTTAGCATTTTTTTAATTCTTACGCAATAATGGCTGCCTTAAGATTTAAAATCCAACTTGGATTTAAAAGTAAAAGTTGTCATAGTTCACCAAGAGTTTTGTTCTGGGGCCTGAGATACAAATTTCTTCATTTTTGTCTTGTTTGATTTTTTTTTATTTCGAGTAGAATTTTTCAAATTTCAATAGCTTCGTTTTTTCTCTTTAATCATCGACTTTCCTTAGTTCTGACGATTTAGGGAAAGCCTTGAGGCAAATCTCTTTCTTTTTCGGTTATTTTTATTTAAAATATTTTTAAATTAAAAGTGATTTTTAAATTAAAATAATAAAATTCCTTCTCTTCTAAAGTCAATGTGTTTTTTCTAAATTTGAAATTCAATTTGGGTTTAGAAATACAGTCAAAGGTTTAGAGTTTTCTAATTTTTTTAAAATTTTTTTTCCTAATTGAAAGCAATTTCCAATTATTGTTTTCAATTTTTAATTATTACTTTGTGCTATAGTTAAAATTTTCCTTGTAGTTTTGAGGGTCTAAAGCATAGGTTCCCAAACTTTTTGGGGCTTTCGCCCACTTTGCAAGACAAACATTTTCCGATTGCAAAATCACGAAAGTTATTAATTTTAGAGTATTTCGCCGCCGACCCCTAGGCCACCTTAACACCCCCCAATTGCCTCTGAATTCGCTACCGCCCCCCTAGAAGGCTTCAGAGCCCATTTTGGGAACCTATGGTCTAAAGGAAGCTGACGACGTTTTCTTAAAATTTCTGGTTTCCTTTTTCGTTAATTTTTTTCCCTAAATTCAAAGAAATTTTTATTAAATTTAAATTAAATTATAATAAAAATTCCTTCTCTTCTAGAGTCGAAGTCGATTCATCTTCAATTTGGATTTAGAAATAATGTGAAACGTTTCATTTGCTCCAAATTTCCAAGATTTTGTTCTAAAGCCTTTGTTCATGTTTTAATTTTTTCAAATTTCGGTCGGAAATTCAGCCAGTTTTGTTTTATTTGAAAGTCGTTAATTTTGGATGGAATTTTTCAAATTTGAAGCGCTTTCCTTTTTCCTTTTGATTATCACATTGTAACATAGCTTCAACTTTCCTTAGTCCCGAGGAGGATCTAGGAAAAGCCTGGTTTTAACCAAATTTATTTTTTCTTGGTTTCATTTTCACCTCCATTGAAAGGAACTCTTTTTTTTCGGAGTTTTTGGAATCTGTTTTACTGTATTTTGTTAAATTTCATCGTGCATTGATTTTTTTTCTTTGATTAAGGTTTGATTGTTACCCAGTTTTACTTTCTTCTGATTTATAGTTACTTGTTTCTCTCCTGACTTTAATTCTCCATGAATTTTATTCTTCAATATACCTTCTGCTCTTCGCCCATTTTTTTGCGAATCCCACTCTTTGTCTTGGCAGTAATTTCCTTCGTTGGTCTTGACTTAAGTAATTCATCTTAGTTCTGAGGAGTACCTAGGAGATGCCTGGTTTTAAGCAAATTTCTTTTTTCTTTTGTTCGTCTCCTGACTTTATTTTTTCATCAATTAGAAATTTGGCAGTAATTTTCTTCGTTGGTCTTAACTTAAGTAATTCGTCTTAGTTTTGAGGAGGATCTAGGAGATGTCTGGGTTTATTTTAATCCAAAGGTGTTGGGCAATAATTTTGATTGATACGGACCACTTGTTTGAAACAGATAACAATATTCTTTTCTGAATTGAATAACGTTTTTTTTTAATTCTTGAAAGTGACGTTCTCAGGTAAAAGAAAATTGTGATTAGTCTTTTGATTTTACGAAATAAACGTCACTATGGTATTCCTTCTTTGTCATTTGAATTATCCACCCTCTTTTGTTCTACAAAGTGATGTTCTCAGATCAGACTGTAAATTGGCATAGTCACTATCGAAATATGTGATCCTTAAATTTTTCCCTCTTTCTCGTCCGAACTATCCCCAACATCTCCGTTAAATATCAAGTGCTATTGAAGTAAAGTCGATGGTAGTATAGTCGCTTCCTTTTTTGTAAACGCATTTTTAAAATTGCTTCTCCTTGAACGTTAATTTATTCTGAATACTTTGCATTGGTGTTTTTGCGTGTCTTTGGGATCCAGGCCAATGAAGGAAAGTGCAAAAAAATTGCGATAAAAACTTTGGCGATCTATTTATACCTGGTACAGTTGATCAAAAAAACAAAAGCAAAGCGGTAACAAAGGGTTTTCACTAGTGTGCATTGCGCGGTCGTTGTGATAAGGTGCGTTGTGTCACATTAAACGCGTGCTTTAAACACAAAATATTGACTTGCAGCTTTCTGTGTTAATTAAAGCGTGTTTTGTTGTTTTTCGCGTGCCGTGTTACTTCAGGCAGCTGATTTTCAGGACTGGGGTAAGTGATACAACTTGATTTACATTTTATAATTAGCGTGAGCTTCGGTAGACGTGTCTAGGTAAACGACGTTTTGCAATAATTATTTTTTCTTCCCCCCCTCGCTCGAAGAGGGCAAGCCACCAGTGCTTCGTCACTTGCATATTTTATTTCTATAAAGAATGCAATTTTATGTGGGGAAATAAATTTTTCAAACAGCACCGTCTTCACTAGGTAATCGGACGTGTTTCTTTTTTTTTTTTGGAATTTTTTTTTGGTTACATCAAACGCTACGCTTTCGTAATTACAAACAAAAGTTGCTTCATGTGAATTCAAAGTTGTTAAAAATAGTTTATAATTTGCAAATCGGATTTAAAAATTGTGCTGAAAAACGGCAATCTGTTGGAAGAAGAGGGGGGGGATGATGATAAGTGAAAATTCCTTGCTAAGGCGTGACGCTAGGTCAACGTTGCCAGACCTTCGGAAAATTCCTGTTTTACCGGGAAATTTCAAATCGGCCGCACTTCTCATTCGTATTATATTTTTTATAATTTAAAACTATTTCAGAATACACAATTAGTATTATTATTTTTTTTTATAATTCAAACTACGTAGAGTGTTTTTCTTTTATTCAAAATTCGCAATTTTAATACATTTGTTTCAGTTTTTTTTTTACAGTTGACTTAAATCACTTTAATAATATTGAATTTCAGCGTGAAATTATTTTGACCGATGAGAAGTTGGCTACGAAACATGAAAATTTAAATTTGTCGCCAGCCATCTTAAACTGAGTCAGCAAATTGAAATGTCGCAGCTAACTTCTCATCGGTATTACTTTCTATGCTTCAAACTTCAAATTTTTCAGGAATTTGTTCGGTTTTTTTTTTCACAATTGACTTACAACTACTTTCATTTAAAATAAAATTATTTGACCGATGAGAAATTAGCTGCAAAACAGTAAAATTAAAATTTGTCACCAGTCACCCCAAATTCGAATTTCGAAGATTTGCAGCTAACTTCTCATCTATATTACTTTCTTTATAATTCATATTATTTCAAAATTCACAATTTCAATAATTTTTTTTACAGTTGACCTAAACTATTCTATGTCATCGAGTGTGAAAATACTTTGATCGACGTGAACTTAGCTGCGAAGCTTCAGAGCTTAAATTCGCGGCTAACTTCTCATCGGCATTATTTTTTTACGATTCAAATAAGCGTATTTAAAATTTTTCAAACTGGCTCTGTATACGTAGGTGTTAATTTAAATCCGAAACGATAAAATCTGGCTACATTTTAATATTTTAAAAAGGCCATAAATATAAAATATGTCGGGCCAGGCGTATGCGTGCACACAATCACAGATTCTAAATTAAGATTAAATTGCGTGTAATTAATAATGGACTCGTTAAAGCCTAACAACCTAACGACATTATCAAGATTGCGTATGTCATTTATTAATGTTTGTCAAAATTAATTTCGAACACGATAAAAACCAAGTAGAATTAAACACTTCTCACTGTTAATTCCGGTGATATATGTACTTATACCTTATACCTTTTCTATAGTTTACCTGTCCACCAATAGATGACATTTATACTTAAGTATTTTCAACGTTCGTAACCAGATCGTGTTTCTTCGTTCATTCTAAGGAGTGCAGTTTTAAATGACCCTCTATTTAAAAATACCAATTAATTACAACAAAAAACGAGTGCTTATTAAGAATTTGTAATTTCAAGGTATAAGTAGGACAATCTCTTTCTCTTTATATAAGGATATTTGTCGCCGGAAATATTTTTTGTCGTAACTGCAGATCAGATTATATATAAATAATATATCGAGAGAGTAGTATTAAATTTCTCACGGTTCTGAAGTGTTCTATTATTGTTCGGAACGTACCGTTCAAATAATCACTTCTATAATGAGGCTGTTTGACATCAAATGGGAATTACGATTCATTTCTGTGTTCAAATTTGTTGCCTGTAAAAGTTCAAGATCATTAACTATTACATGAGCACCTTTTTTTTTCTGGGACAACTAAAATATCAAGTTGCAAATTTGCAGTCTTGAAATTATTCACATTCAGTTAGTTTTAAGTGTACGAAATAGTAGGTTTATCTAATGGGCGTGAGTGTATAATTTTGCTAATGCTTTTTGTATGGATATTTCGTGGCAGTTTTTTTTTTTACCTTCTTTCTTGAAGTAATCTACATATACGATCCGCTGTGTGACTACCTTAACGACACCGAAGATATCGCTGGGAAATCTGTGAATTAATTTAAACCAAATGCGAGGTCTCCGATGCTCACTGTTTTCAAATTAAGGAAGCACTCGATTACATTACTTTCGTTATCCTTCTCTAGCTTACGAAGTATCGAAACATAATACGCTTGCTGCTTTGAAGGTTTAAATGAAATTAAATTTTAAATGAACTAAGAATAACGGATGCGGCCTTTAATTACGGTGACTACGATGCAGGACAATCCTGCACCATAACTAATTTATTCACTATCGAGTATTAAATTAGTACGTCTTTATACGAAAACCTTGTCATATATATATTATTTTATGTCTTCACATTCTCACACACATACACACCAAAAAAGAAAAAAGAGATTCATTTTTCGCAGTGATGTTACACAGAGGGAAAATATATCTGCAAATATGGAATATTTTGCTACGAGGGTCAAGCTGAATTTATTAATTTTTTCTAGGATTTTATTTGAAACATGCCCTTCAGCAATGACAGACTTGAACATTCTTTTGTTTCCACTGTTCAAGAGCTCTCAACCAATCATCTTTCAGAATACCTTCAAAATAAGTGTCAATCTCTTCTTCTGATGAAAACATTCTACTCCGCAAATTCCTTTTAAGTCCAAAAAATGGCCAAAAAGCTAAATGAGGTGAATAGGGTGGATATTCTATTACTTTTATATTTTTTTCAGCCAAATATTGGCTATTGTTGAAATCTTGGCTTCCGGTTGGAACTGCGTGTCTCGGATTTCTTTACTGCCGACGTTTCGTTCTTCGTTGCAGAAGAACTTCCTCAGATCTGCTGCTGGTGGTGATGCTGCTACTACTGCTGCTGTTGGTCTTGTTGCTGCTTCGCGTTAATCGTTGAGACTTCTGCAACGAAGAACGAAACGTCGGCAGTAAAGAAATCCGAGACACGCGGTTCCAACCGGAAGCCAAGATTTCAACAATGGACGACGGCTGCGGAAGCCTTCAAGTTAAATTAAAACAAATATTGGCTAATATTTTCTAGGATTTTATTTGAAATATGCCCGAAGCAATTCCTTTCAGCAGTGATACACTTGAAGATTCTTCCTTTCCACTGATCAAAAGCTCCCTTCAAAATAAGCGTCAATCGCTTTTTCTGACGAAAACCTTCTACCCCGCAAATTCCTTTTAAGCCCAAAAAATAGCCAGAAGTCGTACATTGCTAAATCAGGTGAATACGGCGGATGTTCTATTACTTTCATATTTTTTTCAGCCAAAAACTGGGAAGATACATTATTATGGTGCAGCATCTGGAACTCTGCCGGCAAATATTTTTCAGTGTACCATTTAGTTGTAACTGTCTTTTGTCCATCTAGCCTAATTGCCTGTACTAGGTTCGTACTTCCGAAGAATACCTCATACATAGCTTTTTTCATAGCTCGTTGCTTCTTGGTCATTGTTGGAGTTTCCTCATCTTCTTGAATCCATACGCGACTCTCTTGGCGGGTAGGTACGTCGAAAAAGGGAATGTAAGCTTCGCCACCTGTCCCTATTTTGGGAAAAACTTGGTGTCCGCCATTATTTAAGAAATTTAAAGTTTCATGGCTGATTCTTACACGCCCTGCTTTTTGGAAGTCAGAAAGGTGATGCGGCACAAAACGACTAATCACTTTTTTTTAAACGCAGGTGATCGTGTTTGATTGTTCTAACAGCTGAGGATTCAATCTTGAGTTGATGCTCCATTTCTGCATAAGTGGCTTTAATGTCTTCTTCAATTAATTTTTTAACAGCAGCAATGTTTTTGTCGGTAACAGCCGTAGGAGGACGCCCTGCTCCTTTTTGATGCTGAACAGAATTCCTTTCGCGTTCAAATTCCTTATACCATCGGTAGCCAAGGAAGGTTCTTGTTCACTAAAAGCCGAATCTAAACTCTTTTTGCACTCATAAGGGCTTAAACCTTTTTTACAATCAAAATAAATCATAATTCTGGTTAATTCCGTTTTGTACTTGTAACATCGCTTTAAGAAATTAGTAACTTGGCTTCTAACGAACGTAACTTCAACAATTAAACTTTAAATGACAGACAAAGAGTTGCTCTATAAATAATACTGTATGTTTTGTTTTTCACGTTATTCTCAATAAATTCAGCTTTACCCCCGTACGTTGTACGATAATATCCAAACATTTATTGTAGATTTTTGTAACAATTTGTAGATATAAATCCTACAATTGTTTTTTTTTCTCTGTGCAGTCGCACAGTTTTAATCAAGCATGGCATTCGTAGATTACGTTTCGTTTTGAATTCAAAAGTCTTCAAGTTTGATTGTAACAATCGATATGTCCTCTTTAGTTACGAATTTCATTTGCGATAGTTTTTAGTTTTAAATTAACGTGCTGTTTAAATTAATAAGTAATGTTTCTCATTCTCGATTTAAACGTAATTCACTCTTCAAAAGACTTTCCGGACGTTAAGCGTCTTATTATTTACAGAAATTTTCGTATAAGTCAAACAAAATAGTATAAAAACCTAACGTAAACCTTATTTTTTCTTTTTTATTCAATATATTAGCGTTCTATATATAAGCGCGGTTATTGCTCGTATTAGTCCTGATTGATTTTCCGCGTTCGTTCCGAATCCGACTTTTAAAGATGTATGTTGTCTATATTAGACAAATATTTATCACCTGGCAATAGAACTGTTTTATTAAAAAAAAAAACTGTGCCGCAAAATTTGAGCTTTTGATCTTCGTGAAAAATGGCCGGCTATTTAATATTTAATAAGTAGGTGTGTGAATTTCTGTGGACGTGGACCGTTTGCACAAAGAGAAAGTGGTCCTAAAAAAATTGCAAATCTTGTCGAAATAAGGATACGGTAATTTAATAATTAGTGGTGATGTAGTTATTAATGATAATAACCGCGGAAAAAAGGATTGCCTAACTTCCTCTCGAACGTAAAATGATTTTGTTTTATTTGATAAAGGCATCGTGCAAATATCTGCAACAATTCGGTGGGTTAAAACTGCTAACGTGTCGCAAATTAATGATATAATTTAACTGCGTGGGGTGGCCATAATGTACACAAATGGCGGCCATGATGCTAGATTTGATAAGTTGGAAACTGGTCATTATACGAGGGGATTATGATCTTCCGACTGAAATAATTAGTCGGCAACCGAACTGCGAATGAGTTCATATTAACCCTTAACGTACGAGGGGCGAGTTATGTCAATAACCACACGGATATTCCGAATTAAGGCAGATTGTTGCGGGGACTCCCCATCTTAAATTACACGGTTAAAATATGTCAAAATACAAAACGCGGTTTTCAAACTTTCCGGAAAGTTTCGGACATAATTTTTTCTATTCGCTCGCATTATATAATTTCCTTAATTAAAATTTATTCTGTAACTGAATGAATATTTCCTGTTCGCAAATACGAAATTGCCTAGGTGCAAGTTTAAAATGCAATTTAAAATTGCTGTAACTTAAAATTTAATAGTTAAAAGCGCAGATGTCTGGATGTCTGGAAAGCTGATGTGTTTTGCACATAAACATATTCTGTCACTTGTCTCGTTGTCCGGGCCGTTTAACATGACATTTGAAACGTGTTATGACGTGACTCTGCCATTCTTCAAAACATTACCGTTAACTTCACAGTGTTATAATGCAACGCACCATTTGTTTCGATTTAATTTTACAAAACGCGAGCTTTTTTATTAAAGGACCGCCTCGAGGATCCTGAAGTGACATGTGTCATTAAATTATTACCGTTAATCCAACGGCGGATTGAATTTAACGCGGAAATAACTAAAATGTTTAATCCAAACGCGAACACGCTTGCCGTCTGTCAATTGCTCGTAATCACAAATTAGGATTATGAATAAAATCATCTAATACCTCATTATAAGTCAATTTATATAAATTTATTTAATTAAAGTACGTAACTTAATTTGGCACGTAAAAACCAGATGTACAGAAAAAGAAACCTCCCAAAAAAAAAAGAGTTCTTTTATTTCATGATGTTGATGATGAGAGAAAAAAAAAGAAATGCATTTAATTTATTTCCTATTATGTTTACGGCGTAAAATCGATTATTTTCATTAGGGAAAGGAAAAAACGTTGGAATTTATTAAATATAATAATCGCGTTATCCAAACTGAGTAATGGATATACGAAATTTAAAATAAACACGTTGTACATGATGTAAACCATATATATTGGAACCCGCGGGCCAGATCAAGTCTGACACTGCATCCGGTTACATCCACTGCAGATGGCGCGCGTGTCACTCAAATCCATATCATGTGGATTTGATCAAATATTGAAATTAATTATTATTTTTGCGCTGCGCTAATTACCGTTGGAAATAATAAAATTTTCGGCACGCCGTAATAGTAAATCTTTTCAGATGTAATTACATATCGGGTCGGACCCCCGGGGGCACAAAGGCAGGTGATTTTTTAAATATTGTAATTTATTTAAATGCGTAAGGCCCGTCTTATGTGTGAAATACATGCAGTAAGGCGACGATAATTCAAAAAAAAAAAAATTAAACACGCGAATCTAACTTAATTTCGACCTTCGGAGGCATAAATGATGTATTTGCATTAGTGATTTGTAAACGTGTAATTTACGCTGTGTTTGTTTGCAAAATATAATAGTGTAAGTGGGAGGAGGTTTTGGATTTTTCAAAGCTCATCTTCGTTCTTTCTTTCATTCTGCTTGCGTCATCAATGCCATTTAAATAATTAAAAATTATCAAACGCTGCAATCATTAATCGCAATAAATCATGAATAAAATAAACGATTATTTATACTTCTCTGTCCATCTTAGAGTTTTTTATTAATTATATCACACAGAGAGAAATGTGTAGAACGGAGGAGAAATCATTAATACAAATTCATTCATTATAAATAAAATAGGCGACAGTCAAACACAAATAAGTCTGTTCTTATTTGCATTAAACGTCCAATAAGAAGACGCAACATCAGTACTATTCAACAATTTGTGTAAGATGTTAACGTATCTAATGGTAACTTTTTTTAACAAGTTAATAATTTAATCATTTTCATTTTGTAGAAAACATTATATTATAGTTTTATGCAATGTGTAAGAACAAAGTGTGAAAATAAAATCTTCACGGTCTGCTGTAGCAAATTTTTACATAAGATGTAGAATTTTACACGTACAATAAAATGTTGAAACTTTATCTTCACACTTACGAGAACTTAGTGTAGTGAAAAAGTCAACTAGTATGGAAGTTTTTACTTCAAAATAGAGCATTAATTTAGCTGCAAATAAATGTACACATTTTTTTAAGTTAAAGGGTCAAGCTGAATTTATTGGGATGAAAAACATGGTTAATATTTTCTATAGGATTTCAGTAACTTCCTTCAGCAATGACAGACTTGACCATTCTTTCTTTCCACTGTTCATAAGCTCCCAACCAATCATCTTTCGGAATACCTTCAAAATAAGCGGTGTCAATCGCTTTTTCTGACAAAATCTTCTACCCCGCAAATTCCTTTAAAGCCCAAAAAATGGACAAAAGTCGCACATTGCTAAATCAGGTGAATATGGCGGATGTTCTGTTACTTTTATTTTTTTTTTTGCCAAAAACTGGAGAGTTAAAGCTGCCGTTTGGGACGATGCATTATTATGGTGCAGCATCTGGAACTCTACTGAGTACTTCAGGCAAATATTTTTCTTGGTTGTAACTGTCTTTTGTCCATCTAGCTTGCCTTTACTAGGCCCGTACTTCCGAAGAATACCTCATACATAGCTTTTTTCATAACTCGCTGCTTCTTGGTCGTTGTTGGAGTTTCCTCATCTTCTTGAATCCAAACGCGACTCTCTTGGCGGGTAGGTACGTCGAAAAAGGGAATGTCAGTTTCGTCACGTGTCACTATTTTGGGAAAAACTTGGCGTCCGCCATTATTTAAGAAATTTAAGTTTCATGGCCAATTCTTGCACGTTTTGCTTTTTGGAAGTCAGAAAGGTGATGCGGCACAAAACGACTGACCACTTTTTTTAAACGCAGGTGATCGTGTTTGATTGTTCTAACAGCTGAGGATCCAATCTTGAGTTGATGCTCATTTCTGCACAAGTGGCTTTAATGTCTTCTTCAATTAATTTTTTAACAGCAGCAACGTTTTCGTCGGTAACAGCCGTAGGAGGACGCCCTGCTCCTTTTTGATGCTGAACAGAATTCCTTTCGCGTTCAAATTCCTTATATCATCGGTAGCCAAGGTAGGTGCTTGTTCACTAAAAGCCGAATCTAAACTCTTTTTGCACTCAAAAGGGCTTAAACCTTTTTCACAATCATAATAAATAATGATTCTGGTTAATTCCGTTTTGTAGTTGTAACATCGCCTTAAAAGATTAGTAACTTGGCTTCTAACAAACCTAACAACCAAACTTCAAATGACAGATAAAGAGCTTTACCCTCGTATATCTGAAATTTTTAAAAAGACTAACTATTGTGTTAATAATTTCTCCACCTCCATTTTACACGATATTGTGTCTTTGTCATTTCTCTCTCCCTGTGCGTTGACGATTTAAATAATTCATAACAGTGACATTATAAAAATGACAAAACGTGTGTCTTCACGCCCCATTAACGTGACGTATGGCATATTTTAGCATTATCGCCTCGTTTTCGTCGTCCGCATGGCCAGTATTAAACGTTCCCCGTTGATGAATTGGTGTTAAGAAGAAAAAAATAAGGTGCGAAAGAGAAAATTCAAAACGCAATTTAGCTTAACACGCGCACGATAATTTAGAGTTATTTCGATTCTGCGAGAGGAGACTTCGGCGGTATAAACTTAGATTAAATTCGCGTAATACTAAATCCCCTTTTTTATGGTCCCCGTGCGCCACACATAAGCATTATTATTCCTCAAAAATGACAAAATGTGAATTGAAATGGGGTGAACAATTCTGGATTATATCTTGTTAAGTGCTCGAGGGTGAATACTAAAAAAAAAAAAAAGCGGAGGAAAGAAAAAAGCATTTCACTTTAATGGTGTAAGCTTTAATTGTAAAAATTTGCTAAATTTTGCTCTGGGATATTGGGTTAAAACTAATCCTCTCGTTTGATTCTTTTTTTTTGGAAATAAAATCTAGCGTGGAAGTACACAAAGGCAGTTAAAAGGAATTATAAAACATCCAAACAGCTTTACTTATAAACAGAATCTATAAAAGTTGATCCGTGAATAATCAGGAGTTACACAAGATTAGTTCTCGTTCGATAAAAATACCAGAACAGATTCCTCTATTGAAATGTCAAATTCTCAGAAAGTTGACAATATAAAACGCCGAAGAGATGTATTTTTTTTCTTCGGTTGTTAAAGAACTTCAAATTCTGCATGCTAAACGTGTGTATTCATTTCAAAGTCGGAATGCCTCTCTTGCTTTTTTTTTTTTCAACGCTAAACGAAACCGATCGGATTATTTTCGAACTCGCTAACTTTTCAAAAAATGTTTCCATCGATTTTAGAGTGTTGGCTCTAATCGTTTTGAAATTAGAGAATTCACGCCGTCCTGTTGACGTCTGCATGAGTCGCCGTTTCGAATGGCCATAGGTCTATCCGTTTGTATTACATCTGCCATAACATCTGCTTGTTTCGAGGGCTTAACAAACCTAATATTAAAGGTGAGTTTCAAAATTTCATCCATCATAAAACAAGAGAGGACTCGAATTTTAAACCTATAATAATATTTAATAAAACATATTTTTATTTCTTTTTAAATTTAGAATATACGGTAATTATTTATTAAATACTTAGAATTCTTTTCGAACTTAGAATTTTTAATGAACGTCATTTGCCAACTACAGTGTAACTGTAGTTTCTCTTCACGCAGTGATATATTCATATTAGTGAGTTGTAGAAAAAAAAATTAAATGTAAATATTACAATAATTTCTAAGCGTTAACAAAAGAAGTAGAAGTTTTGATTGAGAAGCTGTCTTTCGTATAAAAAATGACCACAAATCAACGGTGCATTTAAATTCTTCATTTCCAATTATCCTTTTGTAAGTAACTTGGTCAATAAGAAAGATGACGCAACCGAAGCAACCGAAATATGACGTATCATCATTTCCAATGGGGACATAATGACCACTGACAGTTAGTAATCGGCATCGTTTCCCGCCAGTGGTCAGTCCGTCTTCTGTGAGCGCGAATTTTCGCCTTTGGTAAATCTCCGAGGGAACGAGCGACATCTATCATTTTCGGTAATTCGAAAGAAGGAAGTCTACTAAAACCGGATTATCGGCGGCGAGCAAAAGTTAACTTAATTAAGAAAGTTAAAGAATTTATAAACTTCGACAATTAATATGTAACTCGTCATCATCCCCTTCGGAAGTCTTCTTAAAATAAACCCTCTCTCTCTCTCTTTCTCTCATCTCTGCAAACTTACGCTTTCAATTAGAAATCACGTTTATCATACGTTGATAATAACAATGGTAGACGGACGGCATCGTCTGTATAAACGCGGAGATTCATAATTGATATAATAGCAACCCCTCGAGTAATGAGTCAGTTGGACAGACGTGGTTTATTCAATATGCCGTTGCCGCGTGCTTGCATCGCGAAATTGTAAAAGTTCGGGGGCAACTTTGTTTATCCACTTTGCTACTCCCTGCCTGCCTGGCTATGGATTCAATAATGTATTCCTGCACAGTCCGGTTCGTCGTCCGCTGTTCGACATGTCTCTGTCCAACATGCGAAGTCACGTGTACACCTAAAGATGGGGGAATTACTCCCGGATTTTTTCAAATCGAATTACAACAATACGTCCATTGTAAACTGACAAACAGAATTTTCTATTTATCATCCAAATACGTACATGCAGGAAGGAATCGTGCAAAGTAAATCAAATTTTAATCAAATAAGTTTCTTTTTTAAATTAACGTGGGAATACGCTATGACTTTATCAAAAGAAGGATGAGAAGTAGGGATAGCGATAGTGAAAAGCCTAGGAAAGATTATGGGGCAAGCTACGAAGGCAATCAAAAAGATGTCCAAAGACAAAATTCAATTAGGGAAGGCGTAGTCTGATCAAAACACGACGCCCTTAAGACAATAGAGAAACTGAAAAGACTTCTTCATATTGGCCCTGAAAAATTCAGCCTCAGATCTTGTTTGGGTTGTTGGGTTTGTTATGGACTTCTTGATCACAATTTGGCCTTTATTTGTGATGTTGTTGGGTTCATTGTTAATAACTCATGGATTTCTTGACCATAATTGGACGTTTTTCTCTGTGATACGGGGTCTCCCAGTATAGGTACCCAACTTCCGTATTTGGTGCTGGTTCATGAAGAAGATGGGGTAGTTGTCTACTGAAACGATTTCTTTAAATGGTTCTTCTTAGTTGTTGGTTTCGTTGTTAATAACTCACGGACTTCTTGCCCATAATTGGGCGTCTTTTCTGTGGTGCAGGGATCATTTTTTTATAATATCTTATAGTATAGGCACCCAACATCCGTATTTGGTGCTGGATCATGAAGAAGATGAGCAAGTTGTCTACGACTTTGTCTGGATAGTTGGGTTCGTTGGACTTCTTGATCATAACTAGACCTCCTTTGATCTGTGATGTCTTTGTTGATGAACCATGAAGGAAATTGGAAAGAGCAAAATGCAATCAGGCAACGCGCAATCCAATGAAAAACCCGGCACACTCTCAAAAGCCATAAGGCATACTGAAACGACATCTTCAAATGGTTGTTGGTTTCGTTGTTAATAACTCATGGATATCGTGACCATAATTGGGTGTCTTTTTCTGTGACGCAAGTTTTTTTTTTACAATATCCTATAGCATAGGTACTCAATGAAGAAGCTGAGAAAGTTGTCTACGACTTTGTCTGGATTGTTGAGCTCGTTGTTGATAACTCTTGATTAGAACTAGACCTCTTTTGATGTAGTTTTTGTTGGTGGACCATGAAGGGAATGAGAAAGAGCAAAATACAATTAGGCAACGCGCGATCCAATCAAAATCCGACAGTCTCAGAAGTCATAAGGATACCGAAACGACATCTTCAAATAGTTGTTCTCAGTTGTTGGTTTCGTTGTTAATAATTCATGGACTTCGTGACCATAATTGGGTGTCTTTTTCTGTGACGCAAGGTTTTTTTCTTACAATATCTTATAGGTACCAAATGAAGAAGATGAAAAAGTTGTCTACGACTTTGTCTGGATTGTTGAGCTCGTTGTTAATAACTCATGGACTTCTTGATCAGAACTAGACCTCTTTTGATATAGTTTTTGTTGGTGGACCATGAAGGGAATGAGATTAAGAATTAAGCAACGCGCAACCCAATCAAAATCCGACAGTCTTAGAAGTCATAGGGATACTGAAACGATTTCTTTCACTGGTTTTTCTCAGTTGTTGGTTTCCTTGTTAAAAACTCACGGATTTCTTGACCAAATTGGGCGTCTTTTTCTATAATTTGCAATTTCTTCTATTGTAGGTGCCGAATGGTGGTGGGCAATGAAGATTCAATTAGGAAACGCGCAATCCAATCAAAACCCAACGCTCTCAAAGGCCCCCTAAGGATATTGAAATAACTTCTTTACATCATTGTTGAGAAAATCAGCCTCGGACTTTGTTTTGGTTGTTGAGTTCGTCGTTAATAACTTGTAGACTTCTTCAGACCATAGTTGGGTCTTTATCTACGATGTAAGGTTTTATAATTTCTTCTGTTGTAGGCATCTTCTCTGGGTTGTTAGGCTCGTTGTTGATAACTCATTGACTTTTTGACTATTTGTAACATGTGATGTGATGTAAGGACCGACCTCATTGGTGGTGGGTCTTGAAGGAAATGAAAAAGATGTCCAAAGGCAAAATTCAAGAGTTGTCCGGTGTTGGTTTGTTGTTAATAAACTCATCAATAGTTTCTATCTATGGTGTAAAGTCCTTTTTTTATAACTTCCTCCATTATAGCCATCTCTGGTTGATTTTTTTTAACTTTGTTGGTAATATACGGCGAGTTTCTCATTTGCCTCCTCTTTCTTGATTATTTCTTTGATTCTTAATCCGTGTGATTTAATATTAAATAGATTGGTCCTAATGGTGAGCCTTTCTTTTAGGTTCCTTTTTGGATTAGCCAAAATAATTTTTAGTCAAGTTGTTGTTGTTGTTGTTTTCTTCTTATTATTGTAGCGAGTAAGTTATGAGTGTGTAGGGTTTTGAATGAATGGTTTTGAAATAAAAACGTACTCGAGGATACGAATGAGGTAAGTAAACGAAGGGAATCGAAATCCAAACAAACATCAAATGAAGTGAATATTTTTCCGGTTGGAAAACACTTTCTGAATGTAAAACTCGAGATAACCTTAATTAAAAACGATAGCCGGACAAAAAAATACGTGAATACGAGCGACCCGGTGAAACTAATTATAAGTTGGGAACTTTTGAAAAAGCGTGTGCTTGAATTCCCGTCTGAGACCCCGGCCGGCTTGTGAAATGCACAAATACGTGCACATACGTTGAATGTAACAACCAGAGTACCATGTCCAGATGTATCTATATCATGGAAATCCAGTTGATTTGCGCGGTTTCATCGCAGGTTTTATCAAATTTGCATTGAATTTGAGCGTTACCGAAAGTGGAGGAACGGAACTATATACGATACCGCATTTTTCAGTTTCACGTTACGTCAAGTGAAAATGACGTTGCGACAGCATTTTGCATGACAAAGGACTACTTGACAGGCCTGTAAATATGTACGGAATTATTCATGAAAGCGCGATATGGGGCGCTCGGCTGACAGTTGTGGTGGCGCATGGTTACACTTTCAAAGAACGCCGCATGACGCATAAATATGGATGGACCAGGACCGATAAGCGTTGTTAATGGAACAATTCCTGCGACAGGTCGCAGATACAGACATACTTTCGGTATCAACGAACTTGCGCCCGAAGAACCGAACCCCCATAGCAATTTCTGTAATGCAATAACTTCCAGAATTTACCAATTCCATAAGAGCTTCATAAAGTGCTTATTGCCGCGAGTATAAACATATTAGCATATATTACGTAGTGACAGGGCGGCCTTTGTTATGCGATCGAGACAGCCTAATGTCATCCCGAGGCACACATCCCATTTGCTGTCAAATTGAAGTTAGAATCGTTTTAAACCATCCGCAAGAAAAGCTCCATACATAAAACTTACATATTTAACACGACCTTTCACCAATGTATTCTATTAATCTATACTAATTTTCAAAAAGGATTGCTTATTTTAAAACCAACAATATTGGAATACTAAAGTAAGCAATTGCTTATAAGAAATGGAGATAAGAGATTATCTTATATTTCAGATGGAAGATTCTTTCTCCCACATTGATAACAGGGAATGGGAGAAAGAATTTTTGTACCCACCCTGTACATCCATGTCTGTTTGATAATGGAGTTTTTCTTAGCATTTTCATGTGTCAAAACGTGGTTTTCTTGAAGTAAGTGAAACAAGAGAGAGGAAGAGAAGAAAAAAAATGATAGTATATTACATGGAAAATCGAAATTTAATTTATTCAGTCGAGCATGTTAAAAACGTTGTTCGCGTTGCCTTGAGTAGATGAGAGTTAAATCTGTAATTGAGCTTTCCTAATACCTCATCTAATCAATGTAATAGACATGACTGTTTTTGAATGTGTAATAATGTTAAACGGATAGGTAGCGCTGGCGTTCAATGAAAGCTCACTCTCTGCACAAGTTTATCTCGGGTAGCATTACGAGTAAACACCGTACAACATACAATGGTGTATTGCCTTGACGAGATGCGTGATCACGACTGCTTGCAGGATATGAATCAAAGAGCAATAATAACACACTAGTATGACAAACTCACCAAGACCTTGGGGAACCTTGCCAGTATCACGTAGTAAAACAAAGGACTTACCTGCAAGAAAATATAATTATATACCTTATGCTATAGTCTTAGAACCAAGGTTAAAACTTACATTCTACTTGCCGAGATGGGCATAGATAACACATTATTCAAAATTTGACGGGAATCATGACTTATTGGTACTTGATGCTAATTTATATTACAATTACTAAACACCAATATTAAAAGGTATAATTAAAGATAGTGTTACTGTAAAACGCCATTTTTAAAACACCCGAAAAAACTATTCAAGGAAGAAAATGCAGAAATTGGAGGAGAAACTCTTACAGATTGGGCAACAATGTTTTTGAAGGACACGTGGTCTTCTCCATATCCGATTTTAACGTTTGTCCCACGTGATTGTCGATCATCTTTGAACTATTTATATTTTCGTTGAAAACTTACTTATTTTCTATATGAATGTAAATAAATATGGTTGAAAAACAAAGAAATTAAATTGAAAATCAATTTTGTGTGTGAAGGAAACGTTCACAGGCGCAAGCGAAAGAGGCGCGCCCAATGAATTGGGTTGGGTTGAGGTAAAAGAAATTAAACTGCAATGCACAATCACAAACTGTATAAATAAATTGTAACCTCGCTTCAAAGGAACGACAATTACAACAGAGACTTAGAGGAAAGGCAGTTAATAAAAACAACAAAGGAAGAAATAGTGAAAATTGGACACTGAATAAAATAAAGGTGAAACTGGAAGTAGCGATGAAATACAGCAAGAGGAGCATGGAAGGATAGGACAATAAATTGAAAGTTTCAGGCTTAATCAAATGTATATGAAAACGAGGATAGTAGAAAAAAAGAAAATACGTAGCCAAAAGAGCAACATGTAATGTAGCAACTCAAAATCAAGAAGGAATACAATAACAAACGACCAGGGTAGTGGAAAGGTACGATAAAAATGTTCTGAATAAACGAAGCAGTATTCAATAAGTAAAATATGATAGCAATCATAGCATGTGATGCGCTGTTAACAAACAATTCAAGTAACAACAGAATTATCGAGGCTAAGAACTGTTCTTAATCAGTTTTTAACGGAAAAAGAAGAGGGGTTGAAGTAACAAACGATGAAAATAGGTTAATTGCCACTGAAACTAAATGTAAACAAACTCGCAGTATTCCAACTTATATATCCCAAAAAAGTGGCTTGAATTTAAAGAGACGTTCTATACCAGAGGGATGCCCTCATGCACAGTCAGATCTCAAGGTGGACTTAAAGGAAAAGTGACACTTGAAGCTAACTTCATATCAAACTGTGCGTTGCAGAGTGAAGGTTTACTTTTGCCTTGAGTAAGACCTAGCCTATGTCGCAGATCAAAATTCGAAATGTATTGAAAAATTAAGGTGGATTGTTTGGAAAACTTTCTTGAATTTGGAGATTAAATTGGCGATTGGTTATCAATCACCAATAAAATTGCAATATCCGTTAAAATTTCCTACCCTTGAAATGAACCTTAACAGAGAATACCCGAAGTCGCGACTGTGCAACAGCATTTGAGCTTAAAGTGACACTTTGCTTAGATAAGTTGGACTTTGGCTAAATCTGAAGGCATACGGGCACGAAGAATGTTATGAATACAAACATCGGTTTAGCTAGCGACATCTCGCGCCCGATTTTTGACCTAAAATTGTGTGAAAATTGACAAATAGAAGCTAGGACGATTTGTTGCCAAATAAGCCATTACTCATTAAAGCGACAGAAGCAGTATAAATTGAGGCAAGTTGGTTTTGATTGGAATGGAAGCATTTAACATCCTCTGGATAAATGTTTCGATCCTTTCTGAGGCCTCTTCAGAAACGAGTATACATGTTTCTGAGCGTAAATAGAGTCAGGTCAGTAAGATTGCAGTGGAGTTCTCGAACTATTCTCTTGCTGAAGAGACCTCAAAGAAGAATCCATTGCAATCAAAACCGGCTTGCAACAAATAGTGGCGTAGTGGCGAAGATAAAGGTGGACCTAAAGAAGATCAAAGGAAAATATAAAAGGGAAACAGACAATGATTTAATTTGACTTTTGACTAATTTTTGTATTTTTTTTTGCCAGAGGGTGGGGCGTTAGTTAGAGTTTTGCCACGGGCGCTAGTTTGTTTAGTTACGTCCTGAAGAAACATCTCTTCTACAATCGTTTTCTTCTTACGTGGTCGGCAATCATCGTTGCTCGCTCTTTATATTTTGGTAGAAAATGTAAGAAAATTAATTTTGTAATTTAAACGTTAATCTACAAACTTATAGTGGCCGGTACATGTTGAAAATTAATTTTTTTGTGCGCAAAATTAGAACTCTGCTTTGTTTACGGTTTCGTCCTAAAACTGATATCAATATTTTTTGTTGGGGAATTATGTTTGCTAATACATTGCAAAACAAAATAAAAATATTGGATTATTTTAAATATTTTCTTCCATTGGTCGTTACTGTTGAAGGACATTCACTTTTTCTCCGAAGAAGTTGTTCCATTGAAAAACGAACAAACACGAAGGAATCGCTCACCTATACAGGATGATCCACGTAGATCATTACCTGCAAATTTAAGTGGTAATTGCAAATACTCTTACAAATTTCGTATAAACCATCCATTAATTGGAACAGAGTAAACCATAGTTATTGTGGTTTTCTGATGCGGTAAATCGAATACATTTTTAGATCGGTTTTCCTTCGAAGAGTTTTTAATGAGTTAATAGAATGTTTATTAAAATTTCCAAGTCTTCTGTTATCAAGAAATGCCAGCTGATTACAATAGTTGCGAAGCCAGAAGGAGTGTGATGCTCCAGTCAGGTCTTTACGTAACTTTATTCTTTTATGTACGAAAATGAAGGATTAAAAAGTCGAGCCGTCGATGATCATTAGTCTAACAATGGTTAATATTGTTCTTTACAAGCCCTTTTAAATGAGTTGGGGCATTCAACAAGTGGATGTCAACGTCAACGACAAAGTGGCCAGAAAAAACACCCTCTGCGACTATAAAAGACTCGGTTTGTTCCCCTAAAAAAAGAAAAGAAGGAAAAAAAAGCGAAAAGAGAAGGAAGTGCGCGGCTCGGAGAAGGAAATAAACGTTTGTGCGCGAATTTTATGCAAACCCAACACAAGTCTCCAAACGAAATTTATTATCATGGTAGGCGCCAATATATCCAATCCAATTAAACACGTACACTTGTTTCCATAATTAAAAGATAATGTATGCTCTTGTAAACACATTTTATGACATCATTATATACAAATACATGCTAATTGCGCATGCTATTATAGTATTCACCTGAAGAATGTATGTGTTCGTATTTTTTTACTCCGTCACGATATATACATTTCACGGATCACGTTGTTCTCTGAGAAGTGTAATCAGGCTAAGTGAATTGGATTTTTTGAACAATATTTGTGTTACTTTGGTGAACGTACTGTGTATAATAATATATCATTAAGAATTTTTAGGTTTTTCTTTGAATGTCGTAAGAAAACATTTCTGACGTAATCTTCTTCCAGGATCGTGTTTGCTTTATTTTTTTTAACTTCTGTTTTGGTATCTTTTGGTTTGTTTTCAAGTGGATTCTATTTGGATGCGATGTAACAGAAAACGTGTCGTGAAAATTAAGATGATTACGTACTGTTAAATGGTGTTTGTCTTTAAAATTATCCTCAGTGAAGAGAAAGGATTTCGCATGTACGTAATAGAATTTCAATCTGCGCGTACCTCCAATGACAAAACATTGAAGTGGACCGACGATGAACGAATGAAATTCATTTGTCATTTTGTCTCTTGGTTAAATCACGATATTCTCGGCACGTCAAGTCGCCTATAATTAGTTTTGTATTATGTTCCCTCCAGGCGGTGATTCTGAATGCTTAGAAGGTAAAAAAACTCCGTGATTGCGTCACTTGTCTATATATATAATTACGTTAATTATTATTTAGTTACGTAAGGCGGTAAGAGAGTAATCTTTAATTGAGCATTATTATCATTGTGTCTTTTTCATCTTTTCTTTTATTTCTTCTTAATTATTTTTTTATTCACGTTAAATTATCGTCAGGGGCCCACGGTGGACGCAATATCTAAAATTGATCGGCTCTCGCTCCTCGGAAGCAATGATACGTTGAGATTATTATCATTTTTTAATCTTTTGGAAATGACTTGAAAACAATCATTTAGCCGGCATTCACGTCCAGGGTGGAATATGATTGTGCTAGCCGGACAACAGCTGCGCCCTCCTGCGGTGACGCAACGGCACCGTCACATAATAACAACAAAGCACTGTCCCATGCGACCCACTGAGATCTTTTAATTAAATACTATTTTAAACATTTTACAAACCATAAACCATCCTTTTGCTCTACTATTTTTCACTATCAACCCAAATGTCAGTTACCATTATTAAGGTCAAAAGTTAATTCACTATTTTACAACTCCCATTTCAATTCTATACGAATTATTCGTTTGCAATTTCTTAGAAAAGTAATTTCTTGGAGAATCCTTCCATTCAACTCTCAAATCAGGCAAACCCACCCCTTATCTAAACTTAAGATTCATTGATTAAGAAATTCCCAGTTGCAATCAATGTGATCGTTCTTCTGGAATTTTGTTCTGGCAAGTATTTCCGACTTTACCAATTTTTTTGAGGAACTAAAACAAATCTATGACTGTCAATAAATTGATGTACTTTTGAAATTGATGCAAGTATACGAATGATTAAATTAGAATTCCTTCTTGTATTGATCTTATATAACGTTGGCAATGTCGAAATTTGAAAGAAAACACTGCGTCAGTGGTATGTTTGCTTAAGAGCACAGTTATTGTACTAATTTTGTCAAATTAGTAAATAAATACCTGTTGACCAATTAAATTTGTTAACACGTCGCGCCAACGTGACACCACGTTTCCATCACATGATTTGGAAACGAGCAGAGGCGACGCTTATTTTTTTTTTCTTTTCCTCCAAGATGGTCGAATCGAAATGAAAGCAACTCGATAAATACATGGTAGGCTCTTATCTAGAAAGTAAATTATAAACACATGTCTTATTTTGAATTGCTAGTGAATTACATTAAACAAGGTGATTGATAATGAGAAAGGAAATGGTAGTTTTAAGTGCTAAAATAACTCCACGGATAGGTAATTTGATGCAATAACGCGGCAGGTCACACGATTTGGGGCCGAGATTGAGTCCGCCTGCGGTCGTGACACTTCTCTAGACATATGCTCAACCTATCATTACACGCTGAAACCAAATTGTGGCGTATTATATCTGAGGTCGCGCTTGTACCGATTGTACTCAGTATAATGTAGTCACTCTTCTACCAATTTTGGTACAACCTGGCCTTCATTTTAATTACATTTACCAGCCAATCTCTATTTACTTCTAAATTTTATATTCGCTTCAAATTATAACCATTACGGATTTCAATTACAGTTGCTTTGTTTTGACTTCAGTTATTTCAAAACTGGTCACAACCAACGATTTACAAAATCTACGCTGAAACGCTGCGCACAAACCCCGTATCGTACTTGTGCGCATTTAGTTAACTCCGCCCCCTGTATCCTTGCAAGAAATAAGTTCTATGAATTTTTTAACGAGACAAGATGCAGCTTATTACAGTAGATCACTGTACTGTACTTTATTTAATTAAAGCCTTTAATAAATCACAAAAGTCTTGAAAAAACAACAATTTTTTTGTAGCAGATCAGAAAACGAGTGATGTGTGCATAAATCCATTATCGTACTTGTGCGCATTTAGTTAACTCCGCCCTCTGTATCTTTGCGAGAAACAAGTCCTATTGCAAGCAAGGTTATGTTGAAACTGTCAAGAAATGTAGCGCGCGTTCAATCTACGCCATACGTCCATTGTTGGTTAAAATCTCACAACACTCTAGATGTGAAACTTGTAACGTTAATGTGATTTAAGAGATGGCGGAGAGGGCCTAGTAGTTTGATTTATTCCGCCAATTATGTCAGTTAACTTACAAATTAAAAAAAAAAGAGATAGAATCCATAACTAAATAAGCTCGTTTCAATAGGTTTGTTGCCAAATCAGTTGCCCACAGAAATAATGATCGATTTTGACAAGTCTATCAAGTGTACAACTTTGATGCACGATTTGGACAGCTTTTGACAGTATAGTAATAATAATTCTTGATAACTGAGAGGATGATTGGAGAAACGAAGTGAAAAAATAGCAGGATAACAGGCGGCGGCAAAATCAAGGTTATGTTGAAACTGTCAAGAAATGTAGCGCGCGTTTAATCTACGCCATACGTCCATTGTTGGTAAAAACTCTCACAGCACTCTAGATGTGAAATTTGTAACGCATATACGATTTAAGAGATGGCGGAGAGGGTCTAGTAGTTTGATTTATTCCACCAATTATGACAGTTGACTTACAAATTAAAAAAAAAAAAGATAGAATCTATAACTAAATAAGCTCGTTGCAGCAATAGTTTCAAACCATCAAAATCAGTTGCCCACGGAAATAACGATCGATTTTGACAAGTCTTATCAAGTGTACAACTTTGACGCATGATTGTTTTGACAGTTTCGGTTATAGTTGCAACTAACCTGACTCGTCCTGTCATAGAAAAGAAATTGTCACATTTTTTCAATAAAAAATCAAAAATACACAGAAATAACGATCGATTTTGACAAGTCTATCAAGTGTACAACTTTGACGCATGACTTTTTTTTGACAGCTTCGGTTATAGTTGCAACTAACCTGACTCGTCCTGTCATAGAAAAGAAATTGTCACATTTTTTCAGTAAAAAATCAAAAATACATAGAAATAACGATCGATTTTGACAAGTCTATCAAGTGTACAACTTTGACGCAAGATTTTTTTGACAGCTTCGGTTATAGTTGCAACTAACCTGACTCGTCCTGTCATAGAAAAGAAGTTGTCACATTTTTTCAATAAAAAATCAAAATTATTTTATTGGAAAGCTCTTTTGATTGATTTGATTGATTCGTAATTAGAAATATAAAGTGATTTCTATTGGTTGTTGAGTAGTTTGGAGTAACAGACAGACTGATTATGACTTTTTAATTAAATTTCAAACGATTTTTGATTCTTTTTTGTAATTTTTAGCAGATGTATACATACGTCCGTTGTTGGTAAAAATCTCGCAGCACTCTAGATGTGAAATTTGTAACGCATATACGATTTAAGAGATGGCGGAGAGGTTCTAGTGGTTTGATTTATTCCACCAATTATGACAGTTAAGTTACAACTTAAAAAAAAGAAAGATAGAATCCATAACCAAATAAGCTCGTTGCAGCAATAGTTTCAAACCATCAAAATCAATTGCCCACGGAAATAACGATCGATTTTGACAAGTCTATCAAGTGTACGATTTTGATGCATGATTTTTTTGACAGCTTCGCCTATAGTTGCAACTAACCTGACTCGTCCTGTTATAGGAAAGAAGTTGTCACATTTTTTCAATAAAAAATCAAATTTGATTGATTTGATTGATTCGTAATTAGAAATATAAAGTGATTTCTGTTGATTGTTGAGTAGTTTAGAGTAACAGACATTAAATTTGAAATGATTTTTGCTTCTTTTTTTGTTATTTTTAGCACTTGAATACTTAATACGAATGAAGTGCTCTTTTGTTTGTTAAAAATGTAAAGAGAGGAGGTTGAGTTATTAAATGCGTATTTAAATGATTTAAAAGTAATGTACGTGGAAGGTAATGTAAGCTCGTGAGTTATGCGCCGGAATAAATGGGTATTTGGTGTAATATCTTCATCAATAACGTCCGTTCTTTATGTTCACGCACAAAAGACAATATTTTATATCTCAAAGTAACAAGTGAAACGAAGCGTGCAAAATTTCATATATTAATATACAAAGTTGCATTGTAGACGTCGTATCCTGTACGCGGCGTTCTTTGAACTTCCAACTCTAAATTGCACCCCTATGTAGGTGTAACTTAGGGTTGTCGTATTTGTTCTGTCGTTTATATGCATGATTAACTGTATTATTGTACTTCGCTGAGTGTTACAATACATGGTGCTCTCCTGAGCAATATCTTTTAACTACTTTTGTCGGTTTAAGCCACGTATTGAGTTATTATTTCACTTTACGCAACTTATTTAGGCAATGAAAGATACTAAAATGGGGTTGTAGATCTTTTGATGTTTTTAATTGTTGAATGATGAAATGAATGAGTTGAAACAATAGTTATCAGTGTCGGGTAGGAGCGCAGATAATTGGATTTCCTTTGATCGTATTTTTTAGAATGGAAATCGTCAACAATTTACATTATATTAATGGCTACTCTGCCGCGGACATTCCTATCGTCGCAGTCTGTGATCGCGAAGCGTGAACTAATCGCTACACGAATGATTAAATTTCAACATAATTGTAACATATACCAGAGCAAAGGGAGCGTGCCCATCAAAGTTAACGCGTGGATCTTTGATTTCGCGTCCTGCCATTCCTTGTCCTTTGTATCGGCCATTGCTATAATACAATTACATAAAACAACACAGAATTCATTCGCTTGGATAATCCGCTTAATTTTTAATGAAACTGCAGCGACAAGTGAATTTTGAATTACAGAATCCCTTTCACTGTTAATGACAGTTCTCGATATAACTTACGAACGGCCTTTGAAATGGACTTCCATTCTCATCTCAACAATATGTGCTGATAGATGTCATTATGTCGTTTCTCATTCGTAGCGGTATTGTGTGCGGTTTTGTTCTATTTATAATTAATGTCTGCATTTCACATTGATGTTGAATAATTAGATTGGTATACGACTTCTCTTACAAATGCGTATTTATATATGAAACTCGCTGGCAAGAACGTTGGCAGACCGGTAGGAACTAATAGTAGCATAAAGAAACTTATTTGACACCGTCAATGGTTACATTCCTTCTGGAAGTTGCTCGCACCTGAAACTCGATGAACAGCATTTCATTGCCTTAGTCTTTCATACGCTCTTTTTTTTTGTATTTCTGTATTTTATTTATTAACTGATTATTCTACTAGTTGGCCGTTTATTACGATTTCAATCCCATCCTGTTGATGAAAAGTGTAAAGTCTACGTGATTTTATATTCTAGAGCCTCGTAATAAAATTAACGAATACATGTGAAGGCCACGTTTAGAGCACACAAAACTAGTAGCTGTTTACAACATGCCACATCGTATTTTTCTATTTATCCCCCGAGTAAAAATCTCGATTTTCTTCGGGGGAAAAAAAAAAAAGAATTATTTCGGCGTTTGAATAAATTAGTACAACATTATTAATTCAGTTAGTGCGTATGCTAACGAAGCCAGAAGTAATGAAATTACCATCCGGAGAGCCATGAAAGGAATTAAAGAACCCCGTACGTCCGTTGTAGGGCCGTTACAACAACCATTTAATACAAACGTTACATGAAAATTATATTCTGTCATTGCGCGAAATTTCCTCCTTTATTGGGTTTTAATGCGCAGGAATATTTTCATTTTCTTCTTCCCCCTCCCCGCGAGCAATTAGATCAAAAAAATCACTTGTAACGCTACGCTTTGTGTATGGATACATGTAATCCAATATCACACGTCCATTTTTGTTTGTGTGCGTGTTGTTTACTGAAGTATTTAGCGATTTTAGTCGGAGGAGAAATTTAATTCGTTAACATAAGTATCAAATTATCAAATACTAAGTAAGCCTTATTTATATAGTTGACATGGATACGTCTTTACATAACATGCTGGCATTGGAATATTTTACCATAGCATGAAAATATAAGCATATGCATGTAGATGAAATAATTCCACATATTTACATACATATTTAATATCAATTGTTAAAACAATAGAGCCCGTTGTGAAAGAGGGAAGAGAAAGCACTGGAAAAGTACACTAACAGCATCGCGGTTTTAACTTTTGTGCTCGTGTTTGCAGAAGAGGACTGTAAAAGCACGAGTAGTGCTTTGTTTGCCGGCTTTAGTTAACCTTTGTTATTAAAAACTGTTCTTTTTGCCGGGCATACATGCCAGGGCAGGGTGGTTTTAACGTTTTTCACGTCTTCGTGTTCGCATTTGAAACTCCTCCTGGATGTTTCGGGGGCTTCATCTTTGATATCAAGTAGAAGTTAATTACGAAATGATTTTCCAGCAAGCGTTAAGTAGCCATGATGAGACCACCACAATAACGCCTATACGCCTTTAACGTATTCGTGACGGTGTCTGCATGCGATAACACCGACGATCAGTACTGATTGCAAACGGCCGTTACCAGTTCTTGTCATTCTTGCTTGCTTGCTTGCTATTCTTACTCTACTATCAACTGCCTCTGCTTTCTCGACGCGGCTAACTTGTATAGAGCGAGCGAAGTGCATCGTGGAATGCACCCAGTAATCATATTTTAACAATACACAATGCTGTTTAACGCTTCAAATTGTATAAACAAGAAAATTACTAGTTTTTTTTCGAATCTTCGTTGAGAAGAAAGACAGACGATTTCTAACCAAAACAAAAAAAAATAACTAAACAAGCAAGTACATTGATGGACAACGGTAAAGCAACGCTCAGCAAGCAATCACTATACCACATCATTCTTCAACATTTTTATATACCTACGTATAGATCAAACACAAAATATTGAATGCATACAGGGGACGTTCAAAAATTATAAGAAAATTGACATACAACATCTTCAATAAGCACTCATTGAATTAGAACGAGAACGAGAACGAGAACGAGTTAAGTCACTTCCTACAACATAATACCTACCTGAAACAATCGGAAGTCGTAAATATCACATTCGAATTAACATGTATGTTACTTACAGTTATAGGAAGTAATTATGTTAATTGCCGGCAATATATTTATGTATTTATATACATTTATGGTGAAGTGTATTAAAACGAGCGCCCTGGGATATTTGCTTAATTAATAAATTAATTCTATTGTAAACTCAATTGCGCGCGATTAGTTACGCATTTTTTTTCTTTACCGTAATTAGTAGTTAACAGTTCGATTTTTGTTAACTCGTAAAATTCGTGCGCCATCTTATTTTTACCTCCGCGTATCACGCGCCGAAATTATTATAAACCTAGAAAAAATTTAAATCACATATAAATAAAGTGTATAATTTAATACAATTTATTTTTTGTATCCGATATTAATGCATAGGCCCGCGTCCACGAGACGACGCCACATGCTGCGTTCTTATAGATTGATATATAGAGTCAGCGGCGAGCTTTTTAATTGGAAGACATTTTTTATCTTCAAATAATGGTAATAAAAGAGGTGACCCCTACAGGGTGCCCGTAGGGCACAGAATGCATTGTAAAACTGTATAATGTTTACCGTTCTTATATGAAATTATTGGGGCGTTACGATTTGGCACTGCGTTCGGATGTATCTATTAGAAAACGCTCCTATATATGAGCAAAGACGAAATAAATTCAACTGCTAAGCTGTCATCCTCAGTACACACACTTTGGCTGAGAAAAATCTCCAGTTTATTTGTGTACTGACGATGACGTCTTAGCTGTTGAAATACGTATCTACGTTACCTTAGAATTCCATTAAAAAAATAAGTTGTTTTTAGTCTAATACCATTACACATACTGTACATGAACGTGTGGGATATAATTTATTGCATTTTTTTTAATTAGATGACGTCTGGACATCTCTATTTCTTAAGAGTTAGTTTTTGTACAGAGTAAGTCCCGATGATGTTAGTTACGTTGATTATTACCTAACAAACTGTTAGATAATTTCAGGAGATAACTAATAGTGAATGTTGTAAAGATAATGTGATCAGCAGTAGGGGGCACGTGCCACCCTGCGGTCCGGAACTTCTCCTCGGTGCCCCACGGCCTCTGAATCCCACAAAATTGACTCAACGCCGCCGCCGCCGCTGTCGGGTCCCTGTATTGTGTGTCGCGTACCTGCTTCAATTTATATTTTAATGTGTTTTCCCCAAAACAAATGGATGTCTGCTGTCGGCGCTCCTTTGACCCCCGAAAACCGAACCGAATTTATCGTACGTTTTGAATATGAAATGTCAATGGGAATTCACGTTCGCCAAGAGATTTATTGCTTATCGATTCTGGAAAACTCAGCCCACGAATTGTACGAAATCAAAATTATTTATTAGGAAAATAGTATCTTTACAAATTAATTACATTGTTTTATTGAACGAAATTAAAACTGCATATCGTGATTCATGTAAATCAGACGTGAGTATCCAAGTTGCTTGCAAGATCTGCAGTAAGTTATTTTGGGGTCGTACAGTAGATGTATGACGTAATCCAAATCTTCTCCATCCAACACGAGTTGCTGCAGTTGCTTCAACTTACGACGTTCCGCTAT
Source organism: Serrognathus titanus (assembly GCA_039766575.1). NCBI lineage: Eukaryota > Metazoa > Arthropoda > Insecta > Coleoptera > Lucanidae > Serrognathus > Serrognathus titanus. Next base: position 2,016,013 of record CM077916.1, on the reverse strand, counting down.
AATTTCCTCTGTGTTGTCTTCAAGGTCCATCAGTACAGGTTTCGGTATGTTGGATGTTGCGGGATCAACGCCGTAGGGCTTTGGTTGTTCATAAAGCCGTTCCCATATCAATTCGCTAACTAAAATTATTATGCAATTCAATAAACTTCCGAAGTCTTGCCCAAACAGTGCAACTCACCAATTCTGTGCATCAAGCTGATGGAGTTGATCCCATAAGCATTACTGAATGCATCGACGAATGAGTTCCTTATATCTAGCGGTAGAGTCTTGAAAATCACCATAACGAATCTTATTGTACTTCTGCTAAGGTTTGCAGCATACATCGTGAGGAAATTCAACTCAAAACCGTGTATCAAAACGTTAGTGACAGAACAGAAACTAGTTCACTAAAACACCGTCGTAGGTTATAGGTGGCGCTAGTTTTGGCCGTTAAAATAATTAATTTCCTTTTTTATATTCAGAATGTGCAGATAATCTCAAAATCAGCGTTCGATTTCTTTTTAAATTTGTTCATAAAGTTCAAATAAATCATCAAATCTGTCCATCGAACTGCAAACGTTTTTTTAACGTTGGCCGTAGATTTCTAAAACACATCTGCTAAGGCATTGCGCGGGAAATTCAAAAAAAAAAACGTGTAAAAGAAAATCGCGAAACAAAAAAAAATTGGGCAGGTGTTAATCGATGTCCAATTACAAACTTTTTTTTTAAAATAGAGGTAGTAATATGACTAGGATTGAGAAACTTCAATTTTATTTTGATTGTTGAAACTAGATCTCAAATAAGCTTATAAAGCACTAATTTCTTTCATAGCAATAACAATGGCAGTTCAATAAAGGAACTAAAAACTCTAAAGCCTCCAAAAATCCTTCAAATTAATCGTTCTTAATAAAATAAATCCTTCAGGTTGGCAACATTGCCCCGCACATGCTGCGAGCTATCAAACGAATGTACAAAATATAAAACGTTAGCAACTGCTGTTGTGCGCAGTCTCTATTACTGACTATGTTTTGTCTAAGTGTAATTCGTTTCGTTTGACGGTTGACAGCGTCGGCGGAGCGTTCACAGCGCATCCATTCTGCGCCTGCCGTAAACACAATTATATTATTTAAAAATATTTAGTGTTTCTATCATACTCGTGTTTATATTAACTTTTAATTTCGATTTTTCTTTCCCCGTTCTAAAAATAATATTAAATTCCGTCTTTATAACTATCAGTAATCAGTAGCATTACTAACATAGAGTAGATACTCTTGAAAAGCATCAAGAGCCCTATTCAAAAAGCAAGAAGCACTAAAAGGCGAAAATTTTGACACTGGCCCAGTTGCAAAAGCACCAAATTGGCCATCCCTCAAGAGAATTGCATTATTTTAAAAAATTGTAGGTTAGATTTCACCTAACCAATGTTGCCAATTTAGGGATTCGGTGTAGCAATGTGGCGTCGAAGTTGGCCTTGACAAGTTGCACCACAATTTTGATTATTTGTTGTAAACCTTATTGTCTTTTTTCGTTTATTACAATAGGTCCTAGCGGTCGAAATCTCGAAAGCAAGGTTAGGAATGTCAAGTAAAGTAAATTAGTACGTAACGTTCATGAAGTTGTTGGCACCACTGGCAAATTATGATTTTGCTTTTCTTCTTACGATAAAATTCAACGATTTACTTTTCAACTCGTTTTATTTATTAAAGGAAAGTAACAGAACTTTAACAATTGAATACATACTTTGAGAATTAAACATTTTGTTAACACAAGAACGAAATTAATGCAAGTAATAATGGCCCGGGCATAACAAATTACCTTGGGCGTCTTGCATGTCGTGGTTCATGTAAAAATCACGTTGGTATCCAAGTTGTTTGCAAGACCTGCAGTAAGTTATCATGGGGTCATCGACGAGGCGTATGACAAAATCCAGATCCTCTCCATCCAAAACGAGCTGTTGTAGCACGTCCAGTTTACGACGCTCCATCATCATTTCCTCCGTGTTTTCCGCGAGGTCCATCAGCACTGGTTTTGGTATGTTGGATTTCGAAGCATCACCGCCGAAGGCCCTTGATTGCTCGTAAAGTTTTTCCCATAATATTTCTTTGTCTAAAAACGCAGAATTCAATAAGCTTTCTAGTTTTGATCGTGAGGTACTCACCAAGTCTGCTCGCCAAACTGTCGGGGTTGATTTCGTAGGCATTTGCATAAACAGCAACGAATTCTTCTCTTATTCCTGGCGGTATCGTCTTGAAAATAACCAAAATGAATCTCATTTTACTTCTACTGATATTTCCAGCGTCCATCGTGGCAAAATTCAAAAGCGCAAATTGGAAAGCGTCGTTGACAAGCACGAAACAAAAACTAGTTCGCCGAATCGCCGTTGCGAATTACAGGTGGCGCTGCGTTTTAACCGTTAGAATTTGAAATTGTTTTATTCTAGAATTTTCTTTTTACACAAGCTGCGCAAAATAAGCTGATTTAAAATATACAATGCGTCGAATTATTTTATGTAGTTTTATTTGTCAGAGAACAACGTAACGTAAATAAATTAATCAATTAAATAACAATTTCTTTTTTTAACACAATAACACAATAGAACACATGATAAAAACTCAATCAAAATTAATATTAATTCAAGTAATATTCGCTGAAACACAAGTAATTGCCTTGGGCGTCTTTCATGTCGTGGTTCATGTAAAAATCACGTGTGTACCCAAGAAGCCTGCAGGATCTACAGTATGTGACTACGGGTTGATCCAGAAGGCGTAGGACAAAATCCACGTCCTCTCCATCCAGAATGAGTTGTCGTATTGCCGCCAGCTTACGTCGTTCCGCCGTAATTTCGACGGTGTTGATTTCCTGAAGGTCTACCAAAACGGGTGTTGGTACGTTGGGGGAAGCATCACCACTACCGCCGTGCTTAGATTGGGCATAAAGATTCTCCCACATCATTTCTCTGTCTAAAACCAGGCAACGAAATGCATTCTGAAGAAATGAGATCAAAGCGTCCTCTTACCAACTCTGTACATCAAGCTGTTGGCGTTCATTTCATACGCCTTGGCGAACGTATGGATGAATGCGTTCCTCCTTTCGGCCGGAAGGTTTTTGAAAATCGTCAAAATGAAACGCAAAACACGTCTGCTAACGCCTTCGATGTCCATCGTGCGAAAAATTCACAAGGAGCCAAGCCGAATTAATCGAAGCGTCAGTTGTTACCGCGAAACAAAAGCTAGTTCTCTGAACTGCCGTCGCTACGTGTAGATGGCGCTGCGTTAAAACCGTCCGGTAATAAATATATAGACACTATTTATTTATTTTTTTATTAAAACCATCAGCTTACGTTTTATGATATTAATTGAATTAATTGAATTTATTTTTTTAAATTGTGCTCTTAAAATTTTGTAACGAAAAAGAATGTCTGTGGGAAAATCTTAATTCCTTTCTTGATAAATAATTTAAAGCTAAGCCTTGGGAATGATATTTTTATTTCGCTATTCTCTTTAATTCTTTATAATAACTTCCTGGGGTCATTTCTCTACATGAACTTTTTGAACTGTAGATTTAAAAATGCTCCAAAGCTTAAATAAGGGCCGTGTTCTTTCCCTAACAACTTCAGATCGTGATCCAGCGATCATGATCGAGTAATCAAGATCCAAAATAAATTCGAAAGAACTGCCACATTTAACCAAGTATAAAATTTACATACAAATCACCTTTTCGTTAATCGAATCACAAAAATTCAATGATCCAGGGGGGCAAGTGGATTACGGATCATGATCCGTTTAAACAAAATAATCTCAACGAAAGAACACTACCGATCCGATTAAACGCCTTTAGATCCAAATTTATGTGCGAAAGAACACGGCTAAGGAAAGGATTTAAATGTTGATCATAATTAAGAGGTTTTCTTATGTCCGCCTTGAGATCTGCCTGTGCATAAGGGCATCCCGTGGTATAGAACGTCTCTTTTGGGCAACCAATCATAATAGCTTCTGTTTGTCAATTTTCACGCGATTTTAGGTCAAAAATCGTCCGCGAGATGTCGCTAGCTAAACTGATGTATGTTTTCATTACATTATTAATGCCCGTAAGCACAGACGAATCTTCAGACTTAGCCAAAATCCAACTTATCTAAGCAAAGTGTCACCTTAAGCTTAAAAGCTGTCGCACAGTCACGAATTGGGGTATTCTCTGTTAAGGTTCACTTCAAGGGTGGTTTAATAGGGTATTTTAATGGATGTTGCAATTTTATTAGTGATTGATAACCAATCGCCAATATAATCTCCAAATTCAAGAAAGTCTTCCAAATAATCCATCTTAAGTTTTCAATATACGTCGAGTTTTGATTTCTGATACAAGGTAGGTCTTACTCAACCTTAGAAATTTGAAGACAAAAGTAAACCTTAACTTTGAAAAATGTAAGTGTGAAGTTAGCTTCAAGTGTCACTTTTTCCTTTAAGTCCACCTTGAGATCTGTCTGTGCATGAGGGCATCACTGTGGTTTAGAACGTTTCTTTAAATTCAAGCCACTTTTTGAGATATATAAGTTGGAATACTGCGAGTTTGTTTACATTTACATTCAGTATTGCCTTGAGAATGGCAGTTAACCTATTTTCATCGTTTGTTACTTCAACCCCTCTTCTTTTTCCGTTAAAAACTGATTAAGAACAGTTCTTTGCCTCGATAATTCTGTTGTTACTTGAATTGTTTGTTACCAGCGCATCACATGCTATGATTGCTATCATCTTTTACTTATTGAATACTGCTTCGTTTATTCATAACATTTTTATCGTACCTTTTCACTACCCTGGTCGTTTGTTATGGTATTCCTTCTTGATTTAGAGTTGCTACATTACGTGTTGCTCTTTTGGCTACGTATTTTCTTTTTTTCTACTATCCTCGTTTTCATATACATTTGATCAAGCCTGAAAATTTGAATTTATTGCCCATTTTCTTTGCAAGGTCTATCCTTCCGTGGTCCTTTTGCTGTATTCCATCGCTACTTCCAGTTTCACCTTTCCAATTTTCACTATTTCTTGCTTTGTTCTTTTCATTAACTGCCTTCTCTCTAAGTCTGTTTTGTAAATCTCGTTCCTTTGAAGCGACGTTACAATTTGTTAATACAGTTTGGGATTTTGCATTGCAGTTTATTTTTTTTTACTTCAACCTAACCCAACCCAATTCATTGGGCGCCCCTATTTCGCCACGCCCTTGTTACGGCCCTGTCGATAAATCCAAACTCTGTTTGTTGATTGTCTTGAAAATTATTGTAGCTTATACTTGCCCTATTTAAATATACTTATAGAAATGCCATTAATTATCTACATAATAATTAGTTTCTTTAGTAAAATAAAATATTTGCCTGTTGATGGTAGGTAAATAATGAAACGCGTGGAGTGTGGAAGGAATTCGAATCATAATTGAATAAATTTGGGCTAGGTTTAAAATTCGAAAGAGTTCGTCGCTTCTTTTCTGCTAGTGATTAAGTAAATAGTTAATTAAAGACATCGATAAATCCGGTATTAACACAGAAACATAGTTAACATACATATCAGCATTAAATAGAAACCAATTAACTATAAAAACATGTTCGTAGTGTCGTATCAAGAGTACAATAGAGTCGAGGGCCATTCTCGTTTATACCATCAATAGAACCCATTCAAAAAATGTCAAAAACCGTAATTAAAAAACCGCCAACAATAAAACATCATTTCTAAGAATGTTCAATAAATATCATTACTGAGATTTTAGAGATAACATTTTTTACACCTCTTTCAGTAATTAAAACAAGGTTGTATAACTTGTTTTTTGTCTGATTCTTTAAGCGGAGTAGACCGTTCCATCAATGAGACGTCCAACAACCAAGTAAGAGACACTAAACGGCTTTATCGTTTGTCTGGCCCACTTTAATGAAGAAGGGTGTTCCATTATACGATATAATGGTGTTTTCGATGGCATTGCAAGTTATGGGGACAAAAAAATCTACTACCTACAAATAAAAGAAAATCCAATAAAGAAGAATAACTTGTCACATTATTATGCGATACTTGACAAATGCATTCAAACACCATCTATCTTTAATAAAATTGCGATTTATGATGTCCGAAAATTAATTAACATAATTAATTTCATCCCAGAGTTAATTGCTGTACTATTTACTTAATCGCTTTTCTTATTCGATTTTTTTCTTTTTTGGGTGTTGTGTAACCGCATAATGTGTTCTGATTAAGTTAAAACTCGTGTAAAAATATAACTAATTAACGTTTCGACGTAAATAAAGCGAGACGAAAGCACGGTAATTTTCAAAGGCTCCTCTTTTCCTGCTAAAATGATATAGTGTCCTCAAATTAATTTCAATTCAAACAAGTGATTAATACGTATACATAAACCTGTTCAATAGAGTCTTGACATTGAAGTCAATCTGAACATTCCACCAGGGTCATTTCGAGCGGCGCTCGTAGCTTGTCATACACCAGAAGAAGAAGAAGAAAAAAAAAACACTGTACTCTTTATATAGAAGCACAATAAAGACTTTGTACTGAATCACGTGATGTGTCACACAGTACAAGTGTGACGTCACAAGTGCCATCGAGTGACACTAACGACGACGATTTACATAAAATTTGTATACTTAATTACTTTATATTGGAGTTTTGAAGCGCACCAGTTTTTACATATTTATTATTAGTTGCTTTTACATACTTAATTAATTACGCTCGAATTTTAAGATCGTGTCATTTCGATATTTCGTTGTTAATTAAATCGCTACTCTCAAATGTATAAGGCTTTTGACAAGTGTGAATTAATAATAAATAACTTCTTAAAGCAATATTATTAATTGTGTTGTAATAAAATAATAAATTTGATCAGAACAAATCATAATTATTAAAACTGTAATTGTGTTCGTTTCTGATTAAAGTATAAAGTATAATTTAATTTTTTGAAATACTGAGGAATTAAAATGAAATAGTGACGTCCAAAGAAAAAGCGAAGCGCTACATTGAAGGCCTTTACACAATTGAGAGTTGTGAAACTCAATTAATTGTTTAATATTTAATTAAGATTATTAATAATTTGAAGTGTTTAATCTGGTGTGAGGACGTGATGAGATTTGGATTATGAATAGGCAGGTAACAACGGGTACCCGACTCCTGTCCAGAGGATGAATCATTTTTAATTTTCTCAGAGACAAAGAATCGATTGATTGGAAACCCCACTGATGATCTATTGTTGTCGGTATCATTATTCTTTAGAAACTATTTGAGCTAAAGACACCTATTATTAACAATTTACGCCCTGCTCTATATAATTTTTTTCCCCCCCGACGACACGAAGTCACTCCGATCCGCACCTTATACAATGTTGTAAGTTGGCACAAAGGAATTTTTGTTGTGCTGCGTATCCATGTAATATTTAATTTTATTCTAAAAACAGTAATCATAAATTATTCTGCCAAGTTTAACGGGTACGTCAGTTAGCTCGCTCTGCAGAATTAACAGATGTTCTATGGTTTAATACATAAACATTGTAAGATTTATATGACACTGCTGCTACTGTATAGAATTTACTTGTGGAACAAATAAGGAGTTACGTTGCATTTCAATTACGCAATGAAACTTATCCCATGACCAATTTTCGACTAAATTATCCAAATATTAAATTGACTAATTTTTAAATTTAAATTCTTCTTGAAACAAGTTCGTTCCTTCCGTCGATAAAAGGAAAAGTTTGCCTGGCTCAGCAGCAACATTTATGTTCATGAAGAAGGCTTATAAATTTTATAATTAGTCTCGATGGAAGGGTATCTCTGCTTGAAATGGGTCGGAACATAAAAATTAGCACATCTCACCGATCCCTGAGGGTTCTTGCGTCCCGTAAGAAAGGGTAAACTGGATAAACACCCTCAAAAGAGGCGCTTAATATTTCTCCCTTTCATCTGTTTTTATTTGATAAATTTGTATTCAAATTATTGCGAGGAAAAAGTTACCTCCCGCGTCCTGTGACATCATCTTCAATGTTGATTTTTAAAGGAAATCCCAAGAGGAGGACTTTTCAACAAAAAATATCTGCGACAAAGTGAGATTTCACGTGTAAATTTGGAGGTTGGAAAATTAAAAAAAAAATGCGTTAGTTTCCAAACACTGTGATAAATACGAGGGTAAAGCTGAATTTATTGGGAATATGAAAATCTAGCAGGCCGTGAAAAACAAAACATGCAGTGTTGTTTATAGAGCAACTCTTTATCTATCATTTGAAGTTTAGTTGTTGAAGTTACGTTATAAGAAAATTTCCCGCAAAAAAAGGCGATCGTCCTTTGTTTTATTATTGCTTGATCCAGAAGGCAATATTAAATTTTGAACCTTTCTCAATTTTTTTAATTCTTCCGATTCGTTTTTTTTTTTCTCAAAAATATAATATCGGAAAGGAAAGATAATCAATTAAATATTTCTCAAATGTAATTGTTTTTTCTTTGTGTCGTCATCTCCTTAATTGCGTTTTGTTTGTTTCCTTTTCAAATTTTTAAATTGTTTTTTTTCTCAATATTTCGCAATGTCGCAAAATGACAATTGTCAATTGTTTCATTATTCGCTTGATTAAGTGAGGCACTAAATCATACTCCAATTTAATTGTTTTATTTTGTGAGATCTCCTTAATTGTGTTTTGTTTTTTTCTTTTCAAATTTTGATCTTTTTTCAATTGTTTTTTTTTTTTAATATTTCGCAATGTCGCAATTTCGATGCAATTGTTTTTTTTAAATTTAATTTAGCAAAGGAACGATAGTCAATTGTTTAATTATTCGCTTGATTAGGTGGGCATTTAATATTTTTTAAATTTCATTGTTTTTTAATTTTCTCGATTCAATTTTTTTTTTAATATAATTTCGGAAAGGAACGACAGTTAATTAAATATTTCTCAAATTTGATTGATTTTTTTGTGTCTCCTTAATTGTGTTTTGTTTGTTTCCTTTTCAAATTTTAAAATGTTTTCGATTTAATTGCTTTTTTTTTAATATTTGCAATGTCGCACGATGACGATCGTCAAATGTTTCATTATTCGCTTGATCACGTGAGGTGCTTCATACTTCTCAAATACAATTGTTTTTTTTTGTTGTGATCTTCTCAATAGTGTTTTGTTGTTTGTTTCCCTTATCAATTTTTTCGAATCATTTTTTTTTTTGTATTTCACAATGTCGCAAAACGACGTTAGATATCAAATATTTTTCAAATTTAATTTTTTTTTCATCTCCTTGATTATTTTGCTTGTTTTCTGAAAAACTTTCGTTTCCCTCAAAGAAGGCAATCGTTTTTTGTTTTACTTTAGCTTGATTTAAAATGCATTAAATTTTGAATATTTTTCAAATTTTTTTGATTCAATTGTTTTTTATTTAATATTTCGCAGTGTCGCAAAGTGGCGATCTTCAACTGTTTCGTTATTCGCTTTCATCTTCTTGATCGTTGCGATCGTCTTTTGTTTTGCTATTTGCTTGATCTAAAAGGCATTAAATTTTGAATCACAAATTTTGAAATTTTAATTGGTTTTTTTTATATATAATTTTGCAAATGAACGACGATAGTCAATTGTTTCATTATTGGCTATCTTTCTTAAATTTCCTTCAAAGAAGGCGATCGTCTTTTGTTTTATCAGGCTTGATCTGAGAAAGGTAAATTAAAATTTTGTTTTCGATTAATATGTTTTTTTTTTTTAAATAATTTCTCAAACTGAAGGTAGTCAATTGTTTCATTGTTCGCTTGATCGTGCGAGGCTTTAAATTTTCCCCAAATTTAATTGTTTCTTCTTTGTATAGTCATCTCCTTAATTGCGTTTTGTTTGTTTTCTGAAGGAATGTCGTTTTTCAAAAAAAAAAAAAAAGGAATTTGAACGCGAAAGGAATTCTGTTCAGCATCAAAAAGGAGATGAGGAAACTCCAACAATGACCAAGAAGCAGCGAGCTATGAAAAAAGCTATGTACGAGGTATTCTTGGGAAGTACGGGCCTAACTGCAGGCAATTAAGCTAGACGGACAAAAGACAGTTACACTGAAAAATATTTGCCTGAAGTGTTCAGTAGAGTTCCAGATGCTGCACCATGATAATGCCTCGTCCCATACGGCAGCTTTAACTCTCCAGTTTTTGGCTAAAAAAAATATAAAAGTGATAGAACATCCCCCGTATTCACTTGATTTAGCAATGTGCGACTTTTGGGCATTTTTTGGGCTTTAAAGGAATTTGCGGGGTAGAAGATTTTCGTCAGAAAAAGCGATTGACGCTTACTTTGAAGGTATTTCGAAAGATGATTGGTTGGGAGCTTTTGAACAGTAGAAAGAAAGAATGTTCAAGCGTATCATTGCTGAAGGGAATTGCTTCGGGCATATTTAAAATAAAATCCTAGAAAATATTAACCGTGTTTTCTATTCTCAAGAAATTCAGCTTGACCCTCTTATATTTGGCAATTTTTACTAAATAAATAGAAAAATCGTCTACGCGAAATAGTATTTAATTCAATAATCTATTTATTGTAGGCCGTCTTCAATTTAGTAACAATTTGTCTTTGACACATTTATTTAAGTGAAAATAAAAGGTATGATATATCCTTTTTAAAATTTATTATACACGTTATTTGAAAGTAAATTCATTGGCCTTTCCTCGTGTTATTATGTAATATTAAAACCCAGCTAAAAAAAGAAAGAAAAATTCAAGAACGTAGACAGGTATTAAAATCAAATTTATGGATGATGACTGACGCCAGCCAATACGGTCACAGAGGAATTTGCATCATATAGCACACTTGTTTTATATGCACCTCGTATGGAAGGATAATCACAGTTAATTATGTTTCTTTTTTTAATCGTGTTTCTGGAAAATTACAGAATCATCTATCAACGTAGGTAAATCTTGTTTCTCTCTATTATGCGGCAAATATCGCGCGGAGGTATTTAAAATTATAAATGCGCGCATTACGGCCTTTTTTTCTATTAGTTTTACGCCGAGTAATAAAATAACACTCACAATTAATTCCATGATCTCATATGAAAGTGTTGCATTAAAAGGGTTTTAATCTTTAACGCGGTTCAGCCTTGAACCTATGGAAGCCGATCAAGATTTAATTTATTTTACTTTTACCGTTACTTTATCATATCATAGCCATCCTTGTAATTTGAAATTATTTATACGTGTTGCTTTGTGATTGCATTTAATTATCGGAGCGCCCGGCAATTTTCAACAAAACACCGATCGGTTTTTGCATAAATTCTGTTATTGTGAATGCAAAACTTTCGCATAATATCCGCTGAATATTTTTAGAGCAGACAATAGAGTAGATAAAAGTCAAAGCTCGACATGATATACTAAAAGTTTTCCTAAGAAAGCTCCTTAGTATAAAAATTCCCTGGGGCAACTTCATAAAGTTTATGTGAAAGAGTTGTCAGCGGCCATGTACGAAGATGATCGATAAGGCTAACTTCTGAATTGAAGATTAGAGAATCCGGAAATTTAATACAACAGAACCAACTTTGTATTTACAACACTCAGAAAATTTAATCAACAGCAGCCATAGATACCTATTTGGATCACAAATTACACCAAAACGTTAAGATTGAAAACTGAAATGAATAAGCAGTCCTTTTTGCATTAAATTCTTTCGTAATGAATATTTTTAATAACCAGACAGATATATTAGGTAATTAGTAATGATATTTATTAGTCGCGGTGTAGATATTGAAGACGAAAAAAAAAAAAAAGACGGAGAGAACATAATAAGAAACTAAACAATAATTTAAAATTATGCTGACTGAAAAATTGTAGTACGGCGCTTTATAATAGCCAGAGGCCGTTAGTCATTGCAGTGGTCATCCATTTCGTTTCTGAGACAATGGTCAGCTCGTTACTGGCCAGCATCCCAGAGAAATATTGCACCTGGTCGATACTTTCCTTTTGAAGCACGGCTGTGTTAACAGTTAGGTCACAGGCGCTATATTTTTCATATATAACTTTCGGCCTTCGTTTGTTTCTTTTTATTGTTCCTAGTAGAGGCCGCTGCAACAATTTCGAATAATCAAACTTAATGAAACTGAATAATGATTCGAAAACTTTTTCATATTTGCTATCACTTATTTTATAACAAATCGACAATAAAATACACGAACATCTTCAGTTAATTCGAAATTACATTGCTTTTACAAAAAACAAAACAGTATAAAACAATTTAATTTTGATTATCCTCAGTAGATGACGCTAGTGTCTATTATAATTTTCTAATTGTAATTACTTTTCATTCGATTTAACTACGTCCTAATTACAACTATGATTTATAATTAATTATTTCGAAGCACCTTAATTTTGGATAACGAAACTTTTTACCGCGACATTTTCTATTATTTACATCAAAAAAATCGCTAATTAATTCTTAATTTGTTAATAACATAATTCGCAATTCAATTTGTTAATCACGTTTTTAATTTAATGAAATCTAAGAGTTCTTAGTTTATGGCAACAGAAAGACGAGGATTTATTGAGAATAAACAAGACCTCAACAGATGGCGCCATTTCAACTCTTTGAGAATTAACTTTTCTTAAGTCCGTGCTTTCATATTGAAGTACATAACTTCTGATTTATAATTAATAAGAATTAGTTTCCGCCACAGCAGAAGTTAATTTAATATTGAAAGAGTTAGAATAAAATAGACCTCAACAGATGGCACCACTTAACTCTTTGATTTTTACCTTCCCTTGAGCCTCATAGATGTCATCCTTTATGTCCGTAAGTAATTTTTAGTTTAATTAGCAAGAAATTCGATTGTTTTTTTAGTTTTTGGACAGCGGAAGTCCGTTTAATGTTGGAATAAAGTGGAACTCAACAGAGGGCACTACTTACTTAACTCTCTTGAAATTTTTTGAGCGCCGAGAAAAACTCGAAGCAATTTTTAATTTAATTAATTAGTAATTCAATTTTTTCTTGCGTTCATTCGATGTTGAATGACTTAGAATGAAGTAGAGCCCAACAGATGGCACTACTTACTTAACATTTTTCAAATTTTTTCAGCGCCGAGAAAAAATCGTTCTTTATATAGACGTAATTTTTAATTTAATTTGTTTTGTTTTCTAGTTTTGTGACAGCGGACGTCCAATGTGTCAGTTTAATGACGAAAGTCTTAGAATAAAGCAGAACTCGACAGATGGCACTACTTAACTTTTTGAAATTTACAATAACTCGAGCGCCGAACAAGTCGTCGAAGTAATTTTCAGTTTAATTAACAAGCAATTCAATTGTTTTTTAGTTTTCGTGACAACGGAAGTCCAAGATGTTAGTTTAATGACGAAAGTCTTAGGATAAAGTAGAACTCAACAGATGGCGGCGCTACTTAACTCTTTGTATTTACCGTTTCTTGAGCGCCGAGAGAAAGTCGAAGTAATTTTTACTTTAATTAATTAATAATTCAATTTTTTCTTGCGTTCATTCGATGTTGAATGACTTAGAATAAAGTAGAACTCAACAGATGGCACTACTTAAACTTCTTTGAAGTTTTTTGAGCGCCGAGGAAAAATCGACGTAATTTTTAGTTTAATTAATTGATAATCTATTTTGTTTTGTTTTTGCGACAGTTAAGACGTTAATTTCATGTTGAACGACTTAGAATGAAGTAGAACTCAATAGATGGCACTACTTACTTAACTCTTTTGAAATTTTTCGTGCGCCGAGAAAAAATCTTGCTTTAATCGAAGTAATTTTTAATTTAATTAAGTGATAACCTATTTTCTTATGGTTTTGTGACGGCGGAAGCTCAAGACCTCAATTTCATGTTGAATGACTTAGAATAAAGTAGTACTCAACAGATGGCACCACTCAACGTTTTGAAATTTACAATTTTTCGAGCGCCGAAAAAGTTAAATTATTTTTTCACTTTAATTAGCAAGGCACTCAATTGTTTTCTAATCTTGCGATGGTCAAAGAAGTTAATTTAATGTCGAGCGACTTAGTGTAAAGCAGAAGTCAGTAGATGGCGCTCCTTGAAGCGTAACCGACTTTGGAGTGCTCGGAACAAGTCGTTCTTCGTATCGAAGCAATCTCTAGTGTAATTCGTAAGAGATTCAATTGTTTTTTTTTTAGTTTTTGCGACCGTGCAAGTTCACAATGTTAATTTAGTTTCGAAACAATCCTGTAGATGTCACTAGTACGCGCGGTTTATTTAAAATGGCTATTTTTCTTTTAGTAAAAGAAGTTTAAATAATAAACACGACAAAAGCTTTCATCGTGAATTTAATTTAATATGAAAAGAATCTGACAGATGTCACTATGTGCCACTTGCTTAACGTTCGTGCGATTTTAAATCGTTGGTAAAAAAAGATGTTTAAGTCAGAAACACAGCTGAGTTAAATTGAGTAAATTCGTGCGTTTTTTTCCAGAACTTAATTTGATTTTTAAAGTAACCAGTAGATGTCACTGGTTATTACTTATTGTTTGTGCTGTTTAGTTGTTGGCTGAAGCTTCGTTCTTGGTAATGAAGTTTAAGTAGGAAAAAGAAGTTCAAATAAAAAATACAGCTGAATTATTTACATTTTTTTTTTAATTTTCTTGAAGTTAATTTAATGCTGAAGGAATCCAATAGGTGTCACTAGTTGTTTGCTTATGATTTCGAAACGATTAACCTGAGACTGAATATTAATTTTAAAGTGGTTTTTGATGTTCTTTTTTCTTTTGATTCGCTTCTACTTTTTTGTAGTGGCTAAGAATCTAATTTGATTGATATGAGAAATTTAGTGAAACGTAAAATAATTTGAACCTTCTGTATTGATTGCGAAGATGATTCTGAATAATTAAAGTACAGACAAGATAATCTTTAGAAGCAATTATAAGCGTAAATCTATAAGAGAGCCGCGTGACGATGTTGATATTACTCTGCCAATTAAAATTGATGTCTTAATTACAAAACCAATCAAAAGTTTTCGCAAGCGAAATTAGGCGGAAAGTTTAGCGGGAATGTGATTATTTGGCTCTTTTTGACAAATTGAATCCGCGAAGTGCGACCGTTAATTGAAACTGTAAATGATCATCATGGCGCCCTCCTCGTTCGCACGTCTTAAAAACGAAGCCGGAACCGACAATAAATAATAATAAATAAAGCGAGGCGAGGGTTAATTGTTAAAAATTATTAAAAATACGGCTTCATTGTGCCGGAGTTAGTTGACGGTGTTAATAAAGGTTCATGATGCAAAAGCGGCGCGTTTTAGATTTTAATCACACTTTTTGTTCACCTTACTCTTTTTCTTTTTGTGCTGCTACATAAAAGTTGTTAATTATGATAAATATTCACAGCTTTTTCCTGGGAGAGCCATAGAACGGAAGTCGGTATTGTTATTCTGGGGGTTCGTTTGTATTAGTGTGTAACCCTTGCCTTTTAGCTCCACAACTTCCTGCGATCCCGTTGCCCCCTGGGATCAAGTCCTGGGAGCTTAAATCCTGCTGCTGTACCTTCTGTCCTTTGACTATTGCATCGTTAGACTTTACCTGCGGTTATATTTACCCATGCTAGACTTATTTCACTACTACTATCCGATATTCCACGTTCGGACTAATCAACCCTTCTTCTTCTATACACACTCCCTCATACACGATCTATGATTTAGTTCACCTTGGGGCACACAATTTATAATTCACTGGGGACATCCCCCCGATCTTCTAACTCTATTTATACAATTCAAATCACATGAATTAAATCAAACGTCGGACAAGTCCATACAAAAACGGAATAGAAAAATAGAATTTGCGTTCTGCTTTGGGATTTGGAGGTGATTCGTGAACATGAATCGAGAGAATTGGAAAACAGGAGGGCAATTAAAACAAAATCAAGTTTAAATTAGTGTAATTTTATGGTAACACGCGTCTAACAAAACAATTAGATCATTTAATTAAGGATCATTAAAGGTTGCGTGACGCTTTGCGTCCGTGCGTTCGTTCGTTCGCTCGTTGTCGCAGGCATTATTAAAAGGAAGTCGTTCTTCATAAACGAATAATTGTTGGTTTCATTTCCATATTTAGTTGCATTCGAAACTCTCGCAGCTAGTTTGTATGCAGTTGTATTAGACCGCCCATTAACCTCTTTGCAAGGACACGTAACGTATGCGGTTGTATACATGTATATTTTGATGATGGCCAAATTGCAGCAGCGGGGCGGAATTGTATTTGCAATTATGATTTCTTTCGGCCTTAGAAACAATTCCATCGTCTTTCTAAATTGTTTGAGTACATCTTAAACAAAGCAAACAAGGGTGCTTAATCCTTGAGTTTAAACATATATTTAACCGCATTCGTTCTGAAGACATGGAACCGTCGGGGTTGGTGTAACCAATGCTTAGAGGCGGGGGGGGGGGGTCTTAAGACGTTGAATAAACCGGCGATGCCTTCGCAAACACCGTAATGAGATGGCGAGACGCCGTCGATCCTACCGACGTCGATGACGCTTCACTGAATCCTGATTACGTTATGCAATTTGCGATGAGTAAACTTAACCGCTCGTTATATCCTTTCCTTACAATACCCCTCGCCGCCTATTGTTTTTAATTTCTTTTCCTTCTTCTCTGACATTACTGAGTCAATATGCGCTCCTTTGTGTGTCAAATGACCTTTAAAAACGAACAAGAAGCGTTAATTTGTGAGGAAAACACCCCGACTGCATCCACGTGTTTGTTATGTAAACACGCAGCGCTTAACCTACTTAAAGAAGCTGTAAAACGCAAGTTTTAAATTTGATAAACACTAAATAAAATACCTTTTTCTTTTCCTTTTTTTTGTTATTCGTCAGCGCGAAGTAAAGAAAAAACCGTCGCGTAATTTGTTTAAACAAAAAACAGCAAAACCGAACGTGACATTTGACGATTAAGAATCTTTTCTTGAAAGTCGGTTGACAGCTATATTCTGAGAAGCGCTTTCTTGATTGTCACAGTGGTTGGTCACACGTCTGTGACTTTTTTCTTTTTTGGATCAAAGATTCACGACTAAGTTTTAACTCGACAACCAATTTTGTTTATTTAAAGCGGAAAATCTCACACTTTTTCTGGGAAACACCGTCCACGAAAGCAGAACGTTGTTTTTGGGTGTTAACTTACGTTCTATGGTCTTCGCGTTTAATTTCAGAATTAGATTCGAAGTCGGTATTTTGTTTCCTTTGATCGAGAGTAATGGCGTTTAAATTAAATCAATCGAGTTGTACTTATTCGTGTTGATAATTAAAAAAAAAATTATGTCGGACGTGTGTTTTTAATTATTAATTAATTGTGAGTTAGTTTAATTGAATAGATTAAAGCGAGAGTACTTGTTAACACAATTGTGGAATTTATGTCCAAAATGAAGCCACCTGCACTAAATAGAAAATATTTTACCATAAATTGTGTAAATTAATTTTATAGACCAAATACAATTGAAAATATATCTAATTTTTTTGTAAAACGTTCAATAATTGTGTTAATAATTTCTCCACCACCATTTAACACAACATTGTGTAAAATTATTTCTCTCTGTGTGTTCTGAATGTGTTCTATTTAAGAAAAATATTTTTTTTTTTAAGAAATAATCATGAAATGTGTAACAATAATATTTTTCATTGGAAATTTCGCTGCCTGTATACAGGGGCGTCATACAAACCGTGAGCGGCCTTCCTTAAAAAAAATTGCCAATCGAACGGTTTTCTCTGTAGATAAAATAGTGAAATTTCGTAACGAATTCACCGCCTGTTACAGAACGAATTGAATTGAATTAATAAAAGCACGTGTAAATAAAATAAATGGGTTTAAACACATTCCGTTTGCATGAAGCTAATTAAACCTCGGATTTTATATCTCGCGTTTAAGACTCCTCCAGTGTTTTCATATAGGTCTCCAGATTTTACCGGTTAATGACCTACATAAACTGGTTATCTGAACCAAGTTTTTACGTTTAGGTTTCTTAGACATTTTTGACTGCGCTAATAGAGCCAGGAAATTGCTGCAGTTTGTGCAAACTTTTTTTCCTAATCGAAACTAAAAGTCGCAAGACAATCCGCGATTTATTTACTATTTACGCCGTAGGAAAATCCACATAATAAATAACTAATAGCTGATAAATGGCAGTTATTAGTTACAATATGGAAGACGGATGTTAATTTAAACTTTAGCCGTTCGCATAGTAAATATGAATGTATCTGATATAACTGTCACCATTAAGTGTCGAAGTAATTATAAGTGGATACAGCAGATGCAAAAAATCTTTGATAATAGAATGAAATTATACATAAGCGTCGAATATTTTATACATTAACGTGTCAGTACAAATTATTACAGACTTTCAAGTGGTATAATTTAAGAACAGTATTATGTGTCGTTTAATTGATCATAGCTCATAAATTTTCTTCTCGATGGTAAAATATCGCCGCAACAAATCAATGATGAAATAATCCGCGCTATTAAGCAAATAATAAGAAAATTTATTCAATTGCAGATTCTACTTGCCCAACGAGATTACAGAAAGCAATTTTTTGCACGTTTAATAAAGCAATAAGAAAAAGAATGGACCATATTTCTTGTCGCCCTCCCTAATGGATAAACTGCAGCAACATGTTTTAATTTAATAAACGGTAACAGCATATCTCGCAACATTACATTTTAATTTAATTTAAAACCCGTGCCTACAAGACCAGGAGTATTTAATCCTTGCCTCGCTCTGTCCTCTGTGTCACAAATCGGGGAGCAGCGGGGGGAGGCTCACCCTCTAAATGTTGTAAGTGCAAATTGCTGGGGTTACATATTAATATATCACAATTATTATTTATTTACGTTTCAAACCCATTCTTTCTTAATCCTGCGCGTGCATCAGAAAAAGTGAGCCCGTGAATAATTTATCGGAAAGGAAATGGTTCCCCGTATTTTGCTTGACAGATGACAACACTTAACAACGCGACATCGGCGATTGGAAACTCTTGATAAATGACAGAGGCGATGGCCCTCTCTCCCTTTTATCCCGCCAGATATTAAGTTACTGTCATAGATATTGATTAAGTTCTGCTGCATCGGTCCACAATATAGTGATTACTTACCGGAAGGAATTAGAATTCGCCTCGTACGTTCGGTTTTATGCATCGTCCAAACGTGCAGTTTCGCGAAAATACTTGAAAGAAATCATAAGTTATGTTTTCCGCTTATAAATATCAAGGGTCCGAATGCTGATCACGCCTTGCACATCAGTCGCTCTGTGCTATAGTCATGCATACGTGATGCCTATGATATTTTAACAGTGCGGTCAACTCGATCATTTTTCTTATTGATATTCGTTGCTGCTTTGCCTCCACGTATATTTTTAGGTGCATTCGGTCGCCCCACATCAGCCTGCAATGCGCTTTATTTCTGTGAATGTTTATATTTCAACTATTTTAGGTGAATGCTTACCTATTCCGAAGTTCAAGTCGCTCGCCATTATACTTTATACACAACGTTTCGACAAATATAACTCACTTACGTTTATTTCAAGATCTAACATTTACATAAGATGTCACCGTACGTGGTAAACAACAAGGGTCCCAGCGTAATCTCTTGAGGAACACCTTTTACTTCTTACTTTATCATCGATTTTTATGTACTGATTGTGAGTTCTTTCTGATGGGAAAACTCTCAGCTAACAAAATCCTTAGTATTTTACTGAATTTTATATTAATCTCATCACTTTTTACAGAGAACACCAACGAGGAGGAAATGCCAAATTTGGTTTAAGACCAAACCAGGCTTTACTTTCTCTGATTTCTCCTTAATTTAAAAAAGATGTGTTAAGTTTCCTGAGCTGTCAATATGAGTTTAGGTCTAATGGGAAACAAGGAAAGGTTTTTGTGACCTCTCTATGTATCCAGTATTTCACTTCTTGTCTGTCTAGTAGGAAATGTCTATCGACAGGTGCAAGTCTCCTGTAGGGGTCAGTCTTGGGTCCTATTCTCTTTGCTATCTATATCAATAACTTTCCTATAGTGTTGATTGTCATATAACGTTGTTTGTTGATGACACCAATGATGCAGACAAAGAAGTTCTGCTATTAAAGCTTAATTCTGATTGAAATGTCTTTGCACCCACCCTTCCCTCCTGGACAATTCTATTTTTGTTTTCATCCTTTTCCTATTCATGTATGCCAATTCTAGTTACAATAGGTTCCATGCTTTACCCTCTCTGATTTCTCGTTAATTTAGAAAAAGGTACATCTGGAGATGTGTTAAGTTTCCCGAGCTCATAATCAATATGAGTTTCGGTCTAACCTTGTCAATGTCGATGCACTAACCACGTGCATAATGGGAAACAGGGAAAGGCTTTTATGACCTCTCTATGTATCCAGTATTTCTCTTCTTATCTGCCTAATACGAAAGGCATGTCCTCAAGTGCAAGTTCGTTGCCAAAACGGTGGCACCCAGAACCTATTCTATTTGGTAGCTATATCAATGACTTCCCTATAGTGTTGATTGCCATATAACGTTGTTTGTTGATGACACCAATGATGCAGACAAAGAAGTTCTGCTTTTAAAGCTCAATTCTGATTGAACGTCTTTGCACCCACCCTTCCCTCCTGGACAATTTTATTTCATATTATCTTTTCAAAGCAATTCTATTTTCGTTTTCATCCTGTTCCTATTCATGTATGCCAATTCTAGTTCCAATAGGTTCCAGGCTTTACCTTCTCTGATTTCTCGTTAATTTAGAAAAAGGTACGTCTGAAGATGTGTCAAAATTCCCGAGCTCATAATCAGTAGGAGTTTCGGTCTAACCTTGTCAAAGTCGATGCACTAACTACGTGCATAATGGGAAACATGGAAAGGTCTTTATGACCTCTCCATGTATCCAGTATTTCACTTCTTATCTATCTGATAGGAAAGGTATGTCGACAGGTGCAAGTTCGTCGGCAAAATGGTGTCCTCCAGGGGTCAGTCTTGGGTCCTATTTTATTTACTATCTATATCGATGACTTCCCTATAGTTTTCGTTATTTGTTGATAGCACCAATGATGCAGACAAAGCATAATTCTGATTGAACGTCTGTGCACCACCCTTCCCTTCTGGAAAATTTTATTTCATATTCTCTTTTCTATTTTTGTTTTCATCCCTTTCCTATTCTAGTGCCAATAGGTAGTGTTGGCCTTCAGAAAGGGGGTTGTCTTTAGAATCACCGCGTCGAAAAATCAAAATTTGGCTCTTGTGGTACTCTTTCTATTTATTTCAATAATTTTTCTTTATTTAAAGATGGCCATTTGGTTTTTGTGGCGCTTAGCTTTCCCATAAATTCATCATGATTGCATTCCTCCATGGAGGTGATTTCTGTTTGTTTCGTTGAAAGATGTTTAGAGTTTTTCGAAGATGACCTTTTTAGCTTTCCTTGTTTAGTTGAAATAATTAGAAAGGATGGCATTTGTTTTCTTTTTTTTTTTGGGAGGAGGGAATAATTTTAATAAATGTGTAAGGTGGGTTTGAAATTATTGTTTTTGTAATGACGTAGTAGTGACTCAATCCATCTTAACGTCCTCGAGGGCTAGGCTGCGGCCTCCTTCAATTTCGAGTCGTGATCCTTCGGGACGGCTACCTGTTCCTGATTTATCACTCGTCTGCTCCACTTTCCGCTAAACTTATCCTCTGCTGCAAGGGATCCTTGATATTTAGCTGGATTTAGGAGATTCCCTTGGAATAAATTATTAGGAAAACCGAGACTGAAAATGGCAGACAAATCACAATAATTACGAAAAGAATGCTCGCCTCCAGCTGGATCCCGGGGCGCTCTCTTTTTTGCGCTTTTAAAATGCTGCGCGGTCGCCAGGTTTCGAATTACTTTATTAATATTTCACCGGCTGTATCTGTCTTCTTTGCATGGTCAGACAATGCCGTACGTGACCATGTAGTAGGAAGCGTCCAGGGACGCAGACAGGGTTTGAGGGTGTCCTAACCGCCAAGAGGGACTGAGTGATACGGTCGCTTCTTCTGAATTATTTAGCACATGCCAGTATCCAGTACTTGAAATCATCGTTTATTACCCTTGCTATATTACACGTCTTAATTTTTGATGTCGCTTTATCACAACGTCAATCAGAACAAATCCCATACGTTTCCACAAACCCAATTGCCTTTTCATACTTAACGACCTAGCCGTTCGTAAAAAAATCATAATTTGAATTTAAACCACTTAAGAGAGGGCATTCTTAATCTGAAATTCTTTCAAAATGGTCCTGCAAGCGGCCGTAAGGAAGCAGAAACAAAAAGAGAAGCGCAAGAACAATGAAACACTATCTAATATGAAAACGGTAGATACAATAGCTCAGGTGAGTCTTTAAAGCATACGGTGCTCGTCTGTAATGCATTCCCCATTGAAAAAAAAAAAAAAAACGAATTTACATTACACGTTCCGCTAATGGATTTTTAATTACCCGCAACTAAATTATACTAGATGTTGACTTTCTGATCACGGCACTAATTACGTCGGGTAATTAACATTGCGAACTCATGTCGATTTCAGTTACATGAAAATTGTAATTTTACAACCTCCTCCTCCACTTTTAAGGACCTCCCCCTCCCTTATTTAATTTAAATGCGACGCGTGCGTGCTTGGAACGTTGAAAGAGTTTCCGAATTTTTTCTTTTGGCAATTTTGATGATGTCCCCGTCGCAAATTAGAAATTAAATTGAATCCAAGGCCGCAGTCGATATAAAAACGATCAATCTTGCATTCGACGGACCACGAGTTGCATGATGCAAGAACTTGCATCGGAGTTTCGAAACTTTTCGAACACGCCTCGTAAGAAAGCGATTTATCATTTATTTTTGTTTTATTAAAATGGCGTTTGTTTGTTTGTGATTTGACATGGCGATTTTCTCGTGGACGTCTCGTACTTTGATGTAGAGATTTTTTTTTGGCAACGAGGACCGACGCCGTTTTAACGTCCGGGCGTATGATTCCGAAATTAATTCGCCAATAAACATTTCAGCGAATTTGTTACCCTCGTCGTAAAACGAGCGTGCATAACGTTTTTTAAATAATTAAAACAAGGATGTACGAATAGCGAATAATTTTACAGTATTAGCATTTAATATGTTTATGTGTTGTTAATTCAGTCGGCATTAACTCGCGCCTTATTTATAGAGACAAATGTTCATTAAGTTTGCATTTAATTATTAATAAAAAAATGTGGGACTGTTATTAAAACGGAGGATTTATTGGTTGTTTCATATTTGTAATAATGTAGAGGGTTTTAATAACCCTGGCACACATCAAAAACTGGCCGGATCAAATTAGTACATCAGTTTTACGTTGCAATAACAATAATCATCTTACTTAAACGTTGATATGAAATTTTATTTATTTTCTTCTTTTTTTAACGTTTCAAAATTAAAACCTTAACATTTCTGTTGATAATAACGTAATAAATCAACAACGACAGTAAATGTGAATATTTTACTTTTCAATCAATTCATTTCCTTGAATCACCCTGTATATTTCAATCGTATTAACTGCGACAAACTAGTAATTGCATGTTAATATTGAATTAAAAGACTAAGAATGAATAATGTTGTTTGAAATAAAAACACAATCAAAGATCGAAATGAAAGATATCTTACGCGATAAATAAAAGCTAATGAGTAAACAAGCAATCAATTTTTTTTTTCTGCGTCGTAAAAATATTTGCGGATCCTCTAGTATAAAAATGAATTTTTCGGCGTGAAAAACAAGAAACTCTTTCATGTCAATAGTGAATAATTAAAGTTGCCAAGTCAATTCGTTTTTACGAGAGATAATGTAGAATATAAATAACTATGTTGAAAGCAATTATCCATTTTGTCAACGAGTGAATTCTAAACAGGCGTGAAATGTAAACACGTGTAAAGGTGGTTTGTATATAAAATTGTGAGCGTCGCGAGCGTAATAAAGCGTCCGGAGCCAATGTGTTTATGCGTCGCGAAGCTAACTACCTACACATGGCTTAAATAAACACCAAGACACCAAACGTACAAAAGACATAAGTAAATATCGTCATCGTAAATGTCGAAAATTTATGTCATTATAATTTTTCTACTTCCTTTTATCATACTAAAATTAAACAGAAAAAATTGCTGCATAAATCTGGCAGTCGTGTCAACACTTCTTCGGCAGACAGTTACAAGAAAACTAAAAATCTTTAAATCACTTGACGCGGTTAACAGTATGACGTATGACGCAACATCATCAAAAACATATTTGGCCAGAATTAAACCTGCTTATTCACGTGTTCAAGTTCAAATCGTACTGCGAATATGTGCTCTCCAATCATTACATCCCGTAGTCAACAACACTTCACTGTTGACCAAAGAATCTTGACATCCAAAAAAGGAAAGATTGCAATCAGAAAACCTCATTAAAATTTTCAATTCTTTTGCTAAAATTCAACGAAGGGCAAAAGATGGCGTACGAGTTGAGGCACGAGTACTCTAAAGAATTGCATTTCGAGGAAAGTATCTTCTGTTAAAGAAATTATAACATTTCGTCGTTTGTAATTTCCAAATTTTCATTGGGGGCAAAGTTAATGGGCCATACTGTATAGTATTTTAGTTTCCACTGAACGATGCGTTTCGTTGCTCAAACTGAACTTAAAGGAAAAGAAAGTTGTCTTGTTTTTTAGCTTCGATCATCCGATTTTGTCCGGTGGAAGTAACTTTTGAGCTTGTTTCGCTGAGGCCACAAAAATAGCCCCTCATCATTGAATTTTTTTATATCGTTTCTTTTTGAGGCCACATCTCTCTGAAGCCACTTCCCTTAATATTCTGGGGCCACAATCCCGTTTTCCTTGAACATTTAGATTTATCTACGTACAGCAGAATTAATGTGCCCCTATATGGAAGTGGCCTCAGATAAAAACGTTCCACATACGGTTTTTTGGTTATACTCAAAATTAATTGCACGATTTGTCACTAGAGAAATCGCCTTGTTGATAGACGATGACAAAAAGTCGCCCCAGAGTAACTTGTCCTCAATATCTGTAACCTGGCCTCGAAGTATGTCTTCAAGAAGACACTTTTGTGGCCTCAGGGCTCAGACTAACTCTAACCCCTGAGAATTTCACAAATGTTAATTGCGCGCCGGTATTTATCTTCAATCAGAAAGAAACTTGTGGCCTCAGAGAACATTCTCAAGTAGTAGCCTCAGAGATATTCGACAATTACGCATCTACGTTGTTCATTAGGAATCTATCTAATTCGCAGATAAATAGTTATGGCCTCAGAGTACATTTTGAAGTAAAAGCGCCTTCATAAATTGTAGCCTCAAATAATCTCTACAATTACACGGTTTACGTAATCATGATCATGTGATTCGCGGAAATGTCATGGCCTCGGAGTTTGTCTTCAAGAAGACACGCCTTGAGCAATTTTGTGGCCTCAGGGCTCAGAGTAACTCTAACCCCTGAGAATTTCACAAATGTTAATTGCGCGTCGGTATTTATCTTCATTTAGAAGGAAATTTGTGGCCTCAGAGTACATTTTTAATTCGGCAATTACGCGTCTACGTTGTTCATTAAGTATCTCCTAATTCGCAGATAAAAAGTTATGGCCTCAGAGTACATTTTGAAGTGAAAGCGCCTTGTGGCCTCAGGACTCAGAGTAAACTGTCCTCAATAACTCTAACCAAATGTTAATTACGCGCCGGTGTTTACCTTCATTTAGAAGGAAATTTGTGGCCTCAGAGTACATTCTCAAGTAGTAGCCCCGGAGATATTCGGCAATTACGTGTCTACGTTATTCATTAGGAATCTCCTAATTCGCAGATAAAAAGTTATGGCCTCGGAGTACATTTTGAAGTAAAAGCGCCTTGTGGCCTCAGGACTCAAGAGTAAATTGTCCACAATAACTCTAACCCCTGAGAGTTTCACAAATGTTAATTACGCACCGGTATTTACGTTCTTTATTACGAAACAGAAATAATTTATGGCCTCAGAGTACATTTGCAGGTAGAAGCGCCCTCATCAATTGGAGCCTCAGAGCATTTCTGTAATTATGTGTTTCATATAATTATGGATCTGCGTTCTTCATCAAGAATTGCATTTTTAAGTAGAAACCCCCTTAATAATTGTAGCCCAATTACGTGGTTTAAGTAATTACTTTATTAAGATACAAATAAACTGGGGAGAAGTTGTGGCCTCAGAGTATGTTTTTAAGAAGAAACGCCTTCAGCAATTTTGTGGCCTCAGAGACCTTTTGCAAACGCTAATTAACCGGTGATACGTTGTTAATTGAGAAGCACGTAGTGGAAATGAAGTTGTGGCCTCAGAGTACGTCTTCAAGTAAAAACGTATTTCATGATTTTGGCCATAGAAAGTGGCAAACGCTAATTATGAGGTACAACTGCGTTCTTCATTCTGGTAGAAAAGAAGGCCACAACTTCTTTAAGAGTAAACTGCAAAATCCAAGTGAACGTTCATACATGATGAAAATGAAAATATACTCTGAGGCTATAGCTTCCTTTCTATTAATTCTCAGTGAAGAACCAGATAGATCCCCGCATACTCGGGGATTTACAAAGACACTCTACCAGAGTATATATTGAATTTTCAGGTCTTTAGTAGTTTTAGCCCCAGAGTGTCTTTGTAAATCCCCAAGTATGTGGTGATACCTACCTGGTTCTTCATTGAGAATTATTAGAAAGGAAGAGCTATGACCTCAGAGTATATTTTCGTTTTCATGTATGAACGTTCACTTGGAATTTGCAGTTTACTCTTTAAACCAATTACCACACAACCCGTTGGTGTCTTATACTCTTCGTTAAAGAAATCGCATAGTTAATAGATAGCAAGTGATGATAATTGTGTAAGATCGTTATCGCACGTGAGTGTTACGTAAGATTACCTACAAATAGTTAATTATAAATAGTTATTAAATGATATATCGAGAGTTTTGTTATCACAGCGATCGCTTGTTTATTGGATGGTGAACGTGTAGGAGCATTACAAGTTATCGAATGCTGAACTGTCATCATTGAGTTATCGACGGCAGTGCACCGCGCCCAGTCATTCTGAATTTACATTTGTTTCGGAAACGGTTTACGAGCAACCCTGGTGCCATCTATAGTCTAATCCGACCGTCTGACCACCGCTCAGGGCCACTGGTTATGCAAAGGGCGCAGTGTCCAAGATGAAACCGCACCCTTGAGACCTACATACTTCGATATGTATGATATACAGCGTTACCTTCGTATCGAATTCTATTTTGTTTTATATTTATGACGAGCGACAATTTTCCTTTCGGTGGTGGTAGCTCGAGAGTAATTTCTGACCGTTACATGACAAATATGAAACGAGTTTAGAGTTTGGATAAATTTATGAAAAAAAAAAGAAAGCTTTAAAAGCCTTTGGTCGAAGACAAGCAAAGGGGAGACATGATTTAAAGCAGTAGCTAAACCACTTTTAATCGGGCGAGCCGATAGACAAAACGAGATCTGGATGCGTATAAAGTTGGTGGTAATCGTGGGAGAACCGGAGAGTACCTTGTCACTGGTACTGTTTTGGATTACCGCCGTGGTCCCCCCCCCCTCATCCTTCGTCAGGACGCGCGCTCGTACGTAAGGCAAAACCAATTAAAATATAACGTGCACTTACCGTGAGGAACCCATCCGTGTTTACAGGTCTCGCAGTATCGCAAATGTCGTTTGCCAGGGACGAAACACTCGCAACAGCAGTTAGGTACTGTACATCTAATCGCCTGAAAGGAGAAAATTAATTATTTTAATTACGGACAGATAAAAACGCTCATCTTGCGGAGCTAGGCAACGTGAATTTTAATTACGGAAACGCTGTTTCAAATAAATTGCCATTGTGTATGGCGATAATAATTGGATTAAAAACTTAACTTATGCATTGAGTGGCCTCATTAAAAAAAAAGAATTAACGCAGGAATCGTTGATAGAACAAAAACCATCCATACAAATAACATCAATCAAATAAGAACAGAGATTAAACCAGTCAAGAGGTAGTAAACAAGAGATGTCAAAATTTGGTTAATTTTTGATTCGTTCCTTAAAGCACGTAAGCTTCTTGGTTGTTACTTTTTAGATTTTATCTGCACACCACCACTTCTGCTCCAACCTAAGCATGGTGGATGTAATTCTTGATATCAAGCACGAGAAAAATAGTGTAGGATCAGGACAATCAATGTTGATCTCTGTGTATATTAAAAAAAACAGCAAATTTTGCAATTTTTTTGAGTGAAAACGTAAGGAAAATGGTAGAGGAAGGTTTAGCCTGAAACTAAATCTCATAAAGCTTCGAACTGAACTGAAAAATTTGATGAGAAAAATAGAAGAACAAAATTGGTTGTAAGAAATAGAAGCCAAAAAAAAGACATGAAAGAAAACTTGAAGACAAAGAACCAAATCCTAATTAAATTAATAATAACTCGAACTAGAAAAAATCAGGAGAACCAAACTGGTTGTAAGTAAGAATTTGTGGAAATAGAATGCAAAAAGGAAGCATAAAGGAAAGTTGAAGATAAAGAACTGAATGGTAGGAGGAAACTTGGTCTAAACTAAATTCTAACAAGGCCAGATTGATGGGAAGTCGAACTGAGAGAAAAACAAAGGAAATTTTATGAAAAATAGTGAAAACAAAACAAAAAGAAGAGAACCAAACTGGCTGTAAGTAAGAATATGTGCAAAAACAAAACACAAAGGAAAATTGAAGACAAAGAACTGAATAGTAGGAGGAAACTTGGTCTAAACTAAATTCTAACAAGACCAGATTGATGGTAAGTCGAACTGAGAGAAAAACAAAGGAAATTTTATCAAAAATACTGAAAATAAAACTAAAAGAGGAGAACCAAACTGGCTGTAAGCAAGAATGTGTGCAAATAGAATGCAAAAAAGGAAGCATAAAGGAAAGTTGAAGACAAAGAACTGAATGGTAGGAGAAAACTTGGTCTAAACTAAATTCTAGCAAAACCAGATTGATGGTAAGTCGAACTGAGAGAAAAACAAAGACAATTTAATCAAAAATACTGAAAAAAGTCCAAAATAGTAGAACCAAACTGGTGGAAGTAAGCATGCGTGGAAATAGAATGCGGGAATAAAAACTATTTTCTTTCGCGATTAAAAAACTGTTGTTACTGATAGGAGTGTTATCAATTCCAAAGCAAATGGGGATGATACGCACAAATTAAACAAATTACAAAATTAAATGTAATCTTAAGTTTTCAGGAGAAAAATAAGTTTTAATAAGCTATGTTGAGCTGGACGACAAATACACCCTGTGTCTTATAGTGAGACCCCAAGACTTAGGCCCAAATGCACATTTTTATGCTGCCTGAAGATGACTTGGTTTCCTCTGGCCAACGAGACTCAGATAAATAAAGTTTTATTTCATTGGCTACGTTTATGAAGAGCTTTTTTTAAATCACGCGGCCCAATGTTATGAAACTTACGGTGGTGAAATATCTTTTAATTTTTGAACCCAATTCCACTGGCATTTCAAAAAAAAAAAACAACAAATTTCGCCCTTTTAGACTCGACCGAATTCTAATTTGCAAAAGCGTATACCTTTAATATTAAATAATTTTTTTTAGCTGGAATTTCATTAATTACATGCCTTGTTCGGGACAGAGTTTTTTTTTCCCCCTCCCGATTAATGTTTTCTTAATATGTTCAGAAGGGATGAAAACGATCTTCATTTTCGGTATTATTCTTCGGTAAATAAAATTGCCTTTCCGAGTATTTAAATTAATTGCCGTAAAAACGTTTTATTCGGAGCCAGTTAAATTATGAAAGGAAAAATGAGAAAGAATTTGTAAATTGCCTCCGCCACGAATTCGCAGCTACGCGGTATAAATAAATTCCGTCCGCATTAAATTCGCCTGAAATAATTACTATTACCGTTTCCAGGGTACTTCAATCACTGCTAATTAAAGGTATCGTAGTTTGATGAATATTGCTACATGTAAATCCTGTTAGTTCCTCAAGAAGTATTTAACTGTTAAGTCGCTTAAGGAACAATTTCACCCTTAATTTTACGTTTGCGTTAATGCGATTAGACTTGCGGGAGTTAACAGAAAAAAAAATAATAATAAACGCGCGAGATGAAAGAGAAAAAAACCCTTTTAAAATTAGGCCGTGTTATTAAAATTAATTTTCGCAGTAAGTATAAGTAAAAATTCCCTTAAGAGAATTCGCATCCCAGTGGCACAGGTCTCATTGTTTCATGTCAAGGAAATTGGCGTCAACCTCAATGGCTCCCCGGAGAGCTTTAAAAGGACCAATTTGAATATTTTTAACATGGATTTTAAGAAGCGTGAATTTTTATCGCCTAGTAAATATTGAACCCCCTTGACGTGGGGGAATAGTGATACAGTACGCTCGGAAGGATCGCGTATTTTAAGATGGCCATGTTTAAGTAGTTTCGCCGATGAAATGCTCCTGAATATTAAAATCAACGCTGAGAGAGCAGAGCTAAAGGGGTGGAACTTGGAAATTGAAATAAAACGCTTTATGTACCGGGAGAGATCTTAATTAAAACTAAAAAAATTAAAATTTTATTATCCGAGCGTTTCGTTGTTTTTTTTTCACGCTGTTAATAGTATTCAATCGATGAACGGCAAGGAGATTGATTGAATTTGTAAATAAATTACGCCATAAAGGTATTAATGCGTGGGGTAACCTCCCTGTAAAATTAATGAAGCCCGTTATCATTTTTGGATATGTAAACGCGTGTTAAATCTGGTGTAATCCGCGTTGCAGGATTATTAAACGATTTTGCAAACACGGCACGTAACATACATATGTCCGCGGAGTGTATTTACCGATTGTGAGCCTAATTGTGTTGGTATACAAATGTCAATATGACTGCTCGATTAAACATAAGAGCACGAGGAATTTATTGGACACCATTCGGAATTCGAAATAAGCTCTAATAATAACTACCGCTTATAACATACCACAATTCGACGAGAGTTTGCAATTCGATGTTTTATACAGTTTCAGTGTGGTTGTATTTCCAATGTTTACGAAGTATGTCTGCGCTGTTAAGGGGGCCTACACACACGCGACCATGTTTGATGACTATTTGAAAATCGATTGCATGCTAAAATTATAAATTTCTACCCTCTGAACATGTTTGGCAAGTG
Organism: Serrognathus titanus; assembly: GCA_039766575.1. Taxonomy (NCBI): domain Eukaryota; kingdom Metazoa; phylum Arthropoda; class Insecta; order Coleoptera; family Lucanidae; genus Serrognathus; species Serrognathus titanus. Next base: position 1,984,923 of record CM077916.1, on the reverse strand, counting down.
TTTGTCATTGAAATGTTTAACACGCAAAATTCTACGACACACAAAGTATTACTAAGCACAAGTTTTGTGAGATTCTATATTTCGTAATTTTTGAGCAAGGGAACTTCTTTCCTACTTGAGAATGTCTGTTTGAGACGAAACCAATCGCACGCCTTTAAAGTAAATTAATAATTGTAGCCTGACTCGGCCTTTCCTTTTTTTATTTAACGCTGACTACAACAGTTATGGGGGGGTCTTTTCGTATATTTCCGGCCATCTCGGGGATTTACATGTAAAAACTAGGGCGTGGCGAAGGTGGCGCATGCGCCTAATGAATTGGGTTGAGTTGGGTTGAATTAAAAACAAAAACGCACACGCGTCAAATGATAAACAAACTAAATAATTTTACTGATGAAATTAAACTACAATGCAAAACCCCAAACTATATTAATAAATTACAACCTCGCTTCAAAGGAATGACAATTACAAAAGAGACTAATAAGAGAAGGCAGTTAATGAAAGCAACAAAGGACGAAATAGTGAAAATTGGAAACGGAATAAAATAAAGGTGAAACTGGAAGTAGCGATGGAAGGATAGACCTTGCAAAGAAAACGGACAATAAATTCAAAGTTTCAAGCTTGAACAAATGTAAATGAAAACGAGGATAGTAGAAAAAAAGAAAATACGTAGACAAAAGAGCAACACGTAATGCAGCAACTCTAAATCAAGAAGGAATACGATAACAAACGACCAGGGTAGTGGAAAGGTACGATGAAAACGTTCTGAATAAACGAAGCAGTATTCAATAAGTAAAAGATGATAGCAATCATAGCATGTGATGCGCTGGTAACAAACAATTCAAGTAACAACAGAATTATCGAGGCAAAGAACTGTTCTTAATCAGTTTTTAACGGAAAAAGAAGAGGGGTTGAAGTAACAAACGATGAAAATAGGTTAATTGCCACTGAAACTAAATGTAAACAAACTCGCAGTATTCCAACTTATATATCCCAAAAAAGTGGCTTGAATTTAAAGAGACGTTCTATACCACAGGGATGCCCTCACGCACAGACAGATCTCAAGGTGGACTTAAAGGAAAAGTGACACTTGAAGCTAACTTCATATCAAACTGTGCGTTGCAGAGTCAAGGTTTACTTTTGCCTTGAAATTTCTAAGGTTGAGTAAGACCTAGCCTATGTCGCAAATCAAAATTCGAAATGTATTGAAAAATTAAGGTGGATTGTTTGGAATACTTTCTTGAATTTGGAGATTAAATTGGCGATTGGTTGTCAATCACCAATAAAATTGCAATATCCGTTAAAATTCCCTACCCTTAAAGTGAACCTTAACAGAGAATACCCGAAGTCGTGACTGTGCAACAGCTTTTAAGCTTAAGGTGACACTTTGCTTAGATAAGTTGGACTTTGGCTAAGTCTGAAGATTCGTCTGTGCTTACGGGCATTAATAATGTAAGGAATACAAACATCGGTTTAGCTAGTGACATCTCGCGGGCGATTTTTAACCTAAAATCGCGTGAAGCTATTATGATTGGTTGCCAAAAGAGACGTTCTATACCACAGGGATGCCCTTATGCACAGACAGATCTCAAGGCGGACTTAAAGGAAAAAGTGATACTTGAAGCTAATCATATCAAACTGTGCGTTGCAGACAAACAACATCGGTTTAGTTAGCGACATCTTGCGGCCGATTTTGACCTAAACTTGCATGAAAATTGACAAATTTTGATTTGTTGCCAAATAAGTCATTACGTATAAAGCGACAAAATAACGTTATTACAGCATAATTTGAAAATTTGATGCAAGTTGGTTTTGATTGGAATGGAATCATCTAGCATTGTCTGCATAGGTGTTTCGGTTCTTTTTGGGGCCCCTTCAGAAACAAGTACACATGTTTCTGAGCGTCGGGAGTTCTCGAGCTAGTAGAGGCCTGAAAGAGGGTCGAAACAACTGTCCAGAAGATACTCAGAGAATCCTTTGCAATCAAAACCGACTTGCAATAAATTTCTAAGTAATGAATACAAAATAAGATATTCTAAAATTGGTTCAGACAACCATAGATTTGAAAGAGTAGTGCAGAATTTGGCATGGGAGTTGGATATCGCAGGTGTTAGAAAGAAGCATAAAAGTTTTACATAAAAAAATTGTTTGCTTGTCCATACAGAGTGTTTTCGACGCTTAAGAAGAAAGCCACACTCGGTGGATGCCTCGTTTTGCTGAAATGTCGTTCGACTTTTGAGGAATTTTTGTATTTTTTTACAAGAGGGTGGGGCGCTGGTTAGAGTTTTGCCGCAGGGTCTTCTAGTTTGTTTAGTTACGGCCCTAATGTAGAAGCTCATTTTCAAATTCCTGCCACTTCGAAATTTATACGGTTATAACAAGTGATTCTCAATTTTTGACATAATCACATCAAAACCATGATTAATAAATTCGAGTGGACGATGATTTTTGCCATGAAATTGGTGATACTGAAGAACAAAGCGGGAGTTTGACAGTATCCCACCTTCGAAGTGCAAGTACTTTGGGTACTTATTTTCTTAATTTTTAATGTGATAACCACAGTTTCTTTTTAGGTTGGTTCTTCTTTTCTTCTAGGAAGTTTCTTCAGGTTGCTTTACTTCTTGGTTTAGTCAACTTCGATTGAATTCAGTCCTTTTTCTAGCCCGGGGTTCTCTTCAAGGGTTGGGTTCCTTGATTTCGAACAGTTTTTGTCTTCCTGCTTTCTTCAATTTTGCTTTTATCTTCTTTTTGTGGTTGAGGCCTCAAGCTTTCTGAGTTCACTTTTGGATGGTTTTTGAAATGATTCCTCCTCTTTCGACTAAACTTAGGAGCGCCTTCCTCTTGGCTCTTCTACTTTTTATTCAAGTCTTTCCGTTCCAGAGGTTCCAGTTCTTTTAATGCTGGTTTATCTCTTCTGGACTTCAAACGTGGTGACTCAGTGCGAACGAATCCCAGCATCCAAAGGTATTGACTTGATCTCATGGTATTGTTTATGGAATATCTACTTTTGCATTCGAAATTGATTCTATTTATAAGAATAAAGTTGTACGTCAGTGAAAACTTGCTGTATGGGTTGTTACTAATTAATGATTACTTACGTCTGTCTGGGTGTGATGCAAATAGGGGTAGCAATTTCTTTGATGATGACGATTTCTGATTATTAATTTAATCAAATAACGTCGTTTGTATTTTTAGTTGGTCATCTTACAAACCAGTTGTCTTATTAATAAGGTGATAATTTATTTTTGGGTTTTTATTTGTCTGAATGGAATGGAGGAAAATTTCCTATGTATTTACGGCCGGCGATGCTGCGTTGTCAAAGTGTGAAATCGAATAAAAATAAAAATGAAAGGAAGACATCGTTAAAGGCACACGCATGAGCCAAGGCTTAATTAGTTTTGGAACTGTAGGTACGCGAGTTTCTTGTTAGTAAATCTACGCATATTAAGTTTTAAACGTTTATTTCACAGTGCCCCGACGTTATGGCAAAGATAATTAAAATCTCGTTAATATCGGTGTTCGATTTTTAGAAAAAAGCAAAAATAGTGGTAATAATTATGATAATGGTCGACGCACTTAATTTAATAACTTGTTCCACTTGGTTGGGGATTCATCCATCGGGTTATTGTTGAGGCTTTGGCGTAAGTGAAACGAAAAAAAGGCGGAAAGAAGTTATGCGTAAAACAATATAGTGTCGGAGGCGACAACACATAAATTATTAGGAGTTGTTTTTGTTATTCTCGCACCATTTCGCGCCGCTAGCGGTGTCTGTTGCTAGCGTAATACACCATAAAGTCGCGTTTTCCCGTTGTTCTGATATTGAAAGAAATATCAGGGGATTTTGTGGCTCAATTTAAGGGGAAGATTCGCAAAAATTACCGGGGCGATTGCATATCCGGTTTATTAAATATAAACTTGGGTTAAATATTTCACGACGTTACGTTTCCTCGCTTTGATATTTTTCTTCGTTAATAAACTTCGTGAGGATCTCATTAGCGACCGAAATCACGCAATTCCCAGAAACATCGGCGCGCTTTTTTAATACATCACGTTGACATTGCAATTTCGGTAAAAGCTCGGAGTGCAATAATACAATGCGACATGAAAGTAGCAGGAAATGACAGGCATACACCGGAACCTGGGCCGGGGAAACATTTTTTTTTAAGATGGTTACTCGTTAATCAGAAAGAATGGGGGCGCACCTATGGTGAATTAAGACTTAGTGCCGGTTGTCACGATATACCGGAATGATTAGGACGAATCGATAACACCGCGGCATATGTTCGTTCGGTACGCACACTAATTACAATCAGGTCTTTCCACAAATTTCCAATTGACACCTCGGAGGAAGCTCCAACTACCATGAATTCCGGCAGACCGCGACACCATAAAAACTGTTCGAGTTGACATTCGGACATATTTATGATGTCCTTACGGCGAACGTTAACCGGTATGCTTGATCAAAGCGCGCCGGTTATGACCACGATGGGCATCATACAACACCGCACGTCGTCCATCAACGACTTCGGCGTCCCATAAACAGCCGCTCCGCTGCACCGCACCGTGGGGTACCTGCTTATTTTATACCCCACATTCGATAGTGACATCATACCAGTCATATATCGGTTTAATCTCCTCGTATACTTACTATCGACATCTCGCGTTAGTGGCCAGCATTTTACAAGCCGTTTAATGGTCGTATCGTCTTCGAATTGCGCATTCACGATTCGCTGCTTCCAGAGATTATTACTCGGTGAAGAATGTTCACCCATTATAATTTATTAACGAGATACCGACCAACATCAATTAACAATAATGCGAAATCTTATATAACATCATCGCATACCCGACGTGACCGGCTAATTGCATTTATTTACTGAATTAAATCGTTAAGGGGATTCTTCTTCGGCATACCTTTGAAAGCACACGGAATTTCCTCATTTGTTAAACCATACAAAACGCATAATCAATTACAGTCCACCAAACACACCCTAATTACACAATTGGTTTTGTTTATTTCGCATTCAATCGATGATTTAAGTTTTAAACTAAGGGTGACCAGATAGATTCTCTATCAACCTATACAATATCTACATTAAGATCCTCCACTCAGTGTCTTCTCATCAAGGATTATAGTCCTTACTTTTTTGGCATTTTAACTATAACATTGAGTAAAGCTCAAAATCATTCCTGCCCCACACTAGTGTAGCACTTCCACCCTCAGACTTGTCACCTCTACGAATTGATCTATTTTCGTTATATCATTGACATGCCCAAGATGAGACGTACGTCAGTTCTTTGAGTACAAAGCCAAGGTGTGCTTTCTAAATAATAATCGAAATAGAAATGACGGTTACAATCCTGCTTTTTCTGGGCATCTTCCGGGATCAAAGACCATAGGCCACCAAGAAGGATTCGAAATTTAACTGTAAGCTTGAGTAAAGCTCCGTACACTTTGAAATCATTCCTGCCCCACACTAGTGTAGCACTTGTAAAGGTAATTCCACCCCCAGACTTGTCAGCCAGCATCTCTACGAATTGATCTATTTTGGTTATATCTTTGACAGTTCTTCGCCAGTTCTTCGAGTATATTTTCTTTGCCAGGAAGAGATGTGCATTCTAAATAATAATCGAAACAGAAATCTATGACGAATGACGTCCAACGGTTACAATCCTTCTTCTTTTGGGCACCTTCCGGAATCAAAGACCATATGTCACCAAAAAGGATTCGAAATTTAACTTGAAGGCTTCCGCGGCCGTCGTCCATTGTTGAATTCTTGGCTTCCGGTTGGAACCGCGTGTCTCGGATTTCTCTACTGCCGACGTTTCGTTCTTCGTTGCAGAAGAACTTCCTCAGGGCTGCTGCTGGTTGCTGCTTCGCGTTAGTCTCAACGACTAACGCGAAGCAGCAACAAGACCAACAGCAGCAGCATCACCACCAGCAGCAGCCCTGAGGAAGTTCTTCCGCAACGAAGAACGAAACGTCGGCAGTAGAGAAATCCGAGACACGCGGTTCCAACCGGAAGCCAAGAATTCAACGATTCGAAATTTAATTGTAAGCTTGAGTAAAGCTCTGTACACTTTGAAATCATTCCTGCCCCACACTAGTGTAACACTTGTAAGGTAATTCCACCCCCACACTTGCCAGCCAGCATCTCTACGAATTGATTTATTTTGGTTATTTCATTGACATCCCCAAGATGAGACGTACGCCAGTTCTTTGAGTACAAATATTTTCTTTGCCAAGAAGATGTGCGTTCTAAATAATAATCGAAATAAAAATCTATGACGAATGACGTCCAACGGTTACAATCCTTCTTTTTTTGGGCACCTTTTGGGATCAAAGACCATAGGCCACCAAGAAGGATTCGAAATTTAGCTGTGAGCTTGAGTAAAGCTCTGTACACTTTGAAATAATTCCTGCTCCACACTAGTGTAGCACTTGAATTGACTCTATTTTGGTTATATCTTTTACATGTCCAAGGTGAGATTAACTGGCAAATTCCACATGACAATTTTATTTCCTCGGATTTCATTGCATCAACATCCTGCAGGAGTTTTGGCCATCATCAGAGTTTCGTAAATTCCAAAGCCCAATACCTCCAATCACCATTTCCTTAAAACTCAGAATTCGTTGAATAACTTTTGGTTTTCAGGGTCATTCAAATTTGACCTGTCAGTTAACAACAATTTAAATTTAGTAGATTTCATGATGTTATCGAGGCAAAGCTTGGTTATTGGTGAAATTAAATAAGACTTGGAGGATGCTTCATCCTTCCTTTGCTTGGCCAGATTTGGATTTGTGTTGCACCATTCTTTTCCAAAATCATTCATGCAGGGGGAGGCATCTCCTTCCACCATTTGCTTAATCCTCAAGCAACTTTCAGTGAGAGAATTTATTTAACTTTATATAAATTTGTCAGTTCTATATGATTAATCAAGTCGTAACAAATTCGAATAAAACTCAGCGTTTGTTTTCTAAGTTTTGATGCAAATAACTTCGGATTTCAAAGAGTTTAAGTTAAGATTTTTCCATTTTTATTGTCCTTTGGTCATTAAAATTTGATTAATGAGTTTGAAAAGCTATTGTTCCTTGGCGTTATAGAAGTAAGCGAATTAGTTTCCGTCGACTGGCAATAAGATTAACAAATAACAATATATTGTTGGGAAATCACTGATACTGGCAGGCAGCATAGATGTTAGCCATATTGGTGCGGTGTCGTAGCGTGGTTGAGGGAACCTGGCAATCTGAACATAATCTGCGAGATCGTTAGGTTGATGTGTATTAATGGATTAATGCAGTATTGAACTGTCAACACTCACCTCGCCCATCATCGAAGAGCGACAGCATATCGATTGCACGCCATTTTGACAGGCATTTTCAAATAACTCCGCGGCACTCCGCAAGTAGTAATTACAACTTGATGTACAAAGTCCTCCAGAAACAATTAGCAGCACCGGTGGAAGAAAAGAGCGCGCTCACAATGACTTCTATTAGCAAAACTAAAACGTCCAAATTGATTATGCCTGGGCTTAAAATTTCATTCTGAATAGTCATGCTAATAAAAAGTATACTTCACTTCTGAAAGAAAGAAAGACGGAGAGAGAGGGAAAACGACCGAAATCATGGCATTAAACGTAATGGGATGAAAGTTACCTTCTATCCGTCAAGGTGTACGTAAAGCATACTCATCTTAATTTATATTCTCTACGTGTTCCTTTCATATATGATCATTTATTAACAACGGTAATTATTTATTTATCTAGCGCAAAGATTATTTAAACATTGTGCATTTCACAAAAGTCATTTTTTGGAGTTTGGGGGAGGGTTAATGATTTGTTCGTAATTGATTGCAGTAGCGCTGGGTTGAGACTTCGACCCGGATTTTCCCGGAGTTTTCTTGCGTTTCCGATGTGGATGGATAAGTTCGATATTGATCAACTTTACTAACGGTTTTTATTGCACGTCATACGTTTCGCGTTAACTTGGGAATCTTTTGCTTAAGTTAACCGAACCTTTTAATTATGTAATGATTTTGAAGAAAGGAAGGAAGGAATGGCATCGCAAGTGAATAATGATTTATGATACTATTCTGTCAAATTCTTTGAGATAAAAGTCATCAATTGTGTCTGAAATGACAAAAGGATTTTCAATGATCGCTGAACGACAGGACCGGGGGCCGCTGGAAATGTGTTTGCGTTCGAATTGAGTAAAGTGGAATCGGAAAGTAGAATGTTTTCCCCAGGAGGGGTTGCAGGCTGTCTTTGGTCCATTTATAAACATCTTGCTTGTCGGCATGCAAATCAGACAGCTAGGCCGGATTTTGATTGATCTATTCATAAGATTGATTATACGGCGACCGCGCACAATGTCGAAATACTTCTCCATTATGTTCTTAAAGTGCATGCGTATTCCATACGTATTATGTATATAATGAAAAAGCCCTTTTTTTTTGTTATTAATTACGTTAATTTACCCCAAACCACTCGTCGCTTTTTATTTACGAAAACTTCCTTTACGAAAATCTCAGTTTAAATAATCGATCGAACGCGAACGGGGTAATTAAAACAAGCGTTTAATTAAAAGTGAAACTTGCAAAACCACTCTCATTACACTGCGAGCCGGCGTGCGGTTATTTGTCATTTGGTCAAATGTCTAAATAAACCAAGTCGACCGTAATGAAATATAAACAATGTTATTTAAAATGAAATATTGTGAATATGAGAATACGTTAACAAGCTTCACTTTAAAGAAATACACATCCTTTGTTCGAAACCGCAATTCGAACAGGCTATAAATACAGACACTCGGAATGGAATGGGTGTCCTAAACTATATTCGACACACCAGGCAGAGACGGACTTCGGGCTCGTAATTAAAACGGTCATTAATTTTTTAACAGTATGCAATTTGAAATTAGCTAAACGTCAGTTGATTTGCCTCCAATACAGTGACAATACCGGGTAAAGCAGAGGCGGAGATATTATTGAAAATTAAAAAGAAAAATCAGATATGTTTCCACCTCCACCTTAAAGGGGTTTACATTTGTTCGTAGCTCCATTTTGGAGTGAAAATTTGTACTACAATTAATTCTCGTAAGTCTGAACTGTACATCTTATGTAAAATTTTACTGCAACAGGTTTTATTTTCACGTTTTGTTGTATATCAAACCATAATCGAATCACAATGAAGAGTTTCTTACAGTTCGAAGTTGATTCAATTGTTGAGTCGTTGGAAAAAAATACCGTTGGATATGTTAACATCTTACACAAATTGTTGAATACTATTTTCGTCTTCTTATTGGCCTGCACGTATCAAGTTAAAAATCTGTATGAAATAGAAGGTGTCTTCATTTTGTGGATGTAAATTCTACAAAACGAGGTGATCTGTCCCTGAGTTTCAGCTCTGAATAGTGAATGGAAACATGAATACATCAAAAAGCTATTAAAGCGAATTTAAAAGGAGGAAATAAACGCCGGTCGTGAAACTGAATTAAGTATCTAATAGTTCTGTGTTATAACTAGAAAATTTTTCTGCGATGATTGACAATTATTATGGTAGTTTTCTGTTGCGGTAACAAATAATTATTTACATCCACTTAAGTTTTAATTGTTCGATATCCTGTAAGTTTGCAATTTAATACGACTTGAATTATGAAAATTATATAGTATTTCACAGTTGCAATAATTTCTATATACTCACTGAACACGTCTCACCGGCGAATATATATTTCGCAGTGAGAGACCTTATATTAAACTCGTAGCGGCTTATTTATTTATAAAGTTCACGTTGCCTCTATATACTTAGGTATTAAGTACTTATATAACGAGAACAAACTTAAGTAAAGCAGATTAATTTAAGCTCCAAGTATATCAATATATTCGATTCCTTAAATAAATATCAGACAATTTTGGGTCGAAAAAAAAACAACAAACGAAATATTTTACGGTTGTTATTTTTTTTTACTGGCGGTAAACAAAGATTTCTGTATTTATTTAGTATTTTTAACTCCTATTATTAAGTATAGGGTTTGTATACACGAAAGTGTGAAATGTATATAGTTTTAAGCTACCTGTAGTACAGGCCGTGTCTATTTTCACAGCACTTGCCATGTTTACATACAAATTCGAGCCGATTAAACTTAAAGACAAATACACAAACGGCTGCCTCTGCGCCTCTTTAACAACAGTTATGGTTAAGATATTTTTATACATCATTTAATGTCTCAGTTTAATGAGAACTTATTCAAGCCTGAAAATCATTCGAAGACACGCAATGACACGCTCATCTTCGTAATTATTATAATTAGGTGTTATATTCATTATCTGGGAAGGCACCTGCTAAATGCGATATTATTTCTCATGATAAACTTCCATATCTTTCGGTGAAACCCCCCCTGTTTAACACCAACGATTTTATCTATTTAAGTCGCGATTATACGGATACATGTAATTTATATACCATCACGTTCATTTCTAATTAAACAGTTTTAAATTTTCGAATCAAGGTATATGCGATTTATTTGCATGCAGATTTTTGACAGTTTGGTCATGTCAGAATCTGACTTGAGCGTAAAACCATGGCGCTTCTTCTTTAAAATTCAAGTTAATTTGATACAGACTAGATAAATTTACTGTATTTTTAATGTAGATGAATTTTAAATTGGTTTTGACTTATGTGTGTGTGTGTGTGTGTGTGGAGGATGTGTACGTGTGTTCCTGTTACTAATGGGATTTCATTTGAGTTGAGTTTGGGGGGGTTCTGAAAAATACAAAGTAGGCGAGACTTTTCCAAGCGCGCTTGATTAAAAATTATTTGTGCTGAAAATTTGCAAATAATTTTCAGGAGCGGGCTTGGCTCTCCTCGGTGTGCAAATAAAAACGAGCGCGAGGCGATGGGTTTTTAAACCGTGAATCTAAAATTAAACGTAATTATATAGGAAGGTTGGCAGGACGAGTAACTAAAATATGACATTACCGTACATCTCAAATAACAACGTGAAAATCTTCCAATTAGGAGTTACCGGGGCAACCGAACCAGAGAGACCGAAATATGTATATACACTCTCTCGTGCTATCTGAAAACTTGACGTCGTGCTTTATGATCAATAATATCCTTTGTACTGGCGACTTGCATTTAAACGCGGGCGAAATTTAATTAAAAATTTCCTAGACGCAATTAAAACAAACTATTTTGCGAAGTGGGTTTAATTAAGGAGCGAAGAAAATCCTAAGCTTTTAAAGGTCGCCTTTTGCCGTACCATAAAGCCGTTTCAATCCGAACCTGGCGCGATGTAAAGAACAAGTTATGAGAGGGCCACTGCATCTTTGATTTGTGGTTGGTAATGTTACGCCCTCTCAGAAAACTAGTCATGAAATTTCATGCCTGATCAACTTGGCATTGTAGAAAATAAAACCACTCAAAGGGTTATGGATATACTGTTTTCGGCGCACCAACAATTACTTTACGTAAAACGACCTGGTTAAATACGCACCTCAAATTTTATAATTACCTACCTAACGAAATACTTTATTCAAAAATTAATTTGTTGGTCAGAATATAAGAAACTTGAAGAAGATTTTAATGACCGCGCACATGCACGTGTAAAATAAGAAGCAAACAAAAAATTGAAAGGTATTCACTTTTAGCCTTGCTAATTGCATGATCTCAAAGAATTTCCTTATTTCCGCGGAGTTTATAATTTTAGTATCAGCGACACGTCAATATGCATAATTAATACGAGCGAGTTGGAATCGCTGCAATTTTATCGGGAAAAAAGAACCCGAGCGCACTAATTACCCGACATATTTAGAAGCGGAAACATATTTTATACACGAACGCGGAGACAATGTACTTTATGTGTCAGAAACTGGCTTATTACAATAAATATACTAAAACTTATGATAACAAAGTAAATCAACATCAAGAGCGCGCATTTCGTTTAACGAGTTCAGGTATGTCTAACGTCCATGAAATTACACTTGCAGCGCATATTTTCAATAATGGACGTCGATATAGCCGTTTAAAGACAAATCACCGTGTTCTAAACTAAATCTTCTTACTTAAGTGATTTTATTTAAACAAAATCAACAGATATCCGCTTGATTTATGGCTCAAATTCATCAATCTTTTATGTTTCGTCTTATGGGGTACGCAATTTTAATTCATTTTCACTTCAACAAGTTTCTATTAGTGTGAATTCTACATAACAGTGTCCTAGATTTGATTTAAAACAAACAAGTATTTACTATAGTTATGAATCAAATTCATTTTTAAATAAATCCCTTTTTGTTTGCTGTGTTACAACTCTAATTCATTTTTTTTTTGTCTGAGATGAGATTCTATTAGAATTCTATTCTATCTATGGATTTTAATCCAGTCTAGTCCCACAATTTTTCGTTCAGTGCTCTGGAGTTTGTTTGAAACAAAAAGTATGTTTTTGCTTTCTGTCTTTTTTTGCTCGAAACGAGGAGGTTTCTATTTTTGGTTATCTTTTTACATTATCTATCTACGGATTTTTATGCGATAGAATAAGGCGAAATCGAGTCCATCACTTTTCATTGTCAGTTTTTGATAGAGCCTAATCCCATAACTTATCTTCCAGTGTTCTAGATTTAATTTAAAACGTAATAAGCAAATGCTTCCTGTATTTATGAATCAAATTCATTTTGAAACAATCCAATTTCCGTTTCCTTTTTTTCTTTTGGGCAGACAACTCAAAACCATTTTGATTTTAAGAAGAATTCTGTTATTTACACGTCATCATTTAATGTCTCGGTTCGATAAGAAATTCTTTTTTGTTTGAGGTTAGATTCTATTAGGATTCTATTTTTTGTTTTCTTTGCCTATTTATGGCCTTTTTTTGATGGCGCAAGGCAAGTCTAGTCCATAACTTTCGATTCTGTTTAGTAGATTTCACTTATAACAAAATAAACAAAATCACACTTTATTTACGAGTCAAAATCATTTTTAAATAAACCAACTTTTTCCTTTTTTTCTCTCGGATTGGGTTGGGTGACGTATGCAACTCAAATTCATTTTCATTTTAACAAAAATTCCTTCCTTTGGTTCTCTATTATTTATGCAATATTTAATGTCTCGGTTCGACATGAAATTTTATTAGAATTCTATTTTTGCCTTTCTTTATCTATTTATGGACTTTTTTGATAGCGCAAGGCAAGTCTAGTCCATAACTTTCGATTCTGTTTAGTAGATTTCATTTAAAACAAAATAAATAAAATCACACTTTATTCACGAGTCAAAATCATTTTTAAATAAACCAACATTTTCCTTTTCTCTCTCTCGGGTTGGGTTGGGTGGCGTATGCAACTCAAATTCATTTTCATTTTAACAAAAATCCCCTTCTTTTGGTTCTATTATTTATGCATCATTTAATGTCTCGGTTCGACAAGAATTTTTTTCTTGTTTCAGACGTGATTTTATTAGAATTCTGTTTTTGCTTTTCTCTATCTATTTATGGACTCTTTCTTTTGATAGCACAAGGCAAGTCTAGTCCATAACTTTCGATTCTGTTCAGTAGATTTCATTTAAAACAAAATAAACAAAACCACACTTTATTCACGAGTCCAAATCATTTTTAAATAAACCAACTTTTTCCTTTTTTCTCTTTCGGATTGGGTTGGGTGACGTATGCAACTCAAATTCATTTTCATTTTAACAAAAATCCCCTTCCTTTGGTTCTATTATTTATGCATCATTTAATGTCTCGGTTCGACAAGAATTTTTTTCTTGTTTCAGACGTGATTTTATTAGAATTCTGTTTTTGCTTTTCTCTATCTATTTATGGACTCTTTCTTTTGATAGCACAAGGCAAGTCTAGTCCATAACTTTTGATTCCGTTTAGTAGATCTCATTTAAAACAAAATAAACAAAACCACACTTTATTTACGAGTCAAAATCATTTTTAAATAAATCAACTTTTTCCTTTTTTTCTCTCGGGTTGGGTTGAGTTGCGTATGCAACTCAAATTCATTTTCATTTCAACAAAAATCTCCTTCCTTTGGTTCTATTATTTATGGATCATTTATTTCATCAGTTAAATTAATTCTCAATACAATATTATGGACATACTACTTACGTTAATTTTCTTTGCTTTTTTTTAAAAATTAAATAAGGCGAGGCTAGTCCATAACTTTCCATTTTGTTCGTGTTATGGACCCTAGGACTTGAATTTTCTTTCATTTCGTATTATCTACCCTACAAAGACAGGTCCATAACATTTTTTTTTTTGGTACAAGTCAAGTTATTTAATCCTTTGGAATTAAAAATTTTTGACTTGGGTTTTATTACGTGCGACGACTTTTAGATCGTCTGGTGGTATGTAAAAACCGTAAAAGCTGAAATTATTACGTGTATTATTGATGGTCCCAGAAATAAATATATTTTTTGGTGAAGGTCGATATTAATTTTAGTAATTTGACAGTGTGAACGACAGGCGGCTCTTTGACTCTTGAAAAGGCGTTAAATGCGGCAGTGACAACGTTTCATAAAGGATTCGGCGAGTCATCTCCTTGATTAGGACAGATCTCAGTCGCCTCTGGACCTTCCCATGATGCTGCATAAATTCACTATACTTGTCTACTGCTGGCTTTTAGGTATATTCACTATTTTTCAGTTAATAGATTTCGTGTCTTCGCCGGCTCCGGGGGTAAAAGCGGACCGTTTATACACTGCGTTAACGGTCACTAAGATACTCTTTAATTACTGATTATTTATCTCTTTGCTAGAATTATCTATAGATAAATTAATTTCGAATTTTAATTGCGTCTCATTGTGCGCTGCATCAAGTATGTTGTCAACCCGGCTATAAATCACTGCAATTGATGTTATTACAGTAATAATAATTACATTGTCGTTTGCATTTCTATCGCCATGTGTTTACTGTTATCTTTTCAGAACAAAAAATCAAAAATACGCATTAATTAATTGATTGGTTCGGAATTGAAAGAGAGCATGAAGGAAATATGAAATAAAACGCGCAAACTAATTTTAGTTTATCGCCTGTAATGCCAGACGCGAACTGTTAAGCTCGGTATGATGTAAAATCGAATTGCAAAGATCGAAGAACCTGGGCCGATATTTTTTTTTATTTCGTTAAGGAATTATAAACACAGTCGCATGCACTTTGAATGTTGGAATTATTTATTTACGTTGAATATGTTTTTTGTGGCATATGTCCAAAGTCAACTGTTAATAGCCTCGTGCCTGATACATTGTCATCAACAGCCGGCTATATCAGTTTAAATTTTGTTTAGAAATTAAGCTTAAATCAAGTTACCTGATCGTTTTTAGTTTTAAATAAAATCACACAGACTATAACTCAAGTTCCGCTCCCATAAACATTTTATATATCATAAATAAATCGATCGATCACTTATAATACTTACAGTATACAAATATTTAACGTATACTATAAATTAAACTAACCAGACACCTCGGACGCACTTATTTAAATCCACGCCGAACGAAAACATTGTAATTTGACAATAAAATACCGTGTGCGTGCGACTTCTTCGAAAAACGTCAAATAAAAATCAAGGACCCTCAAAATACACAAGGCTTATAGGCACTTAATTGCACCATCTGCATTGTCAGATGCGAATTTTCAAGTCATCCTTTGACTATTGTTAACTAACACTAAAGGACAGTTCTTTTATGAACACGCTTGAAAATATTTCCTTTTAGACGTCATTCTTATTTTTCAACTTCTTATTATTATTAATCTATTATTAATCACTACGTTTTTTTTTTTTTACTTCAATCACTGTAAATTTATTTACCTTCATACGCACTTATCAAAATAATATAAAATTAAGATTCACCTTTGCATTAAAAGAAAATACATTTTAATTATAATAAGCTTCGAATTTTCTCTTTTTTTTAAGACAAAATTGATTTGATGTAAGAATCTACTGCTCCTTGCAGGGCCGTAACCAGACTAGATACTCGGGGGGAGGCTTTATATATTTTTATTCACAAACAGTAATGTACCCCGTCTTTTGTGAATTGGCAAAACACGATTTTAATACTTGGTGGATCGATCCAGTATAAGACCGACCCGACAGTATTTTTCCTCTGTTATACGTGGAATGATTCAGAAAAAGAACGACCGTTTTACAACGATTCAGCATAAAAATGACTTTAGCGGAACGATTCAGCATAAGAATGACTTCAGCGGAACGATTCAGCATACGAACGACCTGAAAATATATTTCCTGTATTACAGAGGCCGATTCATAGAATGAATCAGCATAGAAATAACGATTCAGCGTAAAAATGGAACGATTCAGTGTAAAAATGGCCTTGCTGGAACGATCCAGCATAAGAAATGCCTGAAAACATCTTTCTTCTGTTATACTGGGAACGATTCAGCATTGGAATGACCTGAAAACGTTTCCCTGTGCTTTAGAGGGCGATTCATGTATTGGTTTAGCATAAAAAATGACCTCGAGGCAACGATTCAGCATAGGGGGTATGATCCATGGAATGACTCAGCACAAGAATGACCTGAAAATATATTTCCTGTATTACAGAGGCCGATTCGTAGAATGAATCAGCATAGAAGTAATGATTCAGCGTAAAAATGGAACGATTCAGTGTAAAAATGGCCTAGCTGGAACGATCCAGCGTAAGAAATGCCTGAAAACATCTTTCCTCTGTTATACTGGGAACGATTCAGCATAAGAATGACCTTGTCGGAACGATTCAGCATAGGACTGACCTGAAAATATTTATCTATGCTCCAGAGGGCGATTCATATATTGATTCAGCATAAAAAAATGACCTCGAGGCAACGGTTCAGCATAAAGAATATGATCCATGGAACGACTCAGCACAAGAATGACCTGAAAATATTTTTCCTGTATTATAGAAGGCGATTCACATAAATAATCAGCATAGAAATGACCTTCATGAAACGATTCAGCGTAAAAATGATCTTGCTGAGACGATCCAGCATAAGAAATGCCTGAAAACATCTTTCCTCTGTTCTACTGGGAGCGATACAGCATAAGAATGGCCTTGTCGTAACGATCAGCATAGGAAAATATTTCCCTATGCTTTAGAGGACGATTCATGTATTGATTAAGTACAAAAAAATGACCTTAATGCAACGATTCAGCACTAGAATGACCTAGCCGGAACGATTCAGCATAGGAGTGACCTGAAAATATTTCCCTATGCTCTAGAGGGGGATTCATGTATTGATTTTGCCTCGAGGCAACGATTCAGCATAGAGAGTATGATCCATGGAATGACTGAGCACAAGAATGGCCTGAAAATATTTTTCCTCTGCTACATATGGTATAATTCAGCGTGAGGATGTCCTTGACGGAACGATTCAGTGTAAAAATGACCTTGCTGAACGATCCAGCATAAGAAATGCCTGAAAACAGCTTTCCTCTGTTCTACTGGGAACGATTCAGCATAAGAATGGCCTTGTCGGAACGATTCAGCATAAAAGTGACCTGAAAATATTTCCCTGTGCTTTAGAGGGCGATTCAGCATAAAAAATGACCTTGAGGCAACGATCCAGCATAGAGAGAATGATCCATAGAATGACTCGGCATAAGAAAATATTTTTCCTCTGCGATTCAGCGTAGGAGTGACCTGAAAATATGTTTGCTACGTTACTTATGGAATGATCCAATATCAGAATGACCTTGGACGATTCTGCGTAAAAATGACCTTGAATTAAACAATTGGCAATCATTCGCGGAAAGAACCACTTTGAAGACCGTTCACCAAAAAAAAAGAACGTGCAAAACAAAAGAGAGTTGTGAAATAATACTGATAGAAAAAAATGAAGAGAAACAATCGATAGTCAACTATGAAGAAAATTGATCGATTAACTGAAAAGCGTTCATAAAAGTAGAAAAAAAGAAAGTTGTGAAGTCAAACTAAAGTAAAAAGTGACGAAAGCGCAGCTTACAAGGAAGAGAAACAATTGACGACCACTCACAGAGAAAATTAATTGAAAACAATTGATAGTCGTTCGTAAAGGAAAACAATTAATGAGTCACGAAGAAAAATAATTGACAGTCGTCAGAAGGCCATTGTTCGTGAAGAAGAAGAAGTCGTTGGTGACAATTGCTCGTGAAGGAAAGTTAAGTTATGAAGTTATGGGGGAAAAAGTGACAATCGAACGACAACAATAAAGAAGAATAATAATTTCGTCTCGGATCAGGGCAGGCTCGCAAGTTTTCAGGGTAGGCTTAGCCTCCCTTGGCGCCCCCTTACAAAAGATGATAACTTAACGTAATTAGGTCAAAAATGGTATCGTGGCAAAATAAGTCGCAATGTAATATGGTGTGGCGGGTCCTTTATTAAAAAATTAATTTGTCTTTAATTCCCAATTTTTATTTTTTGATTGAGTCTTTCGGATTTTGGTTTTATATTCTTGCGCAAGAGTATAAAAGTGAGCAGGCGGTCGTAATTGACCGAAAGAGTGTCGCGGTTACCGTGCAGTCGATTTTGTAGGCAATAAAAGCGCAAATTACAAATGAAATTCGGCCTTTAATTTCACCGAAACGAAGTCACTGCGCCTGAATATGAAAATGAAAGAGAACGAGAGAGCCTTTGTCTGTCTGCCTGTCTGCCTGCCCGGCAAAACTCGACTTCTCCCTTTATTTTATGTTTCGTTTTAAAATTCTCAGTTACCTGAAAAAAAAGGTGTCTTTTCAAAAAACAGTCGCGTTAAAGAACTTCCTCCCTCATTCATGTGTTTCCTCGTTAGGGGGGGAAAAAAAGAATGTTTGCGAGTTTGCAAATGTTAATGAATATTTTATCAATATTTCCCTTTTCGTATCGTATTTCGTGGTTTTTCAGTTGGCACTGTTTAATCGATTCTCTGGCGGTTGTCGTTAATTAACTTCCTTTGTGAGTTACTCGAACGCTTTCCATAAGTGTCCTTTACAAATATTCCATTAGCTGTACCACTCCGTGTCACATTATATTTTTATGGCGGCCTACAACGCTAAATAAGGCATTAAAACCCGCGCGATTTTTTTTTATTTGCCAGGGGTTCCAGCCAATTGCGTTTTCGTTTGATCAAAATTGGGGCACACGTTATTTAAACGCGCGAAGGAAATATCACACACGTAATAATAATAAGGTGTTTTAATGACAACTGAATGTTATATATTTATGCAGTATAATATAATATGGTTAAGGTGGTTGCGTGCTAAAGAGGTGACATATAAGAGCTTGGCATTTCTTGAAAGGAAATTGCTGGTTGTCGCATTACTCCACACGCACGTGAGGAGTTTCTTCCGTCGCTGAGACGCCAAAAACCCTAATGGAATTCTTTATGTTCCCTCATATCGTGCCCTCTTGATCTCCAATAAATACACAAGTGATCTAACTCGAGTCTGACAAAAATAATAATTGACATTTATATTTTTTTGATGAACCACCCCGCAGAAAGAAAAATTGGATACGTTTTCAGGAATTCCTCGGCCTCCAAATTCGGCAGGTCAAAAAAGACTTACGTAAAGCTGCAATTAACGTGCGGCCGTTTGAATGATCTCGAAGAGATTTAATCAAACCACTTGGTGGTCACTTTAATTAGCTCATATCATCAGCGCTGTGTTTAATTATTGTATTTTATTGCCGCAATTTACCGTGATATTGTAGATCACTAAGCGCGATTATTTCGTAGGAGCAGGTACGCTCATATTCTTCAGTTTTAACCCAAGTTAGATTCGAATGTGCAAAGGAAAAAACGACCAGATTAATCCAGGCACGTTCATATCCCAGCGAGAGAGGCTTTCGCCCGATATTTATGCGCCAACCCTCGTAACTTGCCGTGTATTCAAATTTGGTTCTTATTGGATGATGATGATGATGATGACCTAACAACAATCCCACGTATCAGTGAAATGGAAACTCTTCGGAGAGACCAAAACCATTCTATTTTCTTCGTAAAGAACATAGAAAGAAGAAGATATACCGTGTGTTTTGTTTTGACTAGTCTTTAATATAATTGAATTGGCTTCCGATTGGCTTCTAATGCCGACGAGAATTTCCTCAGGACTGCTGCTGCTGCTGGTGGTGTACTGCTACTGATGGTGTTGCTGCTACTTCTAGTTCGTTAGTCGAAGAGGAAGTAGCAGCAACACCATCAACAGCAGCAGCAACACCGCCAGCCCTGAGGAAGCTCTTCTGCAATAGAGAACGAAACGTCGGCAGTAGAAGCGGTCGTGACGCGGTTCCAACCCCTTCAATTATGGGCAACAGCCGCGGAAGCCCCCAAGTCTAACATTTTAAGACAATGGCCACTGACTTCTTGGTCACATGTCCTTATTTTATGTCAAGTAAGACATAGAATTGAACAAATATTTCATTTTAAAGCAATTTTTTTTTGTGAGACGTCTTTTGCTGCACAAATCATCGATAGTATGACTTCCTCACCTAGTCTTTTACTTTATTCAAATTAATTTCGAAAATTGTCTTAGGAGGTGAAAAAGACAAGCCTTTAGGTGCCTCATTTGGGACCTGACTGAGAAACTGGGACCCATCCGAAAAGGCTACAACTGTTTGGATTGCAAAATGTCGGCCGTGCACATCTAATTTTTTTCCTAGGAACCTGAATGGTATTGAGAGGTTTTTGAACCTTGAAAAATACGACTTCTTCTTCTTAGATGGGGGTTTTAAGAAAGGAAGCTTTTAGGTGTCTCATTTGGGGTCTCACTGAGAAACTGGGACCCATCTGAAAAGGCTAGAGCTGTTTGGATTGCAAAATATCGATCGTGCACATTTAATTTTTTTCCTAGGAACTTGGATAGTATCATCGGGTTTTTGAACCTTGAAAAATCTGACTTCTTCTTCTTCTTCTTAGATGGGGATTTACGAAAGAAAGCCTTTAAGTGTCTCATTTGGGGCATCACTGAGAAACTGGGACCTATCGTCTTAGGAGGTGAAAAAGACATTGCATCAAGCCTTTAGGTGTCTCATTTGGGGCCTGATTGAGAAACTTGAACCCATCCGAAAAGGCTAGAACTGCTTGAATTGCAAAATGTCGGCCGTGCACATGTAATTTTTTTCCTGGGAACCTTTGGATGATATCGTCGGGTTTTTGAACCTTGAAAAATCCGACTTCTTCTTCTTAGATGGGGATTTAAGAAAGGAGGGGTGAGGGGTTGAATCTTTAAAAAACTTGCTCGTCACTTGACATCACCCAAGTACTTGTGGGAAAAAAATCCAAATGCAAAGCGCACATTTTTTTTAATCCAAACCAAGATTTCCGAGGAAATCTTTAGCGCCTCTTTGGAATAGACATAAAATGGTCGACTTTGAACTCAAATTTGATGGTAAACAGCAATGAATTTGACCAACTAGTTTTGTATTGTTATTCACAAGCGAAACCAAGATTTCCAAGGAAACCTTTAGCACCCCTTTGGAATAAACATGAAATGGTTGACTTGGAACTCAAATTTGATGGTAAACAGCAATGAATTTGGCCAACTGGATTTGTATTTGTTATTCATAAGTGAAACCAAGATTTCCAAGGAAACCTTTAGCACCCCTTTGGAATAAACGTAAAATTGTAGATTTGGAACTCAAATTTGATGGTAAACAGCAATGAATTTGGCCAACTGGTTTTGTATTTGTTATTCACAAGCGAAATTAATTTTATACTTGCCTTTTTTCGTCGTTGAATTTTGACCTCGAGGTGACTAATCTATCCTCCAATTTAAATGTTTGCTTGTGTTACGTTTTGTATTCGCGTCTACGTGCGAAATTCTTCAAGACAGAACTGATTTTTGGACAAACTTTTCATTTCGCGAGTGATTTATTAGTTCAAGACTGGTCTAACTTGTTCTTTGTGACTAACGTAACGCCTTTAGCTTAACCGAAATTTGATTGATGATTTTTTTCCTATAATTTTCAAACTATGCAAATGCCAAATGCGTCCTTTAATGAATTGATTAATTAATTAATTTTTTATCGAATTCTGCTGAGCTCGTGTTATTTGTGGCGGTATTTCATAAATGCATGTACACATAAATACTGTTGTATTGGTTTATTTACTCACTGTACAAATAGTGGGTGCCTGAAAAGTTCGTTCTCGTTCAGATCGTTCTTCGCGCGTGGGGTTTGCTGATGACGGTCTCGATGGTGATCCTGCCCCACTTGATGATAACATTGGTGGATCAGTGTATCTCGTTGAAGGTACTAAAGGGCGAACTGTGGAGGTACGTGTCAGCTGTGTGGGATCACTGTTCGCCATTGTTGTTAGTAAGGAACATTCCGGTCGAAAAAACCAAGACGCCACGGAAGCCCACTGGAACAAAAATAACTTTATTGATAACTTTCGGATTTCTTTATTAATATTCTATTGGTTGAGCTCGTCTTGTTCGGATGTTTTCTTACGTGATTAATAAAATTTGAGACATTGTGTACAACATGAATAAATGAACTGGAATGGAATGCTGAAAACACTGATAATAATTTGTGCTTGAAAAGATAATCGTAAGTTAAAGTCTTTGTTGGTCGTTCGGGTAAAAGTATGTGTGAAAAGATCAAGTGTGAGAAAGGCCAGATTATCCGTGACAGTGTTGACTGATTCCACAATAAATCACTGGTTATTCAGTTGTGATTGAGAAGTGTCTTTAACCTTTTGCCATTAGGAACACTTGACAAGCGACGTCAAAACAAAAATTTTACACGCAAGTTATCTCCCGAAGAAAAATCGAACGGAAATAGAATTCGTTTCTTTGATCAAAAAAAAAAAAGACGTGATTTTCTTTCTCTAATCACATTCGGTCTTAATCGTTTTTTTTTTCGTGGGGTCAGGGTAATTTAAAATCGAAGACAAAACTTTAATTGATGTAATCACAGTCTTAATTGTTTCGATTAATTTCTCTGTTGGCCAGTTTAAGTGTGTGCACAGTTTTTTTCTTAATTAAATACGTGTTTCATGGTCTCTGAAACTGAACAATTTTAATGAACATTTGAAAACACGTTTCTGTGTAATTTAACATCATCATCAATCAGATGTGTTATTAAATTTTAAAATACTGTCCATAAATATCGATGGCAAATAATGCGGACTTTAATTACGTGATAATTTACATTAATCTGAATTTCACGTGGCGTATATTTTGTGTCTGCTGGAAAGAACATTTCATATTTCAAAAAAAGAAAAATAACGTGTTCGGTGTAATTGATAGTTTATTATTAGCATAGGTGTACCTCCTTTTTTTTTTTGGGAAATTAAAAGTATGCGTGTGCCTGCTGTTCTTGGAGCATGTGTTTTAACCTCGATATAGAATGTTGTATGTATGTATTTTTATACCATACTAATGGAACCACTCGACACATTATCAAAATTATTTTAGTGACACGTTTTCGATAGTGGGTGTAAAAATATACGTTTTCAATTACGACGTGCACGCGTGACGAACTCATACAAAACGCCCCCCTGTTTACCACATACAAAACCATGTCAATTATTATCATTTTATTTAATTAATACAATACACAAAACTAAATCTTATAAAGCCGAGAACTTGTACGATTTTTATATTTTTTTAAATGTCGCTTAAATCTTTAAACAATACGTTTCGATGTGACTTTTGCATGAGTCAGAACACACGGTGTAAAGTGGGAAAGTAGAAGCTCGGGCTCGGATGCAAATAAATTACAGCATTCACCGGCAATTATATGCATTCATTAATAAAATAATTACATATCGTGGCGTACTTTAATGCTTTTTATTATGCGCGTTCTAATCAAGGAAAATGCTCATGTGATTAATTATGCAGAATAAGATGCACGAGCGAAAATTAATTAAAAAAACCTCAAGGTTCTAAAAAAATTTATAAAGAAAACGGTTAATAATTAAAAGGTGATTGTTTCTCATTAGTGCTTCACTATTGTAATCACCAAATGAAAAGCTTCTCTATTGTTGTACTTCTATTCTTACTTCCAACAAGTGTATAGTGAAGTCTACTGCCTGTAATAGTAGCTTTTGTATTTTTGTTCCTCTATTCTTATTCTACGTACGTCCTTCTTAATTGTGCTTCACTATTGTAATCACCAGAAGAAAAGCTTCTCTATTGTTGTACTTCTATTCTTACTTCCTGCAAGTGTGTAGTGAAGACTACTGCCTGTAGTAGTACATTTTAGTGTTCTTCTTAATAGTGCTTCACCAATACAATCACTATTTTGCTTCTTCTATTACTTCTAGCAAGTGTGGTGAAAAGTCTCTACTGTCTTTGATAGTGCATTTTGATGTCCTTCTTAATTGTGCTTCGCCAATTGTCTTTCACAGTTGAAAAGCTTTTGCATTTTTGTTCTCCTAATTCTTATTCTTTTTTCCAGAAAGTGTGTAGTGACGTCTCTAGTGCTTGCACTAGTACATTTTGACGTTCTTCTCAATTGTGCTTCACCAATGCAACCACCATTGGCCTTTCACAGTTGAAAAGCTTTTTTCATTTCTGTTTTTCTGTTCTCATTCTTATTTCCAGCAAGTCTAGTGAAGACTACTGCCTGTAGTGGTACATTTTAGTGTTCTTCTTAATTGTGCTTCAGTATAATCACTAGATGAATTACTCTTACTTCCAGCAAGTGTGGTGAAAAGTCTCTACTGTCTCTAACAGTGCATTTTGATGTCCTTCTTAATTGTGTTTCGCCAATTGTCTTTCACAGTTGAAAAACTTTTGCATTTTGTTCCTCTATGCTTATTCTATCTTCCAGCAAGTGTGTAGTGACGTCTCTAGTGCTTGTACTAGTACATTTTGACGTTCTTCTCAATTGTGCTTCACCAATGCAACCACCATTGGCCTTTCACAGTTTAAAAGCTTTTTTCATTTGTGTTGTTCTGTTCTTATTCTTGTTTCCAGCAAGTCTAGTGAAGATTACTGCCTGTAGTGATACAGTTTAGTGTCCTTCTTAATTGTGCTTCACCAATATAATCACTTTTCTATTTTTGTTCTTCTATTATTACTTCCAGCAAGTGTGGTCTGCCTGTAATAGTACATTTGAATGTTCTTCTTAATTGTGCTTCGCCAATTGTCTTTCACAGTTGAAAAACTTTTGCATTTTGTTCCTCTATGCTTATTCTATCTTCCAGCAAGTGTGTAGTGACGTCTCTAGTGCTTTTGACGTTCTTCTCAATTGTGCTTCACTAATGCAACCACCATTGGCCTTTCACAGTTTAAAAGCTTTTTTCATTTGTGTTGTTCTGTTCTTATTCTTGTTTCCAGCAAGTCTAGTAAAGTCTACTGCCTATAGTGGTGGATTTTAGTGTTCTTCTTTTAATTGTGCTTCACCAATATAATCAGTTTTCTATTTTTGTTCTTCTATTCTTACTTCCAGCAAGTGTGGTCTGCCTCTAATAGTACATTTTAACGTTCTTCTTAATTGTGCTTCATCAATTGTCTTTCACAGTTGAAAAGCTTTTGCATTTTGTTCCTCTATTCTTATTCTATCTTCCAGCAAGTGTGTAGTGACGTCTCTAGTGCTTGTACTAGTACATTTTGACGTTCTTCTCAATTGTGCTTCACCAATGCAACCACCATTGGCCTTTCACAGTTTAAAAGCTTTTTTCATTTGTGTTGTTCTGTTCTTATTCTTGTTTCCAGCAAGTCTAGTGAAGATTACTGCCTGTAGTGGTACATTTTAGTGTCCTTCTTAATTGTGCTTCACCAATATAATCACTTTTCTATTTTTGTTCTTCTGTTCTTACTTCCAGCAAGTGTGGTCTGCCTGTAATAGTACATTTGAATGTTCTTCTTAATTGTGCTTCACCAATTATCTTTCACAATTGAGAAGCTTTTATATTTTCGTTCCTCTTTTCTTATTCTCTCTTCCAGCAAGTGTGTAGTGAAGTCTCGACTGCTTGTACGGTCTTCTCAATTGTGCTTCACCAATGTGATCACCATTGGTCTTTCATAGTTGAAAAGCTTTTTTATTTTTGTTGTTCTATTCTCATTCTTACTTCCAGCAAGTCTAGTGAAGTATGCTGCCTGTAATAGCACACTTCTTAATTGGGCTTCACCAATTTAATCACTAGAGGAAAGCTTTTCTATTTTTCTTCTTCTATTCTCACTTCCAGCAAGTGTGTAGTGAAGTCTACAGCTTGTAATAGTACATTTTAGTGTTCGTTTTGATTGTGCTTGAGCAACGCATATGGGATTATCTCCATCGAGTACAATGGTATTGAATTGAAGTCTGTTGATTTGAAAATATCATTCGATATTCTTGTAAGGATGGAAGGGATGGGATGAAAGTATAAAATTCCTTCCTTTTAATTGCTTTTCGAAAGCGTTCCTTTTTTTTAATTCCTGTTGTTCGAGTGAATAAATTTTGAAATGGCAATTTGGTCGAGTTGTATTCCCATCATGTATTTCTAAAAAATATGGGTCATATATCTGAAACGTTTGGTCCTTTTTGTCGAGCGGAATTTATAGCCCTCGGTAATGAAATTCGGTCGATGTTAGGAGGGTTTTGTTTTTATTTCGTGCGAAATTTCAAGTTTAAAATTTCGTCTAGGGAAGCCCGTACCATAATAAATCCGCGCCCGAAGTGAAGTCCGCTTCTAATATTTGTATTCAACACTGAATACCTAAATTTGACGACCGTGTTTTTGTATTCAACGTATAATCGCCCTCGGCTGTGTGGTCATCCGATGTTTAAGAGGCGGGGGTTTCACCTATACTATATAAACGATCGTACGTTATACATCCCGTAAGGTAACGTTGGCCGCATATAAAATGCAAAACGCGAAATCCAATCTAGCTGAGAGCAGCTATTTGTTTTTTAAGAGTCGCAAGTCGGGGATGTATTCGTCTACTTCATATATCACGAGTAACTTCTGCACGGTACATGCTATTTGAATTTACTTAGCACTTTATATGTTCCATCTAAAAATATCAACACAAGTATACGATCTTACTTTTTTTTTTCTGGAGCTACATCGTAAAAAAATTTACTTCAAATGATCAACCCCTAAAATCAAACGCTTAAATTAATTGCACACGAGGTGATTGGTACACTCTGACATGCCTGCCATTTTGAGGAATTTCTACTACAGCAGGGTGAACCAGTAACAACGCTTAATGATTCTTCTAAGGTCAAAGCCAGGATTATTATACTTAGGTATACAACCAACCGGTTGTGTATTGCCTTTATATAACACCGATAATTACCGTATCAAGGTGCCGATTAAATTATCCTAAGATCAAAGTGCAGAGTTGCATCTTTCTTCAGCAAAACGTACAATGGTACATTCGATTGTAGAGTAATTTTTGTAGTAAAATATTTCGTCGTATCTTTAATTAATTATGAAAATATCAAAGACAAACGAGGTTGGTGTTTTTTTTTCTTCTTAAGAGATTCAAAGACAGAGTGTTTCGGTTTTTAATACACTTGTGTTGTGTGAAACGGTAAGCTGTCATACATGTTAATAACGCCAGCATTTTCATTTAATTAGTGAATGCCATTGTGTAAGTTTTTAATTATCTCTTATTTAATTAAACGAGTTCTTTTCCGAGTGAAGTATACGAAGCGTAAATGCGCGTGAACTATGTTTATTCTTTTAATAGTGAAACAACTGGTAGAAAAACTAGTTTAGAGATTTTTAAAGCCGCGGCGTTAACAATAAAAGCCAACAAACAAAAAATAAGCTGTAAGTGGAAGACCATTTGCAGGCGCCATCGGAGTAAAACAATCAAATCAAGCTGAAAACAAATTTACGTGTGGAAGCTCGTCCTCAAATGAATTTACATGGAATTAATCTGAAAAGGTAATAAATAAGGAACGTTCGCCACCGCTCTGCGGCATGGAAATTCGTCAATGATCCCCAACAATGAGCATTTGTCTAATGGCTGGAGATGCATATCAAAAAAGGGTGCATTAACAGTCACAGCACGAGCTATGCCTAGGCGGAACTTTTTATGTACTCAGATCCTACTGATAATGACGCTTTAATGATGAAGTGACAATTTTATGTCACATAACTCCACCTTTTTCACTAAACCCATCTAAAATGCACAATTAAGTCGGGCATCGAAGCTTTTAACTAAGCCCAACACCGAAAGAAATTAAACAATCAAAAGCCCGTTCGTTTATTATCTATCATTTTAATCAATAACGTACATTTTATTGTACGAGGTGTTATCTTCTCACCATCAACTTATTAATGATTTATTACATGCACATATTCCAAACGAGGAAAAAAAAAACTAGGACCCTTTCGCTTTTTCTGTGATTGTTTAAAAACGCAAGTCCCGTCTTCATTGGCCGCAATAAGAAATGAGTACATCGTTTGCCAGTTGTTTAACGTAATTATTGATCAAATATGGCGGAGTTCCCACCCCACATTCTCTATTAACCCTTTCGCATCGAGGGGCTTCATAATAACGTACCTACCCCCATATTAGGCTCTTAACGTAACCGGCCTATTATATTTACGCTCGCAAAAATACGATAGAAAACAACATTGTCATAATGCCTTCTTTGTTGCTCCCCCGAATGTATTAAATCTGACCTCGTTTTTCCCCGATTTTTCTCATAAGCGATGCACCTGCGTGCGTTTTTTTCACAATTCAGAAACCGATCTTAACCAATTTTAATTTTAATAGGTAAGCCAATGCCATTTCATATCAACCCCTTCACTGACTGACAGACTCACGTGCATATGTGGGGTGCAATTAAGAACAAAAAAAAAAAAACGCCTACTTGCAAATTGGGACCCCCACCCCTTTTTATTTGATGGATGATCAATATGGACACCAAAATGCCTGACATTCCACTCGCGAGAATTTATTATTTTGTTTAAAAAAAGCTGCAGGACCTAATCCAAAATAAAACCAACGCCATTTTGGATGGATTTATTAATAATCCCCCCTGATAAAATTAACAATGACAAATGTGCCACACATTTATTGAAAATAAATAAAACGGCAATTGATATTATTTCCAGATCATTAATTATTTATCGCACATTACACAGATAATTTTAATAAATGTAAAAGCAGATGCAACTGCAACTGCTTGATTGACATCGGCTTCGGATGAAATGCACTTTACATGAGATAAACGTCCTCAAATGTCACATGTCACATATACATACAAGGTCAATCGGGCTTGATAAGCAAGTGGTAGTGTTACACAGAAGATAATCGCCTTGTATTGTTTTTCATGTGCGTTTTATTTAAACTCTCGCCGATTTCCAACTCGTAAAACGAATTTGAGATAGTAATTACATATAATAACGTCTAATAAATATCAATTATTTAAAGCAACTATGTCTTCTTCTTCTACTACTTCTTCTTCTACCTCCTCCTCCTCCTCCTTCTTGACGAGAAGGAACTTATGCATATTTCATAAACGAACGCTTTCATTATTATGTAACACCTCAAGGTATGAATTTGTTTGTTTTTCGCTGTCGCGTTAACCATTACTCGTCCTTTAATTGACTTCTAATATGAATTTACTTGCCAACAAATGTATTACTTTGTAACTGCGGGATCACGTTTTATAAACTGCCTACACGTCATCAATCATCAATTTCAATAAATATAATATTAACGACAAAGTTTGGAGTGTAAAAAATTTCAAATAAGTATCCAAGTAAATACGAAATTGAAAGCTTTCTTTAGAAACGAGGCTAGCAAATAAAATCGACGGGGAAGAAGGCTGTTGAAAGGCGGAAGCGTAAGGAAATCAAAAAGAATGACAAACTCCAAATCAAAAGATGGAAACTGTGTGGAAGAAGAAGGAGAAGCAAAAGAATCAGCTTGAAAATCGATGAAGAACATGGACATGGAAATATATAAATAAGGAAACAATCCAAACAAGGATCCAAAAGATGGAAGCAAATCATTTGCATGAAAGAAGAAGATTCCATTACACGTTTGGCCAAGCGTTGATTAAACTAAAATTAATTTGGAAACTACATTGAAGCTCCTTTGCCCGACTTGTTGACTGGCTTGGATGAATTAGGAGAAGTCCAAACTTGATTTGAATTAAAATTAAAATTGGTCCCTCAAAGTAAAATTCTCGCTAAACTAAATTGGGATTGTGCCAGACTTCGTAACAGTTTCCATTGAATATTTGGTGAAGAGAATATCCAACCAAAGACTCCACGAAGTGCTTTGAACTTGTCAGCATGGGTGTGTCCTGAAGAGAACACTTTTTGCATGCAAGAAAAAGATTCCATTACACGTTTGGCTAAGCGTGATCAATTCGTTAATTAAACTAAAATTAATTTGGATTTGAATCCAAAAGATGGAAGGAAACCCTTTGGGTAAAAGAAAAAGATTCCATTACACGTTTAGCTAAGCGGGAAGAAGTTAATTCGTTAATTAAATTAAAATTAATTTGGCAAACTACATTGAAGCTTCTTTATCCGACTTGTTTACTGGCTTGGATGAATTAGGAGAAGTCCAAACTTGATTTAAATTAAAATTTAAAATGGCCTCGAAGTAGAATTCTCGCTAAACTAAATTGGGATTTTGCTAGGACTTCGTAACAGTTTCCATTGAAAATTTGGTGAAGAGAATATCCAACCAAAGACTCCACGAAGTGCTTTGAACTTGTCAGCATGGGTGTGTCCTGAAGAGAACATCCAAAAGATGGAAGGAAGTCCAAACTTGATTTGAATTAAAATTTAAAATGGCCTCGAAGGAGAATATTTGCTAAACTAAATTGGGATTTGCTAGACGTATAATTTATAACAGTTTCCATTGAAAATTTGGTGAGGAGAATGTCCAACCAAAGATTTCATGAAGTGCTTTGAACTTGTCAGTATGTGTGTGTACTGAAGAGATCACTTTTTGCCTTTAAATCCGAAAGATGGAAGGAAATCCTTTGCGTGAAAGAAAAAGATTTCATTACACGTTTGGCCAAGCGTGGTCAGTTCATTCATTAAACTAAAATTAATTTGGAAACTACATTGGAGCTCCTTTGCTCGACTCTTTTACTGGCTTGAATGGATTAGAAGAAGTTCAAAATTGATTTCAGTTAAAATTAGTGGAATTCTCGCTAAACTAAATTGGGATTATGCTAGACTTATATTTCGTAAAAGTTTCCATTGAAAATTGGTGAGGAGAATATCCTGAAATCAATTTTTGATTTATTATTTCTAAACCACTGTCTCCTTTGCCATTCTTAGCCCAATTTGAGCTTAAATTGGTCAAAAGTTTGTCAGAAAAGTCGCGTAATTTAATTAATGCAAAATTTTAAAAGCCAACTTTGATTTGAATTCGCCAAAGGCCTGAAAATAAATTCGCTCTAAAATCAGGACGTTTTTGGAATCGTTTTCCAAAGAACTCCTTCCGCAATATTAAACATTTTGTTTATTCCCTATTCCTTGACCAGTTTTCGATTTATTAGTTCTAAATCACCGTCTCCTTTCCTATTCTTAGCCCAATTTGAGCTTAAATTGGTCAAAAGTTTGTCAGAAAAATCGCGTAACTTAATTAATGAAAAATTTTTAAAAGCCAACTTTGATTTGAATTCGCCAAAAGCCTGAAAACAAATTCGCTCTAAAATCGGAACGTTTTTGGAACCGTTTTCCAAATAACTCCTTCCCAAATATTAAACATTTTGTTTATTCCATATTCCTTGGCCAGTTTTCGATTTATTAGTTCTGAGCCACCGTCTCATTTCCTATTCTTAGCCCGATTTGAGCTTAAATTGGTCAAAAGTTTAACTCAAAAGGCGCATTGGTCAAAAGTTTAACTCAAAAGGCGCGTAAGTCAATCAATGAAAATTCGAATTCGTCAGGAGCCTTTTTGGAACCGCTGCAATATTAAACAGTTTGTTTATTCCACATTGAGTCCATTATTTATCCAAATTTACCCGAGCTTTTGATTTTCTTTAAAAAAATGGACCACGTTTGCCTCAAAACTGTCTTTAAAACTGTGCACGTCGTTGTTCGGTGAGCGAGTAGTAAAGAAAAGTCCACTTTAATTAGTGAGTCAAGTTCTTGTTATTTACAGTCAAGTATGAAATTGTCTTTCTCGTTCTGAAGCCAAAAACCAGGGGCGTACATTGCGATTTATTACTTATGTCTTGGTTTGCTTTCCACGGTTGCCGTTCGCCTTTTGTTTTTGGTCTTAAGGACACGCAACGCTTTGTTTTTGGTCTCAATTTATTACATGGCTTTGGTTTTCTTTTTGAAATAATGCTTTATTGATGTTTGATTGATTTCACAATGATTTCACGTTCTTGTAAAAAGAAGAAGATCTGAAACACGTTTCCAAATGTATTACAGACACAAAAATAACGTAATAAATTGTGATTTTTAAATTAAAAAGGCCAGTTTCACACTTGAATGAAAATAACGAAAACGTATGGTTCAAAGGTGTTGCGCTGGATCTTTGTTATACCGTATACTACTCATCCACCGAACAGCGACGTGCAAGTATGGTATTTTAAGATATGCCCCTGGCAAGTACGTTTAAATTATTAAATATATTAAAAAGTTATTCATTGTGCAAAAACAAACGCAAGTGATCCATCAACACATCATCAGGAAATATAAATTATAAATAATAATTAAAATCGCTTTCGGTTGATAGCTTTTTCAGCCGTTAGTAAAGGATTTGTTATACACTTTTGAATTTTCTTTTGTGAATGAAATGTAGTTTCATGGAATTAATTGAATTGTAAAGTTAGAACAAATTGTTGTCGTCGATTAAATATGTGAATGTCCGAAATGTATTCCGCCAGATGCGTTCGGATGCAAAGCAAGCAAATTCTTCGTGGAATTTATGAAACGGCGGTCTCTAAAGATAAGATGAGTCCGCGAACGGTATCAGAGGTCGGCGGTCGATGATACATCGTCTTCGGTTAAGTTTCTGAGACATCTTCGGTGAAGTAGCGGCAGACTGTTTAGCATAGGGTGTGTACAAGAATACATTCAAATATCTACATCTTTATAGTGGTAGGCATAAAGGTGGCCTTTGTTATTGAAGAAGTGCTACCTAAAAATAGTACATAAGTTTATTTAATGTACTGCGATCGAGTGAACGAACGTAGGCGCACTATACCTATGTAATATTACTGGGCGGATTTAATCAAGCTCTTTAATTCGTTTTAAACGTTGTTTTAATTGAGATATGTACTTCTTTTAAAAATTCATTCATGTATTTCGGTCATGATTAAAGGAAATAGTTTCGATTTATTCTCTGACTAAAGCTTTTTCCATCAAATTTTACATCTTACTACAACAGTGGAAAGTTTTCTACAATTTGAAAATTATTAATTTCTGTTTTGATTTAAATAAGTTGAGTATTATAGAGAGTAATGGTTTTAAGCTCTCGCCTTGCGGGACTTCACACGAATTGGTCAAATCTGTTTCTCGCTTTGTGCGGTTAATTCGACGTTATTCTCGATTGTTTCGGTAAACATGTTGATGACAAGTCGCGTACAACGGTTCGTTAAAAGTGAATTATTGCGGGGAAAAAATATTTGTTGAATGCATAACATATGTTCCGGTCCTATTCAAGTTTAATTTGACGTTCGTGTAATTCATTTTCGGTCAAAACACGAGGGTATATCTATAACAGCACCAAATCAAATAACCATATCTTATAGCAGGTATAAACGGAGATGCATGGTGTTCTATATCTGGGCCCCAGATTATTTATTAACGGGCTGTACTTATTAAGAACGCCACAGACGCCCGTACACACTCGCAAACGAGCTCGTAATCGTACGCACATCACTCGGTCTGATGCAATATTAATTTCGTCCATGCAGTAAAACAATAATAAATAAATAAATGGCGAACAAAGGAGAAAATTCTTCAGTTAAGCGTGCGCCTTTTTCTTAGTTTAAATTCAAATCTAAATATTCATTAAAGTTTGTAATCAGTTGATTTTGTGTTGCTGCCTCAAACTTAACCAAGAACATATATGGGCGTCTGTGGCGCGCTTTGGATATACAATATGGCCAGGAAAGATCCAGCAGCACCTGGTCATTGGACAACGAACCTAAGCTCTGTGTTTAGGGAGCCATATTTTACCAGCTTGGTCTGTATTATTACGTCGGGAAAAATTTACCCGATGGGACGCGTGCCAATGCAATTTTTTTTTTTGAAACTACACATCGCTTTCTTTTAACGCTTAAAATACGTTGGCCTTACGAGTAGCTTTAATTTCATTAATTTAAATTCACCATGGCGCGTGTTAACCCATTATAATCCACCCACCATTACGGACACTTAATAAATTTTTAAAACCGAGCGGAGGTAGAAATAAATAACTCCGGGACTGTCAATAACCGACACTTTTTTATTCAGTAAGACTTCATCGAAAGGAACTCACTGATTAATAATAGTTAAAGTAGTGTGAGGTTTGGAAAGGAAAATAGTCCACCAATCGAATTGAAGTCGGATATACGAGGAGGCATCAAAAACATCAACAAAGGCTATCGCAAGAAGGACTTTCCTTCTAATGTCGATGGTTAATAATGAAAGTCTTAAGTCTCACTGAGGTAGACTTTGTTGTAATTTCTAAGAATATATTAAAAGTAGGGATACGAAGAAAAGAAAAGGTGGTGCTGCGGTGGTAACCACGAAAAAAAAATTTGACTAATTATATCGTAAATATAACATATGACCATCGGGTACGCGAAAGCCAGCAAACAAATGGTGAGTGAGACTTGAAAGGAAACGTGGAGTTGTTAAACCGCAGAGGAGTTTTTAAGGAAAAACGAAAAGGGCATAGCCCATTGTTCGGGGCCGCTTCGACACATGTCCGATAACCAATTAGCATTAAAATGTTTCGTGACAGATTAGGTAAAGACGATAGTCGTGTTTTCCGACGCACCACTTTTAATGGCGCGAGCATTGGCGTGCCGAGGATCGAAACTCACGATTTTGATCTTTAAGGACCACGACGACATACGGTGTGATATGTTGACAAGCGAACGATTCCAATTTTTAAATAATTCGTGCGAGTTGACATGCAATCGCAACTGATAGATACTTAACTTTATTCGTCGACACGAATTTCAATATGTTGAGCCTAGCGTGAACGAACACATTAATTTTTATAGGTCGAACAACCTCACCACCGTCACGTTTCATTTGTTTCTATTAATTTCAACTAATTACGCCCCAAAAAAAAATAAATAATCCATTTATTCGTGACATCTTGATTTTGCAAAGTTTGCATTTATAACACAGTTCAATTTTAATAATAATAATGTAATGACTTGGCTTTTGCGAAAGCTCTTTTTAATGAGCGTTGCTATAAAACGAGCTTAGACGATTTAAAACAAGCGTTAACATTATTATAAACGCCATTAAAATTTGAACGAACAGTACCGTACGACTTTTTCCTATTTAATTAAACAACGTCGATTTTATTACCTATTGTTTTCTTTTTTGTTATAAACATACTATTTATTTTTACCAAATTTATATCGGAACAAAACAATAATGTGGCGATCTTAATTTATATCAATGACACGAATTAAGATTACGACTGTACATAAGTTACATGTTATTTCTCAAAATCAAATCAAAAATGGCATTGTCTCACTTAATAAGACCTTGTAAGGTATTAGGAGTTTTAACCAATTAATGCAGCGCTTATTTTTTGGGGCTTTTCGTGTTCTACTGTTATGAAATGGTTCGTTTTACAAAGGAGCAATTGAAGGAGACCGAGAGGCTCACGTATGGTACAGTTAAGCGCAAAATCAACGGAACCAAACGTTCCTTTCTTCTATTTCTCAGTTACCTTCGTTATTTGTCAAAATCAAATCGAAAATGGTATCGTCTCCCTTGATAGGACCCTGTAAGGTGTTACGAGTTTTAACCAATTATTGCTGCAGTTATTTTTTGGGGCTTTTCGTGTTCTACTGTTCATTAAATTGTTCGTTTTACAAAGGAGCAAAATGACGTGAATTGAAGAAGACCGAAAGGCCCATGTGAGGTACAGTTAGGCGCAGGATTAATGGAACTAAACGTTCCTCTCTTCTACTTCTCAAATTCGAATCGAAAATGGAATCGTTTCTCTTAATATGACCCTGTAAGGTGTTACGAGTTTTAACCAATTAATACTGCGCCTACTTTTTTGGGACTTTTGGTATTCTACTGTCATTAAAGGTTCGTTTTACAAAGGAGCAAAATGACGTGAATTGAAGAAGACCGAGGTACAGTTAGGCGCAGGATTAATGGAATTAAACGTTCCTCTCTTCTATTTCTCAAATTCGAATCGAAAATGGAATCGTTTCTCTTAATATGGCCCTGTAAGGTGTTACGAGTTTTAACCAATCTATTTTTTGGGGCTTTTCGTGTTCTACTGTTACTTACTTACTTCTACTGTTCTTTTTACAAAGGAGCAAAGTGACGTGAATTGAAGGAGACCAAGAGGCCCATGTGAGGTACAGTTAGGCGCAAGATTAATGGAACTAAACGGTCCTTTCTTCTATTTCTCAAAATCAAATCGAAAATGGTATTGTCTCTTTTAATTTGACCCTGTAAGTTTATTTTTTGGGCTTTTTCGTGTTCTACTTTTATTAAATGATTCGTGAAATGACGTGAGACAAAGCAGACCGATCGAAAGGCTTATGTAGTGTACAGTTAGGTGCAAGATTAATGATGCTATTCTTTTGTTTATTTCAATTAACCCAGTTGGACTTTGCAAACAAATAGAGAAGCATCGAAGAAACGTTAACTAAATTTTCATATTGCCAACTGCATTTTTTCTTTTGTAAATTGTCTAAATTCTTCCCTTTGTCATCCGTCCAGTAGTGTTTACTGTTTCTTCTTCTTCTTGGTCTTTATTCCTCCAGTTGTGTTCTGTTTTCCTCAAAACTCTCCATTACATATGCAAGGGTGTGTCGTTGCTTTTGTTTTGTATTCACGATTAATGGAACTTTCTTCTATTTCTCAAAATCAAATCGAAAATGGTATTGTCTCTCTTAATTTGGCCCTGTAACGTTTAACCAATTAATGGTGGGTTTATTTTTTGGGACTTTTCGGGTTCTACTGTTATTAAATGATTCCTGAAATGACGTGAAACGAGAGCGTACAGTTAGGTGCAAGATGCTATTCTTTTGTGTGCTTCAATTAACCCAGTTGGACTTTGCAAACAAATAGAGAAGCATCGAAGAAACGTTAGCTAAATTTTCATATTGCCAACTGCAATTTGTTTATCATTTTTTCTTTTGGAACTTGTCTAGTGGTGTTTCCTCTTTTAATTCCCAATTCTTGGCCTTTACTCCTCCAGTCGTGTGCCGTTTTCCTCAAAACCCTTCATTACAGATGCAAGGGTGTGTCGCTGATTTGTTTTGTATTCACTTTCGGCGTATCATTCTTACATCACCCAAATTATTTTTTACGTTGCTGTGTACCCAAAAGGGCTGATGTAACGCTGACCTCCTCCAAGGTGAAATACAAAACATCTGTGCGCCGACCAGCTTCTTCAGGATCAATAGTAAATATTTTAGTGGAATGATCGTCATTGGAGTCGGATTGTCTTTGCTCTGGAATATTCCGCTTTTGTTACATAAAAAGGAAAAAAAACCGAGTCACTGCTGCGGACAAATCCTTCGTGCCTATTTTTATCACAACGTAACGAAAAAAAGTGCACAAAAAACGATACGTAATCCTGCATGATAAGCGAATTGGTCGTTAGTACCGGTCGAGTTAACGAAAGAAACGGGTCAAAACGCGTGCGGTGGTGCAATTGTTTATAATAATTATCGCTGTGCGGTTTATTTAAATGGTTTTTTGGACAACGCCTTCGACCAGAACTGGAGATTCTTCAAACGGGTGAGTTTCTATGTCTTTCTCCAAGAAAATAATTTGCATTTCATTTGTGTTTTTCGCACTTTTATCGCCGAGAGGGAAAACTGGGGAATTAATGCTCAGTCGATTTACACTTGTGCGGAAAAACGGTCGTGTGTGAACGTGCGTGTTGTGGAAATCGAGGATAATGAGTCACGGTTGCGACAAACACTGTTATTCTCATACGTAAGGTGGAACATGATGGATGGCATGGTATAATAGAACGTTGGGGCATTCTGTGATAAGATAGCAACAAATATCAGGAAAAATTACGTGACATGTTGCTTTACTTGGAAACATTGCTCGAGCAGACCTGGAACGTTAATGTAACGTTATGTAATCAGATAAGAACGTAATAATTCTCGAACCGATTTACAAAGCCATAAAAGCTGTGCCTTAAAAGATCAATTTTCCAAAAAAAAAAAAAAAAGAAAATGACTTGCGTCACTTTTGAAGCGACAGTTACACTAGGGAATTTTCTGTGAGAATTTCATGGGCGAAAATCAGGATTTATTTTTTTTATTCAACTAAGCCCGTTTGGTTTTTAATATTTTTGGTTTTGGTGTGAACTTTAGTTCATGAAATGATCGATCTTGTTAATGTTGAAGAGGAAGAAGTGATTTTTACTGAAGTTATAAACTTTTCGCAGGTAAAGACAAATACTTTAAATAAATAACGAGCCGAGATTTAGTGGTGCGTTATAATCACCAATTTCAACGGTAATAAATTAGAATTAAAGGTAAAATTAAATAGGGTCCTGCTAATAAATCATCAATATAAGTTACGCTAAAACGTGCCTGTAATATATGCAAGTGAGTGCGCCGCGGGTCGTTTAAAACATACAAGCGCCTCATCGAGCACTCATGCCCTATCAATTACACTTTTATATTATTAATAATCCGCATCGGTCTTTTCTTCTTTTTCTTCCATCGTCTTAAACACACTGCAATTTAGTCGTCGGATGCAAACGGGGAGAAAACGCTGCCACGAACTTTAGACGTTCTCCACTCAAAAACGATTTTTATTTCAAATAGAATTCACAAAATATTATTTTTCTAATATAATTCGAAGCTACTCTTAAAATTGAAGTAAAAGAAACAGCTAAGAGAAGAAACTTACGAATCAACTATCCTTCTGGCTATTCAAGCGCGTTAGAAATAGAACGATTTTAGAAAGGGACGAAGCCCTAAATTAATCGAATCGTAATTTTTCGGTTTTGTATTTTCATTTAGAATACAAACGAGGTTTGTTTTATGCACCGAAAAAACATTAAAAATAGAACCGTTTGAAAAAGAGGAACGATCGGTAAATAAAAGGCGAGTGCGACTTTTCGAAATTCTTAAACGTTTTGGCGAAAATCTAGATAAAAACGACAGGATAAATCTATCCAAGATATAAAATATTTAAGAGAACAAAAGGCGGCAACTTTGAGTTGTTTAAATAGCGGAATTTTTGCGGAAATCGCTGATTTAAACAAAAACATAAAAATAAGCGTTTCATTTCATTAAACTTCGGCCAGTTTAAATAACTGGGGGGGTTTCAATTTAGATTCCATTGATAAATTAAAAAAAAAAAAAAACGAACTTACAAAATGAGAAACACCAATTTCTGGCGTGGAAAACTGAAAAGGAAAATGCGATTGGAGCTCTAAAATAGTTCGGATATTTATACAAGATGGAGAAATAATAAGAAGCAAACAGAACCAGAGAGAAAAACAAAGTAAAACGTAAGGAAACGTGAGGAAAGAACGAAGGCATCGAAAGAAAGACGACACAAAACAGGAACCCTAAAAAAATGAAAACAACGCTTAAATATATCTGTAGGGGTTGGCAAGGTTTAATTTTATTTGCCCAAAATCAAAAATATTTCTTTAAAAAGTACAAAATGTCTCAATTTCATTTATAATAAAATTCGGACAGCTTTAGTATCCCTGCGTTTCGTTTGTACGTTGACGGTTTTCTCAAGATTGGCCATCGAGAGTTTGTTTATTTGTTTCAGCCTTTAACTAGTACATTGTGAATTTTCTCTTGTTCAAAAAACGTCAAAAAACTTCCTAAATTTTGTTGCAAGTCGTTTTGATTGCAATGGAATCCCCGACATCATCTGTAGAGTTTTTTATGCCCCATTTGGGGCCTCGCCTGCACAAGACTAGCTCGTGCTAGTGCTTTTAGGCCAGAAATTAGCCGCGAAATGTTACATAACATTTTAAATCCAAAATCAGTAAAGAAAAAAAGCGATTTCTTTTACAGTATAATTCGGAGAGCTTTGGTTATATCTGCGTTTCGTTTTTACGGTTTGACGGCTTTCTCAAGGTTTGCCATAAAGAGTTTGCAACTCGCTTTATTTGTTTCGGCCTTTAACTAGTACATTGTGAATTTTCTCTTCTTTATAAAACGTCAAAAACCTTCTAAATTTTGTTGCAAGTCGCTTTGATTGCAATGGAATCCCCGACATCCTCTGTAGAGTTGTTTCTGTCCCATTTGGGGCCTCGCCTGCGCAAGACTAGCCCGTGCTAGTGCTTTTAGGCCAGAAATTAGCCGCGAAATGTTACATAACATTTTAAAACCAAAATCAGTAAAGAAAAAAAGCGATTTCTTTTACAGTATAATTCGGAGAGCTTTGGTTATATCTGCGTTTCGTTTTTACGGTTTGACGGCTTTCTCAAGGTTCGCCATCAAGAGTTCGCAACTCGCTTTATTTGTTTCCGCCTTTAACTAGTACATTGTGAATTTTTTTTCTCTATAAAACGTCAAAAGTCTTCTAAATTTTGTTGCAAGTCGCTTTGATTGCAATGGAATCCCCGACATCCTCTGTGGAGTTGTTTCCGCCCCATTTAGGGCCTCGTCTGCACAAGACTAGCTCGAGAAGCCAAAAATTGGCCACCCCATCTTGAATAATTGCCTTTAACTGGTTTATTGTGAATTTTCTCTTCTTTATAAGACGTCAGGAACCTTAAACATTTCTAAATTGTATTGCAAGTCGTTTTGATTGTAATGGATCCTGTACAGCCCCTATTTGTGGCCTCGTCTACGGAAGAGTAGCTTAAGAACTCTTGTCGCACAGTTTTAGGCTAAAAATCAGTCGCTAGATGTCGCCACCTCACACAGGCATAAGTTCTAAGTGACCCTTAAAGTTAAGTTGAGCTTTGAGCTTCGATGTTCGGTGCAAATGGGATTAATCACTTAATTTGGTTTTTTGAATTCGTTATGTACGCTTTTTATTTATTTATCGTTTTGAAGCTGTCCTATTTCTTAATGTTTTGAAGGAATACTCGAAGGGACATTCAATGTCCAAGTTTTTTCTTATTCCTCGTGCCTAACGCATCCTAGTTAAATAAAATGAATGCTGTTTGTTTCAGATAAGCGCCATCTTTCTAAAATTGTCCTATTTTTGATGTTTTTTGTTTTTAAATTAGCTGGCCAGAAGGGCATTTGATTCGCGCAAGTTTCTAGTTACATAAACTTGTAATCTAAGGCATTTTTTTCTCTAAAAGCGTGGTTTTATTTATTATTATTATTAATTTATAAGGTTTATTAATTTATAAGGTTTTTTGTTATTATTCGCGCCACACTTTCTAGCTAGGTATAGATGCGTGCAAAAAAAAAGATCTCCAGCTAATTCTTTGTCATAATTGTTCATGTGCGTTCTGCTTGTCAAATTCGGTCTTGTTCGCGTCCGTACAGAAAATTAATGTCGCTTTAAATTCTGAATAAACAAAGTGGAAACTATTATTATTAATTCGTTGTCGAAGAAGCGAAGTAAAAAGGAAAAGAAGACAATTACGTGTTGTAAGGGTCCGCGCGGCCAGTCTGTGAGAAAACACACACAAAAATGAATATAAAAATTAAACCGGTCATTACTATAATGGCCGTTTAAATAATTCATTTAAATTACACACTTTGTTAACGATTTTGTTGTCATTTAATCAAATATTGAAGTAAGTTGCGTGCCGAAACGAGACGGAGGGACCCCGCAATCATTTTCATTTACTTTTTGGTCACAAAATCACGGCCCGGTTTTGTTTTTCTTTAAATTCGTTCCGTCCTTGTTTTCCCTTTCTCTAGCGTGTTACATAATTGTTTCTTTTTTTCAAGTTGGCTCACATCTTTCGGATTGTTATTATTTTTTTTTTTCGTTTGCAGTTTACTCATATGTGAGTTACTTATCTGCGCGTGGACTTTGGAACTATTTTATTTACGAAATCGATTGCAATCGGGAAAAAATTCGCTCGCTTTATGTCTATTTTAGGAATATGGAAAATTGTTTAATCACATCGATAAGATTTTATTAACAATAACTATCACGATGAAAAACCTCGCGTATTTGTTTAATAAACAGAAAGCTCTTTTCTTCTTGCTCGTTCAATTAAGTCACAATTCAATAATTCAAGCAATAAGCAATTCTAGAATAAAGAATTTTCTTCACTTGTATTTTGTTGTAAATCTTTTGGTAAACTTTTTTTAAATTAATGTTTGGTTTTATATTTTGTCTCTTCGCTTATTTATTTTTCGAATTTCTTTGAATGTCTGCAATTTTGTTTGATTCAAAAAGATAATGTTTTGGCAAACATTATTTTGATGATTTGAGAAGACGACACTGACGTTCGCCTGCCTCAACACTAAAATCGTATTTTTTCTTAGTGCCTACTGAGCGAATTTCTTTGCGATTCTTTTTTTGGGGGGGAGAGGGTGTATTTCACTCTTAATTTGACCGTTTTTCTAACATGAGTGTATCAAAATCTAAAGTTTTCAACCAAATAGACGCATCGTTTTTAAGTTCCTGAGAATAAGTTGCCAATTTAAGTTTGAAACTCAATGCAATTATGTGTGCTATGCCAATTTTGTACACACTAATCGCGCGCGTAAAAAAATAGCGTATCACCCGAAACTCGACTTACGTTTAAGGGATGCCTTAAGGGTTGCGATGTCCCCATACTTATAGGTGGTAAGAGATAACGATCCGACATGAAGTCGAAACGTCTCGACGGCCCTGTTCTAGGGCCTTGGGTCGTGCTGCCGCTGGCGTTGGGCATCAGAAGCATTGGTTTAATTAATACACAAACACCAATA
Source organism: Serrognathus titanus (assembly GCA_039766575.1). NCBI lineage: Eukaryota > Metazoa > Arthropoda > Insecta > Coleoptera > Lucanidae > Serrognathus > Serrognathus titanus. The sequence continues at coordinate 1,942,083 of CM077916.1, read as the reverse complement.
GAATTTACAACATGATTTTTGGGGAGGCGACGAAAAGTTTCGTTTCACTTTCTTTCTTTTTTCTTTTTGGATTTAGTGTCGGAGCGCACTGGCTGGTGTTAGAGGAAAGCACTAGAATTTCACGCACGCATTTTCAGTTCGCACGACGGCACTGTAGTAAACCCGCATGATTTTCGAAAACACACAAAAAAAAAAATAGAATGCAAATCGAATTCTAATTTCGGCGGCGCGCGGGCCCGGGCACTATTAAAACATTTAGCCGAACTAGGATGCAGTCGGTGGTTAAGAAGTAGGCGAGATGAAGGCTATGATTTGCAAAAAGTTCGCTGTCAGTAAATATAAGCCCGTTGAAACATTTTCTATCTATTCACATGATTGATTCATGCACTCGGATTCAGAACCCGCGCTTGCTGCACCCGCCGCAGTGGTAAGCTGCAGTACTAACCAATTGCTACCCCCTCCAATTGTTAGTGGTTCGACCGTAACCGAAGACGTACGGTAAAAAACGAAATTCTTCTGTAACATACATAATTTTCCTTATTAGATTTCTTAATTAGGTTTACAGACGTTTAAAGGTAGGCAAAGTCGCCCCCCTCCCTCTTATAAGTTGACCCTTACAATACCCTAATAAATTAGTCAACCACTAATTCTAACAAGTTAGTTTTAATCCACGCAAACCATTTCAGGAATTAATTACGACTAACTTATATACAAAAAAAAAATGTACATAGACTCGCATCAACCCCATACGCTTTTAACTTCAGAGGACAGGGGTAGTATAGGTCTCATTAGTAAAAGAGGTAATTAAGTTTCTCGTAAGTAATGCACCTCGAAGCGAATTCGGAATATCACATATCAACTTGAGGTGGTCAGTTCTTAACAAAGTTAAAGCGGGTAGGGGTAGAAACATGAGATTTTGTGGGAGGTTCGCGTTCAATTCGGACCAAAGTGGGGGATATCTTACAACCGTGAGAAGCAAAATTCGTTCTTTATTTATTTCGATCGAAAATCGGAGAGGAATGAATTTACATTCTCGGTTTCATGTAAGCACCAAATTATTCGAAACCCCCCCCCCCCGCCCCACCTCCCTACTAAAACATGCATGCTTTCTTGATCGCTCCTTGTAATAAACATGTAGCCAACCCTTCGCACTTTCATATTAAAAAAAAGAAAGCAATGACTTCTTGATTATTATTGAGTTCTATTTATTTTACGTTTCTAAAAAGTATTGTTTTTTTTTTAATAAATAATAGTTTTTGGAAAATCCCCCCTTCTTTCTCTGACTGGTTTGATTCCTAGAATTTAATTCAACGTCGCGCTTTCTTGACAAAAATATCCAACAACCAAATTGCAATTTTTGGTTTGTTTGATTAAAAACGGGTGCGTTTCGCTCAAATTTTTTTTTTTGTTTATCTTGGTTTTCATATTTGAATTTGTTTATTTCGAATATTTGCTTCTTCTTTTGTTTTTCACTTGAAATTTCAGCATCTACTGAAGTAACTCAAGTTTTCATTTACTTTTTCTTTGATCCTTTTTTAATTTGCGGTTTTCATGTTTGGTATTTCGGTAACATCATTGAGACTTAAAATTAATGTTCGGTGTACTTTAAAATCATTGAACTTAAGATTGGAAACAAATCGCTTCTGTTGAAATAAAAAAAAATGTTATTCTTCCTTCTTATTCCATAATTCAAATTGTTGCGTTTGAATAGTTTCCTTTCGAAATACGAGGGGGGCCAAGCTGAATTTATTGCGAATAAAAAACACGGTTAATATTTGCTAGGACTTTTTTTAAATATGGCCGAAGCAATTCTCTTCAGCCCATTCTTTCTTTCCACTGTTCAAAAGCCCCCAACCTTCAAAATAAGCGTCAAACTCTTCTTCTGACGAAAACCTTCTACACCCCAAATTCATTTTAAGCCCAAAAAATAGCCAAAAGTCGCACGGTGCTAAATCAGGTGAATACGGCGGATTTTCTATTACTTTTATATTTTTTCAGCCAAAAACTGGAGAGTTAAAGCTGCCGTATGGGACGATGCTGAACTCTACTGAACACTTCAGGCAAACATTTTTCAGTGTACCATTTAGCTGTCAATCTAGCCTAATTGCCTTTACTAGGCCCGTACTTCCCAAGAATACCTCATACATAGCTTTTTTCGTAGCTCGCTGCTTCTTGGTCATTGTTGGAGTTTCCTCATCTTCGTGAATCCATGCACGACTCTCTTGGGGGGTTGGTACGTCGAAAAAGGGAATGTAAGTTTCGTCACCTGTCACTATTTTGGGAAAAACTTGGCGTCCGCCATTATTTAAGAAATTTAAAGTTTCATGGCTGATTCTTAGGCGCTCTGCTTTTTGGAAGTCAGAAAGGTGATGCGGCACAAAACGACTGATCACTTTTTTTTAAACGCAGGTGATCGTGTAGGATTGTTCTAACAGCTGAGGATCCAGTGCTCCATTTCTGCATAAGTGGCTTCTTCAATTATTTTTTTAACAGCAGCAATGTTTTTGTCGGTAACAGCCGTAGGAGGATGCCCTGCTCCTTTTTGATGCTGAACAGAATTCCTTTCGCGTTCAAATTCCTTATACCATCGGTAGCCAAGGAAGGTGCTTGTTCACTAAAAGCCGAATCTAAATTCTTTTTGCACTCATAAGGGCTTAAACCTTTTTTTTACAATCGTAATAAATCACGATTCTGGTTAATTCCATTTTTTTGCTTGTAACATCGCTTTAAAAAATTAGTAACTTGGGTTCTAACGAACGTAACTTCAACAACTAAACTTCAAATGACAGACGAAGAGTTGCTCTATAAATAACATTGTATGTTTTGTTTTTCACGGCCCACTAGATTTCCTTATTCGCAATAAATTCAGCTTTACCCTCGTACATACAATTTTTGCCTGATTTTTCTCTCGTCGTTTTCAAGCTTCGGAATACCTTTGTCAGTTTTCTTCAGTTTTTTTAATCTTTGAACCTTTGAGTTTTTTTTCCTTGCGAAGTACAGGGTTGCAAAAACTCTCCTTGTCAATTTTTAATTTGCGTTCACCGTGGGAATTTTAATTATTCTTTTCTGTTGGCGAGTAATTAAAAAAAATTGTTACAGTTTAGGCCTTTTGAGAAAAACTCTGATGAAAATTGTTGAAAAAAATTCAGATTTATTTCCAGCTCTGCCTCAAAGAAGTTTACATTTCCTTGTGGCAAAATTATTGCTCCATTTTGGAGTAAAAAGTTCCATACTAATTTGACTTCTGTACTACAATAAATTCAATTTGTTGTATAAGTTCTACATCATGCGTAAAAATTTACTACAACAGAATGTTTATAAATTAAATATTTCTTTGTCTTATTTTTTAACGTCTATGTACGACCCACGTCGGGAACTTGTCAGAACGAATTCTGCCCATATTCCAGCCTGTGAATTTCTTCACAAGCTCTGCACGTTTCGAACACACATCTTTAGTTGCCCGATTATGAGTCGAAATTCGTTATCAGCGGCTCCGAGCACTCGGCTGTGATCTTCTGCCTTAGAGATGTGTGCAGGATTACAACATTAACAATATATAGGGACCAGTAACACAATTTGAGTGATTGTTAACACAAAGTGTACAACACAAATACACACCATCAACAAAAATATACTACAATTGGGTTTAAATTTACTATTCTTTACAGTATTAGTTTCCAAACGCTGGATTAAATAGTAGCCAATTTTTACTAAATAAACGGAAAAATCGTCTATTACGTGCAATAGTATTTAATTCAACAACACGTTTGCGTTTTAACTATAAAATTAATGTGCACAATTTATGGTAACACGTTTGTTTTACACGATTTTCTTAAAAATATCTAATATTTTACTACGAATATTATTCTACAATCAAATGCCAACATTTTCTATTAATTGCACGCGTCTTCATTCTAGAAATAAATTCTCCATTTGTCTTAACAAATACCATAGTCTTTCCTCTGCGAGTTTTCCTTCTTTTCAGACAAAAGGCCTCTTGAGATACAGTTCGATTTGTTTTGATATTTTTGCAAAACTGTAGCGAATTTCGATACAGTCTGAACCTATTTAATTATCAAATAAAATACGTGTCAGAAATCACTCGTTTTATTTTTTTTAATAAGACGTTTACTTCAAATAGAATTAAAAGAGGACTGAAGCGGATGCGGCTTCTCTGCCCGCGTTTAATAAGCGAGCTTAATATTTTTATTTTAATTTACAAATTTTATTAAATAGTTACTTATCAGCGCGAACATGATATTCAGTCGAGTATGAAAAGTAAGCAAGCTCCACAATCTTGATCAAATTTAATTAACGCAAGGCAGAAAGAACCACATTGAACGGCGACATTCTAGCTAACAATTCGTTAATTTTTACATTATTTAATTTTTTTATGTATTAATTCCAGTTGCACTTGCAAATAAATAGTCCTAACAAGCGTTTACAAACTTTGCTTGCCTACTTCATTTAAAAGGGACTTTTAAAGTCCGTTAATTCCAAGGAATTTTACTGTGTTTGAAAATGATTCTATTTTTTTTACGAGGCCCTTTGCATTTAAATATTGTAACCATCCTACTTTTATTTTGACCAATCCATTTCTTGCGTTCTGTTTTTTAATAAATACTTTAAATCCCACTGGGCCAGGACCGTTTAATTTTTTTGGAAACAATTCACTTGCTTTACGAAACGGTTCTAAATTTTAAAGAATTGGTTTATGAACAACCTTCTGAAATGATTCTAAATTAAAACAGTGACCAGTTTCACCGGTGAATTCGATTTTAAATTTAATAAATCGGGAATGTTGGGTATGGAATAACTTTGGACTCTGAATAGTTTCTTCTCTTCTCGATTCTGAATTCGTATTGAGTGTTGTATCTACTTTTGTCAACTAGTTTGGATGGAATGGTATTATTTACACCTAGGTGGTATAAAAACGAGGGTTTTATCATGAAAGTATAATCATGTCATATTTAGCCGCGTAACAAACCGGGAATATATATTTAGCACGCACTCTAGAGATAACAACACAACAGACTGTGAAATCATGAGATCAGGCGATAAAAGCTATTTTGCCACAGTCACGCATTTTCAAAATCAACTAAACATAAATCGACTATGACTTCAGTGCCCTACATATGGGTATATTTTTAGATGCGATCGGCTAAACGCGTCGCGGTTAATAAAGTTGCGTTCACAAATCGACATCCACCTCGGAAAGGGGAAGAGAATTTTTTTTCCGCTGATATGGAAAAAGGGTTACTTACGACTTCCATAATACCAGTCGAGGTGTTTTTAACATGTCGATCAACGAAAGGTAGAGTGGCAGTAACTGGCATTTCTGATGTTGTTCTTTCCCTCTGATTAGGAACCACTGGACTTCGACTGCCTCCTTCGCCTTTAATAAAAGACATTTCAAAAAGATTAGATTGCGAAAAAGAAGGCCCCCCCGATATTAACAGCCGGCTGAGTAATCGCCGTTAATTAATCACACACAAATTTGTTCCGACCGCAATAAATATTACACGGTAATGAGTATGATGAATGAAATGGGAAACTTTCGCGCAGGAGAGATCGGCCATTATTTATCAATCTTATTTACCTATTAAATTGCCGAGCAGCCGAGTACTTTGTGGACCCTAAAGTTTAGTACGGAGGTAACGAGGGCACAGAGTTATCGTTGACCTTATTTCTCTGTGTATGGCTGCGAGTCCACAGGTAAAACAACGCGAAGTTCATTTTTGGAAGGCCCCAGTTTTACTGCATCAAATATTCACACCTTTACGGCAAAATATTTCATCTTTACAGAACAAATTCACAATTTTAGGGATTAAGGGATTAAAATATGATAACTAATAAATCCCCGAATTAATTCGTTCTTTGAACGTCGGTCTAATTTATTTGTTTATTTTTTTACGTGTTTGTAAACTTCGTAAAGCGACAGGGCTTCCAACTTGAAGCGAAACGAGGATTCTTCTTTTAGTGAAAATCATGAATCAAATGGGAATTTCTTGATTAATAACTTGAAGACTTCAAGTACCTGCTCGAAGTAATTTTTGTATAAATTTGATTCCTCGCCTTCTCTCCCCGAGCAAAACACATGTTGATTGGAACCCAAACATTGATTAATTAATGTAAAAGTCGTTCATAAAAATGGGATACGTACGTCACGTAGAGGAACAGCTGATGAGGCCTTTACGTCGTTTGTTTATCTTATCGATGACGTATGCTTCGAAATTGAATAACGCAGAAGCATTTGCTCTCTTTTCAGCGAAACGATCGGCTTTTTTCTGTCTGGTGTACGCGTGTGATTCGACGGCGGGGGGATTGTTTAATAAAAACTGAAACGTGCAAAACGGCAGAGTCTGAATATAGCCGTAGCAAAATAGTTTGTTTTCGAGATAAGGCTACAAAACATCTGGCGATTTAGAAATTTGAAAGCGCGCGGTTCATTCAGTCACAACACATTATTTTTACGCGACAATCTTAGTGTTTTTCTAAAGCAACATGGTTTTATCTTACGGTTTTGATTGATTTATAAGCGTAAACAAGTGATATTGTGAAGGGTCACTTGGAACATGGTTCTTTAAAAGGCACATTAAGGTCATAGGCCAATGGAGATCATGTTATATTACTTGTAACGGAGTAATTAGTTTTAAATGAATTATTTAGAGAAGCGTCGGGACACGTGACGACGCGTGTGGTACCGGAAAGAAGGAAAACGAAAAAAAAAAATAATTTGCTCTTCGGACACTATTATTTCTTAAGACTCACCATTCTTAGCTAAACTGCCGAACGATGAGAACTGCATTATTTAAGAGTTTGTTTCACTTTGATTGTAACATGGTCGGAGGGAAGAGAAATTGGGGATGTCTTAGCAGGGACGTGGTTAGAAATGTTGTGTCCGAAATAGTTGCGACCGATACAGAATCGAATGACTGTCAGTTGGGCACTGAGGGGTCAAGGGTCGCCTGGGAGCCGGGCGTGTCACAGCGTCGTGACGGCCTATGGTCCCTTCTTCTGCACGCATGCGCAACCATGGAGACAAGCGACAGTCGCTACCGCAGTGACAATTTTATAAAGCCCCGCCCTCTGCGCGTCTAAAATGCGCTCGTTCTAATTTAAACTAACAAATGAAGACTCGCACGATGCGACACATGTGGGCTCTTGAAATTGACACGCGCGCAAAAGATAATCCCCGAAAACAAAAAGCCGCCGAAGATTTCCCAAGCGTAACGTAAGCAAAATTATCCCGACGAAAATAAATAGAATTCTTAAAGAAATCAATATTAAGATGTAATAATTAAAATAACGTGCGAAATTAAAACGAAATAAAATAATCCTTGCGCCGGCCGTTAGCAAAACAATCCGAGTTCGACGGTAACGTGTTAGAATAGAATTCGATTCTACGTGATATTTATGAGAATTGATGAATAAATAGCGGAGTGGAATAAATGTATGTAATGATTTGAGATGCCTGGAGTACCCCACCAGGTGGCACTTTGGAGTGGGTGAAATAGGCGTATCTGCAGGTGACATGCAGCGACCGCCCCGCGCTTGCGCTTAAATTACGGTGACATCCCTTCTACCTGGTGACATTGCGACAGGCGTACCCACCTGTTCTATTGGTCCCTATGCTATCCAATACTGTCACTTTACCACTGTTAATCTCATGTCTTTTTGTTAAATTTTACTTGGTTTTTAGCGTCTCGCCGCCGTGCCTCATTTCTGAGCCGGTCGGGAAATCGATATTCATTAAAACAACAACACTCGTAATTCCGAGCTAGACTTCTAAATGAATTCGTCTCGATGGGGAAAGCACGGCGTTTAATCTAACTGCTAATCGCGTTTTCATCGGGCAAAGAAACATTTGCGCTATGAAATCGTCACGTGTACATGATCGTCCCTTCGCAGGAGCTCGCGTGAACTAACTAAGTCTGTTTATCTCCGCATAGTGGCAGCACTAAGGAGATCGAACTTTGACCTTTCAGAGGTTCTGAAACAAAGGCCCCGATCGTTAAAACCCTTTTTCCTTCATCACTTTCAATTTTAATCATTCATTTTTACACTTCTTATATTTATTTAATTAGCAATTTCGTTTTCTGTCCGAAATAATTCTTTTTCACCGAAGCCCCGAACCTCATCGATGAACTTACTTAGGGGAAACACCTCCTAGGTACTTATTTTATAGCTTTTGAAAACATTTTTTCTTATAACGTCAATCATCAGATTCAATTTTATTACTTATTAATTATTTACAAAACAACGAGGAGCTTCACTACTTAAAAAATTGTATTGAACACATGCTTTTATTTAATAAAAAAATTAATTAATTAAATTAGTTGCAATGACATATAAAGTCCTGTGGTACATCAAACATGTACAACATGTACACGGTCACCCTCAAAAAACGCATGCCAAGCGATTTTTGTTTCATGTCACAGTTTTGTGATTAATTACGAAATTTTTAATTATATAAGTAGTTTCCCCCAGTTGGAAAAATATAAACCCCCGTCCATTTAACCTGTTTAGATAAAGACCCGTACAAATTGGGTCATTGGGTCAATCCCTGCCTTGCCAAGTTATACACGAAGTACTTTGACAGTCCACCTGCCCTACAAAACCCTTGTTTTTTTTTTATAGTTCAAAATTAATTCTAACTGGGAATGACATGATTTGATTAAAAACTGATTAATCAATAGCTAATCCTGAATCAATGTTCTGATTGATCTCACGTGAGTCATACTGAAAACCTTAGTTCATTTCCAATTCGTTTTTAAATATGTTGAGTGTGTAAATCACTTGAAGCTTACTTAAGTCGACTGTGAAGTAACTAAAACCTCTTGGGTTAGTTATTTTATTAGAACAAGACGAAGCTATAAACAAATAGCAGTCAGAAAACTATTCAAATCTCGGGCACTAACTAGTTTGATACTTGTGTGTTTAATTACATAGAGCTGCTTTTTGGAATAGTTGCCTTAATTAGGCTTATGAAGTAGTAATCACTTCGAACAACTCGAAAATCGTCAAGGAATTTTTAGAATTCAAAAAGGAAGATGTAATTTATTAACACAAAGCAAAACTCGACTTAGAAATGCTTTTTTTTTCTTAAATGGTTTCACAAACGTAAAATCGAAGTGCTTTGTGTTAATTTCTTACTATCAAGTGATTTTCTCGGATTTAATTTTAAGAAATAGAACTGTCCAGTAGGCACAATCGAATTTATTTAAACATTTGGAGAGTTTCGTGTTCGAGATCAGTCACTTCCTAATATCATTTCTTGAAATCAATTAACGTTTCGAGTGTTTAAAGTCGTGAGCTGATCATTCTCAGAATTACTTCAAATTTCTTGAAAGAAAAAGTCTTTTTCACTTCGCTTTTAATTTTCACTTCAACTACGAATTTCGAGCTTATTTTTGTTGGGAACATTTTTTTTTAAATAAGATAAATTAGTAATTAAAGTAAGTGTAATAATTCCTTTACGATCACTGTCGTTTGACAGCTGTCAAACGATTGTGCAATCCTTAAACTGTCAGTGAAAATTTGTCATGTATGTAATTAGTCTTTAAAATCAATTCACGGGCTCTATTTCTTTTGTTTGTTCCTGAAATTTCACTTCATTTTCGATTTTTACTTCAACTAATCACGCTGTAAGATTCGAGTTTACTTTTGCTTTAGACCTTTTTTTGAAAAATAAAAACAAATGACTATCAGAGTCAATTCGAAGAAAGAATTTTCACTTCATTTTCAGTTATCACTTCTACTAACCACGTTTGCTTAGAACTCTTTTTTTAAGGCAATAAATTTAGAGTTTCGAATCAATTCGAAGAAGCTACGGGCTCTATTTCTTTTGTAATTTGGATTTTCACTTCATTTTCGGTTTTTACTTCAACTAATCACGTTGCGCGGTTCAAGTTTAGCTTATTTTTGCTTAGAACTCTTTTTTTAAGGCAATAAATTTAGAGTTTAGAATCAATTGGAAGAAACTACAGGTTCTATTTTTTGTTTTGCGAATTTTCGGTTCATTTTCGGTTTTCACTTCAACTAATCACTGCGAGGTTCGAGTTTATTTTTGCTCACAACTTATTTTTTTAAAGGGAGACAATAAATTTAGAGTTTCGAATCAATTGGAAGAAACTACAGGCTCTATTTTTTTGTTTTGCGAATTTTCGGTTCATTTTCGGTTTTCACTTCAACTAATCACTGCGAGGTTCGAGTTTATTTTTACTTACAACTTATTTTTTTAAAAGCAGATAAGAAATTTAGAGTTTCGAATCAATTTGAGGAAACTACAGGCACTGTTTCCTTGTAATTTGGATTTTCACTTCATTTTCGGTTTTCACTTCAACTAATCACGTTGCGAGGTTCGAGTTTAGTTTGTTTTTGCTTAGAAATCTTTTTAAGGCAATAAATTTAGAATTTCGAGGAAACTATACAAGCTCTATTTCTTTATAATTTGGATTTTCCCTTCATTTTCGGTTTTCACTTCAAGTTCAACGTCGCGCGCTTCGAGTTTATTTTTGTTTATAACTTCTTTTTTTAAAAACAGACAAAAAATTGCGAGTTTCGAATCAATTCAACGAAAATACAGACTCTATTTCTTTGTAATTTGGATTTTCACTTCATTTTCGGTTTTCACTTCAACTAATCACATTGCGCGGTTCAAGTTTAGTTTATTTTTGCTTTTAGAACTCTTTTTTTAAGGCAATAAATTTAGAGTTTAGAAACAATTGAAAGAAACCACAGGCTCTATTTTTTTCGCTCTGCGAATTTTCGGTTAGTTTTCAGTTTTCACTTCAATTAATCACTGCGAAATTCGAGTTTATTTATGCTTGCAACTTTTTTTTTTCAAAACGGACAAGAAATTTAGAGTTTCGAATCAATTCGAGGAAACTACAGGCTCTGTTTCTTTGTTTCGCGAATTTTCACTTCATTTTCGGTTTTCACTTCAACTAATCACGTCGCGCGGTTCCAGTTTATTTTTGCTTACAACTTCTTTTTTTAAAAAACAGACGAGAAATTTAGAGTTTCGAATCAATTCGAGGAAACTGCAGGCTCTATTTCTTTTGTAATTTGGATTTTCACTTCATTTTCGGTTTTCACTTCAACCAATGACGTTGCGAGGTTCGAGTTTAGTTTATTTTTGCTTAGAACTCTTTTTTAAGGTAATAAATTTAGAGTTTAGGATCAATTGGAAGAAACTACGGGCTCTATTTTTTTGTTTTGCGAATTTTCGGTTCATTTTCAGTTTTCACTTCAACTAATCACTGCGAGGTTCGAGTTTATTTTTGCTCACAACTTATTTTTTTAAAGGCAGACAACAAATTTAGTGTTTCGAATCAATTCGAGGGAACTACAGGCTCTATTTCTTTGTAATTTGGATTTTCACTTCATTTTCGGTTCTCACTTCAACTTAGAACTCTTTTTTTAAGGCAATAAATTTAGAGTTTCGAATCAATTCGAAGAAACTACAGGCTCTCTCTTCACAAAATCTTCAGTTTTCACTTCAACTAATCACCAGATCAATTCGATGAAATTAAGAGATTGTATATTTTTCTCGTTGAAAACTTGGCCAAGTTCTGAACATGTTTTCTTAACGTTTTAGAATTTAGTACCGTCGCGTAAATAATAAGATTATACTTTGGTTAAAATTGTATTTAGTTGAGAAATATAAGAGAAAGAGTGATTTCAAACGGTTTACACTATACAAGATTGAGTTTTATACGAAATGAAACATCCGATGGTGTAATTTAAATTGAATTTGATTAGGAAAGTAAAAAGCCATAAAACGAAAGAACTTACCAATAATACCCATTGTTATGAAGTGATGTAGCGCTCGTGATTTAAATTGTTTACACTTGTGCGTTACGATTTTGCATAGTTCGAATAATTCCACTGTGAATACGATTCGTTTTAAAGCCGAAGACGACACCGATATCTTTGTTAGATCTTCTAATTTAAGTGTTCCCCGAGTGTTAAAAGCGAATGGCAATCGAAACGGGGTTACTACTGTTTTTTTTCTAAATCCGTAATAGTATCGTTTACACTTAGTATTTTTAGGAGCGAAGAAACAAATGTTCAATGAATACGTATGGGTACACGTGTTTCTTCTATTATTATGAGTAAAATTTATAAACTTAGTAGTTTAATTCGAGTTGTTTTAGTACTATGGGTATGAATGAAGCCGGTGCGCCTAACGCGTTTAAATTTAGACCAAATATTACTTGGGTCAGAGGAACCGAAATAGAATTTTATATAAATGAAATAAATATCGATTGCGGCGGCGGCGTTGGATTACAATTAATCGGCGTTACGTAAACGTAAACAACAACAGTAACCCTTCCCCCCCCACCTCCAAAAAAAAAAAAAACTCACTCACTCTCAAAAGTTCGCACAGAATTTTAGGTCAGTGGATCTCGATAAATACCTGTTGCGGAAGCTGATTCGAACTCGAACTTTTATTCTCTGTTTAATTTTTTTTTTGTTTATTTAATTAGTGAGATAATAACGGGTGATTAAATCTTGTGGTATACTGGACGTTATCACTTCGAAACCGGGTTTACTTTTTATACTTGCACGAATTAGTGCGCGGCGTGCTCGAAACGACACGCGCGGTGACAGCCAGTGACAACCGTTCTCTTGATGTTGTTACTGCCGCAGTCGGACTACCACTGAACGCAGGGGATTGTCGCACTGTCACAGAAGGCGTGCGTGCTTTCACTATGTCATTGCGCACGATGGAAATCCTTGCAGATTAACAGGACATCCAACATCCAATTTAGCACAGTCACTAAGTTCAGTGATTCAATCGCACACAAATTTGAAATCAAAAGACACATCAATAAAATCGAGGTAATCCCGCACTCAGATTAACTCGTTTATATTTCGGGGATCGCTTCCAGGCAAGTTACTTTCTTGCCTAAAGAAACGAAGCATATGGATGGGCATGTTCTACTTGCATTCGAAGACCCAAAGCATATTAGGAATCCAAGAAATCTCAGGAAGAAAATGAAAAATATTGCTCTTGGTTTAAGGATGAAGCCACGAAGGCAATGAAACGAGAAGAAATCGAAATTGATGAGCAAAGCAGGTCAGCGAATGGTGAATGGTTTTGACTGAGGAAGTGAGAGACTCGGATGTGTCGTGTTCGATTTTGGAATCTAAGAACGAAGACATCAAAAAATTGATCCTTGATTAAGGACGAAACTACGAAAGGAATGGTTTTAAAAGATGACAGCGTTTGCACAAGATCGTTTCAGATTTGATAAAAAAAAAGAAATACTGAAGACGAAACCACGAAGGAAATGAAACGAGAAGAAATCGTTTTAGATTTGATGAAAGGAGAAATACTGAAGACGTTCAACGAGACGAAAGGGTTTTCCCAAAAAGGGGCAAGCAAGTCACGTTCTTCCCCAAAGAAGTGGAAGAACGTAGAGCTACTCCTTCTTCCAAAAAAGTGAAAGGCATGGATGTCGTCTTCAATTTTCATTCGGAGGTCTATGAAATGAAATCAGAAACCCAAGAAAGAAGACATTGATTGTTCATTAAAAGCGAATGAGACGAGGACAAATTGAAAGATGATTGCTTGAAAACGTTGTTAGAGATTTGATAAAAGAAAAATACGTCAACAAGAGGAAAGGGTTCAGCAATTACAACATCGTTTTAGATTTGATGAAAGGAGAAATAGTGAAGACGAAACGAAACGAAACGATGGTGAATGGTGAATGGTTTAACCGAGGAAGTGAGAGACACGGATGTGTCGTGTTCGATCCAAGAACGAAGACATCAAAAAATTGATCCTTGATTAAGGACGAAACTACGAAAGAAAAGGTTTTAAAAGATGACAGCGTTTGCACAACAAAATCGTCTCAGATTTGATAAAAAAAAAAGAAATACTGAAGACGAAACCACGAGAAGAAATCGTTTTGGATTTGATGAAAAGAGAAATACTGAAGACGTTCAACGAAACGAAAGGGTTCATCCTGAACGGTTTTCCCAAAAAGGGGCCAGAAATTCACGTTCTTCCCCAAAGAAGCGGAAGAACGTGGAACTACTCCTTCCTCTAAAAAAGTGAGAGGCATGGATGTCGCCTTCAATTTCCATTCGGAGATCTACCAGATGAAATCAGAAATCTAAGAAAGAAGACATTAAGGGCGAAATGAAATTAAAGCGAATGAGATGAGGACAGCTTGAAAACGTTGTTAGAGATTTGATAAAAGAAAAATATGTCAACAAGGGAAGGGCTTCAGCAATTACAACGTCATTTTAGATTTGATGAACGAAGAAGTTCAACGAGACGTCCAGAACGGTTTTCCCAAAAGGGGCAAGCAACTCACTTTCTTCCCCAAAGAAGCGGAAGAACGTGGAGCTACTCCTTCCTCTAAAAAAAGTGAAAGGCATGGATGTCGCCTTCAATTTTCATTCGGAGATCTACGAGATGAAATCAGAAATCCCAGAAAGAAGACCTTGATCGTTCATTGAGGACGAAATGAAATTAAAGCGAATGAAATGAGGACAAATTGCTTGAAAACGTTGTTAAAGAAGAATGTCAACAAGGGGAAAGAGTACGTTCCGAATGGTTTTCTCAAAACGAGCGAACACCCTTCGGGGACGCCCAAGATGGTTTTCTTTAAACCGCGCCATCTACTGACGCTTTCCTGAAGTGTAACGCTTTAAGAACGATACTTGAAATTCAAACATTAAAGCACTTTTTTTAATACTACGCCATCTGTTGACGCTTTCTTAAAGTTGTAACGTTTTAAGCGCGCGAAATTTGAAACTCAAACGTCGTGAAAGCAAACATACCACGACGTCGTACGGGTTTTGGATTATCATAACTATCAATGCATATATTTTTTTTTTATTTTTGGTGGTTCGCTAGCAGACTTTACGAGTTCCAAACTACGCCATCTCGTTTCCCGAAATCGTAACGTTTTAAGCGCGAAATTTGAAAATCAAACGTCATCAAAACGTTCTGTAATTTCGTTTACGTTATCTGTTGACGCTTTCCTAAGTTGTAACACTTTCAAGCAGCGCCATCCTTGGCGCTTTCCTAGTTCTAACGTTTTAGGCGCGAAATTTGAAAATCAAACTTGAAGAAAATCCTCGTCTAGTCTTCTTCTTCAATTTCGTAACCTTCCTCTATTCCATAATGGAATAAGCATTGGTTTCTGATGGTATTGTGTTATTGTTCTTCTTCAGAAAAACAATAACAATTAACAATTGCATTCTGTTTTTGTTCTGTCAAGTTATTTTTTGATTTAACTTTTTTGTTATTGGAACTTCATCGCGTGTGGTACTTCGAGCATGTGTATTTTAGATTACCCCCCGTATGTATCTGTCTACCAAGAAGAGTTTTAGTTCTGATGATGTGCAGTTGATGTCGAACCGGGGGAAAAAAATCTGAATGCACGTAACCTGGTCGGTAAGCAGGCAACAATTTCACATTTAGATGTAATTATTTTCTGTTTGCTTTAATGCTCACACGAAGGATGCAGGCAGTAAAATTGGTAAATCTAAATTACAGAGTACAGTTCGCAAGTTAGAGACTGCGTGCAAGAGCGATTCTTTACATGATCTTTCTTAATACCTCCTATACTAATTACCGCAAATTTAAAACTGGTTTCTAATCGGCAAGTTGCAAAATATTCGTTGTCGAGATCGTAATCTCGATCGTACCTACCTACGGTACCCACGGGCAGCAGTAAACTGGAAGGTGTGAAATTCCCTGGCTACCTATTTACTTTGATGACGGCCCTGTGTGACATAATAAAATTTAAATATTTACCTAAAAAATTAGGTTTTATTACTGGGGTGGTTTATATTACCGTTATTATTAAATTTACGCCTTTTTTTTCAATTAAAAAAAAATTATCACAATAAAACTACGCGTTTTCTCTTAGCAATCAAACATCTCACCTAACATAGCAACAAACAAATACATACAACTCTTGTAAACTTTCTACCAATTTTAATTTAAATAAATATCAACAAATAAGTAGATAAAAAAATGTATTTATTTAGAGAAAAGTTGCCATTGGTTTGCTTAGATGCTTGGTGCGTTGTTTGGCGACTTGTTTGTTGCAATTTTTTTCTATTAAAAAAAATACATTGGAAACATTGCGCTGAAGAATGTATTCGACATTGTTTTCTCGAGTACAAGATAAATATGTGTAATGACTTTCGTTCTGTCACAGTAATCCATCATCAGGAAAGTTAATCTAGAAATTCCTCTTAGCAAACAGTCCTTCGCCAATTGTCCGGATAGTATAATCCGACATATCTACTTAATCTGACTGACGCAGTCGTTAGTAGAAAAAGAACCCGCGTCTGTTCGGTTAGTGTCACCTCCCTTCGCGAAATTTTCATCTCTCGTGTTAATCTCGATTCGGAGCGTCGTAAGGAATGTTGTAAGAATTGAGAAAGAATACTAAGACAATGGCACAATATGAAGTTGAACGTTGTAGTAAATGCGTGCGTACCCCGCGGCGGATCTACAATCGCTCTGTCTAATGATGCCAAGTGCGGACCGACTCCTCACCCACATAATATACTTATCCAGAACCGGACTCGATTCATATCGCCAGTCTCTCTCTTGGGGTATCCATTGTATTGCTGGATTCGAAAAAAAAATCCAAATTTGAATTGTTTGGTGATAAATTATCACCGGGTGATAATCGCGTTGCATTGTACTTGCTTGTCACAGGTGATAGTTTATCACCAGTAACTTTAACATACAGAAAATTTTTGCGACCCTTCGGGGGATTTACACTCCAAGGATAATTTAAAATTTATAAAAAGTTAGAGGTGAATGGCACGAGGAATGAAATTCTGAAAGAAGACGACAAGCATCATGACAAAAGCAGAAATACTGGGGGTTTGATAAAAAAAAAGGAAGAAGACGTCAAAATGAATTGAGGAGGGGGAGAGGTCTTTGAAGAAATCACTTAATTAATTAATTATAAATGAGGTCCACTTATGTGCTGGTTGAAAGTTGACAAGCATCATGACAAAAGCAGAAATACTGGAAAAGACGAAAGTGTTCCGAACGGTTTACAAAATGAGAAATATTTATCACTAAGGAGGATGCCAGGAAGAAAATGGAACGAAGAAAAATGACAGCGAGTGGATTTGATGATAAAAAAAAGGAAGTGCCGAAGGAAGAGGAACGAGGAGTGAAATGCTAAAGCAAGACAACGAGTTCTGGTTAACATCGTGGTCGTAGATTTGATAGAAGAAGAAATACTGGAAAAGGCCGACAAGATAGAAGTGGTCTGAACAGTTTTCCTAGGACGAGCAAGCAAATTTGTTTTGACTTGATTTGATTTGAATAAAAAAAGGAAATTCTGAAGGAAGTCGACGATGAACACGAAAGAAGTGAAGGGCGTGGATTTCGTGTCCTGTTTGCACTTGGAACGACCAACAAGATGATAGCAGAAATCCAAAAAAGAAAATGTCGTCTCGTTGTCTTTCTGCATTCCCTTCTTATCGAACCATTTTACTTCCAGTTTACACTCAACCCAGGGGTGGACCCAAGATCAATTTTCGACGCCTTTTTCCTTCTTTACGTAAATCCAAACGAAGAGACACACTTCTTCGCTGATAGTTCCCATTTTGTTCTTGGTTTGGTTTGGTTTGATGTCCTTGAATGTGAATGGAACACGTTCTTCACTTCTTTCGTGAAGAGGCTCGTATCCTTTCATTTTTTCTTCGCCTCCTTCAGTTATTAAATCCATAAGGACCATATCAGGGCAGCTACTTGTTATTATCTTTGGATTTCTTTCGATAATTGTTATTATCTCTCTTATCGAAATCCAAAGATAATAACGAAGAAATCCAAAGATGATAACAAGTTGATATATTTAATAAAGACGAAGCCACAAAGGAATTTTTTAGACGTCTTCTTTATCAAATTCACAAGGATATCATCTTTCGATAGCTACTTGTTATTATCTTTGGATTTCTTCGTTATTTTCTTTGGATTTCTTCTTATCTTTGGATTTTTTCTTATCTTTCGATGATTGTTGTTATCTTTCTTATCGAAATCCAAGGATAACAACGAAGAAATTCATCTCATTATCTTTCGATAGCTACTTTGTTATTATCTTTGGATTTCTTCGTTATTGTCTTTGGATTTTTTCTTATCTTTCGACAATTGTTGTTATCTTTCTTATCGAAATCCAAAGATAATGACGAAGAAATCCAAAAATAATAACACGTAGCTACATTTAATAGAGACGAAGCCACAAAACAATTTTTTTGGATATCTTTTAGAATTTCCTTCTTTATCAAATCCATAAGGATATCATCTCATCATCTTTCGAAAGCTACTTGTTATTATCTTTGGATTTCTTCGTTGTTATCTTTGGATTTCTTCGTTATTTGGATTTCGATAAGGAAGGTAATAGCAATTATCGAAAGATAAGAAAAAATCCAAAGACAATGACGAAGAAATCCAAAGATAGTAACAAAGTAGCTATCGAAACATAATGAGATGACATCCTTGTGGATTTGATGAAGAAGGAAATGCCGAAAGACGTCCAAAATATTTCTTTTGTGGCTTCGTCTTTATTAAATGTAGCCACTTGTTATTATCTTTGAATTTCTTCGTTATTATCTTTGGATTTCGACAATAAAGGTAATAACAATTAATCGAAAGATGAGAAAAAATCCAAAGATAAGAAGAAATCCAAAGATAACAACGAAGAAATCCAAAGATAATAACAAGTGGCTATCGAAAGATGATAGATGATATCCTTGTGGATTTGATGAAGAAGGAAATGCTGAAAATTTCCTTCATGGCTTCGTCTTTATTAAATATAGCCACTTGTTATTATCTTTCAATTTCTTATTGAGAGATGAGAAGAAATCCAAAGATAATAACAAGTAGCTGCCTGGTATGGTCCTTGTGGATTTAATAACTGAAAGATGTGAAGAAAAATGAAAGGAAACGAGCAAGTGAAGGACATTCACATTCACATTCAAGGACATCAAAGGCATACAGCAAACCAAGAACAAAATGGAAACTACCAACGAAGAAACTGGAACGAAAAGAAATTGTCTCTTCGTTTGGATTTATGTAAGGAAGGAAGAAGACGTCGAAAATCGATCTTAGGTCCTCTCCTAAACTGAAAGTAAAGTGGTTCGATAAAAGAAGATAACGACGTCCCAATACGAGCTTTTTGGAGGACGTGTATAAGGCATAGAGGAATCCAAGGAACTACTGGGCGTCGAAGAAGGAAGGCATCAAAAAATTGATTTTCGATAAGGGCGAAAGAAATCGCCATTGGAATTTGATAAAAAAAAGGAAGAAGACATCAAAACGAATTGAGGAAGGGGGGGAGATCTCTGAAGAAATCGCTTATTTAATTAATTATAAATGAGGTCCACTTATGTGCTGGTTGAAAATTGAAGCTGAAACTAAAATGGTGTGGTGTCGCCCATTGGGACTTGATAGAAAAAGGAAGAAGACGTCAAAATGAATTGAGGAGGGGGGGGGGGAGGTCTCTGAAGAAATCGCTTATTTAATTAATTATAAATGAAGTCCACTTATGTGTTGGTTGAAAATTGAAACTAAAATGGTGTGGTGTCGCCTTTGGGATTTGATAAAAAAAAGGAAGGGACGTCAAAATGAATTGAGGAGGGGGGGGGGAGGTCTCTGAAGAAATTACTTAATTAATTAATTATAAATGAGGTCCACTTACGTGTTGGTTGAAAATTGAAACTAAAATGAGTCCGAATCTGTTAAAAAGGCGTGTAGTTGAGAGATTGTTTCGTAGCATAAAAATGAAATGAGAGTACAGGTGTATCACGATCACCGTAGAAATAAGCTTGTTTAAAGTGACAAGCAGTAAAGGTGAATATTGTGAAATGTATGATGAAATATAGGAACTTGGCAGTGCGTGGAAATTCGTGCGGTTTATTTTTCGGGCCGGAGTTTCGGAGTTCAAAGGAACTTTTTGACTGTCTCACGTATTATGTCTTTTTTTTTTGTTTCATTTTTTTCTTTCGCCCCGTCTTGCTCGAATGTAACATTGCGTGATTGCTCGCAGATACGACGGTACATTTAATTAGTAAGTCGGATTGACCGGTGGAGGGACGGGTCACCTCATCGTCTTAGAAAATAACAGTGAAAGTTGTGAGAAAGGCCTCGTGATGTTTTCCTTCGCTTTTTTTTCTTTTTTTAAATTTATTTACGGACCGTGTTCGCAGAGTTTCAGGACGGGCTTTATTGTCTGTTCTACACGCAGTTTGTCGCATGAAATATGTCCCCGTCGTTCTTACATTGACTTCGTGCCACGCATGATAGCTAATCAATAAATACCAAGAACGCTGTACCTAATCTTTAACCTATCAACATAACTGCTGCTTAGAGAAAGTACATAGTGTTCCGTCGTGCAGTTATGAAATTATTTCAAACACAACTTGTCCGATTGATTCCTATCTGACTGGAATCATGGTGTTTATGATGTGACTCTTTAAACATTTATTTCGTTTGACTTACATTTTTTTTTTGTTTAAAGAAAATCAAAAACAGGAAAGATTTTAATTCTTAACACAGTTATGTAACGTATTTAGAAGAAGAAGAAAAAAAAAGGATGGATTATCCCCAATAAAATATTTGATAATTACAAAGGAGGAAACTAAGTAATCTGTAGTAATAATAGTAATAAGAAGAAGGAATTAATCACGTGAATCAATTAAAATCCAATCTGTGTTCCTTTAATCTAACGTTAATTTGTCAAGTTTCCTCTTGTAGATTTATCAATTAGATGATATCCCTTGCGCTAACTGCTCAACTCATTACGTGTGTTTCTTTTTTTTTATAACGAAAATTGCTCAAGCGTAAAGCCTCAAAGTGTTTTTATTGGCGTTAAATTCCTTTTCTAGGACGTTTCTTCTTTAATCTGCATTACATAAGTCCTCTCTTTTTTTTTTTTAACGCGCCACAAATTAAAATTTAATTACGCGTTGCGAAAAGGCGCAAGGAATTCGCTCTCTCGTGATCGATTAATTCATTCAAAGTCAATTTTTGCAAACTATAAAAATGCGACGCGCGTGATGAATGAATCGACAAAAATTTTGATTCATGCGAGAGAGAGAAGAAATCAATAAATAACTTTGTATAATTTTGTTAAACATTTTGCGATCTAACGTCGCGATACAGGCCAGAGCCATGAGAGATAATTAGGTAAACAAAGATGATATATTGCTCTAATTGTATAACTGGCCAATGATTTTTACGAAATTATCCAATCAATTTGTAGTCAATAAATTACGCGTCCGTCAACTTTAATGGGAACACTTATCGAAATATATTATTATTTGCTGTACATTCGCGCTGATATTTCTGGTAATTATTAAATTCCAAACGCGTAGTTTAATTAACCATATAATTGAATTAGAAAATTATATGAAACATCTGCCTTTTATATTTTCAGTTGCGTATGCTAATTTTACTTTCAAAAAAAAAAACTTTTTTTTCCGACCTCTTTTAATTAACATCCATTAAATTAATTCAACACAAATTTCTAATCGTAACGTAACGTAAACCTCGAACTTATTTCAGCTCTTCCTCTTTACCATTACGTTGACACAATGTTCAATTCTGTTTTGTTTTTAATTTGATTTTGTCCCTTATGGTCTTCTTCTTCTCTCATTTCGTTTTACGTTGAAGAGTTTTCTTCAATTCAGCTTCACCAAGTTTGTTTCAGTTCTTCCTCTTCCATCCTACCCAATAAGTTCTGTTTAATTTGGTTTTGTCCTTTAACCTCTCATCATGTTCTTCTTATTCTTCTTTTATTAAGTCTTCACCTGGTTTTCAATTTTTTTTACTTATTTGAAAGTCTTTCCATGTTTCTCCAAATCTGCTTAAGCAATCTTCAAAGTCTTATTTCAGATTCTTCTTTTCCACCTTCGTTTGATCATTCATTTTGTCTTTTTCTTCTTTTTTCGTTTAAGTCTGCACCCGGCTTTCTGTTTCCTTTGATGATGAAAAAACGAAATGTCGAAGGAAGAGGAACGAGGAGTGAAATGCTAAAGCAAGACAAGGAGTTCTGCTTAACGTCGTGGTCGTCGATTTGTTAGAAGAAGAAATACTGGAAAAGGCCGACAAAATAGAAGTGGTCTGAACGGTTTTCCTAGGACGAGCAAGCAAATTTGATTTGGTTTGATTTGATTTGAATAAAAAAGGAAATTCTGAAGGAAGTCAACGATGAACACGAAAGAAGTGAAGGGCGTGGATTTCGTGTCCTGTTTGCACTTGGAATGACCAACAAGATATCAGAAATCCAAAAAAGAAAATATCGTCTCGTTGTCTTTCTGCATTCCCTTTTTATCGAACCAATTTACTTCCAGTTTACACTCGACCCAGGGGTGGACCTAAGATCAATTTTCGACGCCTTCTTCCTTATTTACGTAAATCCAAACGAAGAGACGCACTTCTTCGCTGATAGTTCCCATTTTGTTCTTGGTTTGGTTTGGTTTGATGTCCTTGAGTGTGAATAGAACACGTTCTTTACTTCTTTTGTGAGGAGGCTCGTATACTTTCATTTTTCTTCGCCCCCTTCAGTTATTAAATTCACAAGGACCATATCAGGCAGCTACTTGTTATTATCTTTGGATTTTTTCGTTGTTATCTTTGGATTTCTTCTTACCTTTGGATTTCTTCTTGTCTTTCGATAATTGTTATTAAATTTCTTATCGAAATCCAAAGATAACAACGAAGAAATCCAAAGATAATAACAAGTGGCTACATTTAATAAAGGCGAAGCCACAAAGGAATTTTTTGAATGTCTTTCAGAATTTCCTTTTTTATCGAATCTTTTTCTTCTTTTTCCGTTTAAGTCTGCACCTGGTTTTCTGTTTCCTTCTTCTTTATTTTAAAGTCTTTCCCATTTCCTCAATTCTGCTTATCTGAAAGTCTTTCCAAGTTCTTCTCGGTTTCCTCAATTCTGTTTCACCAATTCTGCTAATCAGTCTTCGTAGTCTTATTTCGGATTGTTCTTTTCCGCCTTCGTTTTGTCATTGTCTTATTTTTCTTTTTTCATTTAAGTCTACACCTGGTTTTCTGTTTTCTTCTTATTTATTTTAAAGTCTTCCCCATTTCCTCAACTCTGCTTGTTTGAAAGTCTTTCCATTTTCTTCTGGGTTTCCTCAATTCTGCGTCATCAATCTTCGTAGTTTTATTTCGGATTTTTCTTTTCCACCTTCGTTTGATCATCCATTTTGTCTTTTTCTTCTTTTTTCATTTAAGTCTGCACCTGGTTTTCTGTTTTCTTCTTATTTATTTTAAAGTCTCCATCAATTCCGCTTCATCTGCTCTTCCAATCGCTAACAAAATCACCTTCTATTTCCTGCCACAACTTCTCCCAGTTTGATTTTACTTTCATAGCCTTTTTCTTTTGATCTTCATCTGTTTTCTGCTCTAGTTTTCAGAAAATCCACACAATTTTTCATTCTTGCTAACCTTTTTCAAGAGCTTCCGTATGGCCATCTTCTTTCAGCCCATTTTCACTTCCTTAATCGATGTTTGGCTTGTTGTTTGTTTTTGGGGTTAATGGCTGACGTTCGCTTGAAATTTGTTGTTGGTTTCTTGCTAAAATTAACGAATTTATTTGTTGTAACAAATTCCTAAGGAAAAATTAGAAATTCCAAGCCTAAAGTCGGTTAGTTGCCTTGAAAATCATCTCTTCTCCAGATGAGGTCCCAGCTACAGCCTAAACAGCTATCCAGCTAACAGAAAGCTACCCAGAAATTCCAAACTTCTTAAGATATCTTCGTATCCAAAATCAAACCTAGAGGTTCCAACTAGGATCTAAATAGCTATCTATAGGATATTCGAGGATTCAAATCCCCAACGAAAAGCTAGGTATTAACTGGCCAGAAATTCCAAACGCCTTAAGGTACCTGTTATCAATAGCTAAAGTCAGTTATTTGAAGCAATTCCTGATCAGGTCCCAACTGGTGCCTAAAATAGTTGTCCAAAGGATATTCTAGGATTCAAATCCCTAACCAGGAAGCAGAAGTTCCACAAACTTCTTAAAGCCAGTTATTCTAAAAATCATCTCTTCTGCTAATGGGGCCCCAGCTAGGTATGTTCAGGGAATCAAATGACCAGAAATTCCAATCTTCTTACGGTACTTATCACCTATAGCTAAAATATTTTCTTCTCCTGATGAGGCCGCCCCAGCCAGAGTATGATCGAGGATTCAAATTCCTAACAACTGACCGGAAATTCCAAACCTCGCAAGATAACTATCGCTTATGCCTAAAGTAAGTTATCTGAAGCAATCCTAAAATCGTTCGTATTGACAATGACTTCTTTCGAGCTATTTGCCATTATTGTATCGTCAAGTTTGTCGTGAAACAAAGTACCAAAGATGTCAGTGTGAGTTGGTTTGAAGAGGACGGAGTTGTACATAATTTATTCGTGGTAAAGTTTCAGCGCATACATAAAAGGTTTTCATATTGTGAGCGAATTGTTCACCTAAGAGTTAATTTCGAGATGCAGAATCGGGATATAAATATGTCTCGGGATGCCGCAGGGCCACCGGACGTTAGGAACGCATTCGCACAGGCCCCAGACCGTGGTGGCGGACGGTCACGACCGACCAAGCACTTAATCATAAAACAATTCACTTTAACTGCGTGTACATTGCAAATTTGCTACACCTTTAATCTTTCGAATAAGATGTATAGATAAGGCGAGGTATTCACTTTTATAATGGTCATGCATACCCACCTTTAATGTAGGTAAACAAATTTCAAATTGCAAGCTGTTAACTACCAGTTAATTGCCGCATAGCTTGGCTTCATGTCACTCTAATGAAACTTACTCTATCAGATTTTAGAAATCATTCAAGCTCTTCAACTTGCATGTTAGTTACTACGTCATACGTGTATGTTTTTAATATTGAAAACTCATGCACGCTTATCTAAAAACATTCATTCATAATTCTCATCGTTCCCTTTCTCTTTTGCGTATCGCTCTCTGTTCTTCATCCAAGTCGCAAATAAAACTCTTTCCTCATGTGCTGCAAGAAACCGAACGAACTACGACCTCTTAGATAATTGATAATGGCGCATCGCAGGCTGAAACTTGGCTCATCATTAATGTCAGGTGACTATCGCATTTCGTTGATTTATTAGTTTCCAGTTTTTTTTTCCCCAACCGTTGGTTAATTAGCAATTATGCGACTAGACTGTTGTTATTTATTATTTGGTCCTTGTTATTATTTTGGACGTTCGGACGCGCATGCTAGGTTGATGAGTTGAGTTGAGTTGATCGATTTCTTGCAAATCCGGGAAGTCGTCAAGGCACCACGTGTCGTGCCGAAAACAACGCGAACGAGGAAAACAACTCAAAGTCGAAATGAAAATTAAAAAGGCAAACGTTGATTTTGCTTTTAATTTCCTTTAAGCTTGGGTTTTCCAATTCCTCAAATATACTGTTACATTTAAATTTATTGCGAATAAGATTAGAAACACATTATGTAAATGAGGCGATAAATTTATGTAAAACACGATTATTTTGGAAAGGGATTTTTTTTCGAAGCCCAGAAGAGAAAATGTGTGTAGTTAAGGTGATGTAGTGTGTTCCTTGAAGGTGTCATGTAGGACACAACTGCACGCAATATTGCCATCACAACGCCATCCAGGGTCATGCACGTCCACGCCTTGTGCTCCTAATTGTGTACCTCTGCTCTCTGCACGCTTTCGATATTGTACTAATAACTGGTTACTGAAAAATATCGATAATATTGCTTAGTCACAACTTCTAAACACTGCAAGGACAAGAATCGTTTCGAACAGTACCGCCGTTGTCACGTTTATTTTATCTTTATTGTTGTGATTGTTTCGTGAAAATACCAAATCGCGATCGTGATCGAGAAACGGATAATTTGTTTACACAACCATAATCAAACACCTCGTTCATTTTATTTTCATTTTAACTTTTTTCCCCTTAAGCAGGCTACACATAGTCAGGGTACATTTCCTCCTCCTCTGCCTTAAACGAAATTTACATTCGTTTGTAGCAAAATTATTGCTCAAATATAACAACAGACTGTGTTGTTCACATTTTCTTGTAAAAAGTTCTACACATTGTGTAAAACTATAATAGAATCATCATTTTCTAGATATACAGTCTACAATTAGCTCAACAAATACCTTCGTTTTTTCTCTGTGCATACATTGCCGAGCAAGTGAGCGGCCTGCTTTATGTAAAACAAGTTGTTTTATATTGTAACTCCCCCTGTATATGAGTTGACGTTTAATTAGAAATTATTGTGTCTAGATTTTGATAAAATTGTAAAATTATATAGTAACAAGGAAGTCGTTTTATTTAAATATGTATATTAAGCGTTGTGACTCTTGGGTTTACTGTTAAAGCACAGCAGTGCCTGTGTGTGTGTGTGTGTGTAAACGTTAAAAGAGACAGCGACGTCCTCCTTTCTAAGTAATTTCATCTGCGAGTAGAAATTTTTGTAAAATTTCTATTAAAATTTCATTTCACGTCTGTGTATTGACGCGGCTTTTTGCGCAGTAGGTAAATTAAAATTAATTATTGTCGGAAAAAGGCGTCGCATATTGGAAGTTAATTGAAAATATTGCAGAAGAAGTAGTTAAATAATAACCGCGCTTAATTAGAAAATTATGCATGTAGATGATCCTGGCGTGTTTCGGTTTCATCGCATTGCAGAAATAATTTGCATACGAGTCCTTTGTTGTCGTAAATAATTCGGTAGGTTTACTGTACGATGCTGTTTTTAATTAATCTAATTAAAAGGCTCATTGTGTGTACGCGCGTAGAGATAAAATCACTCTTGGATAGAAATTCCTCAGCGTTATAAGAGACAATTACAAATAATTGCCACTCAATTCTATCTAATGTATGCGTCAAACCAACGGCGCGAGAAAATAATTGGGACACGATGTAATTTTGAAATTTATTACAAGAATATAGTTCTATTGCTAGACCAAGTATGAAGTCCGGCTGCACGGGATTTTGCTCTCTTCATGCAAGATAAATCTTTATTATGATGCTAATTTCTGTCCAATAAATCCTTGCTTGACAATAAAATTACAAAATTATTTTTCAAAAGGTCAGAATATTTTCCTCGACACTGTACAACAGTTTTCTCATTTAAATATAATCATAAATAAAAAAAAAAAAAATAGAATCAAAAATCATCTTCCATTACATAGAGAGAAAAAAAAAACAATGGTATTTGATAACATAATTATAACACAAAGGAGATATTCAATTTCTGCAGCACTGTAGTGAATTCACGTCCAGGCAGTTTATTTTTCACAAATTCATTCATTATAAATAAAGTCTGTTCTTGATTATTCGGGGAGTCACGTACATCACCTAATCGTCATCCACATTGAATGGAGACACGATTGCACCCCCCACATACTATTTAACAATTTGTGTAAGATGTTAACGTATCCTTACCAGGGCAATTTATTCGTGAGTGTAACTGAAATAAATACACAAAACAATTAAATAATGTAAAAATTAATAATTTATTGGCTAAAATGTCGTCGTTCAATGTGGTTCTTTCTGCCTTGCGTTAATTAAATTTGATCAAGATTGTGGAGCTTGCTTACTTTTCATACTCGACTGAATATCATGTTCGCGCTGATAAGTAACTATTTAATAAAATTTGTAAATTAAAATAAAAATATTAAGCTCGCTTATTAAACGCGGGCAGAGAAGCCGCATCCGCTTCAGTCCTCTTTTAATTCTATTTGAAGTAAACGTCTTATTTAAAAAAAATAAAACGAGTGATTTCTGACACGTATTTTATTTGATAATTAAATAGGTTTAGACCGTATCGAAATTCGCTACAGTTTTGCAAAAATATCGAAACAAATCGAACTGTATCTCAAGAGGCCTTTTGTCTAAAAAAAAGGAAAACTCACAGAGGAAAGACTATGGTATTTGTTAAGACAAATGGAGAATTTATTTCTAGAATGAAGACGCGTGCAATTAATAGAAAATGTTTGCATTTGATTGTAGAATAATGTTTGTAGCAAAATAATAGACATTTTTAAGAAAATCGTTTAAAACAAATGCGTTACCATAAATTGTGCAAATTAATTTTATAGTCAAAACGCAAACGTGTTATATAAATTGTTGAATTAAATACTATTTCACACAATAGACGATTTTTCCATTTATTTAGAAAAATTGGCTGCTATTTAATCCACTGTTTGGAAACTGGAGAGTTTTTGCAACCCCGTACTTCGTAAGAAAAAACTCGAAGTTTCAAAGAAGATTAAAAAAACTCAAGAAAACTGACGAGGTATTCCGAAGCTTGAAAACGACGAGAGAAAAATCAGGCAAAAATTGTATGTACGAGGGTAAAGCTGAATTTATTGTGAATAGGGAAATCTAGTAGGCCGTGAAAAACAAAACATACGGTGTTATTTAGAGCAACTCTTGATCTGTCATTTGAGGTTGAGTTATTGAAGTTACGTTCGTTAGAACCCAAGTTACTAATTTTTTAAAGCGATGTTACAAGTAAAAAAAAATGGAATTAACCAGAATCAGGATTTATTATGATTGTAAAAAAGGTTTAAGCTCTTATGAGTGCAAAAAGAGTTTAGATTCGGCTTTTAGTGAACAAGCACCTTCCTTGGCTACCGATGGTATAAGGAATTTGAACGCAAAAGGAATTCTGTTCAGCATCAAAAAGGAGCAGGGCCGTCCTCCTATGGTTGTTACCGACAAAAACATTGCTGCTGTTAAAAAAATAATTGAAGAAGACAATAAAGCCACTTATGCAGAACTCAAAGAAGATTGGATCCTCAGCTGTTAGGACAATCAAACACGATCACCTGCGTTTAAAAAAAGTGATCAGTCGCCTTGTGCCGCATCACCTTTCTGACTTCCAGAAAGCAGGGCGTGTAAGAATATACCATGAGACTTTAAATTTCTTAAATAATGATGGACGCCAAGTTTTTCCCAAAATAGCGACAGGTGACGAAACTTACATTCCCTTTTTCGACGTACCTACCCCCTAAGAGAGTCGTGCATGGATTCACGAAGATGAGGAAACTCCAACGATGACCAAGAAGCAGCGAGCTACGAAAAAAGCTATGTATGAGGTATTCTTGGGAAGTACGGGCCTAGTAAAGGCTAGATGGACAGCTAAATGGTACACTGAAAAATGTTTGCCTGAAGTGTTAAGTAGAGTTCAGCATCGTCCCATACGGCAGCTTTAACTCTCCAACTTTTGGCCAAAAAAAAAAAAATAAAAGCAACAGAACATCCGCCGTATTCACCTGATTTAGCAACGTGCGACTTTTGCCCATTTTTCGGGCTTAAAATGAATTTGGGTAGTGGAAGGTTTTCGTCAGAAGAAGAAATCGATGTATATTTTGGAGGCATTCTGAAAGATGATTGGTTGGGAGCTTTTGAGTGGAAAGAACGAACGGTCAAGGGTATCATTTAGAATAAAATCCTAGTTTCTTATTCTCAATAAATTCAGCTTGACCCTCGTGTATGTACAGGGTGACTGTTAAAAAAAAAAAACTTCATACCTCACTCGAAAGGCAATAAATCAGAGAATAATTTGCAAGCCGAGTGTATCATCAAATTTTGGAAATAAATCAGAATGAACGTTCAAGTGGGTTGGATATCTTTTGGGGAAGCGTCTTTTCAGCCATTGCATTCCAAATTTATTAAAGTTTTTAACTTGATGTTTGTTGCGTGGTCTTATGTACCGTCTGTTATTTAGTCTAACCAGGAAAACGTAAATATTAAGAAAAACTTGCATACTCTCCGAGTGATTCTAGATAAATGGTAGTAGGGAGCGTAATTCTAAGAAAAACACAAAAATTTAAATATTTCGGAAACTATGACGTTTTGTTTAATGCATGTTTTGGTCAAATCGATTGCAAATGAGCTCTCCTAGCACGCCCTCAAAGGAATACGTCGACTTACCAGTCATCCTGTATATATATATATATATATACAGGCTTTTCGTACCTAGTGGATGGTGTGGCCGCTTCTCTCGGTGCTTACAGATTCATTTAACGCGGGGGATCACTCCCCAACTTCCTTTTTTCCTTTCCGCCTTCCCATCCCCATAAGTTGTTTGCTTTTTCCGTTTCTTTGTACCAATTCTTTCTATCCAAAGTAAGATTCCTCCAGTCTGTCGCTTATTATCACTTGATCTTGCCATTTCAATTTGGGTGTTCCTTTTGGTCGTGTTGTTTTCCCTTACTTTCCTTATTATTGCTATACTTTTGTTTCATTTTCTTCACCATTTCCAGATATTCCTCATACTTGAGTATGTGTCTTCCTTGTCTCTCCTTTCATCATTTCTGAATCGATTTATTCTTCGGAAGTACGTACCTAGTACAGGCAATTAAGCTAGAGGGACAAAAGATTTTTTCTAACGAGTCAATAATTGTAGAAAACACGATCTGTGGAACTTTATACAGCAAAACGTGAAAATAAAACCTTCACAGTCTGCTGTAGTAAATTTTTACATAAGATGTAGGATTTTATACTACAAGAGAATTTGTTTGAGTACAAAAGTCGAATTAGTTTGGAACTTTTAACTCCAAATGGAGCTAATTTTTTTAAGGTAAAGATGGACATGTAGATGTATACAATGCGTTCAGTATTTTAAGTAGATTTTGATTACGTAAAAGTAAATTTTCGTATTTCCCCACCTCGTATTTGTTAACTAACGACATCGGTCCCTGCAATAGCTCATTTGAAAGTCCCGTCCAAGCATGTATTGTAACAGCGTTCCGTCTCGGTCAATGGTCACTTTCATATCCATCCTATGGACAGTGGACACAAAGATTCACGGTAATTCCTTTCACGGCTGCTTAATTTATGCAACGAAACACTGAAACGTATCGAAGTAGAGGAGCGCGAATTTTTTCTGCCTTTAATTAGCCGGCGCGCTGCGATTTCCGCTATTTTTATTTCGTTTCAGTTTCTTTCCAGAACGTCCTCGTAACTAAAAACTTTATGAACCTTCCGTCGAATATTCCGGCGGCGTAATTGCGGATCGCGAATGCGGTTCTCTCTCGGTTAAAATAATTAGTTTTTATCACAGATCGTTCTGTGTATCTTGCGTAAATATCTTCATTAAGATTTGCGATGTTAAATGATCCAAAGTAAATTCATACACGTGCAGAGCTATTCCACGACTTTGATGGTCGGAGGCTTGTAACGATGTAAGTATTAATTACTCGCCATGTCAAATGTTTTTTTTTTATTCCTTCCTTATTAAAAACCATAAATTATAGATTTCATAGAGCTTTTCGAAAAATCTGCGCTTTCCTTGATTCGCTTTCAAGAACTAAGAAGTCTGAAAAGGTTCTACTAACATAAAATTTAAATTATCATAGTAGAGTTAGGAGACCTCAAATGATGCACCCTGTATACATATTAATAATTATATACAGGGTGCCTCAAACTGAATTGATTCACCCCAATTAGACCACTCAGCTAACTCTCTGCGTATGAATAAGAGATTGACAAATGTCATTGGTAATAAATAAGGTATGATGATTATTATTAGTATGCGTGCGTTTAATAAAAAGCGTAGATGGCGTTTTGTGCTGCGCTTGTTAAAAACACTAAATTAATGACCGTGTAAAAGTTTGCGACTGGAAGTTAAAAAAATGAAAAGAAAATGAGAAGCAGTCGACACGCAGGTGTGTTAAATATGAATCCTTGCGAGTCGAGTCCCTATAATGGGACGTACCTTGCGATAAGCAGGTGATAGTTGCATATGCTCACGCGAGAAGGAAGTGTCGAGGTACTGTGCAAGCACATGTACCCGGAAATTAAACAATTTCCCTGATTGGACGGAAGCTTTAAAGAGATTGTCACAAACGCGAACACGAAAATTGCTATTGTAAATTATATTGTGTGTGGAAGAAATCACATAATTGCGCGAACGTACGTAATAATGAAACTACCGAGCGCGCCTCCCATTTCCTATAATTCTCCTCGATCTTTATTTCTCCATCTTGAATTCTGTTCCGTCACATTTATAATTATTTTTCATTTCTTTTTCGAATGCGCACTTTTAATTAGATTAAAAGAATCTAATTACTGTTTATGTGATTCATTTTATTATGTAAGCAATCAATACATGTACAATTATTACTAAATTAAATGACTATACACTTTATGATCACCATTTTTTTTTTTTTGCTAAAAAGTTTCTAAGTAACGCGGAACACATTCCATTCACATACATTCATTTCATATTTCCTTTTCAATCAGACGATTTTAATTCATCTTTAATTATAGTAAAAATTTTGGAGATTTAATTAATTTGACGTACATCCCCAGGGGTATGTCACTTACTCCCTGTTCTTGTTGTTGTTGTTATCGCTGCTGTTATCGTCTTCATTGTTGTTGGTCTATAGAAACTATACAGATGTCGTTAGGGTTGTCCTGAAAGCTCCTCGTTGTCTAACAATGACTAAAATCTCTTGAATTTTGAAAAGTTATCCCGGGATGTGACTTTCAACATTTCGGGATGGAATTGTACTCTCTAGCCCCTGATGATCTTCTGAAAGCCTCTCGTTGTCCAACAATGGCTAAAATCTCTTGAATTTTGTAAAGTTATCCCGGGATGTGACTTTCAACATTTCGGGATGGAATTCTATTCTCTGGCCCCTGATGATCTTCTCCTGAAAGCCTCTCGTTGTCCAACAATGGCTAAAATCTCTTGAATTTTCTAAAGTTATCCCGGGATGGAACTTTCAACACTTCCGGGATTGCTTTCCCTAACCCCCAATGACCTTCTAGTTCTTTCTGATTTGCAGAAACTGTGCAAGGCTTTTACGAAGCCCCTCGCTGACTGACGATCACTAAAATCTCTTGGATTTTGGAAAGTTATCCCGGGATGTAACTCTCAACGTTTCGGGATGGAATTGTATTCTCTGGCCCCTGATGATCTTCTCCTGAAAGCCTCTCGTTGTCCAACAATGGCTAAAATCTCTTGAATTTTCTAAAGTTATCCCGGGATGAAACTTTCAACACTCCTGGGATTGTTTCTCCTAACCCCTAATGACCTTCTAGTTCTTTCTGATTTGCAGAAACTGTGCGAGGCTTTTGTGACGCCCCTCGCTGTCTGACAATCACTAAAATTTCTTGAATTTTGGAAAGTGTGACACATCCGGGATTGTATTCCCTAGTCCTCGATGATCTCCTAGCTTTTCTCTGATTTGTGCAAGGCTTTTGCGAAGGGAAAAACCTCTTGGGTTTTGAAAGGTTATCCCGGGATACAACTCTCACCACTTGCGGGATTGAAAATATGTATATGAATTGCTTTCCCTAGCCCCTGATGATCTTCTGGTGATTTCTGATTTGTGGAAACCGTGCAGGGCTTCTGGCTGTCTCGACAATCACCCCGAGTACTAGGTTCGTGAGATACTTAACAAAGGATGGCGCCATACAAAGGGTTGTTTTCTTTTTATGTACACAAATGGCTTTCGTCCCTAATTACAACCCTGACTCTAGTTTAGTGGTGTCGCTAGTTTTAAAATACGAGGATGGGGAATTCTCAGACGTGGCTGCAATGGGGGTTGGGGAGAGCTGGAAATCTTATTCTTTTAAAAACGGGGCTTTTTCGTGCTCGGGGGTTGGTGGTAATTGCGAGTGTTGAGTGCGTTTTCACACGCCGCCGGTTTGCGAATACATTAATTACTTGTCCCGGTCGCGACTAGCGGGTAACGGCGGGTAGTGACGGGTAAGTTGTAAGTTACGGTTGGTTAGCAAGAGTTGCGTGTGTTTAGCGTGTCATTAGCGCGCGGCGGTGATGGATAGTAGTCCCACTGCGAGTGTCGTTGTTGTTTCACGCACCAATCGCCGCCACCCTCGGCTCTTTCATCGATACGTTAGCAAAAACTAAATTACAAAAAATACTTTGTAATGCTGTTGATTTGATACATCGCCCTTTTTCACGGTCACCTCCTTTGTAATTCTTTTAAAGCGGCCTTAATAGCAGAAATTTATACCGTTTTGACGATGGGGTTGGATGGGCAAGACGTATGCAATCTTCTACACATGTCCTTAACACTTCAATTAGATTCAATCAGGTCCTCAAGTTATCTCTGCGATTTGACTTTCAAATTTATCCCCCAAGGTCCTTTTTTTCCTTTGTAGACCCTTTATGTAGAGAGACGTATGCATCAAGCTCGGCCCTTAACCTTGTTGCCCTAAACCGGATGGTGCAAGTCATAGAGAGATCTTTGGCTTGTATTGTGCGCTTCCTCTTTCTACCTCCAGTTCCTTATTTGCATTGCAGAAGTGACCATTGAGATCTTTTCTCCCATTCTTTATTTTCCAGGTCTTGAGACCATAGTAGTTCCATAGTTACGAGTGCTGTTGCTATGTTTCTGCTCCAAAGGGTCCAATCAGGTCCTCTTTTGAAAGAAGTACCCCTGCCTCAAGTTATCTCTGTCATTTCACTTTCAAATTTATCCCCCAGGGTCCTTTTTTTCTTTTCTAGACCCTTTATGTAGAGAGACGTATGCATCAAGCTCGGCCCTTAACCGGATGGTGCAAGTCATAGAGAGATCTTTGGCTTGTATTGTGCGTTT
The DNA here is from genome assembly GCA_039766575.1 of Serrognathus titanus. Lineage (NCBI taxonomy): Eukaryota > Metazoa > Arthropoda > Insecta > Coleoptera > Lucanidae > Serrognathus > Serrognathus titanus. The sequence goes on along the minus strand of CM077916.1, from coordinate 1,907,490 downwards.
CCTCTTTCTACCTCCAGTTCCTTATTTGCATTGCAGAGGTGACCCATTGAGGTCTTTTCTTCGATTCTCAATTTTCCAGGTCTTGAAACCATAATCGTTCCATAGTTACGAGAGCTGTTGCTATGTTTCTGTTCTAAATGGTCATCCTGGATTTATAGTGCAGAGAACAAATCCATTCGCGTACGTCTTTTGCCTGGCCAGTTCTGGACCAACAACAAATTCGCTTGAACCCCCTTTTCCTAGTCCATCGCCTTCCCTTCCGCGATTCTCTCGGATCCAAAGTGGTCTGGCTACATTCTGCTTTGCTTCAATCGACAAAATCCTTCGCCCACCCCTTATCTGACCAGAGGTCTTTGGTTGGGGCAGTTTTGGACCAACAAGAAATCCACCCCTTCGCTAATTCATCAGACCTTCCTTCCGTAATGCTCTCAGATCCAAAGTAGTGGTCTAACTACGTTGTGCTTGCCCCCCAATAAACAAATCCATTCACTTACGCTTTGGACCAACAAGCAATTCACTTGAACCTTCTTTTGCTCTCCCTTGCATGGTGATGGTGCATGATTTTATTGCCTATTTCAAATGGAATGGCAGTGTATTTCACGTTACATCACGTCAAATTGAGGTGAAGTCTCTCTGTTACACTTAATGAAGAACGTTTCTTCCTTTGTCTTACAGAGGTAGAATTTATGTACGTCTTCTTCTTTGCCCGTTTTCTATTTCTGTTGGCATTTGTCTCGTGCTGATATATTTTCTCTTTTCTGAGGTCCAAACTACGTCGCGTGTCGCTTGCCCCCAATAAACTTACGCTTTGGACCAAGAAAAAATTCACTTGAAGCCTCTTTTGCTCTCCCTTCCATTGAAGATGGTGCATGATTTTATTGCTTATTTTAAGTGGAATGGCAGTGTATTTCGCGTCACATCACGTCAAGTTGAGGTGAAGTCTCTCTGCCACACTTTCTTTGTCTTGCAGATGTAGAGTTTCCTCGCCTTTTTCTTTGCCCGTTTTCTACTTCTGTTGCCAGAGAGATCCAAACTACGTCGTGTGTCAAAGAAGCGAGTTCCTGCTTGCCTCTCGAACTTCTTCTGGTTGGCGTGCTTTCCAATGGTTTTGAGTTGAAACCAGGGAGAGAGACGACTTGGTGGAGGTTCCACTTTCCATCAAGTCGAACTCTCCTGCAGGAATTTGATGTGAACCAATTTGGATTCTTTTAGTTTTGACTTTCCTCCATTACATATTTACCTCCGTTAGTACAGGAAGTGTATATGTAACATGGGCTGTTCTCATTCCTCATTGCCACCAAAAGAAATGAAGGAAAGCAAACTGCGATGAGTCGCCATAAGAAAATAAATCTTTTGCGTTAACAAAAAGTGTCGTGTCTTTCTCTTTTCAATTTAATTATGGGGTGGGTAATGTCGTCGTGTACGCCAGCGAACGCGTACGCGCGTCTGGATGGCCCTTTCACCTTCTATGCAACTAAAATTGATTTCATGATTTCGTTGAACCCGCACGATTGTTTAAATATTGCGTTATGAGTATTAAATTATAAAATAAATTTTCCAGAGGCGAATACGTGTATAAATTAACCAAAAAAGTCAGTGATTTGTAAAAAGCATCGGGGCTTAACATGAGCAAGCAGCAGCAGCAGCAGCGGCGGCACATGTTAAATTTGAGTGTCCATTTGCGTAATTGAAAAATATTTGGCTTCCATTGACCTATTCAAAAGTCGAATTCTGAATGAATGGCTTCAAACACGGATTCTTTTTGACGCAAAGGGATTTACGTTAACTTTATACCTCTTCAGTCGGAATATGTTTCATAAAACTTAATACGGCCCCGACTCCGTCTGGTTGGTACCTTTTAAATCGCAGCCGAACGCTAATTAGAAAATGAGCGGCCGCTTCCTCGCGTTAACTCCCGTTTTGATGGTCAACTGGGATTACACAATTCGTAATTGTGATTTGTAGAAAATGTCACGGCCTGAAGTTCAAACCTGGGCTTGTTTACGTGGACTCCCAACTTCCAGTTACATAGAACTATCGTCGTCACCGTGTGACCTCGAAGGATTTTATTATTAATTATTGTAATTGCCGCATTTCTATATGCATGATTCTATTAATCGTCCTCGCTTAATTATGAATCACATGGGAGAGTAAATGGTAATAAAATCCTCCGTCCTTGTCTGCACGTAACGACGACGCCCTGCAAGAAGAGGAAAAGACTCAGGCTTGTAGTACTATTATAGTAAGGTGTAATACTGCATATTATGAGTTCACACGACCTCGGAAATCAGAATGGGAGTAAATTTAAATATTATTCTGACACTAATAACAATATATCGATCCTTTCATAATATTATTTACTACGACCGCTCATTTCATATTCCATTATAAGTAATTACAATAAATGACAACGAAGAAAAATCATTAAAAAACAAAAAAAAATATCTTTCGATATGCACACAAGAAAGTTGTAATTGAAATTTCAAACGAAGATAATGTGATGGTACGAGTTCTTTTTTGCTCTAGTTTTAGACGAGATGGTTTGTTAGTTAACGTTTTCCTGCTTTCTAAAACAGTTTGTGTTTAGTATAATAAAGTTTGTGTCGTGCGCTATCAGAGTTATTTACGTAACCCAATAATTCACGGCGTAATATCAGAAATTTAACGGTAATCATTAATCTGAAAGGGATAGTTGATGACCTATTTTTTTGTGACGAAATAAAACCTTCGACCGTTTTATTCAGCCCGGAATATGTACAGCTGAACTCCTACCGTCCATACTAAAAACACATTAACAAATGGTAATGGACGCCCACTGGTCCATACACAAATTATTGATGATCTCTCGCAATGGGGGATCACTTGTCATCGACTGGAGATCGGTCGTCGCCATTTAAACGGAGCGAAGCGAGCAACTCTCTCCTCTTTTTTAATTTTAATATTTACAGGGTCGCTTTATCATTTAAACGAGATAAGATAATCGATCATGTGATAGAGTTTATGATAATTCTGTTTGTTTTAAAGACTGTCGAGGAACGGTAGAAGTGGGACCGTTTTAGCGCAGAGACCTCATGCTGGTCCACATCCCCTCGACTTGACTCGCCTTCTTCTTCTTCTCATTATCAATTACCCGTATCTTAACACGCGCATAAATAACCCCAGGTATAAAAATCTCATTATAATCTCATGAAATATGAGTCTAATTGATAGAATAAAGTTATTTCTGTGCCGGCGAACGAGTTTATTAATTCGGTCAGAGCAACTCCACCAAATGCATTCTTGCGCTCACACACGCCACTTCGAAGCAACAGCTCTCTCACATGTCCAGACACACTTCCAATTAATAAAATAGTATGAAATCTAAGCACGAGTGGAGCTAGACAAGCAAACGGATATGAGATTTGTCATTGATAGATGATACTCACCATTCATCACGCTTGCCTCGGATCGCAAGCGGTGGCCAGCTTTTCTCAAATGGACTGGAAAATGCGATGTCGATTACGGTGTTTTGCCATTTGATATGGGCCTTTACATTCCAGCAGATACAATCCCGGATTAAAATCGGGGAATACATTTTTCCAGACAACCAACCGCGAACACAACTATAAAAGCCAACAGTTCAAATTCGGACTCTTAAACAAATTCCAGTAGACGGTAAATTAAAACATTTTTAGGGAGAAACACCTTCACCTCATCAAGCTTGAGAGTAATTGTGCTGAAAATTCGGTTTTCAGAACGGTTGCGTCGAAGTTTCGGCCTTTGGGGAATGTCTGTTAAAAAAGTTGTAGGCGAGCTTGAAAAGGAACGGTAGAAGTGTGGGGCCCCTTGGACGTGGCTTTCGGAGCGATTGCCGGAGGTTTGTTAGTTGTCTTCGTCCATTGATTGGCTTTCTGGTTTTCGACGGTGTCTTGAATTTGGAAACCTTGAAAATCCACCTGAAAATCAATTACTTTGCCCTCGAGGAAGCAGCGAGAGAAGATGAGATGATCGTCTCTTATCAATCGAAAATTATTTTGATGGAAAAAAGTCCATGGTCTTACGAACTTGAAGGTGAGATCGAAACGTCTTCTATATTATTATTTGTGGATTGGAATAGGGATGAGGTGCCTTGAATTTAGAAACCTTAGAGATCAATCTGAAAAACGATTACTTTGCCTTCGATTGAGGAAGCAGCGAAAGAAGAGGAGATGATGGTCTTATTAGAGGAAGTCTTCGATACACCTTTTGAAAATGCAATCGAAAATTATTTTGATGGAAAAAAGTCCCATGGTCTTACGAACTTGAAGGTGGGATCGAAACGTCTTCTATTTTATTAAATGTGGATTGGAATAGGGATGAGGTGCCTTGAATTTGGAAACCTTGGAAACCCACCTGAAAATCAATTACTTTGCCCTCGAGGAAGCAGCGAGAGAAGATGAGATGATGGTCTTATTAGCTCTGACGACTTCGATACACCTTTTAAAAATGCAATCGAAAATTATTTTGATGGAAAAAAGTCCCATGGTCTTACGAACTTGAAGGTGGGATCGAAACGTCTTCTATTTTATTAAATGTGGATTGGAATAGGGATGAGGTGCCTTGAATTTGGAAACCTTGGAAACCCACCTGAAAATCAATTACTTTGCCCTCGAGGAAGCAGCGAGAGAAGATGAGATGATGGTCTTATTAGCTCTGGCGACTTCGATACACCTTTTAAAAATGCAATCGAAAATTATTTTGATGGAAAAAAGGCCATGGCCTTGAAGGTGGGATTGAAACGTCATCTACATTATTATTTGTGGATTGGAATAGGGATGAGGTGCCTTGAATTTGGAAACCTTAGAGACCAATCTGAAAAACGATTACTTTGCCTTCGAGGAAGCAGCGAGAGAAGAGGAGATGATGGTCTTATTAGCTCTGACGACCTCGATACACCTTTTAAAAATGCAATCGAAAATTATTTTGATGGAAAAAAGGCCATGGCTTTGAAGGTGGGATTGAAACGTCATCTATATTATTATCTGTGGATTGGAATAAGGATGAGGTACATCATAGATTAATTGAAAACAGCTTCGGCCCTTTTCTCTTTTGATTAACAAGGAAAGCCAGGACTCACTCGACTGGAACCATTCTTGTATCGAAAGATCCAGAGCCACATTCTTATTTAGAACGATTAGGTTCAAGATGGATCCGTTTAATCAAAGGCGGTTGGCCTTTTTCACGGTCAATTCCTTTGTAATTTTTTTAAAGCGGCCTTAATAACAGAAATTTATACCGTTTTAACGATGGGGTTGGATGGACTGTGTGAGACGCAAGCAATTTTCTACACTTGTTCTTAACACTTCGATTAGATTTGATTGCCTGAATGCAATGCTTCGTCCCAATCAGGCCCTCGAGTTATCTCTGTGATTTCACCTTCAAATTTATCCCCCAGGGTCCTTTTTTCCTTTCTAGACCCTTTATGTAGAGAGACGTATGCATCAAACTCGGCCCTAAACCGGATGGTGCAAGTCATAGCGAGATCTTTGGCTTGTATTGTGCGCTTCCTCTTTCTACCTCCAGTTCCTTATTTGTATCGCAGAGGTGACAATTGAGGTCTTTTCTCCGATTCTCTTTTTCTTGAAACCACAGTAGTTCCACAGTTACACGAGCTGTTGCTATGTTTCTGTTCTAAATGGTTCAGTCAGGTCCTCTTTTGATAGTACCCCTGCCTCAAGTTATCTCTGTCATTGCATTTTCAAATTTATCCCCCAGGGCCCTTTTTTTCCTTTCTAGACCCTTTATGTCGAGAGACGTATGCATCTAGCTCGGCCCTTAACCTTGTTGCCCTAAACCGGATGGTGCAAGTCATAGAGAGATCTTTGGCTTGTATTGTGCGCTTCCTCTTTCTACCTCCAGTTCCTTATTTGAATTGCAAAGGTGACAACTGAGCTCTTTTCTCCAATTTTCTATTTTCCAGGTCTTGAGACCATAGTAGTTCCATAGTTACGAGAGCTGTTGCTATGTTTCTGCTCTAAATGGTCATCCTGGATTTATAGTGCAAGGAAGAAATCCATTCACGTACGCTTTTTGCTTGGCTAGTTCTGGGCCAACAACAAACTCGCTTGGACCCCATTTTCCTGGTCCATCGCCTTCCCTTCCGCGATTCTCTCGGATCCAAAGTGGTCTGGCTACATTCTGCTTTGCTTCAATCGACAAAATCCTTCGCCCACCCCTTATCTGACCAGAGGTCTTTGGTTGGGGCAGTTTTGGACCAACAAGAAATCCACCCCTTCGCTAATTCGTTAGACCTCCCTTCCGTAATACTCTCGGATCCAAAGTAGTGGTCTAACTACGTTGTGCTTGCCCCCCAATAAACAAATCCATTCACTTACGCTTTGGACCAACAAAAAATTCACTTGAACCCTCTTTTGCTCTCCCTTCCATAATGATGGTGCATGATTTTATTGCCTATTTCAAATGGAATAGCAGTGAATTTCTCATCACATCACGTCAAATTGACGTGAAGTCTCTCTGTCACGCTTAATGAAGAACGTTTCTTCCTTTGACTTACAGATGTAGAGTTCATGTACGTCTTCTTCTTTGCCCATTTTCTATTTCTATTGGCATTTGTCTCGTGCTGATATATCTTCTCTTTTTCTGAGATCCAAACTACGTCGTGTGTCAAAGAAGCGAATTCTGCTTGCCCCCAATAAACTTACGCTTTGGACCAACAAAAAATGCACTTGAATCCTCTGTTGCTCTCCCTTCCTTGATGATGGTGCATGATTTTATTGCTTATTTCAAGTGGAATGGCAGTGTATTTCACATCACATCATGTCAAATTGGGGTGAAGTCTCTCTGTCACACTTTCTTTGTCTTGCAGATGGAGAGTTTCCTCGCCTTTTTCTTTGCCCGTTTTCTATTTCTGTTGCCATTTGTCTTTTTTTTCTGAGATCCCCAACCTACGTCGTGTGTCAAAGAAGCGAGTTCTGCTTGCCCCCAATAAACTTACGCTTTGGACCAACCAAAAATTCACTTGAACCCTCTTTTGCTCTCCCTTCCATTGATGTTGGTGCATGATTTTATTGCTTCTTTCAAATGGAATGGCAGTGCATTATGCCAAATTGGAATGAATCCTATGCCTTACAGTTACCAGTCTGAAGATTTCGTGTACGTCTTCCTGCAACTCTTACCAAAGCCAATTTCCACCTCTGCACCTATCACATTCTTATTTAGAACGAAAAGAGCTGTTTTTATCTTGGATAAGCTGCAAGAAAAGATGGTAGGTTCAAGCAGGTACAGAAATGGGCCAAAGGTACTACCTTGAGACGAATCAACGTGCGCAAGTGTCACTGTAGTTGAATCTCATTAATAATTGGTGAGTTTTTCTTTTTGCTTTGTGAAGTCTTCTCGTCAACCCCGTTGAGTTAACTTGGCCCTAATATTTCACTATCGGAATATTTTCAAAATAAATGAATTTTCGAATGATAGACGGTCGGTTTCGGTGTTTTGAGTATATGAACTGAACGCGCAATTTATTTAGTGACACAACGTCAATATTAGCTCGAAAGTTGGCGAAGTTGTGAGAGGGAGTTTAGTCGGTTGTTCGGCGGCAGTTTTTGCAGAGTAACTAATACAAGCAACCCCGACATTTGACGAGTCGTGACATCTGCGAATAGTAACAAAGAAAATCCATTAATCATGTAACAATTATAGTGCAGATTTATGAGTACCGTTTAAATATAGTACCCCACATACGACTTAAATGTTAATAGTATACCAGTGCTAATAAATGGTTCTTTTACACGGAATCTTGAGAACTATGTAAGCCGATGTAATTGGATTTTCTTTTTATGTAAACAACGATCGCTATATAAAAGCATTATATCTTTGTGCGAGTTTCAAGTCACAGTATAAATCAATGGCTCTATTAACAACGACGTCTTACATAATTGTTTTACATCCACATGAATATGCGAGTGTGTTAATTACTTTCATTTTATTTCATTATCTCCGTTGAATTTTTTGCTTCCGTTTAGTTTCGATACCAATTATATTACACATAACACTCAATTTATCTAATCAACACCAATAGTGTAAACATTCAACAATGATTAATTTGTGGAGATTTTAAAACGCACGCCGGATTTATGTGCACATGATGCCCTCTCGTTCGCGACGCTTCAACTATTAATATTTGAATGAATTCAAATTTTTTTTGCAAATCGTGATAAATAAATATCGATTGTTAGCGCAGCTCTACTAACCTACATTTAGTTGCGTTAGAAGGGGAAGTATCATCATGTGTGCGTAAACATCCCCATAAAATAGGGGCCGAGGGTAAGAGTTACCCTCGTCTGGAATACGCCGGAGCACGCAGGGTAAGTGTGTTTTCAGGACAAATATTATCTACGTTTCTACATCACTTGAAAAGAATTACATGCGTTGGATTGAAATTTAAAAAAAAAAAAATCCACCGAAAAGTATGAACAGAACTTGGGGCATTCCTTTTGATTTCTATCACCTTATGTCGAATTCTAATTAAAGAAGTAAATAAACTCTGTTTAAATAAATAATATTTGCAGCATTCAATCAAAGATGTTTCCAAACTTTGATTACACTATATATGTACATGTCTAATTAATTAATTATTTAATATCAGTGGCGTTCCTTGTTTAATTTTTTTGTTAATCGGTTAAATGCACCCTCTTTGAAACAACGGGGAAAAAAATTGGGGCGTCGTAACTTGGCGATAAAATTTGATTGAATTTACTATCCCCCCCCTCATCCCTCGGAAAATCAGAGACAAAGATGGAAGGCACGGACACCCAGCCGAGGAAAAAAGCGACAAGTTTTCCGACTTATTAACCACGTACATCTGTCAACAAGAAAAAAAGTGGCCAATTCAACCATTTGTCTACCCTAGTAGGCTTATTACAGCCGACCGCGCCAGAAATCGAAAGCAAATGGACGAACGAAGGCGACAGTCGCTCTCGCTGGTCCACTGCCCACGGTAGTATGACATATTTCATTTCGTCGCCTTCAGGAATTGTCGGAGGCTAGCAGGCATTCGTGTGGATGATAAATGACAGATTAGAATTCCTCGACTTCAATGAAATTCCAAGTTTATTATAAACAACATAAAAAGAGCGACGCGACCCTAATTAAAATACTAAGAGGACCAACGCACGCGCCCATATGTTCGAAACATTGTTCGCCTCGAACGAACGAAACTCGTCCTTGCATGTTTATTACGTTAGCAAATGCAAAAATCAGCAAATGTATTTTATTTTAATTAAAAAAAAAATCAAATCTGTTAAGGTCACACGTTTAATACGTCTATAAATATAAAGAAGGCGAAGCAAACAAGCACCGCCTTAGTTCCTACATAACTAATAATCTTTGATGATGAGAAAGTAAAAAGGATTGTTTAATTGAATTCGTCTCGCTGCTGCCCTAAAGACGTTGTTTCCTTTGGCAGTTACCATTTACAGTTTGATTGGTCAAGTAAATAAATTTGGGCCAGATAAAGTTTGACAGTAGTTGGAATTCCCGTCACCTCTTAGCTTCTTTCTATTAATTGCCGAGTTGTGATCTGTAAGAGCGTGTGAGGGTGTAAGGAGGCAGTAAGAGGGTGGCTTGATGAACACCAAGCAATCACAGACCTATTCTAGTATCGAGAGCACTCACGAGGAAATCAGTATTAAGCAATAACGATACTCTCTCGGTACATCGTTGTTATTATCATTGTTTCTACGACGTCGTTAAAAATATTTCCTTTTTGTTTGTCGGCATTACAATCAGAAATTTAATTAATTAAGTTAAGCATACCAGAGAGAAAATTATTTAAAAAAAAATAATCAAAGAAAAGAGAAAACGTCGCAGCAAGTTTCAAGTTTAAAGCTTAAACATAGAATTAAAGAGGAAGGTAGAAATATTTTAATCGCTGTGGGAAATTAAAAAATTAGTTTGGAAATGAAATGTCAAGTGGATAGCCTAACGCTAGACCCTTCGTTTGCTTTCCGAACAAAATTGGTATTCATTTATCGTTCCTGTTCTCCTTTTGCTTCTTTTTTCGAATTGAGTTTTTTTCATTTTAATTTTTCACTTTTCTTTTAATATTTGCCTTTTGTTGTTCATTTGTTTTTTTTTCTTTCTAATTTTTCCGTTTATCATTTCCCTTTGGTCTTTCGTTTGATTTCTTTTTTTTCCTTTCTCGTTTCATACTTTATTTGCTTTCTGCTTTGGCTTTTCATTTTTTTTCCTTCAGTTTCGTTTTTCCTTTCAATTTGCTTTCAGTTTTCTTTAAATTTTTATCAACTCTTGGCAGTATGTCTTAGCTTTCCTAGCATCAAGGAGTGCAATGACGTACTTTTTTCACTTAAGCTAAGACATGCCGTCCAGATTTCTTTTCTTCAGTTTTGTTTTCACTTTTTTAAAATTTTTATCAACTCCTGTCGAGGAATTTGGACGGCATGTCTTAGCTTTACTGCAAAACAGCATCAATGACGTACTTTTCACTTAAGCTAAGACATGCCGTCCAGATTTCACGCCAAGAGTTTGACTTTCATTTGCTTTCTGCTTTGGCTTTTCATTTTTTCTCTTCAAATTTGTTTTTCTTTACAAATTGCTTTTACTTTTTTTTTTAATTTTTGTCAACTCTTGGACAGCATGTCTTAGCTTTCCTATAAAACAGCATCAGGGAGTGCAATTACTTAAGCTAAGACATGACTTTCATTTACTTTGTGCCTTGGCTTTTCATTTCTTTTCTTCAATTTTGTTTCCACTTTCAATTTGCTTTCACTTTTTTTAAAATTTTTATCAACTCTTGGACAGTATGTCTTAGCTTTCCTATAAAACAGGAGTGCAATGACATGCTTTTCACTTAAGCTAAGACATGCCGTCCAGATTTCACGGCAAGAGTTTAACTTTCATTTGTTTTCTGCTTTGGCTTTTTTTTCTTTTTTTCAATTTTGTTTGCTTTCACTTTTTTTTAAATTTTTATCAATTCTTGTATCATCATGTCTTAGCTTTACTATAAAACGGCATCAATGACGTGCTTTTTTCACTTAAACTAAGACATGCCGCCCAAATTTCACGGTACGAGTTTGACTTGCATTTTTCATTTGTTTTATTCTCTATTTTAAATCTTTTTTGCTTTTCGTTTTTCGTTTCAACTTTTGTTTGCCTTTTATTTCCCTGTCCAAATCGTTCCTTTCCGTTGAGTTTCTTTTATTTTCCACTTTAATTTCCTCCTTGTTTTCGACTTGTCTCTCTTTTCATTCAATATTTGCCTTTTGTTTTCCATTTGTTTGTTTCGTTTCATTCTTCGTTTGCTTCTCTGCCTTAGTTTTTGGATCTCTTTCCTTCAATTTTGTTTCTCCTTTCAATTTGCTTCCGCACTTAGCCGCCTCATTTTCATTTTTTCTTTGGCCGTTGCTTTTCGTTTCATTTTTGGTTGTTTTTCATTTGTTTTTTTTTTTTTTTGGACGACTTATTAACGTCTTACGCTGTGCTCTTGTAATATCATGCATTAAAATTCGATATCAAGTCTTGCTATGGAATTTGGACGGTATGTCTTAGCTTTACTGTAAAACAGCATCTAGGAGTGCAATGACGTACTTTTTTCGCTCAAGCTAAGACATGCCGAAGGGATTTCATGGCAAGAATAGATCAATGTTCGTTGGAATACTATGTATTTGGTTTTACGAAAAACCTTTTCGGTTAGTCCCTGTATAATAACTTCGATTATTCTTGTTTTTGTAAAATATGAATTTCCCGTCCTGAAAATAATAAAGTAATGGTGAAATGTGTTCGTATTCAATTTGCCGAACGCAAAATAGATATAACTATGGAGAGTTCAATAAAATTGAAAATACTATAAACAATAGGAGATGCCACGCCAATGGCCTCCCGGTAATAAAGTTGATAGATAAAGGAATGAAGGGGTGGGGCGCGTATTCGCTCTTGCCCTGGGGTACAATAACGCGGCACGGTGATATACTCCTTCCGTCAACCATCGTAAATGTCTTATGGTCATCAACCGGCCCATTAAGTTCCGCTTCGCTGCCGCCATCGTCGACGTCCATCCAGCGATTCCAAAAAAAAAAAATCTGGCATTTAACTAACTACGTTTATGGACGTGAAAAATCGCGCGATGCAAGGCATAAAACAACAACCGACCTACCCACCCAGTATTACGTAACAACATTTTATCGATTTAATAATAAATAATTTATTTAGATTTACTTTAATTTAATTAACGACGTGTAAAAAATTTTAAATTGCAAACTTCGTATACATAGAAATTTTGGGCAGGACATTACTTTTGATTGTAATTGTACACAATTACACACGAATTATTGAAGTAAGTGACGAGAGGGGTGAACTGGAAGAAAAAAATAAAACAAATTGAGTCGTTACGGTTAATAATTAATGCACGTTTAATTTATTTATGTTCCCGAAGACACAGGCAATAATAGACTTTGTAAATATTTTCCACCGCGAATATATATACGGGTGGTTTTTATTTTCAATAAATAAGAAAATAGACAACGCGGTCGGAAAAGGAAGAAAAAAAAAAGGTAAAGAAAAGACAGGATGGCTAACGACCAGCATGTGGCATTAGTTGGCCATCAGCAAGCGCACGGTCTATCATCTACCAATAATTGAGTATTGATCCCTACCGTCGATGTGCGACGCGAAAGAATGAGGGCTAAACACCCTATGTTATTGTATTAACGTTTGATCTGTCACAAGGCGTCCACAAATAAAAATTAATGCTGCTCACACACATACTGTCAACTAATTAAAGTATGCTTTGCGGAAATTTCCGCGCGGGGGCGCCGGGCGGGGGAGGGGGGTTAACTTATTTAAAATGTCGGCCTGAAAAATTAATTCGAGTCGTGGCGGCGTCGGCGTCGGCGTCGTTATTAAACCGCTGTATTTTTTTACGTCAAACGCACTGCTATAATTTCACACGAAATTTTCATTTTCACAGCGACGTGCACTTTGAGTTTACTGTGAGGGCGGGGATGGCGGGGGGAGGTATTAAATTTATTGCCCGATTTCTTGATAAATGCATGAATATTTTATTTCGAACACAAACGCAATCATCTCTTATTAAAAAGTACATTCTCTTTGATTGTTTCGTTTTGAAAAAATCTCATTTTCTCAATGGAATAAGTTCTGAAACGGACGTAAGCCGTCGCCTTTAAGTTTTTGCTTCGTTTCGCAAACGAAGGACATTGACTTTGCTTGCGATTGTACATGTTTAAGTATTCACGTATGCACTCAATTCATTTAATTTCTGAACGTGCCGCAATGATTGGCGTTAGGTTACGTGCAAAAACTCATTTCCAGATTAAACTGAAAGCAGAAGCCTAGTTGAAATTGATTATTTCTGGAAAACTAAAATGCATAAGGAAATTGTGTCGTGTTCTGTGATGTCTATTCTTCCGCAGAATCACCCTGTATCTATCACTCGTCCTCATTTACAGCGTTGTCAGGTTGGGCGAAATTCCTCCAATTTTAACTTAAACTTGTTTTTCATTTTAATTTTCTCCTTTGTGTATTTTCAGTGAGAAACAAGGACGTATATCGGCGTTAGTGACCGAAACAGTCACCTTTTTGTTTCTTGTTTTTGTTTTTCACTTGTTTGTGTGCTTATACGATCAATCCTAAAAATCCAATTGCTATTATGGCATAGATTATTCCTACCTAACGTGCCAAAAGTTCTTCTTTTTCTTGTGCTTCTTCTTTGTTTCCGATTCGTTTCTTTTTTAAATTGTTTTTCGGTTCCCTTTTTTATTCCTTACGTGAGAAAATTTGAGAAAGAAACGAAAGGAAAGCAAAAACCCAAAAATTAAATGAAAAGCAAAAGGCAGACAAAATTTACAATAGAAAAGGAAACAATTGAAACAATTGAGAAGTGAGAGTAATTTTCTCCTTATCCCTCTTTTCGTTTAATATTTGCCTTTTTGTCTTTCATTTGTTTCTTTTAGTTTTTCGTTTCCCTTAGGTCTTAGCGTTTGATTTTCTTTTTCGTTTTAATTTTTACCTTGTTTTTCACGTGTCTCGCTTCATTCTTCCTTTGCCTTCCGTTTTAGTTTTTGATCTGTTTTCTTCAAATTTTGTTTTTCCTTTCATTTTTAATCGCTTTATTTTAATTTTTTATTTGCCTGTTGCTTTTCATTTCATTTTTGGTTTGTTTTTCATTTTTTTACCGTCTTTTTGTTTTTCATTTGTTCCTAATTTTTCCCTTACTTTTAGTTTTTCGTTTCCCTTAGCTCTTAGCATTTGATTTTCTTTTTCGTTTTAATTTTTTCCTTGTTTTTCACATGTCTGTTTTAGTTTTTGATCTGTTTTCTTCATTTTTGTTTTTCCTTTCATTTTTAGTCGCTTTATTTTAATTTTTTATTTGCCTGTTGCTTTTCATTTTATTTTTGGTTTGTTTTTCATTTTTCCTAACGTCTTGCGCGGTGCTCTTGTGACATCATGCATTTGCCGCCTCCTTGAAAAACGATATGTATTAGATTATACTTTATCAGGTTTCGTTTCGTTCTTCGTTTGATTTCTGCTTTAGTTCTCGATTTCTCTTCTTCAATTTTGTTTTTCCCTTCAACTCGCTTTTTATTTTCCATTTGCCTTTAATTTTTTCGTTTCGTTTTCCATTTTCTTTCCTACTTTTCGTGAGTCTGTCTTAAAATACAATTGGAAATTGTTTTTTTTTTTGGAATTTTTGAAAACTGCAACTTCGAAAGCTTGAAGCTTTTCTTCTTTATTTTCACAACTTGAAACCAGGGTTGCCAATTCACCGGAACGTGATAACCTGTCCGGCAACCTGGGACCTAGGATTGTCCCGAAATCTCCAATAGTTGCTTGTTTATAGAAAATTCAGTGCAGCGTTGCTAATAGAATTTTGCAAACTTTTAGCTTTTTTTTCTATTGCACGTAGTTGGCTGCCAAGAAGTATTTCGAGCTTTTTCCCCTCCAACTTCAATTTCTATTGGTTTTTAGGAATTACTTTGACGAGGCCTAAGTTTTATTCATCGCCAATTTTATTACTTTTGCTCGAGCAGAGCAGGATTTCCTTGTTACTTGTAGTTGAGTTGGGCTTCTCCCCTCCAATTTCAGTTTCTATTGATTTTGAAGAATTATTTCATTGAAGCTTGAAGCAGAACTTGAATGGATGATGACCACCAAGTTATTTAAATGCAATCCCAATTAAAAACTCTAAAGCTCGTGAACGTACCATCATCAGTGAGGAAAAGGGATTATCATTCAGTTTCTATTGATTTTGAAGGATTATTTCATTAAAGCTTGAAGCAGAACTTGAATGGGTGATGACTACCAGTTATTTAAATGCAATATCCCAATTAACAACTCTGGAGCTCGTGAACGTACCGTCATCAACGAGGAAAAGGGATTATTATTCAATTTCTAATGATTTTGAAGAGTTAGTTTATTGAAGCTTAAAGCAGAACTGGGTGATGACCTCCGAGGGAAGCTGTTTAAATGCAATGAGAAAGGGAGGAGGGGGGTCGTCTTTTTATTGATTTGAGTATTATTGTATTAGGCATATGGTGGTGGAAACATTTTATAAATTGGTACAAAGTAGACTCAATAAAAGAGCGAGGCTCCCCAAAAAAAAATCTATCACTTCACCCCAAAATTGTCAATTACCGCGACCGCACGAGCGATATTTTTTAAGCCCGGCCCCGTATAAAGCTGTGACATATAGATATCGTATTTAGATGCCAATAAAAAATACCGCAAACTGTTTCATAATGTATTTTAGTCGAGGATGGGCGCCCTTCGCCCTTACCGCCGTGGCGAATAAAGGCGAATTTGCACGGGAACAAAATGTACTCTCAATCATGGCTATTTTCCCCTAGTCGCACGTTTGGCGGTTAAGAGATTCCATCATTCCGATCAGTGTAGCACTCCGGAGTGCCGTCGTAGTCACTCGTGAACGATGCCTACGATGTCGTGAACAGACAGGTAGTACAGAACCTCCGTGCCGGATTCAAACTAATTGAAAGTAAACTCACGGAAAAAATGAGCCCCGGCTTTAAGTAGATTAAGTAAAAATGATAACACGAACTCCTCGAACAATGGTCATTATATCGGTGGCAATTACACTGCCTTTACAAGATGAAGACAATAGATAATGGCTAAACCACTAACCCAAAGACAATTTAAATCTCCCGTGGACAACAGAGACAGGCCCAACGTCACGCCATTGCCCACTAAATCTGTTCCACAACCTTCAGTGACAGCCGAAAGAATGGTGCACTAGCATGCGACTATTATATATGTTTTTATATCCCTACAACACAGACATTTATTTTCGTTCGTGTTATATTGTTGACACAACTTTTAATTAAGATAATACACTTAAAAATACAGATTTAACTTTTCACAGAGGATTACGTTCATCAAATCTAAAGACCACGTTTTTACAAATACTGTTTGAGTGGTACTGGATTAAAGTGAAAATGTGTTTTCGGTCGTCGTGGGCAATTTCTCGGCGGCACTCGAAGGACTTGGGTAGTTTTTTTTTTTAATTTAGTTTCGAAGGAGCATCTCGTTAATTTTATTATTCCCGTCTGTATTAGATGTGAACCCATAATGTAAACAAGCGTCTCTGCTAATTTTTATTTTTAGAACCGGTTCTTGTCTCGTACGTCTTGCGCTTCCAATGATGAACTCGATAGGGTTTGAAGATGCCACGCTGGTCACTAATCACACGAGAGAGAGTGGTCTCGTTCTTAGGCTATTAAATAACAGGAGCAAATTACAAGTCACCATTTTTACAACTCAATATTGCTGGTCTAGCAGATCAAATCCTCGTCGCACACACCTCGACGAACAATGTAAGAGCGTATCTGGTAATTGTGAAAAAGTGAAATTATAATTGCGTGGAAATAGCCCGAGTAAGTAGTTGATATTTAAAATAATCAATATCATACGCGCCTTCTAATGTGGGTACATGAGGTAGAGGTACAGATAGATAGAAAGGTTACCTGCGACTTATATAAATAAGAAGCGATTGAGAGAGAGATTGCTAATTGTGGCCTCACCCTACTGATTTATAATGTTTCTATAACGCACAAGAGCTCATGTGAAGGGAGAATGGTCATCACCTATCGCTATTAGCTCGCAGTGCTCGAGTATTACCGGGTTCCTTTGCCCGGGGATCAAATGCCGCCCCCCGTCGCTCATGCAGTCGTGACTCGCCTCCGATCGTGACATCTAACAACCGAGCACCAGAAAAATACACCTTTCAAGTGGATATCTGCAAACCGCTACGCGTATGCATATTATAACCGGAAAGCCGCGAGTTTCACGTAGACACCATATGAAGGCACTCGTCTCCTCTGCATAACAAGAGAACGACCAAGGAGACGTCGAGGAAAATTCACTCGCGTTTCGCGTTACTGCTGGCATTTTCGGGCTTCCGACATTCTTCACACCGCCTTCAGCACTCCGAACAATTTTCCTTCTTTATTACAAAGAAAAAACCCCCCCCATTAATGATGAAGAATTTTAACAACCATTTCATTTATCGATTGTGAAAGAGAGGAAGGTTCAAGAGAAGCATTCCACTTCCTTCTTCACCTACACGTCATGATCCCATGATCCATACCAACCTTCCAGTAGCAACACCAGAAAGTGTTTACATAAAGATTAACGAAAGTTTCATTTAGGAATTACGCCCCAATTCAATACCATTCAACAATTTGTGTAAAATGTTAACATACCCTTACACTTATACAATGTATAAAACTTTGTAGCAAATTTTTACATAAGATGCAGAGTTTTATACAACAAACTGTTGAAGTACACATATATACATACGTATAAGCGAAGTATGATCAGTTAAGGACTGCAGCTCGGTTATTTTGAATCTTCCTTAACTGATCAGTCGTGATCAAACTTCGCTTTTGTAGATAATGGGATTTTACCAACCCACGTATAAACCATGGGCAACGCTGAGCAACACGTGATCTTCACTAATTAATAGAAGAGGGAAAAGAAATCCTTCCAAATCACGTCGCTTAAGGGCATCAAGAACTTGCTTCCATAATTCACTGCGGCCCAGTTATTTGAATCTTCCTTACACGAGGGTAAAGCTGACTTTTTATTGAGAATAAAAAAATCTAGTAGGCCGTGAAAATCAGAACGTACGGTGTTATTTAGAGCAACTCTTGATCTGTCATTTGAGGTTGAGTTGTTGGAGTTACGTTCGTTAGAACCCAAGTTACAATTTTTTTAAAGCGACGTTACAAGTAAAAAAAAAATGGAATTAACCAGAATCAGGATTATTATTGCTGTAAAATATGAAAAGAAACAATTGAGAATCGTCCGGGGAAAAAAGTCCGCAGAACGAAAGGAAGGAAAACTGAAACTGAAAGACAAGTGCAAGTTGATAAGAGAAAGCTTACAGCGAAAAAAAAAAATAATTGACGATCGTCGGTGAAGAAAAACAATTGAGGGAAACAATTACGTAACAATCGTTTACGAAGCAACACAATTGAGGGTCGTCGGTGAAGAAAAACAATCGGCAATCGTTCGTGAAGAAAAGTTTAGTTGTGGAGGAAGAAAATGTTCGGGAAAAAAAAGCGGGAGGCGGGGGGGGGGGAACGGCAAGAAAGTGACAATCGAACGACTACGACAATGAAAAATAATCTAAAATCGTTCGTGGGGAAAAAATAGAAAAGACAAAGACAAAGTTTGTAGGAAGAAAATAAAAACAAAATACAAAGTGACAAAAGAAGAATTTAAAACGAAGAAAACTAGATAATCGCTTGCGAAGAAAAATCTACAACATTCGTGAAGAAAAACAATTGATAGTCGTAAAGGAGAACAATTAACGATCGTCGGTGAAGAAAAAACAATTGACAATCGCCAGTGAAGAAAAGTGATCGACAATCATTTAAGGAGGAAGGAATTGTGCAGAAGGAAAAAAGTCATGAAATAATATTGACAGAAAACGGGAAGAAAAACAGTGACAATCGAACAACTGCAACAAAGAAACATAATAACATGACATTTGCTCTTGAAGAAAAACAATTGAAAATCGTTCGTGGACTAGTGAAGAAAAATGATCCAAGTACGACGTTCGTGAAAGAAAACAATTGACGATCGTTCACGAAGACAAATAATTGAGAGTCGTCAGTGAAGAAAAACAATTGACTATCGCTCGCGAAGAGAAGTGAAGTGAAGGAAGAAAATATGCGGAAAGGAAAAAACATATTATTGAAAGCAAACAGGGGGAAGAAAACAATAAAAACAAAAGTGACAAGCGAAGTGTCACAACTAAGAAAAACAATTGACATTCGCTCGTGAAGAAAAACAATTGAAAATCGTTCTTGGAAAAAAGATAGACAATTTTGAAGAAGACGAAGTTTGCGCGAAAAAAAACAGAAAATAGAAAATGACAAAAGAACAATTCGAAACGAAGAAAATAATGGCAGTCGTCGGTGAAGAAAAACAATTGACGATCGCTCGCTCGTGAAGAAAAGTAACTGACAATCATTTACGAAGGAAGAAAATAAACGGAGAGAAAAAATTCGCGAAATATTAGAAGAAAACGGAAGAAAAAAAGCGACAATCGACCACGGCAAAGAAAAAAATAATAATTGACGTTTGCTCGTGAGGAAAAATAATTGAAAATCGTTCGTGGAGGAAAAATAGAAAAGTTTGTGAAAGGAAAACAAAGTTTGTAGGAAGAAAACGAAAACAATTTCAAAGTGACAAAAGAATAACTTAAAATGAAGAAAAGTAGAAGAAAAATTCGACATTCGTGAAGGAAAACAACAAATGACGATCGCTCACGAACAAAAATAATTGACCGTCATCGGTGAAGAAAAACAATTGACCATCGCAATTTGACATGAAAAATTATTGAAAGTAAACAGGGGAAAGAAAAACAGCAAATGAAGACAAGTAGGCAAGTGAAGAAAAACTATCTACAACATTCACGAAGGAGAACGATTGACAATCGTTCGTGAGGAAAAAACAATTGATAGGCATTCGTAAAGGAAAACTATTAACGATCGTTCATGTACAAAAACAATTGACATCTATGAGCTATCCGATCGTTCGAGAAGTTTAGATGCGTGCTCTAGATGGGGTTGGAAGTGCACGGGAAAGTTCTTAACTCGAACGAGAAGGCGGAGCTTCGGTAAAAACAAAACTGGGCGCGCGATTTAAATTAGTTTCTATTGAACAAGTGAAGTATGCGTACGATTCATAGAACGATAAGTAATAGAAATGTTGGTTGATAGAAACAAAAGCATAAAAATGTATTTAATGGCAATGAATTAATTATTTTGAATTCGTAACAATATGTATGATTTTGCGCAGTAAAACAAATGAATTTAGTAATGTCCAATCGCGTTCAATGTTTTGCTAAAAGAATATTTCCTACCGGAATCTACCACGACTTTTTGGCTGAAAAAAAAAATAAAAGCAACAGAACATTCGCCGTATTCACCTGATTTAGCAATGTGCGACTTTTGCCCCATTTTTCGGGCTTAAAATGAATTTGGGTAGTGGAAGGTTTTCGTCAGAAGAAGAAATCGATGCATATTTTGGAGGCATTCTGAAAGATGATTGGTTGGGAGCTTTTGAGTGGAAAGAACGAACGGTCAAGGGTATCATTTAGAATAAAATCCTAGTTTTTTATTCTCAATAAATTCAGCTTGACCCTCGTATATGTACAGGGTGACTGTTAAAAAAAAAAAACTTCATACCTCACTCGAAAGGCAATAAATCAGAGAATAATTTGCAAGCCGAGTATATCATCAAATTTCGGGAATAAATCAGAATGAACGTTCAAGTGGGTTGGATATTTTTTGGGGAAGCGTCTGTTCAGCCATTGCATTCCAAACTTATTAAAGTTTTTAACTTGATGTTTGCTGCGTGGTCTTATGTACCGTCTGTTATTTAATCTAACCAGAAAAACGTAAATATTAAGAAAAACTTGCATACTCTCCGAGTGATTCTAGATGAATGGTAGTAGGGAGCGTAATTCTCAGAAAAACACAAAAATTTAAATATTTCGGAAACTATGACGTTTTGTTTAATGCATGTTTTGGTCAAATCGATTGCAAATGAGCTCTCCTAGCACGCCCTCAAAGGAATACGTCGACTTACCAGTCACCCTGTATATGTATACAGGCTTTTCATACCTAGTGGGTGGTTTAGCCGCTTCTCTCGGTGCTTACAGATTCATTTAACGCGGGGGATCACTCCCCAACTTCCTTTTTTCCTTTCCGCCTTCCCATCCCCATAAGTTGTTTGCTTTTTCCGTCTCTCTGTACCAATTCTTTCTATCCAAAGTAAGATTCCTCCAGTCTGTCGCTTATTATCACTTGATCTTGCCATTTCAATTTGGGTGTTCCTTTTGGTCGTGTTGTTTTCCCTTACTTTCCTTATTATTGCTATACTTTTGTTTCATTTTCTTCACCATTTCCAGATATTCCTCATACTTGAGTATGTGTCTTCGTAGTCTCTCCTTTCATCATTTCTGAATCGATTTATGAAATGTAACTCCCATTGTCTTTCCTGTGTGTTTGTTGTTGTCTTTTTATGCGCTTTTTTTCTACCTTTTCCTCTCCTTTTCTCCTCAACGAATTGCCTCGGGCCTGCTTTTCCATCTTTGTTAAATTTTCGCGTCCGTCATCGTACCATTCGTTCCTTCTCTTTGCTTTTCTTTGTCCAATTATTTTTTCCGCTGCACCTAAGATGATTGCCTTCATTCTTTCCCCATTTTTCCTCTGTATTACCTTCCATACACTTTTGTTCGTTGTTGCTCGTTAATCGTTCTCATTTTTTTTTTTGATACTAAGATACGGTCTATTTGGTTTTGATTATATTTTTACAACTACTTCATATGATAACTGTTGGTATACGAATGTGCCACCCTGTATGTGATCCGTTTCACAAGAAGAGCAAACGAAACAGGTTTCGCTCCTCGTAACGCAAACGGCATTTTAAAATGTAATTCATTTCGAGCGTAGCAATTTGTGTGTAGTAAAAGGGCGTTGTCAGAACATTTCGTTAAATTTGCAGAATCACGACAGTCGTTCAGTCACGTTGTTGTTTCAACACTTTTGGTTTTTTGCGTCGCTCGCGGAAGGAACGAAACGGACGGACGGTCGAAGGCGAGGGGGGGGTGTTCGCCTGCGTTTCAGACAATTACAAGATTTAATTAAAACTGCGTTTAAACAGTGTCTAGTGGGAGTCATCTATCATCGAACGTGTCCCGCAGTCACAGCATTCTTCCTCGCTTCGTTTGCATACCATCGCGTTCCGCCTCGTCTACAAAAAGGACGAGGACGAGAACGAGGATGAGGACGAGGACGAGGACGAGGATGGGGATGAGGACGAGGACGAGGACGAAGACGAAGAAGAAGATTCGCCCCGTAATTCTACCTTACATTACACAGGTCCACCCTTCGCGTTCATCAGAGACAATATAACCTGAGATGCAACCCTTTTAACTGTCACTTGTCAACTTGGTATTCTCAGACTCCTTGGACTTGTAAGATTCCCGTCACCTTTGGACGTGTGATAGATTTTACTCGCTAATTAATTATTAATTAATTAGAAACGTGAACGGTTAATTTAACTTGGCCGTAAGTAAAGTTTTAGCTTTGTTTGCCGGAGCGTAAACAGATTTGTATTAAATAGTGTATCATCAGTTGTGTACACAAGAGATGTTATGATATATTAACATGTTTGATAAAAGGCACAGTACATAATCAAAGTCAGATTACCCCAAGACATCGGGAGTGTTTATCCAAGAAGGCAGAAGCAGTTTAGAATGTCCCCGGGCTGCGCGCCCTTTGCAGGCGAGGACAAGTCGCTTTGACGGCTTCAGGGTAATTACACAAAGTGAGTAATGTTCAGACTGCACCAATTACCCTCCACGAAATGAAACAACCCCTCGTGACGCATTGCTTCATTTCACCTAGTACGAGAGTACAGTGGCGGTGGTGACAAATTCCTTCTTTGTTACATAATTCTCGGCGAAACAAGAATAATTCATTGCGAACTGACAAATAGAAACAATCCGTTAAAGTTGCAGGGGGCAAGGAGCGAAGCAGTCTCGCCAAGGTGGATAAACTAACTGCACGACCAGTCTCTGGCTGACACACGACTAGCTAAGTTAATTAAACAACTAACTAAATGGCTTCTTAAGCAATTATCCTCAGGTATATTGTACGTCTAGTAAATTTACGAGTCATGTGAATTCAAATTGTTAACAGGAAATTCCTATATGTATAATACGTTGAGCAAATGATGATGAGGAGGAGGAGGCTGGGGGATGATGGTTACTTGCGAGAGCGTCCTCCTCATTCGTGATTAACAGTATTAAAACAAATGAGGGTTAGACGAGTCCTTTAGGGCTGTCGCGGTAATACCCTGTCATCAGGTCACTACTTTCTGTAATTAGGTTTTTCTTCCTTCTACCTACACACATCTTCGCCCCGTCACCACCACGCCACCACCCCCCAGAACGTAATTCCTTCGAATTTTCGATCTGGTGGAATAGTAAAACGCGCATAAACAATACCCCTCGTGTTAAATAGACTCGGTAAACGTGAGACAGGAAAGCAATAGGTAAGTGACAGGGTTCAGAGTGACCAATAGCCTTTCCAATTATCATTTGTCAAGTGCCCAGTTAATGAAAGTGACCCCACTCATTTACGGCCACCCTTTATCTTGCAACCCTTCTAAACCTTGCCTGCGATCCTCAAAACTGCGTTAAATTAGACGTATCCTAATTAATTATGGCGAATTAATCGAATTCCAATATGAAAATAATCCAAAAATGGTCGCCCGTCAAATAAGGTGTTAATTTCATATATAAATGACAGCTGGAAACGCAACCCTTTGTTGTTTACACACGATATAAGAAAACTCTGATCCCCCTACAAGAATGACATCTAACGAATCGCCTGTCATTCAATCAATATAATTAGATTATCGGACGAAAAGGGTTGCAACGGCAAGAATAACAATAGACCCGGACACGCGTACCTCAATATTGAATTATTATTAACAGTCTCAAGAGTAAACGCCCCCCCTTCCTTTTCTTTCGTTGTTGTTTTCTATTTTTAAGTAATTCTAAATATTTCGATATGTTTTCAATTGAGGGGGGCATTTAGAAGGTCACTTTAAAAAAAGCGTTCAAAGTTAATTGATTTGGGATAAGGAGGTGGGTAACTTTGATCCTGGCTCTCGTCAACTTTATAGATTGCTTTCTGGCTTTATCTGACGGGCGCACATGTCTCTGCAATCTGCACTCTTAAGCACAATTAAACGCTTCGATGCCAAACTTAAAATAACCGCCGGAAAATTTGTCCAAGACCAGATCTTAATTCATGCTAAAACGGCGTGCCAAAATTAAAATCGCAAAAGCACACTTAAAACGAGAAAAGAAACGTAAATTAAATACGTAAACAACGTACGAAATAAAAGTAAAGATTCCCTCTTTACATATACAGAGTGATCACACAAAAAAAATACACCTCTATAAAAATACTGTGTTGGATTTGATAACCTGTGTAATATTCTGTCTTTTGTTGCAGTTAAAAATCAGTCGCCGAGCCCCTAACAGAAGAGATGCCCCAGTAATCGAGAAGACGAAACGTCGCCAGAAGAAGTAAGTTCAACGCCATTCTTACTTGGATTCCATTAGACGGATGGATAAAGTGCAATTATTTATCAACATTACATGACCATGTAATAACGAAAAGCCAACAACCTAACCCAACCCAACGCCATTCTCACCTGGATTCCATTAGACGGATGGATAAAGTGCATTTATTTATCAACATTACATGACCATGTAATAACGAAAACCTGTCGAAATAAACGTCTTTCTAAACGTGTCTCTGTTTCATTATCTTCATTTTTTGAAAAAACAAACCAATTTCAAATTCCGAGTTGTTCGCAACCTCGTACCTCTCATTACAACTAAGTCGCCTAAGAAGACTATAAAAGCACCTGCGAGGTTGTTGGTGGGCAAGACCGAATCGGCCTGCTACACCCCCCGCACCCCCCCCCAAAAAGCTACACCCCCGCCTGCCCCCCGCACCCACCTCGAAAATCAAATTCCTTCAGAAAAATTAAAGTCGTCGGCGTAAACCGCGTTAAAAATCGTAGTTCCCGGAGTCGCCGATAGATGGCGCTCGACGCCTCTCATTCAAACAAAGGACCGAACGAGGCTATATAAGTCGGACAAGCACATGGGAGGCGGGCGGGGGAGGTGGTCGGGGTACATAAAACTCTCTTTCAAACCCTACGCTTAAAAAAAAATGACAAGTTCTGGTTGACATTCTTTAATAGATGTATATGTAAGGGGGAGGGAAGTTCCCCCGGGAAAATAAAAATCTTTGTTTTTAGTTTGAATATAACAAAATAAAAATCTTTGTTTTACTTAATAAAATAAAAATCTTCTCTCAATCTAAACTAACACGCACACAAAAGTGCAGGTTACAGGTTTCTGTAAATCGAGCTTCGGCTACCGAATCATAGATGGCGCTGCTTGATTTCGTGGACGAAATTTTCTCACGTTTCCAATATGTAATGAAGTGTCGCAAAATTTTTTAAAACGACGAAGTGCAACTTTACAGGTTTCTGTAAGCCGATTTTTGACTACCGAAATATAGATGGCGCTGCTAAATTCTGTAATTTTAAACAAAATTTTGTAATTTGGAAGTTTTCGTAGTTTGTGTCTGCATAGACGTCTCTTGGTCGATAGTAAATTTTATAGTTCTGAGAAGAACTGTTTTGGAAGCGTCGAGAGTCCTCGGGTACTTCTTGTTTCCGGGGCTAAAATCGCGTCGATCTTATTCTTCTTCTTTTTCTTTTCCTTCTCCTTCTCCTTCTTCTTCTTCTTCTTCTCCTTCTTCCTCTGCTGACATTTCGACACGAAACATCTTCTGGGCTTGGTCGTGGGCTGCTGCTCTTGTTGGTTGTTTCGATTCCGCGTAGTTTTGCCCACTAGTGTTTTTAGCTGAACGCACAAAATCTGAAACAGAAAAACATTTTTTTTGCATTTAAAATACCTTGTATTGCATGCAAGGTAATAAAAAATAAATAAATTAGGGGCGCAAAAAATCTAATATTTCCCTAAAATGTTCATTAAAAAATTGCTTAACAAGTCATGGGAAGTGCCCAAAATTGATCAAAAACCAAAGAGACTCTTCTGGGAACGACGAAACAAGGGGAACAACTACTTTGGTTCTATTAAAACAAGACACAATAAAAATACGGACTGTACCAAATCAAATTATAAAAAAAATCACGATATTCTATCGGAAATATTTGGGGTTGATTCAGGAAGCGCACGCCTGACATCACAAAGGGCCAAAGAATGCGATATAATTACTACCATGAGGAGTGGACGACTCGAACGCTTTTACGTCTATGCTATAGAAGTGGTAATTACTTGGTAGGTGCGAAAAATCACAGTTCCCCATTGTTTAGCCTTTCCTATTTTAAACCACATAAAATTCGTTAGGCTGCCGAATTCACAAAGGACTAACAGAAAATTTACGAAGGACCGGAAGCTCTTCTGTGTGGTCGAGTCGAATGGAAATTACTCAAAATAATTATATTACCAAAGCAAACAACCCAACAAACAGCATCAACTTGTTATTTGATTTCAAGCTACGAGAATTTAGAAGTCCCTACGTTATTATCTATTCCAAAACAGACACACAAATTACCAAGAACTTACAAAAAAAAATGTCTAAATGAGAGCAACATCATCAAAATTCTTCCAGCATAGTTTCATCAAGAGAAAATTTGTATTTTAATTGTAGAACAAATACAGAGTATACTGAAAGAAGCTTGGCAAGCTCTTTGCAAACACAAAAATCCACATTAACCAATGCCCCGCCCCATATTTATACAGGTCCCCAAAAACCCAAAAGATTGGAGACCACAAAAATCTAGTGTCAGGTGAAGGGGATCTTTATGTAACCCTCCAACAAAGAGAAACCCATAGAGATGACGAAAGACAGTTTAGGCTTTACCCTAAGCTTCAGCTTCTTAAAAACAAGTATGAATTACTTAATTCCTTCTCGTCGAGCTGGACCCTACATACCAAAGTCCTCGTCATGACCAATATGTGTGTCAATCCTTCATGAAGGTGTAAAAATCAACTTTAGTAAAAACTTAGACCCCCTTTTCCTGCTACACAAAGCAAATCAAACGACACTCACCTGCTTTTACGTTAGACGAAAAAAAAATTTGAGGTTATGTTGTCTAAGCTCGGGCGAAAAGGCGGTTGTCACGCAGTATGCTATAGTTACCATATTGTTCGGCCTTCCATGGTTATTATTAACCAATCTTTATCGAAAATAAACCGAAAAAGCCGATTTACTTCGCAAGACAATCTGCAGACGCCATGATAGTTACGCTGTACTACCAACCGCAAAACTTGAAACTTCCTACCTAAAGTAATTTTTACTCAAAATACGTATAACTGATACGTTAATTTAAATTCGAATTAATTAATTGATTAAAACGACGATATTCTTTGAGTTTTCAACGCGTTTGTTGCTTCCACTTAGCGAAGTCGTCGTTAAGTCCATGTTCAATGTGTGTAATCGAAGAAAGTGGAAAAAGACCTAACAGTGTTCGAAATCAACTTTAGGAAGAACTTACACGTTGTTTCCCGAAAGAATTTTACCAAAAAAAGCAAATCAAACCACACTAACCTGCCCGTCCGTTACACAAAGAAAAAAGTTTGAGGTTATGTTGTATAAGCTCCGACGAAAAACCGGTTCTCACGCAGTATTCTACATTTACCATATTGTTCGGCGTTCCACGGTTATTATTCACCAATTTTTATCGGAAATAAATCAAAAAAGCCGATTTATTTCGCAAGACAATCTGCAGACGCCATGATAGTTACGCTGTACTACCAACCCCAAAACTTGAAACTTCCTACCTAAAGTAATTTTTACTCAAAATACACACAACTGATACGTTAATTTAAATTCTAATAAATTAATTGATTAAAACGACGATATTCTTTGAGTTTTCAACGCGTTTGTTGCTTTTACTTAACGAAGTCGTCGTTACATCCATGTTCAATATGTGCAAACGAAGAAAGTGCAAAAAGACCTAATACTGTTCGAAATCAACTTTAGGAAGAAGTTACACGTTATTTTCCGAAAAAATTTTACCAAATAAAACAAATCAAACCACACTAACCTGCCCGTCCGTTACACAAAGAAAAAAGTTTGAGGTTATGTTGTATAAGCTCCGACGAAAAACCGGTTCTCACGCAGTATTCTACATTTACCATATTGTTCGGCGTTCCACGGTTATTATTCACCAATTTTTATCGGAAATAAATCAAAAAAGCCGATTTATTTCGCAAGACAATCTGCAGACGCCATGATAGTTACGCTGTACTACCAACCGCAAAACTTGAAACTTCCTACCTAAAGTAATTTTTACTCAAAATACGTATAACTGATACGTTAATTTAAATTCGAATTAATTAATTGATTAAAACGACGATATTCTTTGAGTTTTCAACGCGTTTGTTGCTTTTACTTAGCGAAGTCGTCGTTACGTCCATGTCCGACGTGTTTAAAAATAGAAAGCGTAAATGACCAAACAATGTTCAAAATCAACTTTAGCAACAACTTACACGCTATTTTCCCAAAGAATTTTACCACAAAAACCAAATCAAGCCACACTAACCTGCCCTTCCGTTACACAAAGAAAAAAGTTTGAGGTTATGTTGTATAAGCTCCGGCGAAAAACCGGTTCTCACGCAGCATTCTACATTTACCATATTGTTCGGCGTTCCACGGTTATTATTCACCAATTTTTATCGAAAATAAATCAAAAAAGCCGATTTATTTCGCAAGACAATCTGCAGACGCCATGATAGTTTCGCTGTACTACCAACCGCAAAACTTGAAACTTCCTACCTAAAGTGAATTTTACTCAAAATACGTATAACTGATACGTTAATTTAAATTCGAATTAATTAATTGATTAAAACAACGATATTCTTTGAGTTTTCAACGCGTTTGTTCCTTCTACTTAGCGAAGTCGTCGTTACGTCCATGTCCAATGTGTTCAAAAAAAGAAAGTGTAAATGAACGAACAATGTTGAAAATCAACTTTAGCAACAACTTACACGCTATTTTCCGAAAGAATTTTACCAAAAAAAGCAAATCAAACCACACTAACCTGCCCGTCCGTTACACAAAGGAAAAAGTTTGAGGTTATGTCGTATAAGCTTCGGCGAAAAACCGATTTTCACGCGGTATTCTACATCTATCATATTGTTCTGTGTTCCACGGTTATTATTAGCCATTTTTTTATCGAAAATAAACCATATATAAGCCGATTTACTTCTGCAGACGCCATGATAGGGACGCGATACTACCAACTGCTCGACTTGAAACTCCCAATAGTGAATAACCTAATTTTACTTAAAATACAACTCGTATGATCATTTAAATTGTAAACAATTAATTAAAACGGTATTCTTTGAGTTTCCAACGCGTTCGGTGCAATTTTTACGCTTTTTCAAACACGTTCCATTTTCCTCCGGAACACCGACGTGCTCTGCAAAAACAATTGAACAACGCCCATTCATAACACCCCAACGACCTTGTGACCTAGTTTTAATTCCCAGAAAAATAGTAAATCGGCTCGTGACGTCGGCACGGAATTCCCTTTTGTAGTAAAATTTTTCGACGGCGATTTTAGCGGTTTCCCGACGGATTTCGGACTTGAAATTTTGCAAGCGTTTTACGGACGGCCACGGAAATGCTGTGAGGGTAAATTAACTTTCGCGAGGGGGGGCCAAAATTTCGGTCATTTTTGAATTTTTATTAAAATAATTTCTAGAATAATATACTATGATTTGATTAATTTAAAAAAAAATTTTTTTGACCATGCATTAAGTTTTTTTTAATCGTTTATTATTGAGTGACGTATTTGTTAGTGGAAAGCAAATTAACAGTTTGAGGAAATAAATTCCGAGGTTAACTAAGCACGTGATTATTTCAGGAGTAATGAAGGAGAAACGAAACGAAATTGATGCGATGAGCGCAGCATTTATAATTTTGAGGAATGCAATTGGAAAATATGAAAACATATTTTCAATAACGAGGTACGTAATAATATTTATCCAAGAGATAATATACGAGGTAGAATAATAAAATTTAATTAAAACTAACGTATTTGAAAAACATGCAAATTCGAAATTAACATTTCTAGTTGAATTCTAGGGTCATAAATTGTTTCCTGCTCCATCGGGCCTAATTTATTTATGGGAGCGGAAGGTATTAAGTAATGTTGCAGGTGAAATAATTAAAATCGTTGACATCTTAGATTGGGCCCCGCTGCAATAAAGAATAAGTTTACAAGAAGTTAGTGAGGATTAGTTGGCAACGGTGAAATGGTGGATGTCCTGAGAGTCGTTAATTAGCTATATTTTATACGTTGTACTGGCGTTCGCGCTCCTTCGTAATTGTAGTTAGGTGTAATTTGCACTCGGACGATTTATAACGATTCTGATAAATAAGTTGAACCTGCTATAGCACGGCAACGTTCCCCCGTGATATCATCATCTTGGATTTAATAATTTAAAGGCGCAACAAAATTTCAGCCTGGCAACTCGCGCGAGCATTCAGAATTCGGACCTTGATGTAAAATAATCAATTTTAAGTTTATTATTGTTTAAGTAAATAAAATGTAACTATGTGGCATTTATTGTATTTATTTTATTCATGTAAGCATGTCAAGTTCTAAAAACAGAAACGTATAGTAATATAAGCAACCGTTTTAGAGTTGGACAAGAGACAAACTTACACATGTGACTGCATTGTATAAACCATGGTCCTGAAATAGTCACCATATGCCATCTGTTCTACATCAAGAGTAGTGTCGCATTTTAGTAACAGACTCATCTGCGTAGCGTCCACTTAAACTTAGATTACAAATGTATTGACTTAATTGATTCCTATATTTATATTTAATAACCTCGATTCAAAATAGAACGTCCCTATAACCCCTACCCAACTCGTTCGCTCAAGATTTAAATTGTCATTTTCCAAAATATATTAACCCAAAAACTTAGTTCTTTTATTTGTGTTAAAGTGTGAAGGGTATTAATATTCGTTTTTTTTTCCTCTCACGGAAAGTAATAGTGAAGATAATGTGGCACCTAGAAAGAACCTCACGTTCGTTGTCCAACCATCAAGAGTAAAGGGGGTGCATCCAGTAAGATATATGAAACATATATCTCGGCAAGTAGGTAACCTCAGGAGCGACATTCGGGCTTTTATTTTTATTGCCCCATCATGTCAACGATATTACGACACGATCTTTTTTATTAATTAAATCACTTTCTTCCGTTTCCTCCCGTCGTCGCGCAACGAACGAGGGTGAGGACGAGGATTAAGTCGAATTTAAATTCGGCGTGTAATTTGTATTTAATAATTAGAAAGGAAATTTTCAAAGAGACATAACTTGGGAAGGAAATGCGATTTGGCAAGCGTCTTTTTAAAGCTTCCCGGTGCGCGTCCGGAGATTTGCCGGAGCATGGGGGATGAAAGTTGACGGAAACCGCGGGCAACAAGTCTGGCGCGTCTTTGACATTCGCCGCGCATTATAAACGGAGGGGGCAGATTAAATTAGCGTTTTATATCCGGAAAAAATCCGTAAAGAACGAACGACAAACTCCGGATTCTTTCGCTTCCCCCCCTGGTGTTTGAACAAGAAAGTTAATCCGTACTTTGCAATATTGTTTGTTAATATTGCAGGCGGGCCAGTGGAATATTGAATTAGGAGACGCGGCGATGAAATTTCCTAATAAATATTTAACTACCTGCGAAGACACTGACAGGAAATTAAATGCGAGGCATTACGGCGCAGCCAAATTGAAAAAGGAAATTTTTTCCTCTCCTGCGCTCGTCGGAAGAAGATTGGTAGAGTTGCCGTTGCGATGTGAAACAAGGTACAACGGACTATAATTAATCGGTTCCCTTAAGAGCAAGCACACAAAGAGAAGCGGCCAAGAAGCCTCGGGAGATCCAGGTTCGAGAGCGGCCCAACTGGGAACAGAATAGCTCACGGTCAAACTAACAGCTGGCCACTTAATGTGACGCCCGGGACTTTCGTCGCCGTCATGTACAGACGTTACTCACCACCACAAGACTCTAAGATCTAAACTCTACCCACTAAAAGGGACAAGGAAACTATTGTCGTTATAAAACAAACACCCTTCCCCTTCGCATTACTACTTAAGATCGCATGTACGACATCTAACATACAACCAATCAAAAAATAAATTCATTTCAAAATACACCCCCGCAGCCAATTATTTGAGGAGGTTCACCTTGGTCTTCCTTCTTCTACTTGTTTTTTCCAAAAAGAAGAGGACCATTTAGCCCATATTAATGTTGGCAAAGGATATAATATAATAACTTCAAAGGAACGACACCTACAAAAGAGGCTTAGAGAAAAGGCAGCTAATGCAAAAGAACATAGGAGGAAATAAATAAATAAAATAAAGGTGAAACTGGAAGTAGCGATGGAATACAGCAAAGTCGTCGTCATGACCAATATGTGACAGCCCTTCAAGAAGGTGTAAAAATGTTCGAAATCAACTTTAGTAATAACTTAGACCCCCTTTGCCTGCTACAAAAAGCAAATCAAACGACTCGCCTGCTCTTACGTTAATCGAAAAAAAAAAATTGAGGTTATGTTGTCTAAGCTGGGACGAAAAGGCGATTTACACGCAGTATTCTATAGTTACCATATTGTTCGGCGTTCCACGGTTATTATTAAGCAATTTTTATCGAAAATAAACCGAAAAAGCCGATTTACTTCGCATGATAATCTGCAGACGCCATGATGATTACGCTCAACTACCAACCGCAAAACTTTAAATTTCCTACCTAAAGTGATATTTACTCAAAATACATATAAGTGATATGTTCATTTAAATTCGAATTAATTAATTGATTAAAACGACGATATTCTTTGAGTTTTCAACGCGTTTGTTCCTTTTACTTAGTGAAGTCGTCGTTACGTCAATGTCCAATGTGTTCAAAAAAAAGAGTGTAAATGACCAAACAATGTTCGAAATGAACTTTAGCAAGAACTTACACGCTATTTTCCGAAAGAACTTTACCAAAAAAAGCAAATCAAACCACACTAACCTGCCCTTCCGTTACACAAAGAAGAAAGTTTGAGGTTATGTTGTATAAGCTCCGACGAAAAACCGGTTCTCACGCAGCATTCTACATCTACCATATTGTTCGGCGTTTCACGGTTATTGTTAACCAATTTTTATCGAAAATAAACCAAAAAAGCCGATTTACTTCGCAGGATAATCTGCAGACGCCATGATAGTGACGCTGTACTACCAACCGCCAAACTTGAAACTTCCTGCCTAAAGTGATTTTTATTTCAAAATACACACAACTGATACGTTAATTTAAATTCTAATAAATTAATTGATTAAAACGACGATATTCTTTGAGTTTTCAACGCGTTTGTTCCTTTTACTTGGCGAAGTCGTCGTTACGTCCATGTCCAATGTGTTCAAAAAAAGAAAGTGTAAATGACCAAACAATGTTGAAAATCAACATACACGCTATTTTCCCAAAGAATTTTACCACAAAAAGCAAATCAAACCACACTCACCTGCCCTTCCGTTACAAAAAGGAAAAAAATTTGAGGTTATGTTGTATAAGTTCCGGCGAAAAACCGATTTTCACGCAGTATTCTACATCTACCATATTGCTCGGCGTTCCACGGTTATTATTAACCATTTTTTTTAACGAAAATAAACCATATATGGCTGATTTACTTCTGCAGACGCCATGATAGTGACGCGATACTACCAACTGCTTGACTTGAAACTCCCTAAAGTGAATAAGTGAGTACACGTTTCTGAGCGTAAATAGAGTCAGTTCGGTAAGATAGCAGTGGCGTTCTCGAGCGAGCAGAGGCCTCCAGGAGGGTCAAAGCTACTCGAAGAGTCCCTTGCAATCAAAACCGACTGTTTTAGGCCCTTTTTGAGGCCTCTTCAGAAACGAGTACACGTTTCTGAGCGTAAATAGGGTCAGGTCGGTAAGATTGCAGTGGCGTTCTCGAGCTAGCAGAGGCTTCCAGGAGGGTCAAAGCTACTCGAAGAGTCCATTGCAATCGAAACCGACTGTTTAGGTCCTTTTGAGGCCTCTTCAGAAACGAGTACACGTTTCTGAGCGTAAATAGAGTCAGGTCGGTAAGATTGCACTGGCGTTCTCGAGCTAGCAGAGGCCTCCAGAAGGGTCAAAGTTACTCGAAGAGTCCATTGCAATCAAAACCGACTGTTTCGGGCCTTTTGAGGCCTCTTCAGAAACGAGTACACGTTTCTGAGCGTAAATAGGGTCAGGTCGGTAAGATTGCAGTGGCGTTCTCGAGCTAGCAGAGGCCTCCAGGAGGGTCAAAGCTACTCGAAGAGTCCATTGCAATCGAAACCGACTGTTTAGGTCCTTTTGAGGCCTCTTCAGAAACGAGTACACGTTTCTGAGCGTAAATAGGGTCAGTTCGGTAAGATTGCAGTGGCGTTCTCGAGCTAGCAGAGGCCTCCAGGAGAGTCAAAGCTACTCGAAGAGTCCATTGCAATCGAAACCGACTGTTTCGGTCCTTTTGAGGCCTCTTCAGAAACGAGCATACATGTTTCTGAGCGAAAATACAGTCAGGTCGGTTAGTTACTCTTCTGCTGAGGAGGTTCAAAGAGGGGCGAGGCAACTATCCATTGCAATTAAAACCGACTTGCAACAAATTTCTAAGTAATGAATACAGATAAGAAAACCACGTATACTTAAGCGTTTTGCTGAAGTATGTCGACAATTTTTTAACAAGAGGATGAGGGCGCTAGCTTGTTTAGTTACGGCCCTGCTTCGTTCCCATTGAGAAATCGACATATAATAATAATAATATAATCACATCGGTTCGCCATTATTAAATATCTTACTGCGCACACGTAATGAGTTAACTAATTGCTATTGGCACCCATCAACAACACACGAGTACGTATTAGCATAACAATAATGAGCAATTTGCTCGGCGAGATCGAGCGTGGAGTCACTTTTATATAGGTGCGCATGAAGTTTCGTAGCAGAAACATTTTTGGCAAAGGAATCAATGTTATAGATCACAGTTGTCACAGTCCGTTGATACGTGTGCCGCATAGAAAGAGGCCTTGTGGGTGGATTTCCCGCGACAGTCATCCATCTTCAGGGACACACCCAGCCGCTTAACGCAGCTCCTTATCACACTTCTAGCATGCTTATCACGGCTCGCCAGCTCGGTCTTATCGCTACCTGTGTCTCCGTTAAACCCCCAAGCCTATATATGCGATATTAAATTCCGGAACAGTTGTTTTCGATGTTTAAAAATGAATATGCCTCGCGTGTATGTAATTGGGTGATTCACGAGTAAGGGGGCGAAGGGACCTTTGGGATTGTCACTTTGTAATCGCGCCACCTACCCCCTTGTTTCGCAGAGAAATCGACGTCCGATATGTTGGGTATTCTGGAAGAATTTGGCGGCTCGGTTGGCGGCCCCCTGTTGAGTATCCGGACGCCGGAAATGACGGCTTTCTGCATGGTGCGCACGTGCTGGACAGGACACCGGAACCGTCCAAGGGGGTATATTGTGTCTCGCACGAACTTCTGATAAATAAAATCGCCCGAGTTTACTCGAATAATTTCGAAATTAATAAATGATTCCTTAATAACCACCGCCAGAGATTTAAACGGTTAATCTCGGATATTCCATTAGGGGGGGCACAACGTAGTGGAGGAGCAAATATGACATAACCCTGGTGATATAATATGCTATTAAATAATTAGCAGGGTCGCGCAATATAATTTCAGAATTTGCTCTAAGACCGCAAACCACCGCCCTTCTACCCCCATCTCTACAGTAATATCTGCCTTACACAAAGCTGAATGTATCTAATGTTACAGCTCTTTCAACCTTCAAATTAATACGAAAACGTAAACTACATCAAGACATAAACAGCTAATTACTTGTTTATTTATTCGCTTCGATTACCATACAGGGTGTAATTGATTACGTCGTTCTCTTGGCTCGGGATTAAAAATTTTCAATTACTGAAATAAACTGGCTATTTATTAGGAATTGAAAAGGCGGAAAAGTCATCGATGGGGACAAGGGTCAAGCGACTGAAAGATGTAGTATCTGTACAAACGTGCCGTGTACGATTGGGGCTAGCCATCTACGTGATAGACATACTGACACAGGCGACAGCGGAAAGTAGTTCTGAGTACGAACTTTTATTCCTGATTCATCAGCGGGGGGGGGTTCTCCTGCTTTTACTTACAGCGAGCTCAACCCTGAATTAAACAAGTGCGAGACTTTCTTTAATATAAAACACTCACTTTTCCAATTGCAAAAAAAAAGGAAAACGGCCATAGCCATTAACTTTATCGGCAGGAAATATTTATTCGAGTCACACGCAGTAAGTTCTGTGATTTTTGTGGACAATGCAATTATCAGATCGACAAGACACGAATACCTATCGCCCCCACAAAGAGTAAAGTACGAATCTTAATTCTATTAATTAGAGGCACTCAGCAGGAAACGAAAACCATCGCATCGTGTTTTCCTTTTTTTTTTTTTTTTTTTGGTTCGTTCGAATTAATTTTAAGCGATTTAATTTTATTCGAACATCCTGTAAGTGATGTACGGTATAAAATTTTATGCGCAGCTGACGTCAGAGATTGCTCATCATAACACAATATTTCCTTCAACCTTTCAAAAGAAACAAAAGCGAAATAAAACACGCCGATATTAATTTATTAATTTATCATATATATATTAACTGACAAATGGCGCGGAGAATCGTTTGAAGTTTTTAAATATTTTCAATAGCGGCTGCGATGCTTTATTTATATAAACACCGTCACTTTTCCCTTTTTTTTTTTTTTCTTTATAAACTGTGTCATTATATTCGCAAAATAATAAGGGGCCGATATGCCGATTTATAAACAAATAGCAAAGGACGACGAGCCTAACAACAAACGTATTAGAAAATGTTATAATTCGCGTTTATTTATCGCGGGCGAGTTTTCTTCGCGAAAGAAAAAAAAAACTCCCGGGGAACATGATTAACGATTTATGTTTATATCTCGCGCAGTTAATAATAATATTATGTACGGTTATTCGCCGCTTTTTATTATAAGCAAAAGTTTTATAATTTTCAAAATATTACGCCGCTCGAGTTTAAAAGGAAACGCAATTCAATAATTATTAAAACTCATCAAAAAAAAAAAACTTATTATTATTTAATCAAAAAATATACAGGGTTCAATGAGAAACTAGTCTTGCAGTAGGCCATGCTTTTTCGTGTAAGAGACAAACAAAATGAGTGTATGAGTGAAAGAGCGAGACACGATGACGATAACCTCACTTTCAGTTCAGAACGCTCTGCCTTAATAAAAAAAAAAAACGAGAAGTTAAACTCATAATAAAAAATACGAAGCCAAATTCCCTTTTTTTCTAACAAATATGCAAGTGTGAATCAATCACAGACGCGTCACCCACGAATACGATGGGTTGCTCAGACGTCTCTTTGCCGTTTTCTTAAATAACAGGCAATTTTATACGAAAATATTAAAAGAGAGTTGCAAGAGTAAGAAAATTATCCATGGCGATGATGTTTCTAGACTGAAAGTGAGGTTACGTTGCAGTTACTCCTGTCATAAGTTCCTACTTAACCTCATTTTCGGTTTAGAGTCATTTCCTTGCAACGAACTAATCCACTAGCCCATGAAGACCGCTACATTGTTTTCTTAAAACGGCTAAAACGTAGGAGCTTATGACCGGAGTCATAACATAACCTCACTTTCGGTTTAGAGTCAATTCCTTGCAACAAACATGCCTTTTATTGTTTTACTAATCCACTGGCTAATGCAGACCGATTTTTTCGCAACGTTCTTTTCTTAAAACGGCTGAAAATCACTTTTTTCTAACAAATATGCAAGTGTGAATCAATCACAGACACGTCATCCAAAAATACGACGAGTTGTCCAGACGTTTCTTTGCCGTTTTCTTCAATAACAGACTTTATTGTAGAATTTTATACAAAATATTAAAATAGAGCTGCAAGAGTAAGAAAATTATCCGTGGCGATGATGTCTTTGAACTGTAAGTGAGGTTATGTTACAGTTACTCCTGTCATAAGTTCCTACTTAACCTCATTTTCGGTTTAGAGTCACTTCCTTGCAACGAACTAATCCACTAGCCAATACAAACCGCTACAATCTTTTCTTAAAACGGATAAAGCGTAGGGAATAACTGTAACATAACCTCACTTTCGGTTTCGAGTCAATTTCTTGCAACAAACGTGTCTTTTATTGTTTTACTAATCTATTAGCCAATACAGACCGATCTCTTAGTTACGTCCTTTTCTTAAAACGGCTCAAACGTAGGAACTTATGTGAGAAGTAACTGTAACATAACCTCACTTTCGGTTTAGAGTCAAACATGTCTTTTCTTGTTTTACTAATCTATTAGCCAATACAGACCGATTTTATTAGCTACGTTCTTTTCTTAAAACGGCTGAAATGTAGGAACTTAACTGTAACATAACCTCATTTTCGGTTTAGAGTCACATCCTTGCAACAAACATGTCTTTTTTTGTTTTGCTAATCTATTAGCCAATACAGACCGATTCTTCGCAACTCTTTTGTCTTAAAACGGCTAAAACGTGGGGATTTATGACAGGAATAACTGTAACATAACCTCACTTTCGGTTTAGAGCGAATTCCTTGCTTTTTTCTTTTATTATTAATTTAGTAGCCAATACAGGACCAATTTCGTCGCAATATTCTTTTCTTGAAACGGCCGAAATGTAAGAAATTATGACAGGAGTAACTGTAACATAACCTCACTTTCGGTTTAGAGTCACGTCCTTGCAACGAACATGTTATTCTCTTTCTCTTACTAATCCACTAGCCGGTACAAACCGATTCCTTCGTTACGTTCTTTTCTTAAAACGACAAAAACGTAGGAACTTATGACAGTAACATAACCTCACTTTCGGTTTAGAGTCAATTCCTTGCTTTTTTTCCTTTTACTAATCTACCAGCCTATCCAGACCGATTTCTTCGCAACATTCTTTTCTTAAAACGGCTGAAACGCGGGAAATTATGACAGGAGTAACTGTAACATAACCTCACTTTCGGTTTAGAGTCGCTTACTTGCAACAAACATGTTTTTCTTTTGTTTTAGCTATTTATTCGCCAATACAGACCGATTTCTTCGCAACATTCTTCAGTTAAAACGGCTGAAACGTAGGAAATTATGACAGGAGTAACCGTAACATAACTTCACTTTCGGTTTAGAGTCGCTTCCATCCAACAAACATGTTTTTCTTTTGTTTTGGCAATATATTCGCCGATTTCTTCGTTACATTCTTTTTTAAAACGGCTAAAAAGTAGGTACTTATGACAGGAATGACTGTGACATAACCTCACTTTCGGTTTAAAGTCAATTTTTTTTCCTTTTACTAATCTAGTAGCCAATACAGACCAATTTCTTCGCAACATCCTTTTCTTAAAACGGCTGAAACGTGGGAAATTATGACAGGAGTAACTGTAACATAACCTCACTTTCGGTTTAGAGTCTTTTTTTCCTTTTACTAATCTAGTAGCCGATACAGACCGATTTCTTCGCTAAAACGTATTCACTTGACGTTTCGGACAGTCATTATCGATCGCACTGTACATCCCGAAATATAATGAATTTGCTCGCGCTTGAAGCCGAAACGAGTCGACGTGAAGGCCAGAGTTAGCCGTATCGCGCAGCTCTGATCATACGAGGCGTCATACGGTTTAAAAATACTTTACTATCGACAGCTGACAACGAACGGTAATCCGAACGCCAATTCTTACAAGTGAACGTTAACCACCACCCCCCCGCCCCACGCCCCCTCATGCAGAAGAACACGCGTGAATGTTATTTGGAAAATGTAACGCGCACTCGGATGTATTTCTTAGAAAAGCCGGGACAGTTGAGGACCTGCACGTTCGACCGAAAACCAAGCTTTTTAATAATTATTTAAATAAAATCATGTTCATGCCTTCCAATTGTATTGAAGCAGTAAAATAAAGCCGTTCGTTTAGCGAATTCGACGAATGCAGATATGATTAGCGACACGCATTGCTGGCCCAACCTGTATATGCAGGTATCGTTTGTTGTTTATGACGTTAATAATTAACAAATTTAAGAAGTTGTGAGGTCTTCCCTTATTGGAAAACATTGATGCACCTTTGCATTCTGATTTGGTAAATTTAAATTTTGGTGCAGGGGCGCAACTGTCCCAACACTCCCGGTCGTATGTATGTGTCGAGGGCGCAAACATGTAGGAGCGCGACTGTTCCGCTCCCGACTTTATAGACGTATAGCGAAATTAATAAAGTAAATGAAGATAAGTTAAATGTCAATCAAATCGGTCGTTTTAATGTATTATTTATAAGAAGCGTTGTTTATTAGTGCCGGTCGAGTTTTAGTCTGAAATAAAAGCGGGTGATTATTGAATGTAATTAGTTTGTGATAAAGTTGTTCCCATATTAAGAGCGCAAGCATAATCGCGTCGTATATAATGCGCACAGATTCAATACTGATAGCAACTGTTACGACAATTATAATATTTTATCGATTAATTTTCACAAGTCACGGCAATATCGGCTGCTAACGATGGTTCGAACAACGGTTAAATTGGCTTAGC
The DNA here is from genome assembly GCA_039766575.1 of Serrognathus titanus. Taxonomy (NCBI): domain Eukaryota; kingdom Metazoa; phylum Arthropoda; class Insecta; order Coleoptera; family Lucanidae; genus Serrognathus; species Serrognathus titanus. The sequence continues at coordinate 1,866,710 of CM077916.1, read as the reverse complement.
ATGACTTGTGCTTTCCAGAATCTCGATGCGAAATGTGTTTATGATGACGTCTCTATTGTTTTCCAGATTACGAGGCAACCGCATCGGTGACAAGTTATAAGCCGTGATTGATTTCCTCCGGTTCTTCAGAGACGTCTGCGAAATTGAATCCGAACCGTCGATGATAACCAGGTGCAACATTTAAATTAGATGTCGCGAACACTTTATCAACGGCTAATAATAAACGAGATAAGGAGATATTTGAACGTGTTTAATGAAGTGCTCGACATGATGGAGTGGACACTTCGCACGTTTTGGTATAGGGATCTTATTGCTTGGGCCCAGCTGTGACAACTTGCGTTGACTGACGCTTGAGTGATGGTCTCATTACTCCGTGGGAAACAACAGTTGTGATAACCGATGACACCTACACGGCAGCCTCGCATTCCCATTTTCAGACTGTAATTTTCCAAAGGGAAAAATAAACCAAACTTTATTGCAGGTGCGATATGATAGGGTAAACCGCAACCGGAATGAGTTTTCAAGTCCTATTTAAATCCGAATAACAAAATCTTATACTTTGACATCATTATGCGTCGATCACGTTTCATATAGTAGCCGGTGTTCGTCACGATTTTCGAATGACAACCTGCCGAAGAGAGCACGTCGTGCCTGTAATGGTGGCTTAGACGCCACCACGATGTTAATTCCACACTTACCACCGGTCATTACTGAAAGGTGGTCACGTATCTTAATGTATTTTAGCAGCGAAACAACCGTATTCATCCATCGATCACATTCCCTTCCCAATAAACTCTCAAATCCACTAATCAAATAAAATTCACTGCTTCTTTTTGATGCATCCGACGAATTCGAAACAAAAATGCGAAACAACTAGACCAGACGACCCGATCGAAGGAAACAATCTGAACTTCCTGCTCGCCTGGTTAAGACGGGCGGTGGAGAATCGATAGGGCGAGGTAATGGAATTCACCCGCATGCCTTTCACTAATTTCCATAATTTTCAACTCTTCATTTCCATTATCACAAAACGTTACAATACACCGAGGCAATTAAGAGAAAACCCTACCATCACTTCCCATAGAAAAATCTACTTTCTACCCTTTTTATTTAAGACGACGAAATAATTGGGCACAGCGAGCAAAATAAATTTTGCTACTTCCGGTTGATCACGTGATAAAATATTATATTAATCAAATACATACAAAAAAAATATGTTGGCAGCACAATTACCGATTATCGTCTTCTGTTTTATCGACGTTTCGTTGCCAAAATCTATATACGTTACTTCCGGTTAATAACGTGGTACTATGTTTTTTTTTTTAATTAGGAGAGAAGTATACAAGCATACAAGCGTTTAAATTTCCCGCCAAATCAGTACTCATAAAGAATTAGATACATACGATTCAAAAACTTATCTAATTTGAAACGAAACTGATTTAAAAAAATATATGTTGGTAGCACAATTACCGATTATCGCCTTCTGTTTTATCGACGTTTCGTGTTTTACAGTCAGCGTTGCCAAAATCTATATCCGTTACTTCCGATTAATAACGTGGTATTACTATTTTTTTTTATTAGAAGAGACGTATACAAGCATACAAAGGTTTAAATTTCCCGCCAAATCAGTACTCATGAATAATTACATGAATTAAATACGTACGATTCAAACACTTATCTAATTTGAAACGGAACTGATTAAAAAAAAAATGTGTTGGTAGTACAGTTATCGAGTACCGTTTCCTGTTTTATCGACGATTTGTGTTTTACGGTCAGTGTTGCCAAGAGTCTTTCTTAAATTTATTAGTATTATTTTTTCTTTTAGTTCGATTATTTTTCAATTTTTATTATCATGCTGCCACCGTTTTGTCACCCTTTTTCTGGATTTGTTTTTCTTTGATTTATTAAAGGTATTATTGTAAAGTCGACTGCCTTTTGTTTTTTTACTATTTCTGAATTTTTATTACTTTGTGTTGTAAAATCGATTGTCTTTTGTTTCTGTTATTTTCGAATTTTTATTACTCTGCGTTGTAAAATCGATTGTCTCTTGTTTTTGTTACTTTCGAATTTTTAGTACTTTGTGTTGTAAAATCCGTTGTTTTTTTGTTTTTGTTATTTTTGAATTTTTATTACTTTTTTAAAATTGTATTGTAAAATCGATTGTCTTTTGTTTTTGATATTTTTGAATTTTTATTACTTTGTTTTAAATTGTGTTGTAAAATCGATTTTCTTTTGTTTTTATTATTTTCGAATTTTTGTTACTTTATGTTGTAAAATCCGTTCTTTTTTGTTTTTGTTATTTTTGAATTTTTATTACTTTTTTATATTGTATTGTAAAATCGATTGTCTTTTGTTTTTGATATTTTTGAATTTTTATTACTTTTGTGATGTAAAATCGATTGTCTTTTGTTTTTATTATTTTTGAATTTTTATTACTTCGTGTTGTAAAATCGATTGTATGTTGTTTTTATAATTTTTGAATTTTTCTTACTTTGTGTTATAAAATCGATTGTCTTTTGTTTTTGATATTTTTCAATTTTTATTACTTTTGTGATGTAAAATCGATTGTCATTTGTTTTTATTATTTTTGAATTTTTATTGCTTTGTTTTAAATTGTGTTGTGAAATCGATTGTCTTTTGTTTTTGTTATTTTTGATTTTTATTACTTTGTGTTGTAAAATCCGTTGTTTTTTTGTTTTTGTTATTTCTGAATTTTTAATTATTTTTTTTAAATTGTATTGTAAAATCGATTGTCTTTTGTTTTTGATATTTTGAATTCTTATTACTTTGTGATGTAAAATCGATTGTCTTTTGTTTTTATTATTTTTGAATTTTTATTACTTTGTTTTAAATTGTGTTGTGAAATCGATTTTCTTTTGTTTTTATTATTTTCGAATTTTTATTACTTTGTGTTGCAAAATCGATTGTCTTTTGTTTCTGTTATTTTCGAATTTTTATTACTTTTGTGATGTAAAATCGATTGTCTTTTGTTTTTATTATTTTTGAATTTTTATTACTTTGTTTTAAATTGTGTTGTGAAATCGATTTTCTTTTGTTTTTATTATTTTCGAATTTTTAGTACTTCATGTTGTAAAATCGATTGCCTTTTGTATTTGTTATTTTTGAATTTTTAGTACTTTGTGCTGCAAAATCGATTGCCTTTTGTTTTTGCTATTTTTGAATTTTTATTACTTTGTTATAAATTGTGTTGTAAAATCGATTTTCTTTTGTTTTTATTATTTTCGAATTTTTATTATTTTGTGTTGTAAAATCGATTGTCTTTTGTTTTTGTTATTTTAGAATTTTTATTACTTTGTGTTGTGGGACCAGGACATTAAAAAACAAGGCAGAATCCTACAAAATTCTTGTCAAATCTTGCTTATCAAGCATCAAAATTTTGTCCCCTGTGCCGTTCCACAATACTTGTTTATTGTTCGGGGGGGCGCTGTGTGGAAATTAATATTTATATATAAATCCTTTAAGTTGGCAAGACTGCAGTCAATAGATCTACCTTCATTATTTTGCATACTTCAGGCGCTTTCCAGATTAGAGTCGGAGTAGCTCTAAGCTACTCTGGAGTAACTTGGAGCTACTCCGACGCTAACCTGGAAATCGCCTTATATTGGAGATTGTCGGTAAAACAGTTTCCGCCTATCTTCGACGCACGCGTTCCTAAAAAAATCACGCATTTTTTCTACACGGTGATCAACAATGAATGTTTATTATTCGCAGGGCGTTGCATGGTGCAAATTATTATTTATATATAAGCTGCTGCGGAATAAAAGATTTTTAAACCATTTCAGATGCGACCGTTGATCGTAGTTGTGCCAGTGTTGTCGGATGGGGTGGTTTTACCCTCCTTTTTTGTTCTTTTTATGACGAAAAGAGTAAAAGGAATGGAAATGTATGTGTTTTTTTTTTTAATTTAATTATTTAACTTATTTTTCAAAGCTTTAACAATAGTGTCGAAAATTAAAATAAATCACAACGTGCACGAAAATCTCATCTAGAGCTTTTCAGTTGGTAAGCTAATCTGGTGACTTATACGTTTTCATGCATCTGGCAACACTACTTACAGTTGAGGTTATGTTATTTTAAAAACAACAACATTTAATTTGCCGTTGCAACAGGATCCTTATTCAAATTATGAAAAATCTTTAATGTTGAGACGAGAAAAGCTTGTATTAAATGTACATAACCTTAAAACGTTAAATGTCAAAATCGATCGAAAAGAGTAAGCGACGCCAGTGCTACCAACACACTTCTTTTTGTTTTTCTAGTGAGTGTCATGGCAAATTAGACGCAACTTATTTTTTTGATCGAATTGTACTTAATCGAATTCAATTACGTTGAGTTGGATTAAAAAAACGATGATTTACAATAAACGAACTCAAAAGAGAATATCATCGGCGACGAGGAAGTGATTGTTTAGACAAGAGCGGGCCGCTGCATTTAATTTTCAATTTTAAAGGAAACTTATAAATAATATTCCGAACGAATACAGTTTGTTTTCGTAGTGATTCAGATTCCCGAAACCGTCGCTGTTTGTCGCCCACCGTCGTATTTATTGAAACTACGTTTTGCAAGGCTCTAACAAAATAAACACTGGAATACTTTTATGTAAAAATATCAACACCGGTAAGAGTTTCATCGGGGCCTTAATTATATTTATACTTCTTATACACCCTTTAAGTATTTACGATATTACGCATACATAAACTAATACTTCAAAAACAAATTTTATTTCACGTGTTACGACAGTTGATGTGTTTCGTTATTTTATGGGGTGTATCCAAAAAAGAAACGAGGCGCACTTATTTATTTTTATTTTTTAATTCTTGAAAGGTAGATGAAGGAGTATCAAATCTTTTTGTGCAGGCCTTGTATTTTATGTAAGGCATTAATTTGTTTTTTTTTTGTTTGTAAGAAAGAGCGTCACCTTAAATAATTATTGTATGTGTACAATATCGCCGGGTATATACGTATATGTATATAGGCGGCGAATATAATCCATAATTTTATAACACGGTTAAGCTTCCTGTATAGCTTACAATTATATGCTGCACAACTTACAATCTTCTAAAAATAATGCCACCACTGTCACGTATCCGACTAATACCCTGTATTAAGGCACAGTTACAGTTATTAACTATATACACTGGGAAAATTATTTTGCATCTATCTATAGGTGTAGTCTACTGTTAAGTAACTATCTTGATGGAAAGTTACGTACGTTAGAATTTGAAGAAATTGCTCGTGTACTTATTAGTGTCAATTTTATTCGCTTAATCGTCCGAGTTGATTGTTAACAGCTGTATATCTCCGAGAAACTGTTAAGACACGGTAAATGTGAATAATAAAATTAACTATAATTTGAAGAATTTTATTTATCTCTCACGCTTATAATGAGAAGTAAATAAATATAAGTCGAGGCGGATTTAAAAAAATACGCCTCACAATGAAGTTACTGTTAACGAAACTGCTAGAAATTCGCTCGTTTGAAAACGGATTGATATTCGGACGTTAGATTTTTAAAGATGATGATAAATTAGTTAGCTCAGGTGAAACTGTTTTCACACACCTGAAACGAGTTTAATTATAACGTAACAAGGAGTTAAAATAAGATAATATTAATATTGCATAAACTAATCGATTTTATGGCAAACATTGTGGTTGACAGCTACGAAGCAAACGTAAACATTTGACGCGTGTATATACAAGGGACTAAAAATATGTGTAATTTAATGGGACAGCGGCAGGCACGTGTCATCGGCAAGCATTAGCGACATTGGCTCGCGATCTTGCATAAACAAACTACCAGAGTGACGCTAGAAACACCACATGTAAACACAGCTTCTTTAAACAGCTTCTCTTGTTTATATCTACACTTTTAGTTAAGACTGTAATCCAATAAAACATCAAAACATCAAATTCTAAACGTTTCTATAACGTTTACAAACACACACCACAAAAATATTCTTCCACCAGCGACAGTCGCACTAAAATCATTCTTTAACGAAACATTTATTTCACTCGAGAGAAAGACTTTTTAAATATAAAATACGTACATTTTGGCAACTACATACCGATTGCTTCATTGAAAACCACGTCTATATATGCCACACACAAGACAACAACTCAAAAATAAGCAAGTGACACAGTGGCAAGTAATTTACTGTGATCGTCACAAGCTTTGCACAACCAAGATTATCAATTGAAGGTAAACAAGTCCAGGGTTTCGTTACACGCAACGTGGGGCACGATTGGCGCCCAACGTGGGGCACAAGCAACCCTTCAATATTGCACGTTTGACGCCCAACGTGGGGCCAATTACGAGGACCGGTAAAGAAGTTCAATTCCAATAACCGTAACGAACGTGCCCCAGCAGTAATAAAAAACACATCCCTCGTTGGATTTTGAATTTTTTCGATTCAACGTGAACGTAATTATGGTCGACTATTTTACTACCATAATCAAGTGCTTTTTTTTTTTTAATCGAATGTTCGAGTAGATTTGAATTTGAGTAAACGTTTACGTTTCGCCTTTTGCCACATGAAGTTAGGCGCACGTTCTATAATTAAGAATTATTCCCGGTTCTCAGAAGAAGTCGAAATCAAGTTTAAACATTAACAACGGGGCACGGAATACTCTCTATTTATAAAATCGGCGAGTATGACACGCGAATGACAGTCGTTAACATCGAACAGACGAATGCCCGGCGCGACATTAATGCAGGGCCGAAATAGAATCGCTTTAACGCCACCCAACGTTTCGGGGAGATGACACAATCCAGACATTGTGCGTTCCAATAAATCACAGATATATCGTCATTTGTAAATATTTAACAATAGGTGTAAAAGCAAATGACAACATTCCCGACATATTTCTGGCACGTTTACAGAACGGACTACGAAAATAAGTCGCGCACGTTTCCAATTCACGAGGCAACGACTTTTAATTATAATAATTTTTTTTTTTTTTGAATCAAAATAATCGATTGGAAAGCCGCCTCTTCAAGGTGGTCCACGTATTTTCTAGCCTCGTCGCATATATATATAGATAGAAGAAAAAGTGACAACCGTTTTCGATTCTGTCATCTCTCGTAATTTTGAGGATGATTATTCGAAGTGATGTATTGTTATGACGGTCACGCTCCGAGAAAATTGTTGACCATCTTTTATAATAGGACTGGGCCCGCCGTTAACACGAAAATATAGTAAATATCTGAGAATTTTACCGTACACTGGATGGGACAAGTGTCCAGATCAATCAACGAAAACGACCGCTTTCGATACTCCTCGCAACTAATAAATAAACCAACATCTCCGCCAAAGGAAACCGTACAAAATTCGATTATAATTCGATATATTTAAAAAGTCAGGGAAAAAAAAACGCTTAAAGAAACGAACTTACAATATTACTCGGTAAATGGAGGTGGAAAAATTATTAACAGAATTGTTGGAAATTAAATTTCAAATTTCATTTGAGATTTTTCTCACAAAAGATGTGTTCGCCTACAGAAATTCCTTTTACTCTTTTCGTCATAAAAAGAACAAAAAAAGGGGGGGGTAAAACCACCCCATCCGACAACACTGGCAATGTGAAACAACTGCGATCAACGGTTGCGTCTGAAATGGTTTAAAATCTATTTATTCCGCAGCAGCTTATATATAAATAATAATTTCCACCATACAACGCCCTGCGAATAATAAACATTCATTGTTGATCACCGTGTAGAAAAAACGCGTGATTTTTTTTTTAAGAACGCGGAAACTGTTTTACCGACAATCTGGTAGTTCCTCTTCTCCAAAATATAAGGCGATTTCCAGGTTAGCGTCGGAGTAGCTCCAAGTTACTCCCTCCAGAGTAGCTTAGAGCTACTCCGACGCTAACCTCGAAAGCGCCTAAAATATGCAAAATAATGAAGGCAGATCTACTGACTGCAGTCTTGCCAACTTAAAGGATTTATATACAAATATTAATTTCCACGCAACGCCCCCCGAACAATATACAAGTATTGTGGAACGGCACATTCGATCATTGTTGATCACCGTGTAGAAAAAAATGCGTGATTTTTTTAGGAACGCGCGCGTCGAAGACAAACGGAAACTGTTTTACCGAAAAAATAATCAAATTAAAGAATAACAAAAACAAAAGACAATCGATTTCATAAAACAATAATAATAAATTAAATTAAAAGAAAAACGACTTGGTAAAAATAGTGACAAAATAAAGAAGACAAAATAATAAAAATTAAAAAAATAATCAGATTAAAAGGCAACAATAAAAACAAAAGACAATCGATTTTTAACACGCATCTTGATATTTACAACAAATTAAAAAAAATAATTTGAGACAAAATGGCGAAAGCAAAATAATAAAAATTAGAAAAAAAACAATGAAAATAAATAATTAATTTAAAAAAAAGCAATTTTAGAAGAACGCTGACGAGACGCAGAAAATAAAATAATAAAAATTGAAAAATCATCAATCAAAAACAAAAGACAACACAATTTAATAGATCGATAAATAAAAAAAAAAACACTTTCAATAGAATGCCGACAAAACAAAGGAAACAAGACAATGAAAATTTAAAAACAATAGAAACAAAAGACGATCGGTTTTAAAACACAATTTAACGGTTACAAAACAAAATAAAAACGCAATAATAAAAATAGATAAATAATCAAATTAAAAAAAAAGACGACGATTTTACAACACAATTTAATAGATTCACGAATTAAAAAAAAAACGACAAAACAATGAAAACAAAGTAATAAAAATTCGAAAATAACAAAAACAAAAGACAATCGACTTTACAGCACAAAGTAATAAAAATTCGAAAATAACAAAAACAAAAGACAATCGACTTTACAGCACAAAGTAATAAAAATTCGAAAATAACAAAAACAAAAGACAATCGATTTTACAGCACAAAGTAATAAAAATTCGAAAATAACAAAAACAAAAGACAATCGATTTGATAACATTGATTAATTAATTTCCACACAACACCCCCTCGAAAAATAAACAAGTATTGTAGAGCGGCACATTCAATCATTGTTGGTCACCGTGATTTTTCTTAGGAACGCATGCGTCGAAGACATGCGGAAACTGTTTTACCGACAATCCCGGTAATTCCTCTTTTCCAATACAAGGCAATTTCCAGGTTAGCCCAGAGTAGCTTAGAGCTACTCTGATTCTAACCTAGAAAGCGCCTAAAGTACGCAAAAAAATAACGAAGGTAGATCTCATGACTGCAGTGTTGCCAACTTAAAGGATTTATATATAAATAATAATTTCCACAACACCCTCCGAACAATAAAAAATTACAGGAGTAATCAATAATAAAAAGAGTTCCAAATAATTTGACGCTTATCCTTCAGTACCGCCAACTTAACACCTATCATCATCCATAGCCCCCCTCCCCCCACTTGAACGCTGCAATGGCCATTAAAATTTTAATTTTAGATCATGAAAGTTTTCGAACAAAATATCAAGTGTTTTATATTTTTGTAAGTAGAATTTTCCGCTCTTTTCAAAGGTCTAAAAATATATAGGGTGTTCCATATAAGAAATCAAATCAAACGAATCATTTGCAGCAATGAATTCTGCATGACGAAGTGCCTTGAGGAGGTTTTCACAGAAATCAAGAATCAAAAAGGTTTTTAGAATTTTGATGAACACCCTGTAGCTCCTAAGCGGTGCATGATATCGAAATGCGGGCCTTCACTGTTAATTTTGTCTTGAAAACCGAGCTCCAGGGGCCGAGGTCAGTTTTTGTATTGAAAGTGTCAAGTTTGGCCCTTCGCAAAATTATGCGCGAGCTTTGAGGCGCATGCGTACAACTCGTCCTGCTATGCTCCACCGTTATTCGACAAACTAGGGCCGCCATCTTTGAAATTTTAATTTGTACGCACCATTTGTGATTTGTTATTCACTCCTAAGCGGTGCAAGATATCGAAATGCGGGCCTTCACCGTTAATTTTGTCTTGAAAATCGAGTTCCAGGAGCCGAGGTCAGTTTTTGTATTAAAAGTGTCAAGTTTGGCCCGTCGCAAAATTATGCGCGAGCTTTGAGGCGCATGCGTACAACTCGTCCTGCCATGCTCCGCCGTTATTCGACAAACTAGGGCCGCCATGTTTGAAATTTAAATTTGTCCGCGCCATACTATTTTTGGAAAACCTGAAATTCGCGATCTTTCTCGAAATACCCATTCGCAACAATCTGGCAACGAGTTCGTCAAAGTTTGTGATTTGTTATTCAATGTTCCCAACCGTGTAGCTAAAAAAAATAGTTCGAGTGGTTGTTTTTGTTTATTTCCGAAGCTGGAGGTATTTAATTTGAAATTATATTTATCTATGGTAGGTAGTTCGTGTTAATAAGATGTAAAAGTGAGAAAATATAACGCAAGTCAAGGCTCGGTACAAGTCATGTGTGAAATTTTATATTGGTAGGTGTGCGCAATTTGTTTTGCGATTTTTCGTTTTGCGATGTACTGTGATGCAAGGTGCAGGTGTACACGAATTTTTATAACGATCCGTTCACCAGATCACGTTATTATTTATCAAGAATAAAGCAATTGATTTATTCACAGTGGAAGCGCACCATAATATAATGTTCACGATCAAATAGGCAAGAAGCCGTTTAATATAGAATCCTACTGTTTTATTAATGGTATCATGTCGAGATTCCACAAACAGACAAAACTTGTTACCGACAGCGCCATCTCTTCGGGTCAAGGAACTAGGGCCGCATGATACTGTATCAATCATTTGTTTCATTAGTCAAATGCTTTTTTAATGACTTTTCTTCAGACCACTCTTTGTACATATATATATATAGTGATCACAGGCCGAGGAGGCTACGTTCTCATCGGTGAAACACCGCTTATTATTACATAATCTTTCACAAGAACTGACTTAACTTTAATTCATTCACCTTGATACAATTTGATACATAAAACATGTGCGGGCAGCACATTCTTTTATTTGAAAAAAGAAAAGTTTCGTTTTTGGTTCTATATGAAGTAATGAAATTAAAAAGGTTTTAGTATGTGAATTTCGATTTTGAAACATAAGAAGACCCATGGGTATCACGAGGCTAGTTAGTTCAAGAATGATGAGGGGTAGCGGTCAGATCAGTAATGGTGTTTTTGTTTAGGTCCCATAAAGCTGCTCTCAACAATAGTCTCGTTCGGAACACATCAGCGACCTGATAATGGAGGCCACTTCATCAGAGCTTTATCGAGGCTCGTTCACTATAATCTTTTATTTCATTCTCGCGTTTGAACGGCCGGCAATTTAAGCTGACCCACTGACGGGCCTTAAAAATTAGAATGACCGTACCAGCCCTTCGTGTCCGGTGTTTCCCGTAAGTAATTGGAACGTCTTACGTTAACTACAACGTAAATATATACTTTGTGAACGAAACACATGCTTGTGCCTCAAATGAGAAAGCAGTAATTTACACGGAGGGACGAGCTGTAATGAGATTTACTGCGGTCCACGCCAATAAGAAATAGTCCGAGGAGTCCTTTGCTGTTTTCCATCTACCACAGGGTTGGATTTATATATAATTTCCACCATTTAAACACATGTAAACAAAAAAAAAACGGCGTTCTACCTTGTGACCTGTACGTCAAATTAATAACAAAAATAAATTGCTACGCCTCACCTTGGCATATGCAAGCAAGTCGATGCATCAACCCGAATGTAAAAACGATTAGCTTCTCCCGCTGGCAATTCGTTCCCGATAATTCGATTCTTTTCGCAACAAAAACAGAATACGTTCCTGTACTAGTCCATTTGAAAAGCGTGCGAAAGAACAACTGGGTCTTCGTGAGCCGGTGGAAGAGACGAATGATTGCCTGGACACTAAAACTGCGCGGATACGTTCACTCACGGGATCACCAGAATTACGTTATAATTTTAGAAGTACGTTTGCATCTGGTCAAATCATTTTTCATGGGAAAGCTAAGTACCTAGTCCCCCATCAAGAATTTAAACAAAAAAACACGATTCCTAAAGCATCGTCGTTACTAAATCATAAACGCCACGAAATAAAATTAAACATAACAATACAGGATCTCCTGTAACTAAACTTAAAATTAAAACACTGTGAGACCATAAAGTAACAGCTGGACTGACTGATTGATTCAACTCAATCAAAATTCGATCAAACATGAAATAAAAACCTTGTGTCCCTGTGTGAAGGGGTTTTAAACTTTGACATCTGTCAGATTAATTACGACTGGGTAAACTTGTGAAAGCATTGATTGAAGGTGTGCCCTTAAAATTAAATATAAACAAGATTATCAAAGCCCATGCAAGGGCCAAACAAAAAAAAAGGAGCGAAGCTGACAACTTAGAAGAAAAAGAAGAAAAAAACTGCAGAAATTAGAAAGAAATGTTTCCCGCAGATTGGCAACACTGTAAGATACTTTTCTCACTAAAAAAAATAACTAAATTGTTCCAGCGTTGCAAATTGTTTGAATAAATTACATAGAAATTTGCAGTTTATTTATTAAAAAAAAAATATGAAAATTCCAAATTTCAAAAAAGGACCCGGCGGGTTACGTACCCGAACGACGGTGCCTGCCTGAGTTTAAAAAAAATTCTGAAAAAATTTTGAAAAAGTGAAAAAATCACGGGCCCCGTTCGAATTCAGGACCGGACTTGGGGCCGAGCGTCGGTCCATCGATCGTACGTCTACGTATGCGTCTACGTTCCGAGTTTGGTCCGATTCGGCCGGTAAGTTAGAGAGAGAGAATTTTTTAAGTCGAGTTGAAAACGATTATTTCCGCGATTCCGGGGCGATCCGCGCGCACTCCGGGCAACCGGATCGAAAAACGGCGTTTCTTTACCGCGCGGTTTTCAAAACGGACGACAACGTTTAGGGGTGCGAAAAAAAAACGCCCAAAAATGGTCTGCAAACGTTCAATCTAACACAACAATCAAAAGAAGTAGGTTAGGATCCCTAGTTTCGTTGATACGATTGTCAACTGTTTTATTTATTTATTGTGAGCGCCATCTTTGATCTTCACTTCTTACGATGTTCACGAAGAAATAGGTTAGGGGATTCATAATTTCGCTGATACGATTGTCATTTGTTTTTTTTTTTTTGTAAACGCCATCTTTCATCTTCCGTTTTTATGAAGTTTACGAAGAAATAGGTTAGGATTGACTGCTTCGTTGATTGTTTTCTTTATTTTTTATGAGCGCCATCTTTAATCTTCACTTTTTACGATGTTTACGAAGAAGTAGGTTAGGATTGACAGCTTCCTTGATACGATTGTCAATTGTTTTCTTTATTTTTTATGAGCGCCATCTTTGATATTCCCTTTTTACGATATTTACGAAGAAATAGGTTAAGATTTATAGCTTCGTTGATACGATTGTCATTTGTTTTTTTTTCTTTTTTGTAAACGCCATCTTTAATTTTCACTTTTTATGAAGTTTGCCAAGAAATGAGTTAGGATTGACAGCTTCGTTGATACGATTGTCAATTGTTTTCTTTATTTTTTATGAGCGCTGTCTTTGATCTTCACTTCTTACGATGTTTTCGAAGAAATAGTTTAAGATTGACAGCTTCGTTGATACGATTGTCAACTGTTTTTTTTTTTGTATGCGCCATCTTTGATCTTCACTTTTTACGATGTTTACGAAGAAGTAGGTTAGGGGATTTACAGCTTCGTTAATACGATTGTCATTTGTTTTTTTTTGTGACCGCCATCTTTCATCATTTTTTACGATGTTTACGAAGAAATGGGATTGATAGCTTCGTTGATATCGATTGTCAACTGTTTTCTTTTTTTTTTTGTAAGCGTCACCGTTGATCTTACCACGATTATCAATTGTTTTCTTTATTTTTTATGAGCGCCGTCTTTGATCTTAACTTTTTATGAAGTTTACTAAGAAATAGGTTAGGATTGATAGTTTTGTTGATACTGTTTTCTTTATTTTTTGTGAGCGCCATCTCTGATCTTCACTTTTTATGACGTTTTACGAAAAAATAGGTTAGGATTGACGACTTCATCGATACGATTTTCAACTGTTTTCTTTTTTTTTTGTAAGCGTCACCTTTGATCTTCACGATGTTTACGAAGAGATAGGTTAGAATTGGTAGCTTCGTTGATGCGATTGTCAACTGTCAACTTTCCTTTTATGAGCGCTTCACTTCTTACGACGTTTATTTTTTTTTAAAGCGTGCACGATTTTCAACTGCTATCTTTGTTTTTTGTGAACGTCGTCTTTGATCTTCACTTCTTACGATGTTCACGAAGAAACAGGTCAATTGTCAACTGTTTTCTTTCCTTTTTGTGAACGCTTCGCTTCTTACGACGTTTTTTTTTTTAAGCGTTTTCGATCGAGGTGCACTGTACGCACCGAGTGCGCGCGCACTCAGAGTATTTTCATCTTCTTTTAACCTCATGTAGTAAAGCGAGATGGACATGGTCTGGATAAACGCCATTAATTTCTTTTTTTTAACTAATTTTTGAAAACAATATAAATTTGTTTGTTTATTTCCAATGTTTTGCATACGACGACAATGTCATCTAAGCGAGCTCGAATCTTCTGATTATAATTAAACTACGTTCTTGTACTTGAGAATTCGTAATTGCTTCTCATGGGTAGTTTCAAAATCGATCGATTGACAGCTGTCAATATACAACTGTACAGTTGACAGCTGTCAGAATACAACTGTACAACTGTAGCGCAGTTGTATATGTAGCATAGTGTGATACCGATCGGCAATTTCATGGTTCTTACAGCAATAGTTCATCAAGACGCGGCTTGCATGCACGAGTATCATTTTAGGTGGACACCATTGTGCATGTGGCCAATATTTAATTCCAGGCTGCTGAAATTATTATAAATTTAATATTTTATTTGATCGTCTAAGACCGTTTTTGAATTTATGTTGCTTACTTAGGTTTTTAACTACTTTACATCTCTTTCTATATCGTGTTCCTTGCAGAACAGATTACAAATTGTCCCCGTGATTACACTATACATGTTGTTTATATCATTTGCTGCACTAAATACACTAGATGTAATTAAATATGTCGGGCAGACCTGTTATGTGCGGGAATCGTGCTCGAGAACTTGTACGTGCGTCTGGATGGCGCTTTAGAAGAGACAAGCGCTAAAAATGTCAAACTTTAATAAATTGAAAATTATGTTAAATAAATGGCCACGACCACCATATGAGGTTAAATAAAATTATTAATAACATAAATTACGCCTCGTGCAATTAATTTTATGGACATGTTTAAACAGAATTAAAAAGTAATCGCATTATTTATATGCATAGTACTAAAAGTAAAGGTGTTATTAAACGATTAGTAAGTTACTTAGTTACAATAGTTGTGGTGGTATGAAACCGAAAAGTAGTTTGCATTGTAAATGAGTCGGGCTTATTATTATCAGTAACCAAAGCCAATGTTGATGGGTGTATGATTAATAGCGCTATTACATTCGATCTTTGATGCGAACCGTTTCTTTGTATTCTTATTGCGAATTAAAGCTGAGCAAAAGATTCAAGATCAATTATCTTACAGGAAATATCAGATAACACACAAACATATCAATCAATTTCAACGGTTTTGTAAGTCTTAATAGCCAAGAAATGGTCGCCGCGATGGTTAATTTTATAATTTACGAATCGTGTGAACCTTAGAGGTATAAACGAAATCGGTAACAGTTGCGTAAGATCATGCTTAGCTTATAACTGCTACCTTGAATTCGGGCCGGGATTGAAAAGGATCACATTATTATACCGCTCGGCGCTGGTTAAAGTTAATCACCGACGTTACTAATTGTTCATTGAACACTTGTATAATTCCAAGCAAGGCAAAAAAAAAATCAATGCTCACCTATTTATCGTTTGCAGTAGATCTACGGGAATTTTAATTATTACGTTTAAGTATTACGTTACGTTCGACTATTATTTTGATGCAAAACCATCAATTAAAATCGTAACTAACAAAATTGCACGTTACACTTCAATTATCATTGATGTCAGTTTCTTACGTCGGAGGCTGGTGAAAATATGAAATAATTGAACATTATCTGCGAATTTCTATATCATTTTATACATGCGAAGAGAATCGTGACACCGTTCAAAAGGGCACGCATTCAACCATAAACAAGTCCAGGATCTCGTTGTAAATCACCAAAAAAAAAATAACAAAATTGAACACCCGAAAACATTACGTAACGTTAGGTACATAAATTAATTACATTTATGCATCAATGGAAAGTAAAAAAGCAAAGCGTTTTGAAATAACTAGGTACATAAACGACCTAGATTTCAAATAAATAAAATTAATCAGTATTATCCTCGTTAGAGTTGTTTAGTTACACTAAACGTGGGTGGTGCAATTTGTCCAATATGAAAGTCTGAAAATACAGGTTATTTATCAATCCGCATTACAATCTCTAATAACAACCTGCTGAGGATCTTAGTGGATACTAATTATACGGAACTGTTTTATTTATTAGATATTCACAAGGTAGCCTTGCGACTCTCTTGAAAATCGCAGAATTCAGGGCCGTAGCCAAACGAAATACTCATCGTTATGCGGGGAATTTTTGTAAAATGCCGAAACATGATTTCAATATAAATATTTGATCTTGGTGAAACGATCCAGTGCAAGGAATATTTTTCCTCTGTTATACATGGAATGATTCAGAAAAAGAACGAGCATTTTACAACGATGCACCTTAATAGAACGAATCAGACCTGAAAATACATTACCTGTGTTATAAGGAGCGATACATAGTCCTAATCAGCATAGAAATGACGTTCATGGAACGATTCGGTGTAAAAACGACCTTGCTGGAACGATCTAGCATAAGGAATACGTGAAAACACCTTTCCTCTGTTATACTGGGAATGATTCACCAGAAGAATGACCTTGTGGGAACGATTCGGCATAGAAGTGTGTTTTAGAGGACGATTCAAGCGTAAGAAATGACCTTGATGCAACGATTCAGCATAGAGAGGACGATCCATGGGATGACTCAGCATGAGAATGACTTGAAAATATATTTTCTGCATTACAGAGGGCGATTCATAGAATGAATCAGCATAGAAATGACCTTCAAGGGAAGATTCAGCATAAAAATGACGTTCGTGGAACGATTCAGCATAAAAATGACGTTTATGGAACGATTCAGTGTAAAAATGACCCTGCTGGAACGATCCGACATAAGAAATACATGAAAACACCTTTCCTTCGTTATCCTGGGAATGATTCAGCAAAAAAATGACGTCGTGGGAACGATTCAGCATAGAAGTGAAAACTGAAAATATTTCCCTGCGTTTTAGAGGGCGATTCGAGCGTAAGAAATGATCTTGATAGAACGATTCAATATAAAAATGACATTCGTGGAACGATTCAGCATAGAAATGACATTCATGGAACGATTCAGTTTAAAAATGACCTTGCTGGAACGATCCAGCATAAGAAATACGTGAAAACATCTTTTCTCTGTTAGACTGGGAATGATTCACCATAAGGATGACCTTGTCGGAACGATCCAGCATAAGGATGACCTTGTTGGAAAGATCCAGCATAGGAGTGACACGAAAATATTTCCTTATGCTTTAAAGGGCGACTCAAGTATTGATTCAGCATAAAAAATGACCTTGATGCAACGATTCAGCATAGAAAATGACCTTGAGGCAACAATTTTGCATATAAAATGACCTTGTTGCAACGATTCAGCATAGAAAGAATGATCCATGGAATGAGTTATCATAAGAATGACTTGAAAGTATATTTCCTGGATTACAGAGGACGATTCATAGCATTAATCGGCATACAAATGACCTTCATGGAACGATTCAGCATAAAAATGAAGTTCATGGAACGGTTAAGTGTAAAAATGACCTTGCTGGAACGACCCAGTATAAGAAATACGTGAAAATATCTTTCCTTTCTTATACTGGGAATGATTCAGCATAAGGATGTCCTTGTCGGAACGATCCAGCACAGGAGTGACCCAAAAATATTCCCTATGCTTTAAAGGGCGACTCAAGTATTGATTCAGCATAAAAAATGACCTTGATGCAACGATTCAGCACAGAAAATGACCTTGATGCAACAATTTCGCATAAAAAATGACCTTGTTGCAACGATTCAGCACAAAAAGAATGATCCATGGAATGAGTAATCATAAGAATGACTTGAAAGTATATTTCCTGCATTACAGAGGACGATTCATAGTATTAATCAGCATACTAATGACCTTCATGGAACGATTCAGCATAGAAATGACATTTATGGAACGATTCAGTGTAAGAACGTTCCAGCATAAGAAATACGTGAAAATACTTTCCTTTGTTATACTGGAAATGATTCAGCATAAGAGTGACCTTGTCGGAACGATCCAGCATAGGAGTGACCCAAAAATATTCCCTATGCTTTAGACGGCGACTCAAGTATTGATTCAGCATAAAAAAATGACCTTAATTCAACGATTCAGCATAGAGAGGATGATCCATGGAAAGACTCAGCATAAGAATGACCTGAAGACACTTTTGATGTTGTCATTCATAGAATAATCCAGTATCAGGACGACCTTGTACGATTTTGCGCACTTGCCGTGCGAGTGATTCATGGAATGACCTTGAATTGAACAATTGACAATCATTCGCGAAAATAAGCACTCACAAAAAAAACAACGTATAGAACAAAAGAGAGTTGTGAAAACAATACTGCGGTGAAACAGTAAAAAAAAAAAAACAACTCGCGATGAAGAGAAACAATTGACAATCAATCGATCACTCACGAAGAAAATAATTGAAGGAAGACAATTGACGACGATCATTCGCGAAAATTGAAAACCGTTCGTAAAGATGAACAAAAAAGAAGGTTGTGACGGAAGAACAACTTACAAGGAAGAGAAACAATTGACAACCGCTCACGAAGAAAAACAAATGATTAAATAAATAAGCAAAACAAAACAAAGTCGTGACGTAATATTGCAGGAGCACAGGCGATAACGAAAGTTACAACAAAGAGAAACAATTGGCAATCGTTTATGAAAGGAAACGATTCAGAGTCGCCCGTGAAAAAAGTCCACAGAACGAGAACGAGAACGAGAGAGGCGCGTGAAATAAAGCTGAAGAAAGAGAGTAAAAGGAAAGTTGACAATCGTTCGTGAAGAAAAACAATTGATAGTCGTTCGTAAAGGAAAACAATTAACAACAATCGCTCGTGAAGAAAAGCGAGGTTGACAGTTGTCGGTGAAGAAAAGAAAAACAATTGACAATCGCTTTTCTTCACCAATAACCGTCAATTATTTTTCTTCCCTTACGAATGACTATCGATTGTTTTTTTTTTTCTTCACTAACGACCGTCAGTTATTTATTTTTTTTCACGAACAGTTTTCGTTTACGATCAAGTAACAATTATTTTTCTTCGCGAACGTTTGTCAATTGATTTTCTTCTATAACGACTGTCATTTGTCAGTTCTTTTTACTTCAGTTTTATTTCACAACTTTCTTGTGTTTTATTTTTATGAACGAGCTTCAATTTTTTTTTCTTTTCGCGAATTTTGACTTCAATAGCATTTCACGCAACTCTCTTTTGTTTTGTACGTGCTTTTTTTGTCAACGGTTTCTTTTCGCGAAGGAAACTTAGGTTATGGGGGAAGAAAAACAGCAAAGAAAGTGACAATCGAACGAGCACGATGAAGAAGACGAATAAATTCATCTCAGATCAGCGCAGGCTTAAAATTTTCCCCTGGCTACGGCCCTGCGCAGAATCCATCTATTATAATTATTTTATCTTGTCAATGCTACTCCAACTTTGTTTATATTTATTTATTTATCCAGTCTACAACTGTGCAAGGAAAAAGTTTGAGAGAAAACAAATAACAATGTAATTATTTGTGAAAATGACAAGTCAGTGGGCGTGGCTCGTTTAAGGATGCGCGCGCGTTTTTCCAAATTAAAAGAAACATACGCTAGACAAGCTAAGCTAAAGTAAAGCAATTAAATAGAAGAAGTGAGAAAGTTAATGAATACGTAATTGAAAAAGCAATGACGTTTAATAATATTTAATTGGATTCAACTGTGTTGAGTATAGTACAAAGTGTTTAATACTTTAATCTCGAAAACGTAAAATACGTGTATAGTCTTTTCAGCGATTTCGTGAAGGCAATTAAATGACTATTAATCTATGACACGCAGTGGAAATAGACATGCCAAGATAAAGGCAGGTTAAGCAACGAATAATTTCAAGTCTTAAAATTAATTAACACAGAACAAATAGATTAAATAACTTTCTAAGTAATTGAATATTTAAATGTGAAAAAAGTGCCCGTGATAAATTGGACGGATAGAATATATGTGTGTAATTAATCATCCTATCAGGAACTAAGCACTGGTTCAACCCCGTCACTTGTTCTCTGTTTTACATGCCAATTACACAAGTATACACAATTTCCAAATCTATTTAATATTTAATTACAGTTTCAGTTTAATCCCACAAGACAAGCAAAGGGACTGGTCGGCTAGTTTGAAGTGTCCCCTTTTCTAAGGGGTGACATGATATTACGTTGTCGTTGGGGCGCGTGCTACCTAATCGACAGGAAAATTACAAATATTTGATTTTTTTTCCTTTATTTATTAATCCCCTCCACATGCAAAATTATTTTCCTGGAATTAAACGCGATGAACTTATAGTTTTATTAGGAGGGCATTGCATCATACGAAATAAGAAGTATTGAGAAGCAATTTCTTAGATGCCGCGTCCATGACAGATGCCCAGCAGGAGTAAACCGATACTCCGGACCGGAGCTGTCGCTGTCCACATTCTAACCAGGAAACATCCAATTCGCTCAACATGACGGCTCGTGATCTCATCTCGCTTATCAGAATTGCGATCTTAACACTGAATCGATTACTATTTTATGTTTAATTTCAAATGTGTTTAGTTTTGCATGGCAAGTTTCTCAAAAACTAATCAAAAACAACTTCAGTGTCACACATAATCAAATCACACGCAGTTTCACGATTTATTAAAACGATGGCAGAAAGAAATCACTTTTTTTTTGAATCTTCGCGCCACAATCTCGTACACTGCATCCATAATACGTATACGCATGCGCAAATTACGTACACGTACGTAACTATTCACCATCTTACTTATCCAGCACTTCTTTTACTATTCACTGAGTTTGGACGTCCTTTAACAACGTCCTTGCATTTCCCTGTCCCTTTTTTTTACCCCTGTCAACCTAACTGTCGTTTTCCTTCTAAGAACCTATTATTGCTTGGCTTTCTCCTATTCTCAGTTTCGTCCATAATTGCCTGCCTGGTTTTTTCTTTTGGTAACAAACCTCGTAGAATTTTCCTTCCATTTTATCTTTCATCCTCTATGCCCCTATGCTTCCTTCTTGTCTCCTCTCCTTTCATCCGGATTCTTTCTAGTACTCTCTTCCTTGCACATAAATTGGTTTAATGGTCTTCATCAACCGTACAAGGTGCTATTAGTGCAGTCCAAATCATACGAAATGTATGACAGACATTACTTATAAACCCTACTGTACACACACACGCACCCACACCAGCGCCTTCTAGTTGACAACTGTCACCAATTACCATCAACGTGCGTGTGGACGTGAACGTTTCGATTTGCTTTTGGACAAAACCCAACCGAACCATGAGCTGCGAGCCAAAGGACGTTAGCTGCGAGCCAAAGGACATTAGCGACCGCGATCTTCGTTTTCTAATGACGGTGGTTTCAAGTATGACAGACGAAGACACCGCGGCAATGTTCATAATAAATGCCAGCAAGCGTTACGCCGTGAAACCCGAGGCCCTAACGCTTCAAATAGGTAAGCAGCACCTCGCCAAACAATTTTTCAAAGACGGGCTAATCGTCGGGGGGGTTTCCAGCCAAGGAAATCGACGACGACTTCGAGTTCAAAGAGGGAGAGGACGTGGCCAAGCCCGGGACGTTCCCGCGCATTTTCGGGGGAATACAGAGCTTCGGCGTTGAGCCTACGAGGGAAAGGGAAAAGCTCGGGCTGGTGGCGGACATCGTAAGATATGGAAAAGAGACCATCGATGAACTTCTGGACTTGATGGACATGCCCGAGATCAATTACTGCTGGTTTTGCAAGCAACTTGGTTACAATAAGGACCACTATTTGAACCATAATTTCAAAGGGGGGCACAACAACGAGGTCATCTGTCCGGCCACTTATTTTATGCACGCAGTTTAGATTGTAGAAACTTGTTTTTTTAAATTATTAATAAAGCCTCGCAGACAATTGTTCGATCTTTTCCTGATTGCCAGAAAAAAAAGGCAACAACCAATTTAATTGCAATAACGTCCATCGTGTGCCACACCCTTCTCTGTTACGTCATATTAAACGTCACCAAAGAAGTGACAACTAACGAAAAGCTCGAGTTTTGAAAGTGTTAACCGCAGTTATGGACGTAGAAAAACTCGATAGGCGAATTTATCGATTTCTGGTGACCATCTACAAGTTCCTTCCCAAAGGGGCGAAGCCTGCGTTCATTCAAGCATCCGCGAAGGGATTCGAGGTCAACCCCTCACAACTCCTCTACAGGCTCAGTAAATACAACAAGCGATTTTCGCTCATGGTTTAGTGCAAGGACGTCTTTTCCAGGCAGAGAAGTGGAAGTGAATGGGGACTCGTCCTCTTTACCACACTGCGTCCTAGTGGACCTCAAAGCAAACGACGAGGCAGCCACGGCCGAACGAAGAAAACTAAAAGTCTTAAGGCAACTGGTCTTGGACAAAGAAGACCCCCAATATCTTCTGCAACTCGTAGACGAACCCGAGATTAATTACTGCAGGTCTTGCAAACTGCTCGAGTACGAACGAAGTTTCTACATGAGCCACAACATGACAAACGAGCAAGGTTTTTATTTATGCTTAAGTTTTTATTATATACAACAAGTAAATGTTATGGCAAACGATAATTGTAACCTACAAAAAAAGTGACAGATACAATATATATATGTAATTCGTTCCTCTTTTGTTTAAATACGTCACGGAAGCTTCGTGTGTAACGGTTTTAAAATGAACAAAAACTTGGCGAAGAAACGTGAAAGAAGAAGTGCAAAATGTGATCTCAGCAATAGCGACCTTCGATTTCTAATGTCGGTGGTTGCAAGCCTGCCAAGTAGTTACGCCGAAGCAGCTTTCGTGGCAAAAGCCAGCGAACATCTACGCATAGACCCAACCGTCTTGTCAAACCGCCTTTGTAAGTAAGTCTCTTTTGTACGATCAAGAAAATGGTTAACGTGGTTTGGGGGGTTTCTTCTTTAGTCGCGGAAGTGGAGGACGAGTTCGAGTTCGAGGCAGGAAAGGATGTGGCCTTGCCCGGAAAGATGCCTCGCATTTTCTGCGAGATACAGGACCACACCCTCGAGGCCACGGCCGAAAGGAAGAAGCTGAAGAAGGTGGCGGAAATTGTGAAATGCGGGCGAGAGACTTACGAGGACGTCTTGGGGCTTTTGAAAGAACCGATTGTGAGATACTGTCGGTACTGCAGATACCTTGGCTATAACAAAGAGCACTATATGAACCACAACCTCAATGGAGGATTGAATAATGAGTACATTTGTCCGGCCACTTTCATCACAGAATACTGATTAGTCAATTAGGGATTTTGATGGTGTCAATTAATTCCTGGCGTTTGTGATGTCTATGAAGCAAGCGTCGCCCAAGTAAACCCAACCCAACCCAAGCCAAAAAATTGGGAAAATTAATCTTGGCCCTCCTTTTAACATTCAACCGTTGGTAATTGTTTTATTTTCTTTGCAAATGTTTGTAATTTCTGGCCGTGTTATATGTATATATATTTTTTAATTTTTTTAATCAAACTTGACATGAAATTGAACGGCATGTCGTAGCTTTACCGTAAACCGTAGCTTTACCGTAAACCTTCATGGCAGGTTTTTAAAAACCGGTATAAGTTTAATGTTTTATGAAATTTTAATTTGAAAAAAATTAAAAACCAAAATTCACTCAGTGTATAATATTAATTGTTTTCTTATACTGTTTCGCGAATAAAAAAATGTTTGCGTTTTTTGCTTCGTTTTGATTCAAACACGTCTGCCTCGCCCACCCCATCGCCAGAAAGAACGCAAAAGAAATTCGAACATTGTTTATTAATCCAACATTACAAAAACTTGCCTAAAACTAAAATAATAATAAAATAAATAATCAAAAGCACAGGCTCAGGCTGTATTAATTTTTTTTTTAATCCTAGAAACTAAAACTACAAAACCAAACATATTTAAAACAATTTTTTTTTACACAAATACGATTCCATCACCCGCATATCCATTGGTCCAAAAAAGAAAAAAAAGACAGGAAAGGCAAGCAACCAATTCAAAGGAGGAAACGCCGAAACGTTGGCGAATTGTTCCTAAAAAAAAGCAGAATTTTTGCAAAATTAATTTTAAAAAATAAACCTTTTGCGAAACTCTGTAATCAGTTATACAGGGTCATCCACGATTAAGCAAGAGTGAGAGGACTGTCAATGTCAAACTGTACGTTGATGACATTGACAGTTACTAACAACAAAATAAGTTGCACAGAACTCTGAGACCTACCGTGAATCACCCCGTATACATTAGATTAAACAAAAACAAGCTACACAACAACAAATTTCACATAAACCACTGCCTTACCTAAACCATAATTTAATGGCGCTGTGTCCCGTCGTATACAATCATATTCGTGCCATTCGTACCATCCCCATGTTCACACCATTAATGACCATAAATTGGTGATGTTACAAAGGCCATACGAAACCAAATCCTTGAGGTTGTGCTGCCTTGACGTCACATGGACAATTTAATATCAAAGTCCTCGGAATATACAGGTGATGTTGCGTAGTTTACAGCAGTACCATCCCCATGTTCAACCGTTCATACCATTAATTACCATAAAGGCCGAAGAAATGTATAGGACATAGGAAACCAAATCCTTGAGGTTGTGCTGCCTTGACGTCCGCATGGATAATTTAATTTAATATCAAAGTCCTCGGAATATACAGGTGATGTTCCGTAGTTTACAGTAGTACCATCCCCATCTTCATACCATTAATTACCATAAAGTGGTAAGGCCGAAGAAATGTATAGGTCATACGAAACCAAATCCTCGAGGTTGTGCTGCCTTGACGACCGTATGGATAATTTAATTTAATTTAATTTAATATCAAAGTCCTTGGAATATACAGGTGATGTTCTGTAGTTCACAGCAGTACTCCATGGACGATGATCAACGTAAGCTGCGCCTGCGTGCTGATAAAATAAAGAACATGCTTTGGCATGACTATTGCCCGACGGTTTTGGGGCAACGTTACCAATTTCTTTTTTTTTTAACAAACACTTATATTTTAATTAGGTTTTTTTTCAGCAATCTATGCGCCCCCCTAATATAATTGAAAGACAGACTTGTATAAACCCTCCCACCCTCGGGAAAAACCAGTTCGTGGTCTGGGTTGTAACCGGCGTTCAGCTTCGACGTGCCGTTTCTAGCCCTGTACCATGGAGGGATCTCTCGGCTTTCTGGAAAATCAAACTAAACTGTATTTTGATGATAACAGGGAAAAGATTTTCATGGAAGAGACAAGAAGAGAAACTCGTAAGCAAGAGGGACATGCAAGATGCTGGAGGTCAGAGTGTAAACCAAAAGGTGAAGGGGATGACCAACCGAAACTTGTAGGGTGGAATCAGTAGAACATGCTGTAGTTGGCTTACTTGCATTGTAAGCTACTGGTGGGTTTGCATGTCGATTATTTCTGGCCGTATCACTAGGTTCTTGGACCACCTGCTGAGATTCCGAGCTCCTATTTGTTACAGCAGCCATACCTGAAGCGTAAGCCTCAGGTGGGTTTGCAGCATGATTCTTTCTGGCCGTATCACTTGCTTGTTGGACCTGCTGAGATTCTGAAATTTTTTTTAAGTGGCTATTTTAATTAACTCCTACGTAGTAGGACCGCCATACCCGAAGTGTAAGCTACAGTTGGGTTTGCGGCATTAAGATTAAACTGGCCATTTCCAGCTGGTTTCCGTGGTTGCTGTTGGGGTTGTTGAGATTCTGGGGAAAAATGTAATGGCTACGTTAATTAGACCCTACCCAAGTAAAGCATGCATACCTGAGGTGTAAGCTAAAGATGGGTTTGCAACATTAAGGTCATACTGAGCTGCATTCCACGGTTGGTGGACTTGCTGAGATTCTGAAATTAATTCTATTTTAATTAAACCCTACCCAAGTAAAGCGTGCATACCTGAAGTGTAAGCTACAGTTGGGTTTGCAGCATTAAGATTAAACTGGCCATTTCCAGCTGGATTCCGTGGTGGTTGGGGCAGATGTTGAGATTCTGGCGTGTAAGCTGCAGGTGGGTTTGCAACATTAAGATTAAATTGACCATTTCCAGCTGGATTCCGTGGTTGTTGGGGCAGATGCTGAGATTCTGGCGTGTAAGCTGCAGGTGGGTTTGCAACATTAAGATTAAATTGGCCATTTCGAGCTGGATTCCATGGTTGTTGGGGCAGATGTTGAGATTCTGGCGTGTAAGCTGCAGGTGGGTTTGCAACATTAAGATTAAATTGGCCATTTCCAGCTGAATTCCATGGCTGTTGGCAATATTGAGATTCTGGAGTGTAAACTGCAGATGGGTTTGCGACGTTAAAATCATACTGACTATTTCTGGCTGCATACCACGGTTGGTGGACTTGCTGAGATTCTGAAATTCAAAAAGAAATGGCTATTTTAATTAGACCCTACCCAAGTCAAGCATGCATACCTGAAGTGTAAGCTAAAGATGGGTTTGCAACAGTAGGTGCATACTGAGGATTTCCAGCTGGATTCCATGGTTGTTGGACGAGATGTTGAGATTCTGGCGTGTAAGCTGCAACGTTAAGATTAAACTGACCATTTCCAGTTGGATTCCATGGGTACTGGAGGTGATGAGACTCTGGCGTGTAAGCTGCAGATGGGTTTGCAACAATGTAGTCATACTGACCATTTCTGGCTGCGTCCCAGTTCATTTGCTGGGGTTCTGAAATTTTAGAATTGGCTATTTTAATTAGCCCATACCGAGCGTAAACCTGCCAGACCTGCGACATTGAAACTTGCCGGTGGATTTGCAGCGTAAACATCATACTGACTATTTCTGGCCATATATGGTGGTTGGTAGAAGTCTGAAACTTTTTTCAAAACTTGGCTATTTTAGTTAGCCCAGATTTAGCAAGACATGCCATACCTGTGGCACAGGAAGCTGCCTGTGGATTTGCAGCGTAAAGATCATACTGATTATTTGTGGCCACATATGATGGTTGGTGGAACTCTGAAGTCCTGGGAGTTACCGGTGGATTTGCAACGTAACGATCATACTGATTATTTCCGGCCGCCATATATGGTGGTGGTGGTTGGTAGAAATCTGGAAATTTGTTAAAAATTGGCTATTTGATTAGCTCCTGCATGGCACAAACCTGGGGCAAGGGAAGCTGCCGGTGGACTTGCAGCGTAATAGTCATACTGATTATTTCTGGCCATATTTGGTGGTTGGTAGAAGCCTGGAAGAAATTTATAAAAATTGGCTATTTTAATTAGCTCCTGTGCATGCATACCTGGGACACTGGTGGAAGCTGCTGGTGGATTTGCAGCGTAAAGGTCATACTGATTATTTCTGGGCATATTCGGTGGTTGGTAGAAGTCTGAAACGTTTTCAAAATTGGCTATTTTAATATCTAGCAAAAACGTGCTTACCCGCAGCATTGGGTGGATTTGCAGCGTAAAGGTCGTACTGATTATTTCTGGCTATATCTGATGGTTGGTAGAAGTCGGTGGCCGATGGATTTCCAGCGTAAAGATCATACTGATTATTTCTGGGCGTATATGTTGGTTGGTAGTAGCCTGGAAATTGGCTATTTTAATCAGCCCCTGTGTGATAAAAACATGCATACCTGCGGCACTGGAAGTCGCAGGTGGATTCGCAATGTAAAAATCACATTGGTTATTTCCAGCCATGTTCTGTGGTTGGTGGAGCGGCACATATCCTGCAACACTGGAAGTTACAGGTGGATTTGCAGCGTACAGATCACGTTGATTATTTTTGATGATCATTCGTGGTGGCCGTTTGGCTCCCACGTATTCTGGAAAAATTGGCTAATTTTAATTGGTTCCTTTCTGGCAGAAACATGCATACCTCCTGCGGCTTTGGAAGTTGCAGGTGGATTTGCAGCGTACGGATCAAAATGATTATTTTTGGTTATCATCCTTGGTTGGCGTTGGCCCAGCACATATTCTGGAAAAATTAGAAAATTGGCTATTCTGATTACCCCCTCCTAACCAGTGACATGCATACCTCCTGCACCATTGGAGGTTGTTGCAGGTGGGTTTGCAGCATGACGATCAAAATTTCTAGCCGTATTGGGTGGTTGAGCATGAAGATCAAAATTTCTAGACGTATTGGGTGGTTGAGCATGAAGATCAAAATTTCTAGCCTTATTGGGCGGTTGAGCACGAAGATCAAATTGATTGGTTCTAGCCAATTTGGGTAGTTGCTGGGCCTGCTGATATTCTAAAAAATTGTAAGGAAAACGTGAGGAGAGGGCTTAAGAAATAAATCCAAATTGCACACCTAAACTACAAGCACCTGGCATGCCCTGTGAAGTGACCTGCTTCACACCTAAAAAAAAATTATTAGAACAAGACATTAATTAATTAAGCCTTTAACCTTGATTGGTAACTAATTGGGATTTTTCTTTATTAAGTGAAGATTCAAATTTGACCTGGTTCTCATTGGTCTTCCCTCTAGCCACTGGTTTCACACCTAAAAGATAAAATAAAATTCCTAAACGTAGTTGTGGCAACATCCTCATGTTGTCTCACTCTGGTTTTCGTTGCGCCCTAAAAATTCAAAGAGTAATTTAAGGAAGTTTAAAGTGCTCACCCGTCTTGTCTTCGGGGGGTGGTTTACGTGGACGAGAGTTCTCATAACTTGGATGTTTCGTATTTTTCTTCTTGGAACCTTGGGCTAAAATCAATCCAAGTTTTAGACTGTGGAGGGTTGAGGGTTCCTATCTATACACACCTGAGTCGGCTGTTGGTAGGGGTATCCAATGCGAAATGGGGAAGTTTTTATCATTTTTAGGCGTGTAAGCAGTTTTAGGCCCTAAAACTTCTCAATATGAAAAACGTACTTTTCACTCTAATTGTACATACCTGATCCGCTTCTAGGTTTTGGATCTACAGGTACCCAGTGTGAAATGGGAAAATCTAAATCACATTTAGATGTACTTTTATTCGCAGGAGTTCCTGGAATTTCGTAATTTTTAAAACCAATTCTTTCTTTTACAGACTTTGGAGGGCATTTGCTACGCATAAACGTATCTTTCCTAATCGCTCCAGTCCCTTGCCCTTTTCTCACTGATTTTAGAAAAGGGCTTTTAAATAAATCGCAGTTGGCGTAATTGCAAAGACTCACCAGGTACGTTGTTGGCCTTCGTATCGTCAGACGTACCAGTTGGATTTGCATCACTTGGTCTTATGTTTCCGCGTTCTTCTTGGTTTACCTGAGTCTCCGCAACATCTAAAAGAATCACCTACTTTAGTGCCAGTAGGTACCAGACAAAAGTGGGATTACGGACCTGAGTTTGCTCTGCACTGGTCGCAAGTGTCATCGTAGTACGGCGCACGCGCGTACAGAGGTCTCCTTTCCTTCAAATTTGGATCTAAAAAATTGCTTCATGAAGAAAGTTGCTTTCGAAATATTGAAACGCCCTCGAAACTCTGATATGCAAATACCTACATCATTTTTCGGAAATTCACAAACTATTTTTAGGCAAACTTTTTTTTTGTTTAAACGAAAATTGACTTTGTAATCAAACGGGGGCTCAAGAAAGTACGTTCGGTTCGAAAAGGGGATGATAACGTCCTCTGATTGAAAAACGTGTTTTCTTTTTTGAACACCCGTTGTATTTAGGGACAGGACAGGTCTTGCGTACCCAAGTCATTTCCACCTGACGCAATCGACCACTTATCAGGGCCCCATATATCAGTGATTGGCAAGGCCTGAAGGATATCAAAGAAAGCGTCATCGATATTTTTGTATTCAGCACCGATCTTGCTGGCGAAGGAATGCTTATATTTTAAAATCGCAACTGGTTTTAAAAGAAAATTATAAGTAAGGAGTTTGAAAAAATGGAAAATCAATAATTACCCTGCGCCCATTTTACGAATGTTTCTTCAGTAAACGCAGCAAATGAGATCCCTTGAAATGGGTCTGACTTTTTGGCAGATGTGTTTCCTTTAATTTCGTCCGAACTTGTGGCTTCTGGACTGGGATTTGGAGGGAGAACCTCAGCGGCATCAAACTCTACCGGCTCGTCGTTCGTATTTTGCAATGGTTCTGGATTTTCCCCTTCACACGTCTTCAAGGGTTGTTGCCCGATGCCTTTTGAAGACTTGCTTTCAACCACTGTGTTAAAGTGAACCCGTCGGTTATGCTTCGATTTCCTGTTTGAAACCTCTGGTTCACCCGAGGCGTCGGACTTGGTTGCTTCTTCAATATTTAAGGATGACATCATCTTCAGAATGCCGCTTTTTCCAACAGCATCGGTGGTTTGGGCGTCCTGAATTTCGGCTTTCGAATTCGATTGGTCATCTACTAAAAAATTATCCGTTTTGATGCTACGGTTGATAACGAAATTGATAACACGAACCTGGAGCCTGTTGTCCACAGTTACCTTCCTCATCATCACTATCGTATACGAAGCAAGGATAGGAATCTTTCAGTTCCTCTTTTAACGCTTTCTCTAAAAAATTGACGACGAATTTGCCAGAAAATCGAAGCTCTCGAAACTGCATTTTCCAGTCCGTTAAGTTAATAAAAGGGAAACTACGTTATACCGCCTGTTCAAACCAATTTTTGAGGCAAAAAGGAGGTTTTGGTACGATCAGTTATAATCTTTAATTCTCTCGACTTTCGCTGCACTCTCAACTTCAATCTGACAATTAACGAATTCCGACTAAGATGGCCGATTTCTTTTGAAAAGATCGATTTTAAACAAGAAACTTAAGAAACGATACAGGAATGCATCGATTAATCTACGTTTCGAAACCTTTTCAATATCGAGTGAGTAGTGGCTTAAAAACCACCCTGTATATACGTTTATTGTTGGCGACGTCAATCCGTTTGAATCAGAAAAAAAAAACAAAACAATAACGGAAAACAAAGGCTGCAAAAAGTGCAAATTCGACTATCAAGAAATCAAACAGTAAAGAACAATAAAATACGAAGACAAAAAAGGGAAGAAACAAAGGAAAAACTGTAGAAAAAAAAACGTGAATGAAAAACAAAAGAATAAATCGATAAACGAAAATCAAGAAGACCGAAACAAAAAGGATAAAATGAATTGAAGAGCCTAGGAGGTCGAAGATTGCTCTGCAGACTGTGAGAGAATCAACGTGACAAGGAAAATTAATTCGAGAGAATATCTCAAGGACGGTTGGGTTTAGGTATAGACAATGGTATACAGAAAATATGTGGAATTTCACGAGCAAACCAAATTCGGTTTCATATACAGAGTGTGCCGTTTGAAATAAAAAAGTTGCACCCGGTGCCACTGTTCTGAATCACTCTGTATATATGAAAATAATCTTATGTTATAGACCTTCAAAGTTAAAAAAAGAAACGCGTTGAAAATTTCTTTGTATCTTCAGTAGTTATCGAGATATTGCCCGAGAAGTGCGTTCTCGGGCAATATCACCCTGTATATTATTCGCTGGAATGAAAGGTCTTTCTTCCATGATTTCAAAAATATACAACATGTATCAGAAATAACACCCTATATATTGTTTGCGGCGTACATATTTGAATGTGCTTACGTATCGTGATGGCCCCGTTTGGCAACGATGTAAGAGATCTGTAAGCACATGCGCAGAATGAATCATCATAATCTGCACGTTTAATTAAAATGAAACGTTTTTTTTTCACACCCAATACCACCGAAAGTACCAAACGCATAAAACAAAAGCAAAAAGAACTTGCAACTTGCAGTGGTTTTAAATAGAAATAAAAGAACAGCATTTTCCAAAATGGAGTCCGAGAACACCTGCACGCTACATGTCCAAAAACTCAACAGGAAAATACAAGTTTCAAATCGAGCAAGTGTTTGAAATTTTCAAAAAAATTACACCTACCTACTTTCCCTTTTAGATCGTCAAAATCTACTTGAAAAGCCTGAGCCATATCTTCAAGATAAGCGTATCTTCCGCACTCGGTCTGAAGGACCCTGTACACCACCATTACTGTAATTACAAACTCAGGTGTAACAGGCTTCTTTCCCGTCTTTCCTTCAAGCTTCGTATCTCCGATTTCCTTTTCTTCGGGACTCTTTTTTCCGTTATTCTCCTCCTTATCCTCCTCTTCAGAATTCATCTTCTCCGGGTGTAAATCCTCACAAATTCCGTCGGAGAATGATACTCTCCACAACCACCACACACTTATATAACTTTGCCACGCCCCCCTGTTAACTGTCGCAAAAAAAAACGCGGGAAAATCGACAAATTAGTCTTTTTCGACGTTTTCGTTCAACGAAACGTTGCGCAAATTAAAGCGAAGATGGATTTCTTAGTGCCAAGTGTAGCAGCCACAAAAACCGCTGATCAAAACCACTAGAATTTAATTAATCACCGAAAGAGGTGTTGCATAACCTCCACTTACCCCCAACCACTGTCAAAAAAGGGGAGACCTTAGAATAAGAATTCACTAGATGGATCATTTTCAGTAGGAGAAATATATTTTCAAGTTATTCCAAGCAGGAAATTTAGAAAACGTGGTTGTGATGGTGCAGTAACTGATTTGAACTTGTTTCGAGTGAAACTCGAGCGCGCGTTGCGTTTTGACTGCCAAATTCTTAGGTTATGTTGGCTTCAGGTTGTTCTGTCTATATGTTCACTGTGTTTTGGAAAATAACGGTCTGAAACCACCACCACCAATCGGATCACTTGACAACGAGCGATGGCACTCCCGTTCTTCGGCCGTTATTGCATTAAAACGAAGGTCGCCAGCAAATTATTTAGTTGGTACTTTTCAACTATTGTGACATTAACCGCTAAAATTACATATACTAAAAGAATTCCATAAATTATTGTTTAAATGAAAACATCGTTCTTTTCCTTTTCCGTCTTGTACAGTAATGTCCAAATGAATTTTTGATAAAAGTAGGCGGCGTGGAAAACAAAAGATTTCTTTTTTTTAATTTTAATACAGCAGATTTTTAATTTAGTTGTCAACTTAACACCTCGACTTAACCTACATTAATAAACAATTGCTCCGACGAAGTTTTTTTTTTTAATTGTGCTACTGTAACATTAAAAATTCAACAAAAAAAGAAACAAAAATAAATAAAAATGTACAAAAAATAAAAGGAACAAGAAAAACAATTGACGATTTCGGCAGAATGGGTTTAAAATCAAGGATTAATTTTAAAAAAAAGTCAAAAAACAAATGAAATGGACAACATCGTCCAATAGAGTAGGTGTTTAAAAAATTTGCTAATGAAAATTAAAAATTAATTAAAAACAAAATAAGTTAAAAAGAGCGACACAGAACAAAAGAAGAAGCGCCGATGTTCGGCAGAAAGAAACAAAAGAAAACTCAAAAGCAAAGAAACAAATGAAAAATCGGCGGAGAACTTTTGAAAATCAACGATTAGTAAAAACAAAAACAAAAGAAAACAGCGGAAACAAAAGAAAAACTGCAAAAAAAACGTTAATGTTACGTTTATAATTAAATTAAATTAATTCGACAAGAACAAGACAAAAAAATTAAAGAAAAACAAAAGAAGAAACTGTGCGAAGCGTCTATATTTACGAAAAATTTATTTATAGAAGAAAAAAACAAAAGAACACTGAAATAAATAATAGTAATTTATTAATAAGAAAACGAAAAAAAAGATGGACGGTGGAGAGCTTTTAAAAATGGAAGAATTAAGAGAAAAAAAAATAAGAATGCCAAAAACAAAAGAAGTGGACGATATTCCTGCGACATAAAACAAAAGAAAACCTACACGAAACGTCGGTATTACAGAAAATTAATTGAAATGAAACCTAAAAAATAAAGAAAAGTTTAAATCGCGACACCTAGCGATCGATTTTTGACAAAAAAAAAGAGTGGCAACGAAATTTGTAAAAAATAAAATTAACCAAAAAGAAAACAAACGAGAATTTAACTCTTAAAAGTCAAGAATTAGTAAGAAACAAAAACAAAAACAAACAAAAAAAAACAAAACAAAAGATAATTGATAACAGGATTAAAAAAAATCAATGCAAAACAAAAGCAGAAACCGTGTGAAGCGTCGATGTCTTACGAAAAACTAATTCGAAAGAAAGAAAGAAACAAAAGAATGTTTAAGATAAACATAACATAAACATAAAGAAATTTGGACAAAACACAAACGGCGGAGATCTTTTAAAAACAAAGAACTGAAAAAAAAACAAAAAAATGCCAAAAACAAAAGAAGTGGACGATATTCCTCCGACATAAAACAAAAGAAAATCTACACGAAACGTCGGTATTACAGAAAATTAACAAAACTTAAAAAACAAAGAAAAGTTTAAATCGCGACACACTGCGATCGATTTTTGACCAAAGAAAAAAGCGACTGGCAACGAAATTTGTAAAAAATAAAATTGAACAAAAAGAAAACAAACGAGAATTCGACGACTTTTGAAAATCTAGAATTAGTAAGAAACAAAAACAAAAAAAAAAGATAATTGATAACAGGATAAAAAAAACAACGCAAAACAAAAGAAGAAACCGTGTCAAGCGAATTCGAAGAAAGAAAGAAACAAAAGAACCCTCAAGATAAATACCAACAGTTTAATATTAAACAAAACGTTTGTTTATTATTAAACAAAACGCAAATGGCGGAGAGCTTTTAAAAACAAAGAACTAAAAAAAAAAACAAAAAATGGCAAAAACAAAAGAAGTGGGCAAACAAAGGAAAAACTGCACAAAGCGTCAGCATAACAAAAAAATAATTCGAGGGATAAAAACGCAAAAAAATACAATAAAACCAAAAGATATTAATTGTATTGCGAGTTTGACACTTTTATACGAAAAAGGACAATTTGAGTTTGAAGTCTCTTCAAATGAAACATACAGCTACGTGGCACTGCATTACAGTTTTCTACATTACAACACGTCATTTCCATGGCCTCCTTTGTCAAAGGTTTATTTGGACGGTCGGTATTATTATTATTTAATAAGAATGGATGAAATTAATTAATATAAGCACGAGAAAAATACAAAAAATTACAACTAACATAGTCTGTTGTTGTCAGTTGAAATTTTTGTATAGGTTACGAAGAATATCAATTAATCTCGAAACGCTCGTCAGCTTTATGACGAAACGTCGATCGGAAAGAATTCTAAGAGCTGACGTTCAGAATTTTGGTAGTAAATTAAGAAATGATTTGCTGATGGCTCTAGTACTATATAATTTTAGACAACAAAAATGGAAAGGCACATACGAATGTTTCTAAATTAAATATTGTTTTGTCTTATTTTTTGACGTCTGTGGTTGACGCAAGCCCGAACTTGTCGAGCAAGTGTCAGGATGAATTCTGCCACGCTCCAGCCTGTGAATTCCTTCACAAGGGCTGCACGTTTCAAGACCAACATCTTTAGTTGCTCGATTAAGAGTCGAAATTCGTTATCAGCGTCTCCGAGCACTCGACTGTGACCTTCTTCTTTAGAGATGAGTACAGAATTGCAACATTAACAATGTATGGAACCAGTAACACAATGTGAGTGATTGTTAACACATAGATAACAATAACAATAAAAATATACTACAATTGGGATTAAATTTACTGTACTAGTTTCCAAACACTATTATAAATATGAAAAGGTTTTTTTTTTCGATTTGTAATTAATGATACACTTCTTCTTGCACGTTTGTAATCTGAAAATGTTTGAGCTTGTCAAAGGTTAAATATGAATCGAAAGTCTTTGCGTTCCCTGGTCAATAAAAATAATTAGTAAACGAAGCATAGTCTCAAAGCAAACATGCGAAACGGTCCTTTGAACTTAGAATTAATCTAAATTTCCCCTCGTGCGACCCCCCCATGCACGTAGGACACGTCTTGTAAACGAAAAATCTGCGACGGGAACAGGCCGACGAGGAATTTTAAAAGGCTCTTGCCTGCGAGAAAATTAATGGCCGCACGCGCACCGACGTACGGGCCCTCATTAATGAAAACGTTTATTTTTCAGCAAACACCGCAATTAATAGAGCATAAACCTCGGCGCAATTATAAAATGCACCGATTAAAATAACGGTTGCATCATCGATGTCACAGCAGGCAGCTTTGAGCTGTAGCTTCTAATTACTTGGGCATAGATCTTCCGGATTATAAATTTTGCGCTTCCGCATCTGCGACAAGCACATTCTTAATTTTTTGTCATTAAAAACTCGTCGTTGATGGGCGGGGGCGAGGTGTAATTTATTTGTCGAATTAATTTAAAAATTAACCACGAGGGTCGTATCATTTAAATTAAGAAATTAAATCTGCTTGTAGTGAGTAAATCCCCCGCCTTGCGTAATTAAATCTCATCGTTTTTTATTTTGAATTTTTTTTAATACCAGTTGACGTTATTGCTCGACAAATTAACGTCACTGAAGAAATTCGATTGGATTACAAATAGAATAAAAATTATTGTAATTAAATGAAACGGGCGCTGAATACTTAATGGGAAAGAGGATTTCGTAAAGTAATAAAGCAATTTAAGAGTGATTAATTCATGGAATAACATAGTAGTAACCTCGGAAATACTTATAATAATTTATGCGCATCGAAATTTTTCCGCGCAACTTTTGAAAAACCAAACTTTTCAATTTAATAATCGAGATTAATATAATCCTAATTTGCATTTAAATTTGCGGCTACAACGTGGTCGTTGACTAATTTAGTATCTTAAAAAGCCCCTTTTTCAAAAGTACAGCATGTTCCGCGGACGAAGATTAGAAACGCTCTTCTTAAGACATCCGACATAAGGGCCTTATTCGTCAGGTTGGTTCGCCCATTAAAGGCGGGAGCACCTATTTATCTTTTTATGTGCAATTACTGGATTCATAAATGACTAATTAGTTTCACCACAACTGTGTTGCACAGAAAAACTTTCCAACCCCTTAAAAACGATTTATGTCGAGGCTTTGAATGCAAATTTGCATCCCCGTGTTATTATGATTGGCGGCCTTTTTACATCCCATTACTAATTACCTTTGTATTATATAAATGTCGCAATAAAATACATAAATCAAGATCGAAAGATAGGGGGAAGTGTCCCGTCATAGCACGTCGCCTCGGACAGGCAATGCAAGAACACTCATCCGGTTGACAATTGGCAGCCTGGTCGATATTAATATACAAATCGAGTAGGGCCTATCTGATTGTTATATCGTAACCACTGGTAGTCAGTGAACGATGGTCAACTTTATCGGTCATCTCCCGACACTGTGACAATTTAAAATACAAATCTTTCGATTGTATCAGCGCACATATCAAGCCGGTATTTTATTTTTACTTCCTTTCGTGCTTACTTTAAAAAAAACCACCGAGGTTATATATTATTTATTCACGACGTTTATTTTTTTTTTTGTATTACACACGAACAGCTGCACACAAGGATTAAAAAATCTTTTCTCGCCGACTTTTACAACGTTTCTGTTTTATTTCGATTTGTCTCATGCAACTATTTTGTTTTTTACTAAAATCATTATGGAGAAACTTGATTGAAACGTCCCAATCACAAAAGCCAGCCCTAGGTTCTGCTCTGAATGGGTATTTGAAAGGTTTAGCCCTTGAACAATTTAAATCGAATCAAAAACCATCTGAGATAACCCAAACCCTAGCTGCAACCGAAACATATATACAATGTGTAATCGAATAAGTTTCACTTACTGTTAATGCGCACAAGACATACGAACGGGGCAAACCCCGGAAAAATCTACGTTTACTTTCTGCAAAAAACGTTTGAGAAGTTCTCTTTCCTTGTTTAGTCCGAGAACACGTGCGTACGCAAATGGAAATTTTATACAGTGTGCAATCGAATAAATTTCGCTTACCCCAAAAGAAAATTGAACGTCGAAAGTTTAGAAACAAAATCACGTGTCTTTTTTAAACGCGTTAAACCTCCTACAGCTCTATTTTGTTTTTTATAAACGTCTAAATAAAACAAGTGGGTAATCTTGGGGAAGCAAAAAGGAGGAGGTTTGTTAATTAAACTAATTGTAAGTACCTAAAAGAAACTGGCATGAAGCGGCAATGTTTTATAAACACGTCATACAGTGTGTAATCGAATAAGCTTCACAAACCGTAACGACCTTTAATACACAAGAAAAGTTATGGCAGACGTAAGGTGCAAAAGTCAATAGTAACCCCCGGCTAAAATCTACGTTTACTTTGAGAAGCACAGGATGTGATTTAAATGCCCCCAGCCGAGCGAAGTTTACTCTTGCTTGCAATAAATGATACGGCAGTAAACCCGCTGGTGTAACACAATAAACGTTGAGGCAGGTCATTTATGGCTTTCGTACGAAAGAATACGGAGATTAGCAGTTGTTGTTACGCAAGCAATAAAAAAATAATGCCGAAACATTTACGTTCTAATTTTCGATTGGTATTTAAGTAATAGAAACGCACAAAATAATTCTTGCGTAACAATATTAATTTATTTCCGTTGTTAAAATTAAAACGGCAATCATGAATCAGACCTAACAGTAAGTAACAGATTAGATAATAATTAATTCAATTGAGGTCACGTTCTAGGAGTATTATTGGAGGAAAAGCACGCCGATACTCTTCATCCCTTAATTTATGATTTTATTACTTTATTACG
This sequence comes from Serrognathus titanus, assembly GCA_039766575.1. Taxonomy (NCBI): domain Eukaryota; kingdom Metazoa; phylum Arthropoda; class Insecta; order Coleoptera; family Lucanidae; genus Serrognathus; species Serrognathus titanus. Next base: position 1,827,789 of record CM077916.1, on the reverse strand, counting down.
TCAGGACTACACAAACAAAATTCAGAAAGATCGTGTATTCATTCAAAGAAATAAATAAATGATTGTATTTAATGCATTTGTTTTTCTGAGTATGCAGGTCACTCTTTGTTGGAAATGCAAACTAACTAATAGTAACATTCAATTATTTTTTCAAACAAATTGAACCACATAGTGTGTTATTTGTTTACAAAATATGGAATGTCGTATCATCATTGTCGATTATCTTAAGAAACAGGCGGTCGAAGATTACAACACAATTAATGATGTAAATAGCTAGACTTTTACGAGCAGCAATTATAAACCGTATTAACAATACGTACAAATTGGGTTATAATTAATTAATTCAGTAATCAACGCGAGTGGGTATTTAGAAGCTCCTTCCGTTAGCGAATTGCATGTGGTTGGCGACATTGGCCCAGTGACATGAATTTTGCTGGAGCAGCTTTATTGTTTTACGATGTGTTCATAAAAATCCCTGAGTTTTCAAACAAATAACAATGCGGTCTTGTGGTAGGTCAGTTCTTTTTTGAGCTACGCCACTGATATTTGCTGAATTAATTTTCTTAAATAATAAAGAACTTACAGCGAAACTTAATCGATTACACCCTGTACATTTCCTCCTATGTTTCATTTCTCTAACTTTACTCTTTCCAAACCTCTTATTCTGCCGACTGCGTCTTTTGAGTTTAAACTTTTTAATTAATTCGTGAGATTAAATAAGAAAAGAAGGGTCAGATTCAAAAATACTTTTATACAGGGTTAGCCAAAATTCGGAGTAGTATTTGACATCGTTTTTTCTATTTCGTCATAGTGATGGCATCTCTAAGAAGTCTTTGGAAAACACTTCAATATGAAAACGAATTTTCACTTTTCGTAAATTAGTTGAAGCGCCATCTCTTAGCTAATTGAAGAAACTATTTTGGTACAGGAGGTGAGAAATTGTTCTCTGGGAATTCTAAGCAGTCCTTCAAAAAGTCAGAAACACTTCCACATGGAAAATGATAATGATTTTAATAGGGGCGCCGCCATCTCTTGGTTAACCAACAAGCTATTTTCATTCTACAATTGACCAGAAGCTCTGAAGCGAGCAGAGAAAACGCAGGCAACCCACGGGAATTCTAAAAAAATCTTTAAAAGCCTCTCGAATATAGTTCGACTTGGAAAATGGTTTATGATCATGATTTTAACGTTGATTATTTGAGGCGCCATCTCTTGGGTAACCAGGAAAATTATTTTCATCCTTCAACTAACCAGAAATCCTCTTAGGAGCAACCAAAGAACGCCACTTCATATGGGAATTGGCTCGAAATTTCAGTCAAGGCACTACCCTCTCTGGCCTCAAAAGAGATGTTGTCTGACGCCATCTCTTAGGTAACGAGGAAAGCTATTTTGACCCTACGACTAACCAGAAATCCTGAAGTGGATAGAGAAAATGCACACAAGCGAGAATCACACGGTTTCTAAGAAGAGAAGTCTTTCGGACTTGGAAATTTTAGCGCCATCTCTTAGCTACTTGGGAAAGCTATTTTCATGACACAGATCATAACCGGAAGTAGGAAAATGCAAATGCGAATTTTAAGTAACCAAGACGCCCTGTCCTCTTAAGAACAGACAAAGGAAGTCACTTCATGTGGGAATTGGCTCGGAATTTCAGTCAAGGTGTTGCCCTCTCTGGGCTAGTAAGGGATGTTGTCTGGCGCCATCTCTTGGGTAACGAGGAAAGCTATTTTGATCCCACGACTAACCAGACACTCTGAAGTGGGCAGAGAAAATGCACGCAAGCGAGAGCCACACGAGTTCTAAGAAAAGTCTTTCGGATTTGGAATTTTTAGCGCCATCTCGTAGCCAATTGGAAAAAGTATTTTCATCACCGGAAGTAGGAAAATGCAAATGCGAATTTCAAGTAACCAAGACGCCTTCTTAAGAGCAACCAAAGGAAGTCACTTCATATGGGAAGTGGCTCGGAATTTCGGTCATGATGTTGCCCTCTCTGGGCTAATAAGAGATGTTGTCTGGCGCCATCTCTTGGGTAACCGGGAAAGCTATTTTGATTCCACGACTAACCAAAAACCTGAAGTGGACAGAGAGAATGAGAACCAACACGAATTCTAAGAAGTCTTTCGGATTTGGAAATTTTAGCGACATCTCTTAGCTAGTTGCGAAAGCTATTTTCATCACATAGATCATAACCGGGAAAATGCAAATGTGAATTTTAAGTAACCAAGACGTCCACTTAAGAGCAACCAAAGAACGTCACTTCATACGGGAAATGGCTGGGAATTTCAATCAAGGTGCTGCCCTTTGGGAACCGTCTTTGGAAGCCGATTTCCAATTTTAGAAAGCGCCATCTCTTGGCTGAATTGGAAAACTCGGGGAATTTTTCGTAAGACGCGTTTGGGACGACTGTCAACACCAGCCTGCTCTCGAGCAATATCTCGATAACTACTGAAGATACTGTAACCAACCAAATGTTATGTGTTAACCAAAAATCTCGTTTTCTTTTAGAGTTAAAAATAAATAAAATAGTGAATGCAAATGGCAGTTTTTAGACAGAACGTTAAATATCTCAAGAGCGGTTGGGTTTAGGTATAGACAATGGTATACACAAAGTGCGTGGAATTTTATGGGCAATCCATATATAGGGTGTGCCATTAGAAATAAGTAAGTTGCAGCCGGTACCACTGCAACTGAAAATGATTTTATGTTGTAGGCCTCTAAAGTTAAAAAAGGAAATTGCTTTGTGTCTTCAGTAGATATTCCCACTGTTGGGACAGCCTGTATATATATTTTATATTACAAAAAATCAATTAATAATAGATCTACGTGTTATATATTTCTGTGAAAATGTAAAGAGGGTAATGTACCTAACGTGGCGTTTGCAAATTACGTTACACACATGATAATCGTCTAGAACGCCGAGGGTACGTTCACATAACGCCGAGAGGCGAACACTTTAACGATTTATACATTAGGAAACGTACGATTATCCCTGGAGCGTAGAAATTAACCCAACTAAGAAATTTCTTTCATCAAACAACAATCACAGATACGAATCGAAATTCCACGGGCATCAGTTAGGATTCAGCTTGCCTGTACCTACGTATGATTATTATAATCATTACTAAAACAAAAAACTTTGTATCATTGTTGCACGATTTACCGCCGGTCATATTCAACATACGCCGTACTGCTTTCAGTTCAGTCGTGACAGTTTAAAAACCATCATAGATTTATGTAACAGATCAAAAACAGTTATGCATGCATTGGCGTAACTGGAAACGAGAGACGCATCAGGAGGCACGAAATTACTAGAAATTAGTAAGTGCCTCTTCAAAAACCAAGGAAAGATTAAAAAAAGCTCGACTTTATTTCACTAGTCAAGAAATGTCATGTCATTGATAATGTGGAACTAAGGAAATTGCAATTAACAAAACCAAAGGTAAAGAAATAAATGCTGCTTTTGTTTAACAGTAGTTTATCGCGGTATTTGCAATTTTCTTTTCCATTTAAATACCAAGTTATGCACACGCTCGCCATTATGTTAACTATGTAGACATGATAATCACCGGAGGCAATAAGTTGGGATGGTACTGAACTGAATACTGTATGATAACTTGCAGATAACAGTATAGTAATAATGTTGGTGCTTTTTTTTTTTTAATACGAACATTGTAAGGCATTTCCTGGTAGTGTCACCCTGAAGTCATTTAAACTTGTCATATGCATTTATAGATTATTGAACAATAGAATCTTTACCCAACATACGATTATATCACAGCAAATTCTCTTAATCGATGACGCAAATAAATTTATTGCAAATCAAATCTCATTTCTTTAAAAACCTGTTCCCTGGCGGGTGCGAACCGGAATGTATGCGATTGACGAAATATACAAAAAGGAGATAAAAAATTGAATCGAATTAAAGGCGACAAGTGTTCAATATCTAAAAGCCGGCGTTGAAGAAGAGAAAAAGGAGCTCGTTCTATTTATGTGCGCGACATCTCGAAATATAAGTCGTAAATTATAATTTACTGGCCTTTAATTATTTCCATTAACTTTGATGTAAAAACCTGCTAAAGTTATTATATAAAACATAACCAATAAACAGAGTGACATGTTTTTATCGTAAATTTTAGAGATATTTTTCTTTTCGGTTTCGGTTTCGTTTTCGTTTTCATATTCAGCGCAAAATAGTTTACGTATCATTAATTAAACATTAGCAAATGGAACTTGCGCCTTTTTTTTTTTTTTTTAGAAACGATCGCAGGGTAATCCCCCCCCTATTGATTAATCGAAAGACTCGCTGCGAATCCACGAAACCGAAGCGGAATTAATCGAAAGCATTTAAAAACGTCTACGTAAAGAAAAAGAAATGAAGCAAATAAAAGAAGAAGAACTATGCATTACCGGCGAACATTTTTCGATCGTGATTTACAATCAGATTTGAAAGCGGTCCCTTGCTGTGCACAAGTACTCGCCGGAGTGTCAACTGTCACTATGTCAGTTCATTTCAAATTTTACGTGAGTTGTTTCTACACCATCAAAGTTGAAGCTTTCTCTTTAAATAACTATATTAATATTTAAGAAGAAAAAAAAAAAAGAGGAAGAGGAAACAACTGGAGCTGCGCCAAACAACGGCGACGTCGAATGTCTTCGTCGGATTTAAAAACAAATCGTACATACAGGGGGCGATTCTTCAATAGACCAACAAAGAAAAAAAAACACGTTACGTCCCTGGTCGAAAAAAAAAAAGCAGTAGATGCACGAAATACGAGGGTAAAGCTGAATTTATTGAGAATCTAGTAGGCCATGAAATACAAAACATACAGTGCCTCCTCATCTGTCACTTAAAGTCTAGTTACCCTCGTTAGAACCCATTTAAACTAAAAGTAACCAACAAAGAAAGAAATAAATTTCGAGAAATTATAGCGAGTGATTAAAAAACGTTGAAATATAAAAGCGGTGATTTTCAAAAGCATCGCGATTCTCGTGTGCAAACCGAAATAGCGTTTTGTCACGGCGATATTAACATCAAGCACTAAAATATATATATCCTCAATAAAATTAGCAATTTACATCTTCTAAAAGCAATAGAATTTATTAAATTAGTGATTTTATTGTACGGCGGTATCTCGGTACGGTCAGGTATGCGCCTTGGCCGTTACGTGACAAGCTCCCCGGTGATAAGTGAACGTATGAACTCTGATATAATTTATTGCAGATTTCAGCGTGTCCTCAGAGCTTAAATTCTATTTAATGCGATGTAAATACGGCTTTACCGATATTTGCACTTATATAACATTCGGTTTACGTGTACACGCCGAGTACAAGGCAAATAACTCCGACGTCAACTTTCGTTGCGATCGCTTAAACGACCGAAAATTATTTTACACGCCGCCTTTTTATCTACAACACAATCTTATGCAAACATAATCAGAAACATTTTTTAACAAACATTTATTTAGTCTTGACCTTTTAGGTTGTTTTCACACCAAGAGATGGCGTTCTAAACAATTCAGGGCAACTCCAATTCATTATTCGTACGTTTGACATTTGTTGGGCCATCTAAACGAAATTTAAAATTGCGTTGAAAAATTTAATTGGAATTCCAGTTGCACGGTCCTAGTTTGAAGACGGAGAAAAAATTCTGTTAAAATAGTGTGTAGAAGCTGAAAACTGTCGAAAAAAGGAAACAAAAGAATAACATCGAAATGTGAAGAAACAAAAGGCGATTGGAAAGCAAAACGAAGACTAACACAAACAATTGAATCAACTTGTACACTTCAACAGAAATAAACAAAAGAAAAGTGTAATATGAGAATATCCCTTGAAATTTTGACGATTTTCTCAACTCGATCGCAGAGCTTCAAAATTGGGCTCAACTTATAGATTTCGACGAGACGAATTCTACGGTGGCTCGCGCAAGTCTCTAACTCTAACCGTTCTCGCAATATCGACAATTTTCACCTAGAAAATGCGATTTTCAAAAATTTTGAACTTTTCGTAAAGCAATAACTCGACAACGAATCGAGGAAGAAGAAGAAGAACCTGTAAGAAGCGCCAATGTATGCAGTACATACGAAAACGAATTCGATGAGAAGAAACAAAAAAAAACCTGGAACAACGAATTACTATTGAGTGAACACAAAACAAAAGAGGATCGACGAATTATCATCCAATAGACAATGAGAGTAACAAAAAAAAATATATTATCTGACATAAAGGTACCATTAACCGAAAACAGTTTTCTTTTGTTTTTTTATTAAATCAATTTTCACTATCATATTTCTTTTGTTTGGTTCGTGGATTTAATTTTTCGTGACGTTTCGTACATTTCCGTTGTGCGTCGGTCAGTCTTTGATTTCCGTAAGCTTTCCGAGAGATTTTTCATTTGTTTTTCGTCCAATTTGACATTTGCATTTTTTGTATTTCTTTAACGTTTCGCACAATTTCTGTGAGACTTTGATTTGCAAAAACTTCCCGCCTGGAATCGTCAATTTTCATTTGTTTTTCGTCCGAATGACGTTTCTTACGGTTTCCATTGTTGAGGGACCGACGATTCTTCATTTGTTTTTTTTATCCATCTAACAGAAAACGGGAGAAAACTATATTTACTTCAGTCTTCTTTTGTTTTGTTAATCGTGCGATTTTCAAATATGCCATCGGAGGAGGATCGTCGATCTTCTTTTGTTTTCCAATCGTTTTCCTCGTATTTAATTTCTCTTTTGTTTTGTTTTCGTACATTTCCATTGCGCTTTCATCAGTCTTTGATTTTCGAAAGCTTTCCGCCAGATTTCTCTTTCTAACGGTCTTTCTTTTTCGTCCATCTTCTTATTTTAATTTCTTTCTTTTTTTACCGAATAATTTTGTTTTGCATTCGAGTGACGTTTCTTACAGTTTCCATTGAATTTCATTTTCAAAAGCTTCCGCCGGAGATCTAACGATTCTTCATTTGTTTTTCATCCATCTGACGGAAAACAGAAAAAAACCGTATTTACTTCAGCTTTCTTTTGTTTTGTTTTTTTTTTAATCGAATTATTGTACACTGTTATAGTTCTTTTGTTTTGTTCATGGACGTTTCGTACGTTCCCATTGCGCTTACATCAGTCTTTGATTTTCGAAAGCTTCCCGCCAGATTTTTCATTTGTTTTTCGACCAATTTGTTTTTTCTTCTTGTTCGTTTGATCGAATTTCTTTTTTTGACTGTCGTACTGTTTTCTTTGTCTTTCTTTTTCGTCCACCTTCTTACTTCAATTTCTTTTTCTTATTAGCGAATTTTTTTTGCACTCGAATGACGTTTCTTACTATTTTCAAAAGCTTCCACCGGAGATCTAACGATTCTTCATTTGTTTTCCACCCATCTGACAGAAAACAGAAAAAAGTTGCATTTACTTCAGCTTTCTTTTGTTTTTATTTCTAATCAAATTCTCATACACTGTTATAATTCTTTTGTTTTGTTCGTGGACGTTTCGTACGTTCCCATTGCGCTTACATCAGTCTTTGGTTTTCGAAAGCTTCCCGCCAGGTTTTTCTTTTGTTTTTCGACCAATTTGTTTTTTCTTCTTTGATCGAATTCCTTTTTTTGACTGTCGTACTGTTTGCTTTGTCTTTCTATCAGTCTTTCTTTTTCGTCCATCTTCTTATTTTAATTTCTTTTTCTCTTTAGCGAATTTTTTTGCACTCGAATGACGTTTCTTACAATTTTCAAAAGCTTCCACCGGAGATCTAACGATTCTTCATTTGTTTTCCACCCATCTGACGGAAAACAGAAGAAAGGTGCATTTACTTCAGTTTTCTTTTGTTTTTTTTTTTTTTAATCAAATTATATAGTTCTTTTGTTCTTGTTAATCACGTGATTTTGAAATACTACATTGGAGGAAGATTGTCGATCTTCATTTGTTTCTCGTTCATTTTTCTCGTCGTGCTTCGTCGCTGTTTATTACAGTGACGTTTCGTGCAATTTCCAATGTCATTAGTCTTCAAAAACTTCACTTGTTTTTCTCTGTATTGTTATTTGCGTGTGAATTTTGTTTTTTCTTTCTCTGTCGAATCAATTTTTCCTATTTCAATGACATTTCTTACAGTTTCCATCATCTTTTTATCAGTTTTTTTTTGTTTTGCGTCAATTTTTCATTTGTTTTTCAATTATCTTTTGTTTCTTTTATCCAGTTAACTTCAAATCGGCTTTTTCTTTTGCTTGCCTTTTGGCGCCTTGATTTTCTTTCTTTTTTTTTTGAAATCGAAAGACTGCACTCCCTCCACTTGATTGATTTATTCAAATTCAATACGCTCTAATTATTTATAAATGCGTGCTTCATTTGTTCTGCTTATGTTTCAGTATGATTTTGATGCATTTGCACGATGGAAATGCAACAAAAGAAAGAATTGAAACAAAAACGAACGGTGATTATTTTTGCAATAAATAATTCATATTTAAAAGGAATAGGCAGGTTTTTTTAGATTGCTTTTTTTTTAGTAACCATTCGCTTTAGACATTAAACGTAGATTATATTCACATTCACACATACAAGGCAAAGAAATGAAAGATTAATTTAAAAACATTTACGTAAGCATTGCTAAATAACGAAATAAAAATGCGGCACTCTAATCCATTAAACAAATGTACACCTAAAAAAAAAAAAAGGGGGAATAGCAAAGTTTATTTTCCACACACACACACAAGATCCTATTCATTAAAATATTTGGACTGTCCAAAATGTTAATAACGTGTAATTAACGTAATTAATTATCGCGCATTCATATGTGACATTAAAGAACCTATTACATAATCGATAAATAATTATAGTTCTTGCGGTTCGTATCTTATAATTTAACGAAGAATTTGTCATTTGTATGACCCACTTGATCGTATTTAATCCTGAATTATTTTCGTACCGAAACCCGTTTTCTTGAGTCCGTCTTCGTCGTTCTTACTTTCTGTCGCGAGACTTCCTCTTGACCTGCACGTGAGACGGGACTTATAAATTTTAAATCAAACTCAAAAATGACTTGGAAGTAACGCGTCGTAAGATGTTACGATAAAAGAATCGTAAAAAGAATCAAACAAAGAAAAAACAAATGTTGCCTGTCGCCCGCAAGTATTATACGGTACATTGTGTAATATAATAAGAATAAATCTATAGCCACAGGTGACAAGAGATATACTGAGTCCTCCTACGACAATCTAACATAAACCTAACAATTGACCGCTATTTAAAACAACAAGCAAGAGCTTGTGCTTCATGATCTTTGTTTTAACTTATTTACGTGCACAGTACATCTACCTTAAAGAAAAAGTTTACTTTTGTTTGTACCATACTAATTTGACTTTTGTGTTACAATAAATTCTCGTACATCTTACGTAAAAAATTGTTACAACAGACTGTGAAGATTTTATTTTCACGTTTTGTTGTATAAAGCTCTACACTTGCGTAGAACTATAATAGAATCGCAACGAAAAGTTCTCTGAGATTGACCGAATCAATGAAAACGGCGAAATTTCCGTTATAAACAGTCGATCGTCTTTTGTTTTCGTTTCGCTTTTCACGATCAAATCGACTTTTGTTGTTTGTTTCATCAATTGTCGTTTTTTTTTTTTGTAATTCGTCATCCTTGTTCCAATTCGATCATCTTTTGTTTCCTTTTAGGCGAAGAAATGAAGATCGAAAAAAACAGTTCGCTGTCGCATGTTAGTGTTTTGTTTTCGATGAAGCTAAAAGGCGATCTACTTTCAAACGTTTTCGTTGCTTCCTTCAATAAACAAAGAAATCAATTTTTTTTTCTGTGAGATTGATCCAATGAATGAAACGCCGAAATTTCCGTTGTAAACAGTCGATCGTCTTTTGTTCTTGTTTCGCTTTTCACGATCAAATCGACTTTTGTTTGTTTTGTCTTATCAATTGTCGGTTTTTTTTTTGTAATTCGTCATCCTTGTTCCAATTCGATCGTCTTTTGTTTCCCTTTAGGCGAAGAAATGAGGATCGAAAAAACAATTCGCTGTCGCATGTTAGTGTTTTGTTTTCGATGAAGCTAAAAGGCGATCTACTTTCAAACGTTTTCGTTGCTTCCTTCAATAAACAAAGAAATCAATTTTTTTTTCTGTGAGATTGATCGAACGAATGAAACGCCGAAATTTCCGTTGTAAACAGTCGATCGTCTTTTGTTCTCGTTTCGCTTTTCACGATCAAATCTCGACTTTGTTGGTTGTTTCATCAATTGTCGTTTTTTTTTTTTTGTAATTCGTCATCCTTGTTCCAATTCGATCGTCTTTTGTTTTCCTTTAGGCAAAAACGTGAAAATGGAAAAAACAGTTTGCTGCCTCATGTTAGTGTTTTGTTTTTGATGAAGTAATAGCAATTGTAAAAGTCGACCAACTTTCGAACTTTCTTCAGTAAACAAAGGAGTCAGTCTTTTTCTGTGAGATTGATCGAATGCATGTAGCACCGAAATTTCCATTGTAAACAGTCGATCGTCATTTGTTCTTGTTTCGCTTTTCACGATCAAATCGACTTTTGTTTGTTTTGTCTTATCAATTGTCCTTTTCTTTTTTGTAATTCGTCATCCTTGTTCCAATTCGATCGTCTTTTGTTTCCCTTTAGGCGAAGACGTGAAAATGGAAAAAAAAACAGTTCGCCGTCTCATGTTAGTGTTTTGTTTTTAATGAAGAAATAGCAATTGTAAGAGGCGATCGACTTTCGAACGTTTTTATTGCTTCCTTCAACAAACAAAGGAATCGATATTTTTCTGTGATATTGATCAAATGCATGAAGCACCGAAATTTCCGTTGTAAACAGTCGATCGTCTTTTGTTTTTGTTTCGCTTTTCACGATCAATCGACTTTTGTTGGTTGTTTCATCAATTGTCGTTTTTTTTCTTTTTGTAATTCGTCATCCTTGTTCTAATTCGATCGTCTTTTGTTTGCCTTTAGGCGAAGAAACGAAAATCAAAAAAACAGTTAGTGTTTTGTTTCTGATGAGGAAGTAGCAGTTGTAAAAGGCGATCGACTTTCGAACGTTTTTATTGCTTTCTTCAATAAACAAAGGAGTCAGTCTTTTTCTGTGAGATTGATCGAATGAATGAAACACCGAAATTTCCGTTGTGAACAGTCGATCGTCTTTTGTTTTTGTTTCGCTTTTCACGATCAATCGACTTTTGTTAGTTGTTTCATCATTGTAGCAAAAACTAAATTATGAAATAATATAAATTATTTTGTGCTTTCATTATAGTGCGTTTTTTTTAAATCTGGTGTCGAAGTTGGCCATGGCCATGGTCTCTAGAAGGTTGGGTGTCAGCACGTACGATAGAAAATTGTCTTCATGGCTTACTCCGAGTCGGAGGAACCGAAACCTGGGGGCTACAAGCTACAACCAAGTTTAACAAAGTCTTCCTTATAATCTATAGTGCCTTGAGAAATAGTCGAAAGCCACGTGGTCACTATAAATATTGCAAACAACCGCCATAGGTTAGTTTTGACCTTTAACTGTGCAGAGAACGCTGCTGACTCATAAGCTACCACACACAAGTTGGCCAACACGGACAATTAGCGTGTCATCGTTTGCAATGGGGCTCCCGAGCATCCTCTATATAGCTATCTCGTCCCTAATTGGGGGACTGACTTAACTATTTTTGATGGTTTAATTCGACTTTATCAAAAAATACCTGCGAGGGTAGGTTTGTTTGCTTACGTAGATTAGTCACGTGGTTCTCAACTATTTCCGAAGGCGCTATATATTCACTTTATTTTCTTACGAATTGTGACGAACGTGCACACCACCTTTAAGGCATGAAACGAAGTGTAATATAGAATACTCAAGACTGGCACAGTTTTTTTTTTTTCTAATTTGTGTTTTTCTTTGTCGCATCATCCGATTTTGCTCTCGCTTCCTATGTAAGCTGATCTTAACTGTTATTGTATGAAGTTTCTCGAAATTTAATTACCTATGCACTTGAGAAACGCCGACAATCATTAGCGAACACAACAATTTCTGCATATAAACATGATATCATTTTCTCTGTAAAACTGTTCTCCGCCGCTTTTAATCAGCGAAGTAATTTGCATATAATGTTTACTATTTAAATAAAATGTATGGCAGCGTTCCGTGAAATAAAATATAGTAATAAGCGTTATTAATTATTCTGGAAACTATGATTCATAACGTGGTGAGGTTTCGCACTCTGAAATTAAGAGGAAACCAAGGAGTAATCCTTTCGTATTTTCAATGAAAGAAAAAAAAGACTTTTAGGTGATTGATTGGTGAATTTGGTTTGGATTTGATGTGTAGGATTTTTTTTTTTTGGATCTCTTGCTATATAAAGCAATTTGACGTTTATTTATTTTTCTGCGTCACTGATTTCTGTGATAGCGTTAGAAACGTGCGGCACCAGTTCGAAAATTGTGGGATTACCATTGACCTAAAAAACACGAACGCACTTGTATAATAGATTTTCCTCAGATAAGCGGACTTTAATGGCTCTAATTTGTCTAATGTCACTCTCTTATTTTTAACGTCTTCAAATACAAAAGATTCACACTGGTGTATATAGAAGAGAAAAAAAAAAACGTGACCGCCGTAGATTAGATTTTCAATTATTTATTTATATGTAAAACAGACTCGTGTTGCTTTAAATCCGGGAATGGTTTTTTTCTGTCTTATTTGGAAGCCTTCACTTTCTGGTCATCCTGTGTATGATTCTTTTTGTGGTTACGCAAAAATATTTATTGAATGAGTAATACTTGACTCATTATTACATTGTTGTGTGTAATTACATGTAATATGAAAAAAAAATTGAAATTACGACGTGATTTTAATAAATAAATAATTGACATCGTAACTTTTGATTTTTATAATTCCGATGCCTTTCTCGTATGGTTTGTGTGTGTGTGCTGTGCTATTTATTTATTAATAATATGTAAGCAGGACCAATTAGTCGTCGCTGCTATGATGTAATGGTATTTGTTTATTTATATCACGCTGTCATTGGGTCCGCATTTTGCAACAGTCACTTTTTGACAAGCCAAGGATGAGAACCGCTTAAGGTTATTATGCGCATCTACGGAAACCTGTCACTTGTCTCTGTCATTCTCTTTTTTTTTTCATAACTTATTTTTCAACAAATAAAATGGTGTGACGAGCTTCAAAAAAAAAAAACGGCGTACAGTACACGATTTTGTCAAGTAACATGATGGTTTGACATTATGATTTTTTTTTACGTGTCATTCTCAATGTTTCTAACTATATCTTAAATTATTGAACAACATCTAAATATATGACTGTGCCGTTCTATTATAATACAACGCGTGTGCACTGTAACGTATTTTTAATATAAGAATTCTATTGTGTTACATTTACCTTGAGATCGATAAAAACGCAAAGATTTATGAGTATTTATATGCATCAATTAGCATAAATTTTTATGTCTGTAACGAATACTATTTTAATTAATTATTTGCTTTTGATTTCACCGATAAGGAGTAAAAAAAAGATCTTGTCCTTCTCTCATCATTACCGTTTCACGTAATTTACGGTTCCGATCGAAATGCCAAATTCTAATTTTAGTCGTCGTATGTGATTTACAAAAAAAAAAAAGGAACGTTTCCAGAACGACTGTCGCTCCTTCGTAATTATAGGTAATAACTCAAAACAACGTGCACAAAAAAATTTAATAGTTACAAATTACTATTCATTTATTTCAATTGGTTGATTCCTAATCAGCTTAAGGCAATTTCTCAATGCCTCAAATTGACACAAACAAATAAATACAAAAATTCCTGTATTTCATTTTTTTTTTGCACAAAATATAGAGAGTGTTCTTTTAAATCTGGCATCAAAGCTGGCCATGGAAATTGAACTGTGAACCATCATCATCATTTGACATTTCGAGGTTTCGAACTCAACAGTGATGTATTGTAACAAACGAAAAGAAGATTTACAACAAATAATAAAAATTGTGGTGTGTTCACAGTAAGCACCTCGTCACGGCCAACTTCGACGCCAAATTTAAAAGAACAGATGTGATTTTCGATTATTAAAAACAAAGCAACGAAATTTGTAACTTTGTAACATTTTTAAAATATTTCGGATGCAAACCTTGCATCATCGATTGATTGATGATTGACCGCGGTTGTTTCATCTCGACAGTGTTGCCAGATGGGGCGGAATTACCCCTTTTTTCTTATGATGAAAAAGGTAAAAGCACATATTCATATTTCAAATCAACTTTTGATTATTTATTATTTTCTTTTCGTTTGTTACAACGGATCTCATACTTTTTGCCTTTTTTCGTTTGTTATAATCGACCACATCCTATCGTACTGTTGAATTCGAAACCTCGAAAGCAAGGTTAGGTATGACGAGTTCAAATGTCAAATTGATAACTGTCATGGCGATGATTGTTCATATCTTTTTTCGTTTGTTACAACAGATCTCATTGTTATTGTCTCTTTTCGTTTATTAGAGTCGTCTTATGGCACTGTTGAGTTCGAAACCTCGAAAGCAAGGTTAGGAATGGCAAGTTCAAATGTCAAATTGACAACTGACAACAACAAACTCACAAACGGATTGTATTAGAGTTCAAGTTCTACGATCCGCCCCATTTTTTCCCTTTTAATTACGACCATCATCCAAATTGAAGAGAAAACTAACCTACGTGGGCTGTTTGCAATATTTATAGTGATCACGTGGCTTTCGACTATTTCTCAAGGCACTATAGATTGTAAGGAAGACTTTGTTAAATAAATGGCAACTTCGTTGTAGCTTGTAGCCTCTGACCTCTGACTTGAAGTATGCCTTGTAAGACATTTTTTTATTGTAGGTGTTGACACCCAACGTTCCAGTGACGACAAACAAATGGAATGTATTAGAGTTCTACGATCCGCCCCATTTTTCTTCTTTTTAATAACGACCATCACCCAAAACTGAAGAGAAAACTGACCTACGTGGAATGTTTGCAATATTTACAGTGATCACGTGGCTTTCGACTATTTCTCAAGGCACTATAGATTGTAAGGAAGACTTTGTTAAATAAATGGCAACTTCGTTGTAGCTTGTAGCCTCCGACCTCTGACTTGAAGTATGCCTTGTAAGACATTTTTTTATTGTAGGTGTTGACATCCAACCTTCCAGTGACGACAAACAAATGGAATGTATTAGAGTTCAAGTTCTACGATCCGCCCCATTTTTTTTCTTTTTAATAACGACCATCACCCAAACTGAAGAGAAATGTGGGATGTTTGCAATATTTACAGCGATCACGTGGCTTTCGACTATTTCTCAAGACACTATAGATTGTAAGGAAGACTTTGCTGAATAGATGGCAACTTCATTGGAGCTTGTAGCCTCAGTTTTCGGTCCCTCTGACCTCTGACTTGGAGTACGCCTTGTAAGTCAACAACAAACTTAGAGTTCGATTCCTACGATCCGCTCCATTTTTTCCTCTTTAATTCAAACTGAAGAAAAAACTGAATTCGATGCCAAAAACGAGATGGCACGAGAAGATCCGAGAATGGACGCTAACGAAAACGGGTAGAAATTGTTATGGAGTTGTAACGAAATTTGGAAAGTGGGAAGAATGAAAATGAAAACAGCAAATCGGAATGAACCCCCGATAGAGCAAGGCAGACACAAAAATCGAGAAGGTATTAGAAGACCTGGGGGTCTTACAAGAAGAAGAAGAAGCAAACGACAAAAAAAAATACATTAAACTTGGAGAAGTGGGATTAATGGAGGGGGAAGACAAGAAAGTGACATCAGATAGGAGGCCAAACCGAGTAAATAGGACCGGAGAATCGGAGGGAAGAAGGTAAAGAGATTGGATACCTGGAACTGCGGCAGAATATGGAAAGTGGGAAGGAAAGTGTCGTCAGGTAAATCAAAAGCGAGACCAACATCGAGTTGGTTGGAGATCTGAAAGTGATGCGAGTAGGAAGAAGTAAAATTTGGGAAAGTGACGTCAGAATAAAGGGTGTGATCCCCTCCTGGGTCCCTTCTGGGACATGAGGTAAACTTTTCGTTGGTTCATCTTGGCTTTGATGGTATTTATACGACATGAATAGAAGTTTAGTTATGAAAGCAAATATTACGAAATTCTCCATGGCAAGGAACCACTGCGTAACACGAATTACGTTACGTTGGTATGTCAGATTAGTACCTTTTCGCAGTCAAAATTATATAGCACCGTCAAATTCGTGACTTCGTAAATTGATTATTAATCAAGTAGCGATTTCTTTACGAACTAATGACAATGCCCTCCTTAATCAGCATGTGGGGCTCGGGCGCTCTGTGAATTTAACAAGGAATGTGAGGTTTTCAAAAAAAAAAAACTCGTGGAAGCGATTGTTGCATTGAGTTTAGCCTCCGGTTAATAGGAAAGATTATGCGGACATATGTGCTGTATATGTCCGTATCGTACAGGCCAAGTACTGTCATCTCACACTTTCACCAGTTCACACGCTACTTGCTCGAGTCCGATCGCCCATACCCATAACCAGTACGCGTTAAAACGAATTTCTAATTACATTAAAGGCGAGGATATTATTTGCAAGATTTCAACACGAGTTTTCCAACTGTTTATACGTGTGACCTTGCGTTCAGGATATTGTCCACGCCAACCAAATGAACTAACCAAGAGGAAAAAATTCGAAAATAACTTCATTTCCCCCCCAAGTACCATCTTTAATTAATATAAATGTAGAAGAACACGTAATTATAAACGAAAACAAAAATCAAGATATTTCTTTTACACACACACAATAATTACTGGTCACTCTTAATAGGGGTAATAAATGTTCAAATGAAATGTGTACGAAGTTAATTTCAACGTTGAAGTTATGTTTTGCATATAATTAAACGTCTATTATAATTAAAAAAAACGCTCACGTTAATCAGATTCTGCAGCTTCGCTTAATAGTAATCGCTCGAAAATTATTCTAAATTACCCGTATTTTCCGCGCACCACGTTCGAAAAACTTGCAAACAGAATTAAAACAGAAACCCAATGTGGTACTAACAATGTAAACTTATTACTTTTTACGTTAAATGAAAAATAATATTAAACTACAATTAAAACAAATATATACATAATACAGGGTGACTGTCAATTAATTAATGGGAGAAATATTTACAGTTTAAATAAAATGCATGGCAGCGTTGCGTGTAATAAAATATAGTAATAAGCGTTATTAATTATTATTATATTGTTAGTATTTGTTTGTCAGAGCAGGTGTTGAAAGTGCTGTTATTCTTTGTATGGTGATTTGTCGAGTAAATATTCATCGATCGTTGACCTAAAATTCCGCTTAAAGGTCAAGCTAACGATGCCACACCGCCATAAAACCATAAAAAATATTTATTTCGTTGATCTGCACCTCTATTTTTTTTTTTTTTAATCAGGGGCGCATCGAGGTTTTGATCTTAAAAAAAATTCTTTCTAATTTAGTTTTCAACGGCGATCGACAAAAAAATCCTCGAGTTGATTTTATGTAACTGAAATGTGGATGATTTGAAGAGAAATAGTTCGAGTGTAAGTGTGTTTCGAAATGATGTATACTGGATGGTGTTCTAGTGTCATGATGGCCCAAATCGGATCCTGCAAAGTACCTGGGCGGGCCGCCGTGAAGCAAAGAGCCCCCAAAAATTAATACAACACGAATTTCTTATCGCACTAAAGCAGGATGAATTCCGCCGTATTCCAGCCTGTGAATTTCTTCACAAGGGCTGCACGTTTCAAGACAAAGTCGTACCCACGTCTTTAGTTGCTCGATTAAGAGTCGAAATTCTAAGAGCTTTCCAGTTACGACGTTCAGAATTTTGGTAGTAAATTAAGAAATGATTTGCTGATGGCTCTAGTACAATATAATTTTAGACAACAAAAAAAATAGAATAAAAATGGAAAGGTAAATACGAATATTTCTAAATTAAATGTTGCTTTGTCTTATTTTTTGACGTCTTTAGTTGACGTAAGCCCGAACTTGTCGAGCAAGTGTCAGGATAAATTCTGTCACGCTCCAGCCTGTGAATTTTTTCACAAGAGCTGCACGTTTCAAGACCAACATCTTTAGTTGCTCGATTAAGAGTCGAAATTCGTTATCAGCGGCTCCGAGCACTCGGCCGTGATCTTCTTCGTTAGAGATGTGCACAGAATTACGCCATAAACAACATATGGGACCAGCAACACAATTTGAGTGATTGTTGAAGGACACTTTGCCAAAAAAAATTTACAATTGTGTCAACAAATACCATTGCTTCTTCTCTGTGTACAAATTTGGCAGTTACAGTTAAATTTGGCTCTTACATGCGCCAAATCTGCGCGTGCGTACAAAGGAAACTGCGCGCGCCATGACGACCAATCAACATACTGTACTGGAGCGCGAAAAATTCAAATTCACAACTTATCAACCAACGAACGGGAACATAAAAAATATATTAAAGCTGCAAGCGCTCCAGTTGTGCCAATCTCAGTAAGAAAACGTTTTAGGGTGACGACACAGATTCTAAAATGATTCCACATACAGGGAGCGATTCTCGACTAGATCGACAAAAAAATCCTGGCGTAATCCTCGAGTTGATTTTGTGCAACTGAAATGTGGATGACTTGAAGAGAAATAGTTGGAGTGTAAGTGTGTTTTGAAATGATGCATACTGGATGGTGTTCTAGTGTCGTGATGACCCAGATCGGATCCTGCAAAGTACCTGGGCGGGCCGCCGTGAAGCAAAGAGCCGGCAAAAATTAATACACCGCTAATTTATTATCGCACTAAAGCAGATTTCGCAACCAGCTGATTGCCGTTAAAAATAATACTCGAGATGCGGACGATCGTGTGAACTGGAAATATTGTGAAAGGACGGGCGACTGGCGACGGGCGTGGGTGATACGAATAAATGACCGTCGTAACTGCACTTCTGGGATTGCGGTCGTGTTAACAATAGCGTTAGATCTTTGATATGATAAATCTTATTTTTGACACGTTTGCAACTTCATTATGCTGCGCTATTGTTCCGGATTAATTCCACGCGAGGACTGAAATTTGTTTTAATTAAGCAGCAAACGCGACCTTTTTCCTCCTTCTATACTACAACCTCCAGTCAACCTCTCCGGGAATAATTTGCTCTTTAAATAAATACATCGACACACCAAGTCAAAATGTATTTTTCTCAATGTTTTATTTAAAAGATGAATTCCAATCTCGCGCTCGACCTGATTACCGAAATGCGAAGCAGCACATGAAGGAAGAACTGTAACTCCGCGTCAACGTATTTGTACATACGATTATTACGGTACACGTCATTAGTTTTAATGTGAAAAGGAAAGACGAGGTTGTAAAAAATTGTGACAGGGAACGAGATGGATAATTCGTTTAAGCGTTAACAGGCGAACTGTCATTTGTCAAGATGCAAATTAAATCCCTCGCATGAACAGTTTCAAATTTCGTTTTATCTTTCAGCTTCCGAAGACCTCAAATCTTTTCTCTGCTGACTCTACGATTAATAATTCACCTCTGTCCACTTCTTTCTGGTCAGTTGTAGGATGAAAATAATTTTCCTGGTTACCCAAGAGATGGCGCCCCAAATACTTTGTTAAAATCATTATCGTAAACCATTTTCCAAATCGACGTGTTTTCGAGGGGC
Organism: Serrognathus titanus; assembly: GCA_039766575.1. NCBI lineage: Eukaryota > Metazoa > Arthropoda > Insecta > Coleoptera > Lucanidae > Serrognathus > Serrognathus titanus. The sequence goes on along the minus strand of CM077916.1, from coordinate 1,808,167 downwards.
TTTTAAAGAATTTCTTTTTAGAATTCCCGTGGCTTGCCTGCGTTTTCTCTGTTCACTTCAGAGCTTCTGGTCAATTGTAGAATGAAAATAGCTTCTTGGTTAACCAAGAGATGGCGGCGCCCCTATTAAAATCATTATCATTTTCCATGTGGAAGTGTTTCTGGCTTAGTTACTTTTTGAAGCACTGCTTTCCTAATTACCCAAGAGATGGCGCCAGACAACATCCCTTATTAGCCCAGAGAAGGTAACACCTTGACTGAAATTCCGAGCCAATTCCCACATGAAGTGACTTCCTTTGTCTGTTCTTAAGAGGACAGGGCGTCTTGGTTACTTAAAATTCGCATTTGCATTTTCCTACTTCTGGTTATGATCTATGTCATGAAAATAGCTTCCTCAATTAGCTAAGAGATGGCGCTAAAATTTCTAAATCCGAGACTTTTCTTAGAATTCGTGTGGTTCTCGCTTGTGTGCATTTTCTCTGTCCACTTCCGGATTTCTGGTTAGTCGTAGGGTCAAAATAGTTTTCGTCGTTACCCAAGAGATGGCGTCAGACAACATCTCTTATTAGGCCAGAGAGGGTAGTGCCTTGACTGAAATTTCGAGCCAATTCCCATATGAAGTGGCGTTCTTTGGTTGGCTCTTAAGAGGATTTCTGGTTAGTTGAAGGATGAAAATAATTTTCCAGGTTACCCAAGAGATGGCGCCTCAAATAATCAACGTTAAAATCATGATCATAAACCATTTTCCAAGTGGAACTATATTCGAGAGGCTTTTAAAGATTTTTTTAGAATTCCCGTGGCTTGCCTACGTTTTCTCTGCTCGCTTCAGAGCTTCTGGTCAATTGTAGAATGAAAATAGCTTCTTGGTTAACCAAGAGATGGCGGCGCCCCTATTAAAATCATTATCATTTTCCATGTGGAAGTGTTTCTGACTTTTTGAAGAACTGCTTAGAATTCCCAGAGAACAATTTCTCATCTCCTGTACGAAAATAGTTTCTTCAATTAGCTAAGAGATGGCGCTTCAACTAATTTACGAAAAGTGAAAATTCGTTTTCATATTGAAGTGTTTTCCAAAGACTTCTTAGAGATGCCATCACTATGACGAAATAGAATCAACGATGTCAAATATTACTCCGAATTTTGGCTAACCCTGTATAAAAGTATTTTTGAATCTGACCCTTCTTTTCTTATTTAATCTCACGAATTAATTAAAAAGTTTAAACTCAAAAGACTGTATCGACAAAATAAGAGAATTGGAAAGAGTGAAATTAAAGAAACGAAATGTACGAGGAAATGTACAGGGTGTAATCGATTAAGTTTCACTTATTAACGCTGTAAGGTCTTTATTATTTAAGAGAATTAATTCAGCAAATATCAGTGGCGTAGCTCAAAAAAGAACTGGCCTACCACAAGAGCGCATCGTTATTTGTTTGAAAACTCAGGGGTTTCTATAAAGACGTCGTAAAACAATAAAGCTGCTCCAGCAAAATTCACGTCACTAGGCCAATGTCGCCACCCATATGCAATTCACTAACGGAAGAAGCTTCTAAATACCCACCCGCGTTGATTACTGAATTCATTAATTATAACCCAATTTGTACGTATTGTTAATACGGTTTATAATTGCTGCTCGTAAAAGTTTAGCTATTTACATCAATAAAACAAAGTGTTGTAATCTTCGACCGCCTGTTTCTTTAGATAATCGACAATGATGACACGACATTCCATATTTTGTAAACAAATAACACACTATGTGGCTCAATTTGTTTGAAAAAATAATTGAATGTTACTATTAGTTAGTTTGCTTTTCCAACACAGAGCGACCTGCATACTCAGAAAAGCAAATGCATTATTAAATGCAATCATTTATTTCTTTGAATGAATACATGATCTTTCTGAATTTTGTTTGTGTAGTCCGGACGTAATAAAGTAATAAAATCATAAATTAAGGGATGATGAGTATCGGCGTGCTTTTCCTCCAATAATACTTTTAGAACGTGACCTCAATTGAATTAATTATTATCTAATCTGTTACTTATCGTTAGGTCTGATTCATGATTACCGTTTTAATTTTAACAACGGAAATAAATTAATGTTGTTACGCAAGAATTATTTTGTGCGTTTCTATTACTTAAATACCAATCGAGAATTAGAACGTAAATGTTTCGTCATTATTTTTTTATTGCTTGCGTATCACCAACTGCTAATCTCCGTATTTTTTCGTACGAAAGCCATAAATGACCTGCCTCAACGTTTATTGTGTTACACCAGCGGGTTTACTGCCGTATCATTGATTGCACGCAAGAATAAACTTCGCTCAGCTGGGGGCATTTAAATCACATCCTGTGCTTCTCAAAGTAAACGTAGATTTTGCCGGGGTTACTATTGGCCTTTGCCCCTTACGTATGCCATAACTTTTCTTGTGTATTAAAGGTCGTTACGGTTTGTGAAGCTTATTCGATTACACACTGTATGACGTGTTTATAAAACATTGCCGCTTCATGCCAGTTTTTTTTTAGGTACTTACAATTAGTTTAATTAACAAACCTCCTCCTTTTTGCTTCCCCAAGATTACCCACTTGTTTTATTTAGACGTTTATAAAAACCAAAATAGAGCTAGGAGGTTTAACGCGTTTAAAAAAGACACGTGATTTTGTTTCTAAACTTTCGACGTTCAATTTTCTTTGGGGTAAGTGAAACATATTCGATTGCACACTGTATAAAATTTCCATTCAAAGTGTTCTCGAACTAAACAAGGAAAGTATGTGTCTCACTGCTCCCAGTTACAAATTTTACACAATGGAGGACACAATGTTAAATATAAAACATCCTGTGCATCTCAATTTTTTTGTTTTTTAGTAAAAAGTAAACGTAGATTTTTCCAGCCCCCATACGTATGTTGTGACTTCGCTTCTTTTCTTGTGTATCGATAGTGGTTACAGTAAGTGAAACTTATTCGATTGCACACTGTACACGTGAGGTGTAAAATAAAGTTACAAGATTTAACGTGTTTAAAAAAAAAAAAGAGTTACGTGTTTTTGTTTAAAAATTTTCAACGTCTTCTTTTTTTCATTCTGTTTTTTTTTAAACGTTTTTGTGATTGTGTTGGTTTTGAAAATTGAGAAAGTGTATCTAAAAAAAAAAGGAAGAAGAGAATGTTGGATGTTTTCTTGTAATATTCTGTTTTGTCGTAGGATATGGCATCGAGTAAACTCTCCAACAGAGCAAGTTTAATTAATTGCCAAAGAATATCTCTTGGCTCTCTTTGTCGGCGCGTAGCTACTGACTTGCAAATTAAACTATGCCACCAAAGTATGCAGCGCTTCTGCTCTTCAGTTTTATATTAATATGTCAGTGACATTTTAGGAATATATTTTACAAAGAGATATGCTCGCCTCGCTCCGTCTCCATCTAAAAATCACCAGATATTCTTAAATAACTTTTTCGCGTTCGCATACTGTAGTAAAGAATGTCGACAAATGTAAATATTATCACCTTTAATTAATTAGTTTGTTGTTTAAGCCTTATTGTAGTGTATTATTCAGTCGCAACTGGTTCTTTTATCTACTATCAACAATAAACGACGTCGTCGTCTTCGGTTCATCCATCAAAACCACACTTATTTTTTCTCGGGCGACATTTATTTTAAGTATTTTTTTAATTTGTTAAAATTTATCACCCACTTTTCGTGGATTAGAAACGAATTTAATTTATGAAATTAATATAAAAAAAAAAAAGAAATGGAAGCGTACAAATAAAATTTCTTTTGGATACGATTTAGACGTCTTAAATATTAAATGAAACGAGATCTAAGAGAGGAGATGAAAGAAGTGAAAATGCAGTACGTTGTCTCTTCAATTTTTTATAAATAGCAGTCTCGAACACTTTGATCTGTATGCAAGAGTACCGAGTTTGTTTTAATTAAAAGTTGGTGCATAGCGTTGACTTTGTACGGTGCGGCCAGGGGCTTGGAATTTATAATTGTGTGCGCCTTTGAGATCTTTCTTTATGTTCATCATTTACCACTGTTCAACGCTTTACTTTAAGGCTATATATCTAAGAAAGTAACTATCCCTAATTGGATTAGTTTGCTTCATAAAGTTTCCAAATATATTAAAAAAAATAAACGAACTAGCATACGTGGGGGGTTGAATAAGCTTGGCACGCAGATATATCAGGAACAGTAAATACGGGGCAAAAGTAATTTCCTCCTTCTAACGTAACGTTAAAAATAACGTGCATGGTATGTGGCACTTTCAAAAATATTTGTGCTAACGAAAAGGTCACGTAAAACTACTTATACGACCTGCAGTTAGTATTTTTCTTTAATAACGAAGTTATAGCTAGAAGCGTACGTGTTTTTGATACGATGAGTTTGTAAATTGAACTAAGGTATTATTAAAGATTATATGAGTTGTGTAAGAGTAACAGGTAACAAGTTGCCGTCGTCTAAGAATTGAACCTGTGACTACTATAATGCCATAGTGGGTGGACGCGATGGCCTGCCTAGTCATTATACAACGCCCCTTACAAGAATATATTCATACCAGTAAATTATTATTAGCCTTCCAAATCTGGGTAAATAAATTTATGTGATGCTTTCTCTAGATTACGACGGAGCTTTGTCACACGCGAAGACGTGGGCAAAATCGTCTTAAAACAATACCCCCCAATCCCCCAATCCCCCAACCTTTTGCTGTTACGTTACGAATTTTACCCAAATACGCAACTTCCTCGCCGTCCGCATACATTAAGGATGTTAACGTGTACAGGAAACATTAATATAAAAGTAGACCGACCGACGAACGACAAAATTAAAATCAATCCTGTTAGTATATCATTTTCTCGAAGGCTGCACAAAAAACGACAGGTAATAAAAAAATGTCATTCACACGGAATACATATTTTACGACGGCAACGAGAACGTCGCAGGAACAAGCAAATTAAGTTCCTAATTACATCGGCGTATTACTCACTTCCTTAAATTTAATGCTGGTTAACTCTATTTAATACGTTTGAGTTTTAATTTGCATAAAATGTCATCATAATTTATACTCAAGTGAAACTTGTTCGTATACAGATCGGAAACTTATTTGTGTGACTAACAGTTCACATAATGGTCCAGACAGAGAGAGAGAATGACAATATCTACTATTGCAGACGTCGTCATTAGTTTACTTATTTTTTGAAACCGCTTAGAATTCCTAGAGCAATTGCTTTTTCGCCCTTTTTACAATTATCTCCTGTATGATGAAAATAGTTTTTCCGAATAACTAAGAGATGGCGCTTCGACTGGTTTACTAAAAGTGAAAATCATTGCCTATGAGCAGCTTTATTGTTTTACGATGTGTTTATAAAAACCGCTGAGATTTTGTGGTAGGTCAGTTCTCCTTTGAGCTACGCCACTGATATTTGCAGAATTCTCTTTCCAGTTCTCTTATTCTGTCGACCACAGTCTTTTGACTTTAATAAAAAAAGTCAATTCGAAAGTTTAAGGCCCAAATTTAGAAACGTCACTTAGTGACGCGCTCAACTCACACTCAAACTTGACGTTTGATGTTGTTGGAAATCGGTAATCATGAATCATACCTAACGATAAGTAACAGATTAGATAATAATTAATTCAATTGAGGTCACGTTCTAAAAGTATTATTGGAGGAAAAGCACGCCGACACTCATCATCCCTTAATTTATGATTTTATTACTTTATTACGTCCAGACTACACAAACAAAATTCAGAAAGATCGTGTATACATTCAAAGAAATAAATAAACGATTGTATTTAATGCATTTGCTTTTCTGAGTATGCAGGTCGCTCTGTGTTGGAAATGCAAACTAACTAATAATAACATTCAATTATTTTTTCAATCAAATTGAACCACATAGTGTGTTATTTGTTTACAAAATTTGGAATGTCGTGTCATCATTGTCGATTATCTAAAGAAACAGGCGGTCGAAGATTACAACACTTTGTTTTATTGGTGTAAACAGCTACACTTTTATGAGCAGCACTTATAAACCGTATTAACAATACGTACAAATTGGGTTATAATTAATTATTTCAGTAATCAACGCGAGTAGGTATTCAGAAGCTTCTTCCGTTAGCGAATTGCTTGTGGGTGCCGATATTGGCCTAGTGACGTGAATTTTGCTGGAGCAGCTTTATTGTTTTACGACGTCTTTATAGAAACCCCTGAGTTTTCAAACAAATAACGATGCGCTCTTGTGGTAGGCCAGTTCTTTTTTGAGCTACGCCACTGATATTTGCTGAATTAATTCTCTTAAATAATAAAGAACTTACAGCGTTAATAAGTGAAACTTAATCGATTACACCCTGTACATTTCGTTTCTTTAACTTCACTCTTTCCAATTCTCTTATTCTGTCGACTACAGTCTTTTGAATTTAATAAAAATCAATTCGAAAGTTTAAGGCCCAAATTCAGAAACGTCACTTAGTGGAGTGCGCGCTCAACTCACACTCAGCTTGACGTTTGATGTTATTGGAAATTTGCGCTTTTATATTTACTCGTATGGTCAGTGTAGAGTACTTTGATCATCAGTGATTCACGATCTAAATTTAAAATGAAAATTAAAGCTCTTCTCAATTTCGAATTATCATCAAACTGTCAATTCGAGTGTGAGTGACGTTTCTGAATTCGGCCCAAATTAAGAAAAAGAGAACTATCCAAAATACGTACAGGCTTAGCCAAAATTCGGAGTAGTATTTGACGTCCCTTTTTATTATCATAGGCTGTGGCTTAGGAGATGCATCATAATGATGGTACCTCTCGGAAGCACTTCGATATGAAAACCGATTTTCACTTTTAGTAAATTAGTCGAAGCGCCTTCTCTTAGTTAATTGGGAAAACGATTTTCATCATGCAGGAGATAATTGCGAAAAGACGAAATCGTGGTGTAGGAATCCTAAGGGTTGTTTCCCAAAAGGCAATTAAACTAGACTACAGCGCCCCCTGTTCCCGAATAGGATAACACAAAAATTCAACGTAAAACCTCAACTGTGCGGCGGCAAAACCGAAATATTATTGAGCTTAGAGTGATACTTAATCGATTACACCCTGTATATCTATTATTGCAGAAAATAAAATAAAGTTTAGATTTGCGTTCGAAATAAAACGCAAGTATCTTTGGCTTTTTGTTCAAATTATGTGTTATTAGTTACATTCGCCATCCTAATTGACCAATTTCATAATTATTATTCAAATATTCATTTTTTTAGAGTCAAGAACCGAATTAAAACGTCTTTTTGTGTGGAAAAGAGAATTTGCGAATTATGCCTCGACGGAAACATAATGGACCCGCCGCATTATGTAATTATCGTCGATTATTTGACGAAACAGATTGCAATGCTTTATTTTATTCAAGTAAATGCCGCACTTTTATGAGCCGCAGTATTAACAATACGTGAAAATTGGCTTATAATTAATTAGTTCAGTAATCGCCAGTGGATGTTTATTAAAGCAATTGCATACGGGCGCCGACATTGACCGAATGACCTTGAATTTTGCTGGAGCTTCATTGTTTTACGATGTGTTTAAGTAAACGCATGCGCACGTGTATCTCACGAAAGGGGGGGGGCAGAGGTTCCCAAACAATGCGCTCAGTTTTCTTTTTTTTTTATTTCTCTTACGTGATGATTGCACCCTGTATTTAAAAATACTTGTTATTTCAATTTTTTGAGACTGTTAAGTACGTATTTTATATCTACTGTAGGATAAGGCAATTTAGATACAGTGAGTATTTCTTTCTTTTTCTTTTTTTTTTTTTGTAGGAATTTGCGAAATGGAGGTTGTAAGAACTTTCAAAGACGTGTAACGCCAAGTTGAACTTCCAAGTTAACATGCAAAGGTTGTCGTTTTAAAGTTTGTTTATGAACGCAAATATTGAATTTATGAAATACCTCCTCATAGGTCTTGGTCGTTAAAAGGAATTTTGTTGCATAGCATTACTGTTATCAGGTTTTCGTATTTAGCTATAAAAGTCGCGTTAATAGACCACAAATAACTAGCGCTAATAAAATGAACGGTGGTTTTAATAAAATTGTTAATAGCTCTTCGGCTAGAGGTTGACCATCGGCGCAAGCTGGAAAAAAATCACTAAACGCAAGTGGTAATTTTCTTAACGATACCTTACATAGCGTATAATAAGTATTTTATAACTTCGCATGTAACTCACTTTATGTTTTGAAGTTTTAATTAAACCCAATAAATAATAAGTGTTACGGGATAGATTCATTACACGCCAACAAAACTGTACCAAACAAAAATTCACTCGTGTCATCAAGGGGGAAGAAAAAAATCGTACCAATTGAAGCTTTGCCAAAAAGAAATATACTCTGCGTGGGGCGAGGGGGAGGAGAGGGTGTAAATGGAAATGAAATTGAAGAAAAAAAAAAGAGGGCAAATAAAATTAATGAATAGGTAAATATCTGCAATAAGTTGTCCTTTAACATGTGTCGGCTGTTAGTGGATAAGCGAACATGACTCTTGGAATCATAAACATTGGCTAATGATCTTCTTAACGACTGTTTTGGAGTGGTCAAGATTTGAAGGCACTGGCCATCCTCTTGCCGACGTTATAAATAAGAGCCCCATCTCAGATTGCGATTCTCGCCCATGCCTAGCCCAAGACTGGTTACACAATAAGTAAAACTCCACATAATGTCGCACAGAGTAGGTTGGCAGTTACATGCTATCTAAAGGTGAGTGTCCATATCCATTTGTCAGCCTTTTACATCTCGGTCGCGAGAGTCGCATTATACCGCGGCCAATAAATCTGCCTAGACATTGTATTTCCTGTTAATCCTCATCTCTTCACCATAAACAAATATTTTTCAAGCCTTCACGAGCTTAATTTATCACCGCTTCTTTAAAAGCAAACGTACGAGAACACTTTCACATTCATTACGAGCAAATTATCTCAACAACATTATTATATTTTAATAGAAAACTAATATACTCCACCTTTCAAAGTTTAATCACATGATAGATTTACCTACATCCGTTTCACTAAGAGGTACGCATCAATAATAAGGGTAACCTCGTGAGGACACACCTCCACCTTATTTGAAAAAAAAAATAAAATAAAGGATATTTATTTCATCTACAAGGGGAGTTTTTTTTTTGTTACCTACCCAACTAAGAACCTCAACAAGGGGAGTTTTTTTTTGTTACCTACCCAACTAAGAACCTCAACTTTATAAGGTGTCATTCATTCATGATGACCCACCAAAGTGTTGAAGACCTTTGGAAGCACGAATCATCAAGAAATGTTGACTGACCGTCGAGTAAAACTCTCCACCACTAATTTAGTGCTGCAAAAATGGGAACATCAGATTTAGGAATGGAAGAGAAGTGTCGGATGCTCAGTCCTGAACAACAACTTTGCTGACGAAGAGAATTTGACTGATTTATCCCAAGATGAAGACTTCTTCTATAGAATTGTAACTGGAGATGAGACCACTGGGATCCTCCAACGAAACAAGAGTCCGTGCAATGGATTCATAAGGGCTCTGCCCCATCCAAGATGACAAAGACCCAATTTTCTGCAGGCCACAGTTTTCAGCTTAAGTATATGCCAAAAGGGAATGTCCAACAAAGCCACAATTAAGAACTTGAAAGTGGCTATACCCCTACAATCATGCTCAAGACAATTGCAGAGTGTATAAAGCCTTTTACCATCCAGAAGAAGAGAAGTGTTGGCACGATGGATTCCCAAACTGTTCAGCCCTGAATAATAACTTTACAGGTGACTAATTTGCGAGAAGAATTTGACTGCTTTATCCCAAGATGAAGACTTGTAACTGGAGTTGAGACCACTGGGACCTTCCCATGAAACAGAGTCTGTGCAATGAGTTCTATAAGAGCTCTGCCCCACCCAAGAAGGCAAAGACGCAATTTTCTGCAGGAAAAGTGATGGCCACAGTTTCCAGCTTAAGTATATAGCAAAAGGGAAAGTCTACAAAGACACAATTAAGAGCTTGAAAGTGGCTATACCCCCCACGATCACGCTCACGACAATTGCAGAGCGTAAAAAGCTCTCTTCCACCCAAGAAGGCAAAGACGCAATTTCCTGCAGGAAAAGTGATGGCCACAGTTTTCTGAGATGCGGAGGGGACTCTCTTAATCGAGTATATACCAAAAGAGAGTGTCTAACAAAGCCACATTTAAGAACTTGAAGTGGCCATACCCTCACAATTATGCTCACGACAAAGAATCCATTCATGGTGACCCACTACAACGTGGAAGACCTTTGGAAGCACGAACTAAAAAAACCACTGCGATCCTCCAACGAAATAAGGGTCCATGCAATGGGTTCATAAGGCCTCTGCTCCACCCAAGAAGGCAAAGACGCAATTTTCTGCAGGAAAAGTGAGGGCCACAGTTTTCAGTTTAAGTATATACCAAAAGGGAATGTCCAACAAAGCCACAATTGAGAACTTGAAAGTGGCTGCAGCCCCCCCACGATCATGCTCACGACAATTGCAGGACGTATAAAGCTCTCTTCAACCTAAGAAGGCAAAGACGCAATTTTCTGCGGGAAGGGCGATGGGCACAGTTTTCTGAGATGCGGAGGGGGCTCTTTTAATTGAGTATACACCAAAAGGGAGTGTCTAACAAAGCCACATTTAAGAACTTGAAGTGGCCATACCCTCACCATCATGCTCACGACAAAGAATCCATTCATGGTGACCCACCACAGCGTGGAAGACCTTTGGAAGCACGAACTGAAGAAACCGCTGGGATCCTCCAACGAAACAAGGGTCCACGCAATGGGTTCTGCTCCACCCAAGAAGGCAAAGACCCAATTTTCTGTAGGAAAAGTGATGGCCACAGTTTTTTGAGATACGGAGGTAACTCTCTTAATTGAGTATATACCAAAAGGGAGTGTCTACTACTGGCTATACTCTCACAAGTTGTTCAAGTTGTAGTCAATTATAGTTCCTTATAGTTCCACCTTATAGTTCCGAGCTCGCCCCCTGTGAGCATCATATCTTTCCAAAACTCGGAAAACCTTGAGAGGACGTCTCCTTGAATCCAATGGCGACTTGGAAAACGCTGTAGGGCCTTAGTTGCAGTATTACCGAAAGGATTAGTATAATAACAATTGTTCTCTAACTCGTTAAGAAACTCCCCTCGTAATTTGGTTCAAGCTTGTTGGGACAAGTTTTATTCGCCACGGTTGGCTATATGAAGAAAATACACAGACAAAGTTAGATTTTACACGGTATTGTGTAAATTTTTCAAATATAATTGCGTAATCGCTACCTCGGGCTGAACGCAACTGTTTTTAAGAATTTATTGGAAATTAAACTTATTATAAGTTTTGGTATTTTCACTAGCATTTGCCACCACACGTGAGAAATACACTTTCTCCTTCAGTTTACTTAGTAAATTGATTGCATTGATTGGTCACGTGGGAAATAAGAAATAAGCGTCGTTTTTTCCTTGAAGGTTCAACGAGTGGCAGTCGAAAAACAAAAATTTCTCGCAAATAAACCTAAAACCCATCAGAAATGAAAAATTTACAAACTCGTTTAGCTTGTGTGCTGTTGTTAAATTGATTAAGCATCGCAAAGATGGATAGAGTAACGTCGTTTTTCCAGCTCGACGAGAAGAAATGTGCAAAAACCACCGATCAATTTATAATTACCGACGTTTACTTACTCATACTCGAAGAATTTGATTATTAAAATGTCAATAAAATAAATTACCGAGTTAACGATCAAAACGAACGTACCGAGGAAAAACAACAAAATGTGAATGTCGACCAATAAAACCAGACGTACGAGATGTATAAACATAATGAGAAGGTTTATTAACTTAAACGACGATTAGCCATAGGTGGTCTTTGCAAAATGATACGTTTTTACTTCTTAAATGTTATTTAACACACATTCCAGTTCATTTTTGCAATCGATGAGTTTGAAGGCGTGATGGAATACATCGGGTTAAGGTGTTCTCTGGGTCTTGTAGGTTGATGACTGTCAATGTAACATGAAGGACTGATACGGACGCTGTACCTGTAGAATGTAGTCACCTTTCACCTACATTCGAAGCAGTTAAGTCGCCATCACATCTCGACGTATGTATATAAAACAGTGGCGGTGCTCTTTCTTTGAAACCAGTAAGTTTCACGCACGAAATAATATAAATTCAAACGATCATTATAATACATCTCGCATTATTTACATGCTACAAACCATAAGGATCATTTAAATTCATTATGTTTTTTGTTTTTTTTAATAGAAAGTCGACTCAGATTATAACACTCTTTTTTTTTACTCGCACAAAAACTAAATTAAGCATTAAAAATCTGTATAATATAATCAATCGAATTAAAAAGATAAATGTTTGCAATATCCGATATCTTAGTAATTAATTACGTCGAACAAATTATTGTCGGGATTAATAAAAATGTTGGAAAATCATTAAGATAGTGTTGCGGAAAATTTATGGCTTATTTCAATAAAAAAAAAAAACAAAAACACGGATTCTAGTTTATTTGGAATGTCTTAATTAGGATCGTTGACATTGCCACAATAAAAATGTCACTTTTTCTATCTAACCGATTCCCCTATCTCTGATAATTAAAGATCGGAATCGCATATTTTGACGTCACCATCGTTAAAAAGGTACAAATTAATTTTTAATTCGTTTCCACTGGGCATTCTTTTTCCTTAACAATTTGGGGAACACCCAGGCTTAAATTAGTTTCAAATTAGCGGTCATGACAACGCAGATGATGACGTCGAAATATGTGAATCCTCTCCTTAATAATCATGAGCGCGAGTAGTAAGCTACAAATTATTTATTTAAACAAAAACAGTTAGGCGATTTTCAGTTATTAAAAATAATAGGTTTATTTAGTGATAAGATATTTACAAATATTTTATTAATTAATTAATTAATTTATTTATTAATTAAAAACTAATCAATTTATCAATATTCAATATTATGTCCTCCATTGTGTAAAATTTGTAACTGGGAACTACTAACGCCAGCAGTGAGAGACCTTTTCTTTCCTTGTTTAGTTCGAGAACACTCTGAACGTGCGTACGCAAATGGAAATTTCATACAGTGTGCAATCGAATAAGTTTCGCTTACCCCAAAGAAAATTGAACGTCGAAAGTTTATAGAAACAAAATCGCGTATCTTTTTTAAACGCGTTAAACCTCCTAGCTTCTATTTCGTTTTTTATAAACGTCTAAATGAAACAAGTGGGTAATCTTGAGGAAGCAAAAAGGAGGAGGTTTGTTAATTAAACTAATTGTAAGTACCTAAAAGAAACTGGCATGAAGCGACAATGTTTTATAAACACCTTACACAGTGTGTAATCGAATAAGCTTCACAAACCGTAACGACCTTTAATACACAAGAAAAGTTATGGCAGACGTAAGGGGCAAAGGGCAATGGTAACTCCGGCAAAATCTACGTTTACTTTGAGAAGCACAGGATGTGATTTAAATGCCCCCAGCTGAGCGAAGTTTACCTTGCGTGCAATCAATGATACGGCAGTAAACCCGCTGGTGTAACACAATAAACGTTGAGGCAGGTCATTTATGGATTTCGTATGAAAGAATACGGAGATTAGCAATTGGTGATACGCAAGCAATAAAAAAATAATGACGAAACATTTACGTTCTAATTTTCGATTAGTATTTAAGTAATAGAAACGCACAAAATAATTCTTGCGTAACAATATTAATTTATTTCCGCTGTTAAAATTAAAACGGTAATCATGAATCAGACCTAACAATAAGTAACAGATTAGATAATAATTAATTCAACAGAGGTCACGTTCTGGAAGTATTATTGGAGGAAAAGCACGCCGATACTCATCATCCCTTAATTTATGATTTTATTACTTTATTACGTCCAGACTACACAAACAAAATTCAGAAAGATCATGTATACATTCAAAGAAATAAATAAACGATTGTATTTAATGCATTTGCTTTTCTGAGTATGCAGGTCGCTCTGTGTTGGAAATGCAAACTAACTAATAATAACATTCAATTATTTTTTCAAACAAATTGAACCACATAGTGTGGTTATTTGTTTACAAAATATGGAATGTCGTGTCATCATTGTCGATTATCTAAAGAAACAGGCGGTCGAAGATTACAACACTTTGTTTTATTGATGTAAACAGCTAAACTTTCATGAGCAGCACTTACAAACCGTATTAACAATACGTACAAATTGGGTTATAATTAATTATTTCAGTAATCAGCGCGAGTAGGTATTCAGAAGCTTCTTCCGTTAGCGAATTGCTTGTGGGTGGCGATATTGGCCTAGTGACGTGAATTTTGCTGGAGCAGCTTTATTGTTTTACGACGTTTTTATAAAAACCCCTAAGTTTTCAAACAAGAAACGATGCGCTCTTGTGGTAGGTCAGTTCTTTTTTGAGCTACGCCACTGATATTTGCTGAATTAATTCTCTTAAATAATAAAGAACTTACAGCGTTAATAAGTGAAACTTAATCGATTACACCCTGTATATTTCCTTTCTTTGACTATACTCTTTCCAATTCTCTATTCTGTCGACTAGTTTTTTGAATTTAATAAAAATCAATTCGAAAGTTTAAGGCCCAAATTCAGAAACGTCACTTAGTGGAGTGCGCGCTCAACTCACGCTCAGCTTGACGTTTGATGTTATTGGAAATTTGCGCTTTTATATTTACTCGTAAGGTCAGTGTAGGGTACTTTGATCATCGGTGGTTGACGATCGAAATTTAAAATGAAAATTAAAGCCCTTCTCAATTTCGAATTAACATCAAACTGTCAATTTGAACGTGAGTGACGTTTCTGAATTTGGCCCAAATTAAGAAAAAGAGGACGATCCAAAAATACGTACAGGCTTAGCCAAAATTCGGAGTAGTATTTGACGTCCCTTTTTATTATCATAGGCTGTGGCTTAGGAGATGCATCATAGTGATGGTACCTCTCGGAAGTACTTCAATATGAAAACTGATTTTCACTTTTAGTAAATTAGTCGAAGCGCCTTCTCTTAGTTAATTGGGAAAACGATTTTCATCATGCAGGAGAAAATTGCGAAAAGACGAAATCGTGGTGTAGGAATCTTAAGAGGTGTTTCCAAAAGGCAGTTAAACTAGACCACAGCGCCCCCTGTTCCCGAATAGGATAAGGCAAAAATTCACCGTAAAACCTTAACTGTGCGGCGGCGAAACGAAAATATTATCGAGCTTAGAGTGAAATTTAATCGATTACACCCTGTATATGTATTATTGCAGAAAATAAAATAAAGTTTAGATTTGCGTTCGAAATAAAACGCAAGTATTTTTGGCTTTTTGTTCAAATTATGTGTTATTAATTACGTTCGCTATCCTAATTGACCATTTTTCATAATTATTATTCAAATATTAATTTTTTTTAGAGTCAAGAACCGAATTAAAACGTCTTTTTGTGTGGAAAAGAGAATTTGCGAATTATGCCTCGACGGTAACATAATGGATCCGCCGCATTATGTAATTATCGTCGATTATTTGACGAAACAGATTGCAATGCTTTATTTTATTGAAGTAAATGCCGCACTTTTATGAGCCGCGGTATTAACAATACGTGAAAATTGGCTTATAATTAATTAGTTCAGTAATCGCCAGTGGATGTTTGTTAAAGCAATTGCATACGGGCGCCGACATTGACCGAATGACCTTGAATTTTGCTGGAGCTTCATTATTTTACGATGTGTTTAAGTAAACGCATGCGCACGTGTATCTCACGAAAGGGGGGGGGGCAGAGGTTCCCAAACAATGCGCTCAGTTTTCTTTTTTTTTTATTTCTTTCACGTGATGATTGCACCCTGTATTTAAAAATACTTGTTGTTTCAATTTCTTGAGATTGTTAAGTATTTTATATCTGCTGTGGGATAAGGCAATTTAGATACAGTGAATATTTCCTTCTTTTTCTTTTTTTTTGTAGGAATTTGCGAAATGGAGGTTGTAAGAACTTTCAAATACGTGTAACGCCAAGTTGAACTTCCAAGTTAACATGCAAAGGTTGTCGTTTTAAAGTTTGTTTATGAACGCAAATATTGAATTTATGAAATACCTCCTCATATGTCTTGGTCGTTAAAAGGAATTTTGTTGCATAGCATTAGAGTTAGCAGGTTTTCGTATTTAGCTATAAAAGTCGCGTTAATAGGCCACAAATAACTAGCGCCAATTTAATTTTGCCAATAAAATGAACGACGGAATCCTAAGCAATGTTTCAAAAGGTAATTAAACTAGACTACAGCGCCCACTGTTCTCGAATAGGAAGGATAAGACAAAAATTCACCGTAGAACCTCAACTGTGCGGTGGCAAAACGAAAGTATTATCGAGCTTAGAGTGAAACTTAATCGATTACACCCTGTATATCTATTATTGCAGAAAATAAAATAAGAAAGTTTAGATTTGCGTTCGAAATAAAACGCAAGTATCTTTGGCTTTTTGTTCAAATTATGTGTTATTAGTTACATTCGCCATCCTAATTGACCATTTTTCATAATTATTATTCAAATATTTATTTTTTTAGAGAGTCGAGAACCGAATTAAAACATCTTTGTATGGAAAAGAGAATTTACGAATTATAATTAGCTTGATGGAAATATAATGACCCGCCGCATTATGTACTGCTAAGTGGATTTATTTATTTTTGCTTTATTAGCGGAGGGATAAATGAACAATTTAGTGCATTCATAATTTATAATAAAGTACGGGGTTAAATCTGTAAATAACGCCGGCGAGTATCAAACGTAATTATCTAAGGGGGCAAAGAAAAAAATTGGGAAATATCGGACGTAAGTAAAAGAAAATTAAACTACCAACAAATCTCACACAACAATTTAACGCTGATAGTATGATACAAAAAGCTAATGTCACAATTCACATAGTTAATCACAGTTTAGTAACAAGTTTAGTCGTGACTTCGTTTAATGATAGCCTAGCCGAAGTCAACAGTTGACCAGTTCGATATTGAGTCGGTCGCACCTGCCTCTAACCATGCATATACGCCTTTCAAGTACCACATATCTGATTATTTCATATTTATCGATAACCGTGGCTAGCAAACAAACCTGAATACATCATTTTAACGGCACAGTTTTAACATTTACGTGGCTCTAAAATCGAACCTGCCAGCCATTTACAAAAAGTAAACCGAGCCATTTCAAAACGAAATCACAGTCGGCCGTGCCGCATCGATTTCGACGCCTGTATTAATTTTTTTTAATCGCACGATGTATTTACCCCTGTACCTCAGCCTTCGAGTGAAACGATTAAAACGTACATAGAGCTATATTAGTATGGGCTACTACATATTCTGAGGTCGCGTGAAAGAATGTTAACACAGTATTTTTTCATGAGTGCACCTCTCTAGACGGTATTCGTAAACGCGATCACTTTTTCATTGGTAATTTCGACTTGTAATTTGAGTGCAGCTAATTAAAGGACAAAACACGAGGCTCAAATTGTCTCTCACGGTTTATAACCTCGAGCTAACTCTATCTGATATGTTAATACATAACAAAGCTTCGATACTTTCTTTTTTTTTTTTTTACATTCGCATCCATACGCTTAACTTAACACAATCGTTGAAAATTTGAAGAAAAAAATCCACCTCCAACTTAAAAAAAGAGTTTACATTTGTTTGTTGCCCATACAAATTTGAACTCAAAATAACATTTAATTTAGAAACATTCGTTTTGTGTTATTTTTTGACGTCTGTAGGTGACCGACGCCGGAACTTGTCGAGCAAGTGTCAGATTGTGTACCAGCCTGTGAATTTCTTCACAATGGCTGCACGTATCAAGACAATCTTTAGTTACCCGATTAAGAAAGTCCAAGCTCTCTGCTGTGATCTTCTTTTAGAGATGTGCACAGAATTACAATGAAATTTTCACACAATTATTATTAAATTAATTTGATAACACATTTACTACGACTTTCTTAAAAATGTGTAACATTTTACTGCAAACATTTTCTATTTATTGCAGGTGCCTTCATTTTATTAACAATTTTGAATAGATTCTACGATTGTGTTAACAAATGCCGTTGCTTTTCCTCTGCGAACAATGAAATGAAATTTAACTACGAAATGAAAACATGAATCTAAGAGTTGCACTGCTTTTCCGTGTTGTCTGAAGCTTAAAGCAACAAATTTTCATGAAATGGCAGGATAATCCAATCACATAAGCGATTTATTAAGGAGAATATTGGAAGGAATACTCGGGCGAGACAGGTTCCCTTCTATTTAGTTATATTTATTAGGACAACCTTTTCTATCTTTCTGTACCAATTTTGTTAATTGGGGCGTATTAGAAATCGATGTTTTACAAAAAAAAAAGCAACGCCACTCTCTTTTTTAGGTAACATTCGTTTTTGAATTCATTCATTTATTTATTAGAAGAAGTATTTTGGTAATCATGCAATTTTAAAAGGGCTCCCAATTTTAAACTTAATTCCACGTTCTCCATTATAAGGTTAGACAGCAATTAAATTGACAAAAATGATTAATGACTTAAAAAAACTCGACCGCAAATGCATGTGATAATATTTCAAACAATGTAGCCCCGTCCTTAATAATAGGATCAAAGCGTTCCCTTTTTATTTTTCTTGTAATTATTGTTATTATCTGGTGATCATTGCAGTGGCCGAAATCTCCTATAATTTCACTTTTGTGTTGTTACTTAAACGTTCTCGTCGTCTTCGTTGTTGCTGCTCCTATTAAAAACGTTAACACTACGGGACACATTTAATTTTCTTTTTTGATTCTTACGGAAAGCTAAAATAAAAAGGAAAAAGGCCCACCGCTTGTTAAACGGACTCGTTTCCTTATTTCGTATTCAAATTACAGTGCGTGATTCTTTTTTAATCGCCTCTCCCCGATTCGGCTTCGAAACGCAGGTATCCACCGATTTTGCCAAACCGAAAGCAAAAGGCGAATCAAAAGAGCCCCAAACGGAAATTATATTTGTCAACAAAGAGCGAAAGGGAGAAATTAGAAGACCGCAAATTCGAGGTTGCATTTCTGGCTTTGTCAACTTCCAGGCTTACATTTATGAAGATGAAGGGGGGGGGGGGGCGGGCCTGTGGAATCTAGGGTTGACCGCCGTAGATGCTTTCGGTTGACAACGATTTTAACTCGACCACACTCTCTTATTTTGAATATTCCAAATAGCGCTGGTTATAAAGGGTGACACAAAAAGATTCTACACTTCTAACAAAGAAAATCGTCTAAGAAGAAAAGTTTCTAAGTCATCTAATATTAAACCATTCGACATTGAATTTATAAAAAAAGCAATTTAAAAACAACTGAAGAACGAAGAGAATGAAATTATAAAAGATAGATAGAGTGAAATTTAATTAAAGCTGAAAAAATTTGAACAAAAGAAATCTGGACACGCAAGAGAAACGATACAACTGGCAATAAATTATTATTAAAAAATTAAAACGCACTAAAAACTAATATCAAGAAGGGAGGGGGGAAAAAACAAAAGACAATCGCACGAAGAAGACTAAAAAATTCAGAATTAATAATAAAAACAAGAAGATAAATTCTAAGAAGCACGAAACAAGAAGGTTATTAATAAAGAAAAAATCTAAATCGACAATAAATCACCATTAAAAAATTTAATTAAAAGCAAAACAAACAACTTGCACTGTTAAAAAATTTAAAAAAAAAAAACAAAGTAATATTAAGACGAAGAAAAAAAAACAAAACACGATCGCATTCAGTGTGTCAGAAGTGTCAAAATCAGAATCACGAAACAAAATCTTTCACGCCGCTTAGTAGCGCCATCGCACGGCTGAGTTCTGATCTGTTTCTGCTGATGAGACCCCAATTAGGGCCGCTGACTTGCGGCCGAATTTTACACGTGAAAAGCGCCCAAAAATTAAATAAATTGACGACAGTAAGTCACTATTAAAAAATTAAAAGACGAAGTGATATTAAAATGAGAAAATATAAAAACAAAAGAAAACCGTCTTCGAATGTATATCGAATTCTATAACAGTTTTTTTTTTTCGACTTCAAAAAGCACAGCCAAAAAAATGCAATGATAAAAGCAAAGAGAAAAAAAAAAATTGTAAATACGAATCTCAATGGAAAAATTGTTTTAAATTAAGTCACCACTGTTAAAAAATTTAAAAAAACTCAAAGTAATATTAAGAAGAGGGAAAAAAAAAACAAAAGACGATCGCATTCAGTGTGTCAGAAGTGTCAAAATCAGAATCACGGGACAATTAAATAAATAAAAAACAAAATTGACTATGAATCACTGTTAAATCAAAAGTTAAAGTAATACTACGATGGAAAAAGAAAAAAAAACAAAAGACAATCGCCTTGGAAAGCGTGAAAATCTAAAAGAATTTTTTTTTTTAATTTAAAAAATACAATAAAAGAGCAATGATAGAGAAAAGAAAACAAAAGGAAATCACCTGTGAACGGTGAAATTTCAAAAAAATATAACAAGAAGCATTGAAAAAGACAAGATTTTTTTTTTTTAAATACGACTTTTAGTACAAAAATTATTTATTGACATTAAGTCACGAATCTTAATTGCTAATAATAAAACGAACTATGAACTAAGAAGGAAAAAGGAAAAAAAAGACAAACGTTTTCAGAAATGTAAAAAAAAACACTAAAAAAAATCTAATTTGACAGTAAATCACTATTAAAAAATTAAAATAAGAAAATAAAACAACAAATCATTACAAAAAAAATTAAAAAGGAAGAGGAGGAAAAAAACAAAAGACAATCGTAAGACAAGACACGTACAATTTAAGAAGAAGAGAAAAAACAAAACACGATCGCCTTCGGAAGTGTCATAATCAAAGAAAAATTTTAACTTTAAATAACACAAGCCAAAATTAATAATAAAAACAAGAAGGCAAAAATATTAAGAAATGAATTTTAGTAATTTTAGTAAAAAAAGAGAGCATTCAAAAACGTATAAATCGACAATAAAGCACTATTAAAAAATTTAATTAAAAAAAAATTGACAACTTGCCATAAATCGTTAATAAAAATATAAAAAAAGCTCAAAGTATATAAAAATAATAATAATAATCATATTAAAAAAAACAAAAAACAATCGCATTTATTCAGAACTGTCAAAATCGAAATATTTTTTTAAAAAATTAAAAAATTCAAATATATACCATCTATTAAAAAGAGGAAAAAAACAAAAGACAGTAGCATTCAGACGTGTCAAAGTTAAAAGGAGGAGAAAAAACAAAAGACAATCGCATTCGGAAGTGTCAAAATCAAAGAAAATTTTTAACTTTGAATAACACAAGCCAAAATCAATAATAAGAACAAAAAAGCCAAAAACATTAAGAAACACGAAACGAATTTCAGTAAAAGAAAATGTAAATTGACAATAAATATTAAACTATTCGCAAATTTACTTAAAAAAACAAATAATACTGCTTGGAATGAATCACTATTAAAAAATTTAAAAAAAAATCAAGGTAATATGTATTAAAAAGCGGAAAAAAAAAACAAGAGACGATCGCATTCAGAGGTGTCAAAATCAAAATAATTTTTTAAGCCAAAATTAATAATAAAAGCACGAGGTGAACATCAAGAAACGAATTTAGTAAAAAAAAAGCAAAAAAAAAGATCAAAATTGAATCACTACTAAAATTACGAGTCAAAGTAATATTAAAATGAAAAAAAGAAAAACAAAAGAAAGCTGGAAATTCTAGAATACTTAAAAAAATACAATAAAAAATCAATCGCGAAAGGCAAGGAAATATTTTTTTAAACACGAACTTTAATTAACAGAAAGATTATTTAAAAAAAAAAACTAAATCAACATCAAATCACTATTTAAAAAAAAAAATTAAAGTCGAAGTCTTATTAAGAAGGAAACAAAAGACAAACGGCTTTTATTTAAAAAGAAAATCCCTCCAAAAAGGGATTATCACCCTCATCTGGCAATGCTGCAAGCATATTTGCCTCCAAGGTATTTCTTTTTTACTTTTTTATATAGACAAGCGAATTACAAAATTGTAAAATGTCAAAAAAATTCAAATCTGAGTATCAAAGTGCTAATTATCGTTTTAAGAAATTAAAAATTATCGTGTTTTCGGTGTGGTCAGATCTTGGATCGCGTTTGCACGATAATTATCGTCGTGTAGTTGGCAACACTGAGGCGAGGGGAAAGGAATTTCTTTTTTACTAAACCTCAATCGATTTAAAAAAAAAGCTAAATTCTCAAGGTTATTAAATGCTGCTAAATAAATGAGTTTTATCGTAAAACGAAAGCATAAACTCTTCTTCTTCTTCTTCCTTATTATGTAACTCATGAATAACACGTCGTTAAGTGACATATTTTAACCAATCAGGACTTAGAATGCAACGTAATTCTATGTACTGATTGGTCGATGATGACGATGACGATGAGAAATTTAATTTTATGCCCGCGCAGCGAAAAATTAACTTATTTCATTACATAATTTTATACAAAGAAAGGATAGCAAACGTTAATGCTGATTTATGCGACAGTACATATAGAAGCAGTAGACAAAAAAAAATACGAAGAATATATTAAATATCGCGAAATAAAGTCATGAGTCTCAATTTGCAAAGTGTAAAGCATTGTATAGTGTATTATGTAGATATACGACATAACTTAAAAGGCCCCCGCGGTTTTATAACGCAGATAATGTAATAATGACATGGCTCGGTCCCTGGCATACCGTATTAAATAGGGAGGTGCGCACTAACAACTTTAAAAAAGTTTTTTATGGTTTATGTGATTTTAAGGCCATGATTTTACATTAACTCTGCGACGTTACATTAAATTAAATAAGTTCATTGGCTAGGCCACAAAGTACATAATAATTTAGTCGCATTTTTTTTTCAAATCAATCAACAATCAAAGCATGCCAAGGAATATAAGTTTCTACTCACTCGACCGGCGACGCCTCCAAAACGATCGTGTCGCATGGGCACAAATCACAAAAACAAAAATTTTTATAATGTCTTTAATATGCGATAATCGAACGAATTTTAATTAATCACTTTAATGCACACACCCCGCGTGCCCGAACTAAATTTATTTCACAACTGAATGTGAAGCGATCCCCACCCGAAGAATCTCTTTATCACCAGCGATTGCTTTGTTTTTTTCTTTTTTTTTTTGGCTTAGAAGGTCAAGTTAGCACCTTTTTTGCATACGTGTGAAACCTAAAAATAAAATGTTTCGTAAATTCCATTGTAAAAACCAAACCAAACAATTTTATACAAAACTATCAAATGTTTCCTGAAGTTTTAATCAGTATACGTTGATGAATTATTTTTTTTATGAGTATGCACATACAGGGTGCTCAGTGCTTTGCCATAAAGAACATGTTTCAATTATTTACGAATACTTGCCCAATTGTGAAATTATTTGATCCTAATTTTCTAATTTGATAATTTTTTTTTAGATTTCTTGATTTAAACAGAGAGGGCGCTGTTAACACCCTCACATTACAATCGGCTAAAACCTCGAGCATTGCGCAGACGCGCTAAAAATTTGGCGGCGTAGCAATTGTTTTTAATTCTTGTACGCCAGGGCAAATTTTCTAGTGTTTTTCTCATCTTTGTATTACCCTAAATTATTTTGTGTTTTTTAATTAATTAATTAATTCTTAACTTATTTGGAAAAATTTGCCCTGTTCGTCAACGACCTTCTTTTAATAATTTCCTTCAATTTTCGTAATTTCCTTCAATTTCCACGTAGGTGGTTTAGGAATGAACTGCAAGGACAAGATGGACGAAAAAAAAACAATAGAAGGTTGACAAATCGACATTAAAAAAAAAAAACAAAAACAAAAGAGTAATTCGATTAAAAGAAACCAGAGAGAACTCCCCACTAAAAAAAAAAAAGAAGACAAAATGCGAAAATAAAAGACGAAAAAAAAAATAAAAGAAGATCGATGATTGCTGAACGGATTTTTCGAAAATCTCAAGACCGATTTCAAAAAAGAAAAGACGAAAGAAAAATCCGTAATAATTCGAGAGAATGATAGAAACAAACGAAGAATGAGGAAAACAAGAGAAGATCGGCGCTTCTACAATAGCTAAACCGCTAAAAAAAAAGAGAGAAATTTTGAACAAAAAGCAAAAGTAGAGCAGAATTTTCGAAATCTCGAGGCTGATTAAAAAAAAACAAAAAACAAAAACAAAAACTACAATAATTCGACAGAAAATAATAGAAACAAACGAAGAACAACGAGAACAAAAAAAACAAAAGAAGATCGGCGTTTTTACAGCTGCCAGATCGCTAAACAAAAAACAAGAGACATCTTGACCAAAAAACAAAAGAAGATCAATGGCTATTGAGCAGGCTGATTTAAAGAAAAACAAAAAACAAAAACAAAAACTACAATATTTCGACAGAAAATAATAGAAACAAACGAAGAACAACGAGAACAAAAAAAACAAAAGAAGATCGGCGTTTTACAGCTGCCAGATCGCTAAACAAAAAAAAAACAAAAAACAAGAGACATCTTCACCGAAAAACAAAAGAAGATCAATGGCTATTGAGCAGACTGACTTAAAAAAAACAAAAAAACAAAAACAGAAACTGTAATAATTCGACAGAAAAGAATAAAAACTAAAGAAGAATAAGGAGAACAAAAAAAACAGAAGAAGATCGGCGTTTCTAGAGCAGCCAAATCGCTAAACAAAAAAAGAACAAAAAACAAAAGAGAAATCTTGAACGAAAAACAAAAGAAGATCAGTGGCTATTGAGCAGACTGAAAACAAAAACAGAAACTATAATAAGTCGGCATTTCTACAGCAGGAAAATCGCTAAACAAAAAAAAAACAAAAGAGCAATCTTGAACGAAAAACAAAAGAAGATCAATGGCTACTGAGCAGACTGATTAAAAAAAAACGAAAACAGAAACTATAATAATTCGACAGAAAAGAATAGAAACAAAAGAAGATCGGCGTTTCTACAGTAGCCAAATCGCTAAACAAAAACAAAAGAGACATCTTGAACGATAAACAAAAGAAGATCAAAGACTTTTCGAAATCTCAAGACTGAGAAAAAAAACAAAAGCAGAAACTAGGATAATTCGACAGAAAAAGATAGATACAAACAGAGAATAACGAGAACAAAAAAACAAAAGAAGATCGGCATTTCAACTGCAGCCAAATCGCTAAACAAAAACCAAAAAACAAAAGAGACATCCTGAACGAAAAACAAAAGTAGATCAATGACTTTTGAGCAGAATTTTCGAAACCTCAAGACATTAAAAAAAAAAAAACAGAAACTATGTTAATTCGACCAAAAAAGAATAGAAACAAATGAAAAATAGGAAGAGCAAAAGAAAGTAAACGTCGCTACAGCAACGGAGTGTAAGAAAATCAATCGAACAAGAAACAAAAGAAGAATCTTGTTTGAAGCGTCAAATTGATTCAGTTATAAAATTCAAATAAACAAAACGAACGAAAAACAAAAGAAGGCCGACGATTATCGAGCGGATTTTTTGAAAATCTCCAAAAAAAAAATAAAAGAAGAAACCATAATAAAACTGAAACAAACGAAAAATAAGGGGAACAAAAAACAAATGAGAATCGTCGTTTCTAGGGCAAACAGAAACCAAGAGGAAAAAAAAAAAGAAAATCTAGGAAGTGTCAGTGGCAACCATCATTTGTTGTCAGCTGTTTTTCCCCAAATTCGCGTTTCGTCAGTCGTTTGTTTCAGGTTCTTTTTTGTTTTTTTTCCGTGGAATTAATTGTGCAATTTTTTTTATTGAATTTTTAGGAAACGCCTTCGTGAAATTCTGATTTTTAAAGAACTGCAACGGATTATCAGTTTGCGTCCTAAATGCTCTTTTTTTGTTTTTAATAAATATTGAGGTTACCTGCTGTTTGTTTATTTATTTGTATACGTCGAAGAAATATTAAAATAATTTGGGGTTCGAAATTGTAATTTTAAATTAGTTTTAAACAATGCTGCGCTACACACGTGTTAAATGCGTCGTTTATTCCGAGGATGTGATTCAAAACACGTTTATTATTTAAACTATCACTTTTGTACATTAATATAGATAATTGAATTTACTTTCAAAGGAACCTGATTAAATTTAAATTATTTATTAGTAAAAGGAGAAATGGTTATGCAATTATAGGGTAGAAGAGAAAGAAAAGGCCCCATATTAAGGGATTCGCCAGATCCCTCTGATACCCTTTAGGATTAAGCGCAAGATTGTTGGTGTCACATCGTTCCGAGGAAATTCCAAGGTACAGTTTCAATTGTAAATTCGAAATATACTAGGGCAACGCAAAAAAAAAATAATAATAACCGAGTCGGAGAGTTGAGACAATAAATTACCCGGAAGCTCGCAGAAAGAAGAATAAATAAAAGCAGTTCAAATGGAAATCTGCATGAGAAAGAATTACGGAAAGGCGCATGAATAATAAATAATCTGAACGTGATTAAAAAGTATACTAGTAGTGACATCTAGCGGAAAGCGGCTGCGTTATAAGTCCTATCGTCGACTTCAGATCCCAGAGGAAATTATAAAATACATTGCTATTTCCTCTTCACTCGCACTATTCTGCATAGAGTCCAAATAAAATTACAATATACTTTATGTCTGTTTATTTCAAATTTAATTTTCACATTTTAGCATTTACGTCCGCGCGAAATACTAAATCAAATTTTGACTTTCGGTGGGCGCGAGGGGAAAAAAAATCTTAATCACACAATCACAATTTGCAAATTATAATTATATTTAAATAATGATACCTAAATGACTTCCTCTATTTATTCGAATTCGAAATGCAAGAGAACCGTAATTTATGTAGATGTACCCCGCACAAAAAAAAAAAAGAAAAATCTATAGGCTCCAAGTGCCGGAACGTTACACTTGGTGATATCCTGCGACATCTTAATATATGGATCTCCGTGAGCTCATTAGTTCAAGTGTTGGCCATCAAAGCGACACCGCTTCCGGCTAAAAGACAACGACCGCTGTCGTGAGCTGCCGCCGCTGCCTCTCTTCATTCTGTATGTTGTACGTGCGACCGACGTTTCTGAACGTAGCATTTAATCGAATTTCCTATCTTAATTGCACATTCGAAGACCTAAAACCGAAAAGAAGAAACAAAATCCAAAAAAAGAAAAGCGGAAATCGCCTAAAACAAAAACGATTCAAAAAAAAAAAGAACAAGACGTATATGTACACTCGACATTAAAAGTAATGACTCCCCAATAAAAAATTAAATGACAACCTAATAATGACGAGTAGGCAAAGAGGAATCGAATTCCCCTCGGCGTTTACTTGGCCGCCTACTTGTTATAGTGATCGGAATGGATAAGGCCACGCATTGTGGAGACATTATTTTTAATTCCTACCAAATGAATTGCCTCAAAAGAAATTACAATCGCTTGTAATGAAAAGAAAGAAGGATGAATGCTCGCAAGAGCTCCCCCCTACCCCTGTAGGCAGTCAAGAAATTTTAAAATTTGAAGATTTTATCAATTTTCTGGGGCGTGTTGTAAAATAAAGTTTGCAAAATAAAAAAAATTCGAATTAATCCTTAGTTGTTAATTGAAATCTAAAACTGAAAAAACGAGGAACGTAAAAAAAACAAAAAAGGAGAGTAGACCTAACACGAGCCTAGTCGCGCCATCTATCTTCCCGATTCTTCTTCCGGGGAGCTTCGATTCGAACGCTAGATGGTTCCAGACGTTCGCTAGAAAATTGAGAAAGAAAGAATCCATAAACCTGGCGCGCTTGTAATGAGAAGAAAGATGAATGCTCGGAAGATGTCACCATAAAACTAGCCCCTCCCCCACCCCTGTAGGCAGTCAAGAAATTTTGAAACTTGAAGATTTTATCAATTTTTTGGGGCATGTTGCGATGCAAGGTTTGCAAAATAAAAAAAAATCGAATTAATCCTTAATTGTTAATTGAAACGTAAAACTGAAAAAGCAGCTGGACGAGGAACGTAAAAAAAAAAACAAAAGAAGGGAGTTGTTTTATTGTAGACCTAACACGAGCCTAGTCGCGCCATCTATCTTCTCGATTCTTCTTCCAGGGAGTTTCGATTCGTACGCTAGATGGTTCCAGACGTTCGCTAAAAATTGAGAAAGAAAGGATCCATAAAGGCCAAACCTGACGATCGAAATGACGCGAAATATCCGAAAAAATATAAAAATTATGTAATAAATATTTTGATAACCATCAAATTGCAATTGTTTTTTTTATTATAAATTCAGAATGCGCGTCTTTGCTGATTTAACCAAATTTCTAACCTCAAAAAGTAAAAACGGTAGCAACGATGAACGGTTCAAATTGAACACGCTGTATATTATACGTACTTGTCATAGAGAAAGTGATTTCTTAGCAACTCTTGCCGTAAAATCTGGGCGGCATGTCTTAGCTTAAGTGAAAAGTACGTCATTGCACTCCTTGATGCTGTTTTACGGTTAAGCTAAGACGTGCCGTCCAAATTCCATGGCAAGAGTTGATAAAGGAGTTAAGAAATCACTCGGTATAAACGCCTTAAACGCTTCGAGAAAAATATTCGAATGATAAAACGGATAACTACCATCTCGAAAGCAAGGTTAGGAATTGCGAGTTCAAATGTCAAATTAACAACTGTCACGATGATTGACAAATTGACATAAAAAAAAAAACAAAAACAAAAGAATAATTCGATTAAAAGAAACCAGAGAACTCCCCACTAAAAAAAAAGAAGACAAAATGCGAAAATAAAAGATGAAAAAAAAAAGATCGATGATTACTGAACGGATTTTTCGAAAATTTCAAGACTGATTTCAAAAAAAAAAGAAGACGAAAGAAAAATCCGTAATAATTCGACAGAGAATAATAGAAACGAACGATGAGGAAAACAAAAAAAAACAAAAGAAGATCGGCGCTTCTACAACAGCCAAATAGCTAACAAAAGAAAACAAAAAACAAAAGAGAAATCTTGAACGAAAAACAAAAGTAGAACAGAATTTTCGAAATCTCAAAAAAAAAACCAAAAAACAAAAACAAAAACTACAATAATTCGACAGAAAATAATAGAAACGAGCGAAGAACAACGAGAACAAAAAAAACAAAAGAAGATCGGCGTTTCTACAGCAACCAAATCGCTAAATCAAAAAAAAAAACAAAAAACAAAAGAGAAATCTTGAACGAAAAACAAAAGATCAATGGCTATCGAGCAGACCGATTTAAAAAAAAAAAACCAGAAACTATAATAATTCGACAGAGAATAATAGAAACAAACGATGAGGAAAACAAAAAAAAACAAAAGAAGATCGGCGTTTCGACGGCAGCCAGATGGCTAAACAAAAAAATCAAAAAACAAAAGTGAAATCTTAAACGAAAAACAATTGAGCAGAATTTTCGTAATCTCAACATTGAGTTAAAAAAAACAAAAGCAGAAACTAGAATAATTCGACGGAAAAGGATAGAAACAAACGGAGAATAACGAGAACAAAAAACAAAAGAAGATCGGCGTTTCTACAGCAGCCAAATCGCTAAACAAAAACAAAAAACGAAAAACGAAAAAGACATCTTGAATGAAAAACAAAAGAAGATCGTCCCGTCGTACTGTTGCGTTCGAAACCTCGAAAGCAAGGTTAGGAATTGCGAGTTCAAGCGTCAAATTGACAACTGTCATGATGGTGATGATGATGGTTCACGGCCAACTTCGACGTCAGATTAAAAAGAAACGCTGCACAGCCGCCTGCAGCTTAAGTCTACGATTTGACAGTTCTGTCAAGCTTTCAAGGGTGAAGTTTGCGTGCAGGAAGTGCATTTTAGGTGCGCATGACTGTACTTGACATAAAAAAAAATTATAAACGCCACAAATCCTTGGAGTGAGGAAAGATAAAACAGATGACTATCAACCCCATTAAGCCTCCTCCCGCTTTCTTTGATATAGAGCCATGATGAAAAATACGTTAAAAACTAAATTGTAAAAAACAAAAAGATGCAATATAAATTATTAGGGCTATTTTAATAATGCTCATGCGCATGTTGAAAGTATTTAGCTCTACATTTCTAACCAATGAGGGCGCTGAAGCTTGACGTTTGTTTACCATCGTCTTTTTCGGCCTCTGCGCAGACGTCTGCGCAATTGTGAACTGTTCGCAAGAAAAAAGAAATGAAAACGACAAAAATAGAAAGATTAGGATTAAAATAAAGAACAAATCACTTTTTTCTATGATACTTCAGGTATTTTAAATCAAATTTATTTGTACAGGATGTAACTTAATACCTGTAAAGTTACGCATACGCTAAAACGCTCCGTTTTCGATATACAGGGTGATGAAGTTTGCTGTTTTTTTTTTAACCAAATTAACTATTTTCTTTTTAATTCGTCCTTGAGGCATTTTAATTTATCGAATCGAACTTATTGTTAGCTGAATGTCCGCAGGCCCCTTCGCAGAGGCGTCGATCCTCCCAGGGGTCAACACACAAATTGTTAATTAATTAAATTTACCGTGCGTTATAATTATCCGATACTTTTCAGCGAAGGGGGGAGAAGAAAAAAACGTCGTGTTAATACACGATCAAAATTAATTAATTTGCAAATAAATAACAGCGACGATACGGCGTTGTTGAACTAGTTGCGGCGGATAACATCGCTAGCTGGGAGTAGATGCAATTTAAACTGATATCATCTTTGAATTTTCATAATCATTACTCCGTTTTCTGTCCCACACTCGTTCTTGTGACTTGTTACTTCATGAATATTCAGGTCTTCCTCTGCGACTGTGAATCCAATCAAAATTATTTTCCATTCTTATGTGTGCACAACGAGAGACTAACCATGAAGGTTTTTTTTTTTTTTAAACACAGGAACTACTAATGTTGGGAGAGGGGGGGGGTGGAGTTTGTAGGCATTAAAAAGTCCGTCAGTATAACACGAATTTATTAAAAGTTGGATAACAGTTTTTACGTACGTACAACGTATTCATGACTTACTCTGTATTGATCATTTCTAATTACCATAGATAACATGGTTGTATTCAACACTTGATTTCGTGTTAGATTAAAAGCACTTGCGTACAGTGATTTTTTTTGTTTACGTGTATGAAATTCTACCTTACGTTAAGTTACGTTGTCGTACAAATTTGTTTATTTATTAATAAATCTACGACATTCTTATTGCTGGAATAACAACAGTAACATGTTCTAGAATTAATCGAAGAAGATCAAGGCATGTCATTAAGAGAAAGTAAATCGCCATGGCCATACTGTATATATATATATATATATATACAATTAATTATACGTTTCGTTTCAAATTTACGTTGATATTTTGATTAGAGTGGAGCTGAAATTTGTGGTAAATGTTTTTTTTTTTTTGATAAAATCGAGTAATTTAAAAACGCGTCATGTCCAAGTGCTAATCAGTTTGGATCTACGTAACGATAATACCATCTACAAGAGGCGAACGAGAATTCTTGAAGAAACGCAGTTCGTCAGGCGTTCTTTTCACGTCTTAATCTATGTAAAACCGCAGAGAAACATGGCTAATCCATTTACGCTGAGGGCGAGGCACTATCGCATTTTTACGCTAATTAAGAGGGTGCTCTAATTGAAATATATGCCAATGATACGTGGCTTCTTTACGAGTTCCATTAACGTGTCGCATTATCGGCGTTTTTTTTCTTTCCTTCTCGAAACGAGGAACTTTTTGATAGCCCGGGCATATTTTGACAATGTTACAGTTTCTGGGGGGACAGGTGTGAAAGATGTAATAAAATATAATCAATCATCATTATTAAAGAACCCTTCCCCAAATTATACCTTCCTTGCAACATTCTTGGCCTATTCGATCGCAATTACTATTGTTTCACGTTATAAATCATTTAGGGCCCCTTCAATTAAACCATTTCGGTTTAACCATACAATTTCGTCCAGTACTTTTATTTCTTAAAATAAAAAAAAAGTTCACATCATTTTTTTTTTTATTAATCAGTAAATTATAAAATAATACCAAACCTAATGATAATACGTGCGATTTAACGTTTAGGTAATCTACGGACGGCGTTGTTCGGAATATGGAATCTCATCGGGATGATGGTGATGGTAAGAAGGAGGAGGTGGTGGGATCCCCCCGTATGCATATCTGCGATCGCCTTCGGAATAAATCCGTCTCTCCGGATTCTTCTTAATCTCTCTGACGTTAATGTCCGTCGAAACTTTTAAAGAATAAGGGCTTTTGCTCGGTTCAATTTCATCGTACCTGGATTTAGAGGGTGAATACGGCTTCCTGTATCGATAGGGGTCAGCACCGCCGACGGCCAGCGGGGCCGAACTTAGGAATCGGCTATCGTAACGGTCACGATAATTGTACTGATCCACGTTCGGAGGAGTTCGAACAACTTCTGGCAGAGTGGCGTAATAAATTATTCGCCTTTGCTTGTTATATACAGGACGTTCCGTACCTGGGAACTTACCAACGCCATCGTAGTAGGCGTCCTCGTAACGCGGCCGGTAATAACTTGGGCGAGGAGGGTAGCTTTCGTAATGTCTAGGGGGGCGCTGGTAATAACTCCCATCGAAATCACGCGGGTAATTGATTAACTCCCTCGATCTGCCATCTCTATCGAACGATTTATAAACAGGTGTGGGCGAAGACTCCGACCTCCTTTGAGTAACAAAATGCACCCTCGGAGCCCGTACGGAATCCGAGCTCGAAATCACGCTATCATCATAGGATTCGCCCTTGGAATTTAGAACGGGGTAAGGCTGTTTGACCCACTGCTCTTTGGTGGCCCCCCTCGGCTCCCTCGATGTATCAAACTCGCCACCACTGGGGGCCAACAGAGTTTTCCCTCGCCTATCCTTCTCACGTTTTGACCATAGGTTATCCGAGCTATTTAAATCACGCTTAAACCTAATAAAATCGTTAATAATTAGGTTGTTGTCCTCAGGTTTCGACTTGTTTATGGCTTCGGTCGCGTTCTCCAATTCGAGCACGGCGATCTCCAAAGGCTTCCCCAAGTGCTTTTCGATGTCCCTTTCGATTTCGATCGCGACTTGCAAATTCTCGTCGTCGCTGGCGCTCCTCTTAATCCGCTCGCTTCCCAACAGGGTGTTCTCCCTGCGATTCAAAAACGAGGGGAAATTCGAGTAGAACCCTTCGGTTTTGTCCACCATTTTATAATCCTCCTGGAACGCACGTATCTCCCTGAAGTACTGGTCTTCCGGCTGGGCTTCCAGGGAGTCGACCATGGTGTACTCCTCGTCGTCTTCGAAGACGTTTCGGTTGAATTCCTCGTCGAACGTGTTCAGGCCGCAGGCTCGCGCGAGTAGGACGCCGATGAAGACGACGGCCACCAAAGAACTCTGCATCTCGTCGTCTGAGGGCGGAAAGAAATTAATTTAAAAAAAAAAAGCGCGAGGGACGCATCGAGGTCGAAATAAGTGAGCGTTGACCCGTCATTCCGGATGTCATCATTGAAAGAACAGGATGAACTGCATTGTTCGACTAATTTTATAACCGAACGCATAGTATTCGTGTAAAAATTTATTAAAAAATAAAAAAACATTTGATTGTGGTGTGCAATTAAAGGAGAGAAAAAAATTCCTACTTACTGGTGTGTTAGGGAAAATCGAGAGCTTTTTACCATCGACTTTTTTTGACGGGCCTGAAACGTAAACTGACTGCACGCGTTGGACGGACGGTGTCACAAAAATTCATGCAAAGTGGTGGGGCATGGTGGATTTACCTTCGGCAGGTGGATGACCATACTGTGACGAACTAGCTCGAAACAATCCATTCCATATCATTGTTTGCTAGGAATATAAAACAATAATGCCGATGAATTTCTAAATCATTTCGCAGTTCAAGGTATGGGAAAAAGGTTCGTTTCAGTCGATGGGTTGTCCTCATTAACGACGGCGACAACAGAAAAAAAAATAATAATGTTAATAGAATTCGTGCGTTAAAAAATCGTTTTCGATGACGACGCAGGGGCATGCTACGGAAATGACTAGAAAACGACGTGGTTTCGTCCTAAATGTTTTGCAAACAGACTCATCAACGCATATTAGATTACTACTGAAATTTACTCTGTTATCTTTACTGTGAACAGTCTGGACTGGAAAATATCTCGATATTGTCGAGAATTATCACGTATTTCCTGAGCCTATATCACTTTGCTTGCAGTCCTCAAACAATCTCTTACACACACTCTCTACCAGCACGCAAAAGAAAAACACAACATTTAATATCCCAAAACCTTGTTTTCAAAGAAACAAAGGACCAGCAATTCAAATTTTGTTTAGATTTTTTTAAATTAATTTCAACTAAATGCAAATAATTAATTTTTTATGCCTTGTTTGCTTTCTGTTTTTTTTTTTTGTATTTATTTGAGGCTTCCAAGTCGTTTGTTGACTTATTTGCTTTGATATAAAGAGATTACTATTGTTTTAAATCAAATCAATAGAAAAAAAACAAAAGAAACCAAAACCAAAACTAAATTTATTATACGCTTTTGTTTTATTAATTTTTTTCGCGTTTGTTTTATTTAAATCGTTACTGAGAGTCGTGAAAGTTCGACAACCATCGAGTAGACTCGAGGAGAACTGATGCTGCGACTGCGCAAGTCACGTACAACCATCCCAGCCGCGAGGGGGCGCCCTTGTTGCGTCATCATTTACATTTTTTGCGGAAATAAAAATTTGTCTGTTTGTTTATAAGCATTTTCCTTGCCACTCTCAATAGTAAATTATTTAAATCAAATTTATTTCGCTTCTTTGTGCTTTACATAATAACGTGCGATCAAATAAAATCCAGATTAGAGCAGGCGTTGCGCCGGAAGTGACACGTCTGTCGTTATTTCTGAACGTTCTTGCGTGGAATTTTATTTTTAGGTTAGGTTCGCATCAATTCAATCAAAGACATGCTTAGAAAAATCCCAAGGATCGTTAGATTTGATTTTCATTTGACAGTTCCAGGTCGTTTGCTTCGACGAAACGACTATTAGATTCGTCACTGCCTTACAGTCTTTGTTTTTCCTCGGTACTGTCAAAATAAAAATATTTAAATGAACGAGTAAGCGAGTCACGCCGGTCGTTTTTGTTGCAGCATTACGCATAAAGCGCGTTCAAAAAATATAACCTAACTTTTTATGCCCGCTTTAATCACGTTTTAAACTGCGACTGCGCAGATCACATACACCAATGCAGCAGCGAGGGGTCGCATTACCATCAGTGTTGCCAATTCCCGTTTAATATTTAAATGAACCAGTAAGCAAGTCACGCGAACCGATTCAACCGTGAGGGGTCGCTCTTGTTGCAGCATTACGCATAAAATGCGTTCAAAAAATATAACCTATGCCCATTTCAATCACGTTTTAAACTGCGACTGCGCAAATCAGATAGGCCAATGCAGCAGCGATGGGTCGCATTACCATCAGTGTTGCCAATTCCCGTTTAATATTTAAATGAACCAGCAAGCAAGTCACGCGAACCGATTCAACCGTGAGGGGTCGCTCTTGTTGCAGCATTACACATAAAGTGCGTTCAAAAAATATAACCTAATTTTAATCACGTATTGAACTGCGACTGCGCAAATCACGTAGGCCAACGCAGCAGCGAGGGGTCGCATTACCACCAAGCGTTGCCAATTCGTGCGAGTTTTCCCGTTTCGTGGGAATTTTCAATGCAAAATGAGAAATTTCTTCACAATTACTTAAATTTTAAGGCAAAAATGCGTGAAAAGAGCTTCAAATTGCAATTCGAGGGAAGAAGCAAGTGTAAAAAGGAATTCTTGTCCTAATGTGAGGGGGAAAACGACCGTCAATAGTTGGCAACACTGATTATCATTCACTTTTTTTTGTAAAAATCAAAATTACCGAATGTAGTGTTCTTTAAAGGAAAGTATTTTGTTTTCGGACGCAGAATATTCCTTAATTAAATTTAAAAACAACATATTTTTGTATTTTTAAGTGTTTTTTAAATAAATTTATTGTGTTTTTCTTTAATTTCTTTAAACCTGCTAAAAGCGTCGTGCAAGTTTGACAGCTTGCAAATTGGATTTGAGAGAAACAGATGGCGTGCGACTGCGCGAGTCACACGGCCCAATTCAGCCGTGAGGGGTCGCTTATCAGTCAATTTTTTTTGCAAATAAATTTCTTTAAACCTGCCAGAATCGTCGTGCAAGTTCGACGGGTCGCAAATTAGACTTGAGAGAAACAGTGTGCGACTGGGCAAGTCACACAGACCAATTCAGCCGTGAGGGGTCGCTTTTGCTACTTATCAGTCAATTTTTTTTGCAAATAAATTTCTTTAAACCTGCTAGAATCGTCGCGCAAGTTCGACGGGTCGTAAATTATACTTGAGAGAAACAGTGTGCGACTGCGTAAGTCACACAGATCAATTCAGCCGTGAGGGGTCGCTTTTGCTACTTGTCATTCAATTTTTTTTTAAATAAATTGTTTTTCGTTAATTTCTTTAAACCTGCTAAAAGCGTCGTGCAAGTTCGACAGCTTGCAAATTGGACTTGACGCAAACAGACAGCGTGCGACTGCGCAAGTCACACAGACCAATTCAACCGCGAGGGGTCGCTTTTGTTACTTATCATTCAATTTTTCTTTTTTTTTGTAAAAATATGTAATATAGAATATAAATAAGGAATAAGTAACTCGTCATTTCAGAAAAGGTAAATTGTTTTTAAATATTTAAATTTCTCAGTTTTTTCTTTTTAATCCAGAAACATCTCCTCTATTGTTATCGTACTCTATTGCAAGCAACGAATGCATGTTTCTACAGCAAACTGTCATCATCAGTGTTGAACTGATAAGTTTAAGAGGGAGACTTAAGTTTAAGAGGGAGAAATATTTTTGGCATTTGTTAACATAATTATAGGATTTATAAATAAATAAAATTGTTCAGATTTGATCGCAGAATAATAATAAATGAAAAAATCAAGTAATAAAAAGAATTCTTTGTTTGTATAAAATAGGAGCAGACGGTGATAAGTTTCGAAAGGAAGAAAGGAGCATTTCGCAAAAGATAAGTTATAAACAAACGGAAACACAAAAATATTTGCAAGCGCTGGAACTGAAAAAGCTTTTCTAATGTAACGAGCCAATGCATCTCGAGGGATGAAACAGTATATGTGTAATTACGTTTGTGCTAGGCTATGGTTGACACCAACTAACAATAATAATAATTTAGTCGAAACTAACAATTCCCTTGTGCATCTGACACGCGCATGACTGTTAATATCGTATAAAGACACATTATCTTAAAACGATGTGCCAGACGATGACAAAATATTTAAGTTGCACGAATGTTCAAAATTAAAATCGCGGACCGACGAAAAAAAATTCGAGTGCAGTGAATTTCGGCGAGGTGAGTCACTTTTTCCTCAACAAAACACGAATTAACAATTAAATTAGCATTAGCATGCCGCCAGGGACGCTTTTCCAAACGCACCAAGGCAACTGCATGATGCAAGAAAATTGTATCGTTCCAGAAGGACCCAGCCACATGGAACAAATAACAAATTATTCCGTGCTTAACACCCTGTGCTTTAACGAACAGACTAACTTAAGTGAATACCTGAAATTCCCAAATGGTGATTTAATGGATTCGCCGAAATTCGGCGAAAACTCCTTCGCCAACTTGGATGCCACAGACGAATTCATTACGTTATTTGATAAAATAAACAAGGACTTCGATGAAAACCTTGAAGGAAACCCCGGAGTGAACGACGAAAATTTTAATTTCAACGTCACCTACCTTGAGAACGATTTGAATATTATTTTGGAGGGAGACTTCAACACCTCCAACAATTCAATCAAAGAAATGCAAGAAAATTACGAAGTCCAAAAAAGCCTGTCCGTGTTAGGCGTCGATTTAGATTTGTACTGCAACACTGACAACTTAGATTTAGAATTTCTGGAAGAAGACTTCAACAACATCCTCAACGACGCCTCCTCGTATACAACCGCGGAAAGCAGCGAGCTAAAGGAGCTGACGGAGTTTTTAAAGTGCGAGTCACTCGATGGTAACAACAACCCAGAAGTTGATCTATCCGACAAAATCTTACAATCAGCTGATGCTTTGCAAATCATGCACATGTTCCCTCACATCCACGATGAGAAGAACAGAAGAAGGCGCTCGCTGCTTTACGAAAACAGCTACAAACCCAAGAACAAGTGCAAAGAAGAAACCAATAAGGCGTTCACCATGAGGAGTTACAACCGAAAACCAGACCCCCTACTCAACCACGACTACACCCACAAGAAATCCGAAGAAGAGAAGTTCTTCCCCTGCCCCGTCGCCAGCTGCGAAAAGATCTACGCGAAATCCTCACACCTGAAGGCGCACTTGAGGAGACACTCGGGGGAAAAACCGTTCGCGTGCAACTGGCAGAACTGCAGCTGGAAGTTTTCGCGCTCCGACGAGCTGGCCAGGCACAAAAGATCGCATTCCGGAATCAAACCCTACAAGTGTGAGTTGTGTGAGAAGGCTTTCGCCAGGTCCGACCATTTGGCCAAGCACATTAAAGTACATCGGAAGAAAATGGCGCAGTACGGAAATTACTATATCAAAAAGAGAGTGAGGATGAGTGCAACTTAATTAAAAAAAAAAAAAAAAAGAATACGTCCAGCTTTTTGTTAAACAAACTTATTTCAAGATTTGAATTTGATTGTAAAACCATCGCCAGCCATCTAGCGTGAACTCCACGAACTTCTTAACTTTAATTACAAATTTCAATAGGTAATTTAAATGTTTTTATTCAAATATACTTGTCGTCTACGATAGATAATTGTTGTTGTTACATCACGTTTTGTTTGCACGCGTATTTCAATTCAATTGAACGTTGACTATTCGTGATGTAATAAAAAAATGGCGCAAAATGGAAATTACTGCATCCTGGTTAAAAAAAAAAAAAAGGAGAATACGTCCAGCTTTTTTGCGTTAAACAACTTATTTCAAGGAACGGTGGAGATTCGGCTTAAAATAAATTTGATTCGAACGTGAAACCGTCGCCATCTAGCGTGAACTCCACGGACTTCTTGATTTTGATAAGAAAGAAAAGCGCGGCTCATACGAATAATGTAGTTGTTTTTACTTTTCCCTCTCTTTGTTTATTTACAAAGATGTTTATTATTACATCACGTCGCGTGTAGCATCTTCTGTTTTATCTCATTTCAATTGAATTGTTAATTACTCGTAGCTATTGGTGGAGTTAGTTCGTGATGTAATAAAAAATGGCGCCATGTGGAGAGTTCTTTATCAGAAAGAGAGTGCGGATGAGTGCATGGTGATTAAAAAATTAAAGGAATACGTCCAGCTTTTATGTTAAACAACTTATTCGGTTTAAAATAAATTTTATTCGATTGTAAGACCATCGCCATCTAGCGTGAACTGCACGAACTTCTCAAGTTTAGTAACGAAGAGAACCGCGCCAAATGTATTCATATATGTAATTGTTTTTATTTAAATATGTTTTCTTCGATTTGTTTATTTAGAGAAATATTTATTATTGCATTACGTTTTGTTTAATACGCGTGCAGGCACCATTTTGTGATGTAATAAGAAATATACTGCAGCAAAAATGTTTGTATTTTGTTTAGAATTAAAAGCTTTCAGTTTTCAATTTGTTTTTAATTACGTCGAAGTTGAATTAATGTTTCGTTCTGTTATGAATAAAATAAAAAGCGTGTACTACTAAAGTATACTTTATTGAAGGTAATAAAAAATATTACACTTTGATGATGATACAAGGCAGTGAGCAATTTTGTTTATTTACACAGTGCAATGAAGCA
Source organism: Serrognathus titanus (assembly GCA_039766575.1). NCBI lineage: Eukaryota > Metazoa > Arthropoda > Insecta > Coleoptera > Lucanidae > Serrognathus > Serrognathus titanus. Next base: position 1,768,378 of record CM077916.1, on the reverse strand, counting down.
CCAGTACGTATGTTTAAAAATTTCCTAGTTCTTAAGGCACTGCAATTACAATAAATAAGTTGATTTTCCCTCTTCCTATATAAAAAAAAAAAACGCAAAAAAAATCACATTTGATAAAATTTACAGAAATAATACCCTAGGATTAATCGTAAAAGAATTACTATTATCTACATAATTGCGTAAATGTGTAATACTTTGCATAAACAATATATAAAAAAAAATTAACTAAACTCTAATTTTTTACTCACGAGAGATCAACATTCATAACACTGCCACTATACTAAAAAGATATGGCTGCCAATACAAATCACAAAAATGCTTAATGGAATGGAATGTTTTTTATACAAATTAACTGCCACTAGTCTATGAGCTTACCATTAAATCAAACAAACGTTAACAATAAAAATAACTCGCACTCTCAACAACTAATGTTGCAAATTGATTTATTGTTTATTTAAGGCTTGCAATTTGAAATTTTGATCGACAAGACTTATTTGAACTGAACTCGTCAAAATTCTGAAATTAAAAAAAAAGCTTTCGCAGACATTAAATTAAAACACCAACCAATTCGAGTTAATAAAACTTTAAGACTCTCTCAAACAAAAATAATAACAATAATAATAAACCAACTATTATTATTCCATTATTATACTATTAAGTTCAGTTAAAATAAATCTATTTGTACTTAAACCATGTGTTTAATTACATACTTAATTGCATACGTATATTCGAAAACTAATTTGTACCAAAGGCAAGTGTACTTTAATTTACAACATTAGTAAAATCGTCGTTCGTCGTGGAATGTTTACAAGTAATGTAAATGCTATTTCACTCTGTCAATATTTTTCTCTTTTTTTTTACATTGCTTCTACCATATATAAAATGTCTTACGTACGCACGTAAAAAAATACATTACAAAAATTGTAACTATATTAATAAATAATAAGAAAATAGTCGTAGATATGAAAAATAAACCTAAATTGAATGCTAATACAACGTAAAATCATGTAAGATGTTGATTTTTTTTTATGATAACTCAGTCTAGGCTCAATATTTACATTATTGTTGCATGTCCTATATCATCTTCTTTGGTTACACGAGAAGAATTATTATTATTAAGTACAAAACTTTTACTTCAGCACCAGGATTCCTCACCACCGTCATGACTGTCCTCATCACTTGGGTCCTCACCATACATGTCTGCCAGTTTCCGGAATCGTGGCCCAAAACTTGACAAGTAATTGAATTTTAAGTCACCATCATCAGTACCTAAAACCCCCAAGTTGTATGGCACGCCAAAATTGGATACACACACACACTTACAAGATGCTAAAGAAGACAAAGAGCCAGTGCTGTTGCCATCTCCTTCGTAAGCATAGTAACGCACATCATCAAACGGATAACTATTTGGATCACGGTCGCATGTATCCTTTTTGGTATCGAGGAAGCCACTAATGTCGGGTACTTCCGCTCCTTCTTTGTACAAATTTTCTTTTATCACCAACTCTTCTTCGTGCATCCTTGGGAACACGGACATATCATATCCGGTATCGACCTCACCACCGCCTTCATCCTCGTAACTAATAATAGTTTCACGTATATCATCCGTATCTTTCTCATTCCAATTATTTTCTTTCCTTCTATGCACGACGACGGCTAACAACAAAACTGCAAAACAAAATATTACATCGCATCCACCCAAACACTAGCACAAATAAGACCTACTAAGTAAAATGGCAACGCAAACTAAAATGGCAACCAAGAAGTTGGAATCTATTCCGAAGGTGATGGCCTGTTTTATGCCGTAATTACAGTTGAGAAGTGCGTTCTTATGCTCTCCTGGTTCGCCTAGGTTGTACAGGACTCCGTTGTAAGTCAGGTTTCTGACGCAGCCGTGAAAACCAAGAGTGGTCGGGGTGAATTCCCACTTCAGCATCGTTGCTATTTCTTTTAAATCATCTCTCGTGCCTCCGATTTGAAGGGGGCCGTTTACATTCAACAGCGAATTTGGACCTTTCGGATGACTCAAGCTCTGGCACTGACTTCGGTGACAATCATCTACAGAAAGCTGGACTTCCTACAGAAAGAAAAATCAGATTACATTACAGGGCCGGCTTCCACAAAAGCTGCTCGTCAACGTAGGAAAGGAAATGAGTTTCTGAAATACTTGAATGTTTTTTTAATTAAACGCAGCAACAGTGCTGCCGGTGGATTGTCAAGCAACCATCAGATTTCCTCAAAAAATTATGATAACATTTTCTTTTCAAATAAAAAATAATAATTTTATTATTTATAACAACGTAATTTGTAATAAATTAACAAATAAAAAAATTAAAATTAATAGCTACATGATAGGTATAAAGAAAAAAAATTAAAATACACCAAAAGGAGCAAAACGAAGTCACTTTCGATAAAAAAAAATAAATAAAACGACAAGAAATAGAAACAATATGTAACAAAAAAACAAAGAATTTTTTTATTTATGTTATTTTTTCTAGTTTTATAATTTTTTTTTGATTTATTTGTCGATTGTCTTTTGTTTTATTTTACGTCAAAATTGCATAACTGTCAAGTGTGTTAAAATATATCTTAATTTTAGAAAGACGGGCCAGTTTTGTTTTTATTTATTTTGATTTTTTCTAATTTTATAAATTTTCTGTATTAGTCGATCGCCTTTTGTTTTATTTTGCGTCAAAATAACTTTTCTTTATTTATGCATTCATCGATCGTCTTTTGTTTTTTATTTTTAGATAAAAAAATCGCATAATTGTCAAATGTGTTAAAATATACCTCGATTTTAGAACGTCGTTTCAATTTTGTTTATTTTTACGTATTTTTTTAAATTTTAATTAAATTTTCTTTATTTGTCGATCGTCTTTTGTTTATTTTACGTCAAAAATTGCATAATTGTCAGATGTGTTTTAAAATATATTTTAATTTTAGAAAGTCGACTCAGTTTCATTTGTTTTTTTTTTAATTTTATTAGTTTTCTTTAATTGACGATCGTCTTTTGTTTATTTCCACGTCAAAAATTACATAATTATCAAATGTCTTAAAATATATCTTAATTTTAGAAAGCCCAACGAGTTTTATTTATTTGAAAATAATTTTTTTTTAATTTAACAATTTTTCTTTACTCGTCGATTGTCTTTTGTTTATTTTACGTCAAAAAAAAATGCATAACTGTCCAATGTCTTAAAAACAGCGTTGATAAGAATCACGAATATTTTTGAAACAAAAATCACGGATTTATTAAAAAAAAGAAAACTTGATTCTTTTGATATTCTCAAATAAGTATTTCTTGACTGCTTGTATATATTTTTAAATAAATAAAAACAAAAAGATAGTTTGTAATTTAATTAATAACCGTAAGTTTGCACAAATTTTAAAAATAAAAAATGCTACGTTAATTATGTGACAACTGGCAACACGGCGCAGCAAACAGGCTAACATAATTAGCGCATGCGCAATTTAACTAGCCTTTATGATAGTTATTTATATTTTCGCGAATTCAAATAATACTTTCTTGCACTTTCGGTGAAACGTTCACCCCTCGCGTGTTTTCCTTCCATCTTTAGTACTCCAACTATTCTTTGTAGAAAATAAATTAGACTTAGAAGTGCTAAAATTACCGGAAAAAAATAGTGGCGCCATCAGTTGGACTTTAGAATAACTGTTAGTTCAGGATCAAACCGGACCTTAGTAATCCTACGTTTAAACTAATTGGCGAACGTTTCCAGAAGCCCAATTCGGTTTAATGGGCCCATTAAATTAACGATCAGTTAAATTAATAATTATTATTACCTTAGGTGACATTATAATACTAATGGAGTGACTAGCGCCATCTGTCAGTTTTTTAGTGAGCAGGGGAACTTCTGTAGTTCCAGAACCGTAATTGAGCAGCAATACCGGAAAACCATTCCGTAATTCCAATGACATAAAATCTAAAATTTCATATACATTTTTTTTATTATTATTATAAAAGTAATAAGGGATTTCCCTCACCGTAAACAAGAGGCATTGGCCGTATTGACAAAGGTCCAATATAAAAGATTAATCCGTTTTCATTCTGCGGGGCAATTTCTAATTTAATCTCCGAGTTATTGCAAGCCTGGAAGGGTGGATACATCGCCCATCCATCTCCATTGAAACCAATCGAGGAGGACTCACACGAAGGTGCATCCGAGCCGTAATGGCAAATGCAAGTTGGAATGCCAGATTGGTTGTTGTAGTTTATACACTGGGCAGAATCCGGAATGCAATTGCAGATGGCTTCGATGACAGCTTGAACTCCGACAAATGAAGTCCTGTTTGTGAAAACGATCGCCGGTTGATCTTTGATGTTGAGTTTATTGGCGCAAGAATTTTCTGGACCACAAACGTCTTCTTTAAGGCACTCGCTGATACTAACCATAACAAACTCAACCCCCAGTAACTTTTCAAGCTGCAAATTAATTAATTAAATCAATATTAATTGCACAATATTGAGTAAATCACCTGTTCCATATGTAAACTTGTTTGCGAATTAAGTCTTTCTGGGGCGTAGTAAGGTGAACCATGCGCAGAAAATCTAATGTCGATCACCGAGTTATTACTAGGAGGTATGAGGACCGTAAATATATCCACATTTGCTATCGAAGTGTTTAATATTTGTGAAAGTTGTCTTTGCAGCAATTCCTTTCGGCTGTATTCGCCAAGTCTTGCTACGAATTCTTCGGTTGTAGAGCCCTGCAGTCTTACAGAGCCTGATTTTCGAACTGCCTCCTCTGATATTTCCCTCACGGTTATAAAGACTTCGGCTTCGACTGTGTTGTTTACAATCAGCGGAGGCGCATTTTCGATGACTATAAAATTCAAGGTGAAATTCCCTTCGGGCGTTCCCCGATTCATAGTGAGCATTCCATCGTTTCTGTCGAGCCTAAAATGGCGGTGCTCGTTGAACTTCCACATGAATACTTTGTCTTGTAAATCCCAATCATCTGGGTCATCGACGAACACTCTGCCAATAGGAACGTTCGCAGCTTGATCCTGTGAAATAATCAACAAAATAAAACCAAAGTATTGGTGGCTGCTTAATTATTACCTTGTAGTTGTACACAAAGATTTCGCTCGAGCCGTCTTTAGCTGCGTTATCATTTTCATCACCGATTATAACACGCAATATACTAATCCCTTCTTGGGTCGGGGTGCCACTGTCACGGACTGCAATTGGTAGGTCGTAAAACTTCCTCTCTTCTCTGTCGAAGGTTACTAAAGCAGAAAGAATATCTCCGGTGATGCGGAACATGGTTGTGATATTTGAATGAACGTCTGCTGCAAACGAGTAGGAAAATGGAGGGCCATTCTCAGGGCTATCGTAATCCTCAGCTGTAAGCTGCACTATATCACCAGGTTCTTTGTTTTCCATCCACACAACTTCACCCTAAAAATTAACTTATAAAAAAAAAGAACAAACCGAGTGTGATTTTACTAACATTTGTTAACCTCGGTGCATTATCATTTATATCATCTAAATGAATGTAGATTTCTGCAACGCTATGCAAAGCGTTTGCGCTGTTATTATCATCGTAAGCCTGTATAAAAGCTTGATAGACCGGAGAACCGTTCGGCTTATCCCTGTCCAACGGTTTGATTAATTTAACACAACCGCTCAAGTGGTCCACGGTTAAAATCTCTGAATAACGTCGATCAACTTGGTATTCGATTTTCTGCGGGGCTGACCTGTCTCGAATATCCGGGTCATACGCAGTTAATATTATTATACAATCATCCGGTATTGTTTCTTCCATTATCCGAATGTCCTTGTCGTAGTCTTCGAAAACAGGTATTTCATCGTTCACGTTCTCGATGCTTATTAAAACCAACGCTTCGTCGGTGTAGACCCCATCGGAAGCCTCCACGGTTAAATTATAGCTTTCGATTTTCTCATAATCCAACTTGTTGTTCACTCTGAGTCTTCCGGTTGTCGGCTCAATCCTGAACGCATTGCCCACGTTGCCACTTTTGATTCGGTATTCGATACGGGACGCAGTGTCTCGATCTAAAGCTCGGACTTCCATGAAGTTCAAGCCTATGTCCGCATCCTCCGATATGTTATCGGCCCTGTAGGTACTGTTCTGAAACTCTGGTTTATTATCGTTGCGGTCTTCGACTGTAATTCGGAACTGTTGCACGACGGAGTTAGGCTCGTCTCTAGCTAGCAACGCACTCGGTGAGTTATCGTAGGCTCTGATTTGCACGTCGTACACAGCCACCGCTTCTCTATCGAGCACTCGTTTCGTTGTAACCTTCCCCGTGTCCTTGTCGATCTCAAATAAGTCCTGGTGAGAGAGTAACTCGTAGCTGACGATGTTATTCGCAGACGTCCCATCTCTATCGATGGCTCTGACCTATGGAAACACATGTCAAACTTAAAACAATTGTTAAATAAGACGTTCAACGTTTATTTTCCTCAGTTTCCACAACAATAAAACAATTCAAACTCTTCTTAATCTACTGCGTATCACACGCCCGTCAAAAACTACTCTATCTTAACCTAACTTCGCGGCCAAACGTTACAAGCCTACAGGTGTGCCAACTGAAGTTTGACAGTTGGCAATCAAATGCGAGGGTGTTAACTGACCTGCATAACTTCTGCTGGGGGGTCCTCGTTTTCCAAGACACTCCCAGAAACTATCTCGATGAACGAAGGTATTTCATCGTTAACATCCTCGATTTCGATATCGATTTGAGTGGTTGCAGCAAGCGAGTCTTTGTTTTTAATGCGAACGGTAAGCTGAAACTCTGGGTCTCGCTCATAATCCATCTGCCGGCCCAGACTGATTTTAGCCTGCGCACCAGTGCTTGCCGCAGTTAACTTGAAATGCGATTCCTTATTCGTCTGCCTGGTCTTCCCGATGATCAACTCGAATTGAAGGTCCTTCTCTTCTATATTCGACCTAAAATCAAAGTTAATTTCGTTCACATAATTAAGAAACGTCCACTCACTCGGCTGTGATGTTAACTAAAGCAGCATCGAAGTCGTTGAAATTTTCTTTTATCCGAATAGGCTCTTTCGGGAGGTTTATGAACGTAGGGAGTTTCTTGTCCGAACCGACTATGTTTATTGTCACATCGGCCACGTTTTCTTTTCGTTGTGTTTCATCGATGGGGTTGTCGTTAACAACTACTTGTGAAATAAATACAGTGCCTTTTTTCTGCGAACGAAATCAAATTTTTATGTTGCTCCTCCTCGGTTATAAGCGAGAGGGTACTTACATTTACTAAAGACTGCTTCAAATAAATAACACCCGTTTTATTATCAATTCTGAAATAGTTTTCGAAGTTGCTTGCTCCATTATCGCGCAAGGTGTAAGTCAACCTTGCATTGTCACCGTCATCTATGTCATAGGCGAAGACTCTCATGACTTCCCTGTCCGGTGTCAAACTTTCCGAGACGCTTTCTTCATTTTTCTGCAAGGAAATAACGTGGGGAGTGGTGAATCTGATTTGTTTTTTGTGTTGGGGGTGCACTAACCAATTTATCAAAGTTAGGAGAGTTATCGTTGATGTCTAAAACTGTTATACGCAGTGTGCAAATGTCAGCCAAAACAGGCCAACCGTTGTCGACCGCCTTCACAGTTAAAAACAGTTCCTTCTGGCGTGTGGGCTCATCTCTGTCGAAGACAACGTTGGTCGTAATTTCCCCTGTGACGTTGTTAATGTTGAACTGACTTCGACCGCCTTCCCTTTGTATGATCGCATAAGTGACAGTCCCTCCGTCTTCTGGTGGATCTGCATCCGTGGCTTGCACCTACAATCACACGGCAATTAACTTCCAAGGACTACAGAAAATAATAAATAAATTACTTTTGTGACGTGTAGACCACGTTCCTGTTCCTCCTCGATGGAATAATTCGCACAGTTTATGAACATGGGTTTATGGTTGTTCCCCCTCGTTCGATTGTTAGTTACACCTCTCTGTAAGTTCCTTAATTCTGAAGACTTAAAATTAATTGTTGTGGAGGGATCAGCAGTGTAAGCACCTGGAAAGACGGAAAGTTTTTAGTGCGGTGCCTTTTTCCTCAGTCCTTAATCAAATAACAACAAAGGACTTGTGGCATGCCATTATTTATTTTCTATAGATAGTTCGCTTATCACATTAAAACTATGTAATTCCAGTGATCTCTGTTAATTGTTTATATTTATTGGTGTTTTGATTAAGACATTTATTTATCACATGCACAGCACAATACTTACATTGTAAATAAAATACAATGCATGTGATAAACAAATCCTAAAGAAACCTCCAAGTTAGGCAAAGTATTTCTCCAAATCTCCAACTTGAATGAGGTGGTTAAATAATAATCAAAAAAAAAGCAAGGAGTTTTTAAAACGTTATCTAAATCCTGAGTTTACGATCACAGGTATCAGATAACATATGATATAATTAAACTCGATGAAATGAAAGTACTGTATAAAATCAATGCATGTAAATTACGCGCAAATAAATATCAATTGAAGGTGAAAACTGGAATAAATTACAAACCAATCGATAAGAGGTTGTTTTTTTTTTTTTTAATATATAAAACCATATGGGAAAAGAAACGTGAAGTAAGAGCAAACATCCGCGGCTTGCTTTAACAAACATTAATGTACAATCTGCCCACGCAAAAATGATAATAAACAAGAACCTCAGTGTACAATAATCCGGACGAACAGGATCGATGCGTCACACGGTGATTATTCCATCAAAGCTTGGAATTACTCGGATACGAATTCGAATAAAAAAAAATGCACGTTCGGGATGAGTCACAAATTGTTGGTGGATATTGCACGTTTATAAAACTGTAATAACTTCCTTGTTAGTTTTATTAATGCATGATTTGAAAAACCTACATGTACGTACGTAGATAAGTAGGTCAATGAATTTATAAACTTAAAAAGAAACGTTTATTTTTTTTGCAATCATCAACTCGTATCTAAATGCACAAGCAAAATCGATTTGAGACTTATGATGAAAACAGACGGTGATTGTTTACATTAATAACATTTCGCAGAATAAATAAACTAATTATAGTCCGGTCGCCGAACACACGGAGCGTTAAAGCTGCTTGATGGACACGTGATTCTCGTTTCTGAGAAACTAAGTATGAAAAATCCGATTTACACTAGACTTCAGTGTTAGTATTATTTTTAAAAACAATTCAGTGTACAATTGACTTATAAGCCTGCAGCGATTTAACGAATGGAGTATGAATCACCGTACGTCACTGTCCGTGACGTCATTTGCCTGGAGCGCCTTAACAAACGGAGTATAAATTAAGCGACTTAACGAATTGAGTATAAATTAATTTTAAACGTCAGGAAATTAGTTTTATTTTAGAAACGCTTCCCGCACACGTTTTTAAATTAATACAATTAATAAATTCAAGGAAAAAAAAAACTATTTCAGAAGAATGGTGACAAAACGAAGAAAGGAAAATAATATAAAAATTCAAAAATAAACAAATCAAAAGAAAATAATAAAAACAAAAGACAGTCGATTTTACAACACAATTTGGTAGAATAAATTTAAAAAAATAATAATAAAAACAAAAGACAATCGATTTTACAATACAATTTGGTAGAATAAATTTAAAAAATAATAGTAAAAACAAAAGACAATCGACTTTACAACACAATTTGGTAGAATAAATTTCAAAAATAATAATAATAAAAACAAAAGACAATCGATTTTATAACACAATTTATTAGATTAATAAATTTTAAAAAAAAGAACAATTTTTTAAGAACGACGACAAAACAGAGAAAACAAAACAATAAAAATTGAAAAATAATAAAATTTGAAAAAATAATAACAAAATCGATTTTATAACACGATTTAATAGATTAACAAATTTTTTAAAAAATTAAAAGAACGATGACAAAAAAAGAAAACGAAAATTGGAAATTAATGAAATTTTAAAAAATAATAAAAACAAAAGACAATCGATTTTATAACACAATTTAATGGATTAATAAATTTAAAAAAAAACAATTTTACAAGAACGATGACAAAACAAAGAAAATAAAATTTGAAAATCAATAAAATATTAAAAAATAATAAAAACAAAAGACAATCGAACGATGACAAAACAAAAGAAAGTAATAAAAACTGAAAAATAATGAAATTAAAAAAACAAAAGACTACGATTTTATAACACAATTAAATAAGAAAAAAAGCAATTTTATAAGAACGAAGACAAAACAAAGACAATACAATTAAATTATAAAATAAATTAAATAATAAAAACAAAAGACAATCGATTGTATAACACAATTTAATAGATTGATAAATTAAAAAAAAGGCAATTTTAAAAGAACGATGACAAGACAAAAGAAATAAGATAATAAAAATTGAAGAATAAGGAAATTTAAAAAAAAACAAAAGACTACGATTTGATAACACAATTAAATTTAAAAACAAAAAACAATTTTACGAGAACGAAAACAAAGAAAATAAAAAATTGAGAATTAATAAACATTTGAAAAATAATAAAAACAAAAGACGATCGCAAAACAAAAGAAAACAAATAATAAAAATTGAAAAATAATGAAATTTAAAAAACAAAACAAAAGACAACGATTTTGGAACACTATTCAATAGATTAATAAATTTATTTAAAAAAAAAAACAATTTCAAACGAATGGTGACAGAACAAAAAAAAACAATGAAAACTGAAAAATTATCAGATTAAAAAATAAAATAAAACCAAAAGTCAATTAATTACGATTTTTTTAAATAATCACCAAGTAATACTTCAACGATAAGAATCGCTAGATCTGGTGATAAATCACTACTTTTGGCAACACTGATTGCGTCTTGCCGCAATACAATTTACATTGTGTAAAGCAATTATTTATTGCCGACAATAAAAATCGTTATAAGTTCAGCTGGTGCAAGATTTCTTGCATTTTCATTGCATTGTTGATTTTGACGTTATTTCTGATACTGCCAACATGAAATTTCACCAACGAAAAACACTATTTTACAGTTCTTTCTTGCCGTTTATTGCAGCAATGTTCCTTGCAATGCATTGCCTCTGTGTAAAGGCCATTTTACATGACGCAATTGTCTTGCAGCAACACGCAATTTTTATTGTGCGCATGCCCAAATAACTATAATAACAATAACTAACCTCAAAAATAAAAATAAAAATAAATATTTATATTCAGAAATTGGTTTCCCTCACAGCAAATTTTCATTGCATTGCATGCGTGTAAAGTGGCCTTAAAGCCTGCTTTAAAACGTGCAATAATATCCAAGATAATAAAAGTAAAATTAATTAGCCGTCCATATGTCGCCATTTGTATGCTGTTATTTTAACTATGGTGATAAGAGTTATAATAATAGTTTATTTACAAGGTTTTTTGATATTCGATTTACGTAACTGGGATTTCGCGAATGAATTTTCATAAACCACGAAAGAAATTCTTCGGGACGTTGCCTTCATAGTACAATTCAGAAAAGAAAACAAATTAAAAATAATATTTAAATTAGTTGCCCTTGTATGCGGCTAATGCTAAGTGTAATTCTATATTTTTTTTTATCTTCACAATGGCGTTTCGATTAATGCAAATTGCCAGGCAATTGCACGTGAAAATTACTATGGGCGTCAATTTAATCGTTAATAATTAAAATTTATTCACGCCGTGAGTTATTTTGTTGCGTTTCAAATTGTTACTTTGCAACCGCAAAGAAACGTCACTTTTTTCAAGTTCAAATATATTTTATTTGAAACAATAAGAGTTAACGACGACTTCCGGTAGATGACAGCACAATCCATCAATTTAAAAACTGCTCATTTTGTTTTCTTTTACAAAAAAACTTAATAGGCCATTGAAATCGGGACACCCCATACATAACAATGCTTATTGAACATAGTCGAAACCTATTAAGTTACAGAGGATACATACAGTCAAACAAAAGAGACAAAGAAAAGCTTATCGTTTGAGCAATTTCATTTTAAACGGTGAATTTGCTTGCTTGATTACCAGCAATCCGTATAAATCATAAAAATTATTTGAAAATCAATTTCTTTGAACAGAAATCTTACTTTCACAGAAACTCTTACTAATCTCGCTTGCTTGTTATCGGTATTCCCATTGCATTATCACGTATTATCTTATAATCTCAAATGTATAGAGTTTTTCTTTCGCAAAACTTCTACAATTAAATTAATTAAAACCTGTCATTTAAGGGGTTATGTTATCCAAAAAAAAAAAAACGCAGGTCTTTTTGTTGTGCGCATTCTAGTCTTTACTGTACCAAATTGAACGGGGTTTGACTGTATTATGATTTCAAATGTACTAAACAAACTAACTTCTCGTGTATTTCTCATAAAGACAGTCCTAGAACCGCCAGGCGCATGCGCATGACAAAATAAACAGCATGCTTCTTTATTGTGCGCATGCTCCAGACGGTTCTAGGACTGTCTTTGTGAGAAACCGAACAAGCGTTAAGTTAATACGCGAGAAATTTATATTGAAACGAAAATACGAGCGTCTGCCTGGGATTCCCTGGAACTGTTTTGACTAGTTCTGATGCGCTACGCCTTTGTTCCAATCTTAATTTATAGCACTAGGTCGCATGAAGTTAAAATAAGATGAGAATATTCTAACTAGAACAACGCGTCAATTACTATAGTAGTTCAAACGACCATCTCACGTTCTTTTAGGTTATGTTGACGACGCTATTTGAAGTATGCATTTCTATAACCTACAAATTTGCTTAAAGGAAAAGCTTTCAGGATGACGGTGAACCAAGGAGCTTTTAAAAGGAATTCCGTTGTAAGATTAAAGTAAATCCGAAAACAAATGACGAGCGACCAAAGAAACTAACCCTTTTCTTGTATGTCAAGGATTTGGTTCAATTTTTATAAGATTTAGAGAAAGAATTTTTAGGAGTTTGCTACGCTTTACTGTATTATTAAACCAAATCTGGTATAAATAGGGTGGTCTAAAGAAAAATCCCTAAACTAAAAGTTACAAGATGGATTCCATAAGAAAAACCTTAAGTGACTCACACTTAACGAACAATCGTTTTATGTAAGTGGATTTAAAAGTCCTTTTGAATCTTTTGAATGTTTCAAAATGAAAGTAAGTAATAAATCCGATGCATCGGAGACGCTATGTAAATCACATGCAACTAGGATGGGTATATTTTTTTGAAGTTAATTAGAATGATTAATAATGGTGGAAAGTGGATTTAAATTCCTAAATTCCATTGTTTGAATAAGCTGAGCGTTAATCCGGTCCTATTTGCATTTTTTTCTGCTTTTTAAACTAGTCTAACTGGATTTAAATTTATCCCTGTGAATTAAAGCGCTGTTTCAATTGTATGTGAAGCATTTCTTACAAGTACCACAGAGCATAAGTACTGCGGTTGCAGCAAATGAGATATTTTAGTGACACATTGTTTAGGAATGAGTAAGAACTTTTCTGAGAAACTTCGGCATTTGGGCGGCGCAAGTACTACAGATTAGATAAATCCTATGTACCTACTATATACATACATATACCTGAGTAACACAATTTGTAAACGTTAACGATAAGACGAAACGAACGTTTTCACAGTTAGAAAAACGGCAACAGGTAAAAACGCATGCAACAGTTGGCGAAATAAACTCTAGGGTAGATACGGCGTGTAAACACCACAACAAAACCCATCGTTTTTCCTCAACTGTACCATATTTATCTAGGTATTACTATTTTATACAAAAAAATATACATATATACTCACTACTATTTTCCATATCTAACGTAGTATCCGTTGAACTTAACGACCCGGTTGTTAAAAAAACCAACATAATTATGGCCACCAGGTAATAAATGTTCTGTGTCATGTTTTCTTTGTTTTATTAAAAAAAAAAAAAAAAACTAAATATTGTAAAACACTAAGTATCGTTTGGTAACATCACATTAAATGGACGAACACATTTTATTATTGTTAGGCACAGTCTACATCGTTGAACGCAGTCGAATTCATTTCCACGCGATGCTCGGAACTTTTCATTGGAAACTTCATGTATAACGGCCCGCTATTTAATTAAAGAAACTTCCAGGTAAACCAAAAATGAACTCAACACGCCGAACTCAAACTCAATACACTTTTACCAAACACTCGAGCACAAAGACTGAGTGAGAGGAGCGTGTAGTAGTAATGTCATAAAATTATAGGTACAAGGCGTGGTAGGTAACTGGATACGTTCAGAAATTCTCTCGTACTTCAATTGGCATTTCCGTTCTCAAATTTATTTACTAACTTCATTCCATAGATTTCAAAATATGCAAAATGGCCAAAATGAATAATGTACAGCAGCACGAATTGTAATTGCATTAACCATTACAATACAATTGTAAAAAATAATCGAAGAAAATCAAAAATAATTTGCACGCACAAACGAATAGGGTATTATACCGGGTGATTTAAAAAAAAAATCAGATTTGGACGGCTTATAAAATAACCTCTCAAGAAACGCAATTGTTTATTTATGTTTCAGTTAAGCTGAGACATGCCGTACAAATTTCACGGCAAGAATTAACAAAAAAAACTTTACATGGATGCATGGTATTTATATTTTGATCAGCTGTGGCAATCAGTGTTGCCAAATCATTTTTAAGTGATTTTTTTAATTTTCTAAAAAAGGGATTATTTCATAAAACGGGTTGACAACCCCTTGATAGCTCAAAGTTGTTCTTTTGTGTAGAAGGAAACCCATTTAAATGAAAAACCACCATCTATCGAGCAAAGTTTTAATTCTGGATGGTAACAAAAAGAAAATTGGCTTGCGTTGTTGTAATACGTTCTTTCTCTTTTGCTTTTATGGAGGTATTCACTAGCACTCTCCCACAATGCGGAAGATCAAAAAGAAAATGTCACTTGCCACTAAACGACGAAAGGCATTGTGTTTGTGTGGGATGTTGAACAGCGCCATCTGACGCAGTTTTTCTTAAATAATCTGTTGACCACGTAGAAGGCGAATAACACTTTGTTTTGACCACTGTTTGTTTCTTTTTTAATTTATGAATCTACTGAATTGAGCTTTAAAATAGATTGTCTTTTGTTTTATTTTATTTTATTTTTTAAATATTGCTATATATGTTTTTTAAATTTTATTCGTTTGTTTTCGTTGTTTTGTCATACTTTCTTCCAGTTTTTTTTTTTATTTTTTATTTATTAATCTATTGTATTATGCTGTAAAATCGTATGTCTTTTGTTTCTGTTATTTAAATTTTATTATTTCGTATTTTTTTAATTCTATTAGTTCTTTTGTTTTCTTTGTTTTAAATTTAATAAGTTGGAAATTATTAACTATTAAATTGTGACGTAAAATCGTTTGTCTTTTGTTTTTATTTCCTTAAATATTGGTCTAAAATCGATTGTTTTGTTTTTGTTTATTGATTTACTGAAATATGTCTTAAAATCGATCGTCTTTTGTTTTCATTAATTTCTTTTTTGAAGCTTTGCTTTTTTTTTAATTATTAATCTATTAAACTGTGGCGCAAAATCGATGGTCTTTTGTTTTTATTATAATTTAAATTTTATTATTTCGCATTTTTTTTAATTTCTTTTGTTTTCTCATCGTCATTTAAATTTTTTCTAATTATTAATTTATTAAATTGTGTCGTAAAATCGATTGTCTTTTGTTTTTATTATTATTTTCTTTTAATTGTTTCTTTTTTCGTTTATTATTAAAATCGACCGTCTTTTATTCGTTACTTGATGTAATTTAATGAATTTTTTAACGTTTTCTCTTTTAAATATATTCCTGACTCTTGTAACAAATTGAGGGATTTACTGTATCGGAAAGAGATTTTTTTGACATCTCTTGGGGGCCTTTTTTTGGTTTGGTAACACTGGTGGCAATTTTCGTTGTAATTCCAGATTTAATTATCGTTCAAGTATCACTTAAAGCTTTCGATGAATCTTTATTTAATGAGCAGCAAAACTTGAAATAATTTAAATTACGTTTTTGGTATCGCAAGGTTTATTTCAGAACGCACCCCAACATTGTTCGTAACGAACGTGAAAGATAAAAGCTTTTTCCTCGTATAATTACAAAAAAAATTCTTTGTTTCTGGACACACTCCGTGTGTTATAGCGAATATCTGAAAGTAAAAACATTTTTCTTTTCGACATGATTCCGAAAGCAGGAAAGACGAAAGGATGAACGTACTCATTTTCAATTTTTGACGATCACGTGACAAAAGACTTTGTTGCAACTGCAGTTAGTTTTAATTCGGTAATATTAATTTAATTAATCAGCATTATTTTCAAACCTGTAATTGCATGAATAGCAAACTTATTTAATGCTGACGCTTGCGAGTTTCTTTTTTTGTAGCACATATTTGGGAATGATAGAAAATGCATAAAAGAAATTTAGAAAAATAAAACAGACCACTAAATAATATGTATTACTAACTTTTTCGTTACATTTTTATAATTAAAATTAAATACTAATGTGTGTAATGTGGTTAGCGACTGATAAAATCAAGCATGGTTCATTCAATACTGTATTTGGATGAGTGACTGAATGTGAAAAGTATCACACTGCAATCTGTATTCCACCACCCTGTATAGAAAAAAGTAGAGAGTATATTATGTACAAAGTGAAATCATAATTTACAGAGTACGACGAAAATGTCTAGCTTGAGAATTTTATTCCATCGAATTTTTATAAGAAAATACATAAATACATTTTAAAAAAATACATAAATACAATAATTAATATTCTCTCATTATGGATGGCTGTGAATAATAAATTATTTATCTATCTGGAAACTTACATCCATTCGTAATGAGAACAGAAAGCATAAAATTGTAAATATATTAAACAGTTTTAAACAATTACAGGAATTACACAAGAAAAAATAAAAAATAAACATTTACTCTACATGACCGGTTACTTCATCACAGAGTGCTGCTAGTGCAGCGCATTCATTTGTCTTTTGTTCCAAAGCATTGACTAAAGAAGCGTTTTTAATTTCTAGCCTTTTTATAATGGCCGTTAACTTATTAAATTCAGCTTGGGATTTTTCTCGCACCATATTGAGGTCCTTATTAGATCTAAAACAAAATTATAAGATTTTAAAACTACATTAAGTACAAACACATACTTATCGATCTGGGCCTTTGCATGCGCTCTCAATGACTCGTACTTCTCTTCGTTCTTTTTTATTGTATCGTTAGATAAAACTAGACCTTGCTGCATCGTCTCTTCATTATTTTTGTAGCCTTCTATAATTATCTTGCTTCTCTCGTACTTCCTACGACGCAGCTTTTTAATTGTTTTAATTAAGCAACTAATTTAAAACTTACTGATGAACATCAGAGAACGCCAATTCTAATGTTGCTAGATGTCCTTGCACAGTTTCTTGTTCCCGTTTAAGTTTATCTATTTCAGATAAGTGCTGATCGATCGTCTTCTCGTACACTTCCATTAATTGCCTTGAATTAAAGCGAAGAGTTAATATAAAATGGTATCGTCCGCGATTAAAACTTACTTAAGGTTTTCTTCGTTCGACGTAAGTTTGTTTAGTTGATCGAGCATTTTCTTTTCTTGCTGCTTCAATTTCTCTACGGTGTCTCTCAACCTTTTGACTTCATCGTCTTTAACGTCCTCCTTCTTCTCGTCGAGTTTCTCCTTGAATTGTTTTATTTCTTGCTTGTACTGAACTTCCCGCCTCTGAAATTCGGCTTCTGTCTTTATGATGATTTCTTCCTTCTGTCGCAGCTGTAACTCCAAAGTAGCCCGAACCTGCTGGCATTGATTTAATTGAAGTTTCAAGTCAGACAGCTCTTGTTCCTGCAAGGTTATTGTTTCAGACATATCTTTCAAGCTTCTCCCAGTCAATTCTGTATTTCTCTCTGCAGTTTCACAGACAGAACTTATCAAAATGTTCACAATATGTTCAACGACGTAGGCAGGGTGTTCAATGTCTGCGAAGTCCAACTCAATATCTACACTACTGAAAACAGAACAATTTGAATTCGAACTGTCTGGTGATTTTAGTTCGATCGCGGTGGTGTAGTGAAGAATATCAGTCGCAGTGAAAGTAGAATCGAATTCAGTTGCAGCGACAACTGAATCATCTGCAATATTATTATCAGCGACTACACAGTTTGAATCGATAACATCTTCCCTGTTGTTAACACATACGGGGCTAAAACGAATAATTAAATCAATTAAGAAATTCATTGCCTACACACAAGCTTAGTTTACAGGAGAAGAGAAGAACATATATTTCCATGCAATTCAAAATTACTATGCGATTTGATTTTTTTTAAGTTCAAGTAACATGTGTAACACTTAACCTAGAATACTAAAATAATTCGATTATGTTCATACCTTGAGTAAAGTGGATCAAATTCCTTAAAAACAGATTTCCTCCTGAGTAGATCTAAAAAGAAATTAATTCACAAATCTGTTAACGAAAATAATAAAACATTAGGCCAATGACAGTGGTGAGAAGATCTGATTGTTTGACACTGATTTCTATTTCAGATTCAAACAAATCGATTTTCAAGTTGCAACGCACTATAGCAGGGCCGTATTTTTAATATTTCGTGATTTATCACACATAAGGTGTCGATATTTGCTCTACGTACCCAAATGTCTCACCTCACGATGGCACAAGAATTGATGTAAACTTATGCAGGGATATCGAAAAATTTTAGATCTTATGAACGTAATACAGAGGGAATAAAACGGCTTGAAGCCGAAAATCCATTTTACGTAAGAACTATTTTCGAATGTGACACTAAACGTGAATGACATAAAGCTGTGGGAAATTCAAACTTCTACAAAAACAATTTTTAATCAATTCACAGATATTAAAAGCTTATCGTTGTCAGTGTATTATTTTTATCGCTTATATAATGATTACTTCAGCTAATACTCTAAACAATGATTTTTTTTTTTTTGGGAGTAATTAATACTAAATCGAAAATACCTGGCCGTTTAATTTTAATGATTACAATTTGTATAAAACAAAAATATCTACGGCGCCTCTACAGTTTATTTCATCTCACTCCTAAGCTATTATACAGTGTCTCTCAAAAGTATGCAACAAATGGGATTAGAACTAAAAAATCATCTACTTGTCTACTTTTTGAAATACGAGGCTGTAATTTTGTATTTGACAGTAACTTTTAATTCTAAACAACATTTTCTTGTGACATTCTCCTGTATCTTTTAAAATAAGGGCACTTTACTCTTAAGCCGTTTCACTTTTCGGTGTCCACGCTGTATACCGTAAAAGTTCGATTTCGCCTGGCGCCTCCCAATTTGATTTGAAGGAATGCAAAAGCGTCCTGCATCGATTAAATTCAACAAAAATCGATAATAAAGAAAATCCCATTTGTTGCAAACTTTTTGAAAGACACTGTATATATTTATATGACGTAATAGTGAAATTCTTTAATGATTTTAAACAATAAAGAAAATAAAACTCTGTTGTGAAGCCACAGAGTAATCAGGAGGAATTGCTTCAGTTGGCAATGAAATGTTACACAACGCGGAGTTGGTAGGCCTGAAACCTGTTGACAGTTACAATTGAATTCGTCTTGGTGGTTCATTTTCGATATTTTTTCTAGTTAAATGATGTTTAATTAGCAAGTCGTGCAAAATGCAGCACATTCCCAGAGGAATCAATAATTTGCAGTTTTGAAGACGCAAAAATTTCAAAATGAAACTTCAGTTTAGGTTAGTGGTTTAAATTCTCCATAAACGACACACAAATATCTGTGGTGAGTTTCAAATGTATTTTATTTGCATGAATCGTACCAGGGAACCTGGAAACTTATTTTAAAAGAAATCGCGCGAGTTTACCGCTTTCGCGCCTAACACAGTGTTGCCAACTGGAAGGAAATTGCCCCTTTTTAGGGAACTTTTTACCCTAAAAAACTGCAAAAGGGGTTTTTTGAAGAAAAAATAGTTTGAATTTTAAAGGCAAATGCATAAAAGTAGCTTAAAATTGCAATTTGAGGGGAAAAACAAGCCAGTGTGCGAAAAGCGAGTGTTGATAGTTGGCGACGCTGGTCTGACAGATTGAGGTTATGTTTAGAAGAAACTATTTTTAAGCTTTTCCCATTTTGAAAAGCTTCAAACAAGATATAAAAATTACAAACATTTTGACGCCAATCCTTTTTTGACATATATTTCAAGGTTAATCCGAGGTACTTTTAATTAACACAACAGGAAAATATATGTTAAATACTTAAATCACTTACTGTTATTTGGAGTGTCAAAATCAAAGTTTTCTTTATCTTCATATTTCATTGCAGTATCACGTTTAGACTCCTATAAAAAATTCAACAATTTTTTAAAATTTCGTTTAAATTGTTAAAAAAGGGTGCTTACAAATATGTATTTCAAGTAAATTCTCATAAAGGACACTTTAAAGTTTTGGTATAGCTGTAAACACCCCGTATGTAGTATTTGAACGATAAATTCTAACTCACCATTATCGGAGTTGGAGTTTTGGTGTCCTCGATTTCACGCAAAGGACCTCTTTCCATCTTTAGACTAAAATAAAATGTATGTTGCATATAATAAACAAACAAGGAGTAACAAAAAGTTTGTAGTTTTAATGTTATCGCGCTAGTCGTGAAAGAATTTGAAGTTGCCTGTATACAATTTTAGAGCTGTGCATTAGATAAAAATAAAATTTATCGTATCCCACTCGAGGCTGCGAATCACACGTTAATAAACAAAAGCGGCAGACGCTTTCCAAACTGAAAAATGTTTATTTCAGTCCAGACTATTCAAAGAACGGATAAACACCAATGAGGTGCAGAAGAATTCACGAACTTACATTCCGTTCTGTAACTCATTACATTGTTTTATTGACATAGAATATTAATAACATTAAAACTACTAAAAATTATAAGTATATTTATATATATACGACAAGTGATGGTGCAGTAGGTACTTCATTATAATACACTCTGTATAAAAAAAATTATATTTGTATTTAAATCAATTTTTGTTGTAGATATAATTGATTTTTAAAAATTTTCGATTGCTTTCGAATACTTTCGTCAACACAAAGAGAGAAAAAAAACATTTCAGTTTAAAAATGAGGTATAGCTTTGTTCGTGAAGACAATCCGGGACTAGTCCTTGACAAATGCGCATGCGTTCTGCCATTATTGGCGTTGCGAAGCGAGATATCTTGACAACAAATTTGTTGTTCGCAGTAACACCAGGATGACAAACTTGTTATCAAAATCTTAAGATTTCTCGCGCTCCACAAACGGCAATTTGTCAAAGACTCGTCCCGGAGTGTCTCCGCGAACATACTATAACCTCACTTTTAAACTGAAATGATGACTTAAAAAAGTAAAATGACAGAAGTACCTTGACTACACTTTTATTTGAATGCATCGTATATTCTGATGTTTTTTACTTTATCATTTTAAAATATAAAATAATGTTTTATTATCAAGTTGTGAATTTAAAATAAAATATAAAACAATTGCTATCAGTCATAGTCAAGATAAAACAAATGCTATCAGCCATAGACGGAACTTAACCCGAATTTATTTAACACCCACTACAATACCTCTAGCTAATGTTAATCTGGCTGCTTTAAAGGAAACCCATTTTCGTATACTCAATGAAGATTTAAAAAAAAAAATTCAGATGAAAATGGCTCCTGTCACAGTCATTTGAAATTAACAGCTATATGCAAACAATTTTTCAACAACATTGCTATGGATGGCCTTTGATTAAACGTGTTAAAGGTTAAAAATTATAATTAGCTTTCAAATGGCCCGAGCCAAAATGTACAAAAAAAAAAAATGACGAAAGCACGTGTGACTAAATTATTGCAATCCCAGTGCAGATATATACAAAATAACATCGCTATAGGAAGACTACAGAGTTAAACATAACAATTGTGAATATTTGTTATTAACTGGCACGGATTAAAATGCTAAAATAACTTACTCTTTTTGGTAGAGTACTGAAAAACGTTGCTGTTTCCGAACAAAATCTAACGTACTAATTTTAAACCATAAGAAACTGAAGAGTAGGGGCACAACTGCTGGCGCCATCTAGTGAAGTTCTCTTTAAATTTTCAGAAGACGTTATCGATTGAGAATTAAAGTTTAAACTATTAGTATTTCTAATGCAAATTCTTATGTAATAAAACAATTTTGTTTATAATAATAAGCTGCGTTATTTCAATATTAGTTTCATTAGGCAGAAAAATGTTGCCAAACGTACATACATGCACGCATACAATTTGAATGGAGAGGTTAGTTAATTAACAAGTAGTATTGTGCAAAAAGGAAAATTAAATTTGTTAAATTACAAAGGACTTCAATTCGCAAGTAATTAAAATATTTATTAAAAAATATTTCTGACAGTTGTCACAGCTTTGTCGTTTTCGGTTGGCAGCCATTTTGATTGTTTGTATATGTTGTGGTTTATATTTGTTATACGTAATTTTTAACTATTATTTTGATTTTCAGGCCAATTTAGCTGAATTGCCTCTTGTAGGAACTGGGGCAACCTCCATGCACAAAGGTGGAAATCAATACGAAGAGATTCGAAGAGGTTAATGGTTGGGTACGTTGGAAACGTTAAAATTAATCAAATAAAATCGATTATTACTCGCAGACAATGAGTACGATAAAATTTCGCAAATAATTAATGTACGATTTAATTTGCTGCAACAGAAACTTGAACGTGTTGTTGATTTTAGGTTAGGATTAAGGAACGCGGGGGCTTTTCACTCAAGAGCCTGAAGCCCCCCCACAGAATGCGACAAAGCTCGAAATCAAGTTACGAGTACGAGGTATTACCAAAAAGGGGGAAAAGTACCATTGAAAGACCATAAAAAATCCCAAGTAGCTACTGGATTATGTATGTATCTTATATATCAACAATTAATTAAATATCCAAAAGTTAATCGTCGACATTGTTACATTGATCTGAAACCTTCTGAATTTCCCGGTCCTTGACATTCCAAATAACGTCGGTAATTATTATTTTTTTTATTGATAATATTAAAAAGCCATCACGAATTCATTAAGCGTAATTTGACTTCGGAGACATCTAAATAATAAAAACGTATGACTTCATTGATTTTATTTCATAAATAAAAATGCTCCATGCGAATAATAAAATTAAAAACTAACGTAACATCATGCATTGCAAAATATTTTATTCACTTGAGAGATATAATGATGTAATATACATTTTGCACATTACATATACAACGTGCTACCTACTGATAAGATATGGCCGTTGTATATGTAATATATGTAAGCTATAAACTACGAGAAATATATTTTACTACAAACTACAAAATTCACAGTTTCATGATAATAAATGAATTATAAAAATATAATAATATATTGTAGATTAGTACAAATAATTTTGCTACAGCTACTGTTTATGATGAAGTTCAATGATTAGGATAGTGGCTTTCGAGTTGTATTTGGCAGAAATAGGCATAACAAACCGCCCCCTATCAAGAGGGCGGCCACGATAAATGTTGGAGCTGGGCAGTACATGTCTAGTAATGTAGCAATTACTATATTGCCTATGATACCACCAAGACGAGCTGCAACCATAGAAAGAGCTATACCAGTAGCCCTGTAAAAATAAAAATCAATATAACGTAAATCAAATCAATCAAAAAAAGAAAATTACCTGAGATTCGTTGGAAATATTTCTGTGATGAGGCAGTCGAGGGCTGCATTACCACAGGATATGACACCACTGAACACTGCTGAGACTATCAAGTTGTGAGTTTGGTTATAGACGAAATACATAGATGCTGCACATAAACCAGATGACATTGTACTGAAAACTATAAAAAAAAAAAATAGATTTATATTTTATTTAAAGATTAACTTTAATTAACTTTATGAATGTATATTTACCTAAGAAGAATTTCCTTCCAAGTTTATCCATGAAAAGAACTGCAACAATGTTGGCAGGTATTGCAGATGCAAGAGAAATAAGCGATTCCATAAAAACAGAGCTTTCGATTTGTTTAGTACACATCGTGTGATTAACATTATTATTTATATTTTGAACTACGTATTCGGTAACTTCGCACACGGATGCACTCTCGCCAGGTTTGTATCGCGAGAATTCATCAAATCTATTGAAGAGTTCTGGGAACCACATCATAAGTCCGTAATAGCCAATGTGGAAGGTAAAATTGATGGTGATGGAGATGAGGGTGAATTTGAGAATTGGATTAACGAAAAGTTGCTTGCTGTTGTCCATAATGTTGACGCACATTTTCCTAAGTTTTCCTTTAGGAGGAGATTTGACTACGACCTCTTTGTTTTGCATTTCATCGATGACCAAGTGCTTGATGGGATACATGCTTTTGTCGTTGCCGGTGTTGATTTGGTAAATTTTTCGGAATATTTCCATGGCCCTTTCGACTTTCCCACGCGACAACAAGTATTTCGGACTTTCTGGTAGGAAGAAAAGTAACACGGCAACAACGAACGATGGTAGTGAACACAAGAGAAGAAAGATACGCCAAGAATTATAAGAGAATTTTTCAGAAACGATGCCGATATTGGATGGTATGATTAACCAAGCAAGACCGGCGACGAAGAGATTTCCAAGCGTCCAAAATGCTGCCATAAATGAAAGCATTGAACCTCTTTTGGATTTAGGCTGAAATTCAGCGAAGTAGGACCAAATTACTGGTCCGCTGCCCCCTAATCTGTAAAGGAAAAGGTTTATTAATTTGTGCGAAAGGGGGTGTTATTTAAGGAATACTTACGCCGCCCCGTTTAAGAATCTGAACAACATGAATATCTCATATGACTGGCTGAAACTTGAAGCCACGATACATACGGCATTCATGAAGCTTATTACAATCAGCACCTTCTTACGACCAAGTGCGTCGGCCATCGACCCCCAAGCGTAAGCCCCTGCCATCATCCCTATGAAGATGATGGAGTTGAGCCATCCCTTGGTTTGCGTGGTCAAATCCAAATCGCACTCGGCTGACGGGAGGATGAAGGACATCGAGATGACGTCCATCTCCTCCGAGGTGCTGACCAAACCGCATATTGCTAACAGCAAGTAATGGAATTTGCCATATCCGGTGTTTTCGATGGCACCCTCGAAGTCGGCCTTATCACTTACAGCTTTCTCAGGGTCTCCAGACAGTCTTATCACCTCCTTAAACGAGGAAAAGTGTTCTAGATCCTTTGATCCGTTTAGAACGCGCGCGTTCTTTACATCACTATTATGACTCTTTTTTGAAGAAGGATCACTTTCTACCATTCTACGGTGTATGGAAAAGTGTAGTAACTTTGGCGCCAAGAGAAAAACAACGATGCGGTTTTGGGGCGGGACTTCGGGGGGGCAGCGAACGGTGTTGTAACAAGAAGCTCTGTAAATAAAATTCATAAATTAATTAAAAAAAAATAGAAAAGGTACGGCTAAGTAGTAGACGCTGAGCTCTGCGTCATCTTTTATTTGCATACGCTGCAACGTTCAAAACAAGTCAGAGAATATAATATTTAAATAAAAAACCAAATTAGTATATCGAGGTCATTAATGATGTTTTTAGTTGAGCGTTATATAATTGTTAATTCATATTTTTTGCGTTGTGTTCATATAAATCACTTGATTGTGTACGAAGAAGTCGAGATTTAACCTCGGCGTGGTAAAACTTGTCGCAATTAGCATATCATTTATTATTCTAATTAAAAATTTAAATTAGCTCTTATTTACTAATTTACTTTAAAGCTGACGCGTCCGGTAGTTCCCTTCGAAATGGTTTCTTTTCGAAATTCAATTCGACGGTTTCCGTTCGTGCAGGACTTTAAACAACGGAACTTCTACCGTAATCTCTAATTGTTTACGCTGGAATAGCAAGCTTTTAACTAATTAAATTTCACTTAACACATTTTCCTACATTCACTAGTGCTAAAATTTGCAATTATACTCTGGAGTTATCCGCGTGATCGTTGTGTATTAAATATAACAAGGATGAAGTTTATGCCAGGGTCAAACTCAATGAAAAGCATCCGAATCGATCATGAAACGCAACTTGTATGGGAATAAGTCCTTTTATATACGACATTTTTTACTTTAAGCAAGAATATTGTTTAAGCCACATAAAATCAATGAATGAATATGCATTAGGGTATTCGCAGAAGTGATTGATAATATACTAAAAATAATTCATCACTGTGTATGTTTATGCAAATGACAAAATAAAATTGTAGATATTAATTAACAACAAACATTTTCGCACTGTTTTGCAAAAGGTATGAAACTGCCATGCGTATGAATAACATCCATCTCCATGTGCTGATATAATATTGAAATGAATAATTAACAAATACGCTGGTAATAAATTTTAACGTCCTTACGACGGCCAAACAAACAGATTAATTAATTCGGTCATTTTTGAATTGTTTCTACGCATCATTTGTACATACATAGTTTTATCATTAACATCAAAAGCTCTGTTAATTTAATTGATTCATCAATTGTAGCGTTAGCATGAATTAATTCCATTAAAAAAAAGAGACGACTAACGGCTGTTTGGTTATTCCTTCAAAAACAAACAATAATAGAATCGATTTACAATTATTCAATTATCAAAAATCCAAGCACCAATATGTAAATATTTCCAAGCGTTATATATAAAAAAACAAACAAAATTAGAACGTGCAATTAAATTAGCACAAATAATGTGCATATTTAATCGTCCAAGTTAATAATTCAACAATTAAAAACAAGCATCATCAGTATACGTATCAACATGGGAGCGTCTGCGAATTATAAACAGAACGTTACAAATTAATTTATTTTTAAAATTGTAAGTATGTAGTATAGAACCGGTTATAGTTATTCTCAAGTCACGTCCGCTCTTGTTTCACATCATTTCCTTTTTGGGGGGGAAGTGGGTCAAGTGCAAGCAAAATTTAATGAACGATTCAATTTTATAAAGGAAATGAGTCAAGATCACGTCGAAATACGTTTATGTATAGTGCATTTCTTCAGGGAAGTCTCAAGAACTGTCAAATTCACATCAGTTCGTTTGTTTGACGTCAGTCGTCTCTTGTTTTAAACGACTTCCCTGAAGAAACGGACTATACCTGTTTCTGCGTAAATTTTTTGACAATTCTAAATTAAAATAGGAACTCTGAAAGCTGAAAAGATTTCGAATGAATTCTATTGCCTTTTCCAACACGAGTTAAATATAACGAATAAATAAAAAATAAATCTGCTTTGCATTTACATAATATAAGTTGTTAAACTAGTTAATTAACTTCTCCATACGAACGTACGTGAAATTCTCATGGGATATTTACAAGAAAAGATAATTTGATAGTAGGTCAAGGAACGATAATTGCAGCGAAGCTCTAATTTGAAATCCCTAAGTTTCAATAAACCTTGTATATATTAAAGATCAATGCTACTTTTATTTTACCTTATATGCCATTTCATGTTCACTGGTACGGTCCTTAGACGGTCGTTTCAAATAATTCGCTCATGATTTCATTAAAATGATAAGCAGGGTTTGGACCATCAATTTATAATAAAAAGAGGACTGTCGGATTAACAATATGCTCTTGATGATGATAGTTACAATGTTCTTTTATTATATTACCTTGAAAGTAAATTAAATTTAATTAGACGTTAAGTCGATACGTATTTCCTATGCTTATTAATGAAATTAATTGTGGGAATTTTTATAAAAGGATACGTGTTTAAGCCTCCAATGTTAACGTTCCAAATTTTTGATACCCCATACCAACATTTTGGACTTCATTCCTGCACGTTTTTTTCAAAAAAAAAAAAATCGAGGCCTTAACACTTTTTAAATTAACATACGCGTCACATTTTGTGGAAATGTTAATACCAGCCGGAGGCTATTTTGATTTGTCTTTGGCTATAAATAAGTGCAATGCCAATGAACTTGGAATGCCATAATTCTACTGCAAAGCCATGTTATTTGGGACGTCCGCCATTTACGTACGTCGACGTCCGTCAAAAACGAAATCGCTAATTACAACTACATGATCGGTGACGTCACGTACAAATGTTTAAACGAAAAATCCGATGGCTGCAAAGAAATAAAATTACGTCCGGAGGCTTCGCATGTAAATGTGAATAATAAGTATAAATAAAACTTGGTAAACGATTAAATGAAACGCATACACAACACATAGAAGGTTGGTACAACTCATTTGGCTTGATACATAAAAAAAAGCGTTTTATTCTGCTTTAAATAAAAAAGAGAAACATGATATTCCCTTGAAGTAATCGGAGGTGGAATACTTAAATATAGAGGTAATCTCAGTTTGGGGAAAGGTCATTCATAATCACACTGTATTTATAACAAGTCATACCGTACATTGCAAATGTTTTCAAAGTATGTGTACAAATAATTCAAATCTCAACGACTTATTATACTAACTTATTGTTATTAACGAAAAGGCACGAAAAGGTTGAACCACAAACATCCTTGATGAACGTTTCTTACTGCAAAGTTCGGCATTCAAACGCCGCGACGTGAAAGTCTGTAATTTTACGTTTGCCATGTACAGATAATACTCTTAAAAATTATTTACTATCTTATACTTTCATAATTAATTAATTAATCAGTTAAAAAGCGTGCGATTTGTTAATTACGATATTTAAAGCCACGACAGATATTAATATTAATTAACAATTGTGCACACACACATATAGAAAGTTATGAATGAAAAGGCAAAATGAAATCAGACAGCAAATATTTGTACAGTTAAGTACAAGTCAATATTTTTCGATTGTGTACAAAAAGAACGGTTCCATGTGGACCCCCTCGTCCAAAACCTGCTTAATATTTGTTTAAAAAAAAGGTGCCTCCGTTCGATTTCATGAATCACCAACGCGTTTTGTTGTGAAGGTTAAAAGAAGTGGTGAACGAATACCACTTGCATCCGTCGTACGCCACTGACATGATGACGTCGAAATACTTGATTCCGACCTCTGATAATAAAAAAAATCAGTTTTTTCTTGTACCTCAATTTCTACTACGCGAAATCAATTTTTTTGAAACGTTAGATGTTGTTTCTCGTTTTTATTTAACGATTACGTCAGAATGGCGCCGTTAATATCATAATTTGCTATCGAAATTATGTGGCTCCGTTCGATTTTTTATAGTAAGTATAAGAGCTGAGCATGTAATTCTTTTTTTTGTTGTTATTTTATGAATCTCCAACGCGTTTCAGACGAATACCACTTGCATCTGTCGCACGCCACTGACATGGTGACGTTGAAATACTTGATTCCGACCTCTGATAATAAAAAAAAATCAGTTTTTTCTTGTACCTCAATTTCTACTACGCGAAATCAAACTGATTCTAATTTTTTGAAACGTTAGACGTTGTTTCTCGTTTTTATTTAACGATTACGTCAGAATGGCGCCATTAATATTATATTTTACTATCGAAAATACGTGGCTCCGTTCGATTTTTTATAGTAAGTGTAAGAGCTGGGCATGTAATTCTTTTTTTTTTTGTTATTTTATGAATCGCCAACGCGTTTAAGACGTAGTGAACGAATACACCTGCACCTGACATGGTGACGTCGAAATACTTGATTCCGACCTCTGATAATAAAGAAAAAATCAGTACCTCGATTTCTACTACGCGAAATCAAATTTTTTGAAACGTTAGAAGTTGTTTCTCGTTTTTATTTAACGATTACGTCAGAACGGCGCCATTAATATTATAATTCACCATCGAAAATATGTGTTTTTTTTTGTTTCGTCTGAATTTATTTATTATGCATTTGGCCCGAGGACCTCTGACTGAACACACATTTGAAACTGTACATTCTGCGGAGGAATTAACTTCAAATCTGTCAAATAACAGTATTCCGTTGCACTGTACGAACGACCGGTTTAAGAAGAGAGTAAATAGAGAGACGCGACGAAATACTCCAAGAGCAGAAGCTGAATTATTAATTAATTGGTTTTAGAGGTCACTATTACGAATTTGAGAACCTCTCTCATAGTATGAGGGAGCACGACGTTCAAATTGAAAGTCGCGCTGTCGTTGGACCTTATTTACCTCAAAGTCTCGTTGTCTTTGGCCCCTATTTTATATATAAATAAATAAATATATAAAAATTAGGTTTTAGAAAATGGTTTCGATATTGAATGAATTTAGAATTCTTTTGTAAGTTGATTGAAATTAAAAGAATACTTATTAAAATATGATGAAAACTCATATGAATGATTTAAACGTACTTCTTCTTGAATTTGAGAAGGGGATGGACCCTTCGCCATTTCTATTACGCAGTTACAATTGAAGGGTCCCGTGGAAGAAGTGCCTAAACCACTGAGATATTTGAAGTAAAAGTTTGGTCTTTGTTGTTGTGTTGTGTTTTTACAAAATTTGACTTAAAGCCACTTTTTGACACTTTTTGAATTATACACTACTTTTCAGTGTCCTGTAGTCTTTCCTGTCTTGTTTTTAACTCGTTAAAGAAATCCAATTCATTGTATTTAGCGTCATCATTCATTTGTTACTACATTTTAGACAAAAAAGAGACTTACATAACATATAATTAATTCGATTTGAATTAAAAAAAGCGAATGCTTTCCTTGGAGACAAAATGAAAAAGAAAAAGAAAACGCAAATTGGAGTGTTATTATTGTTTTAGTATTGCTGTAAATCATAAGTTACGAAGTCTACAATCCGAGACGTAATAATTGCATTGTTTAAAACTTATTATTAATTAAGGAGAGACCAGTGACGTCCTCCTGGACGTACGTTTTGCATTCGGTTGGCATTTCGCGTTTGATTTTTGAAAGCAAAGTGGTTTTAAATGAAATCGGAATTTCAAGTTCGGATTCTGGAAATTTCGTACGGCCTAGTATTTGATTACACCACGTGAATATCTAATCCGTGAAACCTGTTTCAAATATTTAACAATAACAGAACAAACACCGGCACATGTGAGGTACCCGAAAATTAAAAGGCGTGATAAAAAACGGATTATAAAACTTGTTATTTCGTTTGATGACAGAACGTTTCGGAATAAAACTTTTACTCGTGCCTTTGTTGATATTATCCTGGTTGTCATAAGTACTTATGTTGTATGTTAAAATATCGTTGTGAAAGAAGTGTTAACAATTTAAGTTTGCAAAGCAGGTTTCACTAAATTTAACACACAATACAAGGACTTTTACATATTATAGCGCCAATTCTACACGGCATAGATTTTATTATTTTTTTTGCAATAAGCAATAATCCTTTAAATAAATAAACACACAAAAAAATCTTCTCCAAGTTAAGTTAAATACGTTATTAACACCTTTGATTTCCTCGTATGGTGTTTGATCTTTAAAATTTCAATTAGGAATGTCACTTCACTATTATGTATGTGTAGTTACTTTCTAAAGCAAATAACGGCCCCGATTTTTTGTGTGCATTAAAAGTTGAAATTAAAAAAAAAAAGCAATGTACTTACATCACAGAAGTCCAAAGGAAAGCCACTAAAGAGAACGTAACTTAAAATCAGCTACGAGTTTTTTTGAATAATATGCTTTTCCCAAAACTGCCGTCAAAGAAATTGAACATTTTCTTCAAGCACCGTAAATTTATAAATCTTTTTTCGTCTTCGACTTGTTTAAGTAAACTGATTAGTCGTGCATGGATGCAAAGTGAGTGATTTTTTTTCGCATTGGTGTTTTAAAGCACCTTGATCTCTGCACCTTCCGCAGTAAACTAAAATTCAAGCGCCAAGATACTAGTAGTTTTGAATTTGTTTATCCGAATACGTCATATTTACCGATAATGTGTTATGGGGATATGGTGAAGTGTTACTACTGGTACCATACGCGAACAAGTCCTGTTTTCTGTAATTGAAGGTAAACACACAGGCCACTCATGCAACCTCTGTCTCACTACATATTACATTAATGGAATTCAATTATCCTTACCATCGCCGCATCTTCTAATTCGATTCACTTTTCCCAAGTATTTCACTTTATATATTACAGAATTAAATCATTGTTTTGATTAAATCAAAATTCACCGTGAGCTTTTCTGAGCTTTTCAAACATCAAAGCTCAAGGGAATTTTTTTAAAAATATATTTCATTTGTTTTCTAAAAATAGTTTATAATCCTTTTCAAAAGCGTAACCGAAATTTGAGCTAAAGGGGCGTATACAAATCGGAAACCGATTTATGTAACACATCAAACAACGTGCATAATAGTCGAGACAAAGAGGACGTATATCGATGGCCAAAACAAAGACTTCCCCTGACAATAGAGTCTTCGTCATAAATTTTACAAAAGTCTGTTTCGTCAACGTACTCCTAACCCAATTACTTTTATTATAATATACATTACCTTTCAAAGATACAATATAATAAGGCCATCGCGCTATCACTTTGATATACAGGGTGATTCTTGAATAGACCGACAAAAAAGTTTTTTCTATTCAAGAATCACCCTGTACGATAAGTGAATTTAAAACAATGTTTTCCTGCTAACGAAATAATTTACTACTTTGCATTAAAGACAGATAAAGATGTTTTAATTATTCATCCATGCACATACCACTGAAGAAACAGGTCTGTGGTATGTGTGTGATTGGATTGTCGCTCAGGGCAAATCAATGAATGCCATCGTATCTCTTCTTGACTGCGAACATTTTTGCGGGAAACAAGAAAAACGAACGATAATAAATGAATAAAATAAATACAGCGAGAAAGTTACAGGAATAAAAAAAACAAGGTGAAAGTATGTAAACTCACATCCCTGAAATAACGATTTCTATAAAATAAATAAGAAAAAGCAAGAAAAAAGCAGTGACGTACTTCGAAAAGCATTAAATATTGAAGTACAAATTATTTGTATTAATGGGAAAACTAAATCTAACGTTTACACAAGTAAATAATCGGTGGTTATTAATAAGCATTTTCGGAATTGTTTAAATTATTCATGATGATGGCGCCATCTTTCCGTTAGAGCTATTTTTACTGCCGAAAATTAAGTGTAGAAGCGCTGACATTTATAGTTCTTAAAATTCAAGAATCTCCACATATGACTAAATAACAAAAGCATTCGCGTCGGAGAACGAAAACAAAACATCACTGGGAAATTCAGGAAACCGTTTAGCACCTTCAAATTCTTCAAAATTTCCGAAAAACCTGGAAGCCTTGAAGGAACTGCACGTGAAATCAAATTCGTTTGTGCGTTTGATTTTTAAAGACGGAATCAATGTCAAAAAAACAAAACTCGTGGTCTCGAATAAATTGTAAACAGTTCTTTCGATTAAAACTTATTTATTTACTTTTTTAAGGACGTTTGAAACCCGTTTCCTAGGTCACGCATTTTTCTTATTGAATTGTTACTTTACAACAAGCGCAGATTTATTCGCACTCGACTAACTGGACGTGCCATTTTTCTTCGCTCACTTTTTAATTAATGAAGCTAGTAAGAGTAGTAACGATTATCGTTAACGGTAAGAACGATCGTGATTCTGATTACTATTATGTCCTGCTATATTTATTAATAAACGTTCCTTTGTTTCCTCCAATGATTTCAAGGTTTGCGTATAAAAACGTCGATATTGTATTCGTAGACTATTATCTCATTTCAAGCACTACATTTGTTTATAATTAATTTCAAATTCATATCCGCCTTTTTATTTATACTAATATAATCTTTATAAGTGCGTATTTACTTCGTTAATTGAAGAAAATCCCGGCAGTTTAGTTTTTTAGTGGACCACTAAAAATTAAGTGGCTATAGATATTAAGGTATCCATTCACGTGGCGATTTATTCGATTAAATTTAACACAACGTGTTTCTTTTTCACATAACTTCTTTTTTCAGAATTTGACAGTGCTATGAGTGACCTGAACTGGAAACTCTAAGTTACCTATAATTTTATCAATAGTTAATTAAAAGCTGAGCTATAAATAAATTAACTCCAACTACTTTCAAGACACTCGCCATTTTGACTCCAAAAAGCTTCTGCCTAATACAGTGACTTCGTTTAAGACAGTGACGCTAATTAGCCAAGAACCGAACCTATTCGTCACAGAGAGGCAAACTATCAATAGAAAGAATAATGTTTTTATTTAATTGCAATTGTTAAAAACAAACGAAAATCAATTTTTTTTACAAGTAACACTAAAAACAAACAAAACGAGTGTGTCGCCATTAAGAGAACATTAGAAATAAGGCAACCATTATCGCCATCTGTACTTTATGTGAAATGTCACATTTCTAACCTCAAAATGAACGTTTACTTGACATATTTCGAATAAATATCGCGTCTTTCAACTTTAACTTCTTTAGATTCTTGTATGCAACGATCAAAACGACTATTACATTGTTTGTAAATAATTAACAAATGCCTTATCAAAAGTGAATTAAAGCCAAACTCCAACTACTTTTAAGAAACGATAAAAACTCGCCATTTTGACTCCAAAAAGCGTCTGCACGTGACTTCTTTTTTAGAATCTGACAGTGCTATGAGTAACACAATGTACTTGCACGTTTCGACCTAAACTGAAAAGTCTAAGTTACCTATAATTTTAATAACAAATGCTTTATCTATAGTTAATTGAATGTATTCACTTTAGCGCCAATAGAAACTGAGCTATAAATAAATTGACTCCAACTACTTTCAAGAAACGCGCCATTTTGACTCCAAAAAGCTTCTGCATGATACAGTGACTTCGTTTAAGACAGTGACGGTAATTAGCCAAGAACCGAACCTATTCGCCACTGACAGGCAAACTATTAATAGAAAGAATAATGTTTTTATTTAATTAATAACACTAAAAATAAACAAAACGAGTTGTCGCCATTAAGAAGAACGTTAAACCATTGTCGCCAACAGAACTTTATGTGAAATGTCACATTTCTAACCTCAAAATGAACGTTTATTTGACATATTTCAAATAAATATCGCGTCTTTCAATTTTAACTTCTTTAGATTCTTGTATGCAACGATCAAAACGACTATTAGATTAATTATAACCTCAAAATGAAAACAACGTAGATTTAAGTTCATTTTTCATGTTAAAAATCGACGCGTAATTAATTAACCCAATTCTGATCGCCACTCAGCGTTGTTCCAAGCAGGAACTTTCTGTGTACCAGGTTGGCAGCACCGAGGGTACCAGATTTAAACGCTCAGTTGTATTGCATGGACCTTAGAAGTAAATATAGGCAAATGTATTATATTTTTGGGTATAAGTTAATTGAGCTGCAACTTCACACGTATCAATCAATTTTGTTCACCCTGTTTGCGGAATTATTAATTAATACGTGATAATTTTTAGTTATTTTTCAGAATTTGACAGTGCTATGAGTAACACAATGTGCTTGTACATTTTGCTCACCCTCTTTGCGGAATTATTAATTAATACATGATAATTTTTAGTTCTTAGTTCTGTGCAAAGTAACTATTAATCTAGGGACTTTAATTTAATAGACCTGGTAACACCATCTAGCGACAATAGAACACGTTTAAGATAGAAAAATTAATTAAAATCAAAAAACCATGGTACAAAGTGATCAAGAATCACTGTTTGAGTTGGCAATACGATTTATACGGCTGTTAGCAACACTGCAACCGGATATATGCTTCGTTGGTTTATTTGACATAGCCTGATTGTAGGTTATGTGAATTTTTAATTTGAATTTGAAATGTCAAATGACACTTGTCAGTGTCAAACCGTCAACAACTTAACAACAACAAAAATTAAGAGTAACATAATGTACTTGCACGTTTTATTACAATATGACAGTTGACATTTAGACCATTTTTATGACATACAGTGTGTATCAGTTGCCTTTTGCAGCTTATACTCGTCAATTGATGACTTACGATCTTGAATCTGTAATTTGATTGAATACGAAACTCAGTCATTTGTTTTTTTTTTAATTTAGAAGAATGTTTCTTTGCTTTCCGTGCCAGGGGGTTTACATGCGCATAAATTTTCAACTAAAAACGAAAGTAATGGTATTTCGTGGTCTGTTTCGATACAAATCTCGTCGTGTGTAAGCTCCTTTAAAGCAGGAAAAGTAATAAATTTTGAAAAATAATTAAAAACTCGCTAATAATCTTTGAGGAGAAAAAAAAGGCCATTTGGAATTACCGGTGAATTTTATTGTGGGCAATAAACGAAGCTCCCGAAAGGCCACGGATATATTTTCAAGCCGCGGTTTACTCAAGTAATTGCACTTTTTTTTTATTTGTACGCCCTCAATTTACTGGGAAATAATCTTCCACGTAAAAGAATGATTTCTGGGTGTGTGTGTGTGTGCGTGTTAATGTGGCCTTGTCTCTAAAGACGAAAATTAAATTAGGATGGTGAATGACCTTAACAATTTAGAATGAATTTCGGATGATTCAAAATTTTCGCCCAGTATTTTTTTTTTCGTTTTAAATACTTTGCTAAATAGAAATTTGGCGATGTCTCATGTAACTCAAAGCGATAATTTCCTCACAGATTATAAAATTCGCACTTAAAACAATTAGCATATGTAAGTCATAAATTATACACAACTCTAATTGATGTTCTTTTTTTCTGAGATGATTTACTTGAAGGATTCTAACCGAGAAACTTTCCAACATGTATTTAATAATTAAAATAAGGTGATGTTTAGCGCAGGCAAAAATTAAATCGTACTTACTTATTTTGACGTAACAATAAGAGGCGACCTGAAAACTTGGTACGAGCTAAAAATTAGTCGCAATAAATAATTAAACGAAAACCACACAATGAACGTGAGGAAATGTGTTATTTTTTTATTATAAATAATTTTTTAAACTTTATTTTTACCTTGACGGCAGAGAGTGGGCAGTCACGTGCTAAATGGTATTCCCAAATTACCAGAAATACACTCCATGAGAACGAAATCCTAGTCAAATCGATAAACTATCAATACTAATTATACAGCTCTTAGATTTTATTTTTAACAGGGCAACAGATTGCGTAAGCTCGTTAACTAAACAAAAAAAAAAGATGCAAATACGTCACAACAAAATTAAAAACGAAAAGCAGCAATAATTTATGAATCAGAGTTTTTGGGCGTACAGTTCCTTTAATACCGATGAGTAAGTCTGCTTCTTATTGAGTTAACGAAACAGCTTTTAAAGTCAATATGGACCACTCTAAATATTATTATTTGGAAACGGACCTCGGGTTCCTATGAATAAGTTGTTTGTATACGTTTCACGCAAGGTACTAATTCCGATTTATTAGAATATTTAGCAATTAACATATGCTGTAATAATCCAAATTTAGTTCCTTACATACGCACTTTTCTGACCTCACTGTCGTTTTAAAATCACCCGAAAACCCCACACGAAAGCCAAAAGCCAAAATTATTATAAAAGTTTAAAGGTGATCAGAATCACTTGTATCAGTTGGCAATAAAATTCTTGACATTTTTATGCATGATACGTCAATGTCAACAAGATTAGTTTATAGGTTATGCGATTGTTTGCAAGGATTTTTTGGCGAAAATTTAAAAAATACAGACTATACGTCATATTAATAAAAGTATCTTGCAACGACAAAAAGTAAATTTGAAATGTCATTGTTAACAACAGGAAGTAGGTATGTCCAGGCCTACCAATTTCGAATGAAACGGTTTCTCTTGATCACTTAGGATAAAAATACTAATCATGGAAACTTCCATGTAAATATTATTCATAGGAATATTACTAAAATAAGCTCGTATTTACAGAACAACAAACCATGAAAGTCGAAAGTTGCGAACAAAAATAAGGCAATATTTTACCTCTTTATTTAAATGTCACGGGTGTTGTACATACATGCATAAAGATTAGAATACCTAAAATAAGATTAGAGTTTTCTATTATTACCAAAATAAAACTTTTAGGAAAAAAACCCCAACCGTAGGTACGAATTTGTTTTTCTTTTATACCAAATACATGAGTCACTTTAAATAAATTACATGGTGATTGCCAAAATTGAAAAACAACAGCAGCACGTTTGATCAACTGCCTGTGTTAATCAAATGAAGAAGCAAGTACTTATTTCGTGTTTATTTCATTATTATTTATTATGAAACGTTTAAGTCAACATACAATTATAACCTTTGAAGGCGCCTTATGTTATTGGCATATTTTCTAATAAACAAACATTCACGATTTCATCTCCACACAAAATCCAGGCTTTTCAACTTGTAACTTAAAATGCGTAAACCGTTTTCGACACAAACAACGATTTCTGTGCGGAAAAAATCAAACAAACCAACTGGCTGTTAAAAGAGGCGTTAGAAAGGTGTCACAATCTTAAAATAAAACACGTATAGTAAATATAATCGTTTGTAAACCAGCTTTGCTTTATAAAAAAAACGAAAATTTACATTCACTTTAAAACAAACACGGATCGTAGTTTTCGATTTAATTAAAAGAAAAAAAAAAGAAAATGTGATCGTCATAAAAATAGATATGATACAAGCGGTACTTGGGGAAGTACCTTGGGGGAGTGCTCTACCCCATTTTTAAATTCTAATTACGCCATTGATGTTATAAAACATTTTTTTAAATACATTCGTTCAAAAATCAATATCTTATAATTTTAATTATAACAAATCCCTAATCAAAAGTGAATTAAAGCCAAACTCCAGCTACTTTTAAGAAACTCTAAAAACTCGCCATTTTGGCTCCAAAAAGCTTCTGCACGTGACTTCTTTTTTAGAATCTGAGAGTGCTTGCACGATTTGACCTGAACTGAAAAGTCTAAGTTACCTAAATTTTAATAACAAATGCTTTATCAATAGTTAATTAGATGTATTCGCTTTGTCCAATAAAAACTGAGCTATAAATAAATTAACTCCAACTACTTTTAAGAAACTCGCCATTTTGACTCCAAAAAGCTTCTGCATAGTACAGTGACTTCGTTTAAGACAGTGACGGTAATTAGCCAAGAACCGAACCTATTCGCCACTGAGAGGCAAACTATCAATAGAAAGAATAATGTTTTTATTTAATTGCAATTGTTAAAAATAAACGAAAATCAATTTTTTGTACAGGTAACACTAAAAATAAACAAAACGAGTTGTCGCCATTAAGAAGAACGTTAAACCATTATCGCCATCAGTGCTTTATCTGAAATGTCACACTTCTAACCTCAAAATGAATGTTTATTTGACATATTTCGAATAAATAATCGCGTTTTTCAACTTTAACTTCTTTAGATTCTTGTATGCAACGATCAAAACGACTATTAGATTAATTATAACCTCAAAATGAAAACAACGTAGATTTAAGTTCATTTTTCACGTTAAAAATCGACGCGTAATTAATTAAACCAATTTTGATCGCCACTCAGCGTTGTTCCAAGCAGAAACTTTTTGTGTAACAGGTTGGCAGCACCGAGGGTACCAGATTTAAACGCTCAGATGTAGTGCATGGACTTTAGAAGTAAATATTGGCAAATGTATTATATTTTTGGGTATAAGTTAATTGAGCTGCAACTTCACACATTTCAATCAATTTTGTTCACCCTGTTTGCGGAATTATTAATTAATACGCGATAATTTTTAGTTCTTTTTCAAAATTTGACAGTGCTATGAGTAACACAATGTGCTTGTACATTTTGCTCACCCTGTTTGCGGAATTATTAATTAAAACATGATAATTTTTAGTTCTTAGTTCTATGTAAAGTAACTATTAATCTAGGGACTTTAATTTAATCGCCCTGGTAACACCATCTAGCGGCAATAGAACACGTTTAAGATAGAAAAATTAATTAAAATCAAAAAACCATAGTACAAAGTGATCAAGAATCACTGTTTGAGTTGGCAATACGATTTATTCGGCTATTTGCAACACTGCAACCGGAGATATGCTTCGTGGGTTTATCTGATTGTAGGTTATGTGAGTTTTTAATTTGAATTTGAAATGTCAAGTGACACTCGTCAGTGTCAACCGGAAGTTGCTCCAGTTGTACCATTTAAAAATCAAATTCGGCACTGCCAACTCAAGCAGTTTGTTATAAAGTAGTTGTTCATTCCAGATAATTAATTCTTTTCTGTGAAGAACTTAATATTGTTGGGTGATGATGCGATGACTAATAAATAAATAATATTTCCGAAAAACAAATATTTACGAATTCTTCATTAAAATCGAATCCGTACCGTGAACACGTATTGACGTCACCTAGAATTCCGGGAATGTTAAATTTTAATTCATCTGCGAATTGCCATTGTGTTCCTATTAAAAGGTTAAAAACAAACACGAAGAGAAAATAACGCAAATTAGAGAAACTTTACCAAATAAGATTTATTCCTTTATGTTAATTATCGTACAGATGCAAAACAGTTAATCAATTTACACGTACGGAGAAATACAGTGGCATGTATAAGGTAAATGTATGGGGGACATACAGATCACGTGCTTTTTTGTACTAGATCATGTACGTACGAAACGAGACTTTATTTACCATAACGCGTGTGATATAATTAAGCAAAGTAAAACTCGTTTTATTAAACACGAAAATCCATTTAGAAACTCATGTGTTATTTGATTTTGATAAGAAGTAAAAATATAACTGCAACTACGCTTTATTTATATATTTATATATTTACCTCTATTATTTTATTGTTTGAACAATTTTATATCACGTGTGTTTTATGCATACATGCGTTGAATAAAATATTAAAAAGTGGTAATGTTTTAAGTTACCACAATGCTTTATGCGTTCTTGCGTTCGTCCACATCCATATATCTGGACCGTATCTGGATTTATCTGGTAAAGTAATTTAAAATTTAATCATCTCAATTAATCCAAGATCGCGTCCCAATAAATACACACGTTAGTTGCAAGCGTTCTTCAATTACCACGCCGCTTTTGTTGTTTAATTCGGAAAAAATTAGAGCAATTAAAACTGCGTCAATAAATTGACTCGTTTTCAACCGGGGCAAGCCGGCTTAATCCTTTTCTCAGCTTGATCCAGTTAAAGCTGGAGATAAAAACGAGTAAAACAATCCAAAAATTTCTTAATTAGATTCCAGATAGCACCGATACAGAACTCATAAATAACTGCATTTTATTCTTTTTTTTTTTTCTATTTTTTAAACGTCAAAACAAGGAATATATAAATTTAAAAATAACTTGGAAATTTTAATATCAGAAGATTTATTCCTAATTTCTAGGATAATAACAGTAATAAATAAATAAAGTCAATTGAATTACGTACTTCACAGTAGTTTTCCGAGT
This sequence comes from Serrognathus titanus, assembly GCA_039766575.1. Classification (NCBI taxonomy): domain Eukaryota; kingdom Metazoa; phylum Arthropoda; class Insecta; order Coleoptera; family Lucanidae; genus Serrognathus; species Serrognathus titanus. The sequence goes on along the minus strand of CM077916.1, from coordinate 1,727,131 downwards.
AAACTCTGCGCATGCAAAACAGTTAAGCGTAAATTTCTCGAGAACTAGCAGAATATGGCATGCAAATAGACCGCAAGAATTTAAATTTCAAATTTAAATAGTAATAATTTAAAGCGCAAAGGTTACTCCGTGAAATGCCTTCCTTAACTAAAGTCAATATTTGATTGTCAACATTCAATCAAATGTGTCCGACAACAGGGGGCGGCGAGGCCCTCTGCCCGCACGAGTGCAATGCACCCACACAACAATAACACGTAAATAAATATAAAAGCAAGTTTTTAATTGACAGGTCAAAGAACGAAACCCAGAAAATTTAGAGGCACGCCGCCACTGCTCATAGTTTTTTTTTTTTGGGTGACAAATTTGCGACAGCTTTTATTTTTCATGCGACGTTTCGTTTAGCCAAAATTTTTTTTAATTACGCTCAATGCCATACTCGATACTACTTACGAGCTGGTGCATTAAAAAAAAAGTTGGAATTTATTAAATTAATTCCAAACCACAGAGTCTCTGCGGTAATTTAATTATTTATGTCACAGGAAGGAAATAAAAATATTTGAAGTGACACTTTCTAGCTTCGACAGAAAAGTAATTTCTTTTAATTTTGAATGATGTACTGCAGATTGTGTAGGAAAAATTTGATTAAAGTTGTTGCGCAGTTAACGAATGAAATTTATCAAAAGAAACCAAATATCCATCCACGTTATCTGCGCTAAACTGGTTTGAACCATAACATTGTAATTAATGGAATAATTTTGCACGAAGCGTTCTTAAATTTCTTTTTGAATATTCCCCTGCAAATAATCGTACTTCTTTGATGAAGATCGGGGTCAAAAAAAAAAATTAAAAATAAAATAATAGTACTGTGATGGAACTTACCTAGAGTAGTCAGAAGAAGTGATGCTTTTGGAACGACGCTGTGGGGCTGCAAGCAACCTCCACAGATATTAAACACAACGCACATCGCACCAGACTTATATACCCGTATAAACAACTACTTGTCATCTTGCGCTGATTAAAAAGTAAATAACTCAACATATAGTCTTAATTTATAACATCTAATTATTCATTTGATACAAGGCGCTATCATTCCTTATTGTCCTGGTGTAACGCAGTATCTGCTCGTTTCATAACTTAAACTAAAAATTACACAAAAAAAAACAATAAATAAATAAATATAAAATTATCTCTTTCTCTCTTGCTGTGAATATTTCTGTGACGTCATTGTGCGACAACAATTAAATTTCACAAGATTACGCTCTGTGACTAGCGCTCTAAATTAGTAATTCTTTAATTGTTATTACGACGAATTCTACGTCAATTCTGACCACTTGCCACCTCTAAATGTTATAGATAACAAAATTATATTTCTGATTGCTTTTCTAAGGCGAAAAAAGATTCTGGGAAATAAAAAAAAAAACCTCAATTATATTTTCATTAAACCTCTCAGCATTCAGTTACGCAAACGCCACTGTAAATAGTTAATGTCCCCAGAAAATTAAAAATAATTTGCACGAACACAGCTTCTGTATCAGCGATGTTGTTATTCTCGAGGCAGCTTTGAAATGAAACGGCGTTTCACTGTACTTTGACAGCCTCCTCGATATACAGTGAAACGTCGATGTTACGAGCGTCTTTTTTTTTTTTTGAAGCTGCCCGATTTATTAAACGTTTAAAAAAAGGAGGGGGCAATTTTCAAATCGATTTTTTAGAGCCAAACAAAAAAAAACGCGCCCCTTCCACCATACGCTTCGTGTTGCCTCCTGATCTATTCTTTATTTATTAAAAGCGAATTTTGTCACTTGAATTAAAAAAAAAACAATTGAACAACTAAAAACAAAAATTCCATACGCCAACTTACAATTTTTTTTTACTCGAAGAGTTTCGCTTTCTTATTTCAGCTTATTTTCAAAAAAAAGTTTTGCTAAAGTATTATTCTGCATAGGGGCAACGGGGGGGGGGTACATTTGGACATGGGGTTCAAATCTACCCCCATGTCCACATGTACCCCCCTTTCCCCTAGAGCAAACTTTGCTTTAAATTTTCGTTGTCACTTGTCAATTGAATTAAAAAAAAAACAAAAGACGTTCTGCGTCAACTTACAACTGCTTTGTTTTACTTAAAAAGTTTCAATTTGTTTTTAATTGCAGCTAATCTTTTGTTTTGCTGAAAAAAACAAAAAACAAAAGACGTTCTGCGTCAACTTACTACACCTGCTTTTTTTAATTAAAAAGCTTCAATTTTTTTTTGAATTTCAGCTTATTTTAAAAAAGTTTTGCTAAAGCAACACGTGTCCAGTAGTTATTGTAGTCCTGGGTGGCTGTGGAATCAAACGTAAATGTCATTCTCACTTCGCATCGTTGAATTGACGTCTCAAATGTTGTCTGTCAAACGACAAATAAATTCTTCTTTACGTAATTAATGTTTGATTGCAATTTTAAACGATAATTAGTCGAAAATGGACCGCATTCATTGTTGGACACCCGTTATCATTCTGCGTACGACAAACTTTACTTGAAATTTTCGTTGTCACCTGTCAATCGAATTAAAAAGAAACAAAAGACGTTCCGCGTCGACTTACAACTGCTTTGTTTTACTTACAAAGTTTCAATTGTTTTTTAATTTCAGCTAATCTTTTGTTTTGCTGAAATATTATTCTGCATTGGTACACCTTTCGTTTTCCTTGTCACTTGTCAATTAAATTAAAAAAACAAAAAACGAAAGACATTCTGCGTCAACTTACAACTGCTTTGTTTTACTTAAAAAGCTTCAATTTTTTTCTTTAATTTCAGCTTATCTTTTGTTTTGCTGAAGTATTATTCTGCGTAGGTACACCTTTCGTTTTCGTCGTCACTTGTCAATTGAATTAAAAAGAAACAAAAGACGTTCTGCGTCAACTTACAACTGCTTTGTTTTACTTAAAATGTTTCAATTTTTTTTTTTAAATTTCAGCTAGAGACACAACAAACCTTGTTTGCTTTTTGTTTTCTTTGTCACTTGTCAATCGAATTAAAAAACAAAAAACAAAAACATTCCGCGTCAACTAAAAACTACTTTTCTCTTCCTTATAAACTTTCGGTTCATTTGTTTAAATTTTCGTTTCCTTTGTGATTTGTCAATTGAATTTAAAAAAAGTAGAGCGTCGGTTTATAAAATACTTTTTCTAAAATATTTTGCTAAAATATGATTGTGCATACAACGAACGTTGTTTGCTTAAATTTTTTTTTTATATTTCGATTTGTTCATAACGTACAAATTTATGCGAGTTTGAAGAACATGTTATGAATAGTAAATTACTTAGAATTCCGATAATTTTATCGTTTTCTAGTTTCGCTCGATTTATATTCGTAATTCGTAAGCAGGAGATTTTTTTTTTTTTAATAAACAAATTAATAATTTCGATTTGGTTTGTGAAACTCACCGGCTAATTATGATTCAGTTCACGTGCGTTCCGGTAGTGTTATTAAATTGTTCATGCAAACCGAGTGCGCAATAACATTAATTTTTACTTAGAAATAAAGTAAAAACCCATCGCTCGAATTATTTATTTCCTGCTGCGATTAGTTAACATCTTGGGCATGAGTATAATAAAGAGGGCCTTCCTGGTTGAGGTGTTAGGTCATTTTCTCACAATCGGCTATTTTCTGGACTTCTTTCTAAAAAAGAGAGAAAAAAAATTAATAACAAACACAATCATGTACGCTATTATTTTATCAAGGTTGTTGATAATTGATTATCATTTTATAATTGCCCAAAAGGTTTGCAACGATATGCACTTATATAATAACAATTAGAAACAAAATTTTCAGATTTATATATAGACCATAGTTTTGAAAATCACCCATTAGAGTGAGGATGTTAATAAAAAGAAATATTTTGTTTATTTTGACGTCAACTCCACCCATAGAATTTTGCCATGAGATTAACGCAGGACTAAAAACTTACTTGTATAAGTTTGTAAATGGTAAGAACCACGTCCATGGATGTTTTGCAGTCGCTTTTCAAAGTGCTCACGAGGTTGGGGCCTCTTTTGCCCCAATTCGGAGAGAAGTTTAATTGCGCAGAGCAAAGCGCTGCCAAAAAGAGAACGGACAACATCACCTTAGCGTAATACATTTCGGGCGAAATAAAATTCGAAAAACACGGAAGCCCCAAGACGTGCACAAACCGAATGGCTTTAACAAGAATCTCGTCCACCCTTTTATATCCCAGATTCGCTGAAAGTAATTGGCAACCCTCGCCCGCCCCAACAAATCGAATTAATTGAATGAACGAGCCCTTCTGTAAATATTGCAACAATATTACCTTCCTTCCAATATTAACAAAAGTTTTATCAATTTAAGATATATGAAAAAAAATATATATATTTTTCCTCTCTTTTATGTATGTTGCACATACACCCCCTCACTAGTAGATCTCCAATAATTTTCATTAATAAAAAAAAACCTAAACGTCATTCATATCATTATCTCATCTATTAAAAGCACATCATGTAAGTTTGTAACTATAGTAAGTAATCAAAATTATATAAAACCTAAAGTAATTGTAATTTTCTTTTAATATCCAACTTATACTTAAGTTGTTTTATATTTTAATTTATCTTACGTATAAAACATTAATTTACTACATCTAGTAAGAATAAAATTGGCGTTTATTTATTTTGTCGATATTAAACTGATTTATTTATTTTGTTACGTATTTACAGAAGTCAAAGCAAACACAATAATGAACAAAACGCTCAGGGTACATGATCCATATTTGGCTTCATTCGCATCGTTCCAATTTCTTCTTTATATATTGATTTTTAGAATCTCCCACTTTCCTGGCAACTTTTCAGACAATAAGCTTTAATGTGCGCCTGTAAAGTATTTGTCAATTAACGAAACAAACAACAACGAGAGCGAGTTTATTCTTGCGCTGCGAGTAGGTATGTACACACTCGACAGCTTCAAGATTCAATTTGCGCGCGTTTTTTTCTTCTTAATTTAAACGTCCACGTCATTGTGATCAATTGACATTTCACAAGAGAAATTACAGCAACATCGCTTCAAATTTCATCATCTATCCGTCTTTGTGTAATTTATGCGCAGGAGCAGCACGTATGGTAATGTGATTGCTGTGTTTTCTAGTAACCTGTTATTCATGAACAAAAATAACAAAACTGTAACAAGAATCGCCAGGAAAAAAAATAAGAACTCATGCATTCATTGAGTTAAGTAAAAATAAAGCTTACTCATGATGAATGAACGTACGAATATTAAGAAGAAAAAAAAACTATCAATTAAAATATTATTTGATATAGTCCATTCCACAATCAAACTCAAAAACCTTTAAATTTATTATATAAACCATTTTCAATTTTCAAACTTTGAGGTTTAAGTGTTGGATTTGACTTATCAAAAACGATGACATAATTTAAATCACCACTCAACTGAAATAATGAAGGGAAAAAAATTGAGTGTGCCACAGATAGTATGACGTGGGCAGTGCTGCCAATCATCGACAGTCGCTTTTCCCTCACATTGGGACAAAAATTTCCTTTTATGTTTGCTTTTCCTTCATATTGCAATTTTAAACTGTTTTTGTAAGGATTTGCCTTAAAATTTAAGTCTTCAAAAATTCACTTGCCCTCAAAAAATGTCCCTTTTTGCAATTTTACGTCATAAAAATACCCAGGAATCGAAAAAGTTCCCAGGAATAGGAAAAATCCCACGAATAAGGCAAATTCCTACGAATTGGCAACACTGGACATAAGTCCGCATTATAGGCGCTTTCCAGGTTAGCGTCAGAGCAGCTTTAAGCTACTCTGGAGTAACTTAAAGCTACTCCGGAGTAGTAGCTCAGAGCTACTGCGACACTAACCTGGAAAGCGCCTCCATTCAAATGACACGCATTCATACAACAAGCACAGTGTTGCCAACTTTTTTTCAAATCATTAGGGATTAGGGGATTTTTCAAATTTTACATCATAAAAGACAGCTGACAGGCCCTAGTCAGCTCAAAGTTGCTCTTTTATGTAGCAGGAAAAACAGCACCATCTATTGAGCAAAGTTTTAATTCCAGTTGGTAACTTGCGTTGTTGTTCTACATCCAATAGCGCGATTTGTTAAAAAAAAAAAGGTTTTTACTGAGAGAGTTCATTAGCAATTTCCCACAATGCGGAAGATCAATAAAAAGAAGTCATTTGTCTTCGGTACAGGACGAAATGAAGTGTATTTGTGCGAGATGTTGAACAGCGCCATCTATTGCAGCTTTTTTTTAATAATCTGGCGGCCATGTTGAAGGCGAATAATAATACTTCTGTTTTGTCACCGTTCGTTTCAAATTGTTTCTTTTTTTTAATTTATGAAACAACTGAATGGTGCTCTAAAATCGATTGTCTTTTGTTTTTATTTATTTTTTTTTTAATATTGTTGCTGTATACATATTTTTAAAAACTTTGTTCGCTTGTTTTCTTTGTTTTGTCACAGTTTTTTGATTTATTTATTTATTAAACTACAGTATTGTGCTGTCAAATCGATTGTCTTTTGTTTTTGTTCAATAATCTACTGAATTATGCTGTAAAATCGATCGTCTTTTGTTTTTGTTCATTAATCTACTGAATATTGTGCTGTAAAATCGATTGTCTTTTGTTTTTTTTATTGTTCAAATTTTATTATTTCGCATGCCTTTAAAAACTTCATTATTTCGTTTGTTTTCTCATCGTTTTCTAGTTATTAATCTATTAAATTATGCCATAAAATCGATTGTTTTTTGTTTTTATGATTATTTCAATTTTATTATATCGCAAAAAAAACTCCATTATTTCTTTTGTTTTCTCATCGTTTTCAAAGTATTAATCTATTAAGTCGTGTCGTAAAATCGATTGTCTTTTGTTTTTATTACTATTATTCTTTTAATTTTTGAATTTTGATTGGTTTTTTTTTTTAATTAACCAAATTGTACTGTAAAATCGATCGTCTTTTGTTTGTTTTCTTTAACTATGTGTATTTTTCATGAATTGTTTACGTTTTATTTTTCAAATTTACTCCTGAACCTAGTGACAAATTGGGGAACTTCCTATATTGAAGAGTGTCTGACACCTAGCGGAAATTTTGTGAATAAGAATGACATTCGGTTAACCTATGAAAATCATTAAATTGAATAGTTTGTGTATGATGCTTCCACACGAATAAATAAATATTCTTATGTATGTGTTGTGTGACTGATGTGCTTATTCATATGCAAAGACTTCATGCAACCTAATAATATAATAATATTAGCGAACGAAAGCAAAACATTAATGACAGTTGTTTGTTTTCCTTATAAAGGCGCCATCTGTTGGTTGCTGATTGTAGCGAATTGAAATGGATTTTTTTGACACTGGTTTTTCAGGTTTCAGGTTTTCGCCAAGAGAGTCCACAATCTACTTTTAAATTACAATTTAACGAATTTCATTTAAATAATACGTTTTCGTTAGAAAGATTGGGATACGTTAAACAGCCAAGTTTTATTCGTTCTATATAAATTTACCTATAAAGAAGTATTTGTATTTATTATTTTTTTTTTAATGTGTTTTACGTTTTGTTTCTTTCCCCGAAATTTACATAATGCATTTGAATTTCGAAATTTCGTGGTCCAAATTAATTCATACTTGGAAATAGCACGTACGCTTGAGATCATCTAACGTTTTTAAATTTGGCGGTGACGAGGTGCTTATTATGAACGCACCACAATTTTAATTACTTGTAAATCTTATTTTCTTATTGTTTCTTTTTGGTTGATGCGACAGATCTCATTCTTACTGTCTCTTTTCGTTAATTACAATTATCCTGTCGAATTGTTGAGTTCGAAACGTCAAAAGCAAGGTTAGGTATGGCAAGTATGTCAAATTAACAATTGTCATAATGATGGTTCACAATGGCCAACTTCGACTGTAGATTAAAAAAAATACCCTTATTTATCGTTTATTGGTAAATCAGATCTCAATTACAGTCAAAGATTACATTCTTAACATGAATCTTTTACCTAATCTTATTAAATGTGGTGTATAGTTAATTGATCGATGGTGTAAAAGAAGCAGTTCGTTTTCAACTTGTACAATAAAAATATAAATATATAATAAAAAAACACCAACAGTACGAAAATATTTACATGAACGTCATTCCTGAGTAGAAGTATTGCCCAGAAAACGATTGGAAATCTTTATTAAATGATTAAAGCAGAATTATTCTAAACTTTGTTGTATGTATAAAAAAAATTCTTGGGTCGCAGTTACTACAAACGTTTAAAAATCCTCCTTTTTCGTTTTATGAACAAACATTTTTTTTTAATTAAATTTTTATCAAAAATTTTACACGAATACTAAAGTTTCGTACACTTCAGACAATGAAATTAGAAAACTATGAAAAAAACCGCAGGATTGTCTTTGCAAAAATAACAAAACAAAAATAAATGAAAAGTAAATATATTATAATAACATTCAAAAATTAATCTATACGTTTAATTATAATATAAATATAATGTAAGCTTCGCAAGAGCTAAAACAATGTAATAGAATAAATAATAACATATTTAGCCTAAAAACTTCAATGATTGATTCTCAAAGGTACTTATATAATTTGGAAGCATTTATTCCTTATAATCTAATAAATATAAGTATTCCATCAATGTGCTTAAAGTGATTATTATTATTAAACTAGGTAAAATTGCTATCAATACATATTAAAGCTCAATTGATTATATAAATATCATAATCAATTAACTACTAGCTAATACTTATTTTAATAAATATAATAAGTATAATATATAAATATTCAAAAATGATTTGCCTATGCCTGCTAATTATCGAATATAGAGATACGACTATAAAATTTAAAAACGGTTTGAGGAATTCGGCTGTAAATCCATCGTCTTACAAACCCAACCCGCTATATCGACATCTTTCGATTCGGCATCTCGAATCCATTCGTGATTCTAAAACAGACTTCCATTACATTTCTACGCAATCATCAAACTAGCCCCGTACTTACCATAAGAGTTTTTAAATCGGCCCTTTCTTCCGGATTTTTTTTAAGACAGCGATCGACGAAGTCTTTAAACTCATCGCTGAAAATGCCTGACGGAAGTTTCGGTGGTGGTTCATTAACAATGTAATCGAGAAGTTCGAAAATAGCCATCGGACGTGGGCCGTTGGTGTGTCCTGGAGAATCACCGTCGGCTCGAGGCCCGAAAATCGAAGCCAAAGTTTTCGCATCCGGTGGCGGTATTGGGTACATTCCTATTGCCATTTCTACTAACGATAATCCTAACGACCAAATATCACTTTGAACTGAGTAGTGAGTTCCTTGCAATCGCTCTGGCTACAGCAATTACGAAAGTAAGTTTTTCGAATGATTATTTATTGAGTGAATCTTACCGACATGTAACTTCTAGTACCAACGAAGGAATTAGCCATGGAATCGATGAGTTGTCCAGAAACACCGAAATCACAAATTTTAATTTCACCATTGCTATTAACCAAGATATTACTAGGCTTAACATCTCTATGCATGATGGCATGTTTATCACGTAAGTAACTTAATCCTTTTAAAACAGCTAACGTAATCTTTCCTAATATGTTTTCTGGTATTCTGGAAGCCTTTTTCAATATTAAATCTAACGAACCAGCGTCCATGTACTCCATGCAAATGCTAATCTCTCCGTCACTATAAAATGCACCGTAAAAGCCAACTATATGTGCAAAGTTGCATTCATGCAGTACTTTGAGTTCTCGTATGATTTGTTTTTTAATCGCAGGCTTGACTTCTAGGTGAATCAGTTTCCTAGCCATAATAAGTCCACTTGATTTGTGTCTGACTTTCATAACGACACCCCCGTTTCCTGAGCCCAGTTCTCCGAGTTTCTCGAAATCATCATCCCCGAGATCTCCGCTGATCTTCTCCTTCTGGCACAAGAATACTTCGATGCGTCTCCTCTGTGTATCATCCATGTCCAGTTCTTCCAAACGGGCTGTTAGATTATCAATACTGCTACCCTTCACCAAGTTACTTGGACTAAAAAAAAAAAAAAGAACACTTGTTAGAAGGGATTTCAAGTTAAACACAAGAAACTTACGGGACAGATGATTCAGTAAAAGAAGCACTTGTTGGTGTAACTGTAGGCGTCTGATCTATTGATCCCGGCGGTAGAGTTAAATTTAACTTATTTTTCGACATTTTACCAGTATTGCATTAAATCACAACCAACAGATAACAACTACACAACCATTAAGTATTGTATCACTAATTTCTCATAAAACGGTGTTATTAATAATTCAACACTTTTAAAAAAAACGGTCGATTAAATATTATCTAAAACATAATTGCATTATTTAACATTACACACAAATTTCGTTGTATATTTTGATTGACTTTACGGCTCAACAAATTTACGACGTTGCCAGAACAACACAATCAAAAAGACTAAAAACACCCCAACACTTTCAAACGTTACTTATTTGAAAAGAAAATTACGTTTTTACGACAAACAACAACAATTACGACTTCGATTAATACAATTAATTAATTTTCCAACGGCCGTAATAACACAAGTAGTGCTACGCAGTGATATCTCTGGTTGAACGCAACCATTGTCAGATCAGTATTTCGTTGAACCCAAACAATAAAAAAGCGAAAACGCATCCTTTCTTTTGCGAATAACCGAATGGCATAGTTAAAAAAGCCCGATTTATTTAATTCCATTGAATTTGGTTACGTTTCATACAAACAGAATTTTTAAGTTGGCAACAGCGCATGTCACTCTGACAAGTTTGATTTATTATAACCTGAACAAAGCCGTGCGTCTTTAAATCGGATTTTTTTTTAAAAACGAACAAAATCGCCGCCAAAAAAATGGATTCTAGCAGCAACAACGACAAAGAATGCTTAACAAAATCACAGCAAGAAAGAATCAAACGTAACAAAGAACGTGCGATTATATTAAAGCGAAGCAAATTAATTGCACATCCCTACGCTAAAGGGTAATTATTCAATTAATTAACCAAGCGTGCGAATTAATTCCTTCTCTTACAGGGAGGCCATCTCAATTGATACGTCCATAATTAAAATCGGTGCTGTTAAATACAAGGACACCGGAGGAGGGTTTTTATTAGAGGAAGAATCAGAAGACAAAAAGGAACTTGTAAGAAAAAGCATGGCAAATAAAACCCCTTCCAAGTAAAGCACCGCCGTTAATTTTTAGGAGCCCCCAGTTGAAGTGCAGCCCCCGATCATCGAACCGGACCGTCCCACGTGTGAAAACTGCAATAAACTGTTCGCCTCATCTTGGCTATTCGATACGTTCGATCATAAAGTCTGCGATAACTGCAAGTCGGTATTAAAACAATGTAATTTTCAATTTTAAATGAGGTTTCACGTTCGCAGAGATCCGGATGTGCACAAGTTAATAACGAAAACGGAGGCGATGAATGAATATTTGTTGAAGGGTTGCGATTTTGATAAGCGTGAGCCCCCTTTGAAATTCATAACGCGTAAGAACCCTCACAATAACAGGTGGGGTGATATGAAGCTGTACCTGCAAATACAGGTTGAGAAGCGGGCTTTGGAAGTTTGGGGGAGCGAGGAGAAAATCGAGGAGGAACTTAGAAATCGCGAAGAGAAACGTATTGTTACTAAAGCCAAGAAATATCAGAAGCAAATGAAGGATTTAAGAATGAACATGCGCAGCAGCTTGTATGATAGAACTTCAGCGGCTTCACATGTACATGAGTTTGGGCCGGAGACGTATAATGAAGATGAAGATAATTATACACATCAATGTACTACTTGTAATTATGAAGAAACTTTTGAGAAAATGTAATTGTTTTTTATGTATTTGAAAATTTTGTATTGTTTCTAATAAAGTTTTATCAATTTTATATTATTGCTAGTTTTTTCTTTGCCTCCAACATAATTTAAGTGCCATGAAAAAACAGCGCCTAAATTTCTGCAACCAAAATAACATGCGTGAAATTTACTATAATAAATAATGAGGAATTTTGTTAAATTTTGGAAATGATTGAAAATTAGCGGTGGAAATTGATGTGTGTTTCTGCCGTAGAAAATGGAAGCATTTTTAGGAATTTTTTATATAGTGTGATCGGTGTGTGTGGTGCAGTGTTCCGTGCAAAATGGCCGCTATCAAAACAAACTGCTAAGCGAACCGCAAACTCTAACTGCTAACCGTTTTCTTAGAATATGAAATGTGCTGTATTTATTTCCGTTAAGATGAAGTGTCATAAAACGACATAGTCATTACAATTTATTAGTCCGGTGTGTCCTTCCTGCATTTTGGTAAATTAACGATACCGGGCGCCATGTTCAATAGCCAAGCCCATTATTTTTTACATGTGTTCATTTTTTTGTTTATATTTGAAATATTCGTGCAAAGTAATCCAATCGGTTCGTATACAGCTACCTGGACACGAGCGAACGGTAGTTTTCATTTGTTTTATTCATTTTTTTCAGAGGAAATTGACAACTATGAACTGTTAACTACAATTGAAGTACTGGAACCACAAACAAATCATAATTTCTTGATTTATGGAAGCAATGTTACGGTTTTATGCAAAACTAAACTACTTTCGAGCTCTATGTGGTGGACCTTTAAAGAAAATAATGTGACCCAAGAAGATGGGTGAGTATTTACTATACCATGTTTGAAACATTAGATTCGGAGTCAAGTGCAGAACATAAAAAATTAAATAAATAAATGAAAAAAACGAGAATGCAGAAGTATATTAAATCCATCTCTAGTAGGTACTTGTGACAGCATTGCCATTTGTATCTACGAGGTCGGTGGTTCTTTGATTTTGAAACAACGTATATTCACATCTGATTTTAATTCGATTAAGAACTGTCAGATATTGGTAGCCAGTCTACACCAATGACGGCTAATTTTTATTCTGTTTTCTGTTAGTTCAGAGTGGCTCTAGATATGTGACAGTCCATGGTTGGATCAAAATTTGACAGTTCATGGAATTAAAATCTGACACAATTTATAAGAATTTCCAATTAAATTAAATGTATCACATTTTAAAATGTTAATTTCTTCATTCTATTCAAGGCCACTATACTTATAAATTCTGGCATCAGGCTTGCCAGATTTGTCGTAGGCAATATCGCCAACTTCTTCACAAAACGTCGCCGAAAGGTGCCAATTTTTTCCTAACAAATGTGAAATAAATAATATACTCTTTTCCAAAAAAAAAAAAAGTAAATTTCCTATGTATTTTAAGACAGACACAAAAAAATAGAAGAAAAAAACCCGCTCGTAGTATCTTCATCTCGTATTATTACATGAGATTAAAACAAGATGCAAATACTCTCGAGTGCTAGGCGAATCGAAATCACTATAAATTAATATTTTCTTGTCAGATACGTAGTAGAACGAGAAGGTGAGAATATAAACAAAGATTCGGCAGAGAAGCAGGAAATTTCAATCCTACACATAATAAATGTGAACCTAAGCCATGTTGGAAATTACAAGTGCCATGCTACGAATACAACAGATCTTGACTTTGCTCAAATACTATTTAATGTAACGTTACCTGTTCAAATCGTGGAAGTCTCTAAGCTAGTTAAGACCAAATTACATAAAGACGTACAACTCTACTGCCTTATAATAGGATACCCTCTGATGGGTGTTACTTGGTACAAAGATAACGAACTTCTTGATGCCGAACACTACAAATTCCATGCCATAAATCAAACGTGTGTTAACTTCACCCTTCACATCAACCAGATTTTAAAGAAGGATAATGGAACGTACACTTGCAGAGGGAAGTCGTTTGATAGTACGAGTGAAAAGAGTGTCGAGATATTAGTCCTTGACAAACCCCAGATTACAATTGACGTCGCTAAAGCGATTGGAACATCGAAAATTTACTTGAATTGGACCACCAACGATGGAAACGAACCAGATAGCTTACAGTATAGCTTGCAATACATGGAAATAAATGATACCAACTGGTTTTATTTACATAAACCGATTAATGGCAGTTCTAGGACTTACGTGCTGCGTGAAAAGACGATTAAAAATGGCACATACTATACGATTCGAATGCAAGCGATTAACTCGGAGGGCGAAAGCCAATTCTCCTTCAGTCCTCCTGTACAGACGCTATTAGAAGATCCTGAATTCATTCCGGATGTCAAAGTCACCGGTGTTACAGTGAATTCTATAACGATATCGTGGACGGATCCACCTCAAGAACTCATAGATTATGTGCATTACTATCAGCTACGTTCCATGAATAGCACGGAAGCAACTTCGGAAACAATAAGTCACGCATCTTCCAAGAATTTATACATGTTTTCAAATTTAAGAGCAGCAACCACGTACAACTTCCAAGTGGCAGCTTGCTCCGAATACAGCAAAGAATGCGGCCTGTGGTCTGCTAAAGTAAACGGCACCACAATGGATGGTATATCAGGTCCTGTAATCGATGCTTCAGTTGAATGCCGCTTTGAAAACATCAGCCACATCAGCTTCGTGTTCGTAAGTTGGAAGCCCCCATTAAAACCACATGGAAAGGTGACGTCATATAACGTTAATTTAGAAGGTAACGCATCATTTATTAACGATCAAGGTATTTTGGAGCATACGACTTGGGGGCCTAAAGTAAATAGTATCAGCGAAAATAGTCTGAGCACTCGGTTTTATAACGTCTCTGCCAACACCAATTATACTGTGCGTATATCTGCGATTACACGATCTAAAAAATACGGTGATAAAGTCGAGTTGTACTGCATGATGCCTGCGACTGTGCCGGATAAACAGAAACTATCTCGTTTTACTTGGGGCAAAATGGAGGAGCAAGGTCGTTGGGTCTTCAAACTAATCATGCCGAGGGTTTCCGAGCGGAACGGCCCCATATGCTGCTATAGAATTTATTTAGTTCGAATGGAAGCGCAGCAGACGCTTGCTGAATTACCAACGCCGGAAGAATTGGAGATTGTCACCTATCAACAAGCGCACAGGACACCTAAGGGTGGTGCATACATAGCCGAAATGTTTACCAGGTAATTTCCCCGTGCAATAAATCTCTTACTTTCTTTATTAAATTAACGTTGTAGCTCCACGTTTCATCCTGAAGTATTTTTGGGAGACGACAAAGTTTATAATCTATCGAGTTCGTTGTGCGATAACTGCGTTGGGCTTCGGCCTTACTCGAATTATAAAGACCATGACCATTACTTAAATAAAACTGCAACGAATCGAGTGAGACGTCAGTATCCGCTCTCAGAACCATTTCCACCTTACGACGGAACCCTCGACATTAGCAGCAATTACACTGGTTTCGTAGAAATCATAGGTGAGCGAAATCGTTTACACAGTTTTACACCGAATCATCCTTTTTGTTTGCAGTTAAAGGCCGTGATGAAAATCATATCCTAGCAGCTTATAGTAACTATTTAGTGATGATGAATCCAGGACCGGAAGTTGTAGCAGCTCCAGTCACCGGATCCATAGGAATAGTTGTCCAAATACTCTGCGGTTTAGTCGTTGTCACTCTCCTGTTACTTACCGCTTTGTGTTTACTGCATCAGTACACGAAGCAAGCGCACGCACAGGCGGTGGAAATGATTACGTTCAGGACTTCGCTGAGGTATGATTCTTCTGTTTTATGTAACCGTGATCTGCGATAATGTGAATAGGCTTTTATGCAGGGATCTTCGTGGCAGACAGCGCCTTGTATCGCTTAATCCACCCGATATGTGTCCGATTACCCGTGTTGATTTAGTGTCTTCGTATATCGAACGTCACAGGGACTCTGATTACGGATTTCAACAGGAATTCGAACTGTTACCAGATCGATTCAACGACCGCACGACTAGACACTCTGATACTCGAGAGAACGTGTATAAAAATAGATACCCGGATATTAAAGCGTACGATCAAACGAGAGTGAAAATAGCACAAGTAGACGGAATTGCCGGATCGGATTACATAAATGCCAATTACGTTTTGGGGTATAAGGAGCGCAAGAAATTCATATGTGCCCAAGGGCCGATGGATACTACCGTGGAAGACTTCTGGCGATTGATTTGGGAGCAGCATCTAGAAATGATTTTAATGCTGACTAATTTGGAGGAATACAGCAAGACTAAATGCGCGAAATACTGGCCTGATAAGACCGAAGGTGATAAGGTGTACGGTGAAATAACCGTCATCCACGACCAAGAAAAACGTTACTCCGATTACATAGTCAGGGACCTTAAGATATGTAGGAAAGGGACTAAGGAAACTGAGGAGCGAAGGATCACGCAATTCCATTACTTGGTGTGGAAGGATTTTATGGCCCCCGAGCATCCGCATGGCATTATTAAGTTCATCAAAAGAATCAACGAAGCTTACTCGATTGAGAAAGGATCGATTCTGGTGCATTGCAGTGCAGGTGTTGGTCGTACTGGCACACTCGTTGCTCTCGATTGTTTACTCCAACAATTAAAAGAGGAAGGCCAAGCTGCAATCTTCAATACAATTTGTGATTTACGCCATCAAAGAAACTTCCTCGTTCAATCTCTGGTAATTTTTTAATATAATTATTAGTAATGATATCGACTAGGAGCAAATTACAGTGCTAAGGTTATAATTAACCTCTAAATACTACCGCACATGCGCATTGTTACAGATTTCGTACGTGCGCATGCGCATTAATAGATTTTCACTTGGTTCAAATTGGCCCTCCGCCATCTTGTCTTTAAAATAATAATTTCGAGTTTTATTTGCAATAGTTAAGGTTTATATTAATTTTTGACCTACGATTTCACGTGGCTTTCATGTATTTAATCCTATGTGTCAATTTTACAAAAGCAACCACTTCCTAAGGTACTTAATCGTCACTTAACCTATAAACTTTTTACTTAACTATTGCTACAGAATGCTGTAAAGAAGTTAATAAACTTTAGCCGAAAGCTAAGCCACCAAAAAAAGGTTTCTAATTTGCTCCTGACCGAAACACTCAGTAAAAAAAAACACTTCCTTATTGTATACACATATAGTCAAGAATACTCTAAATTTGAATACGTGTTATTATTATTATTATTTTTTTTTTCTTTTAAGAAACAATACATCTTTATTTACCGTGCACTGATGGAGGTAGCGCAGTACGGAGACACTGAAATACCGGCTTCCGAATTAAAGTGTGCGAACGAAAGGTTGAAGCGCTGCGAAAAAGACAAAACGAAATCTCGAATGGAAGAAGACTTTGAAGTAAGTGCCCCCCCTGGTCTGACTCGTTTCAAACTTGTCATCCTCGTGTTCATTTTCAGAACATAAAGAACGCTTTGGAGGATCGTAAGTCGTGTTCGGTGGCAAGCGGCGAGGAGAACCGGGAGAAAAACAGATGCGACTCCGTCATTCCTTACGACCGAAACCGAGTTATACTCACACCTTTGTCAGGCAAAGAACACTCGACGTACATAAATGCCTCGTTCATAGAAGGCTACGATAACTCGGAGTCTTTTATTATTACTCAGGATCCGATGGAGTCTACGATTGCTGATTTTTGGAGGATGATTTCGGAACAAGGTGTTAGTGTCATCGTAATGCTGAGCGAATTAGGTGATGGTAAATGCCCACGGTATTGGCCTGAGAATGAGAGTGTTTTCGAGCATATTACGGTTAGATACGTGCAAGCTGAAAGCTGTCCGTATTATACACGACGGCAGGTTTACGTTAGGAACAGAGAGGGTGAAGATTTTAGTGTGACTCACTTGCAGTATCACGGATGGCCCACCGTAGATGGGGAGGTAAATAAATGGAATGTGTTAAGGTGGATGTAATTAAAAAAGTTAATGTCATCGTGTAGGTTCCTGAAGTGACGCGAGGTTTAATCGAGTTGGTTGATTTTGCTCAAAGTGCTGTTTCTCAGCATGGATCCCCAACGCCAATGGTTGTTCATTGCAGTCTAGGATCTGATAGAAGCTCCATGTTTGTAGGACTTAGTATATTAGTAAATCAGTTGCAATTGGAACATCGCGTCGATGTATTTACTATAACACGGAAGCTAAGATCTCAACGACAAGCTATGATCAGCACTTATGTAAGCTCCTGTGAATTCTACTGCTTGTTTCGTGTTATTTATTAATTTTCTTGTAGGGTCAATATGAATTTCTTCATCGTGCTATACTTAACTACGCAGAACTACATGGACTGTGCGAAACATAATTTTTTTATTATTTAAACGAGTGAGTTCTCACATTCCAGGATAATAAATAAACTTACACTTGCAACTGTGCTGCACACACACACACACAAGTAACGGTATTTATTTTATTTTATTTAACTTTTTCAGGCAGAACTGAACTACTTTCTTATTGCATGTATATAAAAGTTGACGAGATTATGAAATTCTGATCGCAGTTTCAAAAAACTAAGCCAATTTCACTTTCCCACGCTTCAGTGTGGCTCTGATCCTTGTTCTTTTTTTTTTTATTTAATCATGTTTATAAAAATGTGATTATTAAAACTAAGGAAAAAAAATATTAAGCTAATTTAAGTTCGCATCAAATTACCAAAGATTTTATTTAGTTGATGATTCATAATTTCAATTGATTAGTGAGAAAATTATGTGCTTAAGAATTTATTGTGGTTTTCATAAATAAAGTAATTCTAATTACGGTGGCGTAAACAAAGTATTGGTTTACATTCGAATGCCATGATTGTGAAGTTCCAGGGAATGTGATCGCAGTTCCTTCCCCTTACAATCGATGATAACGCACTTACATTATGTAGATAATCATATATTAACGTCAATTATTTTCAGAATGCAAAGCCCGAATCGTTTTTAAAACTATTTCAAAAATAACTTGAGATTAAGACTGGGGTTGCATGAAAGATTTAAGCAAGGATTAAATTTAAGCCTAAAATAGATTGTGTATCACATTCTAACTAAGGCTTAAATTAAATCCTGGCTTGAATCTTTCATGTAACTCAACCTAAAGATTTTTTTATGTTAAAGCATTATAAAAAATATATAAAAAGGACTGTTCCGTTTAACTACATTAAAGTACGCCGTCTTGCAAGTACTGTATTAAAATAAATCTTTCACATAATTATTTATAAAATGTATTGCATGTATTGTTATTTACTTACAAGTATTTTAAGTGATTTAAGATATTGAAACTACCTCTTTCATGAAACAAGCGTATTTCATTTGTGAAATGTTTAACAGTGATTGTTAAATGATTTCTGAAGAAAACTTGGAAGATCTGTTGATTTAATTAACTTAACAATGCGTGTTAAGAATATAGTATTGTTTCAGTAATTGAAAATAAGTATAAAAGTCGCCATACACGTTGAATAATAATTCTAAGAAGCAGTAAATTATTTTATGTTCGTTGTGATCTTAGTGTCATGTTCTCATCATCGTAAGTGTAATTTGTATTGTAATAAATTAATATTAAGCTAAATAAGGTTTATACGTCGTATGCTCGCCAAAAAAAAAAAAAAAGTATTTATTCATTCCGTTGACTCTCCTGCTCTCGTTTCATCCCGCGCATTATTTTGCTACAGTGTGTTTGTGAATAACGAAGTAATTATTAAATTTTATGGTACTTAGTTTTAGACAATCTGCCAAATTCAAATCTTCAAACATTCGTACGTATTAATAAAACTATGATCATAACATTCAGTAATTAACTATTTGTATTATAATATTATGTTTCATAATTAATAGTAAGCATTAACGTGCTTATAAAATTAATATAACGTAACGTATATATCATGCTTTATTAAATAATGCTTTTATTAAGATGTTTGTAAAGGTACTTTTTATACTGTGTATTGTCAGTTCATTTATGTCAGCGTACATTTATACACAGCTTTGTTCATGAAGCAATCAAGCAGTTTATGGCACAAAAACTCTTTTTTTGTTTTGGTTTCTTAGTTCATGACTTGTTTTTTTTTTTGGGTAAATCTTCCTTCAAGAACAAATTTATATGTAAATGTACATAGTTGTTGATCTACGCAAATAAAACCATCGTTAACTACGTAGCAACAACCTTCTTACAATTAGTCAAAAGAAAACAAAAAGGAAAATGATTTTATTTGTGTGGATCGATGGCTTTTCTATTGTTTTCAAAAAAAATCTCTGTGTACATATGTCATAGAAAATGAAACGTATCTAGGATATGAAATTAAGACTGTATATGCATTTATGTGACACGTAACTCAAAAAAAAAATATTTATTTTCTGTATATTTTTATTTTGAAAATTTTTATTTTGTATTACCTATACAATATTTTTTTTACAAAATAAAAATCTGAATTTGTTTAATTTGTTTATATGTAAAGTTCACAGCACCAACTATAATAATAAATTACTAGAGGATATGAAAGCCTTTTACGACTTGACTTTTTGTTTGGCCGTTTTCGCCTTCTTTTTACACGGTATCAACGCACATTTATATTTTTTATTCGCATACTTATCAATGTCGGACAGGCGTTTGCCGAAGGAAGTCGGAGCTATTCTCCTTATTAATCTGAAAAATAAACCAATAACGAACCACTCACAACAAACACACTTCATGATACTTACTTAACAAACCTGTTGTTATTTACATTAAATGCCTTGGCAGTCTTTCCAAGTTCACAGGCGAACCTATCCGTACAATCTTGGCCTTCGATGGCTTGGAATATTACTTTCAAAACGTTCGTCATTTCAGGAGAAGTGTCTTTTGAACCTCGTGACTTCAGCACTCCGATTTTTGGAAGCACCAGCACGGACATGACGAACATAAGGGCCATGCCTATGAATCCGGATATTGCCATGAAAAGGGGCTCTAACGCTTTCGAGTTTTTATGCTCCTCAACTTTCTGCTTGGTCGTCGTTATGTGTACGTTGTGCTGAAATGAACGAGCCTAACAAACTGACACCGAAAGCAAACTTGATTATACCTCGTGTTTGTGAGTGTGATGTTGATGTATTTTAGGTTTGTTCGTAGTGACTTCGTGGTGAAAGGTTTCAACTGGGTAAACCTGTTGAAATATTTTGTTTTTATTGTTAATCCTCGAGGGAAGTTGATTTGTTGAACTTCTCATATTAACTCTAACTAACGACTTCTTTTCTTATCCTTCAAAAAATATGCGTTTCTTTAAAATTATCGATTTTTGTTAAATTGTATTGAGGCAAAAAGCGTCTGCCTTCCTTCAAAACAAATTGGCAAATGCCAGGTGGAATTTATCTTATGCGGTATACAGTGTGGGCGCCAAAAAGTGAAGACGGCTTAAGAGTAAAGTGCCGTTATTTTAAAAGATACAAGAAAATGCCATAAGAAAACGTTGTTTAGAATTGAAAGCTATAATCAAATACAAAATTACAGCCTCCTAGCTCTAAAATTAAAAAAAATCACCTATTGTTGTGATTTTCATTTTTGAGTTTTTGAGATACGAGGCTGTGATTTTGGATTTGACTGTAACTTTTAATTCTAAACAACATTTTCTTATGGCATTCTCCTGTATCTTTTAAAATAAAGGCACTTTACTCTTAAGCCGTTTCACTTTTCGGTGTCCACGCTGTATACCGTAAAAGTTTGATTTCGCCTGGCGCCTCCCAATTTGATTTGAAGGAATGCAGAAGCGTCCTGCATCGATTAAATTCAACAAAAATCGATAATAAAGAAAAATCCCATTTGTTGCAAACTTTTTGAAAGACTCTGTATATATTTATATGACGTAATAATGAAATTCTTTAATGATTTTAAACAATAAAGAAAATAAAACTCTGTTGTGAAGCCACAGAGTAATCAGGAGGAATTGCTTCAGTTGGCAATGAAATGTTACACAACGCGGAGTTGGTAGGCCTGAAACCTGTTGACAGTTACAATTGAATTCGTCTTGGTAGTTCACGTTCCATATTTTTTCTAGTTAAACGATGTTTAATTAGCAAGTCGTGTAAAATGCAGCGCATTCCCAGAGGAATCAATAATTTGCAGCATTTGAAGAGCAAAAATTTCAAAATGAAACTTCAGTTTAGGTTAGTGGTTTAAATTCTCCATAAACAACAGACAAATATCTGTGGTGAGTTTCAAATGTATTTTATTTGCATGAATCGACCAGGGAACTTGGAAACTTATTTTAAAAGAAATCGCGTGAGTTTATCGCTTTCGCGCCTAACACAGTGTTGCCAACTGGAAGGAAATTACCCTTTTTTTGGGGAATTTTATGCCTTAAAAAATTGCAAAAAGGGTTTTTTGAAGAAAAAATCGCTTAAATTCTAAGGCAAATGCATAAAAGTAGCTTAAAATTGCAATTTGAGGGGAAAATCAAGCCCGCGTGCGAAAAGCGAGTGTTGATAGTTGGCGACGCTGCTCTGACAGATTGAGGTTATGTTTAGAAAGAAACTATTTTTAAGCTTTTCCCATTTTGAAGAACTTCAAAGTGCGTTCGTTCCGTATTCAAATTCTTATTGAAAGAGAGTAGATATGTTAATAGCAGTTCAGTTCAAAGAAATCTCAATATTTTAAGACAATAGGGCAAAGAAATTTTACTTTATTTTTAGCCTGTTTTAAAAATACGAATATCAAGCTTCGTTTTCCATCATTTCTGCTTAGTCCTTAAGACGGGGGATGCGTTCAGAAAGCCAAGAGGCTACTACGTAATAATTTGAGGTTAGCAAGTTGGAGTTTTTTGAACGGCTCGATGAATTTTGTCATTTTAATAACATAACCTCCTTTCTGTTTTACTACTGCGACTCCACTGTAATTGTTATTTATATTCTGACAGTTGCCCACAGCGTTCATAAACTCTCACGTTAGAAATTGGGCTGGTTCGATGCTACAGTACTTACTTCACTTGAGGTTTTAATGTAAGCAAAGACGTGCAGTGTTTCTTTTATCTCAAACGTGTGAGCTTTTGAACACGTAATGGGTTGGTTTTGACTGATTTTAGAAACTAAGCAAAGATAATCCTTGAACAAGAACTGGTGCTCTGGTATGTAAGATGCGTTCCATTAAATTTTACACAGAAAAATTTGGTTAACCCAAAAGTTTCAGCTTGGGGAACCCTGTATAATTTTCGACAAAAAATTGAATATACAGGTCGAACCAAACTACGACCAAAGTGCTTCCCAAAAAAACGTTTCTAATTATGTATAAAAAAATACATTACGTTTCCATTTTTGCGTTATTTCTATTCAAAAAAGAAAATGGTGTGATTAAAAGACGTGCCCCTGTGTGTTTGATTTTTTTTAAATTGAAATTGATTGTGTTTGCAAATTGTTAGATAATTCGTAGGTGGAACTTACGTCGTGATCTTCTTTGTCTCCATCCATGAAACTCTTGAGAGGGTAATAATAGTAATAGTAACCAGATGCGTCAGTGCCTTCCTGGCTAGTTTTGTGCTCCTCTTCGTGGTGTTTTGGATAAGAGTCGGGGATTTCATAAACAACAGCCGGCATGTGCGAACCTGAATCTGCATCCAGCAAAACTGAATCTCCTTTTTTTATTGCAGCTTGATAAAGTCTTGCAAGATCGTACTTAGTTAGAGCTAACGGTGGAATCTTAGCTTTATGTGGTTGCCTGGAGATGGGTAGATTGTCGAGTTTCCGCCTGTTTTGATGTATGGAGTTCATATTTTTTAAATCTTGGATAGCACTCTCGAGATAGTTAGCACTTTCTTGGCAGTAAACGTTCGTAACTAATACGAAAACGATTAAAAAATACATCGTGCAGGTATTGCAGTAGTTACCATCACGGTAGTTACATTCAGACTAAAGAATACTCCTTTGTCACAGTTACATGAAAATAAATAATATACATTTACTAAACCATTAAAGCATAAACACACAATTTATTCGATGTACGACATGAGTTTTCAAACTCAAGTTCAAGTGTAGTTCATTATTTGATGGTGGTGCAGACAAGCGGGTCGTAATGCCCCAGTGACCAACATTTATTTATATAACTAGTTTATACCACAAAGCAATATGCACGCACAACACTGGTTCATAAATTTTCATGTGCAAATATCATTAGCCACAAGCACTGCACTTGAACTTTACTAAAAATAAATAATAGTACGGAAGCAAGATGGAATTATTTTCGGATTAGCGAACTGCACGCTTTATAAAACTAAACTAAAATAAAGATATGCGAGAAAAATCTAAATAACAGCCTCCAGTGGATGTTGACCGAGATTCTTTAATTCGCAAAAGTAAGCGCGAATCGAAACTTTAATTCTTTTCACTCCACACATCCTCATTTCTGCCCACTGAACTACTTTTATTTACGAAATTTCACGTTTGTTTTTTGAGAAGTCGAAATTAACTTAATAACGCACCAAATTACAGACAATTTTAAAAAATGTCGCTACTACATAATTTGGCTAAACAGTTTTAAATGTGAAAGGTAAGTCTAGCGTAACGTGAACGTAACATTAATTTTCTTTCAGTTAAAAATTTATTATTTTGTCGCAATTTAAAATTCAAAATCACGTTGGTGCTGTACAGGGTGCATCAAACGTCTAAGTCACGCCCCCTTTTTTCGAAAACAAGAAGCAATTATAACTTGCAAAAAAAAGTCAACTAAAGAATTTTTTTTAAATAATTTGTAATAATTCTAAATTTGGCAATGCCGTCAACGAACTTAGAAGTTACTTCATTAATTATAAATGAATAAAGTAACTTCTTGTTCGTCAAAGACCTGACTCTGAACGCGTTTATTATTTTCGCAAAGATCATTAAAATTCGCGTTCAAGGATACCGTTAAGTATAAAAAGGAAATTATGCAGTTAAATACCTACATACATACATCTGGAGTAGCAGAAACTTGTTCGCCTCTTAAACACATTTAAATTCAGGAAATGAAAGTAGAAAGAATTAGAAAGGAAGATGGGAATCACATCAATAATTGAGAGAGACGCAATAATCTGTGATATTTAATGCATAACTGATATAAATAAAAATTAACTATATTAAGACTGGACATATTGATTAATTAAAAATGAATAATTTTAGTGGCGTTCAAGCGGAAAGTTAATTCTTTATAAAACTTTATTGTAAATTGCTAATTGTAAAAGTTAAACAAATTCGTTATCTTTTATTATATCGTTCTAACGCAATGTAAAAAGGCAATGCTTCGTTAATGGTGGCCTCTAAAATAGCGCTAGCACATCGCTGCAATTACTGAACGCACCCTTCCTTTTTTTTTGAGCGACATCATGTCGGGCGGCAAATTTAAAAACTAAAAATCGAAATTAAAATCCATCGCCTATTCGGATTATTTGTAATCAAAATTTATTACGTCGGAATTAATACATTTTCTTCAACATCTTAGGTTATAATAGTTTTCTTTCTCGTAATTTTGTTTTCTTCTAGCGAAGAATGCTTAGGCGACGCCCTGTTGATAACACCGGTATCTATCGATGGAGCTACGTCTGATGACTCATAAGAAGTAACAAGGCGGAACAGTTTCGCAATTTGTAGTGGTATTTGTTGTTTATCGCTGAGTGCAAGTTATTTCCAGCCAACGTAGAGATTTATTTAACGCACGAGCACGAAACCATGGCTGATCATTTCGGTTTAAAGTGGGATCCGAAAAACTTGGAAATCAGGACGATGTCCGTCGAGAAAACACTGGAACCACTGGTCCTCCAAGTCACTACCCTTGTGAACACGAAGGGGCCAAGCAAAAAGAAAAAGGGGAAATCTAAACGTGCCAACGCATTGGTGAGCACCGTCGAGAAAGCCACCGAAAATTTCATCCAGAAAGGCGAGCAGATAGCGTATGAAAATAAGGACATTACTCAGGAGATGTTATCTGCTGTTGATGAAGTCAGAAAAACAGGTACAGGTACAATTATTTTGATTCCCACTCCAAGCCGATAATCCCGATTCTTTTTGTGCTAACAGGAAATGCCATGAGTATAGCAGCGCGTGAATTCTCTGAAGATCCCTGTTCTTCGTTGAAAAGAGGGAACATGGTACGCGCAGCTCGTAATTTACTTTCAGCTGTAACACGTTTGCTAATTCTCGCTGATATGGTCGACGTACACCTGCTTCTTAAGTCACTGC
The DNA here is from genome assembly GCA_039766575.1 of Serrognathus titanus. Taxonomy (NCBI): domain Eukaryota; kingdom Metazoa; phylum Arthropoda; class Insecta; order Coleoptera; family Lucanidae; genus Serrognathus; species Serrognathus titanus. The sequence goes on along the minus strand of CM077916.1, from coordinate 1,701,096 downwards.
GAGTCGTTGAGGACGACTTGGAAAAACTCAAAAATGCATCCAGTCAAGGTGAACTCCTAGAAAACATAAAGGCTTTTGGTCACAACGCCAACGAGTTGATGAATCAGGCAGCTAAACGACAGCAAGAGTTAAAAGACCCTCAACTACGGGACGACTTAGCCGCGGCTCGGGCGGTATTAAAGAAACATTCTACTATGTTGTTGACAGCTTCCAAGGTGTACGTGCGTCACCCAGAATTAGCTGCGGCTAAAGCTAATAGGGATTATGTGTTGAAACAAGTCTGCGAAGCCGTTAATACTATAAGCGACGTTGCTCAAGGAAGGACACCCCAGCCGACGCAAAATCCCTATGACGGACCTGGAGAACTCGCTGCTGCCCTCGACGACTTCGATGTACGTCACAAACTATCAATGATTTCGTTTAATAAGTCGGATTTTAGGAGCATATGGAGATGGAACCGCTCGCTTACAACGAGGTTCACACTAGGCCATCTCTGGAGGAACGCTTGGAGAGTATCATCAGTGGGGCGGCTTTAATGGCTGATTCTAGCTGCACACGCGATGAACGTCGCGAGCGTATTGTCGCTGAATGCAACGCTGTTCGTCAGGCTTTGCAAGATTTACTCTCCGAGTATATGGCGAATGTAAGTACAAAATTACATGTACTTTTTTTTATTTAAATGGAGATATGACTTGATCGATGTACAAATTGGACCTTGAATTATTGATTATTAAAATGAAGTAGCATTTTCTTCTTTAACCCTAAAAAAAAAGAAGAAAGTGATGAGGGTAGGGTTGCCAACTTAAAAATGCTAACATGGAAACTGAGCGAAAAATGCATCCATCGATTCTTACTTCGCATCGTTCAATTGACGTCTCAAACATTGACTGTCAAACAACAAATGAATGTTTATTTAAGTATTTAATATTTTATTGCAATTTGGAATAATAATTAGTTAAAAATATTTGTTTCCACAGCCACCTAGGACTACAATAATTGTTGGAAACTGTTATTTGAACACCGTTTTAGACAGTGTTGCCAACTCACCAAATTTTTTCCCATAAAATTTACAATTGTCATTTGTTTTTTTGTTTCCTTTTAATTTGAAATTCGTGCCCAAATATTTCCGTCCTTTTTTTGCTTTTGTTTCTTTTGCCTCATTTCTTCATGGCGTGTTTGTAAATTTGAAATTCATCTTCAAATATTCTTGACAGTTTCTATCTGTCTCTGTGTTTTCTGTAGTTATTTCTCTTTTTTTTTTCGATTGTCATTTGTTTTTCTGTCTTTTTTCTTTCGTAAAATTTACGATCGTCGTTTGTTTTTTTTTCCATTTCCATTTGAAGTGCATGTAATCGTTTTCATTCATTTCCATTCCGATTATGTTCTTCCAAGAGTTGTTTTTATTTGTTATCTATGTTGTCTGAAATTGAATGATCAAAAATATAATTACGATCGTCATTTGTTTTTCTTACTTTCTTCAGTAATTTAAATTTTTTCTTGTTTTTATTTATTTGTTGTTGTTTGTAAGTGTTTCCTTTCCTTTGTAAATATGCACTACGATCGTCATTTATTTCTCTTGTTTGTTTCTTCGTGAATTTTGAATTATTGTTACGTCTTGAACGATTTTTTAAAGAAATTTTAAATCTACAGCTTGCTTTCAGTTTTTTTTTTTTGTATTGGAAAAATTAGAAATAAAAAAACAAATGAAGAACGAAAAGAAAATATTAAACGCAAGGTGAAAACAAGGGAGGAAATAAAAATGAAATTTTGCCAAATGCAAATGAAAAGAAAAAAACAAAAATTAGACGAAAAAATTAAAAACAAAAAGGCAAACAAAATTTAAAATAGAAAATAAAACAAATGAAAAATGACAGTTACAAACATTACGATCGTCATTTTTCCTTTCGTAAAATTTGCGATCGTCATTTGTTTTTCTTTTAAAATTAGCGTTTTCCTTCTTTTCTACGTCGATCACATTTTTCCAATAGTCATAAACGTTTTTCTTTTTTTTAAATTTTGTTCCTCGTTCTTTCGCGAATGTTACGATCGTCATTTGTTTGTTTTTTCCCCGAAAACGTTGCGATTATGACTTGTTCTCCTTCCTCTTTTTTTATTTTTTGTGAATTTTTTCAAATTATGCATCATTAGATCGTCAATTGTTTCTCTTACTTTCTTTAGAAATGTCTGCTTTCATGTCAATTGTGTTTCTCGATCGTCATTCTTTTTTTTACCGTTTCCATTTGTTTTGTTCTTTCCGCAGACGTTGCGATCGTCACTTGTTTTTCTTTTTCGCTTTCTTTATATGTGATTTTCAATAAAATGACTCAAATTTAATTTAATATTCGATAAGTTCCGAATGTGAAGAATGAAATGTTTTAAAAAAAAGCGCTTTCAGTTTCTTCCGAATAGCGTCTAGAAACGGAACGTCCAAGCAAATCAGGGACGGTTGGCAACCCTACACGAGCGGCACAAATTTTCAATTTCTTAAAACCCAGTTTTAAAATTAATCGTAGGATGTTATTCCTGCGTTAAAAATAAGAAAGAGTTATCCATCCACGTCGTAATATACGGGGTGATGGAAATATTAAAGTATTATCGTATTCATAAGAGATGAGCCCTGGCGTTGAGGTAAAAGCGTAACTCTATCCATTTCTTACTCGCCATTGAGAAGGAAATAACACTGAAATATTTTAACTTCGGTGATTGGTGACGCAGGGCTCATCATTCGCGAATTTGATAAGAGTATAGTGCTGCAAGGGCTGAAGAAAACTGCCTCTTCATTTCTGATGGTACCAGAAAGACTTTATTTAACGCGCGTTTGATACTTGAAGTCATATTTCTATGTAAAACCAAATGAAACCGTTAAAAATGATTTCTTCGCTTATCGTTTGTTTTACATTTAGCAGTTGCAAGTATTACGGGGAGGGACTCGGGTAAATATAAAGTGATTTTGTGTGTGAATTTATGTGCACTCTTCTGCTACAGTCCATTTCAGTGTGCTAAAGTTTGAGCTGAAGTGGGCTATCCAAAATAACGCAGCTATCACTATTAGCACCTTCAGATTTTTTGGTAGAACTCTTTTAACTTTTGACATGTGCTTAAGATGTTTGCATTTTTTTTTTGTTTGCTTTTTCGGTTTGGTAATTATATTTTTGATTGCAGATGGGTAACAAGGAGCAAAGCGATGGCCTCGGAAGGGCCATAGATCAAATGGGGCGCAAGACTAAAGACCTGCGTCGCCAACTGCGTAAGGCAGTTGTGGATCACGTCTCTGATAGGTAAATTCGAGGGCGCAAGCATTCCGCGCTGTTGCAACTTTGTTCGTGTTTTAGTTTTCTTGATACGAACGTCCCACTACTGGTTTTAATTAAGGCAGCTCAAAACGGAAACGAGAAGGAAGTTGAGGATTACGCGGTGGTTTTCACCGAGCACTCCAACAAGCTCGTGGAAGTCGCCAATTTAGTGTGCAGCATGTCGAATAACGAGGACGGCGTGAAGATGGTTCGTTACGCCGCGGCTCAAATCGATAATTTATGTCCGGAGGTGATCAACGCAGCTAGAATCTTAGCGGCTCGTCCTCGGAGCAAGGTGGCCCAAGAAAACATGGAGGCGTTCAAGCAATCGTGGGAGAACCAAGTCCGCGTTTTGACCGAAGCCGTCGACGACATCACGACCATCGACGATTTCTTGGCCGTCTCCGAGAATCACATACTGGAAGACGTGAACAAGTGCGTGTTGGCGTTGCAGGAAGGCGACGCCGATACGCTGGATCGCACCGCTGGGGGAATCCGGGGCCGCTCCGCCCGAGTTTGCAACGTAGTCACGGCCGAAATGGACAACTACGAACCCTGCATATACACAAAGCGTGTCCTGGAGGCGGTGAAGGTATTAAACGAGCAGGTGATGCCGAAATTCGGACAGAGAGTCGCCGTTGCGGTCTCGGCTCTTTCTAGTAACCCGGCGGAAGACGTCGATGAAAACGACTTCATCGACGCGTCTAGGCTGGTGTATGATGGGGTTCGCGAAATTCGCAGGGCCGTATTAATGAATAGAGTGAGCATCTAGACGTTTTTTCCCTCCCACGATATTAAAAGCCGAATTTTTTAGGCCGACGAGGATTTAGATCCGGAAGATGTAGAGCTTGATGAGAATTACACATTGGAAACGCGCAGCAAATGTAAAGATTTTAGCTTGATTCATACGAGTTTTACTTTTTTTTTATTTTTTAGCAAGTGTACACACCGGAGAGCATGGGGTTGATGAGTATCCTGATATTAGCGGGATTACAACAGCTCGTGTATGTACTCACTTTTTTTTGGTGATAGAGTGAGTGATTTGCTTTTTGTTTTGTTTTTAGGAGGCGATGGGTAAAATGCCCGAGGAAGACAAGCAGAAAATCCTGCAGCAGGTCGAGTTCTTCAGGAGCGAGAAGCTCAAGTTCGACCGCGAGGTTGCCAAGTGGGACGACACTGGCAACGACATAATCGTTCTTGCCAAACACATGTGTATGATCATGATGGAAATGACTGACTTTACCAGGTTATTTTTTTTTAATTTTTATTGGTGGTTTACTTGATGCTTTCGTGGGTTTTAGGGGACGCGGTCCTTTGAAGACGACGATGGACGTGATTAACGCTGCCAAAAAGATTTCCGAGGCCGGAACTAAGTTGGACAAGCTCACCAGGCAGATCGCCGAGCAATGCCCGGAAAGCTCGACGAAAAAAGACTTGCTGGCGTATTTGCAACGCATCCAACTTTACTGCCACCAAATGAACATAACATCGAAAGTCAAAGCGGACGTTCAGAATATAAGTGGCGAGTTGATTGTATCGGGGGTACGTTCGTTTAATTTAACCATAATGGAGCTTTGTTGCAAATCGGTTTTGATTGTGGTGGATGCTTCTGTAGAGTTGTTGCGGATTTTCGAGACTTCCACTGCAAACCAAACCGACTTGTCCAAGGTAATTCGCAGGTAGTCTCGAGCTACAGAGGATGGCTCGAGGGATCCTCTGCGATCAAATTTTCAATGTGCTTTGGGAGGAATTATTAAGTACCTGCAATTAGTTATTTCCTGTGCAAAGTTGTGATTGCAGAATTCAAACTATTTTTATTTATTATTTTTTTTTAGTTGGATAGTGCCACGTCTCTGATTCAAGCGGCTAAGAATTTAATGAACGCCGTGGTGTTGACGGTGAAGTCGTCGTACGTCGCTTCCACGAAATATCCACGCCATGGGACAGTTGCCGTACGTATTTAATTTATAATTAGCGATCGTTATTTTGTAATGCTTGATTTAAACTTGCCGTTGCTAATTTTGGATTGTAGTATGTAAGTACGTTTCGTTGTCTCCGCCCTGTCGGTTCGTGATTTTGAGTTTTTTTGTTTGTAGTCTCCGATTGTAGTCTGGAAAATGAAGGCGCCGGAGAAGAAGCCCCTCGTGCGACCTGAGAAGCCGGAGGAAGTACGTGCCAAAGTGCGCAAAGGTGCGCAGAAGAAAGTGCAAAACCCAATTCACGCTCTTTCCGAATTCCAAAGCCCCACAGAGTCCGTCTAAACATTCTTCGTTCGTTTATATCTCTTGTGATGCTTGTATTTCTTCTTCTTCTTCTTCTTAATGTGAGAACGGTCTGGGTAGCATGTTTTCCATTGGTTTCACGTTCAACAAAATATCAATATCGACTTGTTTTTTTTTATTTAAACAAAGAACATATCTTTCCTATATTCAGTATTCTATTAAATGGGACTAATGCACGTGCACTGGATGTATTATTTTTGCTGTATTCGCGTTGTTCGTTTTCAGCCACACAATTTGCGACTTTTATAATGGGTATACATATTTAATAAATTATATTTAAGTACGTTCTTTTCTTCCCCTTGGAGTTTTATAAATAATTTTGTAAATGTGTAGCATACCCCTAAGTTTAACGAAATCAAACCGACGCGGTACTTTAGGGATTTAAAAAAAAAAATATTCATATTTTTTCATATCACTTTGAAAGATTTATTATTTATTTTTAGAATTATATACCTGTTTTTTTTTTTTTTTTTTTGATGTACTATTAATCGTGAGAATATCCAAAAACGATTTTGGGTCGCCTGTATGATATATAATTTTAAATAAAATATCAATAACTCACCGCTTGGAAATGATTTTACCTTTTTCATTGAAACGCACAGCATTATTTAATTAATCAATTAAAGAGTGACGTCATTATGTACTTGATAAGGTGGTGGGACGCTATGTAATTTTTTTTTGCCTACACAAGAAGTTTCAGTTTACATAAAAGCAATAAATAATACAGCTCGACAACGTATTTATTTATTTCACTTAGAAATTTGACTCGAAACAATGAATTACCTACGCAATGACAATAATAATAGTAGTAATAATAATAGAAACACTTTATTGATATGTATACAATAATAAACCAGCCTTTCCAGTAAAATATACCACAATGGAAATAACTTTTAATAAATATATGTGCGCGTATATATAAGTACGTGCACAGTACACACGGACCTACATAGAAAAAAATAAATAAAACGCGCTCGTCCGTTCGATTCGTTTCGATCTAACGCACGAGCGCGTTTAATTCGCATGCTGGGCACAAAGATCTCCGCTACAAGTCGAAAAAATATATTTGTATATATAATATATGTATCTCGTTAACTTAGTTTATATTAGTGAGTGTCTAGTGATTGTGTGTTAACATATAAAACGTGTTTGTGTGTCTAGTGTGCTCGTTTTCCAAACGCGACGAGTGGACGCCTTTTTTTTTTATCTTCAGCTTTTCAATTGCATGCGTGTCAGGTCGTTGTCACAGCGCGTGTTTTTAAATCGATCGTAATATATACAGGAATGATCACAAAACGATTCTCTTGGATGACCAATTGGAACGGACGCGCGCGAGGCCCTATGTACGCGATGCTTCCGAATGACAATTAGTTCCGTGTATTATAGAGAGAGCGCCACTCGCCAATCACTCAACGTCGCAGTAATTATACAGGGGAGTTCGCAATTAATCGAATAGTATAAAGTGATCACATATATATAATACCTATTATGTAGAATTTATGGCAAATATCGTGCCGACGGCACTTCGAAAAGACACCAAAAGAGAAAACTGCTTCATACAAAAAAAAAAATCTCTTACTATAACGACGCGTCGTTGGTTTCGTTCTTTTATCAAATTCACATGATAGTATCTAATGATATGTAACGTGTCAGCCAAAGTATTGATTGATACTCTGGTGCTTGATATGTAATAATTCATAAGTCTGGTTGATTTGGCCGTTTTCGAATTGGCGAACCGCGGAGACAGACGCGGTTCGTCGTTTTAGGCCGAGAACGATGGGACAGGGACGGATTTAGCGGACTCTGCTGCCAGGAAACACGAAAATCTAATAGGGGAGGTAGGAGTAGAAGGCTTTGCTGAGGGGTGCGTGGATTTGTGGGTGGGCAAAGTAATCAGCAGCAGGGTCGAAGATTATTCAGTCCAGGAAACCGGTGTTCACGAGCTTCTCAAGAAAGAATTTTACGTCACCCAGTTCGGAGTCCTTGATACCCAAAGACTTCAGCATCCCCAAATCGCCGTTCTCCACCGCCATGAACACCGAACGCAAGTGCTCCAAGTCGGAACGCATTAAATGAAGCGCTGCACCGAAATCTTCAATCGTCTGAGACTCTGCAACAACATTCGAGTGACACAAAAGTGAGGATGAAACCCCTTTTTTTTTTAGTAGTCACCTGATAATGCGATTGCCACCTTATCAACACCCCCCAGAGGCTTCAGGGCATCACGAGCTTTACTTCCAAATAATTTCTCTAAGTAATTCGGGCCGTGACTCGCAAGAAGCGACTTCAAGAAACTGCCAGTCTCTTCCACCGGTGGTCGCTTTGCTGCCGTGCACAAGCGAGAATCTTCGTCGTAACCATCAGGACAATCCGGAGCTCCGTCGCACAAATACTGGATGGATATGCAGTTGCCATCTCCAGGACATTTGAACGGCTCATAGGGATGGCATGCATCTCCTAGAATCACCAAACGTAATCGCTCGATATAAAACCGCACCCTTAATTAATTCATGTACTTTTGGGGAAAATACGTGCGAGCGGTGGAAATTGATGGTGATGATACTTACCATTGCGTTTGGAGCTTAGGTGTCCGTATAATCTGCTAAGGTCGATGGCCATTACGGCATGCGGGATGGCCGCACACACGGCCACCACCACCGTAACCAGCAGCAGCGGGTGCGGCGCCATCGCCACGCGAACCATGGCTGGCATACGACAGAACTCGGGACGGAGACAACTCGCAACAGGCACTCCGTCGGTCTCGATTACGTTATAAATCGGTCTCTCTATCTGCGTCACGACGTCGCGCCAATCCGCAACGTCCACTCTTGCGCATACACCCACCGGCTCTTCGTTTAATCAATATCCCACGGATAACGTGGGATTCGCGGAACCCTCTCCATTCAATAGAATTTCCCCAAAACCACCCTCCAGACTCATCCAAACTTCATCAATTATTACGAACCCAGGCGCATCCACAAACACATACACAGAAAAACGCTATGACGAAGCAGCTTTTGTTTTAAATTAGACAAAGCGATGTCGAGAACGGGGGGGAAACACGTATTGATTACTTGTAATATATAATTTTCAAGGGCTAACCAAAACTGCAATAAAATATATACATTGTGCCATTCATTAGTTATCTGCAACTTTTAAATGAACCATCCTGTATAGTTGGGAATAATCGCGTCGGGAATAATCCACCGTCATTCATATGATCCTGGTACTAAAATCAAAAATCGCCGTAAGTTTCGCAGGAATTCTCCAGTTTATGGTACGCCTCGTTGATACCTCCTCGCATTTATGTGATCCTGGTACTAAAATCAAAAATCGCCGTAAATTTCGATCGACACCTCATCGCGCTTATGTGATCCTGGTACTAGATTCAAAAATCGCGGTAGAATACGCCGGAATTTTCATAGGCGAATAACATTACAGGGACCTGTAATGACCGGTGTAGGTTAGGCCACGCCGTATATCAATAGATGGCAGCACCAATTTGCTCTATATACACAATATTTTGTATAGGTTAATTTAATTATAACTTAATAATAAAAATCGGCCTGCTCCTCATGATAAATAATTGACCTCCGTCGCCTTCTTGCGTTTTTACATGATCCTGGTGGTAGATTTAAAAAATTCGAAAATTTTACAGGTTAGAATTACAGGGACCTGTAATTGCCGGTAACGGTGAGGCCACGCTATGCGTCAATAGATGGCAGCACTTATTCTTTCTCCAAAATTAATATTTCTTTTTGTTAATTTAATTATAAATTTACTAAAAATTGACCTGCTTCTCTCAATAAATGATTATTAATCGATTGGCGTAATTATTTATTTTCCTTTCCCGTCTTCCATCGATAAAATAATTCCTTTGCATGAGACGCACCCTCAATTCTATTTTTCTTTTTTTATTAAGTTCGTGTGATTCTGATAGCATTATTTAAAAATGGTAGTAAATTTTGCTGGAATTTTCCAACTATTAAGGTGTTAGGCCTCGCTATTCGCCCATAGATGGCAGCACTAGTTTGTTTATTGGAATTAATATTTTTATTTGTTAATTTAATTATGACTTTACTAAAAATCGTTCTGCAGCTCTTGATAAATAATTATAAATAGATTGGCGCAAATTTTTCTTAGTTTCTATTTCAGTTTCCCGTCTTTCATCGATAAAACAATTTCTTTGCATAAGACGCACCTTCGATTCCATTTTTTAAATTACTTTCATGTGATTCCAGTAGCATGGTTTAAAAATCGCATTAAAGTTCGCCGAAAAATTTCCGCCCCTGATACTTCTCATTCGATACCTCGTCGAGTTTATGTGATCCTGATACTAAATTCAAAAATCGCAGTAAATTTCGCCGGAATTTTTTCGCGCCCGAAACACACGTCCTTGTTATCTCCTCGGGTTTATGTGATCCTGGTACCAAGATTAAAAAATCGCAGTAAATTTCGTAGGAATTTTTTCGCGCCTGGCACATGTCCTCCTTCTTCACCTCCTCGTGTTTATGTGATCCTGGTACTAGATTCAAAAATCGCAGTAAATTTTGCAGGAATTTTTCAACTTCTAATGCGTTTCATGGTTGACGTCGATTGACTGGAAATAAACTCGTCGGTTATAGTGTTATTTTCTCTACGAGATTAATTATTTTACTATGAATTTCTTCGCTATTTTTGGTCGAAAAAAGCAGTTAGACATGGTCCATGAAAATTTGGGAATTACTACGGGAAGTCGATTGCCCCAGGAAAAATCGCTCTCATGAGCTTATTAAGATGAATTCAACGTTGGAAATTACAAATCTTTATCTCGAAACGTTGTTGAGAAAGAATTTGATACATACGCGGTTAATTTTAGGTGGCTAATGATTGAATGCATCTCCTTACCGCCATCTGTTGGTAAATATGTTTACCGACAGCTACAAATTCTCGCGATGGATTACAGGAACCTGTAATTACCAGTAAAGGTTAGGGCACGCTATTCGCTCATAGATGGCAGCACCAATATTAATATTTTAATTAATAAAATTAATATTTCTATTTGTTAATTTAATTAAAAATTTACTAAAAATCAGCCTGCTTCTCTTAATAAATAATTATGAATCGATTGGCGCGAATATTTATTTTCCTTTCCCGCCTTCCATTGATAAAATAATTCCTTTGCATAAGACACACCTTCAATTCCATTTTTTAAATTATTACGTTCCTGCGATTTTTGCAGCATGATTTAAAACTCGCAGTAAGTTTCGCCGGAATTTTTTTGCGTCGGAGACAACTCCTCCATCACCTCCTCGCGTTCATGTAATCCTGGTACTAAATTCAGAAATCGCAGTAAATTTCGTCGGAATTTTTTCACGCCTGACACAACTCACATCCTCGCGTTTATGTGATCCTGGTACTGGATTCAGAAATTGCATTAAAATGCGCCGGCATTTTTTCGCGCCCGACACAAACCTCCGTAACCTCCTCGTGTTCCTATGATCCTGGTACTAGATTTAAAAATCACATTAAATTCTTGGCCGAAATTTTTTCGCGTCCTCCTTCACCTCCTCGCGTTTATGTGATCCTGGTACTAGATTTTTTTTTTTGGTGCATAGAGCGAAACCACACAAAATTTTGAGAAACTCAAACAATGAATTCGAGTTACAACTCAAGCTTCGATTTGTTTCAAATATTTCTTTTATGATCACACAGTATTGTGCACATATGAAAAATATTTTTTTCAAATAGAAACCCCTAATTAACTCTTCTTCTCCTTCTGATTAAGATTTTGCAGAAATTTGTATTTTTCTCACGGAAATTAAAATGTATCAAAACTACGATGGCAACACACACACACATTTAAGGATTTAAAGCCTGTAATGAACACATAATATTTATTTTTGTGTGATAACTACATTAGAAATGCACGAGATTGTCACATAATTTACAACACATAATAAATAAATGTTATCTGTAAAAAGTATCACATTATTTTAGAATTTAATTTTATAAAGGTGCACTTGTGATTATTGTGGTCTACATTGTTACCATTGTGCAAGTAAATGTGCCCTTTTACGTAACTAAGAACTCTCTATTAAGTCAAACAAGCTTCTCTATACTACAATGCTGCGCCTGTTCGATTTTTGATCGGGAGCGTACTGTTCCAGGTCCTCCGGCTGCGTATTCAACGCAGAATAATCGATTGGGAACAACGCTGTCGAAACTAGAGTCGGTATTGCCCCTAAAATGTATTGTCCAGGTCCGTTTGGGTATCTTCCCAGAAGATAGTTCGCGAAACATAGCTGATATGTTCTGTAATTTAGAGGGTGATCGCCATTCTACGGAAAACAAAGGTTGTAATCGAACGATTTCGATGTTATTATCGAAAGTACGTACTGAAGTCATCGCTTTATAGGCGAGGTCTAAAATTTGCTCGACCGTTTCTATGCTGAACCCCAGTACGGATGAATAAAACGCCTTTAATTCGTCTTTGGTGATAATTCCGTTTCCTGAAATTTCAAACATGTTATAAATGAATTGATGGAAATTTTATAAATAGGTACGAACCAGCTTTGTTGATGACTTGAAATAAGGTTTTGACAAAGTACTGTAGCCAGATAGGAAAATCAGTTAGGTTTCTGCAACCTGAGACTAACTTCGCCCATTTATATAACCATCCATCTCGAGTGATATACACTTGGTCGTTCATCTCGAAACCTAAATAAATAAGCGTCAATAAATTAAAGAAAATCAATCTTGATGCTAGAGTTTACCTAAAAATGAAGAAGTTTTTAGCGGTTTAAGTAAGTAAAGTAGTTTGTCATTTACCTAGTTTATCGTCGATGATTTCCTGTAAAAATGTTTCCATGAAACCACGCTCCACTTCCCGCAAAATATTAAATTCTTGCGAGTTCGTGGACCAATCAGCAAAATGTCGTAATCTCTAAATATTCCACGATGCATGCACAAAACACGTATAAAATTTATGCGGACATTTACTTCTCAAAGGCCTACCTCGATAAAAGCTTCGAAATCGTCTTCGTTTATTAAATTATCTTGATCGTGGTCTAGCAGCGTCGTAAAAAAATAAGAGAATTTATTGCTTTGAGTTGGTGTTAATCTGTAACTTTGTTCTCCGTTAGAATATTCTGAGGTGTCAATGCTGAATCTATCAACCCAAGTAGCTAAAGTAAAAATCGCTTAATAAATGGCTCCGGCGTTTGAAAGTTTTATTTAAACATACTCCACACGTGCACGCTCCATCCTGAACCGTCGGCGTGACTGTCCGTCTTTTCTAAATTCCCGTAATTCTTCTTAACTCCGTCGTTTACCTCCGATTCGTATTCAGGTACAGTTCGCCATCGTTTCAAAAGATCTCTGGTCCTATCTTTTGTTCGGTTGCATGCATGTCGCCAGTTTGCTATTATTTTATGAGGCACTGTTAACGAGGGGTCCTGCCTTTCGGACTTAATACTAACCGAGTTTTTCGAGAAGTGCACATCCTTCTCCGATTTTATACTTCCGGTATTCGAATGAGTGCTCCTCTCGGAACTCTTAATGCTACCCCTAGACAAGTTCAAGTCTTTAACGCTGCTTTCCTTATTATTGCTCGTCACATTCTCTTCCACAGAGGTTTCATTTTCCATTTTTACCAACCGCCAGCAGTATCGCTCTGTACGTCATACAAATATTACATTACTTACTAGTTTCATCGATAAATATTAGAACGCTTAAAAAACGAACCATTTTGAACGTAATTGCCGACCAATTCGAACTCGAAATTACTTGACCTGATTTTATTAGCGCAAAATGTAGGTCAATCGCATTTCAGTCCTACCAACGTACGCGCGTGAATGTTTCGTTCGAGTGTGAACGGAGCTATTTGAGGGCCAATTAAAGAGAAACAGACAGAAATATTCTTGTCTATCAACACTCCCAGGTGATTTGCGCAGGTGTCAGAATTATTTACATCTGTCAATTCCAGAAAAAAAACAGGCTGACGTCACGCGGCCCAATTTATTCATTTCGTACGAGTATGTACAGTCACGCGCACCCAAAATGCACGCAAACCTCACCCTTAAGAGGAATCGGCTCGTAATATTTTAAGACGCCAATCTTGAAGAACGTTTCTATTATTTAGATTTTTAAAGCACAATACGATTTCTATCACAGTTCAATGCTATTTAATTAAAATTAAAACTAGAGGTTTGTATGTCTAAAGCAGGCTTTACACGACGCAATTTCTATCGTACGCATGCGCATCTGCAAACGATTGTTACTTAACCTCAAACATTCATAAATTGGTCCTTTCATTGCAACTACTCATCATATTTGAAGAGATTTCGAAGAGAATGCATATTTTTTTTTAATAAAAGCAATTCTCCTGCACTAGCATTTTAAACAGTTCACTCAAAAAGAAATGAAAAATTAAATTTACGCTAAAAAATTTAGGCGTTTCTTAAAAAGAGTTGAGTTCGCGTATACGTAAGAATTTATAAAATATCTACGAACAATGCTCACGACTCCATTTGTAACTTAAATGAATAACATCTGTTACAATAAATAGCAGACGGAATTCTCGAGTCGTAGCGCTTAAAGCGCGCATCACTGTACATACATGAGAGCCCCCCTCCTCCTCCTCCTCCTCACTGGATTTATTTAAACGCAAAAAAATCAATAGTAACGCCGTGGTACAAATTTAAAAATAGAGACATTCGTAATTGAAATACGTACACGTTGTTGGTTAATCTCAAACTGAAATACTAATTAAGAAATGAGTAAATTAAAATTTCATCCGGCATTGTTGCCAATGTAACCACGAAACAATCAATAAGAGAATTGGGGGCGCACCGATTGTCACAGCGGTGATAATAAACACGCACCTCGTGAGCAGTTATTTAAGGTTTAGGTTATAATAATAACTAATTTGTACAATAACGACTTTCAACTGTTATTCTCGGAGTGAGGCGTTAGTTATTTTTTGTGTAGAACTTATTTGAATGTAAATAAGTTCGAACCGTTAGAGTAATTCATAATTTTTAGCATAACCGGAAATATAAAATTTGGAACGTCGACATCTACCGGCATATCTTTAACATCGATAGTTGATAACGTAACTACTGTAATGTAGGTTGTGATGTCTGATGTTAAGGGCCGTACTGGTGTTGTATTTTACGGCCGTTTTTAATTTGAAATTGTTCAATTATTTTTATTTGTCTGCGTTTTTGTGGCGTGGTGTGAAGATCTGGCGTGGTGGCGCTGCGGGTTGCGATGTCGTTCGTCGTCTTGAGCCATTGATTTTGGGTTGTTGAGAAACGTGGAACGAGTCGGTCCGCCCCTGTCCTCCGGCAATGCACTTTTAGAGGGGTACGCGATATACTGAAACGTGTGTCTCACAGCTAGCCTCTTGTCCAGTCTACCGTGGCGGGATGTAACTTCCATCTTGGATCTGAGTCCTCGTCAAGAAGCCGGCTCGTGTAAAACGAAAAGATCTTTAATAAATTCATAACCCGTAAAAATCGAAATCTTTGTTCAAATGTGGCGTAAAAGCGGATTTTGTTGATGTATAAGTTATCCTCGGAATGAATTAGGTATGATGATTTTAAGTTGCAAGTGTAGGCTGTTTCCAATCATTCTAAAGGCTAGTACAGACGTATGGCGTGTGCTTGCCTATACAAGGCTATTTAATAATATATGGGTTACAAAATTTGAAGATGCTGATATTTAGTTATGCTGATTGTATGTTCTAGATTAGCAAAACTGTGCTTAAAACAAGGTAACTTGAGCCTGTGTTACTCTTGAGCACTTCTGGTGTTATACTCGTATACAAGTGCTTTCCTACTTTGTTATATTTTGTTTATTTTGCTTCCAGTGACAGCTGTTGAGGTGTTACAAGCGTGTGTCCATCGCTTTGTAAGCAGCGCAGGCAGAAGCGCACTGTATTATAGAAATAATATGGCTGTACCGAGTCGTTCACGAGTGTACACGGACGTTAATTCCCTGAAGCCACGGGAGTACTGGGACTATGAAAGTTATGTTGTTGATTGGGGCCAACAGGACGATTATCAGTTGGTGCGCAAATTAGGAAGAGGCAAATACAGTGAGGTGTTCGAAGCTATTAATGTTACTAACAATGAAAAATGTGTAGTCAAAATATTAAAGGTTAGTTTATTTATTAAAATATCTTAGTCACTAAAGCTAAAGAATTTAAAAATTCGTTGCCATTTCAAATTTGAATACATCCATTAAGACAAGGTTTCGTTTTCTTTTTGCAATCAAATTCACGAATACGTTGACTAATCGATCATTTAAGTAATAACAACAAAATCAGTTGCAATATGTGGCGTACAACTTTAGAATTGAAAATTCTCACTCGTCATTGTGCTTTAATATCTCTGATAAATTTCATTGAATTGATTCACATCTTTTATTGTTATCTTTACTGTTACCTTGTAGCATGAATGTCCGTTACGTTAAATTTATTGTAACCCGTTAGATAACTCTACTCTGCACTCAAGGCTCCCCTGCAAGTTAAAAAAAAAAAACATCGCTGATTGGAAAACCATCGAAATAGTAAATTATCTCCGCGTCCCGTCCGATTTATTCGTTTAAAAATTAAAAAGATGAAAGATGAGGTGTACTCTGCATGGATTACTTTTTTAGAATTTTTGCATTTCTTTTTTTTTACGTGTCGTGCATGTCTGGAAAATTTATTTTATTTACAATACAAAAAAATTAGGAATTCATAAAAAAACCAACCGTAATCGAATATTCCAATTTTTTTTGCTCGTCACTGTGTCATGCGAATTATTTATTATTATTATAAATACGTCGAATACTAAATTAGCCGTTTTCTTTTTGATTGTTTACTCGTAGATTTGATGTGAATTCGGTTCCGTATGAAAACCTCCTGCGTTGTCCTCTCTGGTTTTTGTTTTTTTTTTTTTTTTGTTAAACAATTAATTATTTGTTTGCTTATTTTAGCCTGTTAAAAAGAAGAAAATAAAAAGAGAAATCAAAATATTAGAAAATTTGCGAGGTGGTACAAATATAATAACGCTGCAGGCAGTTGTGAAAGATCCCGTTTCCCGAACGCCAGCGTTAATATTCGAACACGTAAATAACACAGACTTCAAGCAGCTATACCAAACTCTAACTGATTTTGATATTCGCTATTACCTGTACGAATTGCTCAAGGCGTTGGATTATTGTCATAGCATGGGAATTATGCACAGGTAATTATTGCGTGGGCCTTTCTTAGATTGACGTCGAGTAATCTTTGCTTGTTTGTTTGTTAGAGATGTGAAACCACATAATGTGATGATCGACCATGAAAATAGAAAGTTGCGGTTAATCGATTGGGGTTTGGCCGAGTTTTACCATCCCGGTCAAGAGTATAACGTTAGAGTAGCATCAAGGTATTTCAAGGGTCCAGAGTTATTAGTCGATTATCAAATGTATGATTATTCCTTGGATATGTGGTCGCTGGGTTGTATGTTAGCATCTATGATATTTAGAAAAGAACCTTTTTTTCACGGACACGATAACTACGATCAACTTGTTCGCATCGCCAAAGTCCTAGGTACCGAGGAGCTTTTCGAATATCTTGACAAATATCATATAGAACTAGATCCAAGATTTAATGATATATTAGGAAGGTAAAGGTATTCGCTTTTACCATCTCGGCAATGTTATTTAACGATGGTTTTGTTTCAGACATTCGCGTAAAAGATGGGAACGCTTTGTGCATAGTGAAAATCAGCATTTAGTATCACCAGAAGCTCTTGATTTCTTGGACAAACTATTACGTTATGACCATTTGGAACGTCTAACTGCTCGTGATGCAATGGAACATTCGTATTTTTGTACGTTTCTATATATAGTAGATTAAATTATTAGTTTAGTTTGTTCAAAACTAGAAAAGTACAGATTTTTTTTTTTTGATCTATAAGAAATTTGAAAAATTCATAGAAGCTATGTTCTACTCATTAAAGTTTTCGTGCGCATTAATTTCCATTCATGTGGTATTTTATTATATAGATGGAGTCCAATCTTCCCCGACGGTGATGAGTTCAGTCTATAGAAAGGCACAACTAGCTCTGATTGGGATCTAGTATTATATGTATGTGCAACTGATATGCTTAGGTAATTTTGCTGAAGTTTTTTTGAGATACGTTAAGTTGTCAAATATTTGTGTACTGATGGGGAACATGAAACATACTTCGGTTTACAACAACTAAATTGTCTCTGCAACCCCTTCAGTAAGCTAGATATACCTTTACCTTTGTGGCAGTGAAACACTTTTGAAGGGCATAAAGAAATTTGCAGAGATAGGGACCAAAAACCAAAGCCACTTCAATCGTGTATATTCAGCTGCATGACTTGTATGACAGTTTTTTGGTGTTTCTGTGTAAGCGTTGGCTTTAAATTCATAAATGTTCTGATTTTATTGGTGTTCCTAATTAGATTACTACTTCTTCGTTTTACTTTTATTTCGTTTATAATTTTTTTGTTGTTGTTGTATGAAGTATCGAACTTAAGACGAATGATTTCTTGTCTTCTCCCTCCAGGTGAAGTTTCGAAGTCTTCTTTTTTTGCTTTAATCTCATTAGCGTTTCAAAAAAGAAATCCTTAAAAACACTGTTTCTGAAAACTTCCTAAAATGTAATCTTTCTGTCGTCTGCGTGGTGCTACGAAACAACTTACCTAAATTGTACGCATATAGTGTTGACAATCTCACTGGTTACTGGTTCACTTGTATAGTCATATTTAATTGGAGTTTTAGGTTTCTTTTATTTCTGCGAAAGAATTCACTCGAGGGTTAGTCTGAGAAGATCATCGCGTTTGTGGCGCTGTAAATTGTTTTGATTTTTCTGCGAAACCTGTTTCTGAAAGTGTTTTCTTTTTTTTTCTAGATCCAGTTGTGAAGGAGCAGTGCCGTATGATGTCACAAGTTACCTCTTCCCCTACTCCACTTACAGGCAATCTGTCTGTTGTAGGAGTAGGTGAGTAGCCACCAGGTAAACTATTTTGTCATATAACAATTACCACCAGCTTCCCAGTTGCCTGTTGCTGCTGCCTAGCATTATTACTTCATATTATCAGAATAGAATTTGTTTTCTTTTCTTTTTTTTTTTTGTCCCTGAAGTTTCAGCCTCTAAAACGTTTAATTTTATACAATTGTAGCAGAGGCTGAAATTACATAATTTATTTATTTACTTCGTTCGCATTAACAAATTAATTATTGTGTTTTCTTTTTTTTTTTTTTTGTTAACACTACTGTATTATTTTTCTTTGTTTCGTTATTTATATTTAGTTTCTTCTTTGTAAAAAAAAAAACACAAGAAAGTCTTTGTACAACATCGAGTTATTACAGGAGGCTGAAATTATGTAATTTTATTTGCAAACAAACAAATCACTGAGTATGTTTGAATTTCTTTACAGAAAAAAACCAATGTATTTTCCTTTGTACATGTTTAGAAAATATTTGTTAATAAGAATTGTGTGTTTTTTAAGAATGTTTTTAACTTGGTAAGGAATAATAAAATTACTTTGTTTTAAAAAATTTGACTTTCTTTCAAAACACGTTATACAAACCTCTTTCCTTATTACATCACCTTTTCTGATACGCTCTCGCAAGCTAACAATCAATAAAAATTTGAAACTTTAACCGAAAAGGAGCCAAGTTATTTGAAAGAAGGCGTTTTTTTTATAACAAGTTGAATTTTATTACGCATACCATCATTATTGACTTAATGGAAAACTTAATGAAACCCCAGAAATTTTGTATATATAATGTTACTTTTTTTTTTTTAATTTCAATTATTTATAGTTGCTCCTCGTAGAATTATTTTTTACTGATTATTACACGGTTGGATGGAAAGTTTGGGTTAAAGAAATGAAATGTTTTGAATCGATAGATGTGTGCTCTGCAGATCGGCCAAATATTTTTATTTGCAGATGATACGACATCACCTGTTGGTTCAATGTCTGACCTGCAAGATTCACCTGATCTACTTGGATTGCGGAAAACGTCAGCATTTTTTATTAATCTTGACTCATCCACGACACCGACACCAACGTAAATGCATTTATTTGCATGTTAAAGAACAGTGTGGTACACTACTAGCCATTTTAATACTTAAAATTTAGTGACATTGCTGAGATAAATATGCTAATGCATATAAACAACGTACTGTGTTATAAGAAGTCATATACTTATGTGAGCTAACACGTTCATAGTGTTCCAATATTTTTTTCTTTTCTAGATTCATTAGCACAGGATCCTATGAAAAGTTGTATAAATTACATTGTGATTATATTACCAACGTGTGAATCTATAAAAGAAAATTTTGTGCTGTAATTCAATCTCGTAGGGATTATGATTTAAATAAGATTATTTTTGTGATCGGAGAGCGATCAATGCCTTCTAAACGTTGAATTACACACGCGGAATTAACGACATTTAATATTAATAACGAAAAATGT
This sequence comes from Serrognathus titanus, assembly GCA_039766575.1. Classification (NCBI taxonomy): domain Eukaryota; kingdom Metazoa; phylum Arthropoda; class Insecta; order Coleoptera; family Lucanidae; genus Serrognathus; species Serrognathus titanus. Next base: position 1,681,052 of record CM077916.1, on the reverse strand, counting down.
GCATATTGTAAAGTTTTATAAAGATATGTTATTTGTTAATCTGTGATTATATAGAAACTTCATTAATTAGAATATTATTTAATATATGATGTATATGTACACTTCAATTTATTAATTCAAAAAAAGGCGATTACTTTTACCTGTAGTTATTATTATTATTATTATTATTACGATTATCTTGATTAATTTACTGTATTAACTAGAGTTAAGTAGCAATGCAATTTATATATTTTGTATATCAAGAACATTGTTTATTATACAAATAGAAATCTTGTATTAAAATCATAACGAGACATCATTACATGCAATATTTTTGTCCCCCTGTACTTGACGTTTCAGTTCAAATTATTAGTGATTTATTAAATTTTTGTGTAAATATTTACTTGTAATATATAATAGAATATAATATGTGTATATCATTTGTTTCTTTTTATCCTTTTTTTTTAAAATAAGAATTAGTATGATTTTAAAAATTTCATTTTGTTCTGACTTCTTTGATTTAAAAATTTTAAAATAAATTTCAAATTTTTACAAAGGTAAAGGCATGTAGTAGGGTGACAGGAAAAAAAGTAAATACGTGATTAAATTCATGTATAACGTTCCCATCCTCAGAATTAGCTGTACGCAATACTCGGTTTAAAATATTCGTTTGACAGTTGTAAATACAGTTGGCAGCAATGCCAAAGATCTACGTCACTGTAATATCGATGACGTACGAGGGAACTTAGCAATTAATGAAGTATAATATATTTAATAATCTTGTCTTTAAGAGCCTTCCAATATGATGTTAATTTCATTGTTCGATGATATGATAATACATAGATTGACAAGATATGACGTACGCAGGTCGGGACGCCATCTTTACTAACCGCATGACGTAATCGCAAAATCACGCGGAAGTAAACACCAGTTCTTGAGTTGTTTAAGTTTGCATTATTATGCAACTTTACTTATTGCAATATTTTATGTAAAATAAAGATGTTAATTTCATTGTTCGGTGATATGATGATACATAGATTGACAAGATAAGACGTACGCAGGTCGGCACGCCATTTTTACTAACCGCATGACGTAATCGCATGATTTTTATGTAAAGTAAAAAGCTTTTTATTTTTCCCCCATATGATTTGAATGAAGTGGGCGTTTACTATCCGCGTGACGTCATGCGCAGAACCGAACGAAACTAAGACCATCAAATATCATACCTTCTATATTTATTGTATCATGTTGCGACCATACCAACCTCACTGTAGTCTTTCATAGATCTTCTCCTGTGAAAGATGGTAATACTGCATTAGCATTACGTTCGTTTGAAAAATTCGTAAATTGTAAATATTAACATATTTGCCTGCGATAATGAAATCGTAATTAAGAAAGCGTTTTGGCAACTCGTTTTTCAATAATCGTAATTGTTTGGTTTCTTTTCGATTGTTACGAACTTCATAGTGAAATTAGCCACAATGTTGGTACTCGTTAGCGAGAAACAGAATTGAAAAATCCCTTCTCAATTATCTCATATCTCAGAAACGGACACGGCCCAATTATTTTTATAAACGTCAGTTGTGAAGATTCCTTATTCCGTAATATAACTGTACGTACGTTGTTGGTAGTTTTTTTTTAATCAGTAAAAAGAAACGTTGAATGTTCGCCAGTCAAGCATTCGATCAAGTAATCATATATTTTCATGTCGACTGTATGTGTCATTGTCTAGTCTAAACGTGTGTAACATTTCGGAAATACCTGGAAACACAAAAATGTAAGTACCCGAAGTTTGATTAGCAGTAAATCACTAGAAAGTCGCCGGACGTTGAATTTTAAATCGCGCAAAAATCGGTTCGTATCATCCCTTAACCTAAAAATTCGCACACCTAAAAAAAAAGTCATGTTTGATTCGCCTGTGGAGACCAGTGTGATCATTTTTTTAATCACACCGGACGAAACCGTCGATATTTCAATACCACACAGTGTGTCTGTTTTATGTTAGGGAAAAAAAAACTATAAACATCACATTAAAAGTCGGAGGAGCATTGTAAATTACTAAAAATAAACTGATGGCTTGTGAGAACGTTCTTAATTAGATGCGGATATGTAATGGTAATTGTGCTCTTCGTTTCAGAACATACTGGAGGGACTTCAAGTACCCTCATCCAGTCCTCAGGACACAAACCCCGCGTCTACTACATTGGCTCCAGCAAGTCCCGACATGGACGATACCAGCAGTAAAAGACAGGCAACACGGTAAGAATTTTTTCTACATGTTTCTACTAAAACGGAAAGTCCCTGAGTTATTAGAGTTACTTGGAAGTACTAGATTCATTGTCATACTGTATGTACCACCAGCTTCTTCCTTTTTTTAGATATATCAATAAAATTTTATCTAAAATTAACAAAAACAGCTAAATTTTTTAGCTTAAATGATTTATTATTTATTACATTTGTTGATTGCACTGTGACATGTTAAGCTTCTCTTGATTTTCATTGTAACTATACTCGACGTATTTCTTTATACACGTTCAATTAAATGTTACATTATAGATAAACATTTCAAAAGCGATGTGGTTTTATCAAATTTTTAACGCTGGCTGTCCTGGCCTTGTCAAATAAAATTAATTAATAAAATTAGTTGAAATCGTCACGAAAAGAGGCGGCCTATTATCAAAGTTAATTTAATTTCTGATTTAAACCACGGGATATTTAATTTTTCATTGTGTAAATAAATTTCGCTGGGAGTATTTACAGATCAGAGTGTTGTGAATTTATTTATTTTCATACTCGTAATTATTACAACATATTTAAGAGCATAAACAGATGGGGTTTATTTTTAAATACTTGTACTTGTACTTTATTAAGTACATATTTCATAGAATTTTCACACACACATACAGGGGAACTTGTTTATAATATAGAAATATTTTCCATATTTCAGTTATAAAAACGACTAAGTCTAAAGCCTAGTTTGATAATAAAATGAATAAAGTTGCTAACTATTCTAAATCAACTTATACAACGTGTATCTAAATAAGTTATAATTCGTTATGTTTAGCGACGATGCTGTTCTACGATAAACTAATTAAAGGAAGACTCCTCGAATTGCTAACTAAATATTTACTCAGACCTCGACGTTTTGCTCTAGATAGAGTTGCCAATTCAAAGACGTCGAGGTCTAAATAAATATTTGGTTCGTAATACAAGAAGTCGTTTCATTTGATAATTTTGTCATATTTCCCTTCGTCAATAGATAAATTCTACTGGATATAAATATTTCCTGTACCAGTATAATTTATAACTGGTAAAAATTACAATTTATTCTAATAAAAAAATCGAGATAAGAGTGAAATGAAATCGTTAAACGTGAAACTCATTTTAAACACATCAATTGCCTGGTAATAAAATATTTGTACGTTTGTTTTATTGAAAATATTATAAGTAATAACCGAGTTTCCTTTGTGATCTTTATTTTTTTGCGATACGTCTGCAATTTCAAAAGGGAAACTAATGATTACGTTGCTAGGCAATTATTATTATTATACCTTTCCCGTGCAAGAAAAATCTGTACGCATGGGTAACAAGAAAGGAGAGAAAAAAAAATACCTTTGCGTTGGCGAAGGAAACTGCCTTGTCGAGAGTCGAATTTTACGCCTTGGCAACCAACAAACATCACGCTCAAATCAATCAGAAACGTGCACAATTGCGGAACATTGTCCGGCGTTCAGTCGGAAGACAGTTTTCCGCTTGCAGTTCGAAAGTTCGGAGAAAGTTTTTCGAAATTTCATTCGAATTTAAAATGTGGAACTCATACATGCTCGAGTAAGTGAACTCAATGTTTGCACTTTTCCGAAATTTCAATCATCCTTTAAGCTTTACTTTCAGATTGATTTTAAAAACTTCCGGAGAAAGTTTCTCTCTGTGTTTAATCTCCTCTTTGGCAACGTGGAAGCTTTGAGCGAGAGAAATATTTGTATTTTCGAAACTTTTTCCGCTCCCCCTTTAAGCAGTTTGTGTTCGTTGCATGTGGATATCGCTTCTTTACGGAGCATGCAGAGTAAATCCCCGGATAAATGTTTCGTTGATCCTAGGCTTTTTCGATTTCAAAATAAAACTCTTGATCCATACGTTTATATTTATATATATATTAAAAAAAAACTCCTGATACATACGTTTATATTTATATATATAAAAAAAACTCACATCACAATAAAAAAATATTTATCTTTCCCTTATTATCATGAAAAAGTTGTTCCAATTATAGCATTTATAATTGTATTGCATAAATTTTCAATGACCAAGAAATTATATTCATTATAAATAAATATACGTTTAGGTATTTACAGTTAACATTAATATCATAGCGTTTTCGATTCACCTGCACCGGTTGCGCTCAGTGTATTTGCATCTTATTTGAACTTCATATAATAATTTTTTTTAATTAAACTCGACAATTTCCATAAAGTGTATCAATATGTTTAGTTCAATCAATACAATTTTACTAACTATAATATTAATTAATAATAATAATAATTATTATTTTTTACATGTATTTAAATTGCCTTCCTGTAATTAGTACCACATTGTTTAAGTAGGTGGCGCTATTTTTTTTTCCTCCTATTGACAGGATGTTGAAAAGTTTTTTTTTTACGATAATCGTATTAATCAGTATTACGCGTTTAAAATGCATTAGGTAAGTGTTTATTAAAGTATATATCACGCATTTTCGAATTTCGTAACGTTTATTGTCAAAGCGAGTGCGTTTCACTCCAATTTTTAATGCTTGTTAAAATTTCCTTTTATTTAAAAAAAATTAAAAACAATATGTTTACTTTAATTGGTGTAATTCTACTAACTATATTATTAATTAATAATAATAATAATAATTATTATTTTTTACATGTATTTAAATTGGCTTCCTGTAATTAGTACGACATTGTTTAAGTAGGTGGCGCTAGTTTTTTTCCTGTTGACAGGATGTTGAAAAGTTTTTTTTTTACGATAATTGTATTAATCAGAATTACGCGTTTAAAATGCATTAGGTAAGTTTATTAAAGTACATATCATGCATTTTCGAATTTCGTAACGTTTATTGTCAAGGGAATCTAGCTCGACTCTAATTTTCAATGCTCGTTACAATTTCCTTTTATTAAAAAAAAAAAATTAAAAACAATGTTTAGTTTAATTGGTGCAATTCTACTAAATATATTATTAGTTAATAATAATAAAAATAATAATTTTTTCCATGTATTTAAATTGGCTTCCTGTAATTAGTACGACATTGTTTAAGTAGGTGGCGCTAGTTTTTTTTTTTCCTCCAATTGACAGTTTTTTTTACGATAATCGTATTAATCAGAATTACGCGTTTAAAATGCATTAGGTAAGTGTTCATTAAAGTACATATCATGCATTTTCGAATTTCGTAACGTATAAAACAATGTATTGTGAAGGGAACTTGGCCCGGCTGCGTTTCGCCCAAATTTTCAATGCTTGTTACAACTTCCTGAATTTTCAAAGGAAAATTAAAAACAAGAGGCTGGCTATGCTAATTGTGCCCTTCGGCGATTAAATAAAAAATGAAATGCCTGCATCTTCTTAGCTCCGAGCTGAAAATTCCTCATTAAATTTCCGTCGATGTTCGAAACTTTATTCATTAATTTTGTTCATTCAAACAACATTAATTTATTAAATTCTCAATTTATTTAGCGTAATTCTCGAATTTGCAATATCAGCTAACGTATTAATTTATAATTTGTACCGATTGAGCATGGCGCCTGTAATTCATACATAGTTTTCTTGGTAGGTGGCGCTAGTTTTTGTTTTTACTAATGGCAGAAAGTTTTAAAAGATTTTTACTATTTTTTTCCGAAAAAACTCGTGTTAGTCTGCAATTTAAAAGTGTTTTAGGTAAGTGTTTCACATATAGTTGTCCACAAGTACATAAAAACGTTCATAACAAAATTTTTGTTTCCCTAATTTTCTTTATTATTATTATTCATCATTCATTTATAAATATTGTTCGAGTTGCTATGCTAATTGTGCCCTTCAGCGTTGAAATAAAATATAAAATCATTGTATGTATCTCCTTATAGCTTCCGGGCTTAAACCCCCCTCATTTCTTTTTTCTGTCGACGTTTCGTTTATTTAAATTTTGTTATTCGAATAACATGCACTGGTTCATTCTAGGGATGTCGAGGGGTACTTATTAAAGACTAGATTAGACGAATGATTTTGTGAATTTTTTTAAATCAATTCTTGCATTGGAATTTGGACGAGTTGTCTTAGCTTTACCGTAAAATTGCGTCAAAGCGTGACATACTTTTCACTTAAGCTAAGACATGCCGTCCAGATTTCATGATTTAAAAAAAATGTAAAAAATCACTCGGTATTAATTGCTAACATTTTAGTAATATGAGGAGTCAGGTTAAGGAAATAGGAAAAGTTGAGAGAAACTAAGTTAAGGTCATACAAACAAACAAATTGCATTTTGAAGACTACTTTCACACTAGTTTTCCATCAAAAATAAAATAATAAACACCCATCGTGTATCAAAGTTTGTAAATGACGTGTACTTTTCTTTTTAATGGATTTAACTAGTAAAGTCAACAAAGTTATCATGTGATAAATAATTGTACGGTGATAAACGGCAAGTGAAATTTGGCGATTATTTTGTATCGTGTATTATTTAAGCATGGGATGTCCAAAAAAATTATGGCCAAAGTGTCAAAGTCACGTGTCACTTTTACATAATGAAATATTACTATTCACCATCTATAATTTCTTAATAAAATTGTGCATTTTGCATCAACTTACTTTCAAGTATCGACGGTATTTGTTTAAATTTTTTGATAGCACTAAGGACATTTGGTACAGCCTTGAGCACACCCCCTGTAGATTTATGCTAGGAGTCTTCCGGTTCTTTTGTATCAATGTAAATTTAATAAATGAATTCCGTGGCCTGTGAAAAATGTCGTGTTCGCAGTCGCCCGAAGAAATTCCACTTTTGTGTTAAATTAAGTGTAGGAAAAAAAAAGCGTCGTGGAACATTCGGAGCTCAGAAATAATTCCCGTGTTCATTTTCAAAGAGATTTATTTTCCAATGTGTAAATGTTTTGACAGAGCAATCTTAGGTTCTTTACATTTCACTTTCCTCTGTAAACAAATTATTTACTTACATGATTGAATTTTTAAATGTGTTTAACGACCGGATTTTCGGCACGTTTTTCCGGGGATTTTTTTTACTTCTAAATTGCCTTTAGATAACCGTCACGTGCATTTCGTAATTACATTAATTGATTGTACGTAACGCGTAATAAACTGTGTGACGCAAAGACTTCATAATTATGTGTGGCTTCCTTTTTTTATGTCATTAGAAGTTATAAATAATTGATCTAAAAGTAAACATTTTTGTATAAAAGTCACACGACTCCTATGTAAGTGTTTACATGTTGGAATTTACATATGGTTTACATTATCATGCTATTTTCAAACTTACACACTGGCTACTACGATTATTAAATATTTATTGAATATTTGAAGATTTTAATTTTGATTGATTAGCAGTTTAGGATGCATTTAATTCTCTGTTAAACGGGGAAATTTAATTTTGCGTAATGTTATTTATAGTAATAAAAAAAATAAACGTTGGGCATTTTTAACGCCTCATAAACTAGAATAAGTAAATCATTTTTTGTGCCAAAAATCAATAAAAATAAATCCAGAAGTTCACAAAATTTTGTAAACTGTTGATTTCTGCCTGCCACTTCAAATTTGAACATTCCAAAATCTAATGGTTTTTCCAAAGAAACCAAAAAAAAAAGTACTATAACAATTTTTTGCGTGCAAGCAGACAAGGTCTGTCGTTTGAACGGAACGTTACAATTCCACCCGTAAATTAAACATTTAACGAAGCGATTACGTAGGATTATTGCAAATGCAATGATTGGCAAAAACATCACGGACGAATTAAAAACGTAACATTACGTGACTAATCAAATTTAAATTTAAAAGCGTTCAATGAATGAACAAAACGCGTAATTAATTTTTGTATTTGCGTTGGGGGGATGGGGGAGGATTATATATTTGAAATAATGTAACGCTAAACTAATTGTACATCTACAGGGCGTCGGCAAATTATATGAACGTGGCTTAAGCACATATTCCTGGGCTCAGAATAAGACGATTAAACGATTGAACCCAACACTTACTTTGACAGGTAAACAAATAAATCACTACAACACGAAAACAAACGACAAAATTCGAAGCTAATCCGAAACAAAACGCGATCGAAACAGGACAAACTTGAATCGGAGTTAAAACAAAAGACAATCGAATTTAATAATGGAAGCCAAACAATCGAAAGGAAAACAAATGCGATTCGTAGACGATGGATTGACGAGAAACGAATTTGAATCAGGATTTGATCGGAGGAGTTGAAACAAAAGGCGATCGAATTTAACATAAAATCAAAACGAAACATTAAAAAAAAACTGATAAAGATAAAGAATAAATTAGAAACAAAGAAAAACAATTGAAGGGCAACAATCGATCTTAAAACAAGAAACAACTTCTCGTCCAACTTCTATCAAACGTTAAGACAAAAGACGATCGACAAGAAACTGTTGACAATTTTGAAAATAGCAACAAGTGACAGATGATATAGGATGATCAAATTATAAACAAAAGAAAATTAAAACAAATCTGAATCAAAATCTGATCGGAATTAAGACAATCGAATTTTGTAATAAAAGCAAACAATCGAAAGGAAAACAAATGCAATTCGTAGACGATGGATTGACGAGAAACAAATTTTGATCGGAACTGAAACAAAAGGCGATCGAATTTAACGTAAAAACAAAACAAAATATTAAAAGAAAACTCATAAAGATAAAGAACAGATTAGAAACAAAAAAGAAAACAATTGAAGGGCAACGATCGATCTTAAAACAAGAAACAAATTTGAATCCAACTTCTGTCAAACGTCTAGACAAAAGACGATCAAGAAGAAACTGTTGAGAATTTGGAAAATGGAAACGAGTGACAGATGATAAACAAAAGAAAATTGAAACAAATCCGAATCAAAAGTCTGATCGGAATTAAAACAAAAGACAATCGAATTTAATAAAGCAAACAATTGAAAGAAAAACATTGCAATTCGTAGACGATTGATTGGCAAGAATCAAATTTGAAACAAATTTTGATCGGGGTTGAAACAAAAGACGATCGAATAGAACATAAGAACGTTAAAAAAACTGATAAAGATGAAGAACAAATTAGAAACAAAAAAAAAACAATTGGATTTAACGTGAAGGGCAATAAGAAACAAGTTCGAATTCAACTTCCGTCAAACGTTAAGACAAAAGACGATCAAAAAGAATCTGTAATCAAATTATAAACAAAACAAAATTTAAACAAATCTCAATCAAAAATAAAAGTCTGATCCGAATTAAAACAAAAGACGATCGAATTGGACAAAAAAGCAGCGAAACATTTTAAAGAAGATAAAAACAAATTAGAAACAAAACAAAAAAAAACAAATACATTTAACATGAAGGGAAACAATTAATCTTAAATTTTTAATTAATTGTAGATTGTTTTATGGAATTTTTGTCATCTTCTTTCGTCATTATTTTTTGTCGGCTTATTCAAGAATCGCCCTGTATTTAAGCCGTTGCCAAGCTCGGTTTGGGAAGAAGTGAAATCCAAGAGAGTTGTTAATGTACACTCCGTGTACACTTCACAGATTCCCCAGTAACTATTAATTATACAATCCTGCTCAAGAGTGGAAAGGGTAAAAGCAAATTCTCACCCTCGGTTAAAAGGGAAAACACAAGAAGGGGTGAACCGACAACCCCTAGCATTTGACTTATCTACCTATGAATCGGTAAATCTTACATGAAATTCAAAACTAAATAATCCGAAGTGTAATTAATTAAAAAATCTGGCGGGGCACCTTCAGTGTATACATAATATTAATTTCAGGCAGGTTTTCTATGTATAAAGGGTGGTTATCCAAAAACAAAAAGTGAGACTTTGATTAATTACACGTTTGTAATTAATTAATTAATTTCATAGCTGTCAAAATAGAATAGATGCGAAATGTATGTGAGGGGGACCCCCGGCTAATAATCGTCAGTCAAATTAGTTAGGGCTTTAATTTTATGATTATAAAATTAGTAATCGTAATTTTGTAGATTTTTTTTTAGTCTGCCGACGATGAGCAGAGAATGTGAAAAATTCGTTATGAAAGCAAGCATTGTTTACTGCGTAAAAATTTACGGCCTATTTATTTATCGAATCGAAATCGCGCCTTGCGAACCTCCAGAGTTCGCACGGTTTTCTTTTTTTAAGGGGAAATTCTTCGCCTTGTATACGGTTTCATCGACTTCAAAACGAAATTAGATATTATTGATTTCGCGCCGGCGGCCCGCAAGCTTCGCCTGGAAGAACTAATTCGATCATCGGCGTTGTTTGTTTAAAATTCGAATATTCCAAGTTAAACCGAATTTAATTTGCGTTCGCGCTTGAACTTGCTTTACGTTAATTAAACGCAAAAATTCGATTAACGTCGCAAAATCATATTACCTGAAAATCAGGGATCCTTCATAATTAATTAATTCGATAATGCAATCAAGTTTCTGCTCCTAATTTTATTGTTTTTTTTTGTTACAGGGTCTTCAAAAAGAGCTCCCCGAATGGCAAGGTAAAGAAAATCCCACCCCCCTTTTTTTTTGACGAATTAAAAAAGGCAATATTAAGGGTTGGAAGTGATGAGTTGGAAACGTGAGGGAATAATACTTTCGGAGTTGTGTTTATGTAACAGCGATGGAATTAATTATGGAGCTTTCGCTGATGCTCTAAATAAATTCGGGGCACAAAAACGAAATCCGATAAAATGCGCTGGTTACAGTTTTTTTTTTCCCCGGGAGAAGAAAATTAAATTTGTGTTATTGAAGATTAGTTTAAAGCTCGTGGATTTTATTGATTAATTTATTCGACCCGCCTCGGTCGTTCCCTTAATGGGAATAAAATTTCAAACGGATATTAAAATAAATAAATTTCAATTTAGCTGGGCAAATTCCCTATTGTTCTTTAATAAAACTGCCCGATTTTATAAGAAAAATGTCAAGAGAATAATGCAATTTCATTTGAAATAACTGCCTCCTCTTGTTATGTATAAGATAAAGGTTGCCTTAGTTACAAATGGAGTTGCCCTCAACAGTCTCTTATCTTATGTGGCTTTTGGTAGGTAATATAACATTTACGATAATACACGAAGAAATTTGTCAGCCACGCGAAAACAAACATGAACTTCTTTTGTTAGTTCTGATAACAAAAGTGGCGGATGTTATTTTTTTGCTTTCGTTATTGATTAAACGAAACTTTCAATTAAATGGATGTTGTTGCAAAATAAGCGTAAATTACAATAACAGATCCAAATCACCGGAAGTACGTTTTTTTTTTTTTACATCAGACGTTTACTGCGTTCGCAATCGACTGACGTCTTTGTAGAATAGTTGCTTGCGTAACGTGTTATTGTTTCCGTGCTTAAAATTAAATTTCATAAAGCTAGGTTTACACTCGACACGAATTCATTTTCCCTCCTGCTAATTAGCTTTTATTTTTACAGATAACAGTCTACTTGGGCAAACGTGATTTCGTGGATCACATATCCCACGTGGATCCTATCGGTAAGCAAACTAGTTGGGGGATCGTTGGCGACAACTTTATTAAACGCCGCCGAACTAATTAGCGTCCGTTAGAAGCTTCTGTGTGAGCCTTCAACAAAGGCTCGAATTTAATTACTTCTGTTTTGATTTGCTTGTTTAGCATAGACTTTCCACCGCTCTTCGCTTAATTGACGATCTCTCCAACTCAAACATAATTAAACTGCTTCGACAACATTCATCGTTTTAAATTTTCTAGTAAACAAACTTGATTATATGCTACCGAGTAATTAAAAAAAAAAAAGCCTATTCTTTTCATTTTCCCAATTAATAAACAGTTCACTACTTTCAGATGGGGTGGTTTTAATCGATCCTGACTACGTAAAGGAGAGGAAAGTGTTTGGCCATGTACTTGCTGCTTTCCGTTATGGCAGAGAAGACTTAGACGTTTTAGGGCTTACGTTTAGAAAAGACTTGTACTTAGCAGCAGAGCAAATATTCCCTCAAGAAAACACCGCAAACAAGAGACCCTTAACTAGATTGCAGGTATTTCGATTGCCTCGAGTTTTGATTATTGATTAATTTAAAAAAAATTGTTACAGGAGCGACTTATAAAAAAATTAGGACCAAATGCATATCCCTTTTACTTCGAGTTACCACCTCATTGCCCCGCATCGGTTACATTACAGCCTGCACCTGGTGATACAGGGAAGCCATGCGGAGTCGATTATGAATTGAAAGCGTTCGTAGGTGAAACACAGGATGACAAACCTCATAAAAGAAATTCTGTCCGGTATGTATATTTAAAAAAAAAAAGTCCTGCACCGTTTTTTTTTTTTTTTGAAACCAACAGGTTAGCCATTCGTAAGATAATGTATGCTCCAAGCAAGCAAGGCGAGCAGCCTTCGGTGGAAGTCTCCAAGGAATTCATGATGAGCCCTAACAAGCTCCACCTGGAAGCGTCGCTCGATAAGGAGCTTTACCACCACGGAGAGAACATTGCAGTTAACGTCCATATAGCCAACAATTCCAATAGGACCGTCAAGAAAATCAAAGTCTCCGTGCGTCAGTTTGCTGATATTTGCTTGTTCTCGACTGCACAATATAAATGCACAGTTGCGGAGACAGAGAGCGAGTGAGTACTTAGCCCTTAATCGAATTCATTTTGTTTTTGTTTTCCATTTGTCGAGCAGACCGTTTTTTTTTTACAGGAAATTTTATTTTATAAAATTAAGGGGGGTAGTTTTTTTTATGGTTCAAAATAAGTATTCAAAAAAAAAAAAAGCTGGTGGGTTTTTTTTGTTTTGTCTAGAAACGTAGTGGGATTAGTGTTGATAGATTGTTTGAAATTTTGTTGATTCTTTAAAAGAAAAAAAAACATGAATTACAGAGCAGGTTGTCCCGTATCTCCTGGATTCACAATGTCTAAGGTGTTTTCAGTAAGGCCATTGTTGGCTAATAACAAAGATAAGCGAGGTTTGGCTTTGGATGGTCAGTTAAAACATGAAGATACGAACTTAGCATCGTCGACTATGTGAGTGTCACCGATTGAGCTTCTCCCTACTCCGACTGTATTTTTTTTAGTTTTACACGTTATCAGTCCAATGTTATTATTGGATTGGTAACGCAGGTGTTGGTTTTTGCATGAGTAGGACCAGGTGGGCGATGATATGCGAGTTATGTATATAGCCATCCTGTGTTATTCCTTTACTAAAGTATGTGTGTTGATTGGGTAGAGAGGGCTGTCCCATTGGCCCCGGCTTCACTTTGAGCAAAGTGTTCACGCTCACTCCTCTGCTGGCCAATAATAAGGATAAGTGGGGCCTCGCTTTGGATGGACAGTTAAAGCATGAGGACACTAACTTAGCATCCAGTACTTTGTAAGTTTCTTTTAAGTAACAGTTTCGTGAAAATTTTTCGCAAAATTTATTTCAATACGATCATGTTAAGGCAGAGAGAGAGAAAAAAAAATCAAAGATAAACTTGTGGCACTTTATTGTATTTATTTGTGCTAATTTTATATTTTTTTTTACATAGAAATTCTAGGTGAGATGCAGCTAACTTGCATGGAAAACTTTTTGGCTCGTGAACAACGACTTTTAATGCTAAGTTTGTTTATCAGGAACATCTTAGTACAACTCATGTGTTTGCCAATCTTATCCTTATTTACATGCAAAAATTTTATATATTACTCTACATCCAAAATAACTACTCGTTAATTATTAGAACTACAGCATGTGTTCTTATTTATTTAATTATTATTATTATTATTTTTTTTTAATATAAAACGAAGAGATTTACATGCTTTCTTTTTTAAATTCGTCAAAGTAACTCACTCACGTGCAAAAAGTGAGATTCATGTAAATTTCTTTCACTTTTTTTCCCCCTATTTTCTTTTTAATGTATTAATACCACTGCATGTCACCGCAAAAATTTGCAAAAACACAAAGACACCAGTTTAATATCCCCGCCCCACCCCCCCCTAACTTGAACTTGTCCTTTTTTTATTCGATCGTGTTAATATTTTGAGCAGTTTAAATATTAGTTACGTACATTTGTTGAACCGATATATTGAGTATCGTCTAGATTTTCATCGCATGATTTATCTATCGTTCATTTAAAAACAAGAAAAAAAATTGACAACTGGTTGTTTCCATTAATGGAATGTAAGGAAATTTTCAGAGTGGCCGATCCATCACAGCGTGAAAATCTTGGCATTATAGTCCAATATAAAGTGAAAGTTAAATTGTGCTTAGGAGCTCTAGGGGGGTAAGTATCGCATAAATTACTTGGAAATTCTTTGACGCTGCTTTTTAAAGGGATCTTGTAGCCGAGTTACCGTTTATTCTTATGCACCCAAAGCCAGAGGAGGAGCCGCTACCAACTAATCCAGCTTCATCACGCCGAGCCAGTAAAGATATTAGCTCTAACGTTCCAGTCGATGCAAATCTAATACAATTAGACGCGTAAGGGCTTCCTTTTTGTGTTAATTCATAATTTTGGGCGTTTTCTTTTTTGTTGCAGCGATGAAAATAACATTCAAGATCACGATGACGATATAATATTCGAAGATTTCGCTCGACTGCGGTTGAAAGGAGGGGAAACTGATGCATGAAAACGATCTCTGAAGTCATACGTATTCCCTACATGAATGCTACAAAAATAGGTGTGATTCCAATGTTGTGCCCTAGTCATCGGTTGGAGCCGAGATGCACCCGTAATTTAAAAATAGTGTCGGCCCTAGAAAAGAGGAGAATTAAATGTTTAATATTATGCATATGTGTTATAATCAAGTTGGTCATTGACTAAATATCAATTATCACTTCCCCCCTACCCCCTTCTATTATTTCATTTTAATGTGAACGTGAACAAAGAGGATTGCGTGCGTGCGTGTTGTATTGGTCAGCAAATTTTTGATTAGATTTCCTCAGATTAGAATGTCGCTCTGTATATTTTAATCATGTGTACGTAGGCACATTCGAGTGGAGTGTATTAAGAAAAAAAAATGCATTATTTTAATGTTACACCAACAAGTATTTCTCGTCGTGCATTTCATAAACTTTCCAATTTGTTTCTCGAACTAAACTGAGCACTTGATTTACCTGCAATTTATCTAAAGTAACTCACGAAAGCGCTCAGTTTTGTTCTTTGTAGAGGACGCCCCTCCTCGGGGCCCTCTTTTTCTTTCGCCTGTTTCGTTTCCATCTTCTTAGCTTTTTCTTTTAAGTTATTTCGCATTCCAATAGGCATTTATTTTCTATTATAATAAGTACAAATGCAATTATTAAACGGGTATATGTATACATATATATTTTCTTTAGAGTTTTAAGTTATTAAACAGGTTAGGTTTGATTGATACGCAGCCAATGTTGTTGTTCGTTTTCGTTAATTCATCCGAATCTTGAAATTCCATTTAAAAGAAAAAAATAATTAAATGTATAGGGCGACCTCGTGTTAGTCTACAAATGTAATAGTTAATTTATTGTGCAATTTTGAAAGCTCTACGTGTAAGGTTTCTGTGTAACTGTAATGAGTTTAAGGAGTGTGTGTCGTTAAACAAATTTTTGCGTATATTATTTTTTTTTTGTTGTCGATCACACCTGTGTGTTTCCTCGGAAGTAAAGTCACTTTCCGTGTTACCTATCGGGTGTTGAATTATTCTATGTCATGTTCGTAATATATATATGTCTACATATATATGTATTCACTTTTCTGTGTGCGCACTACATTTTTGCATATCATTTTGTTTGATTTTTTTTTTTTTTGTGTGTGGAAACTTCTCGTACGCTTTAGGACTTCTTGCATTTTACGTATAAGTTTTATTGTTAGTTCTCTTCGCACAAATTCAATAATGTCGCTTCAAGTTTACACAAAAAGGGAAAAACAAATTAATTTTAAGCATTTTTTTTTTTATTTTTGTAAATACATGATTATAGCGTGTTGCAAATTCAAGGATTCTGAACGAACAAATTATTTGCGGTTTAGTTTGAGCATGGAATTGAGTCGGTACATCCTTCAGACTAAGTACGGCATTGATTTCTTTGTATTAAAAATTAATTATAACTTACTTAAGAATGTACTGGCTGATTTTTTTTTTTAAATCATTGAATTTTCAGCATCTGTACTGTATGTATATGTACAATATATTTATTATTCACTATTTTTATATTTACAGGTATTATTTATTTTTTTATTTATCATCTTTAATGTAGTTTTGTATTATATACATATTAATATCGATGACAATTTTGTTGTTTTCAATTATAATTGCCGTTTGATCATTTTGTGCTTAATATGTTCCTTCAATTGCCTTGTTACATGAAACAAGATCAGTCCGAGCATCCTCACTCATATTGAGCGAGGCTAAATTCGATTAGTAAAAAACGTAAAGCAAATTTAATTCGGAATATTCTGTAGAAACGTAGTCAATTAAAGTAGAATTAACATCGAAACTTCAAACGGCTGTTTTTATAATATACTTACTATAATAGACTTATTGTAAAATTAAGCGCTTTTATTACGGGCAAATTTTTATAGAACTTTTACATGTATTATTAGCATATAAAAGGGAATTCATTTGAAAACGTAACGTCCAAATATTGGTTTGAAACCGCCGTCATTGAAAACATATTTCATAGCACAGAATGATCGTAAAATATTGAAAGAAACTTAGCAACAGCATAATTTTAATCCAACCCACGTATGCTATATATATATATATGTATATGTGTATGTATCTATCTTCTTTTTAAGATATGTGTTCAACGATTTGTATGTATTATCTATCTGTATACATAATTTATGCAGTGAATCATGTAAATAATTTATAAATGTAACATAAAGAGAGATAAACTTTCGAACAAAATTGCACTTTTACGCAAGTAAATTTATCGAACTGCTAACGAACAGTTTTTTCCTTTATTTTTTTTTTCTTTTTTAATGTAGGTGCTGTTATAAAAATTCAAGGCTCGGCATGGCGATCTTTGCTGTTATTATTAAATTTAGTAGCCAAAATAATGCGACTTTTATAAGCGGCGATAATTAACAAAATAAAAATAAGGAAGTTGTCCATTACGTTCTGATTTTGAACTTTGAGAAATACAGGGAATTTATTATCGCCGCTTGTAAAATCAAGCAAAATCCCCATAGAGCGCTTAAAACTTTTGAACAGCCAAGTATATACAGGCGCCTCTAATTTTTGTATCAATCCTGCACTAACGTTCTTTATATAAAAAAAAAAAAAACGAAGAGATGTGTTTTTTTTTTTTTAATTAAAGAATGTGATTGTATACAGGATGGTATTAATTTAGGTACGCCCTTTTGTAGTCGTATGCTTTTATATAACGTGTTTTGTATTTTTTAAAGCTACTTAATGTCATTCATCAGTTATTATTAACATTTCTATGTCGTTTAATCGTGTTTGTCCTTAATTATTTGCCAGGTTTTTTTTTTTTTGTTACAGAACTTAGAATTTACCGTAAATTGTTTTAGTGGATCTAGTGATTTCTATCGGATTTTCTGTTGTAATCATGTTCTGTAAGATAATGTGTATACAAATTATGAATAAACGTAACTTAATATATTTTTTTATTGTATTTACGTTCTGTGTATCGCCCGAATAAATAATAAATAAAGGATTCCATCAGTTTTAAAAGCAATTAAAATCGTTTTGTTGGTGTTTGAGATGTTTATTAAGAAAAATAACAAGTTTATCATATTTTTTTGCAAGTCTTAATGTAAGAAGTAATCTAAAAAGAACTAGTAGTAGACGAGAGCATTTTACACTAATTTAATACGTCTATAAATAGTAATCGCAACATCGTACTTACAATACAAAGTAATAAGACGACGAAAGTATATAATATGAAAGGAGAACACAATATTGGAAATGATTTTCTGAATATTTTATATAAGAATATCCCTATACTTTTGCAACGTTACAAAACACAATCGTTCTTATATAAAATATAAAAAAATATATTTAAAACCACAGCCTCTTCGTGTAATAAATTATGTGTAACTCAGAGATTTGGAATTACAACAAAAAAAAAAAAACGCACAGGTAGAACTGAACGGGCGGTTTTGTTTAATTGAGCCCCCGAGTCGAAGTCTGAAGTATTTGTTCTACCCGAGTACCAGGGGTTGGGGCAGGAGAGGAGGGGGAGTAACTTTTCACTTTTAAGATCCGAACACCATAAAAATACAAGTAATTATTGCAGATATCGTTATACAAAGAATTATTTAGTTAAAACACTTAATAGATTATATTTGAATTGCTTCGCCTCAATTCGTTATTCAGACCAAATTTCACTGACTAGATTTCATCGTTAAGTAAACTCTCTGTTTTTCAAAATGCAAATTAATCGAATCTGTTCGCATTAAAAAAAAAAAAAACCTCATTCGTTTACTTAAACCGAAGACTGACAATAAATAAGCAAATTTATTATTGCTTGCCGATTCATAATACTGGATCATCCGACTGATATGTGGATTGTGCTTCTAAAATAATTATTACGTTTTTAAATCAGGGGGGTGGAGGGGAGGGGGTTTGATTTATAACCAATTGAGCTGCTCGTAAAGGAATTCAATCAAAAATCACTTGCTATTATTGTCAGTCTTATTTTAAATAAGCACCGTTTAAAATGCAACAAGGATTTCAAACGTTATACTAGTATGTGCTTCAGTGCTACAATATTAGTGTTGTTATACTTAGATAAGTCTAAAACCTGGGAAGGCTCGTTCTTCTTCGTTTGGGTGTGCCACACTAAGATCTGCAACACGGTTTGGTGTGAATGATTGCGGATAGGGGAAAAGTCTGCGGTTGCACTTGCATACCTTTGTACAGTTCGAAGCGAGTAATTCAATGTCGTGCGGTTCGAAAGGGTTGAGACTCTTGAGGAAACCGTCTTCTTCGAAACCAGGCTTGAAAGGCATTATGGCATTAGGACGCTCTAATAAGAATTTCACTGAGACGGCAAAGCCAGCCATATCCACTGGGAACTTACGGCCAGCTATCCATCCGTCGTAGAAACCGACGAAGGAGTCATTCTTTATGACCGGCGAACTTACTCCTAGTTTTGTTATTAAACCTACAGGCCACATTGACACTTTTTTTGTAAAACGCATCTAAAACAAAATGTGTGTTAGAAGCATCAAGTAAGTATTTATTGTTATCGTTGCTAATATCATCAACTACTTTTCATTTTAGGACTCTGTCCGCAGTTACACACAACAACCACAATCAAGTTAGAGCGAAGGCACAGTGAAAGGAAGTTAGTTTTGACAGCAGGTAATTCTTTTTAGCGTTACTAATGACGTAATTAATTTCCTGGGGTGCGCAGCCACACTGTGTGGTAAATAGATTTTCCACGATTTATTCTGCCTGCACGCCCTCGAGCTCACGCCTGCGTTAAATCTGTTTTAATAAAGTCAAAGTGAGGTGGAAGAAAACCTAACGACGTGAAATGCGAGCCCTTCCCCCCCTCCCTCGTTTTACGTTACCTGATGAAAAATTTCCAAATCATAAGTATTGTCGTCATCAGCAAAATAAAAAACTCCATCCGTCGCATGGGCCCTAATCCACTTCAACCCCTTGTTCCTGTTGGAGACGCCCCTGGGCTTGGGGCCTTTCTTCTTCTTTCTGTATTCCGCGGGCATGGGTGCTGGAAATGACAGAAATGAGATTTCGCGCGGAAAACGTTCGCGAACTTTCTTCACCGGTGAAATACTCGAACGGGAACCCCGTCCGTTTCAGCAGGTCGGTCACGAGAGGGTTCTTCTCCTCCGCGTCTTCCACCACCAGCCAAAACACGTTCGGGACCAGCATCAACGTCTGCGACAATCTCGTTAATTCGGCTAATTGCTCCGGCCTTTTGTACGTTGGAGTTATGATGTAGAGCGGGGGCAGTTCTCCCCCTAAGTCGTTACTTAAATGCGGCGGTAGTTTCAAACACTAAAAACAATTTGCCATCGTCAATTAAAGTTGGCAGCCTTTGACCGATTGGTAACACTAGTTGACATAAGAGAAAAAAATTCAACGCGTCGGTTTCCAAACTAATTAAAAACATTGAATTCAACTAAGGTAAGGATTATTTATTTATTATTTAATTACGTGGTGTTTACGAGCGCAGTTTTTTTTTATTATCTACTAACAGTTACGATTCATATTTTGAATTAAAGCAAATGTGACAGCTCTGCAAGTTAAACTCTTTTTCACTGGGATAAAAGGGCTCACCCATGTTGATGTGGTGGTGGCGGTGGTTGTGGTAGTAACAGTGGTTTCTTCCATTAAATTTATCCTAGCCGTAGAGGTATCGTCCAAATGGATCGCAGCAGGCTTTCTCCCGTTCTCGCGGTACACCTCTCCAAGCTCTTGTCCGTTACTCTGCGACAGCATCCACTCCTTGGATAAGTGATACTGGTACAGTATCACCGATGCCCCAACCAATATAATCAAGAACATTTTCAAGGGGAGCCTCATTTTCCTTGTATTATTTTTGCCTGGAAAGGAACCGCACTTGCTCGTTTATTATCCACAAAAAAAAAAAAATTAAAAAATACGATCTTTTACGACGTATTTCTTTGTATGTGAAACTGAATCGCCGGAGCTTACAGGGATCGATTGATCCGAGGGACGTTTCAGTTTCAAGTGTCTCTCACATTCGAAATGAAGGAAGAGCCTGACAACGCAATATATTTCTTTTTTTTTATTAGTCGAACGACCCTTTCGCTTTCCACCTAAATTCGGAAGCCAGAGGCAATTTCTCACTACTCTATATACGAGGGCCATCCAAAAAGATTTGCTTGGAATTTACCGATTAAGTATTAGTTTTCAATTTGATTACTCGAGCATCCTCTGCACAGCTGTTTCGGCCCTTGAGTTGGGGGCCTCGTAGCTCGAGAATTCCACTGCAAACCAAACCGACCTGTCCTAGTTAGTTATTTGCAATTGCAGCTCGTAATGAAAAGTCTTAAGGTAATCGCTAACGTGGCATGAGGATTGACTAATTGCAGCCAGTTTGCTACTCAGTAAGTCTTCTCATACAGGGCGGCCAAGCATGCTGTCAAATTTTGATTGCAGTGGATTCCTCGAGCATCCTCTGTTTCGGCCCTAATTTTAAAAACATTCAATATTGTTTGACAGCACGCTTGGCCGCCTTGTATGGGATGACTTATTAAGCAGCAAAGTGGCTGCAATTTGTCAGTCTTCATGCAATGTTAGGTCAAAACGCGATTGCAAGATGTCGCGCCTTAGACTTTTCATTACTATTACATCGAAATTGCGAATAACTAGCACAGGTCGGTTTGACTTGCAGGGGTTCTGCTGACGGGGCCCCAAATAGGGCCGAAACAGCTATACAGAGGATGCTCCACTGCAGTCAAAACCGATTAGCGACAAAATTTTGAAAAACATTCAATATGCTTTGGCAGCCTTGTGTGGAATGACTTATCAAGCAGCAAAGTGGCTGCAATTTATCAGTCATCATGCAATGTTAGGTCAAAACGCGATTGCAAGATGTCACGCCTTAGACTTTTCATGACTATTACATCGAAATTCCGAATAACTAGCACAGGTCGGTTTAGTTTGCAGGACTTTGGCTGACGAGGCTTCAAATAGGGCCGAAACAGCTGTACAGAGGATGCTCCACTGCAGTCAAAACCAACAAAATTTTGAAAAACTTTCAATATATTTTGGCTACCCTTGTGTGGGGGGATAACTTATTAACTGGCTGCTATATGTCAGTCCTCATGTAATGTTAGGTCAAAAAGCGATTGCAAGATGTCGCACCTTAGACTTTTCTTATTTTTAACGTCTATGTATAGATGACCCCTTAGCAGAAACTTGTCCAGCAAGTGTCAGAATGAATTCTGCTGTATTCCAGCCTGTGAATTTCTTCACAAGAACTGCACGTTTCAAGACAAGCTCGAACCTACAGTGTTAATTGTGCGATTAAGAGTCAAAATTCGTTGTCAATTACGATTTTCGTAAAAATGTGTAACATTTTACTACAAACACAACGAGCAAACCCAATCCAACCCAACCTACAGTGTTAATTGCGCGATTAAGAGTCAAAATTCGTTGTCAATTACAATTTTCGTAAAAATTTTTACTACAAACGTTATTCTACAATCAAATATAAACGTTTTCTATTTATTGTTGATGGTTTTATTCTAGTGACAATTTGCAAATATAAATTCTACAATTGTTCAGATTCGTTTTTTCTTATTTCCTTTTGCGCTTCACCACTTTTAACTTGTGACGCCCTTTGATGACAACTTTTTTTTGATGTACCTCGTATAGAGCGATTCTTTTTGGATGTATATCGTATAAAGCGATTTCCATTCGAGGAGGAAAAAATTATAACAAATTTACTTTCAGTATGAATTCGGTTTTTTTTTAAATTACTGGATAGAATTCCCGGGGAAGTCCGCGAAATAAAATTTCGGTTCCGATAAGATTTAATTTTTTTTTTCGAATTCCGCAGCTATTTACTGACTTGCAATTTGTTTACAACAGGCTTTGGAACGTCCAGCACGTTTATTCCAACCATTCGGAATTGTGAGGCATTTTGAAATTGTCTGAATATTCTAGCAACGTTTTTTTTATAGCAAACCTTATTTTTATCTTCTTCACTCTCTTACTTACTTAGGGGCTTGCTCTTATTCCTACAATTATTTGGATAATTTCCCCAAAATATTAAAAAAAAGTGACATGATTATAGAGTCCCCTTGTATACTGTATGTAATTAAATTTTGAAGTGATATGAAAAGTTGGTTCTTTCATAAAACCTTGGCTTTTCTTTTTTGTTGACACTTCGAGTCATAGACGCATACACATATAATAATAGGGCAATTACGCAATTCAAATATTAATTGAATAAGTGTGATTCAATTCAAATGACTGCCGACTTTCCGTCATAAATAATTCACATCGGCAACGTTGTAATTACGATTCCCGCATGTGTTTCGATAAAAAGCGCAAACAACAACAATTTGTGATAATAATTGAAATCGTCTCGCCGATTAGGCCGAACGCGAAACGGATCCAGTAGGTTATTAAATGCGACTTAAACGCTTTTTTCCGCTTCAAAACGCGAGCGCAAGGAGGCCTGAAAATATAATCTAATCAGCGGCCACAGGACGAATTAAACGGAAACTTCCTACGACGATCTAAACTTACATCCGCCTGAATTACATTGCGTGCGAGATTTAAATTTTTCACGTTTACTCAGCTATAAATAACAAAGCTTTTCCTTTTTAATCTCTGTTTATTTTTATGCATTTGCATGCAATTAAATTTCATCATATATGTCGATAGAGGTGATTCAAAATAACTGTGATTTGTATTGAACAAACAAACTTACTTACGACTCAGTATATGCTTCGCAATCTTCTTTATAAACACTACTTGAATTCTAGCTTAGCTTGTTTGGTGTGAATGGACCCAAAACCGTAACACTCTACTGGCTGTTACGTAGAACTATAACCAGACTTCGGAGATTTCGTATCGTTGCCATGGTTAGCAAAGCGAGGATCAATGGCCAATTGCGTAGCCATGGCAACGCCCCGGAATGTCCAAAGTCTGACTATAACTAATGCATATCACAAATATAAAATAATATTATTTTATCACCCTGTATATTTTACTTCATTTCGATCCAAAAAGGCAAAATATACAGGGTATCCTATTTAATCTTTTTAACTTAAAACCGCTTGAAGTAAATTATTCCGTACAAATTGTATAAAATAAGGATAACTTTGACAGATAAGCAAATAAATCACCACAACACGAAAACAACTCAAACCTCCGTGTTATTTTGCTTTAATTTTAATGGAAATGGCTTTGTAAATTCTCCCACGCAAGCAACGTGTCCGTCATAGACATTTCTGTGGCCCAATATTATACGTTATCCTTCCCTTGCATTTTCTTCTTTACGATTTATCGCTGTTGTTTGAATAATAACAGGCTTTGGCATTGGCAAAGAAATGGCTATGACATCCAAAATTGAAAACATTATAATCAGCAAACACATTCGTAATCTGTTCGGTTTGTTAATTATTATAATTTCGTTTTGTGTGCGACGTTCAATGAGATTATTACAAAAGACGAATTATCAACGGAAATTTGTGCAAAGTCTAACAAAATTCAACACGTGCGTTCGGTGTGTTATTTTTGAAAGTGATGGAATTATCTGTCGTTGGTTTCGATGCTTTTGGTACACCCTTGAAAACGTAATTGATTTTAATGAATCTCATAGCAGTTGACACACTTGTACGACGCATCCATCATCAGCTGTGCAAGTGTGTGTTGTTTGTTAACGGTCAAGTTTTACGACCGAACGATTCTCTGCGTAACACTATAAACGCCTTTTGGTTCTCGTCGTGTGCACGGGCCACGTGCCTTTTGGGGGAAATTTTTAATTAATTGTAAATTGTTTTGTGGAATTTTTCTAACAGTTTTCCCATCTTCTTTCATCAGTATTTTTTGGCGGCCTATTCAAGAATCACCCTCTATTCTAAAATTAAAAGCTTGAGGACCCCATTTCAGGCTGTAATTTTTTTTATTATTTATTATTTTTTTTGTCGGTCACCCTGTACATATGATACAGATTCCTTTCGGACTTTCTATATTTTACCCAGTAGATGTCACTTGTTTATTCAGGATTACCCTGTATCTACTTAATGTTTTTTTTTCGTCAGTATTTTTTTGTCGGTCTATTCAAGAATCACCCTCTATTCTAAAGTTAAAAGTTTGAGGACCCCATTTCAGGCTGTAATTTCCATTTCGAGTAATTTTTTTTTATTATTTTTTTTGTCGGTCACCCTGTACATATGATACAGATTCCTTTTGGACTTTCTATATTTTTACCCAGTAGATGTCACTTGTTTATTAAGAATCACCCTGTATTTACTTAATGTTTTTTTTGCATATCAAGGAAATAATTAAAATCACAAACTCTGCTTGAATTTTAACGTGTTATTTAAAAGTCAAACGAATTTCAACAATCGATTGGCACCTGTCAGAAAAAGAAAGCAATCCGCAGTTTAAAAATTGTTTGTCGCATTGGAGCGTTTTGGCACGTGTCGTTTGAGTTAACTGCGAAAATCAAAAATATACAAGTGGGTCACAACTTGTACGCTGGCGTTTATAAATAAACAAATAAATACGGTGTTGAGGGAGTAAATCAAATTTGTTTCGCGTCTCGTTTTGTGTATCAGCACCGGCCAATTTAGGGGGAAAAAAATTAACATCGCAATCCCCAGGCGGATATCGATCTAATTCGCGTTTCATGCGCAACATTTTTATTCGATTGGAAACGATTGCCAAATATAGCGTGCGTTATTAAAAAGGAAATGTTGTAAAATTCTTACCTACAATGTCTGTACAA
Organism: Serrognathus titanus; assembly: GCA_039766575.1. Lineage (NCBI taxonomy): Eukaryota > Metazoa > Arthropoda > Insecta > Coleoptera > Lucanidae > Serrognathus > Serrognathus titanus. The sequence goes on along the minus strand of CM077916.1, from coordinate 1,655,512 downwards.
AATATAAATCCGCTGGTGCAATTTCCTCGCCGTACTTTTCAACATTTTCATTTATTGTTGAGTCAGACCGGCGTCGCTAAATACATTTTAAATTAATTGTTTTATGCTCGGCTCGAAATGTTTGAACAACAATGCGAATGCGAATGCCAGTGCAGCAAGATCGATGTGTTTTCGACGGCACCACCGTTTCCGGCGAATAAATTCGGGCGTCTGCCGTCTACCATACGGCGGCCGACGCATTAAAGGAAACAAGGACGCATTCCTGGGGTTTTCCTTTTCTAGATAGTACACTTACATGCAGATATATACGTTAACTAACGAACACCAGATGGCGTTGCCAGTTACAAAAAAAAAAGGAATTACCAAACGAACCTTGTATTACAAAAAAAAATACATATACAGGATGCCCCAAGGATAATCGATAAATCCCATCAGTATTGTGTAATACAATCCCTGTAATACTTTGGACAACAAAATGTTTGCTATATTTTACATCAGAAATCTACTTTATCCCCTTTTCAGGAAACGCCAGGATTCTCAACTCGGATTTCGGGCGTCACCACTGCTCTAGTTTTTGCAAGGAAACTGCTGTGTTCAAAAATTGTTTCCAACGCCCCTGAAAAACAGAACACTATCAAAATATAATCAAATTTGACTGAACGTTTTAATAAACGAATTAAAAGGAAAGGACGGGGTGGATTTGAACTAAAAAACGAAATGTTTGCTACATTTTATAAATATCTAGGGATCTGTCTACTTTCCCCCCCCCCTCGCCCCCCCGTTTTTTTGGCGAAACTCCTGGGTTATTGATTCTCTCCATGTGCTACCACCTCGTATTAAATCGCCTAACTACGACGTGACTCTTGCAAGAAAACTCGTTTGTTCGAAACGTGGCTTTTACTTGCGAAAACTAGATGGCCCCCTTTATCAAATTTAACGCGAGATTTCCGATTTGTGTTAATTTTGATTATATTGTAGTTAAACTCAGATTGATGATGTATTTAATTCTGCACAGTTTTTTTTTTTTGGTAAACATGAGCTAGCTTTCGTAACTTGGATGATTCTCGTACCTTTACAGGTACACCGAGCAAGAAAAGTAATGTCTCCTGCTGCGACCCAACACCTTCTGACCACTATAATAAGCAAACGAGTAGGCAGCTAAACATAGTCACAATAAAAAAGATTCAACACGAGTTTGTTTACACGTTTTAGATCGCGATTTAAAAGTTTATTGGGGAGACATTACTTCTGTTTTTTTTGGAAGTTCCTGAACTTTTATAATCACTCAAAACGTTTCATCTTTTAGGACTTTCGTGTTAGTAAAGTGTATATAACGCCCCGATTTGACAAGACTCTTAATTTCACGTCCATGTTAGGCTGCCTGCACACTGGCTAAACGCTATAAATTACTTGGAATTTTTTTCTTTCAATGTACAGGCGGCCTGAGAATAAAAGCCACGGTTTCCCGACTGAAATTCATTAGTGTTTAATTTTGGAAACTTTTTTTGGTTGACACTGATTGTACATACAACTGCATGTCTGCCAAAATTTAAAACCCAATCCTTTACTTCTGACACATTTTGTACACGGCCCATAGGTTGGTTGTCATTTGTCATAGATCCATTCAAGCATTGCACCAATTATTGCTCGTTTACAGGGTCGGGGGAAAAAGGTAACTTGGGCCCTAAGTTTATAAATTATTTGACCGTTAGTAAAATTACGCCTTCTATGTGGTAAAAACAGTGGCGTAACAATGAAGGGTGTAGCAAACCAATTAGGGCCAAGAGGTCCATGAAATATAAGTAAAAATTTGTTGTTATCTAAACTATGTACAATCGTAAACCCCTTAAAGAAAGCGCTCTTAGAATAGTTTAACGAAGGTCTATGAGCTCTGCCCATATGAGCACAGCTCCATTCTATCCTTGCTACGCCTCTGAATAAATAAATTGAATTTGTACGTCCAATACTTCTATATTTCCTACGAAATTTTCCGTATACAGGGTGATTATTAAAAATACGTGACAGAAAGTGGGAGAAATTTTATGTATTTTAGTTTCCCAGATATAATTGTTGTAAAGTTATCCCCAAAATGACGATACGTTCCTGGTTAAGAAAGAGTAGTGGATGAACGAAATAAATATAGTCATTAGAGTGTTTTATACTTTTATTATTGTTACGGCGCGGCGTCGGGCGTGAACTTGCCCTTTAAACAACGGAATTGACGTGGTCAGCTGAAATACTGACTCAAACGCATGCCCAAGTAAATTATTCCATACAAATTGTATAAAATAAGGACACCTGCTTTGACAGATAAACAAATAAATCACCACAACACGAAAGCAACGCAAACCTCCGTGTTATTTTGCTTTAATTTTAATCGAAATGGCTTTGTAAATAGAGTTTATTCCCACACGAGCAACGTGTCCGTCATAGTCATTTCTGTGGCCCAATATTACACGTTATCCTTCCCTTGCATTTTCTTCTTTACGATTTATCGCTGTTGTTTGAATAATAACAGGCTTTGCCATTGACAAAGAAATGGCTATGACATCCATTGAATTGAAAACATTATAATCAGCAAACGCATTCGTAATCTGTTCGGTTTTTTAATTATTATAATTTCGTTTTGTGTGCGACATTCAATGAGATTATTACAAAAGACGAATTATCAACAGAAATTTGTGCAAAGTCTAACAAAATTCAACACGTGCGTTCGGTGTGTTATTTTTGAAAGCGATGGAATTATCTCTCGTTGGTTTCGATGCTTTTGGTACACCTTTGAAAACGTAAATGATTTTAACGAATCTCATAGGAGTCGACACACTTGCACGACGCATCCATCATCAGCTGTGCAAGTGTGTGTTGTTTGTTAACGGTCAAGTTTTACGACCGAACGATTCTCTGCGTAACACCATAAACACCTTTTGGTTCCCGTCGTGTGCATGGGCCATGAGCCTTTTGGGGGAAATTTTTAATTAATTGTAAATTGTTTTATGGAATTTTTGTAAGTTTTCCCACCTTCTTTCGCCAGTATTTTTCGTCGGTCTATTCAAGAATAACCCTGTATTTTGAAGTTAAAAGCTTGAGGATCCCATGTCAGGCTGTACTTTCCATTTCGAGTAATTTTCACCCCCTGTATTTTAAAGTTAAAAGTTTGAGACTGTGGTAAATAAAATAATGCGTAAAAATCTGTGAATCCCGGAAAATCTTACCCCATCATCCCTCCTCCTCTGGTCAGCCTTGCTCGTAGGTTTACACCAAAGTCGACTTAATTAATTAATTTTTTTAATATGTTTTTTAAATTGCAAGCAAGAAATATGTTGATTAATTAAGTTATTCATAAAAAGGCGAGATGGGGCGATATCTACATTTTCAAGCCACGCTGGCACGTAAGAGCAAAGAATTTTGTTTGATATTAACAAATTTGTTGCTTTTTAATAATCAGAATACTTTTAGAATCATTTTCTAACATTGAATTGAACTTGAACACAATTTACTATTTCAAAGATGCACGTTAAAGTGTTAATTCATAAATGAATTTAATATGTAACGAATTGGTGCGTTCCAAATATTAATTTGGGAGCAAGGTGCATTGAATCCTGCAGATGTTTCACGTAAACAAGCCCATCGCTTTTACAGGATGAGCCGAAATAGATTAGCGTAGGAGATATCAAATAGGGGTGAGATGGCGTTTCCAGGGAGTTTATTAATTGCTCTCGCCCTTTATCCGGTCCAACACCTTCGGCATTCAAAACTGATCTGGAAACGACGCGGCGTCATTCCAAATAAGCAGCGTTATCTGTTCAGATTCGCCCGACGCGTGACGTGAACAGCCCTTTTGTTGCATTTCTTTTTCTTTTTTTTGGAAATTGCTTTCGCATTAATCCGAACCGATGGACACTTAATGTCTTCGACAAAGAAAAATAGAGAGATGTAATAATCGAAATTCCAAAATACTTAGTAAGTACCTTAGAAGATATTAAGTCCATTGGGGTGTAGTTACATTAAAGCCGCTCTGCTACATAACAGACGCGATTGGGCTTTAAGCCAAGCTTCGAAATGAAATACTAAAAGCTCGACGAACCGTGACGTAACAAAAGCTCGGCATTATCGGAAAGTTCATTATGTAAAGGTGTTGATCTGTGTTGCATTCTGGGACCGACACAGGTGTCACCCCAGTATCAGCTTCTCCCTTCCCACAAATGATGTCACCGAGTATTACGAGTTAATTAACCATACTTTTAAACAATATTCAGCAAATCTATTAAACGCGTTCCATATTGTTACACACATTCCATATTGTTACAGTTGTTCATAATTTAAAATTAGCCGATGATGATTTTTCGTTTCATTGGTTTCACAGTTTGCTATTTTTGTGCCAATAAAAGAAATCGATTTCAATAGAAGTTGGTGGCCTTTTTTGTTTGGTATATTCTAATACTATAACCAATATTTTTCAGGATTAAAGGACGAGGATGTCGTCGATTCTGGGTAAGTCTTTTGGTCTGCTTTGAAATGCAATGAAAATTTTCTGTGTTCTTGCAGGATTGCTCGATCGCGTTAGGATCAACGTGCTTCAGTTCTTCGTCCCCATCGGAAGCAGGTTTATATTCTGGTTGAGGAGAAAACTGAATCTTACGATCACGTGTCGCCAGATTCCGCCACCCTTTCCCGATCCTGAAGTCCCTTTCACTGAGTTACCCACCGAATTAGCCGACGGCTCCGACATGAACGTTGAGGAGGAGACGGAGATTAATCCGATCGCTCCAGCTTCGCCTCCTCTTAGTTTTTATAGGCCAAACGTTTTGGCTCGGCCTGTATCTCCCGGAAGTTACGATGATTTTACTGCTAGTTTGCGTCGCACTTCATCTAGCACTTCTTCGGATTTCTATTACCTCTTCCGCAACCAGAATTTTTCTTACCTTTCTGATACGGATGCTGGTAGCCCGACCATCAACACGGACAGCGATTCTGATTAAACGACGCCCCCTTGTTTGTTGTTACGTTCATAATTTAATGTTGAAATAAAGCGTTTTGTGTTCATTAAAGCTGAAAACGAGAAAATAAAACGTTCGATTTAAAATCCAGGCGACGGCCGTTATCTTTCGATTAAAATCAACTTATTAAGGGATTTCTTTCTCCAATAAAGGGTTGCTGTTAAATCAATACACGCTAAATTGCTTCCTACACTTGATGATGATGTAGGAAACGATGTGGGTCGTTATCGTTGATCTTCATGATGTTACAAGAGTGCGCGCTTCCGATGGATTTTAAGCGTACGGAAAAAGAATTTCAAGTTGATTGGGCACAGGTAATTTATTTTAGTTTGTTTAAAGTATTACGAGGAATTTGTTGAGTGGTTATATTAGAAGTAGTAGTAGTAGTATACGACCCCTATTATTTGAGATTTTTAAGTAGCATGACCGGATGTTCAGTACATCAACGACGAAGAGCCTGCAGGCACGGTCCTTTAAAACGGCTGTGTGTTATCCGAGTTTTAATCGTACGAACAAACTGGTACAGGCAATGAATAGAAAATATTTGCTCTTTCCTACGCATCGACCATTATATAAAAATTCTTTGCGTTCGTTGAAGCAAGTTATTTATTTACATACTAAAAAAAGAGTCCTCGTCCTCGTCCTCGTCCTCGTCCTCGCCCTCTTTCTTTTTTATGTAATAGATTAAAATGTATGAGTTTTTGCAGGAAAGAAAGTCTTAGGTGGAATTAGAAATGCGTTCATTGTTAAAATCAGAATCCACGGTCGTAGTACCACATGTGGCGTGCGTGTGGAGTGGCCGGATTACCGACGTTTCTTCCTCTCGACTGGTCAGTCACAACAGCGAGTCTTCTAATAACACTAAGCAGATTACATCCTCGGCCCGATCACCGTTCACTTTCATATGCCGCTTACACTTGTGAGTTTCCTAATAGCTTCTTATCTTTGGATGTTTTTCTCGGCGATCGCTTTAAATGGTTTACCTACGAAGGGCTTTGTTTGCCAACCTCTGCAACTACAACGTCGAACTCGTTACCCAAATTCGTTCTGACACCCGTGACCATACTGCCCGGACCTCTCTAATTTCACGAAGAACAACCCAGTTTGTAAATTCAAAGTGACAGTTTCTTTACCTGTTCTTATATTTAATACTAGACCACATTCATTATTTTTTTAGTTCACTAATGAATTGGTGCAAAATTAATGTATGAGTTTCTTGCATTTCAAAAAACAAATGTGAAAAAAAAACTAGTAAGTAGGTCGCAGCCACTACAGGGAGTAATCGATAGGTAATTAACCAAACCAAACCAAACCAAGCCAAAAAGCGTCACATCTCGGGCGGCCGTGCCTTAACTTAGGCTTAGAACAAACGCAATTAATGAGGTAAACGAAAGCTCCAGCTTAGAAATTAAAAATGGCACGTGATTGCTGTAGTCGCAGCCACTACAGGCAGTAATCGATAGGTAATTAACCAAACCAAACCTAAAAGCGTCACATCTCGGGCGGCCGTGCCTTAACTAAGACTTAGACTTCAAATTTAAAACATCATAGTCGTTATTAAAGCCATTCGTAAACGCCATGTCAACTTAGGCTTAGAACAAATGCAATTAATGAGGTAAACGAAAGCTCCAGCTTAGAAATTAAAAATGGCACGTGATTGCTGTAGGTCGTAGCCACTACAGGCGGTAATCGATAGGTAATTAACCAAACCAAACCTAAAAGCGTCACATCTCGGGCGGCCGTGCCTTAACTAAGACTTAGACTTCAAATTTAAAACATCATAGTCGTTATTAAAGCCATTCGTAATCTGTTTGGTTTGTTAATTATTGTAATTTCGTTTTGTGCGCGACGTTCAATGAGAAACAAATTCTATTAACGAATTATTAACACAAATTTGTGCAAAGTCTAAAGCGTGCGTTCGGTGAAATACGAACGCCAAAATATTTACTCGACAAACTGATGCAAATCACCAAAAGTAAATAAAGTAAATAAATAAATAAATCACTATAACACGAAACCAATTCAATTTGAATTGCGTTGTAAATAAAGTTCGCTCCCACACGGGCAACATGTCCGTCGTAAACCTTTCGGCATCTCTTCGTGGCATTTTAATCAGTCGGTTTTCTTTACGATGTTTGAATAATAATGCTCTTTGAGAAATAAAGGCGATGAGAATTTAAAACATGATCGTAATCTGTTTGGTTTGTTAATTATTATAATTTCGTTTTGTGTGCGACGTTCAACGAGAAACAAATTCTATTATCATAGCAGATTATAACATTTGTTGTTATTTAAACTAAGTACAATCGTAAACCCCTTAAAGAAAGCGCTCTTAGAATAGTTTGACGAAGGTCTATGAGCTCTGCCCACATGTGCACAGCTCCATTCTATCCTTGCTACGCCTCTGAATAAATAAATTGAATTTGTACGTCCAATACTTCATTTTCTGTATACAGGGTGATTATTAAAAATACCGACGTGACAGAAAGTGGGAAAAATTTAAGTATTTTACTTTCCCAGAAGTAATTGTTGAAAATTTATCCCCAAAACGACGATACGTCAAGAAAGAGTAGTGCATGAACGAAATAAATATAGTCATTAGAGTGTTTTACACTTTTATTATTGTTACGGCACGGCGTCGGGCGTGTACTTCCCCTTTAAACAACGGAATTGACGTGGTCAGCTGAAATACTAACTCAAACGCATGCCCAGTAAATTATTTCATACGAGTTGTATAAAATAAGGACACCTGCTTTGACAGACAAACAAATAAATCACCACAACACGAAAACAACTCAAACCTCCGTGTTATTTTACTTTAATTTTAATCGAAATGGTTTTGTAAGTAGAGTTTATTCCCACAGAAGCAACGTGTCCGTCATAGACATTTCTGTGGCCCAATATTACACGTTGCATTTTCTTCTTTACGATTTATCGCTGTTGTTTGAATAATAACAGACTTTGACATTGACAAAGAGATGGCTCTGACGTCCATTGAATTGAAAACATTATAATCGGCAAAGACATTCGTAATCTGTTCGGTTTGTTAATTATTATAATTTCGTTTTGTGTGCGACGTTCAATGAGATTATTACAAAAGACGAATTACCAACGGAAATTTGTGCAAAGTCTAACAAAATTCAATACGTGCGTTCGGTGTGTTATTTTTTTAAGCGACGGAATTACGTAATTTATTCGTTTAGATGTAACGGTCGTATTCTTAGTCCCGTGCTCGAGTTATACTTGCGCTAAGTGAAAAGTATAACAAATCGTATACCGTAACGAGCAGATACGTGACATTTCGGCTAGTTTCGTTCAATGGTGCGGTTTGTTTAATGCGGTGAACGTAGGATAACGTTTGTGTTTTGTCTGCCACGTGGTTGTAAAGTAAAAATTCCTCCAAATTCAATCTCAATCTCAATCTCAATCTAAAACGTGCTGATACGCATAACCTATAAGCATGTGCGCCATTATGACTTAAGTTGTGGGTGGATCGGTCTGGAGCTGGTGAGATGTACTTGCTGGATTGTGAAGTGATACTTGAGCAAAAGTGGAACTTAAGAATACGGCCGTAAGTATGTCTCTGAAAACGTAATTGATTTTCACTAATCTCATAGTCTCGCACTTAATACACTTGATGACGCATTCATCATCAGCTGTGCAGCTCTGTTTTAGTTAAGTCACGGTCATTTTTATGGCTGAATGACTCTATATGGGTGTAATGTACATTTCGAGTAAATTTTTAGAATTTCCTTCACAGTATTTTTTTGACAACTTCCTTCACATATTTCGTCAGTATTCTATTCAAGAATCAGCTTGTATTTCACGGCAATTCTGCGTTATTTTCCATAAGCTTACAAAGTTAGGATTATGTAATATTGTTGAAACGTGCTTCTTTTTAATTCCACCACGGTTTTATTGATTACTTAAAGTTGCTAAACTTCCTAAAATGAAACGCACATAATTGTTGTATATAACATTTATTAAATGAATGTATACTATTAGGATTTTGTACATATTCTAAGCACAGATATTTATAATTAAGGGCCATGTACGAAGCGCCAGATATTGCACATTTAAACGGACATCCCAGCTCACTACTTGTTCAGTGTTCGTTTAGAAATTAACACAGATTTACAAAGCAGCGTCCACATTGATTGATATTGCATGTTCGGAAAAGAAAATTCAGTACGAGCTGGGAAGAGGTCATAATAGTTTCCCGGAGTATACGGGAACGGGCGGCCTCGACGTCGACGGCGGTAGAAGAAAGGGGCTGATGAAATGGTGGAGCTCTCGGTCTCTGGAATAAGCGGAGCTGGTCGAGGTGTTCAAGAAGTCCGGCTCGTGACTTCCGGAATTGTTATCGTGAAGCTTTCGCATGTGCTTCTTCAAGTCGAAGTTGCGGCAAAAGCCTTTCCCGCACACCTGACAGGTGAAGGGTTTCTTGTCGTTGTGCGTGTGCATGTGGAAGGTCAGGTTGTATATTTGGTGGAAAGCTTTGGAACAAACGGTACATTTGTACGCCTTTTCGCCGCTGTGGGTTAACTTATGATTTTTGTAGTTGCCTTTTTGATGGAATCCTTTGCCGCAGTATTCACAAACGAACGGTTTATAGCCGGCGTGGATTCGCGCGTGGGTGTTGAGCGTCGACGACCTGTTAAAAGCTTTCCCGCAGGTGTGACACTTGTGTGGTTTTTCCGACGTGTGGATTATTTTGTGTCGACATAAAGTAGACGCCTGCCTGAAACCTTTCCCGCATATTTTGCAGACGAACGGACGCGCACCCGTGTGAACGGGCATGTGACGTGTTAGATTGTAGTGAGCGTTGAAAACTTTGCCGCATTCTCCGCATTCAAAGCTTTTCTGCTTGGCGGAGTTAGCTGTCGGTGTGCTCAGGGCACTCTTGGCATCGATCCCTAGCCCTATTGTACGCTTCATGTGGCAGGGCTTATTGTAGTGCTCCGGTAGCGGCGCGGTGGAATTGACTGCGGAAAGTCCCGCGGGACCGCTTCCCGCCGTTCCACCCTCAGGAGACACGGAATAAACTGAAACCGACGTCGTCGCTACGCACATCAACTGACTCGGATAGTAAACCAAAGGATACTGATGCAGGAGTTCCGGCGAACGGAGCATATTCGGGACGTACTTCTTGAAGGCGGACTCCAGTTGGGAAGGATAGGAGGACATGTTTTGCAGTTTGGAAGCGCTCATCAGAGAAGACTCGGAAAATGTCTTTTTCGCACTTTTATTATCGGGCTCCATTATTTTCGCGATCGAAAAATTCAAGGTCCTCGACGGAGGCGAGGAGGATTTGGCGGACGCGGACGCTTCCGTTATTAAATTCGTCGAACTATCGGACGCCATTTTGTATATTTTCTTCGAAAGCTCTGACTTGGACTCACATATCTGAAAAAGGAAACAAAGGAAAACATTATATTTTAACATCGAACGTTTACACGGAGAGAAGAGAGACAAAGAATACCTTACAAAAGTTTGCATTTGTTTCTAGCATTTTGGGTGTGGTGTAAAAGCTTCCATACTGACTTGGCTTTTGTGCCACAGTAAATTCTCGTAAGTGTGAAGATGAAATTTCAAAACTTTATTGCTTGAAATCTACATCTTACGTAAAAAGAGACTGTGGATACGTTAACATCTTACGCAAATTGTTGATTGGCATTGAAGTGGGATGTAAACACGCGTTTTCTTACGCGCATGACGATTAGGTGGAAGACAGACGAGAACAGACTTGTCGCCTGTTTTATTTATAACGAATGAATTCGTCTGAAAGTGAATTCAGTGCAGTGCTGCCGAAAATATTTGAAGGTAAATACGAATTAAATATTCCTCTATCTTATTTTTTAACGTCTATGGTTGAGCCAAGCCGGAACTTGTCGAGCCTGTGAATTTCTTCACAAGGACTGCACGTATCGAATCCACATCTTTACCGGCGGCTCCGAGCACTCCTTCCTTAGAGATGTGTACACAATTACATCATCAACTGTAGAATATTCACACAGTCTATGGAACTTAAATACTTAAATACTTAAATAGTAGCATATATGTATTGATTTTTACTAAATAAACGGTATGAAATGGTGTTTAATTCAACAATTTGTGTAAGATGTTCACATTTTGTCTACAAAATTAATTTACGCAATCTGTTGTAACACTTTGTGTTTGTGTTAATCGTGTTAACAAAAAGTCATTGTTTATTCTCTGTGTAATTGGGGTGACTTCCTTTCGATTTGTTATTTGGATGGTTTGTGTGATTTTATTTGGAAGCTAATAGTTTGGATGTACATATAAATAAGGAAATTATTGTCAAATATAAGACGAGTGAGGGAATCAATTCGCTAACACCCCCATTTAATCGCGATAATAACTGACAATGCCTATTATTTTCATCGCACGACGACTAAGGGTTTCGATCGGTTAACAGGACATCTAGTAATAATAAGGTGGGGTGTATGGGGTGAACGAGTGAGGGACGCACGGCTAATCACACACAATTAACAGCTGAGAGTTATCTGGTTCTGAACGCGATCTGGCGATGTCATTGTGTTAGGAGACGCCTGCACGACGCCGATGTCACGCTACACAATTTTTCTACGTAGCTGCCGACCGCAGATTCAATCATTTCGGCCGATAATAGCACACCGACCACATTTTAATCTCGTGCCCCACACTAACACACCGAATTATGTCGTCGACGTCATCTCCGTAACATCTCACAAAACATACCTCCGACATAGGTACGTACCGCCACTTGCGAGTTGATTGCAACTAAATCTAATTTTTTTTATTCCGTTAAATACGCGAATATTCTCGTATATTTATCATTCTGGAAATATTTCAAATGTGTAATTTGTTTACGTTTAAGATATTTAATGCAGTTTTAAATAACTTTGATATTTTTATTCATTAACTTATTTCATTTATTAGTCACTTGCTTTTTAATGCTCTTAGGCCGTTGCTGAAAACCTCATTTCGTTACAGCCACACAGAGAGGAATGACAAAACGAGATTCTGCATAATAACGCCTCGAATTGTTTGTATTTCTAACTCTTTCATTTTTGAATTTGTCAAGTTTTGCCATCAAATCCTTATTCCTATTTCCTTATTTCCTACTAATTCGCTCGTTTACTTCACATTCTATGTTTCAGTTTCTTTCTATCGTGAGTCCTAGGAGCTCCTCCTAGTAGGGATGGTCACAATCGATTCAATTCCCTCGATGGATTCGATTCAACTACAAATCGAATCCATTCCGAAGTTTCCAAGGCTAAAGGCGTAGCCATATTTGTTGAAAACTCGTTGTCATCTTTGCTTTCCTACTTATCTACCTTTTTCCTACGAAATAATTAGATTAATTATTTTGTGAACCTTCCATGAGTGTTCCACAGTGAGCCACTGTGCGTTCTTTTCTTTTTGCGTCTCCGTTGCGTTTTTTTCAATGAAACTAGACATGCGTTCTCTCTCTGTCAAGGATTTACGTTCGATATTAAGGATTATTCTCCTTTGCTTCTTTGCTTATTTATTTATTTGTTGAACACTCATTAGATTGTTTGTTTTCCTACTTATCTACACTTTTCCTGCTAAAGAATTGTTTAAGATCAGAACTAATTCACTCGTTTGCTTCATACTGTATGTTTCAGTCTCTTTGTATCGTGACTCCTGGGCGCTCCCAGTAGGGATGATCCTAATCGATTCAATTCTCTCGATGGATTCGATTCAACTACAAATCGAATCCATTCCGAAGTTTCCAAGGCTAAAGGCGTAGCCATATTTGTTGAAAACTCGTTACATTGCGCGTTGTCGTCTTTGCTTTCCTACTTATCTACCTTTTTCCTACGAAATAATCGAATTAATTATTTTGTGAACCTTCCATGAGTGTACCACAGTAAGCCACGGTGTGTTCTTTTCTTTTTGCGTCTCCGTTGCGTTTTTTTCAATGAAACTAGACATGCGTTCTCTCTTTGTCAAGGATTTACTTTCGATATTAAGGATTACTCTCCTTTGCTTCTTTGATTATTTATTTATTTGTTGAACACTCATTAGATTGCTTGTTTTCCTACTTATCTACATTTTTCCTGCTAAAGAATTGTTTAAGATCAGGACTAATTCGCTCGTTTACTTCATACTCTATGTTTCAGTCTCTTTGTATCGTGACTCCTCGGCGCTCCTAGTAGGGATGATCCTAATCGATTCAATTCTCTCGATGGATTCGATTCAACTACAAATCGAATCCATTCCGAAGTTTCCAAGGCTAAAGGCGTAGCCATATTTGTTGAAAACTCGTTGTCATCTTTGCTTTCCTACTTATCTACCTTTTTCCTACGAAATAATTAGATTAATTATTTTGTGAACCTTCCATGAGTGTTCCACAGTGAGCCACTGTGCGTTCTTTTCTTTTTGCGTCTCCGTTGCGTTTTTTTCAATGAAACTAGACATGCGTTCTCTCTCTGTCAAGGATTTACGTTCGATATTAAGGATTATTCTCCTTTGCTTCTTTGCTTATTTATTTATTTGTTGAACACTCATTAGATTGTTTGTTTTCCTACTTATCTACACTTTTCCTGCTAAAGAATTGTTTAAGATCAGAACTAATTCACTCGTTTGCTTCATACTGTATGTTTCAGTCTCTTTGTATCGTGACTCCTGGGCGCTCCCAGTAGGGATGATCCTAATCGATTCAATTCTCTCGATGGATTCGATTCAACTACAAATCGAATCCATTCCGAAGTTTCCAAGGCTAAAGGCGTAGCCATATTTGTTGAAAACTCGTTACATTGCGCGTTGTCGTCTTTGCTTTCCTACTTATCTACCTTTTTCCTACGAAATAATCGAATTAATTATTTTGTGAACCTTCCATGAGTGTACCACAGTAAGCCACGGTGTGTTCTTTTCTTTTTGCGTCTCCGTTGCGTTTTTTTCAATGAAACTAGACATGCGTTCTCTCTTTGTCAAGGATTTACTTTCGATATTAAGGATTACTCTCCTTTGCTTCTTTGATTATTTATTTATTTGTTGAACACTCATTAGATTGTTTGTTTTCCTACTTATCTACATTTTTCCTGCTAAAGAATTGTTTAAGATCAGGACTAATTCGCTCGTTTACTTCATACTCTATGTTTCAGTCTCTTTGTATCGTGACTCCTCGGCGCTCCTAGTAGGGATGATCCTAATCGATTCAATTCTCTCGATGGATTCGATTCAACTACAAATCGAATCCATTCCGAAGTTTCCAAGGCTAAAGGCGTAGCCATATTTGTTGAAAACTCGTTGTCATCTTTGCTTTCCTACTTATCTACCTTTTTTCCTACGAAATAATTAGATTAATTATTTTGTGAACCTTCCATGAGTGTTCCACAGTGAGCCACGGTGCGTTCTTTTCTTTTTGCGTCTACGTTGCGTTTTTTTCAATGAAACTAGACATGCGTTCTCTCTCTGTCAAGGATTTACGTTCGATATTAAGGATTATTCTCCTTTGCTTCTTTGATTATTTATTTATTTGTTGAACACTCATTAGATTGTTTGTTTTCCTACTTATCTACACTTTTCCTGCTAAAGAATTGTTTAAGATCAGAACTAATTCACTCGTTTGCTTCATACTGTATGTTTCAGTCTCTTTGTATCGTGACTCCTGGGCGCTCCCAGTAGGGATGATCCTAATCGATTCAATTCTCTCGATGGATTCGATTCAACTACAAATCGAATCCATTCCGAAGTTTCCAAGGCTAAAGGCGTAGCCATATTTGTTGAAAACTCGTTACATTGCGCGTTGTCGTCTTTGCTTTCCTACTTATCTACCTTTTTCCTACGAAATAATCGAATTAATTATTTTGTGAACCTTCCATGAGTGTACCACAGTAAGCCACGGTGTGTTCTTTTCTTTTTGCGTCTCCGTTGCGTTTTTTTCAATGAAACTAGACATGCGTTCTCTCTTTGTCAAGGATTTACTTTCGATATTAAGGATTACTCTCCTTTGCTTCTTTGATTATTTATTTATTTGTTGAACACTCATTAGATTGTTTGTTTTCCTACTTATCTACATTTTTCCTGCTAAAGAATTGTTTAAGATCAGGACTAATTCGCTCGTTTACTTCATACTCTATGTTTCAGTCTCTTTGTATCGTGACTCCTCGGCGCTCCTAGTAGGGATGATCCTAATCGATTCAATTCTCTCGATGGATTCGATTCAACTACAAATCGAATCCATTCCGAAGTTTCCAAGGCTAAAGGCGTAGCCATATTTGTTGAAAACTCGTTGTCATCTTTGCTTTCCTACTTATCTACCTTTTTTCCTACGAAATAATTAGATTAATTATTTTGTGAACCTTCCATGAGTGTTCCACAGTGAGCCACGGTGCGTTCTTTTCTTTTTGCGTCTACGTTGCGTTTTTTTCAATGAAACTAGACATGCGTTCTCTCTCTGTCAAGGATTTACGTTCGATATTAAGGATTATTCTCCTTTGCTTCTTTGATTATTTATTTATTTGTTGAACACTCATTAGATTGTTTGTTTTCCTACTTATCTACACTTTTCCTGCTAAAGAATTGTTTAAGATCAGAACTAATTCACTCGTTTGCTTCATACTGTATGTTTCAGTCTCTTTGTATCGTGACTCCTGGGCGCTCCCAGTAGGGATGATCATAATCGATTCAATTCTCTCGATGGATTCGATTAATCTACAAATCGAAGCCATTCCGAAGTTTCCAAGGCTAAAGGCGTAGCCATATTTGTTGAACACCCATTACATTGCGCATTGTCATCTTTGCTTTCCTACTCATCTACCTTTTTCCTACGAAATAATTAGATTAATTATTTTGTGAACCTTCCATGAGTGTTCCACTGTAAGCCACGGTGCGTTTTTTTCTTTTTGCGTCTCCGTTGCGTTTTTTTCAATGAAACTAGACGTGCGTTCTCTCTTTGTCAAGGATTCACGTTCGATTTTAAGGATTGCTCTCCCTTGCTTCTTTGATTATTTTGAATTTTTTCTGAAATTTGGGGCCTTGCTGTACATTTTGTGTCAATTCCACTTGTTTCTACTTCTCACTACTCATCAAGGTTGCACTGTAGTGTTGTAAGTTGAACCCAATTTGAAATGAATTAAAGCTGACTATTTTGATTCGTTTTGGCTTTGCTTTGTGCAAATTCCATTTGTTTCCACTGAAAGAATTAAAATCAGCAAAGTCGGAAATATGATTCCTTTTCCCGTTCTCATTCACATTGGCATTCCCCACATTGCTAGGGGCACGTGTGCGGATGTAGGCTGTATTGCAGGCACACACATACACACCAGACTGCATTATCCTATTCAAATTATTTAATATTGCACGTGCGGGGTGTGCAGCAGTCCCTTTTTTCTTTTTTGGTTTCCAGATAAATAATTTTGGTCGTTTCTTTTCCTCCACCAAAATTAGGTCAGATAGTTTCGGTTTGATAATGGCGAGAATTTATTAAGGGCAAAAAAAAAAATAGCGATTCAACGTTTCGTGGTCGTGTTTAGTAGATGTAAATTTAACGCTGACATCCGACAGTCATTTTTAGTGGTTAATCGGTTGGTCAGAGCACGTCACCGACTTCCTGTACGCGTTCGCCACCCCTTCGTTCATTTCGTAATTTAAATATTGGATAACCAAGTTTGCCTCGAATTGTACAACGCTCACACACACACACGTTAAAGTGCCCTCCCCCGTTTCAATCTCGTGCATAAGTGTTTGTTTAAATCCAAGATAATTTTGTTCTTGGCCGGAATTTAATATAAGTTCTTGATCTTTAATAAACTTTACACAATGAAAGAGGTGGAGACTGCATCTGTCCGCTCTTCCGCCATCGTCTTTGTTCAAGAGGGCACGCGCCGCGCACAATAAGGATATTCGATCAGACTTAAGGAACTGCTTCCGTCGTATTCTCGAGAGGATCATATTGCGGCATCTGCACAAATTATAATTATCTCCATCTGTCATTTATGCGAGTTACATTAATGTCACCGCTGATTTTTATTTTCTGTTTTCGCGACGGCCAAAAAATAAATCGTTTTGCTTTCACACATATCGACCTGGAAACGCACGACACACCGTCATGGTGTGAGGCTACACTCAAATCTACGACACACACACACACACCCCCCAGAGTACGCCCCATTGCATCAATCTGTCTCGCATTTACGGACTCAATCTCAAACCGTGATAGTCTAGACGAGAGATTAGAATCACCTACAGAATATTCACTCATTCACAATTCACATCCACGTATATTCTTCCATTATACAGTGTGACTCTAGTTTGAAGGCAAAACTTAGATTAACAAACTAATTAAAATTTATTTCGTTAAGTCATTGTGTTTCAATTAATTAATTTCGTTGATTGATTATAGAAAAATATAACGTATGTCGTAGCATATTCTTTTCTTTTTCAAAAAAAGCTGGAGGCCCCCAAACAATTGAATTCAGGAAAATTTCGTTTCAAATCGGACTGGTTTCGGCTGTCATTGAGGGACAATGAAATACATTTTCCACAATTTTTAAGTTAAACTTGTTGCTTTAAAGCGTTTTTCGGGGTTTCTACTTTCAAAATTAAATAATTCCATTCGTAAACGTCCAAATAATTGTATTGGTAAAGTAAGTTTTCAGTTTATCCGCGTTTTTTGAGCTTAAGTTTTAGGTCGCGATCGATTTCCACAATTTCTTTGAGTTGATCTTAAGACTCGGAATTGTTTCTGCTTTAATGATGAAACGGTTATGAAGGTGAAATAAGTTTTGAGTTTTCCACGGGGTTTCTACTTTAAAATTTAAATAATTCCTCTTGTAGGTCTCAAGTAATTGTGGAGGTAAGACGAGTTTCCACAGTTGAACTTTCGCTGAAAATCATTTCTGCGTTGAAAATTAAATAATTTCTTTCGTGAATGTCGAACAAGTACGTAAGGGAAAACAACTTTTGAGTTTTCCACGTTTTTTTTGAGTGAAACTTGCGACTCAAAATTATATCTACTTTAATAATTAAACGAATTCGTTTGTGGGTGTCGAGTAATCATGGAGGTTTTGAGTTTTCCACAACTTTTGAGTTAAATTTACCTCGAAACTTAAATAATTCCTCTTGTAAATATCAAATAATTGAGGTTGTAAAACAGTTTTCCACGTTTTCTAAGTTGAACTTGTCGCTGAAAGTCATTTCTGCGTTGAAAATTAAATAATTTCTTTCGTGAATGTCAATCAAAAACGTAAGGGAAAACAACTTTTGAGTTTTCCGCGTTTTTTTGAGTGAAACTTGCGACTCAAAATTATATCTACTTTAATAATTAAACGAATTCGTTTGTGGGTGTCAAGTAATCATGGAGGTGAAACAAGTTTTGAGTTTTCCACAATTTTTGAGTTAAATTACCTCGAAACTTAAATAATTTCTCTTGTAAATATCAAATAATTGAGGTTGTGAAACAGTTTTCCACGTTTTCTAAGTTGAACTTGTCGCTGAAAATCATTTCTGCGTTGAAAATTAAATCATTTCCTTTGTAAATGTCAAACAATTAAGGAATTGCGAGTTTTCCACAATTTTTAAAATCGTCCCGACTTTGTTTGAATCAATTCTTTTGTAAATGTCAAATAATTACGGAAGATGAAACAAGTTTTGAATTTTCCACGATTTTTACTATTTCTTCTGACAGTCCATTGATTTACGAATAAGGTTGCGACGTACTGTGATACGTTTATCTCCGTGGCCAACCATAGAAAGAACGTCGTTTGTTGTTTTTTTTTTCTGAATCGATCTAAAAAAATTGACAGAAGTTTAGAAAGTTAAAAATTCATTACGTCAATTGTAATCGTCTTCAATTTAATCGTGTTGTCTGGACTAAGTAGGCGGCCATGAAAAACTAATCATTTATTTATTTGACGACTTAAGCTTTTAGTTTTTATTACTGAACGCACTCGAAACTGATTTAATCAAGAGAAATTGTTGAATCCACCTAGACTCGTTTATTTTAAAACAAATTTCGATAATAGTAGGCCATGAAAAAACAAAACATTTTTAAATTTGTTAAATATTCGATGGATTCTGTCAGTTTGAATTGACCAATCGGTTCTGGTTTTTGAATGAAAAGCTTTTGCCATCGCAATTTCTTGTTTATGATCGCGAGATGCGTTTTTGTTTTCTTTTTCATGGCTTCCCTTTTTTGGACATACTTTTTCCAAACTATTCAAATTTAAGGTTGATAATAGAATGAGGGTTGTTTTGTGTATTGTTTTAACTAATGATTTACTAATTATTTCGGAGCACAACGTGCGCAGATGTGGAAAATTGATTGACGTGAATAACAAAGTAAATCCGGACGTGATTACGACATATGCTCAGAAATTGAAGAAAACCACGGGGGCAACGAGATCCCGCGGTACAATGGATAATAGTCCCGCTTTTAAAACGACGGTTCCCGTAGTCTGGCGGGGCAGTGTCAACATTCGGGCGCGCTTTGTTCGGGGAGGAGATCTTTGCAGCGGCGATAAAGTCGTGGGGTAGGTGCCGCACAAAGCGACGCATTTACATGTGGCCACGTTTCCGAACCAAATAATTAATTAACCGACCATTCCTTTACGATTCAACATCGGCGCACAATATGTAACAAGAGTCGAATTATTGCGCCTTTTCATGATTTCAGGAAAGAAAACATCCGAGGGTTGAACTGTAATTTCCTGAACTGAATAAGTCGGTTCTGCGGTAGACGGAGACGTCATTTGCAGAGATAAAGTATTTAGAAACGTCACGTCATTTAATAATTTCTTCTTTTTGTTATAAATAAATTATTGCGAAATTAATGGTGGATGCGCCGGTGCTTCGTTTTGTTTTTAGGCTTTCGTCCCTCTTTTTTTTTTTTTTTAAACGTAAACGAAAGGTGTTTTTGTGTAAATAAAAAAAAGAGTAAACGATGTAATTTCTAGTTTGTTAAACTTTGAACTCTCGAAGTGAGTTTAATGCGATTGCAATAATTCTAAAACGTTCGTTCGTTCGTTCGTTTGTAAAGAATTACTGGCGGTGGTTGGTTATAACTGTTGTCCGTGACGCGGAATGCTGTGAGGGGTTGTTTGACTGATCAGACAACATAGCCCCCGGCAATTGCAATTGACTGAGCCCCTGAGACTAAACTTGCTTGGTGCCGCCTCCCAGGCGCGGCTGTAATTATCTTTCTCAAATATTTACTGTGCATTTACCTTTTAACTACCCTTAACATGGGCTGTATGGGATGTACGTACGCGTTCGCATGAGTTTTCTGAGAAAAATTTCTAATTAGGCGGACGAAAATTATCGTGCGTATGTAAAAGAAGGACCTTAGTCATCCATTGATAAATCTGGCTGTTTAAAATGCAAGCCCAAGATACATGGTCGCATGGCGTGATCGTGGCCGGCTAGTTGAACATTGCTGTCAGCCTTCTATCTACAAGATAAATGCGAGACTGCGATGGCCATCTTGCGATGAACTGTCGGACATGAATATTTTATCAGAGTTTTAGTGCTCGCCTTTGCGTGCGTTTTACTACCACTCTATTGCATATTTATATTCCCTACTGCGACGACTTGATTTTTCTTTATTATTACCCCCCATATATAAATTCTCGATTTAAAAAAAAAAAAAAAACTAACACCAAATTATCTACATCAATCGTTCACTCTGGCGTACCACAAGAGATTCTAGTTTTTAAGTAAATTATCTGAAAACTTGATTGTTTTCTTTCTGGTGAGCAAAGAAGGAGAGTTTATTGATTCAACCTGTACATATTTATTTCTTTAAGATGTTTCAGATTCGACTTCGAAGTTTTTTCTTCTTTTATGATTTAAATGGTCCTTTAATTCTAATATGTTTTGCTATTTTATACCCCCTTGTGTTGTGTTCTGCTCTGTGCTTCTTTATATTAAGTCGCAAAGCCTTCCGCGTTGTTTGGAAGCCATTGCCCATCTTCATTTATGTCACAAGGCCTTCTGCGTTGTGTGGAAGCCATTCATGAATTACTTTACCGTAAACCATATGGTACAGTGCAACCTCTTTAAGCTGAATACGTGCTAATTCGAATTCGCAAACCTCGATGACTCGAAAAGTCAGCTGTCAGCATAAATAGTAGTATATAAAACGCGGGTTCTGGCTCGCGAACCAGTTCATGATCATATTTAGATAAAAATGACTTAATTTTATATAATTTATCTATAATTTTAATTTTATAAGTAGAAATAATTTTAAATTATGCGAAATGGAAACCCACACAACTTTTATTAAGAAATTTTTTCGATAAAATGAATATAAAAGCGACTTTTCCAGCGGTTTGGAACACCCTGTATTTTTATATGTACAGGGTTTTGTTTATATTTTGAACTATACCTATACATATATACACATGGATATGTACATGTTTATACATATCTATATAATTATTAAACATATCAAAAAATTTTAAAAAAATAATAAGAAGTTCGATAGTTTTAGTTTAGCGGTCGGTTTCGATTTATAATCTCCTTCAGGACTGAAAGTTACAATTCCAAGTGCGAGAATAAGTTTTAATCTATAAATGTGCAGGAATGTATTTAGAAATGCGTTAAAATTTCTTTGCTTTTTGTAACGTAAAAGTCGAGGTTATGTTATACAACGTCGTAACAAAGTTATACAAAACATAACCTTAATTTTACACGTCAAAAATCAATTTTTTTAACACGTTTACAGTTTAAACTTCATCTCATACTTAGAATTGTAACTTCCAGGCCTGAAAAAGATAATAAATCGAAACCGGCGGTTAAATTAAAACTATCAAGTTAAGAAGTACTCTTCTTCTTATTATTTTTATTAATTAATTATGTTATTATTATTATTAATGATTTGATTTGATTTGATTGAATTAATACATACTTAATTGTGGATATAAACGTATGAAGCCAAATGTAGACAGACTACATATATTTTTTTAGTTCGAGAAAATACGTCGAGCGTTCCATTTAAAATAACAAACTTGATACTCACTTGTTAGGTTCCCGATCGTCATTTGTTTTTGTTTTTAGTAAATTCTGGCGTTTCGGATAAATCCCCGACACTTTTCTATTTAACCTTCTTTGATATCTTGTTTGAAAGTCCATAATTAAGTACGTATTAATTCAATCAAATCAAATCAAATCATGAATAATAATAATAACATAATTAATTAATAAAAATAATAAGAAGAGTACTTCTTAACTTGATAGTTTTAATTTAACCGCCGGCTTCGATTTATTATCTTTTTCAGGCCTGGAAGTTACAATTCTAAGTATGAGATGAAGTTTAAACTGTAAACGTGTTAAAAAAATTGATTTTTGACGTGTAAAATTAAGGTTATGTTTTGTATAACTTTGTTACGACGTTGTATAACATAACCTCGACTTTTACGTTACAAAAAGCAAAGAAATTTTAACGCATTTCTAAATACATTCCTGCACATTTATAGTTTAAAATTTATTCTCCCACTTGGAATTATAACTTTCAGTCCTGAAGGAGATTATATATATAATAATTATAAATTTTGTTTTTTGACATGTAAAATTAAGGTTATGTTTTGTATAACTTTGTTACAACGTTGTGTAACATGACCTCAATTTTTACGTAACAAAAAGCAAAGGAATTTTAACACATTTCTAAATACATTCCTGCACATTTATAGATTGAAACTTATTCTCGCACTTGGAATTGTAACTTTCAGCCCTGAAGGAGATTATAAATCGAAACCGACCGCTAAATTAAAACTATCGAACTTCTTATTATTTTTTTTTAATTTTTTGATATGTTTAATAATTATATAGATACGTATAAACATGTACATATCCATGTGTATATATGTATAAGTATAGTTCAAAATATAAACAAAAACCCTGTACATATAAAAATACAGGGTGTTCCAAACCGCTGGAAAAGTCGCTTTTATATTCATTTTATCGAAAAAATTTCTTAATAAAAGTTGCGTGGGTCTCCATTTCGCATAATTTAAAATTATTTCGGACCATACAGGGTGGTTCGTTTAAAAGTTACAGACCTAACTTGTGATTTTTTAAACGGAACGCTATACATTTTATTGCCGTTTCGGTTAGCCCTTGAGGGGCTGATGAAAATGATATGACATTTTGAGTATTTACTGAGTTATTTTAAGTTCTATGCAAGAATTCGCTCGGTCGCCAAATTGTCGACTACCCAACTTTCCGCCCAAATATTTCTACTTTTAAAATATTGAACAGTTCAATTCGAAAGTTGATTATCGAGAAATGATAATAACTCACAAGTTATCGATCGTAAGGCCATAGAATGGGGTATCGATGGAAAGCTCACGCGAAGGGCTATCCACACGTGTTTTATTTGGAAAAATTGAACCGTACTGCAGCTGATAGTCGCTCGATTTTCAATTGAATTTGAATATTTGAAAAGTTCAGATATTTTTTGATGTGTTTAATAATTATATAGATATGTATAAACATGTATAGGTAAACCATATAGTACAGTGCAACCTCTTTAAGCTGAATACGTGCTACTTCGAATTCGCAAACCTCAATGACTCGAAAAGTCATCTGTCTGCATAAATATATATATATAAGTTAACGTGGTTTTAATAATGAACTGAAAAACGTATGTTTGTTGGAAAATTGCGAGCACATATTGATTACGTAGATTTGAAAATGTGTTTGCTAGTTAAAATAAACGTAATATCCAAATAACGTGCTCGCATATCTAAAGCATCGAAACTCATCATCGCAAATGAATTGGAATTGGATATGACGTCCATGAAATGATCCGTAGCTTTTGTATGGGGCATAATATAGCTATGCGGTGACCGACAAGTCAATCGAGTTTGGGGGGGGGGAGGTAGGTAGTTAGGGACTGGGTACATGTCTATTACAGGGGCTTTCAATAGAAATTATTCCTACCTCCGATTGGTACGTTTGGTATGAAACATATTTTGGTGGACACCTTTTTGCCGGCGCAATTAAAAAGATCAGTTGGCACTAATTAGTCGGGCGCGTGTAAATTTAATATAATACGTTTTCCCGCGGCTAATATAATAAAGTTGGTGGACGTGTCACGCAATGCCCTCCGCGTACGTGTGTTTTAAGCCATAAAATTAACCGCGGGGGCGCGAATCGAAGCATAAGGCAAGTATTGGGGTAGTTAAACTTAACTGGTTAGTTTGGAATTCGATTAAAGGGTGCATAGCGTGCACTGTCTCTGACCTTATCGCCAAGCTGAATTGAACACTCATCGCGAATGCTTGACGTAACGGAGTTTCAACACGAAACCATATACAGCGTGTTCACCTTCTCAAATTTGATTGAGTACACTTCGTTCCATTTCGATATGCGTCTAAGTCATAAATGTAAAGTCGCAAATCCCTACTGCGACATACCTTAAGGTGATACGCAAGGCATAGAAATTGTGTGATACAGAAAGAGACCGCCAATACGAATCGAGTGTCTTCTCAACACGAGGGTTTTTATGATTTAGACGCATATCCAAATGGAACGAACTATATTCTCAAAGAAACTTTTTGACTCTCCCATTTAGATTGTTTTTCTTTTTAACCAAAAGAATGTTTTGTCTTATGTAAAACGATTGGTGTACGAAATTGCGTACCCTTTAGTAATAAAATGCAAAAGATTATTTAGTTGTTTGTAATTAGCGTGTCAAGTTAAGGGTGCGATATGTAAAACGGTGGAAACAATCAATGAATTTGTAACCATAACCACCCTTATTATTACAGGGGGGTGAAATCGTTTGCATACCGTGCTGTGCTCTCACGATTTATACCGTACGCAAACAAAATAACACATTACAATCAAACCGTTACGTCATACGTTTGTGTAAATACTCGCCGGTTTAATACGCAATTACAACCACTTAAGTAATTTATTACTACGAAGAGGGAGAAAATATGGGCTGACGTTAATTGCATTAAATTTCCGGCGTTTACGTTTCGAGAGGCGCGAGGCGAATTTTTTCGGCCGCCCCGCGTATAAATACTAAACCACCTCGTCGCCGATTTCCAAATAAATAAAGAAAAAATATTTTCCTGACGCGGTATGATTTATTGATGAGCTTTCACGCTCCGTCAATTCTGAGGCAATCATGGGGCCGCGTCTTTGAGAACGTATTTACAGAAGTCAAAGGCCGCGGCCACATTTTTCTTCTTCCTTCGATTTTTCCGCACGCGAACGCGAACGCGAAAACTGTTTTTTAATTATCAATTTATTTTTAATACGCTCGGATTTTGTTTTTTTTTTTTTTGTATACATATCGCTCTTGCACACGTACGTAAATAATCACGACAAACAAAGGGTCGCGTACATTTTATTTATAACAATGGACCCTTAAGTGTCTATATACATTACTTGTACAAATATTGATCAATTCATAATGCCTTAAAGTGGTCTTTTTATCGGAACCGGGGCAGCCCCAGCGACTGCTTTTGTTTTTAGTCCTCGAGTACTTCGGCAGAAAGAAGTGCTCGCGTTTTTAATACGCTAAGCAACTGTGTAAGTTTGGCCGTTGTAAACAATACTGAAATTAAATAGTTTCTTGATTAAACTCTTCAAAAACTGCTGAAACTTTCATTTTTTTTTCAAAATCTTGTCAGAAGCTGTCAAACTTGCTTTTGTTTTTCTTTTGTCCATTTCCGTGCAACTTAAACGAGCGAAAGCAATTGTTTATTGTTCCTATTCTTTTGTTTCACTGCCTCACCTTTTCTATATTCCCTTTTAATTAACTGGCATTTGTTTTTTTTCTTTGCCTTCAAATATTTTTTCTAATTTATTACTTCGCAGTTTCTTTAGTTGTTTACTATTTTTTTAATAAATTTTGGGAAATCCGAAGAAACGGCGTCAAACTCGTTTTTTTTTTTCTTTTGTCCATTTCCGTGCAACTTAAACGAGCGAAAGCAATTGTTTATTGTTCCTATTCTTTTGTTTCACTGCCTCACCTTTTCTATATTCCCTTTTAATTAACTGGCATTTGTTTTTTTCTTTGCCTTCAAATATTTTTTTATAATTTATTACTTCGCAGTTTCTTTAGTTGTTTACTATTTTTTAAATAAATTTTGGGAAATCCGAAGAAACGGCGTTATAACGTGTGATTCAATCAATTTCAGATCTCGGGAGGCCATGGAATTGAATTTCGCGTCTCGGCTGGTACGTGCACATTTTGCTGTCACTTTAATTTTTAACTCAAATAATAAATAATTGTGAATTAATCATACTCTAAATTAAAATGATTTCTAGCCGCGTTTCGCATGCACTTGTTAATTTTTAACTTCTAGGTTAGAGCTTTCGCTTGCTTCTATCAAATGGCGTTTGTTATTTTTTCATGGCCGCCCTAGATCTTTAGAAATTTATTGAATCATGTATTATTAAAGCAAGGATGTAGGAAAATTAAAAAAATAATAGTAAATTTTTGTTTCTGATAAATTATAAGAAATGTACTAATTTCTTTTTTTTAATAGAAAAGGTTATGATTTGACTGCATTCAAAGAAGTTTAATTCTTTCATATTTCTTTAGAAATAAAGCAAAATATTACAAAAAGATTTAAAATGAAAGGCAACAAATTTATTACTGTTTTCACTGAATTGCTTATTTCTCGGAACACGAAACGAGACAACGTAATTGATCCACCCTGTACGAGGTTTTCGTTTATATTTTGAACGGCACCTACACGTTTTGTTAGCAGACGTGCAAAAGTTTACACGGGATTTACCCGGACCGCCAGAATTTACTATAAAAAGAAACATCAATTTTGTGTTATTTTAAGCGGAACACTCGGTATATATTCTCGAATTAAGAAAGATATGTTTTCCTACTTCTGTGCAGTTTCTCTATGTTTAGATCATGCTTTTTGCGATATTTAAGTTTGAAATTAAAAAAAAAAAATCAATTAACTTCGATTAAATAAAAAAAATTATGTGACAGGTGTTAATTTATAATTAATAATTAAAAGGCTGCCCGTCTGGGACATTTTATAAGACGAAACGCTAAACAACTGAGACAACTAAATGCACTATATAAAATAAATTTATCAAAACATACCAAAACAGTAACAATTTCAAAATAAAAAACTATGAAGCCAAATGTAGACAGACTACATATATTTTTGATTTTTTTTTTTAATTCGAGCGTTCCATTTAAAATAACAAACTTGGTACGCACTTGTTAGGTTCCCGATCGTCATTTGTTTTTGTTTTTAGTAAATTCTGGCGTTTCGGGTTTCACTTTTCTATTTAACATTCTTTGATATCTTGTTTGAAAGTCCATAATTAGGTGTGTATTAATTCAATCGAATCAAATCAAATCATTAATAATAATAATAACATAATTAATTAATAAAAATAATAAGAAGAAGAGTACTTCTTAACTTGATAGTTTTAATTTAACCGCCGGTTTCGATTTATTATCTTTTTCAGGCCTGGAAGTTACAATTCTAAGTATGAGATGAAGTTTAAACTGTAAACGTGTTAAAAAAATTTTGTATAACTTTGTTACGACGTTGTATAACATAACCTCGACTTTTACGTTACAAAAAGCAAAGAAATTTTAACGCATTTCTAAATACATTCCTGCACATTTATAGTTTAAAATTTATTCTCACACTTGGAATTGTAACTTTCAGTCCTGAAGGAGATTATAAATATAATAATTATAAATTTTGTTTTTTGACGTGTAAAATTAAGGTTATGTTTTGTATAACTTTGTTACAACGTTGTGTAACATGACCTCAATTTTTACGTAACAAAAAGCAAAGGAATTTTAACACATTTCTAAATGCATTCCTGCACATTTATAGATTAAAACTTATTCTCGCACTTGGAATTGTAACTCTCAGCCCTGAAGGAGATTATAAATCGAAATCGGCCGCTAAATTAAAACTATGGAACTTCTTATTATTTTTTTAAAATTTTTTGATATGTTTAATAATTATATAGATATGTATAAACATGTACATATCCATGTGTATATATGTATAGGTATAGTTCAAAATATAAACAAAAACCCTGTACATATAAAAATACAGGGTGTTCCAAACCGCTGGAAAAGTCGCTTTTATATCCATTTTATCGAAAAAATTTCTTAATAAAAGTTGTGTGGGTTTCCATTTCGCATAATATAAAATTATTTCGGACTATACAGGTTGGTTCGTTTAAAAGTTACAGACCCAACTTGTGATTTTTTAAATGGAACGCTATACATTTTATTGCCGTTTCGGTTAGCCCTTGAGAGGCTGATGAAAATAACATGACATTTTATTCACTTATTTTGAGTATTTGCTGAGTTATTTTAAGTTTTAGACAAGAATTCGCTCGGTTGCCAAATTGTCGACCACCCAACTTTCCGCCAAAATTTTCTACTTTTAAAATATTGAGCAGTTCAATTCAAAAGTTGATTATCGAGAAATGATAATAACTCACAAGTTATCAAACGTAAGGCCATAGAATGGGGTAACGATGGAAAGCTCATGCGAAGGGCTATCCACACGTGTTTTATTTGGAAAAATTGAACCGTACTGCAGTTGATTTTCAATTGAATTTGAATATTTGAGAAATACAGACATGTAGAAGTTAGGTCTGTAACTTTTAAATGAATCACCACGTACGGTTACAAATAAATTATGCGAATGGAAACCTGCACAGCTTTCATTAAGAATTTTTGGATTTTTCCAGAGGTTAGGGACAGCCTGTATAAATAAAATAAATATTTGGAAACTAAATTACAAATTAAGTCGACGTTTAAAACAAATAATATACGTATTTTGAGTTCGCTACAAAATTTTTATTTCTTCCCTATTTAATCTTTAACAATCAATTTTATAGCAAAAGATAATTATAATTTCACTCAGAACTATATTTACTGATTTTTTGTCTCTACTTTTACAATTAATAACGTTTTAATATCTTGGGAAATGGATCGAAAATGTCGGCGAAACGTCGGGTAATAATTTTTACAAATTTTACAAATTCGAATGTTTTTTTTTTAATTTTAATTGGATTGATCTTTCCTTTGCGTGCCTGCAGACGTCATAATAGTTTGTCATACAAAATCATCACTTTATTTATCGCGATGAAACGCAACTCCGACGATCACAGAAATTACACACCACGACACGTACGGCCCTAAATCACCACGTCAAATCGTCCATTCGCACGCACCTTCGGACAAATTCGACCAGAACTACATAATTAATTTATTCAGATACATATCTAATTAAGCCCCTGGTCATTGTTTTTCTATCCAACATTTTTGTCTTCTCTGCAAAGTTATTACAATACTTTAACTTAGATTTTACAATACTTAGATTCAAGTTCAAGTATTAATTGCACAATTAATATGAAACTGATTGGTTCTATTTAAAACGAGAAGGAAGAACTAACTTGTTGAAACTGAATTGAAATCTGGAATCTCTTACACCATTTTGATTATTTAATAGATTTGCAACCCTTCCCCCATACAAAAATTTATTATATTTTATCAGAACTGTGCCTTCGGTTTATTAAGTTACTCTACTGAGTGTTTGTGTTTGAATTGCGTTAGGTGGTTCTTGTGTTGTTGTTGTTTTTGTTTTTTTTTTGTAACTCACCCCTTGGATTTGAATAAGTTTGAATTTGACTTACCTGTATAAAAAGTGCACGAAATATGTATATATTTGTGGGATTTAGATGATGTGTCTCACAACACGTAAACTAACACATGTATATCTTTGAGAGTTTTGCTGAAAAGGGCCAGCTGAACTACGGTAGAGCATCCAGGATGATGATGATGAACTTTGGCCCTTGCTACCCCCCCACTTGATTCGCAAAAGCGCAAAGTACCTCCGTCGCCACGGTACAACGGATTTGACGGGTATTTCCGTAATTATCTGGGCCGAAGCTTGGTCGGATGTCACAGGGCAGCGTGGCTCGATTTAGAGGATGCGCCAATCGTTACAAGTAAAGGATGTGTTCATTTAGGGTTCGGTAGGGACTACCAATGGCAAGCTCGCTCCGTAGCCTCTTCCAGCAGAAGGATGGCTTAGGGAGGAGCGCTTTCTACTACCTCGTCAACATTGCCTCCCCGGGGAGCGGCTGCAGCTGCTCGTTTGTCGACTCTTTGACTGTGCGCTTGCCCCGCTGGATGCCACTTCTACACCTGCCGCCATACAAATTCAGACGACGGCTGATGCTACGGCCATACGGCTAACTTTACTGCCCATTTTATGGTGCTTGGCTTCAGCATCGTCCTAAAATTAAACCACGAACTTTGACCCTCTTCGTTACACAATTTTATTACTTATTCCAACATTTATAACTCCTCCACCAAAAAATGAAAAAAAAAAGATCCCTCATATTAAACCCACAGACATCAACCATTCAGACACAAATCCCATTTTTAATTCCATAAAGCAAAACCTCACGGATTTACCTGTACGTTTTTAATTCACAACCATAAAGCTCAGTTTTTTTATTAAAATTGCATGCCGATATGTTTTTAAGCAAAAAAAAAATGTCCCCGTCCCCCTCGCCCTCTGATGTAATCTTGCAACTTTTGCAAAAATTTTCCAGAGCGAACGTCTCTCGCTTATAATTTATTTTATCTCGATTTTTTATTGAATACTCTCCTGACATTTTCACATTGAGGCATTGATGTTAAATCCTCAAAGACTTAGCTTCGAAAGCTTCAACTTGTCAGTTACGTGATGATGTCATCGATCGGTTCATGTTTCTTTGTGAAACATGATTTTGCAATCGATGATATTTTAGTAAACAAGTTTGTTACTTTTCATCCCCCCCCCCGCCTCCTATTAGGGTAATCGACATCGTAATAACAACAGCTTTTGCAGCTTTTAATCTTCAGCGAACATCCCTAAGGGTACTGACTCATTTTTTTTTTTGTAAAACGTATATTTAGAATTTTTCCTTCCTCCTCAAATTTGCGAATCTATTTTTCTGGATCTTCCAACGCGTGTTAATAAAAGACGTTAAATCCACAAAGGCTTAACTTCGAAAGGACGAGCTTCAAAGCTTCGACTTGTCGTCAGTTGGGGGATCTTTGCATGTTTTCCCCTGTTTCTTTGTGAAACGTGATTTTGCCAAATATGGCAATCAATAACCGCGTTATAATTTTTTGTACAAAACGTGAATTTGGGGATGAGTTTAAAACCTTGTTATTCATGGTTACTCTACTTTTTCTATTCGGTGCTTCTTAATGACTAAATTACGAAGCTCACTGGGATTTCATGAAGTAGCTCAATAAAGAAATTTTATTTGATTAGGTTGGCTACAGCACGCGCAGCGACATTTGCTGGCGCAACAAATTACGAAAATAACCTCCAAACTGACACACGTTTGACATCGTCGTCATCTCAAATTATGTACGTAACCTCAAAATTGAATTTTTGAAATTGTTTTAAGCGCGAACCAGTGTCACCAACCGCGCCACATAACAAAAGCGAATTTTCCTAGATTTGATTCAAAAAGCGACGCAGATTCTTGCTTTTTTTTAATATGGGCGCTATTATTGCTGGGGGGGGGGGGGGAAGAAACTCACTTTATTTCACTGTTTTGAAACCAAACTAGTTTCCGAAATGTCAAGCAGAAAATATTCCAAGGCTTATAAATTAGGCAATTAATAATTTTTTATACGTGAAAGCGAATGAATTAATTTCGTAAATTGTTTAATTAAATGGACGACCCCTCGATAGGTTGAATATTGATTAATTTAGTTTCGCTAATTATTAAAAAAAAAATGGGATTGTCTGGTTCTTTGACGATTCGAATCATCTTTGCATTCGTAAATCGTAGCGTGCAGTGATGAGAGGTCCTTGTGAATCCTTTGCCGGCACCGCCGATGTAATTGGACGCCACCGCATCACATGACACAAAAACTCGAAAGAATCCGCATCGATGTTATTTTCTGGACAGGATTAGACTTAGGAAAGTATTACGATTTCATGTCCTTTCGGGTCTAAAACAAGGATCCCTTTTTTCTTTCGCTTTCTTAAATTCGCTTTGAATTTGTAACCAACCTGTTCTTTTAACTTAAAACAACTGCATTTCTAGATTCTTAAACTTAAACTGTACACACAAAGTTAGTTTTTTAATCTGAAAACTAATTTAATTTATTGTTTCAACATAATATTGAATTAAATAAATGATTTATCGAAGCTTATGTGATGCATTTGAAAGAAATAATAATAAAAGAAAATACTGAATACATCCCTGTTGTTGAAAACGGTTCCCGTAGGTCCATTATTATCATATCGAGTGTGCTTTAGTTTCTAAACACAAAAATAACGAAGGCCATCACGAATCAAAAGTTCCGACGTCTAAGTGCTTTCCCTCAATCGTACACAAAGGGATTCAAATTTATACAGGCGAATTCCCAAATTACCGTGAGGTTAACGCTTACATGAATTTATTAAATCGTAGCTTTTACATTCACATCCTCAATCGTAAATATCTATATATTTTTTTTGCTTTAAAGAAGCCTTTAGATGTCGTTTTGTAATTCAAATGTAGGAAAATTCTGTTTTGTTACGTCGCAGTTGGTGACATTGGTTGGCGTTTAAAATAATTTCAAATTTGGAGGTTACGTTTATAATTTGAGATGCCAAAAATGTCAATTTGGAGGTTATTTTCGCGTCAACCACATACATATACCGTCGCCAACCTAATAAAACAAAATTTCCAATGTTTTAATAAGCGATTTCAGATAAGTCTCATGATCATTAGGTAATTACTAAAGAATTGCGAGCGAGTGTAAAGAAATTCGGCAGACAAGTAACGCGTATTTTTTTCCGGAGGCTTTTTCTTTAATTAGAAACGGGTAGATCTATATCCAAAGTAAGCAAGTTCATAGAAGGCCGATTCAATCTAATTTTCACTTTGACACTTGGCTTTTACTGCAATGAATGCATGCATCTCTTTGGATAAACAGATCAAACGAAGTCCAGGGTACGATAAAATCGCACCTCCCTCTCACCCTTTCGGCTACTCCGCCGGCCACCCAAATAAATCGACATTCTTTTTACAAGGAAACCCTAATCAGACCCATCGATAATTAAAACTTGATTTTTTTCAAATCAAGTCGGAAGTGAATTTAGTAGAATTTTCCGCAGGAAGTTAATTATACCCATCGATAATAAAAACTTGATTTTTTTCAAGTCAAGTCGAAGTGAATTTAGTAGAATTTTCCGCGGGAAGATAAAGTAATAATTTCGTTTCTCATTTACCCTAATTAAGTGTTTAGTTCCCCGTTGTTTTTAATAGTAAACAACGACGCCGACGGAATAATGAATTTTCCGCAGGGGCTGGCTGGTTGATTTTATGGAATGATACGGTTGACTGGGCCAATAAATTAAACTGTTTCGAGTGGCGCAACTTTTAATATTTCCGCCGGGTTCATAATATCCAATTTTAAAATACATGAACTCAAACCACTCCCATCTTAATGCGGAATTATTAAAAGCCACTGATATCAGTGGGTTTTCAATAATTTCATTGTGAACCTAAACAAAACAATTTCGTACATATTTTATAATACGATTGCCTTTAGAAAAAAATCAACAAAAATAGCCCCTAAATATTTTAGTCAAATATTCAAACATTTATTAGGTTTTTTCGATAATAGGCAATGTTTATATGAAGGTGCTAGTGTGGTTGCCTATACGTATAAACAAATTCAAAATTAACAAAAATTTAACAGCAATAATTTTCAGAGTGAAAAATATATTCACCAAATTTACAAAAGCTTTGATTTGCGAAAATTAATGCAAATAAAGCGTTAATCAAATTTGTTTATAATATCCGATTTAATTTGAGGTAGGAGCGCCATCTTCCGGGTATTAGTTAAAGTAGAGTCGATTCAACGCGAAGTTGTGATAGAAATCATCTGCCTGTGACCAGCAGTGTTGCCAGATGTTGCTATTTATCACCAGATTTCGAGATTTTTGTCGTTGAATTATTACCTAGCGATTATTTTTTCAAAAATCAAGATTTTCTCGTACATTCAGTGGCTTACATTTATTTTTCCCTTGTAAATTATGAACTGTTATATAAGTTATATATTTTCTTATTAACCAAACAAGTATTTACAGGTCGTCTTTTGTTTTGTTTTGTCACCATTGTTTCAAATTGTTTTTCCTTTTTTGATTTATTAATCTGTCAAATTGTGTTGTAAAATCGATTGTCTTTTGTTTTTAATATATTTTTTTTAATTTGATTCTTTTTCAATTTTCATTTGCTTGCTTTGTCTCGTTGCCATTCTTTTCACTTTTTCTTTTAAATTTAATTTACACGCATAAATTGTGTTGTAAAATCGATTGTCTTTTGTTTTTATGTATTTTTTTTTGTTTAGATTTGATCGTTTCTCAATTTTTTCGTTTTTTTTTGTTTTATTTTGTCACCTTTCTTCAAATACTTTCTGTTTCTTTTCTGTCTTTTGTTTTCTGTTTTTTCTTTTTTCAATTAGATTGTTTCTCAATTTTTATTATTTTGTTGCCTTATGTTGACATCATTCAAGCTATTTTTTTTTTATTAATCTATTAAATTAAATTTTGCTATAAAGTCGATCGTCTTTTGTTTTTATTGTTTTTTTTTATTTGATTGTTTTTCAATTTTCAATACGTATATTGTTTTCTTTGTTCTGCCCCCATGTTTTTTTTTAAAACTTATTCGTTTATTAAATTGTAAAGTTGTAAAATCGTTTGTCTATTTTTTTTCTATTTTTTAAAATGTGATAATTTTTCAATTTTCGTTATTTTGTTTTCTTTGTTTTGCTACCATTTTTTTCTTTCGTTTATTATCAATCTGTCAATATAAATTTGCACCTGAATATTTAACATAATTTTGAAAACTATGGTAATAATGTCAAAGAATTGAATAAACGAGTAAAAAAATTTCCGGTGACTTAAATTTCGATCGTCTGGCAACACTGGTGAGCAGCGCCATCTCGTGCCGTCGAGTAATATTAAGGAGTGACATTTTCGTGAGAGAGTGTTTTGAAATATTTTATATTTATTCGAGCTCGGGTAAGTGAAAGAATTCTTAACAAATTATTTGCATAATCTATTTTTACTCTCGAGCAACTTGCATAAAAAATTATGCTATATTATTTAAATTTAAATATAAGTTGGTATTTTTAGGACTCGCTTTGATTACAACATTACAATATAAAATTATTTTCTGAAGAATTATATTCCTAAAACAATAAAACAATGTCACGTAGTGTGTTATGTTAGTTTATTGTTATTGTTATCGGATGATAACACATCGATTCTACAACTGCTAATTTTTTATCGAAGTTGATGCACGTTGTATTTTATTTTTCATAAATAAAACGAAAGTGCGTTGCCCTGCGAACGCATAAATAATTAATTACCTCTGCTGAACGTTCCCGCCGTTTTTTAAACGTGCCAGCTGGTTTATGTTTACTAGTGATTGCACAAGTGTTGTTGACCAATCAGCATTCCTGAAACCGGCGGGTTTTAATAAGTGCGCTTGCGCACTGCGGTGTTAAATGTTAGAGTGCAGACGGATTCGTATGTTAGTGCTTCGCATAAGTTAACTTTACAGCAATTAGCTATTATTTAGTTAAAATCCGTTTGTTTCTATTTACAACAGTTAGGTGTGTTTGCATTATTTTATGGCAACTTGAAAAGAATTCGGCATTTTTCATTGATGAAAGGCGTATTTTTTTGCATCATAGTAGGGGGTTGCTTCATCTTATTTTACGATCTGTTTAATTAAATACCGTCGGAATTTGTTGAAATTTGTCATTAGCGTGCGATAGGCGGTGATGTGAGTGATTATATTACCGAAAATAAAGTAGGTGTTGCATACATAAGTAATTTATTAAGCGGGAAAATGATACATAACCTACAGTGAACTTTTCGAGTTTAAAGAGTAAGTAGCGTTTCTTTTTATCGCGTAACTCTTAACAAAGCAATGCAAAATTGAACAATCGCTTGATTTTCGTGTGGATACTCCAAACAAACACGTAATTTCGACTTTTACTTCAGCGATTTTCGCGCGCATAACCTTACACTGTAAAGGGTGTTGTTAATCAAGATTAAGTCACAAAAGTGCCTTAAATTCACATTAAACACCCAAATAACTATTTCTTTATTGTGCCCCGTCCCTCAGTTAGCATTTTTCGTTCCTTAACGCTTAAATAAAACGAGTGCTTTGCATGAGTTTGTGTGTGGCCCCATTTGCATTTTGTAACCGCGTTGTAAATTCAAATTGCCTTTCGTTACCGAACGCAGGAAACCTTGCATTGCAAGAAATTAATCACGGAACTAGGCACAAGGCTTAAATTAATATGCTGATAGTAACTAAATACTTTACAGAGTTGGTTTCATAAATAACTTGCCCAATCAAGATAGGATTTCGTGTCTAACTCAAAATGCGCTTCGAATCAGTTCAAACTTCACTCAACCCCGAAGACAGCCCCAGCAGCCCCCATAAAGAGAACAACGCAGAAGCCGTAAGTAAAGCGACTTGCCAGCCACCGAAGTTGATTTACTCGAGTCATTGTTTTGTGATGCAGGATAATCCGAGCTCTTCGAAAATCTGCGAGAATCAAAAGACTCCGCATTCGTACACCAAACATCCGAGCCAAAGAAAACACACGTCCAGCATCGAGCACGTTATCTACACGGATCCACGGATTGAACGCTCCACTCCCCTTCCGATATTAAACTTCGCCGACAGCAATGAGGTTTGGCAGAACATGGTGTACAAAGAGGAAGCGACTTTGAAGACGCGCAACGCGAAGGTGTTTGCTGATCGCTCGAGTTATCTGCCCCGCATGCGGGCCATTTTATTAGACTGGATAATGGAAGTTTGCGAAGTCTATCGACTTCGCAGGAACACCTACTATTTGTCCGTGGATTACATAGATAGATACCTGACAATAAAGCCGACCGTTCCGAAAACTCACTTGCAATTACTTGGTGTATCTTGCCTGTTCATTGCTGCTAAGTTAGAAGAAATTTATCCGCCTAAACTCTCCGAGTTTTCTTACGTTTGTGACGGTGCCTGCACAGAGCAAGAAATACTATCCTGCGAGATCCTCCTACTTAACGTAAGTGCCTCTTAATTATAGAGCATGGCTTTAATTAATTAATTAAATTTAGGCGTTGAGCTGGGACGTAAACCCCATGACACCGACCAACTGGTTGAACCTGTACATGCAGATTTACTATAACTCGGAGAACTTGAGGAAGCAAAGGCTTCACGAGGGCGTCAGCCACAATTTCCAGTTCCCCCAGTACTCCGCCTACAAGTTCGTTAAGGCATCGCATCTCATCGACTTGTTTTCCATGGACCCAGGTTTTCTACGCTTCAGTTACAGCATAATCGCCGCCGCTGCAATGTATTACATATTCGGGAGGGAAGTTGCACTTTTGGTTTCAGGTCTGACATTGTTTTAAAACGAATCATCCATTACTAATAATAATCTTTCAGGTTTCGCTTGGGAACAAATTAAAGATTGCATCGAGTATATGTCGGTGTTCGATAAGTTGATCAGGGAATCGAATGATCAACGTTTAAAATGTGTAATAAGTCAGGATGCTGATGACAGGCAATCAGCCACGTTCCGTTCTTTAAGAAGGAACGTCCCATGCCTTGTACCGGATGAGAGCCATTGCATGCAAACTCACATAATAGATCTGCAATATTTTGTAAGTCTCGTACTGATGTTGTTATTTTTAAATTAATGGTCGTTCCTGGCAGGAGAAGGCGACGGTGCTTCGTCTTGAACAACTTGGAATGCGTGTTGAGAAAACACTGGTGAAGAAAAGGAAGAAGGTGGAGAGACCGCCTGCGAAACCCGAACAGGCTGAAGTTGTAAACGGGGAGGCACACGGTTCTGGCAATCAAGAAGAAGAAACCACCATGGTGATGTACGAAATAGAAAAGATTTTGGACGAACAGATTGATAAATGCAGAGACATCCTGGGATTAGATGATTTGAGTGAAAAGAGTAACCAGAGCAAGCCGGAGACGGACAAAGAAGCACCGGAAAACAAGGGAACTGTAAATATACTTAAAATAGAAAAGAAAACCAAACTTAGCTTTGATGATATCCTATCTAGTATTCACAATGATTATTATGATATAAAATATTGTGTTTAAGAGTTAGTGCGTCTGCCTTTATAGTAAATATGCATCATCATGATCTCAGTGTTCAAGTGCGACATCATTTTTTGCACTCATTTGTTCAATGAAAATTTAAAAAAAAAGAAATGTGAGTTTAGGTTTTGTAAGTTTCCTGAAATAGTACTTATCATGTAGGTTCAGTTGTATCATCTTAAAAATATTGGTTATGGTGGGATTTATTAAGAACGTTTTTTTTTTTTTTTGTATATAAACTAATTTTACCATAAACATGATATTATCAACTATCTGCATGTACCTCTGATGATATCTTTACTCTTTTACTATTATATTTTAAATTAAGAATTAATTTTAAATAATCTGTTTTTAACTGGAGAAACGATTACTCTAAAATAAGTTTTAATTTTATTCATTTAATAGTTATGGTGGTATTTTTTAATCGAAGATTTAATTATATTAAACTTAAAAATCATGAAATGTTTATCAATATTGTTACTATAAAACGTGTTCTTTGTTCTTATTTGTTGTCTTAATATAGGTTACTTATATTTAAACGTGTAAACATTGCTATCTTTAAGGATTTATTACAGGCGAGTTAAAATTAACAATAGTTTCATCGTTGTTAATTTTAACTGACTTTAATGTCTGGTATAAGCATAAGCAAGCGTGGTCCTCTGCTGTATAATTAAAATCGTTTTACAGCTTTGGCGTTTTATGTGCCTGAGAAATTGGAAAGCTGTGAAATCTGTGCCTACACAAAAAAAAAAAAACTCGAATATTTTATTATGATAACGAGATTCGTCTCGGAAATAATTCGCGAAAGTGTAACTAACTATAGATTTGTTTTTAAAAATTATTTTCTCGCTTATGGTATTGGTTTTTTTTTAATTAAATAGTGATTGGTATTATTTGTTATGGTTTTATAAGATGTATTTTCGATTATCAAGGTTTATTAATGAATTAATTAATCAAAGAAGGAACTAAAATTAATAAATTGATTTGGAATTTTGTCATCTCTTCATTTTCAACTTTAAAACACTTTGTGAAATTTAAATAAAACGTTCCCAACCCCCCCCCCACCCCACCCCCTTATACAAAACACGTTTTTCATTTTGAAGAATTGAAACTAGGAAGAAAATTGCGAACGTGCACTTCGAAGTGAAAAAATCCACCCAATCAGAAACGGCTACGTTATAAGACCGGATTTTTTTAAATAAATTGTTTATAATTGGCCAACGCCACGTTGCCACATTTTCTAATTAAATTAGCGGCGCATAGATTCGCAATTTAAAGCGCAAGTAGATTTTAGTTGGGGGGAACGACCGCTATTGCGCTGTTAGCTTTTAAAAAAATTACGGCGAACACTCCATCGCGCACTTTAAATCATCATCAACCTTGTTGTTTTAAATCGCGTTGAACAAAACGTCTAGTGCAAACCTCTCATAATTTTCGAACTAATTCAATTGTATTTGCAGATTCAAATTTGGCGCTTTTGAATTACTTAACGGGCCAACCACGAATGGCGCTGTCGAATAGTTGTTTCGCCGCCGCGGCTGCAAATCTGAAATTATAAGTTTGGCAGCACTGCGCGTGCGTCTTATAACTCGGTGTTTAAATTAAGCGAATTATCTTAATTTCTGCTGTGAATATCATTTATCTTATTGCGTTCTTCAGTAATTAATCATTCTCTGATAACCGTGTTAGCGTGGCCGTTAAATAAAACTCGCTCGGTTAGCATTATTTCGCCGGATATTGATTTTGTCCGTACATAACCTAACAACCACGTGTGCAAGGCATTTTCTTAATTAGCGTAAGTAATTAAATTAAATTTGAAACGTTTGCCTCTCATTTTCTACTTTTCAGATGGCGGATTATATTGTGAACAACGTAAGCGATGACTTCCTCGAGGACGGCATGAGTGCGAAGGAAATGATAAGTGCCGGAGATGGATTGACCTACAAGTAAGTCCGATTAGGTCGTTAGTGATTAGTGATTCACTTTGGTAATTTTGCAGTGATTTTATTATTTTGCCTGGCTTTGTAAGTTTTTCCGCTGACCAAGTAGTAAGTAACTCGTTTAGTTAAGGCGAACACGTAGCTACATTTAATTAATTTCGTAGGATTTGTCGGCACAACTTACAAGGCGTATTACACTTAAGGCACCTTTGGTTTCTTCTCCAATGGACACCGTCACAGAATCAGAAATGGCTATTGCAATGGCTGTAAGTCATCAGCTTCAAACCATAATATTCATAATTAGTCAGTAGTTTAAAATGCCCTGCGAGCGCTCCTCGAAATAATTTCTCCTTTTAGCTTTGCGGCGGTATCGGTATTATTCATCACAATTGCCTCCCCGAGTATCAGGCGAACGAAGTACAAAAAGTGAAGAAATACAAACACGGTTTCATTCACAACCCCGTGGTTTTATGCCCGACGAATACAGTTGCAGACGTACTGAAAGTGAAGAAGGAGCATGGATTTTGTGGGGTTCCCATCACGCAGAACGGAAAATTAGGAGGGAAACTGATTGGCATCGTGACTTCGCGCGACATCGACTTCTTGGAAGGCAAAGACAACCTGACTATAAAACTGGAAAATGTACGCGTGCCTTTCCTGCCTTTTGTTCCGATCACTAACTCTCGTGCTTCTCATAGGTGATGACCAAGTTAGAAGACCTCGTCACTGCTAAGGCCGGCGTGACTTTAACCGAAGCGAACGCAATTCTAGAGAAGAGCAAGAAAGGTAAGCTGCCGATCGTCAGCGCAGACGGCACCTTGCTTTCGTTGATGGCCCGCACGGATTTGAAGAAATCAAGGAACTATCCCATTGCATCCAAGGATAACAACAAACAGCTGATTGTTGGAGCTGCGATTGGTACGAGGGAGGAAGATAAAAGTCGCCTGGTGTTATTAGCCCAGGCCGGAGTGGACGTAATCGTTTTGGTATGCAACAAATTACAAATTGCGAATTGTTTATTAAAGCGACGTGCCCGTAGGATTCGTCTCAAGGCAATTCAGTTTACCAAATAGAAATGATCAAGTACATCAAGAGTGAGTACCCGAATTTGCAAATCATCGGTGGAAACGGTGCGTAAATTTCGATTTAATAACGAAAAGGCGATGGTATAATCTGAATTTGCAGTTGTTACTATAAAGCAAGCGAAAAATTTAATCGATGCTGGAGTGGATGCGCTTCGCGTCGGCATGGGGAGTGGCAGCATCTGTATAACGCAGGAAGTGATGGCCGTTGGAAGACCGCAAGCGACTGCTGTTTATAAAGTATCCGAGTACGCACGACGCTTTGGTGTGCCAGTCATAGCTGACGGTGGCATTCAATCTGTCGGACATATCATAAAAGCATTGTCTTTGGGGGCATCAACCGGTTTGTTCTCGATTCGGAAAATCTTGATTAACCTTGTGATTGTGATTTGTTTGCAGTAATGATGGGTTCTTTGCTGGCCGGTACTTCGGAAGCACCGGGCGAATATTTCTTCTTAGACGGAGTTCGATTGAAGAAGTACAGAGGAATGGGGAGTTTGGAGGCGATGGATAGGAGAGATGCGATGGGCTCCGCAATGAACAGATATTTCCACAAGTAATTTTATTTTATATTTCTTGAAACGAAACTGATTTGTATTTTATAGTGAAATGGATAAACTTAAGGTCGCTCAAGGTGTCTCGGGTTCAATCGTCGACAAGGGATCCACTTTGAGATTCGTGCCGTATTTGCAATGCGGGGTACGACACGGTTGTCAAGATATCGGTGCTCAATCTCTGACTGATCTTAGGTAATGATGCACAGGTTTTTTTTTTTTTTTTAATATATTTTGTTGTAGGAATATGATGCAAACTGGGGTGCTGAGATTTGAAAGACGATCATATTCAGCACAGATAGAGGGCAACGTTCACAGTCTCTTCTCCTACGAGAAACGTCTGTTTTAATCTCACGCATTCCAAATTTGATTCTCTTGACGGCTGTTGTCATTGACCACTGATTGATACTTAATTAGTAGATATAATCGTTAATGGTATTAATAAGTTATTTCTAAAATAACATTGTTTTTATGTTGTAGTGTGAA
Source organism: Serrognathus titanus (assembly GCA_039766575.1). NCBI lineage: Eukaryota > Metazoa > Arthropoda > Insecta > Coleoptera > Lucanidae > Serrognathus > Serrognathus titanus. The sequence goes on along the minus strand of CM077916.1, from coordinate 1,613,318 downwards.
TGCAAAACTCTCGGTTTAGTAGAAAATTGTTTCTTAATTAAGTGACTGATGATATTTTGTTTAGTAATTAAAGTAATTCAGTAATTCCTTATTGAAAAACGTGCGAATAATCAAAATACATGTCTGGAATTTTTTTACGAATCTGGTAATAGCATATTTTGTATAAAGATTAGTTATTTATGTATTTATTTGATAATTTCTAAATGTCAATCAAGAAAAATAAATACATAATTTTTATTCCCTAGCTTATTTTTCCCCATTAATTATCATTATCACCCAGAGAGGGAGCAAAACAAAGGGTAGTTTTCTGTAATTACTGAATTAATTGATTAATAAAGAATAACTCTTGGCTATAAATTAAAAACCACATTAACTTTCTTTATTTATTTTATTCAAGTAAAAAAATAAAAGGATGAAAAAATTAGAAAATTACTTGGATGCTGCGAGTGGATTTCGCACGACTAAAATCACGGAATCTCCTCGCAGAAACATCTTGGAAATGAAGCGGTCTTTGTTCACCGGCTTGGCTTTCTTCTTTCCCTTCCCCGGCCTTGGTTGCTCCGTCCACATTTCCTTGACGTTCTCAAGCACCATGTTGCAATGCCTGTCAAACGCCTTTACCCGTCCCAGGAGCTTCTTGTTGTTCCTGCAGTTGATGAGCACCTGAGTGTTATTGCGTACGGACATAGTTAACACGGACAACGGCCCCGTGTTGAATTCCTCCTCCTCGCGCGCTTGCAGTTCCTCTGCAGTCATCTCTGATTTTGGTTTTGTTAGAGCCCTATAACCAAAGACACCCATGAGATAATTTCTATATTATTTTTAATACTTACATTAGTTCTAGAAATTAATTGATTAATGAAATACAATAATTTTAAATTAATTAAAAGCAGGGGATACGCACAAAAGTGAGGTTAGGAGCACTCAATGCAAGATACGTTCAGAAACTATACACTCTCGCGCAAATACTTTATCTAAAAATCGTAGATAAATAAATTAAGTACGATTTCTACGACGAATGAATATATTTTTCGCCTCCACTTATAAATAAGCAAGGTGGTGAAAAGATGAACTTGTTGTTATGGAAACGAAACAGAAGTATAATTTCTGAACGTAGCTCTAAGTGCAATTGAACCAAAACGCATTTGTCCTAAAATCCAGTGGCCTACGTTTTTACTGATGTATGTTTTGCAATACATTAAAGGTATATTTGCAAGCAATTTACATTCTTTAGGTTAAGGACAAGATAGGGAACTGCTACTACAGGCTTTAATTTACTTTGTTTTTTTTTTAGAGTTCCTGGAATCTACCAAGCGATTTGTCTGTTGTCCCTCCGGAGCAAAAGAAGAGTAAGATGATGAAATATGGAATACAACACAACCCGAAGAATACACAGCAACATGAAACAATAAAAGGAGAGACAACAAAATTTAAAACAAGGTTCTTTTCAGAACCAACAAATTTTTCGACCAAGACTTTGCATCTGCAGATTACAAACACCAAACCATAAAAAAATATATATATCTAGACAGAAAAAAAATTTAACAAACTCAAGGCGTCACGAAATACATAAATGCATGTTCGCCTATTTGAAAGCCCTAAGGGCTGGATTAAGCAATAAAGATTTTCTGGACACACTGAAAAAAGTAATTTGTTTTGCGTTCAGAACACAAATGCTACTGTGACGTCATCAAATTAAAAAATATTAATAACTCCCTTATTTATTATCCGATTTCGATGTGCTTTTGTAGGGACGCTCAGGAGACGCTGAGGGATGCGTTCGCGCCCTTTAAAACAGTCAAACTCTTTTAGAAAGGCAAAATGCACAAAAGGGCTGCGCAGTAGGTAACGGAGGGTCGTAGGGCTGCGCAGTTGATTTTCGACAGATGGTAAAGCATGTCGGATAAAAAAATTCTTCTTTCCGATGGTACCCTCAAATCGGCCCTAAGGGCTCAAATAAGGAAGTTGATTTTTTTCAGGACTCGCAGAAAGATCGCGTTTTCCGACGAATTTTGAAAGCAAAAGTGCCCCGTGACGTCACAAGCTACTGTGACGTCATCAAATTAAAAATGGTCAATAACGCCCTTATTTACCGTTCGATTTTGATGGGCTTGCGTAGGGATGCTCGGGGAGGCCTAAGGGATGCGATCGCGCCCTTTAAAACCGCCAAACTCTTTTAGAAGGGCAAAATGCATAAAAGGGCTGCGCAGTAGGTAACGGAGGGTCGCAGGGCTGCGCAGTTGATTTTCGACAGATGGTAAAGCATGTCGGATGAAAAAATTCTTCTTTCCGATGGTACCTTCAAATCGGCCCTAAGGGCTCAAATAAAGAAGTTGATTTTTCTCACGACTCGCGGAAAGATCGCGTTTTCCGACGAATTTTGAAGGCAATAGTGCCCCGTGACGTCACTAACTACTGTGACGTCATCAAATTAAAAATTGTTAATAACTCCCTTATTTACCGTTCGATTTCGATGGGCTTGCGCAGGGATGCTCGGGGAGGCCCAAGGGATGCGATCGCGCCCTTTAAAACCGCCAAACTCTTTTAGAAAGGCAAAATGCACAAAAGGGCTGCGCAGTAGGTAACGGAGGGTCGCAGGGCTGCGCAGTTGATTTTCGACAGATGGTAAAGCATGTCGGATAAAAAAATTCTTCTTTCCGATGGTACCTTCAAATCGGCCCTAAGGGCTCAAATAAAGAAGTTGATTTTTTTCACGACTCGCGGAAAGATCGCGTTTTTCGACGAATTTTGAAAGCAAACGTGCTCCGTGACGTCACAAACTACTGTGACGTCATCAAATTAAAAATTGTTAATAACTCCCTTATTTACCGTTCGATTTTGATGGGCTTGCGCAGGGATGCTCGGGGAGGCCTAAGGGATGCGATCGCGCCCTTTAAAACCGCCAAACTCTTTTAGAAAGGCAAAATGCACAAAAGGGCTGCGCAGTAGGTAACGGAGGGTCGTAGGGCTGCGCAGTTGATTTTCGACAGATGGTAAAGCATGTCGGATAAAAAAATTCCTCTTTCCGATGGTACCTTCAAATCGGCCCTAAGGGCTCAAATAAAGAAGTTGATTTTTTCAGGACTCGCAGAAAGATCGCGTTTTCCAACGAATTTCGAAGGCAAAAATACCTCATGACGTCATAAACTACTATGACGTCATACACTACTGTGACGTCATCAAATCAAAAATTGTTAATAACTTCCTTATCTACTGTTCAATTTCGATGAGCTTGTGTAGGGATGTTCGGAGAGCCCTAAGGGATGCGTTCATACCTTCTTTTAAAAGAACAAAATTAAAAAGTTGAATTTTTTTGGTCTCGCAGAAAAAACGTGTTTTTCAAACGCAAAAGTGCTTTCGTGACGTCATAAGCTACGTGACGTCATTAAGTTAAAAATAGACAGCCCTTCTGGTGTCTTTAAAACGGCCTAAGAGCTAAAAAGTAAAAAAAAATATGCGTGTCTCAGTATTCACAAATTCCTGGAGGATGTATTTTCCGGTTCTAAAAAGAACCTTTAAGGATACCACAGATGGTGCCTGCTTGTGACGCTGCTGCAAACTATTGCAGTCCTGCTGTTCCTTGGAAGGTCTCCCCTTGGACACCGTCACTTGCCTAAAATGCTCACAAAATTAGTAACAGTTCTAATGCTAAAAATCTAAAATACGTTGTATTTTCCTACTAATTCTATCTCGCAGTCATAATAGAATGTACACAAAAATTTAATATAATCGAAATTTATTTAAATTTACTCCTTATTTTCTTTTCTTGTTTCTTGAAACAAGCACAATCACCTGAAAACTTGTTTTAATTTAATAGAACGTGTAATACCTATTATGATACAAATAACAGATTGATTTTGCATTAAATTGATTTCACTTATTCAATAGAATTGATTCAGAATAATCGATTCCATTAAATCACATCCAATTATCTGAATTAATCATCCCTAGTTTAGCTATTAACGGATACAGTGAAAAACTATACTAAACGCATAGATTATTTTGCGACTTATCAGTGGAAGTTTTCCATTTCCCTAGCAAACAGGTCCTCTTGTCTTTATCTGTCGTTAATTTGCTCCACCGATCTTGCACTGTGTCTCAACATTGCTGCAACTACGATGGCGGATGGCAGACGATGTCCCTTCGCTTGACACTGTCTGTTATAATCTTGCAATCGCTTGGACCAGCCCAGTCACATGCCTAAAAATTTACTAAATTAGTAACAATTTTGACTGAAGATAACTTCAAACAAACACGGTGCATTTTTGTTAAAACTTAGAACCCAAAATCTATAAAATTTTATTGATTACGAAAAAATTAATTCAATTTCTCACATGTAACAGTTTCTACAATTATTTACCTTGCAAAAAAAACACATTGGTTTCTTCTTTACATTGCAGAATGGGAAAAAGCAGCAAAACGTTATTCCTTTTACACGGCACAGGAAACTGACTGTTGTCATCCTCTAGAAGAAACTTTACTTGCACCATTACTTGCCTAAAATTAATAAATTTAGTAAACAATTTTGGTAAACCTAAAACTTTAAAATCCATAGAATAGATCGTATTTATTGATTACAAGGAACAAACACACTCAAACTGACACGAAATTAGTTGCAAAGCAAAGTTAGCTACAAAGTGAGGTTAGCAACAACCTGAAACCAGCTACAAAGTGAAGTCAGCTGCAGAGTGAATCTAGCTACAAAGTGAAGTTAAGTGCAGACTGAATTTAGCTACAAAGCGAAGTTAGCAATAGAACAAAATTAAATTACAAACCTTTTTAGAACTTATTACCAGGGAAGAAGCCTTAAGTTCAATATCAGGGAGGATAATAAGTCTTCGTGACTCCTCCGGTTGTTATTGCTTCACTGCCCTGAGCATCGATCTTGCACCACTCAATTATCTCGATTGCTTTTCAACTTTGTTGTAACCATGTCTCATTTCCCAGTTACAGTGTATCTAATAAAGCAAATAAATCTTATCATTTAGCAGAAACTTAATGATAGAGTTGTAAATATAATTAAATCATGCACTCGTAGTGTTCTTTCGATATTTCTTCTTCAATACCTCAGGATTTGTAAACAGAATGACTCTACTACTTCTACTTTGTTGATGCTGCCAGCTGACTGGTGGCAGTCTGTTTACAAATCTTAGGAAGTTTGCGCAATCTCTATGAAGAGAGTGTTAAAAAATAGCACGATTCTACTGTTAAACTTATTCACAATGAAATCAATCACATTACCACAAGTAAACATTTCTTTCTCTTCTTCAATATTCTCATGTTAAGGAAAGCTTCTCTGGCCTTCGTCCATTAATCCTGAAGGTTTCTAGGCTGGACGTTCAAAGCCCACGAATGCGATGTCGCAGTCAGATGAAGATCAATTTCCAATCTAAAAACTAAGAAGATTAACAACACACATCGACTTACAACCATCATATTATCTTACCTTTGTAATATGCAGCTCCTCATTATCTAACAATATCTACTTCCAGTACAAAAAACTCTAATTATACTTCATTATTCTTTGCTATCCGGAGTGTGGGCTGCCGTTACGGTTTACAAAGTTTTCATGGTCTTCGTGCGCTGCTGTCTTCATCCTCTTCATCTACAAGAAGTTCATAATAAATTAAAAACTGATAAGTTAAAAAGTCTGTCAGAAAATATCTATTGCACACATACCAGACGTGTTCGTTTTACGTAAAGGAGTAGCTCCGAACTGTCTAGGAGCTTTAAGCTCCCTGTTCTTCCACAAGCACTCTATTTAACAAATAACTCTGAGCTGCTCTAGTCCTGATGACCGGGGGCGTCATCACAACCTCGAATGAAAAGCAGCTACATACGGGATGTACAACATAACCTCAAATTTTTGAAATGTTAAATTCGTTTCTTTCTTAATTTAATCAGAATGTAAATGATGATTCGGTGCATCTAAGGATACGTTTCTCAATCGATTAAAGTTCAAAGTGTTGATGAACACATTTCTGTACATACGGCATGTGCAACATAACCTCAAATTTTTGAAATGTTAAATTCGTTTCTTTCTTAATTTAATCAGAATGTAAATGATGATTTGGTGACTCTAAGGATACGTTTCTCAATCGATTAAAGTTCAAAGTATTGATGAATATATTTCTGTACACTAACCAATCCAATCGCTCGTAGAATTTTTAAATTCACTCAAATACGGCTCTTATGGCGCTATTTGAATTCGAATGCGTGCTAAATGAATTAACATTACCTGTTTAATAATAAATTGATTCACTAACGCAATAAAAACGTACACGTTAATATAAATTAATCTGTCAGTTGTCAAAAAAAAAAAAAAATTGAAACAGTGGTGCCAACCCATTTTCCGCCGGTGCGCGACGCATTCGCAAAAACAAATGCTCCTCGTTCATTAATGATAATGAATGAGTTGATAAGTGGCCAATAAAAATTCAGAAATGGCCGTGCGTTCGAACTCAGATTGGCCGATGAGCAGTTGACCCGCAAGGTCGCGTACTTCCTGGAAATGCGTAGTATTTTCCTGGAAGGAATTTCCTCGGTCGTAGTAAAATATTTTAAAGGCGATTTTTATTGATTAAAAAAATTATTTGCCGATGAAAGTATGGAATTACGAAGCAAAATTCTAAACTAAATTTGTTCTAAATCTTTTTTTTTAATTAATATCTGCAAAGTTCTTGATTCTAAATTAATGTTTATTAAAAGCACTTTTTTAAATAACTATAAGACCACAATAGTTTTAAAATGTAATTCGAAAAGCCAAGAAATTTTAAAAATGAATTAAAATTGATGCGTTAAAAAAACAATAAATAAATAAGGCAGCACGGGGAAGCTGTAAATAATCGCCGGTACACTTTCTAAACAATAAAAGAAAAAAATAGAATGTTATTTTTCTTTGGGAAAACCGAGCGCACAATTATCAGATTTCTGTAACGACTTAAGAACATGTAAATCACTGAAGCTTAAAATTCAATGGCCAAACAAATTTCGTCGAGTTCCCATTTTAAATAGCGTTATATTGCTATTTATATAATAATTTTTTTGCGAGCGCGACTATTGAATCTCACCCATAAATAAGTTACCTAATCAAAAAGCGTTATTACATTTTTTCTTTATTGGTGATATGCACTGCTACATTTCAAGAATTCTTTTTAACGCAGCAAATGATTTCTCGAGCTTGTTTATTGTCAGTTATGTTTGCTGCTTTCTTTTTTAAATACTCGATCACGATTAAATTTTGAGTTCGTAAATGTTAATTTTATAAATAAAGGCGAAACAAAGAACCATAACCGCCACGGCGGTGGTAATTTAGGAACTGGGCAAAATCCAAAAAAAAAAAATTAATCAATTATGGTATCGGTTGTTTCGCAGCTGACACTTCCTAAAGCAAAATATAAAATAATAAACAGCTGCATTCAATTGGCTACACTTTTCTCCGTGCGGTTTTTTGCCGCCTTGCGTTTTAGTTTGTATTCTGAAAAGAATTTCGCCGGGTTTTTGTGCGTACCCCGCCCCTCCTTCTCAAATTGTATTATTTCGATGAAGTGTATAAATAGTGTTGTCGATTGGTCGTTACCCAGTGTCAAATCCGATTTCCTCTAGTAAACACTATTTTCTCCCACGGTAAGACTCAATTTTGGGGCACTGTTTTGGAAATTTTGTTTTTAGTCCAACCGTGCATTTCTCTCTTTTTTTTTAATTTTTGATTTTGCAGTGCCGCAGTTATGTTTCGATTTTACGTCATTGCCGCTTGCGCGTGTAAGTAATACTGTTTTTTTTTTTTTTAAATATGTTTTCAATGGAAGTGTTGTTTGTTAGTTGCTGTGGTGTTTGGACACCCCGCAAATTGGCAAGAAGTTGATAGTGACTCTGAGGGATCTGCATCAAATCACTACGAGCACTACGGTGGTGGTGATGGAGGAAAAACCGGATACAGCGCCGGAAGTGGTTTGAGAAGTATAGCGCAAGGATCTGCCGAGCAAGCGCACAATGCGGTTCAAAACCAACACCTCGCAGCTAACCAAGCTGCTTACGTTGCTAAAAACACTTTGGCTCAAGCTGCAGCTGGGGTAATTAACTTTGTATTCTCTTTGAGTCAGCCAGTTGATGGTTTATTCTGTAGGCATCTGCAACAGCTCAGGCTGCCTTAGCTGGCAAGCAAGTTCTCCTTCAGGGGTTAGAACAACAAGTCAGTGATGCCAAACTTGCTCTCGAAGGGGAAAGACAACAGCTCCAGCAAGCTCAACGCTCAGCCACCTCCGCCCAACAGTCTGCTCAACAGGCCCAACAGCAAGTCAACGTTTTGACCGCTGCCTTAAACGCCGCCCAGGCCACCGCCGACCACGCTAATCAAGCCAGTGCGGAAGCTGCTGGGGAACTCGCGGCCCAAACTGCCATGGTTGGAGCTGCCCAGCAAAGACTCGAGTCTTTAACTGAGCAGCTTCAAGGCGTCCATATTGACTTCGAAGCCACTCAAGCCGCCGCCCAGAAAGCAGCAGCAGCCGCCCAGGTCGCTCAGTCCAACGCAGCTCAAGCCGCAGCGGCTGCCGCCATTGGTTTCGAGCATGTTGGTGGCAACGCCGGGTCGCACGGAGGAAACGCCGCCATAGCTGGAGATAACAGTTATAATAATTACAACGGCGCTTACCACTATTAATTCACCATTTAGGATAGATTTTTTTTACTGTTTACCATTAACCAATTGATTAACAACAACAGACGCCAGTTTTTATAAAATGTTTGCAAATAAATGAATACCAAATAGACATGTTTGTTTGTTGAATATCGGCGCGTCGAGAATTATTAAACATTCGGTATTGTTCGAAGAAATTCAAATTTCTAATCGGTTCTACTTTGAGAGCAACTGTGAAAGCTTGCGAAACGGAAACACACATCATGCATGAAAGATCGCCGGCCAGCTTTCATTTACCTATAATCTTACGCAATCAGTTATACCGGGCTATCCAAAAAAAAACAAATTTGAATTTAATCAACCAATCGCGTATTGGTGGTGGCAAGTTGCGAATTGATTAACAAAACAATAAGCGTTTTATTTATTTATTTATGTTCCAAAGACATGGTTTGATTGGCATTCGTCTTAGCAATAATGGCAGCTGCTGCCGCTTCTTCGGCGGCTTCTTGCGTTGCCTTGAAGTCGATTTCCACCGCCTGAAGCTCGCGTGTTAAATCCGACAGTTTCTGTTTGGCGTTCGTCAACATGCTGGTTTGGGCTGCAAGTCCACTGGAAGATAACTGGGAGGCCTCAAAGGCATGCGTGGCGGTGTTCTGGGCGACCTTCAAAACCGCGATTATGGCGTCGACTTGAGCGCGAGCTGCTTCGGCAGTTTCTTGAGAAATGTTCGCAGAACGTTGGACCTGTTCCAGTTGTTCCGTTTCCCGTTCAACGACACCGCGAACTCTTTCTATGTCCCTCCTCAATTTCTCGAGTATTACTTTCTTGCCGAGTAGAGCCGCCTGGGCCGTCGCAGCCGACTACAAAACTTAAATTACTTTGATTTTTTGATTTCCCCTTACTTACGTTTGCGGCTGATTGTGCTAGGGTGTTTTTGGCCAAAATTTCAGCCTGTTTGGCAGCGCTGTATTGATTTCCCGCTGCATTTTCCGCGTTTTTCGCAGAGCCTTGCGCAATGTCCCTCAGTTCGCTCGTGAGGAGGGTGGTTTTTCCATCCGAGGAGGGCGAAGCTAGAGTGTCATTGTTTTCAACCGATTTTGTACTTGACAACGTCACTACAAAATTATTTTCGTTAATTATTTCGCGCGATGGCCACTTACATACGCAGGTAAATCCCAAATATCCAAAATCCTAGCATAATGGTACTTCTTCGCAATGAAACTGTGAAGTGGGGCGTTCGAGTTGGGTAAGCGTATTTATAACCACCTTTTTTCAGATGGGGAGTGGTGGAACACTCGGTTTAATAAACGCGTGTACATTTCTCTTCTGAAAATTCGTAATCTCTTCGCTGTTGGTTGTTTAAACGTACGGGGGTCTTCCGTTCGGTGGCTTGCAATTAACATTGCAAGTGTTGCGGAAAATTTCTATTTCGTACCATAATTGCAAGTGCAGAGAATTTCAGAAATGAGGAAATGACATCCTTTTTTTTTCTTAAAGAATAAATTCAACTTGAATATAGAGAAGTCGTTGGCCTACAAAACGCGTAACAAAGACTTTTTTATTATTTCCAATTCGTTCGAAAAACATAAAAATCAGATACCTAAGCAAAAACTTCTGTTACGTGTATAGGCACGTATTTACTACTTGTAGGACAACAATGCATTAGAAACTTTTAACTTTTATCAAGTTTAAAATAGAAAAATAAATAACGAAGGTGTAATCAAAAAGAATACAACTGCAAATGACTTATTTTTATTTAAATTTATTGTGAGAAAAAAGTCACACATCATTTGCAACGCTTTGTTAGAAACTGAAGTGAGTAACCATGATGTAACTCGAAGGCATTCATTGCGGCAATCCTTTCAGTCGTTAATTTCATGTTTCTGCGAAACCCGGAGGTCAGTTTTGCTGAACCTTATAATTACGCAAAGCATGTACTATCGTTAAATAGAGTAACCTAGTTGCAATAATTATCTAGATCAAATAAAATACTACAATCTCTTTCTTAAGGAAATCGAATGACCTAAGATATACTCAACCACTTCACAAAGAAACTAATTACTCTTGGGGAACATTTACAAATGTGTTAATTAATTAATTAAGTAAATGTTAAATTAATCAACGATTAACAATTGCAGTTTTTAGAACAGACTCGTAGCGTATAAATTGCAGTGCCCTAAAGCCAAGCGTGATCATTTCCGCTTAAGTATGAAATATTACTCAAATTAAACCACCTTTATGATTATTAAAGCATGTAATTTAATTTCGAATTGAAATTTAAAAAAAATCGTGGATTTTTAAATGCAAAATTTGGATTCCACTGACCCATCCAGTGCCAGTCACTGTATATTACTCTAAAAGCCCAATTCCACTGAAGCAATACGTAGCATGCAATTAATTAAGACTTCTACAAACACATCTATAATTTACTCAAAAATTGCACGATTGTCAAATTATTTGGAGCCATCCGGAAGAAAACAAAAATAAAAAAGTTTCCCATATGTGCCAGTCACTGTATATTAATTCTAAAGGCCCAATTTCACTGAAGCAACACGTAACATTCAATTAACTGATTAAGACTTCTACAAACACATCTATAATTGACGTTAAAATTTGCACGATTGTCAAATTATTTAATGAGAATTTCTTTATTTTTGTTGGCGTTTTCACGTGCTCTTTTCTGGTCCTTTCTACGCGCACCGAGGTCTAAACAGGTCAGTTTGAAGCTGAAGGACCAATGCACAAGTTTTCTGAATACACGGACCGAGGTCTAATTAATTTTTTTTTTCTATTTACACATTATTAATCAACCGAAATGCGCCGTCTTTTGTTTTGCTTTAGCTTCAAAGATTTTTAATTATAATTTTCTCGGTTTCATTTAAATTCGTCCTTGAATTTTGTAAAATACAAAAAAAAAACTAAAGAAAAGAATTGTGCGTGCTTTTTTTTGTCCTTTGTACGCGCATCGACGTCTAAACAGTCAGTTTGAAGCTGCACAGTTTAAAGGACCAATGGACAAGTTTTCTGAATACACGGACCGAAGTCTAATCAGAACAATTTGACGCTGTATGGTTTAAAGAGCCAATGAACGAGTTTCTCTCGATACACGGACTGAGGTTAAATAGACTGGTTCGAAGCACCGAAAACCAATCAGATCCGTTTGATTCTGCACGAATAAACTAGACTATTCTTTTCAATTTTATTATTATAGTTATTGTTTTGTTTTCTTTGCTTTGTCTTGTCACCGTTGTTTTTTTTTAATTTATTTACACATTATTAATCAACTGAAACACGTTATTAATCAACTGAAATGCGCCGTAAAAGCGACCGTCTTTTGTTTTTCTTTGGCTTCAATGATTTTTAATTTTAATTTTTTAGGTTTCAATTAAATTCGTCCTTGAATCTTATGAAATACGAAAAAAAAATTGACGTACCGAGGTCTAAACACGTCAGTTCGGAGCTGCACAATTTAAATGACCAATGGACAAGTTTTTCTGAATACACGGACCGTGGTCTAATCACGTCAAAAACTGCGCAATTGCCTTGTAATATACGTGGATCGAGTTTTATTTCTTTCAATTTTTTATCTATATTATTTTTTTTTAATTTTATAAATTTTCTTGAATTATTTTGTCGACCGTCTTTTGTTTTGCTTTACGTTCATTTCCTTTTTAATCGTGATTTTTAAAAGTGGAAACTGCACGATCAAAATCAGTGATTTAGGCACGATTTCGATCAAGCGATTTAAATTAGCTCGGCCCTGCACGTCCACGTATTGCCTCAGTGGAATTCCATCTTAGAAACAAAAAAACATAACCTCACTATTTATAAAAAAAAAAATGTTGTAGAACTTCATTTTTAAAAAGTAAAAACAACAGCCCACGTCAGCATTAATTCATTGAAATTCATTGGCAATTTTTTTAATCTTTTATTCCTCTGTTAAGTCTAAAGGCGTTATTCCACTAAGGTCATATTGAGCACAAAGATTTTTGAGAGCACATGCACGTTCTCTATTTGACTTTGTCGAAACTCCAATGGAATTCCGCCTTAAGATCCCAATTAACAATAGAAAAAGGGGCAAAATAATTAAACAAAAAAAAATATTTACATTATATATTACAGAATAAAGGTTTTTTTTACAAAAAAGCTATTTCTATACTTCTAAAACCTATACGAAGCGTTTGAAACCGTTGTTTTCTAATAATGCCCGTCGTAGCCATCATCGTATCCACCAGTTGCGATGATTGCACCGTCGCCTCCACCATGAGCCAGTTCTGCTGAAGCCGAAGCCCCCGCGTGTGCCGCGTTTGATTGGGCTATCTGCGCCGCCGCTGCTGCCTTCTGGGCGGCGGCTTGCGTAGCTTGAAGATCAACTTGGACTGCGTGTAACTGTTCGGAAAGTGATCCCAGGCGATTTCTTGCGTGACCCACCATGGCTACTTGTGACGCTAATTCGGCGGCGGAATCATCAGCTGCCTGGGTGGCGTGAACTGCGGTTCCTTGGGCGGAATTTAAGGCTGCGGTTATGGCATTTACTTGCTGCTGGGCTTGCTGTGCTGCTTCCTGTGCGGCGGCAGTTGCGCGTTGGGCCAACTGAAGTTGACGGATTTCGGATTGAAGTTGTTCGTGAGCTTCTTGGACTTCTTGTTCCAATCTTTGCACCAGGATGTGTTTGCCTACCAACGCAGCCTGAGCAGTGGCAGACGCCTAAAAATTTTTTTGCAAATTACTGAAGATATTTTTTGCCTAAATAAAAAATAATAATTTACTCCAGCGGCAGCTTGAGCTAAAGAGCTTTTGGCAACGAAAGCAGCTTGTCTTGCGGCGATATGTTGGTTTGCAACGGCGTTGTGTGCCTGTTCGGCTGAACCCTGTGCAATTGTTCTTAGCCCACTTCCGGCACTATATCCAGCTTTGCCAAGTCCACCATCATCGATGATGTTTTCTATGTGCGTTTCGGAGACTTCATAATCACTTTCTGCATGCCCTTTTGCCACACCGGAAGAAACCGTCACAACTATAACGGAACACAAAATAATATCCACTTTTTTTTTACCCGGCCGGCGATTTAGAACTTACATGCGCAAGCGGTAATAACAAAAAACACAAACATATTCATGCCTGAAATACAAAGCATAATTATACTGGTCTATATCTTTTATATCCAACAATGCTTTCAGCATGAGGATCTTACCAAGGTATTTTAAGTGGGATGTGGAAGGATTACTAATAGAACGTTAGATGCATGAGTATTTATATGAATTTTCCGTGAGAAGCCCTGCTACACTTTCATGGAAGGAGGTTGTTAATATTTTTTTCTTCAACATAACGAAGCATTAAAGTACGTCTGTAGCATTGGAATTGTTCACCCATATCGCTCTCATTGCGAACGCTCGGTAGTATGTGCACACTGTTCCGCAATAAATTCTAACAGAAATTGTTGTTATTATGTACTAATTACAACGTACGAGGAGATTAAACCGGCCTCGGGGCGAATTGGGCTGGAATTATGCGTTTTAAAACTGCACGTTTTACATCAATCAGGTTTAATATAGCGTATCCGATTCAGGATGGCGTAAAATAATAACATAACTTTCGCATTAATAATTATTTTGAGTATAGGTGGGGTTGAAGCCGTGATGCAATTACCTACGAGAACCTTCACTCCTAACTGAGTAAGTACTTAGTCATAACTATAAACCTCATACTGCAAATAACTTGAAACAGGAAAGTCATATAAACTGGAGCAAAACTATTCATGCAGATTCAACTTTATTGCTTAGAATGAACTCATTATTTAATTACATTTCAAAATCCTGTAGGCCCTTCACTTTTTTAATTTTTATAGTAGGAGCCAACTTTCTCTCTAATACACAGATACTTAAGACACACTTGCTAGAGCAAGTTATTTAAATAATTAAATGGCAGCTGTTGTTAGTCAAAAACGCTGTTATTAATTAAAAACCTTATTGTAAAGGCAGTGAATCCCTCGAAATCGGCCGGGAGATGTCGCCACCTAAACTATTGTTTGTAACTGTAATAAAACTGTCACAGAAGAACAGAAATGCAAGGCTTTTTTCAGCATTCAATTTTATATGAAAAGAAAACTAAAGAATATTATACTTACTTGTTAGATTATTAAATAAATAAATTTTACTATCAACTTAACTTTAAAGGCTTTGCAACATCCTGTATATATTTTTCATAATTTCTCTTTTTCTTCAGCTAACGTAAGTGTAAATAAAGAAAGAATGCAAATATCAACGTTTAAAGAAAAGAACCATCGCGATAAATAACCATTTTTAAACTTAATTGTTGAATTATATATTTTTAATTCCAAAGGCAAGACTAAACTTATACTTGCGCCATCTATGTTCGAAGTTAAACAACGCTTACTTCTCTAGCCGCAGCAATCTGTAATGGTGGCTTTAGAAAAAGCAAACGTAAAGAACGATAAAATAGCTATTTTACAGACCAAACATAAAGAAACATTCCAAAATATTGAATAATCAAGTCTTAGGCGTCTTTTCTAACCACTAGACAATTCCGCTTTTTTGGACAAAAAACAACCCTCATTCAAGAGATATGAAATAGCCGCATGCAAAAATATTAATTTTGATACGCCAACTTACGTTTGAAAGACGATTCGAACGAAGCACGGAATAAAGAACACAATTATATTCGAAACTCACTGAATTCACTTTGACATTGAACGTAATTTCTCTTTCTCCCCAATTAACGTAAATGTAAATAAAGAAATAATGCAAATATCAGCGTTTAAAGAAAAGAACCATCGCGATAAATAATAATTTTTAAACTTAATTGTTGAATTATACATTTTTAATTCCAAAGGCATGACTAAACTTATACTTGCGCGCCATCTATGTTCGAAGTTAAACAACGCTTACTTCTCTAGCCGCAGCAATCTGTAATGGTGGCTTTTGAAAAAGCAAACGTAAAGAACGATAAAATAAGCTATTTTACAGACCAAACATAAAGAAACATTCCAAAATATTGAATAATCAGGTCTTAGGCGTCTTTTCTAACCACTAGACAATTCCGCTTTTTTGGACAAAAAAAACAATCCTCATTCAAGAGATATGAAATAGCCGCATTTACACACGCATGTAAAAATATTAATTTTGATGTGTCAACTTACGTTTGAAAGACGATTCGAACGAAGCACGGAATAAAAAACACAATTATATTCGAAACTCACTGAATTCACTTTGACATTGAACATTTCAATTAAGAGTCTACTTTATCGACAAAGCAACGACTCGCCCAATGAAAAATAATGCGATAGAGGGCGCTCTCAAATACACCTGCCCGTAATTAATTTATTAATTCTTTTCTGATTTCGATTAGTTCAATATTAATACATCTAATACTGTTGAAATGTTTGCTTTTAACTATTTTTAATGACCACAGGGTTCTTAATTTATTATTTAATTTGTACCCAATTACAAGGCGACGGTTTCTGAAAGTGATTTTAAACGGGCCGTTAACTAATTGATTCTTAAATTCAAATGAATGCATTAAATCGAATCTGGTATCTAAAGTTAGTTTAACCGTCCTGAGCTAACAATGATAGTAAAATCGAAGTGATGGCGGCACTAGTTTTGTCATAAAGTTGTTGCCAACTCGTGAGAAATTTCCCATTTGGAAAAAGAAAAATTCGAAAATTTGCAACAAAGAAAAGGGGCGTGATGCTCACCCTTTATAAACAACAGTTGTCAGCCATTTCGTTGAGTATTGTAATATTATTCCTTTAAAATTATTGAAGTGAGCCTGTAGAAGAAAGCAATCATCAAGGAAGGGGGTGACATCTAGTGGCCTTCTTAAAAAAAATGTCGATGAAGTAAACGGGTACCCCCCCTGAAACGATTTCAAATTAATGAAGCAACTTTTTTTCAACAATCCAATAATTGGATTGTTGAAAAAATACCGAATATAAAAAAGCAATCATTAATTAATTGCAAAATGCTTGAGAAGGTTTCAGCAATTTTTATCAATTTTCATTTCTCAATACATTTCACATTTCGACAACTGTATAAACAAGGTATTGCGCATACGACCATAGTTTTATGTTAATAGCCGCTAAAAAAAAATAATTATGTAACGCTAACTAACTAATACATCTTTAAATTCTGCAATAGGAGAGAGTTGACTGACCTTTGGTCTCGAGCATTTCGAATGAGACGATGCGACAATAAATAAATTATTTTATTAAGTAAAAAAAAAACAGTTAGAAATTAACGCTAGACAAATAAATTAAATTTTGGCCACTCAGTTAATTTTAACCGAACGAAAAATAAATGGAAATTTGCTTACTGTTCTAGTTAACACTGACTACATCCATTCCCTAGTCCCTATCTACTAAATCATTGAGCTGCGGTTAGACCAAGGAAATTAAGATATTAACATCGTTTGACTTAGAAAAAAATACCTTCGTCTTTCTAGAAATAACTAATTAAAGCAACCGTGTTCTGTTAGTTTTCTTTTAAGATGATATGAAATGAAACAATGAGATTTCCCCCACTATAGTGTGATTACCTCTTACAAAGAGAAGGTAAAAAATTATTGTTTGATATAAATACTCTTGAATGTCCTTGGCAATAATACCTATATAACAAAAAAAAAACTCCTCACATTAACAAACGTGTTACTCCAACTAAAATTTAAATCAGTCTTTCGTTGTCGCTTTCGTTGTTTTATTTGTTGTGCTTGGCTGTTCTTTTTTGTACGACGAGAAGAACGTCAGCGCTTTCATTAGCTGATAGCTCTTAGAAATTGGTATGTTAGAGTCGTATAGTTTTTTCGAGTTTTTGCAGTCGACGTAGAACCACCAGTTGCATTTCAGAATCGTTTGGTCGAACAACGTTGATTCTGGGCACAGGAAACTCTTCATAATCAAACCGTCGTCTGTTAAGGCACATACGTGGAACACCTAGAAAAATAAAGCGATTTGTACTTAAAATCACATAATTAATTCAATACTAACGCACGCCTAGGATATGAAGTAAAATATCGCATAGTAGTCATAGTGAAAGGGATTATTTTAATAAATTTGCATTCAGCGACTTCGCGTTATTTTCCTTCAAAACCGAGGAAACTTAGTTTATTTGATATAACATCATCAAGGTTGATTTACACTAGAATAATTTGCTTCTTAATTAAGCTAATTAAAGAACCCTTCTTTAATGTTGTTTGTTATTATGTTAACTAATTCTTTAGTGTTATTATTAGAAACAATTGCAAATTAACCTTGTCCTGATGTGATTTATATTTATTTAGCAAAATGCATGTCTTGATTTGCAAACCCTTAACGACATAATACATTTGCACTTTAAATTATGTATAATGTCAAGGTGATAAATTAAATAACGATTTTCCCATTGCTTTACTTGAATATTTCTTGTTTTAATCTGCAGGTAAGTATAGCCAGGGACGTAATTAATGGGCAAAGTGAAACCTCTGCACGTTCCAAATAATCTATAACGTGCAATAAAGTATCGAAGAAACTTTTGTGAATCATAAGAGAAACCGTTCCGTCTTCTCACTTATAATTCCTTGTAAACGTGAAAGTAATACGCATTTTTGCTTCGTAAAGCGTAAAATTTCCTCGTTATATAAATATTGGAACGGCCCAATTGTTCAACAACACATCCCGGGCGAGGTGGGGCTTCCCCCACATACGTCGCCGTTAAAGGTCAACGATTTATATTAGATCTCGCCAAGAAAGATATATTTTACTAATTAATCCTAAATACTTTCGTCCATGAACGACTTTTGAATAACTGTAGGGAAATCGCGTCCGTGACTTACTTCGATCCTTAATTACAAGAATTCCAATTAAGTACGGCCGCCGATGGACTGCTACGTAATTGCCGTTGAACTGTGACAGTGAAAATTTTAAGGGAAAATGCGAGATTGCTTTCTAATGATAATAGCACTTACGTAATCACGACCATATAAACATTCTTTAAACGCGCCAGTTATATACCCGCGTTTAAACAAGGCACGTTACGTAATTCTTTTCAAATAAATAATTCTATGTACTTAAAATGCCGCAATAAATTAACAATTACTTAGCGATAATAAATCGTTAAAAAATCGCATAATTTTGTTTTGTGATGGTTGGTGACATTGGTTGGCGCTTAAAACAATTTCAAACAAACGTCAATTTCTAGGTTATGTCCATAATTTGAGATGCCAACAGTGTTAATATAAAAAATTCAGCGAGTTTTCGCTTGAAAGTTGATAACATTCAAAATTTGGCAGACTGTAAAATTGTAATTGTTAAGTTGGACTGAATTATTTAATATTCAAGCGTCAATATCTCGAAAACAGTTGAATTTTGACATAGGTTGAGTTATAAAGAACTTGGATGCCAACAAATACAAGTAATGTCAAACAAACGTCAATTTGGAGGTTATTTTTATAATTTAAAGTGTCGCCAACCAAATTAAATTAAATTCCGGACGCGTTAATGAACTACTTTAGGAATAAGGCGGCCATACGTACCACTTTTAGTGGAACAGTTCCAATTCTTAACAATTTATTTATGTTAAAATGATCCGTCCAAGCTTAAAACCTGGTCACAACCTTATTTACGAAACCCAAATGAGTTTTTCGTTATTAAAGCATCAAAATAGAAAATTTCCACACTCCTTACCATACAGCCTAGATCTTCATCAGCGTAAAGTCCAGGAAAATGCTTTTGATCTCCACAATAAAAGGACGTTTCTGGTAGTTCGACCCTCGAAGAGAAATTATCGTCGAAATTCTTGTCGTATCCCACGGGGTAATATTCTCTGGGGGCGTTCATGACTTTCCCCATGGTTGAGTACCTGTAGGGTTTTAGAGTAGAAGACGTTATGGTGTTGAGCCTTTCCTTTTGAAGCTGTTGCCTCTGCATGATCGCAGCTTCCAAAGCATTCTCCGAGATGTTAGGGACGGAAATCGAGTTGGAGTTCGTCTGGGGCAACGAAGGTGGAAACTCGCCGTTTTGGTTGGTGGGCAAGGTCCTCAGGGCGAAGTCGCTGTTCATTTTATCTGAGGGTTGGGTTTTGCTTTTGATGGGCACGGTCGGACCTTGGGATATTCGAGATATCGAAGCGGGCATCGCGCTGAAGGCAGGAACCGCAACGCCAGTCATCGCGGGGGATACCCTGCTTGTATTCGCCGGCGTCTTCATGGGGATGTTGGGTCTTTCTGCGGCTGGGGGGATTGGTTTAAACGGGGGGACCGTGTTTGGTAAGGTGTTTTGAGGGGTCAACCTTTTCGTGATGTTGTTTCCCTGTAAATTTCAACATTATGCTAATGCATTGCGAAACTATTTTAATGATTTCCGATTTCACACACACTTACGTTTGCCTTTTGCGCTTGAAGCAAAGCGGCTTGCGCTGTAAACTGTGAAGCTTGAGCAGAACGTCTCCTGCTGGTGTCGGTGTTCGTAAACGAATCCTTAAAGCCAAGATCGTCCCCGACGCTAAAACCTAAGAGGCAATTGGCAAATCATTGCGTTTCTATGTCAAGTATGCGAGTGAAGAAAAGAAGTGATTATATGCAAAGATACAACAACAAAGAAATGCGTAATTGATTACTGGAAAGTTAATGGAGTCGTCGTTACATAGTTTAAGGTAATAAACTGGTTTCACAAGAACACTCCAATTAGTTGATAGAAATAAAGGAGCCTAAAGCATATAATTTTGCGCATACTTTATGTGGAGTCCCTTTGAGATTAAAAAAAAAAAACATGCAATCAATGAGGAATGATTTGATCGTTCGGGAATTATTCAATCATTTTATCAATGGAATGAGCAATAAGTGATTAATTAATTTATTATATGAAATGTGCGCGAGAAGTAAATCTATTGAATTACCCAGGCCTACGTGAGCTTTGATACCACCCAGATTTCTAACTCGGAACAATCCGGATTTCTTAAAAGCGCAGTTGATCACAAATCCGAAATCGGACTCCAGTACGCAGGTGGCTCGGCCGGAGCCCCAAATGCCGCCTGCAACCAATAATTTCGACATGTAGTTTTCATCACTTTCAGGACACAATACAAATTTCACGACTTCTACAACTGTAATCTTTGTTAATCAATTGGCCTGGCCATTTAATTAAAAAACACCCTGTATCTAGACTATTAGACTATCGACTAACATAAAAAAAATTTATCGGGATTTAGATAAAAACGAATCCAAGCAGAATGTAATTAAGGAATTATCGAAAATTTCTACGGCGGACGCTCAAGAAGTTTCGAGCGCCTTAACGCGTGCAATTGAAAAGGTTTAACTCGCGAGTAAGTATTTAAATATTTGAACAAAACAGGTGACATGTAATAATTGATTCGTTAACTTGTAATTTCCGAGGGTCTTCTTTTTTTTTAAGTAGAAATAATAATTCTGTTAGTCCCCATTTGAATTCTGTTAGGTTCGTGTAAATCAGGACGTGAAAATATTTGAATAAAATATTTATTTCTGTGTGATATTTGGTTAATGGCCAGTTAAGACCTACTAACCCGAATCCATATCATTCGTGTTTACTCTTGGAATGTCTTCCGGATTATATGCACGAATTTATCTGCCCTAGGTTGTTATTAGTAGAGACGATAAAAAAATAGATTTGCACGAAAAGAGAGAAGCTAAAAGAGCGAAACGTTAAAAAAAGAAATTGGAGTCAGCATGCTTCTTATACACAGTAAGATAGACAACACAAAATTCCCGTTCTCTGAGTTAAACTGTACGGAAATGCCCGCGCCCGATTCAGTTTTACTGCTGCATTTATGAAAGTAGATGTAAAAAAAAAAAAACGAGAGCATTTTATTTACAGAGAAGTCGTTAAATGTGTAACGTACGTACCGAATGTTGCGAGCAATAGTAACACACTCGCGCACCTCATGTTCGCAGACTTAAGATACTTTTAAAAACACTTAAAATCTCGCACGCACGCTCACATGCACAACTTTCAAATAAACTGCGCTCGACGCAAGAACGCTGAAGAACTTTTAATGCTGACCCAGTCCACGTCGGTAACTCCAATCATGTAACGGTATCGATAATAACTCCAGTGGTGGTATAAACTGACCTTCAATATCATTCATCATAGCACTTTCCATGCAGATTTTACCCTTGTGGCATCTTTTCCTTAAAAGAATCCTAATTAGTATTTCAATTCACGTTCGTTACACTTGCTTCGTTCTCGTAAATTCATCAAAATCTAGCACAAAGTACGAATTTTATTATCAAACGATTAATTGTATTTTTACAAATTTCTTCTCTAAGAGGCCATCAGCATACCCATTCAAATATTTTTTTCCAACAAATTAAACCTCTAATTATCCAAAGTGGAATTTAATTTAATTATATGTTTTATTTAGAAACGTCCTGTATATATATTTTTTACTTCATAGTGAATACCAAATGCTTTTAGTAAAAATGAAGAATTTTTTTTTAAAGTTGATTTGGCCCCGAAACACGCATCCTTGCTTCACATTATTTACTTTCACCTTTTTATGAATCCGACGCTGAAACACACATGGCGGAGTTAAAACGGGCTTTTAGGTGAAAGATCACAGACTTGCCACTTACATAACGACAGATTGCATCAAGCGTGAGCAAATATATACGAGTACCCACTTAACGATTTGTAAAGAAATCAGCAAGAAAAAAAATGATACTTGCTGTGCAACTGTGTATTTAAAATTAGGATGCAAGACGTGTCCCATTAGTTTCGACTCGCCCTGTATGTACTTGAGCCACATTTAAAAATGAAATTACATTACAAAAAACGCATCTTTTATAACCATTATTATTATTGTTATTTAAAACTAGTGTAAAAGTCAGAAAAAATAAATTAATTAACGAATTAAATTAAAAAAATTAATTTGACAACACTCTTGTCAAAATCCATTCATTCATTTCCGGTGTTCAAAGAGACAAAATAATATTTTCCAGAAAGAAATTATGATTATTAATCGATAATTAATAATCGTAATATTAAATTTTGTTTACGTCCATAATTATCATACCCTAGTGATTTTTACGAACCGCAATTGGTGACGCCACTGCGCACGCATCAATCCGATGGCCAACTTCACTTTGTTATTGACAGGTGTCGTCTTCGGCCGGCGCAGGTTGTGTTGTTGCTCTGTAAGGAAAGTACATTTCGTTAAAAAAATGGTCCAATACAAAATCGTTATGGTCCGCCATGGGGAGTCAGAGTGGAACGAGAAGAACTTGTTCTGCGGATGGTTCGACGCCAACTTAAGCTCGAAAGGTGAGGTTAAAGTTTTGACCTTCAACGACCTTGCGAGTCCCCTCGAAGAAATTACACTTTTTAAATTAAGCATTGTACAGGTGAAAAAGAAGCGGTCAGTGCTGGAAAGGCCTTAAAAAACGAAGGATACGTGTTCGATATCGCCTACACCTCTGTGCTAACCAGAGCGCAGGAAACATTGAAGTCAATCCTGAATGAAATTGGGCAGACGAACATCCCGGTGGTGAAAAGCTGGCGGTTAAACGAGCGACACTACGGAGGCCTCACCGGCTTAAATAAAGCGGAAACCGCTGCTAAATACGGTGACGAACAGGTAATATCATTCGTGCAAATAATTCTGTAACGCATAAAGTTTGCTTAGGTACAAATATGGAGGCGCAGCTTCGATATTCCACCCCCACCGATGGAGCCCGATCACCCTTACTACGAAACGATTGTGAAGGACTCGCGCTACGTCAACGGTCCTTTCCTCAACGAGTTCCCCAAATTCGAGTCGCTGAAACTGACGATCGCGAGGACCCTTCCATTCTGGAACGACGTCATCGTCCCGGAAATTAAAAACGGCAAGAAAATCTTGATCGCAGCGCATGGGAATAGCCTTCGTGGAATCGTGAAACACTTGGACAAGATGAGCGACGAGCAGATTATGTTGTTGAACTTACCCACTGGGATTCCGTTTGTCTACACGCTAGATGAGAATTTGAATCCGGTCGAAAACGGCAGTTTGCAGTTCTTAGGAGACCCGGAGACCGTGAAGAAGGCGATGGAGGCCGTCGCAAACCAGGGAAAAGCAAAGTGAGGCTTTGCTCTGGAACTTAAAAAGGAAACACTTTAAATTATTTATATATGTAAAGTAGAGATCAGGCAATGATAAATCGGTTGAATTGCATTTAAAATTATTTCGATGTATTGTAATTTATGCTGTGTGGAATAAACGCTGCCACGTTATTTAAACGAAGCACCGCAGAGGATTATTAAATTAAAGGTAAAGCTGCGCTCATCACATTTTATTCTTTTAAAACTTTATATATAAAATATATGATTGTATGTAGTATGTAAAGCGTGGGTTCTGGCTTACGAATCAGTTCATGGGAGCCAGAACCCGCGTTTTATATATGACTATTATAACATAAACATAAATACTAACAGCTTCAGTTTGTTTACAGCCCATTGCTACTATTATTAAAGCAAGAAAGTACAAAAGATATAATGGGAACCCGTATTTTATCTTGAATACTGCATGAAATATCAGCTGAATCACACGAATTGCAAAGCACGCTGTATAAGCCATTTTTTTTCTTCAAGTCGCACAATCACACTATTTGGTAAGCTACGTCTCGATTCATTTCTTTGTATTTAGAGTCGAAGGTGAACCAAATTCCGATGGCGCATCTTGAGCCACGTTTGACGGCACGCACTCCGTGGATATTCTCGTTGCCCGAAGAAAATGCGATCATTCTACCACATTTTGGATGCACCACGCTCTGGAAAATACACACGTTTAACTCTCAACTTGTTAAACTTTCGCTTGGAGTTCACACCTGCGTTTTAGTGCCGTTGTAATTCGAGGAGAACACGAATTCTCCTCCGGCGAAGTCATCGTTTAAATAAATTATAGCGCTGTAGTCTCTCCAAGTGTAAGACGGGGCAGCCTTTACGCAGTCCAAATTCTCTTGCAAATTGCAGTTGTCTGCGTGAACTGCATGGCTGAAGTCCGTTCGGTTTTCCGGTGCACCTAAAAGAGATTCCTTTTTTTTTTTTTAATCAATTAAATTTGCTTCTGGGGCTTACCAGGCAGAGAAGAGCGACAGACGAGGTGGGTGTAAGTGAAATAGAGTTTTTGCAATTTGAATTGGCCTTCGATGTGTCGCTTAGCTCGATCAGTTACGGCCAGGAGCGTTTTTAAAGTGTCGGGCTTCAGCATGCCAAAGTAGACGAGGAAAGTTGCCCGGCTTATTGTGATACCCTCGAACTTTTCTGTGGTGGTGTGCGGGCTTTTGTTTCCAACGTAGCCATCTCCTGGCGTCGCAAAGTACTTAACAAGAGAAACTAACTCGCGACACTCCCTTTTCGTTAGGAAATTATCTGCCAGGTATCGACGCTCCCCGTTTAACTCCCTGGCGTTCTTAATCACCTCAATTTTTTTATTATTAACAACCTAATTCGTTAAAGAAAACCATCAGGATTATTACATAAGAGAGTAAGCGTGATTATAATAAATAAAGCGAAAGTGTCTGCCTCTAGCAAATTAACTGACAATAAAACTATGTGTTTACGTTTTGTAATTTTTAATGCAAAAGTGAAATAATGATTATAAAAAAAGTAATATACAAAAATATATATATATATATAAATGCATAAGTACCAAATATAGCTGAAGTGTTAATCTTTGATTAAAATCTTCCCAGGTTTATTTACACAGAAAAGTAAGATCCAAGCAAAGTTGAAGTCAAAGAGGGGTGCTTTCGTTTTCTATTGCGGAAGGGTGCTCCTGTAAGGCAAACGGGGGGGTTATAAAACATACCACGTGCTACCCTATTCATTACAAAATGACACAATGACATCGGATTAAGATGAATCACCCAATCGGATTAGTTCGCTTTACCACCACAAAATCAAAGCAATTACCTCATCGCCTGTTTCCCCCAGCTCGACGTTAAACTCTTTAAACACAAAATCTAACAGCTTCGTCTCGTACGTTTCCCTCTGCGTGTAATAAACCGCTTCCTAAATAACACAGTCGTTAAAACTAAATCTATTAAACAAAGCACAATACGTACGGGCCTCGGTTTGAAGTAATTATCTTGCACGTCCGGCAACTGTTTATAATACTTCATATTACTTAACATAGTTTCATCTTTCGGGTAAAATAATAAATAGCTGGTAACTGCTTGGCACGCTGCCTTTACGTTACCCACTGGAAACACGTATTACTCACGGGGTTAACCCAAAAAAGGGAATGTAAACTTACATTTGTGATACGCGTACTGCAAGTAATGGTAATGACTAGGGAGTAAATCCTCGTGCTTTTCTCCGTTGAGGGTGTTCAATTTATTCCTGCACCTCCTTTTACATCGCAAGCAATGAGTGAAGTGGTCTGCAAACGAGGGTGATCGATTAAATAAGAGCGGGGCATTTGAGGAATGTACTTGCTTGCAATGGAAGGTATAAAATCGGGGTACCATCCTTGATCGAACGGTCCTTCGCACTGCGCTCGACACTCATCTTCGGCATTCAAGTACGAAAGAAGCGACTCCTCCATGTTTTCAACCGCGGACTTCCAGTTTTTCTTATCGTATGCGTCTGCCCCGTACACATATAGATACACGTAATCCTACAAGCATTAAACCGTCTTTAAAGTAACTTATCGAGGATGTTCTTCGTTCTTACCTTGGCTTCGTAATTGATAATTTCTTTGAGGTCGATTTCGGGGAAGGTGGAGTAGTATTTCAGATTGGACAGCATGGCCTTGTCATTCGGGTTTACAACCAAGTACGTAAACGCAGCAGATGCTGATTCTTGAAGTTTTTTCTTCTGCGAGTTAAAAATAAGAATGAGATCAAATTAAACACGCGCTGTAGTTTGAAATTTAACACCAGCAGACAACAAACAACAATGATAAGCAGAACTGGGGCATTCTCTTTGCAAAAAAGAAAAAAAAGGTGTGGCCTATTAAATAAATAATAATAAAAGTATTAGTGCTGGAAAAAATTAATTCGTGCACGTCTTTTTACGACTGGAAAATTTTCAGTTTGAAATTACGTCATTAATTAAAGCGCGGGCTGCGCTGCTAAAGCAATCGTTCATAAACAAAAATAGGTTTTAACCGGTATTTTATATCTTAAGTATAGCGAAACCAATGATCTATAAAACAGATGACAATTTGTTTTTAATTTAATATTCACCTGAAAATAACACGCTTGAAGGTACTCGTAGGGTTTTCTATTTTCAAATAACTTTTCGATTTCCGCGTTGATGTTGTAAGCCCCAAAGAATTCCCTGTCTTTATTTTTGCACTTCATGATGCACAGGGTGTTCCTGATGGTTTTCTCGTAGAACCGCAGGTTTTCGACGTCGAACGGAAGCAGGGGCGCCTCGGAAGTCGCGTCCGCGTTGCATTTAATCCTGCAGTTTTGAAGTTTCGAGTTGTAAGACCTGTAAATTTCTAGGGCCTCGTTAAAACTGGAGATGCAATCCCCAAAATTGTCGTCCAAATAAGCTTGGACGCCCCGCTCGTACAGGACGGTGCAAGATTTGGTCCCATTTGATAAGTCCCTCGACGCATGTGTTGCCGTGATAACCGCATTAATGAGTATCACGTAACGCGACCACGTGCCACCAAACATCGCTGGATACTACTGGCTGGTTTACAATCTTGTTTGGTGGTCTACATTGCAAGTGGAGTGAAGTCATCTAAATACCAAATGAAAAGAAACCCAATTTACGCAACTAAACTTTGATTATGAGGAAAGGAAACTCACTTATCAAAAAAAGGAAAAAAATTGCCTGCCCCAAACAGGCCGTACATTAGGCAACATGCTCGGCAGCTTGGCTCGTGCCAACAAGTTCGCTGGCGTGTTGACATGTTCAGACTCCTGGAGGAATATTCAAAAGCCTACATGGATGAGTGGCCTGCTTTGCATACCCAAAAAATTTTTTGCAAAGTATAAATTCACCAAAAGGCCTTCTATTGGTAATTCTGAGTCTGCTGTTGGCAACGGGCTTGACGCTTGGCGGGGCAACTATTGAGTGTGGGTTGGGGATCTATGCGAGAGATGCCTCGGGTTGTGTTCAGATTCGAACTGGGTTTTCAGTGTTTCCCCAATTTTTAAAGCGAATCACCCCCAAACGCCCCTCCCTGACAAGCTCTGCGAGCTCGAGGGAAAATTGGCCAAGAAAAAAATTATCAATCCAAGTTGTGTTCATCACCACCCACATACCGTGTTACAGAAATGTAATAAAAACAAAAACATATAAATTATGTATTTATTTCACCCAAAAAAAAAAAAAGAAATTACATAGACTCATAATGATAATAATAATAATAACAAATATGAGGCACAACACTTTCAGAATATCTTCTCTGCATATAATATTAACTATATAGATAAATTTCGGTCTTAAAAAACAATCCTGGCAAAAGAAATACACATATTTAAATTCTATAAATAAAAATAAGCTAATAATAATAAGTAAAAGAGCAGTTAAATTAAGGTCAAAAGACGTGTTAAACTTAAAAATAAATGATATGATTAATTCTTGTATACCGTTCAAAAAACGGCGGCTACATCTAAATTAAAAACTAAAAAAATAAGGTAAATACAGCTAGGTAAGCAAAAATGGCACTAGGAAAAGGTTAAAGTCGAATTTTGAAATCTAAACAGAACGCTTGCTAAGTTGCGAGAGTAATTAATGAGAATGCGTAATGATTCAACCCCCTACGGCATGGGACCTAAATTATTATTATTAGTTAAACAAATTTTATATTTAATACATATTTGAGTTAATTAATTATTCGTCAGATCCTTAAAAAGAAATCACCCTCACCATAGAGGAATTAATAAGTGTTTGTACCAAAAATAATCACACTTTTCAAACCGAGTTCATCACTTTGCGGAAACAATCGGAAACGAATTTGTCTTTCTCGTCAACGTACTCGTTGTTGCCGCCTCTCAGGGACGACTCCAGTGAATTTAAGGCCTCTTTGGAAAACTTGCGACCTCTGAGGCTGGTGATCACTTTTGCATCGCCGGTGAAACCAGTTTTCGACAGTCCCGGTGGTATGAACATGGTCACATCCTTGATCCTTCCGTTTTCCACCGTCATAGTAATCGAAAGGACCGACGGCAAGCCGTCCGCCTTTTCCAAGAACCGAGTTGGAACTGGAAACGAACGCTCGATGGTGAATTTCGGAGTCTGCCCGTAATTCCAATCCCATTTCATTAATTCATCGCGAATTTCCATAATGCCTAAAAAATTAATAACGTTAAGAAAGAAAGCTTGTTAAGCTGGCGAAATCCTTAGCAATATCTCATCATTTTAGAACTTGAACTTATTTAAAAAAAAAAAAATTCCAGGGTAAAGTCCAAGGATACTCGCCGTAAACACCGTCATTTTCTGCTGAATGCCAACGGCTTATTTCTAGGTAGGTAAAAGTCATTCCGCGCGTTTATTTTTATAAACGATAAACAGTAAATTCAGGGGGGGAAAAAAAATGCACCAAACTTACCGGGGAACCATTTCTCAGTCGGATTGATCATTTGAAAACCTTTCTGTTGATTCGCCAACTGTTTACCTCCGTCTTTCAAAGTCAGGGCTGCTGTACGCATGTACTCCCATCCAATCGATGATATCAAACCGTTCACAGTGACCCGGTGGTCTTCTTCAACCAAATTCATGAATCTTGCCTTCGGAACTTCGACTGGCATCTGCAATTGTTGTCGTTGTTTTTTTTTTTTTACATAACAAAAAGGAATTTACTTTCAATTAAAATATTTATAACACGTATAAGAAAAAAAAAACGTAAACAGACGTCATGGGATGACGCAGTTTGTATTTTAAAATACACCCAAAATAAAAATACACATGAGAACAGGACGACCGGCCGTTTATTTTTAGTTTAGTCAAATAAATCAAGCAAATTTTAGCACTTTGAACCCGAAGCCGATGATTAACTTGCAACTTCCAATACGCAAAGAAAAAAAAAATAGAATTTCGTATAATATAAAAAGTGCTCGGTGCAAGGTCGAATGAAGGTTGTCTTAAAAGCCCCAGACAATCGTTTTCCTTTTTTATTTTTTTGTTATTCGCCGACCTACATTTCAAACAGACGTGCAAAGTACAGTTTAATCGATCTCAAAAGGCGGACTTATTTATTTACCGAGGTGATTACCGTTTTAAATTTAGATTCTCTGAAAAACAGAACAAAAGGGGACTTTGCTCCCAGTCTGTCGGTGACGTAAAACCTGAGATAACGCGATAAACACTCAGAAGAATCCACGGCATTGTTTTTTTTTTAAGCAAACACACATAAATACATGCACATACTTTATTAAAATATTTACACGTTGAAGTCAAGGGGACTTTGACACCGTTACGAAATGCTGCGCTTGATAAATTAAAAAAAAAAAAAAGATGTGTAGGTTGGACTTTGTCCTTTTGGCCTTTTTTTTTTTTTTTCTAAATAAAACTCACCTCTGTTTTGTAGAGAGCTTGAATTAGATCCTGTTTGTTGATGTTTACAAAAACGGAGCACTGTTGATACGCATTTTCACCCCCGACTTTCGACGAGGTGCTCGACACCTTAAACAAAGTTGCATTAAATGACAAAAACGATTCTCCCCTGTAAAAAAAAAATACCTTCAAATTGTGCACCATCAAATCTTGCTGCGGTGAGACTCTGACTTTCAAGGAATACTCCCTAAACAAAGCTCTGGTAATTAAATCTAAGTTGTATTTCGAGTTGTAGTTCGCGTTGGTGGTAAAAAAGGTCATGTTCAGATTACCATGGTCTTGATAAGCGGCGCTATCGCCAGCTGGACGTCTTGCTAACTGTACACCGGATTCATCAATGTTAATGTTGTTGATGTTCGTTTCAAGCCAAGGATTTTGTTTTCTGCCTATTATTAAACTCGGATCGTTACGGTAGAGTAACAAGATGTGATGGTTTTTGAAGTTGAAATTCTTGTATAGCCAATCTTCTAAGGCTAAATTGGTGTAGACGTCTTTGGATTGTGAGATGAACACGGACTTTTTGATGTCCGGATTCGATGTTGGGGAGGAAAGACGTCGCATTTGTACTCGAAACGAGTTGTAAGTTTTGCCGAAAACTTTACCTTGTGCTAGGGCCATTTTTGAAAGTAGTAATAAAGTCTTAAGTTATTGAAAACACGATACACAGCCTTTAATAAAAGTTCTTTAGCTGTTATGCCTTAAAATTACTTAATGTTCGAAGGCTTCACAATGGGAGTCCTTATGAGATGAAGCGAGGGAGATGAGGAAGTCGTGAAGGGTGATGGTTTGGTGCAACCACTTCCACGTTTGATGAAGGCCGTTTGTTCGGTAACGGATACCAACACAGTCACCGCAGCTACTCAGCATTCCTCCCTTATCTGCCAGGTTGGAAAAGAAAAATTACACTTGCGAGTTACCACTGATTTAAATGATTTTTGCTTGCACTTCCTGCAACAGGGCAAAAAACAACACCAAGTTATTTAAATACCTATTAATAAACTAGTATCACTCTAACGTTAACCGAGCTGCTTTATCTACTTAGCTTCGTTAAATGAGAATGAGAATGAGATTAAAATAAAATTCACCCTTTTATATAAACAGCAACTTCTGACAGGTCACCGCTGTCACTGTTATCTTTATGGTTCAGCACTGTATAATATTACAAACAAATGCTATCTACACTTTCCTGATTGTGCACTCAGCAGAATTTAAAGTTTCTTTTTAATTTATTGCGTAACTTATACAGCTTGGTGCTAACCGAGGTCACCCGAACGTTTTTCTTTACACCGCATAAAATAGAAGAAAAAAATTCCAGTGGCGTCACGTGTAATAATACAAATATCATTAATACAGTGTTGCCAATTTACGATTTAACTCCCCCAACAATAAAGAATTAATCATTTATTTCTAATTATAGCCCTTTTACCCTTTCTAAAAATAAAACTCACGTTACAGCGGTAAATAAATTCACTGGGTGTTTCACTCCGAAAATGAATTTGGAATTTTGGCGCAGCTCCGATCGTTTTTAATTACTCACACAAATTAAATGAAACTTACGGTGGAAAAAAAAAAAGAAATTCAAGCGTGCCTCCGAACTTTCGAGCGCTTCGTGAAATTGCCAAGGCGATTTTGGAGGACTATTGAAAAAAATTTCTTTTATAGGTACTTGTTTATTATTAGACACGTAACGCTCATTCAACGCACGAAATATTATCAGCCGTAAGGCACGTGTCCTTACAGCACAAGTTCATGTGCGTAGGTCCGTGATATTATTGGCAAAGAACGTGTTTTCAGAATAAAGACCTACGTTAACGTTTTTCGACATCGTCTGGGAAACAAAAAAAAAAAAACTTTGCATTACATTAATTTTTCAACGGACATAAAGAAAGAGCAGCAAATTTGGCTTTTAATATTCTTATTATTAGGCGGGGCAAATTTAATAATTAACGTCAGTGGCGGCACATGTTGGTTAAATTTGAAAATGACGTTGCTGCACCGATGCAAAAAATATGAAAAAAAGTCATTGCAAGACAACAGGTAGGTTATAAAAAACGAATTCACAATTACCAAACACCTTCTACATTCGTTGTTGCGTCAGCGTGTTATGTCAACAGCTAAAAAAAGAAGTTTAAAAAAAAACACAAATATAAATAGTAGACAGGTTGAAGCCATGAATTCGAACTAACGCAGGGTTGCCAGATTTCTTACGGACAACGTCGCCGACTTGTTCGCAAAATATTGCCAAAAGGCGGCAATTTTTTTTCTTTTTTCCAAATTAATTCGTCCGATTCGCAATAATACAGGGTGAAAATGAAATACTTCTTATTTTGACGTTTTAATACATTTGGAAGGTAGTGGAAAAACAAAAGGCGTTAAATGAAAAGGGAAACAAGTGAAAAATAAATAAAAGACGGCAAAAAAAACAGCGACAAATCAAAAACACAATGGAGAGAAAACAATTGAAGAAAAACCCAAAAGGCAAGCAAATTTTAAAATAGAAAATAAAACAAATGAAAGCAAATAATGGGTAGAATGGGAAAGCGAAGAGCAATTGAAAAAGAAACAAAAAGGAAGCGAATAAAAAATTGAAAATTTCTAATAAATCATTGTTTTTATTAAAAAAAAAATATTATTATTATTATAAGGAGAAAATTAAAACGAAAAAATTAAATGAAACATCAAAGGCAAAACAAAAACAAACAAAGAAAGGAAAAATTTGAAAAAAAAAAAAAACAAAAGAGAAACAGAAAGCAAAAACAAAAGGCAAACAAAATTTAAAATAGAAAATAAAACAAATGAAAGTGAATAACTAACTGGAAAGGAAAATTTTGAAAAAAAAACAAAAGAAAAACAGAAAGCAAAAACAAAAGGCAAACGAAATTTAAAATAGAAAATAAAACAAATGAAAGTGAATAATAAGTAGAGCAGGAAAACGAAAGGCAATTGAAAAAGAAACAAATCGGAAGCAAATTAAAAATTAAAAAAAGAGAAACAAGTTCCTTTTTCAATTCCTAACGCATCATTGTTTCTTTATTGAACATAAATATTATAATAACAATAGAGTAACGGTTATTATTAAAACAAGGAGAAAAAATTAAATGAAAGACCAAAGGAAAAATTTGAAAAAGAAAAACAAAAACGAGAATTGAAAAAAGAAAAACAAAAGGCAAGCAAAATTTAAAATAAAAAATAAAACAATTGAAACAAAAAGGAATTCTCTAATTGCCCAATCTGGCAACCATGTACCAAGGTGCATTTTCTTTTTTTTTTAAACAAATGAAAATTACATCCTTGTTACACCACTGGTTTTACATGACATGTCTGTGGGCATGTCAGATGCAGCAAATTTTTCAATGACACGCGATTGATAAAGTCAAAGAATTTTGCGAGATTTGTTGAGTGCTTCAGGCAGTTAAGTTTTTTTTTTTTTTTTTATACAAACAATCATTTACGTTCTATTTATTTTTCGCACGTAAACACGCCGAGTGGCATAGCATTTTATTGTTCGTAGTTAATTATAAAATTCCATTTACATGACGGTGTCAATAGGTAATAATAATAATAATAACAATCATGATTATTATTGCATTTTAGGTTTACCTTCGAATGGCGTCATGACACTATATTGGTATATACACTGGTTTTGGATTACATATCAGTGTTACGGTGGGTAATTAATTAATTAATTAATTATTCGTTTTGAACTAATTTCCTTTTGATTCTAGGTTGTTTATGCGATGAGACTGTACATTCCGCAACGGAGGGTTCTTCGATTATCAGCGAAACGCATCGTACTCCGAAAGTAATTGGAGGTCTCAGCATTCCATCCAATATATCTCCTGCCAATGCGACCGCGTTCGTAAAACCCCACAAATCGATGAGTGCGCAAAATCATACCCACAATATAAACAGTACAACAGTACTTCCACCTACTAAAGAAACGACTGTGATAGACTTAAATACTGCGGATTTAAGCTTGAACTTGACGGACAACCGGACAAATCTTAGCATGATAAGTCGAACTGATAATTTTACACTTTCCGAAGACGAGAGACACGTTAATAATAGTTTGAAACACACAAGCGACAGGATGCAGCCTGTCGATAATCTGTCTGCGGCGGGAATAACTGGTATTACTTTAGGTTGTGTTAGCGTAGTCGGACTTATTTCCGCTGTTAGTTATATTTTGTACAGAAACAGGGGATTCAATCGTCCGCAAGTACTTAACGACCATTGCAGTAATTTGGATTCCAGCGGGTACATCGACGATACCTCTGTTAGAGTATGCCGCAGTGTGATCTAAACATTCTTTATTTAATTCGCCCCCTTTTTCTTTTGTAGGACAACTCCGAGGAAATGTACAGTCTGGATAACGACTCGTTTTTGAATAGCTTGGAGGCTATGACCATTCAAAATTATTGGACGGACACCGTTAAACATACAAAACTATAGAACCCAATAATAACGATTATTTTCATTCAAGTATCTTAGAATCTGTGATGCATATCAATAGATATAGTA
Source organism: Serrognathus titanus (assembly GCA_039766575.1). Lineage (NCBI taxonomy): Eukaryota > Metazoa > Arthropoda > Insecta > Coleoptera > Lucanidae > Serrognathus > Serrognathus titanus. Next base: position 1,578,639 of record CM077916.1, on the reverse strand, counting down.
AATTTGTTTTAATATATTTTTATATATGTGTATATGTACCTGTCGCATGTATGTATATACTATTTAACGATTAACTGATTAAAAATAATGGTTTTTTTTTTTAATGTTTAATACGAAGGGTATATACATACATGATGCGGTTTAAAATTGTTCTTGTTTTAAAACCGGATCGTTTAAAAATGATTCGGGCACAGTTATTGCATGAAGGAGATTTTGTTTTATTTATACAAGTACAAATATTTGTTGAATATATTATGCTAGTTATAAGTCTTACTATTTCGTGTAAAATCTGACTTTACTAATAAGATTTGACGTATCATGTATTGTTACTGTGAAATTATTATTTTCTTTGTTATATATATATATAAATACGTATTTATTATTAATTGCTTTTAAAACTTTTAATGTGTGTGTGCGTGTGTGTGTACAATATGCTAAGGTTTTCCTCTCCACACGAAGCAATAAGTCTCTTTCTAAGAGGAAGGTGCAGGTTCAAAAACGAAATTGTAATTAAATTAAACTTCGATGTTGTCCGAATCTCGATATGTATTTCCTGTGATCAGTTTATTATATCATATTGTATTAGAGAAAACTTTAGCAATGAATGTCAGTAACTACAAATATGAATACACTATAAGTCTGTAACATTTCGTCTTTTAATACACACGTTCTTCGCATGTGCCTAAGTTATTTTAATTATTCAATTATTGATGCTTTAAAAAGAATTAATCATCAAGTGATGTAATTTATTACCATGGAGGGGATTCAAATGAGCAATACAGAGCCTGTTGTTTAATTTAAAATTCAGCCTGTGTTGTGTGCAAAGTGATTAGAATACAAAGCATACGTACATACCAAGCATGAGTGAGTTGCCTTTTCATATCAGGAATAATTAAAAGCCAATCCAGACCGTTTTTTTTAATCAAAAATGATAAGGTTATGAAACTAGATACAATCACTACTTGAATACATAAAAAAAATTGATAACCGAATACTATAACATCTAAACATTGATTAATAAAATCAGTGAGTAATTAATAATGGATGATACATCCGCTCAGAAATTTGTGGAAAGTATAATCACTTTATTAAAAGATGAAAACGTATTTGATACAACCGGCGAAAGGACTAAAGTCATAAACTTCAAGCACCCGACTGAGCTAGAGGTAAGACAACCAACCCGAAGCTCTAATTCAAACCTGAAGGCGAACAACCACCAATTTCAGGAAGAAATTGATTTCTCCCTGGATAACACCGTACCATACCACGATTTAGAACGACTGTGCAAACAAATAATTAAATACAGCGTGAAGACGCAGCACCCGCACTTTTACAATCAACTGTACGGGGGTACGGATTTATTTGGCCTGGGCGGTGCGTGGATCTCGGAAGCCCTAAACACAAACCAACACACATTCGAGGTAGCCCCCGCTTTCATACTTGCAGAACGAGCCGTATTGAAGCACGCTCTCTCGAAATTCGGTTACCAGCAGGGAGATGGGGTTTTTGCACCAGGCGGGAGCTTATTAAATTTATACGGAATGTTAATGGCGAGGTACAAAATGTTTCCCGACGTAAAAACCAAGGGAATGCACGGCCTTCCTGTTCTAGTTGCTTTCACTTCTGAGGACGTAAGTTTCTTTTGATTATGGATATCACTTACGCCCCATTTTTTTAACCACAGGCGCATTACTCCATACAAAAAGCCATGCATATATTGGGAATCGGAATTGAAAATCTTGTGATGGTACCGAGCGATGAACATGGAAGGATGTTGCCGGAATGTTTAGAAAAAGAGGTGCTTCGTGTTAAGGAGGAAGGGAAGGTGCCTTTCTTTACGAATGCAACCGCTGGGACCACGGTTCTTGGGGCAATCGATCCTATAGATGGTATCGCAGATGTCTGTGAGAAACACGGGATGTGGCTGCATGTTGATGTAATTTCCTTTTGATTATAGAAACGACCTTGGACTTTATGAATTATTTTTAGGCGTGCATTGCTGGTACGTTAATACTTTCTCAGAAGCATCGAGCTCGCTTGCACGGCATCCACAGGTAGCAACCGCAGTTTACTTGAGCATCGTTTTATTAATCAAATTCTAGATCTGATTCGATTGCTTGGAACGCGCACAAAATGTTGGGGGCCCCACTGCAGTGTTCTTTGTTTTTAATTAAACACAACGCAAGTTACAACACGTGGCACACTAAGTAATCAATTAAAGCCGTGGATTTTTAGGGTTTATTACACGAATGTAATTCTGCTTCGGCCACCTATTTATTCCAGCAAGATAAATTCTATGATGTTTCGTACGATATAGGTGACAAGAGTATACAGTGTGGCCGTAAGGTCTGTATTGCATACACCACAAATTATTCATTCTTTTGCTTTCATTCTGTAGACTGATGCTTTTAAATTTTGGATAATGTGGAAAGCCCGCGGTGATGTCGGCTTTGAAAGGCTTGTAGATAACGCAATGGAAGCTGCTACGTACGCAAGTCCCTCGATGAAAGAAAGCTTCTTAAGAATCAGTTTTCAGGTACCTCAAAGAAAAAATTTCCAGCAACGATAGCTTCGAGTTGATCCTAGAAGATTTTGATACTTCAGCCGTTTGTTTCTATTACATACCGGAAGGCATTCGAGCTCGAGCTAAAAACAAGGATTGGTTTGAGAAGTTGAACTCGGTGAGTTCATTAAAAAATAAATAAATGAATGGGTATACGTTTTCCTTTTTCCTAAACAGGTGGCCCCCGCAATTAAAGAAAAGATGGTCAAGGAAGGGAGTTTAATGATTGGCTATTCGCCTTTAAAACAAAAAGGCCTGCCCAATTTCTTCCGAATAATTATTACATGCCATCCGGCACCAAACCGGGCCCACATGGATTTCGTTGTGTCAGAAATTGAAAGATTGGGTAAAAATTTGCAGTTATAACGAACGTTTTTATTCTACTTTCTAGAACAATAAATAAATACATCAGTTAAGTCTCGTTGCTTTTTGATACCGGAAAAGTAATGACGCTGTTAATCCTAAAATAACAGCCCCACCACCGACGAACCCCAGAACGTGTTTGTAAAAATAAGGGCACAGGTTCTTAGGTTGGCAGTGCCTAAAACAATCGTTTTTTAACTGTAGATGGGGGGAAGGGTGCGTCACACACTTACAAGTGCTGAATTACTACTATTACAATCCCCGAAACCAACTTATCTGTAAATGTGACCATACTGTAAACCGAAGCGCTTTTAAATTTCTTGATTTTTATAAAATTCGCAGTTACACACAGGCTGGATATCATAGTAGCTGAACTACCAATCCCTGCAAGTTAATTAATAAATTAATTCGTATGAAATGACTGCGTACCTGTACCCTGTACCTGTGCAACAAACGATCGCATAGATTTCATAAGAGTCTGTCGAAACTGCACCGAAACCAATCCAAAACGAACCAACCACAGAAAAAATCGACCCAACAAAATAAACGAACTGCAAATCATCACCGACAATAAAAACCCAACTACTAAAAACGAATTAATAATATTACGCTATCATCACAAAATTCGCTTCTGTATTTAAAGGCAATCGAAGTCAAAAATGAGGCGCAAAAGCTTGCAAGAGGCACACTGGCAATGGTCCTTCTTATTCCATTACTGTCGTCACTCCCCGAGCTCCTCTCTTCTAAATACAAGGGAACGTACATCAAATTCAAGATGGTGTACAATCTAGATGACATGTACCTGCGAAGGCAATTGTATAAACCATGAGGATCGAAGGGCTTTACTTACATTATCGATACAAAATATATAATGCGAGACTTAAAGATGCAGTTCGCGTTAATTAAAGTCGTCGCCTCGGTTGCTTCTAAAATATTTTCCTCTGAGATGTCTTCACGTTCAGTCTCGATGCCACAATAATATAAAAAAGAGCAGAAAACACCAACTGTAGTTACGACAAAAATAATATCCTGCAAACAAATTACGAGTATAACAAAAGATCGTTCCTTGACGTTACTAACTTTAAACTTTTGATAATCACTTGGCCCTATGTTTTCTGGTACTTGCCCATTTTGCAAGACAATCCACGTTACAACGTAAACAAATATGTTGCAACAAACCGAAGCTGTGTACCTAAAAAGAATGCAAAATAGCTTCGCTCGTGTTATCGACTCGATTACCTTATAGCAGTAAAATCAGCAATTTGCAGTATTTTATGTGATATCGTTGGTATAACAGCGAGATGTGAGATCTGTACGATAGCCCATCCTAACTGAAAGAGTATGACAAGACCTCCGTAATACAACAAGGTAAGCCAATTATGTGTCCCGGGGTTCCACGAGAAAATGAATGAGAAGCCCACGGCAACGCAGAGTGATCCTAAAATATTCTCAAATTAAATACATTCTTACGGCTGTCGTTACACACCTGCCAAGTACCATTTCTGGGAGGCACCTGTCTTATCTATTGCCCAACCTGCTGTTGTTGTGGCCAGCGAGTCTGTGACTTGCCCTAAAATGAAGTCGACTTCGTTATAAATAAATTCAGTAATATTGCAACTACCGGACCTATCATAATTAATGTTCCAGCTAACTTGGGTTTAATATCCAAAACTATCTGGAAGTAAAGGAGCGTGTAAGAAAACCAAATTGCTGCACAGAGGTCGTTGTAAACATGGCCCAATCCGTAACTTAATTTTTGTATGCAATAGTTCCTTTCTGGCAAAAAGCTTTCTGCCTCACCCGTCATGTTATTAAACAGACCTAAAAATTGCAAGGGCGAATTTATGTTACTACTAAACAAGTGAGGTACTTACTTTGAACTGAAAACAAGTTATTTATACATGCACCACAGGACATCAACTCTTGAAAGGTTTCTCTCTCGTGTTTGTAATATGATACAGCTGAAGTATGTGGATTAAAACCCAGCAAATACTTTTATATTTGAATGACCGAAGCAGGGGAAGGGTGGGTGCTGGAATTTGTAAGATTGAAACAAAAAAGTTGCTGCTACACATAGATTTATTAGACAACAATGCATTAAGTTACAAAACCAAAGATGTTTTACACAACTCAATATAATTTGTACCTTATAATATTTACTATGTAACAAAAATAGATTTATGTAAAATATATACAACGAAAAAAATCGTATAAGAAAGTCAATTTCCTATACTTTCTTTTGCATACCGGAACTAATCGTTAAACTCCCACGCTAACAGTTTTGCAGAGAAATAAGTCTCGAATGGAAATTAATTTAATAAAAATGCAAAATAAACCAAACACCTAGACACAGTTCAATATATGTTTAAGTTTCTGATAATTCGTTTACTTCATAACATCAACAGGAAAAATTTCTAGAAGTTTCTGCAAAGTCGAAGAAAATTCAGAAATTTTTTAAAAACATCTAGAAAAATACTCTACGATTCCAGAAAAAACATCGAAAAATTCAGGACCAGAGTTACTAGAAGATTTTATCAAATTCGTTTAAATGGACTTCTCAACCAGTTTGGCCTAAATTTTTAATAATAATTCGTTATAAATTTCTGTTGATGTAAACCTGCGGTGGTAATTGCTATCCCATTATATAAGAAGGTACATTACAAGAGGATTGACATAAGACAATGAATAAACACTTTTCTCTCAATACACTTAATAAATATCGTTTCTTCTTCAACAATTAAAGTGGTTTATAATCGAATTCCAGTAGTCAGCGTTTAAAATCCATATTTTGCCTGAGTCTTCTGCCTGGTGAATCTATTTTGTGCCCATTGATTCTTCAAATCTTGCTCATTCGCCTTAGCCTTAAAAAACAGATATTAATTAAGTAGGAAATTAATTTCAAAAGAAAGGAATCAACATACCTGTTGGGCCAAATACGTAATATGATGTTTACGACGGCATGTATCATTAACCGGATCCTTTACAACATACTTCGGAGCCATTTCTGGATCCGTAAGCGACTTTGTCATCCAAATATCCTTGTCAGGCAGAATTTCGTCTTCATTGATGTCAATTACATCAATTTCATCCTTGTTTTGCTTACTGTTTGTACCCAACAGTTCCTTAAACTAAAAGAAATTGTTGCCAAGTTAATGCAACCATATGAGAAATAACTTACAGCTTGATTATCCAAACCCTGATACGGCTTCACGGGTTCTGGAGCTGGCTCTATCTCGTTAGTAGTCACAGTCGGTTCAATAGTAGCGACAAAACGTTTCTGCCTTCCGCAAACTTTCTGCCAAGTAGCATCATCGTAGGTATCTGGGACAGGAATATCCTCATCGCTGTCCGAATCATCAGAATACGGATCATACTTTGTTTCCTTGGGAGGAATTGGCTTCTTGTTTTTGTCAATCAACTTGGTCCCTTTGTTCTTATTTCTTAGAATATGAGGTATAATCTGTAGATGTTTCGGTTGGAGATTGGATTTCGGTGGAGGTAAAAAAGCAAACAAACCAGATGCCGACTGAAAACGATTTGAAATCAGAATTAAATTAAACGAAAAACCAAAAACAAAATAACGTACAGCTTGCAGCTTCTGTTTCTTGCGGTTCGGCTCTTCTTCATCACTGTCGAAAATGGAAAGGGATGGAATGGTGATTTTTACTGGCTGCTTTGGTTTAGCTGGTTGTTCGATTTGTACTTCTTTTTTCTTGAGGAACTCATCCTGTTCCTCAACTATGGAACCGCCTGCTTTAATCGGCTCCGGCAAATCAGTAAAAATTTCTAACGCAAAATAATACGAATGTATTTTCTTTTTTGGTGCACATTTTAAACTATTTCTTACTTGCTTTAGAAGATTCGGGTGCTTGATCTGCAGCGAAAGTGTTGGACTTCCCTGATTCAATATCAGAGGTATCCTCCTCACTGTCACTGCTGTTAGCGTAGGACACTAAAGACATTTTTAAGCGACGATCTAAAAAATTGCGCGTCGATTAGATTTCCTACACCGTTTTTAAAAGCAACGAGCAAATCAGATTGAACGTAATTACCTTTTTCTGGTGAGCTTCTTTGAGAATTAAAGGTGAGGTTATCCCTTTAAATAGTTAAATAATTCACTCGCCTACCACACTGCACACCACCACCAACACGTACTTTAATGAATTGGGCCTGGTCAAAATCGATAAGCCGTCCTGACACACATTTCACCTAGATTTAAGTAGCTAAATGTAATTATGCACCGATAGCGGGGGCCACGGAATATTAAACGCGGCTAACCTCCTGTGTATCAATTCCGACACAGTTACCTAACTTACCATGAGATCATGTTTTCGCGTTATGCCCCTAGAGGCGCTATCATTTCGAATTTGTAATTATAATAAATTAAGATTATATAAATTCTTGTGTTAATCTTATATTGTTTATTCGCTGCGTTGAAGTTTGAAATTCTATTATTAAATGTTGGGGCATGACGCACGCAGTCAAATCATTAAATTTTAGGAGCAACTAGGAAAGTATACTTGTGGAATGAGTTTCATGCGCAGATAACGTCTTGTTTCACGCTTATATTAGTAAAATATGAGAACACTCACCAATTCCGTCGATAAATCCTCCAAATATAACACACAAAATACACACAACCTTCGCCAAAATATTTTGGCGCGTAGACTGATTTCAGGTGTACCAACTTAATAACAGAGACCTTCTTAACCTAACTTAACCAAAATGTTGTTACGTACTACGCGACTAGATGTCGCTGTCGATTATTACTATGTATTTAATAATGAATTTTACTTTGTTTCTAAATTAAACATAAAAGTGTTTATATTTTTTAAATACAGTATTAAGAAACTTGCTTGTAGTGTAATAAATTTTCGTGTCAATTGCACAGATTTGCATATGTATTTCCGTTAATGTAAATTACGGGCTATTTTCAGCGGCAATAGAACTAATTTGATGATTCAGATTTAAATGATGTTCCGTGGGCAAAATGCAACAACTCGCCTACTCAGCGCAAGTAACCGTCATGTCCACTTTTTCTGCTAACTGCTCGACCAGCCATATTTATACAGTATAAGTGAAAGTCATTTAAATTAATAAGGCAGATTTACAATTAAATCTGGGCGAAAAGCAGGTGTACAATTAAATCTGCGTAAAAACCAGACCCACCAAATACAGATAATACAAACGGAAATGTAAGGACACCTACGTACATGACCGCAGGTTTCGATTCGAAGGATACTGCTTGCGTCTCATTAAAAATCAATCTTGCCTTTTTGCTTTAAGCAAGCCAGTTCGATTTAAATTCAAACCACGTCCTATATACAGCATGATCGTTGAGGAATCAATGTTTGTTTCTTTTATTACGAAGAAAATAACAAAGAAAAACAATTTTGAGACATTTTAGGAGAAAAACAAAAACAAAAAAAATGGCGATAAGGTTCGCTGTCAGAACGCGCTGACGTTTTGTAAATAAATAATTATTAAATAGAATTATTATTTCATTTTTAATACAGATTATATTTGAATACGCAGCGATTCTAGAGTTAGAGTGACCCCCGTGGAAAAATTTCAAAGTCCTCTAACATATGTCAAGTTGTCAATTGTTTATAAGTACTGGGATTTTATTTATTATTATTTAATAGTAATGGATCTGTAACTAACTAACTAACTAACTAACATATTGTTTGTTTAAAATAGACGTGTAGGTTGTAATAAATCAGAAAAAAATCGCAACAGCTTGAATAAGAACTTTCGTCTAATTAGTTAGTCTAATTTATAATAGCTCAACTACGGTTCACTTCCAGACTGTTTTTTTTTTACTTTTTAATGGAACCGGTGTGCGCGTGTGTGTGCGCGCGTAAAACCTGTTTTACTAGTTTACTTTCGTACTGGAGCAAAGTTACGTGTACGTCGACTTACATTGTCTCATTGAGTAATTCGAGTGTGAAAATATAAGCGACTTCTCAGATTGAACAATGAAAATTAATTAGATTGGTAATCGGAAATATCCGCGGACCCCATCGATCGCCCAGCAAAAAAAAAACAAAACACGACTACTCCACGTCTAATAAATAAATTTTATTAATTATTCCCCGTACTGATGATGAATAATACGCTATGAAAGACATGAACCAGACTCGTCAAAGAAACCTTTGTTCTTTGCAGCTTCAAATGAAGCCCTTCTACCTTTATTGGTCTAATCTAGAATTACATACACAACCGGCTTGAATATTATATTACTATGACGTACAGAATTGTTCATAAAACACGCGTATTTTTTTTTAATTTTGGTGATGTTATTGGGTTTCATAAAGTAGCACATTCGAAATTGATTTTCTTTTGTTTTAGGTTGGCGACAACACATGCAGCGACGTTTGTTGACGCTTCAAATTGCAAAAATAACCTCCAAATTGACATCTCGAATTACAAACGTAACCTTCAAATTGACATTTGAAATCATTTTAAGCGCCAGTCGATGTAACCAACTGCCACATAACATTTCCTACGTTTGAAAAATTACTAACACAATAAATATTTATTGCGAGAAAATCTTAAGTAACAATTTGGTTATTTAAGCAAATCAACTACGAAAAAAAGGAACACCTGTATCAACAAAGCGGTTTTAATGTGCATGCATTTGAACGCGTAAAAACTTATAAAGTAAATAGAATAAACCGAATTAACACCTTCGATTTGTGTTTTCGTTCAAATTGTATATTATTAATAAACTTGCCCACGCAGTGGAAATTTATTCCAACGTGTCATACTACGGTTTGTTACTTGATAATCTAGTATAACGTTACATATTCAGCTTCCGGGTATCGCCTCGTGATTAGTTTATTGTAGTTCAATACTAGGCATAGAGAAACGTTGAACTGTTAACATAGGTACTACATTAAAGTGCAATAGCCGAAGCGATTGTAAAATAATGCAGGAGAAATCGACCACTAAATAAAATTTTCATAATTAATTCAGCAATTGAAAAAAAAACTCGATCATTATTATTCGAATATTTATGTTCTTTTAAGCAGTAATTAATTGTCTTTGTAAGAGCGTCTTCTCTTAAGTACACACAACTTTTGAGTGGTGCTGTACGTGTACACGTACTTACACACACACTCACTGTAGAGTGTAAACGTGAAAGAAGCGGTCACATTTGTATACCAGGCAATCAAGCAAAAGTAGCGGCTCCTAGGCTTCTGTTTTCTGCAGCAGGTGTCATGAGATCATAGCTGGCCACTGACTTGTGTGCCCTTCTTGCTAACGGACTAGAAATTGCCTACTTTAGATGTTCGATTACACTAAACCACTTGTATATTATTATTCGCCTTCATTTTTCAATCGAATTTCCTGCCGTTAATTGTGATTTTATTTTAAATCTGGAGGAAATCGCCTATAACTCATTCCGGGAATCTGTTACTTAATTACGACGCAAGGGACTTAATTTAATTCGAAAATTAATGCGCACCTATATTGGGTGTTGTTCACCATAGGGTGGAGATTTTCTCACCAAAATTTCTTAAATCGACTTACAAAGTAAAGAAATAATTCAAGAAAATCATTTTCGAATGAGTAGGCCATGTTTATGTATAAAATCAAGTTGCCTGGATAATTGACAAATGAAATCTGTCAATGTGCATGTAAACAACAAATAAACAAAAGAGATTACAACGAACAATACTCCATCTCATGGCTTATGCTGTACGTGCCATTTTCATTGAAGGATTCTATGAAAATTGGAAAATTCAAGCGAGTTTTTAACATTAAAAATAAAAAAGTCATCAATGGTGAACGATTCGCAAATTAAACATCCTGTATATTAAAATATTTTGGCGCGCGTCATTTTTTTTTTTTTCGCTAAAGTTGGCCCTACTTAAAGACAACCCTCTTTTGGTTTTTACCTAACTTCTCTTAAATGCTGACGTTCATACCAATTTTTTTTTTCCTATTTTGAAAACTTATTAAACCGAATGAGGGTTGTTACGAGAGAGCCTCGTGGAAGGAGGCGGGTAAGTGGAATTAATCTCAGTGACTTTTTGAATGTGCTTTGTGTTCCTAATTTTTATTTATTTACAACTACGATCGAACCTAGATAGTAGGTAGTTTAAATACGTATGGTGGGCTTTTTTAATTGACTTTTTTATTACTTGAAACGGGACTTGGGCAAGAATACAGGTTTTACGGTCCGGTCCCCAAGGTATCCCCTCCGTGAAAGTATTAACGAACGCACCCGAACGCCGGCACGAGGTTACCGATGTTAAACTACCATAACACTTGGTAATAATGTATAGTTGTGACGTGCTTAAGTTTGCAAACTAAGTTTGTATTTGGATTTGTTTGATTTTCGTTTTCCGAGAAACGCAGTTTTTTTAATTTACCCCTGGGATGTGTCAGCGAAGGTACTTTTCGAATTTAATGTGCTATAAAGTGCGTTTTTTGTGTGCTCGTGGATATGCTGTGCTTTAAAATCTCAGTGCGACACTGACACAGCTGGTTCACCTGTGTTGGACCTTCTTTGATTCATTTGTTTTTTTTCCTTTACCAACTACTGATAACTAAAGGTACCCGAAATCACGATTAATTTTAACTCTGTTTATGTTTTCGTATAATTGCCAGTGTAGAGATGCCGCTAATTCTGTTAAATTGCCTCGTAATTCAATTTCGTTTTAAATTACTAAAAGAGATAATTTGATGTTACAATTGGGGTATTAATTCATAAAATGTCATTCGCCCACGATTTATTATGTAATTGTGAAGTTTCTAAACTTGTCGCAGAAATTTTTAAGTTACGTTATCGCGTCGTGAGATTCAATTTTTACAAACTCACCCAAACCGCGTTATTGCCAATTGCAGTTTCTAGCGTTTCAAAGAGAACGCCGTGGCTAGTTAATTATAAAAAGATATTTCCAAGAAAGCGAGCTACGGTGTTTGTCACCGTCCGAGCGGGGAGGGAAGGGACGCTAATTGAAACCGAACGATAAATATAGTAAAACAACGGAGCGGTCTGAGAAGTGCAGGTGCGCTAACGTAGAATCAACTTCTATGGACTTTACGCTTACACCGTAATGTCAATATTAACATTAATAAAAACATGAGCGAAACCGAAAGGTGTAAATCTCTGTTACTACGGAAGTTATTAACTATTTTATTACGCTATTAGATTTATCGGAGATCTGTTAGTTCGCCTTTGCGTCAATCGACTAATGGACATTACCCAAAACCCATGTTCTACGTCACTTAACTCATTAAGTCCATGGTTTAATAAACATTCAAATTTATCTGGTAATTACCATTAAATTGCAGAATATAGTAAAAAAATTACATTCGTTTAATACATTTAGTTCTTCATTTGTATATTCGACTATACAGGGTGAGTCATTAAATACTCCCGCTTCGATAGAGAGATTTTCAATTGTTTTTACCATCGCATATCGTTTGGGATGTCTCTAAAATATTATGTCTTAAATTACACTTGGTTTTTTTAATGTTTAATATAAACTGAATTTAAAGAAATGGCAGTTGATACAATTTTGACAGTTCGAGAACGCTTTCTGTGTTTTCTCCTGTTTCAACGCACACCATATTCTGATTCATCAAAAAAAGGGAAAAACAATTGAAAAACTCGACAGTCATTTGTTTTTGCAATGTTGCCATAAAATCAAAAAGGACAATTATTTGGACTACAAGCAACTTGATTTTATACGTGAACATGGCCTACTCAGGTGGAAATGACTTTGCCATAAAATCTTTTCTAATTTAAGTTCAACTTCAAATAAAAAGTCAGTTATTGTAGTAACTTCACGCGAATACTCCGTGGATGCATCTAATTTTGACATAATTTCAAACCGCAGTGCTTTAGTTTCTTTTTTTTTTTGCAAAACCCCTTATCTTTTTCCTCTAATTTATACAGTGACAGGCAAAAAAATGGACACACATGGGGAAACTTTTTTATTATCGATTTCTCAGAAAATTTTATTCTTTGTGAAAGCCCCCGCGTCCTCCCAAACTCAAAATGCACGCGCCAAAATTTGAATACCTCCTGTCATATACCGAGGAATTCAAAATGTTCGAATTTGACGTAAGAGTAAAGTGCCTTTATTTTTCAAAATACGGGGAAATGTTATTTGGAAAAGTTATTCAGGATTGCTGTGAGATCTCAAATATGAAAGCATGGCTGCCTACGATGAAAAATAAAATTTGCACCTTTGTTTTCAATTTTTTTTTTGGCATCACCTTGTATATTTTAGCACTTTGAATGTGTAGAGCTGGGCGTTTTTCAGGTTTGAGATGATTATAATAATAATAACGATGATAATTATGATCATCTATAGTATATACCACTTTTTTGTGTCAAAAAAAAAAATTCTTCCTACGTAGCCATGATTTCGTATTTGGGACCTCGGGGCAATTCCAAATAATTTTCCCAAATAATGTTATTGCGTATCTTGAATAATAAAGGCACTTTACTCTTACGTGGATTTCAAATTTTTTGATCTCCTCGGTATACGACGAGAGGTATTCAAATTTTGACTTGTGCATTTTGAGTTTGGGCAGATGCAGGGACTTTCACTAAGAATAATTTTTTCTGAGGAATCTATAATAAAAGAGTTCCCCATACGTGTCCAACTTTCTGCCTCTCACTGTAGATTTTTTTTTATATATGAATGTATTTTATTTACTGAATTATTTCTACACCAATTACACTCAGATTATAAAATAAAATCCATCATGTTATATACATAGAATAATTGCGATTCTTCAAGGGGGTATCTATGTATATTTTTATACACAAAGCTGAAAGTACTTAAGTATTTATTTCTACATATTTGATTACGTTTGTGTTAAAAGTAGGACACCTGTTTATATTTAACAAATTCGTTTGGTAATAACGCGACATCGCAGGAAAAGTAATTGTTTAATTTCGTAATAAAACGAAAGCTTTTAGTTATTCATTGTTTTCCCTTTTCTAGAACTGCACTGCAAGCAACACAAATAACCATAAAGCAAACGAATAATTAACATGTATGTACCTTGCAAATCCAAAAATGTCTTTGCTTTCATTGTGATTTTTGCTCGTTTGCGTATAAATCTGTCTTGTTTCTTGCTGGTTATATAAAAGTGAACGGCATGTGATTACGCAAAGCGTTTCAATAGTGCATTAAGTGTTTTTATTATGTAAAAAAAAGCTTCCAGTTACAAATGTCAAATTGTTTTATTTATGTAAAATTAGTACTAAAAAAGAAATGGTGCAGTGGGAACTCGGGGGCTTATTTATTCGATTAAAAAGAAATATGTCTGCGCCATGTTGTGATATGTTCGAGCGTGTAAATTTATATTTAACATAATTTATGCTGTGCTCGTGCATATTCTATATTCTTGTTTCATTTACTGTACGTGTGGCGTCGGCCATTTTTGCTTGGATGGATTAAAGTCAATAACTCCAACGTGCGCTTAAAAACTTACCACGTAATAAAAATATAGAATTACTTTATGTACAGGCTCGCGTTTTTTCTTTCTTTCTTATTGCAGAAAACCGCGCACGTTTCCAATTACTTATGAAATTCATAATTCTCTTGAAGGTTTTATTCCACGACCTTCATTTCCACATAGCTACCTTTTTTTTTCTTTCCTGAGAATTTCAACTGTAAACTAATTTCACGCGTTTCGTAAACCCAAATAATCGAATTTCTCCGAAATATAGTTGATAAATAAAAACGTTTCATTGATTATAGAGAGGAAGCTTCCACGATTAATATTTTGCATTCGTCGTGTGTGACATGATGAGGGGGGAAAAACGAGATAATATGGATTTTTTTTTTATATTTAGACGTGGTGTTTCATCGCGGAGTTTTCGATCGATATTAAAAAAAAAGGAAGCTTTCATGATATGAGTAAACCTGATTGGACGTTACATCCTCAGTTTTGGAACAACTTTCGCATGGTTTGTTTTCATGCAAGTCTATATATATATATATATTTTTCAAAATTCCCGTTGCGTTTAAGGCAGGTTGAAAGAAAACTTGTTCTTATTCGCAGCGATTTTACAAATAATAATAAAGCTGATTTTATTCATTCGATATTAAAAAAAAGGAAGCTTTCATGACATAAGTAAACCTGATGGACGTTACATCCTTAGTTTTAGAACAACTTTCGCATGGTTTGTTTTCATGCAAGTCTATATATATATATATTTTTTTTCAATATTCCCGTTGCGTTTAAGGCAGGTTGAAAGAAAACTTGTTGTTATTCGCAGCGACTTTACAAATAATAATAAAGCTGATTTTATTCCGGTCGCATCGCTTGTCGTCCTCGTACAGTACCGGTTATCAAAAAAAGAAAGGAACCATTTAACATGCAATTATAATGTCATTCGGATGATTTCGTTGCTAATTAGCTGGCCTACCATAAAAAAATGAAGACATTACAATAATGCGTTGTTAGCAACAACTGTCTAAAACATTGCTGTGATTATGCTAATAAGCGCAGACGTAATTATTATGGAATCCTCGACTAGCCTAAGACGTAATCATTGATGGGCATCGACTGTAACAAATTTATTTGGCAGTTTCTAGGAGTGCCTGTAGACATTGGCAGTATCCATTACTACTTGTCTATACGCAGTTAATTAAAATGAAAGCAAACAACTCAAAAACGTGCCCTGAGTTATAAGAAAATTTTCACCTTGAACGTTTAACTTAATTTAATTGCTTTATTCTTTGTTTGATTTTCCCCTGTACTTTAAGGCCTTGTATTTTCAGGCGTTGAAAACTGAAAATGTCGACGCGAAGAAAACAATAACGTGTTCTCTTTTGAACACACTCCTTTCGCCATGTGTACAACATGGAGGCAAAAGACGTCACCTTTAAAAGAGATAAATCAAGCAGCCTTAATTCTGATGGTATTCTCTGCATCATGCTACTGTTGGTTACCTGATACGTCCGCAAAAGTCGTAAACACCATCGGTCATATAAGTACATATAAATTTTTTGGAAATTCGACGTACCCCGATTATTTCGTCGTCGTCCACCAAGATAACAATTCCATTTTACTGGGCGGTAGAAACACCGTTTACAATTTAAGCGTGTACGATTTTACTGAGAGGAAAGAGTCTAGGATAGAATGGACCTCAACGGAAGCCCATGGGCAGTTGTGTATATTAAAAGGAAAAACAGAAGACGACTGCCAGAATTACATCCGAATTTTGGCGATCTCCCCCCAGAAACAAGTCCTCGTGTGCGGCACGAATTCATACAAACCACTCTGTCGATACTATACCCATAAGGTACGGTTTTCTCTAAGCCCCGTTCATTTTTAATTTATTTACATTTGCAGAATGGAAAATACACCGTCGACAAAGAATTTGAAGGGATAGGCATATGCCCTTACGACCCAGAACACAACAGCACTGCAATTTACAGTAATGGCCAATTGTACTCTGCCACAGTCGCTGATTTTTCAGGAGGCGATCCACTTATTTATAGAGAACCCCAACGAACAGAATTATCTGATCTCAAGCAACTTAATGGTACTTTTACATAATTAAAACTTGTACGTTATAACCAGACTTTGGGTATTTCCCGAAATGCCCGAAGTCTGATTATTATAACCACTCGCTGTATATGTATGTATTTGATGGGATTTCGAGCGTTTTCGTTTTCTTTTTGGTTTTATTTTGGATTTATTTCAGGTCCAAATTTCGTAAGTTCGATTCTGTTCGAGGATTACGTGTTCTTCTTTTATAGAGAAACCGCGGTCGAGTACATAAACTGCGGGAAAGTAAGTAGCGCTTCACTTCCACTTTCCGCGTAAACGAATCGATTTTTCCAGATAATATATTCGCGAGTGGCGAGGGTCTGCAAGGACGACAAGGGCGGGCCGCACCAGTTCAGAGACCGGTGGACTTCCTTCTTGAAAACCAGACTTAACTGTTCCGTTCCAGGAGAATATCCGTTTTATTTCGATGAAATCCGTAAGTCTATAATTTCAGATTTACGATTAAACTCGCGTTTAACTGGAAACCATCCGGCGCTGTAAATATCGAGTTTTTAGGATGACGCATTGGTTATTACAGGTAATTTACTCAAGAGTTCGCGTGACAAACGATGACGTCAGTATTAGCACTCACTAATTGAAGGGCTTGACCCTAGTATCATCTACTTGAATTTTTATAAGCTCTTATATACGTTTCGTAACAGCCTAAAACCGGTATGGTTTGCGTGTTACCTGGCGTGGTCGCTACGCCCATCGCATTCACATTTTTAAATTCACGCGCTCTTTCATTTCCACGTTCAGCCATTTTAAATTAGTTTATAAATTTCATTCCGTTTTATTTTATCAAATTCAATTTTGAAAATAATTTCGAGAACTTAAAAAAAAGTTCTGCAGGTTTCTTCTTTTGGTGGCTTCGTTTAGGTTGGCAACACTGAATTCAAATATACAATGGCGGCCGAGACGTCAAATTTAAATTTCGACTTAACCTCTATAATTTTATTTTTTTAATGCTTTCAGAATCGACGAGTGATATCATCGAAGGCTATTATAACTTAAGCAAATCGCCAGACAAAATCATTTATGGCACGCTGACGACGCCGATAAATGCGATAGGTGGCTCTGCGGTCTGTGCGTACAGCATGAGCGATATTTTAAAAGCGTTCGATGGCACGTTTAAACACCAAGAGAGCATGAATTCAAACTGGTTGCCGATACCAGAAGATAAGGTAGAATAAAACAGCAACACTAAAAGCAAGTTTTATAATAACCGCCCTATTTCTGTAGATACCTAAACCAAAACCTGGACGATGCGTAAGGGATAGCCGACTCTTACCAGAAAATATTATAAACTTCGTTAAGGGTCATTCTTTAATGGAAAACGCAGTGCCGGCTCTATTCGGTGGCCCGATTCTCATACGAGTGAGCCAACAGTATCGTTTCACGGCCATAACCGTAGATCCACAAGTTGAAACAATTAATGACGGTCACCTCGACGTACTTTACATCGGAACTGGTAGGCACATCAAACCAAACAAGAAGACGCGAACATAATTTCTAATAAACCCCAAAATTTCAGATGACGGCAAAGTGTTGAAAGTTGTAAATATTATAACGCCCGCGACTAAGAAGGCGGTGGTCATTTCTGAGAACACTATTTTGCCTAATAATGCTCCCGTGAAGCAATTGAAGGTTGCCCCTGGCTACGGAAAAATCATCGTCGTTGGAAAAGTAGAAGCCCGCCTGGCTAACTTGAATAACTGTGGTTCTAACAACGTGCTTCGTTGCAAGTAAATCGCTTTCAATTGATTTGATTATTTAGTGAATTCTTATTGATTGTCCTTTTTAGTGAGTGTGTTATGTTGCAAGACCCCCATTGTGCTTGGGATTTCCAAAACTCTGTGTGCGTGAGCTTAGACGTGGCCACATCTAAGCGATCTTTAATTCAAGATATCGAGCGTGGAGATCCAAGGCGATGTTTAACACCACCAAACGGTAACTGGCGTGAATTTTCAATTTTCATTCATTCATTCACTTTTGTGTTCGTTTCTCTTTGTGAAGGTAATAAAAGAATCCCGATATATAAGGATGACGTCAATGAAATCGTACCAGAATTACAAAACACCAGTAATAATGACAACAGTGTTACTACTTCTACCAATAGAGAATGTGAAAATAATTTGGAAACTAATGAGATTGCTGGTTGTGCCGTGCAACAGAGGTTGGTCATCGCTGGAACGCTTCACCTCGTGGTGTTTGCTGCCTGTTCTGTCTGCGTAATTCTAGGATTTATAGCTGGGTTTTGGATTTCCCGCCGATTTCACCCCCAAACACAGTACCCAAACGCACCGTACATAGAACAGCATAACCATCTGGACAGGTAGTTGATCTAAAAAAAATGGCGATCATTTAATCTGACTTTGAAATTCTTCCAGGTTAACTCCCCGAGCTAATAAGTCGGTTAACTTAAATGTTCCTCAAAATCCACCGCCTCCAAAAAAGGACAACCTCGATGCAAGTAAAGACTTAAACATCGCAAGCGATGGAACGTTGCAGAAAATTAAGAAAACTTACATTTGAGAACTTATTTTTTTTTTTGGTTAAGTTAAATAATAGTATTGCAGAAACATCTTTCAAAAAGAGAAAAAAAATTCAATTTTAGGTATTGCTTACAGAAAGCGTTTTTATATTTTTGTACATAAACACAATTCTCGAAATAATTTTAATTTTATAAATTAAAATTAGATGTAATATTAATTAATTGATTAATTAAGGTTTTAATTCTTATTATTTTAGAAATTCCCCGAGCTCAACTTTAGCGTAAAGTTTTATTTACGTCTTGTATAAATTTGCATTCTTATTTGTAATAAATTGTGATATTTTTAGAGGCATATATTTTATGTTACTTTGAACTGAGTAGTCTGCAATAATTTAATATAAATAGCTTTAAGTATTTTTTAGTGCTGTACTTTTTTTTAAGTTCGTCTATTTTCGATACTTTCTTCAAAAAAAAAAAAAAAAATTGTAGTTACCTATCACTAATTTTTCAGCGTCTGAAAGATGTAACTGTTGAACCTGATGTTAGTTCTTTCGAATCTATTATGGAAAAATTATATACAGAGGGAACATTTTGTTGTACACATTAAAAGGAAGTATGTAATTATAACACTAACATACTAAACCTTCCTACACAAGAGTACAAAATTCTAATGCTATTGTATATCAGTTTTTTTTTTCGTTTATGCAGTAGGTTTTTTTTTTTTGTTGTATAAATAAGATTAAGGTAAATAAGTAAGAGTTTTAGCAACTATTTTCTGAGAGCCAATATTTTGAAGATTGAAATCTTTTATATGTTTGGCTGTGACAGAATCTCTAAAAAGTAATGACCAATGCCTGACTGGTGCCTGTATTATCTAATAGTATTAAGGAAGAGTTGAAAGAAACGCCTTTTGTATTGCATACGTCTAAGGTAAACGGCAGAGGTGAAACTGATTGAGAAATGTATCCGTTCTAATAAAAACTGTACTATTTGCCAAGGTGCATTTTCTAATAGAAAAGCGAGATTGTAATTATGTAGTTAGTAGTGCTTAGATCTTTCTAGTGGACAAAACGGCTGTCCAAGTGGAAAACAAATCTGTTAAGCAAACTGTGATTTATTATTATAATGCATTATGGTGTCTTGTATGTGTGCTGCATGTTTCGTGCAAGATGAAATGAAACGACGGTTTTTATTAGTAAAAAAAAAAAATACATTGTATAAATTTGTTGCAATTCAGTTTGCCTCTGCTCTCCAACTAATGTAAGTTCTAAAGTACATGTAAGTTGAAGACATTCCAGATGTAAATGTGTTATTTTTAGTAGTAAATTATTTAATAAGTAGTAATTCGTTTTATTGCAACCTTCCCCATCAACCATCCCCCCTCAAGTCTTTTCACTCGACGGGGTATAAATTGAATTACACACAAACAATAAAATACCGTAAGTTTTAATAATTTTATCTCACTGGAACCCTCAAAATATAAAAACAGCTCTAATTATTAGTATTAATTATACATAAATTAATCAACTCCTATATACAATGTGATTTTAAATTGCAACGAAAACTGCATTCACGACGTGAAATGAAACGAAGCTCTTGAAAACAGATCTGTAAAAACCCTCAAAGTCCTACGGCTAATTACAAATAAAAATTACTAAACTAATCTCAAAACCTTTAAACACGTTGTCCATCACTTGCTAAGCGGGGCAGTATTGTTAACTACGTTATGGTGCTCGAGTAAACTTTTGACTTACATTAAAAAACAATTTATATAATTGTTCACCGTGACTTTATAAACGTCCCTATTATTATACATCTACCTTAACCCGCAGAATTAATCTAAAACTACAATAACA
Source organism: Serrognathus titanus (assembly GCA_039766575.1). NCBI lineage: Eukaryota > Metazoa > Arthropoda > Insecta > Coleoptera > Lucanidae > Serrognathus > Serrognathus titanus. The sequence goes on along the minus strand of CM077916.1, from coordinate 1,557,827 downwards.
GTTATTCATTAAGCTACTTACTGTTTAAAATTAAATAATAAGTAATTCGGTATGACAAAATGCTCCCGATAATATACACTTATCGATATGTTAAGTATGTATTTACACAAATTATTTAGCAGTAAAGAAATTATGATCTCATTTACAGTAATTAATTACACATTCAGTCGGATTTTAATTAATCATTGTTCATGTGTCATTCAAATTTTTGCGCTTCAGTCTTTTACCAAAGATAACAGTGTGTTATGGCTTAAACTTAACCAAAGGTATATTTTTCGATGTTAGACATTTATCACACACCCATTCCGCATACACTTCAGCCGTCAGAAATTGAAAAGCCGTCTCTGTCAAGCCAGTACATCCCCTAGAATAAAAAAATTCGTCTTAAACCGAAAAAAAATCAACAGAAAATTACCTGTGAAACCAAAAATTACAGCCGCTTTCACAGAGTATGGCCTGGTCGTTATCGTGGACTTCTTTATGGCAGACACCACATGGATATATGGGCGGAGCGTTCGGGTTTTGTGAATTAAACACCATTGGCTGATCGGCTGGATATACTTTGCCAGCGCTTACTGGCATTGGTTTTGGATACATGCTATTCATCGGGGACATCATAAAGTTATTGTTTAAAGGTCCGCCTGCAGAAAAAACTATCAATACGAGATATACGTCAAAGCATTAATCGATTTACCCATTGGGCCATTCGGCGCATTTATGCCCATAGGTCCGGACATAGGGCCATTCATTTGAGAATTCATACCATTCATTGGGCCGCTCATTGCATTCCCGCTCATCGGGCCCATAGGACTACTCATCGGTCCGCTAATAGGACCATTACCTACACCGGGCATCGGGCCTTGCATACCTGACCCCATACTATTTATAGGGCTGTGCATTGGTCCTAAAAGTATTCAATGTCATTTACTCATGTAGACTCTCGATGAAATGAAATACCGGAAATCGGGTGCATAGGTCCATTTGGACTGTTCATCATATGTGGAGGCATGTGATTACCTAACGGGCCGTTCATCCTTGGCCCGTTCATTACCATGGGGTTGCTCATCATATGCGAATTTTGATGTGCATTAGGACTAGACAGCATAGGAGACCCCATACTTGGACCTGTGATTAAACTCATGATAGCCAAAATATAATGCATGGATTATACTCACCCAACGGACGACACATGTTCATGTTATTCACAACCATTCCCATATTGTTCCCCATACCCATGGTGGGAGTATTTCTCACGCTCATGGAGTTCACTGAACTTGGGCAATCATCGAAAGGGTTGGATGCAACTATGGTGTCTCCATACCCGGATAACGGTGGAGGTAGTAAGTCCTGTACGTTAGGAGCAGTCTGTATGGAGGTGGGGACGTTCTTTCTACGTTTCTTGGCATTCGTTGGCCCACTGGACATATCACTCCCCAAATTCGGAACGTTCAATCGATAAGGTGATAAATGGCTCATTTTGCTAGTGTTTGTTGCAATCACACCACATACTCCTGCACCCAACAATGTTAAAGATGTCACTTTACAGCTTCGCGCAGTTGCATATTATCGATGTCTCGCACTTTGAGTACTCAAGTGATTTAAGTTGAATTTGTTTAAACAAGTTCTTACGCTGTTGCTTTAGAACGTACATTCGTGATAAACATCAATATAAACAACAGTAAGACAATATAGCACAACGTTGTGAAATTAGCCGCAAACTGATGTAACGTGAAATTAGTTGTTTGTAGCAACTTTAACGCTATTGCAATTCGAACTACTTTAGAAAATTATTAAAATAGTTTCGTTTGAATCAAATTATCGAATGAGTTGGTTTATTTAGATTATTTATAATTAATAAAGTTGGCAATGTTTTGTTAAATACTTCGAGCTACTTGGATTGTATTAATTCGGATTTGCAATATAATTGAAATGTGTTATTTGTATTTGGTTTGGCATCGCTGTACTTACATAAATTATAAATTCAGTGCTGATATTATTTATTGACATCAGTAGTAATTTTTGGTTGGTTTGCGGTGAAGGTTGTCAGAACTTGTCGGATCAAAGGTTGTCAAATTTTATTCAAAGAAAACGCGTAGTTTTTCAAAGTAGGTGTATACTATTTGACAATTAGTAAAAGTATAGCAGATAAGTCATGAAAACAAATATAAAGTACTATCGATGGCAAAATCTTGTCAACAGTTGCGGAAGGAATCTGTTTTAACGGCAAAATAATACGAAGAAAATGGTGTACGTTGCAACTGACTAATGAAGTGCAGAATTATAGGGATGGACTCGAAAAAATTACACGCAGCAGTTGAATGGAAAAACATGTAATTTGTTTTAGTTTATGTAAGTTCCGGAAATTTCAGTGCGAATTTCGTATTTGCAAATTTCAGTGCTCGCATTCATTTTTTTGGGTCAAGGCGTGAAATTAATATTCTTATTACGAATTTGTTGATGATTTATAGTTGAATTCACGGTGCACTTTTTACTTGCAGCGCGTGTTATAGTGAAGTATACGTAATTCGTGAGTACAAGACTTGAGACAGTTTCAAATTCAAATCACAGAATGTCCTTCGAATTGCAAATAGAATTGGTCTGCTAGTGTTTGTAATGTTCAAGGATTGCAGAATTAAGTGATAAACAGAATTAGTCAGCCCAAGATAAGAATGTTTCGAATGCATTGAATAGAAGTACATGCGGAATGACAAGTCAAAATATACATAATTCATCACTAACACAGGTTGGAATTATTTTATTTTAATTGCCGGAAAAGAAGGAAAATTTTATTGTAGAGGTATCAGCCTGTAGACCTTCGTCCATACCAAGATACGGGGGATCAGTGGTCACCTACAAACACACCCCCCACAGTTCCTGCGCGAGGCATAAAAAGAAACAATCCAAGTGATTTTATTCGTTCCCATGACACCAATTCTCGCTCCGTTCTGGAAAATTGGGTATAATCTCACTTTTTTTTAAGAATTATTATATTAAAGCACGTATCACTAGTGCAGGAATTTACTTCATTTTAATATGCAAACGAGATACCTTATCTGTAAAACCCCCTCAAAAGCTAGCGTTAATATTTTATTGTTATTGTTATTATTATATTATTGTGCCAATCGTGGTTGATTAACTTCCAAGGTTAAGAATCTTGATAAGGTTGCATAATTCTATTTCCTTATTAGTACTACTACTTATTTATGGTCATCTTCAATTGGTGGCTTCTTATAAATTAAGTAATAAAACATAAGCGAGGGTAGAATGAGTCAATATCGGTAATCGTTGCTAAGCAAAAATATATTTCCTTCGGTAACCATCGTTTTTATGTTCATGCGTTAAGCCACTAAGCCGAAGGCTTATATTTCCACAAATTTAATTAATTTTATTTATTTTTTTAATATATGCTAGTCACAAGATAACCAGATACATGATTGTGATTCCCTTCGAACGAAAAACAACATGAACATTACGACGGACTGTAACTTAAAAAACCATCTCGGTAATAATGTCCATGATGTTAACGTCAACAGAGTTCAAAGCCCCAACAGGCTGTTAGATTCGAAATTTATTTCTATGCCGTACGTATGAGCACGAGTCGAACGTGCCTCGACGATAATGTTTGCGTTTTGTTAGATGGTTTCATGGGAAGATATCGAGGGAACAGGCCGAGCAGTTGTTACAACCTAGGTCGGACGGCTTGTTTCTAGTTAGAGAGTCGACGAATTTCCCGGGCGATTACACGTTGTGCGTTTGCTTTCAAAACAAGGTGGAACATTACAGAGTTAAATACCACGAAAGGAACCTTACGATAGACGATGAGGAGTTTTTTGAAAATTTAGAAAAGTTAATCGAACATTATAAAAGTGATGCGGATGGTTTGTGCACGAAATTAATCAAATGTTTACCTAAGGAGACCATTATTATGAAGAGTGATGATTTGTTCGTTATTCCTGAACAAGAGTTAGAGGTACTGGAGGATTTTGTTTTTTTTTTTTGGGGTTTTATATTTGATTTGGTTTTAGATATGCGAACCGATTGGCAAAGGTGAATTTGGGGAAGTAATGTTGGGAAAGTGGAAGAAAGAAAAAGTTGCCGTTAAAATGTTAAAGGATTCTAGTGAAGCTGAGGCGATACTTATGAAGTAAGTACATCTCTGATTAGATAGACACAATCACTGATTGTTTCATGTATGAGCATTCATTGTAGATTCCTATGATTCAGACACATTTTTATTATTAATTTATAAAATGAACGTGCAGGTATAAATTTTGAATAAATTATTTTGTTATTTAGGTCATTGCGTCATGAAAATTTAGTTAATTTATTAGGTGTAGTACGTAGAAAGGGACAAATCTCGGGACAAATATATCTCGTAACAGAATACATGAGCAAAGGTAGCCTTGTTGATTATTTAAGATCACGTGGACGATTGCATGTTACTAAAAAAGACCAAATTAATTTTGCCTACGATACTAGTGCCGGTATGGAATACCTTGAGAAAATGCATGTCGTTCATAGAGATTTGGCTGCTAGGAACGTATTGATCGCTGAAAATGGCGTTGCAAAAGTATCGGACTTCGGTTTGGCTAGAAACGAAAAAAATGCAGCAACAGAATCTGCTAAATTACCTATAAAATGGACTGCACCTGAAGCTTTAAAACAAAATGTACGTAACTCGCTTAATTTTTTCTTTAAATCTCATTTCCTTTTTTTTTTGTAGAAATTTTCCAACAAGTCAGATATGTGGAGTTTCGGCATCTTACTGTGGGAGATTTATTCTTTCGGAAGAATCCCCTATCCACGTATTGTAAGCAACATTTTCAGTGATTATCGACATTTGTACGTTAACAAAACTTTTTCCGTAGCCTTTAAACGACGTTGTGAAGCATGTTGAGAAAGGCTATAAAATGGAAGCACCCGAAGGTTGTCCTCCAGAAATTTACGAAATCATGAGACAGGTAGCATGTCGAATAAGTAGTGAGTAAATACTTAATTTGAATTTAATTTCACTGTGTAGGCATGGGATTTAAATCCGGATAATAGACCGAAATTTCAGGAAGTGAAACTAAAACTCTTAACGTTGAAGCAGCAGACGACATTGTGAAATTTAGGCTAATTCTAAATTATGTATAGCGTTGTTTAAATGAATATTGTCGTAGGATGGTGAGCGTGAAAGTTTCTAATATTTGTTATTATAAATATATAATCTGCAATAACACCATATATTATTCTGCATTTATAAAACAGGCCAAAGAACAAGAACAGCTTTACTTTTGATCATGCACTCGTACATGTAACTGAAATGCGCAGGAGCAGTCGGCAAGGAAATCCAAAGGGCCGTAAACACTTCCAGCTTTTGAGAGTAAATTTCCATTTTATGATTGTAAATCAAAACTATTTATTATAGTATGTTAAGAAACTCGCTGAAATTTATTACTTAAGTTAATGAAGTTCGCATTATGTGGATGGTCCTGGCAATTAAAACTGGATGATTGGGGGCGGGAGGGGGAAGGGCAACCTTGTATGTAACTGCTTAATTAAAAGTAAAGCAACAGTATAAAATAGTGCCTTTTTTTTATAAAGCAGATGGGATACTTTTATGCTGAATGTGTTGTTAGGCTCTCTGAAGTTAGCAGGTTGTTAAAAATTCCGGTATTTATTTAAATCAGTTTCCTTCAAATTTTTAACAACCTCACTATTACCCAGTTTTATCACATAGTGCTTACTTAATTGCTTAGAGTTCCTTAAGAATGAAATTTTTCTGCGAAGGGAACTTTCCAAAATTGGTTTTTCTTAGTGTCTTGTGGTGAATACTTGATCGGAATAGTGTTTGTATATGTGATTAGAGATAGAATCGTTTGAAAAAAAAAATTAATATATAATCATTCGATTGCAAAGCAGGCAAACAAGTTATTTAAACTTTTATTTAAAATTAGATAAGAGTTACATCAGTCGTACTTAAATTTACTAGTGTTAAACTAAATCTGGTTGTGTGCTGTACATGAAATGGTTAGGTGTAATCCTAAATTATATAAATATGCAATTCGGTATGAGCTGTAGCGGTCTAGCATAGGACAAGGTAAACATTGTCCAGTAAATTTCACGAGTTTGTAAGCATACTGTAGTTTTCATACCTTACCCCCAAAATCCTTTATTATAATAAATACGTTCGCATTTAAGTTTCTCGAATTCTCGATTATCTGTATTGTTGATTGTAATCTTTTATTTATTTTTTATCGTATATTTCCTACAAGAAATTTATACTTTTGTATGAGTAAAAAAATTTCAAAAAAATAAACCCACGTGTTTACTTTAAGCTACGCATAGCCAAGAGCTATTTGTGTTATGTAATTTTAATTTAAAAACGCAGTAACTCTTGAAATTAAGAGGGAAAAAAAGCCGAGTTATAATAAATACATATATGCTTAAGAAAATAAAAGTTCAAAACAATTAACATCGATACACTCAACATCGAAAATTATCGTGAAGTTGCAAGTGAACAGGAAAATTGATTACCAAGTTGTAAAACGATTGTAAAAATACTTCCTGTATGACTAAATGCTATTTTTATACTCTAAAAGGCAATACCTAAAATGAACTTTCTTTTGGTGTTGAATTTTGTTTGGAAATTGAATACTTACGTGTGGCAACGTAACAAAGACAGTTTTTTATACATATGTACACCGAGTAATAGATGCCTTTAACAAACAACTATTAAATTTTTTATTCATTTTTGTAACAGAAACAAACCAAGGCACGATGATGGGTGGAATAAAAATAAGAGAAACTGGAAATTAATTATTTTGTTATAATAGTAACCAACAAATCGATTGAAACTTAAAAAAAGGAACTTACACTTCCTTTTTTTAATTAATTAATTTTTAAATTACAAATTTGTACTTAGAATATTCTCATATACAAATTCTTAATTAGTTTTAGATACAGGAAATTTGTCGCCGATTGTATCTAACGAATTTTTTTTTTTGTAAGAAGTGTTTGTACATATTTTTGGGACACAAAATTTGACTCACTAGTAATAAATTCAGTAGTGATCACGACAGCTAAAATTATATACAAATCTGATTTGAGGGGGGCGGGGGGACTCGTCTCAGTTTATTCTCACATCAAGGAACAACTTTTTTTCTAGATTCCAGTAAGCTTTGGGTAAGGTTAAAAACGCAAGGTGCCTAGAGGAAAGGGTGCTGCATTTTGTTTGAAGTGCAGGCCAGAATTGAATAAATTTTTTAGGTTCCAAATTCGCTGCAGCGTCTCAAAAAAATCAGGCTCCGACTCCATAATTACATCTCACAAATTAGTATAAGACTGTAAATGCAATCTGGCAAGTTTATTCTAGGTAATAAAATGGCAAAAGTTCGTTCTGATCTGGCAATCAATTTAAGCGCACACAAAAAAAATTAATCACGATTTAAACTCACATACAGAACTTGACAAGTACGCATTAAAAAATATATATATATTATTTACAATACAGATTAAAATGATATGTTTTACCATTACATTTAAAAAAAAAATTAAAATGTAACAAATTATGGACATCCCTCGCATAGATCACAGAAAATTACGAAATAAAAAAAAAATTATCAAAAGATTATTTGCCCGGCGGAAAAATCAGAAAGAAAATTTTAAAGCTCTCGCGGAAAAACGATAAAATTCCTGAAGTTTATGCAAGGTTATCCAAACGGGATGTCGGCACGTCTCCGAAGCTCACATATCCGCCCACTTTCGTCAGTAAGTCTTGCTGAGGTGGCATCACTTTTAAGCTGCCATTCACATCAGCAACTTGCACGTACATTGGTTTCTCCTCGACAAAATTTGTAGAGCCGTGATGCAATAAATCTGACATAATTGCATTCTTGTTTCCTGCCATAACGTACGCAGGATTTTTCTCAGATTCTTTAGTTATTGGTACGTACCCGAGGGGTATAGTTTTGTGAAGATCCCCCGTAAGTACATAAGGAGGTTTTACAGGTGATTCTGACTCGTAAGGTGTAGGATCGACACCTAACACGCAATAATTCTCAGACTGATTCGTCTTATTTGTCAATAATAAATTTGGCTCGGGCACTGGCACGTATACTCCTGACTTACTCGTGTTGCAAGTATGCTGTTGTTGCTCCTCACTGTGTTCGTTAGAATCTTCGTTTGTCAAAACGTCAGGTTGTTCGGTCCCCGAATCTGAAGTATTCGACAAACTTGCACCCGAATCTAACGAAGGCGTGACACTTCCTTGGCCTGAACTACAACCGCTTGATTCAACACTTTGTTTACCATCGACAATCGTACCAAGTAAGTGTTCTTCATCGGCAGGAGGCCGACTGAGGTTCTCACTCGCGCCCTTCTGATTATTCCATACGTTTTCTGTGTTTTTCGGATCCAAACCATCTGGTAACTTGATACCGACGTTTTGCATTTTCTTGCAAATACAATACACTCTGAAACAAAAACAGAAATTAGTTGGTCACAAATTGAAGGCGTTTCAGACTTACCTTCTTCCCAGGAAAAAAAGCACACCGGCAGCCGCACACATAATCACTATGAATATCAAATACATATAACCACCTGGTTGACAGTAAGCCTCTAATTCTTGACTCCATGGCCCAACATAACGTGTGTTGTTATCAATATTGATGGCCCTGACGGAAATGAAGAACGTGTTGTAGCTTCCATCGTTGCCACAATTCTCCAGGCTGTACTGATTGTCTAAAAGAAACGAATTTTTTTTCGTTAAATACCACTTGTTCTATTACTATTGTGCGGACGGCCGTCAGGTAAGTATAATACAATTTTTTTTTATTTGCAAGTTTGATAGTTGCCCTCTCCCTATTTCCTAACGGTCGTCCTCTCTTTAATCATTACCTGTGACGTTAAATATCGGCGTAGTCCTATTTTGGCCATCCAATTTCTCTGTGAATTTCACTTCGAAAACCTCGTTCCTTCCCCGTGGAAAGTGAGGCTTCTCCCACTTTACGATGATGTAGGTCTTGTTTTGGAAACTGACCTTCGGTGCATTTATTTGACTCGGAGCTAAAACGAAGCGAGTTAAACACAAAAATTAAAAACAGAAATCAATCCGTACTTCCAATTTTGGTTTGCACCAGCAAGGGCTGTGAGTGCACGGAGCACATTTGCTTAGTACAAGCAACCACGCTGAAGTTATACGTGACGTAGCTGCTTAAGTCTGTCAAGACGTCAGTGAACGGAGCTGATTTATTCTCCATGTCGACTGTTTTCATCAGCGAGTTGTTGTTGTAGATCTTGTACTTTCCCAGTGGCCCGTTCAACTTCTCTGGGGGATCCCACGTTAGAGTTACAGATGAGTTCGTCACGTTACTAAATTCCAAGTTTAAAGGCTCGGTAGGTTCTAGAACAAAACGATGGAATTGATTTGACTATACCCTGGGAGGTCGGTTGCGTACCTGCTTCGAACGTCGTGTTAAACATCGGGTCACTCTGATGGCTGTACGTGTCAGTCTTGGTTTTCACTGATACCGTTAACATGTAAGTGGTATACGGAGTGAGGTCACTCACTCGACCGTTCGTCACGGAAGCATCACCGGGTATAGTAACATTCTTTTGGCTTCCTTTGCAAGTCAGGCGGTTCGGTGAGACTATCGGGCAGTAGTAAATAACGAAGCCCTTGACAGCCCCGATTCTGTCTGCGCAATCCAATTTCCAACCAACGTCGATGAAATAAGAACCGACCTTCATAATCCAAACGTCTTTCATTTTACCGAGCGGTTGGTTGTAAATGACTGTGCACGCAGCCCACATCATACCACTGCTTGAAGTTTCGTTGTTCGCAGAGATTGCGAACTGCATGGTTTGGTTTTCAGGGACGGTTATGTTGTAAACCGTGGTATCCGCAGAGACTTCCGTCCAATTCAAATACCCCTAAACAACAAAACAAATAAAACAATTCGCACAGAATATTAAGTTAAAGTCTGTTTTGCTTACAGCACACTGGTAAGGTCGATCTTTGTCGTGGCTACACCAAAACAGGGTGTAGTTTTTAATTTCTGAATTATTTCCTGAATCAGGATAAGCCGGCTTGGGTCGTTCCCAGGATAACTCGTACACTCCGTCGCTATAGGCAGTCTTTGTAAACGAGGATGGCTCTCTTATGCCTTGAAAAATAAAATGAACGTAAACAACAGAGTTTCTTTTAAAACGCAAACTCACGATAGGCCTGTGATGGTACGACGACAACAGAATGATCCATAGATAATCCTTCGGTGTTTTTAGACCAAATCGAAAACCGATACGTCTGTGATAACATCAAATTCTTAAACTTGGCATACGCATTCGTCAGTTCCAACCTTTCTACTTTCCTACATAAAAAAAGAAAATTAAATAATCCGTTAGCAAGGCGAGTCAGGAAGTAACTTACGTCGAATTCACGCCTATGTTGTTATCAACTGTTACGTGATAAGTAAAATTCTGCCCGTTCCGTAACTCAATCGGAAGCTGCTGCCAGTATATGTAGACCTCCCTGTATTCAATCGTGTCAATGGCGGTGACCATCTCGAAGCTACCGACGTTAGTTTTAGGAGGCGCACCCGGAACTGTTTAAATTTCAACAAACTTAAGCGTCACAACTCGATTCGGAAAAATATACGTACTTGTGCTTTCCGTCCATGCTGTAAGCGAGGTATTTTTCGACCATAAATCCTCGGTATCAACGCCCTGGACTCTTATAGACACACGAACGTCATAAAGCCCATGAGCGTATTCCAAGTCCGTTAAATTATAATACACATCTCTTTTCTCGCAGCAGTTAGACTTAATCAACCCTCCCAACTGCAACACGCAAATTAAACAAAAAAAAAAACAACTTTATTGACTACCAACCTTCCACTCGTCGGGTTCGAACGAACTCTGATACAAGATCCTATGCTCGAGACCTTTTTCGAAAGGCACCATGGACCCGGGTATTTTCCAGGTCAGGTATAACGAATGCGTGGTCGCATTGAGGCACTTTAAATCTACGGGCGGACCAGACAGCACTGTAAATAAAATGCATTCGATTAAAAAGTTGCGTTCGACGCGAACCAAGTTTACCGTTTTTGAAGTGATTGAATTCGAAACTCTTGATCCACGTTCCCAACGCGTTTCTAACGTCGAGGGTGAAATTAAATTCGCTGTGGACCTGTCTGTAGTGGGGCTCGGTCGCCATGCTCCACATGCAACTTAGTTTCTTGCCGTCTTCTTTTATTACTGGGCAATGAGTTGGACGTCTGCAATCAAATTTTTAATCATAAACACCTACCCCATCTCCTACTATGGTAGATTCTGATATAATATAGGATCGATTACCTTCCGGGTCTAGATGGAGGAATAGTAAATGTAAGTGTGTAACTTGTAGGAATATAATTCTGTTTTGGAGTCCAGGTGCAAGTTAAATTGTCGTAATTATAACTGATGCACTTGAAGTCATCGATTGGCAGAGGTTTTCCTATAAATTAAAAATTGTAATCGCGAGAGTTACATGAAGTAAATGAACGAACGTACGTCCAACTGCTACGTTATTTAAACATACGGCGTCTCTATCTAATAAACATGTGTACATCGAGTTTGATAATTCGGGGTCATCGATGGACAATTTTATGCTTGTGGCGTTCAATATTTTTACCTGAAAATAAGCGTCGATTAAAAAGTGAGCGTGCTCGACGTTGCCGGCGTGCATTCTTACTTGATCCGGCGACATAATCTCCTTATTCTTTTGAAATTTCATGAGGCTACTGACATTTTTGTTGGTTTGGTTCTGTATGTAGTCTTCGTCGTTTACGACGCATATTATTTCTAGTGATTTCGATGTATTATACTCTATAAGTATGTCTCCCGCTGGATACGTATCTAAAATAAAATAATTCAAATCGATATAACCACAACGAAGCAAATAGTTACGTACATCCTGGAGATTTCTGTAACGGACTACAAGTCTGACGGACGTATCCCTTCGTGGTTAATACTAAGCAGCTTACACATATCAATACCGTTCTCAACCAATGAAAATAACGATTATCCATTTTATCCTTAAATACCTTGAAAATGGATGGATTCATGTTCGCGTGCTCGTTTAAGATTTCTCAGTGCTTACCTAAATTCGTAAGGTTGTTAAGACACAATCTCTGCGTTTCTTGCTTCATTCATTTTGACCTGAAAGTGTTTTCCATGAAACACAACGCAACTGAAATAAATTCGTTCTAAGAAAGAGGCTATTTGTAATTCGAAGCTCGAAAAAAATTATCAGCATCTTGTTTTGTATCCCTTGTGGTCCGCAATCATACAGACGACTTTTACAATTTCTTTATAAACAACGTTCATAAGTCTTCAGTATTTTTTTAATGACGTATGATTATATCAGTTTTTTTTTTTTTAATTATAGATTTTAATGTCAAAGTTTATTATAAACACCATAACTTACACTAACCAATTTGGCAACATACACTAACCAATAGCTGTTATTGTTGTGATCCATTGAGTATTAAGTTGAAAATAAGAACGTAAGGCAAACACATAAGGCCAGGGTAAGACTAAAAATAATAACAAAGCAGAAAAACTTACCTTTGAGGTATGATACACCATTCTCGAAATCAGCAATACTGGGAATTCTGATTACGTCGATGGTTATTGGATGCTCCAAGATTTACACATTTGCGTTCCTTTCAGCACACTACGCTACACCAATTTAAGTAGAAATTTATACGTCCATTTGTACGTCTTCGTTTACAGTATTTATTACAATATTTGATTTATTATACACGTATTTTTAGTTATCTTTACAATACATACAACTTACGTTGCGCAACCTACACTGTTGCCAAGTCTTACACGTGAACATAGCTTTCAACTAACTACCAGCATTACCAACACAAAAACAAATACCCAAAAATTCTCTTTGAGTTCACCAGAAATTTAATACGCATTTAATTATAAATTCACAATCACGTTATTAACGTTATAACATTTCAATAACAACAAAATTTTATATTTAATTATAATAACGCCTTCATAAAAAAATAACCTTTTTTTTATAAAACTAGCGGATTTCTTTAAACATAATTAGCGAGTGCCGTTTCCAGTGAAAATTAAGGGTAACTCGGTAACTTTTTTTTGGGGAAAACAGTTTACTGGGTTTCTCCCGTTTCATTTCTGCGACGAACGCATGACGTCATGCCGTAGGTAGAACAATTTTAATATACCGGGTGGTTCAAAACAAATCAAATCATCTGAGACGCTAATTTTTGCAAATGCAAACGCTTTTTTACTAAAAATCACTGAGCTGATTACTCACAACTCGCACGACTAAAGAATAAAAAGGAGCGAGTCATACCAACAGTAGTTTCTTGCACTAAAAATGGCCGCTGTATGTCATAAAAAAGCCACTCAACTCAAACTTGACGTTTGACGTTATTTGAAATTGAAATTTACTCGTATAATCAAGTTTATCATCAGTATTCGTCAGTGATTTACGTTAGAATCATTAAAAGCTTTTTCTGAATTTCAAATTAACATCGACCTGTCAATCGAGTGTAAGTGGCGCTTCTCAATTTCAAATTAACGTTGAACTGTCAACTGAACGTGAGTGGCATTTCTGAATTAGGGCCTCAGATGCTTTACAAAATTCTGGAACGTCCACAGAGTGTTGCCAATTTAAGGAATAAATCCCTTTTTAAGGGATTTTGAAATTTTCTTTCTCGTAAAAGAAGATGGAAGCTTTACAACCCCTAAACGACACAAAGTTGTTCTCTTTTATAGAATGAAACTTATATATATTGAAAAATCACCATCTATTGTTGCAAGACATTTACTTTTTAACTGATGGCTACAATAACCTATCAATATTTTATTTGTATATACTTCTAATCATTGTTAAATAAATACATAAATTTGTACTACATCAAATCTGGCAATGACAATGATAAACCGCCATCTTGGAATACTGACGTACAGCAGAGGTAACTTCCGTCAAATCTAATTGTGATTTCCCCACTGTCGTGGGTTACCTCCTGTTAATTCTTAGCTCGTAGGTTCGAATTGACTTCTTGAGTTTTGTTTTGCAAAACTCTGGATATCCACAGATATTTTATACTGAAAAAAAGGTTTGTAGGTCCTAGATGAAAAAAGTTAAAACACCTTTGCGTATTGTAAACTTGTATAATAACTTTTATTGGGATAAATTACAAAAATTTATTGCAGAATATTTATTATTTGTTATCAAAACGTCACAAGTACTAATTCAAATGCGCTGTATGATATGACAACTGAACATTACGTATTATTAAAACCTGAAATTAATTCTGAACAGTAAAAGAGAAATCTGAAACACTGTCGGTGTTGTTCGCAGAGTAGGGCATCTATCTTGCGCTAGACGTCTTTTAATTCTGCAGGCACTTCGTTTTTAGGATGTTTGTTCTCAAAATGCTGCTTGTAGGTTTTTGGATCTGGCATTTGTGCCTGCAAAAAAGAATTATTTGCTTTATTTAACACTGTAAGCTTGCCAAGATAAAATATTAGATAGGTGTACGTCCTAATTTATGAAAAGAAATTCTATTAATTTACAGAATTCCCCAGCAAAGTCATAAGCCACAATTTGATTATAAAGGAATGAAATATATGAATAACGAGTCACTCATAAATTGATTGTAATAGTGGGCTTATTAGTACATTTGCATTTTTAATTGTTTAATTAAAAAAGAAATTACAAATTCTACGGTGACCGTTGCAAGACAATTTTACTGTTTTTGCTTTCATCTCTGAAAAGATCATTGACATTAGTGGTTGTAATAATAGATGGTCTTGGAGAAAGTGTAACCAGCAATTATAACTTTCAAAGCTCTGCTCTTTCAAATCACGAATTGATTTGACGCTACTCTTACCTTACAAACAGCACAGACAAATACTAAGGCTTTTTGGGCAGCTTTTTTCTGATCAGTTGCACTGTGGCCATGTTGTTTCTTGACTTTTGCAGCTCTTTCTTGAGCTTTAGCTTGTGATTGTAGTTTCTGTTGTCCTCTAGCCATTTCCGTGACTCTCTAAAATAAAAAAAATTATACGTGGTCATTGGTGACAGTAATAGAGAAACTAACACCAATGAAAATACAGTTACTTACTAAAGTAACCTTAAAACATGAAGCTGTCACTGCACCAAAATCAAACGTAGTAATATTACCTGCGTTTGTTATTATTATTATTACTTTATCGAAGAATGTAGTGAATGTCGTGCTTTTTTTCAGTCGAAAAGCAATTTACCACGATGGGTTAGATCGCAGCTGCTTTGCAGCAACAGCACCTAAGAATTCGCATGGAGCGCACCGAACCGTACTCTCAAAGTGCAACGCGAAGTAAATCGCACTGAAGTTAGCTGTATTAGGCAGCTATGTTCAGAGTGATCGGTAAACAGTTATTGTTTTATTCGATTGACGAGTGTCTTTTTATTTTTAAATGAATAATAAACAAAGAAATATGCACTATTACGTATTTGAAATCGTTTAAAAAGTATTCACTATGTTTTTGTTAATTTCACTAAAGCTATGAATTGCAGTGTTTACGAAAACATCTGAACGTGGTCGGTAAGGTGACCAATATAATCCTAGGAAGAAAGTTCGTCTGTAAACAAAGGTACTTAAAAACATTAAACTAAGTATATCGTTATTTCTAAGCTTATAAACATTTACAAAATGTACGTAAAAACAAGCTGGAAAAATACCCACTCCTTATGTAATTTATTTTGATGTTTGTCTGTAAAGAATTCATGTGTTGTTATGTCCATCAAAGTTTTCCATCTTCCTTACTTAGCAATAAAAAAAGTATTCATAAACAGCTGCAGATGGAAGGTTTCGATGCTATTTATTACGAAGACGAAGAGGAAATACCTGAGGAAATTGAGAATGCCGATGTCACGATCGTACCAGATCCGGTTATCATTCGAGGAGCCGGCAATATGACCGTGTAAGTATTTCGCTTCGCAACACCCAGGTTTACTCTCATAAAACTGAAATTGCAGGTTCGGTTTGAGCAACAGGTTTAGCACGGAATTTCCTAGTGGTCTGGTGTCACGCGTTGCGCCCGAAGAATTTAAAGAAACTGTTTTGCGTATCAACAGCGTCTTGAAGAAAACTTTACCAGTTAACGTTAAGTGGCTTTTCTGCGGTTGTTTGTGTTGTTGTTGTACTCTCGGTTGTTCGTTATGGCCTGTAATATGTCTAAGCAAAAGGGTAAGTACGCGCGCGGCAATAAATTCGAATGACCCGATCGAGTTGTTTCGTTTCAGACGCAGCATTCTTTGAATAAATTGCTGGAATGGGAGAATAGTTATTTGTATCACAAACTTGGATTGCACTGGCGTTTATCCAAGCAGCACTGTGATTCTTCATCTATGATGGAATATGTCGTTTTAATAGAATTTCTACCAAAAATACCGATTTATAGACCCGACTAGCGTAATGTATACCCTTGAAACATTTGTAAATAGATGCCATCATTATTCGTCTAAAACTGCTTGAAGGTTTGTAAGTTATCATTTACAAGTACTGTGTAAATATATCGAGTAAATGTGATAATCAATAATAGTACGTGCTTGGTACAGTTTATACTCATTACTATGTATATAAAATTATTGGTTCCGTATTATTATAAACGATTTGTTGATGTTATTTACCTGTTGAGTTACAAAAAATGCCGATTCATATTTTATATACGATAGCTTTCAAGTACTCTCGTATTGTATTATTTAATTAGTTGTTTAATCAAAAGATGCGACACTGATCTCCGTGTTGAGACAAACAGCGGTTTAAATTTAAACTTCTACATACTCAAATAATCAACATTAATCTCTCGCATTAAAATTTTAATAATTAAAGCGTGGATGTGGTAGTAACATATTTGTGTCATAAAACAACGCTCGTACAAAATGAAATGTTCTGTTAATCTTATTGTAGCTCGTTCGGTTTAGTTTGAAATCTATAGTGAATGTTAAGGCGATTGTTAAACCGAATCTAATTTACGATAGTTATATTTTTACTATTATATTGCAGTTTATTATAGAATTTAATTACGATTCATTCAAAATTGTAAAGCGCTTAAATTGTTTCATTCTTTAATCAACCCTCTCGATGTGAACTTATTTGGATTAGGTATTCTCTAAGCAGTTAATTTTGTGGAAAATAAATATTATCTTTGATACTCGATTGCGTTTTCACTTTTCACTCGTTCAAAAAGCTTGAGACTTGATTGAAAATTTTTTATTACAAAAATATACACGTTATAGAAAAATAGTTCAGCGTCTAGTGATTTGCGTTAGACTACGTTATAAAAGTGAAGATTCTAAATTGCTTACAATTCCTCTAAACTATAATAAATTGTACTTGTTACAGACAGTTTACACTATTATGTATGTACATGTTCACTACTTACATGATAAATATGTACATAAAATAAAAATTAGTTTAAAGTGTGGTTGGAATTCGGTCGACAAAATTTGCAGGAAATTGGCCCCTCTGCCCGTTAGATTCCCCAGCGAGCCAATCGTTGGATATTTTATGAAGGACTTGCACGACTTGACCCGGCGTTAAAGCTAGATCACCCGGCATTTGCGGTTGAAATTCGTATAATGCGATCACTGTCCTATCGTCTGCTTCTGGGAGCGGTACTTGTATATCGATGAAGCTAGCCGGGAACATTCCTTCTCTATCATCAATCCGACCGTACAGCCATTCATTGTTTATTCGTCTCAGTAATATTACAATATCGTTTACCTAAGAATTTACAGTAAAAGGACACAAACAATTTTATTATAATCATCATCATCACGAAATACTTACTTGTAAAGGTAAATCACCGATTTGTGTCCCGGGAAAATTATGTAAAGCTATTCCGAAGGGGAGAATTGATTCTTCAACATTCTTCGGGGGACTCGGGGGTGGTATCATTGGCATTGGCGGCGAGTAATTAGCCAAAGACGGTGGAGAATCATCTTTTGTTTTCGAGTATTTCTTTCTAGACTGAGCCCGGATAATAGTGGGCATCGACATTAGTGATTGAACCTGATTTGAAAGCGTAGCGGTTTCTTTCTTAGCAGCAGAAGCATCTGGAGATGTTTGCACGCTCCAAGGGTTCATATCGAATTCGAAGCTCTTCTTACTCGAAGCTAAACTGCTCGTGCTGCTGCTGAACGAACTGGAAATACTTCCGCCGAAAGCTCTCGTCGTGCTTTTGGGCGAGTTAGGCGGAGACCATTCGATTAAACACACCTTCTCCGGCTGCTGGTTTAAATTCCAAGAAGATTTGCTTTTCATCTTGGTGAAATCGGGTGGTGGAGGTCGAGGGGGCGGTTTTTTCTTGTTGATTTGTTGGTTAGAATTATACCTGAAGCTTTGGATTAAAGCAGAAGAAAAAACTGTAGTTGAGACTTACATGTTGTGTGTTGTGAATTTGAGACGGGCCTCCTCTACTGAGGGGGCCGGCCTCACGGGCACCTTCATGTTTTTCATGTAAACAGTTTCACATCACAGTGTACACCTCCGGGGTTTATTAATTATGACATTACAGTAAATCACGTTCGTTGTTTACGTCGTAATTTTCGTTACTTCCCAATTCCGGAGGACGCTTTGAATTGATAACATAATAATAACTATAATAAGGTGGAATTGGATAATAATTTTCGCAATTATGACATGACACTTGTCAAAAGCGTGAATCACTTCGAACGGAGGGAAATTTTAAAAAACTACAAATCACGTTGGTTTCGTTGGGAGTTCGTGAAATTATTTGTTTTTATTTTGAGTAAACATTAAAAAATTTATTGTAAGTGTCGGGTTTTCCGTTGACGTCAAAGATTGAATTCCTGGAAAACGTTTATTACATCCACGCAACAGCTGGGTCAATCTACCTAATGTTCAAGTGAACTAAAATGACGTTCAAATGAACTAAAATATTATTTATTGTAAAGAAACGTATTAATTAATTTAATGATACAATTCTGCGTAATTTTTTAATTCAATTACCCACCTATATTGAAGATTGAAGATATTTTCGTTGTAATTATTAAGTTTTTTTGGAATATGTTTTTGAAGTTAAGGTAAAAAAATAAAGTATGTCTAATTCAGTCAATATATTACATATTTCAATTAATATTTTACATGATATCATGCACAAAGTACTGATATATATAAAAAAATAGGAATAACTTATGGTCAAAACTATATTGGAACTCTAGATATACAACATAGGCTATTTCTATATAGTATAAACATTTACCGTTTATACAATCAACATATACAAATCATAACATTACCTTAAAAGCTACAGTAAATAATATTAAAATGAGTACAATAACAAAAATTTGGTTCCATCATAAACTAACACATAATATATTCAAAATAATCGAGATTATATTAGTCTTGCATTTAATTTATAATAAACTGCCGTGTTTATATAATATTCATAGGGAATATACAGGTGGAAATTAATAGAAAACGGCTAAATTCACCACGACCAGCCATTTTTCATTAATTTGTGGTGAAACATACAAGCTAAAGTCTCCTAAGTTATCGTCTTCTATTTGATACACACAAGGGTACAAATTACATTCAATCTAAAATTGTTTAATAGTGCACACTTTTTTTTGTTAATAATTCAAGAAACGTAATCGTTCACTTTTTAACACGTGGCTACAATTTTATAAAAATGGACCCTTAATGCCTATAAACATTATGCACTTTATGATGCATCGTGTACAACGTGCAACGTCCTATCACTTCTGCAATCAAAACAAAAAAAATTACAACACTTCTTAAAGAAAATTAATAAAAGAACATATTAATAGACCTATACGAAAATACTGGCATTTCAATTAGTCATAATTTTGAGAGTTAATACCATTTGAATAAAACTCAACGCCTGCACAATGTACACGTACATTCCTTTAACTTGGGAAATCTAAATTTTAAGACGGTACACTCTTCCTTAAAAGTAAGAAGCAGGATGGAACAGCCCAACAACAGCAAATTTGAAAGTCGACGGCAAGTGCAATTCAAATTAAACTTAAAACAAAATAATAATAACGTAAACATCTGTTTGGAATGCACCCTCATGTTGTTCGTTTCTTTTAAAACTGATCGGCTAAGAGATCACAAATTTCTACCGAAACGCTTTCCTTACTGGAGCGAACAGTCAACCTGTACATCTGCAACAAAGGTAGTAATCAGAGGGAAAGTGTGCGTGCAACATCCACCTCATTACCTGAGCATTTTTATTGGGTTCTAAACGCAAGAGACACCCAACTTGTTGAGTACGCATGTGAATAATACCAGCGCAGACGAAATTGTCTGGGTTAGGATCAATTCCATCTAGCAACTGCATTCCGAAGCCCATGATTTTTGTCCTTGCCGCTTGTAAATCCATCGGAGCACTAGCCTTGAATATTTTTTGAGATCTCTGTTGATTTGTGCTGGAAATTCAATTCACCCACTCAAATAAAACCATTTAAATCACTCGGCCCCGCTTGCTTACCTGCCTAAATTCTTCCATCTAGCGAAGAAAGACTCGCCATTCATTTCAGTAGGTTCAAAGAACTTATTAATGGTTAAAGGTAATTTGAGGGTGATTTTCTGAGGGGTATTATTATAAATGAAACTAATAGCGACAGTAGGTGAATCTGCAATCAAATTGAAGTAACCTGCGATGAATAAAACGACAACGAATGACCCACCTGTGTAATCATCGATGCATTCGGCGTTTAACATCTGTTGAATTTGAGCACCAGCTTCTAAAGTGGGTTCCACCGGTTTCATTTGTATGCTTAATTTGGAAGATTGTTCGTCAGTCCATAGAAGTGTTGGCACAAAATTCTGCAAGGCAAACGAGGTCTTGTTTCCGTAAAATAGGCCAAGTCGTCCAAGGTTTTGCCTGAACTCGCTTTTCACACCGATCTGGATCAAGTCGTTTTCGAAAAGCACTCCGTTGTTTTTACATACAAATCTATAAATGACTTTTTAAAACAGCACCAAAAAAAAAACACAATGACGTACTTCTTTGGGTTATACATATTGTTGGTAATTGTTGCGTTTGTAGATTTTCCACTGTAAATATCACCGAGGACGTCTAGTAAAACACCGGTGTGCCCAGCACCTGGTTGTGAAGTTGGTGGGGTTGATAAACCTAATAAATCACCGGAAGCAGTTGTGCTGCAACGACCCCAAACTTTAATCACCAACAACCACACCACAGGAAATAAAATTACCTCGTATTATTAACTTCGTTATTATGGTTGGATATGGGCGTAGGACTTTTACCTTCTTTGACTTCGTTCTCGGGGACTCTCCCGGGCTTTTTCTTCTTCAGCACCGCCAGTATTGAGCTCTCACGCTCCGGGAAAGCCGGCATTTCCTCTAAAACAGTTGCCAAAACATCCGAGCTAGCTATTATGCTTAGCTGCAAATACTCAGACGCCCTCTGCTGTAATTCAGCATCCGCAGATCTTAAATTACTGTGCTGCCTGAAGACGTCCTGCACTTGAGTACGGATCTCAGGAAATAAATTCACGAATTTTATGTAAGTGGAAAGAAGAAGAGCTCGTGTCATCGGTGAACACAAGTGATACTTCGAGTGTAACAGTTGGAACTGGACCGATGGGGAAGAACGGTGGTCTCCGGCGATGAGGTTTCCAAATTCTCCAAGGATGTAACCGCCTACTTTAACCATGTTTTCATGACATGCCGGAGCTTGAAGTGCCTACATAGTAAATCAATAACGTTATATTAATAAATCTACTACTGTGTGTGTGTGTGTACCTCAAACACGGTTTTTGCTGCGTAACCTTGAACTTCATCTCTGTTAATGACGATTTGAATTACCCTATACCAAACTTCCTCCGACACGTAATCACCTGCTATTCTAATAAGGTTTAATATCACGTCGACGTACCTAAAAAAATAAGAGAAAGATGAGCCGAGGTGTTTTTTGTGAGATTGTTTGGGTGATTCACCAAGTATAATCCGTGGCATATTTCTCTGCTAGTATAGCAACTTTGAGCACCATTTCTTCCCGAATGGAATAATCAGCAGTTTCTAGGTAATTCAGCATTTCCTGCACGATTTCCTCTGCGTTTGTTTTGTCACACATCGCGTACAGAAGGTCAACCGCTTGTTGCCTTACAGACACGTCCTTCTCCATTTTCATCGATAGTATAACAACCTCCTGGTGTTTCTTAACAGCTTCGTGGGAAAATTCTGAGGTGGCTAAGTGACACATTGATTCGAGGGCTAAATATCTTAAATTCGTTTCTCTATTACTTAAAAACTGGCCTAGCTGATTACACGCTCTAACTAGCAAATTTGCTTCGCTGAAAACAACTTCTTGTTTATCAAAGCACAAAGTTATAACAAAACGTCGAATACCTGTCGTTATGGATGATGAGGCTGATGGCTTCGAATAGGACTGCGTTTTTAGCGTTCGAATGCTGCACTTTCTTAGACTTAGGCGGTTCCTGCGCTTTGTTCAGAATCGTTTCTAAACACTCGTTTAATCGACCTCTCACCCCGGGATCTTCGGCTGCAGCAATAACGAAACTATGCAGAAAAAAATTAATGCCGAACGCGAAACCGAATTACCTGGCGGAGTGTAATTCTGAAGCAGACGGAGCAGCTTCACGGATAACCACGGGGCGGGCACGAAGTAATACGTGTAATCTTGTAGATCGGTGTAGCTTGCGGTGACAATCTATTTAGTTGAACGGACGTAAGAGAGCAGACGCTAATTCGTGGGAGAACTTACCCGACTTAATCTAGAAACTGCTAGAGAAACGCACCCTTTGTACTCGTCGGGGTTTTTCTTAACGAGGGCGTCTATTAAACTGGTTGCCGCTGTTACTACCCCCATGTGCTGGTCGTTTAAAAGATGGATGATACGAGAAGTCCATTCGCCCCCGGGAATAATTTCCTGGGAAGTACGGAACAGTCTTAAAAGACATAGTGCTGCGCTTTGTTTTACTACATCCATAGTGTCACTAGAATAACAATAAGTGTTTAACATTGTTTATACAACATTTAATTATAATAGATGTTAAAAACAAAATTATTGATTAAGTAGATTAATTAAATAAATAATCAGAGATTAGTTAGTCACCTCTTACATAAGAGGAAAACATTTATCATTTAATTGGCACTCAATTTAGTTTGAATTGATTTTCTGGTAATTGCGTTAAACATTTAAAAAACTTACGCCGACACTAATAGTTTGGGGATTTCGTTTCCAAACGCTTCCGCCATTTCTTTGCTTCCAATGTTAGCGATGCATTGGAGTGCCAAGTTAACATGAATAGGATTTCTCGATTGTAAATCGTTCTTTATGCTCTGTATGATAAGTTTGATTAATTCGCTGTTAGTGTTGACTAGTACTGATATGAATAAATATCCCTAAAAAAAAAAAAACGATTATGGAAAAAAAAAATTTGGTCAATGTTTGATGCTTACAATCTGTTTTTCTGAGTATTTGTTTGAAGATAATAAATTGACGGCTTCCATGTGCCCGAAATCAATATCATGCCCAAGTAAAAATATAAACAAAAGTTTACAAACATATTTTTTCTTTTGATATCCATCGAGAGTTTTGTCACCCTTGAACTTGCTTCGTATGTTGGCCAACTCCTTGTTAATACGTTTTATCTCGGCCTCCTTACTTTTACCTAAAATAATTGTTATTATAAAGCGAAAAGTTTCGGGTAATAGAGGATTTAAAACGCACAGTTTCTGATGTCGGATATGAACACAGCAAGACCTCGCATGCCATCTCCACGAACAGCTGGCATTTTGACGGGCTGCCCGGCGCTTTGTAAATCCTATTTCTAAAAAAGTTTTACACAAAATAAGCCGATTCTTTAATCTGTCGTGCCGTAATGTATGAAAAGGTCAAATTGACCCTCCCCCTAAGAAGGATACCGACTTTTGACAGTAAATTGTTAACTGGAAGTGCCAATACACGTACCTTCTCTGACAATATCGGTCAGATTTTAAAGACAGGACCCCGAATAACAACCACAAAGGTGGGAAGGAAAACCCAACACCTTATTTCTGAAGTACGTATACTATCTAATCCTATAGAGAAAGCAACTCTACAACTCTGTCACCTGTCACTGTATTATAGGCAACTGTTCAATCAACAAAATAACGAAACAGGGCTGCCAAATGTAAAGATTGAATTTAAAATAGAATCGTTTTGCATGTTATTTAATCAATTAAGTTATTAATGAGAAAACCAACTTTAGTTTTTCATTAAAAAAGAGAACGGCTAAAATTTTCTAACCTTAAATTCTTTTTTTTTATATTTGAGTAACAGTAAGGCAACACAGTTACTATTAAATGTTTAAAACTTACTAAAAACGTTACATATTTAAATGAAACACTCTTTTTTCAATTTTTAAATATTTTATCGCCATTTTTTAGTAAAAATTTAGTCCGTTCAAATTATTTTTTTTAATGTATTATTAACGAATTGAGTTATGCTGTAAAATCGATCGTCTTTTGTTTGTTTTCTTTAACTTTATAACGTATGATTTAATAAAAAAGAAAAAACTAATTATAGTTCTGTTTCGCTGAACGAAAATAAAATTCCACGATGTTCAGTTGTACAAGCCTTTTAAAGTAGTGGTTTAATATTTGAGTTTAGAAATTGATAAATATATCTCAAATGATGACAACAAGATTCGTATCAAGCTAAGACAGGAAATTTGATTCCATAGCCGCCTGCGACCTGAAATTTATTGAATCATACGTTATGTTTTTAATAAATCTTTTAAGTTTATTGTGGAATCTAGTAACAAATCGAGGGATATCTGCTTTTTTTGCGCGTTGGTAACAGTGAATTATTAAAATACACCAATTAAAATATATTTAATTCAAAATTTGTAAAACATTTGAAATTTGAACGTCTCTGTTTCTATATTTTCTTTATTTAGGTGAACCTACAGGTATAAAGGTCTACAAAATTAAAATTTTTGACTAGCTCTTTACATGTATATATATATATATATAGATATATTTTATTTGTTCAATATAAACTTAACAAAAAGTTTTTAAATTTAAAATACTCATAACAATTAAATACTCAATAGAATTTGAAATATATCATTATCGTGATAAAATTAAATAAATAAATAATTAAAAAGCAATACAAAATACCAGTAAAAAAATATTGTGATGTTTAAGTAGATTTTTTCTAACTTTCACTATCATCTTAGTAATTGACGGAACTCATCCAGTTCATAAATACTTGTCGATAACCTGCAATTATAACACACGAAGATTAATTAAGTATGTAAATCTGTAAATACCAATATTACCTGCCGATACTGTTGATGAGAGAAACGATTTCCGTACGTTGCAACTGGAAGTTCTTCCTGTGTTCGTGAATGTATAATTCAGGACTTTGCTGATCAAACATTCCAGAGAACAAGATCTTCAAGGCAGTCCCTAATCCTTGAGTCTACAAACGCATATTCCATTAAACTGCCTCAAACGTAAACGTGTAAATTACCTGTAATTTTCCCCAAAGCTTACACTTATCACAACCAACGCAATCCATAATGGTGGAGACATTGCGAAAATGCTGCTTAAACTCCGACTTTAATTTCTGCGCTTTCTCACCCCCCGTAAACATAGAGCTTTCGTTAAAATGCTCGGGGAACACTTTCACCACGTTTAACAAATCTTCGACCGCTAGTTTTGTGTCCCAATCTTCAGCTTCATTACCTAAAGACGCAAACGTAAAATCTGAATCGAAACAGCGCATTATTACCTGTATAAAATTCTTCGCGTAGTAAATACGGGGTGGCTTTTGCAAGCGCACGTAATTCTAGTAAGTACACGAAGTATAAGTTGCGAAGCCAATTCGGTCCTTCTCCGCTTGTAGTCTCAGGAGAAAATCTTCTCTTAAATTCATGCAAGTTTGGTCCCCATTTACCCTTACTCACTAAACCTAATTCGCTTTCTTCGGATAATAAGTACTTCGCACAGAGGTGAATGTTAATGCTGGTGTGTAATCCGGAAATTGCCCTGTAGAAGACTCTCTTTTCTAAACACATTCCGTTTAGTTTCTCGTTGCGTATGTACGAATTGAAAGATCGGCTCGGCCTTAAAGAAATCGTTTAAAACGTGAAAACGTATGGAAAAGCGAATGTACCTGAAGCAATTTTCTAAATATATGCTGTTCCATATTCTATGGGCGGAATATCCGCGGTATCCTGTATACCGCTCTGGATTGAAGAGTAAATCTACATACTCTGCGTCGTTATCGTGTTCGTTAATTATACAGAAGTTATCTTGGGCATCATCGAACGCTTTCCATAGTACAAAATTCTCCTGCGATTTTGCGCTGATTGTTGTGTTTAAATAACTTAACTCTGGATTGTAATCCTCACCACAGCCAGATATCTAGAGTTGACAATAATTAATAGTTTAAACCGCAAATTAAATTTAATCAAACTTCTAAGAAAATATAATCTCTGATAACAATTTTGATTTGGCGTACGTGATTTTAATCTCATTCAAAATATTTTGATAATAATACCTCTTCCTTCTTAGGAACTGTCACTTCTTTTGCGTGGCCCTTCAGGCCTGGCGGAATGTCTTCTTCTTGACAGGGTTCGACATGACAATGCCTTATCGCACATCTACTATCGTCTGCCCAAAAGGGGCACTGTCGATTTAAATTAACTTTGTAAAATCGAAAGTAATCTTTAGTAAGTAAACTGCGTAGTCGAGGGTATATCTTAACATTGTTAAAATAATCTACTGTATCTACGTTACACGTACAGTCATCAATACGTCCATGCAACTGAAATGACATTATTTGTAAACAAGTGAATGGTGGAAAGTGAAAAAGCTGGTCTCACCTGACAAAAACATTGGTCGTCTTCCTGGACCCCAAAGTATCCAAAAGTTTGGCTAATTATGAAGAGCAACAGACATGACTGTATTAGACAAGCTGAAGACATTACTACACGTCTACAGCTTACATTTAAATGATCTTTGAATCGATGAGGTTTTAATCTGAACGTGTGTATCGTCTCCCATACGCCATTTATACACCAATCAGCACGAAACAAATCGAACACTGATTTCGCACGTATGCATCATATGTTTGATTTGACACTTGTTGAAGTCACACGCACGTTAATATGGTTGCATAATCCAAAGGCGTCACCTTAATTAATCCCATTTAAAACTCAAAATGGAACTCGATTTCTTTTTTTATTATGAGCGTTTAATAATAAATAAAACACCAGGCGAAAATAAATAAAGTTTTAATTTAAATACTCTGTACAAAACAAAATTTTTACAAAAAAAAAAGAAGAAACTATACATTTGCAAACAATAAACTTACCCCGATATTAACAGATGTAAATTCTATACTTTTTAATAAACCTTACATTTATGGATCATCCATTAATACCGGGGTTAGATAAATAAATATATATATATGTGTATATGAGGGTATTTATACTCGTTATGGAGTTTTCAATAGTAATTTCTAGTTAATGAAAGCGATCTTCTTTTAAATAAAACATGCTGTAATTGTGCTAGGTGGTGTAAAAACCCTGGGTTGGGAAAAACTCGTCTTTGCCTAAAAACGAACTGCAAAGCCTCTGCGCAGTCCATATGTCTTACGATCATCAGATACGCTATGACAAACGTAGCTGACCGAGATATTCCGACTACACAGTGAACGAGTATCCTACCTGTAAATAACCAGAGCGTATAAATAACTAATTATAAGCACAGATATTAGATCTTTTCAGATAGGAACTGCTCTAAAAATACTTTGTTTAATATTCAGTAGATGTCGATTAGCTAATTCCGAAGCTCAATTGGCACATTTACCGCCAGATGTCTCTGTCAATTAACAGAGAAATAAGTTTAAAGTGGGGCCAAGACACGATAATGTGAAGTAAGGTTATAAGCTGTTAATTTTCCTTTTAAACTTTGCATCACATCACTTAGTTATGGAATTTGTTTGATGTTGCTTATATTTACAGGTTTCGGTTTTCCACTCTGCTATTGTAACAGTAGCGCCACCACATATCTGGTGAGCTCCAAATTGGGGTGTCAAATTTGAAACATTTGATGAGCCACCTGTCTAGTTCTAGTGTCTGCGTACCTCCACTTCGTATTGCATTATCTATGAATGCGGCGGCCTGCTCGAAGTATATAGATATGTCCCACGAAGGCCTATCATGTCCAGGGATTCCCATGTATTTAATTTTGACATTTCTGTAATACGACTCGTTTGTGTCAACCTGGTACTCGTCTTTCCCTTCGGCACAGTTTAAAACATGCGTTATTCCATTTTCCACCAAAAACTTCTTGTCTTTCGCAGAATACCTGCAAAACAAAAACACAACATCGAATACAACATGTAGCTACCAACAGAAATTACGTACTTATCTCCTAGGTACAACCCGTTATCAATTTTATTAACTGAATGAATATTCGATATGCTTGAATGTGCATCAGATCTGACGGTGTAGGTCAATTCATCGAGCACATCAATCAAGTACCTGCCGGTGATTTGGGTGTCTGTGGATCTTGGTCTTAGAGTACCCTTTTGAACGTTGAAAATTAAATATGTAGGTTAAGGTCATGTTTACATAAACGTTTAAATGCAATCAGTAAGGCATACTCACGCTGTATACCGCGTCTCGCCACATTTAATTACTTCAGAACGCGTTATCAGTGAAAAAAGGCGCACTCCGTTGATTTTTCTACAGAATGAGTAACGTACTAATTTTACAAGCTAATGTAGGCACGCAATACTAACAACATGCAATGACATTTCAATACGTAATTTTATAAATAGAGTTCTGGTAATGTGCCAAACTTATACATCTACTACGCTGAAGATTAAAATAAGATTTATTCCCGGAATTCGTAAGACGAGTAAACGACATTTGTAATTCTAACACAGGTTGTTCACATTCTAAGTTCAACCTACAGTAGGTAGACCACCCAGCAAGTAATATAATCAATCGATTTTCCAAAAAAAAAAGTATAGCTGTATATACTTTCAAAATATGTAATTTTAAGCAATAAAGGAGATAGTTAAACACAAAAATATAAAAATTCAAAATCTATTAAAATTAAATTTGAAAGAATTCTGCAACTTGAGGGAAACCTCAAAACCAATTTATATTATTTAAAATAATTATTTATTAATAATCAAAATGCGAACAGCCAATCACGTAATCGCAAATTTTTAGTTTCACAACCGTCTACTAGTGGCGCCGTTCGTGTCCGTTATTCTATTCGGTTAGTGAAGTTTGAATGTGTTTGCTGCATCTACAAAGGTCTGTATAAATAATAATAATTTCAAATACGTTTTAAATCGACTGTATAACACGTAAGAATTCTGATTATATATATTTTTTCGTATACAAGCAATAATATTAGGTTTAATATCGCCACCTAATCAAGGTGACGCTTCACACTTCTACGTTATGTATAATCTTATAATATGGAACGAGTTTCTTTAAGTTTATGCATCATAACAAGAGTTTTAATGCGTAAATTTTAGTTTTCTTTATTCAAATGGGTTTTGCCGCCATTTTCGTTTTTGTACGAAGCGCCCTCTATAATTTTGCAAATCTACTATTGGCTGAACTTGATCACGTGATCACGAGATTTATCCACCGTTATTATTTGAAATTCTACGAGCAAAGTATATTGTGTATATAATGATAATAATTCGGTGAGTTTTATAAATGCTTCTTTTATTCATTAAAAAAACGCTTAGTTACTTAGGCGTACAAGTGCTGAGTTCATCACCTTAATTTTAGTTCATAATTTGAGGTTATGTTTCTTTTTTAATTTTAAATATTTTTCTTGTCTGTTATTGAATTACGAACAGTGAATGAGTTTAGTGATTTAATTAATTAATTAATTAATTTTTTGCTTGTGGCTTTGTGTTTGCTTTAATTAAATATAATTTTTGCCTTAAATGGTTCGTTGCTTATACAGGGTGTTTAGAAAATACTTTCGGATAATCTACCCTGTCATAGATCTCATCGATACGAACATAAAAGTCTTAATAAACTTGGATCCAAAAATCAATCGTTTCCGAGATATAATCGATTTTGTAAAAAAATTGTACTGACGTGGTCTACAACTGGGTTAAATATCGGAACACGTTTTTGATATTAAAAAATGATTGCTTTATAATATGACTAACAGTATTCATGAAAATCTTGCAAATACATGCACACATTTTTTGTGAATCTTTGCAGATGGCCCAGCCAGAAATACTTCAGTACTCTATTTTGTAGTTAATTGTGTGTCCGCTACACAATTGATTTGTTGCTCTTTGTAACCACAAACATATTTATTAAAAGCTTGCGAACAATGGAGATAAAGAGAATTTAGTGGATTAATTGGAATACTAAGAAGTAATGATTTTTTTTAGATGAACTGGTAGACAACAGCTGAAAGGTAAAACGAATTTTATTTTACTGTGTTCTTAATATTTATTGTGGATGTAGTTACTTCACAATATTCATAAAAATTATCTGGTGGCATAGTAGGTAATTTTTTTAGATACTTTTCTTGTATATATTCTGCTAGATATAAGAATAGAAGTTAAATATAATATATGTATATGTCCAGACTTTGTAATTTTAATTTTCCTTTCATGCTACGTTTAATTTTAAATTATTTTTAATTCCATATGGTATTACTATCTCCATTGTTTGTTTAAATGTCTTTGGAAAATCGTCGACTTTTGGGATTTACTTGTATTTGTGGGGGGGGGGGGACAAGTTTATAATAAAAGTATCGTTTATATGTTTAATCGTATTGAATATCTACATACATATTTTAATATCAACATAAATAAAACTTAAACACGAAAATTATACAAAATAAAAATACTCAAGTAGGCAAAAGACACACCACAAAGACGTAACTGCTGATGAATAAGAGTAATAAAACACAAGAGTATACAAAAATACAGTTTTTTAGCAAGTATAAAAAAAAATATATTTCGCAAAATTTGGCCGTTGCAACTGTTATTTGTATTCGGCATTCCCTGCAAAGTAATGAAAATTTTAAATATGTAAACTAGTACTATACAGAGGTAGTCAGTTTGTGCACACACAAGAAAGGCACGTTCAGTATCAATACTTACAAATAATACAATCAAAAAAAAATAATAATAATAATAATCAGAAAATATTCAGTCTTAGTACTTCTATAATTTCTTATTACGTTCGATTCATACAGTTTCCCCTCAGCTCAAATTTATGCAACAGAACTTTTTATTTTTCAACGGAGGATATTCAAATAAACAAAAATAAATGCAATTATTCCTTTAAAAGTGCGTCAACAACCAAGAATAAATATTTAAGTAATCGAGCTATTGTTATTGAAAAATATTTTGAGTTTGAATGTCATTCTGTTGCATATATTTTAAACAACGTATCATGTTTCACATTATATTCGCATAAATGACGATAAAGAAAGATCTGTAACAACAAGAAAGTTAGTAAATAGCATGAGTATTAAGATTTATGTATAGATAAATAGTATTTTTAAAAATACCAATAAGACTAGCTGATAAACTTATGCATAATTACAAGTTATAAATTAGATAAGAGTATTTTTTTTACAAAATAAAATACTAGTTATAAATATTTTTTGAGCATATTACAATAACACAACTAAAATTTGACTACTAACCAATAATCTTAGCGAAATGAAAATAATTTCAAAGACAGCGGGATTTGTTTTTACTTGGACACAAAAATTTCTTCGGACATTCGATTATTCTTAACAGGCCATTTAATAAATAAATATTTGTACTTTCTTTTTTTTTTTTAATTTACTTCGTACATACTCAGTAACATAATTGTTTGTTTCGAGTGTAAAGATTAGCATCACTTTTTGGCACATTCGATTCTCTGTTTAATTCATGCGTTTTAAATAAAGCTTTGTTGATTTTGTTTTTCGGTTTCGTTTCAATCATCAACACTAACTTAATTCTTTCTCTATTTTTTAAATAAAGAATTAATAAGATGTGACTTTGAATTCTTAACCAAATTCAAATGCTACAGTATGTACACAATTTAAATTTACAACTTAAATTTGTAAATAGTACGCGAGGCCTGATAATCACACTAAAAATGATGCATTTTTTAAAAATATTTTTAATAATATGGTCCCAAGTAATGGCAAGACAGGCAAAATAAACTAAAAATAATCTGCTTTCGTGATGGTATTAAACAACGATAGGGGTTTCTTGGTAGTGATGGTAATGATGATGAATATGCTCGTGCACGTGATGATGTTCATGTCTTTCAACACTAGAACTAGGACTTGATGGAGTATTACTAGATTGTTTCTCTTGACTTGTTGAGCGATGCTCAGTTTTGTGAGTTTGTTCGTTGGAACAGAAATTCGAAGAGAACTCTTGTTCCAGCCATCGCATGACTTGAGCCATCGCTCTTGCCTGATCCTCCTGCCTGTTCCTATGTCTTAGATAATGCGGCGATGATGTATTGCCCAGGACGATCTGTGGAATTTTTTTCACGTTTTTCTTGAACGTTTTGGCCTGGGTAGTATCAGCACTTTTTGGGACCGTTTTCTTCGGCGTTTTCTGCTCCGTATTTTCCTTGTTTTGATTCATTAGTAGATGGCAATGTAAGGGTAGATTTGTGTATCCCTGCGGTTTTATCCGGTTGTGTTTGCGACAACCTTGATTTTTCCTCATCGGTATCCTCTTGCTCGACACACACATGACCGCGTCTATTAATTTATTGTATTGACAATTAGTGTTCGGTAGTTGTGTAGCATTTTGGAATGATGCTAGGTCCACGTAGAAATGGGTAGGATCCATTATGTCTGCTAAATATTGAAGCGTTGGCATTTGCGAAGGTTTCTGATGTCTCTGTTTTGTTTCGTTTCGTTGGGAACGCTTCGTTTCGGAGTTTAAATGGCTTTGTTTTCTGAAAATAACAATCACGTTTAGCGTGCACGAGACTTAATCGTTGATCGTTTTCGGTTTACAAAGAAAACAATGGCGAAGAAAAAACAAATTTATAATATAAATTCCTTAAACACGAGGTGGCTTTTTCATACACCAAGTAAAATAAATAAAGCTCCAAACTGTTTACCAATCTTGTCAAATAAAGTATCTTCAGAAAGGTCATATTTACACTACATGTACATCAAAGGACTTTGTGTTTGTTTGGGTTTAAAAGGATGTGTAGAATTATTTTGCCAAAGTGAATTATTACAGCGTTGAACGCGAGAGAAGAATTTACAAATTGCAGTTTAATGTTGCCATTATTAAAAAGAAAATCACTGCAACGAGTTTATTAAAAAAAAAAAAATCGTTACCTTGTTGTTTGCAAACCAAGATTATTTTTATCCATATTGGCTTGTATTATCTGCAGTAACTCTTGCCTTTGTAAAGAACTCGATCTTTCTTTCTGCCCTTTTTCGGTTTTCGAACAATTCTCTTGCTGGTTGTTGCACGTATTAGAATCTTTAGGAAATGTATGTCGATTGAATTTTTTATAATATTTCTTTTGTCTCAGTTTATTACAGATGTAATGATCGGAGCAATCTCCCTCTTCCTCGCTCGTTACTTCACCAGAAATTTGGCTGCAAGCGTCGGAAGTGTCGTCCGAAACGTTGAGGCAATCCTCCGGATCGGCGTCCAACGATCCACAGCATTCATGTCTTTTCGCTCTCCTTTGCTTTTGAAGTTTTTTGCAGTATTTATTACCCTGTTTAATAGTAACGTTTAAATCTCTTTTAAGCCTAGTATTTGGTTCGTTCTTTTCGTCAGGTTTGTTTTCTTTTTGGTTTATTACGGTCGCGCTGACGTGCTTCCGTTGATCCGGAGAAACTGTTAATTTCACTCTGATCGTTTTACTACCGAAGTGAGGTACTTTTACCGAAGATCCTAACGCTTCGTAAATCGTTGTTACCAAACCGGCAATATCCTAAATACACGAGATTTATTGGCGACGAAAAATAAATTTTAAATCGTACAGGACTTACATCTTTGGTAATTTTGCCATAGCCATCGAAGTCGTACAGGGTGAAGGAAAATTCCTGTCGTTCCTGGCCTGTCCTATCGACGCCCCCTTCCACGGAAACATTACACGAAAATTCTTCCAGGTTTAAATGTTGTTGCTGGGATGTTTGGGGATTTGTTGGACGGGTGTAGAAAGGGTTGGAATTTTGAGATTCTAAGGGTGGAGTGGTGCAAGCCGTTCTTAAACGTTCCTCTACATCGCTTTCATGACATCCACTGCTTAATAATTCCTCGGTATCCGATATTTTACCATAATTATTTTCAGCTGGAAGAAAAAATAAACATAAAACACGCTTAAGCTGGCAATTTTTAAAGCACTAAATATAATGTAAAATGCACATTATTTACGACAATTTCTATTAGTTAAAAGGAAGCCTCGTGAAATATTAAAAGCATCGCAAATTATTAGCTTTCTCTAAGACGAAATTTGCAGTATGTATAAAACTATTTTTTACGCATGTAAACAAGTATTCATTCATGAAGAAGGTTGGCTTTCATCCAAGTATTCAGACAGTGGAAGTAAATAAACATAAAGTAGATGTTCAAAGGATGATATTTGGACGTAAAAATAACATTTATGTAAAAATACTTATTATTTTAAATTAGAGAAATTTTTATGAAATTTACAGGACGCAGATAAATACCATTTAACGAAACGAATTCAAAGAATTTAATTCCTCCCGAGACTGCAGCAGTGAATTAATAAAACACGATGGGCGGTCGTCGATAAATTAAAACCTTTCATAATAATAAAGAGAAACAATTTCCTTGACGATTTTCTGCTTTCAGGCATCGGCATTTTTCATCATCGAAAAACTAATAAAAAAAACAAATCAAATACAGCAGTTTATAAATATCTAAGGCGGCGCCGCAACTCATGAATAAAAATTTATTCAAATGAGGCGATTGTAAGTGAGAGTCATATTTAGCGATCAACTTTTGCCTTTGTAGTTTTACGACAACTACTTCGGTAACGAAAATAAATGAGGATGTGACAGCCGTTGCCTCACCTTATTGGCAGATGTTCAAAGAGATTTACAAAACTTGCATTTTAAACTAACAAAAATACATGTATACTATTTATTTGTCTACGAAAAAACCGAAAACTCTTGTCAATCAAAATACCAACACTCGACGTTTATTTTTGCTTCGGAAAGAACTACCTAAAATGCTCAAATTTGAAAGTTAAAAAGATCAAGGTTTTATAATATTTTTAAACTCTTGTTGTTTTGTGTATAGCCTTGTGTAAAATTAAGATGGACCACAATTATTTCAATTACACCGAAGGATCTCTACATTTCTATGTTACATTCTATTCTAAAACTAAATTAAATCAAGTTTAAGTTTAATTAATTAAAGCCCAATTACATAAATGCCAATTTACTCTATACTTGGGATGGGTTTCTCAATCACAAGTTAACTCTAACTTTCAGTTATGTAACGTACAATTGTTGCCATGGCAATTAACTGAAGGTTAGAGGTAACTTAAAGTCAACTTGTGATTGATAAACCCACCCTCAGTCAGTGATGGTACTCCTTTGTTAAAACTGGTGGTACACTCAGGTAATAAAGAGAAGTCTCTCCCTTAAAATGAACACTATATCATGTAAGCGAACATCGGAACGGAAAAAGTGGGCCTTCCTCCCAATCGATTGTAAGGGAGACGTCTCTTTATTACCTGAGGGTACCTATCCACGTCTTACAATATTATTTTTATTAGCAATTAATGGCTTCATAAAAAAATATGCCGATGATTCTGACAAGTCGCGCTTGCCCCGTGCTACCATCTTTTAGTTATTGTAATATTAATGATTATTGCTTACTTCCAGTGCTGACAACTTGAGGGATTTTTTCAAACCATTAGAAATTACGGGATTTAGAGAAGAGATTTTCAAATCTTATCTCGCAGAAGAAGCTGAAAGTCGACAGTCCCTAGACAACACAAGTTGTTCCTTTACGTAGAAGGAAACCCTCATGGTATACATGGTAAAACCACCATCTATAGAGCAAAGCTTCAACTGACAGTCATTTCTTTACGGTAACAAAAAATGACTTGCGTTGTTGTAAGACATTCAACGACTGTTGTATTGTATTTGTGCGAGATATTGAACAGCGCCATCGTTCGCAGTTTTTTTAAATCTATTGACCATGTGAAAGGTAAATAATTCTTTGTTTCGTCGCTGTTTGCTTCAAATTGTTTCTTTTTTTCATTTTCATTAATAAAAGCGCCCTCTGTTGGTTGCTGATTTATTACAAAGTACAAAATGTTCAAGAGTAACTTTTAGAGTTGGCAATAAAATTAAGAGCGTTTTCTTATTCGGCTATTTGCAACACTGCTATCAAATATACGTTTTGTTGGTTTATTTGACGTAACCGGAACAGCGACGAGATTGTAGGTTATGTCAATAAAAAATAGCGTTTTAATTTGAATTTGAAATGTCAATTTGAAAAGTCAGTATCACGCCATGAACACTTGCTAACTCAAACATTGATTCTTGACCACTTTGTATAATAAGAAGGTTGAGTTTATGTGATTTTTGAATTTCAAGAATAACTTTTAGAGTTGGCAATAAAATTTAAGAGCGTTTTCTTATTCGGCTATTTACAACACTGCTATCGAATATACGTTTTGTTGGTTTATTCGACGTAACCGGAACAGCGACGAGATTGTAGGTTATGTCAATAAAAAATAGCGTTTTAATTTGAATTTGAAATGTCAATTTGAAAAGTCAGTATCACGCCATGAACACTTGCTAACTCAAACATTGATTCTTGACCACTTTGTATAATAAGAAGGTTGAGTTTATGTGATTTTTGAATTTCAAGAATAACTTTTAGAGTTGGCAATAAAATTTAAGAGCGTTTTCTTATTCGGCTATTTACAACACTGCTATCGAATATACGTTTTGTTGGTTTATTCGACGTAACCGGAACAGCGACGAGATTGTAGGTTATGTCAATAAAAAATAGCGTTTTAATTCGAATTTGAAATGTCAATTTGAAAAGTCAGTGTCACGCCATTGAACACTTGCTAACACAAACATTGATTCTTGACCACTTTGTATAATAAGAAGGTTGAGTTTATGTGATTTTTGAATTTCCTACAAAAAACTACATGAACTACACTGAAAATTACAGACTGATCATTATACATTGTCCAGAAAAAACTACTTTTCTTGCGTATATCAAACCTTAGTTCCTCTCTGATGTTAGCCACATTATTTGACACTTGTGTTTGATGGTCCTACTTTTGATAGTTTACGAATTTTCTGTAGTAATTTTCGGAAAATAGAATTAATTAATAATTAAAATAGAATGGTAGGTAAAGTAGATAACTTCACTGCATACATGACAATGGATGAAAATTTTGATATCACGTCCATGGAAAGCAGTTTTTTCTGGACAATGTATAATGATCTCTCTGTATTTAGTTTTGATTGCAGTGGATTAGGTCAAAAATCGGGCGTAAGATGTCGCGACTTAAACAGTTGAAAAATAAGATTCCAATTTTCATTTATTATTTCGCGTTTTCGTTTTCGTACGGAAAAGGATGGCGTGCAATCGAACCCTTTTATAAACAACGATAAATTACAGTGAAATTATTGAATAAAAAAAGAGGAAGCGCTCACAATTGAATAAGTACCTCTTTAAAAATTAAGCGAAGGGGCCTCTATTGAACGATATTAAATATAATCTAATGGTCGATTTAGTTTAAGTTGCCGGAAGATGGGGCTAGTTTCGTCCTTGAGGGTTATTACTTTTTGAATTGAGATTTCGCGATAATTTTTGCGCACTGCACGAATTGCACGCGCAAATTTTATCGACGACCCCCCCGAGATTCGAAGTAACCCCATCTTGCGGCGCAAAATTCATACGTAGTTTATTTATTTATGTATAGGTGTCTCTCAGAAGTATTTCCAATTGCGTCCATTTCTAGGTTTGTTGTAAATTTGGGAGAATTTTGTAATTTGAAATTGTTTTTTTTTTGCAGGGTTCTCTTTTTTTGTTTTTAATGAGAAGCTTGACGTCATTGGATGGGCGCGCGAAATATTTCAGCATAAAATCATGAATGTTTTTAATAGAGAATTACTTTTTACGAAGTAGTTATGAGATAGTTAAGAGGCGTACTTCAAAGTTTACCCTACGCTTGACATTTGATGGAAAAAATAATAAAGCTGCGAGATGAGTTTGACGAAAAAATTTCCGACTTTGATGTAGCAATCGGCACTAAATTTTGTTTATGCTTTGGGAAACACAAAAGGCTGTGACACGAGAGAGATGGACAACAATTCATGACGACTATTCTCGGAACGGAACGAGGTGCGCGTTGTTTCGAATGACAAGCTGTGACCGTAAAGATGAGAGAAGCCGACAGACTGCATTGCTACATCAATCGCAATAACGACGCCGGACCATTAATTCTTGTCGAAATCACCGACTCCCTGTGTATATATTTTTAGTAACAACTAAATCACATATGAAAGTCAATTTTTTTTGGCGCTCCTTGAAAATTAAACGTTTATTTCTGCCGCAATTAACAAATATATCAAAATTAGCATCGACGGCATAGTTGTGAGAAGTATTTATCAACGATGTCATAGATCAGGGGTTGTAAGAAGTTAAGGTCAGAAGATAGGAAAAATCTACACCTTGCGTGTTAATGTAATCCGTTTGATTGTAAAAAGCAAATATAAAAGCGAAGGAGGGCACCAACAATAATAAAAATATTTGAAAAATGTGGCCAGGATTTAGAAAATAATACATGCGCCAAGTTGTAAATACCACGAGATTTTTTTTTTTTTTTGATTCCTCACTTTTGAAATCACTTTAACCTGAGAGTGAATCAATCTGCGTTGTTTATGAATCCGTTTTTAAAGTATGCGATGTTTAAAAACCGCCTGTTAAACGCATAACGAAAAGTATAAAAATTGCACCGACTTTCACTGGCACTGCATTTGGAATTCAATTGGTGAACCTTGGTTTTTATTTTGTTTTAGCGAAAAAAACATATATTCTGTCACGTAATGTTGTAATTTAATTATAATTTAACGATTCCGGCGTGGAATAAACTCGCGTATTTGTCTAAATATACATTTAATTCCTGTGAAATTTAGCAAGCGCTGGCGCCGTCGGTTTCAAGTAAAAAAAAAAAAGTAATGCGGAGGAAAACAACATTACGTGAATGCTCACTAGGTTTAATGATGAAGTACTGTTATTCTCTTTACCTGAAAAATGTTTGTATCCGTTAAGAAATTTAGTTTTCCACCATTTAACGAAATTGTTCGCCATTTCTCGTACCCTATTCACGTATGATCTTTAAAAGTGTCAGTTAAAGCACACGTGCACATCCCTGTGTAATACATAAACGGAAAGCACGACACAATCATCCACCAAAATGAAAAAAGGCCCGGGATTTATTGTATGCCGTTTCACCAAACCAAAATAAATGATACACCATGTACAGAAAAACTGATCGAAAGTTAAGTAACACCAACGAACGGCTGAGGTTATAACGATAACTTAGAAATTTACGATTTAAGGCACTTTGACAGATAATAAAACTCGTACAACGAGCGCTCCGATTTTTAACCAGGACTTAAACCAACAGCACGTCTTGCACTCAGACAGACGAATTCAGAATCGTCTCTCGTCCGACGTGGTACGCATCTCCCGAACGAACAACCAGGTGCAACGACGAAGCCATTAGAGATTGGTGCGTCCCCATTACTATACCACCGGCGGTAAACTTCACAGGATTTTTCTAATAGGACCGTACTCAACAAATTTGCACCCCCATTTTTCGGCCCCAAACAACACAAACAGGACCACATTCACAACCAAACCTAAAATCAGAACAACAACCTCAACCAAATTAAACCCCCAAATTAAATTCCGTTTTTTTTTTGCAAGCTAAACCTCATTCTTTTATCGTTCTATATTTCAAGTACCATCGCCTTAAATTAAAAATGATTTTATTTCAAGCGAAAACCAACGAGCGCATTGCATATTAAATTCGTGGAGGTTCCCAGGGTGGTACTCCGAATTTTTTCCGAATTACATCTTCTAATTAAAGTTTCGCCGTGCAGATCTCTAAAGTGTTTAGTGTGTGACCGTCCCTCACGTCCCTGGAACAAGTTATCAACAGGCTGGTTGGTAACACCCCGCGCTCCTCCAAGAACAGAACTCTCTTTTAAAATGCTCCTCCAATCTCTTTTAAATCTACCATCGCAGCCTTCGGTTTCCTTTGGTGTTTACCGCGGCTGTGCTAAAGCACATAGTATGCAATAGCCGGAGAGACAAATGACAAACTTCTCCTTTCTTTCCTTTTTTTTTTTTTTTAATTTTAATTTGTAGCTGTAATTTAATTAATTTCTTCTTTTTTCTTTTGTTGTTGAAACTCTTGCATTTTGTTGGACTTAATTGAATTTGCACAATTCTTATTATTATCTATTATTTTTTTATAGTTAATTTTTTTTTCCAAGTCTGTATGTACTTCTCCTGTAGTATTTTAGTTTTTAAATAGAAATTTTAGGTACGTTATAGAGGTGTCTATTAATTCTAAGTATAAGGCGGTTGAATAAATTGTCCATTCTAAGTTGGCTGTGGAAAAAAAGTGACGCCTTTGACTATACGTCAATATAAAACGACAACCACCGTCCACGGCCTGCCTAGAATGTAAATTTTACAAACGCACAATCAATGTAACTGCTTATTTAATGGACGTGCTGTATACGTGTCTAATTAAATAAGCAATCCAATCAACAACAATGTAAACTTAGTTACCTGCGGTTTAAATAATATTGTTTTTGAAAATAGAAAGTTGGCTGCTCTAATTTTCATGCTGATTGTGAATTTCTAATCAAGAAAACAATTGCACTGCTGGTTGTCAAAATATTTGCATGGCCAGCAACGTTATAATTTTTGTGATTCATTCGGCGAGGATTTTCTTTCTCTTTACAGCGACACCAAGATCTCTTAAATCTGCTTCCAAAATAGCAAAATACTTCAAGAAAATCATCCCCGAATGAGTAGGCCATGTTTATGTATAAAATCAAGTTGCCTACGCAACTGTCAAATGATATCTGTCTAACGTGCATGTGCAATTTCCTTTCAATTTATATTAATTACTCCATCTCATGGTTTGTGCTGTAACTGCAGTGAAGGATTCCAAATTGTATTAGGAAATTAGGTTATGTTCAATCCGCCATAAACGTAGTCTATCAATACGATTCACAATCAGCATGAAAATTAGAGAATCTTTGCTAATTCTTTAAAAATTAGAAAAAAGTTAGCAATGGTAAACGATTCAAATTGAACAGCCTCTATAGTGTTTGCATACTTTTTAATGTTGCTGTAGCAATAAATCTTTGTGTGACTTAAAATATTATGATAATTCATGGTCAACTCTACGTATTTGGTTTCCGTGCTAGCAAATATTAATATATGGCATCTTACTCTTTTATTGACTTTAACATAAAAAAGTAAATAACAGTTTAAGCAAATGTTTGATTTTGGTTTATCTTTTGTTTTGAAAGGTAAGAATACCTGTGCGACGATAAAACTGTTTGTCTTATTAATCGAACACGTTTGGATTTTATCAAGAAATCGCCGATAATACGGCGTGTTGACTTTTGTTTGGGCGTTCCTGTTGTGCGAATTTTGAGGACCGCGGTGATAATTGGCTGGTTTTTCTACCTGGCGTTATAAATTTGACAAAATTGTGCTCGGCCCCCATAAAACAATAAAACGCAACTTTAAATAAGATTACAGTAGCTACAATCAACGTAACCGAAAAAATAAAGCATACACTTATGTTTAAACAAGTTTTAATTTTGCCGAACGTGTTATAAAGACCAGTGTACTGTTGGCGCGGCGGCGGCGAGATCAAAGTGGCGGTATTTTGATTGAAGTCGTACAATTACCAGCTGACCTTGCATTAGAGGTCCCTACTCTCACACCTCCCGCGGCTGGGCTATTCTTTTATTCTTTGTGCTTCCCATCAGACAACTGTTTATTCCGACACAGTTGTATTACCGTGTTTTAATATTTATCGCGCCCATCTCTATTTTTAAACATAATTTATTTCTTTGGCAAATTTTAAATTAAATTTACTTCCTGACATGGCTAGGGGGGGAACGCAACTTGTGTAATGCCCTCGCAGAAAATTCGTTATACAGGTGTCCCGTATTAGAATAGAACGCTCTGATTTGTTCGAGGAGGAACTGAAGACTTTTATTTTTCAATGACTGTGCTTGTTAACACATCAATGAAAGGAGTTATCATTAGTGATATCGCAAATTTTATTAATCCCAATGGGATTAGCTGGACTTGAAAGATAAGTCTGCATTGCTGTCAGTGCAGTTCAGTACGGTTATCATTGGCGATAAGTTATCATTCATTTCCGTGCTGACTGACATTGCTGATA
Organism: Serrognathus titanus; assembly: GCA_039766575.1. Lineage (NCBI taxonomy): Eukaryota > Metazoa > Arthropoda > Insecta > Coleoptera > Lucanidae > Serrognathus > Serrognathus titanus. The sequence goes on along the minus strand of CM077916.1, from coordinate 1,515,292 downwards.
ATAGTAACCAGTTTTACACAGCAAAGCAAAAAATGTCTATATTCAACAGGACATTAACGTATTTGATTAAAATACGTGAATTTTGTTTTTTTCTTAACTAAAAATTAGTAAATTTCTTGTATTATTTAATGTATAATCAACGAGATTTGGCTTGTGTGATACAGAGGGCGCTGAACAAAACGAAGCGGATAAAGTAAATCCCTGTAATCCTATGATTTGAATAGTCGTCCTTCAAAACAATAAAACAGCGTAGCTGTCAAAACAGAACGGGAACTTTTGAATGAAATTTACTCTACTATGGCGAAAATGAACTCAACTAGTTTGTACGTAACAACAAACCAAATAATTTTAGGATGTGATCCGAATAATTCCAGCACCTGGCAAGATTTGTACAGGTTGGTCCCATATCTCAGGAATTCTTTAACCTGCGTGGTCTGCGGAAATCTCCTCATTGACCCAATGACTCCCGCTGCTGGCAAGTGCCAGCATCACTTGTGTAAGAAATGCAAAGGCGGAAGGAAGAGGATAAAGCCCGCGTGTGTTTGGTGTAAAGACTGCGAGATTTACAGTGAAAACAAGCAACTGCGAACTCTTTTGCAGTGCTACAAAAAAATGTGCATGATGTTGATAAACTCGGGTATATACAGGGGTCTCGAGGAGGCTTCGAAGAATCACCCGGCTTTAGGCGTCGAAAGAGGAGCGAGTAACTTAATATATCTCGTGAAAGAAGGTGCCGCGTTCCAGGACGAATACCAAAGCAACGTAGGTCTATCGAAATCAGAAATTAATATATTACCTTGTATATACACAAACTCTTCCAATCAAATGCTACAAGTGAACTCTGTAAATAGTGCCAAAACTTTGTTTAATCCGAACGCGAACAGGACTCCGTTGTATTCCGTGTTATACGCAGGTTCGGGAAGTAAAATCACTATAAAAAGAAAAGCGAGGGAAGTAGCCGATAAATTTCACAGACCTAATATTTTAACGTCCAAACGCGATGTGGCAGAGAAGGTATCTATGATCGATACATTGTATTTATTATTAATGTATTAATTTTAGGCTGTTTTTAAGAAACCACCTCAAGTGAAATGCGTCGTGAAGCAACGAAAAGGATGTCGCTGCGGCAATGCGACGCCAACTCCGGGCAAGCTCACCTGCTGCGGCCAGCGGTGTCCGTGTTACGTGGAAAGCAAGGCTTGCATCGAGTGCAAGTGTAGAGGCTGTCGAAATCCTCACACGCCCGACGGCAACAAAGTAAGTTCGTTCAATTTTGAGTTACGCTTGACTAACTTCGAATTTGTTATCGTAGGTGATAAATTTACCTCAGATTTTGAAACAGTTCCAAGAAGCTGCGGGCCCTCAACAACCGCAGCCGTACCAGATGCAACAGAGGCAGATATTTCAAATGCCGCAGCCGAAGCAAGACCTGTCCATGTTGCAGACTGTTAAAATCGAACTGGACGCGAACCTCACTATCGAACAGCTAAATGAGCACTTAAAACTGAATGGTAACGTTTTTAAACAACTTTCATGAACGGTAACAGATTATGAAATATATGTGGAGGACTCGATCGATTCTTGTTACATACGTAATTTTGTTTTTTACATGCAGTTCTGGATTCGTTCACGGAAGTTCCGTCTACTCTACCTCATACGTTTTTAATGAGCAACGTTGACATAAAAAAGGAAGACGACGAAGAAATTTTGGTAGATGTTTGACCTTGGTAGAAACTTATACTTCAAAACAAAAAAAAAAAAATGCCTTAAATTAATAACGCATTTAATTAACGTGTAAGAAAAAAGCCAGTCATATTTTTAAGATTATTTTCATAAAAGAGATTTATATCTGAAAAAATGCAATACATCACAATTAGGTGTAAATTAACTGTTCTTGTCGAGTCAGGAAAAATTATTTTACAATATCAGATTGCCTTTAATTCCTTAGTCCCATCGTAGTTTACCAAAATTCTTCTTCTTTCACCACCCGCAGAGACTTCCTTAATTTACGATTAATAAATCCTTTTACTATCAGGGATAAATTAATGGGCCTTAGAAATTCTTAGTAGTTAATTATTTATTATTTCACACCTTTACTATCAGGTGAACTTGTAACATGGGCCTTAGAAATTTAATGTTTTTTTTTTTAACTTATTTATTTGTTGTTTTTTTTTTGCTGTACATTTATTTACAGTTTTAGGAGGGAGAAACTGACTGTTAGTAATGGCTATTTCCAATCATGAAATTGTAAAGCAATTATATGTCAAAATTTACAGAAATAAAATACATTTTTAAAATACGACGCCAAATCATTATTTACTATGATGATTTAGTGGATGGGATATGAAATTATCGATTAAAATTTTATATATATATTATCTTTAAGCGTACATAAGCAAACTGAACACAAACGTAATTACAATAATTACCCGTATTAAAATTATAAATCATATATTTTTTTTTAATAGTTAAAAATGATTATTAATCGTAATATTTAAAATTTAAAGCACACCATTAAATATAACGTCACATCTGCATGGGGCAGATGTAACCACAAACGTAAACACGTCCCTACACTATTCTGCTAATTAATAACAACAATATTTACAAAATTGCTTGAGGTTCATATTTATTGCTTACATAAGGCTTTATTTATTTGTGTTATAATGAGCACACAATCACAACTTGCAAAACTGGCACGAAATTTACAACTGGAACTTTCTTCTTAATTTTTAGACTACGGGGGTAGGGACTCTGCGATTAAATCATAAAATAACCATAAAGCACTGCGAATTGGTGAAAACTTTTAAACTCCGTGTTGTACTGGTTACAGACTTTTTAATTTTCAAAACGGCTTGTAATTAATTGGAAATTTAGATAATATAGATTTCTTTAAATTAGAAACTACATGCGTCCAACCTAGCAACTCGCACACTTCAATGTAACGTTCCTCGACTTCTTTATTCGGCTTGTCCTCTTGAAGCTTTCCTAGGTATTTAAGAACCCTACCGTAATGCTTGTTAATGACGGCATGCCACAGTGCAAAATATATAACCGCATTCGTCACCTGCGTAACAAATCAGATTATTTACTCGTTTATTATTGTTTATTGTTAAAAACCTTAGCGTCGTTTGGGTCTGCGAATTTCAGCAAACTCTTCCACAACCGGGAAATATCTTCCATCGTGGGAGTTTTTTCATCCTCCTCAGTCGTGTTCGAACTCAGCTCATACAGGCGACAAAAATATATCCCCTTGCGAGACAGGGCTTCTAAAAACGCAGTCTTTTGGCGCTCCATCTGCCTATAAATTACACGATAAACAAATTCTAACAGTATTATTTATGATAGTCACTGTTTAATCTGCAGGGCTTCCGGTCTTTGATCTATTTTAACACCGACGTATGCTAACAGCTTCTCCTGGTCCACCTTGTTTAAGATGTAGTCGCATGCTGAGACGTATTTCTGCAAATCTTCTTTGAGGTTCGCGCTCGAGTCTTGGGGGGTCTTAAAATTTGGCAGTTGCTTTTTGGGTTCCAAAGGATCTATGGATTGTAAGTAGGATGTATAAACCGGAAGGAAGTCGGGGTATTCCTTGACTAAACCTTGGAAAAACTCATCGACCCCGACATCTAAATCCAAATCAACGGTCAAGTTGTTTCGAGGGTGGGTGTTCGATAATACTAACCGAATTTGGTTAACCACAGGACTTTCAGGTCTCTCAAGGCGTCCACGTACTCGTCCAATTTTGATTTGTCTTTGTCGACCACTTTTACGATTTTCTTGTTGTGGTCGTAAAGGATGTATTTTATTGGGTAGTTATCGGCTTTCTTACCTAATTCATCTTTGGCATACGTTACATATCCGGTCAAGTAATGTGCGGCGTTGTTGGTTTTCGGGGCGAACCTAAAACAATTCGAGTGAAATGCAAGGTTTTTTTTTAGTGAACGTGCTTACTTTTCTGTGGAAAGCGGGGCTACGTATAGGGGTACGGTGGATGAGTGCAGAGAATGGCCAACTGCGGCCTTCTTTCCCCCGATCACCGCTTGCGAATGGCTGTTGTATACGTCTAGTGTGATCACGGTTGCTAATTTTTGATTTAACAGCAACGGAGTGTCGGATAGTTTCTCTAGGTACTCTTTTCTATCATGTCGGATATGCATTTTTATTACATAATCGCCTTTATCTAATTTTGTACTGTACTAAAACACAGAGGAATTTTTCTAAAAACGTTTCCACGAGTATACTTCTTGTACCTTTGATGGATATGCATCACCACAACCCAGATACTGTTTGTTAGTGTCGTACAGCATCCACAGTTGCGACTCGAATTCAGACTCGTAAAGAACATCACTGAGAAGCGGGCTGTTTGGGCATATCTCGGTTGCTTTATTTAAATGGAAATTGTACGTCAAAAGCAACTCGTAAATTTGTCTTCCGGGTGGAATTACATCTCGCACTGTTAAAGGTACGAGCTTCGATTCTGCTGGCCTAAAAATTAATAATTTTTTTTGCTTAGTTGTTATCGACTGTCTTAGTGAATTACTTTAATATCTGGACGGAATTCTTCAATGAAATCGAAGGTAGAATCTCCTCGCCTTGTAAACTGCTAACTTCGAGAGAGTAAATCCCATCTGCGGCCTGCATGGTTATGTTAGGTTGGTTAGGTTTAATTCCGTGAAACGACACTGAATAATTGATGTTCATTTCTCCTAAATTAGCCCAGTATTTGGCTATAACAATTTCTAATATAAGGCCCCCTCTGACAGCAAAACTATGAACGCACTCGCTGTTCGCAGAAATAGTCACGTTCTTATTCATCTCTAAACTCTTGCAGCTCTGCTTCGGCTGGATCTGCATGGTGTGAATAACGAAACGACCTACGGCGTCTGTATCAGGTGAACGTATACGTAAAACTGCCCAAGTTGCTAAATCAGGTACGATAAAAAAGTGGCGTTTAATAACGTTGGGCCTAAACATCACATTGTTGAATGAAACCAAATAACTAGGCGCAGTGATTTCCTGCGGTTGTATAATAGTTATGGGGATGCGGAAGACTGGGCCTTTCATAACGCAGGTTACATCGTAAGCGTCTATGCTTGTCCTGTGAACCCCATGAGGTAACACAGACGTATCGACTTTAATTCCGAAAGCTCTAGCCATATTCGATAAATCTAAGTGAGCAGGATGGCTAACGTATGATGCATCACATACAAGGGTCAGTCTCATATTAAATGCGATTTTCGTACTGGCTACAGTTTGTTGTTTAAAGTAAGGCTCTACGCTGATCGACCATTCGTGACTAGACAAGCGTAATTTATTGCGAATGTAAACTCCTTTGGTACTGTTTGGGCCGCACGTTATGTGAAATCGTACGTCGCGCTCTTGTACTTCGTGGTAGCTAATTAGATAGTCGAATGTCTTATCTACTTGGAGCAATCCGTGACCTTGAGCAAAGCATTCAATTTCTGGAAGATATGTCGCACAATTCTCTAAGGCTCTTTTAATACTATAAGGCGAAAAGGGCACGTCGCGCTGCTTCAGTCCCGAAACTAAAACTGCCACTGCACCTGCGACATGAGGTGATGCCATAGAAGTGCCGTTCATTAGCTGGGAATTCCTCAAAGTGAAATTTGGTACGGATGTAATAGCACCGCCCGGAGCACACACGGTAACACCGAAACCCCCATCGATCGTTGGCCCTCGTGATGACCAAGTAAACGGCATCCCAGGTAATTTTTGTCGCATTGAATATTCAGCCACCATCATATCAGGCGATACGTAAGCAGCGACACCTATTACAGTCTCTTGGCTTATATCCGGAGGTGTCCCCACCGTACTTAATGCAGGGCCATGATTTCCAGCCGATGCTATCCAAATCACACCATATTTATTAACTACTTCGTTCATTAATTCACCTATACGACTGCAATTACAATCAATTATAACGATTATTACATCACCTGCGCAAATTAATTACCCAGAATTAGACCAATGAGTGTGTTCACCGTAACTCATATTAATAATATGCACCGGATTAGTTTTCTGGAGCTCCATCACTTTGATCATCGCTCTGACCAGAGCCGTCCCCGTTTCCATCGAACCTAAACGCCCATCACCTACGAATTCAATTTTATAGAAACGAAACGTAAAAGTCGTAAGTCATCATCACCTATGGTTAACGAAACGATTTGTGCCCCGGGTGCGATGCCGCATAATTCCGGTTCGTTCGGGAAGTACGCGGCAGCAATCGAAGCGACATGAGTCCCGTGACTGGCTGGAATATCCAAAATTCAATTTTAAATTAGCTCCGAATTTAGAACTTACAGCACAGGCCGACGAGCTCAAGGATATTCCCATCGTCGTGCACGTTAACACTAAAATTAAGTTGATCGGAAGCTGTAAGGGGGGCAAAGTCTTGGGTAACGCTGTATTCGCCTAGCAGGGGGCACTTCTCGAGTTCGCCCTCTTCGGTCGTGTCCACGCAAGCCATCCATTTAATTCCGTCGTGAAACAACACGCAATCCAACACTGAACCTACGTCCGCGTACTTCTTATCGGCTGCTGTTAAAATCTCCACTTTCGCTTCGAGGTCTTCCTTTTCCAACTTATTACTCTCGGATAGGTTCGCGGTGCTCGTCAATTTCGATTCGAATTTGGCCAGTTGACGGCTCGCTTCTGCCAACGCGGTTTTGTATAGGTTGTCCCAGTTTTGTTCTTTCTCCTCCTCTTGGATGCGCTCTCTTAAACGCTCGGGGTACAAATCGAAAGCATGTTTCATTCCTAATCTATAATTATTCGAAGGATTTTTCCAATTATCTGGAATCTAGATATCTTATTTCTTAGTTACGAGCCGTATAAAGTATGGTACAGTTAAAATTATGCCAAATTCAAGTATACCTTTAGCTTTCGCCCGGATAATCCTGTTATGCATCCTTCTTTCGGTTGAACTATCGTAGTTGTGACTACATCGCCGCAGCCGCTACAATCGAATCTTTCTATGACTTTCACCTTTCCATCGGAGGTTTTCTATTTGCAAAATAAAGTGTGGTTTAATTAGGGTTTAAAAGAGAAAACGAAGCTATTAACTTGTAAGCCTGGGGCACCAGGATCGACACCGGAATCGAGTATTGCTATTACAACGTTTCTGCCATCGTACTCCGGGTATTTAGATAAATATGAAGTCACGCCCGTTTCATTTTTTGGCATAAGTCCCCAAATTGGATAATCCTTTTCCACTATGTTAGGCATCACTTGATGAAGGATGAAATAATTATAACCTCAAAAGCGTAACCTAAAAAAAAAAATCGTCCGCATGATCGTTTAAACTGCCTTTGCATCTTTACTAACTTAAACAAGTACAAAATAAATAGACTTTTAGTTATTAGCTCCCAGATAACTATATTAATAAACGTTAAGCATTTCGCAAGTCACAAAAATCTAGTTATGTTGTTATTTTACTAGAACCAAACAAATTTTACTAATTATCACTACAATCGAAATCGGGCCTTTCTTTAAACGAAAATCCAACGAAAGCGAGTAATTGCAATTAATTTAAGCACAACACGTTTCAACTACTTTCGTAAATATTTCCACCTGCTTATTCATTATTCATCGAAGCTAATCGTTTTGTGCGTGTATTTTATTATATAAAGCACTCGGCGTATGTGAGTTACTGTAATTTGAAATTAATGTAATTCTATTTGGTTGCGTGAAATTGATGAATTGATTTTATTTTTCGAGTGAACCGCGTAATTTCGGAGCACCGTCGCTAATGCAGGGCGCTAATTATGTAACTGTCAGTGGTGTTGCTGTTTTTGACAAGTGACAAGAATTAAAAATAGGCATGACGGCCCGTCGAACAGTATTATTTTCTTTTAAACAATAATTATAAAATGTTGACTAATATACCATTTGAATTTCGCAAGTTTATGAGGCACTGCGATTCACTGAAACGAATACTGAAGGATACTCAATGCGCCTTGGAAGATATAAAAAATAATCATGTGTTGGGTATGTTTACATATAAGTTTCTTTAAGTTCGTGTGTAACATCGTGTTTGTTGTAGGCGAAGTGAAACAGCATTTAAGCTACAATGTGTTCGAGTCCTTGCAAGATAATTTGGAACGATCACCGGCTCTGGTTATTTTTGGACAAAACTGTCATGCTAAGGCTCTCTTGATCAACATCATCCTAAACCAAACCATTTTGCCTTTAAACAGTTCCAGATGGCGATGGGTGTGTGGTTTTTTTTAATAATTAATCCGTGAGTAAACTTGAAACGACTAATAAGTTTCCGTAGGTCAAGTTTCTTTACGGTTATCAGAAAACGTTGCGGCTTACTTTAGGCCACGAATTCGAAATCGTCGAAAACTTAAAGGCACACGAGGAACCTTGGATAACAGTTCCCGAGGTGGACCTACAACGCAACGAGAACGAATCTCCTATAGACCCGTGTCCCACCGTCGAAATAGAACTCTGTCATTCTGTTTTGAGGGATAACGTTGTAATTATGGTTCCGCCTGATTGTTCGGCAGATCAACTAAACGACGTCTTATCAAAGCACTTGGATCATTTTTTACCTTTGCTCGTGTACGTCACTTGCGAGGACGTCCTGAATTATATGGTGAGTTTCTTTTTGTTGCATTCAACTTATCATTAAGAGTAATGGACTCCCATGGATAAAAGTGGTGTAAAAGCGTCAACTAATAATTACTTTTATTAAATAGTATATTCTTTGCCAAATGTTTAAAAAGTAAAAAAGTTTGTGGCGTCGATGACGATGAGCGTTAAGGTCCCCATTGTGAATCATTTACTCTAACTGAGACAATTTTGTCAGAATATCCAAGAGATAAGGGTATTAAAAGAGAAGTACTCGGATCTCCCGATACTGTTCATCAATGTGTCGACGAATGGTATCGATGTTAAGTCATTTTGTGAAGCGAAACAAAATCCGGAGTACGCAGAGCGGAAATTAATTAACCTTAGCAATCAACTCATAAGACTGGGTACGTTCATCGCAATTTTTATACGATTTTAATCACCGCCCGTTATTCTAGGATATTTGAGCGATTCATTTAATTCTCGCTCGGATGGTGGCATGTCGCCGACGAAATCTTTTTGTACGGAATGTTCCATAGATAACAATTTAATAGCCGACAGTAACATAAACGATCAATTCTTGATGTTCATACAGGAAGTCCTGAAATCGAACCTACTGAAAATGTCCGCCTCTCTAAGTGAAGTAAGCGCGTTAGCTTCGGCTTTCAATTCGAATATAAAACTTGGAACTTGCAGGTCCACAACGTATGTTTAAGAATATTTATTTTATCAGCGTTCGATATGGCTCGTGAAATACAAATTACCCCGAAGAGGATCGGCTACGCTCAAGAAATAGAAATGAAACTTTACAGATCTCTTATGAGAATAGCCGGCGAGAAACAGGATGAAATAACGAGGATTATACAAGCAACCTTGCAAAATATGAAGGCCAATATAGCCGACGTCCTCGACGGGTACCAGTACAGAGGTAAAAATTAACTTTGCTTTTATTTTGCTTTAATACCTCCGGTGTTTAGAGGATGACACCAATCAATACCCCAAATCAGCGAAGGTTGCCACAATGGAAATCCACCAGCTAGTCCTGCGCAGGCTCAGCAATTCCGTAGCAACTCAGCTCGTGCAATCCGTGGGCTGTTTACAAGAGAGTTTCACCGGCACTTTGCAGCGTTGCCTGGAAAGTCTAGAAAAGAAATGCCACGAGTTGGAGGGCAATTTACTGGCGTCAACCGCAGTCAAACAGATTGTCAGCGCAGCCTATAACATTGACTTAAAGTCGTCCACGTCGTTCTCTGTCGTTCACTCTTTTATGGATCGCCTGCGTAAATTCGTGCATACATTCACCTGGACCACGTGCACGCAACCCCAGTTCGACGTTCAATGGCAAATACAAGTCGTGACCGAAATGATTGACAACTTGAGTTCGTCTAAGCTCGCGAAGACAATATCGACTCAGTTCCAGGAGCACGTCAAATCATCCCACGAGGCGTTCCAATCGGCAATGAGGTTCATAGAGAACCAGTTATCAGGGCAGCTGGAGCAAACCGAGGAACAGAGGATTGCGATACGTAAGAGGCATGCACCTCGGTTGGCAAGGCTGGCTTTGGAAAGCACGTCCCTCTGCGACTTGATTTGTCATGGAATGCCCAAACCGATAAGGGAAATCGGTCGAGGACAATACGGTGTGGTTTTCGCTTGCGAACCTTGGGGCGGAGTCAACCCCTGTGCCATTAAATCAGTCGTGCCACCTGACGATCGACACTGGAACGATCTTGCGATGGAGTTTTATTACACCAGGTACAGAATTGGAGTTACGCATTTGGTTTTGTTTTTTTAGTTTTGCTCTTGATTTGATGCAGAATAATACCAGAGCATCCACGAATTGTAAAGTTGCGTGGATCAGTAATCGATTATAGTTACGGTGGTGGTTGTTCATCGGCAGTTTTACTTGTGATGGAACGAATGACGAGAGATTTATATTGGGGTTTGAGGATAGGAATGTCGTGGACAAAACGAGTACAAATTGCAATCGATGTCGTTGAGGGAATACGTTACCTGCATTCGCAGGGCTTGGTCCATAGAGATATTAAGTTGAAGAATGTGCTGGTAAGTTTGGGGAGGGGCTGTGCTTATTTATTTATTTATTTATTGTTTGTAGTTGGATGAGCAGGATAGGGCAAAACTGACCGATTTCGGTTTTTGCATACCGGAAGCCATGATGTCTGGGAGTGTCGTTGGTACCCCGGTTCACATGGCCCCGGAATTACTTTCCGGTCGATATGATTCTAGCGTAGATGTTTATGCGTTCGGAATACTTTTCTGGTACATATGTGCAGGGCAAGTTCAGCTACCCATACACTTCGAGCAATTTCATAGTAAAGAGCAGCTTTGGAACAGCGTGAAGAAAGGCATGCGACCTGAATGCCTTCCTCATTTCGATCAGGCCTGTTGGAATTTGATGGAGCAGTGTTGGGCCGCCGAGCCTTCGGAACGTCCCTTGTTAGGACACGTGCAACCCCAACTCGAATCTATACAGAGAGAAGCGATTGCAGAGGCTGCTTCCGGCAAATTCTGTTAGTATTGTGCCTTATCGTAATTAGTTTCTTGGTGAAAACGTTTGGTTTCAGGTCTGTGAGTTATCTGAACAAAGTGAGTGATAAATGAATTCAAAAAGAAAATGTTGTATTACATTGAAATATTTTTATAGATATCGTGTAAATATTTTATCAGTTATTTTTTACGTTATTTATAACAATAAAACTATTGCTTCCATTTCGTTCGACTTCTTGATTGTGTTAGTTTCGAAAGTAAACGCCGGATATTAAATATCGTTTTATTTCAAACACTTAAAATAAAAATTACAAAATTACATCGTTAATATTCTAATAAATTACACTAATTTATGATCAGTCGCTGATTAAAATTTATGTATATTATTTAAATAACTTGATACGATTAACATCTAGATTTGTCAGTCGATTAAAACAAGTGACGTTTCTTTTTTTAACAACAATTTGTGTAAACTCGTAACAGTTGTATCAAATTCGTTTATAAATACAGAACAATAACTAACGATTATTTGTAACCAACAATTAGGCAGTGAGATTCTATTAGCTATCACATTTTTAATATTATAGTGTTTTTATCTCACTTTTTTTAATTTCCTAAGGAAACTCGGATGAAGTTACTTCGGAATGCTAAACGTTTAGAATAGTAATTTCGTAAATTCACTTGTTTACTTCATAGACCAACATATTACAAACACAAAACCCAACTTCAGTTAAGCCACAGAAACTGCAGAGTATAAAAAAATAATCGTAAATTTAAAAATAGATTCGGCAGCTCCGTGTTTTGAGGAGGCAACAAATTAAGATTACAATAAGAAGCACACTCTGCGAATAACCTAAATATTGTTTAACAATAATCAGTGTGTAAAACATCTAAAGTAAAAACTTAAACACCTATAGTAGGTAGTTATGTATTGTATTTCATTTATTGCTAAATTATATTCACATTTTGATTAACTTTTTGTACACCCCTTTTTAAAAACGCAAAAAAAAAGTTGCTACTTTCAAAGAAAATTGGTTTCTCGTTGACGTAAACACAAAAAGAAGCTTTTCTACTTAGCTACATAATAGTTCTTAACAATAACGTGCCACTGAGCACATTGCTATAATAAATGCAGGGTTTTTTTTTTGTATTACAACCTAAAACTAAATTTATACATAAATACTGAAGTTAAAAACAAAAAAGGAGGAAAAACATATACAAGAAAATAGAATCATTGGTTTACCAGATCTCTAAAACTTATAAAATTCAAGTGTACAGCAAATATATGCCCGTTAACATTAGTACGAAATGTTTATTATCTGGAACCGGCATATACCCACGTTAAATGCTACATTTATACATATACATACATATTTATTATTTACTATGAAAGACACATGTATTAAAATGGAACTCACTTTTTAAAACCATCACTGGTCGGGGTTGGGAGCGATTGTTAAAGTAACTGACAGGCCGGAATCCTTTATTAAGTTGACTATATCACCATGGCTTAAATGCATTATATCGATACGATTGACGGCTAGGATATAGTCACCGACCCGCAATCGACCGCATCTTTCTGCGGGGCTATCTTCTATTAACCTTCCTACAACAAATAAAACAAACATTAAAAAAAAAACCATAGTATTTAAAGCAGGGGCTTACCTATAGTCGAGCCAGCTTTATTAACCGATGATATGATAACAAACCCAAATCCTTCGTTTTCGTTCCTGTGAACCACAACATCGTAGGTCTGGCCGTTGATAGGCGGTCCAGAGTGAGGTGGCAATGACTGAGGGATGTAGTCATTTATGGCGCTTTGATTCGGAGATATCGGTCCAATGGTACGTCTGCACAACACCAAAACAACTTGACCGCGAGTGGCTGCCGCGTTCATCAACTGAACCACCTGGCGGTGGGAGGCCTTCAAAACAGAAATCCCATCCACGCTAATAATCTGATCACCAGTACGAATACGCCCGTCTAAATCAGCCGCACCACCCGCCACTATATGTCCGACAGCAACCTCAAAGTAAAAAAAACAATTGCATTTGATTTGATTTAAAGTTTGAAGTCTTACTTGTGATCTGTCTTCAATTCCCCCAACGATCCTGAAGCCAAAACCGGTTTCCTGTCGGTGTAAGGTGACGGTCATTTCTATAAATTCCGGATTCTGCTGCTGCGTCATGTGCCACCAATCCTGCAAGTTGTTTTTCCTTAGGTTGTTCGTATCGTAGCAGTCGTCTGGAATCGTCGGTTGTTGGTTCTGGCAGTTGCAGCACAAGCAGTCGTATCGATGAGGAATCGGGACGTAAAGGCCATATTTCGGATCAACCGACGCATGGAAATCCAAGCCCTGCTTATTCTGAACAATGTCAGTTATTTCCAACTCGTCTTCCACATCCGGGTTGTCGATTATCGACAGTCGTAAATGCGATCGATCTTGATAGCCCCCGTCGTTGTTATATTCGTGCTTGTAAATCTCGTTATTCGAATTCAGATCTTTATGCTTTGATATATTTCGAGTGTCCACGATGGGTGTTTTAGGTCTGCTGGGTAGAACTTCTCTGGGTTGGGTGCTGTAGATGTCAGCGGTCGGTGTTTTACTCCGGAAGGCGTTTGAGACATCCTTACTTCCAAACCTGTTGTCTAGCTTGCGCGGTCTACTCCTTGTACTTATCGTCTTATTGCTGCAGCCCCTTTGTACGCAGATCGTGGCTTCGCTGTTGTGCGGGCAATTTTTTAAAACCTGGACCACCTCGTCGTGCGACATGTTTTGCAAGCAAATGTCGTTGATTTCCAGTAATATATCGCCCTCCATTAGGTTCTTGCATCTCTGTCGGTCTAAAATCTTTTTAACCCGTTGCCCGCATGCACTATCGGCTATCGTAAAACCGAAACCTAAGTTGCCCTTCACTATCCTGACGCGCACCTCGACTTTCCCGACGCTAATCCCCTTGAGTAAATTATCGATTTCATCGATGTTTTCCGTCGTACTTTCATCCCTGGATAAGTCATCCCCATCTAGGAAATTATAATTCGTATCTAAATTCGCGAGGTGTTTATCATTCGGCAGGGTTTGTAGATGTGAGTCGACGGCTATCGTCGTGACCACCTCCGTGTTAGGATCGTTCGGATCGAAAGGCAAGGGATACCCACGGCACACTTCTAATGCCACCGTAGATCCGACGCTTATCGATTGAAACAATCGAACTATTTGGTTGTGGGTGTATCCTAAGACGCAGGTTTCGTTCACGTAAACGATGACATCCCCGGTCTGAAGCTTCCCGTCCAACCAAGCCGGGCCTTTAGGCACCACTGATTTTATTTGAAGAAATTCATCGACTCCGTCGTCGCCTCCTACTATGGTAAAACCGAGGCCCCTCGATGATTTAACGAGCGACGTCCTGAATCTCTGCCCGCATAGTTCGGATGGGTCTTTAGTAAACGACGTCCTGCTGACGCGGGCTGATGCCTGGGACGCGGCTCGTTTCGCTTGAATCACGGGATTCTCGTACTGCGTCCTTCTATTTACATGGTCGATGAAGTAAGTGCCGTAATGCGGGTCGCTTATTTTCTCCCAGCCGTACGGTAGTTCATCGTCCAGGCAATCCTCGAGGCACTTCTTCTGGAACTTCGACAATCGAGGATCCAGCCAATGCGAAGTCCCAGTAGAGTGACTGTAAATTCTAGAAATTAGACTTTTTTTTTTTGTTTGCATCGCAGTAAGTACTTACTCGATGAAGTATACTTCCCCGCTTTCTGTGTATGCCTTTTCCCACTTGGGTGGCAAAGGTCCAAGCGAGTCTACATCTTCGACGTGGTTATTGAGGTTGTAGTTCTCCTTCACTTCATCAAAATAATTCGTCTCTTCGTTGTGTGAGTTGCCTTCTTCAGTTTCCACTCTTAAAGGTTGAGAAAGAGATTTGTCACTGATGTGACTCATTTTTAAAACTTGATCTTTATTTTGGTATGGCCATTATTAACCAACAAGCTAGAAAACTATTGAAACCTTAGCGAAGAGCGAGCGTTAAAAAACTGTTTTTACTCACGGAAAGCCCAGAAAACGAAATATGCTCGTGGATTCGCCTCAAAACACGGAACTAAAGAAGTTGCATTCCATCTCAGATTTTCCCCACCACGTTTTACGTGAGGCTGTGTGTCTATCGCCATATCAAAAGGAAATGATTTACATAACTCAGTTTTCTGTTTATGTTACGATGGGGCAGGTGGTATTAAAGCGAAATAAATTGGAAATTCATCCTCGGAAATATCGAATTGCCACGTATTACATAATCCAAGAGTTTCAACTCGGGGAAAATATTTGCTTTGAACTGGGGAAGTCGAAGCGATTTTTCATTTAAACGTTTCACCTCAAGCAGGCAGAAATAAATCTAATTATAAAAGATGAAATTACATAAATATTTTGTAATCTTTCAACTAGTAGAATACACGTCTAGTCTATCCAGTAATCAACGTAAGCCAATTACTAGATTCTACCGGTTGAATTGCCGCGTTGCCAAATCTACGTAACATTATACAAATACAAACATGTTTTTATGTAAGTACACTAACGAATATTTTAAATAATTCCAATATATATTTTTTGATTATCGTCATTATAAGTTCAAGTAATCTGCATTATCAACACCATCGACGTTAAGTTTGTTTATAACAAAATTCATTTGCCCACTTTTCTCTAGTTGAAAAACCAAAAAGGTGTAATAAAAGCAACTTTTGATTTAAAAGAAATTTTTATGCCACCAAGTCTAGTGCGGTATTATTTTTATACTTTTTCTAATTAAAAAAACAAAAGAAAAAACGAGTTTTCTTCCTTGCAAGAACTTGCAAATGGTTTAAACTAACAGTGTATTACAATCATCGATTACATACTTAAATATTTGCGCGTTTGAGTTAGGTTGGTAATTGAAGTCGAGTTGCGGATTTTGGGCATGAATTTTCCTCCCTGTTTAGTATATAGGCCTGGCAACGTTGTTTGGTCATTATTTGAATGTTATCAAAGCTCTGTACATTTTCAGCACATTGATTTGATAGGAATTAATTGATTGGGTTTCTGTTTTGTTATTTGCAAACATTCGGTGGAGTTTTTGAAACAAATTCCGCCCCGGCGCCGGACGTAAGTCGAATTCGCCCGGAGTTTAAAGTTGCGAATTTGGAAATATGTGGAAGAGGCATGCAATTTGGGCATAATCTCGTTAAACACAAAGGTATGTACCAGTTTGTTTAATTACTCAGAATATTGCTAATGTGCAGGTGATCACGTGAACCGGCCCATCATCAGTGGATAATATTTTTAAAGTGATCATTTCCGTGGGGGGAGAGAAATTGGTTTTCAATTAAAACCTTTGGGTTTAGTATTTTTTTGTTCAAATTAGGATTTGGTGAGTCAAAAAAAAATTATTTAATTGTGTAGGAGTTGGCTGATATTAAAAAAAAACAAATGAACATCGATGCTGTTGGGAACCTAAAAAAAAAAAAAGATGCTAAAGTGCTGATTTTTTTTGTGTATTTGCAGCGATTTTCGTGCGAAATAAAATTTAAATGTCAGGTATAGGTGAAGACTGCAAGAAGTCATCTTGGTTGCAAAACGTTGGACCATATTATTAGAAGTTTCGCCAGGTTTTCACTTTCATGTTCAGTATTTGTTTGGCCGGTTGTGCGTCACGTAGTTGCCAGATATAACCTACAAGATGTGCAGAGTGTATTATTTCATATGCAGATGACCAGGAGTAAGTTTGGAATATTAAAAAACTTCAATTCCAAGTTGATCCGTCGGAGTATCGCGAAAATCGTGGGGCGTTCAAAAAAAAAATTAACTTAAACCATATTTATTTTATCGCGTTGATGGCAGCAATCGATGTTATAGTGGGGGGTTGAGTTCTGGACGTTTGGTGCGTGCAAAGAAAAAAAAAAGGATCACGTAAAATTGTTGATTTTTGTGTAAAAAGATTCGTGTCATGTAAAATGTCACGCTTTTTGCTTTAAACAATGCCCGTCAAAAGCCGTGTTTTGTGCGTTTTTAATACGAGTTTGTTCCAAGTCCGCTTTTATCAGGTAAACGCAACCCATAATTGAAAGTGTAACTTAACATTTCTAGTGCCATTAATTGTAAAATTTGTTTCGCTGGGTTGCGACCGTGTTTAGTGATAAGAAAGGAAATTTTCTCCGTTTTGTTTATCTTTAATATCGCGTCGTCAAAGTTTCTCGCCTTATTATGCACCTATTAATTCCCGTTTCTTCATTTTCTCTCCCCAATTCTGTTTCCGTTTCACGTTTCCGCTGCATTTTCCCTCCCTCGAATTTAACCACGACTTACACAAACTTTAAAAAAATTTCATTTTCCATGTTGGTAAATAAAAATGTTTGTTTGTTACTTTTTTTTTTTTTTTTGGGTTGAGATACAAACCTTATCTCTTTGATTTTCAGCTTTAGACAACAACAGCTTTCCAACTAAACCACATGGTGATTTAGGAAGATAATCGTAATTAAATAAAAAGTGACCTTACTGTTAAGTTATAGTGTTTAATGGTGACCTAAAGTGAACACTAGTGTCAAATACAAATCAACTATGTAAGTTTAGTCCAGGATGGCTTCTAAGGAAGATAAACGTGGAAGTCCTACGAATACAACAAGCACCAGTGAATATGGAACGGCTACCTCTAAATCTGAACCATTCGAATTCGTTGTTCCTCCAGAGGCCCCTGTCTTTTGCCCCACAGAAGAAGAATTCGCAGATCCACTAGGATACATTGACAAAATTAGGAGTGTTGCTGAACAATCTGGAATATGCAAAATCAAACCACCACCTGTAAGTTTCCTGTTACTTACTTCATATTTTAAATTTTATTATAATTGTGCATAGTAATGGTAGACTAACATCTTTTTTTTTTTATTTTGCTTTACTAACATTAATATTTCAATGTCTTTTAGTGCAACTACCAAAAAAAAAAATAACACTATAATACAAGCTATAATATAAACATAAATTACCTTTTCCATCTCTTAATAAACTGTCTGATGTTGGAAACAATTAATAAAAATCATGCTATTTGCTGAATAGCTGGTGAAAAGCCCAGGCCCTAAATTATATAAGTTTGTTATCGTGGACTGCTGTACACTAGTGCTTACTTATTCCGAAAATATGCTTTAATGTGACCTGAAATCTACGTGTGCGAATGAATATGAATCATATTGATCTATCATCAAAGAATTGATATGTCATTGTCATAAAAAATCGAGCAAGTGTGCTCTAGTGCAGGATAACCTTAACCTCATATGAATTACACTAAAAATAAACGTTCAGCTATCTTGAATTAATTGACCTGGGTGTGTACCGAGTGATTTTTAAAATTTTTCGTCAACTCTTGCCATGGAACTTGGACAGGCATGTCTTAGCTTAACTGTAAAATGACATCAATTAACTTTTCACTTAAGCTAAGAGTTTAATTTAAAAAATTTGTAGTGACCCCAAGGGCCAGACTTAAATTTAAAGTTACTTTCTGATGTAAAAGCAAATACGAAAACACATCTGAATGTGACTTTAATTTTAAAGCCTCATTTAAACGTCATTATGAAACTGGCCCCGAGTCTCCCTAATCTCTGGACAGGTAGAGGGACTCACCCTGTCTCTACATTAAGAATATACACATTTATATTTCTTGTAGTTTCATTAAACCCAGGTCGTGATTACAGTTGGTGCAGTTTTTAATCTCGCATGTTTGCTTCGTACTCTTAATGCAGTGTTCACAAAATTGCCAACCTCATTTAAAAAAAAATTCGAATTCAAAACCTGATTTCTCAAGAATGAAATTTGGTTTTAGAATTGGCAACCTCCGTTCGCAGTCGATGTAGACAAATTAAAATTCACGCCTAGGATCCAAAGACTCAATGAACTAGAGGTAACGATTAGCAACGTGACGTTCTTTTTTACGAAAGCGAATTATTTCAGGCGAAAACTAGAATAAAATTGAATTTCTTGGATCAAATAGCGAAGTTCTGGGAACTCCAGGGATCCTCGCTTAAAATTCCCATGGTCGAGAAGAGGGCCCTCGACCTCTACACACTTCACAGATTAGTGCATAATGAAGGTAAATCCGTACACCCAAAAAAAAAACAAGCTTATCTAAATGAAATGATTCCAGGGGGTTTTAATAACGTATCGAAAGATAGAAAGTGGTCGAAGGTAGCAACGTGTATGGGTTATCCGCAAGGGAAGAGCATCGGCACCATCCTCAAAACCCACTATGAAAGACTGCTGTATCCATTCGAGGTTTTTTCCCAAGGGAAGTCCCTCAAAAGCATAGTAAGCTCGTGTAATGTCATAGAGGATTGAAACCCACCCTCATGTTTGTTTGCAGCAAGCAGAATTGCCGGATATAAAAACGGAAAGCACTGACGAGGAATACAAACCGCATCGTATTGAAAGCAGGATGCTCCTTAATCCGTCTAAAAAGAACGGATGTCGACGAAGGGATAAGAAATTTGTTACCGAGGATATCAAACTCCCCAAAACCGAGGTGATTTTTTTCTTTCACTTAAATAAACGATACTGTGCTGTTCATTTATAAAACAAAAAAGTGGCTACAGAAAGAAATTACTTTTTTTTTTCTTCTTTTCTTGGGTTTTTCCTTTTTAATTGAACCAGTTTGGTGATATGTTTATTTTTCTTTTCAAATTCAAATATTGAACGTAGATTTGTCTATGAATTTTGGGCTGCAATTACGAAGTGTTTTGCATAAAAAAAAAAGGGAAGGAGAAAAGTAAGCACCACCACCACCACCACCACCACCATATTTACTTCTAATTTAAACAGGGAGAAAATTGTTTGTTCTAAACAAGTGGTCTCGTATGTTGTCTTGTTGAATTTCTTTTTTATTTTTTTTTTTGTTGAATTTTGATTTTGATAAAGTCCTGCGTGATCTGTAGAATAGTAGTGAAAATTTGTGCACTACAACCACTGTTTGAAAAGTGTGCAGCACTTAGCACTTCTTTAACTTACCACAGAGATTCAGGGGAAACTAAATTCTAAAAAAGGCACGTTTGGCACGCACGTCCAAATTTTCTTAAAAGTACAGAGCGTCTAGGAGTCTTGTGACAACAAAAATTATAATCTCGTGAAGATTTTCAGAAGAAGGGGATGAAATTTTTTTTTCGATTTGATGTGAGAAATTTGAGAGATCAAAATTGATAAGGCCCGACAAAATCGTTTTCCAAATTTATGTCAGAAGAAAAATTTTAACAAGGGAAACACTTCCATTTGTATCCTCATTTGATATTCGAGAAATACATCTACATTTCAGCAAATTAAAATAAAAGAAGAACAAGATTCCGAAGCGGATGGAGGGAATAATAAAGAGCTGAAACGTTTGCAGTTTTTCGGGGCAGGTCCGAAAATGGCAGGTTTTAACGTGGGAAAGAAAGAAGAGAAACCATCTAGAGGCAAGCTCGTTAATTATGACCTTGATTACGATCCTGTAAGTACTAATTTGTGTTGCCATGGTAATTCAATAGGACAACTTTTTCTTTTTTTTTTATAAAGGACCCCACATGATTTGAACAAACATAAGTTCCTATGTTTATAATGGCTGATTGTTTATTGGCAGTCGTATAATAATTCTACTATTTTTATAGTTGGCAAAGTATGTTTGTCACAATTGTAACCGCGGTGACGAAGAAGAGTTCATGTTGCTTTGTGATGGTTGTGACGACAGCTATCACACTTTCTGTTTGATGCCGCCCCTGCTTGAGATCCCGAAAGGTGATTGGTGTTGTCCGAAATGTGTCGCCGAGGAAGTTTCCAAACCAACCGAGGCTTTCGGCTTCGAACAAGCCCAGAGGGAATACAACTTGCAACAGTTCGGTGAAATGGCCGATCAGTTTAAATCTGAATATTTTAACATGCCCGTACATGTTAGTAGTATTACGATTAAGCCCCGTTTTCCTTCTCACACACACACGTATGATTTTAGTTGGTTCCAACCAGCGTCGTCGAAAAAGAATTTTGGAGAATAGTCTCATCCATCGACGAAGACGTTACAGTTGAATACGGAGCTGACCTACACACCATGGACCACGGCTCCGGCTTTCCCACAAAGAATTCCATTAATTTATTACCGGGGGACCAAGAATACGCATACTCAGGATGGAATTTAAATAATCTACCAGTATTAGAAGGTTCAGTTTTAGGATACATCAACGCTGATATATCTGGAATGAAGGTAAACGCTCCTTGCTGATTTCTTATGTCGTAAACTAAAAGAAATTTGGGTTGAAGGTTCCGTGGATGTACGTGGGGATGTGCTTCGCCACTTTCTGTTGGCATAACGAAGACCATTGGAGTTACTCCATCAATTATTTGCATTGGGGTGAACCGAAAACATGGTCAGTCTCTTAAGTCTTATTAAATTAGAAGTATTTACGAATTGAATAATTAGGTACGGAGTTCCTGGATCTAAAGCCGAAATGTTCGAGGAAACGATGAAGTCTGCGGCACCCGAGCTCTTCCAGTCACAACCGGATCTCCTACATCAACTAGTTACCATCATGAACCCAAATATATTAATGAACGCAGGGGTGCCCGTGTTCAGAACTGATCAACACGCAGGTGAATTCGTGATCACCTTCCCGAGGGCCTACCACGCAGGTTTTAACCAAGGGTAAGACTTCGTGTGACATCATCTTTGGTTTAATTACATTTGGTTGCAGGTACAACTTTGCAGAGGCTGTCAACTTTGCCCCAGCTGATTGGGTTTCCATGGGACGCGAGTGCATACTTCATTACTCACAGCTGAGGAGATTCTGCGTGTTTTCACACGATGAATTAGTTTGCAAAATGGCTGCTAATCCAGAGAAGCTTGATATTACAGTGGCAGCTGCTACTTACCAGGATATGTTGCGCATGGTTGAAATGGAAAAGAAATTAAGGAAGTGCCTGTTGGATTGGGTAAGAATTTCGCCGTTCTAAATTTTTTGCTTAACTAATTCTGTTGTGTTCAACAGGGAATAACGAATGCAGAACGTGAAGCCTTCGAGTTATTACCAGACGATGAAAGACAGTGTGAAGTGTGTAAAACCACGTGCTTTATGTCAGCGATCTCTTGTTCGTGCAATGTGAATGTGCTAGTGTGTTTGCGTCATTACACTTCGCTGTGCAAGTGCCCCCCAGAAAATCGCACACTGCGATATCGATACACCTTAGACGAGCTGCTTCCTTTGCTGCGTAACCTGAAAACGAAAGCGGAGTCTTTCGATAGGTGGGCTGACCGAGTGAAGGACGCTCTAGACCGTAACACTCCAAAAAGTGTTGATTTGGCAGAGTTGAAATCGCTGCTGAACGAAGCACATGGAAAGAACTTTCCCAAATCAGATTTAATACAGACTTTGGCCAATGCGATCGAAGACGCAGAGAAATGTGCTAGTGTTATCAGACAACTGGATTTAAATAAAATACGAACGAGGAACTCACACGATAACAAAAGCAAATTAACGCTGGAAGAACTGACTTTATTCTGTGAGGAAATCGACAGTCTCGCTTGCGTTTTGGACGAAGAGAAAATTATTAAAGAGCTGCTAGATAAAACCCTGGCGTTTGAAAAAGAGAGCAAGCGCTTACTTGATTTACCTTTACAGGAGTGTGCGACTGCCATAGTCGAAGAGTGCATCAAATCAAGCAGCGGCTTGTGCATTGAGCTTCCATCTTTACGCCCCCTGAATGACAGACTAAGTCAATTAAAATGGTTGAATGACGTCCACACGACTCGAAGGGCGTCAGACGTGGCAGACATTGAAACCCTTAAGAATCTCCTTAAAGTAGGTTTGCATTTACCATCGGAAGTAGCAATCGAGAATGTCCTGTCTGATTTACAGAGGTTGATAACTGAGGCTGAAGACTGGGAAGAGCAAGCTCAAGAATTACTGAAGAAATCAGGTTCCGGTATTATCCTGCAAGCGGAACAACTTATTAAAGACGCGGCTGATATTGACGTGTTCCTCCCAACCGAAAACCTACTCATCGACAGCCTTAATAATGCAAACGAGTGGTTTAAGCAGCTTCAAGAAATGAATTCGTTGGAATTCTATCCTTACTTAAGCTCCGTGGAGGAGCTCATAAAGAAGAGCCGCAATTTCTCATTCCAGTTAGATGAAATCGAGCGATTAAAATCATTTGTGTCCGCTGCGAACGCCTGGAAGGATAAGACCAGCAGGACGTTTCTAAGAAAAAACTCATCTTGCAGTTTAATGGATGCCTTATCCCCGAGGATCAACTTCACAGTCGTCAAAGGGCGTAGAAAAAATCAAGAAGAAGAAGTATTTATTAAACTGGTTAACAACATGGACCCTGCGGCTGTCGTTGCTACTTTCAAGGATGCCGAAGACAAGGAGATGAGGGCTATTAAAAACTTACGACTGCAAAACACAAGTAAGACGTTCGATTCGAGCGAGATAGTTTTCTGCGTCTGCCAAAAAGGTGTGTCCGGGGTCATGATGCAGTGTGATTTATGTAAAGACTGGTTTCACTCTATGTGTGTCCAATTACCAAAAATAGCTAGTACAAAAATTAAAGGCAATTTCACAAGCGTTGCTTTACACATGGGTCACAAAGACAGTAAGTTTCTGTGTCCGAATTGCTTGCGTACGAGAAGACCCAAGCTGGAATCCATACTTAGTTTACTCATGTCTCTCCAGAAATTACACACGCGGTTACCTGAGGGCGAAGCTCTTCAATGCCTGACAGAGCGTGCCATGAACTGGCAGGATCGAGCCCGGCATTTACTTCAGACCAACGAATTGGAAGCCGCCTCTGCTAAAGTCAACGTTTTAACGCAGAAATACAGCGAGGCCGCAGCGAGATTAAAAACGGAGAAAATAATAAGCATGGAATTGAAGAAGGCAGCTAGCAATCCAGAGTTGCAACAACGCGTGCAAGAAATCACACCACTGAGCGGGATTATACAAGAAGATCAAGAGCGAAGCTTGAGCCCCAACGACAGCATGTCTTCGGAAGACAGCATCAAAGATGAATTGACGGCCGAGACTTGCAGAGACGAGCACGCTTATTCCATGCACATATCTAAAATCGATGAGAACGACTGGAGCGTGCAGCTGAGCTCTAATAGCCGCTCTCAATTGGAAGAGCTCATCATGGAAGGTGATCTTTTAGAAGTGTCTTTGGATGAGAGTGCCCAGTTGTGGCAGCTCCTCCAAGCATGTAGGGACGTCGAAAAAGATCCAGCTTTACTTGATTTTGATGTAAGTATGATGGCGCTTCCTAGAAAATAGTTTTTTTTTTTTTTTAAACATTGTGTGTTTTAGATATCTGGGAAACTAACTCCTTTGAAACGTGGACGTAAACGTCGCTCGGACGAAGTGGAAGTGACGAAAGTTCTCAGACAAGCTAAAGTTGAGGTTCCCAGGAAATTAAAAACTAGAAAAGTCAATACCAAAGAAAGTGGTATGGGGAAAAGGCAGGAGGGAAAGCGGAAAGGAAGAGGACGACATACGCAGGATTCCGATGAAGATGACGACGGTGAGGATCGATGTGCTGTAGACTCTTGCTTGCAGCCATCGGGGGAGGAGGTGGTGCAGTGGGTTCAATGTGATGGTGGTTGTGAGTTGTGGTTTCACATGGCGTGCGTGGGACTTTCTGCGAAAGATATTAACGAAGACGAAGATTACATTTGCATGTCTTGTTCTCAGCAAAGTGTAAAAGATAGCTACTGTAGTGCAACGCAAGAACACTCGGTTGATAGTGGAATTTGTCCAGATGTGTCACAGGCTTCCTCTATAGGTGAAAGTGTCTAGTTAATATTTTATAACCGAACAGTTTTTTCGTAACAAAAATTTCCATTTGTTTTTCAATTTTCCTTTCGCTAGATCGAACAGTACAAGGTTTTTAATAAGCGTGTAAAGTTTATGAAAACTTTAATTACATTCTACTTGGAGAATAGTACAAAGTAATTTAATAACGTTGTGCGCTACAAGAAAATTAGAATTTACAGTTACATTATTACTTGTAAACATTAATTATTACTTGTAAACACACATCACAAGCTTAGACTTTATTTAAAAAAAAAAAAAAAAGTAAATACGAAAATATTGTACTGTTCTATCCAAGTTGTTTTTTTTTTTAAAGAAATTACTTTGTGATAATCTTAGTGTTTAGTTCACATGTAAAATACTTTTTAGAAGAGGTATTGTGTTTTATTTTTCCACATGGTTTTACGATTTTACGACGTAAGTTTCCATGGTTTATGGAGCAGATTATGTCTACTTATGATTACAACAAACCTGTAAGATTTTTTCTATCGTTATTTATTTTTATTTAATATTTTGTATGATATAAATAAGCAACCCACTCACTCATCCTTAACTTTGTTTTTAACTCCCTTGATATTATTGTTTTTTTTTTTCCTTCTTTTTGTTATAATTTGTATTTAAACCTCGTCGCTTCACAGTGATTTCATTTTAAACTTTTTAAATTAATATCGGAATTAAATTAGGTTTTACTAATAAATATACTGATCCCCCTTTTTTTTTTTCTTTTCGAAATCAAGAAGTACCTTCTTTGTAGATTAATAACCATCGTATGTATCATGTGTTTATATTCGATTATGATTGTATTCTGTGTTAGTTATCGATATTACTTTTGTAAGTAAAAACAAGTATCGAGTTGCTTTTGTGTAAGGCACTGGTTTTTCTTTCGTTCGTTCCACGGAAAATTAAGCGTAACAAATCGACAAAAAAAAAAAAGTGGTTAATATCTGAAAGCATATAATTTTTTACAATGTAAAATAGGTCGCCATACCATAGATAAATTTTACTAATTAGTAACTAATACTTTTAAGAATACACATTATAAAATAAACTAGTGTTTTATTAGTTTTCAATGTTATTTAATTATTTAGCGAATGCATTAAATTGATTCATCGGTGCAGGTGAATAGAAAACGCTGCAAGTCAGATTGGTGTATCCTGGTTCGATCCTGAACTAACAGTTATTGTAAAATCGAAGAGATGGCGCTACTAGTTTCACATTGTTTATGTACAAAATTAAATAATTCACTAACGTTTGCTTACAAATACTGTTTAATTAGATCGGTGTGAGTGCAACCGCTAACATTAACCACCCAAGGTCGCGTGTTGCCATAAAGGAATCATGAACATGCGAGGACAGCGCCACCAATTGTCAATTGTGCATTAGTTATATGAAATACGAGCTGTTTCAAATGGTTGATGTCATTTAACTGGAATGTTGTAATGAATTTCAATACCAGGAAAGTTTGTACTGTAATCGTAAATTGTCATAAGAGTTATTCCCACGCAATGACTCTCAAGAAATGTTTTCACGCCAGGCGGTGCTGAATGTAGAGGTGTGCGCGGACTTATCTGCATCTGTATTAAGCTTGTTCAGTTTAGAACCGTCAGTAGCATGCGATTTTTTTTTGTTATACGCATGCTTCGTCGGGAGCATACGATTTTTCTTGTTGTGCGCATGCTCCCGTCGGTTCTGTATCTGTCCTTGCGGGAACCCCCAGCGAACCCCTCTATGAACTGGCGTTTCTTTTTTTAAACAAACATAAAACACAATAAATTGCTGGAATTTTAGAAATTTATTTTCAATAGAATAATACAATAATAAAAAAACAATATACAGTGGTAAAATAACATATAAAAAAATAATACGATGTCTGAAGTATACAAAATTTATGAGCTACTATAAATGATTACAAATAGAGTTAACGGCGCAAAATGAAGATTTCTGCGGCCCACGTCTTGAAAAAGTATTTGGTTAGGATGTGTAAGTTTTAAACGACTTCGACGACACGAAACCAAGAATCCAGCATTGTCAAACTACATTAATCACAACGAAATAAACTATGACAAAGCACAAATGTTTGCCAAACCACAATAATACACATTTCGAATAAGAGGAACTGAAATCATATCCAAGTAACAAAGAAGTTATGGTTTCTTTTATTGACGCAACAAATCCACCAATGCAATTAATCGCTCGTTGCATCATTAAAAGAAGCACTTTTATTATTTTTTTTACCCATACCGTAGTTACTACAGCAATTAAGAAACGGACTAACCTAGATTAAAGAAAGGAATGCGTTCAATACGCAAAGGAATGGATGCTGGAGTGTAGAAGGAACGAAGACTTCTGCACACCCATCAACTCACTTGCACTCTAACTAATATCTGAAAATATTGCATCCAAATATAACAAGAGAAAAAAAAGAGACTAAGTTACTTATGAGTTTGGGAATTATGTAAAATTAAGGTAATAATCTCACTTGTCATCGGTTGCACTCTGACACTCACTAAAACAGGTATGATTTAACTTAAATTGACAAAAACGGCACATATGCCAAGTTTTCAATTATCCTCGCACATAAACTAAGCAAACATATAACACGCCAACTGATAGAAACTATTTTTTTTTTAATTTCAAATGCTTTAAGTATTGCTATAAGAGGGGCAGTATGTGCAGTTTGTGTCTTTGCTTAAGAAAAACAGATGACGTGCATCCGTAGGACATCAAATGCTTCCCTCAAGAGTCAACAGTCTACGGTATCACAAAAAAATATAGGATTCTTCAATCACCAACTGATTATCACATATAAAGTTCGCTGAAAAGATCAGCTATTACTTTCACACCAGTTAGGCCACTGTGAGCTTTAGGATGGGGAGGACCAGGTCTGGATAATGGAATTAGGACTAGGAGTCAGAAGTCCTCTCAAGGTATAAAGGTGTAGGAGACCGTGTAGGACTTTTTTTTAAAAAGAACTCCACAACTAATTGAAAAACCTTTTCACAAAAAAAAAAAAATCCAAATTTCACGTACGTCAAGCAACGTAAGCTTCGTACAAGTTTAAATCTACTTTTAGCATTTAAGTTTCATAAAATAAATAAACATTTGTACTTAAGCTGAAGTGGTAGTTTTTTTTTTCATCTTTTTTTTTGCTAGGGTAAAATTTACGTACATGCCAAAAATTCTAGTATGAATATGTGTTAATTTATTATAACAATAAACGATAATTTTTTTTTTCTCTTAAAACCCTTCAATAAAATCGGACTAACATTTTTACACCTATACTCAGTCTTATAGAATCATTTTTTTTTTTTTCAAAGAAAAAATCAAGATTGTTCAACACTAATAATAAATAACTGATAACAACAGTAGAGTATAGGTTTTTCGATAACTAGACTCTAGAGAACTGAACCCACCCAGTGGCAAGCGACGAGATAGCGCCGGCTGATTCCCACCCAGGAACGAGATTGTCTCTGTAACCCCGATGTCCTGGAAACCAAAAACAAATTCACAAAAGCAACTCGAGATAACCTCAACCTTTCGCTTACCTCTCTCGACACCTCAAATTCCGTACAGCGTTGAAAGCCTTTCGCTTAACTGAGGTGGAAACTGATCGCTGAAGCGCCTCCAATTCTCTTCACCTACTTGAGCTTTAAAACCGTGGAGAATCTAAAAAAACGAAACGATCGTTTACACATGCAACACTCCCCTCCCCACTTACTTTGATAAAAACATCTTTGAGGTCCTCCTTCGGTGTTATCCACGAAGCAACCGCATCACAAAAGAAGATGAAGTCTGGCACGACACCAGCCGGATTCACAGAGATCATGTGGCACATACCTCTGAAAGCGCTGTCTTTTTCTTCATTGTCGCGAATGTTACGCAAAGATATACACCTGCAAGTCAACACGAAAAGATCAACGTTAAAACCATTGCCTTCGTTCGTTCAAAAAAATTATCTTTTTTTATCTTTTGAGGCAAGGAATAGATCGTGGGTTTATTATTAAAAAGTAACCCACATCATAAATAGCAAGATAAATCAGGAGTTGCTTTTAAAAATGCCCTGATTTATCTTGGTTGTTTTTAAATTGTTGAAATAGTTGAAAATTTATAAGGCAAACTGTGAGGTTCTGATAGAAACGACCTTCAATTATATTAAAAAAAAAAATTGAATTGTGTTTATTATTGCGTTTTTAATTGAAGGTCGTTATTTATCAGGAGTATGCGTTACGTTAAAACAGAGGAGGAAGCAATAGGATTTGGCAATAAAGAAATAAATCGCTTCCTCTCGTAATAAATAATAAAATGGAATAAGAAACTATATAAGGTAACTTAATATAAAGAATAAAGAGGGTTACACACCACTGGCGGACAAACTGTTGTAACACAGGCGCAACATCGTGTGGGCAGACATAACCGAGGCGACCGATTGTTATGGCTACAGTCAACCACCGAGAACAAAAACAAACAAAAAACCCAACTCAATTAACGACAAATAATCACAATCATAGAAAATTACAATCATAGAAAATATCGACATTAATTAAGAATAAATAAATAAACTCATACCAACGGATGGTCAGTCAATTGATAAAAAAGGAACCTTAAGAATTAAAAACAAAAAGGGAAAACAATCAAACAAGGCGAATAACCCAAAAACTGATCACCAGAAATAAATTCTAAAAAAAAACTAATGTTCGCCTCGTGTTAGTTGGCACAAGATCCGATTAATGCGTTCCATTTTTATCAATTCTGTACAATTTACAATAGCACTAAGAGATTTAAAAAAAAAAAGAAAAAAGTTGATACTTCTTCCACAGTTACCATCTCATCGTTAATACACATCAAAGACACACTAAAATTAAAATATGTGGAAGAGTACCAACATCAATACTTGCTAGATTATCAATCAACATTAATAAATCCTAGCAAAGGGACATTTTTAAGAAAAGATTACGGTGGTCCTAGTAAAAAAGAAATATACAAATGCACAAACAAGAAAATACCTGAAAAAAATACATAATTTATAAGAAAAATAATATAATTAAACGAGCTCGCTTCGCCAGCATGTGATTGATTCAAACACAACTAATCATTCTATCCCTAACCTGTATTTTCGAGCAGTGTTTTCGGAGTATTCGGTCTGTTTATAATTTCTATTAACTGCGTCAAAACGATGGGAATATAAGGTCTGGTTTCCGGACCTAAAAAAAAAAAATCTCCGGTTATTTCCAAGGCGTGCCTTTCTATTTATATTCAAAAGTACTTGCCTAATTTGATACTAATTTCTCCTATGGCCCACGTAGCATTATTGCACACGGAAATAAATTCCGGATTTAAATTCTGTCCCAAAATCGGAAGAAAATCGGGTATGCAAGGCCGTACGTGTTGAAAACATGCCTTGGTCAAATCTCCCAGCAGAGCGAAAGACGACTGCCTCACTTCGGGCATCGGGTCTTGCATGCAGTGGTGTAGGAGCTCCATTATATTACTATTAACAACCAACTTCTCAATGTGCCCGTTTAATCCCTCAGCTAATCCCGACAACAAATCCAAAGCGACGATCATAAAATCCTTATCAGGTGCTTCGTAAGCATCTGGGTTTTGTGTGTTTGCCATGTGCTGATACAAAGTCTGTTGCACGAGGGAAACGCAACGTCTATAAACAGGTTCACAATAAGGCAAGAAACCAGACTGAAGTGCCGTAGCCACACTTGATAAACACTAAAACACAAAAAAGCATAATTAAAAGCAACAAACGTCTCAGCATTCATACCTCGAGTAAAGGAAACAGGTCTTTATCCTCGTCTTTCAAGACATTCCATTTGTGTATCAAGGGTGGCATTAATAAATTGATGTAAGCGGGTTTATTTAAGTGATGTCCAACAGAATCGGCCAGAGTCCCGATAGCATCATAAAGTATTAACAGATTTTTGTGTTGGTATTTAGAAAATGCGAACACCAACGTTTCCAATATAAAGCTTAAATAGGGCACCAACTCCGTACATGCCTCTTCCTCGAGCGTAGCGAAAGCGGAACACGCTGCCTCCTGCACCCTCTTATTGCCATCTAATATTCTCTTTAGTAACTCGGTCATCAGCGGCTTCAAGTAAGCATCGTGAGGTTGAGACACAACCCAGTGTGAGTATCTACTTAAGGTCCAACAGGTTATTGCTCGCACCAACGCCTTCCTATCGTTCAGGCTGTTGATTAAATACGGGATCAATTCGGGAAGGTGACTCAGCATTCCCGACATGCAGCCTTCGGCGATGGCCCCCAAAGCAAGAATTCCCGACTCTTTAATCTCCCATTCTTGATGAAACAGCGTTTCCTTTAAGATCGGGATTAAGATAGGCAGGAGCTCTTCCCGGAACACGTTCGCCAGCACATCCAAGGCTGCCGCGCTGCACTTCCTAAGATTCCAATCGGACAATGAGCTATCATCATCGCCATCGTCATAATCATCATCATCTTCATCGTTTTGCTCAGACGTTCCATTTTCTGCCGAAGTACTATTCGTGTTTGCGTTCGTGGCCTTCATGGTGTGTGTCTTGGATTTATGGAATCTCGGTCGTATGTCTTCTTCCTTGTCCGGTACAGCTTCGTCCTCCTCTACATCTCCCTAAAAACATTCGTTACAAAACAATCGCTTACTTAGGGGGTACCTACCCCTAGCCTGTAAAGTTTTGCCTAAATCTAAACGTTACCTTCAATAAAATGATGTCGATTTCAGAATATTTCATTCCCCTTACTAAAATTGGCACTAATCTATTTAAATGTCCTCCTAAAACGTCTCTACAGATGGGCTGTTCGGCGAGAGACAGCCAAAACTCGCAAGCCTCCAAAGCGACACCTTCGTCGGTGTCTTGCGTACGAAGCAACATGTACTCTATAATATCTGCCATGTGCGGTATTAGTCTATCCATGCGTACTTCGAGTAGCATAACGAGCGCTCTGCAAACGTTCTTCCTTACTTCAGAGTCTTCGTCGGTTGCAACCCGAAATAAGTTCTACAAACAAAATTCAAAGCAACAGAAATCAATGGGGGGGAGGTGGATGAGGGACTTGCCGTTAGAAATGCGTCTATGTGCATCATTAAAGCGTTCGAGCGTTGGATAATAAACTGATTGACACATCCGATTGCGCAGGAGCGTATCTTCGAGCTGGAGTGATTGAAAAACTGAAGGAATTTGGGGACGAGGATGTCCAAAGGTCGGTTCACGTTGTCGGCGTCCAAGGTTTCGGCCGAGTCCTCGCATATTTTCTGTAGGGCACCGAACGCACCCTCGCACACGTTGTAATCTTGGGAATCCAACATGCCGCACAGCGCAGGTAACAGTTCAGGCCATGATTGCAACTCGCCCTTGCTCGCGATCGTAGTTATCAAGATCCCGACGGTTGCTCTGATCAAGGGGGATGGGTCGCCGACCGCTTGAAGACATTCCTGCTTGATGAAGCTCGTCACGCTGGGCACTAAATTGCTGTAGTGAGTTTTAACATTGTTTTTAAGGATAAGTCCACTCAGCGAACGCGTCGGTTCATCTTCTTGCACTAACTTTGTAAGAACGAACATTAAATAATTGTTAAAGTCCGGATATTTATTTAGTTGCTCGAGTTTCTGTCGCTTGGTTAAGGCAAAAACAATAATAAAAAGCGTTCGTGCGTATAAAAGGGTGGAAAATCCAGGCCTGCCTTTATTAGAATCGATTGATAATAAAATAAAATCGATTTTATAAATAATTAATAATAATATCGAATATGTAAATTTTGCAAGTGGAGATAAAGCTTGTGAAACTTGCAAGTGTAATAATGGCAGCCAGAATATTCGTGATAAACATTAAATTGTTTATAGCGCGTATTTTACGTGTTAACGTCGTTTGTGGGTGGATTTGATGTATTTTTTTGAGCGAAAGGATACTTGCTGAACGGCTCTTTGGGTCGCTGTGTCCGGTGACTGAGATTCCTTCAGTAAGGTTAATATTTCTCGCAAGCCCTCCTGTTGAGGTGTCCACTCCATTTTCATCCTCGGACACAAGCCCTACTTAATAAAACACGTTTACACAAGCTGATATGGTTTTTTAACCAAATACAAAGTCTCAATACGAACACCCCACTAACCATCAAGGCAACAAAATATTTCGATACGGGAGGGACAAGGGATTCAAGTCGGAAGTCGACGCTAGTCAAACTAGCCACCGAAACTTACATTGTCAAATTATTTACGCGAAAACGCGTCGAATTCGTTTAGGAAAAAATCGTTTTAATTTAAGGCAGATTTATTGAGAGGGGAATCTCGGTTTATCCGCTCGGTTTCGGGTTACTTTTGATCAAAACTTCCACGCTTTCGAATTTGCCGCCGGTTTTTGTTTCATCTAGGAAATACGGTTTGCGCCTGAACTTTTGTTTATAACATGAATACCCTAGTATTTGTCAAATTAAAAAAAAAGCGTTTTTTTATTCATCGATTATTTAGGTTCTGCGTTATGTAATAATCGAAATTAAAATTGTTTATATTTTATAGTTATGTTATCGAGGAATAACTGGGCAGAAAAAGAAACATTTTCAAAATTAGCCAGTAGGCAGCGTTAAATACAAAATTGGGTTTGGGTTTTAAATAAATCACTTTTTTATTTTAATTAATTTTTGACAATGTAAAATGATTAATTGAAATTAAAAATATTTTTCTTTTTGCTTTTACTTGTAATCAATTATGTCATTAATTAATTAAATAAAGGATTGACGAATTTCGTTTTTTTAATTTAAAAAGTGACATATTTTGGCAATAGTTTAATTCGATCTTGCGACTTTTTTGAATTCGCTTTTTATTTTCTCATTTTGCTCTCAATGTAGCAAACAAGTTTATTGATTAATATTTTAGATCCAGCAAGGTTGTTTACATTATAAACAGGAACTTTAGACCGTGGACTTTGCAAATTTTGCCATAAATTTTCATTTTGTCTCGGTGCTTTTTAAAAAAAAAAATAAAATAAAATTACATCACCCGCTTGATACACGAGAAGCGCGTAAATAATTTTTTTCTGCAACTCTCGGAGTTATCGCCGTGTTTTGAATGCATTTTGAAAGCGTGATGCAACACTTCTTTTTTCAGACGAGCGCATTTTATTGCCCCGGGGACCGGGGGGGGTCGCGCCTCTCTCTCTTTTTTTTTCAAATCAAAATTATCTGTCGTTATCCGTGCAACATTTTCGAAGCACGTATGTATATTTTCGTTGTGATTAGGCTTTATCTTTTATTTGCTTTCTATCTTATCTTAGGACTTAATGCTTTTTTTGTTTGAAACGTTAAGTTCTGCGTCTATTTTAAAATTCTCTTTACAAGCGGATTATTGTTTTTCTGTTTCAATGCCTACGTCTGGGGTAGATTTGGATTATTTGTTTGCAAAACATGATTAAACTTTGTCATAATAATAGCAACAGCGAAACTGGAATGTATTCGTTGCATTATAACTGCTGCAGTAAAAATTTTTATTGCCAGCAAACGGAATTGTTTAATACACAAAGTATTTGTGGCCTTAAAGTTCTTATAAGATAAAAATTAGTAAATATGGCGATTGTGGTTTGTTTTTTTAAGTTGAAAACTCTTGTTGAGCAAGTAGGTACAGTGCCTTCCAAATGTATTGAGGCGCTGCAATAATAATTTTATTTTCCACGTGCGTTACAATGCATTTTGATCTATAAGTGCCTATTATTTGAAGTGCAATGCCTCGATTATATCTATTCGTTGAAATAACAACAAAATGTAAATAATAGTTTTGTTTAGAACTGATAATTATCCGTCACGTATATCGTGTAAGCCAAGTATCTAAATCAGATTCAAACTTTACAACTAATCACGTGAGGAATAATCATAATAAGTGTTTGCTCAAGTATTACTCATCATTTTTAAATAAGTATCTATTGTTTAAAACGGTGCAGCAATTTACATAAGACAAACGACACGTATTTTTCTGTTAAGTTCTTAAGAAAACCATCAACTCGCTAAATAGTAAGACACGTTCGTTTTACTTTTGCAATCAATTATTTCAGGTAATTTATGTAGTTCGCCTTGAGGTTATTAAGACAATGCAAGTTTAATGGCGAAAAAGCGATGAAATCAAAATCTGCGACGTTAAGAAGAGTAAGCAACGAAGTTTGATTCACGCAAGTCATTCGTCCTACTACTAGAAAAGTGATTACGTAAACTAGCATGACTGAGTTTTTCTTAAAAGCATAATTAGCTGAAAATTAAATTAACGAAAACCTCATCTTTTTTTTTTGCTTGGAATAACAACACATTGCATATAGTTTCCATTTAATTTATTTAGTGCAATTTAGTATACAAAGTCTCATATAATATATCCAATTTAATCCTGAAAATTTTATAATACAATTTGCTTATACAAAATATATAATAATAATAATAATAATATGATTAAAAATATATGTATGTATAGCAGTGAGAAGTACTTCGCCTTGGAATAAGATGCCACGAACTGTAATTATATATATATATATTTATTCCTTTTTTTTTTGACATTGTAAGTGTGTATGTATCCCTATCTAAATATATTCATATCACAATAATGTAACCGCAGTGTTAAATAACAGCTGAAGATTGGCCGGCTGTTTGTTTCTTTAAAAACTACATATAATTCCCGAAAATGATATTAATTTTGATTTGTTAGTAATAAGTGATTAATGTGCCTGACGATGTACCGTCGGTAGCTCCGTCGTCTTCTCCAAGTTGTACTGGGAGCCTGCTATGTCCTCCGTCAATGGCTTGTAGACGAATCCGCCGTGCCCGTTCCTCCAAGACAAGTTCATGTTGCGCGGTAATTGCCCTCGCTTCCTCAAAACGAACAAAACAACGTTGAGTACGATGAAAAGTACCAATAAAGCAGTCAAGACGAAAACCAAGACGAGCCACAAGAAATTGTACCTAACATGTTCGGGTATGCGGCTTTCTATGACTTGGATTCCCCTGTTGATTATCGACAGGTCTTCGGTGAACTCGTAGTCATCGTTGTCGTCGCAAGAATCAAAAATGATATCCTGCCAAATGAAGTTATTGTCAGAATCGCTCGCCCAATTATAATCGATGTTTATAAGTTCCTCGTGCGTGGTCAAAATCACCGGCGTCACAGAATGATTGGTCAACCATTCGATGGCCCCACGTAAATCATCAGTGCATTGCAGGTCGTTGTTGTTTAGATTGAGCGTTTCCAAATTTTTGGTCACTTCCAGCTCCTCCTTCGAAATGGTTTCCAATTTATTGCTGGCGACGTTGAGCACGCGAAGGGAATGTATCTGGCCTTCGGCGGGTTCCCAAATATGCGACAGCACGTTATTGCTCAAATCGAGGGTCTTCAGGGCGCGGGTCTTCGCGAAGATCATCGGATCCAAATGGGTAATTTGGTTTCCGGAAAGGTTTATGCTGGACAAGGCGCTGTTATGCTCGAAAATCCCAACGTCGACGTTCGTAATGAAATTATAAGACAAGTCCAGCTTGTTCAGGCTTCGAATTGTCGCGAAGACTTCCCCGGTCAATCCTTGGATTCTATTGTTCGACAGGTTCAGTATAACCAAGCCGGGCATGTACTCGAAAGTTTCGTTCTTCAAAATCTCCAGCTCGCAGAACTTGCACGAGAAGAAGTAGGTCTGGAACGTCTCGCTGTTTTCAAACTTGGGCAAGGTTTGCAGGTCGTTGTGGTCGAGGACGATCTTGGACAGACGCGAGTTGTTCGCGAACAAATCCGCGGGCAGCGCGTTGAAGACGTTACTGGAAAGATCGATGTATTCCAAATCGGGCATCTGTTGGAAGGCGGTGTTTGGTATAACGTCGATTTGGTTTTGGCTCAAATCTAAGTAATCCAGCGAGTTGAAGTCGTCTTTCCCGTCGAATTGCTTGAGCATGCAATTGCGAAGCACGAGCTTCTCTATATTTGGGGCGACGATCACCTCGGTGGTCTTGATATGGTTGCCGCTTAAATCGAGTATGACCAGTTCTTCATTGTGGAGGAATACGTTCGGGGGCAAACCCGAAATCTTATTGTTCGTTACGTTCAGGTCTTCTAAATGGAGTAGATTCGCGAAAGCTCCGGATTCGATCTCCTCGATGCTATCGTCGATCAAATTCAAGCTCCTCAATTCGACGAGGTACGAAAAGGTATCGTTGGTGATTTTTTGTAAACCCCCGCCGGATATTTTCAGTTGGATTAGCGATTCGGACTTGATGTAATCGAATTCTTTCAACGGCGTATCCTCGAATTCCAACACCGATAGGGAGGTTGCGGAAACGAAGGTGTTAGGGTCGATTTTTGGTAGCGTGCAGTTCACAAAACTCACGGAAATTAGTTGCTCAAGGCCGTCGAACGCCGATGGGTGAAGAGCTTCGACGGTCGCGCTCTCGATGACGATCGTGTCCACGTTTTGCAAGTTGAGTTTCGCAAAGAAATTCGGCTCCAAGTTCAAGGACTTCCTGGGTTCTTTTATTATCAGCTTCATTATGTCGATGCTGAAGCTGGGGAAGTCCATTGTGTCGCACGACGCGGTGGACACACCGGTACAGTTGCAACCCACCGGGCATCTTCTATAATCAGGAATTCCATCGGCGTTGAAAACTTGCAACAAGAGCAAGACGAAAATCGGAAAATAACGCAGCACCATTGCGGTAGCCTCTGCTGTAACAAGAAATTTTTTTTTTTTGTTTCAATGGTTGGTAGTAAATCAGATGAGTAAGAAAAAATATGCGTTATCGCGTCGGTGATAATTCCGCGGAGAATAACGTGTCATTAACAATTAGTAATGTAAACATTGGAGGAATAATGAATGCATTAGTACTGTAGGTTTAA
Organism: Serrognathus titanus; assembly: GCA_039766575.1. Taxonomy (NCBI): domain Eukaryota; kingdom Metazoa; phylum Arthropoda; class Insecta; order Coleoptera; family Lucanidae; genus Serrognathus; species Serrognathus titanus. Next base: position 1,477,503 of record CM077916.1, on the reverse strand, counting down.
CCTTGAGTTAAGTCGTTTCTGAATGTTGGGAATAAACGATTGCGTTTCGTCGAGGACTACTCGGGGGGAAACATAATGAAAACTCTACTGACATATTAAACAAAGGTTTCAGGCCTTACCTTGATGTGCTTTCATAGCAACGCACAGCTGTGTACTGAATTGGTTTAATTGGGCACGTATATCGCAGGCGACCGAGGTTAGATAAGGTTTACCTGTGACAGGTGACGTTAGTCGCAGCGCTCTTTCACAGATGGCGCGCGGTGTTCCGTGTTGGCTCTCGCCGAAATGAAAATACGAAATTAAAAAACGCGCGAAAACGCTTCTTGAATACTTCCTGGCTTTTTTCCGCCAAAGAAATCGCGCTCGACTTTTTTTCCTTGGTTCACAATCGGTCACGTAGCCGACCTGGATTCCCCTCTCCGGTTTCTGTAATTCAAACCGATGTACTTAGATCAGTATTGTAGACTCAACACGGGATCGCGCGATGAAACATTAAACCCTGATAAATGTGCTATGTGGTTGACGTCGTTAATGTATCGGCTCGAGGCGGGTGCAGAATGCCGTGAAGAGTGACCAGTCTTGACAGTGTCTGTGTACGGTAACCACGACCTGGGGCTCAAGAATTTGCCGGTGAGTTCTCCGTTACGACCTCATCCTTTTCCTCGGACGATCTCTCTATACCCACTACCTGCGTCTTTACGCTTTGCCCTGCACGCGTATTTGAACTCGCCTACCAAGAGGTCAAGTAAACACACGATATTAAATTCAATGATAATTTTATTCAGTCAAGTTTCAACCATCGACGTTCATTAAAAAAAAAAAAAAAACAAAAAACAATCGATTCAGTGTTTGACGGCCGTAAGTTCTCTTTATTATAACATTGAAGATTTAGGCGACGATTAATAAACGAATGAAACGCGGCGCACGTATTTCGTGAATAAAAATCAAATTTCGCTTTCGTCTTGTTTGGTTTGGTTTGGTTTGGTGGTGTAGGTATTGGTACACCTTTGACGAAAAATATTTGCACGCGAGTACGATTTGCGTCAACGGTAATTGCAGGAGGCCAGTTTTTTTTTTTTTTTTTTTTTCGTTATTGCCTTAACCTTTATTCGTGACCTCCTCGCGAATATTTTCGTGAAACGTGCACGGACGACATAAGTTTGAAATAAAACTTGATTTAATAATTACGTACTGGTGACGTACGAAACTGGTATTAAAATAATTGTTAACCTTTGCCGGAGTTGTAGTACGTACAAAAGTGTTTGGTCGTTTGATGAGGACGCCCAGTGGCGTCGTTGTGTCATAGTACCGTGCAATAACAGTACCGCGGTAGGAAAAGTTGGAATAAAAGAAGCGGCACCGGGAGGTAGGTTCTCGACAGGTATCTGCGGCACACTGGTCGCACCGTTACAGCAGCTGTTCACTGATCGTTCTCTTTCGAGAGTGAATCATACGACGCAGCGCAGCCAATAATCTTCGGTTAGAAAGCCACCTGTGCATTGTTCTGGCTTTCATTGCCCGAGCCGGCGAGCCGAAGAACGATCAATCCGAAGAAGCAAGCTGAGAGGTGTGCACGCTTTTTCTGCTGGAAGTCGATCAATGCACCAGGTACCGTTCGATTTCGCGCTCTTGTAGAACTCAATTCGAACGCCATGCTCGAATGAGCTCGGTCATTTCATTGTAGCGCGTAATTCCGAAATTCGAACCCACATATATGTTTGTTCCTTATCTGATTTGTACCGTGGTGATTCGTAACATGCGACAGTACACCTCAGTCAGTGTGCGGCTCGCAAGTTCGTTGTATCGTCACATTCGCGCTTATCGGTGAGTTACGTAATTTCTTGTTCTGGTGATCGTTGGCCTTTAATCCGTATCCTTGTGCACTCATAACCAAGCGTGGAAGCTCATTGCGGAAGTCCTGCATTACGAAGCGTACAATTGACACTTAAGTCAACAGGTCACTTATGCAAGTGACATTGGAAACGCCTGCGTGAGCTCTCCAAGCTTAAAAGTCGATACATTATCAATATCACTTATCGGCGAAAGCTCGATTTTCACATGCCTCGTCGCTTTCAAAATAATCGTGCCCTCTTTCTTTCCAGGTAATTGAGCATGTGGGTCCGTCTATGTATATTGTGGACGTTGCTGTGGGTGGCACGGGGTGCTCCCTCCTCGTACAACCTCTGCCCGGAGGATTGTAAGTGCTACCCTCTGGATGGAAGACAGTTGGAAGCACACTGCTCCTCGCAGGAGTTCCTCGACAAAACAGGGCCGAAGCAAACTGCTCAAATAGTTTCGTTAAGTTTAAGGGCGCGCTCCATCAAACGCATCGACCACAAGCTGAAGAAGCTCCACAACCTGAGAAAACTAGATCTGTCCGACAACCTGATCGAAGACATAAAAAACTTTCCCAACCTGCCCAAGCTGAAGGAGTTGAACTTGAAGGGGAATGTCATACAGCATCTCACTGCCGCAGAACTGCCAAAAAGCTTAGAGAGTTTAGACGTTTCTTTTAACAATATAACGTATATCGCGCACATTTCGGACGTGCTGCCTAATTTAAAGGAACTCGATTTAAATAATAACCTCGTGTCATGCGGGTGTGATTTCTTAAAAGAACGTGACTATTTGCTGCTGAATGGTGTGAATATAGTGCGGCCGGTTTCGTGTTACTCTCCTTCGACCGTCAAAGGGAAGTCCTTGCTGGCGGTTTACTGTTCCGAAGGGAACGTCATGTACGATGAACTCCTGATGCCCGGGGATGAACCCGACGTCGGATCCGGGGATATCAACGCGCAGCCGACGTTTGACGATGGGGTCGACGGAAGCAGCGAGGGTAACATAGAAGACGATTACATCATGGCGAACAACGAAGACGTACACGTGAACGCGCGCGTGGCGGCAGAAGGAAGCGGCGAAGGACGTAAGATTTCCTTCGAGGAAGAAGACTACGGCGATTACGGTTCCGGCGAGGCCGACATCACCACCGAACCGACTGAAACTACCATCGCTGCTATAACCGAGGGTGCAATCCACGCGTGTTACTTCAACTGCTCCACACCTTCGCCCTCGAAAACCGAAGAAACCAACACGGGCCCTGCGGCGGACCTCTTTGCAGAACTTGACAAAATGTTTACGGATCCTAAAGACCACACGGATGGCACCACTGTTCACACCACCACCACAGAAGAGGCTACCACAGAACCGATTATCGTTAAAGCCGACGTGCCGCCCGTTGATAGTAAACCGAAGAAGAGCGGCGGTGAAGGAAGATCGGCGGTGCCGACTGAAAAACCCAAAGAATTAGAAAAGCAAGCCCAAGAACCCAAGCAGAGCAACACCACGTTCATAATCGTGGCAGTATTATTAGTTTTAATGGCCTGCTTGATCGTGTACGCCGTGGTTAAGAGGCGTTCCAAAAGGCAGAACCAGAACAACCGCCGCCCGAATGTACCAAGCGAAGATGAGAAGAACGCTGGGGTTGAAATGAAAGCTCTGATTCCCCCTAAGCCCGCCACGAACGAACCGAATGCGAATAATCTGCCGGAGAAGACGCCCCTCATGAACGGCCAGAATGGTGGCACGCCAGGAAGTAAGGAAGCGGAGGAGCCTGAGGTGGTGGCCGAAAATAAAGAACCCGAGCAGCAAGGCGTGCCTGATTTGCAAGAACCGGACGGTAAGACGTACCCGAAAGATTCGGTGGATGATATTGGAGGAGGAGGAGAACGAGAACGAGAACGAGAACGAGGAGAAGAAGACGATGTTGCGGTGCGTCCTAAAAGAGACGACGAGAATTTGCTGACGCCGGAAACTAAACGCGTCACGATTCAGGTTAAAGAGCTGTCTTCTCCGAAAACCCCCGTTTTCGTACATCGCGTTCTCAGCGACGACGGAAGAATTATAACTACCCCGAGCCTCGAACAACGTAATTAGGGATGCGTTTACCTCAGTATTCATTACCCGTATGACATATGTGATACATTTAACTTATAAAGTGGTTGTTCCTATTATTCAGTCTGTTGGCTCAGGGCCATGAAATTAATAGACTGTATTTATTAAATCGGCTGTTAGAGAGAAATAACCGCTCTATACGATGTACTATTGTTTCAATTTATAGAAAATATTTACTTACTTTTATACTTGTTGTACGTCTTTATGTATATGTACATGGATAATTGTTGCCAAAGTAGTTTTTATTGTATATGTATTGATTGTCTTTATATTGTGTTAATCCTCCTCTGTCTTGTGAATGCGAATTAAATTCCGCATGCATAAAACAGCGGACTCGAAAAAGTTACGACTTTTACATTCCTAAATCGATTTAAAGACTTCTCTCATTGTTTTATTTTTTATTTTTTAATTTAGCACTATCGGCCAAATTCTATGTAGCTATTGTGTATCATTTCTTGTTTGTATTGCCACTTTTTTATTACATTTTTTTTTTTTGACTTTGTTAGAGTTTAATTCTGTGTTATAAACAAATATTAATAAACGAATTTAAAATATATTACGTCGTTTGATTTTCTTGTATGTATAAAAAAAAGGAGGTGCAGGAGTATGCGTGCAAGTGAACTGCATCGCATTATGATTAGCCTAATCAAAGTTCAAACTAGGTTTTTGTTTCTTTTTTTCTTCCATTTGCTTTATCTAACGTAACACATGCACTTCAGAGTATCATCATATCGATTGCGTTCGTTTTCTTCGAATCAAAGTTCACTTGGGATTACTCAAGTGCACTATTACTTACGTGCAACGTATTTGGTAATGTATTTAGCACTTATTTGTTGAAAAGTGCATAAACCGCGCTCGACGATTTAACGAACGAGCAAAACGGTAATCGCTTAATTAAGAAACAAAGTGTAGGTATTTGAAAATAAACGTGGTATCATTTGCTAAGTACACGGTTAATTGTTTATTAAACAAGATATAAAATGTATATTTAGTATATACACGCACATACTTGGCTCTCGTATCAGCAATGTAATACAACAAGGCGTAAGTTACTTAAACAAAATGCGATAAAGACCCGCGTTATGTAACCCGAGCCTTTATTTAAGTGATCAGCTTGTATAGTACGTGGTATAAATAAATCCACGTGAACTGTTTGCATTTTTCTCGCTCGTATCATCATCAATCACAGTCTCTCTTTTCACATCAGAAAAATAAATAATCGATAGCTTCGATCACCGAAACTCAAGGTCAGATCATTTTTGATTGACCTTGAAGTCCTGACCCACATAGCCATTTACAAGTTTTATAAACAACTACTCATATTAAGACAATCATAAAACATCCGTACGTGGCGAGGCAGGAACGTCTCAACTGCGTCACCGAAGCTAAAAGGTATAATATTAACTCTCCACGTTGCGAGCTACATTACGATCCTATCTCAATTCGAGATCACTATTAGAGATACATTCCTTTTTTGTACGTATGCACGTGCGTTTATTTATTTGTGTAGGTAAACCGTGACGTTGCGATATTTTCCCACAAATTATCAAAATCCAGCCGAGGGGGACGTGGGGCTTCATCATAATTTCGAGGGGGAGACTCCTAATTATAGATCAATAAGCGAGGAATTAAAAAAGAGCGAGGCCTCAAACTAATCTCTTTTATTTTTTTGTATGACGCAATCGAACGCGAAATTTCTTCCAAGAAACGTGATTTGTTAACTCAGGTGACAAATATGTACTCGTTCCTTTTTACAGGAACGTACTCACAACAAGTACCCACTTGGAATTTATTGAGAAACTGCGTTTTTCTTAATTAAAATAAATTTTCTTCTAAATGTTTAAATGACCACCATCACAGGGAACCCCAAACCTTTGGTAAAGTCCAATTCGACAAGATTTCTTAATGAAAGTCATGTAGGTTTCCATTCTGGATAATTAAAAATGATTTCCTACTATACAGGTTGGATCGTGTACAGACATAAATCATGATTTTTTAAATGGAATACTTTTGTTCGTCGGTCTTCTATGACCTGGTCTTCCCATCTTAGGCGTGGTCTTCCTCTTGGTCTTCTTCTTTTATAAGTTGTCTTATCTCTTCTCCTTTCTTCTTCGGTCCGTGCGTTGTTCTTATTATTCTCCTTTCCTCATCTTTGTCTCTCGTATCTAAAGTAGGTTGTTGTCTTTTATTTGTTGCTTCTGTCATTTTCTCCTAGTTTCCTTATCTCTGTGGCGTGCCACGTATTTTGTTTTCTCTTCTCTGTTCTGTGCTTCACTTGAGATTTTCGCCACTACTTCTTTTGGGGTTCTTTCATCCTTGGCTCCATCTGCCCTTTATGCCTGTTTCTATGATTAACCCAACCCAACCCAACCCCAAACCTTTGGTAAAGTCCAATATCGACAAGATTTCCTAATGAAAGTCATGTAGGCTTCCATTTTGTATAATTAAAAATCATTACCTACTATACAGGATGGTTCGTTTAAAACTTACTGACCTAACTTATGATTTTTTGAATGAAACACTGTTTTGGTCGTCGGTCTTCTATGACCTGGTCTTCCCATTTTAGGCGTGGTCTTCCTCTTGGTCTTCTTCCAGCTTCTCTTCCTCTTTCAGAAGTTGTCTTATCTCTTCTCCTTTCTTCTTCGGTCCGTGCATTGTTCTTATTATTCTTTTGGTCTTCTTCCAGCTTCTCTTCCTCTTTTAGAAGTTGTCTTATCTCTTCTCCTTTCTTCTTCGGTCCGTGCGTTGTTCTTATTATTCTCCTTTCCTCATCTCAGTTGGTAAGTGTCATTGTTAGGCTTTGTACATCATCTTTATCTCTCGTATCTATTTGTTACTTCTGTGCTTCTGTCATTTTCTCCGTTCAGCGTCGCTCCTAGTTTCCTTGTCTCTATGGCGTGTCATGTCTTTTGTTTCCTCTTCTCTGTTCTGTGCTTCACTTGAGGTTTTCGCCACTACTTCTTTTGGGGTTCTTTCGTCCTTGGCTTCATCTGTCTTTTATGCCTGTTTCTCTGATTATTCCTTTGATAGGGCCTTTTCTAACTCCTTTGTCTGTTACGAAGTTCTCTGTCCTTCTGCTAGCTGTGACTTGTTCTTGATTGTCATCTTGATCAATTTTACAGTTTCTGTGGGTATCTCTGCATTCTTTACTGGAGTTTCTCTTAATATGCTATCAAACGCCTCTTTGAAGTCAATGTTGATATCGTATTCTTGGATATCTCTATTACTTGGGCTACTTTCCTCACCCCCGTTGTTGTTGGTAAGTGCCATTGTTTCTGCAGCTTAGGTCACCAACTGCTTTGTACATTTGTCTCTTGTGTCTGAAGTAGGTTGTCGTATTCTATTTGTTACTTCTGTGCTTCTGTCATTTTCTCCTAGTTTCCTTATCTCTATGGCGTGCCACGTAGTTTGTTTCCTCTTCTCTGTTCTGGGCTTTACTTGAGATTTTCGCCCTACTTCTTTCGGGGTTCTTTCATCCTTGGGTCCATCTGCCCTTTATGCCTGTTCCTCTGATTATTCCTTCTAATGCTATATTGTTGGGGCCTTTTCTAACTCGTTTGTTTCGAAGTTCTCTGCCCTTCTGCTAGCTGTGAGTTGTCCTTGATTGTCATCTTGATCCATTTTACAGTTTCTGTGGGTATCTCCATGTTCTCTGCGTTCTTTACTGGAGGTCTTCTTAATATGCTGTCAAATGCCTGTTTGAAGTCAACGTACGGTTGGATTTCTCTATTATTTGGGTTACTGTGTGGTGGATCGCCCCTTTCTAAATCCCTGTTGGTAATCGCTTTAATTTGGTTCTACGAATTCAATACTATCCAACAATTTGTGTAAGATGTCAACATGTCCACTGGTGGTTTTTTCTAACGAGTTAATAATCATTTCCAAATTGTAGAAAGCTTTTCACTGCGATTCTATTATAGTTTTACACAAAGCGTGGAACTTTATACAACAAAATGTGAAGATTAAGTCTTCGCAGTCATTTTTAGATAAGATGTGGAGTTTTGTACAACAAAGTGTCCTTCACACTTACGAGAATTGTGATTGTGGCACTTTTTACTCCAAAATGGAGCAATAATTTCGCTACAAACAAATACTTTGAGTTAGTTTTTTGGATACTGTCGTAAATGACGAAAGAAAAGAAATGCCCGGGCGTTCCTAAAATAAAGAATGCACCAAATGTTGACCTATCTGGTAATAAAAACGACCGTCCCACCGCAGTGACGTTATAATATAACACAAAAAGAACAGGTTTCGACTCGACTACGCGAAAGTATGTTATTTCCATTTTTGAGGATGGCTAAAATAGCTACGCCCATGGGAGATTTCGCGGCGCAAAGTAATTAAAACGTGCGATCGTTTTCGAAAGGTGAAAGCACGTTTTTCTTTTTCGGCTCTTAAAACAGTGCGAATCTGCATTGAAAACGTTAGCCACATGAAATGCCCTCGGTCGAAGGCAGTGTTGTGAGCGTTGCTGTACAAAATTACTTTACAATTATCCTAACAGTAAAGTAATTGAAGAATTTAAAGTATTTAAATAGGATTTCAAGGTCTCGGTGCATAGGAAAGTGTTTTCGAAAAAAAAAACGCGAGTAATTCGAATTACGTCGGCCGCAAAACCTCAGAGTGATTGCCAATTAAGAGTCGGTTTTGTGGTAAAAGAGTTTTTCCTTTTTAAAAATGTGTATTTTTGAGAAAAGAACTTTTACTACAGAATATATATTAAAGGTAATTTACACGTTGCTTTCTAAATGTAACATCCGACGTGCCTGGTCCGTGTCTGATGCACTCTGCTCCGTGGTGTTCTGTGCCGAAGAACTTAAGCACTCGGCCGAAGCCGACTTCGATTTTCTACGTTTTCTTCTTTTAGTTCGCGAACTCGTCTTCAAATCGGTGTTGCTATCGCGCAAGCTATGCCTGCTTCCTGTAAGGCTTCCGCGACTTCCAGCCAGACTAGGATGAGACATGTCCAGCCTTGGCATGCTGATAGCTTCGGCGTACGAGGGAGGTCTTTGGAGTTCCCTCGGATCCGGAGCGTTCGTGGATTCTTGTATCCGCGCCTCGCGCTCTTGAATACGCATCCTCTGCAGGCGTTCCCTCGCCTCCGTGATATTCTGCTCCCTCATTTCCAACTCTCGTAACTCCCTCAGGCGGTAAACCCGCTTGATGGATAGTATCACGCAAAACAACAAGACCAACGCCAAAACGAAAATCAAGGAGTACATCCAAGCTTGGTCACCTCTGGAATCCACCACGGTCCAAGTTTCGTAGCACGCAGTGCCCCAACGTAATCCCTCAACGTTTTCCGGCGATTGGCAGACCAAATCGTACTTATCAGTTCTGACTTCCCCGCTGATCAACCATTCGTAAAACGTTCGAAACTCAAAGTTACTACAGTCGCACCTCCAGGAATTATCACTGAGGTACAGCTCGTTGATGTTGAAGAAGAAGGCACGACGGACGTTCGACGTTAGGCGATTGCTCTTCAAGCTCAACCGCCTTAAATTCGGCATCGACGCAAACGTGCGGTTGTTGATACTCGAAATTCTACACTGGCTCAAATCCAAAGACACCAACTGCTCCGCCTCCATGTCATCGGGAATGTAGGAGATCGGATTCCTCGACAAATTCAAATGCTGCAAAGCCGGGAGCTGCGCCAGACTCTGCCTGTGCACCCGATTAATCTCGCACATACTCAAATCCCACTTCTCCAGCGATTCCATCTCCAAATTAACAACCTCCCTCAAGTAGTTGTGCGACATCCTGATCTCCCTCAGCTTGAAATTCGAGCTGAACATCTTGGCGTGCACATCCGAGATGGTGTTGAAGGATAAATCGAGGTAGTGCAGGAGTTTCGTATCGTGGAAAGCCTCCGAGGCGATCCCGCTGATGGCATTGTGGGATAAATCCACCGAACGGATGTTCCTGATGCTTTCGAAGGAGTTCGCCGGGAGCTGACGTATGTGGTTCGCCCGAAAGGAAGCGCCCCTTAACCTCGGGAAGCTCCCCTTTGGTATCGAATCTAAATCGCAGTCGGATAAATCGAGGATCTCCAACGATCCCGATCGGGCATAGAAGTGCCTCAGTAGGGTGTTCTTTGAGGCCCACAGGTGCGTCAAAGACGTCAGTTCCGACAGGGGGTCGTATACCCTCTGCAAGCCGCTGTTGCTTAAATTCAACACCCTCAACGTCTTTGATTTCATGGGGGCGTTCAGAGTCTCTATGTTATTCCCCGATAGATCCAGTATAGTAATATTACTCAGCCCTTCAAGTATGTCGCTGTTGACGTTCGTAATCGAACAATTGATCAGGTGCAGGCTCTGCAGAGTCTCGCTTCGCAGGTGAACGTCCGTGATTTCCGGGAAGTTCTTCAGCGAGTTGTGGGATAAGTACAGGGCTTCGATCCTGATGGCCGGAAGGAGGACTGACGTGTGGATGTCCGACCAAGTTCCGAAGTGATTGTTGGACAGGTCGAGGAGTCGCAGGTTCTCCAGGCCCAGGAGGGAGGTTTCGCCCATGGCCGATATTTTATTGAACGAAATGTCCAACCATTCCAAACCCTTGAACAGCGACAAAATCGGGGGGATCTCCGTGAAGTCATTGTAGGAAAGATCTAGTTGACGGACCTGGAATTTAACAAAGCAGAACTTAACTTTCACTGATTAACCAACGTGTGTTTGTCATTAACACGAACGACAACGGGACGTGAGTGCGCTTCTTTTTTTTTTCTTTGAGGAAGACGTGGTTTTAACTTTCTTTTGATGGCCTGGGAGAGAAATATTTTGTTGTTGTTTACACTTGGCTTTGTAATTTAATTGGTGAGAGTATTATCAATCATTTTTTGATAAACGCGTTAAGATACTGTCCTTGTCACTGTTTGTGATTGAATTACGTTGTTCTTTTTCTATTCTCGGACTCGAGGTAAGCCAATGTGTAAATTTTCGCCGTTTTCGTGTCAAGACCACTCGCCGCCCCGATAAATAAATGGTTTTTCACGATTGAAACTGCAGTTCACCTGACCTCGTTCCTAAACGTAAAAATATGACGATTTTATGAACGCCGGAGCGTTTGAGTTTATCAAGGGTGATGGAGATAACGGGGCACACGAGCTGATAAAAATCCTCGAGCCAATCCAAGAATTTGAGCGTTCGAATTCAAATTGGGCATTAATTCCCGGCCGAAAATAAATAAAGCAGAAAGTGCAGATTAACTAGATTCTAAACCTTGGGTTCAACTCAGATAAGATTAAATGCGAAAGGTGTGATTCATTTGACGAGCGCGCTCCGGTAATGATCGGGAATATTTTGCCTGTGCATGTGAATAGGAATTTATTTATCTTTTTTTTTTGTTTATGGCGTTGGATATCCATCTGGATATGGCTTCGGACTTTCAGATGAAACGAAAATCTGAAAATCCGGAGGAGAACTCCATTGCCTAACTGAAAGCGAATTGCTGATCGCACGGTATTTTAATTATTTAATTATAAAGGCTAAACTTGGTTATAAACGAACATTACGCTTTTTTTTTTAATTTAATGGACGTCAGTTAATGAAGAAGTTTAGTAATAATAAAAAAAAAATCGTAAAGTTGTGTCTAAACGCAGAGACATGTGCGTGAGCATGCACGCAGCGATTTCGCTTGTACTGCTATAGCGTCGCGTTTCTCTTTGGCAAGCGTGACGATGTAGAAAAAAATATGCCAAAGGTATCAAATAAGTCGTCCTGTTAAATTTATAATCAAAGAAAACCATGCCTGTTTTTAAACATAACGGTATTATTAAGGGATAATTAAAATGATTCATTGATAAGCACGTATAGTAAACAACGCCCGCCTGTTAATAATTACACTAACACATTCGTAGTTAGAAGGAAAAAAAAAAGTCGGAAAAACTTTTTAGGTGCTCAAGGCAGCGCGTTTTATTTCGGCCTCGAATACCTACTATTCGTTTCGGCGTAATTAGAAGTTTGGTTTCTTGCGTCGAGTTAATTGCAGTGTGTTATTTTGAAACAAAATAAGAGAATTAGAGGAATTATTGCGTTGCACATAAAATTCTCGGGCGTACATAATTTATTGAAATGATTTGCGCTGAATGTTAATGGATGCAAATAATTGATTTAATTGAATGGCATTGGATTGCGTACGCGTACCACTTACGTTTATTTGATTCCAAGTAGGTAAAAATATACTTACGTCAAGGTATATGTTTTCTGGTAGCTGATTTAGCTGGTTGTTTCTGCAATCCGTACGTCTTTCCACGGCTGTACACGTACATACCGATGGACATGTGTACTCGTACGATTGCACCAAACGCATAATTAGGATCAGACACCATGAGCAGAGGATCCTACCCATTGTGGTGCTTTTTCATTTAACTAAAAACGACGTGCGAGTTTTTTGGTGCGAAAACAAAGCGAAAATAACTAACCTGTCCCGATGTTTTTAATTGCTTCACATTATTTCACACAGGTTAATTCGTGCGCCCACCTCAGTATCTAAATCAACATAGATTAAAACCATATCAACTATGCGATAACGTTGGTGTTATCTCGAGCGATTCATTTGCTCGCTGATAGTTATGATTCCTAATTAATTTTTTCCCTGACATTTTTAATAAACCCACATTCACTTGCTTCTTGAAATCCATCCTTTGAATCGTGCTCGAACAGGTAACCATAACTTCTTTGTTTAAAATCACAACGCTTCATTTTTTTTCAATTCGAAAATTTAGGGCTAAACGATTGGTTACCTTTGAATTCAAAGGAGTGGATGTGAACGTCTCATTGGTTCAAATCGAGTTCCAAGGAACAAAAGTGGGGCGTAGCTTCGCTAACAAGTTCTCTGATTGGTCATTCTCTATGTGAGGGGGCGTTCCTTTGTTTCACTCAAATAAAATAAATCACAAGGCTTAATTCGAAAATTTAGGGCTAAACGATTGGTTACCTTTGAATTCAAAGGAGTGGATGTGAACGTCTTATTGGTTCAAGTCGAGTTCCAAGGAACAAAAGTGGGGCGTAGCTTCGCTAACAAGTTCTCTAATTGGTCATTCTCTATGTGAGGGGGCGTTCCTTTGTTTCACTCAAATAAAGTAAATCACAATCCTTAATTCGAAAATTTAGGGCTAAACAATTGGTTACGTTTGAATTCAAGGCAGGATGTGAACGTCTTATTGGCTCAAGTCGAGCTCCAAGGAATTAAAATGGGGGGCTGTTTTATCGTAGCTTCGCTAACAAGTTCTCTGATTGGTCATTCTCTATGCGAGGGGGCGTTCCTTTGTTTCACCAGCTCTGTGACTGGGTGCTTTCGAATTTATGGCGCCACTCAGGTTGCTTTCCCCCATAAAATTCCACTAATTAACAACGTCTTCTCAATTTTTCCATAGAGTATCTTATTTTTGTTCTTCACTGTACCTTCGTTTGATTTTGAATTTCCGAAATAAACATTATCAAATAAAATAGAATCAATAGTGATTTGTTTACGATTTAATGAATCAATTATGTAGTTGTAAGCTCCACGTGGCTTTATCTAAAGTAGACGTTATTTTTTCTAGCGTAGTTGCTGCGTAGTTTGCCAATTTGAAAATTATTTTACGTCACACACGTGCGAGAGAGCAACTCGTAATTGCAACAGAAACGTTTAACTAACAATAAGTATTTTTTTTAATTCAATTTTTCATATTCAGGGACTGATTTATATACTTCGCACCATTTCTGCGAAGTTTCGTCTCGTCTTCCTGTGCTTAACTGCATCTTTGGAAACGTTTCTTGCTTGTCAGGATGATGACGAATATTGCACATATGGCACAGAAGCTATTAAATACATTTTTACGTTCTTATCAGAACAATTATCGCGCATATGAATTGCATATTTATGATAAATACTGTCATGCTATTTGTTTGTTTTTTTTTGGCTTGAAAATTTTGCAAACGAGTGTTTATTCAGAAGTGTTTTGGATTTTGGACCTCATTAAATAAAATTACATCAATTACGTTTATGTATGTACATACTCGGTTGCATCCTGGTTGAGTTGAGCGTTTGGATTAGCCACACCAAGTTACTTAATAAATTCAGTCAATCATCTTTGTAAGAAAAAAATAAAATGGAAAATGGGATCATTATTTATTAGATATTCAGGCTAATATAACTAATGTAACAGTTACATAAATAACTCCTCTTTACTGTACGCACACCATTATTTATTAACATTAATAATCCTACGAAGAACACATTTTTTAAATCAATCGATACTCAAAGATATAATTAAATAAATAAACTGTAACAATTAAATATTAATATTGCATTAAATATATGAGACACTTCAAGCATCTCTCCTGTAATAATATAAATGTGATTTCTCACTCCTCGCTTTGTTCTCTTTGGGGCCCCCCCATGTCATAGACATGCAACTTTCCGCTGTAATTTAAGAGATAGGTTAATAGGAGTGTTTTAATTTAGAAATCCTTTTACCTGCGTTCAATCTGCAATACAGACAATGTAAAGCAATTACAATTACAATGTCTTTCTAGTTCGGCTACATTGTACGATGAAGCGTACCATCTAAGATTAATTCCGGCAGAACGGGTGTGTAATCAAGGCAGAACAGTAACTCCTCATTAAGTACTAACTACAACAAATAGTAAATACCTGTTATTTAATTAAAACGACGATTTTAATAACGAGTTGTATGCATTTCAAAAAAAAAAAAGAAAACATAACCTAGAAAACAGTGTATTAATTAGAAGTGCGGGTTTACATGTAACTTTCACGGTACACTTACTTATTAATTTTAACGATAAAATTAAATTTCCAGTCCGATTTTAATTGACCCAGATACCTCAGGTGTGTCCTAACCTCAAAATCGCTTACTTCAATTTGTACACACGAGAGAAGTTAGTTGCGGAATGTGCGGGGTTCCGATTTCGCTCGGGAGAGGTCGCTCGGCCCCAACCAGCGTTTTATTTAATTAAAAATTATTCAAAATTTTGTATTTTCGCACTGTTGTTAATCGTTGAAGCCTTAGAGTATTTTTACTAATGTAAAATACGCCGACGCGTTTAGTTTTTGTGTGACAACGTATGTTTTATTTTAATTTTTTTGTTTTTGGATTACCTGAACTCAAATTCAATTTGTTCTGAGCCATCCTACGCCTTTTTTTATTTAGAATTTAATGTTTAGAGTTTAATATTTCTAAGGGAAGAAAATTGTCGATAACGAAGTTCGTCCCTTTTTTTTTGAGGTTGCCATGAAGCGTTTGCAGAAAAAAAACAATTGAATAACTATTTTATAGTTTCGGCGTCAGTGAACGCGTCGGTTTTAATTTCGAGTTTTGTGATAATTATTGGAATATTTATGGCGAGAAACCTTAATAAATATGTGATAAGTGTGTGGGTGGATCATCCGTTACCGTTGGTTTTAAGGTAAGACTTTTCAAAAGTTATTAATTAACATGTCATGTTATCGAAACCGTGAGGCGTGGGTTGTCGAAATATTTTACGAACTTTTTGTGATTCCAATTAACATGTAATTACCTATTAATTGATGTGTTTGGATATTTAAAAAGTTGCTGATCATGTTTGTGAAAAAAAATCACGGGGGGAATTTATTTGAATTTATTTACAGTATGTCCGAATAGTTACGAGTCACGCCTCCAAAAAAAAAAAAAGATGACAGACGCATAATGATTTACCAGAGCTCGGAACATTCCAGACGGGCAAGGGCGTCCTATGTTTTATGAATTTTGTTCCTGGTTTATAGCAATATTATTTTTTATTTATCGCATGCGCAGCATTAATATTATTGCTTTCTTTTGTTATAAATCTGAATACAAAGAATGCGACAATAACCGATAAATTAATTTGTCCTAATAATGATTTTTTCAATTTTACGACCAGATCAAAGCAATCGCCCTGCAATATGTCACGTATATTTCACTTAATTGGGAGCCTCACTTCCACTGGTCTGCATTTTCTGGCAACCGTTATCTAGTAATTGAGACCAGTATTCAGAAAAGTCGGCAAAAATACAACCGCAATCGTGTATTTTATTAGAATTGCCGCATCTCACCTAAAAATCGCATGCTTTTTAAGAACGTCCGGAATTTCCCTAGATCTGGTTGTTACCGAATCATAGGTTGCCTTGAATTTTTTACACGCGCACAAAAAAAAACAATTGAATAAAAGTTTCACAGTTTCTGTCCCGAAGTGGGCGTGTGTGCTTCATTATTTTGTGAGTTCTGCGTTAATAAACAAATAATGGATGCGATAAGTCGCTCCAAAAGGTGAGGGTGAGAAGGAGGAAGACAAGTTTCCCGGGGGTTGATATACGTATACGTAAGAGAAGGACGAAGCGACGAAGGGAAGCATTCCACCGTGTTCTAGTGGCAAGTGTGCGAGGAAATCGTCATTGCTGGTATTAAAGTGAGTTTTTAAAAATCATTTTTTGTATTCTATATTAAGGGTTTCCAGAAAAATTCCTCGTCACAGGCGGCTATGACGTTACGTAATCGCAATCGGAAGAACGCATGTCTTTGCTATAGTACGTATGCGCATTCACGTCGTCACCTGTTAGCTGTCGATTCACTTTTGTTTTGTTTGCGCAAAAATAAATTTCAACTTTTAAATTTCTTCCAAAATTGCTAAACGTGGTCAAATCTTATCGCGTCTTACATGTTACAAGAGCAGACATACGTTTTTTGCGTCAAATTTTTCCACGGCATGCTAGAGGTTTTTTTTTTTTTAATTTGAAAACCCAAAAGGTTTATCAATTCTGGGTAACGTAGTTGGCGTTTTTAGAAGTTGTTACAAGGTGTAATGCAACTTCATTTGTTTACTGTTATGTATAACAAGTAGAAACTTGTTTATAATATTATCAAAATGCGTGTAGGCGTGTTTCTTTTTTATACGATTGCTCAGTTGCCAATCAACTCGATGTGTAAATTTGAGGTTATGTAAATATTTTGACGTTTAGGTTTCTCACGTTCAATCGTTTTAATTTAAAGGAAACGAAGCACTGGAAAGTAATGCAGTTTTATTGACAATCAAAGCAAATGCTCAGAGTGTTCAACCTCAAATTAAGCTGTCAATCTAATTCAAAATTCATGTTCTACTCTAATTATAAATTTAAATGATCGCTTGGTATATTAAAAAGCAAATGATTTTAGCGCACACGTCCAAGTTTCTAATGGACAAGTTCTGTTTGACTATGTGGCGATTGGTTGACAGTGTTGCCAGACGATCACAATTAATAAGAAAGCACTTTACGTTACTACTTATTAATATCGAATGGAAAATGTCGCTTGTGTTTGAACTTTCTTAATGTAACACAACTAAAAATATATGAATTTATATAAAACAACTTAGAGTTTTCAAGATAGAAATAAATAAGAGTGTTACTAAATCATTCTTGTTATTTAAATTTCGCGAAAAAGCGCCAGAAAATCCCGATTTTTTTTAAATAATCACCAGGTAATAATTCTACAACAAAAATCGCTAGATTTGGTGATAAATCATCACCTCCGGCAACACTGTTGGCTGACGTTTTAAATAAATGTCAATTTGGAGGTTATATTTACAGTTTGAGACGTCAACAAATGTAGGTAATGTCAATTTGGGGGTTATGTAAGTTTCTAAATTTGAAGTTTCAACAAATGTCACTTACACTTACGTTGTCGCCAACCTAATAATATAAAATTTCGGATGCTTTAATGAGTTACTTTATGAAACCCAAATCGTTGGCATAATTTAGAGAATAATAATTTTCAGTATGTATTAATTTTAAATATATTAATTTTGTTATTAAAGTAGACACTAAAATTGGCGCTCTACGTTTCACTATCGTTTGATGCCTTCGTCAGGAGCGTTAGTGCCGATTTTAGTGTCCATTTAAAATAATTTGATCTTAATGCTAACGCAATATTATTCTTTGCGTTGTTTCGATAGTTGCTGCGCGCAACATAAAATAAAACTTTCCGGAAAAGATTATTGTTGTGTAAGCGAATGATCGTGTGTCAGCATCAGCAAATTCGAATGCATAAATTCCATACAGAACTGGCCAGATAAGTCTCGGACCTTTCTTAATACTCGAAATCACCAGTCATCTGGATAATACACAAATTCAATTTTTATTACTAGCCGAATCCAATATTTTGCAATTTATGGGGCCGATCCAATATTTTCGACGGAGACTTGACGTAGAGATGCGTGCCACGCTGGCGTACGTAAGTGGATTATGTGTGACAGATCGTTTACTGTATCTGTTAAGTGCGTTAATTAAATATGCACACACAGGATTACGTCTAATTAATTTAATAGGCAACGTAGGAAGTTATTATTAAACCTAAAAATTTCCTTACGTCAGTTGGAAGGAAACGTAAAGCCTTTGTTTAAATACCAAAATATTATACGTTTTGGCGAATCGCTTATTCAATGATTATCTAACGTTAGAAAACAATAAAAACGGCATATTTTTTTATTGATTAACGCTCGCTTACATATTAAATAATACGAAAGAATTTCTTTTCAAACGGCTTCGGCATTGTGTTCCGACAGAAAAAAATACTTGTTTTGAAATAAGCAGGCCTAAAATAATCCCGAAGGCAAGCAAATAAATCAATAATGAGAAAGATTGTATTCTTTAAAGCAGAACGTTTCAGAAATGTGAACCTGTCAGAAGAAAGAGAGATTATAAGAAAACGCGTGGTGTCGCTGATTGGGATTGTTCGAATTGTATTTGTATTTTCTCATAAGTAGGGATCGGAATTTTATATCGGCAACGCATACAAATACTTAATTACACACGTACAGTCATAATTAAAAGTCATGTCTTCCTAATAACATGTAAACGTGTGGTCTTATCCATTCTGATTGCCATAATGAGCAGGCGGGCAAGCAAACATCGACAAGAATAATAAATATAAACTTCCGATCACTATTTATCTGTGCAACATTATATTAGGGCGCAAACGCGCCGCTAAAGACGTGGTGTTTATCAAGTAGAACGTAAAAAAGGCCAATCAGTTTTTCTTATAACGTAACAGGGTAGGAGAAATGATATTTAAAGTGTGCCTCTGATGAAATGACATCGACATATTAGGGTTCCTAAATGTACTCATGTATACTCAAACTATGAAAGTAAAACGTCAGCATTTAATGAAATATATGTACAGCGAAATGCAAAAGTAATGTTTCCCCAATCAAATGCTAATCACTTCTGACTATAGTGATCAGAAGTGATTAGCACTACTATGGTCAGAAGTGATCAGCCCGCAATTTAGCATTTGATTGGGGAAACATTACTTTTGCATTTCACTATACATGTATTTTATTAAATGCTACGAGTATTGCAACGTCTGCCTATTCATAATAGCAACACAATTCAGCAATTTATTGGGGTGACATTACTGTTAAAATGCTAAATTGCTAACTAATCCCTTCTGACCACTATTATGTGTAGGCGGACAAGTAAGTGCTTTGTTCTGAAATAAATACTATACTTGCTTATTCGCCTACTCGTCGTAATAGTCGCCATCGCATTTTAACATTTTATTCGACACACATTACTTTTGCTTTTCAGTGTACATTAAAAACACCATTTGATAAATTATTGCAAACATCAAAAATGTGCATTAAATCAAATAAAATGTGCGTTAATATTAGGTCAGTGGCGCTATCTAATTATTATTCGAATTTTAACAGTTAAATACACGTGATTTCTCGACATAGCTACCGTGCCTTCAAATCAATTCGTCATTAAAGTAAGCTGTGTTTTTTTTTCTAAAGTTGGCCACGCTCAATACAAAAATGTGAGGGGCAGCTGTCAATGACTGTCAGTGTCATATTATCTAATCGTGACAACTCAACCCAAAATTCAAAGAAACACTTAATTACTTCAATTCAAAACGATGCTTAAAACGGACGCTGAAAATGTCGTCTTTCATCTTGAATGCACAAACGCGTGAAACGAGGTTATGTTAGCACAAAAATTAATTGAACGTAAGCTGTGCTTTTTTTTTATAAAGTTGGCGACGCTCAATACAAGAATGGGGCAGCTGTCAATGACTGTCAGTGTCATATGATCTAATCGTGACAACTCAACTCAAAATTCAAAGAATCACTTAATTACTTCAATTCAAAGCGACGCTTAAAACGGACGCTGAAAATGTCGTCTTTCATCTTGAATGCACAAACGCGTTCGCCAAGCGTTGGGAGGTTATGTTAGCATAAACAATTAATTGGATGTAAGCTGTGCTTTTTTTTATAAAGTTGGCGACGCTCAATACAAGAATGAGGGGCAGCTGTCAATGACTGTCAGTGTCATATTGTCTAATTGTGACAACTCAAGTCAAAACTCAAAGAAACACTTAATTACTTCAATTCAAAGCGACGTTCAAAACGACGCTTAAAACGGACGCCTTTCATCTTGAATGAACAAACGCGTTTGTCAAGCTTTGAGAGGTTATGTTAGCACAAACAATTAATTGGACAGCTGTCAGTGTTACTAACCTTTAGTAGAAAAAACACTGAAGTCATGGCCTACTTTAATTAGGAATTTACTTGAATGCACGGTACTGTCTCTACATATACAGGGTTATTCACGCAAATCGTTCATTAAAAGTTTTCAAGAGATATTTCAAAGGGAACTTTTCAAATAAAATAAAATCGATTTCCAATCGCTTCCGGTTATACCGTAAATAGCTATCAACTCGATTATTTTAAACGGGATGCTACATTTTTCGTCACGTTTTTGAATTCGCTATGTAAAAATATGTCAAATTCTAAGTTGCATCAGTGAATAATGCTATACAACTAAGTTAACAAGCACATTCTGTTGTCTCTATGCTACGTATAAGATTGTACTGATGTTGCAGCGAAATTGGCTGTGAAACGTTTACATACAACAACGATAAAGGTTGTTGTTAAAGAAAATTGTTTCCGTTATGTTTTGAAATGTAACGTGAGTACATATTTTTTTTTTTGGTGTGTTGACACACATATTGTAAATGCGCCCACGTTCGTTTATTATTTCATGAGAAGAGGAACCGTAGCATTGTATATTTTTATCCGCTGGAAAGTTTATCCCTGCGGGAGTTGAGTTTAGGTATCGAGAGCGCATCTTAAGCGTGGTACGGAGCGTCCGGGCGCTCCGGAAAATGCGGGGGTCGAAAGGGCGAGGAGTATACGTAATCTCTTGTTTCGATGCGGCTTTATCTAGAGCTTGATCTCTCTTGGCGAAGCGGGACACCGTGGATGACAAGTGGAGTGGTTTCGGAACGATTTCAATCGAACCGCAAATAGCTCGAATGAGGAGCATTCCCGCGCGGCCCGGTCGCGTAGCATTATCTTTGTATTACGGCGGGCCGGTAGGGGTGTCTCCCGGGAATCTAATGCTAAAAGGACGAACTCAATGTAACCTCTTTCACGGTAAATGCGATGCTCTTAATTGGTATCGGCATCTATACACGCGGTCGGTGCGGTCATTCAAGAAGCTGACTTAGATGGAATTAATGTTCCTGCGTCAATACGTCTTTAAGGTCACAAAGTGGAGCGAGCTTTCAACTAATTATAACCGCTAAAGTCTAAATCGTAAGCGGGGGCGACGCCACATCAGCAGCGTCTGGTCTCCAGCTATTTAGTTCCGGCCAGTTGCATGAAATAGCGGCCAATTACTACGCCGCCGTCCGTACTCTTTTCGGTGGGGTTTATCTGCGGCAGGGATTTTCACGTTAACCTGTTGCGCGACTCATCCGGATAGAAAATATCATTTCGGGGAAAACCTGCCGGGGTTGTTTAATTATAAGTGTATGCGTAACCTTATCTCGCAATCAATAAAGAGACGCTTAGCAAAGTTAGGCAGGCGGTCGTTTTTCCCGATCGTCTCAGCTGCTCACCAGGGATGCGGCAAACTATAAGCCCGGCTTATTGCTTACGGTCCAGGTTTCACACTTGATCATATTTATGCGATGTCCGGATTATCGGTGGCTGACTACCTCTTACAGCTCCAAGACGCTTTAAATCGATTTATGAGACGCGCAGTGCTTAAGCGTTTCGATAAATCTTTATCAGGCCGTAATTGCGTTGGGTTAAGAAAGAAAGCGAGTGCAACGGCGATGAAAAACCGACTTGGAATTCGGCTGGCAAATCGACGTATTTCTGAGAGAAATAATTTATTAGAAATACGCGGCGGAACCGTCGAGATTACGGGAGCGAAGGCGCACCTAGGAGACTCGCTGATCGCGGTGATGTACGATTATTGAGTTAAATAAACAGTCCGCACGCTGGAGCTCGTAACTTATAAATATCTATCCTGTTTTCCTTACAGGACTTAGCGTGATATATAGCTATAAGGATTATACACCTACTCCTTTCTTCATAAGTTCGAGGCGCGAGTCTCTCTCCGACGCGCATAACTTGGTATCGTTCGGTGCTACGGATATCTTAATAAGATTCATGAAAGGACCCCATATTTTATATCCTCCCTATTTGGCGTAATGCTTCGTGAGCCGCCTTGCGTTACCGGGCCGGGGCCGGCTGCCCCGTCGGCGCTCCGAGATAAGCCCGGCGCTCCAAAGGAACTCGCACGGCACTGTTCTCTATCTAATGATGCCGTATACTAGGTGGTAGCGATTTCGTCTAGATATATCATAATAATTTCTAGCTAACTGCATCGCTCGCTCGCACGCTGCGGCACAAGCCAACAATATAATTCCAAGAACCCGTAAATCTCAACTTTTAGGAGCGCGTTCCGCTAAAGAGAGTGGAGCGAGCAAGCAAGGGGATTAAAGATCAGTAATCTTATAGGGCAGATGAGTTATGGGTGTATTTTCCGGCTGCGTTCCCGCTCTTTACAAAAATCCTTTGTTTCCCAAGAAATTGCCGTTTCATTGGGTGAGATTACGGAAACGAAATTAATTAAGATTCTACGGGCCATGCATTTTCGGATCGGCGCGGAACGATGCCAGGTGCGGCGTCGTCCACCCGACTCGCGTCGCCTAACCAACTATCTAAGTAAGTATCCTCATATTTTATTCCGTATCTGCGTTAATCTCTCATATACGGTGGCGCGCGATCGGCAATAACCATTAAACATGGTAAAAGATAGTCGGCGAGTTTAAGTGTAACCTCGCAGTGAAGTAATACTCTGCTGCATATATCATTCGTCTTCCAGAAAACGCCACACCACCGACAAAGACGGACATATTTCATTTTCTATGTGAGCTTTATATGCTACTTTGTCGTTATCGGTGTTGTCTATACGGAAGGCGCTTGCTTTTCTCTTTAACTTTCTGAAAACTATGACCTCCAGTGCCTACATCACAACCACACACACACACACACTCATTTTGAAAACCAAAGAATCTCTCTTCTTTTTTACTTTAATTGAACTTTTGAACGTTTCGATTCACGACTTCAGTTAAAATTACAAACTCAAGCGCTACATCACGACCACGCACACATTCATTTTGAAACATTTGAAATGTTTCTGCTTTTTTGTTTTTATTATTCATTTTGGCTTGTGTTACTCAAAGTTGAAAATTTTCTTTTATTTTGACACTTCCGAATGCGATTGTCTTTTGTTTTTTCTCCTCCTTTTAACTTTGACACGTCTGAATGCGACCGTCTTTTGTTTTTTTCCTCTTTTTAATAGGTGGGTATATTTGATTTTTTAATTTTTTAAAAAATTATTTTGATTTTGACATTTCTGAATAAATGCGATTGTTTTTTGCTTTTTGTTTTTTTTTAATATGATTATTATTTAACTTGAAGGCTTCCGCGGCCGTCGTCCATTGTTGAATTCTTGGCTTCCGGTTGGAACTGCGTGTCTCGGATTTCTTCACTGCCGACGTTTCGTTCTCCGTTGCAGAAGAACTTCTTCAGGGCTGCTGCGTTGTCAGTCTCAACGACAAACGCGAAGCAGCAGCAAGACCAACAGCAGCAGCAGTAGCAGCATCACCACCAACAGCAGCCCTAAAGAAGTTCTTCTGCAACGGAGAACGAAACGTCGGCAGTGAAGAAATCCGAGACACGCGGTTCCAACCGGAAGCCAAGAATTCAACGATTATTATTATTATTTTTATATACTTTGAGCTTTTTTTATTTTTTTTTTAATAACGATTAATGGCAAGCCGTCAATTTTTTTTAATTAAATTTTTTAATAGTGCTTTATTGTCGATTTACACGTTTTTGAATGCTCTCTTTTTTTTACTAAAATTACTAAAATTCGTTTCTTAATATTTTCGCCTTCTCGTTTTTATTATTAATTTTGGCTTGTGTTATTTAAAGTTAAAAAATTTCTTTGATTTTGACACTTCCTAACGCGATCGTCTTTTGTTTTCTCTCTTCTTTTTAAAATGTACATGTTATTTTGAGTTTTTTAATTTTTTTTAAAAATATTTTGATTTTGACACTTCCGACTGCGTTTGTCTTTTGTTATTTTCTTCTTCTAAACACGTATTGCTGAGTTTTTTTTTAATAATCATTTATTGAAAGTTGTATTATAATTTTTTTAAATTATTTTTTTAAATACTGATTTATTCAAATTCAAATTTTTTAGCTTGTGTTTTTTTTTTAATTAAACAATTGTTTTGACATTTCTGACTGCGATTGTCTTTTGTTTTCTTTCCTCCTCTTCCTTTTAAATTTTTTTATAATGATTTATTGCAAGTTGGTATTGTTCTCTTAATTTAATTTCTTAATAGTGATTTACTGTCGAGTTAGATTTTTTCTAGTGTTTTTTTACACTTCCGAAAACGATTGTCTTTTTTTTTTCTTTTTCCTTCTTAATACGAGTTTGACTTTTAATTTAATTAATGGTAATTTAATGTGAATAAATAATTTTTACACTAAAATTCGCATTAAAAAAAAGAGTTGGTACTTATCCAGAAAGCGAAAGAATTTTTGCCTTTGGGGCAATTACTTGCATCTTGATTTGTATTTCAACTACTCCATGGAGAGGAATTTTAATATTTGCATCTTTTAAGCTTTGTTTGGAAATAATTGAATTAAGCTTATCTGGAGGAAGTGGAATAAAGCGTTCGTAGTTATTAATAACTAATTAATTAGCAAATTTTGTTATTGTTGGTAATTTATTTGATTTTCGACAAATGACTGCCAAACTTAGGCTCTGTTTTCTCCAAAATTTCAAAGGTTTGCTCTTTTTTCAATCATTGTCCCTTTTTGAATTCTTCGAGTTACTTTACTTTCATGGAAACACCGATGAAACGGTCGTTATGTTTGTTTCTCTTCTTAATTTTGTTTTTCGGTTTATTAATTTTTTTTTGTTAGCGTTTTATTAATTTGGGTGCGTACCAACGAAACGTAATTCGAGGTTTTGGAATTATCGAGTTATTTTCGTTTCGTGTTGAATTTATTTCCGCCTCCGAAATGTCAAAATTTGTTAATGTTGAGATTTGAAGCTACGTCGTGTCCGTTTACTTCAAATGTCCACTGGTTTGAGCAGATAACGTTCGCTAATCCTTGTGTTTTTTTTCCCCGTGCTTCTTGGGGTTGGTCGATAATCGGATGGCATTTTAAAATAAGCGTTATCAACGCGAAGGAAATGAAGGTGGTAAAGTAAAAGAGTGACAATTTGTTTGAGGACATTGAGCGTCAGGATCGAAATGGGCAGAGGAAACTGCTTTATCTCGTATACATACTTTTCTTGTTCCATTTAAGATACATTATTTTATCGGCAGCGAGGTAGACGCTGACAATTCTCTATTTTAAAATGTTTTCTTAGGCAGAGCTCCAGCGAGATAAGACTCTGATAAATGCCAGCGCGAATCTTGTTACGTTCTGATTGAATTTTAATTAAATTTGTCGCCACAGATATACTCGAGATAGCGTCCCGGTGCGGCAGTTACAGTTTTTCATATTAGCTCCGAAGCAAACAATATGCGGTTAGCTTAGATGGTGCGATGTAGCTCGCTTGCCTCCCCTTTTAAAGAATACTGACAGGAAATTAATTCTCAAAAATGAAAGCCGTCGGAGTGGTCTGTTCGGTAGCAATCAACGGCGATAACGACGCATTCTTCTTATTTCGTTTAATAAACTTCGCACAGGCGTGGGTTATCGCTTATGAAGAATTTTTCACCAGGAGATAAGGTTTAATTCATCGCGATTAATTTATTGTTGTTGGTCGTAACGTTGTTAACGTTCGGAGTTTCGCGTTCTCCTCTGACTTATTCAAAATCGTTCAAGTTTAAACTGTAATATTTTTGTTCCACGTACGGGATTAATTTATACCTCCAAGGTGTTCACGCGGAATTAGGCAGCGTCAATGGAGTACGACGCTATTGAGTCGAGTTGAGCTCAAGTCGCGACGGCCTCGGTGCATACCCGTGATGCTGAGTACACCTGTCAGCGGTTCCCAAATTTAGAAACAGTGTCTAAGCTGACGCGACTTGTCCTGCGTGTGTGTAGTTCCTTCGCCTTCTAGAAATTGGATTCGACAAGAACCGCACTTTCCACTCAGCGGGAATAAACCCGCGGAGCTTCATCCACAGTCGATACTTGAGAATCGTTTTAAATTCAAACTCGGTTTTGTTTCTATAATCGATCATCTTTAAAAAATTTTACCCGGTTCACCGCCGAAACGGAGAAATCTGTACTTTCATTATCCCTAATTTTTATTGCCGTTTTTATCATTACCGAGATTGCGGCGGTGGCACCGCGAGTTAATCGGATCACAAGCGGGCACTTAAGGACGTGATCAGGAGATGTGACGGGGATTTGCCGAGCTCCCGTCTCACCGTCTCATCTCATCCGAGCTCACATATCTCCTGGCCGAGATGGAAATTGAATAAGCCAACTCAGAATGAACGTGACAGTGTATTTTTATCTTTAATTTAGCAGCGTGCTGATAAGTAGTTGCCGACTCCCGGCGGAGAACTCGAGTCGGAGAATATGCATTTACGTTAAAGGCGGCAGTTCTATAAATATGCTCCTTCTGGGACAACCATTGCGATCAACCATCGCGTTTTCTATTTAATAATTCGCCTACCAATTGTCATACTTCATAACCACATCATTTCCAATTAATACACGTACTCGACAAACTATGCGATATTTTCTCTTTGTTTCATCAAATTACGTAGAAATCTCGCACGTATCTGTAGAAAAGCTCAAAGTCACCAAAAAGACAAGAAACTAAATGTCGTAAAGCGTTTATTTTTCGGGAAATAAAAGTAAATCCTTAGGCGTATCCTTAAGGAAGCGGCGCGTTATAGGATAAAGACACAACAAATAGTCCTACCATACCGCTCTAGCGGTGGTATTATGAACATTCACACATTTTGTTTCGGAATTAAAACATAGCAAAAATGATCATTCAAAAGTACCTTGTTTATCAGCAGTGCTATGGATAAATCAGTATATACAGGGTGATTGACAATTGTTTCGCCAAAAAAGAAACCACGAAGGGAAGCGATGGCCAAGAGTATGGGAATTTTTTTTTAAAAGTCTATGTACTAAGCCCGACAAAGAAATCTGGGACGTTCTTTTGTAAATACGTTGGTTATTTTTTACGTTACCATAAAACTGCTGCATTCAAACTAATAAATTAACTCAAAAATGCATTTGCCCCAGATTTTTTTGGCTGGCATAGTAGTCTAGTTTTCGAAAAATATTTAATCCAAAATTATACTCAAAACAACGATATGAGAAAGTACAGCAAATAGATACGTACAGTCATAAAAGTGTTTTATAGTTTTATGATTGTTACGGCGCTTGACGTTAACTTGACCTTTCTTTAAACGGAATTGATGTGGTCAGCTGAAATACGAGCTCCGAAATATTTACGAAATTATTCCGTACAAATTGGATAAAGTAAGGATAAACACGAAAATAATTCAAACCACCGTGTTAATAATAAATTGTATTGTAAATGCTCAACACACACACAGGTGTAATGTCATTGTTTGGGTAAATTTTGAATTAATTATAAACATGGCATTCATTCTATTATGCGTTCCTTTTTTCGCGGAACAATGGTCAGTCACCCTGTATGTTGAATTAAATGTTGGCAAATATTGGCTCTCTTGTACGTTTTGAGTGAAACGGCATAACTTAACAGGACGCCAAAAAATTTGTTTGGCACAAGGGCGCTCGATACCCTAGCACCCGGGCCTATCGAAAACCCCGGAATTCTGACAATTACTTGAAAAAGAAAACGACATTGTCATCTTTAATTTGAAATAGAACAAAAATCTAACAAATAATTTATTAATTATAAATAAACGTGAAATGCGAATGATTGTAAAATTTTCGTTTTCGGACTTTACCAAATTAGCAGTGCCCCCCTTAATTTTAAATTTCAAACTAGGTCTGCTTAATTAAGAAATAATGAATATCGAAACCGAAACATTGTTGTCTGGACGCTGGACTCATCCTCATTTACCTGCCCCCTACTTCATTTTCCGAGGGGCCTTTGTTCTGTAATGAAAATTAATTTGCCTGCACGTAATAGTGTATTATCCTGGAAGTTAGTACATTTTAATAGACTAACGCGGGTATAAACTATTCGTTAATGAGGTTATTTATTCGTAAGTCTAAATAAACGAATTAAATTTGATTGGTGGTTACAAATCTGTGAGTCGACATTTTTATTTATGTGGTTTTCCTGAACGCAAAATATTGCGTTGACGTTAGATCAATGTAATAAACATGAAACTTCCCTAAATAGAGTCCGCATATATAACAAGGGATTACGATGTTCGTTACATCAAAGAGTTCCTTGAAATTACTGACTGAAATACAGTATACGAATCGTTTTGCTATTGTAGTTTCGGTCTGGGTTTCTTAAGAAAAATAAAATCAATTTTATTTTACATTTAATTGCCTTTCATCTGTAATTTCGAACGGTAATATGACAACATTGCAAAACGACCCTTAGCTATTCCTGATTAATAATCTCTTTTTTATCTTATGAAAAGGGAAACCAAGTGCGTAGTTCGTATTATTTTACAAATAGGAAACAGAATCTTGTTCGTTGATAGACGCTCTGACCTTTGTGTTAGCATTACCAACATATCTTGCTGTGAGAATGTGGAGATGTAAAAGCATACCTCAATATGTATTTCAATTAATTGTTTCTTTTTGTTTTTCGTTAAAAACGACTCTTTGAAAAAATAATTAATATGTTGTTGGTTGTGTGTGTTTTGGAAGAACGTCCTGCGGTTGGTTTACCGAAAAAAGGGAAAGTAATGGTTGATTGCGATGGTTGTCCCAGAAGGAACATATTTATAATACCGGCGGCGCTCCTGCTCAGATTACGTTCTATATCAGTATTTATTATTCATAACCGCGGTAGAAATTTGAAATAGTACCATAACGCATGATAAAAGACTTTTAAATGGTCTGCGCCGAGATCATCCCTTAACTGGCTGCGAAATATAATTGTTTCGCGGAGTCTCGTATACATTTTTCGTTGTATTTTCCGCGTCTTCGTCTCTATAGCAACTTAATAAAGTAGCTGGGGCTTTGCAGCGAGCTTACAAAGCGAAGAACAGGTACAAAACACGACTCCTTAAGCTTAGCGGGCCCGATATACCCTTTCTGCTCCGCTAAAGGCGTACCAATTATATTTGTTTCCTTGCTATGTAAGTATCATTTGTGCATAAAATCAGAATTAGTAAATAATGCTTTGTGTAAGTCATTGTCTTATTGCAGCGTCGTTGTTTTGATGAATGCTCTCTAATATTGTCTTACGCTTCAAACAGGGATAATGAACGCAATCCGATTTTCCCAATTAAAAATATTTCAACTTAAAGTAGTCCGATATCGTGATACCTGCTGGAAAGAAAGATGATTTGGAAGGGCAACCCCTCCGCGAGCTAGATAAGGCCGAATGTGGGCCACAGAGAGGCGCGATCTATCTGAAGACCGACGCAGATAATCATTGACTGCCGTTGGTTTCCGGGAAAGTTGGAAACTTGTCGTGGACTCTGACAGTTGCATTGTCGAGCACCCCTGCATTGTCATCCACTTGATATTATCTAATGAATTGAGACGTCTCTGTTGAAAGACAACCGGCCTATTTTGGGCTAGTCGCTGTTCGGCCCGGACTCGGCTCCGGCTTCTATCAGATATTAAGCGTCAACTTTACGAACAACCACACGTTCTTATCTGCTTTAGTCGCCCGCGTAATCGCTTTGTGCGAGCCGGCCGTAGATTTATTTTGATTACGGGCGGCATTGGCACCTAACGAAATGAAATTTCACGTGTTCGGGGAATTCACATAAAACACATCTAAGGGCGAACAATGTTTATTTACATCTGTACCGATACATTTTATAAATAGTACAGCAGACCAAACAGAATTAAGAGAACATTCTGCCGAGAATAATTTAATTTAATACATACTTTTCGATATACACCGGGGGGGTACAAGTTACAACACAGCATTCTATGGAAAGTATAATCGTTACACGGCATATCAAATATGCGATCAGTATTAACAAAATATCACTAAAACACGTCGACGTACAATCTTTGGTAATTAAAATGCGAATGCACGAAAATCGAATTTATTCTTTGTCTCCGTGATGGTAATGCGCGGACGCTTGACTATCAAAAAGCGACATTTTAAGTCTTTTACATTTGGCACGTCTGTTTTTGAACCAAAACTGAACGTTTTTTGGTTCTAAGCGGGGGAATTTCTGCCGGTAGGCCATGCAGTTCAGTTCTTCCGTGTACTTCAGAATAAGGTTGTGAGATGGGTGGGTGTTGAGGGAAAACCACTGTTCCAACCGTGGGACTTCGGTTACGGGGTCTATAAACGTACGGTTTCGTTTGCGTCGTTCATCAGCGGTTAGGGCTGACATGCTGAGCGCACTCGAACCAGGAGGCGATGCCGTCGTATGTGACAACGCCGGAATGTATTGACTCATGTACATAATGCTGTGGCTGAACATCGAGTTGGAAACCAGAGGGAAAGTCGCGGCCAAGCGTTCCAGACCATCGCTGCTGGAACGGTGGAGAAGTTGGCCGTTCACATCGGGCGACAAACACATGTGTGGAACACTCGATTGAACGACGGAAGGCTCGTCGTCCAAGTGTTTGTTATTCGCGTAGTTTTCGAAGTCCTCGTTTTCCGCTTCTGAAATCTTATTGTTGTTGGAATGGTCATCCGAGGACAAGTAGTTTACGGGCTCCTCTTTCGGCCCTAGCGTAGCATTCGACATCTGTAAAAACAACAAATAATTTTCAGTTCGCTTTTATACGTTTACCATAAAATAAAACACCTTACGTGCGCGTCCGTTGGGGGAGGTGGCGTGGAAGGTCTCGAATTTTCATCCTGGTAAGCATTCCTGCGATTATTGGTCGTTAACGAAAGCGGGCCCACCGGACTTGACGGTTGTTCCTCGTTTATATCGTCTTCTTCTATGTCAGATCCACCATTGGAAAATTCGTCGGAAAGCTGCGACATGTTGGGTCCTCTGCGCCCCATGCCGGAAATGGTATTTTTCAATCGTTGGTCGCTCATACGTTCGGAATTTAAGTAGCCGTCGGCCATGAGAAAAGCCGAACCGTTCGTGGGGCTGTGATTGCTGTACCCGTTCATGGTCAAACGACAGGGCAAACCAGGACCCACGCTCCGAATTTCCGCCCTCTTCTGAGCCGCCCTCGCGTTTTTAAACCAGTACACGACGTTATTGACGTCCAAAGGCTTGCGGCCTCTTCGAGATTCTAAACTATTCAATTCTTTGACGTACTGCTGAATTTGTTGCCTGCTGGGGTGTTGATTATCGGCGAACCATCGTTGTAACTTCGGCAGTTCCAACTCGGGATCGAAACTTGTGCGCATTCTGGTTTTTTGAGTCGGGAATTGACTGTGAACGTTCTGCATTGCGGGGTGTGCGCTTTCCGGAAGAGCTCGGTCCATTGGTTTCGACTGCTGGGATGGTGCGGGGTAACTCGGACATTGAGGACCGAAGTGAGATCTACCCGGAGATTGTGGGCTAAATTGCGAAGCCCACCACTGATCGAATTTTCGGTGGCATTCTTCCGACATTTCGGGGATTACTCCTCCGATGGTGCTTCCCCCCCGACAAATCTGTGATAAAACAAGCTGTAACAATATGATAACTATTAGTGAAGAACTTACTTTGTTTCATATTTCCTTTTATTTTAAACAAACGACTTTTGTCGCTGCCTAATTCTAAAATATTTCAATTTTGATCTTTATTATTTAGTTCTCAATTAATATAAAAGAGGTGGTGCAAATTAATGGAATGAGTTTGTGGTTTAGGGGAGTCTATAATTTAATTGAAATACGCTCATGTATTCAGACGAAAGCCGCATTTAACTGTGCTCATTATATTGAAATGTGCGCTTATTTTTAAGGAACATTCGAGCTTTGCGGACGCGGATCATGTGCTGCTTAACTGAAAAGCGCATGTTATGCAATCCCGACCATTATAAGTAGATTTCTGTACGCGCTCCGGTTTCAAGAAGAATGCGCCGTTGTTGTTACGTTTTGGTAATTTAGAGACTACAAAATGTTGACGCCAAGATGCGTATCTACTTTATACTGCAGGATGTAGAAGGCTTTTGATCTCATTAATACCATGAAATAATGCTACATAATCTTATTAAAAGCGAGGTTACTGCTATTCCCTGCACCATTAATACGTTCATTCCCATATAATTCTTAAGACGCGCTTTGCCACCCCCTTACCCCTTCCATTGTTTGTGCCGTAAATAATTCGCGAATCGTTGTTGCCTCGTTTACGCTATCTGAAATAACGAACGTACCTCATCCAGAGGGCATCCTGCGGAGACGAGCAGGCCATGCGATTGGACCAGTAAGAAACGTAACAGCTTGTCTTTGATATCGTTTACAGCTCCCGGACGCGCCCGGAAAACTTGGATGCGCAACGTCGCCACCGTCGTCAATTCTCCCAAAATATCCCCCACCGTAACCAGGGGGTCATCAGAAATTTGTTCGAAGTTCAGAGCTTTCCAGTTTTTTATCACTATCGAACCTCTTGCTGCGGCTGCACTTTCCGCCGAATATCCTAATCGCAGGAGCGCAACTTGGACTAGACTATGAAATGGGGTTCCTACGGGGATGATGACGAAACTATCTGTTTCGATCATTGGTCTACGTCTCCATGGGCCCTGTTGCAAAATTCGATTTTCATCCAAAGTACAAACAGCCTCCACGATACAGTGCACAGGCAAAGACTTTGCTGAAACAAATACAAATTTCAAATTAACTTCGACCAGCCTAAGATTTTCAGGATGACTTCATAAAAAAAATTGATTAATTTTTTTGGGTGTCATGTCGTAGCTTTATCGAATTAAAAAAAAATGCAATTACAAGAAATTATCGCCGACGATAGGAATTTCCTAATCGTAAATTAATAAAGAAAAAACAACTTCATCGAGTGTCGTGTTGTTGGAATCGAATAGAAATGTAATTGTTTGGTTTCGTATTCGGTTATGTTTTATTTCGAAAAATACGTGTGTAAGCTAATCTGAACACTCATTTAGATTATCTTAGTTTTATGTTATTTTAAATTGTTTCATGTTTTCGAGTAATCTAAGTGATTAATGAAAGGCACAAATTCAAGCGTTTCATTTCATTAAACGACCGACACTCGTTTCAAATATTTTAAGAGGTCGAAGAATATTGGAAAACCGGACTTCTTCGGGAATCAAAATACTTTTGTGTTGCCAAATTGTGATTTTTCACACTACACAGAGAGAAATGACAAATTGAGGTTTTACACAACATTGTGTAAAATGGAGGCGGAGAAATTATTAACACAATTGTTGAAAATTAAAAAAAAGTTTACATTCGTTTGTAGCAAAATTGTTGCTCCATTTTGGAGTAAAAAGTTCCAAATTAATTTGATTTGTGTACCACAATTAATTCTCGTAAGTGTCAAGACAAACACTTTGTTGTATACAATTCTACATCTTATGTAAAAATTTACTACAACAGACGGTGAAGATTTTATTTTCATATTTTGTTGTATAAAGTTGAGGATCGCAATGACAAGTCTACAATTTGAAAATGATTAAATTATTAACTCGTTAGAAAAAAATCGCCATTGGACATGTTAAACATCTTACACAAATTGTTGAATAGTATTGTAATCATGTGATTATTTTATATAACATGTTTACATTTATTTATACAATTTATTATTGTTTGTGTTACACGATTTTCTTAAAAACTGTGCAATATTTTACTACAAACTCTACTCTACAATGAAATGTAAACATTTTCTATTTATCGTAGGTGTCTTCATTCTAGTAACAATTTGTGGTTGTAAATTCTACAATTGCGTTAACAAATGCCATTGTTTTCTCTCTGTGTAGCCTTTGTAAGCCGAACTGAATTTCTGTCAAGCGTCAACTCAACGCTCAACGACGTCAGGCATCATCGGGGGGATTACCTGTTCTGCGTCTGTCAATTTTGAACGTGGAAACAGTGACGACCTAAGTACTTTTGGTTTGCCGCTTCATTTACAAACTGAAATTTTTTAAACGACAACTTTAACTTCTTCGTGCAGATTTTGGTCGCCTTTATTACCAGTGATATAAAGAAAATTAGTTTTTCGGAAAGAATAGACATTACAGATGAAAAATTTAATGATAATCTCGAAATCGAAAATAAAAACAAATGAAAATTAACGAAACTATTCAAATTGTTCGCCATGAACTGTTTGCAAGCTTCCAGACGATGGTCAGGATCACGTCTATTGTGCAACAAGGTCCTATTTCTTTATATCTCAAATCTTGAGAAAGCAATCCACGCACAGCGAAACGTCGATTATTATATTATATTCCAATTGAAGTTACTTCCAAAATTAGAAAATTTCTAATGATTAAATTCACGTTGTCGGTGTGAATTCCTGTGTATTGAATTCGAAAATAGTAATGAACGATTCGGTAGATCCATTTGTGAGAACGTTTGGTTTTTATGAGGGAGTGCTGTAAAGTCTGGCGCAGATCGATTTGAATTGTATCTGCGGTTGAGCAAATGATCCGGTAGCTGTCAAGTGCGTCGGGTTCGAAAAGTTGGGGACGCCGAAGAGATAAATGCGCAAACCTCAGGCAGTTTAGAGGTCGAGAGCAATCGTAGGAGATCATCACGATACTCTAAAGGCGGGATGTTTCGACCGAAGCGAATTTAATGGAGACGCGCAAAGCGGAAAAGCATCCCGCGATAAGAAAGACAGACAGATCAATTGATAGCGGTGCACAGATGACAGTTAATGTCGCGCCTTGGCGAAGACTTGTTCATTTCCGTTTCAAGTTAAAAGATGGAAGACGTCGCGAGGCGGCGGAGGCGTCTCCGATAACGCACTTACCGGTGATGATCGACCGACGCTTCCCATAAACCGTCCGCGCAGAGGAATTAAGCCCGCTGGCCGTGCGCTTCTCTATGCTAATCTTGTTAGGTTAAGAAGGTTTCTGCATATTACAGAGCTTTAAGTGGAGCAACCCAGACCTAGCCCCGAGTCTTAAGGATTAGTTGACTCGACTTGCACGGCTGCCACACAAAGGATTGCGTATGACGTCATGCAAGCTGAGCGCAGGTCTTAATTTCTAATGCCGAGATTTATTTTTGTTTTATTGGGGTGCTGTCTTGGCCGGTCTTACGATGCAGATGCGGCGAGCAGCTTAAATCTCGGGATCCGGCTGTTGGATCCGGCCCGGACCTAATCCCGCCGGCTTACCGCGCCGTGCATAGTCCACTAGTCGCTAATCCCACCGGCTCTAATCCAGCCCGGCTGACCAGCGTCTTAACTAGGGCTCATATTGCCTTCCGATCCTTTGTTCCATCCCTAGATCAATAATGCAACCTTATAAATAATACCGTCGAGCGTAATAACGGCGCGGCATCTCCGCCTTATTTTCGGAAACAAAAGAAAAAGCGCCTGGAGATCACGTCACGACGCGTCGTCTTTCAGGCAAATACGCCTCACGCTATTTACCGATGTCGTTCGGGGTAAACTTTAGGTAAGACAACGCCACCACAATCAGGATTAAGTCAACAAGTATTTAGCGCTCAGCAGAAAATCGGCTCGTCCATTGTTCAGATGAGCGCGTTTTTGCCCTCTAAGTCTATCTAAAGTACATAGGATTCTGATTCAGCCACTCATTACAGATTATTCAAATCTTTCTAAACGTGACGAGTTCAAAGGGGTCGCCGCCGCCGCCCCTCTTACGCGGGTCACTATTTTTTATCTCCTCCCGTAAAATATATTAAGTAATAGCTTATTTCTATGTATTTTCTTATTAGCTTAAGTCTTGTTAGTCTTAAGTTTTAATTCGGCTAACTTTTAGCAAGAACGGGGCGAGACGGAAGGTCTGAAAAGTTGAGTTTAGAGAGTGCTAAGGGTTTCCGAACCCGCAATACTGTTTACAATAAGCCCCCGTGCTCTGTTCTGCTAGTGCGCTAATACGATTTCATGCCGGATTTGCGATAAGGATTTAAAGGAGCTACTCGGATAGCGACGCATCTTCGAGCGCGACTATATTCGACGAACGCGGTCAATTTCCATATCCCCGACGCCTATGTGTGACTTTCGTCCACCAACAGGTGGCATCCACGACGAAAATCACTATTTTCATTTTCGCGATCGAGACCAAATCTTCTCGAAAGGGGAGAAACAAAGGGATTTTTTTTTTTTTGGAGCCTAACAAGCCATAGAAATTGATAATCGCGCGGGAGTTACAAAGAGTGGCGACTTCATTATTTCTTTGATCGCGTCTTCAATAAATAAAAATACGAGCAGCCGTAGAAAGACCGCTTAATGAATATCAGTGTGAGGCGGATGTGCCCTATCTCACAGTGTGTAATCCGGTTCCCTCCGTTCTCGCCGCAGCCCCGCGTTGTTCGGACGTTTATCTGCTTCCGACGCTGATCCCCTTTCCATCTAGTTCGGCGTTGCACATGCATCGCCGTAATCCTTCCGTACGTGCTTATCTGGCCGACATCGTTTCTCCGCATGTGCTGGTAAGAACCACTGCGACCTCAAAATCATCATTCATCTAATTACAGCAACTTTTCCCAATCAAATTTACGCCGGGCGCCTCCGCTAATCCGACACATTTACACCTAGAACGCGAACTAACCCCGGGATCAAATTCAATTTGCCATTTGAGAATATTCCGCAGTTTTAAATCATCGTTAATCTAATTACATCCACACAACATTAATATCGTCCCTCCCTCGCTAATTCCACAACGTTAACACCTCGGACCATTTTTTTTTCTTTTTTGAAAAATAACTTACATTTTTTTTTAGATCCGCGCGGCTTTGCTTTACTCTTGTTTGGTGGAAGTGAAATTTTGTCTCTCGTAATTCGATGGACTAGTTCGGTACCGCCAAAATTGAACGCTCACCGATCGATTTTAACAACATTTTCACGAATGCATGGATTTGATGGTTCCGGACTAGTCCGCGAACAAAATTATTAATAACATCTAGGACTTTAGGATGAAATTCAATTTCTAATTTAGAAATGAAGGGCCAAGAAAAGATTATCGAATATATATAGGTGAGGGGATGCTTTCAAACGTTTAGAGTTGAGGTGTGGGATTTTTGTTTTCATACATGCGTCACAATGTAAGGATTAAGGGGCATTGTCGCGTGCTATCGTCGTTTGCCAGAAACGATGTTTTCCCAATTGAAGAACCATCACGCTCAAATGCTAACCATAGAATTCGAATGGATATCGCCGCTTAAAACGTATTTACTCGTTCTAGTTCTGTTCGTGTGGTTTTTGTTTTCGCAAATCGTCGGTCGTAGGCGAGTGCATTCGAATTGTCTCTTCATATTTGATCCCTCGTGAATGTTAATCTCGCCTTGCCTTAATCCCCTACTTCCCGTCTCCGTGCAGACCAGAGTCCCTCTAATCCCAGCTTCCCCTAATTCCCTACCTTCACTTTAATCCAGCTTCAAGCAGGGCTTCGCTAATATCTCACTGAAATATCTGAATGCCATATAGACGACAGGCTGCATACTTGCTTGCTCAAACCGCTGGATGTTTTTGGAACGGGATGTACTGGGATGCAGCCGTTTCATCAATCATGAGGAGATAATCTGCTTAACGCCGTGCAATCCGTTTCAATTCGACCGACGAGCGGGGTGTGGAGGGTTAAAGCTATAACCGGGCCGCATCGCGGATAAGTCGCATTCGTACCGACGTGAGTATACAAATAAATACGTAATGCTGTTACTTCGGTTTGTCTGTCGTCTTACCTGGGCTCGACTTACAACTGTCGAAGTCTTCTTTTACCGACGGTGGCGAAACCACAGATTCGGCGGGGGTTGAAGTACGCGGGGGTGCCGGAGTCGCCTCTCTCTCGGCCGACTCGTGGCTGGAACCTCTGGTGACTACCGGCGTCGACGCCGGCGGTGGCGTCTTGCAGTTCCTAGTTAACGCTAACGCTTGACTCTGTAACAACATCAACCGTACGATTAACTGAAGAATGTATAAAACGCGCAATTAATCTGGGTTAAGTGAGGTCAAAAAGCTTCAGAATTCCTGAGCGCGGTTCTCATTCGACGGATGAGGACCGACGAATGCTGCACGAGCAGATCCCTTCAATAACCCTATCGTCTATCGCTATAATCTTATACTCTCTCCCCTACATAATTCACTTCCTATAAAACACCCGGTTTATACAAGAACTCGGCTAAGTCTCTATGACTCATAATTTTCTTAATCCTTATATAACAAGCATTGCAGAGACAGACGGAGAGAGCTTTCAAGATTATTCGACAAGGTATAATACTTCTTCGAGAGCTGAATTTTCTACGTTTGTTTAAAAAAAATTAATTAGCTTAATTAAAATTCGAACGTTTCATAAATTGAAATTAGAAGCGTTTGGGTAATTTATTATTTGATTGGTATTTTAAAAAGTGATGTTGAAGTAGTTGTTAAATTAAGTGCGGCGAAGTTTAAGGACTTAGTATGATCGACGAAATAACGAAGCAGGTGCAAAAATATCTAAAATTATATTGTCAGACGAGTAATCAAAAACTGCCGCGCAGGCCTAAGGAATCTGGTTCATTTTTGGTGCAAGTGCAGCGAGTGACAGAACGGCTATACCTCAGCTTCTACGAATCAGTTTGCAAAAAGTGCCACCAGTTGTATAAGTATGCATGGCCAGAGCAGGAGCATCGACCTGTTCGTTGTCGGTCCAGCAACTGGTGCTGAATTTGCACCGCCACACTTTTCACTATGTCTCCATATCCGACCAGTGAGGACCCACTAGACCAGACATCATTAAATTCTGACGATGCGTTTCTTCCGAGTTCGACCTACATATCACATTCGAATCGAACGCGAACGCGAATGCGAATGCGAACGCGAATGTGAACGCGAATTGAAGAACAATCATCTTTGCATTATCCACAAATCGTAATTTATTACGCCGACCGTTAATCGAGCGAAAATGATACGATTAAAATTAATTCTTTGATAACGTAACGCGTCACCTTATTGGCCCGAAGCAAATCAAATGCATTAAGATCAATAAAACAAGCGAATTTATTAACGTCATGGTATAAAAGTTTATCGCAATCTCTTATTAAATAGTTAAGAAATCGCCCCCTCCCAAACTAATACAAATCAAAAATTAAATGTCTCCATACACAAATTCACATTCACAATTATTTACTTGCCTAGTAAATAAATTTTGCTTTGATTTTATTAATCAATACGACAAGCACGTTTGGGGTTAATTAGCGATCACTTGAGGGATAATGAAACTCTGCTAACCCATAACAAATAATACAGTATTCGTAATTTTATTTTTGGAAACAAAATCACCAATATGCTGCTAAATTTGCCATATTACTTTAGTCAAATATTAACTTACCATATTTATTTGTGAATGCTAATATAAACGAACGATTGCCAGCAATATGTTATATGAAACTATGTTGCAACAATAATATTTATACAACTATCGCGCCTTCAACGGAAGTGTTGGTCGGATTATAGTCATAGGATATGAACTATGATAGCAGATTATCCGCTTTCAAACGTTTTTTTTTTTTTGAAATAGAACGATAGCTTAAATGGAATTTTTCAGCGTAACGCAAATTACGTCCTGTGCCTTTCAATATTAATCATTCAGTTTATTGATGGATGATTTTTAATATTTGTCAAAATGAACAAACTAAATTCACCAAACTAATTTGATTCCT
This sequence comes from Serrognathus titanus, assembly GCA_039766575.1. Taxonomy (NCBI): domain Eukaryota; kingdom Metazoa; phylum Arthropoda; class Insecta; order Coleoptera; family Lucanidae; genus Serrognathus; species Serrognathus titanus. The sequence continues at coordinate 1,437,384 of CM077916.1, read as the reverse complement.
GTTTATGTCGATATTAATTTCAATATTGTACATGCATATACTTTGGATATTTTTCATGTCAAAGGGAGGAAGAAACTGCACCGAACTTTATCGTCATCGTGGTTTCAGGACGACATTATGTTTAGACAAGGATGTACATTTTATAAAGTCATTAAGAAAATCCGGAAACAAATTTGGAGCGTTTTTAAAATCGATTAATAAAATTAACCCGTTTAACCCTGATTTCTATCTTTAAAAAAAAAAAATGCCTACACGTATGTACGGTATGATCCCGACCTATTGATTTATATTAATAAAAACAAATGCTAGGGCTACCAATAACTCATTTGATTTTATAAAACAAATAAAATCGCACCCGGTTTAAATAGGAGAGTTGTTAATTATTTACATATATTTTTAAATTTCTTGGATTATACAGATCGACACGATACAATATATGATCAGTACACAGAGAAAAAACAATGGCATTTGTTAACACGATTGTAGAATTTATATCTACAACGAACAGAAAATGTTGATACGTTTGATTGTAGATTAATGTTTGTAGTAAAATGTTACATCTTTTTTAAGAAAACCTGTGCTGAATTCGCGTTCACACGGTTTATCTTTCACAAATTCATTCATTGTAAATAAAACAGGCGACAGTCAAACACAGGCAAGTCTGTTATTGTTTTATTTTTTTATTAAACGACCAATAAGAAGACGCAAATAATCACGTGATTACACCCCACTTCAATGCTATTCAACAATTTGTGTAAGATGTTAACGTATCCAAGTTAATAATTTATAAATATCAGATAACTATATGCAATATATAGGGTGATTTTCGAATGGACCGAATGGTGAAATGAACGTGAGAACAATGTATTTTAGTTTTTCAAAAATAGATAATGAGAAACCATCCCCAAAATGACGATGCGCCTCTGGTTAAGAAAGAAATAAATATACAGCAAAGCTCCGAATTCCCTTGTAATCCGGACAAAAATGAAATTACACGTATCCCTTAATCCGGATTAACTAATGAATCCGTACCATACATTTCACGGTTCGTAACTTAAGCAGCGAATCCACTGACTGTCGCCAAAGAGACCACAAAAACAGTAATTTTCATGTTTTTCATCTGATTAAACTTCATTACCGCAAGGGCCCCGTCTTTTGCATGGGTGTAACATGCATTTCTTTTTTTTTTTTTTTTAATTAAATATATCCAGTTTTTTTGTCGGTCTATTCAAGAATCACGCTGTATATAAAGCGTTTCAAATACGTGGCTAAAATAGAAATGGAGGTTTAATCTCGTGGCGTAAGCGTAAACAATCAAGGATTTGCAAAAAAAGCTCACGAAAACTCAACTGATAATGAAACTGACTAAGAAGTTCAATCAGAAACGTCAAATATTAATAACAGTTTTTTTTATTAAGAAAGAAGTGCAACTGTTAGTCTGAATGATCCTGTATATAATACCATGCCTTTCGTTTCAGGCAAAAAATATGTTCGTCCTATTTTCAAGAAAATATTTTGGAATACCCTTGGAAGTAACTGACTTTTGGTTCAGTGAATTGCAGTTATTTGTCAAACGAGAGACTCTTCCTTTTTTATTAAGTTAAAGTCTGATTTTTTTTTTTTAACTTTTTGTCAACGCGTACAACGAAAACATATCTTTTTGAGACCAGCCTGTATGCAGCAAATTTACAAGGCTTTCGTTAAGTTTTTTTTTTTAATGTGGATTTTCTTTACTGATCTTTCTTGTAATCAAAAAAATAACTTACTAATTTTGTTATTCGAAATTCTCTGCTCTGATTAATAAGAGCTTCAAAAGGATGTAGTTTTGAATTAATTTAGTTCGTTATATATTTTTTAATTAGTTCTAATTCTATTGTGTGTTTCGTATTCACAAATACGTCCCTTATTTATCCACATTTATACGTATTGGTGAAATATTGAGGAATGTGCCAGTGTACATAATACTCCCTCAATTAAATTAAAGGCTTTTGTGCACTGTTTATTTTTTGAAAGCTCGAAATCCCCGAAAATATTTTTAAAAAAGCTTAAATTTAGAAATAAATATTAGTTAGTTTTTAGTACAATCCGTGTTGTTGTTATTTTTCCGGTGAATTTTGGCTGTCGCAACGCTTAAGTAATTTTTTCCGACACGCGTGAATGAAATCGTTTATGACGGCCCAGTTACGCGTTTCAACAATTCGGTTGGATTGTTGCGGCGAAAATAGGAAAAAAAAAGGTATCTGTTGCTGCGGTGGTGGAAACGAAGGGGTCCGTAAATTCATTCATGAGTGACGCCGGAAGGACATGATGTTTTACTTGTTTCCCCACCTGTAAATACTAGCGAGGCTCAACCTTTCTTGCATTACGAGCAACGGCGTAGTGTTTTTTGTTTACTCTGTAGACCAGAGTGCGTTCGAAATACACAATTTTACGTTGGATTATTTTTTTTTAATATTAAAAGCTTATTGGAATTAAATTTTTACGAACTGAATATGCAGGTGGTCTGTGAGGCAGATTTTACTATATTAATATCGTCTTGGTCAATCTGATCGATTTGGGCTTTGCATCCAGTCTCGGCTAATCTGGGATAAAGTTAATCCTGGATTAACCGTTATATAAATGGAACAGATCGAATTTGCGCCGCTTGGGTCGTGCCACACTCTGGTTCGTTTTGACGTACACGTTTTGCTGCATATTTTATCAAAGCGCATAAAATACGGTTACTTAATGCGAATTTATCAAATTTTGCGGTTACATAATGCAAATTCATATACTATTTATCGTCCTGTGAAATTACGTAATCCCGAAATCTTTAATACATTAAACACGGTATTAATTCCGTTACAGCAGATTGATACATCAAACAGTTTGGGTTACGACCGGAAATAATTCAAACAATTCACGCAATACATAGTGAACTGAAAAAAAATTGCTTTTTTTTTTAGTTTTCCCGTATCTCCCTACTTTTTATCTTCTGAGGATGTAGTTTCACGTAAATTTCGTTGTATTGAGTGTATAGAACCTTCTGTTCACATTAGGGCTTTTGATTTCTCGACTTTTTTCGATTTCTCGATTTTTGCTATTTCTCGACTTTTGCGATTACTCGACTTTTGCGATTTCTCGTTTGCTTGTTCTTGTTGAATTCCCGGAAAATCGAGAAATACAAAAAAGTTTAAAGGAAGAATCAATTACTATACGTTTAAATCAACTTTAATGTCTAGAATTCGACCATCAACTATGCGAAAAATCAGTCTCGTATTCTTAGACCTTGTTTTGACATAAACAAAATTTACTTTAAGAAACCTTTTAAGTAGGAATATCTTTCTTCATTAACGAAACAATAAAAACAAACATAAAATTAAAGAAAAAACAAGGAAAAACCTTTCTCTTTTATAACATGAAAACAAAGAAATCGAATTTCTTCTGAAAAGCAGCGACTAATGCACAAAATTAAATTAAATATGCAGTTTAGCCTGCGACAATTTTTAGCCTAAACTTTTTTTAATACCGGTATGAAGTTAGCAATAACTTTCAGCAATAAAAAAAATCTAAAACAATACCAAAATAGTTTCCGTATTTATATGTTAGTGTAACAATCTAATAATTAAGTAATAGTCAATAATTTAAAATGCATATTTTTGGAAATTGATTAGGAATTGACCTATTAAGTAATGTTGCGCAAGGCGTTCTCAACTTCCTCAAAAATGACAGCGTTGTCTTATATTTAAATCAAATATTTTTAGACGAAAATAATCTATTAATTACGGGCTTTTGATGGTGTAAAAACAAAAGGGGACATATTTTTTGTTTGGCCACAATTAAATCTCAAACTTTAATTCTGCACGTTCCAGGACCTGCGCTTCGTTTTTCTCAAAAATGACAGCGTTGTCTTATATTTAAATGAAATATTTTTAGACGAAAATAATCTATTAATTACGGGCTTTTGATGGTGTAAAAGCAAAAGGGGACATATTTTTTGTTTGGCCACAATTAAATTTCAAACTTTAGTTCCGCACGTTCCAGGACCTGCGCTTCGTTTTTCTCAAAAATGACAGCGTCGTCTTATTTTTAAATCAAATGTTTTTAGACGAAAAAAATCTATTAATTACGGTCTTTTGACGGTGTAAAAACAAAAGGGGACATATTTTTTGTTTGGCCACAATTAAATCTCAAACTTTAGTTCCGCACGCTCCAGGACGCGCGCTTCGTTTTTCTCAAAAATGACAGCGTTGTTTTATTTTTAAATCAATTATTTTTAGACGAAAATAATCTATTAATTACGGGCTTTTGATGGTGTAAAAACAAAAGGGGACATATTTTTTGTTTGGCCACAATTAAATCTCAAACTTTAATTCTGCACGTTCCAGGACCTGCGCTTCGTTTTTCTCAAAAATGACAGCGTTGTCTTATATTTAAATGAAATATTTTTAGACGAAAATAATCTATTAATTACGGGCTTTTGATGGTGTAAAAGCAAAAGGGGACATATTTTTTGTTTGGCCACAATTAAATTTCAAACTTTAGTTCCGCACGTTCCAGGACCTGCGCTTCGTTTTTCTCAAAAATGACAGCGTCGTCTTATTTTTAAATCAAATGTTTTTAGACGAAAAAAATCTATTAATTACGGTCTTTTGACGGTGTAAAAACAAAAGGGGACATATTTTTTGTTTGGCCACAATTAAATCTCAAACTTTAGTTCCGCACGCTCCAGGACGCGCGCTTCGTTTTTCTCAAAAATGACAGCGTTGTCTTATTTTTAAATCAATTATTTTTAGACGAAAATAATCTATTAATTACGGGCTTTTGATGGTGTAAAAACAAAAGGGGACATATTTTTTGTTTGGCCACAATTAAATCTCAAACTTTAGTTCCGCACGTTCCAGGACCTGCGCTTCGTTTTTCTCAAAAATGACAGCGTCGTCTTATTTTTAAATCAAATGTTTTTAGACGAAAAAATCTATTAATTACGGGCTTTTGATGGTGTAAAAACAAAAGGGGACTTATTTTTTGTTTGGCCACAATTAAATCTCAAACTTTAGTTCCGCACGTTCCAGGACCTGCGCTTCGTTTTTCTCAAAAATGACAGCGTTGTCTTATTTTTAAATCAAATGTTTTTAGACGAAAATAATCTATTAATTACGGGCTTTTGATGGTGTAAAAGCAAAAGGGGACATATTTTTTGTTTGGCCACAATTAAATCTCAAACTTTGGTTCCGCGCGCTCCAGGACCTGTGCTTCGTTTTTCTCAAAAATGACAACGTTGTCGTATTTTTAAATCAAATGTTTTTAGACGAAAAGAATCTATTAATTACGGGCTTTTGATGGTGTAAAAACAAAAGGGGACATATTTTTTGTTTGGCCACAATTAAATCTCAAACTTATTTCCGCATGCTCCAGGACGCGCGCTTCGTTTTTCTCAAAAATGACAGCGTTGTCTTATTTTTAAATCAAATGTTTTTAGACGAAAATAATCTATTAATTACGGGCTTTTGATGGTGTAAAAACAAAAGGGGACATATTTTTTGTTTGGTCACAATTAAATCTCAAACTGGAATTCCATTTCAAAGTTATTAACGAATTCAAAACAGCACCTCAAATGTCTAAGGTAATTTGGAAACCTGTTCAAAATAAATATGTAATTGAAAATAAAAAGACACACAATGTTTTTTTACAGTATTAAATGCCTCTTATTGACTTATTTGATTTGAAAAGAAGACAACGTTGTCGTTTTTGAGAAAAAAGAAGCGCGCGTCCTGGAGCGTGCGGAACTAAGTTTGAGATTTAATTGTGACCAAACAAAAAACATGTCCCCTTTTGCTTTTACACCATCGAAAGTCTGTAATTAATAGATTATTTTCGTCCAAAAATTTTTGATTTTAATTTAAGACAACGCTGTTATTTTTGAAGAAGTTGAGAACGCCTTGCACAACATTACTTAATAGGTCAATGCCTAATCAATTTCCAAAAATATGCATTTTAAATTATTGACTATTACTTAATTATTAGATTGTTATACTAACTGTTTTGGTATTATTTTAGATTTTTTTTATTGCTAAAAGTTATTGCTAACTTCATACCGGTTTTTTTAATTGCTTAAAATTAGTAACCAGTATTGGATAAAGTGAAAATCGTCAATCTATCGGGTGTTCAATTTAAAACGTTCGCCATTGCTAACTTTTTTATTTTTAAAGATAGAAATACGGTCAAATGGGCAAAGCTTCTCTAATTTTCATGTTGATTATGAATTTCTAATCAAAAAAACAATTGCACTGCTAATTATCAAAATATTTCCACGAACGTACTTTTTTTAAACAGCAATGTTGTGGTTTTTGTAATTAATTCGATGGAGATTGTCTTTCTCTTTACAGCGACACCAAAATTTCTTAAATCTACTACCAAAATACCGAAATAATTCAAGAAAATCATTTTCGAACGAGTAGGCCTTATTCACGCACGTAAACGACAAATAAATAAAAGAAAGCAATCTCATTTGAATTTATTTTAATTAATTCCATCTTATGGTTTATGCCGTGAGTGCTATTTTCATTGAAACTAATTGCTAACGACAAAGCATTTCTTCGTTTATTTTGTTGTTTACGTGCATAGGCAGATGTCTTTTGTCATTTGATGAAATGATTTGTTAATTATGTTATTATTTTGTAAACAAATTCAAGTTATTTTGGTATACAATGCGGAAATTTATTCAATTTAAATTAATATAAATTCGAAGGAGGAAATAACGACGATGTTTTCTTTCATTCATTCGTTGTTTACGTGCGGATTACCTGGATGTCATCGGCCAATTATTTAGGCAGCTTGGTTCTATGCATGAACATGTTTTCCTTGAATTATCTCGTTTTCTTTTTGTGAGCAGATTTAAGAAAAAGAAAGAAACTCGGTCGAATGAATTACAAAAATACGGTTGCACACTTTGTTGTTTACTTGATTAGAAACTCGGAATCAGCATGAAAATCAGAGAGTCTTTGCTGATTTAATTGAATTTCTATCTTTAAAAATGAAAAAAAGTGAGAATTTCCGGGTTTAGAAAGCCTGGTTTACATCTCAAATAAATTTGGTAGAAGTTACCGCGTTACGTTTCTTACAATTAACGTAAATAACGTAAATAACTTAAATAACGTAGTGAATAGTAAGATGTGAGCGAAAAGGAGAGGAGCAGGACTTGAAAATGTTTCGATTTCTCGACGGTTTTTTTCCTGGGAAATCAAGATCGAGACTTTTCGGGTTTAGAAACCCTGGTTTATGTGTCTTACGTTACTCTTCTTACAATTATCGTAAATAACGTGAATAACTTAAATACCGTAGAGAATAGTAAGATGTGAGCGGAAAGGAGAGGAGCAGAAGTCGAAAATTTCTCGATTTGTCGACGGTTTTTTTTCCTGGGAAGTCAAGAACGAGACTTTCCGGGTTTAGTAACCATCTCAAATAAATTTGGTAGAAGTTACCGCGTTACTCTACTTACAATTATCGCAAATAACGTAAATAACTTAAACAATGTAAGATATGAGCGGAAAGGAGAGGAGCAGAATTCGAAAATTTCTCGTTTTCTCGACGTTTTTTTCCTGGGAAATCAAGATCGAGACTTTCCGGGTTTAGAAACCATCTCAAATAAATTTGGTAGAAGTTACCGCGTTACGTTTCTTACAATTAACGTAAATAACGTAAATAACTTAAATAACGTAGTGAATAGTAAGATGTGAGCGAAAAGGAGAGGAGCAGGACTTGAAAATGTTTCGATTTCTCGACGGTTTTTTTCCTGGGAAATCAAGATCGAGACTTTTCGGGTTTAGAAACCCTGGTTTATGTGTCTTACGTTACTCTTCTTACAATTATCGTAAATAACGTGAATAACTTAAATACCGTAGAGAATAGTAAGATGTGAGCGGAAAGGAGAGGAGCAGAAGTCGAAAATTTCTCGATTTGTCGACGGTTTTTTTTCCTGGGAAGTCAAGAACGAGACTTTCCGGGTTTAGTAACCATCTCAAATAAATTTGGTAGAAGTTACCGCGTTACTCTACTTACAATTATCGCAAATAACGTAAATAACTTAAACAATGTAAGATATGAGCGGAAAGGAGAGGAGCAGAATTCGAAAATTTCTCGTTTTCTCGACGTTTTTTTCCTGGGAAATCAAGATCGAGACTTTCCGGGTTTAGAAACCATCTCAAATAAATTTAGTAGAAGTTACCGCGTTACTCTTCTTACAATTATCGTAAATAACGTGAATAACGTAAATAACGTAAAGAATAGTAAGATGTGAGCGGAAATGAGAGGAGCAGAACTCGGAAAGTTCTCGATTTCTCGACGGTTTCCTTCCTGGGAAATCGAGATCGAGAATTTCCGGGTTAGAAAGCCTAGTTTACACGTCAAATAAACTTGGTGTACCTAAAACCGTAGAAGTTATCGCGTTACTCTTCTTACAATTATCATAAATAACGTAAATAACTTAAGTAACGTAAATAATTTAAATGACGTAGAGAATAGTAAGATGTGAGCGGAAATGAGAGGAGCAGGACTTGAAAATTTCTCGATTTCTCGACGTTTCTTTTCCTGGGAAATCAAGATCGAGACTTTCCTGATTTAGAAACTCTAGTTTACGTTTGAAAAAAATTTGGTAGGAGTTACCGCGTTACTCTTCTCACAATTATCGTCAATAACGTGAATAACGTAAATAACGTAAAGAATAGGAAGATGTGAGCGGAGCAGAACTCGAAAATTTCTCGATTTCTCGACGGTTTTTTTCCTGGGAAATCGAAATCGAGAATTTCCGGGTTAGAAACCCTAGTTTACATCTCAAATAAACTTGGGTATACCTAAAACCGTAGAAGTTACCGCGTTACTCTTCTTATAATTGACGTAAATAACCGAAACTTGACAACACTAAATAATTTAAGCTTGATTTGAATGCCTGCCCCTCTTTTTTTTGGTTCTTGCTGGAATGTCACGTGAATTTGAGTATATAGTCCGACGCTAGACCTGTAATCCTTTGTACTAATCACTGCGCCACCGCCTTTTAAATGATTACATTGAATAATTTTTTTGTTTTACAATTCGATTGTCAAATTACAGACCCACCTTTGCAACGACTATAATTAAAAAAAACACTACTTTTAATAATTTTCAATTTATTGCTGTAATTAAATGTATTACGCCTCTAAAACCGGTCCTGTATGTGTATATATAAGTAAACAGTAAAAATGCAAATTGCTTTTACAGTTTAACGCATGTTTTTAAAGTGGATCTAAATATAATAAAATCAATTTGGTCGCTAAGGCAATACAACATGTGGCACACGAAATCGATTTCTAAACTAATTGAAAAGTGGACTTCGTAATTTAATCATGGAAAGATTTTTTTATTAATTTGCAAACATTTTCAGGAATAAATTTGTAAGCGAGATGAATAACACGGCAATTGCCTTTAATTTTTCTAGTTTTTCTTTTTTTTTTTTTTGTGATAATTGCCTGAGATAACGACGAGTTAAACCGGCATTAGAACAAATTCCCCTCGACTTTTAATTGCAAAATAATTATCTGGGACACTATTAAAATTAATTGGCGACCGTGGAATGATTTTTCTGGAAATTTCGGATTTTATTTAAGCAAATATTTGACATTATCGAGTCCTGTTTTTATACAGCTCGGCTTGAAAATGTTTCAAGTGCGTTAATATTTTGTAATTATCAGCTTTTTTTTTACCGAGAAATTATACGTCGACGCAATTAACCGGCGAACGGCAATTATATCGAAGTGATACGTAAAATTAATTACGATTTACGTATGTTATGTTGTAACACGTGCATCGAAACGTAGTTGCGTTTTATTTATGTAAATCTTCAAGATGAAATTTTCCACTTTCTTGCCTAATCGAGAAATTCGCGGGATTTATTTATTTTTTTTTCATCATTGCGTTTAAAATAGCGAAGTGTTCCTTTGTTGTTTCGAATTTCGGTATAAGCGATTTGATAATGCACGGCGAAGTACTATCACCTGTGATAATCTCCGTCTTTTGAAAGTTAGTTTACCATTGATGTATATATCCAGCAAGATCAATTACTGATCTTATTCTTATCAGATACACAACTGTTTGATTTGTAACAATTATATATGTATTAAACATATTAAAATAGTCTATAAATAAACGTCCGCTCGGTGTTAAACGCACGAATTTTATTAAATTATTCCCGCTTCGTTTTATCTACAAATTTTTCCAGTCCTATCCTTGACCCAAGAAAGAAAAATCTTGCATTTTCCCGGAAAAACCATCATTAGTGCATCGTATAAATCCCCCATCGAATGGCAACTTTGAAGTACATAGTTGCTTTGTTCGCAAAAAAAATATATATTGTTTGTTTATCGTTCTGTTATTCGCGTACACTTTAATAATATATCGAGCATGCCCTTTTTGTTAAATTCTATTTAAACTGCTCGTAATTCCCCTTTTATCGGAGTCTTTTTGATTCAATTTGTTTCAGAGATTATTAACTTGAGAACGTCTTTCGCCATCAATTCCAAGTTATTTTGTCTAATTGCTTCGGCCTTGGATCGAAAAATGATGAGATTTAATTAGGAACGTACAATTAATTTTCTTCCGGAAATTTCCGAATTCATTTACTTACCTGAGGTCCATCGAAAAGAAGAATACTCCCCCCACCCAATCTTCTTTTAAAACGTCAACAAAAAAAAATTACAGAAACTAGATATTTTTCGGGGATTACATTGTGTTATATCTACTAGATTATACTGTTTGGTGTTTATAGTGTGTTCTGTGGCAAAAATGCTGTTCGGTTTTAATTTTTATTGTGAGATAGACGTCAAAACATGCGTAATCACGTACACAAACAGCACTCTTTGGATTATAATTATATCTTAAACTTTTGTTTGCCGAAATAAATCTAATTTAATGCCGTTATCGTACAGGTCGAAACGTAAGAGGAAATCTCATTCTTTTTGGTTAATTCAGTATTTTCAATTTCTTTTTTTTTAAGTTCAGAATCAACGCTCATTTAAATTATTCAGTCGTTTCGAGTCTTAAATCAGAGGCGACTTAAAAAAGGATGCCTTTTAAATTTGATAATTTACAGGCTGTCCGTCTTAAACCTCTGGATTAAAGTCGTGTAAGTTTCCATTCGACATTATTCAAAATTATTTCCAACACTACACGATTTATTTATTTGTTTTGAGTATTCACCGAGTTATTTTAAGTTTTATGCAAGAATTGGTTCACGTTCAGAGATTTGGGGGACGCCCTATACATATTCAAATCGACTTACTTCAAGGCTCTACCAATTTTTTGAACTTGTGCTGAATACAATAGCTTTTAAAAACGTTTCTAATATCTAGGTTTCATTGTTGGATGTTGTCAGCTTTTTCACGCCAAATAATAAAAGCTTTTGTTAAACCGTGGTGGAAACCTAATTAAGTTTAAACGCTTTTAAAAACTACCCCAATAATATTATTTTTTACAAATGCGTTTAAGAAATTTCAAGAAACTATTTTAACTTAAATTTTACCTCGAATTAAATTAAAAAAAAGCTTCATTGACTTTGAGTAAATTAAAGATGTTGGGTTAATCACTGGAATTTCGTGAGTGTTTATTAAGTATAGAAAAATGCCTTAAATTAAACAGTTGTAATAATCATAATTTATTTTGTGCTGTCTTTGCTTTTGCCTGACGATTAAATTAATTAATGCCACATCGAAAATCTCCTGCAATGTCTTTTGGGTTCGGTTTTTACTTAAAACTCTCATAATTAAAAAGCCATTGACATATTCATCTGATCTTATTTAAATAATGATAATAATAATAATAAATTTAATTTTTGTGATATTTACTTTACAACAAATGTAAATTATTTTAATTTGCATAATTCTTCTGCAATTTACATGAAAGTTGCAGTTTTACACGACAAGTCATTTTTAGTTTCATTTTAAAAAAATAAACGCTTGTGTTTATAGATGTTTTTTCTTTGTTTGAAATGTTTTCTGATAATTTTGGTGAAGTTTGGACTTTCATTTTCGACCAAAAAGTTAATTCCTCGCGTTCTGATGCAAAATTAAGCAGACATTAAATTCTCTTTCAAATTAATTTTGGACAATTTAAACGAGTGATGCTTGTGGTCATTTTATTATATATCATTTTGAATGATATTCCTTTTGATTACCCATGCACAATCATTTGACTGCTATTTTTAGTACAAAATTAAATGCAGGGCGAAATCTTACTTCAACGTTTCTTTCTGTCCAAGAAATATCAATTTAACTTTTCTCTATTATTACATAGTTCAGATTTAAATAAATTTTTTGAAATTACTTTTATATGGATTAATTTATTGTTTGACTTGTTGCACTTGCTTCATTTTTTGATTCAAAATTAAATACAGAGCGTTTTTTTTATTAAACGTATTTTAATTTGACAAATTAAATTGAGTTTCGTTGATTTGAAATTTATTCTGATTTTTATCCAAACTAACATATGTGGCCATAATAAATGTTAAATAATAATAAATTCAATAACAATTTGAAGCTCTACATAAAGTATAAATGTTCTCAAAACTCGGTGATAGAATAATATGCTTTAATAGGCAGGAAACTTTGATTACTTTCCTTAAAAGAAGACAGATTTGGTGGTTGTTTTTTTTTTTGTATTGAGAAATGTCAATTTGTGTTGCTTGATTTTTTTTGCAGCGACTCAAAATTAAATAAATAAGACTTCTCTGTGATCGCGCCTTTTTGAAATTGTCCTTGTTTTGGAGTCCCTGCCTGGAGCTTTCCTAGATAACGAAATTGTTTTAATTCGATCAATTTATTGTCTGGCTTATACTTTTTTTGTTTCAAAATTAAATGCGCAAAGGTTTTTTTTTTAAATTTATTTTAGTTTGTCCATTTGAATTAAGTGATAGTGATTTCATATTTGATTTTTTTGACTTTTTAAAACGCTTTCTTTTTCGTCATTTTTGTGTCGCTTCATTTTTCTACGTTGCCCCAAAATTATACACGTAAATAAGACGTTTTTGTATTTGATGTGCTTTTGAAGTTATTTTCGTTTTGCATTTTCCGTAAATAATGAAATCGTTGTGCTTAATATCAAACGAGTTCATGTTTTTGGTTCAAAATTAAATTATTTTGGTTCCAAGTCGAATTAATTCTCTCTGATTTAATGCTTGATTTTTTAAGATTCAAATCTTTTTCTTTATCGTAAGAATGAGTCAAAATTGAATAAATTAGACGTTCCCTGCATTATGTGCTTGTTGTTTTCAGAAGTCATTTTTGTTTTGCGTTTTCCGGATGAAGTTTCCCTAAATAACGCAATCGTTGTACATAATGCTTAAACGAGTTTAATTTCTAACTTGAAAATGCTTGCTTTAAATGCGCAAGTCAAATTGATTATTTCTGATTTAATGTTTGATTTTTTTTGATTTTTGATTTAAATCATGTGCCAGCGTTTCTTTCTTTTTGTCCGAGGGAATGATTCGAAATAGAATAAATAAAGCTTCTTTGTGGTTGCGCCTTTTTGAAATCATCCTTGTTTTGAATTTCCTGCCTGGAGCTTCCCTAAATAACGAAATTGTTTTAATTTTATCGATTTATCATTTGGCTTATACATTTTTTGCTTCAAAATTAAATGCGCAAAGGAAGTTTTTTTTTTTTTTAATTTAGTTTAGTTCATCAATTTAAATTAAATTATAGTGATTTCATGTTTGATTTTTTTGGCTTTTTAAAGCGCTTTGTTTTTCGTCAATTTTGTGTTGCTTCATTTTTCTACGTTGCCCCAAAATTATACACGTAAATGAGACGTCTTTTCAAATTAATTATTTCTGATATGCAGTTTGATTTTTTTTTATTTTTGATTTAAATCGTGCGCGCCAGCGTTTCTTTCTTTTTGTCGGGGGAATGGTTCGAAATAGAATAAATAAGGCTTCATTGTGGTTGCGCCTTTTTGAAACCATCCTTGTTTTGGATTTCCTGTGTGGAGCTTTCCTAAATAACGAAATTATTTTAATTTGATCGATTTATTGTTTGGCTTATACATTTTTTTTTCAAAATTAAATGCGCAAAGGAAGTTTTTTTTTTTTAAATTTAGTTTAGTTTGTCAATTTAAATTAAATTATGGTGGTTTAATATTTGATTTTTTTGGCTTTTTAAAACGCTTTCTTTTTCGTCAATTTTGTGTCGTTTCATTTTTCTACGTTGCCCCAAAATTATACATGTAATTGAGACGTCCTTGTATTTGATGTGCTTTTGAAGTTATTTTTGTTTTGCATTTTCCGTAAATTTTTCTACGTTTTCAAATTAATTATTTCTGATATGCAGTTTGATTTTTTTTGACTTTTGATTTAAATCATGTGCCAGCGTTTCTTTTTTTTTGTCGGGGGAATGGTTCGAAATTAAATAAATAAGAGTTCTTTGTGGCTGCGCCTTTTTGAAATCATCCTTGTTTTGGATTTCCTGCCTGGAGCTTCCCTAAATAACGAAATTGTTTTAATTTGATCGATTTATTGTTTGGCTTATACATTTTTTGTTTCAAAATTAAATGCGCAAAGGAAGTTTTTTTTTTATTTAGTTTAGTTCGTCAATTTAAATTAAATTATAGTGATATCGTATTTGATTTTTTTGGCTTTTTAAAACGCTTTCTTTTTCGTCAATTTTGTGTCGCTTCATTTTTCTACGTTGCCCCAAAATTATACATTTAAATGAGACGTCTTTGTATTTGATGTGCTTTTGAAGTTATTTTCGTTTTGTATTTTCCGTAAATAAAGAAATCGTTATGCTTACTATCAAACGAGTTCGTGTTTTTGGTTCAAAATTAAATTATTTTAGTTTCAAGTCGAATTAATTCTCTCTGATTTAATGCTTGATTTTTTAAGATTCAAATCTTTTCTTTGTCGTAATAATGAGTCAAAATGGAATAAATAAGACGTCCCCGTACATTCTGCCTTTTGAAATTATTTTTGTTTTGCATCTTCTTGATTTATTGTTTGACTTGCACGTGTTTCATTTTTTAATTCCCAAAATTAAATGTCAATACTTCCGCATTTTTTTTCTAATAAGAAATGTGCTCGATTCTAAATGAAGTGGTGTTTCCTGGGGGGGGGGGGGAATTTTGTTAAATAACATAAATTGGTTTTAATTTATTGTTTGATTTGTCGAAAATTATAACGAAACGTGTTTGTTTTAAGGCGAGCGTAGATAAGATGGGAATATAGTCGAATTTTTAAGTGCGAGACAGGTTTTCGGTTCGATTAAAAAAAAAACGTCGGAGGTAAAATAATTCGGCGTTTTGGGGAATAAAATCGGGCGGTGAATTTAAATTGTTTTTGGCGTATACCTGTGTCGTCATATCGGAAAGTGGTGCACCTTTGGCGTTGGCGGCGACCCATGCTTCAGCGAAAGTCTCCATAGCACTTTGAAAGTCCATCGTCATACGTTGGTGTCATGAAATTAACTGGTAATTAAACTGAACATGTCAAAATTGCCGGCAACGTGACAAGTAGTTGGAGAACGATGCACAATAACTACTCACATCGACTTCCCGAGCACGACTAACGAACGCATTGAACGTCGCGAACGTCAAGGGATACATCGCGCCACCCCTTGCATGCGCCGGCAGACGCGCAAACATCTTTTTAAAAAAACGATGTACTAAACCTTTTCCTTCAAAAGACGTCCGGCCCACTAACCAACCAGGTTTGTATCTGACGATTTATCGCCGATAACAGACAATTACAATACACGGCCGATACGATTATGAAATTCGGCGCGCTTAAAACTAACCCTGGAATGCGTGCGCGCGCGCGCGTCCAAATCTAATTTTTTCCCCAAAAAATCAAAACCCGGGATATTTTCCCCGGTCCTCACGAGAAAAACACCATAACCCCCCATCGATCGCGGCTAATTTGATAATTAGCCTCTTTGGGTGGACCTGATCGGGCGAATTTCGTTTTGCGTGTTTTTCTTAAGAAGTTCTGTTTATTCAGCGCTTGCGTTAGAACGCCGCGAAAGCGTCGCGGTGCTCAAATGAATAGATGCGTAGGCGGAGTCCTGACTGAGGATAGGCGGTCTCATCTAAGGATGTCCCACCAGTAGCAAAGAATGCAGCAAATTATTCATCCCTGCAGATTTCCGCATAAAATAAACTATTGTAAAAGTGTTGCATATGTCGAGGTCCCATATGTTTTTCCACATCTTACCTACAATACAATAAACAAATATCCGCGCGTTACGATTTCCATATGATAATTTTATCGTCTTCTCTTTTACTAAACACCCTCTACCCAGCCGGCGTACGTGCACGTATATTTCAAAATTATTCCGACGCATAAAAACATAAACTGCCATCTCAATCTTTATCAATTATTATTATTTTTTCTTCCTCTCTTTTCCGACCCTCCCCTGCGACGCTACGGGAATCGAAATTTCCTCCACAGACGGCTTCTAAAACAACAAATTAAACCTACGCGGAATTAAACTTCAAAGTGATTTCCGAAGGCAGACACAAAAATCTTAAATTCTTAAACAAACGGTAATGAAAAGACTTTCAAGGAAAGATTCCTCGATGCCTCGCGATTAATATTATCAAAACTTTCTGTTATGTATTTGTAATCAAAAGTATACATAGTCGTATTCAAGATTTTTTCATTGCAGCACAGCGAAACGTCGATAACAGGCCGATTTAAAAGGTGCACATAAAAAAGGGTTGCATTCTAATTTCAGTTTGATAACCGAGTTTGTATTTTGGTGCTTTCACAACTACATTGTTTGAGTTTTACGATTAAAGCATCCGAAATTTTATTTATTTATTATTTATTTAGATTGGCGACACTTCAAATTACAAAAAAATGACGTCCGAATTGATTTTTGTTTGACATTACCTAACGATTTTAGCTACGCTTGCAAATCTTGAGCTAAGAGTCCAGTACACAGAAAGAAATGACAAAGTGTAAAATGGAGGAGGAGAAATTATTGACGCAATTTTAAGAAACTTCAGATACATTCCCACTTCTAACTTAAGCAAGTTTACATTTGTTTGTAGCTTCGTTTCGGAACTCCATACTTTGTGTACTTCAACAAATTCTAGTAAATGTAAAAAGTTACTACAACGGACGGTGAAGATTTTATTTTCACATTTTGTTGTAGATAGTCTTACACGTTGTGTAAAACGCTCTACAATTTGAAAATGATTATTAACTCGTTAGAATAAATCGCCATTGGACATGTTAAACATCTTACACAAATTGTTGAATAGTATTGAAGTGGGATGTAATCATGTGATTATTTTACAATTTACAATTTACTATTGTTTGTGTTACACGATTTTCTTGAAAACTGTGTAATATTTTACTACAAACTCTACTCTACAATCAAATGTAAACATTTTCTATTTATCGTAGGTGTCTTCATTTTAGTAACAATTTGTGGTTGTAAATTCCACAATCGCGTTAACAAATGCCATTGTTTTCTCTCTGTGTGGCCTTTGTAAGCTGAACTGAATTTCTGTCAAGCGTCAACTGAACACTCAACGACGTCAGGCATCATCAGGGGGATTACCTGTTCTGCGTCTGTCAATTTTGTGGACGTGGAAACAGAGCCCCAAGTACTTTTGGTTTGCCGCTTCGTTTATAAATGAAATTTTTTTAAACGACGACTTTAACTTCTTCGTGCTGATTTTGGTCGCCTTATTATTAGTGATATAAAGAAAATTCGTTTTTCGGAAAGAACAGACGTCACAGTTGAAAAATACAATTTTATTTTAATGATAATCTCGAAATCGAAAATAAAAACAAAGAGAAACGGACGAAACTATTCAAATTGCTCGATTTTTCATTGCAGCTTAACATAAAAGCTTTCAGACGATGGTCAGGATCATGTCTGTTGTGTTAGTAGAAGAAGGACGATGAAAATTTGCATGAAAAAGTTAGAGTTGTCATTAAAAAAAAAAAAAAAGAAATCACGACGTCACAGACGAAAAACAAAAACCAATCGAGAAAAGATTTTTGCACTGAAATCAAAAATTTACCTGTTTTAGAATCTTACAAAAAAAATGAGCTTGTTGCGGGACTTTATCACCACCCTGTATATCTTGTTTAACATAAGTTTCATTTGTATCGAGAAAGAAAAAAAAACAAATTCGGTTAGGGACTTTCTCGGTGCCGATGTTGGCAGCACAGCCTGCAAATTATAAACGTAACCTCCAAATTGACGTTTGTTTGACGTTATTTGAAGCACTAAGCAAGGGTTACCAACCGCCAAATAACAAAACAGAATTTTCCTGCATGTGTGATATTTTAATGGCTCTTTTTACGCCTAAGAACCAAAATTGTATAAAATGCACACATTTCGTAGAACATTGTCGCGTGCGCTAAATCATGTCTTGTGAAATTCTCGTCGACCATCAATAGTTGGCAACACTGTCATCGATTATAATTTCCTGTTTTATCGGCGCTTTTTGTTTTGCAGGTGAGGTTATGTTTGTCTTAAAAAAAAAAAAAAAGAAACGCACACACCTGCCAATTTTTTCAAGATTTATTTAGACTCGAGAGAGCAGAGCGAAATTTTTGTCGACTATCTATGGTTGGCAACACTGTTATCGATTATAATTTCCTGTTTTATCGGCAACGCTGTTATCGATTATAATTTCCTGTTTTATCGGCGCTTTTTGTTTTACAGGTGAGGTTATGTTTTTCTTTTTTTTTTTTAAAGAGGAACGCACACACACCTGAACTGTCGTTGTAATAACGGAATTTTTATTCAAATCGTTTGACGCGTCGAATAAAAATATTCACTTTGACAATCAGGAAAGTCAAATTTGGATCGAAGCAGCGTTGCCAGATTCTTCTTAGAAAATGTTTCACGATGAAAGCTGACCAAATTCCTCAAGATTTATTTAATCCTGAGAGAGCAGAGCGAAATTTTTGTCGACTGTCAATAGTTGGCAACACTGTTATCGATTATAATTTCCTGTTTTATCGGCGTTTTGTGTTTTTTCAAGTGAGGTTATGTTTTTCTTAAAAAAAAATAAATGTACACACACCTGAACTGCCGTTGTAATAACGGAATCGATAGTTGGCAACACTGTTATCGATTATAATTTCCTGCTTTATCGGCGTTTTGTGTTTTTTACAAGTGAGGTTATGTTTTTCTTAAAAAAAGAGAAATGTACACACACCTGAACTGCCGCTGTAATAACGGAATCGATAGTTGGCAACACTGTTATCGATTATAATTTCCTGTTTTATCGGCGCTTTTTGTTTTACAGGTCAGGTTATGTTTTTCTTAAAAAAAAAGAAATGCACACACACCTGAACTGCCGTTGTAATAACGGAATCGATAGTTGGCAACACTGTTATCGATTATAATTTCCTGTTTTATCGGCGTTTTGGGTTTTTTACAAGTGAGGTTATGTTTTTCTTAAAAAAAAGAAATGCACACACACCTGAACTGCCGTTGTAATAACGGAATTGATAGTTGGCAACACTGTTATCGATTATAATTTCCTGTTTTATCGGCGTTTTGTGTTTTACAGGTGAGGTTATGTTTTTCTTTTTTTTTTAGAAAAAAAAAGGAACGCACACACCTGAACTGACGTTGTAATAACGGACGTTGATTTTTTATTCAAAGCGTTTGACATGTCGAATGTCGAATGACTTTCGCAATCAGGAAAGTCAAATTTGGATCGAAACAGCGTTGCCAGATTCTTCTTGGAAAATGTGTCATGGCGAAAGCGCCTAGATTTATTTAAGCTTGAGAAAGCAGAGCGATTTAAAAGATCTAACAAAAATTATTTGAACTTTTCCCCGTTTTCAAAACAAAATTAAAAAAAAGCGATTCCTGTTTTAATTCAGTTAGGGGTGCAGTCACGTTGAGAGATGAATTAGAAATTTTGATTTTGAAAGCCGTTATTGCAATTATTCATTGAAATGTCAGATACCATATGAAGATTTCAGGTACACGGTGCTTCAGTGTCGCCAATATACTAGATCTTTAATTATGATTTCAGGTTTAGATTTTTTTTTAATCACACTTGTGATTTTTGAATCACGCAATTTGCTTGCCTCAACGAGTGGATTAGTTTTATTTGCTAATCTATAACGTACATAGTCGAAGATTAAATCAATTTGATTCCGTCGACATAAGCACAGGTATAAAAATATTTTCCCCGTTGTTGATGTTTACGCTTTCTGTAAATGCGAAAGAAAAAAAGAACGTGGAATTCGTGGTGGTGAAGCTCGTGGGCGACGAATAATAAAATTGCATGGGAGATTAGGGAGATTGCTTTCTTAAAAATGTATTTTTGGTAATTATAAGAGTGAAACGGCGGTGGTGTTCGAGTTTGAGGCCGAAAGAAACGAGGAATGTAAGGTCTGGCGACAGCATAATCTTAAGAGGATTATCTCGAGTTAGTCTAGAAATCTTTACCTGAGTTTAAACCATCCATCAAAATATAATGGTCCCACATAGCACCTTACGAGATACACCAGATTAGTGCGGTCTATAAATTTAAAAAAGCCTAAAACAAAGACAAAATAAATACGGTGAGCGATAAGCATGTTTGTAGTGCCATATAAATAACGAGATTTCGACTTATTTTTCTTACATAACTACTACCATATTACAATAAATTTAAACATTATATTTTAAGCGCAAAACGACGTATTTATTTACCGCTCGTAATCGTCACAGATTTATTTAATCTCGAATTTCTTACAAAAACCACTATCTAGATTCGGATATCGGCACTGATTTCTGATAATATTTAATGGAATACTTCAAATAAAACGCTACACACAAGATTATTTGACGAATTACTGCTTTGATCTTCTACCGGCACCTGCTGATTGTTGATATTTACTTAATATATTAATCACTTTACTTAATTGACGCTATGTACATGTACCACAGTTCCTATCAACTTTATTGTAGATTAACTACATCAACAGCGTATTAAATCGCGGTTATTCTCTAGATATCTCGAACTGATTTAGAAAATCACTCCGCTACTTATTAATTACAAACATTGCCTCAGTCACACTTATTTTTTTCATTTCGCTTAATTACATTTTTTCCTCTTTAACTCTAATTCTGGAAATTACATCATAGTACTACAGTTCAAAAATATTATAAATTTAGCGTCTGAATAACAGAGTTGGGCTTCAAGTAGTCGTGGCTTTTTTTGGTTAAGTGTTCTGCTTCAAATTTCTTTAAAAAAAAGCAATTTTTCTAACAACACATGTCATCACAACACAGATTTTGCAATAACTATATAATTAATAAGTTTTTAGAAAGGAAACTTTCCCATTATCTGTGTAATTGTTGATTCTTCTTCCAGTTTAATCACAAAATAGGAAAATGGTGCTTCCTTATTGGAAAAGGTGGGAAATACATGAAGAACCAACGTCTCTTACATGCATAACTAATTTATTTTTAGAAACTCTCTTGTGTCTTTGCAATTTTTGATACCTTTATAGTTTAGTCAAAAATCAGAAAAATTCAAAGGGCTGTAGAGTTTTTTTTTTTTGATTAAATCATAACAGGCATTAAAATTTGCAAAAGACACAGAAAGGATTGACTCTTCCTACAAATAAATTAGTTATGCATTTGTTCTTCATGTATTTCCTACTAAAGCCACTCAGATTTTCCTGTTTCGTGACCAAACTGTGAGTTATCAACAACAACACGACACGAAAAATGAATGCTCCTTCCTAAAAGCCGATTGATTCTAGTTATTTTCTTAATCTCAAAAATCTGTGTTGTGGTAACCCTGTTTTTCACACTAAAACCACCTGGAAAGGTGACTTGCCTTCCTGTGGGCCCCCAAACCAAATATCATCCAAATTGCTTCCAGCGTTCTTTTGTTGTTAGAAAAATTGCTTTTCCTTTCAAGATTCTTGAAGCAGAATATTGGTACTTTTGGCTACCATCGCTTTATTTTGTGGTTAAGCCCACGGAATTTAGCCACATCCTGTATATCTGTAGGTTGGCATAATTAAAATCAATGTTTTTTTAAATTTTCAGGTGGCAACCACGAGTTTCCTTCTGCGAGGAACATCTCAAGGCCGGCCCTGGAGAGGCCGAGCACTCGGGGCCCCCCGTACTCCAAATCATCACAACACGGGCCCCACACTTCTTACTGCACCCAGGCCCCGTCGTTTCAAAGGCCCGGCTCTGGATCGTCGTCTCAAGGATCTACGATCCATCATCGCATCGCAAGGATAACTAACCACCAACCCACCACCATTAAAGGTTCTTCTTAGAACCACGAAACATATCTCTGAGGAGTTCACGAAACTGAGACACAAAAAGAAAAAAAAAAAATTCGCAAACACCACAAGTTTAAGTTGGCGTTCGTTTTGAATAGCTCGTAAAACGAAAATAAATCCGTCGGTTTTTAAAATTGTGCGTCGAAAATCGAAATTTATTTTAGTTTCGGACTTGCCGATAGATGGCATTCTGCATCTCTCATCGAAAAAATTTTCACCCGGAGGCTATATAAGGCCGACAAGTGCGAGGGCAGGTGGGTGGGGGAGGCGGGCGGCCCACAAAAAAACCCTCAACATTCATTATATAGTTTTGGTTGACATTCTTTAATAGAGTTAGGAGGAAGAAAGAATCCTCTTTGGGAAAATTGAGATGATTGATTGTTAATAGTTAGGAGGAAGAAAGAATCCTCTTTGGGAAAATTAACATTCTTGATTTTTAAAATGATGCGAAAAAATTTTCGACAGGGGTGCTCCGAAATGTTTGCCGTCCACCCGCCCACTGACCTGTCAAGTTCGGCCAAGCCTTATATAGCCTCCATGGGTGAGGTTTTCTATGAGAGTTGTTGAGCGCCATCTATCCGCGAACTCGCAAACTAAGTTGGTTCTCAATTTTTGATCTAATTTCTTTAAAAAAAATTTAATTTTTGCAAGAAAATTCGCAGCTACCTTTTTCAATTTAGTTTACATATTATAGAGGAATGTCAGCTAAAAAAATTTCAATAGTTAATTTTTCTACAGAGTGCTCGATGTATACGAAAAGTCGTTATCCACAAATTCCCAGGTGGTTTGGAAATGTTAGTTTAGGAGCGCCATCTATCCGCAGTAGTTTCAACTACGGCGTAGCTGAAGTTTCCTGTCCTGTATTAAAGTGCCACCTGGTGGACAGTAGCTGAAGCTGGTTGTGGTTTGTGTCTCGGCTAAATGATACAATTAAATAAGCAGAAAGATGAAGTGTGAAATTCACTGTTAAAAGTAAGCGTGTCAGACGTAGCGTTTTCCCGGATGGAAAATTTATTAGTTCTAAAAAGAACTGCTTTTTTTGGTTCTCTTGTGATGGAAGCGATCTGGGGTTGCCTTGGCTCTGGCGCTCTGCTGTCCTTTCTGAGATTCTACGTCGTCGTCTGCTTCTGCTGTTCTGTGTATCTGTAAAATATTAGTTTTTTTGTTAAGAGCATAATTAAGAGTCACTTACAAGGAGGAAGTCCTGCGCAGTTCTAGTAGAGTCTCGAGGAATCTCCTCGAATTTTGCGAAGCTTTCCCGGAGTTCCTAGATTCTGTCAGGAGCCTCTTGGAGTCCTGTCGATATCTTTCCGGGCATCTCCTGGAACTGTGGAGTCGTTCACATCAGAAAAATGGCATGAACGACTCCAGGAACTCACTTCTTCCGGAGTACTAACCGAGAAACGGAATCGTCTCAGAGCTCGCGAAGTCCTGCAGGTGTAATCCGGTTTCTTCCCGGAATCTTAATGATGTCCCGTTGTAATTTTCTTCCCGGAGTTCCTAGATTCTGTCAGGAGTCTCTTGGAGTCTTTGTCGATGTCTTTCACATCAAAAAACTGGCACGAATGGCTCCGGGATCACACTCCGGAATTTCTGAAGCTATCCGAGAAACAGAGTCGTCTCGGAGCTCTCGCAGTCTTCCAGGTGTAATCCGGTGCTTTCTAGGATTCTTTCCGGAGTCTCGTCCGGGCACTACGGTGTCATCCACCTAGAAAATGACATGAATTGTTCCGGGATCGCATTTCCTCCGGAATACTCTGGAGCTATCCGAGAAACGCATAAGTCTGAGTCATCTCAGAGTTCGCGTAGTCTTCCAGGTGCGTTCTATAGTCAGGCCGCCGAACGCACGGAGCAATAAAGCTGCGTGATCTACACGTGAAACCGCCCGGATTTGATTGACTCCGGTAATTCGTCTATATCACTAAAATAATTATGTTTTCTTTAATATGCCAAACAAACTGGTTTTGAAATCGGTTTGATTTTGTTTCACTAAGAAAGAATATGTTTTGAATTAACACATATTAAGATAGATTAGATGTATCGAGGTAAAGCAAATTATTTCCTGTGAAAATTACTGGCAATTTAGCTCCGTATCGAAGGGGGTCGCATCGTCCGTCTCCGGTAGTTTCTGGAGAGCAGTAGCAAGCGAAGACAGTGTCAACCCTTCTTAAAATCCATTAGCCTTCAATAATAATGTCCGAAGTATCACAAAGACCGATCCAGGCAGTCTAAGAGCCGTAGCGAGACTTATTATCGCTATACGCTATGCAACAATTAACTCCATAGGCTAAGTATATTACTTGCTACTTACCTACAGGGTTCGGCATTAATAGCTGGAACTCAATTACTTATTCGTTGTACGTACATCCTTTGTCAGAACAAAATTTCTCCCAGCTATATCTCAACACTTATCGAAACGGAACTTCTTCTTGGACTACACCGGCAGTTACATTTAATTTTTTTTTTAGGGTTTTAGAAATTAAATAACGAATATACCTACTTTCACGAGAGTTTTATCAATGCCACCCCCTAATTGAATTGCACCAAATAACGTCAACTACATATTGAGGCCGCACAAGCTTTTACCCTTTAATTAACAAACAGCGATCCTGTTGTTATTAGATTCGTATACCCTTTTTGTTACAAAAAGGAACTCATCCTTGTTTGCAGTAGTAGTGGAAAAAAAACGCGAAAAATTCGCATTTTTTTTTTTTTTTTTTTAATGGGGACGAGTTCCTAATGGACCTACAAAAAAACATGGGAAAAATATATTTTTGTTATTCAGAAAGGAATACTATTTTCTGGACAAACAAATGTAAAAATACAGGCTGACTGTTAATTAAGCTGACGAAATGAAACCACTAAAAGAGGCGATGTCCAAGGGTGTGGAAAAAAAAATGTTAAAAAATTCGTTTTACTTCGGATTTACCTCCGATACATCTAATCTATCTTAATGTGTGTTAATTCAAAACATATTCTTTCTTATTGCAATAAAATCAAACCGATTTCAAAACCAGTTTGTTTAGCATGTTAAAGAAAACATAATTATTTTAGTCGAATACCGGAGTCAATCAAATCCGGGCGGTTTCACGTGTAGATCGCGCAGCTTTAATGCTCCGTGCGTTCGGCGGCCTGACTATAGAAGACTGCGCGAACTCTGAGATCACTCAGACTTGTGCGTTTCACGGAGAGCTTCCGGAGGAAATGCGACCTCGGAACAATTCATGCCATTTTTTTATGTGGATGACACCGTAGTGCCCGGAAGAACATCGACAAGACTCCAAGCGACTCCGGGAAGAAGTCTAGAAAGCACCGGATTACGCCTGGAAGACTTCGCGAGCTCTGAAATCACTCAGACTTGCGCATTTCTCGGATAGCTCCAGGGTATTCCGGAGGAAATGCAACCCCGGAACAATTCATGCCATTTTTTTATGTGGATGACACCGTAGTGCCCGGACGAGACTCCGGAAACAATCCTAGAAAGCACCGGATTACACCTGGAAGAGTTCCGAGATGACTCTGTTTCTCGGATAGCTTCAGAAATTCCGGAGTGAGATCCCGGAGCCATTCGTGCCAGTTTTTTGATGTGAAAGACATCCAAGAGACTCCTGACAGAATCTGGGAACTCCGGGAAGAAAATTCCAACGGGACATCCTTAAGATTCCGGGAAGAAACCTGGAAGACTTCGCGAGCTCTCAGACGACTCCGTTTCTCGGATAGCGCTCCGGAGGAAGTGAGCTCCTGGAGTCGTTCATGCCATTTTTCTGATGCGAACGACTCCACAGCTCCGAGAGATGCTCGGAAAGACATCGACAAGACTCCAAGAGGCTCCTAGCAGAATCAGGGAAGTCCGGCAACGCTTCAGAAAATTCAAGGAGATTCTACTAGAACTGCGCAGGAACTTCCAAGAGGCTTCCTCCTTGTAAGCGACTCTTAATTATGCTCCGAGAGACGAGAGACGAGAGACGAGACGCGGCACGAGAGGCGAGACACGGCACGAGAGGCGAGACACGGCACGAGAGACGAGACACGGGCCGAGGTGCGAGACGCGGGCCGAGAGACGAGACACGAGCCTAGAGGCGAGCCGAGAGACGAGCTGAGAGACGATAGACGAGCCGAGAGACGAGAGACGAGACGAGAGACGAGCCGAGAGACGAGACGAGAGACGAGGCGAGAGACGAGACGAGAGGCGAGTTGAGAGACGAGTCGAGAGACGAGCCGAGTGACGAGAGACGAGTCGAGAGACGAGCCGAGAGACGAGCCGAGAGACGAGACACGGGCCGAGGTGCGAGACGCGGGCCGAGAGACGAGACACGAGCCTAGAGGCGAGCCGAGAGACGAGCTGAGAGACGATAGACGAGCCGAGAGACGAGAGACGAGACGAGAGACGAGCCGAGAGACGAGACGAGAGACGAGGCGAGAGACGAGACGAGAGGCGAGTTGAGAGACGAGTCGAGAGACGAGCCGAGTGACGAGAGACGAGTCGAGAGACGAGCCGAGAGACGAGCCGAGAGACGAGACACGAGCTGAGAGGCGAGACACGATGTAGAAAACTTTCCATTGCCTTCTTTATTATAGTTTTATACAATGTGTAGACCTTTACGCAACAAAACTTGAAAATGAAACCCTCACAGTCTGTCGCAGTGAATTTTTACATGAGATGTAGAATTTCATCACGCGTTGAAACTAATGAGCTTCGTCGACGATGTTAAAAAAAGCGAGCGTCTGAGCGTCAAAAGCGAATAAGGCCCGAGACTAAATAAAAAAAATTCTTTTTAGCGTCCATAAAAGATGTGGAGCGTCTTTTTTTGTTTTGCTGAAACGTGTGGCGTCGTAGTCGCGTCGGTCCCGAACGTAATTAATTGTGGCCGTTTATTTACGGGATAATATCGTATTTAAAATGTAGGGAGCAAGTAGTATAATATCTTATTTCGATTCGCGGTGTAAATATATTATTTTGGAGGTAAGGCAAGTGTACTCTAGGGGAATATCTTGTCGGCTCTAGCGCCTTACACGAGTCGCACAGAAGCAATAACATTTGAAAACTACAAATCATGCCGATCCTACAAGATCTACCCCTGCCGCACATACTGCTAAATATTTGATATATTGTTATAGGTTATAGATACACCGCGAAACGAAGAAAGCGGGCCGATGTCGAATAGCGTCGTTATCTTCTATGCACACATAATAAATCGGTGGCCTTTTCCGAAAAAGAAAAAAATCCGGACAAACGGTCTCGTTTTGCTTTTAATGAACAAACAAGTACATTACGAAGTCTTAGGAACACGCCGGATTATTTCGGGGTGAAATATCGCCTCGCCGCGCCTTTTGAGCGCGACGAGTGTTTTTAAAGCGTCCCTTAAAGATGGAACGGGTAATTACGTATTATTAAAACGTATCGGAGATTAGGGCTTCTTTCAAGGTACGAATTCATTTTTTTTCGAGAGGAAATCGGATTGCACGTTATGTGAATTAGAAATGCTAAATGACTCAGAGCACCGAACTGAAATCTTAGCAATTAGTTCCATCAAAGAATTTTCGTTTACGCTTTTTGCTTTTCGCGACGGAGATTTTTCTGATACGCAGGCAAATCATTAGTAAGGTTTATCAGTGATTATTTGAGGAACGCTTTGAAGTTATATAAGATGCGCAATATACATCTTGCGGTGGTACTCCGTGATAACGCTATGGTCGATCAATCGAACGATTGCGTTCACTACGAGGCGGTTGCAAACAACCACCACCACGACGACGACGACGACGACATCTACCATCACAGACACACAATTAAAAAAAAATAAAAACAAAAAAAAAAAACGCACACGATATCCGAGATTAGTCCACCGCACATACACCCCCCGGAGTATTTCCGGAGTTCACACTCTCTTCGAAAAAAAATTGACTTTTTTTTCTAGAAATAATCCGATTTTGTATGTTGAGAATTTACGTATTGACCTAATTAATTCTAATTGGAAGGAACAATGAATTTTGAGAATTCCAAATTCGTTATTGCTATATCTAGAGCATATAATAGACGCATCGATCGACTAATGCGCTTCTGTCGGGGAAATATTAGATGTTAATGGTTGCAAAGTAAGGGTAAGAGAGGTTCCTTTATACGTCGCGTCTAACTATCGTATTAAGGAAATTCGCTCGGCGGCAATTAAATAATCCCCTCAAAGCAACAGACGAATGAATACCGTTGGGAATTGTTGTAGTCTGGAGCAACTAGCGCTCGGAGTCTGTGATGAACGCCCCGCCGCTGGGAGGACAGCCGTATATCAAAGAAAGATGCAAATTTTCGTCAGATAATCTGAATTCGGCAAATAAACTACCCATATATATTCGGTATCGGCCCGAGACGACGTCACGTGTGCCGCGATCGAGATCGAGCCCTGATTTATGGCGACTCCGGACTTCATTAGGAAGTCCCGGATTTGTGATTCTTGAATTTTGCGAAACATCACACAATTTATTGTTCTTTCTTAAATACGCATTTCTCAATTCTTTTCCGAAACGTTTGCAAATCGTTTGCCAACAAAACAAAATGGGTTACATGGTTAGCTTGTCTGTTAGGAGCAACTTCGTCCATCTAGAAAGAGTTCGGAGATTTGAAGAAGAACAAAAAAAACTGATTAAAATAGAATCTACACCAAACTGCAATTTTTTTGGCATTCATTTTCAAATGGAGGCTGAGAAGTACAATAACGACAACTGTCCACCACGCACGAGATGGGGGCGATTAACGCAAAACGCGTTTTGCGTTGACACGCTAATTGTCCGCACTGGGCGTAACGTGCGTGGTAGCTTGAGGCAGCGGTATTGCCATTTACAGCACGATTATAGGTCAGAAAATAGCGTAAGTCTCGTTGGTCGTTGGGATTACGATGGAGTTCTCGAGCTACTGTTGAGGCCCCGCTCGAGGGCCCCATTTTAATCCAGCCGACTTGCAGCCAAGATTTTTGTGCTTGGGTTTAACAATGCAGAAGTTCTCAACTCACAACCGTTGTTATAAATTAATTCATGCGGGGCTTCCTACTAGTTTCTGGGTTTAACACGAAAGAAATCTGCGAGGAGCTCTTGGGTTACAGCGAAAATCATGGTCTATTTAACTATAAATTGAATTCAAGTTATGATTAACATATGGGAAGAAGTCTTTTGTGTTTCGGGTGAAAATAGAATCTACACCAAACTGCAAGTTTTTTGGCATTCATTTTCAAATGGAGGCTGAGAAGTACAATAACGACAACTGACCACCACGCACGAGATGGGGGCAGTGCGAACGATTAGCGCAAAACGAAAAAAACAACGCGTTTTGCGTTGACACGCTAATTGTCCGCACTGGTCGTGACGTGCGTGGCAGCTTGAGGCAGCGGTATTACCATTCACAGCACGATTATAGGTCAGAAAATGGCGTAAGTCTCGTTGGTCGTTGGCATTACGATGGAGTTCTCGAGCTACAGTTGAGGCCCCACTATAGAGAGGACGCTCGAGGGCCCCATTTTAATCCAACCAAGATTTTTGTGCTACTTGACTCTTGGGTTTGACAATACAAAAGTTTTTAACTCACTGTAGAAATTATGACCTATCTCCTAGTTTCTGGGTTTAATACAAAAGAAATCTGCGAGGAGCTCTTAAGTTACAGCCAAAAATTAATTATAAATTGAATTCAAGTTATGGGCAGAAGTCTTTTGTGTTACAGTAAAAATTTTGTTTGTTTAAAAACTCTGTGCACAGAGAAAAAACATATAAATTGTTACTAAAATGAAAACGTGTACAATAAACAGAATTGCCAGAATGATGTTTGTACAGGGAGATCGAAATTGATCGTCCTGATCCTACGAGCTTGATATCAATAATTTTATCCATCTCAAGATGGTTAGAGCGAAAAGCAGTGCCAACTAGTGGCGTGCATTAAAGTTAGTGACATCCAAACCTAACCTAATTAATAAAGAATATTATTATTATTCAATCAGGTTGCTATGACGATGAATAAACTATTTTCGCGAATGAACTGTCAACAAAATCTCGAGACAACAGAAAAAGAAAAAAACTACAAACCTTAATGCAACAGGAATGTTATAAAAAAAAGGTGAAGAAGACAAAGAAAAAAATAAATAAAGGCAAAATAGAAGAAAAACTAAAGGAGGGTCGAAGAAAACACAATGAAGACAAAAATAATGAAAAACAGGAAATTATGTTTGACTTCTTTTTTTTGTTTTTTCAAGGAGCTAACATTACTTTGGCCTCCCATTTCGACTTTGAATACGTCCTGGGACACAAAATAGCTTTCATTTGCGTGGCCCGCGGCAATCCGAGGCCCCACATCACCTGGTACAAGGACGGATCTGAAATATTCTCTCATCTTTACCTAAACGTAAGTAAATCCAAAAAATTCGATCATAGAGTCTTCGGTGGTTACAAAAAGATAAAAGATAATAGAAGTTAGCCTAAGATATCAAGGGACCTCCCCTCCCCTCCCATTAAAAGCAAAATCGATGATATTAGCGACCAAATTAATTTAACTTTGGAGGTCACAATCCCAAACTTAACCAAAAAAAAGGGATTTAATTTGAATGTTGATCAAAATTTTAGGTACTTTTTTTTATTGGTCCCTTCTTTGGATCCACCTTTGCATACACTAGGTCTCGTTGTGTTGCTAACTTCATTTTAATAATTGGACGTAAATATCGAAATCAAACTCAGTGGAAAGCAGTGTAGGATCTGGGCGATCGCCCTGTAGTAAAATATTATACTTTCTTTAAGAAAATCGTGTAACACTAATAAGAGTTAGCATAAATTATGTAATTCCGTACACATCTCTAAGCAAGAAGAGCCGCTGATAACGAATTTTGACTTCAAAATGGAGCTACAAACAAACGTCTTCAATAATAGTGTTAATAATTTCTGCACCTCCATTTTATACAATCTTATGTAGAGTCTCACCTTCTCATTTCTCTCTGTGCAGTAAAAATGATGGTCTCCTCCCATTATAAATTATGCTATCGTCATGAATTTTTCCCAATTCTTGTGAAAATTTTGGGTTTAATGCACCAAGTTATGGGGTGCTAAAATGATTGATTCTGATGTCGTCTGAGTTTGTCGGGAAAAGTCTTTGTTATGGGTATTCCGAGGAGTAGGAGATTTTGTTTTTGGTTCATGAGAAAGTTGCTCTTAATTAAGTGTACCCGGATTTGTGATTCTCGAACAGTTGCGACCCATCGCATCGGTCGCATTGCACTCCGTCGGCAATTTATGACGTTCAGCTTTTATTCCGGCTTCGTCCTAAGCCATTTCGGAGCTTAAAACTTTAATGTATACGCAAAATAACCCGGAGATGAAGAACGGGAACGGAATTTCTTTAAATTCATTTATTTTGCGGGCAGAAGATTCCCGAGCCGGCTCGGGAGATTAAAATGTCGTTTTCATTCCGACAGCTTTAGTGTTTTCTAATATTCCTCCGTAAATAACCCAAAAAGAAAACGCGATGATAGAGTCTACTTAAGCGGCAATTGTTATGCAAAACGGGCGCGGGCCCAAATCACCACCTGTTCTCGGCGAGTCTTTATCGTTCATCCTCATCAAGAGACTTCTTTTCTGCGCGCGACAGTATAAAGCCAATCTTTTGTATTTGCTCTATTTTCTAACAGAAGCGCGGAATTACCGACGTCGTGGCCTGGAAAGAATAGCTAAAAGGTTTTAATACCGTATTTAGAATAATTGCTGCCATATTTAAGCTCGCGCTCTCGGAACGAAGATGCCCGGCGAGCCAAATGCGCAAGGGAATACATAACGCTCCACCACGTCACGTCTCGCAGGACTAAACCCGCACATCTCAGACAAGGGTGCGCCAATCCCCTGAATGATTCGGTCACCCGTTCGCGACGACACCGAAATTTTACCGCTAACGATGGGATTAAACTTAATGAAAAGGAAAACCAATAGAAAAGAACCAACCCCACCGAAACTAACGAGATCAACCACCACACGACGATAAACATTTCTCTTTTTCGACGACAATACTTTTGCTAAACAAATTTCGTTACTTTTTTTTCCTTTTTTTGGGGTTCGAGCGTTCGATGGTGGTTGAGTTTCGTTGAGGGGCGAGGCGGGATGGGAAAAAAGAAAAAGAAAATCTGATGGATGTTATTGTTGTATAAACGTGGCGAGATGAAGTTGATGGATGGCGGCTTCGAGCCCGATCTGCATTCGATAATCCTCTTGCGGTGTACGTCTGAACCGCGCCTAAGACGTCGAGCGACACGCGCGGGTTTAAGATCGGGACAAGGTATGATCATGCTAATGCTTTTTCAGTGCTCCGGCACCACAAGGGAGCGAATTAATTCGGCTCAACGCCGTATTATGCTTAATAGGCGAAAACACATTCGGCTAATTCCACAAAGACACGTCGTCGTCGCAAGGCGGCGAGAGCGTCGGATAAGGCGGAACGTGTGGGTCAATTAGGTAATGACGCGACGCCGGCGTCTCCGGGATTCGGTCATAGGTGGTGCATGTAATTTGCAGGCCAGGTTAATTTCGCTAATAAAGTCCTGCGCTGCGCGGGCCAATATTTACTTTGCTAGAGTTAGTTGACACAAACACACAAGGTAAACTGCAAAATGTCCACTCGAGTGGAATAAAAACGCTTCTTGTCGCGCATCAAAGCCACAACGCCGTTTCTATACCCACCCGATCTGCGCCAGCCACTTTCGTAATTGAGGCGCATCCTTTGCAAACGATTCAAAAATAAGGGCGGCGGCGAGCATTTAATCTCGCAGAGCAAATGTGATTAAACAGATCAATCGGGAGGAGGGTGGCAGGCGTGTGCGTCGAGAGCGCCTGGTAATTTACTTACTTTCCCGAAAACTTATTTTACCCCTAACGAACGTGCAATTTTTCATTATGTGCTAAGATCAAGTCGGTGAACGTGATCAGATTTGATCCGGGAGGTCCGCGGGTACGACCCGCCATTATTTAACCCCCTTTCTGGCCATTATACTTTTTAAGCCCCAATCTTCGCCATTATACACTTAGCTTTAGTTCGGAATCGCAATTTTTACCGCGAAGGCACGTCTTAGCATGCTCCGTGCCTCGCAAATGCTTAAATCAACACGAGGAATAAGTTATTCAAATTAAAAATGTAATTTCGGCGTGCAGCGAAGTTATTACATTTTAATCCTCGACCCCTGATTTGGCGTCTTAATGCGGGACTGTTAAAAATACTAAGCAGCCGGAACAAATCGGCCGCCTCGCATCAGAACGTCTCCTGCTGAATATATTAGACGATCGGAGAAAGAGTTGCAGGATCCGAGCTGGAAGAATTACGCAACCATTATACGAGGATTAAAGCGAAATCACGAGCGCGTCCTTAGCCCCCGGCATTGTCTCGGACCGAGTCGTTTGGAAAAACGAGTAAATATTCCTGAGATACTTCTGCCATGCCGACTAATTCCGCGCGATGTGCCATAAGACTATTAAAACTCTAAATGCAATGCGAGCCGAGCTTTCATTATTTGTAATCTGGCGGGACTTATGGAAAAAGTTTCCATTTATTTTTAATTCCTTATATTCCACCCTTTTATTGAAAGAATAGGACGTCGCGCGGAAGACGCCTTTCCGCCACCGAATAAACCTGCACGCCGGCGATAAATTTAAACAATTAAATATTCTCCGCCGAAGCTCCGTTTCACTTCCTGTTCCAATTTGAATATTCCCTTTTTGTTTACTTATTCGATATTTTCTCTTCGCGCCACACTTCCCCGTCTTCGAGGTCATTTAACTCCATTTCTTCCCACCGCGCGCCACACTCCAAATCTTTTCCCAAAACTTCCCCAAAGCTTATGCGCACTTCGGACGAAATAATTCCACCCTCGCGAGACTTACAGATCATTCAACTCAACCTCTTCCTACCACCATGAGCTCCAGTTTTCAGAAAGCAACTCTCGATATTGGCCTACCACACAACACACTTCTTTCTATGGATTTATTTAAACTTATGTAAATCTCTTCCCAAAAATTCCCCAAAGGTTATTCGCGCTTCGAACGAAATAATTCCACCCTCGCGAACTTAGAGATCATTCAACTCAACCCTTTCCTACCACCATAAACTCCATTGTCCATTGGCCTACCACACAATGCACTTCTTTCTATGGATTTATTTAAGCTTATGTAGAGATCATTCAACTCAACCTCTTCCTAGCACCATAAACTCCATTGTTCAGAAAGCAACTCTCGATATTGGCCTACTATACAATACCTCTATCCATGGATTTATTTAAACTTATGTAAATCTCTTCCCAAAACTTCCCCAAAGGTTATGCGTACTTCGAATGAAATAATTCCACCCTCGCGAGACTTCCTACCACCATAAACTCCAACTCTCGATATTGTCCTACCACACAATACACTTCTATGCGTTTATTTAAACTGATGTAAACCTTTTCCCAAAACTTCCCTAAAGCCTCTGCGCACTTTGATCGAAATAATTGCACCCTCGCGAGACTTAGAGATCATTCAACTCAAGCTCTTCCTACCACCATAAACTTCATTTTTCAGAAAGCAACTCTCGATATTGGCCTACCATACGATACACTCCTTTTTATGGATTTATTTAAAGTAAATCTCTTTCTAAAACTTTCCCAAAGCTTATTCGCGCTTCGAACGAAATAATTCCACCCTCGCGACACTTAGAGATCATTCAACTGAATCCCTTCCTACCACCATAAACTCCATTGTTCAGAAAGTATCTCTCGATATTGGCCTACCACACAAAGCACTTCTTTCTATGGGTTTATTTAAACTTATGTAAATCTCTTCCTCAAAACTTCCCTAAAACGCTTTGCTCTAAATTTCTTCCTATCACTATAAAGTCTCCCAGCAGATCATTTTCTTCTGTCTGAAATAAAACTCCATGGCCCTCGCGAGACTTCGAGGACATTTCATTCAATTTCTTTAATTTATTATCTATTTAATTTAATTCGTTTAATAAAACTCCAAAAAACTGCTTGACTTTCTGCGTTTCCCATTCGAATTTGAATACTTTCCCTGCGAGGTCATTTAACTCCAAGCACGGGATGCACTTAAATCCGAAATCGTTTTCGAAACTTCCCTTTCTCTTGAGCTTTTACTCAAATTGCAAGCCTCCTTTCGCCATAATGCATCAACTTGCACAAATCGTCAAGTCAACGGTCAGATTAGGCCACGTGTCGATCAGCGATTGAAACAATTGGTCACGTGGTTTAGCTACGACGGTTTTGTGCAAGTTAACGGTTCACTTAACGCAACTCAAATATAACTGATTGTGAGTAACCAAGTCACTTGTATTTGGTGGCGATCAGTTGTAAAGTAGTCCCAGAATTCTATCGGTTTTATGTGAGGCATAAAGACAATAGCAAGACCATAGAACCGATTGAATTCTGGGACTATTTTACCATCAATAAAAGGAATAATAGAAGAAGTCAAACAATTTAGTAAGCAATGTAGCCAAAGCTATATGAATAGTGTGTAATAAAAATCGTGCTTTTAATTAAGAAAGAGAAAAAAAGTTAAGTCACCTAATTAGTAGGACCTACGAAAGAATCTTTTTTTTTTCGAAAAAGCTTCCCCGTAACCAAATAAGAACAGTATCTAACGGGATCAATGCGAAAGTTTTTGACGTCGCACGGAATACCCGGGTATATAATATAAGGGTTCGCCCATTAGTGAAATTAATTGAGCGGTAAAAAGAATTACTCGAGGCGCAGAATTTCCTTCTGTTTCGCATTCAGGCGACGTTGTGCTTTTACTCCGGCGCCGTATCATCTTGTGGAAACTTTTTTCACTCGCCTCCTTAAACCTTAATTACCTGTACGCGTTCCGATTTTCCACCTAGAAATTTCGTTCTTAAGTCGAACAATCCGAAAGAGCATCTTGCTCGCTAATTAAAATTTACTTTAACTATTAAATATTATCGGGCGGTGGAAGGATCTTGGCTTAAAGCGGCTGAATTCGTTCGGTGCCCCTTAAAAATAAAAAAGCCTCCCAGTGGGCCTGCGATCTCGTCGTTTTTCTTGGGGCCAACGGACCGACGAAAACGCGACTTGACAACTGCACACGTCGAACATAATACGCGGGCAATGCACTATAATTCGGATTAAGAGCAGATTAAGTAAATCTCTCCGGCAATAAATAATGTAAATTGGCCCTGGCCAATATAAATCCCTTTTCACTATGTACAGTTTATTTAAGGATGCGGAACAGATGCACAAGAGATAAACATTTTGATTACGACATTGAAATTCTTACTTCAATCTCCTTAAATGAAACCCTTCAAATTTATTCACCATTTTTTACCAGAGAACATTTTTGCAAGAATGTCTACGAGTTACTCCTCCTATCTGGTCATTGGTCTATTTAATTTACGTAAAAGACAACAAATTTTTATTAAACTCAACCTAATATGCGCACCTAAATGATAATAATTATATATATACAGATAACAAAACCAACATAAAGAAATAAATTGTACTGCAAACGTTTCTTTGTCAGCATTTGCTTCTAGCTTAATGAAACCCTTATTCTTTTTCCTTTTAATCTTAATTAATAAATTAATGACTAGGCACTGCACGATGCGAATCAAAGCAGAAACGCTCACAGTACAAATAAACAAACAGGATAAAAAAGAAAATCGATTTAACCTTTCTTTAATAATTGTACTTGTCAGATCTAAATAAACTATTCTGTCAAAGTGCTCCTCAAAAGGACGACTCCAGTAAATCATCCGAAGAAGTCTTCCTCTGCCTGAGTCGCGAGTTACCTTCCTCGGGGGTATTCGGAGGAGTACTGACGTCATCAGCGTTTCGTTCCAATCGGAAATCCAACTCTCCGTCTGCGTTCGCGTTGCGGTTCATGAGGGTTTCTTCTTCGGGCAAGGCACGCCTGCCGTTACTGGTCGGTCTTCCGGTTATAGGAGGATTATCGTCGTGGATTTCCTCGAAGACCTCCGAGCCATCATCGGAGGAAGTTTTCGGGTCGATTTCCTCGTATAAATTCAAGCCCTTAATCAAAAAGACCACGACGATTGCTAGTAAGGCCGAGATGACCATGAGCACGACGGTTGTAACCGAGAAAAACGTACCGAACGCTTCTGAATGTAACAAACAGGAATTTCTACCTCGGTACTTACATAAAGCCTCTGCAAAATCAAACCAAATTACTGGGGGTTTCCTCAAGGACTAAAGCGTACCTGCTACCGTTGAGTAAACCAATTTCCCTGGGACGTAGGGGATGATCCCCAGCAAAGTGGTTTCCATAGCTAAAGCCATTGCCTTATCAGAGGGGAGGACGCATCTTAAATTGATGAGCAGGCTTATGATGGTGCCCGCTGCTAAGATCGCGCTGGAAAGCACGCCATTGGCTTGCGAAAAAGCGAAGAGCAAGTTGCAAAATTCCCCGTTACAACTTCCCTCCGTGGCACTGGTGTTCGTGATTCTGTTCAAGTGTTCACCACAACTACAATTTCGGAATATCTGCGAGTAACCCGTGTTAACAACCACACTCAAATAGTGAATCTTATTTACCCTTATGTTGTTGGTTTCTTGGAGAGATCTGCAGCCTGCGTGGCACGCAGAGAAGAACGTCGCTTGTCCCTCTTCGGTGCAAACGGGCGCGAATGGTACGTCACTGTTACATCCGCAGGTGCTTCTGCAAAACGAGGTTGACATCACCCCGGTCCTTTCGCTTTGAATATGATCGTCGCAGGACAGAAACGCGTGACTTGCAAAAAGCATCGCGGCAATTACGCAAATGCAGACGTTCCAGATGGCCAAGGTTTTTGGCCTGGGCTTCGATTTAGCAATGAGTAAACCAGTTGCTATTATCGATATTACTATGAAGGGTTGCTTCATTAAGTTCGTTATTATCTGGGCAATCATGGGATCTTGATAACCGGACAAGTCTCTTCCGACGCTCACCTTAAACCTGGCTCTGAAGAAGTAGTTTTGGAACAGCTCGAAATTCACGAGCGCCGTGCTCATGAAGAGCGCCACGGCTATATTCACCATGAGCAGGGGGTTCTTGAGGAGGCGCAGCAACGTCGTGAGAAACCCTAAAAAACTTCGGCTAAACACAAACACTTTTCCTCCCCCCCCAAAGCTCACCGTCTTTTACTATTCTTTCTTCTTCGATGGGCTCGTTTCCGTTGGCGATGTTAATCAAGGAAGCGACGGTGTGTTTCATTAACACAAAGGGAAGACGTTGAGGAAACATTGTTATGACGACTCCGCTAAAGAAAGTCAAAACCGATAGGACGAGCCACACTAAAAACGTGATGAAGATGAGAAAGTGGAAAAGAGTGAGATTTAAGGGACTTACTTGGAGTAAAGAAAATTTTCAAACTGTCGACTAAAGTTGGAATCCACGACAAGTACATGCCTATTTGTCTTCCGCACATTTTGGCGGCCATGGGCAAGCCTAAAATTAAAAGTGAAGGATGAAACGTCTCCAATGAACTTTCTAAACTAACACAAGTACGCAATGGCGTTCTCTTTGTTGATGTTGTCGTCCACGTAGGTCAAGCCCAAAGTGTAATATGCGATGGTGACGAAAGCGAAAAACAGTTGGTATAAAAATAGGACCACGATCGCAACGTAATTGCTTTCCCTGGTGATGGGGGCCATGATAGGTGGGCTTCCGCATAGAACGATTTCTGTAATACAAAAAAAAGGAAGATTCCCACGAGGTCAACCGTTTACCTTTTTAATTACCAGAGTTGTTAAGTGCTGGGTTGTCTAGGCGTTCATATAATTCGGGTATTATTAAGACGCAGGAGGCCAAAGCATGGAAAACAGCCAATCCTCCTAGCCATGAAGGCCGATGTATCCTGTCACCCCAGTAAGTGATGGCAAAGGCGAAGACGCCGACGAATATTTCATTCATGTACAACAGCCAATCTAAAAGCATTATTTTTTTTGGGCAAGAACAACTGAAGACTTATGTGAATGGGGAATAATATCGATGATTCCTTATCGTCATGGGCGAGATAAGGTTTCCTCGTAGTGAAAACAACTGACCTGTAATGTCTGGTGATATTGTGTAGTGTAACATCCAGACATGGACGGTTCCTCTGAAATAACTTAAGGTAGCACCTAGGAAAAACCCCAAAATGCAAAACGCGGTCAAAAAAACGCCCGCCTTGGCCCATCTCTCTAGGTTAAGGCGTTCGGAGATCCAGGGCAGGGCGGCGATGCCGCAGTCGATGTCCGTGCGTCTGGAGGCGTCTATGGGGGCGGAAAAACGACTGGCAGAGTTCGAATCTGTCCTGAGTAGTTCACTTGGATGAATCATACTTCTGTTATAACGTAACACTACATAACACAACACAGGTGCTTTATCAACTAAACCAACCCTGATAACTCACTCTCTTATCTAATCTAAGAGAGGAGAGTACCTTTACTATACTATGATCGAAATAAATGAAATCTCAATCGTGGATTATAAAATTACAATCGCCGAAGGAAGATTCGAAGAACAAAAAAAAAAGTGCTTGAAATACAAATTTTGAGAGTTGGATGAAACTCACCAAGTGAAAGGAAAAAATTCTTCAACTATTAAAATATACAATTCATAAAAGACAGTCGTTTTTAGGTATAACACCCACCTTGCCATCTACCTTTTTTTTTTTTAGAAAGAAACGTTATTGCTTAATTACTTTTTTAATTCAAAAGTAACTGCCCAACTTCTTATTTAAAACATCAAACGCTGCCCGTTTGGTTGCCTAAACACCAGGTATACCAATAGGTTTGGATTGATTGGAATTTATTATTTCCATCAGATAGAATGAAAATAGGGAAAGCCTCGAGTTTCAAACGATTTTTTTTTGCATCGCGTGAAACTATTTTTGCGCGATTATCCGAAAAGCGTTGATTACTTAATTTAATTAACCAAAAGAAAGACTCGCAAAAATCAAAATAACCTGGGGGGCAGACGAAACTAAAACAAAAGAAGAAACGTATTCTTTTTCCTGCGTGTTATAACCGTTGTAAGTAGAGTACTCCTGTAGCGAGTCTAATAAATTAAATTGTCGTTTATGTGCTAGTTATATGATTAAAATGGTTCCGATGTACTCTTGAGTGTTAACATCTAGGTTGTAAAATTGCAGCGCGTCGCTCGATAAGAATTTCGCCACACGCGAAACTCGTCGCCTTTTTTTCTCCAAATCACTCTCATCGCTTTATCATCGGTAGAACTGATAAATGGTTTTATGACAATGAATTTGTGATTCGCGTAGATATGGACCGTTCTTGTGGAATTTGTATTTACAGACCCAAATGGCTAGGGAAGTTCGCCTCGATCAAGTGCTTCATGGCCGTGTACGGTCTTTTGGGGACCATACAAGCCATGGCGTTCGTCTACCTGGTCGTCACGCTGACCACCATGGAGAAGCGATTTAAAATACCAAGCAAAACGACAGGTGAGTGGTGGGTTAATTCGGCTTGTTTTTGTTATTGTCG
Organism: Serrognathus titanus; assembly: GCA_039766575.1. Lineage (NCBI taxonomy): Eukaryota > Metazoa > Arthropoda > Insecta > Coleoptera > Lucanidae > Serrognathus > Serrognathus titanus. The sequence goes on along the minus strand of CM077916.1, from coordinate 1,396,620 downwards.
TCTTTCATAGGGTTGATACTGACAGGCAACGAAATAAGCCAGATACTTCTTTCGCTGATTTTGTCTTACCATGGGGCGCATAGGAATCGGCCCCGGTGGATCGCCTGGGGGGTAGCTTTTTCGGCACTCTCTTGTTTCGTGGTGGCCCTTCCTCATATCATCTACGGACCAGGTTCGGATGCCCTTGCTTTAACGAGGGATTACCTTGATTTGGAGGTGCTCAATAACGTCGATGGCAACTCAACGGAACACAATCAGCTTTGCGCGAGCGAAGCCAGAGAAGAAAACTGCGAAAGTATTGCGATGGCCGGCGATTTCTCCGTGGTGCCCTTAATCTTAGTGTTTTTATCCCAGTTTATTTTAGGAATAGGGAACACGCTTTATTTTTCTTTGGGGCAAACGTATTTGGATGACAACACCAAGAAAACAGAGACACCCGTTTTGCTAGGTGCTCAACGAGACATCATCGATTCATTGTGGCTCATGATGTTTGCGCTTTCAGGTTGGATTTTAGCCTTGAGGACGTTAGGCCCGGCTGTCGGTTTCATTCTGGCTTATATATGCCTGAATATCTATATAGATCCAACAAAAACACCCGTCATAGATAAGAAGGATCCTCGATGGTTAGGAGCGTGGTGGTTGGGGTGGATTTTGCTGGGGTCGATTATGTTTATATTCTCGCTGTTAATAGCGATGTTTCCCCAGCATCTTCCGGAATTAAAGCCGAAGATTCACCCGGAAGAAGAGACGCTGACCGGAAACGGGATTACCAACATTAAGCTCAACAACGTGCAGAAAGTTGACATACCAAAATTTAGAGGTGAGAATTTCTACTTCGTTATAACATATACCGGAAATTGAATTTCTCGCAGATTTCCCGCAAGCACTCAAAAGATTACTCAAAAACAAATTGCTGATGTACAACAACTTATCAGGAATATTTTACATACTAGGTGCTAGTGGTTACATCACCTATATAGGTAAATATTTGGAGGTACAGTTTCAAGAATCTGCTACGTACACAGTCATAACAGGTAAACAATTTCCTGGCCTTAAACTAACTACTCATTTCAGCGTAAATTTCAGGCCCGACGATGCTGGTCGGTATGGTCGCCGGATTTTTAATTTCGGGATATTCAATAACGAAGTACAAGCCGGGCCCAAAATATCTGCTGGGGTGGAACGTTTTCGTCGGAATGGTTTTCATACTCGGACAATTTATTTTTATGCAAATTAATTGCCCGATTAAAGACATCCATTCTTTCGCAGGGGGCGACGAAACGTAAGCTCATTATTATTAAATAATAAATCAATTTTCCAGTTACACATAAAAATTTCTTCCTTTCAGGTTTAAACTGACGGCGAATTGTAACGAGAATTGTTTCTGTAATAACGTTAAGTATTCCCCCGTGTGCGAGTCAGAAACACGCGTCACATATTTTTCCCCATGTCACGCGGGATGTACGGACACAATAAACGACACAAAGGTACTTTAATTAACCGTGTGTTATGTTTAATAACATTTGTGCAGTCCTTCACAGATTGCGCCTGCACAAACGCGACGTTGATTTTAAAGGACGGCCCTTGCCTCACCGATTGCTACGAGAGCTTCTTGATCTTCGTCCTCGTTTCTTTCGTCGTTAATTTCATGGGAAGCTCGGCGAGAATTGGAAATTTACTGGTCAATTACAGGCACGGTTTTTTTAATGGCTTTTCCAAAAACTAATTGACTAACGATTTCTCTTTTTTCTTTCGCAGGAGCGTCGATATTAAGGATAAATCTTTCGCTCAGGGCCTGGCTTTGTGGATGATAAGTTTGATGGCCTTGATCCCAGGGCCGATCGTTTACGGGAGCATCATAGATTCGACTTGCTTGGTTTGGAACGAATCCTGCGGAAAAACCGGGAACTGTTACGCACACGACCGGCGAAAAATGCGAATTTATTTAAATTCAACCGCCATAAGTAAGTTCGATTTTTTCCTCGTTTGTAAAAAGGTAACGATGATCTCCGGGTTCTAGTACTGACGGTTTTTGGAGTGACTTTCGACGCGGTGGTTTGGTATTTAAGCAAAAACCTTAATCTCTACGAAAACACCGTTTTGAACGAAGAAGAACTGCAAAACACGAACAGGAGAAGACCCAAGGCTAATAAATAACGAAAATGAAAATTCTTTCTGTGGAATAATGTAATCTCCTCATGTATTATTAGCCGTAGATCTAAATATATTTTTTTTTAATTTTAAACCTCCCAAAAGAATTCTGTCAGTTCAGCCGCGTTCAAAGCCCACCAGATGTCACGACGTACCTCGCGCTTCCTTTAAATCAATATTTCCGGTGGCGAGGAGAAGGGAGGAGCGCAAGCAGCTTCTGTGTGATAGATGTCGGAAGTAGTAGACGCGTTTCCATCGCGGCCGTTGTTGCCACACGCGATAATAAATTATTATCGAGAATGCGACAGAATAATCATAGGGGTTCTGTTTGTTAATCGCCCCTATGTACCACACTTTCCCCGGTTTTCCGGGGCAAAAAACTTCAGTCTCGCTCGGGCGTTCAGCAAACGATGTGACTTTGTACGCCTCGAATTAAAAAAGAAATCAAAATGAATCAACTCGATTCCATTCAAAATTTTACCGCCACAGAACGTAAGTCCCAAATATGTTTAATTAACGCCCGGTCTTTCCATCTGCCTATTAAAGTTATTCATCGTTTCTAATCACTATTAGGAGATGGGAAGATCGGCCCTTAAAATAAAAACTAAAGCAAGAAGCGTACTTTGAAAAAAGTTTAGGCCAAAGTAAAACGCTTCTGTAAATCTTGATTGGAAATTTTTCAGCGACTTTCCTCACTACGCTTCCCTTGAATAACGGGCAGCAACAACAACCCCGAGCGTTTCAAGGCCCTCTCCTGGGGTTGCTCATTGCAGCAAGTCTTCTAGCGAAAGCCAGTCAATTTAGGCTGCCTTATTTCCCGGATTACGATGATAACCCTTGGACACCTCTCAGGCCTCCCCCTAATTACCTGCCCTTGTTGTACCCGGCTCGGGAAGGTTACGTGCAGAAGCACCTGACGACGGCTTCGCCCCAAATCCAACCGCCTCCTTTAAACCAGCAGCAGATCATCCACATCCACGATTCACCCCCCAAAAAAGAAGAAGCGGAAGGTGAGGTGTACCAAGACGTCAACGAGCGAAACCACCAGGTGATTATCAACACGATAAAGCAAGAAGCCGAGGAAGATGACGCAACGACTACAAGGTTTGTTTTCGAAAACGACTCCTCAGCGTCCAACGACGTCATCAATATAAATTTTCCGCAAAATAACTCGGAGGAATTCGGGGAAGACATGTCAGCAACCAACACGTTCTACGAACGCCAACGCTTCGGGGGTAGTAACAAGAGGCATCGCAATAATAAGCCAGCTTCGACGACCAGAAGAGAAACGCATAAAAGACCGGGGTACCAAAGCTACGACGACGATTACCAAGAAACCAGAAACAGAAACAGGAAGCGACCGACAAAAAAGAGACCTACCACCCCGGGTTACGACGACTATGATAATCCAAACCGCAAGAAGAGACGTCCGCCCCCAAAAAATAAATTCTCGGGAAACAGGAGGCCAATCAATAACCCGCCCAATTATTACGACAGTAATGAATATGGCGGAGATGATTACTACGATGATTACAACTACCAGAACGATTTTAATATTTTTGCGAGGCAAGGAACAACGACGACGACCGAGGAAGAAACCGAAACATCTACGACTACGGAGACTACGAAAACAACGGCAAATTCAGCCACTACGACTACCCCAGGGACAACGGAAGCCACCAGGAGGACCAGCACAAGTACGCACCACCCGAGTAACACAACCGGGGGTTATACTTACGGACCACCCCAGACTGGGTATGGTCCTTCGAACGGGAACGAAAACATCAGTATAACCTACGGCCCACCGACTGGGCCGAAACATGAAACTTTGGGGCCCTTATTTGACGCCTGGTATAACCACTACAACAAGAACTCCGTGTTTCGAAGATTGCAAGAGCTCTTAACCCCGAACAACTTCTACAACCACCATTACGACGTGAACTACCACGACAATTTTTAATTTACGACTACCCACAGTTTAAACTACGCAAGGTGACGGGTTGAATCACGTTTTTCTCAAGCACCTGTATTTTTTTGAATAAATAAATTTTGCTTATGGAAGGCTTTTTTTGTAATTATTTTTGAATGATGGCCTTGCGCCGTTGAATGCACGCGGGTCTTATCTGGCTTTAAAATCATGTACGGACTATAATGATGATAAAATCGAGCGATAATAATTGTTACACATCCGCACAAAGACATGAATAAGTGGCTCGCGTGTAAAAATCGAAACGGACGGGGAAATTTTTTAGGTCGCACCTCGGAGTGACCGTGCAGGAGATAATAATAAAGTCCGTGGGTTTTTGCGCAACTTCAATCTGTCGTTGAGTTAGTTGACAGCGCACGGCCCTAATGATTCTTCTTCCATGAATATTTTAGACACAACTCGGTAAATATAACTCGACCGACGCGGCTACTACTTTATCACTTAAAGTGTCCGACGCTAATGCGCTTGGGAATCGATTTTTCCGGTGAAAATATCAAAGGAGTACGACGGGGAAATCAATAGCGAAAAAAAAAAAATTAGTATTTTAAAGTTAAAGCGCTTTCGTATTTGATTTAATTAAAAAATGCATTGCCCGAGGATTTTTTTCTTAATTGCGAATTTCATGTACGTCACTGTTTCCGGTCGCGCTCAATTACATTAAATATTCGAGTTTAAATAATAAATGCGTAGGTGCCTGGCTAGTTAAAAGCAATTTTGATAAAAAAGAATCAAATATACTTGTTAGTTGCCAAATTAGAATAGTTTTGGAATCGATTTTTAATCCTTCAGGATTCTACTAAGTGATACCTTTTTTTTTTAATTTCGAATCCATTATTCCTGATAATAACAAAAAAAATGTAGCAGAAGATGAAATAATTTTTTAGAACGTATAAAATTCGAACGTTAAGCTCGGTTCGTTTGGGCAATAAATTTGGAGTACGTGAAAAAATCAGGCGATCGACTTCTTGGCTGTAGGTGGAAACCGAAAAAATGGAAGGTGGATGGAAGAATAAAAAAAAAGAAAAATTAGAAAAACAAATTAAAATTAAAAGAAAGAAATATAATCGCCTTTTGAAGAAAGTATGCAACAAAAACTATTCTTAAAAAAGCCAGGATGGAAAGCAAAAGGCGTTCGATGCCATAAAAGCAAAGCCAATTATTAATTTTTGTTTAAATAAAAAAGAATTATAAAAAGATAAAAGATAAAAAAAAGCAAGGGACGTTCATGATAAGCAAAAGACGACCGATTTTTTTTTAACTGAGAAAAAGAAAATAAAAGACGACTGCCATCGAAAATACGTCCGTCTTTTGTTTTTCGTCCGTAGTTTCCTAAATTTTCTTTTGTTTTTCTCCTCTTTGGCGTTTATATTTTGTGTTGTCGAAGCAGCGACGATGAGAAACAAAAGACGATCGACTTCTTGACTGCGGGAGAAAATCGAAAAAATGGAAGATAGGTGGAAGACGACCAAAATTAGAAAAACAAATTAAAATTTAAGAAAAAAAGAAATATAAACGCCTTTTGAAGAAAGTATGTCAATAAAGCAAAGAAAATTTGAAAAAGAAAAAGGAGCGTTCATAACGGGCAAAAGACGACAGATTTCTTTTACTGAGAAAAAAATAAAAATTAAACAAAAAAAGACTACATTCGTCTTTTGTTTTCCGTCCGTAGTTTTTTCGATTTTCTTTTGCTTTTTCTCCTCTTTGTATTTTGTCGAGAAAGTGATGATGAGAAACAAAAGGTGATCGACTTCTTGACTGAGGGAGAAAATGGAGAAAACAAAAACAATCTGGGATGGAAGAATAAAAAAAAAGACAGATGTAAAAATTAAGAAAAAATAAATTTAACGCCTTTAGAAGAAAGTACGTCAAAAAAAACAAAGACAATTGATACTTTCTTGAAAAAAAAAAGAAAAAATAAAAAATTAGAAGCAAAAGATTTTCGTAGGAAAGTCCATGAAAAGCAAAAAACAGCTTTTTTCAACTGAGAGAAAGAAAGAAAGAAAACAAAAGACATTTGACAATCAGTAGAAAATACGATCGTCTTTTGTTTTCCCATTATAGTTTCTGCGAATTTCTTTTGGTTTTTCTCTTCTTTTGTACTTTTCAACGAAGAAAAAATTTAATAAATAACGGAACACCCTGTATACCTGCTCGACGATTTTTCTTTCTCTATTAATTAAATTTTTAAGACGATAAAAAAAGAAGAAACGATTACGTCATTTTAATCTTTCAGGAATCTACAAAGTGATACCTTATCATAATAATAGTTCTGCTGCAATCTGTTTTTTTTTTTAATTTCGAATCTATTATTCCTGATAATGACAAAAAAATGTTGCAATGTTCGTTTGGGCTATAAATTTGGAGTACGTGAAAAAATCAGTTGCATAATGAGTTTCGTAAATAATTCACTATAATTGCGTATAAAATATGAGTTCCACTGTATCGTGACAATAATAATCAAGGAGAGCGCTCGATAGTTTCCGGAGTGTTAAGCAGCCACCCTCGTTTCACACGCGCTCCATTTGTTTTCCGGTGGAAATTAAGCTGAAAAACTGACCACCGGTTCACTTACTGATATTGAACTAAATTGATTTCGGCTGATTACGCACAATTTTTCACATAAATTACGACATTGTTATCGTTGTTGCTATCGATCCAATTTATAAATTTGTTTGTTAAACGGTTGCGCTATTAATGCCAATCACTCAATAAATATTAGGTTAATTGATATTCGGATGGGTAAAAGGGAAAATATTTCGAAATTGAGCGACGCTCTATTTTAAGCGCAAAGAGGAAGTAAAAATTATTTAAGATACGAAGCAGCTGAATTCTCTCGTCTAATTACTTTCTCGGCTAAAAAAAAAAAAAAAAACAGCGGCTATTTTTGGACAGTTTCAGCTGTTTCTCATACATCAAATTTTTACTTTTTAATACGACGAGTCGCACAAAGGCCCCTCTGTCGTTAACTTTCGAAACTTATTTGCTCGCACGCTGTTAATCAAAGTTGCCCTCTTTGTTCTGGTGGTAATTAATGAAGACGGTCCTCGATAATTATTTGTCACGATAAATTTCAAACGAGTCAGTTTTCAAAGTATATTAGCGTTAAATATCTTCGGAAATAAATAATTGCGAGTCGCGGTAAACAACGGCACGTGCGCAATAAAACTTGGGCCTGCTGGAGAAGGCGACGTCACGACGGCGGCGCTCTACAAAAACTCGTAAAAAAGTATAATTTAAAGATAAACAAATATTTGCTCCAGTTCTCATTTACCCCGTCGTTTTATTTTTGTGTATACGCTAAATGAGTTCGAAAATAAACTTACAAAAACTATTTGACGTCGGTAATGACTGACATGTGCACGGTAATGTTACCAATAAATTTTCTTTGTTTCCGATAATATTTCACGGTTTTGTTTTCGTATTTTACTGCGAAACGAAAAGTACACACTCAATCACGGACGACGTATTCCAGAAGTACCCACGAACATAAATACTTATTAAAGGACAATTTTACAATCGCAGGAATTTCTATTATTTTTTTTTTCATTCAGTTGTTTGAGCTTCGTATAAATATTTAACAGTTTGAGATGGTGCCAAATTTAATGGAAGTGTATCTGTTTGTGTAAAATTTGTTTGTTGTTCTTCTGGTTCTGTGTGTGTAAGGTTATTTTTAATTTTATTGTCCCGAATTTCGATTGTAAATCCGGCAAATATTTTTTCGCCATCGCCACTATTTAATTTCCACCAAGGCAACCCAACTTCGCTCACCAAATGAATGAACCAAACATTTAAAAGAGTATCAAAACTCAAACGGCTTCGACGCGGAAATTTATGGCCTCGTGTATAGTTTCTTCGCATTACGCAAGAAACGTTCAAAATAAATATCCGCGGTTTCTAAAAAAAATTTCAAATAATTCAAGTTGGCCCGGAACGACACGCACGTAAAACGAACAAACGTTTAAATCGGCGATTTTATTTATAAATACGTATTTGTCAACGGCGTCTGCGAGCTTTAAAACAAAAATAAAAACATTAATGCATTCGTAGTTTGATTCGGTTGTGGCCTTCTCGAAATAAATTATCAAAACCCAGCCAAATTCACACCGTCGCAGATTTGAATAAACCAAAGTAATGCCATTTTTTTTTTTTAAATAAAAAATGTTTTGACGCAAGTCTACCATCTTGTTTCGAAATATCTGATGCGAGCGCGCTCTTGTAAAATTTCCAAAATTTCGAGTTAATACACCATCGCATTTTCTGGCAGAATTTATAAATTATTGCTCACACATGGTGCGCGCTCATGTCAAGAAAATGAAACCAGAACCTCCTTTGAACGAAAATAACTGGGAAAATAAAAAAAAGTCACTCGCTTAATAGTTTTTAAATTCCCTGAACAATTTATGAAATACGAACGCCTTTAAGATGTTAGCAATCAAACCTATTTAATTTATAATAAAAAATGTCATTGCGCGTCGCATTACGCCTCCAAAGCTATTAATACCGAGCTATTCAGAGAACTAATAGTAAGTCTTGCAGTAGCGAAAGCCCTAAAACGTTTTAACAAAGACTGGCCTGCAATGAAACTAAAAAAAAACAGTTTTCATGGTTCTGCTAGAAATCTTCCTTTGTAGTGTTGCTTTACACCTCCAGAAATGCTTATGTTATTCCCACAGAGCTTCATAACTCTCTGTGGTTATAGTATAAGCACTCCCAAAGATGTCGTTTGTTGGACCTAGCTTACTCAGGAGTCTTCAAGAAAGTTTGTTGTAATGACAACATCCTGCTCTTAACAGAAGTTAATATTCGGTGATGAGCTGGTAATTCTAAAGACATCAGCGTTGTTGTTGTAATTACATCCCCAGAACTGCCGGTACTACTCAGAACAGAAGTTAATATTCCGTGATATGAAGCAGTACCAGCAATCCTGAAGACATCAGCGTCCAGCGGAAATACGAAGAACCTAAAACTAACTTAATTTTTAACGCAATCGTCTTTGTTGCCATGGTTTCTCCAGGAATCTTTCTTTACACCTCCAGAAATGGTGACGTTATTCCCACCGACCTTGATAACCATCAGTGGTTATAGTATTCGCAGTGTTGTAATTATACCCCCAGAACTGCTAGCGACACTCACATCAGAAGTTAATATTCTGGGATGTGAAGTAACACCAGCAATCCTGAAGACATCAGCCTCCAGCGGAAATATGAAAAACCGAAAACTAACTTAATTTCTAACGCAATCGTCTTTGTTCCCCTGGTTTCTCCAGAAACCTTTCTTTTGTGGTGTTGTATTACACCTCCAGAAATGCCAATACCATTCCCACTGACCTTAATAACCGTCAATGGTTATAGTATTAGCAGTCCTGAAGATGTCGTTTGTTGGGCCTAAAAAAATTCAGCTTTAGTCCTCCTTAGCTTACTCCATGAGTCCTCAAGATAGTTTGACGTAGAGGTAACACCCTCAGAATAGCTAGTGCTGCTCTTAACGGAAGTTAATATTGGGTGCAAGCAATTCTGAAGACATCAGCGTCCAGTGGATACGTGATGAAGCTAAAAATCTTCCACGTTGTGTTGCATCATATCCCAAGAACTACTGATAGTATTTGCATGAGGCTATCAGCAATTCTAAAGACGTCGGACTTGAGCCTAAAAAGAATAAAAGAACAGTTTTATTTGTTCTGTTGGTTCCCCCACGCTTGCTGATGAGTGCATTCGAGATGGTGTTGTAATGACATCCCCAGAACTGCTGATACGACTCATAACAGAAGTTAATATTCAGTGATATGAAGCAGTACCAGCAATCCTGAAGACTTCAGCGTCCAGCGGAAATACGAAGAACCTAAAACTAACTTAATTTTTAACGCAATCGTCTTTGTTCCTATGGTTTCTCCAGGAATCTTTCTTTTGTGGTGTTGTATTACACCTCCAGAAATGGTGACGTTATTCACACCGACCTTGATAACCATCAGTGGTTATAGTATTCATTCGCAGTGTTGTGATTATACCCCCAGAACTGCTAGCGTTACTCACATTAGAAGTTAATATTCTGGGTTGTGAAGTAACACCTGCAATCCTGAAGATATCAGGTCCAGGAGATATGAAGAACTTAATTCTTAACACAATCGTCTTTGTCCCCTTGGTTTCTCCAGAAACCTTTCTTTTGTGGTGTTGCATTACACCTCCAGAAATGCCAATACTATTCCCACTGACCTTAATAACCGTCAATGGTTATAGCATTAGCAATCCTGAAGATGTTATTTGTTGGGCCTAAAAAAATTCAGCTTTAGTCCTTCTTAGCTTACTCCATGAGCCCTTCAAGATAGTGATAGTGATAACATCCTAAGAATAGCCAGTGCTGCTCTTAACAGAAATTAATATTCGGTGATAAGAAACAGCACTGGTAATTCTGAAGACATCAGCGTCCAGTGGATACGCATGGAATCTAAATATTTTCATGTTGTGTTGCATTATATCCCCACAACTACTAATACTATTTTCATGAAACGACAATAGCATCAGCAATTCTAAAGATGACGGACCATATTTTGAGCCTAAAAGGAAAAATAAACAGTTTCACTTGTTTTGTTGTTTCTCGCCGCTTGCTGAGGAGTGCATTCGAGATGGTTTTGTAGTTACATCCCCAGAACCGCCAGTGCCACTTACAACACCAGCTAATATTCGGTGATGTAAAGTAGCACCGGCAATCCTGAAGACATCTTAATTTTTAAAGCAATCGTCTTTGCTCCTATGGTTTCTCCAGAAACCTTTGTTTTGTGGTGTTGTATTACACCTCAGAAATACCAATGCTATTCCCACTGACCTTAATTACCGTCAGTGGTTATAGCATTGGTCATCCTGAAGATGTCATTTGTTGGGCCTAAAAAATTTCGGCTTTAGTCCTTCTTAGCTTACTCCATGAGTCTTCAAGATAGTCTGGTGTAGTGACAACATCTTCAGAATAGCTAACACTGCTCTTAATATTCGGTGATAAGAAGCAAGGAATTCTGAAGACATCAGCGTCCAGTGGATACGTGATGAAACTAAAAATCTTTGACGTTGTGTTGCACCAAATCCCCAGAACTATTGATAGTATTTTCACGAAACGATAATAAAAAGAAAAATAAACAGTTTTATTTGTTCCGACGCTTGCTGATGGTGTTGTGGTACATCCCCAGAATCGCCAGTGCCACTTACAACACAAGCTAATATTCGGTGATGTAAGTAACACCGGCAATCCTGAAGACACCAGGTCCTGCGGAAATATGAAGAATCTAAAACTAACTAATTCTTAAAGCAATCGTCTTTGCTCCTATGGTTTCTCCAGAAACCTTTGTTTTGTGGTGTTGTATTACACCTCAGAAATACCAATGCTATTCCCACTGACCTTAATTACCGTCAGTGGTTATAGCATTGGTCATCCTGAAGATGTCATTTGTTGGGCCTAAAAAATTTCGGCTTTAGTCCTTCTTAGCTTACTCCATGAGTCTTCAAGATAGTCTGGTGTAGTGACAACATCTTCAGAATAGCTAACACTGCTCTTAATATTCGGTGATAAGAAGCAAGGAATTCTGAAGACATCAGCGTCCAGTGGATACGTGATGAAACTAAAAATCTTTGACGTTGTGTTGCACCAAATCCCCAGAACTATTGATAGTATTTTCACGAAACGATAATAAAAAGAAAAATAAACAGTTTTAATTGTTCCGACGCTTGCTGAGGAGTGCATTCAAGATGGTGTTGTAATTACATCCCCAGAACTGCTGTTACGACTTACATCAGAAGTTAATATTCTGGGATGTGAAGCAGCACCAGCAATCCTGAAGACATCAGCGTCCAGTGGATACGTGATGAAACTAAAAATCTTTGATGCTGTGATCCCCAGAACTGTAATAAAAAGAAAAATAAACAGTTTTGTTTGTTCCGACGCTTGCTGAGCAGTGCATTCAAGATGGTGTTGTAATTACATCCCCAGAACTGCTGTTACGACTTACATCAGAAGTTAATATTCTGGGATGTGAAGCAGTACCAGCAATCCTGAAGACATCAGCGTCCAGCGGAAATATGAAGAATCTAAAAATAACTTAATTAAGAAAAAGTTTTTCTTTGTGTTTCCCTAGTTTTGATTTACTTGTAGTGTTGATCTACATAAAGCACGAAGAACATCCATTTGCTGCTAAATATAAAATGATGTCATTACATAAATTACAGTTCTTAAATTGAAGTACAAAACAAGTTTTCCTTCACTCCTCTGTCTTTATCGTAGTGAAGAACTACTGATGCCACTATGTACGGAATAGTTCTAGTCCCAAAATCTTCTTGAATTTGTAGAGACATGTGAGATGTCCTTCGAGGAAGAACTACTTCACGATGTAATTGTGACGTGAATGTTGCTATTCCTCGTAAGACGTCAAACATCAAAATTCTTTACGACTTTCTTCTATTTAAGTCAGTAGAATATGATGACATTTTGATTGTGATTTCCATGACCATGTGAGTTAGCCTTCAAGATGGAATAGCCTTTACCATGTACTTGTAACGTACAGGTGGCTACCTCTACCTAAGAAAGAACTTGCAATTCTTCAGTTATTAATAAAACGTCGACGTTGTTTTTTTTTTGTCCTTTGGTTAAGCAACAGGTATAAATATAAATTTGAAAACAACTTGAAAATATGTATAAGTATATGAACTAATTGTTGAAAGTATTTTGCGGTGAAGCTTGTTTGGCAAGCTTCTCGAAATAATAATACTTTGTCAAGATTTTAGAATTGCGTATCTTATTTGGCAGCCTCGTGTAGTTTTGAAGACAAAGAAAGAATCAACATGGACTCGACGTTAATTTTCGTTTAAGAAAATTATTTGAAGTGAAGAGTTGATATTAAAAAAAAAAAAAAAACGTAATTAAACACGCTTGAAGGTTTTCATTGTCGTATAGTTGTATTAGCGGAACATCCCTTCGAACGCGTTGTTGTAAAATCAGGTATTGTTGACGGGAAGTGCTATTATGTTACGTCATTGCCCTTCATGCTTTTCCTACGCCCCTCTTACTTATTTAAAGGCGCATTTTCCGGTCGGATGTGCGATGGCAAAACCAACACTTGCTTTCGGCACGTGAAGCGTTCATTTTAATAATTATCGCCCGGTTATCTACAAGACAAAAATGCACTCAGACTAGTTGGAAATACGAACTCTGATTAATTTATCGGGCGATAGGCGATGTGATACTCATTTTAATTTATCGCGGCAAGGAAGAGCGTTCGCGTTTTAACATTCCGCATATTTCGCGGATATTTGTAGCCACCAGTCGGTCAGCCAGAATCGAATATATTATCTATCCGACTCTAACAAACTTAAACTTGCTAACATATTTATTAAGCTCCTGTTCTTTCGTGTTTTTATTACTTAAATAAAAATAGGTGGCAGGAAATTAAAAACAAGAATAAACGTTTTCTTTTCCTGAAGTATAGAGCAGGAGTTCATTTGAAAAGTAGTCTTTGATTTTTTTCACAACATCGTAAAGCAGGTCTTGAATTAGAAATGTCACTTCTTTACGTTAGGTTTTAAGCAAAACTGAGAAGAGAGAAAAGACTTGGAAATCCCAACGGCCCAGCCAAAGTCCAGGGGATGACAGAAATGCTTAAAGAAGGAGGAGACCAATTCCAATTGATATGGAAGGAAGAACAAATTCCTGAGGAGTGGGCAACAGCCTTTATACAAAAAAGGCGACAAATCCATATGCGATAACTACAGGGGCGTTGGCCAGACTTCATCCATAAAGACTGGAAAAAGAAGCAAAAGCGTTCGGGTTAAAAAATGGGTGGAATCCAACTGCTGATAGTGGAAGCGATTATGATTTTGCTGGATTCAAAAAGTTCTTGTGGTCTTGATAAATGAAAAAGGTACGATGAATAGGAAATAAAAGCCAGAATTGTGAAGGAAAGCAAGAAAAACGGAATTCGCTAATGAAATCGAGAAGAATGAAAATCAAATCTATGAGATCGTCTTCAGAACCACACTTACGTATGCCTGTGACACGTGGACGCCAAATAAATCAGAGGAAAATGCCCTAGACAGATGGGAGAGGAAAATGTTAATGGTGGAATAAACAGAGGATGGATGGAGAAGAACAAGAAAGGGGGTACAAATGATGTACGAAGAATCCAAGATAAACTTTAACGTTTAAGATGATTAGGTCACATGGAAAGAATGGAGAGAAAGAGAACACCAAAAATAATCCTGAACGGAGCTCCTATTGAAAGGAAGAGGAAGAGACGTCCTGTGTGAGGTTTCTGCAAGTAATGGATATCAAGGACTGGGAAGAAAAAGCGAGACGTAAGGGAGAATGGAGAAGGAGTACATTATACATATAAACATACTCATTCAATTTTGTTAAAAAATCAAAATCAATTTGAACACTCGTTATATACTAGGTCGTTTCGGTTTGGCATATACATATACATAATTATAAATAACATAATCTATTGCGTAATTTATTTACGTTGTATTACGTGCCGTTAGAGAACGTGTTTAACAATTTAGTTAACTCCATATTTAATTTGGTAATTGTACGAATGTCACGTAACGTATGGAAACTGTAACACATTTAATGTAAAATTCGTGGCGTGTTTATAAAAGCGAAATTGTAGTAAATTTTCGTCGAACCATTTTATATCATTTTTATAATTCGCTCTATTTTTATCTTTTTGTATTTGGATCATTTCTAAAATTACTTTGCGTTGTATTTTTTGCCGGGTTGTTGCGACGTCACCGGCGTAAAATCGACGTCACGCGTCGAAATTTTCAAAGTTTTCACCCGATACGGCCTGCGGAATACCGTTCGGCGCACATCTGCGTGTGCATTTCGCCTCCTTCGTTGTTACCCCATACGGTACGTTTATTCCACTTGGCGAGTGTGCGATAGCTGCATTGCAACGCACACCTGGTAGGGCACCCTCACCCTCTTCTGCGAGTGTACGTTGTTACCGGTTACTGATCCGAGTCCTTTCACTTCGTAACTTTACTTACATTCAATTACGAAAACCAAAACGATCATCGTAATATTACGTAACCAAGCTTAAGGGGAAAAAAGTGCCAAGAGGACTTTATTCCATGACTAAAATGTCGCAGAGCTTTTTTTTACATCTGTCTGTCTGTCTTGTAATTGAGCGCTATAGTTCGTCTGTCTAACAGCTGTTCATTTTATATTGTGATACGTGTGCTGTACCATAAAAAAAAAACGATTTTTAGTATTTAAAAACACACACGAGAACCATACCATTAAATATTTAAAAACCTCTTGATTGGACCTCAATATTCTAAAAAGTATTCGATTTTAGTAAGTAAGCTCAGTTTAGAAAACAAAGAATGCTTTCGACGTCGTCATGTTTTAACTTGTCTGAACTATTCGATTGGAGTGTTGAAGTTCTAAATGGATTTTATGTTGGTGAATGCAGTTACAAGTTGCGAATTGTTTCCGAGTGATTTAGTATTGAATTGTTTATTTGTTTGGAGTAATAATTGTTTCGATATCTGATGAACGTGGTGAGTTATGATGGGAGCTTGCAGGGCGTCGAGTGAAATTCGATGCGTTGTAAATAGGCATACGTGAAGTAGACAATGGGTAAGGATGTGCATAGGTAACGTCCCCACTACCCCTTGGGGCAGGACGCTGCAGGAGCAGCCGGCGTCTGAGCGAACATTCGAGTGAGAACTCTCGGTGAGGTTGTACACGTAGTTTTACACATATGGTTGTCACCCGTTAGACTTGGAATATTCGTATCTTTGAGTGTAACTCGTTTAAAATCATCGCCTACATTAGCGGCGCCGCAAAGCTAAATTTAGTTCAGTGGTTGGCGCGCTCCGCGTTGATTAGGTCCGCAAGTAGTTCAGCGCTCAACACACGTGCTTGCGCAGTGCATTATGGGTTTAGCTCTTCGTGGGGTAGCTTAACATTTGCCGCCGTCCGTTAGTACGAGTGGCGTGTTCGTGTGCAGTGCGGGAGTACATACAGACATATGCGAGATCGGAGGACCAACTTCACAAAAGAGTACATAAACAATATTGTAAATCCTCTTGGTAACCGTCCAGACCCATTCGGCACCCGAGCATCGAGGACAACAGAAACCCACAGCGTTGCCCGTGCAACCAGCGAGCGAGCACCAGGCTTGGAACCACCACAAGACCAACCCATCACCATCTCCAACATGCTCATGCAGAACACAACTCCCACGACGGAGGCAGACAGTCTAGTCGGAGGGCTAGGTCTTTTGGCCGGCAGCCTGAACGGCACCGGAGTCCAAAACAGGGACACGACGTGGACCAAACTATTCGTCGGTGGTTTGCCCTATCACACCACCGATAGGTCTTTGCGCGAACACTTCGCCGTCTACGGGGACATCGAAGAGGCCGTCGTCATCACCGACAGGGCCAACGGCAAAAGCAGGGGATACGGCTTCGTAAGTATCTCCAATATTATTAATATCCCACCGCGCAATCACTCCGGATAAATATTTATCGGAATTGCAAACGTATTCTTTGCGTCAACGAAACTTATAAACAGAATCCCGGAAACTCCTCTTTTTATCTTTCCAACAAAAAAACGCTTTTGTTTTATTACTTCAAATTCAAAAACCCAAAGGAGAAACACTGGGTAAAGAGGAATTCCACAATCCAAACTTGGCCAAAACTTCTACGTACAAGCAAATTGAGTTTGAGATAGACGATGATGGTCCGAAAGCTCCTCTTTTCATCTTTCAATTACAATTTATTCATCCTCAAAGCTTTAGTGGGGGTTTAAAAGGGAATTTGAAAACTTTTTCTAAACAACCATGAATAGTTACTTACTTAGATGATCGTCTAATACGTAGCAGTACTTACTTAGATTATCTAATACGTAATAGATAGATCATAGATACATCACGGAATTGATGGTGGGTTACGGAATTGATGGTGGGTTGAGGTTGGTTTAGGATGGTTTTGGTGGGTTAGTGTAAATTGAAACGTCAAGTTTTTCTTATGTAAATCTTTTATTTAATGTCAGGTGATAATGGGGGATAGAGCGTCCGCTGAGAGGGCGTGTAGAGAGCCGAACCCCATAATAGATGGAAGAAAGGCCAACGTGAACCTGGCCATCCTCGGAGCGAAGCCCAGAGGCAACGTGCAGACCGGTGAGTGTGTGCGTCTCTTCGGAGACTCGGAAGATAGAGAGCAAGGGTTCATTGTGTTGCAGGATTCCCATTCCCGGGGGTGCGAGCCGGCTACCCCACTCTGCTGCCGAGCCAATACGGGTAAGTAGAGGAGATGCCGCGATCGCACGCGATGCCACTCTTATCATTGTGCATCACCAGCTCTGTCGTAATCAATATTTCATATTTTTCTAGCTACTTATTGTCACGAAGGCAGTTGGCGATTCGTTATACCATATGATTTGCAGATTAGCAATTGGCTGAGACGTATCCCGAACCATCGTTCGTAACGCCTCAAACATTCAATCCAAAGAGTTAGTTACTTCGATGAGTGTTTGTTAGTGTGCGTGTGGTTTTATTTGATTAGTATTGAATTCCACTTATTAAATATCTTGCACGGAGGCGCCCAATCTTACTGTTTGCTGTGAGGTTTTCTTTTGGGCTGTTTACTTTGATGTTCGTTCCTTTTCTGTAACTCACCACTGCAATGTAACACTAACGCGGCACTAACATGATGTCGATGTGCTTGGTTGTATTAACCTGGAGCGTGTTACACTGCAGCCGGTGGTGGCGGTGTAGTAGCGAGTGGGCTGTGTGTCTGGCTTGTGCGACGACGCGTCCGGTACGGTCTTTTTTGTCTTTGCTCGGATCTTCCGTAGACCTAATAAGGTAGACGTTGCATAACGTAGATGTAGACCGTAGAGAAATCCAAAATTTTTCCGAAAGCAAAAGTGAAGACAAAGCCCCCAGCATTCGATAACGCGCCTGACATGTGGCATGTAATGGCCTAGATTTGTAGCTGTTAATGTTTTACGCATTCTATATATAACTGCTTTACAGGCGACTTAATAGATAATAAAAACGCACACTTGCACAAAGAAACAACGCCATACCGACTTAAAAATATATTATTCCGACCATTTATTTGGATCGGATCGATACTGATGTATGTGGCAATAGTGTACGATACATACACGTAGACTAGTGGGTCATTAGGCAAAGTGATCCAAGTCCGACCATTAAGTTTCTTATCTAATCACCATTAAACACCGACGTTATTGATGTCGTTACAAGTGCACAGGGCGGGGTGAATTCGTACAGAGATCCAAATAGAACGAATTCATAACGGGGAATTAATTATCAGAGCTTTCCTCCTCCTTAGTCTCTTTGACATTCTCAATTCTAAAATAGATTTATCACGAACGTATTTTCTCTAGTGGGGATCGTGCAGCTGTTAAGCATTCTTTGCCTTGTCACCGGCGACATTTGGACGACGACGACGACGTCGCGACGCCTCCGCATATCCAGGATGCCAGCAAACTGCGTTTTTAAATAAATTGGCCGGCGCACGTGTTTTCCACTCCATTTTTCTGAAAACTGCAATCGATAATTGACATGTAATTCTCATGGAAAACTGGAAACGAGTGGCGGATTTCCCGGAGAAGGCGGGAACTCAACGGATAACACATTTCTATTGGATAATCTCGCCGGAGCCTTGCACAAATCCGGACTTACTTACTAGCTAATGACGTTTGCGCGCCTGTTGAGGCTCCGGTCTCCGGAAACGGAACAAACCTATCCGTGTTAGTCACGTGGCGATAATGTTTTTAATTTACCCTTTCTCACGCATTAATCATCGCCAGTACTCGCAACTCTTTTCCATAATTGTTTACTCTGTTCGGAACAAACAGATAACATCGAATCCGATGCAAACGAGAAACAAAATCTAACATGATATCCCCCGATATTTTTTCTCTCCCAAGTTTTTGTTTCCATCCGACGGCTTCTTGAAATGAAAACAATTTTATTACGAACGCATTGGTTGCTATCATAATAAAATTTTATCGGCGAAAACCAATTGTACACAATACCTACTTAAACAAACCTGATAACGACCCACACTATTAACGTATTGAATTCCGATCTTTAATTGACAACATTTTAAATATTTATCGACAATTATGTAAATAAGTTGCTAAAGTCGAGGTTTCGCCAGGTAATCTATTTTTAAACGGAAATATAATCTTCCTTCTGGTGCTTTGAAAGGGACGACGTTGTAAGAAGTCGTGGAGCGCAAATCTGAACAAAAATTTACATTAATTTATGCGCCCTCTCTATTATTTTAATCACCACGACGATTTCAAATCTCCCGTCGTCTAGAACTTGTAATAATAGCGAGGGGAGTGTTAAATCTCCGGGGTTAAAACCAACGTCTAGGCTAATACTAAACAATTATTAAAACCGTACGTACACATGTAAGCGCGTATTTAAAACAAGTCCGTCAACATTGAGAAATATTTAATTTTTTTCCTCGATTTAAAATAAACTTTGCCCACCGGAAAATTAAATATTTTTTAATTGTTTACAACAAAAACAGTTTCGCCTGCGTCTGATTGAAGACGCCGAATTTCCGAAATAATAGGTTAAAATATTTCTATCTCAAAACAGTTTACGTTGTTTCTATGTAAATTGGACCTACGCAATCCTCTATCCATGCTTGCTCATTGTTGAAAGAGATTCTCCCAACAGTTACCAGTTATTTTTAGTTCTCCAATAAATATATCTCATTGTCTGCTGATTGTATAATTGCAGCGAAAATCTTCTACTCGGAATCTAAATTAATAAATCTCACCCCCTCCCCCTTCCCGAATTCAAAAATAGTACAAAACAAATATCGATGGCCACAAATCAATATCCCAGGTCAATTCGTTAAACGTAAAGAAAACAAACCGAACGTGAATCACGAAAAATTCGCTCAAAATACTACGCCCGCCTCGCTTATCGAACGGCGACATTTAAAAAATTGGGTCCTCGATTTACTTTCCGATTCAACGCAAATAAATAAATAAAGTCAATAACGAGAAAAACGAACGAACCTCAAATAAACGCCCGCCGAATTTATTATTCTTAATGTATGGGAAGTTTTATAGGACACTACTTTTCGAACGTTAAAAATCTACCATTCACTCATAATTTATTTGCTTCTGATTTACGGACGCAAGGAATTTTAACGGAAAAATATTTGTCCAAGTTTCATTTCAAGTTTAAAACAAAATTTTACAATGGTCCCTGGCATTTATTTATTTTTTTTTGTGTTTTCGGGAGAGAGGATGTTATTATTATTTAATGTAGTTTTTTTTTTGGTGTCTGGTAATAATTTAATTTGCAAAACTCAGTGAAAAGTGAGTGATCTGACAATCAATCGGCGTCTTATTTGCTGTGTTATCATTTTAATTATCTTAGTAAATTAATGTAATTTCGGGCTAATGTCACCCTAAAATATTCATATTTTTTTCCTGACCTTAACAACAGATACAAGGTTTGCTCGAAGTAAATATGAAGGGGTGTCAATTAAAGTTCATTTTGGATGACTGCTAATTATTTGTTCATAATTTTCGATGTGTTTAAAGTTTCTCTTGTTGTTGTGGTGGTGGTGGGTGGTAATATTGATTTGGAAAAGTTAACTAACAGAAATGGACTTGTGTGGGAAACGATTAATTCTGATTCGAAGATAAAAATAAAAGTCCATTAGTCTGTAGATAATTTTTCAGCTTGTACGATAATATTTCATAGAAAAATCAATTTCTCCGACATGCAAATTATTCATAATGATTCAGTAGCATTAACATAGCACTGTCCGTTCCATATTATTAGTTCGGTCCCCGCATATTGACTGACGCGCTTGTCAACAAAAAATCTAAAATGGCGGCAATTCTGTACACATGCATAGAAACTGTTCATCAATAATGCACGTTAATCGCGCTAGAACGGGTAAATTAAGTGACAATGGTTTTAGATAGGGCGCGCCCCGACAGTACACGTTCAAACTAATATTAGTGCTTGCTGCACAAGAGATAGGAAAAACGGACAAAACAGTCAAAGGGGAGACGGAAATAGACTTGGCAACGTCTACTCTTGGCCAGTGTCATCTTATTTTGTTAGCACTGGCACTGCCTATGATAAATCTAACTCATATGGCGGTAACATACGACATCACCATTCGATTGCACAATTTTACAATTTTTTCGTTAGGTATAAATGATTTTTTTTTTATTAGACCTCTTCAGTGTGATGATGTACATAGAGGGATAATGTCCAGTTGCTTTGAAGTGCACTGTACAGATTAACATAGCACTTATGCATGACTAGTAGCTGACCAGAGAAATATACAGCGTGATTCACTTAAAGTATTTCACACCCCAAAATTTTCTAGTCCAACCTAACTGTATTATTATTGTTATTACTTCCACTAACTAATTCAAAACACGTATTTCGACAGTTAAGATATCATCTTCACTCATTTACTTTTAATGCCCGCCTCAAGTCTGACTCTAGCATACATCAAAGTAAATAATTTCATCCAGGAAACACACGTAGTAAATTTATGTGTCAGAAATGAAACTCACAGACGCGTCAAGCAAATTAAATTAAGTACAGAAAAAGAAAACCTTCGATATTTCGCCAACTATGCCGTGAGCTTCATCAGGACTGACGTGACTTTCGTTGGATCGGTTCCAGTACTCACTTATCGTGGTTTTCCCGAGCATTTTTTGACGTCACTCACTTTGGACCACCGAGGATTCAATTTCGGCGAGGTTTTTACTAAATATCGCGTTTGAAACTAATTGGTCATTGGTTATTGTCAACCGCATCCAAGCGAAAGTGAAATTAACAAAAAAATAATAATTTTGGGCGTGGAATTTTCGAAAATTAAATTCGTACCAGCAGAGCTGGTGATTACTATGATATTATCAGTGGTAATAATTTATCATTATCAGTCATGAAATAATAATAATAATAATAATAATACACATTTTAGGATTGTTTTAGTAGAATCACCCTGTAAGATCTATCTGACCTCGTGTTTCTTGAAGGGTTTTGTTTTTTTTTTTTGTATTTCTCTGGTGTTGGCGTGTTGTGTCCGCAGTTGCTCTTTTCCGAAGCGTCTAATAATCGCCCTTCTAATTCCAGGATGCCAGGATACATGTACCAATCGCCGTATTTGGCCGCCACCACTCCTGGAAGCTTGATGCCCCTTCCGGCCACTCAATTGTCGCACGCCGCTGCGATGGCAGCGGCAACATCGCAATTTTATGAGTACCAAAACGCGGCGGCCATGGCAGCTGCAGCTGCTGCCCCCTACACAGGACAATATCCCAACGGATTCGACGCCTATAGTCCTTACGCAGGAGCAGCAGGCAAGTTGATTTTTCTTAGACTTTAAAATTCTCAGTCCAAAAATGGACTGTCACATTCATTCCTTATCTCAAGAACTTGAGAAAAAAAAAGATGCGTGCTGTGTTGAGATGGGGAATTACAATTAAAAACTTTTGTTATTGCTAAAAACGTGATACACGTTGTTTGTTAAATAGGTACTGTTCTCAATGTAGGTACGAGTTACATGCCCTATACATACGCAGCTTTGCCTCAAACACCAAGTTTACCAGCAGCAACAGCAACTGCGTTTCCTGCCCTTCCGTATCAGACTGCAGCAGCACAAGCACCCACTATTCAAGAGGCAAGGTTGCCTTAATTACTATAAATGTATATACATACAAGTCAGTTGTTATCATTCGTCTTCAATTATGCGGAAAGACTATAACTACTACTGTTTCTATGATAGTTACTATCATTGTTACTACATAATATTAATTAATACTCGGCATATGCACGTTCAAAACAAAAAAAAGTAACTCCTTTTTTACGAAAATTTGTGATGCATTTTAAATTATACTTTTCGTCATTTTTTTTTACACGTATTCCAGTTCCAAAATAGCAAAATAAGTTTTAAAATAATGCTCAATGAACTTATAATAAATAAATAAATAAAATAACACAAGAGATTGCTCGTTCGCTTTTGCAGAAGTTTTTTGTTAATCTGCAAAAGTAAGTGCAATACATATTATTTACATTAAAAGATAGACTAGCTAGTTAATTCATTTAGATACTTTAGTTCTTTAGTAAGTCTAGTCTTATTTAATTTCATATTTAATTTAATTGAGAAAAAAAAGCCCCCCCCCTGTATATGGTTTAATTTATTAGAGAAATATTTAGTACTTGAATTTTTTTATCTCCAACTAGCACTTGTATAACATTTACTTTTTCACCGGTCATGAATACTACTACTTTTATATATATTTTTCCAGAAAAATATATATATTTTTTCTAAATAAACAGTGCACACAGTTCTTACGATTTAAATTAAAACAGGCGTTGCGTAACATTAGAGTTAAATGGCTGTTTTAATTTCAAGTCGTATCCTGTTAAATGTTGTACTATAATCTGGTGTAAAAAGTAAATAAATAAAATATATACATTAATATATAATACTGTTGTGGCATAAAAGATTGTGCCTTCTAGTAATTAGTGAGTTAAAAATATTTGTGATTGTCGGTACTTAAAGAAGCAACAAGCAGCAGTCTAAAGTAAATCTAGTCAAAAAGAGCCTACCTGTTCCGTCCAGTCGGTTAGTGCCTTTAAAAAAAAAAAAAAGTAAATGAAAATTGACTGCGAGATTTTAAGTCTAAAACATTTTTAACTCATTCGCTCTTTCTTTTAATTCAACCAAAGATGGCTCCCTGTTAGATATTTATTATTTATATTAAATTTGAAAGTCAGGGAAGTGGATGGCTGTATATACGAAAGCGTCCATGTATCTCATTTTTATCGATTGTAAATAGGTACCTACTTATATACATGATTAATTCAATTTATTTTGTAATATTATTATAATTATATAATACGATAATTATTATTATATTAAATTAAGTTACAATAAATACAAACATTCATATGTATGGACTTCGAGTGTTATTTACCCACCTAATCCCTTCAATTGTTTTTAAGGGCTGAAAAATCGAAGTTTAGTGATCATTCCGAACCGACGAGCCAGATGTTTGTGTGAAATCGAGTAAAATTATTTATTTAATGGTCAAAGACATAGTATATTAACCAAACCTATTTTTAAAACTGGCAGTTGCACGTTACTAGACGTAACTGTGACGCCACGTTTCGAGTTTATAAAAAGATGCAGCCACCACCTCAACAAATGTTGCATGTTAATCAATCTGAAGAAAAGGAAACAGAAATGTACGGCTTTCCTTGTATACAAAAATAAACGTGCCAACACAGCTAAAGAATTTGCTCAAAACTACTACGTCGCCTGTTCGATTTGAAATTTGGCAAAAAAATACCTGCGTAAATTCGTTAACAAATTTGAAGAATGATGTAGTGTCTATAAAAGTATGAAGATTAAGTATGAAGCAGTCGTAATATAAACAGCGTAAGAATAAGCGTTTCGTCATTTACAAATAATTCTTCAGCGTCTCCGTACACATCTCTCATGTTATCCAGGCAGCTGATGCCACAACTATTAATTGTTATACAACAGCCGTAGCACCAGGTGCTAGACAACAAGAAAATTGTAGCGGTTGTCTCTGTAACTGCTGAAATAGATGCAAAACAACACCGAGTCGACGAATAGTTCTTTACTTCCAGCAGGACAAGATTGTGTTGCTATTTCTTGACGTTACCTTTGCAACTGATCCTCGTGCTGTTAGAATTAAAATAAAACAGCATCGGCGGTCAGTGCAAGGTAAAATCAGACTTTTCGTACTTCTTCTGTCCTTCAAGTTATCAAGCGCAACAACTGAACTTTCCCCGTTGTTAAATTCAACAATCAGTTGCAACGTGAACAATAAATTTGCACATTACAACGATTCCTTTAGCTTCAAGTAGCTCAAGAACAAACGTGTTCATAGATTTTTTAATTTACAAATAACCCTTCAGCATCTCTGATGATGTTTCTGACGTTATCTCGTAGGTGATGCTACAACTGTTGATTGCTCTACGTACAGCCGTAGAACCAGGTGCAAGACAACACCAAAATTTAATCATTTTTCTCGGTTAAGAAAATCGAAAGCTACGTTGCTACGTCTGAATGTTGGGTCGCTCTGTTTCTGTAAATGTTGGAATAAATAACACAACAATTTTCAGGAACGGTGCAAAACGACACCAGAATCGACAAGTCCTCACAATAATTTAGTCTTTCTACTTCCAAAGTTCTTGTCTTTGAAATGAAAATAGTTTTAATATGTTACAGTTAAATTTGTTATAAAAAGACTGACGCAGGAAGAGTGTCCAACGCCTCTTTCTGCATCTTCAAGATAACGCTGCAAGCTTACCTTTGCAACAGTTAGAACTAAAGCGAACTTGTTCAGCTTCAATTTCAAAAACGTTAACTTTTGAATAAAATAACAATTTCGCGAAAATTTTGTAAGAATTAAATTGCTGCCGCGCCACCTATAAGCAGGAGTTAGGAAATGGGTGGAAATTCTGGGCGTAGTTTCCTAATATTGGTCAAATATAATCGCCTTTTGTGACACGATCAATAGAATAGTTAAGTTTTAAATGTTTTCAGTAATTTTTATAGTATTTTTAAACGTCTATTGTGATTGTTAAAGCAGCAGAGGCTGCTGAAAAAGCAGCAATTGTAATTATTAAAAAAAAAAGTAAAATGTTAATATTGTTATTTTCCTATGCATTTGAGACTGTTTGCGCTGCTGTTGTTGTATAGCATCAACAGCAACGCGAACAATCTAAAAAGCAGAGACACTTTCCAAACATCTTCAGTCTATTTAGTCAAAACATACAACAATAGAAATATAAGAAAAAAATCGCAATTATAAAAATGTTGTTATTTTCCTATACACTCTTCAGATTGTCTCCAGTGCTGTTGTTATAAAACACCAACAATAACTGCAAACAACTTGAAAAACACAGGAATTTTCCACACTTCTTCGGTCTACTTAAAACACGTTATTGTAGACGTTATTTTTGTGTTACCTCTCTCTCCACGTAATAGCTAAAATAACAGAAGTGAAGAAAAAAATTGCAAATATTAAAATAAATAAGCTGTTAATGTTGTTATTTTCCTGTACACTCTTCAGATTGTCTGTAGTGTTGTTGTTATAAAGCGTCAACAATAACTGCAAACAATTTGAAAAGCACAGGAATTATCCAAACTTCTTCAGTCTATTTAAAACACGTTATTGTAGATGTTGTTTCTTGTGTTAGCTCTCTCGCCATTGTCTACCGATCTTCTAACAAATCTAAAGCGCTCACGTCATAGCTAATATAACAGAAATGAAGAAAAAAATGCAAATATTAAAATAAATAACTTGTCAGTGTTGTTATTTTCCTATACACTCTTCAGGTTGTCTGCGGTGCTGTTGTTATAAAACACCAACAACAACCGCAGACAACTTGAAGAGCACAGGAATTTTCCAAACTTCTTCCTTCAGTCTACTTAAAACACGGCTTTGTAGATGTTGTTTGTTGTGTTATAGCTAAAATAACACAAATGAAAAAAACAATTGCAATTATTAAAAAAATATGCATAAGCATGGAATATTTGGGGGTTTCCGCTGCTTCTTCTTATCGAACTGATGGTAGAAGATACTTATTTAATGCGACTTCCTTCGGAGAAGTTAAAAACAGCAGAAATAGTAGTAATGTAGTAATACAACTAATTTAGAACTATTGCAGACGTTGTTGTTTCCTGATGGCAAACGTGTAACTGAAACTGCTGTTGCAAGTACTATTGTTAGCAGCAGCAGCAACAGTCACACGAACAACACCAGAATTTAGGAGTACTTTCAATCGAAAATACATAGAAAAATTGCGCATTTGACGAACTGATAGTAATCATGTAACTGAAACTACTGTTGACACGATAGAACTTGAAAAGTATTAACAGTGATCTCAGTTGCACGATCATTATCAAGTGGATTTTGAACTGAAAATAGAAAACACGTGAACAATATCAAACAATAATAATAACAATTGCACAGTTTTAACATTCCTGTTTGCTGATAGCGGTCATGAAACTGAAACTACTGTTGACGCAATAGAACTAGAACAGCAGCAACAATAATCGCAGTCACACAAACATTATCAAGATTTAATTGTTCTTCTATTGATTCCTTCTGGCTTCGGAACTGAAAATGGAAAATCATTTTTTTCTCGTGATTGGAGTTTTGCTGATGAAATCGAGGTTAGACGTGGCGCTTCCTGATAGCAATCATGTCCTGAAACTGCGATTACTGATACAAAACAGTAATGGTACCAGAACGACTTCATAATTCAGGAAAAAAATTCACCAATATGATAAGAATTTTGTCTGTCACGTATTTTAATGTAGCTCTATAATTTGGGGATCATTTACAAATTCAATGATCTCCTTATATTCAGTTCCACGAAAGCAATGTCAGGATGTGCCACAAAAGTAGCAGCAGAACATCTGTAGGTCTCATTCAAATCTTCAGGCTTGTATATTTTGGGCTGTCCTCATTGTTGATATTTGCGTTACTAGTCACGCAACACACTTTGACACTGCCATGCTTTAGTAACACAACAGCAATGTCAAAGGATGTCACAAGAACAGCAGCAGTACTCCTGTTGATCTTATTTAAACCTATGCTGTTAAAGAATAGACGAAGAAATTATTATCATCGTTGTTTTTTGCGTTATTGCTCATGCGGCACTTTCTAATGTTGCTATGTTATAAATTGGACGGTATTAATAATTTTATAGACTGCCACAAGAACAAGATCTTACTCAAATCTTTAAGGCAAAAATTACATGAAAATTAATCTAGGATGAACGGTTTGGTCTCCTGTTGATTGGGATTTACGTCTCTTAAAGGAAGGGGGGTAGGTAATGCCTCATCATAGCTAATCGAATTCAAAGAGTACGTCGAGCGTCCTTCGGCACCATCCCAAAATTTTCACAGCGCTGTACCAAGGTACCAAGGTCGATTAGGTTGCGCTGTGACAATTTATTCCCTCATCCGGAAGGACGAGATAAAATTCGCTGATTAAATCGTTGGCCTCAAATTAACAGTTTCCTTCTAATGAAACGTTCTAATATCGAACTAAATGTGCCCCTAACTCAAAATCTCTAGGCTAATTTTGATGTGACCTTCGAGATTTATGTCCCCTTTGCAATTAAAGAGCATTCCAATTACCTCAGAACATCTGAACACAATTTTCTTCGGTGCAAGAATGCAGATGATCTGTTGGTCTTATTCAAGTCTTCAGATCTTAGTGCTGCGGCTAAGGAACAGATAAGGAATTCGTGCCTAAGCATGGAATACACGATAATAATATCAGGATGTGTAACAAGAGCAACAGCAATTTTGAAAATAACAATGAACAACCTGATCACTATTAAATGACCTCGGTGTAAGGAGACACATGATATTTTGGATCGTCTTCATTGTTGATATTTGCGTAACTACTCAAGTAGCCCCTCTCTGACATTGATATACTATAGTTACACATAGCAATGTCAGAGAGTGCCACGAAAACAGCAGCAGAACTTCCGTTAGTTTTATTCGTCTTCAGATTTTCCTCTTATAGTCAAGGAATAAATAAACAAATTATTTGCATTGTCTATTTTTGTTTATAAATTACATGCTAACAATATCAGGATGTAACACAAAAACAGCAGCAGAGCACCAATTGGATCTAAGCTAAAGAACAATAAAATAAATTATAATGTACACAAAATAATACTTGCAACGATCCGGATGATGTTTGGGGTGTTTTTGCGTTACTCTTCACGCGGCAGTTTCTGGGTTTGCTATGTTATAGTTACTCAATAGCAATACCAAAAACTGCCACAAGAACAGCAGCTTTCCTTTATTTGTAGGTCTTGCCATTGACGCTAAGAAACAATGTTAGAAATGTCATAATCAGTCAGCCTTAAAGAACAAAGATAGTTGACACGTCGTCTATGCTGTTGATTTGTTGATTATTGTGCTACCACTCACGCAGCAATTTCTGATATTGCTATGATAGTTGAACGATAGCAATGTCAAGAACTGCCACGAGAACAGCTTATTCACACCCGATTTTACGATTGTTGGATAAACAGTATCCTTGGAATGGCGGTGGTGTAGATTTGGAAGATATTCGGCCAATAGTTATTCTGTCCTTATATCGATAGCACTGTCAGGAACTACCACAAGAATAGCAGCCAATATATCAATGTCTAATTCAAGGGTTTATATCCTCCTACAACACTTTGCAAATCTAGCGTTGTGGCTGAAACAGCAATATGATATGCTATAGCAACATCAGAAACTGCAACAAAAACAACAGCAGAATATCTATATCTTATTCAATCCTTGCAGGTTGCTTTATAAGTCTACCACCAGGGATTTCATCCCTGTACTTACCCTCCACTACACAGATACGATTCAATAAAAACAGTAAATTCATGTAGAGTCACCTCCAAATACAGTGGGAGATTTTACCACACTTTTCACATCTGACTTTATTGCATTACGTTTCAAGTGCCCGGAATAGCAACGAAGTCAGATATAAAATGAGCGGAAGTGTCTTCTTCCATCACTAGATTTTAACAACAATACGACTACAGTGTATGATTTAAAAACAAATTAATGCTTGTACAAACGTAATAGGTGTTTTAACATTACCCTCACACCTAACTATGCTGTAATTACGTTTCAATTGCCGCAACAGCAACAGAGATGGGCGCAAAGAGTAGAGGAATGTCCCTCCTTTCAATGTATTACTTTTGGATTTTTAATTCTCACTGTTTAAAACATTTATTTATGTTTTTTTGGGACGCAATACTGTCACTCCTCTTACATTTGACTGTGTAGAAAGTACGTTCAAATTTTGCACCATCGACAGAGGCAAATGAAAGAAAAGCGAAGGATACTCTGCTCAAATTAAAATCAATTATTTAAAAGTATGGTGTGATCACCAAATTGTTTGTAATTATTTAAATATGTGTAACTAAAAATGAATCATTCAAAAATATTATTTCAGCAGAATTAATTTTTATAAAAGTGCTATAGATAAATCAGTATATACAGGGTGACGGGCATTTATTCGCCAAAAAAGAAACTACGAAGGGAAACGATAGCCAAAAGTATGGATTAAAAAAAAAAAAGTCTAAGTACTATGCCCGACAAAAAAAATCTTTTGCAAATACGACGAATTAAGCATTGATTATTTCTGCGTCTTTTTTACGTTACCATAGAACAAGCATAATGATTTGTTAAAAGCTGCATTCAAACCAATAAAATAACTCAAAAATGCATGTATAGAGTTGTCCCAGATTTTTTTGGTGGGCATAGTGCTTTAGATTTCGAAAAATAATTAATCCAAAATTAAGAAAGTACAGCAAATTAAACAATGTACACTCATAAAAGTGTTTTATAGTTTTGTGATTGTTATGGCGCTTGACCTTTAAACAGATTGATGCGATCAGCTGAAATACGAGCTCCAAAATGTTTACGAAATTATTAACAAAACATGTGAATTAGCTGAAGTAAATTATTCCGTATAAAGTAAGCACAACAACACCTGCTTTGACAGGTATACAAATAAAACACTACAACACAAAAATAATTCAATACTCTGTCACTAAAAATAGCGATATCCAGAAGTAATAGCTTCATATATATACATGCGCGTCATTTCCAAGTCAAAGCGAAACATACGATATAAATGGGGAATTAACGAACATTCCTTAACTGACTATATAGTATGATTACTAAAGACAGATGTAAGAGTAGTGGAAAACAATTTCAAACAACTTAAACAATATAATTAATTACTTTAAAACAATAAACAACTATTTTGTGTGTGTGGTATGTACAATGATAAGCAAAAATAACAGTATATGAATATGAATATGAATGTTTAAAACCTAAAATTGTATATTATTTTATTAACTCAAGTGCACCATAAGAACTCAGGTATAAATTACAAATAAAAAGCATCGATTTTTCCTTAAGTAGAATATAAATTATGTAAGACATGTCAAACGTAAGTTTGACGTCATGCATTGACGTCATAGCAAATTTGGAATATTTCCGGGCAAATAAATGCTCGTATTTTAAAAAAAAAGTAGCAAACACAAATATGTTTGATGACAATTAATCATTCTCAATTAGAAAATGAGTTTGTTTAATAAACTTTCTTGACAAAATGCAATAATTCTTGAAACTCATAATAACTGGTGACATTTAAAGAGGCCTCTAGTGGCGTCGTAAGTAATTTTAAGCTCTGAAACATCAATACCACTAGAGTTACAAACCCTTATTTTGATATTCAATTTATTATTATTTTGACCCTTTTTAAAATGGTTGTGCGTTCTGGTGCAATACACGTCGTACTAATTAGAATATAACGTTACACGTTGAATAGGCTAATAATGTTTATAATTGTTATATAGTTTAATAGTGTTAAAAAAATCTTAAGGTGAGTGCAAGCAGGACCCCCCCCCTGAAAAATTCAAAGGCCTCACCACAGCAGGCAAACTCACAAAAATAAAACATGTCTGAAATTATTCAGGTTCAATATGAGGATTAATGCCACAAGAATGACCACACCAATTGAAGAAAAAATTGACCAAAAACTCAAGATACGTACAGGCATGGTCACCGTTAGCGATGGCAAAAGCAAACCCATCCCCGTACGTGTTCACTTATCAATGGAAGTTTTACGCTTACAAAAGGAAGAACTTGTACCTCCCGAATCGAAACCGTGTAACTCAAAGGTATTTATTCATTCATTCATTAATCCCCCCAAACAAATCTTAATTGTTTAATATGTTAGGAGAGAATGGTGCAGATACGAAGGCAGAAGGTTGGCGGTCTTGGTTTGAGTATTAAAGGCGGTGCTGAACATAAACTACCAATTTTAATCTCGAGGATTTACAAAAATCAAGCGGCCGATCAAACTGGGGAATTATTTGTAGGAGATGCCATAATCAAGGGTGTGTAACATTAAAACTTTTTCACATAAAAAAAAACAATTTTTTCTAGTGAATGGTGAATATATCACAGCTTGTCCTCATGACGACGCTGTAAATATCTTACGTAACGCCGGGGATTTAGTCGTACTCACCGTTAAACACTACAGAGCTGCCACGCCATTCCTTCAAAAGCAAGGTACCCAACTCAATTAAATAATTAATTATGTGCGAAATTGTTTTTATTTTAGAGGAAAAAGAATCCCAGCACACGGACTCCAACAGCGATGAAAGAGAATTGTCAGACGAGAGCTTTAAAGTCGTGACTAATAACGCAGGTAGTAGACCGAGCTCGATTTGCTCGGAAACCGAATCGGAAACCCAGACGAGGTGGATCGATTTGGTGACTCTGCCTTTAATGATGGCATACGTAACTCGTTACATTTTTGGCACCGATAAATTACGACCAAACGCTTTCGAAGTTCGAGGATTAAACGGCGTAAGCACGGGAATTATTCACTGTGATGACTCTGCCATTCTTTCCCAGTGGCTTAAATATATTACCGATAATATTATAGGACTAACGCATTTACAGGTAACGATTTCAAATAATTCCCAGCATAACGAGTGAGCGTGTTTATTGTGTTTTAGATGAAATTATATAATAGAAACTTTAGTGTATCGGACCGGATTGAATATATGGGGTGGGTGAACGAGGGTGTTCTAAATAACAATCACCTCTGGCAGAATTATAAGCCGAGATTCTTCGCACTGAAAGGAACCGATCTTATGTTGTTTGATACACCTCCCGTAAGTCCCTGTTTTTTTTTTCTTAATTCATCAATTTAGTAATTTTGAATTTGCAGTTGACTATAACGGACTGGAGTAAATGCCCTTTAATGTTTAAAGTCTACCAGACGATGTTCAGGGTCGTTAAAGACTCTGAGAACGTCGATGAAAGGCAACATTGTTTTCTGGTGCAAACATCCGGGCAGGACTCGCGTTACTTTTCGGTTGAGACACGTCAAGAGTTGCTACGAATTGAAAATGCTTGGCACTGCTCTGTGTGTACGGCTGTTATGAAATTAGGAGTATGTAGTAATCAAGTGAACGTGAACAGATTTTATTTTTATTTGAAATTTTAGAATAAAACTTTCACCGTTAGTTGCAATGGAAAAACTGCCGGGCTGACGTTAGATTGGAATTTGGGTTTCTCGCTGTACGAAGCTGATGCGAAAACGCCTGTTTGGCAATACAAGTTTTCACAATTACGTGGATCTTCTGATGATGGAAAATCTAAGCTGAAACTACACTTTCAAGATAGTGAATCTAGGGCAATCGAAACTAAAGTAAGTTCTTAGATTAAAAATACTGTGAATTTAACTTGTTACTTTTTTTTTAACAGGAATTGGAATGTTCTATACTTCAGAGTTTGTTGTTCTGTATGCACGCATTCTTAACAGCAAAGGTAGCATCAGTAGATCCAGGATTTCTGTGTTCAGTGATACCGTAAGCGGTTAATGTACATAAGAATTAGCAAAGCCAATGGCTTCTTAGGATAAAACTGATAAATTTGAAAACGCATTGTTTTCTCTGTGGTCATCCATCAAATAAATTAACAGTCGCTCTTGCTATTGTTACATAACGCGATAAAATATTACAGAAACTCATGAGCTAAAGCTTTGCATTTACAACGAATTTGGTCAAAAAACTATATATATATTCACGTGATGAGCACACGGAAATCAACGTTCGTTGTCGTTGTACGAGTATTAAAGGAATCTGCACAAAAAATGCGATGCACACATACATTTTCTTGTTAGGTAGAAAATTTTTACCAATGTTCCTTGCAAGTAAGACATTCGATAGAAGTAGGATTGCAATTGAAATACAATTTTTTGATATCGATGTTTATTTGTAAACTAGTTAGAAACAAATTAGTGAACAACAAAGTGGCACAATTCATGAGTGTACACGATGCACACTTACAATAACTATGGATAGATATCAGAAAAAAAATCAACCGGCAATTCTCAACGTTTTCGAGGAGAACCTTAACACTCTAACAAAAAAAAATGTGAATCAATATTTCGCTTTAAATACAAATTGAGAAAAGGCCTAAATTTCAATAATAAACAAAAAGAGGTTCAAATTTTGAGAACTGCGGGTGTAAGCTATTAGAGGAGCGCATTATTATAAAGAATACTTTGCGCAATTTCGTTCTCTTAAAAGAAAAAAAGAATAAATTTCATTTACTAGGTTAATCTTGGATGATGATCCATTCGTATGTTACTTCGAGTTTGCTACAGCGATGGCTGTGTGTGATTTGGTGTTTGTTTAACAAAACATTTGTTGTTTGTTCAATTTGTTCAACTGTTAAAACACAGAACTCATTTTCGTTGTGAATAGACCTGGTTAATATAGGCAGGTTTAACACGTGTTAAAAAAAAATAAGTTCTGTGTCACTGTCTTGTTGTTGTAACACTTTTTGCAAAACATATTGTGGTTAATCCCGACGAGGAGATATTAGTGATTACAGACGTTAATAGAGTACGAATTTGTCAATTTTGAAAATAAGAAGAGGAAGCACGAGTGATTTAGGCAAAAAAAGAAACCAACCTCACTATTATTAAGTAGAAACTTCAATTCCAAACATTCGTTAGCAATAAATTTAATTCGGAATTAATTTAGTTAAGGTAGATTCAGACTTGTACTGCGTTGTATACCAGCGAGGAGATCAATATCAAGAGCATTCCGGTGTTGTTAGATTTAAGCAAGGTCTGAATTCACCTTTGTTTTTCTGATATATCACAGTAGACTTGTTAAGTTTTAATTTAACCAGGAGTATTAGAGTCGGCCCTTATTTTCTAACAAACTAGAAACCGATTGCAATTGATAAATGAGCTCGGTATGATCGATGCAAATAGATCTCATGTAAAAGTACTGTGTAGTAAGAAAAACCCTAACCTAGTCGTAAGTGAAGTTACTTTCGTGTTGTTAAATTTCGGCTGCTATATGAAATTTCTGCGTTGTGAAGAATCAATTATATTTTTTATTGAGATGTTTATATGTAAGTTGATTTCATGAGTTATATGTAAAATAGTCAATTATACTAACTGTTTAACTGATTGCATTTCAAATGTTTAGAGGTAATTCGTTTCAACTATTTAGCCCTTTATTTATTATTACTATTATTATTATTATAGATAAACTATTCCACGTTGACAATATAAATAAATATATTTAATAACTCCATGTTGTTTCATTCATCTATCCCATCAAATCACTTCTTACAAACGAAGTAAGAGGTTAAAACAAGATGCAAATACTCTGAGTGCAGCCAACGCAGGTGAATCGAAAACGCTTTAGTAGTAAGAGTATTATAGACAGTGGTGAACTGTGTGGTTTGTGGACGATCCAGGATTTTATAAGGCCATATTTAGTTACCACTTTGGAAAAGACACTACTCTTAGTACGACCCCCTCCCGTTTATATTTTACTCGTTGGTTTCAAAGGAGAGTTGCGCAACTAACTTCATCGTAACTTTACAACTAAATAGAAGTTATAATTAATTTTTGTGAAAAATATAAGTATAAAGGTGGGTTAGTTTTATTTAAATTTAATAAATTTAACAAACGTACAGTCATGCGCATCTAAAATGCATCTTCTGCATGTAAACGTCACCTGCTTTAGTACTTATCAACTTAAGCTGCGGATGGCGGTACCTCGTTAAATGTGAGTGCCTTTTTGTTTCACATTATTATTATTACGAGCCACAGAAACATATTTGTGTGAATAACCCTATAGAATAAGCAAAAATATTTCTTTCCTTCAAATATTTAAATACATTTAGTAACTACTTGGTATTGTTTGAATCGTCCTTCCCTTTAAACTATTTTACAAACGAAATAAGAGGCGCACTTTGAAAGAATGCAGTCGCGCCATCTATGGGCTGTCAGATGAATTATATAGGCATATTTAAAATAATTGAGTTTCAATGGAAAGTAATTATGTGATTTCATCTTTGGCTACTTATTTAAATCCTCTAACTTTAAAAAAGAAAAAAAAAAACTTTTCTATAGCTCGCTCAAAATAATTAACAGAAATTAGGAACTTTGGGCGATGGGCCTCAATCAGTTCCTGGGTTTAGACAGGTAAAACAGGTACTTAAAATTAGTTAAGCGTGACTGTGAAGAATGAGTTGTTGAAACAGAAACATTTTTTTTAATTTAAATGATAGAATGACGTCTTAAGAATTAACGCAAGGACGATGATTACTGTGAACGTCACCGCGGTAATTAAAGCCAGATAACGTGGAGAAACGAGGAGGGCAGAGAGATAAATAAAACCAGTTTCCGTTTAACGAAAGTGATCTGTTACAACACAGACGAAATTGTGAAATATGTTTATGAAACTTCATTCCAAAAAAATAATGTTGTTGTGTCTCAGCAAATTTTGATCAACCTTTCTGGGAAGCCTTCAGCCTTAGGTGTACAAACAATTAAAAATGCAGCCAGCCTTGATGTGTTCACTTAAGAATGTTAAGGAGACTCTGATGATAATAATATTAAATTGAATTCCAGTTTTCTTCCTTTATCGATGCGAGTCAGTACATCATGATGGACAACATGCAAAACTCTGTGTTACTGACAACATTTACAAGCGGTAAGAAAAGGTACAAGGTCTTCTTCCATCAGGGTAAAATTATATGGGATAATGAAAAACCACCATTCGGTAAATCCTCGACTAAATAACTCATTAAGAAACTAGTTTGATTGTTTTTTTTAATTTCAGAACAACATACTGTACCTATTGAAAACGTAATATCAGTCCAGCATAATACCTTGAACCCCCAACACCCTTTAGACGAACCGGCATTAGATCTACATAATTTTACCATCCACTATGCAGAACGAGGTAAAAAACGCACCTGGAAATACAGCTACATTTCTTTTAGACACTCTGATCCAATGCAAGTATCATCCTGGGTCAAAACACTTCAGAATCACCTGCAGAGTAAGTTGCCACAACAACAACATGCCCTTCCATATGGTCAACGAATGCCCCCCTCTTAGATTTCAGGCACAGACCGAAAAAACTGCTACTATTCATAAATCCATTCGGTGGGAATAAAAGTGCTCAGAAAACGTACGAAAAATTTGCCAAGCCCTTATTCACCTTAGCAAACGTCGATGTCACCGTCAATGTTTCCCAGCGAAAAGATCAGATTAAGGATTTTGTTTCCTACCACAATTTAGAGATGTTCGATTCGGTGGGGTGTGTGGGGGGCGACGGTACCTTATCGGAGTTGTTCAACGGACTTGTTATTCGGGAATGCCGCATTAAAGGAATCAATTTAGACGATGTCACGCAGAATTTACCAAAACCCAGCATACCCGTGGGTGTCATACCAGGTATTGAACTTAATTAATTGAAATGAAACTAAGAAAGAAATTGCGGTTGTTTAATAGGTGGCAGTACGGATACGATTGCGTATTGTTTGCATGGAACGATAGATGTCACCACGGCTGTTCTGCATATAATATTCGGCGATTCCCTCGGATTGGATTTGGTTTCTGTATACGATGAAAATCGTTTGCTCAGAGTGTACGCCAGTGTGTTGAGTTACGGTTACTTAGGTGATGTTATTTACCACAGCGATAAATACCGTTGGATGGGGCCTCAACGATACAATTACTCAGGTAAGTATGTGAGACGCATCAGTTTTGCAGTGTGTGTACGAAATGAGGTTTCAGGTTTTAAAAAAATTATAGCCAACAAAGGCTACAAGGGTGAATTAAGTGTGTTGTCTGAAATGAGTGATATAATGAGTGAATCTCGATGTTATGAAAACTGTCTGCAATGCTCAGGACGAAGCGAGGAAAATATCAGTATTAACAAAGAAGATTGCTCATGGAAAGTTCTCAGCGGGAAGTACTTTATGATAAGCGGAGCGAATATAAGCTGCGCTTGTGCACGCAGCCCTAATGGTATAGCCCCGTACAGTCACTTGGGGGATGGGAGTTTATATTTGGTGCTGGTCCACCACACGAGCCTGATAAATAACTTGAAGCTACTGCTGCGCATGACGAGTAAAAATGGGAAAATTGAGGATTTGCCTTTCATCGAGATAGTTAGGGCGAAAGAATTTTGTTTCAGATCCATCGAGAATTCCAGCAGGTGGAATTGTGATGGGGAAGTTGAGAGTCAGACGGATATAAGAGCTAAGTAAGCCGAGCTACTTAAACGAAACTAAAAAAAAATTTACATTTCTGTGTGTTTCAGGGTGCGCTGTCAGTTACTTACGATGTACAGTCGTGGTAGTCCCAAACCTTTAGAGAAATATAGCACTAGATGTTGCGGGCTATGTGGAGATTAAGTACTTAATTCATACAGTGTGATAGAAAAGTAGTATTTTTTTAATTCACCTATTGAGAAGGGAGGGGGGCATTTGTATTTTAAAATGTCAATTTCCTAAGTATGACTTTATTATTGTGATAGCTCACGTGGAGGGTGTAGAGCAATAGCGATCAAAGTACAGCTGCATCAGATTATTTATTTTTCTTGCCTTACAATCATTTTTAGCGCGCTATTTTTAATGGTGACTAAGATATTGAATTTTGTAGTTGTGATTATGAGTTAGTGAAACACTCTCCATTTGTATTAAGTACATTCTTATTTTTATAAATTAATTATACACGAATAAATACATTTTACTTTAACTGGTTTTATTTTTATTAACCTTAATTACTATTATATTCTCGTAATGGGGCGTGAAATGCTAATTGCTTGCAACAAACATTGTTGCAAACCATAATTAAGCTGTTTTCAAAAGCTTGGAATTTATTTATTTTTCTGGTACGCTCTATTTCAATATAGATGGCACGCAGCTTCAAATACAAACATTATATGCTTGTATGTATTTTGCAACATTTATTTTTCAATTTAATTCGCAGTGCCCCCCAATAATTATAATAGATTTTCAAGTACCTAATCTAAATCTACTTCAAAGAGCTAGTTTCCGACGGTACCCCAAGAGGAACAAGCATGATTTTTATTTGGGATGATTTAACAATTCATTCACTTAACTTAACAATCAGGGACGTAATTACCATTAAACGCGATAGGTACTTAACTTAAGGTCCCATGACATAAGAGGGAAGCACCGTTTCCTATGTAAATGGAGGGTCCTTCACCATATCTTTTTAAGTAACTAAACGTTAAAATTTAGGAGGTACATTTTGAAATGACCGAATTTGCAAGCTGTAAATTTTGCTAATTCGATCCCCCATAACAGTTAAAACCGCCCATTACCCCATAGTTTTGGGGCAATGTTTCAGGATTAACGAGAATGAATTTTGAACACGTTCGATATTAACACGGATAAAACGGATTTAGTAGAGTGTTAAGGCGTAAAGTGAAATGCAAATTATGCATCGCGTTTACATTTTATTTAAGTAAGTGGGCCAGTTTATTTTCTAGAGGATAAACAATTCATTTTGTCTTATTTTTAACGATTTGATTGTAACAGCAGCTTGATTAGCAATTATCAATTAATACAACGAGAACCGTTAATATGTTTACGATTGCTGAAACTATATTAATTGACATCTGGTTAACGTACAACGTACGTATACACTAAAGTGTTACGTTACACTGAAGGCATATTTGTGATTTTTACTGAATTCACATTTGGGTTACTTTCTAGCCAGCCGCTTTTAAATGATAAGTAACGCGCGATTCATTTTTCTCGTAATAAACCATTCTTCGGTAAATTTCACAAAATAAAAAAAAGGCACAGAACCTGTTCGCTAGACTTTTTTACGTTTCTTGTTACGTCAGCTGGTAGATGCAGTTTATAAATTTCCCAATGCAACACTGACCCATATAAACAAATAAAACTTTCGACGCTCCTTTTAATGACTTCAAGTGTTTCCCGAGCTTGCAGAAATAAATAATTAAGTTTGAATTGTGCGTTCCAAAAAACGAAATGCATAACAACACATATCGTACATCGTTGTACATACGTACAACAATAAAAGACATGCCATCATCGGCGTTGGAATATTAATGAGCGTGATATAAAAGCATCGAAATAAAACGTATGCAAATTTGGCCCATATAAAATCTATCAAATATTAAAGCGCTCTTTTTTTCGCAAAAAAATAAAACCGAGAGGATTTGCGAAAAGCACGTTTAAAACGCTACTGCGTCACGGATTTAATTAAACATGCAAAACCCCTAAAAGCAAAAATAAACAAGCCAACTATTTTTTTCATTAAAATAGTTAAATAATTTAAAATTCGAGTCCAAAAAACATCGAATGGAAACGTACAATGTCAAAAGCAGATTATAAATTAAAAAAAAACTACTACGTTCATGATTTTCATTCGAAACATGTTTGAAAATAGGAAATAAAAATGGAAATTCAGTTTCTTTTCTTGAAATAAAAATGCAAAAGATTTCAAAGCCTCCCCAAACTGAAAAAAAAAGAGAGATGTGACGATTTTATTAAAAAAAAATTGGAAATCTAATTTTTTTTTAATAACCAAGTAATTGGATACCCATCATAATTGGGGGATTTGGAAATAGACTTGTTCCCTTACCTTATAGAAAATAAAACTTTCATTTAACCCCCCCCTCCCCCTAACCAACGTAATTTTTCCAAAAAAACATAACAAAAGATAACATCTTTACTTAAACTGAAATACAAAAAAAGTAAGAAGTTAAAAATTTTATTTTTAAAATTAAAAAGAGTTTAATAATCTAACTTAATCAAATAAAGCTGAATTTCTTTTTCAGTTTGAAAAAGAAAACAACTTACAAAAATGTGATTTTCATTTAAAAATAAGCTTGGATATTTAATTTTTCCTTTTTCTCAGATATAACGAAATGTAAATCACTTCCAGTTACTGGCCGCGTTAAACTTTATAAATTAATAATATAGAATTAAAAAGAAAATTTACGTAATTTAAAATATTAAATATTTTTACTCCTCGTTTCAAAATATTTAAGAGTTGTAAAAGAAATGTTTAGAAATAAAAATACGTAATTTAATTTAAGCAGAAAGAAATATTAAAGATATAACAACATTAAAATATAGTAATATAATTAAATTGATAAAATAGAATTACAGGAAAATTAAAAAAATTGAAGATATAAGAACAGAAAGATAAATAACTAAATAAAAAATTTCTTTTTCTTATTCCTCGTTTCAAAATGCTTAGAAAATTGTAAAAAAAACATCAAATTTGAGCAAATTTATTGACTTTTCCATAATTGGCGTTAAATACCGGGTGTTTATAGAACGATTACAAGTCGATAACTAAGTTAATAATGCAGATATTTAAAAATACTTTTGTTTTGTTTTGAATGACTACATAATACACGAGAAACCCACATTTTTGTCGTGACTAGGGCTGTGCAAAAATATCTTTATATCGATAATAATCGATAAATAAATCTATTATCGAATAAAGATACGTAAAAGAAAAATGATCGATATATATTGATATTTATCGATGTATCGATGAATTTTAATACATATTAAAATAAATAATTTTAAACGGAATACACTGTAGATATTATATAATTTAGGTTTTAATTTAATAAAAAATTAAAGCGATTATCTTATTTATGAATTATTTTTTGAG
Organism: Serrognathus titanus; assembly: GCA_039766575.1. Taxonomy (NCBI): domain Eukaryota; kingdom Metazoa; phylum Arthropoda; class Insecta; order Coleoptera; family Lucanidae; genus Serrognathus; species Serrognathus titanus. The sequence goes on along the minus strand of CM077916.1, from coordinate 1,354,856 downwards.
TATAAGTATAAGTTGGTTGTGAATTACGCAAAAATAAATTAAACAAGTACAGAATTTTCTAAGGATATCAGTCACTGCATCGTTCATCCTTCTGTAAACACTCGGTATAAGGAAACATTTCCTTTTATTTAACAACTTACGCATAGAAAATTGATTATTATTAAGAAGCCAATTAAAATTTAAAAAGCCTCAAATGAAAAAGTGAACCGGAAATAAAACGATTCGCAAAAAAAAGTAATGGACTCCGTAGGAAGTGCTAATTTTTCGCACCGAATAAATCAATAAATTCTGAAATTCGATCGCATTTTATACTAGTCACATTTCGGAAATTTTCTATTTATTTTTTTTAATTAGAAAAGTTCACATCCTTGTGATCGAATGGTTTTCGAATCGTGCGTGTTAAAATTAGCGAAGTAAAAATGATCGAAAGCGATTGTGAAATAAGAATTTTGTCCAATGCGTCAACGTACGTCAAGTAAAAGAAAGTGATGTCCGGATGCGTAACAAATAAGATCATAAAAAAATCCGGATTCCTTTTACAGAGGTGACCAAAAGCGAACGTTGCATCCGGGGTAGAGCTTTACGAAACCCGCCAAGATGTGATTCTTCCACTCGCAGCAAAGGAGTTTTTATGGAGAGTGGGGTTAACTTTCACATGTATATATAAAACCACCGGAAGATTTTAAGTGTACTACTTTCTATCCAGTTCCACGGTTTCGTATGAGACGTACGAACAATTAAACTTACGAGACTTGTGATATATTAGTCGACATGTTGTAGTGTTGTGCTTGAATTGCTTCGGGGACATACAGTGTACAAAAACATTTGGTGTTATTTAGTAATCGGATATTTTTTACGTAAGTATTTATCTTCAAGATCGATTTTTCTTTTCGAGAGTGACGGTTTTTCGCGCGGTGCTTCAAATTCAAATTTAAAAGTTCATTTACCGCGGTTAACAGTGACTGGTTTTGGTTTAGTTCGGTTGGTTCCATGTAAACACGTTAGTACCGTGTCCGTATCCGTTAATTTATGAAAGCTATACCCGTTCTTGGACATAGCTATGGGCCATCTCTGTGTAAGATGTGTTATTGAGCACACAGTAGAAGTAAAGCAAGTTAGTGTGTCACTGGACTCCTTCGAGCAAGCGCACTTGTCATCGGCATCAATACTTCTTATCTAGTGCAGGTGCTAATTATTACATACTGGAAGCCATTTTTCTTAAACCATTCATAACTTGACATTGTATCTTACATAACTTCGATCCTATTAAAATTAATTAGTTAAACCCAAAATATAAACAAATTCGGATCGTTTAATTAACACCACATGTTGATGCCGATGAAATAAACAAATTAAATATTGAATAATAAATTATTTACTGTGTGCATGCGTAATGGTAGATGTAATCATTTGGGTTGTTTGAAGCAAATAAACCACCGAGGCAAAGAAAATAAACAATTCAAATTCATCAGTTTGAGATTAATCAAAATTTAAAAAAAAATGGTTTTGTTTGATATTATTAATACGCCCACACTTTTCAAACAATTAAAAAAAAGTGTGAGTCAATACTTTTTGAATTATAAACGCACCGAAGTCCATTACATATTAAATCCCCCCCGTAATAATTGCATTAGTTTTTCTTCATTTCAAGTGTACGTGTTTTTTTTACAGTTAATGTAACGTAAAATTCATCGTCGAGTTATACAGCATGTAAATATAATATGTTATTTTCTTCTTAACATGCGTAAATATTATTTCTCGTTAAGAACAGAAGCAATTAAAATGTGTAATGAGTGTAATGTTACATTCTGGCGTTCGCTCTATTTTCTAACCGAATAAATTTATTTAATAAACTGCGAGCAAACCGTTAAATACGACCGGAATGCATTTTTTAATACATTGTTCTAAATTTTCCGGCGAGCCAATTCCGAACGAACTAATTGGATTTTTTGACTATTCATTTGAAGCATCCGAATTTATGCAGTTTAATTAGGATTGGTGTTAATTAACAATCGCTGTTATCACATTGTAAACCAGGCCTTGAGGCGTCGCTTCATTAATTAGTTTCAAATTACAATCGGAAATTTATCTTTGGCCAACACTAAGATTTCCTGTCGTCGATATTATCTCATAAAACAATTAAACTGGCCAACTAATTTAGGAGCGAACATTGTTCCTTCCGGAGGAACTAATTCTCTAATTAACTAACTTATAAAGGTATTAGTTAGCTTTGACATCTACGAGGATCAAGTCCTTTTCTTTTTTTCCAAATCAAATTATAATCGATGACTTTCTACTTCGGAATTATAAATAATAAAGTAGGCGATTATTCAAAATTATAAAGGCTCAACGTGAAAGAAAAAATGGAGAAATCTCACACAATGACATCAAACCAGCAATCTGTTCTGGTTCCAAATCAAATACAATGGAAAAGAGAAAACAATCGAAGTTGGAAACAATAGACAGAAATTCCAAGTGCTTAAATACATTATTGCATGATTTTCTACTCAGATCTTTACTTTGCACAGAATGTCTAATGATGACTTTTAATGTTTTCATTCCTTAACGTTACTTTTTTTGACTGTTACACTTCACAAAAGAAATCAAGTTAATTAATGAAAGGTAGAAGCTTTTGGGATGTTTAGGAGTTGCAAACTAGCACACCAAGTTAGATAATCTGCATCACCTGTAACGATCCAGTTGTGCTGAAACAATTTCACTTGAGGTGATGCCGGAGTAATTTAAAGAAGTTACGATAGAAATTACAGAGCATTATATCAACGAAGAGCAAGCGTATGTTCTACTTTCTGCATCGCCGAATGGAAATGTCGGTCGTGATCAAATAGATAACATTGGTAGGCATCTGCATTTCTCTTCTGCTCTTACCGGAGCAACTGCAAACTGATAAGACAAGGTCACGCATCTGCTAATAGTGGTTAAGTAGGACTTTGGTAATTGTGAAATGTTCCGTTATATTAGTTCTCCTAATGTGAATGGAGGCTTAAGAAACAAACCTAATTGTTTTGTTAATAAGTTGCGATTCCGTCATCAGAGTGCGAAATTTCATCCATGCACTGTTTCATATGGTGTGTGTGATGGAAAGGGTGATAGGTAGAGGAGAACGATAGGGAGAGAAAGCGTCTTTTTTGAGTAACTGTTTTTGTACGAAAACGGGCGCCATACGGTGCGGATATGAAGGGAGAAAGTGGGCCATATGATATGTCTTGTTGGGAAGTGAGCATGCAATTTAGGAGTAGCAATTTGAGCTGTGAACGTTCGTTCCTAGAGTGAATTAGAAGAGGCGATGCATTCGCATGCAGGGCGCTGAACTTCTTCAGTGTGTTAGTAGGTCAGAGTCCTTCAGGTGTGGAGAGGCGAGGCAACTACGGTACGGTTGGCGCTCTCTTGCACATCTGCCGGGGCTACCTTGACGTAGTATTTTCATTTTTTTCTTGATTTCAGGATTGATAACGGCGCAAGTAACACCATGCCAAACTCACTTCAGCTCATCGCACTAGGCATCATCAACCTCTTGTTGCTGCAAGTAAGTTGTTGAAATACGTAATCTGCTGGTACCTCCATTAGCATTACACAATCAAACCCGCATATCTAACTCGCTTATGTTAATTTCAGAAAAGTAGAAGTGAAGCCCCTCTCACAGATTCATCGGCCTTACCCGTTGAACACCGATCGGTATACGGAGCACCCCTATCGGGACCAGGATATGCACCCCCTGCTTTATTACAAGATCCAGACGGTGGCCAAGGCGTTGATGACCCTTGGCCCTTAGCAACCCCCGACATGCCCCAAATTAAACACCTCCAAGTGCAATGCGAGAAGACCCACATGCGTGTTAACATCGAATTCGACCGTCCCTTTTACGGAATGATCTTCTCGAAGGGTTTCTACAGCGACCCACACTGCGTCCATTTAAAACCAGGAACTGGACATTTAAGTGCGACCTTCGAAATTTACCTCAACAGTTGTGGAATGTCCTCGTCGGCTAACCACAACGCGGCTAGTTACGGTGGACCGAGTCCAAGTGGAAGCTACGTCGAAAACACCATCATAATCCAGTACGACCCCTACGTGCAAGAAGTTTGGGATCAAGCGAGGAAGCTGCGATGCACCTGGTACGACTTCTACGAAAAGGCCGTGACTTTCAGGCCGTTCCAAGTTGACATGCTGCACGCTGTTACCGCTAATTTCCTAGGCGATAACTTGCAGTGTTGGATGCAAATCCAAGTGGGGAAAGGGCCGTGGGCTTCGGAAGTATCAGGCATTGTCAAAATAGGGCAAACAATGACCATGGTCTTAGCTATCAAGGATGATGAAAATAAATTCGATATGCTTGTGCGTAACTGCGTGGCTCATGATGGAAAACGCACGCCAATCCAATTAGTTGATCAATACGGATGTGTTGTTAGGCCGAAAATCATGAGCAAGTTCCAGAAGATCAAGAACTTCGGGCCGTCAGCTTCTGTGGTTTCGTTCGCCTATTTCCAGGCGTTTAAATTCCCTGATTCTATGAACGTGCACTTCCAATGCGTCATCCAAGTTTGCAGATACAATTGTCCAGAGCCTAAATGTGGAGGTCACGGACTTGGATTGAATGGCGATTATAACACTGCAGGACTTACTAACGCGTTGGGCTTGGGTGATTTTGGAGGACACACAGGAAATATCAGCCCTGAGTATGGAGCCCCGCTTTTAAATGAATATGGGCTACCTTCTGCATTTCCGGATCCACGACACCCATCTGGGCCTGCCGGGGCATACTCGGAGAATACGGCAGATGTAGTGCCTGCGCCTCAAGCACAGACATCATCATCATCTACAACGAATCCTTTGAATCCTTCTTCGCCATCGCCTCAGTCGCCTTCGCAGAACAGTAATGAGATACACCTACCGCCCCCACCGCCTCCAGGACATCATGGAATCTACAATACCGTGAAGAGGAAAATTGATGAATTCGAGGGTAATTTAGCAACTTTGGGAGGTCGACCTAGATCGGTGGAGAATCTACCGGCCGAGTTGCAAGGTGCAAGAAGACGAAGAAGTGTCGAGACGATGCACGTAGTTGTTAGCCACGTGTACAAGCGTGAAGCCCAAGAAATGACGGACGTGAACACCAGTCGAACAATTCAAGTCGTAGCACCTGGAGATGTGAATTTCGCCCTTAATTCAGTGGCCAGTAACGAAACCGTCGTGATACAATCAGCATCTTCACCTGACCCCGAAACAATTTGCATGTCGGTGCCAAGTTTCGTAGCTGGACTCGTAATGCTCTTGTTGGTTCTCATCGTAGCTAGTCTCGTAGCAGCGTTCCTTTTCGTGAGGGTGCGTGCGATCGATCGTAAGGGTGCCGCAACTACATTCGTTAACACCCGAGGTTATAATAACGCGGAGTTCGTGAAAGTGGCTAACTGATAAATATTGACCAACTCACGCTAGGTGTATTTAGAACTTTCCAAAGATGTTCAGGTTAAGCAAGTAATTAAGTGCATGTGAGTGCGCGCCCCTTCGTCTCGAGCACACATCGCCATCGTTTATCTCACGCATTTCTTAATCCTTCCCTCTCGACCCTTGTTATTATTTATTAATTCTCATTAATCATTCCGGTGGGTCTGCTCTTGAAATGCGATTTAAATGCGAAATTCAATCAAGAGTACACTCGCACGAGCGTGAATCCAATCTTATTATTTATAATAAGTTATTTTATTGTGTTTTTTTTTTTTTTTGTATTTATACAACCAGAATTATGTTTAATGCACAATTATGTAACAGTTGAGTGTATAAATGTAAAAAAAGTTGTTTCGTAAACATTCGTTGTTTATTGCATTACAAATCGTGTAAATCAATGCCGCTCAAGGTGTAGAGCGAGTACCAGGCCGCTCCACTTACCTACTTCGCAATCAAAAGGAGCAGCAGCTAGTCTCGTTAGTTAGGATGTAGGCAACAACATGTAAATAAGTGTGTATCTAAATACTCAAAATAAATTTAATTTAACTTAGTACATCACTCATTTTTACATGAACATCACACACAGTAAATAAATCACACGAAAGAATACACACACACACCTATTTAATTAAAAACAAAGGACGAGGAGCACAGGATTATATCCTCCAGAAAAAAAAATGCAAGGAATCATCCTAAAATAAGTCCCTATGAGGAAGCACAAGGCACAAGTTCCTCTATGTATTTGTAAATTACTGAAAAAAATAAATAAAAAGGCAAATCTGAGAATTAGAAGAAGTTGATAAGGTTTAGGGTACCTACCCACAGAAAAATGTTTCCAACTTCATTAATTATTAGAAACTAAGAAAAAACAAATCAAAATAAGTTTATCAATATATGAGAGAGATTAATTTGATGATTTAATAAAAAAAGCTGCAGTCAAACTTCTAGTCAAAAAGAAATGCTATGACAATCAATAAAATAAATCAAATCCTGCAAGGGTAGGTATTTCTTAACTTAACCAATAAGGAAATCGTGTTTTGAAACTGTGGAAGTAGTCAATCAAATCATGAAGACAAGACGTCGGAAATCGTCTTGCAAAGTCGTCCAAGTACTTTTCATCCGTGCATTTAACATCTGGCGTCATTAAAGTCACCAACGAGCAAATATACACGTTTAAAGCAGTCGAAAAAAAGTTGGTCCAGATAAGATTATGTCACGTAGTTTTGTGGCCACCCAATATAAAAGCAGATTAAAAATCGAGTCGAACTCACTTTCTCGTGCATCACAAACAAAAAAAAGTTACAAGAAAGAAGACCTCAGGTTTTCAATCAACTGACAGGTGAGTTTTAATAAAATTGATGGGTGGTTTCGAGAAGCCCACGTCCACTTCTACTAAAATGTAGTTATTACAGAGTACAAATGGCCGATGAATTGAAAATGTGTGATAACCACCGAAGCAAACACTCGAAAATCTAAGTGCGTTTATTATCCGAACTGTACAAACACGCACACGTAATTATCGAACGCGGCCTACCTTGTTTAAAGAGAACAGGATGTTGTTCGTTGTTGCTTAATTACAATGCTCGGATAAATTGTTCTAAATATCGCGACTGCATTGTTTAGCCGACGCTTTAATTACAAACCGCGTTAAGGCATAACCACTTTCTCGTACATCCGGGTGCTGTGATATAGATATTCATAACGGATATGGTACGGGTAGCTACAAGTGAAAGCGACGTTTACATCATAATTTCTTTTATGATTCATAACTCCTACATTGCATAGAATTTATTGCAGGATGCGCTTTGTGTATTTGATTTAAAATTACAGTATCTAGGTTATTTGATTTCGAACGAAATTAAAAATAGTCAAGAGAAAGAACTTGAGTCTGTAGTTTCAAGCGTAATACATCTTTGAGGTGAACAATGCAAAGTAAATAGAGAAGCCGGAACATCGCTTACTTCCTGCTCTAGTTACTAATGAAGCGCTAATTAAAACAACTAATAATTATGCGGCATATTTACATTTGTCCGTTTTAATTAAACGTAAAAAAAATTCCATTTTGGCTTACTTAACTAATTAATTAATTAACCTGTTCGAGTGAAAAAGTTTTGGGGGAAAACGATTCACAAAAGCCGCGAGTCGAGTACGCGAAGGTCTATTACGGTCATTGTCAAGGTTGACCTACTTGTGCTTGTATCAAGAGAAAGTTACAACAACGTTATAAAAACACCGGATTTATTCTTTTTTTTACGATTGTCTGTATGCATATTAGTTTTCGAAATTCCAACCACATTAAAAAGTATAGGGAACCCCTAACACAGCCTATTTGAACACCTCAAAATAATTTCTTGGCAGTTACGTATGATTCAGTGCAGCAATTGATTATTAAATAACAAGGGAATTAAATTAAATAAGAAATAGAAACTATGATAATATTTATCCATCCGCATGGGAAAGTTAGATGGTTGGTTGTAAGTGTATTATGATTATGACGCATCAATGACTTTTTTACGTCTGCACAATTTCTCTTAATTTAATAATTACGGCAAATAATGTAAATTACATAGCCGGTATTAACAAAAAAAAAAAAAGAGTGGCTGAACTGGGTGAAAACACGATCTACTTCTCTTGAAAATTGCTATGAAAGTGTTACAAACCAATAAATTTATATAAGCAAAATAATAACTCCGCGGAATTTGTTGTTTTAGAACTTTTTTGCGTGCACCCAATCACAATTTGGTTTTAAGTAGAACGTAGATTTCCTCTGAACGTAATCAGTAAGGTGATGATGCTAGAAAATTCTAATATTGACTCGCCTATGCAAATTTAGACCTTATTAGCTGATTTGGCGTTCATTAACACACACAAAAATTCGCAGCGGTACAAATACCACACACATTTTCACCGTTACTATTTTTTCTGTTAATTCGAAAGAGAAAACCTGTATGTCCATCCTAACCAACCAGAACTAGTCGAAACGAAAACTGTTATACCTACAACTTCCACTTACGAAAATGGTGCGAAATCAAAACAGTTAAAATTTATTTTGCATCGCGAAATTTTTTGGTATTACCTAACTGGGTATTTTTCATCAACCCAAACCAGCTGTTTGTTTTTTCTTTTTAATCTTAAATAAGTATTACGCCGTAATACTTCTTGCACACCTCCCGTGTAATTGTACACGCATGAAATATTTGATTAGAATATTAGAAAGTTGATAAAAGTACATCAAAATGTAGAGTCAAGGTCGAGAGTAGACAGAATCCGGATGCGGACGTGGCCTAGATTTCTCTACTTTTAATAAAAAGAATTATCCATCAAATCGTTTAAATGCTCTTTCTAATTCACAACGGCAATCAATTTTGTTATTACGTCAACTATAACATTTTTAAGACAACGAATTGGACACCCAAAGGTACTTAATTAATTGATCTGATTAATTTCAGAGCTTTTAATTTAATTCGATTCTAATTGTCAAGAAATTGCAAAATTTTTCCGTTCTAGGAAAAGAAAAATTAAAAAGAAAATTCTTCCTTTCCTGTACTAGAAGGATATTTCTTTATGAAAAAAATTCTGGTCGCTATTGCTTTTATATTTATGTAGAAAAGTACGAACGTCATCGATGCGATGAAGTAAGAGAAATGCAATTTCTTGTAATAATTAGAAATATCCGTAATTGCATTGAAAAGTTGTCTCACATCCAGGTCGATAATCTAGTTGTACGTACAACCAGACACATCTATATAAGCAATCATATGCTTTACTGCGATTGGTGGTCTTTTACATCTTACATTTAGGTTACTGTATCAAAGCTTTCAATCAATTACCATAAAATTTTATTGCTTCGGTTTTCCTGCGTGAATACGCGTACGCACGCATAAATTTTCGCCGGTGCAACGGTTTTAATTATTCATGCAAATTCTCATTCTCAGACGGTAACAGAATTACACATGAACATGTAATATACATAGATTATATATAGCTACACCTTTCTATGTTATGTAAAAACTTTAACACCTGTTGTTGTGCTGTTCGTTTTTATTTTAAATTAATTTTCACCTTATGATTCAACAATAAAAGAAAAATTATTACAAGCCGAACTTTCTAAATTACATATACCGGGTGTCACATAAATAATGGGCCATACGCCAGCAGTGGATAGGTGACCATATATAAAAACTTTTGGCATAACGGTGACCTTGATAGAACGACTCAGCATGAGCTGAGAGAGGATAATCCTTGGAACGACTCAGCATAAGAATGATCGGAAAATATTGTTCCTCTTACATATAGTATGATTCGGCGTAAGGATGTCCTTGATGGAACGATTGAGCATTGCATGGAATAATCCAGTATCAGAATGACCTTGAACGATTCTGCGTAAAAATGATTTTGCTATGGGGGTGATTCATGAAATGATCAGCATAAGAATGACCTTGAATTGAACAATTGACAGTCATTCACGAAAAGAAGAAAACCGTTTACAAAAACAATGAAGAGAAACAATCGATAACCAATCACTCACGGCGAAAATTAATTGAAAATGAAAATTATTGATGAAAGAAAACAATTGACAATCACTCACGGAACGAAAAAATTAAAAATCGTTCAAGAAAATAGAACAAATGAAAGTTGGCAAATAAAACTGAAGTAAAAATGGACGAAAGAACAACTCACAATAAAGAAAAACAATTGGCAATTGTTTGTGAAAAGAAACAATTGAGAATCGTCATTGAAGAAGTCTACAGAACGAAAGAAGGTCGAGAAATTAAACTGAAAAAAAAGAAATTGGCAGCACTGCATGGAATAATTCAGTATCAGAATGACCTTGAACGATTCTGCGTAAAAATGATTTGAAAATATGTTTGCTGTGAGGGTAATTCATGAAATGATCAGCATAAGAATGACCTTGAATTGAACAACTGACAGTCATTCACGAAAAGAAGAAGGCATTTGAAAACCGTTCACAAAAACAGCAAAAAAGAACAACACACAATGAAGAGAAACCATCGACAATCAATCACTCCTGACGAAAATTAATTGAAAATGAAAATTCTTGGTGAAGGAAAACAATTGACAATCACTCACGGAACGAAAAAATTGAAAGTCGTTCATGAAAATAGAACAAATGGAAGTTGGGAAATAAAACTGAATTAAAAATTGACGAAAGAAAAACTCGCAGTAAAGAAAAACAATTGGCAATTGTTTATGACGAGAAACAATTGAGAATCGTCAGTGAAGAAAGTCTACAGGACGAAAGAAGGTCGTGATATTAAACTGAAGGAAAAGAAATTGGCAGCATTGCATGGAATAATCCAGTATCAGAATGACCTTGAACGATTCTGCGTAAAAATGATTCGAAAATGTTTGCTGTGAGGGCGATTCATGAAATGATCAGCATAAGAATGACCTTGAATTGAACAACTGACAGTCATTCACGAAAAGAAGAAGGGACTTGAAAACCGTTTACAAAAACAGCAAAAAAGAACAACTCACAACGAAGAGAAACAATCGACAATCAATCACTTCAATTAATTGAAAATGAAAATGATTGATGAAGGAAAACAATTGACAATCACTCATGAGAAGAAAAAATTGAAAATTGTTCGTGAAAACAGAACAAATGAAAGTTGGGAAATAAAACTGAAGTAAAAATTGACGAAAGAACAACTCACAATAAAGAAAAACAATTGGCAGTTGTTTGTGAAAAGAAACAATTGAGAATTGTCAGTGAAGAAAGCCTACAGAACGAAAGAAACAATCGACAATCAATCACTTCAATTAATTGAAAATGAAAATGAAGGAAAACAATTGACAATCACTCACGAAAAGAAAAATTGAAAATCATTCATGAAAATAGAACAAATGAAAGTTGGGAAATAAAACTGAAGTAAAAATTGATGAAAGAACAACTAACAATAAAGAAAAACAATTGGCAATTGTTTGTGAAAAGAAACAAGAGAATCATCAGTGAAGAAAGTCTACAGAACGGAAAGAAACAATCGACAATCAATCATTTCAATTAATTGCAAATGAAAATGATTGATGAAGGAAAACAATTGACAATCACTCACGAAAAGAAAAAATTGAAAATCGTTCATGAAAATAGAACAAATGAAATAAAACTGAAGTAAAAATTGACGAAAGGAAGAGAAACAATTGACAAACCACTCATAAAATATTGAAGGAGAACAGACAATAACGAAAGAACGACTTACAATAAAGAAAAACAATTCAATTGGCAATTGTTTATGAAAAGAAACAATTGAAAATCGTCCGTGAAGGAAGTCTACAGGACGAAAGAGGGTCGTGAAATGAAACTGGTGGAAAATAATAAAAAATTGTTATAAGAAAATTTGACAAGCGTTCGTGAAGAAAGCAATTTATAGTTGTTCATTTAATAATTCACGAAGAAAAATAAATGACAGTCGTTAGGAAAGAAAATCAATTGACAATCGTAATTCGTAAAGGAAAACATCCGTTCAAGAAAAAAAAAATTGATGGTCGTTGGTCAAGAAAACTAATTGACAATTGCTCGTGAAGAAAAGCAATTGATAGGCGTTCGTAAAGGAAAACAATTAATAATCGAAGAAAAATAATTGACTGTGGTTGGCGAAGAAAAACAATTGACAATCGCTTGTGAAGAAAAGTTAAGTTGTGGGGGAAGAAAACAGCAAGAGGCGACAATCGAACGACCACAATAAAGAAAAATAATTTCATCTCAGATCAGGGCAGGCTTAGCCTCCCTTCTCGCCCCCCTAGTTACGGCCCTGAAGCTGGTGTCACTTAATACACACACAAAAGATAAAAAGCTGCTTAATACAATTGCCTACAAACTTAATATTCGTGTTGTTATGAATTCTTTCCTATCTTATCCAAGGTTCAAATTTCATGGGATTATAGAATTAGATTAGAAGAAAAAAAAATGTCCGCAATTAAATAAAAATAGCTTATTGCTTTTTTTTTTTTTTTGAAAGTAGGTATATTGTAGTTTAACAAAGCTTAAAATACGCAGTTAAAGGTCAACCGGTTGTTTAAAATAATTTCACGGCACGCGGCTAATTATTGCCAAAATTATTACATAACTTGAATAGGTTAGCCAGTTGGAAAAGAACGTCGTTTTGATCTATTATTTCATTGGAATTAATTTACAGACCGTATAAAATCTAAACAGGATGAACGGACGCTCTACAAATCACACTTATCAAATGCATTATTAGCTCGGCTCGCACCAACAACCAGCAGATAGATGCATTTGAATTATCGTTTCCTACCTAAACGTGTCGAGCGCGATGTTAACTCAAAGATATCGATCCATATTACGTATATTAAAGCAAAATTTCGACTTGAATCAAGTTCGCTTTCATTCGGCAGAGAGTTTGATAAGAACATATGAGGCGACCAAAGCAATTTGCAGATGTAAGTACACCCAGAAGCTGCATTAATTCATTGAGCTACTAATTAACAAGTAAATCCTAATTAACACGCCACACATACATGAGCTACAATCAGACCGATTAATCACAGCTTTATTAAATTTCATTTACCTTAACCTTCATTTAATTAAAATTAATTAAAATTTCAGCTAAAAAATTACCAAAAGATGTTAACATCGCTGGGGTATTCGCTTGCAACGAGTTGGACTTGAAAGAAGTTAACATATACGGATTCGATTATGATTACACCCTGGCCCTGTATAAGCCAACCATGGATTATCTGTTATATAATTTAGGAAGGCAGATCCTAATCGAACAATACAAGGTTATTAAACTTACAAGTGCGTAGCTAATAATATCGAAAGAAATTTTCAGTATCCGAAAGAAATAGGCAAGCTCGAGTACATCCCGGATTTCGCAATACGAGGTCTACACTACGACATACAAAAGGGTGTCCTATTAAAATTAGATTCTTTTCTACAGATTCAATTTGGGTCAGTTTACAGGGGGCTCACCGCCTTATCAACTGAAGAAGTATTGAAAGTCTACAAAAATAGGATCATACCGATTGTGTACGTCGAAGGAAATCTAAGAGATGGCAGAGTAAGTTACTCTCAACGTCTGACACCGTTAACCCATTTGTATTTCACTTCCAGAATAGCAACGTGAAGATGATTCAACTGGCTGATTTGTTTTCCGTACCAGAAATGGGCCTGCTATGTAACGTAACCGATTATTTCGAGAAGAAACATATCGATTATCATCCAGAAATTTTATTTCGTGACGTACAAGTTTGTATCGCAACAGAAAACAAATGAATTCGATGCAGCCGGTTATTTGTTACAGGACTCGTTGTTTGATGCTCACTTAGTAATGCACAAGATAGTTCCTGAGAATGTCTCGCACTATTTGGAACCGAACAAGAAACTGCGTGCTTTCTTCGATAGACTCAAGGCAGCCAACAAGAAGCTCTTCGTCGTAACTAACAGCCCGTTTAAATTCGTGTAAGTCACCCCGGAAGGTCCTCCAAGCATGTTTAATGTGAACTTGAACGTCTTACAGAGATAAAGGCATGGAATTTTTGGTTGGGCCTGATTGGAAGGAGTACTTCGATGTTATTATCGTACAGGCTAGGAAACCTAGATTTTTCACCGATGCATCTCGCCCTATTAGGATTTATGATCAAAGGAGCGGCATTCATATTTGGGATCGTGTCACAAAACTACAGAAAGGAATTATTTATTATGAAGTATGTATTGAGAACCACATACATTCATTCAATTTGCTGCACACAGATGGCCTTAACTGTCTTAAACAGCTGTAGTTATTTTGGGTGGTAAATATAAATAAACTTTATGTTATTTTTTTAAGGGGACGGTAAAGCAATTGCAAGAATTAACTGGATGGCGTGGCCACCAAGTATTGTATTATGGGGATCATCCCTACAGTGATTTAGCTGACGTTACCTTGGAACATGGATGGCGTACAGGTGCTATTATACCTGAGCTTACGGTGAATATTTTTGGGCGAAAATCAATTAAATAAATGAAAATTATTGTGGAAAATTTTAGCATGAAATCAATACGTTAAACAATGCGGAATTCAAGGAAAATGCCAATTGGCTTCACATGCTCACTCAATTAATAGAAGACCATCAAGATTGTGAAAGCCCCGAAGAACAGCAAGTGTTAGCAAGATGGATGGCAGAGCGTGATGATTTAAGGTAATTTAATTAATTACGATTTAATTCATTGCAGTATTTTCGTTTCAGGCATAAAATTAAAATTGTATTCAACGCCCAATTCGGCAGCGTCTTCCGAACCTACCACAACCCCTCGTATTTTTCTCGACGATTGTTTAGATTCGCTGACATATACACATCGAATATAACTAATCTCATGAATTACTCGGTCAATCACACGTTTTATCCGAGGCGTGGCGTGATGCCGCACGAATATATATCATACTTCGTTTAGGGAAATTATTGTTTTTATCGCGAAGCTTGCCCAATCTTTGTTAATTAATTAATTAATTAATTAGTTCTTTCCAGAAGCCATTGAGTTTCGACTGAAATTCATTTCGATATTGTGTTCTTGATGTGCCTAAGAAACTAATTGGCTGTGCTCAATCGTAAACTAATAAAATAAATCTCATTTTTCTTGTTAAGTCTCGCGTTTATTTTGTCGATGTGTATGTAATATGGAAGTATTGGTATATACCGATAAAAAGACTTTAATAAATAACTAAAAAAAAGATGCAATTTAAATATTTAAATTCGAAATATTTTAGAGCTGAGAAGGGGTGAACTGATTTCTGTAGTCTTTCGATTTTCAGTTGGGTATGAAACCCAAAACACAGTAAAGTTCGGTTATAACGAACTCAAAACAGGTTCGTTGTAGTATTCAAAGTTCACTATAGCCGAATTTTACTGTATTATCAAGTGACTACTTATTGTATAGGACAAAACTTTAGCCACATTTTAATAAATTTTAGTTGGTTTTCAAGCCATTAAGAAAACACGTTTCAACTAATTTTTTTTTTCAATGAATAGCTTGAATCGTATCACTTTTTGACACAACATTGCAATAGCAATAACAAATTGCAGCTCTTAATAAGTCATTTCTTGCAAGGCGGCCAAGCGTGCTGTCAAATCACATTGAAAGTTTTAAAAATATGATCGCAAATCGGTTTTGATTGCCTCAAGCATTTTCTGTACAGCCCTATTTGGTGCCTCATCAGCAGAAGCATAGCTCGAGACTTCCACTGCAAACCAAACCGACCTGTCCCAAGTTATTGGCATTTGCCCCAAATAGGGCCAAAACAGTTATTTGAGGTATCCACGATTTGCAATAAAAAAATTTCAAACTTCCAATATGCTTTGACAGCACGCTTGGCCCCCTTGCAACTTATTAAGCAGCAATTTGTCATTGCTAATGCAATGTTGTGTCAAAAAGTGATCGCAAGATGTCGCGATTCAAGCTATTCATTACTATTACATCGCAAATGCGAATAACCTGGAATGGGTCGGTTTGGTTCGCTGTGGAAGTCTCGAGCTAAGCTTCTGCTGACGAGGCCCCAAATAGGGCCAAAGCAGGTGTACAGAAGATGCTTGAAGTATCCACCGCAATCAAAACCGCAACAATGTTGTATTTTTAATTAAAATAAAATAAATTTTTGTAAAGATCCTTGGAACCTAATCGAAAATGTTCCGGATTGCCCATCTCTAATCTCATGTAAAAGTATTGTGAAATAAGAAAAACCCTAACCTAGTCGTAAGTGAAGTTACTTTCGTGTTGTCAAATTTCGGCTGCTATATGAAATTTCTGCGTTGTGAAAAAACAATTATGTTTTTTATTGACATGTTTAGATGCAAGTTGATTTCATGAATTATATGTAAAATACTAGCTGTTTAACTAACGGCATTTCAAATGTTTAGTAGTAATTCGTTTCAAGTATTTAACCCTTTATTTATTAT
Source organism: Serrognathus titanus (assembly GCA_039766575.1). Classification (NCBI taxonomy): domain Eukaryota; kingdom Metazoa; phylum Arthropoda; class Insecta; order Coleoptera; family Lucanidae; genus Serrognathus; species Serrognathus titanus. The sequence continues at coordinate 1,338,479 of CM077916.1, read as the reverse complement.
TACTATTATTATTATTATTATTATAGGTAAACTTCCACGTTGACAATAAAAATAAATATATTTAATAATTCCTGGTTGTTTCACTCCTTCCGTCCCATTAAGTTATTTTTTACAAACGAAGTAAGAAGCAGCGCAGTTATGAAAAGTACAGCGCCATCTACGGGCTTTCACGTGAATTATATTAGAAAATTTAAAAAAAAAGGGATTTCAGTGGATTTCTTTTTTGGCTACTGTTTTAAATCATCTAATTTTAAATTCAAAAGTAATCTCAGTTTATATTTCTAAATAAAACATGGAACTAGTATGCGCCTTAGTAGGTTTCTTCATTTAGTCTTGTAAAATGGGTACAGGTGTTAAGCATCCAACTGTATATTACATCCTCGGTTTCTCTCATCAAGTAAAATATGATTTTTACAATATAGCAAAATTATTGAAACTAAAAACAAAATTCTGCACGTATACCACGCATAACAGAGCTCTATTATCTGTGGTACTACAGATTGGTCCAGAATGTGATCTACATTTGCTGTTAAAACATGTTGCATATCAGCCAATAGAGGTCGCAAGTTGCGCGTTTTGAAGCCGTTATATGTATACGTAGATTAAATATTAAAAAGCTTCTAAGTGCTTACCCAAGATCAAGTTTCAAGAAAACGCGCATTTAAATTCAGATTTAACGAAACTGAATTATTAAGAAAAACATTAATATACCCGGCGGGGCATAATTTGTTTCAATGTAACGGCATTATCCGAATTAAAGAGCTCCTGGAAAATATCACGTTGACAAATTCTGGGGGGGGAAAAGAAAGGCGACGCGGAAAATTGTCGGGCGTCCAAACGCCGTTGTATTTTCGCCTGTTAAATCGATGCGAACGTCTGGTTGCGCTCTACTAGCTTCATTTGCAGTTTGGAAATGTTCATTTCCAACTAATTTTCAACCCTGCCAGTGATGCTGCATTCGTACTAATTAAATTAGGTACGTTAATATTCTACAATTGACTGCATGACTAAATCACATTTTCCGAGAGCTAATTCAAGTAAATAAAATTTACTTTATCATTAGCTTATTAGAAAGAGAATATTTAATACATTTTTTTCATGACTTTAAAATATATGCGCTTGCTTTATCTAATCAGAAAAAAGTTTGGATCTAATTTATTGTTAGTTCGAGTTGATTGTATAAATGACCGTGGGGATGTGCGCAATATTGTTGCACTAATTTAAATTTAAATTATGAATGATCAAATTCAAGGTAAAATCAGATATAGCATCGCGTTTGCGGAATACATTCAAATTAGGTCATTATCAAATCGGCGACAACAACAATAACAAGAGCACGTGTTCCAATATTTGCAAAAAAAAAACGTCGTTACTGACATGATGATGTGTGTTCCAGGAAGTCCTGCGAGCAATTATTTACGCGTAATACATATTTCAAAAAGAAACCTTGAAATTATACAGACGAGCAGATTCTATTTCGCTTCTGGATAAAAAAAAAAAAAAAACGAAACTGTTAAAGTCTGATCGATGCCGAAAAGTATTTTTTTAGGGTCAGCTAAACATAAAAAAAGTAACAACCGAAAGCCATTTAAGTTATAAATAGAAAATAAACCTGATCACTGTTGAGCATTCTAATCTATAATAAATTGAATACAAGGAGGGTAAAGCACAGGTGGTGGAGATTGTCTCCCCTGTTACACCACAACACGAATACCCCAGAGACACCGGTGGAAATCGTGAACTTGATGTACATAAACAAAAACGAAAATCGTTTCGGGTTATTTTTGTAACACACGTAGAGATAAGTGTTACGTAATGTTTGAAAAATTTAAACGCCAAGTTAAAGCGCCCATAAATAAAGAGCACTGATATTTAGCAACTTCGTATATTTCGAAGCGAGAGAAATAAATATGAGTTATTCGCTTTCTTGAGGCTTCCAAAAGAGTTTCGTGCAGGTAATGTTTCTGCTCGACTTCCGAGTGCTCGTTAATTCTTTGCTCCATTATTTCCTTTCGAAAGTTGAGAAATATTTATTTTAAAAATCAAGAAAACGCGAACACCTCAAAATAAATCACGGAAAAATTTCTTTATAACACAACAACCGTTCCGATTCGCTTCAATCTCGTTTTTTCTTTTTTAATCCAACCTCCTAAGACAATTAAAACAAATTATGTACATACTACGTAATACAAGATAATACCCTTGTAAGTAAGGCATACGTTAAGATTTATTTATGGCTTCCGTGACAATATTTCAAGGTGCATAGGAAAGCTCGTAATTCTTCTTTTATAATAATGTGAAAATTTATTGCAGTCTCAAACATTCAATACGTCTTTTAGCTCTACTTTCTTTTATTATCGGGAAAATATCAGAACCCAAATATCCCGCTTTTCTAAACCGTCTCAATCGGCGATGTTCTTTATTTTGGAGAAATGTTATTAAGAATAAGGGATTTATGATCTTTTTTGTTCAGTCGCGCGTCATATTATATTAGAAGCAGAAAAAAATTTTGGAGAAAAATCGTTTTTTAAATCGAGGACTCCGATTCGTTTTAGTTAATAGAGCAAGCAATTCACGAAATTGATTTTAGATGCCGGCGCATTTCAATTTTAACTAAAACACATAAAACTGGCAGACGCAAAAGATCAATAGCGAATAAATAAATTTGACGTTTCTTTTCACATGAAATCATAAAAAACTTAAACACTTAGCTGGGATTGTAGAACAGAAAAGATGTCTGTCAGTGGTTAATTAAATCTGTTCGGAAGCGATGCGGACAGTTTTAAAGAATCCTCGGTAGCAAAGAAATAAATCCTGTTGCAGCTGTAAGAATTTCCGTTACAGATTTGTTTTTACGAACATAATTTGTCGCAGGTATTCTCATTACTCTTAACGTCTGCTTTCGCAGATTTATTTACGTTCGGTGCGATTCAGCCGTCAAATTGGATATTTGAACGGTGGAGTTTTGTCTCGAATTCTCAATTCAACTACGGTTACGATAAGTACCTACGAAACTTACATCGGTCCGACTTGGCGCCTAAAGATATATTCTTTACTTGACGAAAGAAAAAAATAACAACCATTGAGATTTACGAGAGATTTAATTAGCAAAGTTTTGATTCATTATGTATGCGATAGCTAATCTTTTAAAAGAACTGCGGTTTTTGGGGGTGTAAACTAAGATTAACGAGCAGGCGAAATTTTATTGAATTAAAAAAATCTTGAACGTGAGAAGTCCAACGAAACGAGAAAGTGCTGCTGGCTGGTAAATATTTATTGCAACTCACACTTGTAAGTCTTTGGAATAAACAGATAAAGGTCCGACAGGATGGAAAAGAGCTGTGTCAATTTACGTCTTTCAATGGAGATGTTATTTCTATTTACAAACATTTTAGTGACCGCAGATTTTTCAAAGCCTGCAAATATTTTTTCTGTCACGATTCGAAAACGGGGGACAGGCAACGGCGAGATTATGACCTCGTTTACGCCAGTATTTTTTTACGATTTTAACTTAATAACGAACTGTTTGCGAACGAACTGACAAGTAAGGAAAATTCGAAACAACGAATAAGGGGCTTTAACTGGGTGCAGGCGACAAGCGAGATACGCTGGGTGTTAGCTTCGGTCGACAGAAACAAACAAATTGAATCAACGTTCTATGTGCTACGTGAACTATAACGAGCGATAAAATTCATTTAATTCCATGCATCTATCGCACCTTATGCTTCCAGGGCCGACTTACAGTTCCTAGACGATATATGCACAATGTGAATTATTAAACACGAACGATAAATCTGTTTTAAACACTTTTACGTGCTTCGTTCGACGAATAGTACAGAGATTTATATTCGTATTAGAAAGAAACTAATTTAAACTCTCATTAAAATTTTAAGAAGGAAAAACTGTACCGAAACCCAACCCAATCCAACCCAAACCTCAAGAAAAGTGCCCTTTTATATACATTTTATCAAAAAAATTCCAACTATACAGACTATACTATATTCAAAAGTTACAAACCCTACTGAGTTGTTTTTTTTTAATGGACACTATATATCGGGTACCCCTGTCTTCCCTAATACTTATGATTGGAATTGTCTAGCGAAAATCGAATTTATTTTAGATTTTTATTTTAGTCGCTACCTTATATTTAAATTCCCTGTACATACAGAACCAGTTTCGGAAAATTCTTGGACGTGTTAAAATAATTCTTGCATAAAACTTAAAACAAATCAGCAAACACTCAAAATTTTTCATCAGCTCTTCAAGGTCTAACCAAAACAGTAATAAAATATACAGCGTTCCATTTAAAAAAGCATACGTTAGATCTGTAACTTTTAAATGAACCAACCTGTATAGTTGGAAGTAATTTGAAATTATGCAGAATGCAAACCCACACGATTTTTTTATAAAATGTATATAAAAGGGCATCCTTGTACTTTTCGACAGGCTTAGGGCATCTCTACGAAAAAAGAAATAGAAAAATTGTTACATGAAAGACTGAGTTGTTTGAGTTGGTTTTCTTACTACACTCGACAAAATATAATTAGCAAAGAAATCTTCGAATTTTTTTATTCGGCCATTTATCAAATTTTTCAGCGCAACCGGCGATCCCGTACAATAGATATCTTTCGTATTGTCTTTTTAACGAACTAGATTTTTATGTGAGAGATAACGAGCGAAATATTCGTACTTTGTACATGTTATTGTGATGCGAATACAATACGTAAATGTTGTTTCGCAAAATATCTTTCGTTTTTATAATTTTAACAAGCCCGGTTCTTTTGAAAAAAAATCCTTTGTTCAAAATAACGAAGAGGAGTCCACTAGTGTTCAACAAATAATTACCAAGGTAAAAACGACATTGTTTATGAGCAGAAAGCGAAAACCAATCGTTAAACCGGCGCCTCCACCATATTTTTATTTCTATTGTTTTCCCTTTTTTTTTGATTAAACAACCAAATAAATTGAGTTTTAAAAAATTAATAGACACGAAAAATTAGTATAGAAAGCAGTTACATAATTACTAGACATCGGAATATATGGAAAATGTTAATCTTTAAGTTTAATTTTTAATTTAAAAAATCACTCGGTATAATATTAATAATGATCACCCTGTGTAATTTCTCATTAAACTTGTCAACCAGCGTTGCATCTCCGAAGTTAAGATTCTATTAAAATTCCATTAAATTACAATTTCATTTCTAGAAAATGTTTAACGTCAGTAAGAGTGTTTTTCTTCTTATTTGCTCGGAGGGTGGTTCACTTGATGGAATTATATTAAAAAACAGAAGGTGTTATCTGGGAAATGATTTTAAATTAAAAGCAAATTGTGCGGAACGTGAAAGTAAAATCAACTTTGAGGGCCCAGATTTGTTCCACTGACTTCAGACGAAAGTCGATAGGGTTTGCAATCTTAATGCGATAGTTTCCACTTTGGAAGTAGTGCGTTTGGGATTCTGAGGAAGTTATTAAGCGGCATCATTTTTATAGATCCGACGATTACGCATAACGACAAAGACGCAACAGGTCGGTGAAGCCGCGAATTTTCATCGACCTGCATTTGAACATCCTAGTGGCCTGATGTGCTCAATACTAAGAACGTTATAAGTTGGGTTGGATATAAAGCATTGTACAAGAAGCATTTACATAGACGTTCCTCGAGAAGGAATGTGTGCGCCGTCGCGGCGTCTTGTGACCAGGTGGCGCGCTCGTCGAGCACCCTATAACCCGGAACACCCCCGTAGCCACTAGCCCAGTTCTCCTCCGACAGCTATAGCAACCAGTTGTCCTAGCTAGTCCAGAAAATTCGCGCTCTTTTCCATATCAGACAAACATCAACGAGACGAATGAAAAATCAGCAAAAAAATTATAGAAGACGAAATGTAACTGAAAAAAGTTGTTTTTCAAATTATTAAACGCCAGTTACATTCGAAGATGAAGTTTGTCTTAATAGTGGTGTTAACGATGTATTATTGCATGGCAAGTCTGAACCAAAACGGCGGAGGAACTGTTAAAAACAATGTTAGGCATGGTCGGTCCAGAGGTCGTCTCTTAAGAAACCACGTGGAAGAGGTAGTAAAACCAGATTATCTTTTAAACGCAGATCCTTTTCCGCAACTCACTACTTTGCTTTATGAATCCCAAAAGTTTTACACCAAAACTACAAGTATTACTACCAATCATAAAATTGACGAGAAAAATGAGATGATGATGGAAGCTCCGTACTCAACTACTCAGACACAATCCAATGCTAACAAACAAAGTACTGCCAGACGTATTACCGTAGATGCTGCTAATCTTAGTGGAAATCCCAACAATTCTGGCCAGTATGTGGATAAAAGTGTAATGTATTTTGGCGAGCGCGCTCTTGGTCCCTCGGGAAAAAAGAATGACGCGCTGACTAACAAAAAGAAACAGAGTAAAAGTCACGCGAATGATTTAGACTCGGTGGAAACTCAAAGCGAAGATTCGCTTTTGGGGGAAGAAGAAATGGAAGGCGCGCAACACTATATTCACACCGGCTATATAGATATTGTCACTCGATTCTTACGTATCGTTGAATCCCAACACCTGCTGGGAGCAGATTGCACGGCCGGAACCGACTTAAATTTGGGAGAAGGCGTCGTAGATCGCTATGCTCAAGAAAGATTTAGAGTTGAGGCTAACGTTGCTGTTAACAGGGCTAACATGCTTACACGTCTTTGGAAGTTCGCTAACGTAGATGTATTGTCAGAGGATCTTTTGAAAGCCTCAGTTTATTCAATGGTCGAATTTGATGAAGACATATTCGCAGCTGGAAATTGTTACGATGAATACCAGTTCAAAAAATATTGGTTGTATTGTCCCTATGCCTATCGATTACCAGACGGGCGTATTATGGTAAAAGACTTGGCCGATGAATATAAGTACCTGAGCAACACGTCGGAATGGTTCTTCATCGCCAGAAAAAATGCAGACAGCGCTATTAAACTGTTCAACGTGAAAGTTCAAGGTATGTGGTTGGATTTATATAATTATTCACACATGTCGCATCTTAAGTTCCACCAATAATCAGTTCTGTTATTAATGGGTTTCATGCAGCTGCTCCAATAATTTGCACGGTGATACGACATTTGTGAACAACCTGCACAGTAACGTTAGCACAGTTTTACTTTCGAATCCGACAGTTAACTGGAGATCAATATAATGGCCAGATTACTGTGCTCGTCTTAATTAAAATAAACTAAAGAAACACTCAAAGATCAGACTAAATTTGTCTCAAGTTAATTTGTAAGGGAGATTTTGACAAGCACCGTCATTGTGGTTATAGACTATTATTGCTCGTAATATTGTATTCGTGTGTAATACATTTCCCTCGAATGTGCTTTCCCTGCGAATGTCGAGTTGCACTTTAAGTGATGTTTGGAAATGTAGCGTTTGCCGAGATATGAAACGGGCGCCGTTCGATTTGTAATTGTTTGCAGATTTAGTTTGCGTGACATTTTTGTTGGCATCGCGGCGAAGGGTGCAGAACGTGCAAATAAAAACATCAAAAACATTTTTAAAATACCGGAAACTTCATCCGCCGTTCGAGTAGAATTTAAATACGAGAAAATTTAAAACTTACGAGTTTACATAAAACGCTCGTAACACATGCACGCCGACCGCCAATGTTTTGATTTAACCGGTAATCGCCTTGAAAGTTTTTTACATTTTGCCTCACGTTTCTTCGAATTTTTTCCATTCGGCCATTTATCAAACTTTTCAGCGCAACCGGCGATCCTATACAATAGATATCTTTCGTATTGTCTTTTTAACGAAATAGATTTTTATGTGGGAGATAACGAGAGAAATATTTGTACTTTGCACATGATATTGTGATGCGAATACAATACGTAGGTATTGTCTCGCAAAATACCTTTCGTTTTTATACTTTCAACAAGCCCCCGGTTTTTCTAAAAAAAAAACTTTATTGAAGATAATGAAGAGGAATCCACTAGTACTTATCAAATAATTGCCGAGGTAAAAACGATATTATTTGTACGCAGAAAGCAAAAGTCAATCATTAAACCGGCGCCTCCACCATATTTTTATTTCTATTCTTCTCCTCTTTTGATTAAACAGTCAAATGAATTGACTTTCAAAAAATTAGTAGGCGTAAAATTTATTAAAAATTTATACAATATATAGAAAATAGAATTTATACTTATGTAATATACAGTGCGTTCTTTATAAAAATTACATTCTTCTCGTCGGAAGAATTTTTGATAGGCGTTCTGGTTCAATTTCCCATTTAAATTAACATAAGGGGTTTATATACCAAATGTGCAGGTATGGTTACCTAACTAACTGGCATGGAAGGGAGTGTGTCTGTTATCCATTTAACAGAAACGAATAAGATTCTTATTAAACTGATAACAGTTTCTGGATACCGATCGCTCTCCACTTCGTGCTAGACAAGCAGGTCTACATGATTAAAATACAGACAGACCCCTAATGTTGAATTAAACGAGAAATTGAGCTACAACATCCATAGCTGTTTTATTTATGCCTGCAGAAAAAAAATAATTAAACGTCAAATGAAATGTTCGAATGAAGTTGATTTACTGAAGAAAAAACTCTCAATTCGGTGAAAACAATTTAAAAATCTACTTAAAAATAACTAGGTAATATCAAGCTCTGTTGGAGTGCTTTCCCCTATAATGCCTGTAAGATGTTTTGATCTTTCCATGACATTATTGTTTTATGAACGCGGATACTGCTGTTTTATCCCGTTTATAAAAGATGTAGAATATACTTACGTGCACCGTAACACGAGATCAGACGGGAATAACTTTCATGTTTTGAAGGAATAAGTTAGCAGAAGATTTACGAAAACGTGGTTAAAAGACGAAATGGGGTCTCGCGAGGCAAGCCTGCCGGAGTAATAACTTATTTAAAACTGATAAGAGTCGCAGGTAGCTCCGAATTTTGACGCGACAGACAGTGCTTGCCGGCGAAAGATAATTAAGAAAAATTTACAAAAGGAATGCGTAGAGAATATAAAAAGGAAGATTGCAGAAACTAACTAGTTTCTTTCGATAAGAACAGCTATTGTTAAGTGAACACGCCGACGAAACAAGCAAGCAATTCAGAGTCAGTGAAATTAATTACCGAAGGATAATGGCGTGGAGAGGATGCTGTGATGGTTTTCGCATTAACTTTAATTGTAATAAAAATACTGCACTAATTTACGACGAGCTAAATTTGTTCTCTCTAGTAAAAAGGCTTGATTTTAATTACTGTTAATAACCACAAAACTCTACAACTAAATAAAAAAAAAGAAAACTCCGTTGAATGGAAATCCAATGATTACATAATATTGTTATAAATGTCTTAGGGAAACGATTTCAAAAAGAAATTCCTTTCTCTGAGGACACCATGTAAACTTTAATTGCGATAACTGCTTCCATAAATCCATTGCGACCATTCATTCTGCTCAGAAAAAAAGCGACTTCCGGAAAATATTGTCTGAGGTTAATTGCTTTCGAGTTTGAACCCTTATTTGTGCTATATAAATATGGTCCTGAGTAGTACCTAATTAAGGTCTAACCTGATATAATCAAGCACTCTGACGGTCTCTGTTTGGCCTCTTTCTCTCAGTTCCATCTCATTTTAATTACAAACAAAAAATACTTTATTGCATGATTTTGTTAGAAGCACGCAAGAGAAAAACTAAGCTTTATAATAAAAAAAATCCAAATGAAAAATCATCGTGGACTGAAAGTTGTAACAAAAAAGAATGTCCTCTAAAATGATTCAGTGTTATTTAAAACATCAATACGAAAAAGCTCGCGAAAGATAAAATATTTCGCAAATAAATCCGCCGAAAAAAGAAATTTAAATAATTCGCAATTTTACTTACAAAGGAAACAAAGCGATGTATATATGTAGTGGAGGTAAAATCGATTTATGGAAATGCATGAATGCCTTTATGAAACAATAACGACACCAATTTTGACGAGTTGACACTAAAATAGAAATTTGATCATTAATTATTACCCTATTTTGATTGGTCAAGGAGTTGGAATTTTAATTATTGGATAACGAAAGTATTAATTTCGATTTGGCAAACGGAACAAAGTTACGAATTCATTTTGATCACAATGAAATTTATTAACAAAGCGCTCGGATCTCGTTAAAGAAGTTGGGACGTCATAAACATGTCATCATCGTAAAAAAGTTGAACGACGTGTTTATATCTGAAACTTGGTATTAATCGAATCGCAAATTCGTGAAATGTTATCACCAGAGGTGATTTCGCATTCAGATACGTACACACGTGCATGTATGTATAATATAATATATTCGCGCGGCTTGTATCATATCTCTGTGAGCTTTAAGATGAATTCCACGTTTGCGTATCTTCGAATCACCCTCAAAGATTTGATTTATAGACAACGATCACATACATTCTCGACGAATCGCGGACCAATATTCCATGCATTTCATTCGTTAACACCTTACAGTGTGGTTATTATTATGCGAATTACGCGTTTGGGAAAGATTATTGAAATAAGCTGATTTTGCTTGTTTTTCAGGTAAGAGCTTCTTTTCACGTCGAAACCGATATTTTTCACATTCTTAAACATATCTGTCTTCTGGGATAAAACCTTCTCACAATGCGTATCAGCTTTCGCAACGACACTATTCAATAGCGCATAAGAAAAACTATACAACATGTTTTTAACGACCTACGCAACGTTTTTCTCCTAGGCATTGAAATGTCTGACCGTGAAAAAGCTTTTATTTATATTGCGTTTCATTTAATACTGATACTAATGGAAGGCTTGTCAAGTAAAAGAATTTTGTTTATGATATTATGAATAGATGTTTACTGAAGCTATTGGTTACATCAATTATATCGAATATCACCTAAAAAAAAAAAACTGAAATGAAAACCACTCAAGTTCAAGCTTGAGAAAGAAAGATTACAAAGTATCATGGAATTAATTGCGTATTTAGTAATACTTACAAAGTGGTTAAACGTCGGTTTATGAACCTTTTATTGCGCTGATGATTATCGTGCGCCTCGTATAGTAACCACACAGAAGTTCCGCGGAGCACAAATAAAAGTCCGGCGGAATAGAATTTTATCGCTCTTCTCATGTTGAATTACGCGTTTTTCTTTTTTTATGGATTGTTATATGTACAGTTGCAGTATTTGTAAATTTTCCGCGGAGGAATTTATTCGGTCCAAAAAAAAAAACCATCAAAGGTTTTTGATAATCCGGCAAACCCTCCGGCATAAAATCGCCCATGTTGATTAATGGATAAGTTGTGACTGAATTTTCTAATCAATACGGCTGAATATAAATTAAACGTAACGAGTAATATTTCAGCATTCCGACCTGTTCCTTTTAAGAAAGAAAAATCCACAATCAAATTTTACTTTTCATAAATGAATGCGTAATCGCTACCTTCCTGATTAATTTATAAACAGAAACGTGCAAATAAAAGACGAAATTTCCGCGCGTGCTTACGCGTCGAAGCGAATTTTCAAGTGGCGTTTGATTTTGTTCCGATCAAACTCGTCATTAAATCAATTTAGAACTCTTCAATAATTTGCTCTAAACTTGCAGCCCACTTGTGTGCGAAACTTTGCACAGATCTGATAAGTTCTACAGTAACGAAACTAATTTTGCACAGTACGGAAACAGGGGCGGTCAAAATTGTGCTCGAAAAGGTTTCCTTATTATTATAACAAATACGAACTTAGTTGAAATGTGATAGAACTTAAAATGATCAGTAATTTTCCTGAGAGGGTACTAAATCAAACAGGGCTTACGAGTTGGTAACGCTTAACTATGTATAAAGCAATACAAAGTTGCCAATTTTATGAACTATACGGCGTATAAAAAGTAATATCCTCACTGAAGCTCTAAATTTATGTTATTTATATGCGCTGTTACGTTGAAAGCTGATCACAATAAAATGAGAATTTCTGTATGAAATGGAATTTGATTCCGCCTTCGTTAAACAAGTATCAAAACATCTCAGTTTAAAATTACCCTTGGGGATTTAAGGACTTGTTCAACAAATGCGTATTACAAATGAGTATGCATGTACCTATAACAAGAAACAACAAAGTCTGCATAAATGCATGGTAACTAGGGTGTGTTATTTCACGTGGCAAGATTTTGTAACGATTATCCTACTGGCAACCATGTAATGATTACTTTGCTCGAAATCGTTTAGCACTGAGCACATCAACTTATATAAACTACCTTGTAATGGTGTAACTTAGACAAATTGACCTTTCTTACTATCAACATGCATTAACTAGCTAAAGTTAGTAAAGCTGGCGTGTACTTATCACGTCCATCTAAAAACTACGAGCCAGGAGAAAGTTTCCCTCAGGTTCTTTAATGAAGCGCTTTAATAAACTTCGCTGTTAATGACAATGACGTAATAATAAAATAAAATTTTAATAAACGCACAGACGTAACGTAATAAATTACTCCTTCACAGAATAAGAAAAATTTTAAGCAGGAAGATCAGGGCTTTATTAAATTTTCCACCTCGTGCACTGTACAGTTACTTACTAAAAGAGAGATAAAACCTAATGTACAGAACGTGAGATGAAAATTATTAAGAAACATCTCCTGAAAACCTGAAACAACTTGGAATCAATAAAATCCTCGAAGCTAACAACAATGAACTACTTAAGGCCAATTAACTTCAATTTGAAGAAATTATCAAAGAAATTGGCTCCAATCACCTCTAAATCGATCAGAACTGTGGTGTAACTTTTCACTTTACAGGACGTCCTGCAGTGATCAAGCAACTCTTTGAAATAAACTTTACCCCCGCGATACTAGGGACGAAACAGAATGAAATTTCCTTACGCCGTCGATGAACTCATTTCGATTGATTTCAAAGTTTCTTCAAACTAAAACCATTCATGTGAATAAAAGACGATTCTCGAAATTGTCGCAAATATATCTGCTTTCAGACGTACAAAAAAAGTTATTTTTCACGCACGGAATTAAAATTAATTGGGAAATGTCGATTGTATATTGAATGGAAGGTGAATATTGTGAAACTAGAGGAGAATTATTAGTTTTTCCGGCGTTAAATTTAATTTGCATAACTTAGAAATGATGAATAATTACGGCGATGATCTCTGCGAAATAAATTATTTGTGTCAACCGGGATTATAGTTGTTATAAACGTTCCTGAGTGTACGCGCTTGATTACAAGCTTGCATTCTTAAAATGAAAATTTCAGTGAGGGTGGGTGCTTAAATGTTTCATGGTTCTTATGTCAACCGAGGGAAAATTCGACGGTGATATAAATGTTAAAGTCGAGGTGTGCTATTTAAATCTAATTAATTTATTTGGCAGGCATGTTCCATTAAGATCCATTAAATTTGTACGTAAAGGCAAAGGTAAATAGCGGCCGTGGTTTGCCGATATCTTGAAACGTCTCCGAAATCTTAAGAGATTAGCGTTACTAAATGCGTTACATACAGGATCTTACGCATCTCTGCGAAAATTATTTAAATTAAAAGCCCGTGCTGTTAGCATCTCGTAAAGATACCTTATTTAATTTAAAACTTTCGCAGTTGCTCACGCAGGATTTTATATAAGGTTTATTAATTTTCGCTGCTTCCCGACTTCGAAACTGTTTATACTCGAATTGCGAAAAAAATAATTCCGCTGAGGATACGAAAACTTATCTAATATGACTCGCCCGATTGCACCCGATTATTCATGCATGCGAAAGGGAACTTTAAAAAAGAGAATTTCCCCGATCTTAGTTCGTAAAAGGCGTTCGTTAAAATCCTAATCACAAATTACGCTGATAATGTTTCTGGCAGTTTGAAAAATGCAGTGAAATTAAGAAAGTTTTCAAGAATTTCAGAAATAGTCATTAAGTTTCCATTAAAATTCTTTTGCTTTTTTAATACGACTCATTTGAAATTTTATTAACACGTCAACTGCTTCAAATTTTACACGTGTCATAAAAATGTACGCTTTAATAATAAATTGATGGAGATACTGGAACTACAAAATATGTGTTTCTCTGACAATTTATTAAAATAGCTATTATTTACTAAGGCATCAGTTTAAAGCTGGCTTGTCACCTCCACTTTCGACTTAAATAAATTTCGAAAAGTTTTAGAAATTCCAAATTGATATGGATTTCTTGTTTGTGTGTAAAGCTTATAAAGCTTTTCTTATCCCATAGTTTCCACAGCTTACTGACGTGTTATGTTATAAATGATGCACGCATGTCAAAAAATATATCAATAACTTATCGTCCCTGGGTAATATATATCGAAGACCTTCGCCTTTCTTTTAAGGTCCGACGAAAGTGACCACTTCGCTTTTAACTGTTAATATCGCTCAACCGTATTTCAGATTTAAACAAACGTCCAATTGAAATTGCAGCTTATTTATATATTTACACAGTTGCGAAACGTAAACTGTAATTAACAAAGTCGAATGTAATTATTTCACAAATGGCCTCTGAAATAACAGACAGATAGCGTGATGGGCAAACAATCAACAAATTTTTCCGCCTCTGGTGAAAGATAAATAGATCAATTTATAAATTGCTAGAATTTAATTTCGCATGGTCATTCTAAATGAAACCATTTAATTCTATTTTACATATGCATATCGAGTGTAATTTATTTAAAACCGTTCGAATAAATTACTTTATTTTGCGCATCCAGCGTTATAATAATTTTAATCAAATCTCTTCTTTGCCTCCCTATCAGCTTCCGTATTACAGTATTATGTTAGTAAGCTGTGTTTGTTTTTCGAGCTTGTTGTGCGCTCTTCGTAAAATAAACTTTAGCTATCAAATAAACATTAAACGGTTTTCAAGGCTTCGTACTTCTAATTAGATTTAGATGCAAACCTATCTTTAGTTTATGTAGTAATATAAACTTCAGCTGCAGAAGCTAAGTAGTTACTATTAAAGCAACATCAGAAGTCACACAAATGTTTTATCGCTTTTGCAACTAATATAGAATCAATTATTTTTTGGTAAAATTTGAATAACTAAGTTAATTTAGATAGATAGATCATCGTAATTAGTTTGACAATCGTCAAAACTAGCTATTAACTGTGATTGTGAAATTTAAAGCCAACACTTCACAATCACAGTTAATAGCTAGTTTTGACGATTGTCAAATTAATTACGATTATCTATTTCAAAAATAAAATTCTTTGACAAATTATTAAATAATTTTTTATTAAAACAAAGACAACTTTGAATTCATGTAGAATATTTTCGAAAAACTTATACAATATGATCATTAAGGTTTCGAATAATAAATGGCACAAAGCTAACATTTCACTATCACAGTTAATAGCTAGTTTTGACGATTGTCAAATTAATTACGATTTATTTCAAAAATAAAATTCTTTGACAAATTATTAAACAGTTTTTGATTAAAACAAATACAACTTCTGATTTCATTTAGAATATTTTCGAAAGTTGTCTTTGTTTTAATCAAAAATTGTTGAATAATTTTCACCTAAATAAATAACTTTATTGGTCACATTTAACAATGAAATGTTTTAATTTCTGTTTATCAGCTGATAATTGTATTTAAAAATTCCGTACGAAATCAATAATAAACTAGTCTCGTAACAGAGTCCGCTAATTGAACCACTTTAGAGCGTTAATCAGAGAAATTTGATTCAAATTAACAGTGACGGTCATATTTCAATTCGGGATTTATTGCGAGTCTTTGATCGAATTTGCTAATTTAAATGAGTGGTGCGCCAATCTTCATCAACAAAATGAAATTATTTGATACTGAAACGAATTCATTTGAAAATTGTAATCAAATTGCTCTGCGGACGCTCGAAACATAATAATTTTCAAAAGTACTAATAGATTGGGGGATTTATTTAACATCATCCGATAAATAAAAGTAAAAGAAATGGACGTATTAAGAAGACAGTTTACGTAACTTTTGCGTCTTAAAAGATTTCATTCTACCTTATTAAGAAAATATGCTCTCATAAACACGAGATTAGAGTTCTTTATTTTTGTTGGTGAAACCAAAATATAAGGTTATAAAAGAATTTATTACTGTATTTATTTTGCAAGTTTCTCCGAGCCGGCGTGGGAGAAACAAAAATAATTTTCCTCCATTTAAGAAAATGTTTCTCGCATTTGTCAGTCCTAGATACAAAGTTTAACACAAAAAAAATGTGTTTCTTTTTCTCGAAATTAAACAAACCTACACGAAAGTCCAAAAATAATTTATATCGAGAAAATTTCTCTCCGAAATGTATTTTTGTGGCAATACAAAAAGAAAACCTAAGGGTAAGAGTGAATTTCATTTTGAAATTAGTGACATTCCGCTTGCTTGCAGTAAGTTAGCCAACCGCGCGAAATTTAATTACACAACTATTTAATTCGCCACTAAATAATCATTTAATTAAACGAAGTGTTACCCACAAGTACGAAGCGACTTACGCGAAATATTGCAAGAATTCATTGATAAAAGCACTGCAAGTCCGAAATTTTTAAACGCGATTGTTCATTTAAAAATAATTACTAAAAGTAAAAAAGTTAACACGCCAATTTAATAAACATTATTAATAATAAAAACGACGGCGTAATTTATCATAATACTGCGGACGAATAACCCCAGTATCATTAAAGTATGGTCGTTTTAAGTTTGCAACTTTGTACTTATAAAGACAAACACTAATTTGAAAGTAATTATTTACTTAGTCACAGAACGAAAAATTCGTAAATTACGCTTTTGAATGTTACTAAATAGGTATTTATTGCTTCGACTGAAAACGACTTAACTTTATCAGGTTATATTTATTCTGAAATAGCAAAAAAGCCATGCAATAAAGCCATGCAAGAAACTGAAAAATGACTCACAGGACTGCGCAGTTTCCTTGCACGAAATTCACTTTCCTTCCAACACTGCAACAAAAAAAAATTACCTAATTTTTGTAAACGAACACATTCTTTATTTTCCTATACATTAA
The DNA here is from genome assembly GCA_039766575.1 of Serrognathus titanus. Lineage (NCBI taxonomy): Eukaryota > Metazoa > Arthropoda > Insecta > Coleoptera > Lucanidae > Serrognathus > Serrognathus titanus. Next base: position 1,321,485 of record CM077916.1, on the reverse strand, counting down.
CCAGCAAAAAAATCTTGAAATTAAGAAGAAAATTTAAAAAAATACTTACGATGATTTGCGCAGTTTATCTGCATTCATCCACTTGCTCTCCATAAAGACCATTTGTCCATTACTGTAACAAAGAAATAAAAAGCATAAAATTTCCATAAAATTACATACATATTGCTTAATTTTCTTATATGTATATTAACTTCATAAGCATGAAAAAATTAAATTAAAAAATACTCACCACTTTTGTATATCTGTCATCCACTTGTTCCTTCATGAAGACCATGCTTCTTTTCCTTGAAATCAAACAAACCTACACGAAAGTCTTTAATTTTGAAATTAGTGACATTCTGCGTGCTTGCACTAAGTTAGCCAACCGCGCGAAATTGAATTACGTAACTATTTAATTCGCCACTAAATAATCATTTAATTAATCGAAGTCCTACCACAAATATGAAGCGATTTACGCAGAATATTGCTAGAATTCATTGCTGAAAGCCCTGCAAGTCTGAAATTTTTAAACACGAGTGACTACATTAATTTGTCTGTTAGCAAATTTATTTAAAAACAATTACTAAAAGTAAATCTATAGCTTGTGTTAAAAAATCAACTAATACACGACAATTTATTAAATATTAATAAAAACGATGGCGTAATTTATCATAATAGTGCGGACGAATAACCCTGTAACATGAAAGTATGGTCGTTTTAAGTATGCAACTTTGTACTTATAAAGACAAACACTAATTTGAAAGTAATTATTTACTTGGGCAGAGAACGAAAAATTCATAAATTACACTTTTAAATAGGGATTTATTGCTTTGACTGAAAACGACTTAACTTAATCAGGTTGTATTATTCTGAAATAGCAAAAAGGCCATACAATAAAGCCATGCAATAATACAAGAAAAATGACTCACAGGACTGCGCAGTTTCCTTACACGAAATTCATTTTCTTTTCAACACTGCAACAAAAAAAAATTACCTAATTTTTGTAAACGAACACATTCCTTATTTTCCTATACATTAAATTTATAAAACAAGCCAGCAAAAAAATCTTGGAATTAACAAGAAAATTTAAAAAAATACTTACGATGATTTGCGCAGTTTATCTGCATTCATCCACTTGCTCTCCATAAAGACCATTTTTCAATTACTGCAACAAGAAATTAAAAAGCATAAAACTTCTATAAAATAACATACATGTAGCTTACTTTCTTTATAGCAGCAAGAAAAAATTAAAATAAAAAATACTCACAACTATTTGCATAGTTTTTGTAAATCTGTCATACACTTGTTTCTTGATAAAGGCCATTTTCCACCTCTGCAAAAAAAGATCAAAACTTCTGTAAAATTGTGCATGGCTCACATTTCCTACATACTAATTTGAAATTAGTATGTATCTTGCATTGCATTGCCTACTTTAACTTTACTATAAAATAACTTCAAGGAGTGTAATTATTTATATTTTAGTTAAGCTGAGATAAGTCGTCCAAATTTCACTGAAAGAATTGATAAAAAAGAATTAAAAATTACTCGGTAAAAAACAAAAATCACTCCCGATTATTGGACGACAAAAAAATACGTTTATAATAAATATTTTAAAAAAAGTAGATAACCAGACCGTTTTCAGCAAAATATTAATTTGCTCTTAATCGGTTAAATAAATACAAATATTTCGTGTGCTGCTCTTTAGAGAATCAAATGTCACATCTTTTTATAACAAAATAGAGTGGCGTTCAATTAAAAAAAAAATCAACTGTATTCTGGTACTAGTTTATGGAACCCCCTGTATGTGTCAAAATAATATTAGGTTATAGTATTTGATGGGCAGATACTGTTTGAAAAAAAAAACTCGTTTTACAAATGAGCTATCGAAGAACGTGCGTTTAGTGAATCACCCTGTATATTGACTTGAAAAACATTAAAAAATCATGAAGTAAAAGAAAATAAAAAATACTCGTAATTGTTTGTACAATTTCTCTCCATCCAGTCATCCACTTCCTTCTCCGTACTATTTTTTTTTTAAAACTTTGAAGGAAAAAGTAAAAAAAACTTAAAACTTTTATAAAATTACACTTTGCTTGCTTCCCCAACACATAAACTTTATGAAACAAAATTAATATCCGAGCTTAAAAGTCTCTGAAAAACGCAGCTAACCTGTGAATCACTATCGCAATTAAAGCGGCATTTAAGCCGTTTATTTCAATTTTAAGGGTAAGAAAAAGGGCGAAACTTTGGCCGTATTTCAAGCCTGGATATTCTAGTTTCGAAATAAAACGCGAACAGAAAAAAACGTAATTGCTGGAAACACGTGCGCTTTAGCGAAAAAATCCTATTAAATTACACATATTTCGCACTTAGAACACTTTGAATACATGAATTAACCGGTACATACAAACGAGCTGCAATCATTTTAAGCGCTCTCTACAAAACACGTGGAATTTGCATAAAAACTTAATTATCTCCGGGAATTCGAATGAGATCGTGTTACAACGTTTTTCACGAAATACTTCAGCAGCGTGGTCTAATTAAAGAATTCGATATCGACGCTATACGTGGATCATCTTCAAATAAATGAGGATGGATGATAGAACATCGTTTAACGAACACTTACCTTTGATGGACTGACATATTATTTTTTGTTTCCACCTTTTGATCACAAAAAAACACTTCGGCAAAAAATGTGCGTCTTATACGCCATATTTCTCAACCGCCATTGTTTCGCACTTGCGTGTTCAGGTCATCATAAGTGAACTACAATGTGCATTTTTACTACTGTTCAATAGACCTAAACATCAAACGCTTGCAGTTTTGCCAACGTTAGTTTTTTAAGAACTGTTAATATTTTGAGGTTATCAAAAAAGCTCACTCGCATTAGATATCCCTATAATAATAAATAAAGCGATTTTTGTACATAAAAGTGGAAGGGTAACGTTAAAGCATATGCCATTCCCCGAGTTCTTTGTGTCAATGAGGATTTTAAAACGAAAGAATACGATTACATAAACCATTGGAAAATTCAGTTCTTATAAATGAGATCGGATAGATCCCATTTTAGATACGAGCTCGGTGAAAGTTGGCAGAACGATTTATTAAAACCATTTCTGTGTGAAAAAAAGCGAATTAATTTCGATGATGGAGTTATAACGTTGCAGTTCGAACTTCAAAGTGTAACACGAGAGGGCTTAAAAGGACGTGAAAATTAAAGTCGATATTAAGTAATTGTAAAGCTGGGTATTATACCTTCATATCTCATCCAGAGGAATCCAGGATAATACCCGCAAGCTAACCGACGACATTTCGCACATCTATAAATAATAAAAGTATGGTGTATAATGCTTATAAAAGGCCAAAAAGGACAATAAAAACGTGCGAGAGGGTTCAACTTTTATAGTGTCATGCTATAACAATTTTGTTGCGTAACTATTGTGCTTTTATAACATAAATAATTTTGGAACGTTTTAATCGCGTCGTCTGAAAACAAATTAGCAGCTAAATATGTATCCTGCTGACGATATTCAATTTAGACTTTAGTCGTAATCAGCTGGATTTATTCATAATCATGTTCATGATTGGACTTGCAAGACGATTGTGATCAAGGACGTTCAATTTTCACCTAAAATATCCCAGAACTAAGTATTTACCTGTCTTGTAGCAGATTTTAAGATCCAAATCACTTTTTTCTTGTTATTTGAGGTAACAATCACGGTAAATTTTTTGCTTTTAAAATGACACGAGCATGCGTACACCTAGCCTGTCAGATATATTGCTGTGTTGTATCTTTTCCCCACAAGAAAGAACTGCATTTTTCGTAGATAACCTCACACTTCTATTACCAACCCAATTACTACCAACACATTTTTTAATTTACGAAATGTTTCCAATAAGTAAACACAAAAAGACTTGGCACTTACTTTTATGATAGAAGTTAGTGAAAAACCAATTTCTCTTGACCAGAACAGTACATCCGAGACAATTTCAAGCTCCATTAAGATGAAAGTGCGGAGATCCTGAGCTTATTTCATAAAACATGAATTAGCCATCAGGTTTTTACGTACATTTCAAACTGCAAATTGACTGTAAGCCGCGTAAAAGTTTCGAACTATCACCGTATAAATTTCATGAGGTCGTGAAAACTGAAAAATTTCAACGAAATCTCTCCCCACAATACGATAACGTTTATTTTTCCTTAATTACGGTTGTAACACGATCGACGTGTGATTGAAGTTGAGGGGGCCGAACCTGAAACAACTTGATTTGTTTTTGTGGAGGCCGTTCTCGCAAAAAAACGGTCGCGTTGTTGCTTCGGAATTTACAGTATAGTGCGAAAAGTAAATTCATCTTTTTTATGTGAACTAACGTGAAAATTGCAAAAAAAATTGAGCGGTTTGTTTAGCTACAACGAAAACAATTTCTCGAAAAAACAAACACGTTTTCATAGCTGTAAAATGTTTATAGTCCTTTCGTAATTTTATTTTTGTACCTAACTAGACGTACATATGATTAAAAAAAAAATTATAGCGAATTATAAAGTTAATGTTATACAGCAAATATTGCATCGATTTTAAACACCCCGGCTACTTTTAAATATTCGCTACCGTGCACTGCAAATGCGTAATGACCAATTATTAAACACAAAACGCAAATAAATAATTCATTCCCTCCTGAATGTGAAACAAAATTGGTTTTCTGTAACGGTGATGGTTCAATTCGATTACACCATTTCAAAATTGCTAACGGAATGACAAAGTGAGATTTTTCATAATACTGAGTAAAACGGAGGTGGAGAAATTATTAACACAATCGTTGAATATAAAAAAAAATTAGATATATTTCCATCTCTACTTAAAAAAAGGTTACATTTATTTATAGCAAAATTATTGCTCAGTTTTGGAGTAAAAAGTTCCATACGAATTTGACTTTTGTATTACAATAAATTCTCGTATGCGCGAAGATAAAATGTCAACACTTTGTTAAAAATTTGTAAAAATTCACTACAACAGACCGTGAAGGTTTTATTTTTACAGTTTATTTCATATTCTACAATTGCGTTAACAGATGCCGTTGCTTTTTCTCTGTGAGGTAGTAGGTACGTACATAGCGAAACAAAATGGCGGTCCGACGCAGACGTAATAATACCGGTGAATATGATAATTCTGAACTGAGAAAAATTTTGGCGCAAAACCCAGGAGATAATGCGAGCTAAAAGATGAAAAAATGCAAATAATTTTAATAAATTAGTAATTAGCATACCTATACAAATACGCAACCTGCTCTTTAATATCCCAGTGCTAATTCTACTGAGCGGAATCTAACACGTTACAAAATCGTACGTGGGTTGTTAATTTAGTCCAAAAACAAGCGCCAAGGGTCGTGAATATTCACAAATGTGTATTAATAACTCTCGAAGATTATGAGCACATGTCATAACACAATATGACGGAAACATCCAAAATTTATATTAAATCCGAAGAGAAAAGCTTTAATTTATAATGTCTAATACACTTGAATAATTCTGCGGGTACAACGTAAAGCAGTTTAAGCAAAATGCTTCCGTCTGTAATAATCTAGGTAAGTATAATAGAAAATCGCTCTTGTTCTAGGATCTAGGTATGAATGATGATTGGGATTTCGTTCGAATGCGGATAAGCAAAATTCCGGCATGCTAATTTCGTTCGGTGAACACAAAACAAATTATTCCTACCTAATAACTAACCAGTCGCGTCTATCGAAAATTTCTGCGAGTGTGAGGGAGTTGAAAGCACGGGTTTTTGCTGTCAATTTTAACAACGCTACTAAACGAAACGCCACCCACAATGAAGTTTTAATTACGATACGGTTTTCGTTTCCCTGCCACTTAAGCCGGATTTCGGAGAGGTAAAAATTTAAGCGAAAAACTTGCGAAAGCATAATTAATTCAGGAATCGTTGAAGATACCTATTCTTCTTTCCGGTTTCGTTCAAGGGCTTTCGCGTATATGGCGTTCCCTGATAATAATTTAACGCCGAAAGCTACATCAATTTCTAGGTATAGCGATCAACACATTTAATATATACCTACACTCGTTTTTACAAGCAAAAATAATAATAAAAGAAACTACACGTCGAAAATGAAAATACGCGAAGGAAAATTAGTTTGCGAACGCTCTTCAAGTTTTCTCATATTAAATTGCAATTTTCTAACTATTTTGTTGTAGAGAAACAGTCGTGACTTTCGTAATAAAACATGCATATATTTAGATCATGATAAAATCGATAATAAATAAATTTTCTCGTAGGTTGCGTGACTTTTGAGTTACGCAGTACAGACGCGGATGTATTATTTGAACTTAAGATTGAATTTAGATTCACGTTAAAATAACAAACTCGGAAAATAATTTAAAGGCCCTTAAAATTTGATAATTAATAACAGTTATGAAGTTATGATGGTAAATGACGGGTTCAGTTTAACCTAATAAAACGCGATGTTTTTCCGACACGCACAGCTTTAGATAAAGAATATAAATTGCGTAAATCCTGTTGGCCGGAAAGTCATTAGCAAAAAATAAATAAACAAATAAAAAGTTGCCAGGATGATGAATTCTGCGCGTGAGTGCAAATTAAGCAGCTTCATGAAAGGATTTAACTGCGAATAAATACGTGGTTTTTGTCGTTTCTTCCTTGCATTATTTCGTCAGTGTTTCCACAGACGATCCTTAAAATAAATATCATAATATTTTGATTGTGCCCCACTCCAGTGTTACCGCTAATTTACTTTGTACACTCGCAAACGTGTTAAAGTTGATTGTTGACGTTATATTGTATCTTTATACCTTTTCATTGGCCATCCATCATTTCTGACAGGACACGACAAATTGAATCAAGTATTGAAGGCGGTGTAAAAAAATTTTACAAGCGAACTGAAGCCGATTACTTCTACCGCTGTGCGTGAATTTTTACGTCCCACTAATTCTAAAAGCTTTGAACACCGCTTTTATTAATGATGTTTTTTTCCCGACACGCCAGTAACAAATAAAAATATTTTTTAAAAAATTTACCTTCACATTCTGATTAATTTGGACTTTGTTGTTTTATAATTAAATCTGTTTGAATTTCAAAACGTTTTTCAACAATCTTATTAAGTAGAACGCTCGTAATTTACACCAATGTATTATTCAGAGTTGTATGCTTTATTACTTAATGCGGAAACTACATATTTTACGCACGTATTATACGTGCGGAAATAACACATTATTTACACGAAGCTCTTGCTTTAAACTTTCAGTGACTTCTGAACTATATGCATATTTCTGTATGCAAATGTGATAATCGTTCCTGTGTAAGAAAAAATCTGGAATAATTGTGGCAAAAATTTTGCTTTCTTGTGAACGTTTTTATTCCCTAACCGTTACTTCGCGATGAATATTTTCGGAACCAAGTAATTTCATTATAAACTTCTTAAACTTAAGAAGCTTTTAAACTGTTAGAAGGAAGCGTATGAAATATCCTCTGCAAACACCCTAAGATTCCATGTAAATCTCTCATAATATTAACATTGATTTTCTCGTGGTATTAATTTTTTTTTACTGCATCGAGGTTCTTTTACCGCACCTTCCGCCATTCCGGACGTCTGTGTAAATCCCGAAAGAAAAATTATTAACGTGAGCGTTTCAGAAGTTATTTCGAGATTTCTTTCTGCGTTCACTTTCGGTTTAGATGAATTTTTACCCCTTACCGCAGCGATTAATAAATCCGATATGTAATTAGGTACAAATATTTGTGCAATTTGAACTAAATTTCCGAGCTATTTGCACCACAAATTCCTATCGGTACTAAACAGTAGTGCCGGGTATATATTTAGTAATAAAATACAGTAGCTCTAAACTAGAGGAGCCAATATAAACGTCCTATTTCGAAATCCTAGAAATATTATTGTTAACGTAGGCAAGTTGTAATATGGACTAGTTACATGTAACTCTGCCTTTAGAGAGAAACCAGAATTTCTGCGGCATGTCAGCCGCATTCACTAAAATCTTGAAATTCTTGGAACAAGTCTACGGAGGAGTAATAATTACGATCTCTTTAATGCGCAACGTGGAAATTTGATATTAAAGACCGTGTAATTTCCGCATCAATTGGTTTGTGTATGTTAAACATCGAGGTATCCCCGAGGCAATACTTAAATTTCAGGCACGTGTAACACCACGCATTGACATGCATATTAACCCCCTAAGTTATATTCGTGCCAGGTATTATCGCTTATTCTTATCGGAATATGCACCAAAGTTTGCCGCAGATGCCGTCGGTTTAATTTTTAAACCCCTGACCTAAATCGAATTATTTTAGCCCATGTTACGGAGAGTTGAAAAGATGGGACACTCTAACCCCATTATTCTAATTAGTGATTAATTTGCGTGTGTTGAAATTCTCCCCTATGATTAAACCCTTTCCGTTAAGCTAATATGTTATCTCATTCAATAGCCTCTAACTGTGATAGATATTTCCCCATCTATTTCTAATAAAGCTTGAAGCCTATTTCCGGAAAATTAACTACGGAGACGCAACTAACACGCCACGCAACTTATGTGTGATTAAAACTGCCTAATCTTTGCGAGACAAACTAATATATCCGCAGCGTTAAGCAAAGGCGACGTTTTACTTAGCGTTTTTCGAACTTTTCGCTTTAATTATGAACGGCGAAATACACCGGGCATTGTCTCGAAAAAAGGGGGGACCCTAATAAAAGCAGAAATTACGACAATTCCGGCTTCAATAGGAATTTTAGGAAGGAATGAAAATTTATTTCTGCAGAAATTAACCCTTCAAATACAGAATTACACGCAACACCTGTTTTATTGCGAATATTAATTCTACCATAAATTCGGACTAAAACGTAATAACGAGCGAATAAAATATTCGCCGATCTTCAAGAGCGAGCAGCGCGCTCGAAAAATTGTAAACTTGTCAAGAATTAAAAAAGTTTATTTTTTCAATTTGATCAGGGCTGTTGACTCTCGAGACCATCGAGTATCGATCGTTTTGTTGCATACAACTCGTAAAGAACTGCGAGAAGTTACGAGTACTCACCCCAGATTTAAATTAAACATAAATCATAAATTTTGTTTGAAACTGCGACTTCGATTGATTACCCGCGCTCACGTCAACTATACGGCTGAACACAGTAGGTGGTGATGCTATGTGAGAGCAGGTAATTTGAACTTGGATAGCGCCTTTTGATTTATAAAAGCGTCACAATAGATAACATAAAAGACCGTTAAAATGTCTGACAGAAGCTGTAAATAAACACTGTATTTTTCTCTCACGTCGTTCGTCATAAATAAAAGAATCGATTTTAATTACAACAATCCGAATAAAAGTTCGGTCATGTTTAAGTTGTCTACATTCCATTTTGCTAATCGAATAAAGTTATCGTTAATTTGTAAAGTAAATTAGCGGTTATTTCAGGAAGTTGCGCTTCAATTCACTAAAAAACTGTGCTAATTGGAAAACTAGCGATTTCCAGTTGAATTTCTCTACTGGTATTGACATGGCTCACATCGTGCACTCTTTGTTTACCCTTACAAACGATCGCACAACATCCGTGCGGCGTAATTACAAAATTTATCTCTTCGAACGTAATTAAATATGTTAAGCCGGAACAATAAAAAAATATTTACTCAAGAATCGAAACAAGTAGTTATTATCAGAGTCGATTCTCGCCGTGATCGAATTATGCTCACACGACGACACTTCTAGAGGTTCGTTGTTTGATCTATATTGTTTGCATCTTCTTGAGTAAATGAACCTGCTACTGTTTGACACGGTTCTGCACCAATATAATATCGGAAGCGAGATCTAAATTATTAATCGGAAGTCGCATATACGAGCGGCAATAGAGACACTGTAAAGGTATTATTTGCTTGCAGTGTATTGACTCGTGTAAGAGTTAAACTTTTCTCGTCTTGTTGGAGGGTTTATAAATCGTCGAAAGTACGCCCCCGTAGGTATGCATGTTTATGAGACAAGCATTACCCTTACTTTTTGAAAGCATCTAAATTCTGTTAAAGTCACCCCGGTAAAACGAGAGGGAAATTTTACTTTCGGAACAAATAAAACGAACGAAAGCCATAAGGATTACGACTGGGAAGGAATGAAGGCACCTAACATTAATTTTCTTGTTTAAATCTGTACTTGATCGTATAAGCCATACATCTTCCTTCATAGTTTCCAAGTAGGTAGCTGCGAAATCTAGCTTCAAATGAATTCAATACCGTAATTAATGAACCCCTTCCTTCCACCTTTCTTGTTCGAGGTGGCGGTGGTTTTTGCGCTAAGCGATACACATTATAACTTCTCGATTTTATAAATAGTTAAACGTCACGTACAGATTTTAATGACGATACGCTCGAGGGTGATATATCGGTTTTAATGTGCCCGCCTTTTTATGAAATTAAAGCCCCCTCTTTCTGCGCTCGGTGCGTTCGCGGAACCACAAATTATTTAAACTAATCAAATGTTAACGCACTCCCTTTTTGTCGCTGTCCGTTTGAGGAGCGTCTAAAATTACTCCGTTCGTTTTTTTTTGAGGGCAAAAAAGTCCCGCGCACGGTCGCATAATCACGCATAATTCAAGATGTTAATTAAGATCAGTGTTTAGATTCTAGCTTGCTATATTTATTCGTTTCTTCGCTTAGGCTTTTAATAACGCAACGGCGCGAACAAAGGGGTATGGTGACCACTTTGCTTTACGGGACAGGCTAAATGTGTTAACACTAGAAAAATCGTAAATTCCGTGTCTGCAAGTCTCTTAAAACCATTACTGCCTCCGAGAAAATAAATCAGAAACTTTGTCTCTCCGAAGAGCTGCGTTCTGGTACACAAACCCATCAAAGAGCAACGCAATGAACCGACCGAGAATGAGAATTTATTTGTCGCTACGCGGTTTCGTTATAAATTTCTTTGTTTCTTTTGTACTGCATAATAAAACCGAAAAGCACATTTAATTTCGTACCAAGAGATGTTGACAGCACTGACTAAAACACGGAATTCCTGCTAGAACTGCACAAAGCTCTCTAAACTTTGAGATAACTAACTGGTTCATATATTATGGCCACCTAATTAGAACAGGTCTAGCTTAATTAAACATGTACTAATGGCTGGGAAAAAGAAACTAACGAGAGGCTACACGTTCATTACAGCTAAAGAAAAATTGAATCGCTAATAATTTTTCGTAGAAAGCAGTTATAACAAAAGGACGATATGTGGTACAGCAAAAAAAAATTAATTCATTAGGATTTCAAAGAAGCCTTCAATGTCAGAATTAATTAAAAGTTTCATTAGTGTTATGAAACACACTCTCGCGAAATGAAATATCGTATTAAATGAAACCACGTCCGTAAAAGTATTTCCCCTTCGCGACATTTTCAAGTAAATAACTGAAAATTTCAATTAAAGGAATTGGACCATGTACACATATGATAGATGACTGTATTTATCGCCGATAATTTAATTCAAATCGTCTGGATTCGGAAGGGCAATTTTGCGCTTCAATTAATCCATTAATCAACTACGTAATCAATATTAAATATTTTTGAATCAACGATCCGAGCTGCTCTTCGTTGCGTAAAATCTTGACAGTCAAATAATCGTTCGCCCTTCGACTGAAAGCAAACGCTTCGATATATATATTTTTTTTTCCGCACGTCAAATTCCCGAATAGTAGTAATAACTATACAGAATTAAGGGTAATAAAACTGATGAACGAAATAAATGTAACTAAATCGATAGAGCGCAGAGTAAGGAAGAAATTGCGATCACACAATGTGGGGAAGAGGATACAGATTTGTACCGAACGGGATCGAAGGCAAACAATCCGTCGCAGGAGCAAAAAGGAAGGAAAATAATAAATTGACGAGACGAATCCGAAGAATTAATGAATCAATCGCCGCTAATTAAAGCGGAAATGAACCTTTAAGACTAAACGACCGATAATTACTACCACTGTTAGCATAATTAGACTACGTGCACTTCAAATCACTCTTACTTTCTTCAGATTAATAACGACGAGAAAGACGAAACCATTATGGGCGAAATATTGCTTTCTTGTTTATTTAAATCCAGCTCATTCTCTTAAATTGCAATGTATGGCCGTTAGCGTCACGCCGGTATACCTAAAATTTAGTTATTCAAAGACTGGACGGAGAGAGGAGAAGCTTCGAATCTCTAGGTACCTCGTTATATGCAAATTTCTGGAATGTGCACAAGAGCTACTATAAGACTGCACCAAGGAAACATTATTATGTAATAGTATAACCGCAATAATACCGAGATAATGTCCAAATTACCGTTCAACCCGATTTTTTTAATTGTACATATAACAAGCAGGCAATTACTGGATTGTATTTGATTTATTACTTAAATATATTGCGTGTTGAGTTATGAGATGTAGGTTTTCATATTTTCGGAAAATCATCTTGGCAAAAGTCGTTACATTCACAATTTAAAACGTATCCCTAACTCGGTGATAAAATCCGTTTCAGCCATTACTCATGAGAAATGATACCACTAGATCTCTGACTTGTATGAGAATTTTACTAAGATTTGATGCGAATTACCTTTCCGCCCATCGGCAACGCAGGATAATTTCTTGCAATCACTTCGTCGTTTACGTTATACTTTGCTTTTAGATAAATCATTTTAAATTGGCGTTGCAGTAAATATTGAGCTTATAAGCTTTAAAGTTTATTTATTGGGAAAAAAAACGATAAATATCCTGGAGATATTACGCCAGTAAACAACGGAATGATTAAATAAACATTGATTTCGACTATTAATTACCCATTATTCCTTCGATGTAAAGAACGAAGAAAGAGAAGCAGTTCTTTTGTTTTTATTTTTAAATATTACCTTGGGGAATGCTGAAATCCTTTCCAGGAAAAGTAAACCGCGCCGAAGAAAAATGCACCGATAGGATTTTCGAATTGATTTTCTGTGGCTTTACCGGTGATATTTTAAATTTACAAGTTTTCTAATTAAACGTTGCATTCGCTTTTCAAATTAAAAGTTAAGAGCAATTACGTCGCATTACCGACAAAGAGAATATGAGAAGGGCAAATTCCGTTGCTTCGCTTTTTCGCCCCCGTTCGTATTTATGTCACTGCAATCACGGTCAGGTTACTTTTTTGAAAAATCTAACGCGAAAAGTTATAGCGGAATAAAACTCACTTCAACGAACAAATATGACAAATAATATATGATCTGTCCTGGCATAACCTTATTTACGTTTGACAACGAGGCGGGAAGCCATGCCAACATCAATACAATATTATCATAATAATAATAATATCAAAGCCGTCCCGAAATTCGAATAAAATATAAATCCCAATGATTATGATGAAGCAACAGCTTGTTATTTTATTATAACGACGACAAAATCAAGTCGATACATCATCCATAATGCGCGGTATCTATTTCAATCCCGAAAGCTAATAATACCACATCACCACTGACTTCTAAATATTCTAGGACAGCGATAAAGCTCGTTAATCCGAAATCATATATTTGCGATCTAACTTCGTAATCCCACATGTCTGCACTTAAATTAATTCTAATATCAGGGGTTTCCCGGTCTGAAAGGTGGACCGGAATAATTTGCGCGCAACCAGTCGCTTGTTCGGTCAGTTTTCTAGCACTTAGCGAAGTTAAACATCCGGTCTAATTTTAATTTTAATATTTATGAGATATACCAGGGCACACAAAGGATAAATACACTAGACCGAAAGCTTACGGAAGGCCGTCTCTGGTCTCTCTGCCAAAAGCTTAAACAAACAAGAACGAACACACGGAAAGACGCATTATAGCCACACTTATTTATACAGCTCTTTCACGCTAATGCAGAATTTGATTCAATTACTTTCTTTTTCATAAACGACCCAAACACAGAATAATATTTACTCTGTTTTCGAGGCGAGAATTTTCACTTCACACATTTAATAAATCACGCGTAATATTTTACGTATAAAATGTAGATTTGCGCACGTACAGTAATCGTAAATCCCTAAGAATAAGCAATGAGTTAAAATAATCAGATAAAAAATTCTTTCTGTTAATCATAAGAAAATAATACACGCCACATTTTACAGCTCGAATTTGAATACCAGTTTAATGGAATCTAATTCTTTTAACATCTTTTCAATTTTATGATGTATTTCCTGTACCCTAATTCATTGATCAGTTTGCTAGAACCGGAACACTACTGTATTTATGAATTCTTATGGGAAGGGTTATTAAAGGGTAATCGAGCAAGTGTAGCCTTTCCGAGTCTTTGAATTTTTGAATCCTTTCGACGAGACTTTTCTAGTAGTATTTGTTCTGATTAAATAATGAGAAAGGCTGGTTAATTTAAATTGAAAACGAACCAATTAGAATTCTCCACGAAGCCCGCGTAAATCAATAAAGATTTATTTGAAAAGGAAAATTTTAGAAATGATAAAACATTTGGGCCCATAATTTTAATCTACTTTACATTAAGCGGGACTATTATAATCCGCGTCGTCTCGGGAACAATTTCACCGAACGAAGTGTTATCGTGACCATACATAATGCGTGACTTTTAAATGTAAATTCGATTAAATTGTCATGGCATGAAAACGCAATACGTACATTATGACCGAACTGGTCGAGATCTTATTTTAATATTAGTTCCCCTGCATGAAAAGGTTGAAGTTCGCCGACGGTGAAAGTTTTGCAAAACTGTGCTCTTAACTTGATTTGATGCTAAATTATTATTGCAAACTATTAGAGTGCTGCTATATTTTTGAGGCTATTATCCCTCATTTCGGAGGCTAAATGTTTAGAGTCATGAAAAGAAGTGATAGACATATTTTGTTAGTCACGGTATTCGATAAAATGAATAAAAGCAATATCCTCTTCTTTACCGTACATCTTTCATTCTTTTCATTTTTTCTTTCGCGTCGAATTCTGCTTTCTGGCGAACAATTTCGTAACTAAAAATATCCGAGCGACGATGAAATCAATTTCCTGGCAATGAGCAACTATTTTGCTCATTATACTAACAGAACTTCCTAATGCAATTCAAATAAGTATGTAATTTTAGTCACTTTGCAAATGTACTTGGAGCAATGCAAACACGGAAACGGTGTAATTTAAACGGCGGCCACAATTTTAGAATAATCGGAAATCATTTGCGTTATAAAATACCTGCACATAACAGGCAATCGAGACGAATTGCATAAATTATTCCAAAGGCTTTTCAATGATAATGTGCACCTTTAAATCTTTACACGAGTTGAATCATTTAAAGCACAAAGATTCAGCAGTAAAGTGGAAATAACGTAAATCCGACTATCTCAACAGAACTTACGCTCTAAATATTTTGAATTCAATTGTATAAGTTTTAGTTCGCTGCAGCAATTAATCTCACAGTCAAAACTTAACGCTAACAGCCGCCGAGAGTCACGCAACTAAGGAAGAAGAAGAAGAAAAAAGAAGCATTACTTATTCAGATGACCAACACGTCTGAATTTTCTTAGCGTCTAAGTTTCGGCTTTAAGAAGATAAAGATGCCGTAAACCCCCCGAAAATATATCTTTCTATAATAATACGTCGCCGTAAAAAAAAATAAACGTGGGAAACACTGTGAGAATATATTCCTAAACAGTGGAAGTAACTACCAGAACGCTGAATATACATATTTTTCCTAAAGCATGGTTACTTACGCTGTGACAAGGCGAATAAAAATATAAAACGTTATTATCAAATATGTTTGCCGGAGTTTGCACTGGCAATAAACTTGCCGATGTAAATTATAAAATCGGTTGTTAAATCTGCTTTAAGGTGATGTTGAACGTAGCCAATTTGATTTAAATGCGGTTTCAATTGCAAGTCTGATTACCCTCAGAAGGAGATAGAGGAAATTTTATTCCAAATGCGACTTAAATATGAACCTTATCGGTAATTTGAATCCGCCGCTTGTACTCAATCTTTTCTCTTTCTCCGAGGAGATCGTCTCGGTGTTTTATTAAGCGATGTTTTACAAGCTGTGCAGACATAGAATATGTTAGTAATGGAAAACGACTAGATAACGAATCCTTTACAGTGGCACGGATTCCGCGACATTTTCTATCAGAGCACATACAATTTGTCTAATCCGTCCCACTCGATGTAACCAGAAAATCCACCGTGAAATTTAACTTGTGACACGTACAGTAATTACGGATTTTTCAAGCTCAAACTTTATTCTTCACTTGACACGTTTTAAATTTCCTAAATATCAACTCGCGGAATAGAATACCTACGACCATCTCATGCAAAAGTTTTCTCGCACGCTATTTTGTTCCCCCCCGACAATGTAGCACTAAGGAAAATTTAATTTCGAGATAAGGATTTACGTAGATCTAAAATATCACTTAGCAGCAACCCGGGTTCCTATCTGCTTTTGATACTCCAAATCTAATCTACACGCATGTTCCTTCCAAATTAATACGTAATAAAAGCACTTCCGACTTCAAAAGCTAATAAACCAAAAGTTAAATTTAGCAAAAAGAAATAACAAAACAGAGGCGAATAATCGGGCCTTATCCTTGCTTAAAATCGGATTTAAAATACATAATAAAGAGGATTAACAGATTTAAACATAATCTGTCGACTTTAATTATCACATATTTTTCGAGTAAATATTTTAAATTATTTATAATTTCTTACTAATTCGCAAAATAAAGAGAAAACCTCGTCTTTTTGACGAGCGCGTCTTTGTAGAATTTTTAATGTTTCGTTATCTGATTAGCAGTTTATCAAAGATAAACGGAACAACCCAACAGCAGAGCTTTAGCGGAATTAACAAATAAACTCGCCAAAAATAATACTTTCACATAAGCAAGTACGCGAGCGTTTCACCTCAGATCTCCTTAATCCCAACAAACAAAACATTTAATTTAGTTAGGAAAAGTTTTGTATTTTAATACTAAACAAACATTTTCCTTATATGTATAACGCAGGAATACCGCGGAAACCTGTTTACTATTCCTATCCTTGAATATCGAATGATCCTTTCGTTTTATAAAGTAAAATCAACAAGTAGGTACTTAAAGTTTTAACCAACTGAAAAACTACAGAAAAATAAACACCCGGTGTTAGTTTTGTGTGTTTTAAAATTCCTGCTGAAACTGTTCTTTTAAATATACATACATTCCGCACAAACTGCCCATTTCACAAACAGATTTTCTTTCTCTCTGCTTCATTTGCATATAATAATAAATTAATAACATCTCTATAATATAATTGTTTTCTAGGGTTTATTAAAAATATCGACATGATTTAAATAAAACGATAGATTCTTATCGATATTGGGGAAATGCGAATACGCATTTCGTCTCTATGAAACAGTGAAACGAACGTAATAAAACGCCCCGAGGCGCGGGTTGTAAAAAAAGGGTTTAAACATTGAAGACAGCAAATCTGGACATGAAAAAGTACTGCAACTGAAAAGAGTGAAATTTCAAAAGCAAGTTTCAAGTTCAAAAATTGTTAAACGCGCGAGGACTTGTTGAAATTAATGCTCGTTTCATGTGCTCACCCGAAAATACGTCGAAAGCAAAGGTAGAGAGAGGTGAAAGGCCAAGGCCGAAACGGAAACAAAATTTAAAATGGCCGTAGGCTAAATTAAACCAGACAGAATTATATATAAATTTTATTAGGAAATATCATGGAAAACTTCGGCGAAGAAACCAAACGAATCCCACGTTAGGATAGGAGACGATAAACACAAATCGAACGTGGCAGTTAGTGAATATAAAAGACATCGTTATCAGAAAATGTTCTTTAAAAAAATATATTTTTCTCAAGTATAAATATGTTATGCAAAGGCACAACTAGTAACACGTAAACAATTATTTTGCAATATTTACGTTTCATCGCCCACTTAAAATTTTCCTTGTGAACGCCTTTGTTGGTAATGAAAGGTGCTCGGTGAGAATGTCAAAGAATATGAACTCACATCTAACTAGCGCAGTTATTAAACATATAAAAAGCTCAAGGAAAAGAGATCTTCATAGCATTACACGTAATAACAGAGTTGGACAAGCAAAATTGAATTGGTATGCAACAACGGTCCCCAACAGTTTGAAAAGCAGAATTATATATAAATTTTACCAGGAAATATCATGGAAAATTTCGGCGAAGAAACCTAACGAATTCCATGTTAGGATATGAGACGATAAACACAAATCGAACGTGGCAGTTAGAGAATATAAAAGACATCGTTATCAGAAAACGTCCTTTTAAAAAAATATATTTTTCTTAACCGTAAATATGTTATGCAAAGGCACAACTAGCAACACGTAAACAATTATTTTGTAATATTTACGTTTCATCGCTCACTTAAAATTTTCCTTGCGAACGCTCTTCTTGGTAATAAAAGGTGCCTTTTATGTTAAAGTAACTTTCATACAGAGCGAGAAACGTCATATTACGTTAAAAGTTCATGCTCGGTGAGCATGTCAAAAAAATATGAACTCACGTCTAGCTAGCGCAGTTAATAAACATAAAAAAAGCTCAAGAAAAAGAGATCTTCATAGAAACGCAAGCATTACACGTAATAACAGAGTCGAGCAAGCAAAATTTAATTGGTATGCAACAACGATTCTCAATAGTTTGAAAAGCAGAATTACGTATTAATGAAAGCTTTGGATTAAATTGAAATTTGGGTCGCATTAGTTTTTTGTGTTGAAGCACATGCTGTATACGTATTCTGCGAGAGGTTACGGTAGAATTATTTTAAATAAGTCGATATGAAAACACATGTATAGCCGTTTCCAATCCTATGAATTAAACGCGAAATCCGGCGCATTGTTTTGAAGCAACCCACATGTAAATTCTGGAAATAACAGTTTTGATACCCCCTAAAATATATACACGCTTGTTATTATGTTGTCCGAGAAGGTCTTGGATTTTCAGAATAGCTTTTTATGCTACGAGCAAGGTAATCCGCTTGGACGATCTAAACCGATTAACTATGAATTGCGAGCGCAGCATTTTTATCATTTTCGGAATATATGATTTTTTGGCATGAAACGTACAGCTATTGCGATAGCCCGGAGCTTATTTTAAATAATAAATACGCGGAACAATTGAAAATTGCAATATTTTTTCTTCGCGAAACTTCCCAATGAAATTGAAAGTTTCTTTTATGAACGAAAAAATTAAAACTAATTTGAGGACTGAAGTTGATTTACTGAATTATGTAACGTTTTCGGATGCTGTATAATTTAGCAGCTTTAATTTTTTTAGCAGGAACTCAGCTTCCGAAACTGCATATTTCCAGCCACGCGTTACTCACCCAGGAAATTACCTGTTGGGGGTTTATGCTTGGCTTTTGTAAACGCACAAGCTTAACGGAATTTGTATCATAATACGTCGCTCTTTGTTCCCGTCTCTCCATGAATATAATTTCTAGAACCCATCTTGATCCGCAGTGCTATATCGACAAATCAAATTTTGAATGTTTACTTAGGATTTTAATTTCTTAACATGGGTTTCTAGCGCTATCATCGCATAAATTTTAATATATGCAATGCACGGCGCACTACACAGTGCCACACGTTTAAGGTCAGGTGGCATAAAAATAACAGTAAAATTTTACTGCCCCTTAAGATTAAAGTGGTTGAAATCCACGGCTTCCTGAAGCATCTCCACGTAAAAGGCTACCGCATGAAGACATTTCATATTTAATTTAAATCGTATTATTTCCGGCATTTCGAATATAGTAGGAGCATCGATTTTCTATAGCACGGTCCAGTATTAGTGGAAAAAACGAACGAATCAGCATTTAACTGCATTTCCTTTCTATCGGGTTTTCGAATCAAAAAAGTCTAATAATTTATCTATGGATTCACGTTATTTATGCGAGTAACACGAACACTTGGTTAAAATTTCCCTAGAAATTCACAGGCGATAGCCTCTTTTATATTCGTGTTAACAACGGTAGTTCAGAAAAATTTTCCAAGATGAATTTTAAAACGGGAAATTTAGCTGACACGACGGTCCGCGTCTTCGGATAAACTACCCAGCGAAATTAACATAATTAAAGGTAAATTTGTACGAAAGTAAATTATGAAGTTGTATTTAAAGAACGGCTTCAGAAGTTTCGACGGCGAACACGGTGATAGTGAATGAATGCAATGCCTATAATAAAGAAAAGCAAGATCGACGCTCAAAGAACTTATTAAAAAATTCCACCGCCGTTCACGAACGACATAAAAAAAACATACAAAATTGTACTTTTTAGAGAAATTAATAAAGAATCAAGTCTATTGTGCGTGCTTAAGTTTAGACGGACAAAAACGCAAAAGTGATAGCAACTAAGAAAGAAATTAAACTTTAGAAAGCACGAGCGAATTATAAAATAAAACCTTTTTGGCGAGCGTTACGCCGAAAAAACTAAACCCTTTAGGTAATGCGTAATTTTTAAAGGGACGATATTCCAGTTTCCAAAAACAAACACGCAGGAGATTTAATTATCGATCTCCGTATCCTATTTAAATATTAACATTGTAATTACGTTGTAGATTTAATAATATTTTGTAATATCTGGAGATTATCAAGCTGGTTTTTCGAACACCGGGGAAGACATTTATTGCATATTACGTGGAACGTTATAATCTGTCAACTATGGCAAGCATAGGGGTCAGTACTAAATCTAGCCTATATATATTCCTATCGCCTCGGTTTCCATAAACCGGCTATGATCTCGGCGCTTGCTTTCATGAAAGACATTCACCTGAGGGCTTTCAGGAATTTTCACGATTAAATGTAAAGCAGCTTCGACTTCTGCGGTTTATAGTGGACCGATGCGACGGTGTTAAAGCTTTGATTTTTGTTTGATACGCCTTATTTAACGACCTCGTTGCATTCTAGTTACACCGGAACCACTAAAAGCTAAAGCCTAAATTAATGCCTATTTCAGCCAGAAACTTGGGATTTGCACATAACCTTTCATTAAGTGACAAATCAAAGCGGCTGGCTTATTGATCCAGTCAGTGATTAATCCTTGCAGCTTGTCCCGCAGCAATTCGTCCTGATATTAGGATAATTACATACGGAACAATAATTTCTTAACAACGGCGATTTTTAAAATCACGTCAGCGTCAGCCACTCGGAAATTTATTTGAAACGTTATGAACAAAATTGATCTGTTATAATTCTAGTTTATCACATCAACGCTTCCGCCGCTCAAATATCAGTACTGTCACACTGCTCTGTATTTTCATTATATCGGCAATAAATTTTTGTGATTGAGAACAATTGTACACTGTTGAATCTATTCGCGATGAATCGAATGATACAAAACGCCTAAACAATGAGAACCTTTTAACAGTGAATTATATCGCAGAATTACAATGCCATTGTAACTAGTTACGAGACATCATTTGTCACTTTTACTCATCTGCAACAGATCTTTGTTTTAATCGGTTTCACGTTTTGCAAACGCGAAATTGTTATAGAAATGTACTGTATTAATTTTTTAGTTAAAACCGATGATAACCTGGAAGTGTTTCTTTTTTATGCATCCAAATTAAATCATTTATCATCTCAACTTTATAGGCATAATAAATGTTTTCCCCGAGACGTGTCTTGTATTCCTTATTCATAAAATAAATGAAATACCCTCGCTTTAGTTCCCCAAAAAGCAATGTCCTGGCCTGTACTTCGTCGTGTCTGCTAGTTACATTATTGCTAAGTGTTGGCTAACTCAAAACGTTTCTTAAGTGCTGCAACTTAGAATACCGTATCCCTATTGTATGTCTGAGGGGTTATAACAAGAATCCAAATGGAAACTTATACTCCTCGATAGTACTCTGGAAATTGCTACGTTACCCTGCTTTCACCGACAATAAACGTAAAACTTAAAACCGAGCAATGAATTCCGATTTAAATACGTGCGTATCTGAACTACATAACCGTTCTGCGTTATCGCTAATAATCATCTAACACGGGAAATTACGGTAACAAATTTCAAACTCCCCTTTACTTAACGTTTTAAGTTATAAAATGTTTGGACGCGGCGCAAATTTCGACGGATGCAAGAGAAGAAAAAGCGTAAAATAAACTCGAAAACATTTTTAAAACTGGATTAGGAGAACGTCAGAAAATGCTCACTCCGTGTGCGCTCAAAGAAACATATGTATGTTCGCAAGTATTTTCGGATGTCTTCGCTGGGGATCGAGATCAGAAAGATACCAGTCCCAACAAAAGAGATGTCACGCTAAAGTACGTAATGCAACTGGAGTTATCGCTCTACATTGTTATTCAAATGGTTTAAGTCTTTCGATTATCTGTAAAGTCATATCAACGAACGATGTAGCACATACATCACCCAGAGTAAAAAGAAAGAACCCAGTTTAGATATCCTGTTTTCCTTTTTTTTTTTTAGAACGATCGAAGCTTTAACATCGAAAAGCTCGTAGTAAAAAGCGTGCGTAATTACACATACGCCGGCACCTCCACCATTTTAATACAGCTAAAGGCAATTTAATTGTTTTTTGATTTTCGATTGAGCTGAGCTTCATCCGATCTAAAATTAATTTCGCCAACAGAATGGCATTAATTAAAAAAAAAAAAGCAAAAATTCGTCAGAGGTGCAGCCCATTGAAATTTTCCTAGGCAAATATTTATAACGGATTTTAATATTTTACAAACGCGAAATGAAATCCTTTCATTTCACGTTCGCCTATCATTTCTGTGAAAGAGTCAAAAATGGCGAACAGGCTTGCTATTGGCATGCAGGTAATATAGTTCATATTGCAGAAAATATGAGCGAAATCGTGAATGGCATCGACTCCTGTAGTTACATGAAAGAAACGCGAACGTTCGATTTGAACAAATTAACAAATAACTTGGGATCGTTGAATGTATGTAAATACCGCAGCGAAGATGTCTGGAATATTAACGCATACATTGATGATAATTCATTTAATCCTTGCCAATCATTTTGCTTAATGCCGTTAATTAAACCGCGTTTCTAAATTAAATCCGGTGTCAGTCCTATTCGTAATCACTCTTCCTGCCGAGGGAATATAGTTCCCGTCCCATGTGTAGTTTAGATTGTGCTGTGGAAACAACACGTGTTAAGCCGTAATTAGAATATATTTTGTTGTATCCACATTATGAACTTTTACACTATTAACAAAACCAAGTGTTTTGTTCTATTACTAATGGGAGTACCACTAAAGCTGGTTTCATAAATCTCACTCAACCAATTTTCTAAACACGAAGGAAAGCCAACTGTATTTGTTAAGCCGTCTGCCAGGAGCGCACACACAACCACAGTCGACCCATTATTCATTCCCATACTCCACATTAATTTGCACAATTATTTGCAATACAAGAAAAAACTCTAAAACTGAACAGTTAAAAAGCCATAAAGCCGGTATTTAATAATTACACCTCCCCTCATTTACACAAAAAACTCATTAAACCTTCAGAATGGGGTATTGTTAGTTTCAGTAATTGATATTTCATTTGATTCGTTTTGCTTTTCGCGAAGTATATTAATTTCATGGCAGTATTAAATTAATTGCAAGTTTCTTTTTGTTGCAGAGTCGAATAAAACAGCTGAAGTTACGGAAATAACCGACGAAATCCTAGAAGTTCAATATGAAGATGGTAAATGGTCGAAGCCGTACTACGACTGCGGTGGAGGAAATATCTGGATGCTGACTTACACGGTTCCATTTTTCGGTTTCAGTAACAATACGTACTATTTCAAGTAGGTATCCACCCTTAGGTTTTTACGATGGAAACGAGCGAGGAAGGTTATAGCATTTTTCATTCTGGTATGATTATAACTAGGAAAAACGAATCGTGACTTAAAATACCTTGCACTCACGTTAAATTATTGACGGGTTTGTGGTGACCCAAAATGCGAGAAGGTATTAAGGGTATTTGCGGTTTAGTGACCTACAATTCTAGAATATTTAAGCACGTCCGTTGACGTGCTGAGTGCAAATTGGCCTTTGTACTCGATCAGAATCTCACGGCTTCGATCTATTCTCGGTCTACTACTTTATATGAACTTTACCTATAGGCTCAAAATTGCAAGCGAGTACAAAAGAAATCGATGCAAATTTTTTTAGGAGTTACTCACTTAAGGGTAAGAAGCTGGAGAAATTAATTAAAATACACCGCAACCCTTAAAAAAACTTTACTTAACCGATTAATTTACATATTTATAAAGTTTTAAAATATATTATCTGTTCAATACATTAATTAAAACTTTATGCTCGCTTTCATTAGATCAATCGTTTTAATTAAATGTACATGACGGGGATTTTTATTCAGTTATCCCACGTATGTACATATAAACAAATATCAGTTCGGTAAATTTAATTCCACCAGAATTTTTTAACGCTTGTTAAATTCGTGAAAATATTTCTGCTTCGATCCCTTAGTGTTGCCAGTTGCGAGTCGGACAGAACGCCATGAATTATAAAATTTGAAGAACGTTTTAGAGCCACAACCGCATTTCAGTTTCTAGAGTTACACGTTAAAGTAAATGCTCGGCTCAGGAAAGAATTCCCATTTATTTTACGTCTCATTCTACACCTCTTTCATTATTTATGTATCAACTCTTTTATTTACTACGTTTCCTTTCACATAAGATTTAACCCTATTACCAGATTGCCTTGGGTATGTAAGTTTGGTGAATACGTGCAATGAAATGTAAATTCGCGTAAATAGTATGTAGAGAAAACTTCTTACGACACGGTTGTTTTGCTCGTGTAACAGAAAACGATTTTATGAAAATTAGAAGAAAAAAAAAAGGGAATTCAATGGCCGGAACTACTGGAGCATGTTTTATGAGCACAAAACAACAGGCAGCAGGGCAGCAAAGATTATGTAGTAATATGTAGTAAAATAAGGCACCTACGTGTTCGTCGATTAGAGTTTATGGCTTCGCAAAACGGTATTTGATGACATGGGTAAACTGAAATTGCTGGGGTCGTTGCAAAAAACTATGTAGCAGATGATAACTAGATTTATTATACACGTCCGAGCTTTTAATTACTTTTCATATTTGCATCATCTCAGTCCGTTTCATGTCACGTCACTTTGTTTTATTACTTCATTCGCAAAAACGGTAATAAACAATGTAGGATTAAAACGTGAAACAAACAGAAGTACGGGATTTGGCCGATGCACTTTTCCACGCTTATTTTGACAATAAAACGTATACGCAGCAACAATGTAAACTGCACGAACTAATTTTAAATTAATTTTATGCAACTGTGGAAACTGAAAATGCATCTCTATAATTCGATAATAATATGCGGTGGATGTTATCGGCTGACGCTAACATAAACACTAGAGGAAATTTATCTTATAATGGAAAACTAACATACAATGAATAAAATTAAATTAATGAAAAAATGTGTTAAGTTTTACTATAAACTTATGAAATTCTTCATTAATTTTTCACGACCGGTTTCGCTATTACATGCAACATTTTCAAGCATCTTGCCTAACAGAATTTGAGCAGCCATATTGTAAGTTTATGGAGCATGTGTTAATAATGTAAGATATTTACGCGACGAAACCAGTCGTGAAAATTTAATAAAGTGTTTCAGAGCGACCCTTATAGTAAAACATCTCCCAACCGAACCCTCCACAACAAAATATCACTTCTTAATTAAAATAATATTAAAATTTTATTTGCCGAAAATTGAAACACCTCCAGCTTACTTTTTGATTTAAATTGTGTTCGCGTGTCCCACGCTGAAATAACAACTGTCTATGTTAGCTAAATCTGTAGCTATCAAAATTTGAAATGGGTTGCGAATGAAACTTGCACGCTCGAAATAAACAATCGATAAAGGAAGAGGAGGCCACGAGGATTTCGCTGTTTCTGAAATAAATCTTGTCCGGCCAACAGGTAAACAAATCAACTACTGTTTTGGAAAGCGAATTAATTACGTGCCTAACTCACGGGATCAAAAATTTTTAATTAACCAAAATAATTTGTTTCTGCGCGCAATTCGGACGTACAAACTGAAAAAAAAAGTGTAGGTGAACGAGTACAGGGTTGAATTAACCTAGCGGCACAATTACTCAACATTATAATTGCTCGCTTCATTACTAGTATAGTTAAGCGAAGTTTTAAATTATGTCCTGCTCTCGTTTAAAATGGACGCCCGACATTATTCGGTCAAAATGTCCAGCTTAATTAATATTTTAGCGCGGAATTAATCGAGGTGCACAATTATTAGAGAATACTTGAAATTTACATTCAAATCGTCTGTTAACTTAGCCATTAGCTCGAAAATGTATGTGATGCATCAACGCAGAGCATGCATTAACATTTAATGCGTTACATTGATTGATTGTTTGCGAATTATCCAAGAGCCATGAGTAATATTATTTATAAACATTTTTTTTGTTTCAAAATTCGACTATACACAGCGTGTGTTATAATGTATAATTATTTTATAATTACAATGTGTTGTTTGTTTGTATACATTGGAAACTGCGCAGAAAATTATAACACCACTCAACGCTCTCAACTATTTGGTTATGAAGTTATTGAGAGTTGGAAATTGATTTGATTCGTGGAACTTAAAAATTCGTTATGTTTGTGAATGTCATTAATGTTAAATTGGAGTTTCGCAATGTCATTAGTGTCAAATTTGAGATTTTTGAAATGTCATCCCTGTCACATTTGAAGCTTAGCGGAAGACGAAGAGCAACTCACTGAGCGAATTAAAAATAATAAAATGCTACATTTTGAGCAACAATTAAATGAAATTTATCATTTTACTCGTTTATTTATAAATAATTTTCCGACTCAATGCATCCATTATGTTTGTAAAATCAGCAAAAGCGTATTTTGGCAGATTCTCCAGCTTCTTACTGAAAATCAGGTTGCTAAGAAATGACGCTACGGCAGCTTCACATATTCCAGGCGTGTGGGATTAAGATTATATTAAATGTGCAATTCTTTAGATATCGTTGCCAAATAAAAAAAAGAACTTTGATCGGCTATATTTCGGGCGTTTTTGAAGAAAATGCCGATAGAGTATTTAACAGAGAATCGCGTGATATGAATATTTGCAGGACGTTATGATAAAAGCTGTACAAAGGAAAATAAACCAAGTACATTTTAAGTAATTTATTTCCCCCTCATCGTTTGGGAAACTCAAATGGTGAACCGGTTAACTTAACTGCTTCTACAATAAATTATAGAAAATGTAAGGAAAGTCGCCCTAATCTTGCCGGCTAATGTTGCACTTAATGAAATGCACACTTTTAAGTAATCGCGAACAGAATTTTTAACCATTCGAGAAATTTGGGTTCATACATTTTTGATATTACATTCAGAGACTTGGGTTACCGCTTAAAAACATTTGTTCATGTCAAATATGCGAACAAATATTGTTGTAAAATTAAAAATACAAAAGTCCATACAGTCCCAACAATAACGTAATTGAATATTACACGGGTAAACATTGTTAATGTTTATTTCACGATCAAATGTAATGATACCTCGCGGCTGCGTAAACACAAATTTGAATTTTAAATTCCCATCAATTTTAATTAAATTTACAGTTTTGTGCACAAGACCCAAACATTTTAATTTTATAAAATCCGCCCCGTCGGGCTGACGATTTTCCTTCTAAACATAACATTTCGGCGCGATAAACCGAGAAAGTGAATGAATGCTATCGAAAGCGGTGCAAACAACTAGCTGCTGTGGAGAAAGGAGTGCCCTTTAAGGATCTTAAAATATGCCAGACGCCACTCAATTTAACTTTATAAATTCGCTCAGTCCTCAAGGCAGTTAAAGATTGGGAAAACTTATTTTTAAATTAACAAGCTCTTGGTAATCACTCAGGACTTTCCGAATCAAGATTGTTAACATAAATTTACACAATGTATTTTAACGCATGCCGAAAGGGTAGGTCAAAAATTAAGTGAAACGTAAAGTTGATGAATTTATCTTGCTTTTGGGACTGCTACACACCTCTCATCAATCATTCATTACAGAACCCCAGTTAAGAAAGGAAAAAGTCTTAATTTTAAAGAAATACATTTAATCCGGCCATGAATAAAACATGCTCGCAAAAATTAGGGTTAAATTAGTTTAAATTTACTTTCAATTTGCGTCTGCCGGCGTATCAATTTCAAATGTTTAAGAATTGGCAATCCGTTTGTTATTTGATACCATCAAAAGCGAAAACGTGTTCACGAATAAGATGTGATGCGTGTAGAGATAATAATAAACTAAATTTACATTTCGCATTATATAAAATTCCTTCATCCTTATTCAGTGAGTCGGAACAAATCTCCCTGATACGAATCGTCTGCGTAAAGTGTTAAGCGTGTTTTGTCGGTGACAGTACTAATGATGTGTTTTCTTCGTTTGTAGAGGAACCAGCGGTATAGATATTGATCTCCAACGAGTGGATATCGACCAGTGTCCTCTTCCCAAAGGCAGTAGCCAGCTGAATATATTTGCAGCTTCGGACAAATGCAAGAAAAGGACAACCGAAGTACGTCCTAATTTCGTAATTTTAAGTGCACTAAAAATATTGCCCATGTAATGCATCGCGCGAGCAACTTTTAAAATACCACCCCGTGCTTCAGTTCATTAACAAAATTTACGCAGCGGTAAAATTCCTGGCTAAGTTCGCGTGCTAGAAACTGATCGAAAACCACGTACGTACAGATGTAACCGGAAATTATTCCATTTCATTCTCCGACTTTTTCAGCGCTCAGACTATTTCATGTAGTTTTTAATTAGGTCGGTTCGGATAAAAATTTCAAATTTAAAGATAACATTTTACCGAGCAAAACGCGATTTTACATTACGTCAATAAATTAATTCGATTTAGTTAATCGAACCAGTTGCTGCGGCGAGCCATGAATGAATAAGTAAAGGAAGTTTTATGTTGCACGATGTTATATGTTACAGTGTGTCCCGATGCCAGGTTTAGGGTTTCGTCGGGGAAGTTACAAATGTGTCTGCCGTAAAGGTTTTTACTTTCCTAACGTAAGCGCCATTCACAGATATTACAATGGTACGGTCATCGAAGAAGAATATGAAAAACTGATAACGGTAAAATATGAATTGTTTATAAATTCGGGGAGGGTTTGGTTTACCCTCGTCCTTTTTGCTATTGCAGCAGGTAATCGCAACAGTGTTTCTCCATTACAGGGTGAAAAGAGTCTATATGGTGTTGTCGGAATGTACGAATGTCTTCCTTGTCCCGAAGGTTGCGAGTCTTGCGTCGATGACAGACCCTGCGTTGTTTCCCTAAATTGGGTTATGAGGAGTGCTATTCTGGTCTTGTCATGCGTTATCATTTGCTGTCTACCTGTGGTGGTTATTTTCACTTGGAAATATGATAACGTAAAGGTAACAAGTTTCCAAGCAGTTATGAATATGAAATTTAATTTGTCTCGTTTCCGCCACTTCCTTTAAAAATGCATGTTAAAACCCATGAATAACAAATTACGTATAATTTATAGACGAACTCAAACAATCCCACGTACACATTCAATTTTTAATTAAAAATTAAATAAATTTGTTTCAAAGTTTATTCACATGAGGATATTCGAGAGGGAAACATTGCATGCAGCTTTGTAAAGCTGAATGCAGATATAACAAAACAAAAGCAAAAATACATTTAAATTCGTTAAATTGTTAATTTATCGTTCAGACTTTTACTTTGGAATTTGAATTTCTATATTGCACGGTTTAAACCGAGTCTTCGTTCGAATTAACGTCGTTGTTTTCCATAAGACGCGGGTGAAATTCCGCCCCCTCCTCCACATACCGCCCGCTCAATAATTAAATAATGTAATTTTAACTCGTACCACTTGTGGAAGTTGATTTATTTTTTATTCAACTGGCATTTTTCAATTCCCCGGAGAAAATATTATCCTTCATGATTTGAATTTTCGTCCGTATCGCTAAGGATAAAAAAAAGTTAATCGAACGCGATCGTTCAAATGAACGTCTGTATGGCAATAATTAGTTCTGAATTTCTCTTTTACCGGGCGATGGTGTGAAATGAACAAATTTGAATTCGCGACGTTGGGAATTATGAAAAGAAATATGCATAAGTTATTATAAATGGCGGAGAGGAAGAAACTTAAATGTTCTAGATCAAACATGAAAATCAAATTAGCGTTTGACATTTCCTGAAATCCCTCTCGCTCTTTTAAAACAAATAAAATTTAATTTCGATACTTTGAGGACATTTTACGTAAGGAAATGGGGTAGATTTGTCACTTACCACGAGATCATTCTATATCAGGATACTGATATCGAATGCTCTTCGAAAACTTTGCTTTTTACGAAAACTTCAAATGAATGCTCACTATTACTTATAACAATTGGGGTAAAAGTAAACGGCGGCAGCCAGTTTCAGGCGTTATCTGCTTTCGCCGACAAATATTTTACTTCGATGAGAATGTAACACCGTTTTCGAGCGAGTGCGCGAAAAAGCAAATAGTAATTATCGCGGAATTATCATTTGTCACGGCAAAGCTTGTTTCCTATCTTCAACATTGTTTTCTTTCAGTTCATCGTTAATTTCCATTCCAAAAATTTTAATTAGGATTCAAGGAAATGCCGAGAATTAGGGAATTTCAAAAGAGATTGTTATTCAGGAAAGTGGGAAAGACAAATCGGAGGTTCAACAAAGTCAAAGCGTTAAGAGATACATATTCGGAATAAAATTTAACATGAAGTTAAATTTAATTACTGAATTCTAATTTCGCTAGTACGTTTCTTTTAGCGCAGAGTGTTTAAAAGCGCGTCGAGAGATATTAATCTAATAAAGGTATAATTTTACAGAATGAGTAATTAAGATATTTCCCTTAAAATTTAATTTCATCCGATCTTTACATACTGTAACGGCAATGTAAATCCTGAAATTATTCCTGCCTTTTAACGACGAACAAAATAAACTCGTAACGGGGACGGATTAAAATTTATAAAAACTTCATTTGGCGCAGAGAATATAAAACAAAAATTTCCCCTAAACGATAATTGAGAGTTTAGATTATATTAGGGCAATAAAGCGTATTCTTTTGCGGATAGAAGACGGATGAGAAATCACCGCATTAATGTCGAGACCTCAAATCCATCCGCGTGTGTTTGTGGTTTTGCGAAATATCAGCAACAATTTCAGAATTTGCCTTGCGGCTGTATATCTGGTTAGGTTTCCCACTACATATTTATAAAGTGTCAAATGTAGACAACTTCGAACAACTTCGCTCAAAGAATCGAATCGACCGGTTATAAACAAATCCTGCGAGAGACACGTTATTAATTTTTTCTAAAAAAAATCCAATTACGGCTTCTAAAGTGAAAACACGAATTAACCGCATTTCGAAGGAAAACTTTTTTCATTTCCGTCTAGGTTGGTAGTCAAATACGTTGCCAGACCATTACATGATAATTGGGTCCTCGAATTTCGCGATTTCTGGTGAGCACTCGCGACGTATAACGTCCGACTAATGTGGCCTAATACTATAAATACTAATTACGCGCGAAGCTTATAATTATATCGTATGTGATAGCGGGATGTTACGAAAGCTCCGGAATCAATAAGCTCCCTGACAAGACGGCATTTTCAATTAATACTGCACGTAAGCTCCCAATAATTATATGCATCCTAACGCACGGTAACAAGGTTAACTCTGATGGCGTCATAATTACCCATATGCTATCAAATTATCTTTAATTTCTTCTGACAGCATACTTAATGCTTGGTATAAACAGACGGAGATTACGTAACACCGGAACGAATTATCTATTTAAAGAAAACTGTCAAATAGAATCTGTTCGTTGATGCGGCAACTGCGAAGACACCGAAGTAAATTCGTTTCTATTTTTTCTCTAAAATAATGCAAAATTATGTTAAAATATCCGGGCCTCGAGTAAATTTTTAAGTATCCCGCTTGAGATTAATTAAGTGATATTTCGGGGCACATCAATCATTTATAGCCAATTAGATTTAACATATTGTAGCAACTGTTACGCGATACATTCGATTTCGCCGATAAAGTGCTTTAGGTATGTTTCTCGGCAGGGGTATGTTTATTTTGGTTCAATGGGAATATTCTGGGCCATAATTCAACGAGCTACTTGATATATTTGATGATGTTCTCGCTGAATTTAAAAGTACGCAAGGCCTTTGTTTCCATTCCAAGTACCGCAAAACAAATTACTAATATAATTTTAGGATTTTTTGTTTGAGTTGAAATAAAATTAACAACGACTTCTTCCCACCTACCCCACCACCCCAAAAAAAAAAGAAACAATCTGATGTAAGTTGAACATTGTTAATTTTCATTAAACAATTTTCAATATTTATAGAACCTTGACTTTGGCAAGGGATTGAGTCAGTTTCTAGTTTCAAAACAACGACTGCATTGAGACGAGGCGAAAAGAACGAGTAAATAGTGCAATCCTGATTACCTAGTTCAAACACACAACGACCCGGAAAGCTGATTTGTGCCCAGCAATAAATATTTAGTCTGCAGTAATTGAATTTCGTAAATGAAGTTTGGTTTTTCGGAATATTTAAAACTATCAATCCGAAGTCTTTTCGTCGGGAATATGTAGCCCAAAACTTAATAACAAGAAGTAATTTACTTTTAATTTCAATTAATCATAAAAGCAGGACGATTCAATTAACAAATCAATTACAGTTCGCGAGCAAATCGTATAAATAAACCGCAAGCGAAAAAATTTTGAATTACAAAGGCTAATAATAACCCTTACGCGTTCGTAAAACTTGAAAAATTATTTTCGCAATAAATACGAACCGGTCATATAAATATTTGTTTTCGGAGCTTTCTAATTTTCATACTGTTTGCATTAGAACCGATTTTTGGTCGAAATTCAGCGCGGTGAGGTTTCGGCGAAACGCATTTCGCATATTCATAAAAAACGTGTCGGCGAATTCGCGGTTCACTTTCGTTCTTTTGTGGAACTAGTCGTATAGTAGAAACTCATTAACTTGGAACGAAAAGGAAAAGAATAATTTACTATTCGTGTCGGCAGGCAACAAGAAAATTGGCTTTGAAAAAGTTTTAATTATTTGTCAATGATTCCTTCGCGAAATAATGCAACAAACACCAGATTAATACAATATGCATAAAAAGATGTTACTTTCCTCCAGGTTATATATTAAAAAAAAATCTCTTGGCAGTAACATTTTCTAAATTAAAATTTAAAATTTAATTAAATTTCGCCCGTACTGTGGTATCTGCGTTTGTTACGAAACAACAAAGATAAATGCGTCATTTATACTTTTTTTTATTGCGAACTTGAAACACCCACTGATGTATTATTATGAAACTTGATTTAATACTTTTCTGGAGTGCATACGTAAAAAGCGTATACGTTGAAATGCAATGATAAGACAATGTGCACGAGCTGTCTATTTCTCTCTCCTCGTTCATTTAGTCATGATTTTCAACCTAAGGTCTCAACTGCTAGATACTTATGCTGCTCTAGTTTCAGCTGCTGTGAGTGCACTGGGTAACACACATCAATTGAATTATACAGTCCTTACTTGCCATAGCGATACTAGACTATCTCTGCGTTTTGATTTAAATATTTAAAAAGCGTTTTAGGCCCTTCGCGCACCTGAATAAATTAGGCAGTTTATTACAGTAAAAGTTTCTCGCCATAACTACATCAGCACATCCTTTTTGTTCTTTCGATTCGAACAGATAAGTCGCGTAATACAAAGAAATCAGGAAAGGGTCGGACCGAACGCAGTCAATCATTGTCGTTTTACTCATAAAAGAATCCAAACTTTGCCCAAAGTTTTATTTGTACAGGGTGTCTGAAAACCAACAGGAAATATCGCATAAATTTCCAAACTTTAACCATAAACATTATTTTAACACGACGGCTGAAATATTTATATTATAAAATTATTTGCTTGATTAACGAGTTTTGATACGTTTATATAACATATGCCGTACCTGTGTTTCGGCGTGAAGTTATAATGCGATTAAAAGTTTAATTAAACAATACATGTGTACGTCCTGAAAATCCGAAGCGATATTGTTAAACTAAACCAACATAGGCGGCGCTAATTTAGACGGTAATTTCAGTTTGAAGATGTGGCATTATACGTTTTCCAAAGTTATCGGCCGACCGTAAACGGAAAGCGTTTAACACAATTTCATACTCATAACTCGATATTTATTGCAGGTTGTCCGTGCGGCCAGTCCTGTGCTTCTACGTGTCATAATCCTCGGAGCATTTTTCCTCTACTGTACGGTGAGGGAAAAATAAATTTTGTTAACAGGTGTCAATACCAATCCATTTGTTTGTTTAACGACATCTAGCAGGGGAACACGTTTATTACATTACATTCGATTTTCAACAAAAGTTTAGAAAAACTTTAAGCATCCAAATTTGTTGTCATTAGTCGAACGTGAGAGTCAAAATTTTGCTGTGCACGTATGCCATAAAATCTCGGCTTCTGCACCATTAGTTGCATTTATACCCCCTCATGTAATTTATTTGTCATATTTCAGACTATTGTTATGTACCCCCGCCCTAGCGTTTATACGTGCACTGCTCGTATTTGGTTACGTGAAATTGGATTTTCGCTGACATACGGCGCCCTCATGCTGAAAACGTGGAGGTAAACCGAAATGACATAATATATTAATTAGTGCTGTCAACGGCGATCAGTCCATACGTTACAAACTCGATAAACACCTGATGAAAATCCAAATTTAAAAAATTCAGCCATGCCCATGACACCACTAATAAATGTTTGTTAAAAAAGAAAATCAAGACCATCTTGTTTTTCTTTTTCTGGCTTTTGAAAGAAGATTAACGAATTAAAATTTCAGAATTTCTGTTATTTTTCGTGTTCGCTCGGCCAAAGCTGTTAAGATTACGGATACCAATCTACTTAAACGTTTGGGCGTTATCGTCGCTACGTTCAGTGTATTCTTAATTATTCGTACTTTGGTAGCTCCACCGGTGGTTATTGTTGGAAGAACTGCGGAAGATCTGAAGGCCTATCTTTGCCGCACGGATTGGTGGGATCATTCGTTTTCGATTCGTAAGTCCTTTTTCTCCATTTTTATTAAACTACTTGCATCTACGGTTAAGGGAAAATTAAGCAGAAAATCAAAGCGGCCACCGTCGCAAACTTAATTTATCTTTGGTGTAATTGGATGGTTAGGAACGAAGCTGCATTGACGGGAATTTATTTCGTAAGCCGCATAAAGAAAATTACCCTGTTAAGAAAAATAATGAGTGCTAAAATCGGTCTGCAAAACTGTCGTTTTGTTGTGTACCTATAACGAGCGTGTCCCCCGCATTTTCATAACAAAAATTGAAATATAATTCGAACTGCTCATGCGTAACTGTTTATGGAAATGTAAATCATATTTTATTTGCGCATAAATATCACAAAACTCACTCAGACGATGTTATCATATCTGTCAACTTCAGAGTCCCTTTACCTTTAGTTATCATTCACAGATGACTGTGTATTAAAATTGTCTGCTATTTGTTTAGGAAGTTCGTATTTATAAAGAAAAACACAAAATTGAAGCATTTCCGTACGTAGGCCAAAAATCTCTTTATACGTAGAAAAGATTCCGATTAATGTAACTTCGTTCAGAATGTAATTAAAACTACGTCAGTAATTTCGTTTCTTCATTTTTCCGTATACCTACACGGAATAATAAAAATGTTACAATACACAGGCCAAACCAATTTCGGTTTACGTAAAATCAATAATACTCTAATACTTAATTTCAGTCTCATGGATTAAAAGATATAAGATAGATGAAATGGATTAGCGTTTTGTCCTTTTTTTTTTCTGATACAAGAAAATTTCTGTTTTAACCAAAAGGAAAATCACACGCCGAACGATACGATCATTTCATATGTACGTATATACCGTCAAAACTATATTTAACGTAAAACGTTCTATTTATGCATGGTTTTCCGGAAATTAAATTTTTTTCTGAAGTGTGTCCCATAATCGATTTCGGTTAATACCTTATAAATCTCCTTCAGTACTTCGAACATCCCTGTCACTTTCTCTGACAACCGGCAGTTCTCTAACCAATTTCTTTTAATTTCCCCCAATATTCTTGTCTGCACACAAAATCCCCATGTGATTTTCACCTCAAAACCTAAAATAAGTTTCCGACAGAGCATGAAATCATCAGCATCCTCCAAGTGAAAATTTTGTATCTATATAAAGCGGAATAAAATGTAACTAGCTGGTTCATAATCCAGGTACTAGATGATGCAGAATCTCTGTCATGCACATACCATATAGTACAAGCACTCGATAATTAATGAAAAGCAGTTTGATAATGGAAAATCGATACTTAATATCTCAGCAATAGTAGTTAACGTTTCAATAATGTTATCGCGAAACATGCTGTCGAAAACTGTATCGCATGACATGTTATTATGCACAAAGATCTAATACCTGCTTGAACAAATAGTAAATTTTGCACTAAAATAATAAAGTTTCAGATGAAATTTAATCTTCAATTATATCCGCAACGAGAGATAAAATAAAGTTGGGGCGATGGACTAAAATTAAATTAACCTTATTTTGGTCCCATTTTTTTCACGGATGATAAAAATTAATTCGCTTTGCTCCTGACTACTAATTTTGTCTTTTAAATTGCATTCACTGACCATCAGGCTTCGTGCTTTCCACGAGACCGTGTCACATCAAATAAAACAAAGCAATTTCAGGAGCTGGTAAATTATTTCCTAATGTGTTACAGTCATTAAAGTTTTTCAATTTGCGAACAGAACTATGAGCATGGTGGGACACTGTCAGTGACCCGGTTTGTTAGATTCACCGGATAATCGGTTTCAGTTGGGTCACCGGATTACGTCGAGCGTCCAATTCCTGGATCGCACCGACTTGCAGGTCTGATGCTCGGATTACCGGATCTGAAACCAGTAACGCGTTTCAAGTTTGATATTGAGGACACTTAAAAGTAATTCAAACCTGGATATATTGAGCGTAACAAATTGAAATAAATATGAGGACTAAAACCACAGCACTCGTCCGATGATCTAGTAATACCTAATTTTCATTAATTTCAGTTGAAGTCCTGTTTTTGGTATGGGGGATAAGATTGTGCATTATGGTTAGAAAGGCTCCGTCCGAATTTAACGAAAGTCGCTTTATATCCATGGCCATCTATAATGAATTCTTGCTGTCAATTTTCTTGAACGTCTCTATGTAAGTGGGTCGAATTTTGCGTTTGAGCACTACGAAATAATTACTTGCAGGCTGTTCCTCCAAAAACCGGCTAATCCTGATCTGCTTTACATCATATTTTTCTGCCACACTCAACTTACTGCTACTCTGCTGCTATGTCTGATTTTTGGAAGCAAGGTGCGTTTTCCCATCGTAAAATTTACTATCGAAATAATTCAACCTTTCTGATATTCCAGGCTTATATGGTTTTTAAAGGTCACGATCGTAGTGAAGAAAGCTCTGGAATGATGTCGAAAACTCAAGGCTCTAAATTCATCGCTAAAGCTCGAGCTGGTAATTCTCAATACACCAGTACTAACTCATCTCTTGGCGGACTGGAATACTCGAAACTTACTGAGCAAGACGTGCAGGAAGAATTTCTGAGGGTTTACACCCAACTTGAGCTGCTTAAAGAAAAGAACATGCGCATCGGCAACAGACATTTGGTTTCGAAAATATCGGCAATGCAAGACGCTGCTAGCAAGCATGATAACGAACGGGCTGAAGCAACTGCGCGTAATATTCATAAGATTAACACCATGATTTGCATGGTCACTGATAAACTGGTATCTTCGATTAATTTGCCGGATGAGA
Organism: Serrognathus titanus; assembly: GCA_039766575.1. Lineage (NCBI taxonomy): Eukaryota > Metazoa > Arthropoda > Insecta > Coleoptera > Lucanidae > Serrognathus > Serrognathus titanus. The sequence continues at coordinate 1,283,618 of CM077916.1, read as the reverse complement.
CTCCACCTGAACCTATTGTCCATCATCGCACTAAAGGGAAAAGGCAAAGCGTTTCCTTCGCATGTTCTGCTGATACTTTCGACGGCGAAACGATAACCACGAAAAATATATCGTGCATCAAGGAATACTCAGGACCAACATCGTCCTCTGAAGAACCCTCGATTGAACTTGGAAATAGAGATGATTTGAGCGAAAGCCCTGCCGGAAGCCATAACGGTAGATTACTGAAATCAGGACATGCTAGAACTCACGCTATCGTCATTAATTTAGACGATAAGAGCCGATTTACTGAAGAAGTGACAGTCTAAACTTGAACATGATAAGCAACCAATGGTAGTTTTCACCATGGCGAGAGCAAACAGATGTTTATATATGTTTAATGGAACCCCTATTATCAAATCTATGTCAACCACAATTTGTATCCATCTAATGTGTGGTATCTTTAATATGTATATCGACAGTGTATTGCTATGTCAAGACCGACCGAAACAGATTTATTGTACCAGAAAACATTGCTAAAATAGTTATGTAACATTGTTATCATGTCATAAAGGTGTTTTCTACCCATGTCTTTCCACTAAAGAAAAATCACAAGCATGTATGTTTTGTAACATTAATTATCAGATACAGGACGCAGCTACGCATTTCGTCCTATGATCTTTTATGTACGTACATGACAGTAGGGTAACTGTGTAACAAGATGAATGTTAATAAAGATAAATATATTTAGCATCATGTTATTTACGTGTTGTGTGCTAATTAAGACATGTATTGATTATAAAGGCAATGTTCCCAAAGCGTAACCATGTAATATTTACGCAAAAAACTTATTATTCCAGCAGCGAAAGCAAACTAATTAATAACTTTCGTAATAATTAGCAAGTTTTAATTAACTAACAAACATCTATCAAATTTTGTAGATACCTAAAATTCAACTCGAGCTTACGCAGAATTAAAGAACGCACAGAATGCTGTAAAGAAAAACCGGAAAACGCAACTATCGATTATTTGCCAACTTCAACGCCTTTTTCCTACGATAGATGGGGTCTGACCTGCTGACAGTACTTGCACGAAGAGATTGTTACCGCCGGTGCAAGACGTCAGAGGTCACCGGTGATAAACTACTTCAACCTGTGCTAACTCTGCTAAAACACCGAACACTTTTATTCTGATAAAGATATGTATATTCATGTACCAATTATTGTACCTAATAAATTTATTTTTCTGCAAAAACCCAAACTTATGCGTTTCATTCTTCTCATCACCCAATTAAAATTGAAATTATCAATTATATCTTGAAGAACGATTTAAAGAGGAAGCAAATGAATTTGATTTAAAATAAAACGACGAGAAAGCGAACCTCCGACTCTGACTTCTAGTAAGTGATGCCATCTAGAAAACGGAGCAGCACTTTCACCGGAGTGCTGCGAACGACTTGCAGGTAAGGAAAATAATGAAAACTGCAAAAACTGCAAAAGGTGAGTAATTTCAATGCCGACGTGAGACTTAATTAAAAAAAAAAAGAGAAGGTGCATAAAGTGGAATTTAGCTAAAAATAATGACCGTTCGATTTAATTAAAAAATTACACTAAAATACAATTAAAGACTAAAAAATCAGAGCTAAATTTCAGATTTTGAATTTCGTACGAACATTAACCAATGGCTTTGTGGTACCTTCTCAAATGTGATCACTTTTAATAATAGAAAACCGATTCGATGAAGTTACGATATTTTACAAAATGACCCTCGGTGAGCATAAAATGAAAGAGCTTTCACTGTGCGATTCATGGTCAAGTAAAGTTAACGAGAACAAAACTTCTATACGTACGTCCGTTCTTTTTTTATTCCTTTCCCAACATTTTGTTTGCTTCTTGAAAACTTTTATGTGAAAAGACGAGGACGAGCGAAATATATATATATATTTTTTTAACGGAACTAACGATGTTTTTTTATTCGTATGCATGTGAAGGGTGTACTTTATAAATTCTTTTCGATAACTCACATAAAGTTGCAAATAGACACGAGGAAATTTGCACATGGCGCGCGAATCAATTATCACACTAGTAAAAAGACAATGGCTGTAACGACAATGTATGTACATAATTGTGTGGCTACATAAACAGTCCGTTTTGCATATCGCATGTACAGTGAAAAATAACAGTTCCAAAGAATAAGCGTTTGATTTCTTACAAGGTCATATATGACTTGGTAATGAATTATCTATTAATAAAACTTGAGTCTGGAGCATAAAAAACGAATTCACTTCGTTATTATAAAATATGTATATGGCTGGCGAGCTTTTATGTATCAAAACTGCTTTCTGCATGTGAACACACTTATTACATAACTCGTAACGTCTTTGCTTTTGGTGAAAGTATTCGAATATATTTTGTGAACCTTTCTTTATTATTTATTTAATTTGCACGAAAATTATATCATGTAACCAACATTGTTGACGTAATATATAACAAACACATGAGACATATACGTACGTATGTGCTCAACATTCAAGGATGAATTAATAATATTTTACTGAGCAACATTAATATGTCTTATAATAAAATAAAGTGTAAACATTTGATGATGTTGGTCTCATGACCTTGAATTAAGGCGCTATATTTGTGGTTGCTTAAGAAGCAATTAAGAAAACAATAAAATTTGTTTTATCTCTGTTCTAATTGTGTTATTTCAGGTTTCACGTTACGTAAATATCAATAATTATACGCCGTGAAAAGTATTATTATAATCATAACGCGTCTTGTTTCTTGTTCACGAAGTGATTGCAAATGAAATTAGTTAGTGAATAATAATATCTCACTCATTGTTCAAACTTCATGAATCATGATTAATATGAATACGTTACTGATACCAAACAACGATATCAAATAGTTTTTAAAGTAAAAATTAAAGTTCTACTAAATACAATAATTTAGACGCAATAACAAATCAAAATTTAGTACTCTATTGTTTTTCTTCGTCTTGATTATAATTTTTCAAGGAACTTCATAAATATGTACGAGATTACGAAAAAAAAAAAGCAATATCGAATACGTATTTACTTATAAGTACACTGTTTAATAACAAACTGTTGCTTTTTTGGCGGGTTCCTGTTTTAAAACCGGTTTCCCTTAAATTAATGGTTGCTAAATAATTTATTTTAAAAATATATCCACAACGGAAGCACGATCTCTTCAAGCTCTTCAGAAAATAGAAGCCAATCGTAAAATTATTTTTATAACGATATTAGATTGTAAAATACTATTCGTGCGGATTTCACGTCATATTTAATTAAAATTCTACATCCGAATCAGCTTTCAAATAATATTCGCAATCTGACCTTGACCCAACCGAAATCAAACGGAATGTTCGGCTTAAATTAATACGAAATTGAACATTAAGTGAGTGTTATTCGTTTATTTAAGAACTATTAACTCAAAATTCTATTTTAAATATCCAAAACCAAATTTAAAAAATTTTAAAAATAATTGAATGCATACATGATTCTTGTTTCTATAACTTTTAGATTATCTAGTAAAAAAATCTTTTTTTTTTTAATATCAAGTAGATCCCTAGCGTGAAAATTAAAATATCTTCATTAACAAGCTGTAGCTCATGTAAATAATGATTTAAATATTTTGCGAGTGTGTGATAAAGATATTTAATTAGGTATGTTAGATCAACTGTATAAATTACAAAGTGATTTCTATTGGCAGGAAGGTGAAACATTTTTAGGGAAGTTAACAAACTGTGTTGCTTCCCAAAAATTTTGGTACGTTAAAGAATGCAACGAAATAAACAAAAATCGAACACAACTTTCTCGATTTATTAAAAACTGTGAAAATGTTAAAAATGCAAGAAAGCAAACTATTTGCAAAACCAACATTGCGATAATGTGGAAAGAGGAATTTAGCATCTGTGATAATTTTTTTGTCAATGAAAGACTTAAGCATAATTAAACGTAAACGTGCTAAACTAATATTCACATTCACTTTTATTTGGAATGGACTACAGTGTAAAAGTATAGCAGAACAGGCTTCTCTTCCTCGCCGACTTATTGTTTATACGTAATTGACCTTGAGTTGTCTGGCGATACTTGTTATATATTACAACAACTACAATCGACTGGTTATTTCAAAAATATCAAATAAACTTGCTAGTGTTTCGCAAAACCCAACACCTCAGATACCCCAAACAAATATTTCAATCCTTTTTCCTGTAGCCAAAACACGTTAATTATTCGCAAGAGCAGTTTAATAAAGGCGGTTACACACCTACTCATAATCGTCTGTCAAGTAAAATAATTTGGAATAACCAGGCGAATTACGTCAATTCCGAGATTTCTATTACGAATAATAAATTTCTATCTAGCTGTCTATCAAAATTATTAATGAAAATATTTTTAGTTGTGGTACCACAAATGATTGTATCAAGTACGTCATACCTAAAACATGCAAACAAGTGTGTGTTTCAAAACGCTTGCAACAAAACTAAAAATAAACTCATAAATGTTTCTTGCATAAAACGACTGATAGATAAGAACACAACGAACTGTGAAAATATGCCGAAACAAAATACATATTGCGGTAGGTCATGCTGTAATCGCAAAATAAAAGCATTTATTTATCACGTTTAAACATAAAACAGATAAAACTCTCCGCACAGTATTTTATAATTATTAATTAATTACGACGATGATACAATGTATCTGTTGACAACTCTTAACAAAATATTCCTTGATAAATAACTTCAGTCCACTTGTACAATTCATAGTTTTATTTAAGAGCAGTTGTTTAATGAATTCTAGATTATGAATATGGCCACGAAAGATCTAATAATACTTCTCCAATTTAGCGTTCGACATAATAAATATTTGCGGTTTAACAACAAGAAAATCGTCGAAAGAAAAAGATATACCACTTAAGAACGTAGCTCGGTTTTTTCAGCGTATGCAAGTAGGTATATTCAGTAGAAACGAACAATTAATAGATGTAAAATAAAAATTGCAAAGTGAAGGCAATTCTAACTATTACGCTAATGTATGTATGTAAGTGTATACAAACACTGCTGTGTCATTAAATTGACTGCATATTCATTAGAAATAGTTATCCTGACCGCTCATCAATACCATTTAGAATCATTATAAGTGTGTGGGGGAGGGGGGGTTAAAATTTAGAAAACAGAAGAAAACGTGTGTGGACAGAATGAGTATCTATTTCAGAATTTTTTTACGTATTTTTTACCAATTTACCGGGTAACCTTCGATTCAATAAAAAATAATCAGGTATAACAAGCGCTAACAGCATCGCTTGTTTCACAAGAGCGCTCATTATGTTCTTATGGTAATTTTCTCAGTTTTGGGATTATGCAAACGCAAACAGTGCAATTATGATAACCTTTAATTTCGTTTGGTTAATTTAACGATTCCGAAGGCAGGTATAAGCGAGGAGCGAAGAGAAATTTAATCGAGAAGGATTTTATTATTTGAATAACGACGTTACCTGTTGTGATTGACTTACTGTAGAGCAATTACTTAGACGGGGGGGCGGATGTACCGCGTTTCAAGGATGCAAGGACACCGCAGTTGCGTCTTATGTACGGTCTGTACTTTAACAATTGCCATGTGATTACCGACCCATATCCGATTATGTAAGTTCCCCTCCCATTTTGCACTCACTTTCCTCTATAGAATTACCAGTTTGAAAATTGAGATTAAATTTGTTTTTTTTTTTTGTTAATTTCGTGTGGAAATGACGGCGTCTGGACAACGTGCTATCACCGGACGGCCGAGGGGCACCGGGATGCGTGCCGTTCGCGCTCATTTTATGCTGTTGCCGTGTCAGTTAAGCAAGACCACTTTCACTTCCCTACAAAGCAGAGACCTTGAAGGTTTTCAAGCAGGTAAAATCAGTCTCGAGGACGGTCGCAACAACACAAAACGATCAATTACTTCATACAACGCTCGCTTCTATTGTAATTTATGAGCTTCGCCTGTATTTTCATTTTAATACGCATAATGGAACGGAGAAAGGCCACCTGGTTCAGACGAAGAGCTATTAAACGAATTGACACTAAAGGAGTAGACCGCAATTTATTGCGGCATTGTGCTGCGCGGCGGTGAAATGCAAAAATAAACCATTCAGATTTCGCAACGATCCTCTTGGCCGAAATAGTCGGTGATAAAAACGTTCTGACCGTGAAAACTCTAAACGATCATCGTAAATCGTCGATACGAGACCAAGTATATAGGGTTTAGATAGGACGGGACGGTTACGCGATAGTGAAAGTGCTACACTATGGTTACTTTCCCTCGCTCTCATAACGTAATACTAACATAACAATGCCATATTACATGAGCAAAACTGGCGCTTACGAGCCCCGCTGTCCTCCAACTCACATGTTACCACTTAAGTCTTTTAATACGTTCGTTCGCAGCCAAATGAACGCTAACGCCGACTCGTACGGTGTACCAACGAAATGAGAGTTACGTTACGACGATTGGGGAGATAGATACTCGCCATATATCTGCGTAAATATTTATGCAATAAATGCAAATCATTACGAAATGGTTAAATATTTACGTGGATTTTTTCCGAGATGCGCTCGTCAATGTTGATGATGTGATACGCGCGCGTTGTTTATGGCAAAGAACAGTGCACGACAGTACGAAACAGGAGCATGCGATGCATAATGGATATGACGTAACGCTTAATTACGAGTAGGATGTGAAGGTGAAAGAAAGGACATTCTTCAAGGCTCCAAATAACAAAGGGCAGAAACGTACAAGTTTAGAATCGATGCGGATTCCATTAGATCGGCTTATATCTTTTTATTCGAAATATAAAGGTATTGCAGTGATATTATACAACAGTACCCCTCCCATCGTGGGTATTGTGAAAGTCCACCAGCGGACCCTGCGCGGGCCTCGCCGCGACGAGTCTCCTTGGCAGAGTCGGTGAAAGCAAATGAAACGCTCGGAATGCTGCTCGCTGCAAGTCGCAACCAAACGAATGCACGCCGTCGTACTATTCGTAATCGTTTCCAACACGTATCGAGAACGAAAATAGATGCGGTGGCGAAATGCCTACGCTCTCTGCCAAATGCTGCAAAGAACAAAAAGTTAACTAAATATCGCGCAGCCGCTTGCTCTATGCGACCTTGAAAGTAGAGAAAGAGAAGTTGTGAGAGAGCTAGCAATAGGAAAAAAAAACTTGCGTCGTAGTGGGGATGTGAGGAGAAAAGAGGGGAAAGTAAAGGGAGAAATTAAGAACTAGTAGTATTATGTGTGATCCCGTGAGCAAAGCTGAGTAACCGATGCCAATATTCTGCACCGACTCGTCAAATTTCGGGGGTGGCAGATCCTCAATGGCATCACGCCGCTGAAATTCGCCGGACGCCGCGGGCCTCTACCGGACACTCATTTCAACGCAAATACCATACACCAGTGTTGTTGAAGGCTCGTACTCGTTCACTTTTACTTTCATTTGTGGCGCAACACTGTGTCGAGAGTCGTGCCCCAAAAATATTATCCACTCGACGCGAAGGCAGGCGAGCGAGAAGAGGCGAACAGACGGCGGGTGTAGTGGACGTGCAGTGCTGTGGAGCTATGGCTCGGTGTTGTGGTTCGTCCTCCGGTGCTCGCGGCCACCTCGTGGATGCCACCCTCGCGAGTGACCAATAGGAACGAGTCGTCGATTGCTCCGGTGAGTACTCGACGCACGGTATACTGGAACTGACGCTGGCCCACGACGACCGGTACACCTCGTCGCGCCAGCAAACGGCGCAACAACTTGTTGATTCGCTATAAATTTACCCTCGTGATTGCAGCAAGACCACTGCTTCCATTCACGAGTTATGCAACGGAACGAACCTCTTCGCTCGACGTCCAGACGCTTTCCTAACAGTTCCTCTCATTTTCAGGGTGAACCGCGACCAGAATCTGCCCGTGCGAATAATCAACCCGAAAACTCCTGCAAAGTGGTGCTACTTCGAATACTCGCAAGTTCGCAGCTGACGCGGTACAGTGCGGGCTCTCGATGAAGTTGAAAGTAACAAACGTCGTACTAGTTAATGTGTTGCAAATTCAAATGAACACCTGTAAGTAAAGGCGTGTCGCCCGGCAAAGAGCGAATAAAACCCAGCACATGCATTCCATATTCCACCAATGATATAACATCGCGACGCACTTAATTAGGACCTCACTGAGCCGCTCGATTATCTATTCTGACCTTCAAAATTAATGTTTTGTGGCTTTAATTACTTCTCACGAGACTGCATTCATAATAACATTCGGCTTTTCGAATTGAAATTATTAACTCCAACCCGAACGAAAGGCTTCTTTGTACTTGCTTCAGTTTTATGGTGCACGTTTTGTCGTCCGGGATACCCCCAACAGCAGTAAAAGCTTCTCTAATCGTTTTACGATTCTATTCACTTGTTGTGTTGTCAAACCGACTCGATGAAAACGACGACTTTTTGTGTTTATACGAATTTTGTTATGTTGTAGGTGATTTCCTATCAAATTATTAATTTCGCCATGTACTCGGACGATCAAGAGTCCCACGGCTTATTGACCTTGCATTACGGCAAACATCATGCAACGATAGTAGACGAGATTAAAACTTGCTTTTCTTCAGAAAACTTCACAGACATGACCTTCATATGTGACGACAAAACGACGTTGAGCGCTCACAAGTTAATAATGGCTTCTGCAAGTCCGCTCGTCCGACGCATCCTCGGGGAAAGTGTGCACGCACATGGACCCAGCGTGGTTCTCATTCCCGGAATAAAAAGCTGTCACTTGAGACACCTCCTCGACTTCTTGTACCACGGACAAGCGTGCATTAAGGTATGTGACACGATGCCGTCATTACCCCAACTAACACAGGGGTTGTCCTCAGTCTAGCGAACTGGACAGCATACGTGAACTGTTCGAACTACTCCAGATCAAATCGGGAGTTTGGGAATCGAGCCGCGATGAAAACAAAAAGTCCGACGACACCACCGGCAGTTGGTCTCAATCGGAATCCGATTCGACGCTTCAGGTCTTAGTTAAGAAGGAATTCGAATCGGTAGAGGACGACGAAAAAGAGGAGGGCGAAATTAAAGACGACGACGACGAGGACATCGAAGACAGCATAATGTCCGAAGGCCATAGAAATTCCCCAAATCCAGTTAATTTATCCCTTAATACTAAAACGTCGGAAGATCAAAGCGATAGCGAAAAACGCGGCAGTAAAGAAGTAAGTCTTATAGTAACTATACCTTTGTTCAAACCGCAAACTTGTTAATTCTTTCTCAGAAATTGGACCAACATAACCCGGACGTGCTAAAAATAGGACAATCGACGGTGAAAATAGCACCCAAAGTGCACGAGCTATCACAATTTCACCACCACAGGATGAAAAGAAAATCCATGTACATAGATCCGATCGATCTGAAACAACAAGAAGAACTTTCACAACTAAAACCGCCCATAGGTGATCAGAAATTGATCTCTTTAGTACAAAGTCCAGACAATTACGTGGTTACTCCGCACAGAAAAAGAAGACCGGGATTTCATAACTCGCCTGCGCAAAATCCACCGTTTGTTCCTTTCTCTCCTTCATACATCGACGATAGTTCGCATCATCATCGATACAAAAGTCTGCAGCATCCTTTGTTGGCGGCGCATCACCCACTGTCGTTGTCTGCACCCCCGTTCCTTGTCGACAGGACCCACACCCCGACTCCGGGACAGCACGCGGATACGGGGCCCACGGACAACGTGGTCGTCAAATATCGACCTCCGAGCGCCGATCAGAGCATAACATCAGAATCGTATCAGGCGTTCGATCCCACGTGGGGAGCGTGGTCCCTTTGTCAAACGCAAGTAAATCCACCCTCTGGAAGTGAAGAAACCCGAGACCCTTCGGCGTCGTTCTCGACGAGCGTCGGAGATGAATCCGCCGAAACATCACATGCGACAGGGAGCGGCAAACAAGTCGGCCCGACCGGGCAAATTCGAGAATATCGTTGCGAATATTGTGGAAAACAGTTCGGTATGTCCTGGAACTTAAAGACTCACCTTCGCGTGCACACCGGTGAAAAACCTTTCGCGTGTAGACTGTGCGTGGCCATGTTCAAACAGAAAGCTCATCTGCTGAAACATTTGTGTTCTGTGCACAGGAACGTAATTTCGTCGAACGAAGGAAACGTGGGCCGCTTTAATTGTTGCTTTTGCCCTTTATCGTTCGAATCTTTGCCCGAATTAATAAGACATTTGTCGGGACCCCATAACAATTTGCTACTCAGCAAGAACATGCACGAACTCAAATAGCTAGCGTTCACATTCCATTTAAGAAGATCGGTCTCCTCGGGGTCGTGGCCGTAAAATGTCTCAGGAACGGCCGCCCCCTGTTTTGTGATATCGTGAGCCCGTAAGTGCCTTTCCTGAACTCGCATTGTGGGCGTAGCCGGCGGTGGCGACCCTAAGGGATACATGCCGTCCACTTTGGGATTACCCGTTCTCTACGTCCACAAAGGTGACGCCTTCCTCATAGTGCTTTAGTAGTTACATTTCTCAACCATCGTTGTGTTCAATTGACCTCCGTACCTATTCTGCGCGTGGTGTGTATGACAAGTGATCTATTCTTCTGTGTACAGGTTCGGCTGGCCCGAACGCGAACCAGATAACGCAAATTCCCTTAAATTATTTTTTATTATTATTTTGCCGTTTGTAAGTGGTGTGCTCGAAATGACACGCTTTCCTGTTATATACATCACAAGTGGACTGACTATGTACAATACGTAAGCCAAAAATGCGGACCGTAATCAAGCTTTTACCGGCTCACGCCTCACACGTTTCTCCTTTCATCAGATAATCAAATTATCTAATAAATTATGCAGGCATTTTTTGCTTATGTATTAACATTTGTATATTTCTTGAATACTTATAGTTTTTACTACAAAACTGGAACATATTAACGTATATTTTTTTAATATACAAACCAAAGAAGTAAAATTTAGGACCACTTATTGAGATTAGTACACCGTACATTTTCCTTCAATTCTATTTGATTACGAAAATTCTGGAAAGTTTATAAGCTTGGAAATAAGTTTAATATTACCCAGTGATTATAAAATAAAACGCGATTGTAAACCAAAATGGCGATTTTTGGTATTTTCGTACATATTTTAATTTTTTTCATTAAAGTCACTAATTTCAATGTAAAACGTTGATTAAAAAAAAAAAAACAACAACATTTGCTTTATTTTTTAAGAGCACGTAATTCTAATTTTTTTTTCTTAACGAAACATTACTTTGATTTTCGAGAGTTGACAGGAAAGTTTGATAAACTGTGGTACAAATATGGCAGTTAGTATTTTGGTAGACTTAAAATTCGTAAATTGTATGTAAATATTATATATAAGTATATTTAATAAAAACATCAATTTTGGTGTTGTTTCATTTTCCTAATTTCTACGAAATTCTACATTGTATATAGAAAAAAGAATAAACATTAAAAGCAAGAGACTTGGTAAATTTTTGCGCAAAATCGACTTGAACGTACCTTATTAAAAAGAAAATATCACCATGTTAAGGCAAAAAAAAAAAATAATGCGTATTTATATAAAAGGTTACCTTGAGGAAGATCTTTAAGTTTCTTTTCAGTTAGAAATATAGCAGGAATAAGATTTAATCGAGCATAAAATTCAGTATCATAATATTGATTACTTGTAACAGTGTCGTGGAATAAGTTACACTAATTAAACAGCCTGGAGCAACTCTTTGGGAATAATGGAACGTCAGTCTGACCTTGAAACATTCGAAACAAGAGACCATCGGCCTGCAAGCAAATTTTTACCACCTCAAGTTTGGTGCTTTTCCGCGTGGAAAAAAATGGACTATCATATGTTAAAAAGAGACTACCAAAATAACAATCTCAGTGTTACTTTATTTCAGCGAGACCCTTAAGGTTTTGCGTACGTAAGCCAAACTAAGAAGCATTTCATTTAGCTTCTTTATAGTTTCCATAATTCTGCGAAGTTAAATGAAAGAAATTACGGGACCATTTAGAATACGTTTTTTTTTTTTAAACAAATGTAAGTATGCTTTATTTTTAAAATAAAAAATATTTAATAACATGTGCTTTTTAATTTCGAATGATTTCCCTTCCAGTTGCGTTTTCGTAAGAATAAACTACTTATAATAAATAAAAATCATACAAAGAGGGCGAGATTTTCTTTAAAAAAAAAGCGTATGATTTAGAAAACAATTAAATAATTGCTTCCTGTCTTTATTTACGATTGCACTTAAGTCAACGGTAATCTATAAATACGTACATTTTATAATGTATGCAAGTAAGTCTATTATGCAAAACCGGTATTTGCTCATAGCAAATTAAGAGGAGGGCGTTTGTTTAAAATAACAAAGGCCGAATGGGTTTCCGTAATAAAAATAGTATATCGGAAATTTTAACTATGACGGACCTTAGAAACCCGCTGTAAACGTCAGAAACTGAGCAAAAAATCCCATAAAAATTTACGCCCTAAAAGGGTGCAGTATTCTATTTGAAGAGCCAACGACTATATTTAAATTTGGTTTAACGTTGTTATATAAATAGAGTGTTTATTTTAATAATATTTAACGTGCTCGTCTGAAATGCATAGAAAGCAAGCATTCATAATGAAGAAAGCGATCGCTTTTTGATCTAATATTGCATTACCATTGGCAAATTGCAGCCATTTTGCTACTTAATAAATCATCGCAAACAAGGCGACCATGCGTGCTGTCAAAGCATAATGAAAGTTTTAAAAATTTTGTTGCAAGTCGGTTTTGATTGCAGGGGATTTCTCGAGCATCCTATATGGGGCCTCATCAGCAGAAGCTGTACAGAGAATGCTCGAGGAATCCACTGCAATCAAAACTGATTTCCAACAGATTTTTTAGAAAAATTATTCATGATAAAAATCTTGGATAATTATTAAATTATTTAAACAATTTATTTATAGCCTCAATGATTAAATCCACCTATCTTAATTACGTACCCAGTTTAAGTCTACATTATCCTTTAACGAGATGTTCGGTGTTTTCGACCAAAACACAGAGAATGTCAACATCAGCAGCAGGTGTCCCTTGTAATAACAAATGAATAGGCGTTGGGGAAAACTCCTGCGGGTCGTGGTTTTGCTCCGGAAATCGGAAAGCAACAAGTCGACAAAAACACGTTTAAATTACATTTACGCGTCAAATCGGAATGATTATACGCACGCAGGGTGGAATATTTCGAAATTTCGCTTAATTTAAAATTAATTGAAGAATTTCTGGGAGATTTGAATGGAGACGGATCAATATCGGGGAATTAAGATAAATTCAAATAACTGACTGATTTCACCGGACAGTGGATGTTTGTACGTGAGAGGATTATCCTTTATTTGTAAAATCAGCGGGGGTTGTTATCAAAAGGGCCCCCTGGAGAATGTGACGTCGAGAATTTAGTATAAAGTCCAGGGAAGATCGAACAACCACCAGAAAGAATCATGGAACGGATCGTCTTGGTGTACTGTGCTTTGCTCGTCTGCAGCTTCTTAATTTGTGTGCAGACAGAATTAAACGTAAGTATAATTTATAATCATTTATTTACTCGATTCGAAACGATTACAACATAAGTAACAAAGAGTTTTAACCAAACTTTCTTCGCCTAAAACTAGAACGGTGCAAGTGATAAATTATCACCTGAGGTCATAACGTGTAACATAAATTACTACACCATTCAACCTGCATTTTGCTAAAATTTAATTTAAATTTGCGTGTATCTAATAATTAACGCGATGCAAACACCATCTGCAAATAACATTCATAAACTGAACGCACTTACAACATTTTAAAGTTTGTACAACACATCATCACGCCTCTATTAAACTCTAGATGTCAATATTTAAAATATTTTTCCTTTAAGGATGAAAGAGCAATCAACAACTTTGGGAAAAGAAAACCTTCATCTCTTTGGTTTGGACCTCGACTTGGTAGAAAGAAGAGGAATCAAAACATCGACGATTCGTACATCCCCTCACCGTTAGAATGCGAAGAATTAGAAGAATACAGCAAGTTATTTCCATGCACTCTAATCGCCAAATGCAGAATTAACGGTGATGCAAATATTTATTTCCATTGAATTTAATTGATTCGTATTATGATTTTACAGAAGACAAACGCGAAGACAAAAGCAAGTCGAAGCAATTCATCCCACGCCTAGGCAGAGAATCCGGGGAAGAGTTACTATCAAGCGCGTCCTCCGGAATTCCGGAAAAATGGTTGCAGACTTCCGATTTGATGGGAGAGATGATGACCCAAAGATCGCAGTATTCTCCGAGACTTGGACGTCGTATAAGTCCATTTGGAATTAAACTGGGAAGAAACAACGAACTAATTACGCTGTAATTAGAATGTTTCACTCGTTCATGTTCTACTGTATGATAAAATTCATACGTCTTTTTTAATCATTACGGAATTCAATGTAATTAATGAGTAGAGTATTGACTGACTCATTATGGAACGTGTAAGTCACATATATTAAGAAATAAACAATACAGACAAACTGTTTCTTCGTTTAATCTAATCTACAGGTCCGTTTTCACGCTCATGCAATTTGCACAAGGAAGTCGTTGCATGAAAACGTAATTTTTTTTTACTTGCACAAGCCAGAAAGTTGGGTGGGAAACTGGTCGTCAAAATGGATTGTCATTTGCATGGGCAAATGAAAGAAAGGAAAATAATCAATGCAATCTACAAGTCAAAATCATTATAGATAAAATAGAGTGGAAAATTTTAATTAAATTAAGAATATCCTGGAAACTCAAAAATAAAACTATCAAGCCAAGTTGACAAAGATAATGAGCGATAACCAGAGAGCGGGCAGTTTTAGGTTTTTGTTGTCGGAAGTAGGCAGTTTACTTTGAATAAGTCAGAAGCGAATTCTGCGTTTTAAATTGTTAATAGCATTCGGTAGGATTACTTGATTTAACCGTTCGCAATAAATCAATAAACTCTTATCAACAAAGATTTCTGTAATAACGAATTCAATTACCGCCCTCTGGTGATGAAAATAAAAAATAAATAAAATGAAAAAGCTTAAATGTCTTCAATTTGAATTGTTGATTAAATAAAATTTATAAACCCAAACGATTTACAAATAAGCCAATTGAAGAGATGATATTATTAAATTATTAATGATTATAGAGAGACATCTAACAAAAAAATTTGTAATAAAAAAGCCAAGCTATGGTAATACCCCCCATCATTAACTGACGCAGTTGCTTATAAGTGGTAAAAACAGAAAGTGCAATTTGCAATGTTTAAGTGTATTAGCAGCCAATAAAAAAATTAAATTTTGGATGCAGCAAGTGCATCTGCATCTCATTTATTTATTAACAAATTAAATTAATTCTTTGAAACTATTTTTAAGCAATTTTCTTGCAATCTTCAACAACTCTCTTTAATAAGGACGCTTTACCATTTTCTCTGTGGTTTATAACTACAATAATTCCATTATTTTATTTATTTGATACCAATGTTTTAATTTCCAGTGTGCCTCTGGATGGAATTGACAAGAGGACCAAAAACTTTATATTTGACTCTGACAGTTACTCTTAAATTAAAAAGAAAATCTGCTTGTCTGGTATTAAATTTAATAACATTAGATATACAGGGTCTTTATTAACTAAAAAAACAAGAGAGAAGTACCATTAACTTGCATTTTAGAGTCAATTGTTAATAGAAAAAAAAATATTATTTTCAATACAAAATTTCAATCGACTGCAAACTAGCAAACTAGTTAATTCGACAAGCAGATTTTTTTTATTTAAGAATGGCTGTTGTAAAATTGAAAATGAAGTTTTTGGGGCTCTTGCCAACTCCATCCGGGGACCACTGTATGAACAAGACGTAGAGACGTGCAACCGTTGAGTAATCATCACTATTTGAAATATTTAAAGAAATGGTTTGTGATTCAAATTTTTTAAGAAATAAAAATTAGTGTTTCCAGCCCTGCGCTTTTCACAAATAAATTTGGCAACTTATAATGAAGTGCAATGTGTATTCCTTCTCAAGATCCCTACAATTTTTTTTGCTTCTTGCAAACTCAAATCAAGAGCAAACATTTTTTAAGAAATAAAAATCAGTGTTTCCAGCCCTGCGTTTTGGCAATTTATAATTAAATACAATGTAATTGATGGTGCGTTCCTCAAAGCCCTAGCCAGTCCTTCCCAAAATTCCTAAAAACTTTCTCGGCAAAGATTTATAACAAACAAAAACAACATCCGTGATATTTTGGGAATATGTAGAGCTCTGCAGATAGAAATGCATGCATTTTATTACAAAAATAAATATCTTACCTTTCGGGTGATGGCACCTCCACCAAAACACACAGCACTTTGTTTTAAAATATTTAATTTAAAAGTAACTTTTAAAAAGTCTCTGTGTGATGTAAATACATCTATTTAATTCTTTCTGAGTGTGCATAGCATTTGTAAGAAAAAGTTTAAAAACGTTCAATTCAGGACTTAGTAAATAAAAGGGACACTGACCATTTTTACAATTTAATAGCAGACAATATATGACACAAAAATTACCATTGAATTCATAAATTTAATGTTGGATGATGTACAAAGGATTAATCGATAAAATTTTTAAACAACGGACACTACATTATGGGTAAATTCCATTTATAAAATTGACAGTTAAATCGAACAGCTACGTAAGAATTATGGAAATTTGAATGGCAATGCAGTACGAGATAAAGTCGTACAATGTATTAGGGGACATAGAATACCATCGATAAATCAGATCGCAAAGTTTAATAACTATGGACCATCTACGTAAGAACATGACGGAATGATGTTAGTAAATTCTTATTGGAAATAAGAACGTTCAGACAACTGTAAACGAAAAGGATTTAGAAAAACTGTCAAACGCTACAGATACGATGATGCTACAGCTAGAAAGAGTTAAACAAATATATTACACCACGAAATCCACTTCGACACTTTGTTTTAAAACCGAACACACTGAAATACATTTAGTTAAGTTAGCTTTCATATCTGGTCTGCTTCGGATGGTGACGAAGCAAAGTATACGAACAAGAAATCTACACCCCCGGAAGCCTGCGCTTGAATCTACTTAACCCCCCCAATCTTCGACATAAAGATTTATTTAACACGAAAAATACAAATGACTTTATACATCAGCAATCAAAATAATTAGTTTAATTTAAGGCAAGCCCAAAAAAAGCAAAACTCATAGAAACGACGAAAAAAAAAATTCTTCGGAATTCAACAAGCGCACGCACATTTAACCAAAACAGCTTACCAACGGCCGATTTATACTTCAAGAAGCAACCAAATGTGAATAGCATCTGCGTTTTATAATAATTTTGTTAATAACCGACGCCGGCAGAACGAAGCAAAATGGGGCACGCCAAACATCAGCGAAACAAAAGACGATTTGAAAAATAATGTCGATTCGTGACGCAACAAGTGGTGGGGATGAAAACTTATTATTACAGTTTTTACAAAAAAAAAAGTTTCTTTGAAATAAGTTTGAAATTAAAAAGTTTTCTTTTGATAAATTTGAAATAAAAAAAAATGATCTAATAGCAGAGTTAAAAAAGCCGAACTGGAAAGAAAAGAAAAAAAAATTTAATTAACCCCGAAGTCCTACTCCGACGCTTTTGTTCAAAACCGACCGAATTCACAAGTTTTATTAACTTAGGGCTTTCATATGTGGTTTGCTTCTGATTTTAATGAGGCATATAATGGAAACGGGAAACCCACGCGAGTTCGCGGACTGAAAGAAACACGAGGGAAACTCTGCGATTCAAAAATATTGATCTTGGAAACGCGAATTAAAGTGTAAAAGCTTACCAACGGCCGATTTATACTCGGGTAGCTACCAAATGTGAAGGGCAACCGAATTTTTTAATAATTCTGTTATAACCGACGCTAACAAAAGGAAGCCAAACGGATCCCGACGTGCAACATTACTAGAAACAAAAGAGAGTTTGAAAAGTAATGGCGGCTCGTGACGTAACAGCGGCGTGATTCAAAAGAGCAACTTTTTACATAAAACTTAAAAATAACACTGCCGAACTAAAAAGAATTAACTTGCATATTGCAAACAATATTATCTACAACAATTACAGTAACAATTTTTTTTTTAATCGATCGATATCGATGATGTTCGAAACGCTGCGTGAATCAACATAAACATCACCACCAACACAAATCATAAAATTATAGCATTTAATATCAACTTGCCTCGCTAAATATTATTTAAATAATTAATTAGTTGATAAATAAAATACGTATGGAGAAGTTACACCGAAAAAAAAATACAAGACAGGTTTACACACGAAAAAAATTTGCATCATTTAGTTATTTAATGCATAAAACTGCCTTTTTTAAATTAAATGAGTATTGAGGCGTGTTACATTGCTTAGGTTCTGCGTTAATGTAAATCGACCACACTTTGTGAAGTTTTATGCTGGCATGAAAGCCAAACTTTACCATCGGCATTACCAACATTTTAAAGAGAGCTTAAGTTTAAGTTTAATATCCATCACATTTTAAACAGTACTTTAAGCTCTCTTTAAAATGCCACTAACGGCGCAGAAAAGCGTTAATACAATCTTAGTTAGTCACCATTATCTTGTACGAATACGATAGATGGTATTTTAAATTTTGTTTTGTACAGCCCTAGTTAAGTACGTTAAATCCTAAGCTAACTTTCTTAGTTAACAGTGATAAATAACTTGGTACAATCAATAAATTGCTAGGTAATGTTATTTTTTAATTCTTCACTGGTTTAGCAAAATTGAAAAAGGCTTCATAATATCGCCATTGTTTAGTAGCGACATCGGGCGGCAAAATTTTGAACTACAACTGCGTTTAAATAAATTAAATTTAATCTGATACTCGAGCTTTTTCAATTCTGCCGAAGCAATGGAGAATTAAAAAATAGCAGTACAAGTAATTTATTGGCTACACTGTTATTTACTACTGTTAGATTAGAATAAAATATGGTGTAATACACTGTGATCAATAATGATTGAACGTGCCGCTCTATAGTAATTTTTTATTGTCCGCACGTCGTGCGATAATAAATAGCCGTTGCGAAATTTATAATATTTCAGATGCAAACTTTCAATCATTATTGATTACATGGCTGTACAAAATGCGACAATAGTTGGAACAAATATAACTTTTGTTACTAATAAACGAGATATCGAAATTTGCTACATAATTGTGCATATTTTAGAGTCATCTAAGACAAGAAAAGATTAATTAACACATTTACATCGTTACAAGTTAACGTTACTGTACAAAAAGTTTAATGAATGGATGATGCAAGAATGAATCAGTTAACTTGGACATAACTTTAATACGAATTTAAATAAATACAAGTGTCCAAGTTTTATTCAAAAAAGAAACAAATAACTTAGTTGGAATACATGTTTAATAGAGTAAAAAAATATCACTAAACAATATACTTTATATAAAAAGCTTTAATTCACGATCACATACCAAAATGATTAAAAAAAAAAGGAGCAAAGTAAGCTTATAAAGTTGTAAAAACGATGCTGATATAAATAAACGATTGAATTGTTTATGCGTGTAAAAGAACACATATTAGAATTTTTGATCGCGTCAAAAAAATGTGATGAAATTAAATGGGGTGTGATGTTTGTTTCAATTCTGGTTAATTATTGCTTTCTGCCAAAATTATAGAACGACGGGCTTTTCTTGAACGATCAAAAATTTTTTAGTTAAACGAAATGAAAAGTTCCAAGTGTCTTGGGTATATAATAATACAAAAACCGATACATTGAATTTTATAAATCGATAACCACCAATATGTACAGCTAGATTATCGATGGGGGAAAAAATAATTAAGTTACTAACAATAAAATATGATTTTCCTTATGCCTAAACACAATGCTAATAAAAAATAAATGTATGCTTAACACTTTGATAAATCCGTTATAATAATCTATATGCACAATTCATATATTTACAAAAAAATATTCGAGTTACAAATATGCAATTTTTATTTTAGGTAAACATAATTAAAAATAGTAGTAACGTACAAATCACTGGACGTGAAGACGATTCGACATAAATGCAGTTCCGGCACAGTTAATTATGCCAGCTTGTATTCGACCAAATAAAATAAAAAAATAAATTAGTATAACACTGGTTTTTAGTACATCTACGATGTTGTAATAAATTTTTTGAAATTAAGATCCTAGATATAATAAAAAGCAAAAAAATTCGAAAATTTAATACTGCTCGTACGAGAACGAATTAAAGCTTCATCGGTCAAATACACCTGGAATAAGTTCTGTAATTTCTATATTAAAACTAAGCTAACCGGATCGAACAAAAGTGCGCTATATAAAGTGCACCACTGCGCGTATACACTGTCCAAGAGTCACGTCCCTTCAGCGTAGCGAGGCACTCAGGAAGGAAACTAGCAGTCGCTGGAGGGTAAGTACGCGTCCAATCACAGTCACCTGATCGTGCGCCATATCACAGTTAACACGCTCACGAACACCCACATGCCTTATTCACTGGCACTCCTTACATGCAAACTACTGTGCTAAATAATCCCCAGAGAACGGCGATAGTTCGAAGCATGTGAGTGCACCATGCGCATAGAATCAGGGCGCGAAGGTTCGGGGCAGCAAGGGATCAGGTGACTGATGAGGTCAGCATGCTGAAGTCTCTTCTCCCCCTAACGTGCATGCCACATTTTCCAATTTATGTCCTAGATGCAAACGACGACAATTCAAGTCACTTTTCAAAGTATCTAAGATCTATAAAACAAAACGAAAAGAATCCTATACACAACTGAAAAGACACAACTTACTGGTTCCCTATATTTGGTAACATAAATGTATAGTTCTTTAAGGGCAGCGACAGTATCGAACTCATCAGCTTGTTGTGCAGACAGCAGCTGCATCGCCGAGCCCATCTCCTGATCAGTTATTATCGGCATTAAAGCTACCTGGGTATAAAAAGTCGATACCATTTCTCTGTACCGTGGAATATCCTAAACAAAACAAACAATTAAAAAAAAATTAAATTAATGATCATTCTTTTACTTTTGCGAATAATAATTTGTTAGATGGAGAATCTTTTCCAAGTCGATGTTCGGTAGTTGAGCAAGAGTCCATGAAGGTTTGTGCGATCACTGACAAGCAAGAATCTAAGGTGGTCGTCTTATTAATATCAAATATAAAATCTGGGTTTTTAATAAAGTTAACCCAAAACCTTAGGGGAAGACTATTTGATTTCCACGCGTGCACCACCTCCGGGTCTAAAATTCCATGCTTCTTCGCTGCTTCGTCCAATAAATCAAACAACCACTTCACAGCTGGTGGTAGGGCCTCATTGACGGTCAAAATTGTTAGGAAGAAATCATCGACGAATTTCTGAATGGTTCCTTTAGTTGAGAGAAGCCTCGTTAGGAATATTTCTGGTATCGCTTTGTGAGTTCGCTCTGTCGATTTACTATTAGGAAAATGATGGTCATCTATAGGCTTAACTAAATGATAAATTCTTGGATTATGGCCAGTTTCTATATCACCATTCGTTGCTATTATAGGCGATTGGGAATTATTAAAGTACATTCCTGAAACACCTACAAGAAACATGTTTTAAAACCAACGAATAAAAAAAAAGCAAAACACGTACAGTTGTGGCAAGGTTGCTTGCAGTTATTGAAACTATCATTTTGCCTGGATATTAACGACATCACAGCACTTTCTTTAACACCATAGTGTGCTAAAGTGTTTAATTTTTTCCACCCGTTTATAGTTTTCGTTGTCAAGTCTTCATCTTGCAAAGTCAAATGTCCTCCTCTACCATGTCTCCACTCTACATAAATAAATAAGTAAATAAATAAGAATAATTGCTGATAAAATCAAGAAAATAATACCTAAATCTACTTCGTAAATAGAGGGCCTTAAAGAAAACGGCGTATTTTTAAACACAGCGTCCAATATTTTGGATTTCACTTGGCTGATGGTATCACAGTCCAGTACTTTGCACTGGATTTTTTCGTCGAGGTCTTCTTGCACTATGTGCAGCGTCTGAAAGCAGATGATATCCTGTTTTTCACTTAATCTAGCTCTTTCAAGAACTCCTAAATAAATAGAAAGCGAAAGAAAAAATTAATAACTAATATACTCACTACAAAGTTGTGTTCGATTTGTTCCCTCAGCAAACGTTCTTCCGACAGAGAATACCGGGCATCATAAGTGATTGCATCGACCAAACCCTTTTCAATCTGATGCTTGATCGCTTTGAACAACAAAAACAACGAAGAACCTGCGTATTCTTTGAGGTAAGAGTACATGCAGAGGGCCATCCAGTTCGTCAACATTTTTTCAACGACACTCTCAGTTCTACGCAGCATCAACTGCGGATGCTTCGTGTTCACTGACTTATCTATCAAGCGTAACAGCAGACACTTTAATATGTCTGTAGCATATTCCATTTTCCCCATCAAAACCACCATTAAGAGAGAAGCCACGTTCACTCTTAAAAACCAATATCACAATCAACTCATCACTTGAAGACAATAAAACAGAAACTTACTTATCACGTATGTTGAAAGACTTTTGAGATTCTAGAATTTCAATGAAGGTAAGTATGAAGTGTTTGTTATTTATGAGTTGTTCGAATTGTAACATCGCTGCATCGTAATTAGTTCTTGGCCCATTAATTCGCACCTAAATCAAAGCAATGTAAATTGTTTACGTAAGAATAAAGCGAAGTAAGCACCTTTGGTGCGTTTAATATTGGATGGTCGCTAACACCAGGAAAGAAAACCTTCATGATGTAACTCGTGTGATCCAAAGTGGGTATCCCCGAGCTTTCTAAGTCGGCTGTCAAATCCGTCATGTCCGTTTGTAACTCAGCAAAAGCTGCAAGAAATCCACGATGTATTAAAAATAAATTTCCTTTTGGCTAAGTCGTTACCTAATTTACATTCGAATCGAACGTTACTTTCTAAGGTGTCCATTTGGATTTGGATGCGTTTGTATTCACGCTCGGCCTGAGTCGACTTTCTTCTGTAAGCAACTAATATGCAAACAAAAAACACAACGAATAATATTATCCCAACTGCAATCATGCTAATTGCCACAGGCGGAAGAGTAAACGGCTTCAAGATGTCATACCGCAAGTAACCGATTGGAAAACGCAAACTCCTACCCACCCTCACCACAACCAAAGGTAAATTCATGTCAGTCTGAAATTACAAATTAAAAAAAGTAATTAAAAAAGCCTGGGTTAAATTCTCACTTTAATTCCATTCTCGTCTGTGTCTGGAGGCTGTTGCTCAGGGGGCGAACAGACGAGTTGTGTCAGTGCTAGGCTGGTAACGTTACACGGTTTAGGCCCGATGGTAACAACCACATCAGTTTCATCGCTTGCCATATTCAAATTTTCTCCTTCGATAACCAAAGTATCACCTTTGTATAACTTCACCTGGTTAGGAAACTCGAAAAATTTAGGATCTTCCACGTACAACAGTTGCGTTCTGACACTCGAGAAATGCTTTTCTAAATCACGCACCGAAATAACATTATCCATTATGAAGCCCACCCTCAAAAGCAACTGTGATTCAGGCAGCTGAAAGTAAACGAGCTCAGCCACTTAAGGCAAACCTTCTAAATAATTGCTTACTTTAACGGCTGAATGTTTTCGTAGAGACCTGGTTATCCTGGTGCTTGCGAGAAGAAACTGCCTGTTCACAGCCGGACTTGGGCACTCCATTTGGTTGGCGCTTAAAACAGTGCATACAGTTCGGTTTATCGCGACGGGATCATTGTAGGCGTACACCTCCATTTCAGGCTTTTGCACGCTGTCCAAATTCGACCCGTGAACAAAGATCATTCTTCCACCGGATGCAAAACTTTTCAAGGGTTTAATCTCCATGATCGTAGGATCCTGAGTGTAGTTAAAAGGATTCCCCTCCAACGTACGGTTAGCTCCGTCTATACTTAGAGTTAGCTTCGCAATGTTTATATGCCTTACGGCTTTCGATGTTATGCAAGTTAGTCGACTGCTCGAAGCTTGAGTTACGTTGACTTGACATAAATACTCATCTAGGTATGCGGTGATATCAGAGCCGATGTTGAGGTACTGCCCGGTTATTGCTAGTTGCGTGCCACCGGATTGAGGCCCCATCGGTGGATAAACCCCCTCGAGCTTTATGTCTTTGTAACTGAACTCGACTGATGATTGAGTGTAACCTGCTTCGTTCCCTACGATTATTGGGGCGGTCATTTCAGATTCAGACGGTCCTGTCACGCATTGAATCCGCACGGAGACTTCGTAATTAACAAGTTTGCACGGCACGTTTCCTATTCTGATTTTTCCGTTCACGTCGTCCCTCTTTAAACCTAAGTTGCTTCCTTCTATCGTAACCAGAGTTCCGCCCTCGATGGGACCACTTAGTGGTTTTATCTGCAACAGAATTCGATAATGGAAGTTGCTTGGGGGTTTCAAGGATTCAATACCATGTCGATTCTGGGTTTGGGGCATTCGGCGTGGGGTGTGTACTGACATGAATCGCTGTAACTGCAGGTGTTGCCGCACCAGGTGCATTTATACTTTGAGTTTCTGGTCACGCAGAGGGAGCAATCGGCATGCTCTCTATGGGAGCCTAGGATATCACATTTATATAAAACCACCGTCATGGAATCGATGTGGTGGTTTCGGTTCCATACAACACGGACACTAGCTTCGTATTCTCCTGTGCTAGCCTCATAAGAGTACTAAAAACAAAAATACTTTACCTAACAGTATGAAATTAATTAAGAAGGTTGATGAGAGAAGGCAGGCAGACGTACAATTCGTTTCTCGCAGACAATTTTATTAGCTTCGACCCTAGCAGGCACTAGCATTTTGGCATCTTCGATGTTAGTAATGCATTGAAATCCTGTGTGTCCTGCCTGAGGATGTGGAAGATTATCGACTTCGAAAACCATTTCTTTTGGGACGTTATTCGGCAGTAGAATCACGTCCCTCCTTTTAAATCTTGGGCAAAAATTAACTCCGTGGCTCGGCTGATGGATGTGGCTCTGCGGAATCAGAACAGAATAAACACAGCAAGAAAAAATTCGGTTTCTTACGTTTTCGCCACTGATGACGGTGCGTTGACACGTGGACGTGTTATGCGTGCATTTATTTTCATAAACGCACCAATTACAAGCCCATTGGGACTGCACGCAGTCCATGCAGGTGGTGTGTTTGGAACAATCGTAGTAGGCAAAGTTCCTCGATACAAAATCCTTGTTTGTTTCTGAGGAGCGTACGCTGAGTGGTACTAAGACGTGGTCCTGTTTCGTTGGGATCTGAGGCCTGCTTGATATCTCGGGGGTTGGACATGATAATCCGTAGTCGGTTACACTAGCATCTATGGGTTCCGCGTTGCCAAAAACGCACTTGTACTTAGCACCATGAGGAAGTTCGGGAAGGGTTCTTATAGTTAACTGGACGGTTGTCATTTGGTTAATGGGAATTCTGTCGGGTAGTACTTGCTCAAAATCTATGCACTGTTGACCCGTACCCAATGATAACCAACGTGGGGAACTGTGAGATGCTTTTTGACATGCACTCCGTACTGTACATCTACAAAAAAAAAACAAAAAAAGGGAATTTATTTATTTTTCCTTTTTGTTTATTTGAGTTTTTGGTTTGTATCATCATTTTTTTTGACCAAATTTGAAGTGACTTGCTCAGATATTTGGAGGGGAGGGGGTGTTTTTTGATTTTTTTTTTTTAAATGCTCTGAAATCATTTCATTTTTGAATACAGCTTTAGTTAGTGAAGTGTAAATTTGTGTCCAGTTTCTTCCGTATCTAAAAAAAATGCACGTAAAACATAAATGATAATTTAATTTTGTTTTCAATAGCTCAAATATTTCACGAACAAGTCCGAATGAAAATCACAAAGAGGTGTACGTAAATGTAGAAAAAAAGTTAAGGCGACGTCAAGTCCAGGTATACAAGGGGGTAAAGTGAAATTGAAACGAAAGAAAACTCAAACAGGGGCGTAAATCTGCGTAAGTCATCCATCCATGACTGATTGTTTTTGAAGTTACGTTTGAAACGCGAAATAAATTTCCCTTCCGCCCGATAAGATCCGACGTATTTACGAAATTATTTTCCATTATTTTTTTTTAACGGCACCCCTCTTTTATGCGTAATAAGATTATTTATTCTGTGATGCATTAATTCTCAAAGCAGGTACGAAATAACATCGTTACAATGTGATGCTTTTATGTTATGAAAACGCGCGTATGTTTTGTTGTAAACACCCCGACGCATGTGAAATTGCGAAAACAGAAAACGTATTGATAACAAAACGACCTCAAAATGAAAAAAAAAAAAAAGGTTAGCAAAATATGCATGTACAAAGTTTGCTTCGTCCTGTTTCGACGAGATAATTCAATTAATTAAACGAATTGCATTATTTTTTTGATGATTTTTTTTTTGAGTCGTTCTAAATGCTATTCATACCACTCCGTTTTGTTATTAGATTACGTTACAAACCGTAGCAAAATGATATACAAACCAAAACCGATCAATAAGGAGGTTCATGCACTTACTTCTTTTCTAAAGAGCACCATCCACAGTATGGATCTTTCGATTCTAAACAGGCTGAACAATTACTGTAGCTGCTGCAATGTTCCACGTTCATTTTAGAAATCTGTAAAAAAGTTGGAATTTTATATGGCGATTGTTTTAAGGCGTGCGCGTGCATACTTTGGAGGTAGAGAGAACGTATAGGTAATCACCGGAAGGTGATAGTGTGGTGTCTGGGAGGATGGTGTTTCCGGCATCCACGATGACTTCTTCGTATTCCGCGGGGGCGGCTGCCGATAGAATGACTTTTTTGATTCTACCATCGGTGGTCCCCAAAAAAGCAAGAACATGGCGGCCGGTTGTGGCGGTTGCGACTGCTGATAGGGAGGTATTGGGGAAACTGAGAGCAGCTGTGCCAACGATGGGCGAGTTTCCGCTGATTTTTAAGCCGACCTCGCAAAAATTAAGTATGTTTCCCGCATTTCCCGCGCTTGGGCACTTGCCATCTTGGATCGGCCCGGATACGTACCCCATGTTTCGGTATTTTTCGCTGCCATTGAAACACATGTGAATATTTTCGTTGAACTTGGCTTCTATATCGCGCAATGGATAAAGACAGAGAGCGGAATGTGGTTGAGGTTCATTGGTTATCCCACGAGCTGGTCGAAAAGCAGCTACTAACATTAGTGCCCCAGAGGCTAAGCCCAAGGCTGCTGCTAGGACGCCACTCGCGACTGCAAGTTTCGCGTCTTGTACCAAATTGTAACGCTGATCACCATCGATGCATTGCAAAGTCACCTCGGTGTAGCTATCGTAATTGGGGTCGTTTATGCAAGTCCTCGCCAATCTAGAGACGTACCCCAATTCTTCTTGACCGGGCAGATGTGATTGCTTCTGGACGATCACGAAATACGCATAGTCGCTTGCGTTGAAGCCGTAGACGTATTGCACCAGGAAATGATCGCGATATTTAACGTCGATGCTCAGCTGAGATTGCTTACTAAAGGAATATTCGGCCAAGTCGAGCGATTCAAGATCGCGACTTGATATAGCAGGCACATCGTGTCGATACTCTCCATTATTTGTGAAAGTTGTCCCCACGTACATTACGTTGGATCGACCCCAGGGGTCGTAACGTCGCGGCCCAATGTAGGCGTAAGTAGAAGCGACGGGGTCGTTAGCTGCGATGCTGATGGGTATAAAATCTGAGTCGCTTAAATTACCGAGTTTGTACTTGTAACAGGCTCCCTGAGAGAGCGATCCGCAAGAAATAAGCTTTTGAGATTCTGGTTCTATCAGCAAGATTTTATTGTGGTTGTCCATGAGTGAGGTGGCAATTTCCGTGTCTTGGCAGCCGGTGGCGTGGCATAAAGGGCTGTCATTTTTCGGGCCCGTTACGACGGAATGTTCCAGACGCAGGTTCGGATCTAGTTGTAACAGGCGGTTGGTAGCTGCCGCGTACAGACGCCCCGTCGAGCGATCCACCGCCAGGTGAGAAAATCGCAGAGGAGGATCGGCGGGGCCCGGGTACTGCGCCAGGAGCACACCCCCGAAAGCGCCGCCCCATAACCCCGCCAAAAGCAGCAACCAAAAAACGGCCACGGCTTCGGCCCAAGCCAACGCTCCAGCGTGAGCGCCTTTTAAAACCATGGGGATGTTGCCCAGTGCATGCTCCAGGCGCGCACAGGCTTACCTTCAATCCACATCACTGGAACTAAAAACAAAGAAAAAAAAACAAATCACCCAAATTCCCCAGACACAAACAAAATTAAAACCCAATCAATACCATCGATTGGAAGTCGTCGTACACA
The DNA here is from genome assembly GCA_039766575.1 of Serrognathus titanus. Taxonomy (NCBI): domain Eukaryota; kingdom Metazoa; phylum Arthropoda; class Insecta; order Coleoptera; family Lucanidae; genus Serrognathus; species Serrognathus titanus. The sequence goes on along the minus strand of CM077916.1, from coordinate 1,255,174 downwards.
CTTGGTTCTTTCTCAAGAAAAACGCACTCCAACACCGAAAAGCAAGAGGACCTTCTGGTCGGATTCAAAGCACCAGTTGCACTGTGCCCATTTGATTTGGAACGGGCTATTTATTTTTGCGTCGAAAGTACGTCTACCGTTGCGCGTAGCTACGCACCGACAGAAGAACCACCCATATTCAGACGCAATAACAAACAACGCATGTAAAAGTTCGCGCAAGTCCGAGACGCTTAAAATTAATTCGCTGGTAAAACTCGATTATTAATTGCAAATAAAATTAAGATCGTTTGCATTATCGTGGGTGTGCGAGCCCTGGGAGAAAGAATTTACTCGGGGCTTTAATTGCGTTATTATTTTGCATATCATCTCGGGTATCAATGGATGCTTTTAAAAACGACAACAAAAACAAGAAGACCGGCGTTTTCAATTAACATAGCATTAATTCCTTTTTTTTGCGTCAATAATGCGAGAGGAGGAAGAAGCGCCTAATAAATTATTTCTGTGCGCCGGCACGAAGATGTGATTAATTTTATTGAATTGGAAAAGGTTTATATTAAAAGCTACTATTGTTTAAGTAGCTTACGACAGGGAATAAATTGTTATAGGAAGATTTTCGTTTCGCTTGGAAATAAAATGAATGGGATCCTTCTATACACCAGGCGAAAATACAGATACAATAAACCTACTGTCTCTCACATGTTACATGACGACAGGACACGTCCTTCGACGGAAGTGAATTATAATTTCGAGCCACAAGCAAGTAATTGTAAAAACATCGAATATCGACACGTGCTGATATTAATTAAAAAAAAGTAAATTATATTATTAACTCGCGGGCGCGTTGGTTTTATTTTATTTTTTTAATGTTCCCCCCACGAAGCTAATAAAATGAAAACTCATTTAAATAAATTAATTTATTTTCACCCTTAAAAGTATCATCAAAGGCTTCTTCTTTTTAACACGAAATAGAAACTGAGTTGGAGACGCCGATGGCACGGCAAAACTCCGAGGAATGTTCAACTACACGCTGCCCTTTTTTCCATCTCTCTCCCTAACGCACTCTCCATTTATTTAAAGACCGCTTCTCTGATAACCTTTTAAGATATTTCAAAATAAAACTATAGAGTAAAAACGTCGCGCGTTTCCTACAGCCACTGTTTTTCTTTAATTACACAATCAAACGAATTTCATATTTTCAAAGGCCCACTCACTTTCGACAACATTTACGACTTAATTAACCGTTGTAAAAAGAAACCCTTACAAAGACATTCGTTTAAAATATTCTGCTTTGTTCTTTTCTTTTTTTTTTTTGGGAGTTCAACCTCGGCATGAATTTTTTTTAATTAATTAATACAGATTTCTATGATCTTTTCCCAATTATTTTCAGACTACGTTAAACCGTTTAAATGAAACCCGTCGAAAAAATTCATGCATTCGTCTTTGTTTTTTTTTTTTTTTTGGAAATAAATTTGTGCGTTCGCGTATAAAATCATTCAAAAGGGATTTAAAGATTTCGGTTAATTCATGCGAGCGCTGCGATTTTTTTTTTGTTTTTCGTTGAAAACTCAAAGATAAACGTAATTAACTTTTTAATCAAATCAGTTTCGCTCTCTCGATTATGTAATTCATCCAAAATTCCCCGCTGGAAGAGTGTGTGTTCGAATAAATGATGAAATGGATTAATCAGGATATTAGATTTATCACGGGCGTGCACGAAATGAATGAGTTATTAGAGCCATTAAGTGTATTATATAATATTAATTGTTTGCTTAATGCACAATTTAAGATTAATTTCTAAAAGGGTGAGATAAAACCAGTTGCTTCCAGAATTATAGAATCTGCCTAAATAATTCAGACAATCTGGTAAGCGTCGCGGGGCACATTTAGGGAATATTAAATTTCTACCTCGTTGCACAACCTAAAGCTTTCTAATTACTAAAGAATTAACACTTTATGATGGGAAAACAAAAATCACAAAGACAACCACTGACGTTTCGCTTGTTTCCTCAAAACGAATAACATTATAACATCAAATCAAATAACAAGTATATAATTACCAATGCGGACCAGAACTCCAGTGCTCACTGCAAGAGTTAGGGTAAAACCTAACTAGAGTACGTAGTGTAATTGTTGTTGCCCATACCAACGGATGTGCAATACAAGAAACTGATTGCTTGCTTTTTCATAGCGAATAACATTATAACATCAAATCAAATAACAAGTATAGCGGCTAGGCCAGGACCAGAACTCCAGTGTTTACTGCAAGAGTTAGGGTAAAACCTAACTTAGAGTACGTAGTGTAATTGTTGTAGTTATAATTTAAATATGCAATATTCAAATCTTGTAAATAATATACAGTGCAACCTCATTTACCAAAATAGTAATTGGTTTAGGCAATCGAGGTTGCTTTTATTATGGAGTGTTGAAAGGATGATTCCAAAAACTAAAGCAAATTGCCTCTAATTATTTACAATTCGTAATCAATTTACATTAATGACAATATTTAAAATATGATTGCCCATATCAACGGATGTCTAATGCAAGAAATGAACTTCCACGTCCGGGGAGGGAAAGGAAAAAAAAATGAAAACCATTTCACATTTTCAACATGAAATTTACAGATAGAAACGTCGAGTTTTACGCCCAGTAAACTTGAACAAATTTGACGAATTAAAAAAAAGCTGACATAAAGGATCCTTTGAACTTCATGTTGGTTTAAAAGGTAAATGTTTGATTTCGTTTACTCAGATGTCGCGCGCGTCATTATGAATAGATTATTCAGTCGTAGAAATTCGAAACTTTTCTACAAATCACGGTCGTAAGGCTTCCATAATTGGGGGAAGGGAATGCAGCGGCTAAAATGATAGGTAACAGGAGGAATTTAATGTACTGAATAAAACGGGCATACACTAACGAAAAATACACGAACTGATGATTTCTTTTGCAGCGGTAAACTCATGACTTTGGTCTCCAGCGTAGCGTGAACTGAATTTACGGAATACTTCAGAAGAAAAACAAAAAAGGGCGTTCCAAAATGAATATTTACGGTAAATATTTATATTAGTTAAAATTGTAATATCTTGCGCAAACATAATAATAATATTATAACCGAGTTTGTTTTTATCAGCGACGTTATCAAAATCGAACCCTTTTTTTGGCGAAACGTTTCGAACGCGCGTATAGGGGGGAGAGAGGGAAAAAAAAAGAAATGAGGTGTTACGCAAAAATAATTTTATTTCGTAACCAAGTTGATCCATTTAGTTGTATGAGAAAGAATCCGGTGATTGATCTACTCTAGCCCGTCACTTGAACATCAAAACAAGCTTAAGTATACAGAGAGAAGTGGACGCTATTAATAAACCTCCGTCTGTATTTTAACAGTGCAGACAATCCAAATGGAAAATCAATATACGAAAATAATGTAAGGGTTACTTCGTGTCAGTTGAACGTTTTAAGACGGCCTTCTTCATATCTCTGGATGAATTCTTCGGGATTAATCCGGCCGTTCGTTTCCTAAAGTGTTCCGGGGACCTCAAAATCTCGTAATTAATTAAGAAAATTATACGAATTTGAGGCAGCCATTAATCTCGTCCTCGTGCTATTTATAATAATGTTTCAAATCGTTCGAATAAATACCGCAGATAAAACTTCGAATAAATCAACGCTTTCGCTATTTTTACTTCTGTAAGTTACTCATAGTTTTCATTGTAATGGTGACGTGTTTTCCAACTTGGTGTTCATCCGGTGCATATTTCAGTCAACGTGTTAAATTCTCAGCACACGAACACGAAACCATCTATATTCTTGAGAAATATATGTAGCCGACTGACAGATTTAAACACCTATAAACAAGTTTAAATAACATCTCAACTCAAACCGGAGCATATGAAATAGTACTACCTCGAGCTTTTTTTTTCTTTTATTTAATAACGCCCAAATATCCTCGTTCATAACAAAATTATGACAATTATTTCTGGTTTGAACAGATAAAGTTTTTCCTTTCTTTTTCTGTTATGTGGAATATATGCTCTTGATTTCCATGTTGATTAGCCTCTGTCGCAACAGCCATTCTCATATTTCTCTGGGCATTTGTTGCATACGCCGTACTGCAGTGTTCTAGGTAAATTACCGACGACCTACTTCAAGGGACTTAATTTATAAACTAGCGTATGGTAACACATTTCCCCAAAGTACTGCCCTACGCTGCGCTACCGCCCTAAGGACTTTTGCCTTTCACGGAAATAACTTACACGTTTCACCAAATGCAAATTTCCTTCCAGTCAACTAAAATTTAATACGAGAGGAATTAACTTTGAGAAATCGTATGCGCTTTGCCTTTTTAAAGCTCAATAGGTATGGCGGTGACTCCAAAGTTTTAAAAACAATGTGGCGTAATGGATGGTCTTACAAAAATTACGTTTTCTCCAAATTGCTAACATTAAAGAGGCACGTCTTCTCCTATTTCCAAGAAGCTGTACCCATTACGCTGGTGGAAACCAATCTAGGAGTCCCCTGAATGTCAAATTTGTGAGGAAAACTAAGGTCTACAGACATATTTTTGTAGGGATTGAGCTCTTCCATGTGAAAGTGGTCCCAAAGGTGAAAAAAAAAAACAAATTAGAATTGAGTTTTACCAACAATAATAGTTATAACTGAAATCGATTGCAAGAGGCTAAAAATTAACTCAAAAGTAACTTTGAGGAATCGTTTTACTTTTGGCACCCCTAAAGGATTTTTGCCTTTCCAAGAACCAGGATCTCAAGTAATCAAATCCTAAAGACAGGCTACTATTGATTTAATCTTTAAAATAAAACAGGATGTGGTAAGTGATGAAAGAAGATGAAGTTTTTTTTTTTTTGGTTTGGTTCCAAATGAATTTTTTTTTAATTTGCGAAATACAGATCATTTAAAATTTGTAGTTAATTTCATGTTACCCTGCACACACGCAACAGATTAATTAAACGCATTTAAAGCAGTTGCTCGAAAGAGTAAACGCAGAGTGGACCCAATCGGTGTTTGATTGGACAGAATGCAAATATAGCCACTCAAAGCCATTGGCCACTAAACGCTGATATGTGCTTGTGTAAGCGCTCAAAGCGCTGATGTATGCTCGTGTAAGCGCTCAAAGCGCTTTAGATGTGACCGGCAATGTTTAATTAAAAAAAAAAATTCTGTTGATCCTGAAAAATCAAATTAAAATGTGTAAGTGAAAGAAAATCCGAATTACGACGGACTAATGATGTGGAAAATATAATTGGGTAGTCGAGTTTTATGGTTTTGTCGCTTTGCAAAATTAATGGAGCTTATAAAATGATCTTATCTCAGACGCCCTATTGTTATCGCGAGAGTTTATTGACGAAGTTTAACAATTTCGAAATTGCTCGCACTTGCATATTTGTTAAAGGATAGTTTTCAGAGGAAATGAGACAAGCCTTATACAGTACATCATAAAATACATACTTTAACTTCTGCCAACCAACCAACCAAACAAGCGGATCGATAATGTTGAATAATTTACGTTAACGTTGTCTTTTAAATCCACCGAGCCTTATAAACGAGGCAGCAAATTATCTTCAAATTATTTGCTACTGTGACTAATTATTGCAGAATTAATTACAAGGGAGGAGGAACTGTAATTTGCTTGTATACACGTGGGCATTGAACCTTCAAAATACTAATCCTTCCCGATTGTTAATTTACATGCAAATATAACAAGGCTTCAAAAAACAGATTTTATTAGAAATTAATTCAAACAGCGCGTCGTTGACGACGATGATAAACCAAAATAAGTTTACTTTGGACCTTGATTATCCCTTATTTTCGTTGAAGTGTGTAACTTGCTTTTAAAACGAAATTAAAAGTGTAATTACACCGCACATATTTTTAAAACCCGTAGTCCGAGGCCCGGAACGTGCGAAAATGCAAAAAATTTAAAATTCAATTTTCTCATATTTGTTGCGGGAGCAGATTTTCGCCAGCTTATATAAAAAAAAAAAAAAAAGGTAAAGGGCAAAAAGTCGGGAACAAACAAGGGTGTTTGCGCAACATTACTTTTTTAACCCGCTTCCATTTTTATTACAAAAAGGATCCACTCTTTTAAATTTACTAATACAGAGCAACCAAAAACGAAAATGCACTATCTGCGCTCAATTTTTTTTAAATTAATTAATCATATCCGTTTGGACTGATTAATGTTTCAATTTCTTGTGCAAACTTGTAAATATTACTGCAATTTCGATTTCATAAATCAAATAAAAAAATTAAACCGTGCATAATTGATGCCCGAGCGCGAATCGCGATTACTAACGCGAAATTCGGCGAAAATTAAATAAGACAAACAGCAAATTTAATCAAATCGCCGGGAAATTGTGTTTGTTTTCGTTTGGGTTTAATTTGCAAAGCGTGAAAAACATTCGTCGACATCGAAACATCATCGGGCGGCCATTTTCTTTTTTCGTTTCAAGAAAATGCATTAAATAATTCAGAAAAAAATCAATTAAACTCTTCAAAAACTATTCCGTTTTTGTCGTCGAGTATTTCGGAAGCCATTAAGCGAAGTACGGAACACTTTAAACTACTTACTTCTGTACTTAAATTACTGATAGCGATAAATTACAAACACTTGTGTTTTTAAACTGAAAGTAAATCATAAATAAATGAACTTTAAAGCTAAATTAAAAAGGAAGTCTGTTAATCACACACATGAGAGACAAAGTGAGATTTTACACAATACTGTGTAAAATGGAGGTGGAGATTGTTTAAAATTAAAAAAAAATCAGATATATTGTATAAAATTCTACATCTTCTGTGAAGATTTTATTTTCACATTTTGTTGTAAAACTATAATAGAATCGCAATGAAAAGTTTTCTACTATAGATGACCTATGTCGGAACTTGTCGAGTAAGTGTCTGCCTGTGAATTTCTTCACAAGGTCTGCACGTATCAAACCCACATCTTTAATTGGCCAATTAAGAGTCAAAATTCGTTATCAGCGGCTCTGAGCACTTGGCTGTGATCTTCTTCCTTAGAGATGTGTGCAGAATTAATTAATTACACCATTAACAGCAAAATTTTCACACAATGTGTGAAACCAGTAACACAATTTGAGTGATTCTTAACACAAACTGTACAATTCACTGTTTATTCTCTGTGCAACAAAATCAAAGTTAATTTACAAGCTTTCAAATGTTAGTTTAATTTCTATGATTTGAAAGCGAACACAAAAGTTTATCTACAGCGTTTGTGTGGTCGATTAAAAAAAATATATAAATTCACTTAGAATTATTATAAAACAAGGTTATCACGCCAACGCGCTTGATAAATGGCGTACGTAATTTATACAATTTGATAAATTATTGTTTATGTTAATTAAACAAAAGAGACGTTCTGAAGATCGTCCAATTTATCAAGTCTTCTTTGTTTGATTTTAATTAATAACACCGACAGAACGAAGCACACAAAAACACAATTTTATTTATTCGTTTTTTTATTCAAATTTGACGAGGAAAACTATTACAATTTTACGCGACTTCAAAAACTTTAAGTAATTTTCAGATTAAAAGAAAAACAAATTCAAACAGATGATTCTTTTTGAGTAGCAAACATTCTTGCTTGTTATCAGCGTTTCAAATCAAATCAAATTTCTATATTTCAATAACAAATTGAATTTTTTTTATTGATTTTGTTTATTAATTCGAAATTATTCTTATAAATTTTAACGAATAAACAAAATATGTGTGCAATTCAATTTCCGTTCGATTTCAAATCGAATTAATCACAACTTTATGTGCGTTTAATAGAAAATGTAATCGGTTTGATTAAAACGAATTAGAAATTATAAGGGAAAGAAGATTTTGGGCAACTTTAAAGTGTACACAACAAGACAGATCAGGGCGCCAAAAGTTTTCTGTCATCTCGAATAAAATTAATCACATCTTCAGCTACATTTGATTGGGGAATTTGTGCAGGGGGGGGGGAGGAAATTGGAAATTTATATGGCGGAAGGAGGGAGAGACTTCCATGAATTTTAATAAAATTTTATGCAATATTTGAACTAAACAGATTCGTAACGCATTCTTAAAAGACCACTAAAGTATAGCAAATTCACTGCTTTTTGAATGATTTTGGATATTTGGGTAATTGCACAAGTCAAAATAGTAGTAATTACTCTTTACAGCGGCGCCAAATTTGTTTGAATTTGGTTGCGAAATAACGAAATAATTCAAGAAAATCATTTTCCAATGAGTAGGCTATGTTCAACCAAAATTTTATTAAATATTCAGAACCAGCATAAAAATTAGAGACCATTGCTAATTTAACCGGGTTTCTAACTTTTTTCTTCATTAATTTGAAGAGTAGAATACGTTTAGTCCGGTCATCCTGTATAGTGCCTTTCGAAAAGTATGCAACAAACGGGGTTTTCGTTTATTATCGACTTTTATTGAATTTTATTAGTGCAGCGTTCCTTCAAATCAAATTGGGAAATGCCAGATGGAATTGATCTTTTACGGTATACAGCGTGGACAACGAAAAGTGACGACGGCTTAAGAGTAAAGTGCGCTTATTTTAAAAGATACAAGGAAATGTCATAGGAAAATGTTGCTTAGAATTAAAAACTATAACCAAATACAAAATGACAGCCTCGTATCTCTAAAATAAGAAAACGTCACACGTGTGTTGTGATTTTTATTTTTGAGATATGAGGCTGTAATTTTGCATTTGACTGTGGCTTTTAGTTCTAAACAACATTTCCTTATGGCATTTTGTTGTATCTCGTAAAGTAAGGGCACTTTACTCTTAGGCCGTCTTCACTTTTCGTCGTCCACGCTGTATACTGTAAAAGATAAATTGCACCTGGCCTTTCCCGATTCGATTTGAAGCGATGCAGAAGTTTTCTGCATCGATAAAGTTTAATAAAAATCAATAATAATGGAAAATCCCGTGTGTTGCATGTCTTTTTGAGAGACTCGGTAGATTTTCAATTCAAGTCAAATGACTCGGCCTGCTTTGTTTGAACGATTCGTACAAAATTTTAGAATTAAAACCTACAGTCAAATACGAAATTACGGCCTCATATCTCGAAAGTAAGAATCACTTAACACACGTGTGACTTTTTCTTATTTTAGAGATACGAGGCTGCAAATTTGGGTTTGGTTATACCTTTTAATTCTAAGCAACATTTTCTTATGGCATTTTCTTGTATCTTTTAAAGTAAGGGCGGTTTACTCTTAGGCCGCCTTCACTTTTCGTTGTCCACGCTGTATAACGTAAAAGATAAATTGCACCTGGCGTTTCCCAATTTGATTTGAAGCGATGCAGAACGCTTCTGCATCGATGAAATTTAATAAAAATCGACAATAATGGAAAATCCCATTTGTTGCATACTTTTTGAACGATTGGAACAAAATTTTGACGTGACTTTTTAAATGCGGGTGCACTTTGGGGGATTTTTTTATCTTTCAACGAAAAAAAATTCGAATTATTTAGATTTTATTTCGGCGGAACTCTTTCCGAAGCTGCGGCCGATGTCGTAAACGATTTGTCAACATAAAGACGTCAAAGAAAATAAAATCTTCGGGAGAAGAAATGTGACTCGGTGCTGACACATTTAGAGATGTGTATCAAAAACGTGGAGGAATTTGACGGATTTATTTTACAACGAAACAACAAGCTCGAGTCCCCCATTCATCAAAAAATTATAAACAAAGGGTTGTAGGTATCTCTTCCAGAGATCTTTTTTTTTTTTAAACGCTTGATTGAAATATGAAAAGGTATTTGTAGACAATGGGACAGACGGACGTACGTGTACCTGTTTGCAGAGACAGACAAGCGAGTCATGTGAAATGAATTGGAAATTGGTTTTAAAAACATATCGCATGCCATAAAAAGGCTTGTTAACTATAATGCAACAATTTAAATGCACCGGTGTTTTTGTAAAACGTTTGCAATAATTGTATTCAGGTTGGGAATTCGTTTTATGATAGGTGTAGCATAGTAATTCGTTTGGGTATGGGAAAAACAACAAAGTTGCGGATTTTTCTTTTCTTTTGGGGGGGAACGTTAAGGGTAAGAGTCTTACCTTACATATATTGAAGGTATGGACCGAAATCGGTGAATATTCTAGGTGCACAGAGGTCATACATCCAGCATCCGAATTCTTTCAAGACGTTTTAACACACAATAACAAGCAGGAGTACCGGCTAATTTGCAAAAACTGCGCGTTCTCGTTAGAATACATACATATATGAAACATCAACGCTTTAATTCCCACCACATTTTCTTATCTTTCTATTCAAATACCACGTACAGAACAACAACAAAACACAGTAGTTTCTACTCCATTTTGAAATCGTCCATAAAGAATGTATGTATATTCGATTCTTTGTATTTTATCATCGTTGTTTCGCAGCAAAACACGATCCACACTTAATTTTGGGGGGCACTTCTGTCACAAATATTACGATTTTCAAATAATTCTCTGGGAGTGTCTTTATTACGAGTAAAATATTCGATTGTGGAATTACATCGATGCAGCTATGTACTTTCGTTAGCGAGCTACATACTCCGCCTTAGTTCCACATTTTGTCACTCGATGGCGAAAGTTTACCGAGGGCGCTGATCGACAACAAGCACCTAGGGTCGCTATAACTCCGCCCCTTAAGGTCAGAAATATTCTATAGACTCACCACAACAATGTTGACAATTCATCTATTCAAGGACAGAAACTTCTAAGACTTCACAACCAATCACTTGTTATAGACACTTTCTTTATTATAAGCACCACATATTTACGCAAAGCGTTAACTTTTTTACTAACCATCATAATTAAATTAGCGACAGGCGGCACTATAAAATTGCGCAAAGTAACCTTTCAAACGACATTGCGAAGAACGCTTAGGTACTTATTTTTTTTTAACCTAAAACTCGTGTGTGTTTTTGTGTTTCCAATTCAGGAATTCGAAAAGCACGATGCACGCCGGTTTGAAAACTTGGCGGGAATCTTCCAGCATCATCCTCGTGGCGAAGACCGCCTTCACCCCCAGCACCGCGCAACACGATTTCAATTACAAATTACTCGCGATGAAAAGAAGTGCCAAATCTGGGTACATGCCTGGGACCTACGTCTTTCCAGGGGGAAATCTCAGCCCCGCGGACTCATCGAAAGACTGGCTCAAACTGTACGAATCGTTCGGGTTTGATTCTAACACTTTCGACAAACTGAATCTCAAGGAGAATAGGCCCAGGCTTTTCTGCAACAACACCGCCAAGGAACTACCTCGATTCTTATCTTTGCGAATAGGGGCCATCAGGGAGACGTTTGAGGAATGTGGAATTTTAATCTGCAGAAGCTTTAAAACCAACTACAAAGAACGAGTTGCACGATGGGCATCTTGTATTGGTAATAATTTTCATTTCATTTCATAATAATTCAAACTATTATTATTATTATAAAGGAATCTATAGTATCATGTCGAAGCGCCCTCTAGGAGTACGAATTTAAGACGAGCTTGCGCAAAAACACGGACCAGGGTTGCCAGGTGCCACGATTTATCGCAGAACGCTAAATAAAAAGATATTTTATTAACATTAAGCTGCGCCTTTGCTTTTGATGTTTCTCTAAGGTTAGTTTCGGTTCTCACTTAGCGCAAAATCAAATAATAACATGCGTTCAATGTCGTGGTAAAGGCTCTGAGCTTGCTTTTATTTTATGACGGCACGTCGTAGCTCAGTACGCATGTTGCAACTCTGAACATCTGCGAGCTGTCAACAGCGTCAACTCAAACTCAAATGCGGTTTTGACTTACATCTTTGATGCACTTTATTTCATGAATTGCGTTTTATTATCCATTTTGTAGGAAATCGTAATTAAATGGATATAAAAAGTTAGGTTATATTTATGATAACCATATGGTTGCAAAATTGAATTTGACGTAAACCTACTTGATAACGGTTTTCCTTCTTTTTTTTTTGAACGCACTTTACTTTTCTGCGAGATTGATTTTCTTTTTAAAGAAAATCAATTTATGAACGCAGCCCTGTGGAAATTCCCCCGAGTTTTTGAATTTACTAGATTTTAGGTTTTTAGTTAAACGCTTTATTCGAACCCTGTGGTAATTCCCCTGAGTTTATAATTTACTAGATTTTTAGATGGTTTTTAGTTAAATGTTTTATTTGCGCAATAAAAAACGAGTAACATTCCAAACTACTTAAAGATTATTCTTATTACAGAGTACTATAAAAAAAAAAACGTATAAAGTATAAGATCCCCGAATCGATATTTTCGTGACTTGTGCCACTCTGAAATATTTGGGCTTTAAAAGAATGGGGTCGTTACATCCCTCCCAAATTGACGTTTTACTAGTTTATTTAAAAATTATTCTTATTTACAGAAAGTCCTATAATAAAACGCTGGCAAAATAAGATCCATGAAAACCCCGAACATTTTCTCGACATGTGCCACACCTTTGAAATATACCCGGACGTTTGGGCTTTAAAGGAGTGGAGTAATTGGGTAACTCCATCCCCCATGCCCAAGAGGTTCGATACGGCGTTCTTCCTGACGGCCTTCAATCAAACGCCTTCGTCCCACGCCGAAAACCAAGAAGTGCAGTACTTGGAAGTACGCGATCGATTAGCACTTGAAATCGACTTTTCATTTTCACTTTTCAGTGGGCATCCCCCTCCGAGTACATCGAGAGGAGCAGGCAGGAGCAAATAATGCTGCCGCCCCCGCAATTTTACGAAATTTCCAGGCTGAGGAGCTTCTTGGACATCGACAACTTGTTGAAGTTTGCGTCCGAGAGGTCGACGCACGGAGTTGAAAGGTACTTTCCCCTGAGGGTCAAAACGGACGAGGGGATTTACACAATCCTTCCAGGTAATCCTCGAACTGATTCTGATTCTTTTTATAAGTCCGAGGTTTACAGGGGATGATCTGTACGAAATCGATGAAAAATCAGATAAGCTCAGGCATTTGGAGAAACTCCCGGAGAGTAGAGTTCAAAATCGGATTTACCATAAAACGCAATATTTGAATGTGTTGAGGGTCGCTAATTTCAAACCGAAATTTGATCATATTTTGCCGGTTATTGAAACGCCGAGTAAACTTTGATTTGGTTTGGACTGGACAGGGCTGGGCTGGGTTGGGTAATTTGTTGGTTTATAATTAATTTAAAGAGAAACTCGTAATATTATCTTATGGATTGTTTAAATAAAATATTCAGTAATATAATTCCGGGTGTTTTTTATTTAAATATGTCAGAGCCGCCACTGGAATTAGTTTTGTACGTCATATGATTGGAGGCCGACGATAAATACTCACTTTAATCCATTTTTAAATAAACATTGTCATGACAGTCATTAGGAGGTTTGGTATTTTTTATGGGGATTCATAATGGGTTAAAAAAAAATGATTTACATGCGCGACTGAAAAGAGCAATGTTTAATTGACTTAATTTAGGTATTTATTTGGCAAAATGGGAGTTACATTACTTTTTAAGATTTACAAACGAAATGAATAACATCGAAATGTAAACATGGTACATCTACCCCGACTTAAAAAATACGGAAACTTTAAAAATCTACCCCATGAACAGAAATTGTTCGACTTCGAATTTAACATATAATAAAACATGGCGTAGTTTAAGAACAGTTAAGTACGAATGTAATTTCGGTTAATTTCTGCCTGTGAATAGAGAGTTGTAAGTTTGAGACTAAAAATTTTACACGAGGATTTCCTCGGTACAACGAACAATTTTTAATCGTACTATCCTAAATGATATCATTAAATCAGGGTTTGTTTTGAAGAAATCCGTGTAAAACTTTTATTTGTGTAAGACCTTTACGTAAAAAAAATCCCGCTCTGTTGGAGTAACCTAATCAAAAGCGCAAGCTAAAATAAATTCCTCGGCGATCATTTTCGTTACGTAAAAGTCGTCGAGTGTGTGCATCTTAAAGTACGATATGGACCCACAAATTATTCTTACACATAAAAAGAGTCGCTAGAAATATTATTTATTTCATAATCTATCTGTATTTTCATTAAGGGGGTGCGTAAAAATATACGTAGTATAAAAACTTCAACTGCAACGTGTTATTATATATTCTTAGTTAGTTAAGTAAATACATATTTTACACTCGTAGAAAATTATAAAAATAAGAAACAAAAAATCTGCTTTCGTTTAAAATAATGTTCGTACTGATGAGGATTTAATATAAAAATTTCTATCGCCCCAATTCTCCAATAAATTACGTATTCAAGGCGAGTTTTCCAAAAACACGTGGTAATTAAAAGCACAATACGTCCCTGAAAAATAAACAATTCGATTATATTTCGAGAATCAAATCAACTAATTACATTCGTTCTTACTATAACTTTCAAAATAAATTGGCAGGTCACCTCACAATTCCCTCCCCCCTATTATTATTACCAAACTGCATTAATTGCAGTATAATATTTAATTATTTTAAATAAAAGCAGACGAATAAAAAAAAATAATTAAGAACTATTAAAGAACACAACATGTAAGAAAAATATTTTTTTGATTGCATGTTTCAAAGGTGATTCCTCTTATTTGTACAATTTCACTATTAGCAGATTGAGGTCAGATCACAGATAATATCTATCCTTCTATAATAATAATAATAAAAAAAATTGTAGCGTGAAATTAAGTATCGTGCCCTCGAATAACACAAATTCATCCGTGCAAGTAACAAACCTCTTGCGCTGCTAAAGTTATTCGGCACATTTCCAAGCAGTTTCGAGCTTATATCGAAACAGTTGCGACAGGTACAAGGGAAACTTACATTTAAAGAACGAGTTGCGTGCGTTAAAGCTGTTGGATCTGATAAAGGAGAAGACCACACCAACAATAACTAACAAATCATGAGTCGCTGCACCTTTTTGGAAAACAAGTTCATAAAATACTAACTGAAAATTTTTGTTCGTTGTGCCATGCTCGTTGAGAAATCATCAAATTTGAATCGATCAGGCATGGCAAAACGCAGAAAAATTTCCTCATAACAACTAGTCCGTATCAAAAATACTCAGATTCTATAAACAAAAATATTGAATAAAATAGATCATCTTAATAGCAACACATCTTTAATAAACAAAAAATAATATTTATATTTTTATTTCAACAGGTACCAATTAAGAAACTGAAAAATAGCTTTTATGTTAAAGGTGAGATATTATTGCATTTTTTTTTCCGTACTGAAAGTTTCACTATTAGGAATCGCCGCACAGTTTTAAACAAACATTTCTTTTTACAGTTTTATAAACTAACGTTTTTCGGCACTTTTCAGATATACATCTTATAAGATAATTTTTTTTTTGGCGCATTATTTAATAAAATAAACATTTTTTTATTGCTTACTACAAGTCCTCACAAACCTTCGAAGTCCTTGTGCTTCTTAAATGCAACATTCTTTTGTGTATACGAGTTTGGAATGTTATAGTTTTGTGAATTCGGTCCACGCTGCACAGCAGCATGGTTTTATCTGAAATTTGTGCCGAGATATTGTTTTTAACAATAAAAAAAAAACTATCACAAAATAAACAAAGCCACAGGCATTTCACAAATGCCTCAAAAGCCGACCACAAAATAAATTCCTTGAACGAAGCACTGACAACAACAACATGGTGCGGTCGTTTAACATGCCCTTGGAATGTCAAATTTCAATTTTATATAAAATGCAGTCGTAAATATTAAAAAATACGTATTGCAAGAATTGTTATTAACTTCACTCTGATTTCACTACGTGATTCTAAGTATGTTAGGCTGAGAGTTAACAACGAAAACATCGAAAGATGAGAGACATGAAGTTAAAAGTACAAAATATACGTATTTGCGTGCGCGTCTTCCTATTTTAATAGTAAATAAATCCTATGAGGAAAATAATTGCGAACTGCAAGTACTTCCAAACGTACGGCAGCAGTGCATTAAGAAAACGACCGGAAAAAAACTTTCTCTCGAAAAAACTTCTTGATCGGTTCGTAAAACTGATACCGAAATGAAATCACTTCTGGTACGGTTCTAAGGCTCCCGAAAAACTCACAATCGGTTTCTAACAATACGATCGTGGCAATCAGCACGAACACCGTTACGATTACAAAGGAAGGTACAAAAGCTTTGAAAACGTTAAACCTACGACTCTTCTGCGTGTTCTTATGAGTATTATAAGTTGTATTTGGCAAGCATAAACGTCCGTCGACCTGAGAATGAGACAGAGGAGTTTGGCTTCTACTTGAACGATGTGATGGATTCGTTGCTTCGTAACCGCGATAACTGTTATCGATTAATTGTGATTCCGATGAGGAATGCTCGAATGAGTCTCGAAAATAATAATCGCTGAAGCGATCCACTGAATCGTCCTTCAAAACTGACAGAAATAGATTCATTAAAAATAAAAAAATATGATTCTACTTTAAACTAACCAGTCATTCGTAATTTTGCCCCTCCAGACGCTTCCTGATCCTCGGTCACCGTCTCCAAAGCCGCAATATCACTGTAAGCTTGCGACGGTGTTCCATCCAAGCCTGAAAGTAAACCTGCACTGCTGCTTGATTCCATTCGAGAACCACCGGCGTCCGAATGGCTAGAACGGGGTAAACTACTATAACCTAGATGGGGCTGAAGTGGAGTGGATGGTGTTGCAGGGACGCTCGAAGCTTTCCTTCGTAAACTAGCCGAGCGTTGAATGCTCGGCTCTTCCCTGCTTAAATTCTCACTATCTTCTAAAATCTCCTTTTCAGTCCTACCAGTATATTTAAACTTCGTACCCCAAGAAAAGAAACCTCCCCCAGTTACGACCGAAGGGGCATCAGAACTCGTTGGTAAACTACAAAAAAAAAAAAACTCTGAGTATCCAGCACATAAGCCTGCGAAATTACTTACGTAAAGAAAAGCATCTGTTCTATCGCGCAACGCCAGACATGTCTGCACGCAGCTCCCGTCGGGCATTTAAAACCTACAGTATGTTTCTTCTTTAAACAAAAAGAAAAACATTTTTTTTCTTTACAAGTCTATTTCTTTTGCTTGTGTGAAACTTACATCGTTATAGTTTAAGTGTATGATAAACATTTTGCCTTCGTAGTTAATTTTTTGTATGTCGGGCCAGCGAAAGTGATGCGTTTTTCGGCTGCCTTGAAACGTAAGTATTCCGCTATAATTAATTCCTAAATATAATTGACTACCTTTATGATCCTTAAATTAAAAACAAATAAAAGAGGATTATTGGCGAACGTAACGGACGTAGAGGTATTACTTTGACTGGATGAGGATCGACTCCGTAAGTATCGAGTTGGCAGGCCACTTTTAAAAATGTGTTTTCGATTTGGGACGGACTCTGTCCCTTTAATTGCTTTTGATGAATATCCATAGCCTTTTCTTCTATTGCTTCGGTTTGTTTTAAGAGTATTTTATAATCTGATATATAGTTTCCGACGTGAATCTCTGGATCATAGTCTCCTAACTCACCTACACATTATTTGTTGTTAATATCAAGGAGTTTTTTTTTTTGGAATGTAGTCTCACCTTGTATTATTAATGCAGCAAGATTAGCAGCTTCGTTGGGTACACAATATAAACGGCCATGTAATAAATCGCGCTTAAGCTGTAAAAATATTTGATAACGAGTGATTTCTTCCTTCAAACGGAACGGATCCGGTGGATAGTATTTAACCCGGAAACTGAACAGTACGGGATCCATTTCTTTGACTTGTTTACATATTGATTTTCCCAGGTCTAGCCAATGCTGAAATGAACAGCGTGAGTGAGGAAACGCAGATTGAATGTTTGCAATATACTTTACCCTTTGATCTGAAGCATCGACATACCGAAGCCCCAAGTAATCTTGCTCTACGAGATTCAGTTGCTGGCAAACGTATTCTAACAAATACTTCCCCTTATTGTGAGGCTAATGAAAAATGCGTGTAAATAAAAGGCCACGATTATTATCTAAATTACCTTATATTCGCATTCTAAAATTTCTGTGTCCTCCAGCAACCTGACCGTGCATTTATAAACAATATTGCTGTCACCTTTGGAACCAAACCTTAACATGTTTCACTTTTAACATGTGTTTTATGCTGTAAATAATATTACGAAACGTTTAAATAAACATGCAGGTTTATTGTGCGACGCTATTTTAAATAAACCACGTAAAAAATCAAATTTGACACATTTTATAGTTTTTTGACAGCTCAACACCATTGCCGTGAACATAGCCGACTTTGCAACCAACTTAACGCGATTAAAACACGCGCACGTTTCTATTTTGGATATTCCTAGTTTTAGTCGTAATTACCTCGAGCATCATCAATAAAATGGTTTCTCTTTCTTCTAATTTTATAATTAGAACACGAACGTGTCGATGATTAATTCAGTTTAATTAGCGTCCGTAAATAAATTATGGCATGTTGCCAAGTCAGCATCGAAATCTCTGAATTCGGGGATTTCTTTGAAATACATCAGTTTTTAAAAGAAAAATAATTTAAATCGATTGTCAATTAACCCTCATAAAATTTGAATATATTAAAATGAGGATTACGAGGATATGGATGTGTCGTGGCTTGAATGAATTGAATTCGGTATTCGTTTTGAACTTAATATTTTTTTTATTTCTTTACATAAAATTAAGTACTAAAATTTTCAAGAAAACAAAAACAAAAATTTCACAGCCATAAAACTTACATACAAGCTACATGCAAAACGATTAACATCAGAACTAAAAATTTCTGCCTAAAAATCAACCTTAACTACTCGGATATAATTAAACCAGACAGATCGAGGAAGAAGGCAAGTTATTAATCGCAAGGGTTTAATGATCACGTTTCTTTTTTGGTAAAAAAATTTGCTCCAACATTATTTTTAAGAACACATTAGAGAGATTGTCGAAGGCAACTTGCTACGCCTTCTTCCTTTAATTGATAAGTGTTTGAATAAACCAACAGATTATTGCATTTGATTTGCTAAATCTACACTCAAGTTGTTAAAGTCATTAAAACTACTACAACACTTAAAATCTTAGCATTTTACAGTTATAAGTAAAAACTAACTCACTTCTTCAACACAACAGAAAAATGCCCAATTCTTGAGGATAGAAAAAGCTGAGAGAAACTGGTGGCTTATATAAAAAAAAAAACCATACATATATATCTAAAGCTTCCAGCAACATAATTGCATCTGCTTCTTACAGATGAATTATTATAAACCAAAGTATATCCACTTAAAAAATAAAAACAAAACTTGAGATTAACAGTAATTCATATGTAAGAAACGACAATATACAGAAACATGCATTAAATATTCATTGTTACACTATTATATAGTTATATATATTTCATCAAACTCTGCATTATTTATATGTGGGCCCAATGATTCGCCAATAAATAAAAACAAAATATACATCGAAATTTAATAACTTAAAAACAAAAAAAAAGTAACAAAATCAATCACACATATATATACACCAGATACGATATTATTACCACTATACTTGGTGTCCGCTGATTGCATGAATCTGCTGCATGAAACAACGTCAGTACCTTCTCAATAACTTCAAATCACAATTTTCAATATAATAACAAGGTATTGTTTTTTAAATACTTACACGAGTTGAACTAGAGCGATGTTGCTCACGAAGCAGATCTGTATCGTTTATGCACAGATCAGAATCGGAATCTCTGACACCGAGATGGTTGCCATCCTAAAAACAACGTGACTCACACTCAATAAAACACATCACAATCAACTGCTACACCTGTGTCATCTGTTCCGTGGTGGTGAGTAAACGTGCAAGCGGATTACAGCAAACAGGAAGCGTTTCCAAAAGTGTCGGCCTTGAATGAGTGAGCAAGGGTTTCATATACCGTGTATCAAACGACCCCCAAATTCGTGCCAATACAGCTTTTTCGTTGGGTTTCGGAACGTCCGGTCCTAACACGTAATTCCACTCCTGACTTCTCGGCGTTCCATTTCCCTGTACGCACACAAACAACCACATGAATTAACGGCTCCTGGGTCTTAAAAGGAACATCAATGACTCATTGTAATGAAACAGAAACATTAATTTGTTAGAAAACAGAAAGAAACAAAACAGAATACCTACCGCTGGTGTATTCTCCATAGAGTTGTACACCTAATCAACCAAATAAAAGTTAAAATTTTCAGGTAAGGAATTATATACAAGTTCAGCTTTTGGTCTTCACACAAGCAACGAAAACTTTACGGCCAAGCAACTATACTTACGCTATGATTTCCTTGGCTAGCTAGGGCTTCGGTTTCTTCATCGATTCCGACCCTAAAAAAAAATAAAACAGGAATGTTTTCTTTATGAATTAAGCTAGAGCTTACGGGATTTGAAACCAATACAACAAGTGTAAAGCAGCACCGCCTTGAATGATCACAGTGATTATAACTATTAAAGACGTGGTGGTTAACATAGCTTGTCGAGCTTCTGATACGGTGTTACGAATTGCTAAAGCGAATGACATCGCTCCACGGAGTCCTAAAACAAATTCAAATCAAAAAAACAATCAACGTGATATTGAAGGGGTCTTACCAGCGAAGAAAAGCATGTGTTGGAAATTGCCTGGTATTTTGGGGTTCCTCCCCAAATTCAAGAGGTAAGACAAAGGATAAATATTAGCAGCTCTACCTATCATGGCACAACTCTACACTGACATCAGGATAATAATACACGCTTTACTATTATTATTTTTTTTTTGTTTTGGTACGGTAAAGGATACGAATCCAGCTAGAATAAACAACGGATCGAAATGGTGCTTTGGGAATGTGAACATCGAAACACCGATGTACGAAAATATAAAATTTTCAGCCAGAAAATTTAACAATTCGAACATTTGCTTGGTCCTCGTCCTCGAATCGTCTGACAAATTGTTGTAGGTGTAATGCGCTTGACACATACCACAGAATAGAACGGAGACGACACCTGGAAATATACACCAAATTAGTTTTACTTACTACTTTTTTTTTTTTGGGTCATTACCTGTTAGTTCTGAGGCTTCGGCTATTAAGAATGTGCTGTACGACATCAAAACAAATAGAGCGGATTCTAAAAGTGGAAAATCTCTGACGCGGGTGAATTTGGTGAGGTAAAAAAAATTAAGGAAACTTATTTAAGTTATTATTGTTGGTATTAAACGTGTTTAAAAGGATATCAATGCCGTGAAGCAACCCATGGCAGCACCGATCAGCAAAGATAGCATGAAAATGAAGAAAAAATCCCCCACGGCTTTGAAGAAGGCCACGGTCTCGAATCCTCCGGTTCCAGAGTATCGCTCGCCATAGTTTTGTATGGATCTAAAAATTGACTTGCGTAAGATTAAACGAGCAAACGGTTGCAAATGCGTTACAGACCCGCTTAAAACGATTGCAACGGCGTCATTAAGTACACTTTCGCCGAAGACCAAAGCGTACAGGTTAACATCGACACGTAGGTCGTTGAAAATTGCCAACACTGTGAGCGGGTCGGTGGACGAAATTAAAGCTCCAAAATAAAGTGTATCTAAAAATGTGAAACTATTCGCCAAATGTGCCGGCATTAGCTGAACGCATCCGTACATCAGCGCCCCCACCAAAAAAGAAGATACAGCAGTACCAATTATTGCGAATGTTAGTATAGCACCAAGGTTACGAAAGAAGTATTTCTGAAATTATTACATTTTACAAAAGTGTTAAAAACAAATTCATTAGGTAGTTATATGTAATTCTTTAAACTAATAATATACATATCACCTAAGTAAACAATCAACAAATACTACAAATACATCGTCAGGGAACAGATTAGAGGTTTTATCTACAACGAAACAGTCATCGTCTCGAGGATTCCAAAACAATTAAACAAATAAGTGGCCGATTAATAGTTATCACAAAACAATACAAGATAATTTCTTTAGCATTCTCCTATCTGTTTCATGGTTACTCATAACAAATAAAAGTCCAAAGAAATGGCACATGACTATCAACGTGACACAAATACTTAATCATACGAGCTACTTTACTTTTATAATTAGCAATAAACGATATCAAAAGCAGATAATTCCTACAATCAAATTCAATTTGTAAGTAACCCGGTTTTTAGGTCGAAACGATACCCGTATTATTTCTAACTGAAATCCAGGAGTGAATTTATATACAACAGCGGATCACGTTGGAGATTTGTGACTTACCCGTTTCAGTGAATATCCGGCGTGAAATATAATGGGCGGTAAAATAATATTAAAGAATATTTCCGGATCGAACGTCGCTTTTAAGTCGATTTGGTTGTCCTGGACTTGATATATTTCACCGCGGAACGTATACTCGTAAGTTTTATTATTTCTTAAGTTAGAAGGCCCCCTGACGGGAAAATGCAGCGAGAGTGCATCGGGAGGAAGACTAGAATTGTAGTTTGGATCGTGCGAGACGACCGACATACGCATCATGGGATTACTACTCCCCGCATAACGTATTATAGCACCCACTATCAAACCTGAAAAATTAAAACTGTTAAACCGCAGAGGCCACATCACGTTCACTTACCATAAATGACGGCCAAGCCTGTCTCATGTAAGAAACTCACTCTTCTATGTTTAAACAACCAAATTGTTAATACTGTCAGTATTAGTAGTAACGTGTACGACAGTAAATTTAAAGTATCTAATCTATGTGTTGATTGGGCCTTTGCATCTAATACTATGTCGCTAGCCGCGGAATTAACGTAGGACACGCAAAGTAACGTAATGAAAAGAACGTCGATTAAACTTTTAAACAGCCGCATTTTAATTTTATTTTCAATAAGTAAGTCGTTACGCTTAAACAGCCACTGTATCACTGCCTGGAGGAATCGCAAAATAACGTTTTATGACATCGATTTCGA
This sequence comes from Serrognathus titanus, assembly GCA_039766575.1. NCBI lineage: Eukaryota > Metazoa > Arthropoda > Insecta > Coleoptera > Lucanidae > Serrognathus > Serrognathus titanus. The sequence continues at coordinate 1,232,289 of CM077916.1, read as the reverse complement.
ACTGTCAAATAAACGTTTATCATTCACTCCACTGAACTTAGCAAGTGATCGAAGATAACGCTTGTTTACACCGGAGGATGAGGGCCGCCTCTTCCGACCAAATCGCACGATAAAACAATTGAAATGACAGGAAAGTAATAACGGACTCGTTGAAACAAATCCAATTAATATAATAAATGCCTTTCGCTCTTAAAACGTACGGAAATTTCCCTGTTGAGAAATCTAGTTCGATTAAATTACGCGGTTTGAAACGGGCTTGCCTTAATACAATTTTGGAAATAGGCCACTGGGGGCACTGCCACACCTGCGTTGGAATTTAATTGTTTCTCGTCAAAAACGTGATACATAGATGTCGCTTTCAATTCACCTGTTGATATTATGGAGAAATTAAATTAAATGGATCAAAAACTTACAATTAAACAAAATAAGAAATAACGTACTCGTAAATTAAAGAAAAAGAAAAACAAAATTAAATGCAGGCGTTCCAAAAATACAGGTGTGCCAAATTGAAAGCGCGCGAAAATAAGACTTACGATTTAACAAGGGAATTATTCAATGAGGAACGCGAATTAAAACAAATACTATTAAAAAAAATGTATTTCAATAAAAAAATATTACATTCGGCAATGTTTTATTTATATTACACCCTACGATTAATTTATTGTTCATTAAAGTATTAAAGGGTGTTCCTTCGAATGTTGTTAAATTTTAAATTGAAAATCGCATACTGAGAGTTATTTTTACTTTCTTCTATACAGGCTAGGCGAGTGCTTGTATTATTCCTTTTCACGAAACTATGTAATTTGTATAATTTAATGCTTCGCTAAGAGCAATTTAAACAAAGATTTATCGTAAATGCAATAGCAAAATATATCTTTTTCTTAAGGTTTTCTGTTGCACAAAGTATACGTATAGAATTTAATAATCGTCTTGTAATTTTCTGCTCATTGTACTTCTTGGGGTGGAACAGATGCCATTGTTATTCGAGACTTGTTTGTCTGCAGCTCAGATTACTGTTTATTGAGGCAATTTGCGCAGCTTATGTCAAAATTTTGCTTTGAAAGGAATGTTTTCACGTAAAGATTAACCTGCTAATGGAGCAGACAAGGGAATTAGTAACCGATTCTTGTTTATAGCAAATTCCCAGACGTCTTTCAAAATCCATGGAAACGCAGCGTTTTACGAGGGAACCCCAGCCATTTCTCTTTGCATCGTTGACATTAATTTAGCAAACAATTACAAAGTTTCGAACGGAAAATAATTACATAGTTCGCAGTTAACAATTTAACAAGCAATTTTCACGAAGTTTAATCAGGATGTCCCCAGCTACCTAATTAACGCCTCTGCAAAAGTTATCTCTCGAATCGCCAATTTATTAATTTCAAATTTGTTGCAGAGGTAAAACAATTTCTTTTTCGCTTATTATTTCCAATAAAAGAATTTACTACTTTCGTCGAATATTTCCGACGTAAAAATCAAATACGGAATTTATTGTTTATGTTCCAATTTGTTCGGTCGCGCTCTCATCTTAAAATTTCCTTTTGTTCGGTTGCCCTCGTCTTGAAATTTTTCTTTATTCCGTTGCCCTCGTCTTTGCTTTATTTATTATTTTTTTCTATCATCAAGAGACCGAAATGCGCATCGCATGGACGGTTCCTAAAAATAAATAAATCTTCCGTCGTATTTCTTTAATATCACATTTTCGGACGTGATAAACAACATGGTATTATCAAACGACGCAGAAAATAATATTTGACATAAGACGCACATGAACAAGCAAATAAATTAACCTGATGTAACATTTTAGAAAATATAATTTTTACAACGATGAATTTATTTATTTATTTTTTTGCCCAAGGAACTATTTTAATAAAATATAAGTTCCTATAATTAAAATAAATGTTAAAAAAACCTTCTGTGATTTTCCCATTTTCCGATTTTCAAGTTCAAATAGGGAAAGCTCCAATTAATCGACCTTTTCATTAAATAATATTTGTTTTAGGTCTGTTAATCATTGCTCTGGTGGGCAACTGATTATGACAGTCTCGAACCAGTCAGAAATTGCTCTTGGAACAAAACCTAATGATTGGCCAAGTTGCCTCAGAAAAAAGGATAATCTAACTTTTCTGGTTTATGCGTAAAGCAACTTCTTCCAGTCTTCATCCTGAAATTAAGGACGTAGGTATCTATGTATTGATTGGTCAAACTAACTCCCTATTTAACTATGCTGTTATGAATTACAAATTTCATAAAATTTACGACAAGCTTCAGCAGCTTTGCCTACTTCTATCGGAAATCCTGAAAAAATCGTATAAAGGCAAACACCGTCTTTCTAAAACCCAGATGAAGAAACTATTACTAATGTTAGCTGTGACGAAGCAACTGTGCATGATGACCCTTCATTAAGACTATCAAATTTTGATCCTCGAAAGACCATCGACTATAGAAGGAAATCCAAAAGTAGGTACTTTCTTGTAAAGCCCAGAAAAAGAAACTCAGTTTCTCCATAACCATCTTCCAAGAAGTGTTGGTGACAATAAGTCGCTATTTAACGATGTTGTTATGAATTATGGGATAATGGGGTTAATCACAAGTTTCATAAAATTTACGACAAGCTTCAGGAAACCCTGAAAAAGTCATGTAAGGGCTCTAAAACCCAGATGAAGAAACTGTCACTAATGTTAGCTGTGACGAAGCAACTGTGCATGATGTTAAGGAGGCCTTTCATTATGACTTTCGAATTTTGATCTTCGAAAGACCATCGACTGGAGAAAGAAATTCAAAAGTAAAGTCACAAGAACAAACTCAATTTTTTCATAACTATCCTCCAAGAAGTGTTGGTGAAAATAAGTCGCTATTTAACGACGTTGTTATGAATTATGGGATAAGGGGGTTAATCATAAGTCTCATAAACATCATGATGTTAAGGAGACCTTTCATTATGATCTTCGAAAGACCATCGACTTCAGAAACAAATACTTGTTTGCAAACTCTAGAAGAACAAACTCGATTTCTTCATGACTATCCTTCAAGAAGTGTTGTGTGCACCTCGGGGAAGTCCCAATAAATCAAGTGGTATTTTGGAAACGGAACGAGAGACGATTTTAATTTCGAATGGAAGCCATCGTTTATCTAAGAATATAGTTAGGGGATCCTGTATAAATTCAAAACGTTTTTTTGTGGAATGGTTTGAGCGTACGCCACTGGCCACTGGCTTTCGGTGTACGCCAGTAATAAAAAGTTTACGTTTAAGAATGACGCTGCAGTAAAGTTTATTCCTGTTTTACGATGTAACTACTTGAAAAGTAATGAATATCTGATGTAATGCAATTAGAATGCAACCAAGTTCGGTGCATACTGCGGCAAGCAAGGAACGTGACCTTTGCATATTCCCCTAATTTTAAGAGTAGAGAGTTCGAGGTAAGGCAAACATTGTTGCAGTGTGATTAATTTTGGCCGACCTTGGTGCGAGCGTAACGCTCATCGATTATCGTTAGGAGATATCAATTATCAAAAAAACGTGTTAACATGATTTGCGAGCCAATCTGCGTGGATTTTAGGCAGGAAAGGCGGTGCACTATCGTGCTGTTTTCCACACCGCTACCTTCACGATAGCGCCTCAATGATGCAAGGAGACGCCAATGACGCCACCAAATAGCTACCCTACTTTTCCCCTCATATCCCGCCAGTTTTACCGTGTCAGTTCGCGACAAGACCATTTACCAACTAGGAGCCAACATGACTACCGCACAAGCCATTGATTCAGATAAATTTAATTTTGAGTGCAACATGGACTGTTGTTTCACTGCATTCGATAAGAACGGGTAAGTTCTTATTTAACTTAGAAAAAAAACTCATGTTTTGTGAACCCGTTTATGGGTTGTCTGCGCAAGTTTCGGTAAGCACGTGCTTCCCGCGCTCCACTTTTTATCACTCAATATCGACATTATTTACCTTACCGCTCATTATGTCGAAAGCAAACTTGAAAGTAATCGAAATCGCTGTATACAAGCAAATTATCTAATCATAATTAACGTCAGGTACTCGAAAAGTGTTGTTAGCAAGTCAGGGAACCCCACAGAAAATATGCACGCGGACTTGCCGCTCCCAGAAATTCGCAATCTCACAAGTGTAGGAGGGCATTCGCATAGACTTGTGCAAATGTTCGGAGATCATATGCAATTTGTCAAAACGAGTCAGTTTGACTTTGTACACAAATATTTGCGCACATGTCTGGGAGTGGCATAGTATTAAACCTTGGACACTTCCTGTGTTACGTCATAATACCTAATCAATTTATTATCAGTTGGCGATTAAGGCCAACGACTGATTTCCAGGTTGCATAATATGACGAGAACGAGATATAATGTCAGGTTTTAGAGGAGAGGAATATACACAAACAATTACGCATCAGTGTTTATTTATTCATAATAACGAAGGTCAAAGCTGAAAGGCTGCTTAAATTACCATGTTTTGCATCGCCATTGAAAAAGAATTTTTTTTTTTAGAAAGCAGCATTTATTTTTGGCAACCAGAAAGCGTCGCCGTTAGTACTCGAATTAGTCAGTCAACAAATTTAAAATAAATTTATTGAAACGCGAATCCGAATAGCTTTATCTAAAAGCGGAATTTTCTTCGAAATTTTCGGGGGCATTGCAGCAGTTCTTTTTAAATTCCCACTTTCGAAAATGCTGTCGCACACTTGAAGTACGTTCCAGTAATAAAGCTTCTCCAATCAATGAAGAAACTGGATGGCTTGACAATTATTGAGAAATAGGCAGATTCCTCAAAACAATCGACGCTAAGAAACTAACAAAATCATCAGACAATGCCGACAGGAAATTAACATGGAAGATGACATGGAACTCCTCCACTTTCGACGAGGAATGGTACGAACAAATAGAAGGAGCTGCCATGGGATCACGTTCGATGACATCGCCATCACATGGCCAACATTTCTGGAACACCTCAGCACAACAAAATACAATTCACAACGGAACTCGAAGAGGATGGCACCTTACCCTTCCTGGACGTGCTGCTAACGAAGAAAGAAAACCAACCAGGCTACCTCAACGCAAACTCTCACCACTACCCAACACAAAAACGAGCTCTGGAGGTACAACACCTCCAATATCTCAAGGACACACTATGACAAAATGACTACACACTCAAAGACATAATGAGCAACGAAGACAACACCACTGGAACAATCTGGCTGCCATACATCAAAGCTTGCATGGACAAAATCGGAACAGAACGACGCAACCACGATTTTCAACGCCCCAGAAAAACTTACCGCTTGAAAATCCTGGAGTATACAAGGCAAACAACCCAAGCAACGAAGACTGGAACAATCTGCCTGCCATACATCAAAGCTTGCACAGACAAAGACAAAATCGGAAGAGTTCGACGCAAACACGATTTTCAACGCCCCAGAAAATTTACCGCTTCAAAATCCTGGAGTATATAAGGCAAACAACCTAAGCAACGAAGACAACACCACAGGAACAATCTTCCTGCCATACATCAAAGCTTGCACGAACAAAATCGGAAGAGAACGACGCAACCACGATTTTCAACGCCCCAGAAAAACTTACCGCTTCACAATCCTGGAGTATACAAGGCAAACAACCTAAGCAACGAAGACAACACCACAGGAACAATCTTCCTGCCATACATCATAGCTTGCACGGACAAAATCGGAAGAGAACGACGCAACCACGATTTTCAACGCCCCAGAAAAACTTACCGCTTCACAATCCTGGAGTATACAAGGCAAACAACCTAAGCAACGAAAAAAACACCACTGGAACAATCTGCCTGCCATATATCAAAGCTTGCACAGACAAAATCGGAAGAGAACGATACAACCACGATTTTCAACGCCCCAAAAAAACTTACCGCTTCAAAATCCTGGAGTACACAAGGCAAACAACCTAAGCAACAAAGACAACACCACAGGAACAATCTTCCTGCCATACATCAAAGCTTGCACGGACAAAATCGGAAGAGAACGACGCAACCATGATTTTCAACGCCTTACCACTTCAAAAGCCTGGAGTGTACAAGGTACCTTGTTCCTGTGGAAAGGTATACATCGGACAAACAGGCAGGCAGGTTAAAAAAGCACATACGAGATTGGAAACACGAAAACTCAGACAAATCAGCATTTACAGAACATTCAACTGACATCAAACATGGAATCAACTTTGATAAATGTAAGAAACTAGCAGCTGAACCACAGTCTGATGGGGAAGCTATTGAAATACGGAAGAATCCGAACAACATCAACAGAGAAGACGGATTTTTTAAAATTTTTATAGAGGTTTAGAGAATCTCCGGATACAACAATCCCGGAGGCGTGTTGGATTCACCCCTGCATTTCTACAAGGGGCGCCTACCAACTAAACTCCTTTCCTCTTTCAACACTCTGTCCAGGAGGGACCGTCCCTCGGCATTTCATCCCCTGCACGTCATCTCTTATTCCTATCCCTCTTCATGCCTTAATCCTCTTCTCTCCTCCTCTTCTTTCGTCCTTTCTTCTACTGTCCTCTTCTTCTGCCTGATCCATCCCTCTCTTTCTTCTTTCCCTTTCTTAGCCTCCTTCCACCTCGTCTTTGCATTTGAATCTCATTATCGACCGCAGCATGTTTGTTACTGCGGTCCATGTTCTGTCGTCCTTGACCATTGACGTTTTCTTTGGTAATGGCGCTTCAGCCTCCGCTGTCAGGCGTTCTTGACTCCATCTGGGGCACATGAAAATCGTGTGCTCTGGGTCGTCCTCCTCTTCCTCGCAATACGGGCAGTTCGCGGCATCCCTCTTCATGATTTTCCAAAGGAGCCATGTCAGCGCCTGCGTGTTGAAGTAATCTACCTCTCCCCTGGATCGCTGACACCAGGTCTCAACGTTTCTTATAAATATCTTGGTACCCTTCCCACCGGGCCTGCCACTCCCGGTAGAGTTGCTTCCTTGCTAGTGCCTTTACTTGGTGCCGTTCACGGTACAATCTCGTCCGTTCCGCTACTTGTAGCTTGATGGGGGGGATTTCTGCGATTACTAGGACGGCTTCGAGGACACCGTCCTTATGGTTGCTAGCCTGATAACCCTTTCTAACATTTGCTCATGATGTTTGTATTTCATCGCTGCATCCCAGATTGGGACTGATGAGACTACCGCAGCCAACATCTTCCTCTTCTTCGGTCCGGGTCCGCCTACGTTTGGCATTAACCTTGCCAAGGCCATGTACGTCTTGTGAGCCTTCACCGCTACTTCCCTGACGTGGGCTGTCGTTTTCAATTCTCTGACGCCAAGGTACTTCAGCTGCTTGTTCGTGACGATTTCACTTCCCTCTACTCTCAGTACCAATCTCGACAGGTTTCCCTTGCCTGTTAGAATTGCGGATTCGGTTTTCTGGCCTGCCAGGGAAAGACCCATGGGTCTGGCTCACTTTCTCAATGGCGTACATGGCCTTCTGCTGTTTTCGCGCAGATGACAAGCGCGTAACGTCAAATACTAAGTATTTGGAAAGCATTCTTCAAACCTCAACGAAGATTAAGGATTATGCCCCAAAGTGCTTAGGCCTTCCATTACTTCAGGGAATCAGGGGGGGGGCATACCCCATTTTTAAAAGGAGAGGAGTGTTGAATATGGACCTAGGTTGAATTTCACTTTCTATAAAAGTCAATAGTTTTGCGAAGAGGATAATGATGGATAGCAGGAGGTGGGGAACAAGACAAACTAGTCACTCCCCTTCTGAAGAAAAATCGAACGACGGCCGTGAAAGCCTGAAGACTACATTTCGCTCAACCATTTTATAGAATTTACCGTTATTTGCGGGAAACACTTTTCCAATGAGCTACTGAACAATTCTGAACAATCCGATGTAAAGCTCACCCTAAAAACAGGTAAAGCCAACCTGACAAGTTGTCAAATAAACAAATAGAAATTTTATTTTCCATAATTTACTCTCACGTTTAACTAATCCTCTGTATTGCATGTAATTGATTCTGAGACGTTATCCCTTGATCACCACACCATACAGTTGAGGGGTTGAATAAAAATCGCAACGCAATTTAACGATTGATTTTCAAGGAAAAACGTATAACAGAATTTTTCGATGGGGGTTTGAAAAGAATTCTGATGATTTCGTTATTAATTAAAAGTATATTATTTATAGAAGGGAACAAACGTGTAGAACTTTGTCTTTGGAGGAAACGAAATTGAATTCCCCGGGCCTGGAAATTTTTGCCAGATTAAGGGGAACCACGGTGAATGCACCTAACGGAAACGCCGGAGGCTTTAATAAAAATGAGCGCTTCGTGTTTCTCATTAAACGGAAACCAGCTAAGCCTTTCTAATTACTGACACAACGAAATATCTGCGGGTGACAAGTGCGTTAATCGTTTCATGTCGGCCCTGTGTGGTGCGCACGGCTTGATTTTTCTTTTGCTTTGAAGTTTCAATTAATTTTCGTGCTTGCCCCCGTACTTATTTATAATTTCGCGTTCGGGGATAACTTTGTTTGGCGCGTCAAAGGGAATTTTCGTCGTAACCCGATGAATTAAAAATTATCAAATAAAAACAAATTCGCTTTAGCTCGCGTTGGTTAAAAAAAAAAAAAAAAAACGACGTTTTCGCTAACTTTCAAAATACTTTAAAGCTCAAAGCTTGCAACGAAATTTAATAATCTGCGCTGTGGTTACTCTGTAACTGCACTCAACACTTCATTACAGAGGTCTTGTGGCTCAACACGATTATGAAGTTGATCTACGTATAATTAAAGTAGGTGTAGCAGTAGAAAAAAGGGCAGCAAAAAATAAATAAAATAGATAACAAAGAAAAATATTTAAAAAGAGAAACAAAATGTGCCACGTCGCCGAAAGCTCACGCGTACGTAAACGATTCAGTTGTGAAATTTCATGCTTAATAAAGCATAATAAACAAAGAGCTTTTTTTATATAATGCGAAGCGCGAGAGTAAAGCAGACAAAGCGGAAAAACAATGTAATGAAGTGTAAAAATATAAATTCCGTATCTCAAATGTGACGTTATCCTTTCAACGTAAACAGTATAGTACAACGTCCAAATAAATTTTTGATGAAGACGTAAACGCGTCGCCGTATATAAATATTGTATTACCCCACGTCTTCTTTTAATCGGACGATTCGTTAACAATTATCTTTTCTATTAAACGTAATGTATACCGAAGCAAAAAGAAATTACTTACATGAAATACGATCTTTCTCTCCCCGTAATTCTCGCCGTCGATTTTTAAGGATGATATCCCGAAACGTGCGTTTATTTTCGTCGACGTGCGACGCTCTTAAAGAATAAATAAATACAGATCTGCCTATACGTCCCATTTCTTTTTTGTAAGTGTCTTATTGTTTACGATTTTTGCTTCGTACAAAAAGCGTGTCATCTTCTTTAACTTTGCCGAAGGAAATCAAAAGTGCTCCGCCTGAAACGAGGAGGCGCGATTTTCTCCTTCTATTCGATGCATATTTAAGAATGACTTCCCACGTTTTATGTGTACGAAACGCTTCGATTTGCATGAAGATGGGTAATCTCATTTAATCGTCGAACATCAAAAGAAACATGATACTCATGCAATCGGCTCGTTATTTCGCAGAGATTAATATTTGCCGAGTTCTCCCCCGTAATTGATTTAAAATAGAAGTAGAACGCCTCGTCCTTCGGCCAAAGGAGAAGGGAAAAAAAAAATTAAATTGCAAGAGCGAGAAACGTCTCGCGCAATCACTTTAAACTAATTTTTTAAAAGAAATTCCTCACCGCGTTCGACGATAAAATGTGCCTGATTTAATAATATTGCAGAGATGGGAGATTAGATTTGGAGGAATTCAGATTAATTTGCCGTGCCTTATTTCGGAACGATCAAGGTAAAATATACATGCTGGAAGAGGAAAAGTTACGAGAAATATTTGACGTGTTCGATCAAAACGGGGATGAATTTATTGACAAGGAGGAATTCGTTTTCTGCTGGAATCACTGGATTAAAATCGTAAGTCTTACATTTATATTACGTTATTACTTTTTTCCCCGCGATATAAACCGTATTTGTTACCTGAACTCGAAAATTTATGTAGATTGTATAACGAAAAATATATGCCAGTAGGAATGGAAATATCACGTTTGGGAATTCGATACCGCAACTCGGTTATTTCTGTAGTTGCAGTTACGGAATTCGAACGAATTCGATACTTTAATTAAAATGTCGTTCTGGTGTGATTCAATTCCGTTTCCTGTAATTGATACGCAATTCCCTTGCAGATCGTTCGCCCCATCTCCGCGTTTTTAATCGTGGACGTCCAAAACGACTTCATAAGCGGAACTCTGAACATAAGCAACTGTTCCGCTCAGCAGAACGGTCTGGAAGTGATCGAACCCATAAATCGCCTTCTGGAGACCGTCGAATTTGACGCGGCGTTTTATTCATTGGATTGGCATCCCAGTGATCACGTTTCCTTCATCGACAACATCGGCCAACGCGAAATCCACCCGTCAAGTCCCGTATCGGCTGAAAATGCTCAAACTTATGACACGGTTATTTTCGCCGGACCACCCCCGATGAAACAGAGACTCTGGCCGCGACATTGCGTTCAAGACACGTGGGGATCTGAATTACACAAAGACCTAAAAGTAAGTAGGTAAACGAGACAGGAAAAGAATCAAAACCCAATGAGTTATCAACTTTGTAGATCGTCGATAATGCAATCAAAGTTTATAAAGGGACGAACCCGGAAGTAGATTCGTATTCCGTGTTTTGGGACAACAAAAAAATGACCGACACGACCCTAAGCGCGCAGCTTCGCCAGAAAAATGCCACCGACATTTACATATGCGGATTGGCGTACGACGTCTGCGTGGGTGCAACGGCCGTCGACGCTTTGGCCATCGGATACAGAACGATCCTCCTGGACGACTGCAGCCGCGGGGTGGACCTTCTGGAAATCGAAAAGACGAAAAACACGGTCATCAACAACAACGGCGTGATCGTAAATTCGAACCAAGTTAAAGCCATGGTCGAGGGTAGAGACAGGAGGCCGGAATTGGGGTACAAACTTGCGATCGAACTGAAAGCAAACAGAACTTAATTTTAACTAACAATAATAAAACTTAATCATTCCTCGAGTTTAGAACGTTATCCTTGCCCTAAAGCCTATAGAATTAGTTGCGTAATCTCGTAAGTGTTAAAATATCTTGTATACAGATCGTTCGAATAAAGAGATTAGTTTTGCATTACGAGTTTTATTTGTATTTATTGATCGAGCGATCGATAGTTTAGGGTTAATTGATTTCTGGAGCGAGCCGAACGTGAAAAGTTAATCACATATAACTTACAATGTCAAGGGGTTACGGGCACGTGGTGGTACCATACATCCCGTCTGAAAAGAATGCCGCTGGCATGGTCAGATGGTGACGTCAAACGCAATAATGACGTCAGCAGCGACACCTGCGACGTAACAAGTATTGGCTCTCGAAACCCCTCTATTTTTAGAAACCGTTGGAGCCGGTCTGAGGAAAATCAGTGTCGAAGTATTTATAAACAGCGTCGAGGGTACAGTGGAGGACAACAATAAGCGGCATGGTGAGGCGGATGCATTGTGTTGCCCTAATCCATGGAGGCGGCTTAAATGCACAGACCGCCGTCTCATCCCGGGCGTCTACGTTCGCACGTTCGGCAGCTTTGCGTCCCGGTGCAGGTCGTCTACTGCGCCAACTCCGAATGTTCGATCAATACAGGGTTACTTCTTGATATACCGTCGTCGGAGGGTGCATCGGCTGTAGTTCGTGACCAACTGCTTCCGAGGGAGGTCGTAGTGAGCGGACTCATGACACATTGAGGGCGTAAAGAAATTCGTGCGTCGAGACCGAGAAGGCCTGATGTAATAGTAAACACACACGTCATGGTGGACGTCGTGCTCACGATGCAGACACACATCCTCCTCGCAATCGTTCTGCAGGTTATCGTCGTCCACGTGGCCGTGTAAGTAAAATAACCTAACTTCGAATTCAAATAATCTCCGGCGGTTCAGGTGCACTAACGTGAAAATCAACTTCCGGGAGAAGGAGAAAGAAGTGTTGGATCAAATCTTGGGACCTGGACGGTACGACGCCCGAATTCGGCCCTCCGGAGTCAATGGCACAGGTGAGGAGTTAGTTTTTTTTTCTCGTGCGGTAACAGTCCAGCTTACTGGGGAACAGAGCCAAGCTCTGTCTTGTGTTGTCTTTGCTTGGTGTACATAAGACTAAATGTAACATGTTGTCCATCACTCCAGATGGACCGGCCATTGTCCGAGTAAACCTGTTTGTCCGCAGCATTGCCACCATAAGCGACATCAAGATGGTAAGTGGAGCGCCATCCACACCGTGAAGTAGGGTAGTGTAGAGGTGCTACACGAGCCAGCATGGGGCAGCGGCGAGCGGGCTCTACCCGGTGGCTAAATACCCTTCTGCCTCCTGCCGCTCTGCTATGTCGTTTCGTCATCAGATTTTCGGCTTTTCTTTTTCTCTAAGTCTCGCTTCGGTTCGCCGCTCGCTCGCCGCTCGCCGAACCTTTCTAGCTTCGTAGGTGATAGAATTTGATTGCTGAATGCGTTTTACGAGTGGGCACTAGGTAGTCGCTGCTCACCACCAGTGTCGCTCGTACCGGTGCCGGTGCCTCATTGCCACTGCAAAGTCTGTCCTTGGTGATCTTTTCTACTTACTGATGACGTTTTCTTTTCAATCGCCAGATGGGCCCGCTAATGTCAAAGTCAACATATTTATCAGAAGTATCTCAAAGATAGATGACGTTACCACGGTAAGTGGCTGTTGGCAGAAGGGAATGTCGGTAGTATATGTAGTATTGGTTTTTATTAAAGATTATAGTAGCATAGACCATCTTTTCATCTCCTGTGGGGCGGGACGACGTACGTGTGCTTTCGGTATCTAGTGGGGCGGCTCGGCGACCGCGTGCTTGCATGCGGACGCGGCCAATGCGAGATGTGATTGGTGCCGTGCCCCGCAGGCCGAAATCTGTTTCTGCTAACTGAATAATGTTGTTTGTTTTTTCACAATAGTAGGAGATGGCCCGACCCTTGTTTACATCAACTTCTTTCTGCGCTCTATCAGCAAAATAGACGATTATAAAATGGTGAGTGCGCGGTCTGCCAGTCATGTCAAGTATTGGATGGATGTGTAATACTAACTCGGTTGAGTCTTTTGCACAAGGCCGAGTGGCGATGTATCAATGAGGGTACCAGCACCAGCGCGAGCATGTACTTGTGGCGCTGCAGCCCCGGCGACTAACACGCGGTGTCTAGGCTGCTGCATGACCGTCAGATCCGAGCTGCTTTTCGTTGTCGAGCTTGCATGCGCTTGCATACTCGTGTGCTTTTCTCTGACCCTGTCTTTATCTCCCGGATATTATAGGAATACAGCGTCCAGCTCACTTTTCGAGAGCAATGGACCGACGAACGCCTCAAATTCAACGATTTCGGAGGCCGCCTTAAATATCTTACGCTTACCGAAGCCAATCGGGTCTGGATGCCCGATCTTTTCTTCGCGAACGAAAAAGAAGGACACACACACAATATTATCATGCCCAACGTTTACGTTCGTATCTTTCCTTACGGGTCTGTCCTCTACAGCATAAGGTACCGAAAACGACCCGAAATCCCGGCACGCCTTTAAGTCGCGCTCTGTTCTAGAATATCACTAACCCTCTCGTGTCCTATGGACTTGAAACTGTATCCGTTAGACCGGCAAACGTGTTACTTGAGGATGGCCAGCTGTAAGTATCTCATTCTTTCCTCGCTTTCTTTCCTTCGGACAACGAGCGCCAACTTTTAGATGGGTGGACCACGAACGACCTGGTGTTCCTTTGGAAGGAGGGCGATCCCGTCCAGGTCGTCAAGAACCTGCACCTTCCCAGGTTCACGCTGGAGAAATTCCGGACGGACTACTGCAACAGCAAAACGAACACAGGTGTTTTGAATCCGCCCGGGAAAATCTAACTGCCATCTATCCTATTGCTTCTTGTAGGAGAGTACAGCTGTTTGAAGGTGGAACTGTTGTTCAAAAGAGAATTCAGTTATTATCTTATACAAATTTATATTCCTTGTTGTATGCTGGTCATAGTATCGTGGGTGTCGTTTTGGCTGGACCAGGGAGCCGTTCCCGCCCGGGTGTCTCTGGGTAAGAAAACATTTTTTTTCTTGTTCTTCCCTCCTTCTTTTCTTAACGAACGAATCGCTGTAAATTTAGGAGTAACCACGCTACTCACTATGGCGACTCAAACGTCCGGAATAAACGCGTCTCTTCCACCCGTATCGTACACTAAAGCGATAGACGTGTGGACGGGGGTGTGTTTGACGTTCGTGTTCGGAGCCTTGTTGGAATTTGCCCTAGTAAATTACGCTTCGAGGTCAGACATGCACCGCGAAAACATGAAAAAACAAAGGCGTCAATTCGAGCTCGAACATGCGGCATCCATGGACGCGACTTCGGACATGATGGACACTGACAGTAACGCGACGTTCGCAATGGTAAACAATTCCGCGCCGTCACGCCCTTTACGGTTTAACAGTTTTCAATTACAGAAGCCTTTGGTGCGTCATCCCGGTGAACCCATGAGCTTAGAGAAGGTCCGGCAGTGCGAAATACACATGCAACCCGCCAGACCGAATTGTTGTCGTTTATGGTTATCGAAATTTCCTACTAGGTCTAAACGTATCGACGTCATTTCTAGAATTACTTTTCCCTTAGTTTTCGCCCTTTTTAACGTAATATACTGGTCCACCTATTTATTCCGCGAGGACAGCGAAGAATCGTAAAATTTTTCCATCGTTTCCATTACATGAACTATAATTTTATCTAACGTCTATCAGTTCGGAAAACCACGAAGTACTCGTATGCAGCGTGTTTTCAGAAAAAGCTGGTTTTCAGTTCCTCTGCGATTACGAAGTCGTCCTCGTTTGTTCACACCACTTTTTATTAGTATTATTATTATTATGACTCGAAATCATTTTACTAGTTAGCGTGCCTTTGTAACCACCACCAAAAAAATTACTTTAATAACGACTATGTGTGCAGAAACAGATCAAAACGTGTCGCACGTAATTTTTGGGTTTTTAAACTAACGTAAGTCGCAACGGTATTTTCGTGTAACTCAGGGAAAAAAAGCGCCAAAATTTTGCCTGTAAGTTTGTTTCGAAAGTGGAAAACTCGGTACACACGCTCGTTTTTTTCTTCTTCTAATCCCGTAAAGTGCGATTATCGGAAGCAGGAAAACCATTACGTTATCATGCGACGAAGGCGGGAGAGCTCTTAAAACACAACACAAACAATAAAATCGATCGAAACGGATTTTGTCTGTAAGAGTAAATACCTTTGCATCGAGTTCGAAGCGTTATTTATAAAACTGTCGTCTCGAACGTAAGGTGGAAGGAAAATAGCCGCGAGGAAGGCGTCTTAAATTTCCGATAAAGTTTTTCGGCTGACCTAGCAACGAGCCAACTTCGCGCCGACGTTCTCCGTTAATTTTGATCAACGTATGCAAATAAGTAAGCAGATGCCACTAGTATTTGCGCTTCCCTGTTCGCTTGTATTTAAAATATGCAAATAAGTGGAGTTCCGCTTCGTAAATTCGATTCCATCGTCTTTAATAAATTGCGGGCGCGCTCTCCGAGATTCAGCTTAAAAATAAACCAGACTTGCCCTCGTAATAATAACCGAGTTCGTAACTTCAATAACTCGTTTAATTAAATGGATCGGGGAGGGGGACCGACTACGTAAGAAAAGCCAGGATTCATTTTCACGGTTTGTTTTGTTTTTATTCTACACAATCCGACGTAAACAAACGCGCGTACTACGCGCACATATGATCGACTTAATTAGACTAAAAGGTTTGTTTACGGCAACAACAATGATAATCTACCTCATGGACACATATCGATTCTATCGAGGTCTGACGTCGCGTTTTCGAATTATTTCTGCCTTTTTTTTTTTAATTTTGAATTTTGTTTATTGAATGAACTCACTGAAACATGCTGTATATTCAATAAAAAAAAGCAGAGAGGAAAAGAGAGAGAGAGGCAGGATAACACGAACCACTTGAAAATTTTATGCGCTAATTGCATTTTAATTGAATTTACGTCAGTTAATTCGCGCCATGCACCAATAAGTTCAATTAAAAACGCGATTTAACGAACTTGAAATTCTGATAGAGCGAACGCTAAAGTGTTTTCGTTTTAATCAAATTATTTTGTACATATACACACGGTAATGTATTTACAATCTGTTACTGCCAGTTAATCAATTTAGTGTTTGTATGAAAACAAAACTAAAAAAAAAAAAACATTGAAACACTCGAGAAATTTACTACTAAGTACTAATAATTTTATTTAATAAAAACGTCACGGCTTTAAATAATATTATTAGTGCGCCTTGGAATGAATTAATAATTTTGCTCACTGACGATTCTTTGGTAAGAATCTTTAAGTTACGTCATGTATAAAAATATTAATTAATAGGTACGCTTATACAGGGTGGTGTAGAAAAAAAGTGAAGTAACATTAAAAAAAAAAAAAATTGGTCTCAGGTTCATTTGAAACGTTCTAAGGACTCTTGCGGATTTAGTCGGGAAAATTGTTTCACGTTCTTGTATGTTTTCAGCGGCATGAAGTCCTTGGGAACAAGTTCAAATACCGTCTTTCTCTATAACTGTAATTTCAGCAATATTTATCACGCAGGAATATTTACACAACAAGTTATACAAATAATGCACCAAAGACCCTTAGATCTTCCCAGTGACAAACCGTACTGAAAAAGTTTTCCATAGTTTGTAGATATATCGCGTTATTATGATGGGTTGCTTCGATGATGCGCTGATTTTATACAGCCAGCAAACTATTTTTTTGCTACTTTTAATGTGAAACGTTGCAGCATAATTTTATTATGAAATAAATAAAGGCCTCTTTTATTATTGGACGATCGCGCGTACACGTTCTAAATCACTTTCGAGCAATACGTAGTTATTAGTGCCAAGATCTGAGAAAGGACAGTATTATAATAGTGCCAACACAACAATAAGACTGCACCCCCCCGTTGATGACGCCAAAATATGTCGTCGTCTCCGATAATAAAAGAGTCAGGCGGGTTTACTCTCCACGAAACCCAAAAATGTGTACAAATTTATATATCTAAAAAGCTATTTACAATTCTTTACGTAATTCTTTCTGTACATATTAAGTGTGACGGCGTTTTATATACATACATTGAACACTGTTAAAAGTCGGACATAGCTGTTAAGGAAACTCGAAATTTCGTGACAGGTTTTGTTGTTAGCGCGTGCGATTGATCTTAGAATTAAAAAAAAAAACTGTACTATAGATTAATTATAACAAAAGCGTAACATAAGTTTGGGGATAGACTTAAGAGCTAGCATAGGACGATCAGAAATAAATGTGTTTTAAATACCGACGAGTTTCATTTCGCACCAGAATAAATCAAATAAACAACCCAATTCCGCACGAACTCATCAACTTTTCCAGACAAGTTCAACGAACGTTTACCAAACTTCATAAATACGCTTTCCCGAACTTTAAAGCTTGTTCGAGCCCTGTTCGAGAGCTTTGTACACCTCGTTACATACAATTTTCAAATAAATTGCCATCACATACTTGAGAAACTCGAAGAAATTTTATTCACCAAGAAAATCTATACATCACAGTTTTAATAATTTATCTAAATAGTAAATAATCATCGTTATTGTCAATTGTTTTATAACAAAACTTGAAAATACCCTCCTAATTTGGGGCTATGAAATAATAACACTTTCTTAAACCTAATCAATTTTGTCATATTTTTTGAATTAGTCACGATGTTAATTATTTATTAAAATCAATTACACTTAAGTAGGTATCGTAACTCGAACCTCCACAACTCGAAATTTTCTGTAATTCTTACTATTTGATACTCCCTGTACATTGTATGTGACTGCTATCTCTTTCTTTAACTCGAAATCACTGTAACTCGCAGTGCCTTGAAGTTTCAGTTATGGAGGTTCGACTGTATATAGAGAAATTTGTAATACTTTTGAAATCGGCGATCTCCGATTTTTCATTCAGAAACTTTAGGACGTACTTGAACTATCACCCTGTATAATTCGAAATACCTATCAATTATCTCAAAGCATGATTGAATTCGGGGTATCCGCGTAATCGCTTGCGGTGATTAAGTTTTGATTGTACTGTCAAAACGTAATTAGTACGAAACTGTCGTTGACTTGTTGTTAATTAATTCGGTCGTGAAATTAATTTCCCGGTTAAGTAGTTTTTCCCCGGCGCACACGTCGATGCAACAAAGGGATGCCTATTAAATTGTTTAGCCCATTTTAAGCTTCCTGTCAGATACACGGCCGCACGACGTCAAAATGTCGACACCCTTTAGAAATTTGCAGGATCAAAGATTTTAAAGCACGCGAGAAAATAATTCGATTTTTGTGGGCGAGGATAATATCCTTGTGTACTTGCAGGATTAAGAGAGATCCAAAGATTTTAAAGCACGCGTAAGAAGAAATCATTTGATTTTTGTGGGCGAGGATAATATCCTTGTATATATTTGCAGGATCAAGAGAGATCCAAAGATTTTAAAGCACGCGTAAGAAGAAATCATTTGATTTTTGTGGGCGAGGATAATAATCCTTGTGTGTATTACGCGTGTGCGAATTGGGAATTGGTGGCAGTTTAGAGGGTGGAATTCCTCAAAACCAATTACCAAATAACTCGTCGAGCTTTTAAAGCGCCCGTTGTCGGGGCGACTTATTTTTTGCCTTAAACAATTTCATTTCGAAATCAAGGCTCCCGTCCTGATTATTATTTGCTGCGAAATTAGAAATTCCACCTTGTAGTCGCCCGGATTCGAAGACTTTTGTTCACGAAATCCCCTTCGCATCGCCTAATATCCTGCGACACTCTTTTAAGGACCTTTGTTAAAAATTAATAAGCGGATGGCCGCCAAAAAAAAAATAGTCCGATATAGAGAAACTACTGTCGTTGACTTGTTAATTAATTCGGTCGTGAAATTATTTCCCGCTTAAGTAGTTTTTCCCCGGGGCACACGTCGATGCCTATTCAATTGTTTAACCCATTTTAAGCTTCCTGTCAAATACACAGCCACACAATGCCAAAATGTCAACACCCTTTAGAGATTTGCAGGATCAAGAGAGATCCATCCAAAGCTTTTAAAGCACGCGTAAGAAGAAATCATTTGATTTTTGTGGGCGAGGATAATAATCCTTGTGTGTATTACGCGTGTGCGAATTGGAAATTGGTGGCAGTTTAGAGGGTGGAATTCCTCAAAACCAATTACCAAATAACTCGTCGAGCTTTTAAAGCGCCCGTTGTCGAGGCGACTTCTTTTTTGCCTTAAACAATTTCATTTCGAAATCAAGGCTCCCGTCGTGATTATTATTTGCTGCGAAATTAGAAATTCCACCTTGTAGTCGCCCGGATTCGAAGACTTTTGTTCACGAAATCCCCTTCGCATCGCCTAATATCCTGCGACACTCTTTTAAGGACCTTTATTAAAAATTAATAAGCGGATGGCAGCCAAAAAAATAATAATAATAAAAATTCGAGAGAACATGAATTGGAGTTCGTATGTTTTCAATTTTTGCGATTCACAAAGAGGCAGAATTAATTTGATTAAACCGAATAATAATTCAGGGCGCACTTCAATAAAGCGGGGCGAAATGAAAATTTTCATCCCGCTTTATTAATAAATCCAATTTCGCCGAATGGAAATGGAAATGTGTCGGATAATGAGATCTTTGCACTCAAAAAAAATAGCATCGATTCGCTTTGAAATTGCGGCGGGGGACTAACGAAAACGTTCTCGTTAGTGACGGACGTGAATAATGAGATTATTAAACTAGCCGGCGAGTGTTTTAATTAACCTTGAATAACGAGATTGTCTTTGCGGTTAATAGAAATGTTCGATAGTGTGGAGATAATTCGCATTCGAAAGGTCAAGGCTTCGGGTTGATCGCAACCCCTGGGTATTATTATGCGAAATCATTTCCCTAGATGATCGTCATTATTTACAAAGTCAACAGAACAGGAATTAGGAATTAAAAGCCGTGACATCAATATTTATCCATTAAATCCGTCGTCATGCATTAACATAATCGAATAATGTCGCGATTATATATTCATGATATTCTTAAATTTGCTATTCGTGTTGTTTTAAAAAAAACTCACTATTACTAAGACCTACCACATATGTATATTTAAACCAACAGATTCTAATTAATATAAATATGTATGTGTGTTTACTTACACGCAGGGTTATCCTAAACCTCCGGAAAAGTCCAGAAATATAAAGATTTTATCGAAAAATGAACTCACAAGTTATCAGCCCATAAAATGTGGTATCAATGGAAAGCTCGTACCAACTTCCATTATGAAATTTCTTCGATAAAATGTATATAAAAGGACTTTTCCACAGGCTCAGGACGCCCCATGAAATCCTGCACAATTCAATCCAAACGATCGAAAATTTGCTTGGCACTGACTACCAAAAAATGGAGCTTACGTACTCGAAATAATTACCAGACGTGCATCTGGCTTTATTATTATTTATTTTTAATAATAGAAATGAACGTATTTAAGGCAATTTATACCTGAATCCGGTGATACTCCAAGTTTCCACAATTTTAGTATTGCTTTTCGTTCAACTGAAATCCTGCACAATTCAATCCAAACGATCGAAAATTTGCTTGGCACTGACTACCAAAAAATCGAGCTTACGTACTCGAAATAATTACTAGACCTGCATCTGGCATTATTATTATTTTTTTTAAATAATAGAAATGAACGTATTTAAGGCAATTTATACCTGAATCCCGTGATACTCCAAGTTTCCACAATTTTAGTCTTGCTTTTCGTTCGACTGAAAACCAACGTGAAATTCGGCAGGCGGCAATTAAAAAAAAAAAAAAGAACAAAACTGCATGAAATATTTTAAAATCAAAAAGAAATTGCGTTTGAAAATAATTCGCATCGAACGAAATTCGAGACGAAAACAAATCTAGTCTCAGCACGATCTATTTATTTAAGTTTCGGGCAAATAAATTAATGAAAATCTCAAATTTACGAAGCGTATGATGATGAATCGCGCGCGGAAATATAAATATGTATAAGGAACGGGGCTTCTTATTACGAGAACAGCAGGAAAGGAAGAAATCGCGCGTTTTGAATACGTTTAACAATTCCATCCAATCGGTTTTGCGTGTGTGTCGTACAAAAACCGAAAACGAAAGGTAAAATGCGTACGAGCTAAAGTAATTAACCGCAGCTTATTGGATTTTTTTTTTCTGTGGCATTCGATTCGATTCCATAAAGTGATTATTTGCGTCACACAAAAACTAAAAATTTATTAACATGTACGACAAACGGGCTTTGCATTTCACTTAACAACTCAGATAATTGAGTTCCTATGTGCACGCGTTCAAAATAAAAGCCTTTGTAGGGACAAGCAATGTAAAATGCATATTTGCTATCCAAACCTAATTATCGACTACCTGCAGCTGAAGTATATTAGATTTGCTCGAGCGGAAAGCCCTTATTACCCTGTTCACAGGAAAACAATAACTCGATTTGATTGGCCAAAGCAATTACTCGAAGGGCTTCCGCTCGAAAAAAAAAAATTTATTTATTTGCATCCGTCGGGCTTCGTTTCATTAAATTCGATAAAGTAATTCGCAAACGCTTCCTTTGCGAGGCGTTTCAGGAAAGGACAAAAAGCATCGCGCGTTTTCACGTTAAACGGCTTCCACTTAACACTGCGAGATAATTGGTTTTGTGTGTGCAGTACTACAAAGTTAAAGCACGAAAATGAAAGGCACTCGTAACGTAATGGTAACGAAGTAAAATGCATACTCGGTGAAACAAAACTTAATTACCGTCAACTCAATTCGTTACCGTTATTAACTTGTTTTCCGGGAAAACGATAATGCCATTCGACTACCATAATGTGGTTATTACACGTTTCGCTCAAGAAGCTTGCCTATCAATTATCTTAATAAACATATTGGCTCATGAATATTAATGATTTTTCTTTTTTAAACAATTGATTTGCATAGCTAAATACCATGAGACCTTGAAACGTGAATTACGTCAGAGCTGTTTTTGGTATTTCGATTTCAAGAAAATATTTGGACTTCGTGTGTTAATTATTTTATTTTAATTAATGCAAAAGTAAAGTACAGTCAAGGCACGGAAAAATTAGGAGCTACTGGCAGCTTCGGCGTTGGCGTTCGATTGAGCTTTGTTGAAACCTCCAAAACCACCGAATCCGCCTGGATAACCCTTGCCACCGAAACCACCGCTGGAACTGGAGCTGGAACTGCTGGCGCTGGAAGCGGAGCCGCTGACGCCGTTGGAATTAAACGTTTGGGTTTGGGCGTTCGCCGTCGAATCTGATTTGCCCCCGATTCCAGAAGCGCTTCCTCCGGCGGACGCACCGGCGTTAGCTCCGGCACCTCCGAAAGCTCCGGGGTGTAAACCACCCGCACTTTCACTTTTAGCGGCCGCATCGGCGCTGGAACTCGCCACGTTATCGGGGAAGAAAAATCCCCCATCGGCCCTCCTTGCGGCCCTCACGACTCGGGTTAACCCCGCAGCACCCTCCTCATCAGCATTATACAAAACAACTGGGACTACTAAAAAGACAAGAAAAAAAAACTGATTACCATTCGACAACGATTTTTTAATCTTTGATTTAAATATTCATAAGCGTCGGCGGTGCTAATTTGAATAAAAACATAAAAAATCAACTTACTTTCATATATGGCAGCACTGGCATTGCCAATAACGAACACAACAGCGACAAACAACAACAAGCACTTCATTTTTGATGCTGGGCTAACTGATGCTAACTACCTTAGCGACACGAGGATTATTCTTGCGATGGTGTATTTGACCATGTGTTTATATACGTGCACATCCCAATCGGGAGATTTTTTTTTCGTAAAAATCCCCACCAGGTTTTCCAATTAGCTGTTTATTCCTAGTTGTTTAATTAGCGACGTTGTCGGGCTGCTGCACGGTGTTTACACTCTTTCAAAGAAAATCCAGCAACCGGTTAACCGGTCATGCGGCGGCAGTGATTCGTTTTATTGTTCGAATTTTATTCTTATTTATCGAATGAAATTACTAGTTTAACCTTCAGACAAACGAGGTTTACAAACCTTTTTTTTTTTTTTTAGAGATGATTACATAGAAGAGTAAATATTAATTAAGTCCTCGCTCGGTCTTGTGCCTTAAGACCGCTTACAAAAGGGCAAGAGCATAAATAAAACGTTCTTTTTTCTTTTCGTCGTGGCCAGAACCAGTTTCGCTTTGATTAATTTAAAAATCCAAGACCAGAAGGTTGGCGACTACAACGCCTGGGTTTTTAACCGTCCGGAGTTCATGGAAAAGTAATATGTTGACTTAAATCATAACGCTGTATCAATAACATAAATAAATTTCTTCAACTTGAAGCGGCCATTGCTCAAAAATATACAATAATTAAATTCACAACTAAATATGATTTCCATTGCATAATCGAAGGGGTTAGAATCATAAGGATCTACAAGTACCAAAAAGGGAAATGAAATACTAATTGATTTTATGGTAAAACGATACAATTGCTTTTAGCCAATATATGGTGCCATATACAGTCTTTCCCGAAAGTAACGTATAAATTCCATAAAATAACTATTTTCAAAATCGGTCGATAAATAACTGAGGTATTCAACAGAAATGAAACTTATTTATTTATTTTTTTGAAAAATGAAACAATATTAAAATAAAACTGCTGTTCGTTAACGGCGAGGCAACGTTTCCTAATCTAGAGACAAACGCTTGTTGAATTGTCTGCCATTCCAAGGGGGATTGAGTGAATTTCTTGTCGAATTCTCTGCCTTAACTCTTCAAGGTTTGGATTCGAATTTTAGCTTTTAAATAACCCCAGAGGAGGTAATCCAAAGGGGTTAAATCCGGAGATCTCGGCGGTCCAATCCATCGACTACGAAATATTTGCTCGATGTGGACGTGCATAATGAGGGGGCGCACCAAATTCTGGGATCGGGTGAATCAGAATCTTTTGCGTTAGGAAACAGTACCGCTAAAGTCGGAATTCATTCAAATAGGATTGCCCTCTATCCCAGCCCACACGTTAACCTATTGGGGATGTTGCGTGTTCGCCTCCATCATCCAATGCGGATTTTCAATCGTCCAATAACGTCAATCTTGCCCCCATCAGAAAATGCTGGATTGGAATTAATTGTCTCGCAAAATTGGGGATGTTGCGTATGCGCCTCCATCATCCAATGGGGACTTTCAATCGCCCAATTTTGCTTAAGCAAAATCTTGCCCCATCAGAAAAGAGAATGAGAGCTGGATTGGAATTAGTTGTATCGTAAAATTGCACTCGTCGATCAAAATCATAATCGGGCAGCCCTTGCACCAAGGGCCTGGCTTTGGGTTTATCTCGTACATGTCTAAGATCGCGAAGTTTTCCCTCAACTCGACTTACCGTTGATTGAGACATTGGAGGACTGTTTAACCTTTTGGGGATGTTGTGTATTCGCCTCCATCATCCAATGGGGACTTTTAATCGCCTAATTTTGCTTAAGCAAAATCTTGCCCCATCAGAAAAGAGAATGAATGCTGGATTGGAATTAGTTGTATCGCAAAATTGCGCTCGTCGATCAAAATCTAAATCGGGCAGCCCTTGCATCAAGCGCAGGGATGCAATTTTTCCTTGTGGAGAAGTCGTTTCTTGAAGCAACTTCCACGAGGGTTGAATGTGGATTTTATTGCACCATTAACATGGCATTCAGTTGTCTCTGTCTTCACTTAAAGCCGATGGGCTTTAGGTTCATCTTGTGCATGTCTAAGATCGTGAATTTGCTCTCAACTCGATTTACCATTGATTGAGATATTGAAGGATGATTTGGGGAAGTTTCATTGAACAAAATACAAATGCATCCAAACCAAATCATCGTTAAAATTTCGATTCTTTCGGCTAGCTAATCGTTAAACAAAACCCTAAAGTACCAAAATGGTTCTAACTCCTTCGCAATGGTTAAGACTGGGCCTGGGCCAAAATCGATTAATCAAAGCGGATTGATCGAGCCTTCAAATCGTATCGGCATTCAATATAAAACCTAAATATATGGGTACGAGGATATTTCTTAAAAAAATGCATAATAATAATTTATTTTGCGTATTTTGCCCAAGATTTAGCGCTTCGCAATGCTTCTGTCTACTTGCTACAATAAATTATTGTGAATTTTTTTACTGTTGCTTTCCTTAAATAGAAATAACATCATCTTTTCTCAAAATCATTTAAATAAAACCAGCTCTGTAGATCAAACGTTCTTGGGAGTTCGCCTCGATCCTGTTCTGACTTGAAGCAACCATTAGCAGAATAAAATAAGAAAAATTGTTTCTTTTAAGAACTTTAAAACCGGTTATACACTTGTTTCTCTTTATTATTTTCGCTAATGCTCTGTTCCTCCGCGAATCGCATTTTTGGTTTGCAACGTCGTGCTCTCAGAATATTAGGTAATTCATCATCAGACTTCGGGCATTTCGGAGTGTTGCCATACAACATGTAACTTGTTTCTGATTCAATTTCGTGCGAATCGTTTCGACCCCGTGCGAATCGGTTTTATTTATAACGAGCGATTCGGGTCGATGTTTCTGGAAAATCGAAAATAGATTCGATATTTCCCAAATCGACTTTAAATGATGTAGTGTGTTTGGTTAAAAAAAATCTTAATCGTCCGCTTAGGAAAATGGTGGCGTCGATGCCTGCAATTTTTTGCGTTGAATTAATTGAAGTGCCATCAAATAAAATAAAAAAAAAAAATGGAGGGTCCTCGCAAATCAATTACGAAAATAAATGAATTTCACGGACGGACGATATCGAGATGAAAGGATATCGAAGATTTACTCAGACTTCGTCTTGGGGGAGTATCTCGGGGAATGTAACGTTTGGAATCTCGCGAAATACTTGAAAAGAACGCGGGGATTTCAACGTCGAACGTTCGCGGAATTTCGTCGATCCTACAAATTAAGAGGAAGAGCTTATGTTTTAGTGTTTTTTATTGCAAAAGGAAAAATCGCGTGGAATGAATTAATTAATCCGGGACATTTCGTGATGAATGCCGAAAATTCGGGCAGCGGAAATTAATTAAATAAATTAATATCGCGTGCGGCGATTGTTTTGTGAGGCACAATGGGAGAGCAAATACAATTCGCGCGTTCAAATTTCGTTATTAATTTGCAAATTTTATTCAATAAACAATACGCAGAATACGCTTTGCTTTATTAGTCGCCAAAAATAATTTTTAAATGTGGAATGAAACGTATGGAACTGCGATCAATTAAATCCGATGGGCACGTGCACAATTTCTATGAACTTCTGTTAATTATATATAATAAATTGTTCATAATGTTTTAATGGACGTTTCACTATCGATTAATAATTAATTAAGTTTGAGCGTGAATCCTGCTTTACGTCGTCGTTTACATCGTTTCAATTGATCGCATTGTTTCGTTTTGAAAACGAATCATTATAAGATTCTCATTTCCAAACATTGCCGTAAACACGTGCCCCCCCTCTTTAATAAGAAGAAAAGAAATACATAATAAGAAGCCACGTGATTTCAAGCGAATTTTTTTTTTTCGCCGCGCTGGTTACCAACATATTGTTACGCCTAATGCCCATATTGATTCTGTCGACAATGCAGCGACGAGTTTTTTTTTTTTTTCTAGATTGAAGCAAATTACATATTTGGAAATCGCTCGGTACATTCACATTCACATTCAACCGTTTATATCCTTTTGTTTGGCGTACGTACGGTGGAATACATGTGTATGTGCTCGATGCTAATCACGATTAAAATACGTACGTGGAATCAACCGACGCAATGCTGACCTTCACAAATGGGAAAACCGCAGGTGACAAACCTATAATTGTTGCATGAAATCAGTAGTTCCCATTCACAATGCCCCGAGGTAATGTAATTGCATGCAAAACATCGCACTCGAAAAGTCATTGTTTGAATGTCGAATAATTGATTTATTCAAACAAATCCCAGTTAAAACCTCGACCAAAAAAAAAAAAAAAGAAATCTTGTTATCGAACTGATTAATGTCGGCTTTCAGGCCACTTCAGCTTTCGATGTTTTTTCCGTTGCGTTTTATTTCACGTGAGCGAAAAAAAAAACCTGGCTTTGTCTGTTGCAAGTTTGTTAAATTAGTTGCCTATATTGTAAGGCTTTTTGTGTTACCGAACCTTTAATAATAATCGACGAGACGAGCAAATAATTTACTGAAACCGAGCAAATTGTTCTACCTATCAATATCGGATTTCTCGATAATTAAACGCTACCGTCGACAACTAATTTCCAACGTGTCAGAAACAGTAGGTTTTCAAATTGGAAATTCAATATTTCGCCGTTGATTAAACTCGGTTAAACTACATGTTGTAATAATTTTTATTCCCAGGGAAAAATCCGCTCGAGTTGAAATGATAAAGATTGTACGTTACAGGATAGTCCTGAAAGCAGACGTCGCGTACGTAAACATCTCATTTTCTGTTCACGGTTGAAAGCCTTTTAAGTAAAGGGCCATCATTTGAAACCTGGCGACCTTCGAACCTGTTGTGTTTACACGAGCTTGAATTTTTCAAGTTCAATTCCAGATATAGGTTTTTCAGTGTTTTCTGGAGCGTGCAAACGTGGAAGACGCGCAATTTTATTTTCCAATTCGTATCCGGCGATTATAAATAATTTTCAGGGCAGATAACAAGCGAACGGCATGGAATTTCCGCCGTCGTAGGTTCGGGATTATTATCTCCTGAAAATAGAAAAGCAAATCGACGTCTCTCCCTTGACATTGAGTCGCTTATATCCAGCTTCGCCTTTTCAAGTTTAAGACGGGAGAAAACGCGGAAAAATGAAAAGAAAATCTGCGACTTAAATAAATGCAGTGGCAAACAAGTCGGAGATCAAAGTAATTTGTTTTTCTAGGTCGAAGTTGCGCTGGAAAAAAGAAAAGGAAAGGCAGCGAGCAAAAAATTAATTATTTCATTTTTCGCTTTAAACTTCTTTGCGGACTTAAACCTAATTGCTTCGTTTATGTAGGTTAAGCCCGGATTTCTTTTTAATAAATTCATTTGTCATTTAATTCGGAACACGTGCTTCGAACGTCAAAAGTAAACGCCGCCAGCATATGTGCGCAACAATTAGCACAGGTCTGGTCTTTTTTCAAATCACGGTCATGGCGAACGCAAAACGAGAATTTATTAAATAAATAAAACCAGGCGTGACGCTCCGAAGAAAACAAAATTAAGAACATGTAATTATTTAATCGTTATATTACATTTTTGTACATTAAAGATTTGGAAAACGCGCAGGTCTTCCAAAAGGCAGTGTTAGCTTGTGGTGATTTGTAGTTACCTGGAATTTAAAAAAAAAAGCAGGGAAATTTTCATGAATTCGCGTGGAAATACTCACCAGTAACCGCCGTGACCGCCATATCCTCCGTATCTACCGTAACCACTACCATATCCATAGCTGTAACCGTAATCGCCACCCCCATAGCCTCCGCCGCCATGTCCACCGACGGGGTAATAGTAACGTTCTATAACTCTCGAAGGACCGTAGCCTCCTCCGTAACCTCCGCCGTAACCTCCGCCATAACCTCCTCCACCAAAACCTCTGCCAATACCACCTAACGCAAGTCCTCCAATAGCTCCAGCTCCAAGAGCTCCAGCACCGAGAACTCCTGCACCGAGTCCTAAAGCTCCAACTCCACCAAGTAACGCAGCCCTATCAAAAATAAAAAGTTAAAAACATCCCTTTTTTTTCTTATTTAAAAGTGCTGCACAGTTTTTTGTTTTTTGGAATTGAGAAAATTGAAGTAAAAACCGTTCGTTACGTTTTGGAAAACTGTAACGACAATCAAATAACAATTTAGTTTTACTTTAAGCCGAGTATTTTTTGGTTTAAATCAAAACTGGGCTAATTTTTTATTACGTGTTTGGAAATTGAGAAAATTGAAGGACTTCTCTCCGAGGTCTTTACATTTATAGAAAATTTAATGAAAACTGAAGGAAAAATTATTACAAAACAAATACTTTGGTGATTCAACAAAAAAAAACAAAAGTAGGTACAAACCCTCC
This sequence comes from Serrognathus titanus, assembly GCA_039766575.1. Classification (NCBI taxonomy): domain Eukaryota; kingdom Metazoa; phylum Arthropoda; class Insecta; order Coleoptera; family Lucanidae; genus Serrognathus; species Serrognathus titanus. The sequence goes on along the minus strand of CM077916.1, from coordinate 1,203,042 downwards.
TAGTTTTCCCAAAAGTAAACTTCGTTTTTCCCTTGGCACTTCAACTGGGACCAACTGGGTGACTTCGAGGGTCCGGGTCGCCTCTGGTTGCTCTTCGGCGATGGCGCAGGCCATCGCAAGAACAGCCGCGAAACAAAAAATCCAGCGGTGGTTCATTTTCACTTTCGTTTGGTCACGATATCGCGAAAGCCAAACGTTACCATCTATATATACACATATACAGTTGAGGTTTCTCTTTCTAAAAAATAATGTCTTTGTCGTCCAGCCTCGTCTTGCTCTCGTACGCGTGCGACACGCGGAAGAAAATTCCCTCCGGCTGTGAACCAGGTGGCCAAATTTCCGACAAGGTCACACCTCACCCATCTCATTGCATAAACGTCGATAATCAAGTTCACTATTAATACCAAGGTTAATGACTTATTCTTTCCAATTATAGCATGTTTAACATCTGTTGGCTATTTGTCGAAGCAACGCAAAATCACTTTCCTGTATAAATATAACAATAGGAAAGCGGATCTATGACTGTACAAATTTTTACACAAATATTTGGCAACGTCTGATCCGCCGAGAAGAAAAAAAAAAAGGTACTAATTATACATTTTGTAGTCAAAATGCTAATATATTAGTTAAAAATTCCCAGGAGAGAAGCAATAAAATTTAATTAATTTTTTCTTGATTAATTTATTGTCATTTGACATGTCATAGTACAACAATTTTGTTTACACGAAAGTATATAAGTACGACGCAAATTTGTTAAGACCGAAGAGCTCGCCGACGCTGATGATGAAGGGGTAGTTGTAGAAATACGTACTTAATTTCTCTAAGCTAAAGCAACGCGCACTTAAATTTATTATTTAGGGCCGTGAGCTCAACGCAGGAAATTCCCGAGTTCCTTCACACAGTCCAGTTAAGTGCGATGGAGTTTACCTGCTAAGGATCTAATCTAATAACGTTCGATTTGCTTTACTTATTAGTTATTTTAAAAGCGAATTACGCAAGTTAATCCGATCGGTTTCGATTTCGAAAATAACACCGGAGAGAAAAAAAAAAGAAACGAAACCACCTTGATATTAGTAAATCATTTCACCGTCTGAGTTATTCTTTAAACTGGAAAATAAACCATGTCATTGCCACTTAACTCGACAGACAAATTGAGAAAAAGTGCCGCCTTGAAGTTGGAAACGAAAAGAAAAAAATAACGAAGACAAAAGATCAAGCCCCAGCATACGTGCACGTTCGATATTTATTCTGAGATCATTCATGTTTAATTCGAACAAATAAGAACGTGAAACTCAATCGAATTCGCCATCCAAATCACGTTCTTCCTTACAGGATTGTTTAGTCATAAGAGTGTCATTTGAATTTGAATTTTGCATCCGGAATGCGATGTTTAATGGAAATCCTCGAATTCAAACCGATCGATGCCTCCAAACCCTTTCCTGTTTCCGTCAAATCCATCACGTGCTGAACACACGTGTATCGAAAATCAATTGTTTCCAGAATTAGGTTGCCTTTAATTTTTTTTTTTCACAAATAGCTATAAATGAGAGTTGCAGTGATTAGTCTGTCAGTAATCACAATGACTAATTGGGAATAACGTCAGCATGATTACGATAATAACGTCAGCATTTATATTCGTTCAATAATTTCTTCGGTATTTTAAAATTAAGGAAAACGAAGTCCATCGTTTAGATTTATTTTTAATTTAATTTAACACGTGGATCCCTATGGTCACACTTCATTGTATTCTATTGTCACTAAGAACGTTGATAATTAGGCCAGCCTGTATGTATTTATTTTATTTTATTGATTGATGTATTTATTTATTGTATTGATCTTCGTTTAGAAACGTGTAAAGTGAATAAATCCTGCAAAGTATAAAGAAAAATTCTAAAGCAACGATTTCGTGTTAACACGTGTAAAAGTTTTCCACAAAAGCATTTCCAGCATTGCAAGAAAGTACGTCGTCTTATGCAAAGAATATTTCAAAAGAACGATTTCAGATCGTACGATAAACACGTGTAAAAGTTTACAACTTCCTTGTATCTCGCCTGAAAATCGGAGCGATTTGAGGAAATATTAAACGAAAGTTCGAAATTGAAACTTTGTTTAATTTTCTTCGTAATAAGATTTCCGAGGGAAAACAAACTTTCTCGGCGGTCTTTCGCCTACCCCAAAAAAAAAAATAATCCCTCGGAGTCGGTAATTAAATAAGAACGAAGAAGTTTTAGGGGTTCTTGCGTTTGTATTTTTAGAATCAAGCTCTGAAACTCGAGAAATACCCAAAAATAAACCTTGAAAGGAATAAGGTTTATGGTTTTAGAACGTCTGGCTAACGGAATTTTTCGACGCATATATGAATAATTACGTTATATGATTTTGATATTTTCAGAAACTAGTTCCATCCCGGATACAGGTGCCGAAATTTCGCATACTATTTATTTATTAACATTTCCAATGATCAGGTGGACACTTTTTCCCGCCAATAAGAAATACTGTGATTTGACCTTTCCATTTCTGCCTCACACTTTAAAATAAATTCGAAATAAATATTGTGCAGGTAATATTTTCAGAAATTCAAAGCTTTACATCATATACCCTTTCATCAAGTAGATTAATTTTCCATCAAAGTTTCATAACTTTCGCCCCTTTAATTAAAACGATCTTTTAAGTCCCAACCACTTTTCATTGTCAGTTTCGCCAACAATTTTCCAAAAACATCGAAAATAAAACAATGAATTTGATTACCCCTGGTTGAATCAAATTGACGAGTGACTTTAACGATTGGCATTTAACTGCCTTCGACAGACTCTAAAAATAACTTGTATAATTAAGGATTATGTTATAAATTGTAAATGAAAGTCCTCGAACGTGGTTTATAATTGTCGCTCGCAGTTTGTAATTAACTGCTTCGAGTCGCTCTCCTTTTCAATAAATAAAATCAATACATACTAAACCCATACGGTTGTCCTTTGTGCCAGGTCATGAACCCCTGCAAGCTTCGTCGTGTGCATGAAATTAAATCCAAAGCACAAAACGCGATTCCGTACGCAAGTAGAAATATTCGTTTCGGTGGATGTCATCCTCGCGAAATTGTATTTGCATTCTTTAGATTCTTTCAGTGAGCTTCGTGCATATTTTATTTTACTACGGGGCATAACCATAGTAACGTTCGACGTAAAAATTCCTGCTCCAGCTCGGGCCAGACGCATTAAAAATTAAAGGATGAAAGGTCCAAAGCCCCCTTCGCGTTTTTATTGTCTCGTCGAATTTGTTACGTTATTTCAGGCTGAAAGGTAAATTCCACGCGACAGACGTCGCTAATACCCCGAAGCTTCAAAGCAACTCGCAAAAGAAAAAAGTTCTCGCAATAAAACCCGTAAGCTGGAATTTAATAGAAATATATAAATGCAAACGGAAACAAACTCTGACGTTTAAACGATAATTTCGAAAGGAAACAACGCAATTATATTAGAAAAATATCATTTCATACAAAATTTTGAAAAATAAATATCAAATCTGACTGATTTTATTCTAATCAACTCAACTTGTCGCGTTTATTTCATGAGTTTATTAACAAACAAGTTTCATAAGATTTTGATTATTTTAAAACAAGTATTTTTCCTTATTGGTTATTAGTTGTAAGAATCTGCGTCGTTTTCTAATTCAAATTTAGGAAAATTTTGTTTTGTCATGTGTCGGTTGGCGACATTGGTTGGCGCTCAAAACAACTTCAAACAAATGTCAACTTCTAGGTTACGTTTATAATTTGTGAGGTTAACAAATGCAGGTAATGTCAAACAAATGTCAATTTGGAGGTTATTTTTGCAAGCTGAAGTGTCTACAGACTTATTGGTTTATTAGTTGTAAGAATCTGCGTCGTTTTCTAATTCAAATTTAGGAAAATTTCGTTTTGTCATGTGTCGGTTGGTGACATTGGTTGGCGCTCAAAATAACTTCAAACAAATGTCAACTTCTAGGGTACGTTTATAATTTGTGAGGTTAACAAATGCAGGTAATGTCAAACAAATGTCAATTTGGAGGTTATTTTTGCAAGCTGAAGTGTCTACAGACTTATTGGTTATTAGTTGTAAGAATCTGCGTCGTTTTCTAATTCAAATTTAGGAAAATTTTGTTTTGTTAAGTGTCGGTTGGTGACATTGGTTGGCGCTCAAAACAACTTCAAACAAATGTCAACTTCTAGGTTACGTTTACAATTTGAGAGGTTAACAAATGCAGGTAATGTCAAACAAATGTCAATTTAGAGGTTATTTTCGTAAGCCGAAGTCTCCACAAACGTTGTCGCCAACCTAAATAAAATAAAATAAAATGTCAGAGGCTTTACAGTTATTAAAACAACAAAATAGACTAAAATAAATTAAAATATAAGACAATTTGTTGGAATAAGTTACAAAACAATTTGAGAATTAAATTTAAAATAAGAAAAATAATGATAATATTAAACTGATGTACCTTTTATAATAATCACGTTGAACTTAAATTAATTAAACTGAAAAAAAATCAAATTCTGTGACTTCTGAAGGTTTAAAAATGTAAAACCGCACACTTATTTGAAAATACATTTATTTTTCAATCATTAATTGATTAATTCATCAGTTGATACATGGATTTTACATAAGAAACGTAAAAAGTTCAGTACAAATTGAAAATATCATACTTAAATTTTGTTAAAAGCAGCAATATCAACGCTCTGCACCTGAAAAATAAGAAAACACGTTTCAGGCACTCCACCTTCGCACGTTTAATATCTTACATAGTCTTCGATTTGCTCGATCTGTTCCTGCAGGAGGTCCACAGAGACTTTATCGTCTTCAATGACGCAGTTAATCTGAAGCTTATGAATTCCAAATGCAATAGGAACCAGTTTAGCTGTTAAAAAAAAAAACAAAGACGTGATTCTATGTGTAATAATACAATATTGTCTTACAAGCTCCCCATAATAGGCCGTCCATTTCAATCTTACGAACGTTCTCTTCTGTCACTTTCATGTCTGTAGTATCATCCCACGGTTTTATATCCAAAATTATACTAGATTTTGCGATGAGCGCTGGCTCTAAATTAATCAAGTCAATTAATAATTCAATTTTATAGCAGACTTACTTTTAGATGCCTTGGATTCATATGCAGCGAGCCTTTCCTTTCTAATAGCGGCAGCGGCTTCGCTCTCTTCTTCAGATTCTGACCCGAAAAGATCTACATCGTCTTCATCGTCTTCTTCCACTCGCTTGGGGATCTCTTCCAAATTAAGGCTGCTCGTTCTAGTCCGCTGGCTGATGTGCTTCTCGAGGGAAGACAGACGGGAATCAAACTTATTTAGCTGCTCTTGTATACCAGAAACGACTGAAAAAATTCACGGTGTTATCATCAAACACTGTTAGGTTCACACTTACTTTTTTGGAATTCGACGAACTTCTTTTCTAAGAATTTTATTGCGCCTGGATCGACCGATGGTATATCAGCTGGCTGTTGAAAGCAAAGATATAAACATGCTTTTTAAGAATATAACAAAATTCGCAAGGTATTAAACAAATTTCATGCGTTCTGTGTGAGTAAAGAAACTGCGAGAAAGGTTAATAACCTCGGGACAAAAAAAAAAAAGTCAAAGCGTATCGGTGGGTTTGAGTGACATGCAGAAGCATGTGTGTGAACGATGAGAAAATGAAGCAGAGACAGATTTACTCACTCCGAAATTGTCTCTAATTTGAATTAACCGCTGTCTCGCCTTAGCAACTTCATCAGCCAAAGGAGTTAAGGTTACCTACACCAAAATTAATTCAATGAAAACCTACACACAAAACCCCACAACGTCGGTGGTTCCTACCTTCGAAACGCTCTCGTAATACTTCCTCTCCGCTTCCTCATACAACTGTCTATCGGTCCAGACTTTTTCGTAGGCTAAGGGGGAAGTCATTTTCCTGAAAAGCAAACGTGGTTAACATAAATGGAAACGTGGAGCTTTTGAGGTTAGGTTAAAATTAAACCGATTACATAAAGCATTCAGTCGCTGAAATACATCGAGATCAATTAACTTTCGATAATCCAAGTGAATACTTTGAAGATTTATTGAAAAAACCCCATTATTTACCTGCTTTGAAATTCGAAGCGTTAACGTCAGGAACCATATGCAAAAGAGATTAATTTAAAAAAAAAAAACCTATACGTTGGTAGCACTGCGTGACCGTCCACGCATATAAATAAAGCGCAAAATAAATAAAATTGATTCTTTTTAGGATTTTGCAGAGAATGATGTGAAATTTAAGCAAAAATTAATACAACGGCGTTAAAAAACATGAGGAAATTTGAATCTGCATTGCCAACTGTTAATCGAAGAATTTCCTGCCGCGCTCCATTTTAATTCAAAAATGCGATTGAACTTTGTTAACTGTTGTAAATCAAAAACAAAACGTCGCTTGAAACGATAAATTAAACATTATGCAGTAGGTAATAGTTTCCAACAACAAATTATCATATTTTCATATGTAACGCGACACGTTTCTGAATCTGTGAAAGGTCTTTAAACCGCGACATTTACATGTCTGCAGCGCAAAAGGAAGTAAATTCATGTAGATTAAAACGAATATAAACTAACGTTCCACTTTGCAGCTCCAGTAATGTAGCAAATACCAAGAAATAAATCGATTACTTAATTTAACTACCACCTATAAACCACGCCGGTCGTAAATAAATTAATTCGAATAACATCAAGAACAGCTGGTAAGAATTTATTAAATAACGCAAATATTTTCATACAAAATATGGAAACAAACACGCAGATTAGCTAAAGGTTATCATTAACACTGACTAATAGTGACACACATTCATAATCACATGACGGGAGATAATTCATAGTTGACCTGAAACTATCTATAATAGAACAAGGCTTTGTTTGATTGCAACAACGCCTGCGTGTGAAAAAAAAATTTGAATTTGCCGCGTTTTAAAAAATCCACCAATACGTGAGAGCTGTCACTTCCCACGAGGGGGGGAACGTCACTTCTGTGACAGAAACGTGTGTTTATTAAAGCGTCAGAAAATGACATTAATGTAAATTTATCGACGTATTTATACAATAAAAAGCTGTGATTTTAGTACCTTTTATTCCGAAATAGTATTACGTGCAACATCACTGTTGTGGTTATGTTTCAGGTATGTCAACAAATCTTTGTTATTAATTTATTTGTTAATCGCCAATGAAATTATTTCTCCCCGTACTAAATACCCTTCTAATGAGTCTTACTGCTATCAAGAATATGAATACTGCTGGCATTTTATCAAAGATGTTTCATTGTATGTGCATGAACGATAGTTAATCCATCTCCTTACTTTATTATTATTCCAGCGCTCAAAGAGTTGACACGATGGAATCAAGCTCCAACCATTTAATAAGCGATGAATATACCGAGGTGTACCAACGGTTACCCTTAAAATTACAGTTAGCGTACGGAGTTGGGCATGTACTTAACGATGTTTGTGCTTCCATGTGGTTCACGTACCTCTTGGTTTTCTTCCATTTGGTTTTGCAGTTTAGTAACTGGGAAGCTGGTTTCGTTTTACTCATCGGACAGGTAAGTATTGGGGCCCCCCAATTTAATGGTGGGTGATTTCTTTTTTCCGTAGATTGCTGATGCGATAGCCACACCTTTCGTGGGATTCCACTCTGACCAAGCAGATAATTTCTGGTTTTGCCATTATGGTAGACGAAAAATGTGGCACCTGTTTGGTAAATCACTTCACTGCTCACTGCTTTTTTGTTTCCCTCTACCGGAAAAATCGTTTTTAGGTACGCTATGCGTAGTCTGTGCCTTCCCTTTTATATTTTCTCCTTGCATCAACTGTGAGAAAAGCAATCCCAGAGCTCAGTTATTTTACTATTGCGTATTCGTTGTTATTTTTCAATTCGGATGGGCGGCTGTCCAGATTTCCCACTTGTCTTTAATACCTGAGATGACGCCGAACGAGCACGACAGAACGAAGCTGACTGCGATTAGGTAAAATCGTCAGAAGCGAAATTGCCGAGTTTATTTCTGCTTTGTAGGTATAGCTTTACTGTGATATCTAACTTGTTGGTGTACATAATAACTTGGCTCGTGCTTCACATCGGCACGGGAAGCGAATCACAAATTGGACCTGACGACGCTTCGAAATTTCAAAACGTCGTTTGGGTTGGCCTTGGAATTGGTATATTCTGTTCCGTAATTTTCCATGCGTTCGTAAAGGAAAGCAACACCTACACTGGTAATGACGTACGTGGTGGACAGTTACGTACCAGCGTTAGTGACTTGCTTTGTAGCAAGGAAATATACCAGGTATTTCCTATTTCCCTCGCTTCGTTAATTATGTTATAAATAAATTTTTAGGTTGCAGTCGTGTACATGTCCACTAGACTTTTCGTTAATCTAAGTCAAGTATTTATACCTCTCTATCTTCATGAAACACTCAATATGGCCGCTAGTGCTTTGGCTTTGATCCCCTTAATCATGTTCATCGGAAGTTTCGCAACGTCCATGACAATCGAGACTTTAAATCGCAGCTTCGGACGAAGGGTACGCGTAAACTCGCACGCTTTTCATTAGTAACCAAATCTATTTTAGTTTTCCTATATACTAGGAACTGCCTTGGGGCTAGTTGCGTGTCTGTGGGTTAGATTTGGGGCCGGCGTGTCTTTCGTTGAGTATCAGATTTACGTTGTGGCAATCTTGTTCGGTATGATATTTACTGTAGTTACTTCTAAGATCATGCAAATACTTGTGATTGTTTCTAGGTGCTGGTGGTTCAATTATTTTGGTGACGAGCTTGGGGATTACGGCTGATTTAATTGGTGATAAAACCGGCAGCGGGGCATTTGTGTACGGCATAATGAGCTTCTGTGACAAACTAGCGAACGGATTGGCTGTAGTTATAATTCAAGACTTGTACGTTGCATGCGAATCGTAATTCAGTTTCTTCTCACTTTGTTTTTTTTTTACTCCAGGCATTCGGATAGCGTGACAACCTACTACCGAGATGTGATTACCTACGTATGCGGTTCATCCGCTATATTAGGGAGCCTAGCTGTGATATCTCTAATAAAACGTATAAGAGGTAGGTAGGTAGGTTCTAGCTAACAGATTTGTTGCAAATGAAATGTAATTTGTTTGCAGACGATAGAAACGCATACACGACAGTTCCCAACTACAGCAGTATTAACACTGATAACGGGCACGTGTACGACGAGCACGTTCCATCTGCTTTAATTTCTTGATCGTCGTAATAGGAAATTTTTTTAATTTAATGAAATTATCTACGTCGGTATTTTATTATAATGATGCTGTAATAATATTTTTATACATGTTTAACTCAATATAACTTTATTTACTGTTAAACGTGCCGTATTTCATTACATAGTACCTTTCGTTTAATTTTCAAAAATTCACTAGGAAAACCATAATTTACATACTTGTAAACTGTATTTTATTATTGACTAAGCTTGCAAAGGGATTCAAAAGCTTTATAACTTTAACAACGAAAGCCAATTTATTATTAAACAAATCCCAATAATTAATTTTGAGGTTATGTTTAATAAACATAACCAAGCATTGCAGCGGTCAGTTTCATGCATAAACTTCGACTTTTTAGCACCTTACCTAATATTTCGCAGTCATTAAGAGCCTGGGAAAACTCTATTTAATTGTATTTACGATTTAAAAGCTTCAAAATCGATTTCAGCGCTGCCAACTGTCGGACGCGAAATTCCTAAAACGAAATGCGCCGGAGGGCTGCAGCGCTCCCGGTTTAATTCAATAAAACAAATGCGCGCGCCTAATTGGTTGACCTACATCAATTCCAGGAAGTGGCGTGGGCATCAATGGGGTCGTAGTATTTTAGCGTGTGACGTCAGCACGGAATCCCCTTTCGTAGTAGAATTTCGTAGTAGGATTTAAGGGTTGTTTTTCATGGGATTTTCACGGGGTAAAGAGCTGAAATTTTGCATACGTGGTACGAAAGGGCAGGGAAACGCCGTGAGCGCAAGAAAATTTAATTTTTTTATCCGGTTCGAAAATTCAGGCCCCGAAAACCATGAAATTAAATTAATTCGCATCATTTTTCGAGGCGGAAATATTAAATAATTAGTTTATTATACGTTTCAGCTAAATCTATTATGTAATATTTTTTTTAATGGGGATTTTGCAAGCTGTTTGTGATAATTCTTTCTCATAAGCAACATTTCGGCCCAATATTACGAGTTACTCTTCTCTTACGTTTTAATCATCAATTGTTTTTTTTTATTTCGGTTTATCGCTTTGTTAATGACAAAAACAACCGGAATTTAAAACATTATAATCAGCAAAGGCATTCGTAACCTGTTTGGTTCGTTAATTATTAAAATCTCGTTTTGTGTGTGACGTTACTATAAAACTACGTGCGTTTGGCGTGTTATTTTAATTTATTTATTGTTCGTTTAGATGCAAGAAGTTCATTTTCGTGCACCTTTGAAAACGTAATTCATTTTAATTAATCTTATTACAGTTAATACATTCATCATCAGCTGTGCGAATGTGTGTTATTAGTTGACGGTCAAGTTTTGCGATTGAATTTAGTTTTTTTTTAATCTTATGCATTTTGGGGTACATTTTTCCCATCTTATAGGAAGTCCCTGCTTTTTTGATGGTCTGTTCAAGAATCAATCTGTATACGAGACATATTTAAATCAAATCAAAGATTGAACAGGATTTTTGGTAAGTTTTACCAAATCAAGTGTAACTGTACGTAGGTAGTAATTAAGTAGTACAACCCCTGCGTTACAAAAGCTGCACTAAATCTAGTAGCTGGCACAGCAAACGTAGTTGTCGATAAATTTGGGCCCTCTACATTGCATAAATTTAAAGGAAGTAGTTTTTGGAATATAGAGTTTAGCTTGTGTGATGTACAGGTTGCTGTTTGCCTCTACCCCCCTGTATTAACAAGCTGCTGTAAATCTGGCCCTCTGTATTACACAAGAGGGACCAAATTTTAATTAATTTACCTCGGAATTGTAATTTTCTGTTAAAGAAATGTAGTTTGAGGTTTGGATTCTGTGAGGTAGAGGCGGTGATGCATTCTGAAGCAATGGTGATCTAGAATTAGAAGGCAGGGTTGGATTAAGTGTGGATTTTGAGTGGTAGACGTCGCTAATTGTGTGATGTACAGATTGCTGTTTACCTCTACCCCCCCTGTATTATACAAGCTGGCCCTCTATATGACACAAGAGGGACCAAATTTTAATTAATTTACCTCGGAATTGTAGTTTTCTGTTAAAGAAATGTAGTTTGAGGTTTGAATTCTGTGAGGTAGAGGCGTTGATGGATTCTCAAGTAATGGTGATCTAGAATTAGAAGGCAGGGTTGGATTAAGTGTGGATTTTGAGTGGTAGACGTCGCTAATTGTGTGATGTACAGGTTGCTGTTTACCTCTACCCCCCTGTATTATACAAGCTGGCCCTCTATATGACACAAGAGGGACCAAATTTTAATTAATTTACCTCGAAAGTGTAATTTTCTGTTGAAGAAATGTAGTTTGAGGTTTGAATTCTGTGAGGTAGAGGCGGTGATGCATTCTGAAGTGATGGTGATCTAGAATTAGAAGGCAGGGTTGGATTAAGTGTGGATTTTGAGTGGTAGACGTCGCTAATTGCCGTGGATGAGATTTGAAAAGGGGGCGTCGATTATTTTCACGAAGAAAGCGACGCTAGGCGTCCACCGACCGGTCCATCGCGCAGAATCTTTATCTCATGCGGATTCTGCGTTGGACCAATATTCGCAAGTATTGTACTAGTAAGAGATAAAATTGCTGGCAGTTGTGTACAAACCGTTAGCACGTGTACGCGGCTTCGATTTGAAAACACGCATACGGTGAGTTGAAACCACTTAGAAAAATTTTATTCGTATTAACTTGTAGGAAAATAGTTGGGAGGTATAGAAAAAAATTCTTTTGGCGAAACGTATGATGTACGGCCGTAATTTTTGGTTGCTTAGCACGGTCTCCGTGTTATTAGTACCACATATGAGATGATGACATTAAAATCGCGTTGTGATTCCTGGATTTGAGTTGGAAAATTTTCTTCTTGTTAATTTAGTCCCGGAATGAGTCGTTTTAAACTCGTAATGACCGATGCAACTTGGGAGGTGCTAGTTTGAAAAGTTTAATTACCACGGAAAGTTAAAACTGGATCGTCATGAATTTTTCCGCCTGCTTTATGTGCTTATACGTGCACATTCTCTTTAATGTATTAAACCATAAAGTCTAGAATATTTAGCGCCATGAAACCGACGGACTACCATCCCACTCCGATAAAGTCTTTTTACGTTTTATATTTTGGCTACCTCGCAGCATTTTGTTTGGCGAAATTTTTTCACGTCAAAATATATTTGAGCAAGGCAAAACAATGGAATATGTGGAAAGCTTTTCGCAAGTTCCTTCCTAAATACTACGAGTGGGGGTCAGTTCCTTGCAAACTTCTTTCGGTTTAATGGAATGAAACGATTTTCTTTTTCCATTTCGCCTTATTGCGCCCCATGACTATCCTTTACGTTTCCCGTCCAATTTTCTAAGTGTAAGGTATCAATTTTTTTGAAACAAATTTTGCAATTTGGAATCGAGTTTCCTTCGAATAGTGAATGTTCCACGCTTTAACAGAAATTTGTAGGATTGACACTTACGGAAGCAATTCCGTAAATTATCGAATAGCCGACCCTAAACCGGATTTTTCCTTAAAGATTTTAGAACGTCTCTTTCACCGATACTGTCATCGGGGGGATTAACTTTATTACTATTCCAGCGTATGTTCCCGAGGATTTGAAACAAGTTTAGGCCCGTGTACCCCAATTTTGTTTTTATGGAAATCGAGTGAACAATTAAATCCCCCGAACGACTTGTGTAGGAATTCGATTCGCGACAACTTTCTATTAACTTGAAGTTATTCGCCACGTTTTTAATTATGTCGGATTTCTGCGGGCTTTGCGAGAAAGTATCGCAGATGTTTGCCCGTAAAAATCGAGACCCCAAGAAGCGAATAAATTTATTTGGGGGGATGAATATGAAATGACTGAATTTAGCATAATATGTGAATGTTCCGAACGGGAATAAGCTGGACTATTTTATGTGCACTGTGTGCACAGAACTAGGTCACATTATATTATGTCCATTCTTTGACTCCGACGAAGTCTGAGCTCTCTACCAGAGGCTTTCATTTCATCCCTTCAACCAAATACTTATTTTTCTATTGCACGTATTTTATTTCGATTCAGAAATAAATTAACTGGAATGACGATTTAAAAATTCGTCGTTCGTAATCTGCATAAGCCACAAAGAGAATTGCTAATTTAGTAAAAACAAAATTACGTCCTGTTTTGTATGTTGTACGTAATTGCCGGGGGTAAACGTTTATATTCAGTCATTCGTTTCAGGATTGCCGAGAGCAAACAAACGTCTTTCATGTTATTGCATAGGCTTGCGTGAGATTTATCTCGAAAATTTTATAAACGCTGTTGACGTTGAAGGTCCGTTGTTTATATTGGCGGAGCTTTCGTTAATAAAATTATGAAAAAAAGTCGAACGCAAACATCATCGGTACACATAAACAAAACAAATACGTGTTTGATTGCGTGGCGTATTTTATGAAATCCTGGCGTGAAAAGATTTTTAAATGGCTTCGTCAAGTTAAAGCTCTAAGGTTGCCGAGCTAAAACCGCTTAATTCAACGTTAAACAGGTGTAATGGCAGGAAAGCTAAGAGAATTTAGCAAATTCTGATGCCGTGTCACGACGTAAATGGTATCATCTCTTTTATCATTTCCCGATTTAGTTCGATATAGAACGGCGAAGCCACGAGGGTAGAATTAATGCATTAGATGTATCTTTCCCCTTCACAAAAAGCTTCCCGATTCACTCCTTACAAACTCATCTGTTTCCAACAATATCAGCTGGCTGAAACAATATTCCCTTCCGATTTATTATCTACAAATGTTTCCACTTTTCTTTATTGTTCACCGTCCCTCAAGTTATTCCATTGATCTCTTTATTTATTTTTCGTCATATTCAAACGTTTCGCGAAAATAAATTGGAAAATGCGAAATGAATAAATTTAATTTTCTTTACGAAACAATTCTTTTTTTTTTTGCTTTCTCCAAATAAAAGCTTCCTTTTGAAAAACCGTACGCAGTAGCTTGATTGTTAATAACAGCGTATCAAAATTGATTTCGCCACACAGTAAATCTACAAAGATATTCGACAACGTTCAATTAATATCGAACAAAATTTGATTAACCCCCCCCTCTCTGTCCCCCGCGCCTCATCCCCCCATAAACACATCGCATAATACATTCTGGTTTTGCAAAGTGCCTCTTGTGTTTACGTCAGCGCGATCAGAATTGATGGCAGAAATTTTTGCAAATTTAATTATTTAAACAATACGCATGTTGTGTACCTATATTCCTGTCGACGTGAAATAAAATAAATATTTTCGGGGGGATTATCCGAAAAAGCCCGGTCCGTAATGAGATAATTACGACGTGCCAAACAAGGTCGATGAAGTCGGTGCGTTAATTAGGTAATTATAAGTATCTGGCGAAATTTTATTCCCCACCCCTCCCCGGATTTAATTACGAAATTTAATCGGCACTCTATCACTTTCGTCGTTGAAGTTGCGTGGCCCGAAGATCGAAAAATCCCGCTCGATTTTTATCATCGGACGCGAGTTTTCGTTTCAATTAGGGTTTAATTAATTAATTTTTTTTTTTTTTGGAAATCCACCGTGCGTTTGTTGTTTTTGCATTTCGCTTTATCGATTGGTGCTTTTTGAATACACGTGCGAGCGCACTGGGATTAGATATAAAACGCTAAAATTTTTCACGGGTTTAACATTGTTTCATAATGGTAACGCCGCATATAAATTACATGTCACGCGCAGCTTTATATATTTTTACATATATGTAGTAGTGTCTGCGAAAGCCCTTGTAGGATTAGGATTTGTTTGCTCTGCGCTTTCCTGATGGATGCAGCTGGAAATTTTTGGCGTTCAATCTTGAAATGTAATGGTTTTAACATCGACTGAAACTAAATTGGTATTATAAAACGAGCACTTAGTTAATTATCCGGGCCATCACAATAGATGCTGAGTGCAGATATTGGCGAAACGTCACGAATAACGACAATTGAAGGCTTTGAGTAATATATGATCCAAAGTCCGATAATTTCCTGTCTAATTTAACCGCAATTTCTTTATTTTCCAGTTCAGGTCGCCTGCAAAATGAAATATCGTACTGCGGTGCTCTTGCTCTCTTTATTCCAAGTGAGGCTGTCGTGTGGGTCGCCGGTGACCCAAAACCCGACTGTGGCTTTAATACCGGACATCGTGACGGCTTCGGACAACTTGACCGATTCTGGAATTCCCGAAACTGCCAACACCACGGCGACCACACCTGTATCTCCGACTACCGAACAAACTACCACCGCTGGGACCGAAAGTCACCCCGGATACGTAGTCCCGCACAGAATACCTAACCAACTCGAAGAAAAACTGGCATCATTGTCCTGTGATTTACCTCTGCTTCCAAGTGAATCCCGTTTGTGGAAGGGGAACGAAACGCATGAAGTTTTATTACCCATTATCGTAAGTAAAATTAAAATACTTTTTGCGTCCGCTTCGAAATGGGGTGTTAGTATAAACCAGAAGAAATTCATTGTCGTGCTTAACACAATTAAAACATGTAAATCTGAACAGATTGTAATTAAATGGCGCCGCTTTACCTAACCCTTACATGAAGAGCATTTATCTTATCGGGTTTAGAGGGCCCGATTAAATGGAATTCATTTGGTTATTGGCGATCAGGAAGTTTGTTAATTTGAGTTTTGATCTTAGGAGTGCGTTTTTGTTGTATCTGTCGATTCAATAAATCGTCCTCGGCGGAGATAATGTAACCTGCGACAGGTGTAGACACTACTTTAGCGATAATGGTGTAACAATGGCTGAAATTTATGCGTGCGTCCTCCTAACAAAGCCGAGCTTCCCTCGAACCGAACCCTTTTTCCGACACAACTGATTACAAATTGGTCGGCTCTCCGAAGCAGGACTACAATATGCAACAATGGAAACAGTCCAGTTCGTCCTCGCTTTTACACACACGAACACGGAACCGATTTGACTGCTATATATAACATCCAACAATAAATCATTAGCTGCAATAGTAATAGAAACAAATCAACCACGGTCTTTGTTCTAATTTACAGCTGAGTACACAATTTCTGATTTACGTCACGCCGACACATACGCTCTGTCCCAATCAATCTTCAGTTTATTTTCACGAACCAAAAAAAAAAAAAGACTCCAAATGAGCAAATTCTTCAGTGGAAAACGCATATATGAAACGAACGACTGATTCAAATATATTGCATCTTTCATACGTTCGCGTGGCTGAAACAAGCGTACGGTAAATTGGAGTGAGCGGAATGAATAACGTGAAGGACGGGGGGAGCACAGACGGCTTATTTAAAATCTACCCATCATATATTTCATCCTGCAACACTTGTCACCGTTCGTTATCCTGGCGCTGAAAACAAAACAAATTCGCCCGACTTGCTTAACGCTTCCGACAATTTGAAAGGTCACGAATCCTCCCGCTTCTTTTGCCTGGATTGCACTAATTCCATTATTTCAGGAATCCAATTTACGTCACGGAATCGAAACTATTAAACTACCGTTCCATGGCGTCTCGAATTTGGATTATTAAGTTTTCAGGTGCGTTTGTACTACGCGGGGTTTTGATTAGCGGATTTTCTCGTTTGACCGGCCTACATCAATCAGATTTAGGGCATTCATTAATCAAAAGGATCATTTAGCTCGACGTCCATGCTTTTAGATGGGTACTTAGAATTTTCATCCGTAATCATTTGTTACACGCCGCATAAATTCCTCTTGGCGTTTATAAGTACGAATGTCACGACTAAAAAAAAAAAAAATTGAATTAATTCGTTGTGTAATTATAGTAATTAATAAACGTGTGCTGCGTCAGATAATTATCGTGATGGGAAAGCTCCTCGGAGATTGAAAAACTCGATTTCGCAAAACTTTATCAATCAAACGAATTATTTATTAGGATTGAGTTCAATTAAGGAAATGAATTAGAGAGACCGAAACGAATCCGGTATGTAATAAAACGAAAAGTTTGGTTTTTTTGAACGAAAAGACTTAATTACTAAGTTGTAGAAAATTAGATGACGCCAACGTCGTCGTCGTCGCCATCGTCTTCGTGAATAGCTAGCTGAAAGTTTCCTTTCAGTTTGACTCATGTAAATGCTGATATAACTTTCATGATTTGTTTGAAAGTGATTCAGGCGAGTAAAAGCAGCTCGAAAGGATTTTATAATTGACGTGCAGATGAGTAAAGCAGCGAAAATATTTGCCCGCGATAAAATCAAATAAAAACGTTAACTTATCCTGCGTTGTGATATAAATATGCACGGGGTCCTTTGTGAGCCCTTTAATAATAATTCCGGCCTTGTCACTTCATCCTTTCGTTCACGCTCCATCCGAGAAGTTGATATCGTGGTAAGAATATTGTATTATTTACCGTATCGTTTCCTTCAAATTTAAGCCGAGTTCGGATCTTGACGAAACTGTTGCCGATCCAATAAATACGCGCTTTATAAAAAAAAAAAAAGAAAAAGTGAGGTGGAAGCCTCGCCGAAGTTTCACGCCCCCCGACTCCGAAGCTGAAGAACTTCGGGATACAACAAAAATCTCGACCTAACTTCTTTTACTTTGTTTATTTTTTGTCTTCTATCAATATTTATGAATTTTAAATTACATTTACATTGTAAACTCAATTTTCGTCTTGCAACTAAAAAATACAATCGAGGACGAAACACAAAGCCCGAGGGCAATTAAATATTTTCTTTTTCACTCGAGTAGCTCACAATTATTTCAATTAGGCCTCCTCCCCCTTACGTGTTTCACCGATCAGAGAGAGACGTCTTTATTTACTTTGATGAAATTCAACCCCCCCCCTCGCCCGGTCATTACGTAAACTCGATTCTCAGTTAACGTCATTGCGACACGATCTCGGTGACTGCAATGGCAGAGGTGATTTGAAACTTTCCACCGGCGAGGTTTTTAAAGTAGTTTGTAGCTTTTTGCGAGCCACCTGCTAATTGGAACGCATCAAATTTGCCTGTACGTCATAGCAAATTGTTGTCGTGACCTTTGACTCTGACGGGAACATTCCCCGAGAGCTTGCCCTCATTATCAAGGTGATTGCCTAAGACCTAATTTGATTTTGTAGGAAGCGATTAAGTTAAAATTACAGAGAATCCAAAAAAGTCCCTTGAAGTAAATCGAAAATTTTGATCGGGCCCCTCGTATACTTGTTTAATAACAAAAAAAAAATGTTGCTGGTAATTTAGGAGGAAATCGGCGTTGAATTTTGGAAACATCCACCAGAGGGGCATTCATGCAGACAAAACGGGCGAAGCAAAGATTTTAGCGGAAATTACTTTCCGATTGGCTAAATGGGAAATATTTTTTGCGCAGATAGAGCAAACAGCTCTCTAGATGTTCCGATATAACTCTCGCAGCGAGACACGGCGTTAGATGTATCGACTTCTACACTTTCGAAACCGACGTGTTCATCAAATCCCGAACGTATCCGGCGATTTCAGGAAACTTGTGCCATCGCTGCTTTAAACAAAAATCTAATGGAGCGGCGTTTTTCTCTTGTTCGAAACTGAACATGCAATAAGGGAGCGGAACGTCTTCAAATAACTCGCCGGAGGAAAACAGAATTAATATATATTGCTACGTAACGACCCACGCGTTTAATCCACGACGACGTCCTTTGAGATAAGCAGCGTTTATATCCAACGTATCAAGAAAGAAATTCGGAATTTTGCGCCGTTTGGTTGACGGAAGGCGCATCCACCATTTCGCGTAACAAAATTTGACGAATAATTTCATTTCAGCTCTAAACCACCACCACCACCAAGCACACATCGAAACAGGATGCGCCATAAAAATAAACTCCCCCCCGTATTTCATTATAGGCAACTGTTTCACGTGTGAACATAAAACAAGAATTTGGGCGCAATTAAAAAAAGAGCCTAATTGACACAAAGTGCCCGGCCAATTAGAAAGTTAATCCGAAGCGATGTTCTGCTTCGAAATGAAAATGACAATCGAGTCTGGTTCGGTTTTATTAACGCGCCGTGCGAATAATTAATAAAAACCCCTCGCGGCTTTTTAACTCCTCGTCGGGCGCACCGAAAAATAAAATAAAATGCTCGTCGGAAGCGATCCGCTTATATAAATTATATACTAGTCAATAGAATTGCTTTCCCGTTTCCCGTGCTTTCACGTCACAAATCAAAGCAAATTCTCGAAGAAGCCACAGAAAGATTTTACACGTTGAATATTAAAAAAAAAAAAAAAAACTTCCACCTTTCTAGCGAAGTAAACTTTTGTTTTACAATAAATTCTCGACCCTATCGTTGTTAATAACCGACGATGAGGATGAATTGACACGTGATTCCTTCTAAGGATGTAGGTTCGGTCCTTACGGAGGAAACGTACGTGATGGCCGTGACTTGAAAAATTCGCCGTATTGATCGTCGCCGTTTGGATGATTTGAGTTTTAGTTTGCGTTATTTTGTTTCGTCGAGGAGAATTCAAAGCGAATTAAAAATTCCGCATCTACGAGGATTAACGCAAAAAGCGAGCGCACAGGGAGAACAAACATAATCTTGCAGTGGCCCTTTTTTTTTTTGAAATTTCGGTTCAGCGAATTCCTCATCTCCGACGGCGAGGAATTCATCCGCTGCAGTGTCAAATTGATTAAAGTAAATGTTTAGGCAATAAAGTCGAGCTGAATCGATAGCGATAGGCATCCCGACATAATTAAATCTAACTTGAATAGTCTGCCCCCAATTTAAAGATTTCGCGTGACCAGCTCGCTTAGTCCTTTACTTCGGGGTGTATTTATTGTTCGCTTTGATGGTCGCCCTCTCTGTCTGTTCCGTCCGCCTTGAACCCCCGGGGGCTTAAATCTAAAATTTAAGATCGCCCGATAAAGTTTCCCGCTCCGGAGGAATTACAATTACTCGGACTAAATAAATTACCAACGGAATCAAAAAAGAGCCGTACAGTGTGTTTCTGGTTTGCCCAACGTTAAAATTCAAAATTACGGTCCGAATAACTTACGACTTCATTTAAAAGATTAGACGAATTAATTGCGATTTTATTCCAAGCTTCAAGACGACTTCAGGTGGGGCCCTCCTTAAAATATAATTACAGATAAACCTAATGCTACCGCTTTAATTTAACAACCTAAGAGGTTTTATTAAAATAATTACCACGGAAGAAATTTTTTAAATACAAAAATGGTGGATGCGCCGTTATTATTATTTTTCTCATAAGTCCTTTTCAGGATTTGAAAATTAATGGATCCTGTATGGTTTAAATTGCGAAAGAAATAAAACAAACGTGACGATAAAGAAGGCAGTAAAAAAAAAAAAAAGATTGAGTCATCACATTTAACCTATTGACCCGTGGCGGGCGAAAAACTGATTTGGCTCTTTTACTATTACGTTTCGGCATTTGAAAAAAGAAAGAGCTAAATTATTACCTTTATCTCGCGCTAAAATTTATATGAATCCCCGCGCACCGGAGAAAGAGAACGACGATAATTTATGGGCACTTATTTCAGTTTAGACAGCGATACTTCTCAATTACGTTCAAGTGAAATTGTATAATTCGTTACGGCCAGGGCGAGGGGGGGGCGCTTTTAATATTTTTAAAAATAAATTAAATATTTCCAAGTTACACGGGGTAGCGTAGATTAATTGCTCGCGTTACGTGCCCTGTTACGAAGTCATCTTTCGGGGATTTACTAGTGAATAAGCCGAGGCTAGATATCATCTAGAACGAAAGCGGCTTCGTTAGCGAACGAAAACGAAAGCGGCCCGCTACTTTTATTAGCGAATTATTCAGCAAATTTCATCTGAATTTTTCTCCCCACGAACGGAGGCTCAGAAAAATCGGCTTTAACCGAACGGGCGCGCTTTCTTTTCTACGGGATCAATTCCTTTTGTTTTCCTTCTTTTTATGGACTTATACTTTGTAATAATAAGTATTTTCTGAATTGGCTTATCGTCCATCGAATTCATTCGTTAATTAGCAACATGAAGCGTATTTAGGAAAACAGCGACGCGATCCTAAGATAATTAAAAAAAAAAATTGATTCTAAAACGAGACGATTCTAAAACGAGACAATTCTAAAATGATTCTAATCCAAGACGAGACATTCTAATTCAAGTCGATTCAAGACTAATTCAAGACAATTCTAAAACGATTCTAATACGTAACGAGACAATCAATAAAAACATCATTAACATGATTAACACGTTAAAAATAAAATATATTTTCCCAATAGGGTTTCATAAAGCTATAACTTTACAGAGGCAAGATGAAATCTTTTCCTCGTCCTTTTTCGTTCGTCCTTTAATGAACTTAAAGTGATCCTGAATTTGTATATCATAGGATTCGTGTTCTTACGACGGAAACGCGATGATTTAAAAATGAAAGGTTTATAAAATTGTCAGGGGGTGATGTAGTAGTAATAGGGTGGGATTTATCACTTAATACGTCAAGGATAAAATACGGATATTTTCATATTAGAGCTTTCATCCCGTGCATTAAATCTGAAATAGTCAATTCAGGGCGTAATATCTTTTGACAGATATCCTCGGAGTGTCCTAATGCGAGCATGGCCACCCAAGACCCGCTGCCGTCTCCTCCTGAATCGGCAACCCTCTGCGAATCCACTATCCTGAGCTGGGAAATAGACACCGAAATCCAAAGCGGCGATGTACTTTTAGTTAGAATTGATGATTCCCATCTCGTTTACCAGGAAACAATTATTAACCAGACGGACGTCCGTGAACAGAATAACGAAAGGTAAGCCCTTCCACTTTCAGTTGGACTTTCTTTAATCGCGCGGAATTAATTCTCACCTTTCGGTAATTGGATTACATAAAATAAAAAAGTTAGACGACGAGGAAGAAAAAAAAAAGGGAGGGTCGCATTCACTAAATTTAAATAGGAATTACGTAATAAAAGGGCGCGAGATTCAATAAAAAGGCAGCTTTTTCTCGTCTGTTCTGGAATGAGCGTGATCCGTCGCTTGAATTTGATAATAAAATGAAAGCAGCTCGGCACTTCTCGGTTTGCTGCCTTCGATTACTTGATTAGCTTCAGATAGCTTGACTTAAACTTATTTATGCCAGACTGGTTGATGTTCACGCACACGATTCCGACTTTAATCAAACGAAAAGGGATTTCGTTTTTCAGGATGCACAAGTTGCCCACCGCCGTTTATCAAGTGACGAGAACGGGACACGATAATTGCGATATAACTGAAGGGGTCCTGCTGGACATAACTCCTCTGAAAGTAGACAATCGAAAGGTTGTAACTTTATACGACAAGGACCTTGCCGAAGGTATTAACCTACTTATCGGTAAGTACATCCCTTGCATATTAAATTAGATTAAAAACAGGATATGCAAAGCAGATGCTAATACAGCGTTAAAGAAACCTGCTTAATTCAGAAGATACTAAGATGGAAACTCCAAATTATACGCATCTGATTACCTAAGCGTATTCCTCTAACAACCCTTGGGTCATTCCATTTGCATTTTATTATAACATGATTATTGTTTAATGAATTTCATTTTTTTTACCCAACCATCTGCATGACTTACTTACAACACAAACGCATTCGCACTTTCCACAGTTTTATTAACGGTTTAGAATGCGACTCGCCTTTTCATCAGAGATTTCGTGCTTCACTTGCCCTACGCTGCCTTGTTGCTTTTTCATTTAGTTTGCTCCTTTTTGTTTACTTTGGGCATTAAAGTGCTTTCGTGTTAAATCATGCAACTACCCGGAATGCTTCTAATCTTTTTTCGAATCTGCCTCGTTCGCTTTTTTTTTCCTCTCTCTTGAATTCCACTTTATCTAACGCGATAAAACTTTGTCTATGCATAATTGGTTAAAAATTGCACGCTTGCAGCTTAGCGTACGTGACATTTCCCTTTCAGCACAACATAGTCGACTAAACAAGTTGTAGAGTAAATATAATTGTATAACTATACCACCGACTTGGTGCAAATTTGGATGTACACCCAACAAGTTGAAGAAAAACATAATGAAACTTAATTTTAGTTTAAAATTAGCTACGAGCTTTTGGGGCGAAAGCGCGTTCGTAAGTTCTCTCTCCAAATAGGAAATATGTAACGCAAACACTTTTAAGCATATGAATGCGATCATAAATTGCTGAGCGTTAGAGTGCCGGTCGTATTTCGAAATTTCTTTCCGCCCCCCCCCCCCCCTCGTTTCACATCAAAAAGCTGCGAGCTAGAGATATATGCGAAAAATGGATGCAACTAATTTAATATTCAAGCTTTATATATTTCACTTCGTACCTGATGAAATCTAATTTCGACATTCCTCGTCGCGGCAGCTTTTATTTTATTTTTTAAGGAAAAAAACGTGTCGCTTCTACACACGCATCTCATCCATTCGCGAGGCGGAAAGGAAACAAACAAACCGTTCGGGATTTTTTTTTTGTTTTTTTTTGGGGGGACGTGGTGGAGGGTGAATTTTCATTTCGATCAGATGTCACTTTTAACGAAGTTGTTATTTACTCTCATTTACGCGAGAGGGAGAGAGTGGGCTTTGAACTTTGTTCAAGACAAACGTAATCAAATGGTTACGATCGGGATTTGGATCGATTGGCAGAGGGACTTTGAGAAAAACTTAATTGACTTGCACCGGAAACTGCAGTCGATAATGACGTGCTGACGCTTTAAAGAGATCGTAAAACAAAGGGAGTTTCGGCGTAGTTTCTTTTTTAATTTCCATCGACTAATAGAATTGGTTTTGTTTTCGTAGACGTTGGCAATCAACTACGAGATTCCCTTTCTTTGTCGTGCCACTCTCGTATGTTGTTGATTATTACTAATCAAAATCTTTAGCTTTTTTTGTTTTCGTCGATTTGGTGATTAACTTGGGGATTGATTGGTTATTGTGAAAAATAATCCACGTCGGAACTTGTTATCACATACACGCGGGACAAAACGGGGAGCATTTGCTTTGTATCGTGTCCTTTCATACTTGTCGAATAATTCAACGTAATTGACAATTATTTCTTTTATGAAGTCGTATCCGAGCTCTGGGGCAATCAGTGTGTCCGATTGAAGGTCGTTGTTAAATCCGACAACTGCGGAGAAAACGAAGATTGCTCGGGAAAGGGACTTTGTTATTCCAACTTCTCAATGGTAAGATTACACATCATTAGTTTCCGCTGCTTTTGAAACCCCGCGTTTCTGTAGCGTCTCGTGCTAAATGGGTCGGCAAAAAAAAAAAAATCTGATTGAATCATGGCGTAAGGTGAAAAAAAAAACGATAAAAACTTTCATTAGCTTTAAAGACTTTAATGCCGTAGTAATGGAGGTACACGAAAGGAAAGGTAAGAGGCTTATTTGTTCTATAACGTAGATATGTCATACCGCAATTTCGTTCAAAATTTATTGCTAAAATCTTAGTGGTTTCGTAACAGATTGCGAAAATATTTTCGCTAGTTTGTTTTTAATACAAAATTGAATTTTGGATTGGGTTTCGTATTTTCCTGCATCGACTGAGGTATTGTATTTCATCAGTCGGAGGACTTTCGGGTCCGTTCTCACGTTACAAGGACCATCAAAGCAAGTAAGCAAGCAATCCCGACAAGTGAAGTTAGCATTGCCGAGATTAATGTGATATAGTGATATCGAATTTCTCGTTTATTTCGCAGGAAGGTTACGAATGCCAATGTTGCCCCGGATTCGTGGGGCCTCACTGCGAGGAACAGGACGCTTGTTACCCGAGTCCTTGTAAGAATAATGGGATTTGCGTGGATATTTCCCAAGGACACGAGGGTTCGACCTTTCAGTGTTTATGCCCTTACGGTAAGACCCGTAAATAATAATTTTTATAGCGAATTAACTTGTAATGGAAACGTCTGGTTCGAGGGCGATTTATGCGCGACCTTTGTCTAACGTGTTGATCCGCACTTGTCGTTCCGTTTATGAAAAATTGCTTTTGTGATTCAGCTCGTGTCTCTGACCTAATATAAGGACCGTCCGCGGGGGGTCGATATGTACATATATCTCTATATCATCAACGAGATGATTCCCCTCATGAAAAATTTCTCGCAGAGATTAAACCAGCACGTGATCGGTCAGCGCTAACAATATTTCACCGATTCGGCGTAATCCAGGAAATATTTGAGAATCATTTAAGAAACAATCGGGTTTAGCTGCAGTAAAAATAAAGGACGAAACGGAGGGAAGTTAAATGTGATACATTAATCTGCAAGAGCTTTTAAACTTGAATCGCTTCGACCAGAACGAAGCTCGGATTGTTCGAGATATATGCACGTCTGTTAGCAATTTCATCCAAAAAGAGTTAAATTTTTTTAATTATTGATTAATTAAGTTCGTAACTTTAACAATAAATAACTCGCGTATGCACATCGTTCGAATCAAAATGGCGGGCCGGCGGGAAGTCGAAATAAATACATTGTTGTTGCTGCCGGCATTGTTGAGTTTCAAAACGAAATGTTTAAACGCTATTAAAGTTCAATTCCGAAAGTATTAAAGTGCGAAACTTCGTCTTAATTATTAATGACTCGTGTATAATTCACACTGCCAGTTCTTATTTGCCGAGTAATAATAAACTTCTGGAAGTTCTGAAACTCGCCGTGATGTCTATTTTCAAACTGATGTTATAAATAAGTTTCGGAACGGGGGAGGCGGCGGCGGGAAAATAATGTTAATCAAGAGGGGAAAATAAAATTTGCGCAGTTTAAGAAATTTACTTTAAATGTCCTTGAATTATGGCGTCGTGACGTGATGTTAGGAGAACGAGAAACGAAAGGTAAAGGGGCAATTTACCACGAGTAAGATATATGTTCGCAGGATGCGGCTTTAGCTTTACGCAAATTTAATTAAAAGTGATTAAGCGTGGGATTTTGCTGCTCATTTCTTAGCGACCGAATCGGGAAATGTTGATTAGGAAGATGATATACATCAATTCAACTGATTGCGACGCGGACAAGGGGGGTCGAAAGTTTCAACGAGAGCGGCCAATCAATATTGACACCGCAGAAATAACACACATTTCGATGGCGGAAAGCTCTTAAAGATAACGCCCCGTTAAAGGATTCATTAATTACGAAATTAACTCTCGCTCCGGTACTTCCCGGTCTTAAATTGGTGATTAATTATGCATTCAGGAAAGAAACGTTTGCGTGTGTGTTTTATTAGTCGATCAATTACGGAGACTTTGAATTAGTTCGGCGACAAAACTAAGAAAGACGTACCAACAATAATTAGGCGATTTATTTCAAGTTGAGCCGAGGAAACACCTTTTTGTTTTCCGAATTGAAAATCAACGAAACGTAAGCGAGGTTATTACAATACGGCTTGTTTGAAATCAATGCGTGCACGGGCAGATTTTAATTGCATATCCAGCCGCCATAATTAACTTTTGCTATTATCGTAATTACTTTGTCGCGTTACACTTGATCGGTCGCAAAAGCCGCCGGTTGCAATTTTGCCGATGACGTGTCGCGCAAACAAATTAGCGACCCGCAAACTATTGTACCATTCGTTGCAGGATACACCGGGAAAACCTGCGACGAGGAAACCGATCCTTGCACATCGATGCCCTGTCAGAACGGCGCTACCTGTACCGGAAACGTCACTCAATTCAGGTGCGATTGCGCCAGGGGATTTACCGGACTTCTGTGTCAGCATAACGTCAACGAATGCGACACCTCGCCTTGCATCCACGGCATCTGTGCTGATCAAGAAGACGGGTATAAATGCTTTTGCCAACCTGGTAAGTCAAAAGGTGTTCATAATAAACCATTCGAACGAGTTTTCACATGAATGATATGAAGAATATTGCGAGACGTATACGAAAGAAATTGCCATCAATTTTCTTATTGTGAGTTACAGCTTACGTAGCACGAAGGTAACACGTTCTCGTACATGTGAATTAAAAAATATATTCGCCGACATTCAAAGCGCGTGTCTTAAAAGCTCCTGACACGAGGCAGGACAAAGGAATGCCGGTGGGACCGACTGAACCTCCTCACTTCTTTCTTTTAATTTCATATTTACGTAAGCCCCGTACGCTAATAAACACGTTTCGAAATAAGTTTGCGTTGAATGCGAAGTCGAACGATTTCAAAGCAAGCGAAAGCGCTGCGAGACGTATACGAAAGAAAATGTCACTTTATTGCCATCAATTTTCTTATTGTGAGTTATAGCTTACGTAACGAAGGTAACACGTTCTTGTACACGTGAATTAAAAAACATATTCGCCGACATTCAAGGCGTGTATTTTAAAAGCTCCTGACACGAGGCAGGACAAAGGAATGCCGGTGGGACTGACTGAGCCTCCTCACTTCTTTCTTTTTTTTTAATTTCATATTTACGTAAGCCCCGTACGTTAATTTGAAATAAGTTTGCGTTGAATGCGAAGTCGAACGATTGTGTGTTGCGAGGCGAAAACAAAAAAAAGAAAACGTTACGTTATTGCCACCAATTTTCTTATTGTGAGTGACGAAGGTAGCACGTTTTCGTGCATGTATTTCGTAAATTAAAAAATACATTCGCCGACATTCAGAGCATGTATTTCAACCCCATGACAGAAGGCAGGACGACAAAGGAATGCCGGTGAGGCCCCCTTTTTTTTTTTTTTTTGTTTTTAATTTCGCATTTACGTAAGCCCCGAACGCTAATAAACACCTTTTGTGCCGGCAATATATACATATTATTGTTATCAGAATTAGTCGGTAATCGCGCGAGGTGAATTTATTCGCCAGAATTCAACAAATCTAGACGAGGACCCAGTCGAGTGTTAAACAAAAGGACGCTTTCGGCGATGCGATGAAATTTAATTGAGAGTAGTTAATTATAAGAGCCATGTTAATTAATATTTCCCGTTCCATTCGCGTTTAATACCTTAAATTTTCTTGAGCTCCTCCTTTTTCGGCATCTAATGCTAATTATTGTGAATTAGGTTTCACCGGCACGCATTGCGAGTACGAATACAACGAGTGCGAATCATCCCCTTGCATAAACGGGGGCACTTGCACCGATCACATCGGGGGTTACTCTTGCACTTGCGGGCGAGGTTTCACCGGGAAAAGGTGCCACATCAAGGTAAGGCTTTTAAAAAAAAAATGTTTAGCCGTCGAAAGCGCGCATAAAACGCAAAAACGTTCGCTAACGAAGATTACTGCCCGGGCTCAAAGGGAATTTCGCATCGCTTATGAATTATTTCGTGCTTCGTCGTTTCATTTTTGAATATGTTATTACGGAAATGTGGTCGTTTTTTCGCTTTCCGCAAAAAAAAAAAATATATCCGCGCAACTCGTTTAATTATGCAGGGGTTAATCTGAATGATTATTTATTTTTTGAATCGTGGGAGAAATTAAGTACATTAAATTGTGATGTAAAACATGCAACACACTGTAGGTTCGTTTTTTGAGGAGGTTTTAAAAACCGTCGCCTCCACCATTTTTGCATTTGCGTTGTCTGGGCGGAGTTTCCTTAATTTTGATAAATTCGTGAGCCATTTTTTTTTTAAATAAATAAAACTGCGAAGTTTTAAAATATCGTTTGTAATCGTAGCGTGGCGTATTAGTTTTATGAGTCATAAAAGCGAAGAGATTAATGGAAAGCATAATGAAAACGGCGTGCAACGTCGGGCGCCGATTTTTAACAGAAATTAATTTAGCCGTGTGATAAAATTGTTCGCAGCGAGTTTAAAAGTCGAAGATTTTGGTCGCCTTGAATGTAAACGCTGTCGAAACAACTCCCCCCCCCCCTCTAAATATGAGCTTTCGGTTAGGTGGACTTGTGCGAACCCAACCCTTGCCTCGAGCCACGCTATTGCTTCGATAGGGGTAACAACTATTCCTGCGAATGTCCGAGGGGCTACTCTGGTGCTGAGTGTTCGACACCATCGCGTGCGGTAAGTCTTCTTATGAATCTACTTACACAAGAAACTAATTACGACACACACTCTGAAAGACTCTCTTTGTGTTGCATGAAAATGACACACTCTTCCTTTCTTCTTCGCCAACTATTTCCATCAATAAAGAAGAACTCGTAAATAATTTCTTCCACGATTTTTTTTTGTTTTGCTTTTGTAATTGTAAATTGATCACGACCCAGTTATTACAACGTCGAAATCCGTTCTAGATTTCAAAGGCAAAAGAGGCATAAAAGAAAATCTGATGTTGTAGTACATTGTGGCCGGGCTAGGACGTGACGGGAATATTTTCGTGTCCGACAAATTGTACTTAGCAAGGCGTTTTGTAATTTAAGGCGGTCGTCCTGGCAATGAATTTATCGGAACGTGGCGCTCTTTTAATTTTTAAATTTAACGTCGTCGAATGCTCCTTTGTGCTGCGAGAGAGCGCCGCGCGCTCTCGTAAAACTTTTAGCTTAAAAGTTCCATCGAAATGAAACGCATCTCGACATAAATTAACTAACTATATTTTATTACTTCGCGAAGCCGAACTTTTTTATTTACTCCATTAAAAACGTACGAATTTTCAACTTCGTCGGGGAACTTCCCGACTTGAAATTCCGGCCGTGGAAGTTTAAAGTAAATATTTAAATTATTCATTTTAATTACGCAATACTTTTTCTTCTTAAGGCATGCAGTACTAACCCGTGCACGAACGGTGGAACTTGCTGGAGCAGCATGGACTCGTTTTATTGTGCCTGCCGACCTGGCTACACTGGAAACACTTGCGAGGGTAATTTATTAATTTTCAGCCTTTTCGTTTTTTATTCTTGTTGATTCCGATCAGACGAGGAGATATGTTCAAAGCACGCCGAGAAAATCTCGTCGTAATTTACTTTTGCCCCGACGAGATGAAACGGAGTGTTTTGAATATATCGCCGGGGTGATAAATATTAATAAACGACGGAAAGTTATTCAAAAATATTAACCTCGGGGAAGGTAGATCCTCGAGGGATGTTGAAATATTAGAGTTAGAGCGTAAAACCATCACTTTTAAAATGTCACGGGTACGTTTGACAGATGAGTTTGTGGTGGAAACAATAACGAACACGGATTCAATCAACAAAGAGACCGAACTGAGCCTGCAAATGCCAATTTCTATTCATCTAGATCATCTGCATAATGTGTACATCGCCGCGGGAACCCTTGCTTGCGCTTTTGTCATTGTAGCTCTCATAGTAAGTACACATAAAAAAAATCATACATAAATTTTCAACTCGGCCGTGCGATGAAAAAAATTTCAATTTGAATTCATCACCAGGTGATGGTGTGTCATTGTCGGGTAAACAAAACGTACAAGCGTTTCACTTGGAGGACGTTTAAAGCGTGCAAAGGACGACGAGCTCCTGACCCAACCGCTACTGCCAATAGGTAAGTACTTTGTCAGAACAAACCCCTATATTCTATGTAATTAGCAGAGAGTTGTAATCGAAAATCCCTTTGTTAACGTCACGCACACTGTGAACATAACATGACATCCTTAATAACTTCATCAAATTACTACAAAACAAAAAAAAAATTTTTCTTAATTAATTTGATTGTAGAATGTTTGTAGTAAACTCCAAAATGGAGCTACAAACAAGGTAGGCGATGATTTTTTTTTTTTTAATAATTTCTCCACCATCACCTCCATTTTACTTTGTCATTTCTCTTTGCGTAGGCAAATTGAATTTGACAACAGTCGGACGCATCGCGTGTGTGTAATATTAAAGAATTTATCTATAATTTGAGACGATTTGAAATTCAATAAACATTTCAGCCGCCGTCTAAACAATTCAGGTTGTTAGGTCAGCACACGACAATAAAATATATTATTCAACGTGTGTTGCAGCGAATGGTTTAGTGGGAAAGACAAGGCCCCGATGGCAACTCCGAGTCGCAGTTTACCCTCCCTGGATACGACGGACATGTACTACACCCTAGATTTTAGCGACAGCCAAAGCTCACCCCTAATTCAGTAAACTACAGCGTCCCTTCATCAGCTGCCGACATCCCAAGAGATGTTCGCGAACTTAACGTACGCCAATTTTTTCGAAAGCGTTCCCCAAATCCAATCTTGTCGGTATTTAATGCACCACTATTTTAAAAGCAACTCTCTTTTTTAAATCTAAAACAAGAACAACGATTCTTTATCATGCTGACACTTGGCAATATAACAAACCAACCCCTATTAAACAAATGTATGTCTAAACATTAAAATATCGTTGTTGTAGTTTTCACTGCGTTGTACAACGGAAATTATTTTTCTTCAAAGCTGACTTAACGATTTACATACGTACATTCCCCGAGCGAATTTAAATGTAGTCGGTTAAACGCATACGAATTTCTGTGGCATTAAGTAGTAGAAAGGTCGTCGTCGAACAAATTGCAACCCTCGTCAGTTTCGATCCGAATACATTCGCCAGAAAAAAAGCGCTAATTAGTAATGAACCGTTGTACAATGTGATTTATTGTTTTGTGTTAAATGTTACGTAAGTGTTGTTGAAAACAGCTCAATGTAAAGTGACTTTGTATGATTAAAAAAGAATCTGGTGGAAATTCTCGTCAATTAATGCAGTTTTCGGTTGGAACCATCGAAGTAGGGGCGATTAAAACAAAAAAAAAAAAGAAACACGTAGGGTAGTTTAGCTCGGTAGGACGTAACACTTCTGAAGCTTAAAGCACTCGTAGATTATAACGCAATTCATTTATTTACTTGCAAATTTTGGATTCACTCGGAAGACCAAAGAGAACGAGGAATTGTTCGCTTTAATCACCTTTGTTGTGAGTATCACAAATCCACGACGAGAATTTGTTTGTAAATAAGGAAAATCCGAGGGTGGATTAAAATAAAACCAGAAAAGAATTCGTTTTCACTTAAGATCGTCTAAATAAAACGCGGGGTTGTAATTAATTTTTATTGTAAAATGTAACGTTAGTGAAAACGAAGCGACGGTTAGAAAAAATGCAACGAAAGACGGTGCGAAGCAGGAGCGGCAAAAGGAGCAAATAAGTCGTAAAGTAAATGAAAGGACGATTCAATTAGGGCACGCGACGGTGGCAAATATCTCTTTCTACATTCGCTAAATCGCGAAAGGTTAATTAAAATATACGTCGCTCAAAATTAACATTCATTAGTAAATCCGTTACTTATTTTATTCGAGCCCCGCGTCTACGTTTCGAGCTTGAACGCAATTAACCGGCGAAAAGCGCAGCGTGTTTATTTTCGGCGGGACACATCGGAGCTTTCCGCAATATTTCCTCCTCCGTTCTGGTCGTTTCTTTTTGTAATCACCGGGTAACGTGTTTAATTAATTTTGAGCTGGCCCGAGGCGGACGGCGACGCTCGTTTTTGGCCACTTCCTGAGCGAGACAGAAATCAATCACAACTTCGAATTGGCTTTTAATTGAAGTTCGAACTGGCCGAACGAAATCTAGAGTGTTTATCTTACATAACACACGAGAAACCGGAAGACGAAGTGCAAATCGATAGGGAGTTTCTAAACTAAAAGGAACATCGAGAGTGTTTTGGACCGGACCTATTACATCTTAAAATACCACCCCCCTCGACAACAACAACAACAACAAACAATTGCAGTGAATAAATGAATTGCTCGTTTAAACAAAGAAAGAAATGGGACAAACAGATTTATCTATGCAAAGCACTTTAATAGACGACTTGTAATCAGTTATTAACTAGAAGGAAAATGCTTTTAAACATGACTGTATCTATGTATAAATAATAATAAACAAGAGGAAACTGTGTAAATATTTAAAATATATCTATTAAAAAAAAAAAAAGAAACAACCACATGCATTGTTGTGAATTTCATTCCATCCACGCCAAATATGAATCTATCTTATTCTATCTGTAATGACAGTAATAATAATCGCATGTACTATGTAACCTGTATTACTGTTATGTAATGCTGTTCAACACAATAAACTATTTACCACTAAAGCTGCTGTTTTTGTTTTTATTTCGAATTCGTTTTGAAAATGCGGCTGACACGTCAGCGGTACCTAACGGATAAATGCTGAACGCGACGGGTCATAATTTACAGCAAAGCGTAACGCGACTTCTTCGAACTTGCGTTTGCGACGTGTAGATGGCGCTCTGCTCCGCGCAGAAGCGCATGTCCGAACCCATTTTGATTTCCCCTGTAATCTTCCACAAAATGGTGGTACAGAATGCATTCTGAAAATGAAGATAACTCATTTCCTTGCGTAAATCTGCTTCTCCGAACTGTTGTTATTATTACCAGATAAAGGAGTGCGTGATTAGATTAGATTAGATTCGACGTAATATTTAATTGGGAGGAAATAGTTGTTTTTCCTGTAAATAATTTTGAATTCGCACATTCAACTTTTTACCTTAAAATTATAAAATATACAGGGGGCGTGTAAAAAAAAAAAAACAAGGAAGCACACTTTACAAACAAAATAATCATCAATATTAAACAAACAGCATTGAATGTTAGTTGCGAAGACGAAACGCACGTTTTTTAATGGAAGACAATCAGCATGTTTTCTTACGTAACGTCGCAAAGCACGCTTGGATTGATGGGTGTTATCTAAACCTAAACGATACGGATAGTTGCGTAAATTGTAAAAACCAAATAAAAAAGTGACGCTAGCGTTTGTTTCTTCCCGGAAAATAAGAGAAGTAAATCGTGAATCAAAGCTACTTTAAACATAAAATTTACTCAGTATTTGAGTTGATAAACAAAGATACGGTTCCGTGTAAGTAAAGAACTATGTATGGGCACGTCAAATCGCGTGACGCATTTCGTCAGCCTTTTAACAAACGATTAGGTTACGCTCTTGCAGGAGATTACACACAGTGCTATGCCTGGCATGATTCAGCCATACTGGACATACTGCGTCCAACTTGTTGATCTGTAAACGTACGTACGCGTGCAGTTTTTTATTTGTAAATCGGAAAAGTAAGTTTCCCCGGACGTGGTCGGCAAAAATTCGAATAAACAAATAAACAATTGCGTCACGTCTTTAATTACAGAAATGAATTTCGCAATTCGCCACTGGAGCCAGAAGTAAATTAACTTTAGGATTGTATTAAAGGCAGGTGGTGTGAAATGAACTGATAGACAATTTACGGTTCATTGGTTCCAAGCGGCTGCGGCGTTCTTCCACGAGATAAGCTCGCAGGGTTGATTCCGAAAGTCCTTTCAGTTCATCTCCGGTAGTTATGCAGAGAGCAGAGAAGCGTTTCGCCGTGATACTCAAAAAACTTAAGAACTCGAACATACCGAGCGAGTCGCTCGCCTCTTTGGAAGTCGTCAAGTTAATCTACGAGACGAACAAATCCGGCGAGCGCAGATGGCGAGTCGTTTACGTCGTCGGTTTAACCACCGTCGTTTTGCTGACCCTCTTCTTTTCTCTGAGTACCCCCAAGGTAAGCTGAACCCACCCCTCCCCCTCTGGAAATTTTGTAGGCTTTTTGGTTTTTTAAGTGTTTGCTGGAGATGCCTTTTGAGTCGTCGAAAATTTTCCGCAACCCCGAGAGCTGCGACATGTGCATCCACGTGGCGCAAGTTGATCGGATTGCGAACGTCTCCCCGGTTGATTTCTACGAGCTTTACGTAGCGAAAGCCAAGCCGGTGGTCGTGACGGATGGGACGAGGGGGTGGTCCGCGTTGGACACCTTCAGTTTCGACTTCTTCAAAAACCTGTACGAATCAGTTGACGATGAAGGCGACGAACCCAACGACAGCTGCCAGTTTTTCCCCTACAAAACGGAATTCAAATCCTTGGCCGAAGTCTTCAGCATGTCTCCGGATCGGGCTAGGTTAGAACCTGGAACTGACCCTTGGTACATCGGTTGGAGCAACTGTAACGACGAGGCTGGGAAAGTTCTGAGGCAACACTATAGCAAACCATACTTTTTGCCGGAGGCCTCAGAAAACATCGCGCTTAATTGGATGTTCATGGGAGGGCCAGGCTCAGGTGCTCACATGCACGTGCGTAGCTTACAATAACACAACTCCCCCAAAAAAAAAAATACATTCCATTGCAGGTTGATAACGTCGTGCACCCTTCATGGCAAGCTCAGTTAAGTGGAAGGAAAACATGGATTTTAGCACCTCCCCCCGAGTGCTTTTACAGGTGCGAAAGCTTCAAGGTCACCGTCGAACCAGGCCAAATAAGTAAGTCCTCCGCCAAGCTTGAAACGCATTCAATTTTTTTTTTTTTTGTAGTCGTGGTGGACACCAACCGTTGGTACCACCAGACGGAGATCTTGCCTGGGAGCATAAGCATCACGATTGGAGCTGAGTTCGACTAAAACTGAAAATGTAAAACGCATAATGAAATCTTTTTCGTCTTTTCGATAATAAAAGCCTCGCTTATCACGACCGTAATTTTTAATTAAGCCCAGTTAACACTTATCGAAATGCATTTTAAGGCCAACGCGTCAGAACCTAATAATAAATCGGTGTTATATATGACTGTAATTATGTAATTTTGGCAGCAATACTGATAAGAGGGACGACCGTCGTAAATTGACTCACCTTCGATTTTTCTAATTAAAACGAGTCGCAGAGCTAATTATTCGTGAGTCAGCTTGGTGATAATTTTTTTTTTAAAAACACGAGAAATACATTAGGCACGATTAATAGGAAAAAAAAATCATCGAGTAAAACGCAGGTTTGTATGTTCACTACGAGGGGTGATTTTCATTTAATTTACCTTGCCAGGAAATTCGCAAAGTTTTGTGATTTCTGTAAGGTGTTGGAATCCTTTGGAAAGCCTAGCACAATAAATAAAAAATTTCCCTCAACCTCAAGCAAATACCAGACGTTTGAGTTCCTTCTGAATTTCAACATTTCCAAAGACAAACTTTTGGTGATCCTCGAAGAAAAAAAATTAATAAACCTTCAACGAACAAGAAAATCCTTTTAATACGAACACAGTGTCATCCTGTCAAGGTTTTTCCTAATGACTTTCTTACGACGTGTTTTTCTAACGACGTGCATTTGCATTTTTACGCATTTGCTCGGCCTCGCGCGTTTTAGTTTTTCCTGCCAACTTGAAAACGAATGCCCAAGAGATTTATGTTACGGCGCATTGTGTTAGTGTCATGGAGATTCAGTAGCGCATCGGTTCCCATTCTCATCATTAACGGAGTTAATTGGTGGTGGCCAAGAACGGGAACGATCGTGAGAGGATTTTGCTGGATCTTAAATTATAATGAGCCAAAATATTTTTCAAGTCCAAAAGTAATTAAACGTTACACAAAAGAAACCAGCTCCTCCGTTAAACACGAAAAATATTGGATGGTTTGGAATCCCACGCTTTTTCACACCCTATTTTTATTTTTATTTTTATTTTTGGTTGGTCCACCCAAATGGTACACAAAAGAAACCTTTTCTGTACCAGCTCCTCCATTAAACACGAAAAATATTGGATGGTTTGGAAGCCCACGCTTTTTCACACCCTATTTTTATTTTTTTTAAATATTTTTGGGTGGTCCACCCAAAGTAATTAAACGTTACACAAAATAAACCAGCTCCTCCGTTAAACACGAAAAATATTGGATGGTTTGGAAGCCCACGCTTTTTCACACCCTATTTTTATTTTTTTTTAAATATTTTTGGGTGGTCCACCCAAAGTAATTAAATGTTACACAAAAGAAACCTTTTCTGTACCAGCTCCTCCATTAAACACGAAAAATATTGGATGGTTTGGAACGCCACGCTTTTTCACACCCTATTTTTATTATTTTTTTATATTTTTGCGTGGCCCACTCTATCTCAGTCAAATTAGAAAACGAGCAAACTTTTGGTTGCACACAGAAGGGGCGCCTACACGCCCGTGTAAGTTCGCGAGCGTGCAAGCGAGGTCATAAGATTCAGCAAGTTGAACTCCATCCTTTTCTTACTCAGTTATTAGTCGGTTTTTGCTTCGGTGGTTGATGACGCAGAGCTCATCTTTTATGAAAACGATAATATCAACTTTAACGAGTGTAAAAACCGAAGTTTGCTTGTTTATTGAGATTGGGGATGTCTTTAATTAACTTCTAAAGTAAAACGTTTAGTTTCTCTTCTTTTTTCTCCTCCTTACCATTTGTTTCATTTCTTTAGTTTTACTATTTTTCTCTTAGTTTATTTGGTTGTCGTTTTCTAAGTGTTCTGAATTCACTGAAATCAGGCGGACATTCAAAAAAAAAGCCAAACTGAATAAAACCCCATGGCTTTACAGGTTAATCCCTTCTACTTAATCCACCATCAAAAATTTGCGTAGGAAAACAATTGTATCTGAATCACGTGATCGATCACTCCACCGAACTCATTCCAAACTCCATTTTGGATAAAAGTGACAAACAAAAAGTTTATTGGTGCGTACTTCTTACAGTTCCATTACGTTTACGAACCAACATCGCGTGTCTGCTGGCGAACTTGTACGCGCGTGTGGATACCCCTTTAAAATAAATTCTAAAACGTAAAGGCGTGGTTAAAGACATACGCGTTGACTTGCAAGGTCAAGCCCAAAACAAATATTTGTTTAATTTTGTAAACTTGAAATCGCACTCGAAGATAAAGCGTTTTTTTTTTCCTGTTTGATCGAAAACTTGCATTTCCTCGAAGTTTTGAACTTTTTCCGGCCGAAGCGACCTCACAAATTTGGAACTCGCAAAACAATGATTTCGACACGAATTAATTTTGGTTGTTTATAATTTTGATTTACGTGCTCTCGCGATGTGTAATTTAAATATTTTCGTCGTGTGCCTTTGCGAGGTTGAAAATAAAGCCGAGTTGGAAGAGAGGCATTGATAAAACCAGTATACGAAAGTGTACCTGCGCAAAGGGTCCTCCTGTAAGAGAGCACTTAATTTGTGGAAGGATAATAGCCAGAATTTCGATGTTATTTCTTGAAGGAGAAATTGAGAGCCCCGTTGCTTCGCCGTTCGTAATGCCGCGGACATTGTTGAGAAAGCATTTAAATATTTGAACAGAATTTCAGTGAAAGAGCGGGGGAAACAAATTTTATGGTCGCTGCTTGTCTGTAGTACTAGAGTTAGTCACAAAGTGCAGAGTAGTGTGTGTTCGTGTGTATGTGTGCCCCACAATTGTCAACATGGCTTCCGTCGTAGACTTTGCAAAATTAACGAAAGACGAACGCGAAGAAATCAAAGAACATTTCACCATAGTAAGTGCAATATTTTTTTTTCCATTCTACATAGCAACTCCACAAGCTTGTTTTGCTAGCCATACTTTCAGGCTATCGATTTGGTTGGTTCAGATCGCGCGGCGTTCTTTAACGACGTGACAAACTGCTACGCCCATCGATACAGATTCCATCGAATTATAAATGAATATCGCATTTAAAGAATAAATCACGAGCCAACACCCTCGTTAAATCCAAACGAAACCCAAGAAACAAAAAAAAAGCGAACGTTTTTAAATAATGCGCTTCCTCGTTACCTAGACAACCGAATTACACACTTCATGATCCACATTGCCGTTCAAACTCCCAAAACAAGGAATTTGGAATGCAATTAGTGACTCATTACCGTGACTATGTAAGTCACTGTTACTCACGCGTTTTATGTCATAATCAGGTTTTTGGTCTCCGTATGCAACACTCGGTGCATAAATCTTTGTTTTTCTCGCAGCCGAAGACTTGGTAATACGATACAGACCATGAAAACACTTGCGTTTGCACGATTACGACTCGCCCAGCGCGAGCAACGCGTTCGTTTTTCTTCAAAGTTTTGCAGTTTTTTTTTTTTGCAATCCGTGCACTTCATGTTACAAACCTTCACAGGAAAAAGGCGACACGAAGAAACTCAAAAACGCCCTCGATCACTACCGGACGCGCTTGAAAACTCAAACTTGACCCTGATTTTGAGATGTGTTAGTCATTTAGGTTTTACGAAACACACCCAAAAAGTGTTTGTGTTGTTATTATCGCCGGCGATGGGATGGTCCTTTTAAAAGAGGTTTGACTGAGGCCTTCTGGTGTATTTAGGTTTTACGAAACACACCCAAAAAGTGTTTGTGTTGTTATTATCGCCATCGATGGGATGGTCCTTTTAAAAGAGGTTTGACTGAGGCTTTCTGGTGTTTCATGGTCGATCAGTTCAAAAATCAACGAAAATACTTCACAGCGATCCACGAGATTTTGAGGGTTTTAGGGCAACCTTGCACGAATCTTCTTGGTTTCACTCTGTGGTATCTATTGCGGGAAATCCTGAGATGGAACTTGGTTCTATGAAAAGAGGTTTGACTGAGGCCTTCTGGTATTTCATAGTCCCTGGGCAGCTCGCTCAGTTCAAAAATCAACGAAAATACTTCACTTCTCTGCTTCTTTTAGGGCAACCTTCCCTCTTCTACGAATCTTCTTGGTTCCACTCTGGCATCTATTGCAGGAAATCCTGAGATGGAACTTGGTTCTATTAAAAGAGGTCTGACTGAGACCTTCTGGTATTTCATGGTCCCTGGACAGCATGCTCAGTTCAAAAATTAACGAAAATACTTCACTTCTCTGCTTCTTTTAGGGCAACCTTTCCTCTTCACATCGATCCACCAGATTTTGAGGGTTTTAGGGCAACTTTCCCTCTTCTTTTCATAGTCCCTGGGTAGCTTGGTCAGTTCAAGAATCAACGAAAATACTTCACTTCTCTGTTTCTTTTAGGGCAACCTTCTTCTTGGTTCCACTCTGTGGTTTCTATTGCGGGAAATCCTGAGATGGAACTTGGTTCTATTATCTATCTGGTATTTCATAGTCCCTGGGCAGCTTGATCAGTTCAAAAATCAACGAAAATACTTCACTTCTCTGCTTCCTTTAGGGCAACCATCCCTCTTCCACGAATTTTCTGAGTTCCACTCTGCGGGAAATCCTGAGATGGCCTATGGTCCTATTAAAAGAGGTTTGACTGAGACCTTCTGGTATTTCATGGTCGATCAGTTCAAAAATCAAAGAAAATATTTCACAGCGATCCACCAGATTTTGAGGGTTTTAGGGCAAGCTTCCCTCTTCCATGAATCTTCTTAGTTCCACTCTGTGGTATCTATTGCGGGACCTTCTGGTCCCTGGGCAGCTGGATCTATTCAAAAATCAACGAAAATACTTCACAGCGATCAACCTGATTTAGAAGGTCTCTGCTTCTTTTGGGGCAACCTTCCCTCCTGCACGAATCTTCTTAGTTCTACTTTGTGGTATCTATTGCGGGACCTTCTGGTATTTCATAGCTCGATCAACTCAAAAATCAACGAAAATACTTCACAGCGATCAACCAAATTTAGAAGGTCTCTGCTTCTTTTAGGGAAACCTTCCCTCCTGCACGAATCTTCTTAGTTCCACTCAGTGGGATCTATTGTGGGAAATCCCGAGAGTGCAGTGGTGGAGTTTTCTTTTGTCCTCAAGTTTTTCCTAGCCCCCAGATCAGTTCGTCGTGTCCAAGGGTCAACCAAAGCAATTCGTCAGAGTTAATCTAAATTGTTGTTGGTTCCATCCTGTTTAATTTTCCCACTTTTAAAGGGAGTATGCTATTCTGCGTTATTTTGGTTGAAACTCCTGGGGACCTACGAAGGATTTAGTGCAGTTTGGGTCTTAGAATGATCGAGACTTCAAAAGGAAATTGATTCGTTTTTCTTTAGTTTTGCAAGCACGTAATTCAAATTAAGACAAAAAAGTGGTTTTGAATGATTTTGAAACGCGTTCGCTTATAAAGGAAATAAAAGAGAAATCGATTGGAATCAAATCAAAGTCAAAAGCGTTTTGGAATCCTCACGATGTCCTCTTGATGTGTGTTGACGTCTTCAAGCTCAACGAACGCCCATTTTTTTTTGAAAACCCCCCAAAATAGGACATCAAATTTCCGAGTGCCAAAATTATGGATATATCATGTTTAATTCGAACCAGGACTTTCGTTTCAATCATTGATTGGGGATTGTTTTCGTAATGCAAACCCAAGACACGAAACAGGTTTAATTTTGAGTGATTTTTGGTTTGCTTTTGAAAATGTTGCAGATGAAAATTTCGTGTTTATTGTGAAGTCCAAGAGAGTCGAAGCTTTAGATCTATAAATGTCGATTTCGATTGAATCAAATCTGCAATGTTCGCTTGGTATGTTCGGATTTTTTTTTGGTTTGATTTTGAAAATGATTCAGATGATAATTTCGTGTTTATTATAAAGTGCAAAAGAGTCGAGGCTTTAGACCTATAAATGTCGATTTCGATTGAATCAAAACCGCAATGTTCGCTTGGTATGTCCGGACTTATTCAAACTCAGCGAGCCATCTTTTTTTTGTAAATCCACCGAATCCATAAACACACAAATCCAGATCTTGGTTACAAATTTATGTTTGTTGTGATTTTTGATTGAAATCAAACATCGTTTTCGATGATGTCGAATCAGACCGGGATGTTTTTTTAATAGCTTTTAATCTCGCTGCTGACTGAAATTTATCGTTCGTCGTCCTACGCTTTGTTGTTCTTTGATAACAATATTTATTCTGAATACAACATAACAACTCGTAAATACCACAAGCGAAAATGCGATGGCCATTTTGTTTGTACCCTTGCAGGTGCTGCTGTTTTTATAGTTACATCTGCTTATATACATAAATAATTAACAACGTTTCTGTGTGAATTGAGAAAATGTTATAAAAGGGTAAATGGAATTTATGCTTTATCATACTACTTCCACCAAAATATTTCAGATAAATAGAACTCGTTATCCCCCTTTTGTTTAACAGTACTCGTGAGTCACGAGAAATTTTTGATTACTCTTCGTTTATCCGGGAAAACAGTTATCACCGGCGTTATGGAGAAGAGATAGGGATAGTTCCATTTTTTTTTTCCCCAAACGAGATTAAATCCCATCGAGATATCAGTGTTATTGAACTCCTCCTCGTTTGATCCTCGTTAAGTTTTATGCTAGGTTAAGGCTGTTCTAAAATTGTTAGGCGGTGAACACATGGCGTTTTAATTTTTTGGATTATTAAGGACGCGCGAACGTGTCGCGCATAAATATCACTAACTGTTTTTTTCTTAATTACTTACAAGTTCCTCGTTATTACGGGCGCGTGTTAGAATTTCGTCAACGCAATCGGAGGTTACTAACATTAGATTACCTTAAACGGGGACATCCGCAAACAAAAATAAAAAAAAAAATTCGTTCGTTTCACACGGAAAAAGTATACCAAGTTCGATTCATACAAAAATATTTTCATTGTGGAAGTTTAAAGCACGGTTTACACAAAAAGAATTTTGGATTTGATTGATTGATTGTTAATCCAAACGTGTTATCAGCGAAGTATGAGATTAGTTGAAAGTAAATCGTAACCACATACGTACCCAAAAAAAAAATAAATAAAATGTTGAGGGGACCATTTTTAATAATTGCAGACTTTCGAAATAACGAACGCACTCGTGTTTTATACAAAGACTATCTTACAGGTGCACGATTTTCATTATCGCTCCAATATATCTCGATAAGAAAACCTATTTAACTTCTACTTTATCAAATAATCCTCAGTGTGTTGAGTATTTTGTGCGAGATCCGCGCGTAAACATGGAACTTGCTTTTAGTGAGAGGCAGGTCAGCCCGCAGACTGAGTTTATATCGGAATTGAAACAGACGAGGCCTTACGCAGGGGTAAGTCCAAAAAAATGCTTGGATTTTGCAAAGAAATTTCCGACGTTTCGATTTTTATCTTGCCCAAAGCAGGAAATTTAATGGATGCGGGGGCATCGTCACGTCTCGATAAGATTTTGATCACCAAGTTGATGTTTTGGTTGTTTGGGAAACATATGTATTGTTTGTGTTTCAAGAAATCAAATCGATAAGGCCGAATTAAGATAAAATGCACCGAGAATTTTAATTACCTTCGATTAAACACCATTATGTAAGTCGCTTTGTACTTTATAGCTCCGACATGTTGTTAATTTTTAACAATTCAGTTAATAGCGTGAGTGTGAGCTAGAGCAAGTCCGGTTCTGACCAAATTTTAACCGGTCTATCCTGCATATTGAACGTGTGTAACTCGTGTGGGTTTCCAGCCAACACAATAATTAACGTGTTAACCCAGAGTTAAACGACGAATATTTGTTGTTCATTAAATCTAAAATTACGAAACCACAATAACAAACACCCCCCCCCCAACCCCCGCCGCTTAAAATATTTTAAAAATCGACTCCGCTAAGCCTTTTATTATCGAGGAGATTATACCTCGAATTGCGTAAGTCTAATTTGTTTTATATGGACATGTCGATCATATACAGCTGATAACTTATCTCTGCGAAGATTATCATTATCATCGGGTTATTCATTGCTCTCGAAATTCTTTAATTCTCTTTGAGGTGTTAATCTGGAAACGATTACGACGAATCCAGGCCAAGGAATAATACGCAAATGTATTCGCTATTCGTCTCCTCCTCGGAACGCGGACAATTATTACAAAACGACGAATCCTTGGAATTAAAATTCACTGTAACGTAATTTAAAAACCAAATGCGAACGAACTAAACCACACATGCTAATGAAGGCATGTCTGTTTCTGTAATTTGTTTCTTTTTTTATTAGAGCGCAACATCTGCAAGGACGTTTAAAAAATACCCAAAGCTATTCACTTACGTTTTCCTTCCCCAGACCCAAATAAAATCACCGAAGTAACTTCGATTTTGTGTTTACCGTCGCGTCAGCTAACGGTAAGCAAAGGTATATTAACCCAAAAAACAAATACCATGACGCCAATACTCTTCAAGGTTAGTAGCCAGGGACTAATCATGCAGAAACGGCCCGGGCCAAGTTTGCAAAAACTTTATCTAATTCGTGTCCATTGTACTTTTACGTTTGTTCTCGTAGCTTAAGATCATCTCTTGTACTTGCAGATTGACAAAAACAATGACGGTTACATAGACCTGAGGGAGCTCAAAGATGCTTTGGACGTGTGCGGATTCAAAA
The DNA here is from genome assembly GCA_039766575.1 of Serrognathus titanus. Taxonomy (NCBI): domain Eukaryota; kingdom Metazoa; phylum Arthropoda; class Insecta; order Coleoptera; family Lucanidae; genus Serrognathus; species Serrognathus titanus. The sequence goes on along the minus strand of CM077916.1, from coordinate 1,158,961 downwards.
TTCCGGGATGGAAGGTCCGCCAGATGGAGGAGGAGTTCAAAAAGAAAAGCGGCGGCGCCCAGGGAAAATTGTCCTACGACGAATTCGAAACGCTCTGCAGCGATTTAAAGGCCAGCGAGGTCGCCAGCACGTTCAAGCAGGTCGTCACGCGAAGGGAAAACCTTCAGCACCTTGGTGGTACTTCAGAGGCCTCCAATGAAGGCACGACACATTCCGTTAGGGTTGAAGAACAACTCGCCTTCTCAGATTGGATCAATTCGAATTTAAGGCATGACCCAGATTTGGCACATTTATTACCTATCGATCCTGATGGGAAAATGCTCTATGAAAGAGTTAAAGATGGTATATTATTATGGTAAGTAATAGCCTCATCCGTAATCAATTAGAAATTGTCTGGTTTCGGTTCGTGTATATTTTTGATTGGAGTTTTAGATTCGTCGTTCTAATTTCGGTTCGTGTTTCATTACTAATTGGCGATTTAACTTCGGTTCGTGTATCTTTGATTGGAGTTTTAGATTCGTCGTTCTAATTTCGGTTCGTGTTTCATTACTAATTGGCGACTTAACTTCGGTTCGTGTATAATTGTACGTCTTTGATTGGAGTTTTAGATCCGTCGTTCTAATTTCGGTTCGCGTAAGATTCATCACTTACTTAATTGGACTTTCTAACTTGACGGATTTGATTTCGGTTCGTGTAAACGTGGTACTTACGATAAGGAGTTTCCGTAAATTCTAGTAATCAGGTATTTAGTAGTTTCGTTGTGACACACGAACAAGGGCGTGGACATTTATTAATTGGACCACCTCTATTTCCAACTTGAAGTTTTTAGAACCTTGCAATCTAAAGGATTTATTTCTCGATGAATTGAAGATTAATTAAATTAATTTACCATTTTTGTTTTTGATAGCATTCAATTTCTTGTGATTACTTGCGATTCAGAAGAAAGCGCAGCGATTTGCTGCGCCTTATGAGATCGTGAGGTGATTTAAATGTATGACACATCCGCTACTTAAAACATAAAGTCACAAATTGTTGAGCGAAAAAATGAAAAAACCTTGAGCTTGCAAGGGCGTGACAGTTGCATTGTTTAGGTCGGTTCGCGTTAATAAAAAGCAAAAGAGTATTTTTTTTTCTAAGCGCGCCTGTATATAATTAGCATCGCATAGATGATCAGATAATGGAAGTATTTGATACTAGCTGACGTCATGTCATAATAAGAAGTGATTAAGATAAAACGATATAATTCTCGACCTATAATCCGCAAAGAAATTAGTTAGTAGAAGTTCTAATTTGGCGTTTCGCTTTCCAGCAAAGTAATAAATCATTCCTGCCCGGACACAATAGACGAGAGGGCGATCAACAAGAAAAATTTAACCTTATACACAAAACTAGAAAATTTAACCCTAGCCCTATCGTCTGCCCAAGCCATAGGGTGCAACGTTGTAAATATAGACGCTCACAGTTTATCGAAAGGAACACCTCACCTTGTCTTAGGCTTAGTCTGGCAGATCATCCGCATCGGGCTGTTCAATCAGATTTCTTTGGAACACTGTCCGGGCTTAACCACCCTCCTCACCGACGAGGAAAAGATTGAGGATCTCCTGAAACTTTCGCCAGAGGCTATTCTACTCAGATGGGTCAATTACCATCTGGAAAGGGCTGGGGTTAACAGGCGTGTTACCAATTTCCAAAGTGATATTACCGATTCGGAGGTGTACACCCACCTCCTCAAGCAAATCGCCCCAACAGAAACAGGTGTAACCACTGAGGCCTTACTTGTAAGTACCAATTACAACCAAACTTATTTCCACTAACATCAAGCTCACCCCAGGAAAACGACCACGTCGAAAGGGCTGAAATCATGTTGCAACAAGCAGCCAAGTTGAAGTGCCGTTCGTTTGTTACGCCCCAAGATGTGGTCAATGGAGTTTACAAGCTGAACATTGCTTTCGTCGCAAACCTGTTCAATAATTATCCAGGGCTGGACCAAGCCAATGGTACCTTAGGTGATTTTGAATCAATCGAGGAAACTAGAGAGGAAAAAAGTATGTATTACGCTTCTTGTAGTAATCCGTATCACATCGATGATTAGATCGCTAAAATAATGGCACTTGAACACGTTTCGGTTAAGGTCGATCCATAAAATAACATTAAAACGTTTTCCGTTCGTCGCGTAATTCAGTATTTAATCTAACAACATGACATGTCATAAATTATTTTAAAGTCAAAGGGTCTGATTAAATCGGCAACTAAATTCAATTGTTTCTCATTATCTTGCAAAGAAATAGTTTTGGATTTATGTCATATCGATCCACGGATTGGCCAATTAGACGTCGTTCAGCGTTTTATCTTCGGTTCGTGTATGATTCGACATCTTCGATTGGAGTTTTTGAATGGACGTTTTAATTTCGGTTCGGGTAAATGCAGTACGACTTATGTTTGATTGGCCTTTATAGTTTATATATTTGGTTTCGGTTCGTGTAAGATAGGACCATAATACCGCTACAAAACGTAAAAGGAATAAATTTAATTTCAATTCAGAAAAGTGCTAATTGTTTTCCATTATCTTTCAAAGAAATAGTTTGGGATTTTATCGCATCGATCCACGGATTGGTCAATTAGACGTCGTTTAGCGTTTTAACTTCGGTTCGTGTATATATTTGATTGGAGTTTTTGAATAGTCGTTTTAATTTCGGTTCGTGTAAGTGCAATATCGATCCACGGATTGGTCAATTAGACGTCGTTTAGCGTTTTAACTTCGGTTCGTGTATATCTTTGATTGGAGTTTGTGAATAGTCGTTTTAATTTTCGGTTCGTGTAAGCGACTTATTTTTGATTGGCCTTTCTAGTCTATCGGTTTGGTTTTGGTTCGTGTAAAATAGGACCGCCACAAAACAAAATTTAATTCTGAACGGTGCTATTTCTATTCAAATCCAAAAGGAATGATTCGATACTAAATAAAAGCCCTTTGGATGAAAACGTAAAAGTGTCAATAATTTTCTTCGTCTTTCTAAGAAATAACTTGGTTTTTCCAGCATATCGTAACTGGATCAATTCCATGGGCGTTTCACCTCACGTAAACTGGTTGTATTCGGACTTGGCTGATGGCCTGGTGGTCTTCCAATTGTATGATATAATTAAACCAGGTATTGTGGTGTGGACTCGCGTCCACCGTAAATTCAGCAACCTCCGAAAGTTCATGGAAAAACTGGAAAACTGTAATTACGCCGTGGAATTGGGAAGGGAAATCAAGTTTTCTTTGGTGGGCATTGCCGGTCAGGACATCAACGAGGGCAACGTCACACTAACCCTGGCCTTAATCTGGCAACTGATGAGGGCCTATACGTTATCGATTCTTTCGCAGTTGGCGCACAGCGGAAGCCCGATCGTCGAAAGGGAAATCGTGCAGTGGGTCAACACAAAATTGACTTCGGCCAATAAGAAGTCGGCCATCAAGGGCTTCCAAGACCCTGTAATTTCAGATGCCAGGGTCGTGCTGGATTTGATCGATGCTATCAAGCCTGGTGCCATCAATTACGATCTTATTAAATCAAGTGGGAGCGAGGAGGTAAGACGATGTGAATTTGGCTTTATATTGATGTTATTGACGATGTGTTTCAGGATAATTTGGCAAATGCTAAATACGCGATATCAATGGCGCGTAAAGCTGGTGCGCGGGTTTACGCATTACCAGAAGATATAACCGAGGTGAAACCGAAAATGGTGATGACAGTATTCGCCTGCCTTATGTCCTTGGATTATGTGCCAAACATGGACACTATCCCTCAGCAGTAGTAGTCTTCCCACTTGTACATTTTTGCGATTTTTCAGTACGCGTTTGAGCTTTCTTTTGTAATTACTTAACTACTTTGTAAAACCGGTGATTGAATTCGAAACAGTACGTTCCAGTTGATTTAATTAATAAATTAAGTCATAGTCCTAGTCTAACTTGTGTTTGGTCAGAAAAACATTTTTTTTGTGCAATAAATTCCGCCGTGAAGTAATTTTTTATTTTATTCTCTGAATAACAGAATTTATATTTTGATTTTGAGTTTGTTACGTTGATTCTTTCGTTCGTGCTGCTCGTCAGACACAGAAAAGACTGGGGGTAAGTAAATTAGGAAGTGGCAAAAGCTGTACAAAGCAAACAGAAATTGGTGACTGTCAAAGTGTCAATTAAATACTGTGACTGAGTGAGGTAGTTTTATTTCTTGCTGTGTATTATATATTATTCTGTGTACGTCTCCATGACTGGACTGTTCATTTGTGTCTCATTTATTTATGGATTTCTTTTTTTTTTTGTTGTTTCATGTCAAGTACAATTATGTTTGTAATTCTATACGCACTTTTCATGACAGACCAGTCCGGCCAAAAGATAGGTCACTAATATAAATATTTTTTTAGAGTTTATTAATTTATGTATATAGACTATGTCTGCATTCCATTTTATTGTATAACTTTCTTTTTGGTTTGGCTAAGAGGAATATACCCAAGTGCCATTTTTACTGATTAATGCCGTCGACGTTCCAAAAGAAGCACTTGCTTACGCCGACGCAGACGAACCACAAAAAAAGGGAAGCACACCCTTTTTTAACGTCTGTGATCCAAGCAGGTCGTTTTCCATGTCGGCCAATTAATACCAATAGCGTTATACCATGTAATAAAACTGTGAAGTATACATATAGTATTTCGTAGAATTTATACATTTATGTAATTTTTTAAGTATGTTTATACTTCCTACATTTTGCTTTCAATAAACCAAAATATAAGCGAAAGCGTCGTTTTTTTTTTCTTGCACACTCCTTCCAGTTGCGCAATACTTTTTACCAACGGCGATGAATCTCGAGTCTAAATTGGTTTTGGAAATAAAAAGGAAAGTTAATCGATGTTATGAGCAACATGGGCAGTCAGATTAGTGACTGTGGTGAAGACGTAATGAGGATTTTGTACTAAAATGTTTCAGGATTTAAGCAAAAGTGGCACATTCCTCCAGCTCAAAATTGGAATCATGGTGTTGGTCTTAACTTCCTTGGCTTCTGTTTCTATTGTAATTTCAAAGCTGCACTTTGTTTCACTGAGTTGACCTAATCAGACTCCAAAAGAAACAAAACTGCAGAAAGCGTTGTTTGCCAAAAATTGGCATCCATCCTTTTCCTCGTCTTCGTTAATTGCGAGCTATTTTTCAAGCACACAAATAAAAGTTTTCCTCTTCTTCCAATTATGTTCTTCAAGAGAGATTATTCCATATTCTCTGCCTGTCCCACCAGAATTTTTTGGTTAAAACTCGTTTAAATTGTCGAACGACAGTTTGCAGCATCGTTTTCTTCTTTAGTGAGTCACAGATACAGGGTGACCAATGCTTTTTCTATTGATTTCTTTATTAACGTCTTCGTTTTTCTCTTTTTTCTTGCCCCACGAAAGTCTAACATTCTCGAATTATACTCCTTAGAGGAGGATTCGTCTCTCTATTATGTCACTCATCAGATTTTTTGGTTGAAGACATCGCTTCTTGTGTTAGAAGAATCTCCAATCCAATTTCTGATTACACGTTGCTTTTTGAGTATAGACCTTGGTTTTGACCTTGTCCAAGTTTATGAACGAGTCGCAATGACATTTCAGAATCAAACACACGCTTTTCGTTTCACTTTGGAAGATCCCTTTGACTTTTTTGCTTAACAAATGAAAGAGCCTGTCGTTTGGTTTGATCGTGGGATTTAATATTTCATCAACCTCCTGGCTCTACAGTTGGAAGACATTTTCAGCTTATCACTTACCATATCGCATTCGTTCCGGTTTTCAAAATCTTATAAAAATTGGTCCCGAAGGCTCAGCAAAGTCGAAGTAATAATTGGAAGAACTTTGACTTATGCCCTCAGTTTACTTGGAAGCCTCTTGTCACTTCGTTAATCGAGAGCTATTTTTCAAGCACATTTGGTCTTTAACGGAATAAAAAAGTTTTCTTCTTCTTCCAATTATATTCTCCAAGAGAGATTATTCCATATTCTCTGCCTGTCCTATCCACGTGATCCATAGTTGCCAGAATTTTTTGGTCAAAACTTGTTTAAATTGTCGAGCGACAGTTTGCATCGTTTTCTTCTTTAGTGAGTCATTTTTGGATTACACTTCTCACAGGTACAGGGTGGCCAATGTATTTCGTTTGTTAACGTCTTCGTTATTCTCTTTTTTCTTACCCCATGAAAGTCTAATATTCTTGAATTATACTTTCTAGAGAAGGATTCGTCTCCCTATTATTTCACTCATCAGATTTTTTGGTTAAAGACTTCGCTTCTTGTGATAGAAGAATCTCCAATCCACTTTGTGATTACACGTTGCTTTTGCTTAGACCTTGGTTTTGACCTTGTCCAAGTTTATGAACGAATTGCAATGACATTTCAAAATCAAACTTTCGAAGATCCTTTTCCATAACCTCTGACTTTTTTGCTTAACAACTGAAAGAGCCTGTTGTTTGGTTTGATCGTGGGATTTAGTATTACATCAACCTCCTGGCTCTACAGTTGGAAGACATCATCACTTACCATATCGTATTCGTTCTGGTTTTCAAAATCTTATAAAAATTGGTCCCGAAGTCGAAGTAATAATTGGAGGAACTTTGACTTATGCCCTCAGAATTCGATCAGTTTACTTGGAAGCCCCTCGTCACTTCGTTAATTGAGAGCTATTTTTCAAGCACATTTGGTCTTTAACGGAATGAAAAAGTTTTCTTCTTCTTTCAGTTACATTCTTCAAGAGAGATTATTCCATATTCTCTGCCTGTCCTATCCACGTGATCCATAGTTGCCCGAATTTTTTGGTTAAAATTTGTTTAAATTGTCGAACGACAGTTTGCAGTATCGTTTTCTTTAGTGAGTTATTTTTGGATTACCTTCTCGCAGATACAGGGTGGCCAATGCCTTTTCTATTCATTTCTTTATTAACGTCTTCGTTTTTACCTTTTTTCTTACCCCCATGAAAATCTAACATTCTCGAATTATACTCCCTAGAGGAGGATTCATCTCCCTATTATTTCACTCATCAGATTTTTTGGTTAAAGACATCGCTTCATGTGATAGAAGAATTTCCAATCCACTTTCTGATTACACGTTGATTTTTGAGTATAAATCTTGGTTTTGACCTTGTCCAAGTTTATGAACGAATTGCAATGACATTTCAAAGCTTTTCGTTTCACTTTGGAAGATCCCTTTTCATAGCCTCTGACTTTTTTGCTTAACAAATGAAAGAGCCTGTCGTTTGGTTTGATCGTGGAATTTAGTATTTCGTCAGCCTCCTAGCTCTACAGTTGGAAGACATTTTCAGCTTATCACTCATCATATCCATGATTCTTTTCGCATTCCTTCTGGTTTTCAATCCACGATGACTTAGCAAAGTCGAAGAACTTTGACTTATGCCCTCTGTTTACTTGGAAGCCTCTTGTCATTGTCCTAAATTTGCTTTTAGTTTGGTGTCAAATACCAGCAAAAAAAAAATTCTAAATATTTTTTGATGTCCTCAGATTATTAAACTATCGCAGGAAAACTTATTAAAAAGCAAAATTAGTTTACAAATTTATTTCCCAATTTAAACACGAGCCGGTTAAAGGTTACTATAAATCAGTAACTTTTGCGTCATACTCTGCGATCGCCTGAAATTCATGCTGCGTCTCCACGTTCCAAATGAAAATCAATTTCCCAAAGAGTAATTGTTTAATCGTCACAATGAGCTTGCGTTTTCTCAAGGACTTGTAAAAAATTATCAACAAATAGTTAACATGACTAAACCAAGATTGCTTGCAAATACGTAACGTGGATTTCACCACATCCTAGAATGTTCTGGCAACTTTTGAATTCGAAAATCCCGCTCGCGATCAATAATCTGCGAGATTATAAATAATATAGTGTAAGTTGATTGACGATTTGATTTATTTATTATAGTAAGGGATCAATACCATTAGCTCGATTGACAAAAAAAAATTAACCAATTTAACCTTCGGTTTACACAAAAGAACCGTTGGGAAATTAGATGAACGAATTCACACGAAGGACGTTCGTCTTTTTTGAATGTTAAGAGGAGGGCAATCGTTGAAGTATATTGATTGAAGTGAGATAGTAAATGTGCTGTGTGAAAAAGCTGCTTGAAGTGACTGTACCTTCCTGGCACGTTGATCATTTCGAAGCTGCAGTGTTGATGTGTGGACGCTTTGTCTTCCCAGTACCGGTGAGCCATTTTTCCTTCGTTTTCTCACCTAAACTCATTGAAAGATTTTTCCAGGTTCGTCTCGCTGAATAACCAGGCCACAAAATGCCCGTTCCAAGCCTCCAGAAGCCAGCCCCGATTTTCAAAGGAACTGCCGTCGTCGATGGCCAATTCAAAGACATCAGCCTTGAGGATTACAAGGGACAATACGTCGTACTTTTCTTCTATCCCTTGGACTTGTAAGTGCCTAGCAACCGGGCTCTGAATTTATTACTTATCAATGAAAATCAATGATCACAAATTTACGACGATGATTTTCTTTTTTTTTTTTGCTTCGTGTCGCATGTTTTTCTTTTTTATTACTTTTGTTGTTTGAATTAACAGTAATTTACGCAATCGTAAAATCAACACTTTTTTTTCCTCCTATTATATTGAAGTTACGTGAAGTAATTTGTGTGTCATGCATTTTTTATTCGTAGGATTAAATTGAGTTTGATTCTTTTTTATGACTTTCGTTGAATAGGGTTCCTGGAATCGTTGATATTATTTTTTTTTATTTAAATTATCAATTCGCTTTTCTTGACTTTTTTAAATCGTGGGGGATTTTTTTAACTCGTTCCATTTAATTTTTTTTTTCCAAAAATCTATGAAATTCAAAGCTGTCGCGCCAATAATTTTATTTTGTACAACTAAAAGGTGTCTTTCTTGGAAAGTAACTTTGTGGCCATGCCAGTTATTGTCAATATAGGTGGTGTTCGGCGTTGCAACAACAAAAAAGCTCAAAGTTTTTTGCACGTTTTTTTCTTTCGTCCCCGAAATACCTACACATGTAGTTGCTGTCCTTGGTCCAAGGAAATTAAAACTAAAAACCGCCACACTATTATCTAACAAATTTTAATGGCGCTTGTTAAAATGTTATTGCGCATATTCTTTATCGGTTAAGGACGATGTTAAAAAATGTAAAAGATAAGGCGGCCGACCCAAAACAATTTTGGGTCGTCGTTAATTATGAAATTTAATTGCAGCACTTTCGTATGCCCGACCGAGATAATCGCGTTCTCCGATCGTTTTGAGGAGTTCAAGAAAATCAAGACCCAAGTGATCGCCTGCTCAACGGACAGCCACTTCTCTCACTTGGCCTGGGTGAATACCTCACGCAAACAGGGTGGTCTAGGCGAAATGTCCATCCCGTTGCTCTCTGACAAATCGTTCAAAATATCCAAAGATTACGGCGTGCTGGACGAAGAAAGCGGGGTTCCTTTCCGCGGCCTTTTCATCATCGATCCGAAGGGTATTTTAAGGCAGATTACAATCAACGACCTTCCAGTCGGACGTTCGGTCGATGAAACCCTACGTCTCGTCCAAGCCTTCCAGTTCACCGACGAGCACGGCGAAGTCTGCCCAGCCGGTTGGACCCCAGGCAAGAAGACCATGAAACCAGATCCCACAGGAAGCAAGACTTACTTCGAAGCCGTCAACTAGGATCTGCCCCCCACAATTCAAATCGCGTATTACTTTCAAGTATTAATGCTGTGTTTAGTTAGCTCTCAGTTTAAACTACCTGTATTCTTTATTTAAATTTAAATAAATTTGAGTTTTTTTTGAAGTCATCGTTTTTTTCTGACGCAATCCCCCCCCCCCCCAATCAACGACAATCGCTGCCAGACGATGTGCACGTTTCGATAAAATTAAATTAATTCCAGATTTTATCTTGTGCAATTTCTCAGAAGTTTTAAATCATATTGTGGATTCCGACGATTATCTTAATTAAATGGAATTGGGATCAAGTATTATCAGATTTCCGGTTTCATCTTTAAATTGCTTTTTAAACCCGAGATTACCGAACCTAATTAATCCGAAATTAATCTTCGCGAATGCAATGTTGCACTTGTTCAAAAGAAAAAAAAAATCACATTCGTGTCATATGCACGAGGACTCTGGAATTTTACGTCGAGTGCTACCGTTTTCAGATACCATGTTGGTTCAAAGATAAGTAGGAAAGTACACAGTCTGGCACAAAAAATAATTTTGAACGGGTTATCTAATCTCGTGGTCAAGTCAAAAAAAAAAATCGATTGCTTCGAGAGAGTTAGATAAATACGTTTAAGCTTTGCAGTTTGAAGTTTTTTGCGATTTTTGGGGCGCCAGAGCACGTTCTGCGTTCAAAAACTGATTGGCCTGCTTCCATTAACCAAAACGTCAAACTGGGGGGGGGGGGGGTTTGGTCGGTGAAAAAAAGGAACTCCATTTACTTTTAGATCAAAACTGCATACATCGAAAATGGGATTATAGATGAAACATAATCCTCGATGGAACAGTTTTGAATCAAAACCTCAGCAGGAACATAAATTTACTAAAGCAAAGATAAGTTGGTTGCCTACACACTGATAAAAGGCAATCTGATAAGCAAGTCTAGAAAATTGGGATGGGATGGTTTGGCCCCGGGTCCTTCGACTTGCCGGTGTCGCCTTGATTTGGTTTAATTAACTTCAAGGTCCCCCTCCATACGAGATTGGTTTTGGGGAAACCGCTTTCACCAAAAGGCGAGCGTTCGTTCGAAGTTATGTAATCTTTTATACACTGCGTTGTGACATAATGCGAATCCAGTATTGGTCAAACTAAGGTAGGCAGTACGCCGGCTCGAGGAACTCGTTGATTAAATTCCATTGCGCTCCCCGATGCGATATTCGTGTGGCAGTCTCGAGCATAGTTGAAAGTACACGAAGGGAATTGCCAAGTCATGGCTGGTTATCACAAGCCAGAAGTGAAGGTAATTCAACAATTAAAAGATGTAGCCAACAAGCTGAGGATTGACTCCGTGGTTGCGACTCAGGCTTCGAATTCGGGGTAAGTTTGAATTTATTATCCGGATCCGGACGTCGCCTGCGCGCGTCGTTCTGACAAGGGGGGGGGGAGGGCGGGAAGGAGGATGCTATCCCTAAAAACTTGCCGGCCGGTTCCCTCCAAGCCAAGGTCTTTTCGTATGTCCTTTAACGTAGTAGGTTGTGGGCATGCTTAAAAGATAACACGTGGTTAATCAAAACACTCATATAACCCAACGTGCATTTGATCTTCGTATTTTCAATTCGGTTTGTGTAGTTAACACCTAATTAATTCCGAAAACATAAACGATGCCAGGCCAGAAACAAGCAGAGTTAGACGTCTTGGTCGACCTTGCCAATAGGCTAAGAATTTATAGCATCGAAGCCACGAGTGCATGCAACTCTGGGTATGTTCTTAATTTTTATTTTATTTTATTTAAAAATGTAGGGCGATGCGATCGATGTTTTGAGTTCCAGCGCGGCAAATTCGACCTTGGATCAAACACCTAATTGCAGGTAGACCTCGGCAGTCATCATATTACATGCATGCACATCCTCCTTGCACATCCTCCAATCGACCTATTTGACCTGATAACAAAATAATCATCGTACGTGTTCGTGTAAGAGCAAGTTATCAACAATCTTGTTATTTATAACGACGCGTCCTTCCAACTTCCAACCAGTTTTAATTTCATACAATGTAACGTAGATGCAGTAATTAAGGAAACGATTCATCATTTGGTTATTAAAAATGGCGTACTGATGACTTAATTTTTATGCCCATGGTCAGAAACGAAACTTAGTTGTTTATCGCTGTTAATTTTATTTAGGCATCCGACATCATGTTCGTCCATGGCGGAAATAATGTCTGTCCTATTCTTCCACACGATGCGATACAAAATTTCCGAACCCAGGGATCCATCCAGCGATAGGTTCGTCCTATCGAAAGGCCATGCTGCTCCAATTCTCTACGCGGCCTGGGCTGAAGCGGGTCTCTTCCCCGTGGAAGACCTGAAAAATCTGAGGAAGTTGGGTTCTGATTTGGAGGGTCACCCAACGCCACGTCTTAATTTCATAGATGTTGGAACTGGATCTCTTGGACAAGGGCTTGCGGTGGCTGCCGGAATGGCTTACGTAGGGAAGAATTACGATAAGGCTTCGTACAGGTAGGCCCAATCGAAAAGGCGAAGACTTTCCCCATTTTATTCTTGCGTTTGTTCCAGGGTGTATTGTTTAGTTGGGGATGGGGAAAGCGCCGAAGGCTCGATTTGGGAATCGATCCACTTCGCGAGCCACTACAACCTGGATAATCTCTGCGTCATTTTCGACGTGAACCGCCTAGGCCAATCCGAACCAACCTCCCTGGCTCACGACACTGATACCTACCGAAGACGCCTGGAGGCCTTCGGTTTTAACGCCATCGTAGTAGATGGTCATGATGTCGAGGAATTAACCAAGGCGTTTAGCGTCGCTGCAAACACCAAAGGTAAACCGACTGCGTTGATCGCTAAAACCTTCAAGGGCAGAAACTTCCCGAATATTGAAGACCTGGAAAATTGGCATGGGAAACCGTTAGGAAACAAATCAGAGGAAGTCATCCAAGTAAGTCCAAAACGAAACAGCAAAAAGCTCCCGTCCAAACCGAGTATTAAAATTACAGCATTTGCGTTCGTTACTCAAAAACAAAGGGCCTTTCCAAATAGTCCCGCAAAAACCTTTGAAAGACGACGCGCCCAAAATCGACATCACCAACATCCACTTGTCGTCGCCCCCTTCGTATAAAATTGGGGAAAACGTCGCGACTAGGAACGCTTACGGCACAGCTTTGGTGAAGATCGCCCAAAACAACCCTAGGGTTATCGCTTTGGACGGCGACATGAAAAATTCTACTTTCTCTGAGAAGCTTAAACAGTTTGACCCGATTAGGTACATCGAGTGTTACATCGCCGAGCAAAATCTGGTTGGGGTAGCCATCGGGGCGGCTTGTAGAGATAGAACCGTGGCGTTCGTTTCAACCTTCGCCACGTTCTTCACCAGAGCTTTCGACCAGGTAAGCTCACGCTTGAAGGTTGCCGTTTTTTTTTAAAAAACCTTGGGTTTTAGATACGTATGGGGGCAATTTCGCAGACCAACGTTAATTTCGTCGGTTCCCATTGTGGCGTAAGCATCGGCGAAGATGGGCCCAGTCAAATGGGCCTCGAGGATCTTGCGATGTTCCGCGCGATTCCAGGAAGCACTGTTTTTTATCCTGGAGATGCGGTGGCTTGCGAAAGGGCCGTGGAACTTGCTGCTAACACTAAAGGGATTACTTTTATAAGGACCAATCGCCCGACGACTCCTATTATTTATCCTAACAATCATGTGTTTCAAGTAAAACGTTTTCCTAGTTGGGTCTGTGCAGAATACTATTTTCCCTTTTGTAGATTGGACAGGCGAATGTTATCAAATCAACCAATAAGGATCAGGTTCTTTTGATTGGTGCTGGGGTAACTTTGATTGAGGCTTTAACTGCGGCCGAGCAGCTTGCAAATGAGGGCATAAACGCTCGCGTTTTGGATCCGTTCACCATCAAACCCATCGACAAGGCTAAGATTGTTGCAAACGCTCGTGAAGTCGGGGGTCGGATTATAACGGTGGAAGACCATTATCCTCAGGGTGGCCTGGGCGAAGCTGTCCTCTCTGCGGTGGCCGAGGAACGTAACGTCATCGTGAAGCTGCTTGCGGTTCCGAAGGTACCCCGTTCAGGGCCACCCACAGCCTTGCTGAATTACTACGGAATTTCAGCCAAACACATCGTAGCTGCAGCGCAAGAATTAATTAAGTTATAAATTCCGCTTTGCATTTATATAATTGTTACTACATTCCACTGCGCACGAAACTTGAATAAAGGTTTACGACTTGTGTATCAATAAAAACCTGTTAGATAAGAGCAGTTTGATTTCGGGGTGTAAGATGGCGTGGCGTTGCAGGAATATTCTTGTGAGAGAATCAATTTTATGTTGTGGTGAGGTAGTTTTGGGTTTGGCGTGGCTGTTCGGCTTGTTGCTGATGAGCAGCCAAGAGGCTGGTTTGCTGTTCTGCTTCGCTGGATGGTACGAAGTTCAAAACCTCTGCCACCAAAAGCGCTTATACGGTACTGAACTTTATTATTAGTTAGCGTTCACGTTCACGTTCACGTACACTTTGGTGGGTTTGACTTGATGGAATTGGCTGCACTGTTCGTGTATAAAAGCGCCTATATTGAAACGCTGTTTCAACAGCAAAGCTATTACTCATGCATTCTCAATTGAAAAAACAATCCACCTGGAATAAGTTTAAGTCTGTGATTGAATCTAGAACAGTTTCGATTAGGTCTGGGCCTGTTGACTTGCGTTCTGATTCCGAAAGGTATGGGTATGGATTGCGGTAAGTTTACATTAATAATTAACACCACGAAATCCGTTCTTATCTAATCGAAATTTACCTTTACTTTTCACTTTTTGCATTGGTGCAGTGATTTTCCGATCGATCGAAAGCGATTTGCGTTGCAAAGAGCAAAAAGAAACGAGCCCTTACACAATTCGCCTTTAATTAGTTTATTGGTAATACCACTTGTTTATGACAACACTACCTAAATAGATAAGGCCGTTGTTGCACTACTTTACTGATAAAACTATGAATTGTGAAAATAGTTGCGTGCCAAGGCCTAGAACGGATTGTTTTTCGTTGGGTGATTAACGCCTCGTTCGTGCGACACGTGTTTTGAATTCGATCGTGTTTGCGTCAATTTTTTAAAAATAATATTGTCAATTGGTAAACATCTCGATTAAATTTTTATGACGGCCATAAAATTCTATCTAATTGCGCAAAGAATTTCAGATTCCCCCTTTCAAAAGTGAAAGCGTTCGAAATTTAATGCAACGTTCTAGAAATTCACTGATAAGCAAACGAAAATTCGAAATAAAATTTAGTTTTTCTCATTGCATCATCGCTTTTGTCGTTTGGACTTCATCGGTGAGGCGAGTCAAAATCCAAATTCCTATTCGATTTCAATATAAATCGATCGTGGCCACCTTTGACATTATGATACGTTAAAATTAAAGCCGTTGCTTACTTGCAAAGCGTCACGAGTGTCCGCGAGAATTTCCAATCGTTGTTTATCGAATTTTTATCACGTGAGAATTCCAGGCGAAAACACGGAAACTTTAGCCCCAAAGGAGGGAAAAAATGAGTTTTCCATTACGTCGTTGCTGGGCACACCTCCAAAAATTATACGTCTTCCTTTGGGCAAATCCAATTCTGATTTAAGTAGTTTGAATTTTCTTTGGGTGCGATTTTGAGGAAACTTCTGCGTTCGTCCTTGCCGATGTCCTTTCCTTTCGTTTTGCGTTCCCGGCCTTAAACCATCAGTTCCGATTTGATCATTTCGAACGTGCGCCATAAAACAACAATAATGAACAGAGGCGGACGTCAGTAATTCTGCCAATCAGGCCTTCAAATGAAATGCCAAGACGTGACTATTTTTAGTCTTCGCAGATTCAGCGTTTAAACCGAATAATACGAACGTCAACATTAGCACATCTCATAAGAAGCGTTGGATAGAGAAAATACGGACGTCACTTTGAGGGGGGTAAAAATAACTTTTCAAATATCAAGCACGCCGAGAGCGGATGCGAAGCTCTAATTCGAAATTTCTAAGGTGATTCATGGCCAGAAAAATTTGTTTATCTATGTAATTAGCTGGAAGGCGGGCTTTTTTTTTCTTAAACGTCTTTCAAATCATATCAGCTGAAGTTTTTTAGACGGCAACAAACATTGCTTAAATTGTGATGCGATAAGCGGACGTAAATATTTTTACGTCCGTGTTGTATTGACGTCGATTGTGACGTACCACTTCCGTTTTTCTTTGAATTCCAACTGAGTTTAATTTAGTAAAATCTTTCTGGCCTGAAATACTGAATGAACGTTTTCTGCCCCTTAAGCTATTCGAACTTCTCCGAAGTGCTCCTGTTTAGTGTCCAAACTTAAAAATACCTGCGATTTTTCATTAGAAACTTGGCAGGTAACAAAATGTATAAATAACGTCAGACCATGAGGTTACCAGCCGTTCCCCTGTAGGCCACTACTAACAAAGATGATGCAACATTTCCTATTCTTTCTCATACGTATGTTCATCTCAAATGGCAATGCACTTGGTTGAATAAAACGAGCGTACGTATGCATACGTTTCGTTGAATTTTCCCCCCCGGCGTGCGCGAATTTCCGTCGATCGTGACGCACAGAAATTCCTGCCGAATAGAAAAAGCAAAAAAAAACAGTTAGCAGAAGTGTTTTCACCTCGGCTCGGCATGAGCAAATAATTTCAATAGGATCATGCAACGTCTACATGAAACTGTGCAAATATTTTGTTGGTCTTTTTCATGTAGTAGTTTCGACTAGTTTGTACCCGTACCAGTCGTCGCTCGTTTTGTAGTTAGTTTAGAACGCACCCGAGTAAAAGTGAATCCCTCACTCGCGTAACAACAACAGAAATTACTAACCATTAGGTATGTGCCGAAAACAAAACGAAATTACAACTAAACAAGGTAAATAATTCGCTGGGAGTTTATTTAATTCGTTAAGTGAGTAACTTTCCGAGAAGATGAGTTGCTAATTTTGTTGGCCGTATAAATGAGTCACCCTGTGTAGTTAAAAACCCGCTATTTTCATAAAGTAAATACGAATATGTGGGGAAAAGATCTTTTTGTAAAAACCCGACGGGGATAAATTCTGCAATTGTTTTCCTTATCTTTACTGCGCCGATTAGGTTTGGTTAAACAAAGATAATAGATGATGTTAGAAATTGAGCGATTTTTTTTTTACTCGCTGCCTTTCTCTTCGAAGCAAATGGACAATGATCTTGAAGTTGGTCTATACAAGTCGAGAAATTGTTCGCGAATACTATTATTACCTTGGAATTTGAGTTGTCGATTTGCTGTAGGACAAAATACGGTAACGCGAGAGAGAGAGAGAGAGGGTAGTAGGCTTTATCGAGCAGGGAAAAGGTCTGTAATTGCCATTCTTCAAAAGAACTAGTTGGTAGGTGTGTCTATCTTGGAGGCTTGGCAGCAACGTCACGACGACGTCAGTACTAATGCACCTGTTCCCAATTAATGTAACTCTCTGTGTGTGTGAGTATTCACTCTCAATCGCGCAGTCGCTCTGTGAATCTCAATAAGCACTTGGTCTTTTTCGACGTGGTAAATTTTTTCGGGAAAATCAGAAACGTGCGGGAAAAACTCCCAGAGTCAGAAGCCCCGACCAAGAATTAAAAAAGCAGACTCACTCTATCTCGGCCGAAAAAATCAGAAGGCGCGTTTAAAAATAGATCCGGATGAACCGAGAGGAAGTTTTATTTTTATAAGACGGGCACTGTGTGATCCTCTAGTGAATGCTCTTTTGTTTCGACAGGCGGCGGAACTTGTTGGAGAAGATTGGGACCGTGCACCTTTCGCAACTTCGTCTCTTGAGGAACTCGCATCCGCACCGGAAAAAGTATACGAAAACGTAAGGGTGAAAAATAGTGCGCGGAACTAACTGATAATGTGTCGGGTGCTTTTTTATTGAGACATGTTTCAAATTATGAATTTATGGTGCTTAGTGCTACACTTTCTGGCCCTGCTGGCCCCCAGCGTTTTCAAATAATGTATTTATGGTGTTTCCTGCTGTTCGTCCTGACCCTGCTGATCCCCGACGTTATCAACCTCGATGATCAAAACGAACAAACCATCCATCCATGCTTCAGGTAAGTTGTTTGTTTAAAAAAAAAAAAAAGAAGTAATTCGTGGCGGGAAAATAATTGTACGACGTCAGCGGGGCCAGACAGAAAATGTACTTTGCACCCTTTGTGTCAACGTACTAACTCAAACCACCAGAATTTTTCCAAAACCAAAACGTAACACACATACGCTTAACCAATAAAGAAACACGTTTCAATCCAATAAATTATTCATAGTTTTTGAAATGCCATTATGCTATAGGTGCGGCATTATCATAGAATTTTTTTGCCCGCGTACACACAAAGACCAGACAACACGAATTGGATACTGGCAAATTTTTTTCCCGTCCGTTACGCCCTCTGTATTTAACTATGTGGCGTGTCGATTTTTTTCCAGTAACATTTACTGCCATGGGCGATTGTTGCACACCATTCAGATGGCGAAGATTTATCCGGATTCGAAAGAATTCGTGGATAAGAAAATGAAGGCCCCGGCTATCACCACCCTAGAAAATTTCGATAAGTTCATGAAGGAGCACGACGATCACCCGAACCGTTCGGAGGTGATCAGGTTCGTGGATGAAAACTTCGAGCACAACCACACGGAATTCGAGAAGTGGCAGCCGAAAGACTGGAAGGAAAAACCAAAGTTTATATATAATATCAAAGATGAGAACCTGCGGAGATGGGGGGAGAATCTGAATCGAATCTGGAAAGAACTGGGCAGGCAGATTAAGCGCGAGATAGAGAAAGAAAAGGATTTCTACAGCATCATTTGGGTGGAACATCCGGTGATCGTACCCGGGGGGAGGTTTAGGGAGTTCTATTACTGGGATTCCTACTGGATTAT
Source organism: Serrognathus titanus (assembly GCA_039766575.1). Taxonomy (NCBI): domain Eukaryota; kingdom Metazoa; phylum Arthropoda; class Insecta; order Coleoptera; family Lucanidae; genus Serrognathus; species Serrognathus titanus. Next base: position 1,140,363 of record CM077916.1, on the reverse strand, counting down.
ACAAGGGTTACTTTTAAGTGAAATGTACTCTACCTCAAAGGGGATGTTAAAGAATTTTATCGATATAGTCAATAGATACGGTCATATTCCTAACGGTGGTCGCATTTACTATCTAGAAAGATCCCAACCTCCTCTATTAACGCCGATGGTTAAGCTATACGTCGACGCGACGAAAGAAATCGAGTTCATAGCGGAAAACATAGCTTCCTTGGATAACGAATTTAGCTACTGGATGACCAACCACACGAAATCGATAGAATACGATGGAAAAAACTACACGTTGGCTGTGTATGGAGATCGCTCGAGGGGACCACGTCCCGAATCCTACTCCGAAGATATAGAGACCGCCGAAATTTTCGCAGATGACGAAAAGAAAGAGGCCTTATACTCGGAGTTGAAAGCAGCGGCCGAATCTGGATGGGATTTTTCTAGTCGATGGTTTATTTGCAACGCAACCAATAAAGGTGAGAATGAGAAGGTCCTTTCCCCCCCCGCAGGGTATAAAATAATTTCTTTTCAGGTAATTTAACCCACACGAAAACTAGGTCCATAGTTCCTGTAGATTTAAACGCGATTATATACTGGAATGCCGTACTGCTGAAGGAATTTCATGAAATCCTAGGCAACGCAGAAAAAGCCCAGTATTACAGCAACGTGGCCCAAAATTGGCTCGAGGCCGTAACTGCTGTTTTATGGCACGAGGAAGTCGGGGTGTGGTTAGATTATGATTTGGACAACTCCATAAAGCGCGATTATTTCTATCCAACCAACATCGCCCCGCTGTGGACAGGGTGTTACCGCAAGGACGACGGAGATAGAACGATCAGATTGGTGATGAAGTACCTGCAGAATAAGAAGTTGTTTTCGTTCCTGGGCGGAGTTCCTACCACTCTGGAACACACGGGCGAGCAGTGGGATTACCCCAACGCTTGGCCCCCGTTGCAGCACATGATGATCGTCGGATTGAACAACACCGGAAACGCCGCCGCCAAAAAATTAGCGCTGGAAATGGCCACCACGTGGGTGAAGACCAACTATAAAGCTTTCAATAAAACAAACTCCATGTTTGAAAAGGTAAAGTCGTTCTTCCCACTCGAGTTCAAAGTCTAATTGTAGAAGTTTAAATGGGCTTAATTAAGCTGAATTGTTAAATTTGTTGTTGTAGTATGACGCAACTGTTCTTGGGGGGCACGGTTCTGGGGGTGAGTACGACATCCAAGAAGGTTTCGGCTGGACGAACGGGATCATCATTTATTTGTTGGACACGTACGGGGGTGTTATCAAACTTCACGAAGAGGAGGAGGAGGAAGAAGAGATTGAGGAGTACGACCATCAAATGCATGACCTGCAGGTTTCCGTCGCCTCCCCCAACACCTTAGTACAAGTCACGACGGGGGTCGTAGGGCTCATCGTCTCTTTAGCCGTCGGATATATAGGGTGAGGTAAGTTCAAGTTTATTGTTGCGCCCCTAAAGACCTCACCTAATTCCAGTTTTTTCTTTTCGTTTCAGGTTTTGTTCTGTGATAAACTTGCGATAGTAAGGGCAGCCGTGTATTTTAAGCAGTTTTACAAGAAGTTGTATGTAGATGATTTATTATTAATTGCGGACCGCCTACGCGGTCCAGTCTTGCTTTTATCATTGTATATATTTGTATATTATTTGCTGCACGTTTGCATTTCATAACAATCGCATTTTCTTATTACCCATTTCATCTGGGGAGGGGGTAAAGAGAAAATTGCGTTGGTGCTTCTTGCCTGTTGAAGAATTATCTGATGCTTGGTGTTGTTGGGTGAAGTACGATTTAATTTGGGACAAGATGGAGTCCCGTACTTCACGTATCAGCTTTGGGCATCAAAATGTACCTGATAATCAAGTCTTGCCTCGAATTTCATTTGCTTAAGAGATTCGATTGCCAAATTTGTTTTAGCTTTGCAAGGGGTTAAAGTTAAAATGTTGATTTAGCTTCATAATTAGGGGCGGTTCTTTTAAATCGCATAATAGACTGTACAAAGGGTTAAAGACCGTAGAGGTCGTCCAGTTATCAAATGTATAATTTTTTTTAAATGCATGGAGGCGGGTACTCGTTTAATGATTTTGGATTTGATACCTGGATTTTTGTTCGAATAGTATAATTGCATGCTGTAAATAATTAATTAATTAAAAAAAAGGAGTAAAGTAATGTTGTAACGACAAAAATCATGTTTTTGTGAATAACCCATCCCATCGTCTTTTTCTGTCTGCCTGTATGTTATGGTTGTATGAATGTATGCGCATACAAGAGTAAGATCTAAGGATTGCATGAGGTTACGTACTAACACGCAAAATAATCTCACAGTGTTGGCGAAGTTAAGAGCTAAAAGCAACGGGAATTCGCTGGAATAAAACGACAGCTGGTTCACGTCTACTTATTGCTTTGGCCAAAGGAAATGAACAATATATTTTAAGTGAACGTAAACTTCCCACTCTCTCTCGCCCTCGCTCTTTCTACATCTCGAGTTTATTGTAATAGTAATAATAATAATAACAGCGTTTAACACATAAATAAATCACCATCACATTAATTTGGGGTTTGGTATTACAAGACGATGTTGATTTACTGCTTCCTGTTTGATGGCAAAATTAGATTGTTTAAAATACACGGAATTGAACGTAGCAAATTGTGTTTATACTGAGTTTTTTCTTATGTAGAGTCTCGATTTATAAACGACGGGCGGGAAGTCAGGCAACCAAGAAGAAGAAGGAGAGACCATCGAGGTCCCAGTACACGGAACTGAGGAACATGCCACGTCAGGCTCGGGCCGTTAGATAAGTGCCATATATTCGCGACTGATTTTTAGCTGATTTTATCGAGAGTTACTCTGTGATTATGACAAAAAGCAAGATCCTTGACGACGTTTGTTTTTTTTTTTTTCTTCTTTCGTTTTTTCGAGCAAAACTTGTTTCGGTTCGTGCATAAATCAGAGCAATTCGCCTTGAGAGTTTAATCTTGCGTCACCAAATTACAAATGAAAAAAGTCAATTCGTTTGTGACGTGCTTTAATAAAAACGAACGCACAATCGAATGTTCGTTCGATCAGCGAGCGAACACGTGAAATATATGTTTAATTCAAATGAAATCTTATTAGAATATCAAAAGACCTAACGCAGTATTTAATTATTTAATGATGTTATTTTTATGTGAATGCGAAATTACTTGCCACGTAAGATACAATTGAATAATCAAGCAAGTCAAATAAATACTCAATTATTTGTTAGTTAAACGCAGACAATAATTAATTTAGATACTGATAAATAAATTCACTTGTGTCTTGTACGCTCCCAAAATGCTTCTCTGTAGCAAGCAATAATAATATCGATGATGGTAATAAATAAATAAATGCAGTGCGACACCGGCTTTAAAAATCTCGCCGTCTACCCTACAAGAAAAACAGCAACTAGAATTTTCCGGGTTTGTAAAACGCAAATAAGGATTCCCTAAAAATAGAACTCGTTTTAATTAAACGCTCTTCAAATAGCTCCCTCCTTATAGCTGACAGTGTCTGTAGATTAAAGTAAACAAAATGCGCTAGTGAATAAATTAATTAGTTATATATTTATTGTTATTTATAAACCGCAGGTTAAAAATAAATTAATTCAGTACCTACATTGTGTATTTACGTGTTAAAGTAGAGAGATGTTAAAAAAAAATTAAATTCGATTAAATTATATGTATGGAAATAAATAAATCTGTGTGGTTCACGTTTTTTTTTTTTTTTGTTTTTGAATGTGTTCCTTGCCCCGACGCGTAAAATTAAACGCCCTTCAATCGACATTGGCGTTGCACATCACCCTTCAAGACGACGACGTAAAATTAAACGCCCGCGTCTATACGTCCACGGCAATTTACATAATAGATTCAGATCTAAATTTAAAACGAAACAACGTCTTAGAGCAACTCAAGCCGAATTTAATTCGAAAGGACTTCGGGGTGGGTTGAGAAAAGGAAACGACGGCGATCGATTTTTATACAAAATTTATGTCATGTATATTTTCGATAGATTTAACATAATATGGCACTTAAATATCTATGACAATGTATGCGACAACTTCCCGTAAAAATATATTTAAAAAAAAAACAACAAACGTAACACTTTACAGTAAAAAGGAAACTAAATCATATCCATCCACAGGTAAAAGCAAACGCAATTTATGAATCCGTCGATGAGGGCCTTGCGGTCCCTCATCGAAATGTCGGAGTCCTCAAACTGCCTGGAGGCACGGTACACAGCATACAGATCCTTCGAAGGAAAGAGCAAAACAAGTCAAGAATTTGGGGGCGCAAAAACTACTTACTCCTCTTGAAGTATGTAGATCCATAGATAACATCATAAAGGCACCAACGTATCTCGGATGTAGTATGACGTAATATTGAATATTCCCGTCTGGTGAGATGTACAACCGATGTTGATCACAGTACTTATTAAGCAAAAGTTTGGCCAAATCCTGATACCAATTTAAAGGTTGGTTCAGTAGTAACCCCAAATTCGGGTGGGCATCGCATAAATTCTCCAACTTAGCCAACGCCTTCAACTCGATGAATTCCATGTAGGTCAACTGATTGGATTCTTGGGTCGAAAGCAATTTATTCCATAGCAAATGAGTCCGGCAATGGACGGTCCCTGGAAGACATTGAAAACAAAACGGGAGTGAAACCCAAAACCTACGTGTGTTTACCTTGCGTAACCATCTCGCTCAATTTTTTTTGGGTGGAAACCGCACAGTCGAGGATGAGTTGTTGCATCAGCTGCTCATGCGAAGAATAATACCCAACGTAATTGACGGATTCTTGCTTGATTTCCACGTGCGAGCGTAAGCTCGCCGGTTTCATGGTCTCATCCACGTCTTCATTGCACGTGGATTCCTCCACGGGCTCCTCCGTAATTTCCTCGTTGACCCACAAATTCAGCTTGATCTCCTTGGGTTCTTTGATCTCAGCTGGCGCGTCGGGTCGCCCCATGGAAGACACCGTCCGGAACTTCCCAAGCTTCCTCTCCACGTCATATTTCGGGTAAATTTCCCTCCTCGACGATAAAATGAGGTAGTACTTCAGGTGAAGCAAGTTTTCAGTGGCTTTCGACTGAGGACTGACGTTCGTAACGATCACCGTGACATCAAAATCGTCGGTGTGTTGCCTGTCTTGGGAGTCCTTGTAGGAGACTTGGGGCGTGTTCGAAACCTGCACGAGGACGTACTCGGTCTCCCCGGAAATTGTATCGTCGTACATGTTGATGACGTTGAAATTGTATTGCTTTATATTGCTCAGGAGGTAATTGTACAATTGTTTGCCTTGCGTTAATAAATTTGCTATTTTCACTACATCTACAACAAACGAAATTCCACAGCCATATCCTTTAGGGACTTCTTTGGCCGACATTTCATTCTGTTACTTCGCCTTCGATGATGTTCCTTCTTTTTATCGGCGCTGATAAATAGAAGGAACATCAAGTCTTCACTAAGAAGAAGTTTTTCTCTAACAAAGAACGACATGTCGGCAGAAGAAGTTGAATCCAAAAAAAAACAAATACCTGTATAAACCAAATTCCTAGCGTAATTCGGAGCTTTATTGTAATATTTCATGAAGTCGTCGAGAAAGTGCGTCAGGTAATAACCATCCTTGAGGATGGCCCCTGAATTATGCGAGATGAAGTTGTAAATACAACGCAGATGGAAGTCGTAAGCGAAGCTATGGAGATGCATGAAAATTTTGACTCGATCGCACTCGTCCAGGAAACTCTGCATGAACTGAAAGGGCAAAACGTGGAAAGAGCTGCACCACGACGGGCAATCGTTTTTCTTTACCTGGTTGATGGCGACCCTCGTGTTGGTCGATTGGAGGCGGTTGTATTCGACCGCGTGCAACTTCGTAATGAAGAAGGGCTCGCGCAATTCGATGGCGAAAACGAGTATGCCGCCTAGGAGGGCTTTCTGCATGAAATTGATATTTTCGATCGCGTTGTCTTTCTTGAGGCTATCGGAATTGGGAAAAATTTAGCTGTCTGTCAAAGAACGCGCAAGTAACCTCATACCCATGCTTTCGATTGGCGCTGTCAATTTGCAACGACATAAACCCCAAAGTCTGCAAATAACTTTTGTACTCAGCCACGAAATTCAGGCATAACTGATTGTGCCAAAACTCGTCGACATCACAGGATTGTTGCACAAGAAATAAATTAGCATTTTCCGTCGATGTTATTATCGTATGATCCCTGGTTTTAGCTGCTTGAAGGCGCCACCTAAATCAATCAGTCATAACCAGGACGTGTCAAAAAAAATAACGAGCGACGTACCTTGGCAGAAACAAAAATGGCGTGTGGCAGTAGTGAATGTTCCTGGAATTTTGCATTAGAATCTGTAACTGCGCGTACGTGGCCGAACTGCTTCTGGACTGATACATGGCATGCAACTTCTTTAAATCATCTACAACAAGCAACGAACTTCTTTCACATCGAACCTGAAAATGTCCAACTTAATTTAGTCTCGCGCGCAAAATTCAAACACGGCCGGATTAAACAAAAACCCAATTTTCACATCGTCGCCCTGAATACCTCTCTGTTTCCTATCGGAACGTTTGATTTCGTACATCTCCCAAATGCTAGTCACGACGGGGTCGGTGTGTGGCGATATTATTTTGTACGTGTCTTTGAACGACTCCAACAAAGTCACAGGGAGACCGGAAGCACCACCGGAAGCGTTTCGTCTTGCACGGTCTTTAGGAAACTTCATCATACAATCAACATCACCAGTCGAACTCAAATATGGATTATTTGAGGCTATCTAAGATTGCAAGCGATACAGAAGATAATTGAGAGTTTAAACCAAGTTTTTACCATCGTTTTCCTGCTGATGACTTGGTCGTGGAAAAGCCCGAGCTTTTGGGCGGTCACCGACGACAATAAACTACCCCGAACGCTGAGCCACATCCCCAAATTCGTGCACTGATCAACGAGCTTATCCACATTGTCTTTCGACCAGTTATAAGTGTAAAGAATAAGCTAAAAATAATTGATGTATTAAACCCAAATAACACAGGCAAAAACTTACGCCTTCACTATTGATGACGGTCCATAAAATTTTCTGCCTGGGGATGAACTTATCGTCTTTAACGAGCGGCGTAAATTTCTGCACGTGCTTCAAAAGTTGGGCGTTTAAGATTTCGGCGCCGTCGCTACTGAAGAAGGCCTTCATTTCAGCGCAGACTTTCCACTGTTCAAAATTCCGCGCGATCAAAACGCACATACTCGAAACCAAAGTCGGGTTGTGCGGAACGTGCGAGGTTTCGGCCAAATCCAGGCTGAACGTCTTCACGCAATCCTGCGATAACTGGTAGATTATCGTCTTGAGCTCCCTCACAGTCACGTCGAGCGTGTGCTGATTGCTCAGAGTCACTTTGTTTTTTTTAACAGCGGGCACGCCCAAATTAACACCAAATTCCAACCAGTCAGGCAAAGTCTTGGCATAAATCTCCGACAAGGCCCCGTCTTCTCCTAACTCGTAAGAATCAAGCTTGACCTCAGGTTTTTGGGTGTTGCTTCGATTTTGGTCTTTGCTCAAGCTTTCCACGGTGATAGGTTTTTGGGTTAGCAAAGGCGGAGGAAATCGCTTCCGTATGATCGGCGAAAGCGGGAATTTTAACTCGTAGTTTATTATCCTGGGCGTGATATTGCTATTTTGGAGGGTCGGATCTAAAACAACCTTCTTGTACGTTTCCGTTTGGTCATGGGACGAGGTGGTGGAAATTCGCCCAAGTTCAACTGGCTCGTCCAGCTTTTTTGGGATACATAGCGGCATCTTCATTACGTAATATTCCGTAAGGATATCCCAACTAGCTTGGCTTGCCGCCGTGCATAGTTTCTGGCAGAGGTTTTCTATGTTCACACGGCCTTGGTTCCACAATCGGAATTCCAAGTAAATATCGGGAAGCGGGTCTAAAAATGAACAGGTCAGAAAAGTAGTTGGGTCGTAGAAAACCCACCTTTGTTTTTTATGACGTCCGATCCGACAATTTCGGAATAATTTCGCTGGAACAACTCCTCGTAACTAACGCCAACATCGCCAGTAACGTCTTTACTCCGATCGATCACCGCCAGAGTTATACAAGAAATCCCTCGGCTGCCAGATGAAGGACTTTGGCTTTGATTAAAAATGAAGATGTTCTCTTCGGTTACTTTATTATAGGACTGCTGGTCGCACTCGGTATAATCCTAAAAAGCACGAAGACATAGCAACGTTTCCTGCAACTTTAACCAACGCACCTTGAAGTGATAATGGGGCCTATTATCTGTGTACTTAGGGATGTTTAGGAATTGCAAAAGATTTTGGCGCAGATAATAGATGAAAGAATCCAATAATTGTAATGCGTAATCTTGGATTGACAGCTGGAAAATAAATTTGCTACTTAACATCGCACCATCCGAATTGGAATGGGAATGGGTTTACCTTGATGACGAGTTCAGGCAAACGAAATGGCTTCTGTAAAAACCGGACGTCTTCAGGCGTGAGAGGACACATAGAATTCCTGGCCAACATAACCGACAAAAACTCCAAAACTGCATCATCCAAACGATTCTGCAGCACCTGAACCAACTCACACTTGACGTCTTGGTCCGCCTCCGTTATCCCGTGCACTTTCAAAATAATCGTGTCCTCCTGAGGCTCGTCTTTGCATTCTTTTTCCCCAAAAGACCGAACCCTTGGGCGACCTTCCAACTAGACCAAAGCATTACAAATTGTTGGTTCAAAAGCGTAGCACTTACGTTATTCGATAAGGAACTGCTGTCGGAATTTGGTAAATTGCTTTTATTTTGGCCCAGTGGCAACGAGGCCACCGACGGACTTCGAGAGACGTTTTCAAACTCGTTTGACTTCATCTGCATGTTCTTGCTGCAGGAATAATTCAGATTTTCATGTAATCTAAAATAATCATGGGTTAGTTTTGAAAAACGCACGACGTCTTTCGAGAATGTACCGCAAATAAAATACGTTGTAATTATTGTCTTGGTACACGAACATGTTGCTGCGATTTGAAACGGAGAATTTGTCCAAGACGGTTTTCAAAGCTAAAATACCTATGGAAAACCCTGACTTCCCCGGCCCCGTCTTCAATCTGGGGTGCAGAATGAAATGAGTTTCCCAAACAACTGGGCAACTGAAATAACCGGCCTTGAATTTCAGTGAGGCCTTGATCAATTCTTCTGGGTAAGGTTCGACTTCATCGCTCGTTTCTGCAAACTCGGATCTATCAAGAAAACGAAGAGCCTAGCTTTCTCGATTCTTAGTCATACCATCCATGCTTTTTAAGCGGGAAAACGTTGATTTGGTCGGAGTGTTTTGATCGGCCTTCCAATCTCCGAGGTTATCATCAGGTTCCAATAGCAAATCACACGCCCGTGTGTCATGGAGTGACTGGAGTAGGAGGTATTGATTTACGCATTTGCATAATCCTCGGATTGCATCACAAATTGCTCTTTGCACTTCGATGTATACCCCGACGTGCGTTGTGGGTAATCCTAAAAATCTAACGATAGAAAGTAACTTGGTTGAAAAAGGGTATGAGGTACAGTTCAAACCTGCAATGAAAATAGATTGTTACGACGTCCTGATCAATTTGCATGATCAACCAAAAATTTGGCAAGTTTGTGCGTTTGTTCTGAAAATCCAGAAGCCATTTGAAGTCTTCATCGTCGTCCTGACTGACGTCTTCCTCGTAACCCGCCTCGGTTCCCGTCACGCTCCCATTTGGGCTTGATATATCACTATCATCAAAGTCATCTTTGGCATCATCGTCCACTGCTTCATCGTTGCTTCGAATTGTTGGAGATTCACACGTTTGGTTCTTATCATCCGAGATATTATTTTTGGTCAAGTAGTACAAATCATTGGCTTTACATAATTTATAGCCCGGAATGGTCATTTTGCAAAACTCCTGAAACCAAAGGAAAATATTGGGAAGTTTTGGAAATAATCCCTACCTGAACGAATTTATCGAAACTCTGACTAGATCCATACACGAAATTGAGATCAATAATATCCAAGATACACGAAGTGCGTGAAGTACTATCAGAAACGTGCTTAGCCACAAACTTCAGCGTGTTAGCCGTAACCGAATCGGTGTCAAGTAAAGACGTGGCGATCTCATCTTTCAACAACCACTTGATTTCTTCGCGTAAAGTATTGACGGAACACCTTTGCACTTCCGGAATGCATATCAAAGCCTCATTGTCTCTAAAACTGATTCAAACTTTTGGCAAATCCAAAAGCCAAAAAGAAAACTCACTCCAGGTTATAATTGGATACGTAACTCATCTCTGAGGCCGAACTGATGCTATGCTGGAAACCTTCCGAACAAAAGGATGTGTTACGCAAGGTCTTATTGGCGAAAGTGCTGGCTACGTTTTGGACATCCACGGGTAACGTCAAGCACAAGACGTCCAAAGTGATTTGCAATTTTGAAATTTCCAGGGTTTCCAATTCAGTATCGAGGCTTTGAATAAGCTCATCTAAAAGCAATTGGTCGATTTGGAACGTCAAACGAATCTGTGTCTTACCTAAACACGTTGGTAGGACCTTAACTGGCATGTTGTTTACATGGCCGTCGTAACGCATTGTACACACGTAATGTAAAAACAACGGGCAGATCTGTTTGGCGTTTTCACCACCGGGGTTGTTCCTAAATTGGGAGTAACCAGAAACGTCGCTTTCAGATTTGAAGTCAACTATTTCAGAGGGTGGGTTTGACGTTTCATCATCACTATCGCTCCCCTTCGTGTCTACTTTTTCAAACTTGACGTTGCGACAGTAATAGTATTCCTTGTTGGTGGGAATTGGGCTGAACGCCACGCTGGTGATTTCAAAAAACTTTTCCTTTATAAGTCTGTGGATCGGCCTCAAATCCATGCACGGTTTTGGTTGGTGTAAAGACCGCAATTGCACTTCGCCCTCTTGGCCTTTCAAATGGCCACACACCGTCTGCAAAAACTTACTTAATTAATCCCTGTCGTCACAGGGTAAATCGCACAGTACCTGCAAGTACTCGGTTATATCGACTTCATATACAGTTTCCTCGCATTGGTCCATAGCCGATTGGACATCGCTGGCGTGCACGTACAGTTCTTGGTGTAAAGCAGAATACAGCGACGTAGTAAAACATTTCGAATGTATGAAAATCAAAGTCTTCCGATGTTTACTGGCGCTACCTTTTTGCTCGAGGGTTTCCGACGTTTCAGTTCTATTATACTCAGAACTGTCATCGTCGTTCAAACTGCAACTCGGTTAGTTAGGTTTAGTTTAGCGCGAAACTACTTTGCCCTACCTGATTTGGTCTTCCTCGTCGAAGACGGGACATTTGAATCTGTGGTCTTCAAAAACGTCGGAGCAAAACGTTTTCGACGCGTCTTGCACGTTCACGTAGGAATCGACCAACATGGATAAGGGGCAGTCGTACACGTAGATTGGTAGGAAGATGGAAGATTGCTCGCCGGTGCATTGCAGTAAGTTTTGAAGGTCTTCCAGAGTCGCCGGGATGAAAGTGAGGATCACGTGGGTGACGGAAACACCTTTCAGAAAGCACCGCCATCTGAGGATCGGTTCTATTCCCCGACCTAGATTGAAAGACGAGAACGGGCAGGAGTGCGGGGTTTTATTTTCGTGCCTCAACTGAATTTGCTGGATGAATTGGGAGCAGTCTTCAATGCTCATTTCTAATTCGCGATCGTGCAGGCAAAGCAAGTCATGCTGGATGTTTTCCAGGAGGAGTTTATTGGATTTTTCTGTGTCGCTTTGATGATTTGGTTCACCTACAATTACTTTTGGAGATTTTGCAAAAAAACGACATGCGAAAACATACCTGGCGTGAACATAGAAAACAACAGCTCGGTCTGCTGACACAGCGATAATATACTGATGGGATTAAACTGAAACGAAATGTGCTGTATACGCTGGACGAGGATTGGGATCCAAACAGATCTGCCAAAGAAAATCTTAACCTTCGGTTTAAACCATGATTAGGAGCTCACCTGGTGTCATCGTCGGTACATGCACCGTCTGTTAAGATATTCCGATATTTCGTGGTCGAGATTTTTCTTGCTTTGGAAATTGGGACGAAAGTGCTTTCTTTGCTCGCGCTTTTAGCTTTATCTTGGCACATCAGACTTAAATGTTCTAAAGTGAGTAGGGAGTTGATGCAGTTCAAATCCGACTGGCGAATCTGCAAGTACGTTGTGTATAGTTAAGTCCGTGTTGGTATTCGCTAAAAACCGACCTCATCGCTTAATTCGTAATAATGCTTGTTTTCCATGTAACGCAAGCAAGGTGCTTGGTTTGGGGAAACCGTCCCAAATTGGGGCTCGATCCAAACTTCGGTTACAAGCTGCAGTTCCGTTTCGCTATCAGAATCTTGTTCTTCCTCGGATCCGCTTTGACTCTCGCTTTCTACAGTCGACAAAGCGTTATGCGGGGGGAAAAGAACGTACTGCAAGACACAGCTCAACGCGGGATCCATGGGTAACTCCAAGACCATCGTGATGATTCCTGATGATGAGTGGGCGAAGTTGAAACCCTCTTTTATACGCATCCTAAAAGAAACGCTATATGGGGGGGATTTTTGGGGACGAAAGGCTTACCTGGTGATCGTGCTGAGAATCCTGGATATTGCTGTGAAGCCTAGCTTGGGGTTTGAGGGGTGATTTGCGCTCCAAATCCACCTCTGATGAAAGAGGTAACGCGAGAGGGTCGTGAATAGCGTTCCGGCAAACGGCGAAACTGGAAAGCTTTGTAAAGAGTGAGGGGGTTGAGTTCCATCGGGGAAAATAACCGTGTGGAAATCATTTGGCATACGTTCGTATCTACAAAGCGAAAGTCAAGTCTCTGCTTGAAGCTTCACCGAGGTTTACCTGATGCAGATTTTCTCTAAGGGTTTCTGCAGTAGAGTACAGCAGACGCTATCCTTAGATTTCATCGGCGTGGATAGGTACGAGAGGGATGATAATTCTTGTTTTAATTCTTCTAATACCTGAAAGACGCTCGTGTTTCTTCAAGTCGATTTGACCAGATTTGGACTGACCTTAAACCTATGGTAGCCAGACATTCCAGTGACGAAGCCAATATTAAGAGTGACGCTCGGGAATTTGGATGTTACACGTATAATGCAATATAAGGGTGGTTTGTCGGGTTCCCTAAATATTAGCTTTAGATAAGAATGATTGTCGATCAAAATGAAACTGGACCACTTCGATAATAAGTCGTATAAAGCCGAGGCGGCTTGCCTACATTGTATTATCTGAAAACCCAAGCGTTTTTGTTTGGGTGTGACGAGTTTGGGTTAGTTTACCTGAAACCTCCCGGAGGAATTTGCTAGATGCACGTACTTCGATAAGGGGTGGTCGTGCTTCAAAATAAAGGATAGTTTATGTACATGAAACCATTTTCTCCAATTGGAGGTTTCAATTTGGCAAATCGGCTGCCACATTGAGGAGAATTTCGGGCAGGACTTATCACTACAAAAAACCAATGGTAACTTCGGCGCTCTTTTTGGGCGGATGACCTACCTTACTGACAGCATTAATTTCGCCGAATCATAAGACGTGTTTTCGTTTAATATAAAAAGGGGTATTCGGCTGCGTACGCTTTCGGGAAGTGTGTACCATACATTACAACTATTAAACGAGCTAAGTTGTTGTGCGAATACTATGTCATTGGACGCCAGCTGAGCAAGTCTCAGCCAGAATCGTTCGAACACAGCTTGTCTATACGACGACTTTGTTTCTTTTTTCATAAGGCACGTTATATCATGTAAAAAATCGTAGGGAGCTAAAAAAATCTCGGGCTAACACGTTTCTAAGCGTGTTCAATACGTACCTGAAATATGTATTTCGTAGTGGGTCATGTTTTTCACTAAAGGCCATTGAGACGTTAATATGTACTGTATGTATATATAAGTTTTCCAATGTAAACTCAACCTTATTTCTAACAGTCCATTATTTAAATTAATTCTCTGGAAAAGACGCGTCAGTTCTGAGGAAAACCAAAAGGGAAACTTACGCTTACATTCACAGTGTACCCTTCTCTCATTCTCCTGCAGAGCAAAAGTATGAAAGAAATATTCACGTCATCCTCAGTCTGTTTTTTCGAAAGTAAAGGTGGTACTCCGCTCCCGTAATAATTCACCTTTCTAAAAATGGGATGATTAGATGGGAAGGTGTGAGAAGTTGAGAGTCTTACGATGTGTTATTCTTTGGGGGAAGCACCTGTGCATTGGCCCTCGTTTTGCTGGTGAAAGACCAGAGCAAATATAACTCGTGAAAATAATTAATGGAAGTAGTGGAGGAATCGATCTGAAACGGCGCAAGCCAAAACATGAGTGTTTCTTGGGGGCTCACGCGGGTACTTACAGACGGCATTGTTTCTAAGCAAGTTCCTAACGTAGAGTGTGATAAAAAATGCAACAAATCAGAGTATGAGACGTAGCCTGCGCTAACGTGCGGGTTAAACGAGGAGCCAACCTTTAAAAACGACAGAGATATGCTATCATAGTGCAGTTGAAACAGAAGAGATTCCATAATATTTGAATCTGGCATTGCTACAACGCCATCGGTTATAATAACAATATCTAAAAGTGAAACCTGTCTTGAAGGCTTTGCTTATCGTCTCCAAAAGCGTACTTACGACTTAAACTATTTTCAGGTAATAAAGAGATTGCTAACATAGAGTAACGAAGCATGTTAACGAAGTTGGCATCCGAAGAAACTAAAGGTATGTTAGACACACGTTCGGTGGTCTCTACGACATCAAACAAACCCCCGACTAGGGCATCATTCTCACGCTGCAAACAAAAAAGGGAGAATTAGTGTTGCGTCTGGGAAATTCGGGGGAAGTACTGACGGTTTGTAAATCTATTTGGTCGAAAGCTAAAGACGACATATCAGCAATCCGACCTTCAATATAGTGAAACTGAGTTTGTACTGAATAAATTACATCTTGTACGTTTTGACTAGAAACTTGAACTCCCTTAACAAGTACTTGTTGAGCTGGACTTATAAAAAATGGAGTGTTGACTATCACAGTGAGGTATATGCACGGTTGGAACACTTGTGAATTTCCCGGAATGGTGAACTGAAAAACCAAAACCAAATTGGTTTCACGTCTAAAAACGTACGCCTTTTTTTTAGTTACCTGTTCACACAGTCCCAACAAGCTCAACTTAAAATTATTTATAATTTCATCGAAGAGTATCTCATCTAGGTGAATATCGACTGACGTCTGAGATGGGCTCATATCCAAACAGTACACAAATCGGTATGATTGAGCCAGGAATTCGATTTGGGTATTGTTTGTGACTAAAAACTTGTTGCTACTGCACCCGGTGTCTTCGTGAGGTATCGCCGATATTATCTCTAGATCGCTACTGTTATACTAAAAAGAAACGTTTCGGATTTTTAGGGCAAACAAAAAAAAAGGCACGTACAGATATTGAACACGATGGAACAGTCACCACACTGTTCAAATGATCCAACAGCCATTGCAGGCGAGCTGCTCGCGGGACAGGTATGTTTTTTGGCATTAAAATATAGATTTTTGCTGCTTCCACGATATGTGCTTGTGTATTGTTTTTTCCCAAAACCGAATCGAGACTTTCTTCGATTAATTCTGCAAAGAAATCCTCAAGTTTACTCGGACCACAATGATTTTGAGCTGTGAGATAAATTAATTAATGAAGTGAAAGGGAACATATGGTTTTAGCGCCTCACTAATTTAAGTGAAAATGTTAAGTGTGTTGGAGTATTATAATAATGCAGTTGTTTACAAATGTTATCGCCAGCGATAAGGTTGAAAAAAAAAACTGCAACGAAGGCTTGGAGTGTATATAAGTATATATAAGTGCTGCGTTGATTATTTTTAAGTAAAAATTGGCGTATCACTTACCTATGTGTCCATTAAGAACCTGATTTCGAGTTTCCATCGTACTTAACGTTTAATTGAGGTTTGTTTACTTGAAGGTGTACAGCAAAAATGAACCTGTCAATTGTATCCAATATTTACATACGTATTATAGCCATGTTATATTTACATCTATTTACACGTTGTTGCGTCGTGTTATATTCTAATAATATTTATAACTACACATTACATCACGAACGTTTTTACATAACCCTAAAACCTAACTACTAGCTATCACTGTCAAACTTTGCTACCTGGTTCACAAAGTCCAGCCCTTTTTCAGTGAACACTTGGTTGCGTACCCAGCCCGAGTCGACGACATCGAACCATCGCATTCGGCTTGCCCTCCCCAAGAGTCTAAAATAAGCCCAAAAATTATCACCCGCCAAAAAAAGATCATCGGAACTAGGATTTTTAATTTGGACCTGTGCCTGGAGATTTTGGTGCGAAAGTTTGAATTTTAGTCAATAAGTAAGGTGCGCGCATGTTTTTTGGCCCTCCCTGCTCGCGCACACGACTTTTACCAGTGTTCTGGAATGTCAAAATAATCCGTGGCTCACAGTGATCGCTTCTTTAGGTGTTTCACGTGTCAACTGGACTGTATGTATCTAAATATATCTGAATAAATAAGCCTGTTTTTGGTCACGACACTTTCGTTCTCACGTTTTTCACACACACTTTCCACTGCGACCCGTCCGCCTTCCAAACCCAAAATTTTAAAACCGAACCGATTCTGAACCGATTCGTTTTAATTAGTAATCAATATGTTTTGCTGCTGCCCGTCGGAGTTTCGCTCTCGATAAATATTTATCTCTATGTAGTAAATAAGCTAATTGCCGCCGGACTAAAGTACACTTACATTGTTAGCATTGTAAATGCATGTCTTTCAATAATATCAGAATGGCATCGCCCGATTCATATTCCACCCGAACGTCTCGATTTTAAAATAAATTAAATAAAAGCCAATTTATTTTATAAGCTTTCGATGATAACCTTTCCTTGACCTTCATTAATTTCATTTGGCCAAGCGAATTCCTGTTTTCCACACGCCTCACAAGGAAAAATATTTATGTTGTAACTTTATACAATTATGTGTTTACGCATATTTAATTAATTAATTGCAGATATGCTATTTAAAACGCAAATGTGGCATGCTTTCGTTTTTCAGAATCTTCCCTTGCATGCACTGTTTTATGTATTATTTACATAACACGAAATCGGCCTATTTTGTGATTACCTAAAAGGAATAAGGATATTGAGGTTTGTATTGCGATAAAATCCAAGTAGTTACTTGATCTTTAGACTCGTCGTCGTAAGCAAAGACGCATTCACGCACGGCTTCAATTTCCAAGGTGAAGACACCTTTAAATCATCAGGCTAAAAAAACTGGGTTTTTCTCGGACTTCATTTGATTCGAGTTGAAATTCGTTAACGAGTCCATCACGTGCACGTGAAACAAACGAAAACAAAAACAACGCGTTTGGGAGGAAGTGTGACTAACAAAGATTTTTTAATGAGTGACCCCGGTTCGCCTTTGTTGTTGTTTGGTATAAATAAATTTTTTGAGTCCTCGGAAAGTGCAACGGGGATCGAACGAGCCGCGATCATGACGTTAACACGTGCTCGTTCTGTGTAAATGTAATGTAAACAGCGAACTACGTGCTCTGCGTCGTCTCAAAATCGCGCATTGTGTTTGGGTTTAGACACTATAGAAGATAGTCGTGGATTTACTCACTGTTTTTCCTTTGACCACCAACGAACTGTGTCGACTCGACTCTTCCTCCCATAGTTCAAGCGAACGGTATGAAAATTTTCATTTATTTCCACCCCGCACGTTATCTCAACAATATAACACCAAAACACAATTTTTTTTTTGGGATAGATTTAATCACTCGTTAAAGTAAACAGCGAGAGAGTTATTAAACACATATTAATATTGAGTAATCTCCCTTGTTTTAATTTTATTTTCAGTCGAAACTAGGTTGAAGTCAACGGGTGTGATGTAATTTAGTGTCTCAACGTTTCCTAATCTATAAATATATTATTCGATACTTCAAGTGCTTACAGAATTATTTTCGGATTAGAAAACAGTGATTCATTAAATCCAGAAATCATATTCAGTAAATAAATAAATAAATAAGCGCTTTCTGTAGTTTCCGAGCGCGTTTGGGACTCTGCCAGGTCCTTGTTTTGACTGGGTCAGTGTGCTTCAAAAATTTTCTGACAAAAGCAGCCTTTTTTTTTGGACGGTTTGCAAGGGTGAACCGTGCACGCCGTTAAATGGCCGTACATTTAACGGGCACGAGGTAAACGCATGGCAGGAAATCGGAAAATTTCAACAAAAGCTGCCAGGCAGGAGGAACACATATATATTTAAGTGCTTGGTGTTTATAAGTTTAAATTCGTCGAGTTGCTTCAAGTGAACAGATGCTTTTTTTCCATTGAATTAAAAAAAAAAATCCTTTAGTGTGTGGTACGTATTTAACTTTTAACTCTAAAATAACTCCTGCACATTACTTTTTTTTTTATTTTAGACTCGTTCGATTGTTTGCACTTTCGTTTATTCCTTTCCTCTTTTCTTTTATTTTAACATTTTTGCTTTTTACTTTGGACTTACACACACACACACAAGCATACATAAAACTCGACTAAAATAATCCTTGTTCTTCGTTTCCTGAATTAAAGCAACTATTTTTCAAAATCTGCCCAACTTTGTTTTTAAATATAATCTTGTTTGAAGTGAACGTTTCGCAACGAACTTTGGCGTTCAAATTTGAATTTCGAAATTGAATCCAAAAAACCCCGACTGGATCCCGTTCAAATCTGAAAATAAAAGCAAAACGTGAGCGTGTTGCCATCGAGGATGATGATACATCGAATTAACGATGGCCTTCGGCGATAATTGTGTAATGGCGTGCTTTCGTTTCAGCTTCGCTCAGCCAGTTGTTGACATGAATAAACTCTGCCGTCAAGTGTCAATCGAATCGCCAAGTCCAGGTGTGAAAGACTGCGTCTTCAGTTTCGAGGTTCCCGTTCCCGATGTGCCGCCAGATGGTGCTCGCATTCGCGTCGTTTGCGCGGGAGCTTGCTATCGTATGAGGAGGTCGCCGTCGGTTTCGAGTATATCGTCCACGTCAAGCCAATCGGCGGATGAGGCTACGTATAGCCCTTCGCATCATGGGATTAGGGACGGGGCTCTTTTCCCCGGGTACGAAGTCGCAGGGATCGTGGATGAACTGGGCGAGAACGTCCAGGATAACGGCAGCATCGCCGCCGGGCAGAGAGTCGTCCTGTATCCATACGATGACGTCCCCCATGGATACGCAGAGTACATCGTCGTCCCCGATTTAACATTTCTGGTCCCCATCCCTGATAATTTATACCTCAGCGTAGCCGCGATGCTGCCAACTGGGGCTTTGCTGGCTAAAAACGCCGTCTCTAAAGCCCACGAGCACGTCAAGGAGCTCCTGAAGGAGCACCCAGATCGAAAATGCAAGGTCCTCATCGTCGGGACCGGGGGACTTGCACTTTGGGCCATCAGAATCGCCGATCATTATTTCAAAACGCCCGAATACTCTGACAGAGTTCAGATAACCGTCGCGAGTCTCAAGGACGAAGGATTCATGTTGGCCAAAGAATTACACGAGTAAGTAGGGAGTAAAAACTAAGAGGGCTGTAACGAGGGTTTGTTTTTAGCGTGAATCTGGTCCAGTGGAACGAGGATATCTACGAGAAACAGCTAATCGAACGCACGAAGGATGCGTGCAATGGCCTTGTGGATATCGTCATAGATTTTGGAACTAGTTCTCGTTCGTTACATAGATCTCTCCAGTGCTTGAATACGGTAAGCTCGAACTACTCGGGGAGTTTATTTTTTGATTATGGTTGGCGTTTTAGAAAGGTGTCGTTCTCATCAGTCAAGAAGTCTTCGATCGTTTAATGCCGAAATTTTCGCGCTTGCTCGCAGAGAAACAGCAAAAAATCGAGGCTGTTGCTACAGGATCGATAGAACAGTTGAGGAAGTTGGTTGATTACGTTGCGTCTGGCGAGGTAAAACGGTTTTTTTATTGTTAGGTCAGAGTTAATGAAGCTTTTTTGTAGATAATTCCGCCTCCGCATACGGAATTTTCGGCCGATGAGGCTTCCGTAGTCGTCCAAAAGCTCTGCCAGTCCGAGATCCCCGGAAGGGCCATCCTCCGTTTCCACGATATTGAGTAGATGTTTCTTTTTTTTTTTTTTAAATCTGTATTTAGGACTACTTGGTCAGTCTTCTAGTTCTTGCACATTAAATTGACGTAGATCGATGTGTAACAAAAACACACGCAGCAAAATAAGATGATAGCCCAACGCTGTATAACAAAACAAACAGACAGACAAACAAACAAACGAAATGTCCGACTGAATTTATTGCATTTCTTAAGTATTTTCAAATAGTATTATTTTGTTTTTTTTTTTCGTTTTAACTCCAGAATGTGATAATTTTATTCTCGACCTTTTTATTTTATTTTATTTTATTATCGTTTACTGTACATCACCTTCTTATCGTAACAAAACAAGAACAATCGATGTTTTTTACGCCACCCACTGAACTTCGGTGCTTAGGCTTTGTGTTTAGTATTTAATACTACTGTTACCTCTGTAATTGTAATTTTGTAATATGTATTTATTCCAAAGTTAATAATAATAATAATATAAATTATAACAATAAAACGTTTAACGCCTCTGATTTAATTATTACCCTACAAAACAAAACGTCCATTAAAGATGAATTTAGCACGAAAATAATTGCTAATTACCAAAACTGCGCTAATTATACGAGCAAACATTAAACAAATTCCGAGAAAAATTTGTAAATACAGAAGGAAAAAAGACTCACCTCGATAAAATCAAAACAGAAGTAATTTTTTTGCCTCTATTTGATGCGCCGGGAATAAAAACAGGCGCTTTGTTTGGAAATAAATTTTTTTGCGCCACTTTAAATTGCAGTAGCAAAAAGGCACGATAACTAGGAATTTTTTTTTTGATGGCACGCGCCAAGAATGATTTACGACCGCGATAAGAAAACCCCGGTGTTTTAATTTTATTTGCACCCCGAGTTTTACGACTTTTCTCGGAACGATTTTTTTTTTTTGATATGCCACGCGAGCTCCGGCTTTTTTCTCTAATGACTCAATTTAAAAGCCTTTTAACCACGGCTTTAAATTAAGAAAAAAAAAATTGGATAATGGTATTCAAATTCGATGGGTGTAAAGACGCTTTACCACACGAGATGTCGCTAGTACGACTTGTTTTACAATGGCTACAACAACCAAACAAAATACTATTTTAACAAATAAAAGGCACTTTCGTTGTTAGCAACATATTTTAATTTGGATTTCTTGTGTGCTTTCGGCCCAGCAAAATTCTTGTTGGCATTACACGTGGGAACTTTTGATTATTGGTAACACTGTTGTCAATACACCCACGATGTCCGTTGTTGTGTTCGATAAATCAATAACGTAGCCGAAACATTAAAAGCCCCGGAAGGCCGACAGTAAGGCGAGATGGATTTCGAAAGTCCAGACGTCATGAATGACTTTCCAGGTCTGTATGTTTACGATGTAAATAAAATGGTCAATAACGATAGCGATTGTAAGTGCTTTTAATGATGTACTTGTGTGCTTTGGTTATTTTACTGTACAAATTCGTACAGATAGCGACGAAACTGATAAAATAACTAAGAAGGATTTGTTGATTGGCAAAAGGAAAGACAAGAAGGACAAGAAGGATAAGGAAAGAGGTTACGCCGCCCTGGAAGGGGAGAGCTCCACGGACGAGACCTACGATGCAAGGTACGTTTTCCCTAACTTTCCAACCAAATAGGACAAAGTAATTTAAGCGCAGGAGCCCCTCCAAGTCCAAAAAATCCAAGTCTTTCAAGTTCACTTCCAAATCGAAGGAAAAACGAGAAAAATCCAGGGATAAAGAAGAACTGGTCGATAAGAAAAGGGAGAAGGAAAAGAAGTTGGAAAAGAAATTGGAAAAAGAAAAGAAATCCGACAAGAAAGAGCGAAAAACCAAGCACGGCGACGAACACGCGGATATTGCAGGTTTCTTCCATCTCGCATCAACAAATCAAAACAAATTGAACCAAACCTTTTCAGAAAGGCTCCCCATTTTTGGCGTCAACTTGGACTTAACGGTTGAACGTAGCAGGTGCCACGACGGGATTGATTTACCCTTACCCATGAGGCTTTGCATCGACTACGTGGAGCTTTATGGCCTGGCGTTTGAAGGCGTTTACAAGATGACCGGGACCAAATCGAAGGTCCTTCAATTAAGGAAAATGTTTAACTACAGGGAGGACGTGGATCTTAGAGACTACGACACCCCCACAGTCACTAGCTTAATGAAAATGTTCTTAAGGTACTTGCCCCATTTAATTTTATACTTCACCCATCTCGATTTGTTTGTAGAGACTTGCCCGAACCTCTTTTCACAAATGATCTCTTAATACGCTTCGAAGAGGCTGGCGCCATCTTAAACGTCGCCACCAGGGAAAAACATTTGGGAATCTTAATGGAAAACCTACCTCCAAATAACAAGTTGCTCCTAGCATGGCTTCTCGTACACTTAGATAACGTCGTAGTAAACGTACGTTCGCCCCCAATTTTTTTTTTTCCCCATTTTTGGTTTAAGCAATGTTTTGCAGGAAAAACTGAATAAAATGAACGCTCAAAGTTTGGCCACCGTGCTTAGCCCGATTTTACACGCCTCCACTCGTTTGTTAACGGCTTTAATGCATCATTGCCACAACTTATTTCCAAATCTCACGATAAAGGCGTACTTTCCCCCGCTGACCTCAACCGCGAGGCTACCAGATGGGCCTGAACACATTGAAGCCGAACTGAGGAAGCAGGAATCTCTTCTGTCTCAAATCCACGCCGAAGTCCACACCGGTTCGATCCCGAAACGTCGGGAGGAACTCATGTGGGAGGTTCAAAGGATAATCACTCAGTTAAAGGTAATCAATTTAAAAATTTAAAAAAAGAAATCGGTTATTTGTGGGTTTTGCTTGCAGAGAAAATACAAAAATGTGCAAAGGGATAATAGGGACCATCCCATTGAGAAAACCGTCGATGAGAGGATGCAAGTGATAGTGGAATCTGAGGTGAACGACTCTGAAGACGTGGACAAACAAGAATCTGAGGAACACGAAGGCACCGATACCTGTGATAACGCTAACATTCCCGAGCCTGAAGGCGCCACCTGTGTGCCGGAACGTGAAAAAGTCTTCGTCCACAAGTCCGCCGAGGAACAAGAGGAGAGGACGTCCATGGACGACGCTGTTAGCCTCATGCAATTCAAGAACAACTGCCTGATGGAGATGAGAGACAAGCTCTACCATCTCATAGAGACCGAGAAGAGGGAAATAGCTCAACTTAAAGCGCAGTTGGTCGACGAACCGAGCGAAAGCTACGCCGGAATTCCCAACAGCTCGCCGGAGTTGAACGAAATCATGGATCTGCTCAGCAAGGAGAACCAGATACTCCAGATAACCAAAATCAACTTGGTCCGGCAAATTATGGAGCAGCAAGAAATTTGCATCGACATGAAGGCCAAAATAAATTTACATCTTCAGGCGTAGATTACGTAAATTATTTATTATTTCTTTTGCGAATTCTAGTTGTTACTCAAATCTCACAGAAAATAAAAAAGCGTATTATTCGAAGCGTTTGTTATTTTTTTTTTTACACGACGTTGTTTTGAAACCGTCGAGGTAAACGCCCATTGCTTACCTATGGTGTGAGTGTGTTTGTCGTTCTTATTATCACCAGGGGAGAACGTTTAACACAGTAATTACATTGTTTTGCCATATTTGGCGGGTATAAAGGGGACCCTACATATGGACACCAGAATGCTGGACTCCAACCTTCTTGCCTTGTGTTTAGAAAGGCAGTCCATATGTAAGGCCCCCTTAAGAAATGCACGTGCACACAGGTAGGTGTGCTTGGGAACGTTTAGGTTCCCATGATTCTCAAAGGAAAAAATACTTGCATACCCAAATTTCGTTCTTATTATCACCAGGGGAGAACGTTTAACACAGTAATTACATTGTTTTGCCATATTTGACGGATTTAAAGGGGACCCTACATATGGACGCTAGAATGCTGGACTCCAACCTTCTTGCCTTGTGTTTAGAAATGCAGTCCATATGTAAGGCCCCCTTAAGAAATACACATGCACACAGGTAGGTGTGCTTGGGAACGTTTAGGTTCCCATGATTCTAAAAGCAAAAAATACTTGCATTCCCAAATTTAGCTGTTATCAAAAAAGGAGGGTGACGAGGGGGTTTTCATGGTGTATAAGTTTCTTTCAATTATCAAGGGGGTGCGTGCGTACACTATAATTTTTTTTATACGTCAAGTTAGAAGCAAAAAAAAAAAGAAATCCGTTACTTTCTATTTTCCTGGCTTTGCTATTTTTGAAAGGCAGAGTTCTTTTGGTAAAGATTTTTTCTTTCGCTCTGAAGTATGAGATTGTGAAACGCGCTGTACATTTTCTACTGCAACGAGTGGGTAAATGCCGCATTGTGTTCGGTATTGATTTTTGACCGGTCCCGCAGACTCCATTGTTCGGAGACGGATCCGTCTGGGGTACGGGACCTAACGATCCTAAAAATTTAAGAGCGAGGAGAGGAGGAGGACCTTCGACATTAAACGCGAACGGCGGCGTTAAATGTTAGCGGATAGCGAACGCCCTCGGGACACCTACATACGTCACCGGCTGCAAGCACTTCGTAATAGCGCCGCACGTGTTTTTCTAAAAATGTTGCAACACGCACACCCACATCGGAATTTACGCCGCATCCTTCAAAAGGAACGTGACGTTACGTCAAGTTACATAATCAATTTATTCGATTGTTGTTCCACGTTTATTTTCTAAATCTTTTTTTTACGTCATTAATATTCATATTTGAGGGAAACGTGTTGACGAAAAACCCTGTATCTTCGTATTTTTTGGGCTGACGTTTTATTTTTTCCTTATTCGACTTAATTTGATTTAATTCTTTGGGGGGGTTTAAGGGCGTGTATCCACCTTCAATTTGAGTGTGACACGCATGTACAGAGAGGTTTAAAAGAAGTGTGACTCTTCAAGTTTCTTTTTTATCAATCATTTATACAAGGGTGAGATCAAGACGTTTTGAATTTCGTTTTAAATTAAAATTATTTTGCCATCGACGTTGTCGCTGGTCATTTCAGGTTTCAACACGGTGAAAATGGGCAATAATTAATTGGAAAATAAAAGCAAATTACATCATGGTTTCGCTTTGTGTATTATTTCATTCGTAACTTGATTTTCTTGGGGGGGAAGGGGGTTAAGCACGAGCATCCACCTTTAATTCAAGTGTGACATGCATGTACAGAGAGGTTTAACCCAACCCAACCCAACCCTGTATCTTCGTATTTTTGGGTTGATGTTTTATTTTTCCCTTATTCAATTAAATTTGATTTAATTCTTGGGGGGGTTTAAGTATGACAATATGAGTATGACATGCATGTAGAGAGAGGTTTAAAAGAAGTGTGACTCTTCAAGTTTCTTTTTTATCAATCATT
Source organism: Serrognathus titanus (assembly GCA_039766575.1). Classification (NCBI taxonomy): domain Eukaryota; kingdom Metazoa; phylum Arthropoda; class Insecta; order Coleoptera; family Lucanidae; genus Serrognathus; species Serrognathus titanus. The sequence goes on along the minus strand of CM077916.1, from coordinate 1,114,797 downwards.
TATACAAGGGTGAGATCAAGGCATTTTGAATTTCGTTTTAAATTAAAATTATTTTGCCATCGACGTTGTCGCTGGTCTTTTCAGATTTCAACACGGTGAAAATGTGCAATAATTAATTGGAAAATAAAAACAAATTACATCATTGTTTCTCTTTGTGTGTTATTTCATTCATAACTTGATTTTCTTGGGGGGAGGGGGGGTTAAGCACGAGCATCTACCTATAATTTGAGTGTGACATGCATGTACAGTGAGGTTTAAAAGAAATGTGACTCTTCAAGTTCTTTTTTTTATCGATCATTCATGCGAGGGTGTGATCAAGGCCTTTTGAATTCGTTTGTCACGTCTTACGAAGTATGTACAGTCGTGGCCATCAAAATCGCTACCTCTGCATGCTAATATCACACTTATTGACCTGAGCCTGTATTCTCGAACTGGAGAGGAGTGATCGTTCCCGAAAATGACGTCAAGATGAAGCAATTCCCAAAAGATTTGTACTTTTATACGAAAATCTGCGTCATTTTGGCGTCACTCCCTCAAACTAACCATCTCCCTCGTTTCGAGAATAACCCCCCTGCAATGGAAACGGCTACCGCTACGTGACCTTGAAATCGTAACGATTACCTTGGCTTACTGTAAAACGTTGATTTTACAGAATCTATTGTAATTATTTCGATTATTATAACAATTCATGAGCTTTTAGTGAATAAAGAAAAAGGGATGTCTTCCTAAACCAATTGACGTTTGATGAATGAATAAATACCTACGTATATACGAGGGTAGTAGCAAAAATTTCTTTGGCCACGTCTTGAATTTCGTTGACTGTTGTGTATACGAGGGTAGAAGCAAGAGCGTTGTTATTGTTTTGTGTCTGAGTTGTGATTGGTGGAATCTACTGCGTGTTATCGCGCAAGTGTAAACGCTGCTTGAAAACGTGAATGAGCGATTTGTTTGAATCGGCCTGGCAGTAAGGCACCGTAGACTCGAAGTGTTTGTCGGAAATAGAGATACGAAATTCGCACGTGAATCTTCTTCCCCTTCTGTAGTTGCGATAAAGTTAAGCCTGTGAGGCACGCACGCGTCTCTTTACGGCGCGCTGTTGTGTTGACTGATCTCGGTCTATTTGTAATGTGCCGGGCGTCTGCGGCAGATGGATGAGTTGTTTACCGTCCTTCGCATAGACCAGAGTAACAACAAGGCGAAGAAGAAGTGATATCCGAATGAACAGTGACGTCGCCGTTGGTCGTCGCGTTTGCAGTTCGAGTGCCTCTTCAGTCAGAAGAAGGGAAATTTCGTGTTCATTTTAAAAATCACCGGCCACACAGCATGGTGCTTTTTCGGCATTCGGAGTCTGCGCATGCTATACTGGGTGCCGAGGGTGTGACCCTAGACGATGATCCCCAAAGATTGTTACGCATGACACCGTTACGCGATGGTAGCACCATAACACCACCTACTTGCACCAGCAAAGGAGGTAGTATCCAATAAATTTCTTCATCGAATCTTCTTTCTAATTAACGACGGTAATTAAAAGCAATGTTAATGCGAACCGAATTATCATTTAGTATTTGAAGACTTTCAAAACAATGATTCACTCCGGAATAAACTCATTCCGACGCCGTATTGTGCTTTTATTTACCGAGCTCCCACGTGTTTCTAGTGCACGGAAAGTTTCATGGATAAAAACGACTCGCATCCCGCAGGTAAACTCTAATTACAGTAAAGTAAAATGCACGTGTGTGTTGTGTTCATCATCATCATCATCATCAGACGGTTCTCTTTTTTTTTTTTGTTGTTGTTTCAATCGTGCGGGTTGATAAACGCAAACGCGTCGCATGTAAAGGAAATAAGTACCTACCTGGAAGAGCAATTTCCGGCCAAACCACCGTAATTGTAATAGCTCATAAATAATGTATTCTCTGCTTTACGCGTACGTATGCGCGAAATGAAAAATCACCTTGCGTTATTATCATTATTTATCGTTATTGTTGCACCGCGGCGAAGCTACCGTTAACCGCAATGAAAAACATTTTAACGCGAATATTTACTGACTAATTGATAATTTTGCGTTTAACACACTCTCCGTACGTGGAAAAATTCATGCCGCGACAATAAAATCGCAGAGCGCATTTATTTGCAATTTAAATTCGCTTTGACTTTGACTTCGGAACTGTACAATAAATAAATTTAAAAAAAAAGGTCCAGACTTCATTTGCTTCTTCTATTGCCTTAAATTTCAGGTGCAGGCAAAATAGAATCGATGCTTTCTCCTTAAGATCTTATCGTTTTTTTTCCTCGGAAAATTAATTATTAATTAGGATGCCCCCTGTGCAATGCAAGTATTTCTGGAATGGAATGTAGAGAGTTGGGTCTCGGTTTACGGTGGCGCAAAGCGCGGAACGCATTAAAGGCATTTCTCCGCCATAATTAAATTTCGTGCGGCCATTAAATTTTGCTTATTGAGTTTGCTCGGAATTACGTTAGCTCGCCGAACGTAACAACAATGAGGTTGTTGTTTTCGATACGAAACTGCGACCCCCCCAGAGAAGCCAGCTTATGGGGTCAAGGCGAGAATTAAAAATTCCCAATATGTTAATTAGTGGTTTTAACCACGGGGTGCCAAGTTTCCTTTCGAAGAATTCTCCACTCGAAACTACCCCGTGTCAAAAGTGGTAGAGAATTTCATGACGTTTAGGAGTTAGTTGAAGCATAGCTGCTCGGGTTGAATTAGTAAACAAAGAAAACCAAATGAGTTTTCGAATTGTTTCAAATTGAATGTGCAACAAGGTGACCCCAAAACACTCGGTCGTTAATTATGTGCATAAAATTTGTTTATAAATTCCCGCAGTTCAGAGTGCTCCTTTCATGGCGGCGGAAAAACACAAACGGCAGCGTTCGCAGCGTTCACAATAATAAATTTAACGCGGCAATTTTTAAAGACCTTTCGTGGAGACCTTCTGGTGATAATTCCCGGAGCTCTGACCTTTTGCGTGCGAGTGTAAGAAACGCATTATCAATTGATTAATTGTACGCGACGAGTTGTGGCGTGAAAATACGAAATCCCCTACCGATGTCGAGTGTATTTCCCTGGGGATTATGTTCGTTGACTTTTTTCCGCCAGGTAAATTCCAACAATTTTTTGAATCAACAACAGATTAGATAACAATTCAATACCCCCCGCCCGAAAAAAAAACGCGTATCTTATCAATTTTTGCTATTTTAAAATTGAATACGCCGACGATTTTGTTTGCCCAAAAAAAAAGCGATTACGTTCATTTCAGCAAAAAATCAACAGTAAACAAAGTTGTTAAATTTAATTAATAGGAGCTGTTTTATTTCTTTGTTTGCCCTGCTCTCTTATTTAATTCAATTTAATGTTCGCTTTTTGCAAAGATGAAATCCGTATTTTACGACGCAGTTGTTGATAAATCGAACAACTCCGAACGCAAAACGTTTTAATCACCCGACATTCGCTGACGTTAACTTAATTATTTACAACATAAATCCAGCGAGTTTTTTTTTCTCCTTAAGCCAACAGAAATAATTAAATCACACGAAATCATAGCGATGCGAAACACGTAATTCTTCGCGCCGCGTAAGTGCAGAAATATTTAATATTTATTCACCTTGAATAAATATAGACTTACAGGAAGTCACTAATAATAATACAAATAATTTTGTTTCGAACGTAACCGAACGCTACCCCCACACCCACCCAGGTATTTACGAAATCGAATTTCTTTTCTCACAAATTAACTCCCACTTAAATTATGCGTGCGCGTAGGACGACCCTTAATTTGAATTCTAGAGCAAATTCACCTCGCGCGTGGGAACGAACTTTCAAACGGGCACGATACACAGAAAGGGTTTCAGTTTTAATGGACGACGTTAAAAGCTTCGACCAACCTCTACGACGTACCGTAATTAAAGGCATTTCCATATCGCTGAAAGAACCTCCTCGTTTCGGGGAAAGTTAATTTAAGGAACTAATTACTCGTTGGGTTTTAGATTTGAGAAGTTGGAACGGCAGTATCTCGCAAAGATGGAGAAGACTGCGTCATTGCTGTGCGTCCCTCAGGTCCCCGAGCGATCAGAACGCGCCGGAATCGCGCGCGGATTCGATCCTGGCGAGCCAAAATTCACCTGTTCTAGTCAACATACCCCAAATAACGTCTTCGCTGAGGCTACCGAGCGCGACTAAGAAGACCAGCGTTCAAGAAGTGATCAGGTCGAAGCTGAACAGGATCCACGTGGGTCTCAGAAGACGTCGGACCTTATCTGTCCACGAAGTCTTCAGCAGTCCGAGCCATGACCAGCCTAAATTCTACGTTCCGTCCCCTTCCGATGGAACAAAGCACGATCGTGGTTCCGTTTCTTTACCGACGATTGAAAACTGTGATTTAATGCCTCATCAAAACGATAGTGAGCCAGGTAGAGGTAGACAACGCGCAAGACGTAATAGTGATATCGTATCTTATGAAGCTAACGCAAGTAGGAATCATAGGTATAGCAGGTTCGAACCTGAACCAGATTACGACGATGAAATCTGGCCGTCCACTCATTGGCAGAATTCGGGGCAAAGAAGGTGGTCCGTTGTGAGCGGTTTATTTCGAAGCGACGAGCACAGATCCAAAACCCCCGTACAGGTCGATTCGGGACCTGCTTCGATTACATACGAATTTAATCCGGGCGGAAGCCCAAACCGATACCAACTGGGATTAGAGGCGGTCAAAAGCAAAATACCCAAAGCCAAACTGGTCAGCAAGCTACCAGAACGAGCGAGATCTCATTCACCAGCGAAAAATAAATCTGCGACTGGAAGCGAAGTGAAGGGCCTGAGATTTCAAGCCGAGGTAGTTGATGACCATCGTAAGCTCGTCAATCCAAGGCAAAATTTGGATGGTTATTCCAAAGCGCAGCCGAATAGAGGAACCCCACATGTACGTACATGGTTCTTTTTCCCCCCCGTTTCGTTTTCGCTTTCACGCTTTCCTTCCAGACGTGCTTCGAAGATCTCGAAGAAGAAAACGAGGATGATGAAGAGGAAGAAGAGGAAAGCAAGTTCTGCACGCTTCCCCGCAGCGGCGGAAGCTCGTTCACAATACGCCAGGTCGTCTTCCAGAAAGGCCCAGGTTTTAAAGCTTTAGGTTTCAGCATCGTTGGAGGGCGAGATTCTCCCAAAGGAAGCATGGGCATCTACGTTAAGACCATTTTCCCCAAAGGACAGGCAGCTGATAGCGGAAACCTCAAAGAAGGTAATTAAAAAGCGTGAGGTAATAACAGTGTACATCCGCAAGCAGCTCGCCGCTCCTACTCAGGCTTTTATTGCTGCGACCTTCACGCTTCCACAACTTTTGACATGCCTGATGTACCACATAAAGTGAAGAGAGCAAAATACGATTGCCGAAAGTTTTTTTTTTTTGTGTTCGAGCTGCCGCACCTTGACGCAAAAATAAACGAAGTAGAACAATATTTTCTCTGACGTCAGCCTCGTAAAACGGAAAAAAAATTTAGGACTAGCCTCGGTGAAAGAACGCGCACGTATTTCGATTAGACAACAAAAAAAGGTTGGGTAGGGTTTCTCGCTCGACCGTGCGTTAAACTTCCTCATGGTTACAAAAAAATCGTTTGCAACCACGTTCAAACTTACCTTACATTTTACATATTTATTATTATTATTGCACCAAACCAATTTCCAAGGGGGGATCAGTTTCTAGAGCAACCAAATTCGTTTGGGTTGAAAAGGGCGAAGCCAAATCTTTTCTTTGATGAATTGAATTGAATTGAATTGAATTGAATTGAAAAGATGTTTTGTTTTAATTAAAGGTGATGAGATTCTTGCTGTGAATGGTAAACCGCTTCAAGGTGCTTCGCATCAAGAGGCGATCTCTGTATTTAAGGATATAAGATCCGGGCAAGTTTTGCTGCACATCGGCCGAAGAGTTCCGCGTAAGAAACGAGAGCGTCTTCCCCTTCCAGTCTAATTATCCCATTTACATTCCCCCTAATACGTTTATATTTCCAAAGATAACTGTAATTTAACGAATTAACATATACATTGTAATTATTTTGTATTTAATAAAGACTTTCTTATATGGAGGAGGAGAAGGGTTTGATTTGTGGCTTTGTGTGTTGTACGCAGAAATTACGGTAAGCAATACCTCGCATGATTGAACAACCTACGAGATCCAGGGCTCGCTGCGAACGTGACCCATTGACACAATCTGCACATTCCTAGAACTACTTTCACCGGTTTTTAACCTATGATGCTGCAGTTAGCGAATGTCTCGGTTCTTTATCAGAGCTCTCGGATGGTAAACGAGATTTGGTTTTCGGTGGTGGTTACTTCCGTGTGTTTCACGGTCTTCGGGTACAGACCGTGGATTTAAGACGGTAGTTTGGCACATTCCATGACCTGTTCGACAAGTTTGGCCCAACATCTATTGATGCAGTCCGTGCCTGTGGCTAGGTGTGCAGTGTGGTCTGGTTGCCGAAGATCTGCGGACGTGCACGAGGTCAACTGGTAAAGTGGGGCTCCGGAGGACACGGAGACAGTGTTTACAATCACTGCAAATGTACCATCTGCAGCACATTAACTGTACCCACGATGGTGCACCAGGGGTTTCTGGTGTTTAAGGTGACACCTAGGTGTTGACGAGCTTGTGATGCACCACCGGATGGCCGCTTATTAAACCAGTCGCTAATTGACAGGAATGTTTGTGCTGTTTCCTAGAGACTCGTAATTTAATACCGTTATAGCATTTACGGCCTCGAATGCCGCTATTCACATGTGTCATTTCAAATAACCGAATGCCAGGAAAATGTATTGCCCATTTAAGCGAGCGACCGATTTAAATTAACGAAGGTAAGTCTCTGCACGACTTTATTCAACGTTCTTTTGCTTATCTCTTCAAGAAAGTAGGACTTGTAAATATACCTGTTCTACAATTAAAAAAAAAATTCATTGACATATTCTTACTCACTATTCTAAATACTTATGCATAGAAATCGGAATTAATTATGCCTGAACTTTATGAATTATTCGTGATAGATTTGATCAAGAATGAAATTTTCCAGATTAAGAAACAAAAACAACAAAGGCGGCCGGATATTTCGAATTTAAATGATGGAAAACGCAGAACAATTGACATCCGTTCCTGCAACATTCACCGGCGCAGATAGCGTGGATTACGTAACCGTCGTTTCTGTTGGCTCCAGCGAACCTGCAAGGTACGAACTGAACCCCGACGTCGCCTCCAACAACCCCAAAGTAAACGCCACGGACTACGTGACCGTTCTAAAAATAGGGAACCACGAGGAATGCTCCAACGTCATAACCGAAGAGACTTACGTCTACAGATTACCCGGCGAGAAACTAGGTTTCGGTTTAAAATTCGAAGGTGGAACTAAACCAGACGAGTTCGTCAAACGCCTCTTCATTCAATCCTGCGCCGTCAACAGTCCGGCTTCGCGAGTGCAAAGCTCCTGGGGTTCCCTAACCGAAGGAGATGAGGTCCTAGAGATCGACTCGATTCCCGTGAATAGCATGACGCGAATCGACTGCGTTAGATGCCTAAAAAACTCCAACGTCGTCATCAAATTATTAATCAAGCATCGCTTTGATGCAGGCGATGACTTCTCAAAATTAACGGAAGATCTACCCCTAGTCGTGAGCGCCGAGAAAAAACGCACGCCCCCTCCGCCACCGCCCGTCCCCCCAAGGAAAGTCAACAGGAAATCGAAAGATTCTTCGATTTTCATTCCACCGAAAGGCTTCGATGACGGCGAAACCAATCACCTACGCTCGGTCAACATAAACAACGCGAAAAATCACGCGTACGTCAACACCAGGAGGTCTCCAGAAGTATCAAAAAGCGTACGCCGTCGCGATATAATCAACCCTCCAGATGCCGAAGTCTACACGGATTTATTCACGCAAGACTCGGCGTACAGCCTCAGCGAATCGGATGACACGGGTAGCTCGATTTCGACAGTTGTAGATCGACTAGGTTCCTTTCCCACGACCACAAACTCGAGCTTCGCCGGAAGCTTACCATCAACTCCCACACCAGTCCAAAGACACATAGAACTAATCGACGACATCGATTTTTCCAGTAAGCTCGCGCCAGCGCAAGTCGAATTGGAAAGCTCGATTCGGGAAAACCAGAAGACAGAGGAAATACCGCCGACTTTACAACCACCGGCGAATTTCCAGGACGCCCCCTTGAGCTACGGAAACGAGCACGTGCCTGTGGTGAAGCACTACCTCGATTTCACCGAGCAAAAGCCACCACCTCCCCCACCAAGAAATAAAAACCAAATTTTTATCAACATCGGGGGGAAGACCCAGGTCGACGATCTCCCGCGTTTGGTGGATTTCGTGCCGAAATCCGTGAAGAAAGTGAAAGAGGGCGAAGCTAACTTGAACATTAGCGAAATCGTAAGTCGCTTTTTGGAAAACGAAAAACAAATGGGGAGTTATTTGATGGGCGACGATAACAAGGAGGACGACGACGTGAATTCTTTTGGTTGGTCGAAATTGGCTACGATTGGGGAAGATGTCGAGGAGGAAGTGCAACCACTTGAGGAGTAAGTTCCGAACGAATTCGGCTTTGCGCTCACCTAATTTGGACAATTTTGTTTTGCAGAAGCTCGTCGGCAAAGCAAAAAAGTAACGCAGACATTACAGTCGATGACGCAAGCAAAGGTGTGTAGCTTTATGATATATTAGAAAAATAGTTCACACGAATTAACTTGCATATTTCTAAGCAGTGACGCGCGCGTTATTTATAGAATTCACAAAGGGGTCTTTAAGATTCCCGCGCACCTGTCATTCTCCCATCACCACCACCACGCCACCATCATCGTCCTCAAAGACGAAACGCGCTGATGTAATTAATCTAAGGCCAGCTCGTTTCTTTCATGTGGTTGGCGCGCGTTACTATTACAATTAGTAATAATTTTAGCATTTAAGCTGCGTGTGCGGTTGATGATACGTCAGCGGGAAATTGTCATGAATCAATTCGGGCTTCGCTTTTTAACCGAGGTTAAAAACAATGGACGACGTGGCAGGAGAGATGACGGCGCTGAAATAGAATTAACGCCACACTTTTTCCTTTTGCCTTCTAAATAGACCATGTAAAATTGTGGATTCTTGTGATTGTATGGTTGCCTATTTTTTGGTTGCCTCTTCTCACTAGTGAGTGCTCCAATTCTAAAATGAAACTCCCTAGGAGGTTTTCGCGGTCAGGTCTGAGGGAGTTCAACCGGATTGGGTTTTAGTTTTTGGTAGTTGTGAAAAGTCTTCTTTTTTTGAGGAGTTGTAATAACGATGACGTTGTTGGTTGGAGTATGCAACCTTCAACGTAGTTTCGCAGAACGTATTGCGAGTGAACGGATCGCGCGTACCTGATGGATAGGGTGTAACGTACATTCCAGCGCAAGAGTATCGTTGCATACATATTTTTTGAAGGAAAAAAAAAAGGAAAGAAAGAACCGAGGTGGTTACATAAATAACAATGCCGTAACAGTTAAATGGGTTTGGCTTAACTGTTCCTCTCTCTACTAGGCGGAAAAAGAGTTGCCAAATATGTAGGCGTTGGTTTTTTTTTTGTTTTGCTATGCGAACGAGGAGATATATTTCGTGGCGAATAAAATGGAGCGAAGAATGACGTCGTGGTTGTCATGCGGCCGTGAGATTCGTGCAAGATTCCAGCTGCCCTTGACTTACCGTCCAGTGACCCGATGTTTGCCATTATCGTCCCCCCCCCTACCCCTCCTCAAACTCAATACACCGCTGCTGGTTACAACATTAGTGACGTCATTATGCATTACTTCTTACAAAAAAAAAAAAATCAAAGTGCCACTTCTATTTGCCGTTCAATACCAAAATCAGCAAGGTGGACTTCTTTTAATTGTAAAAGTTGGCGCATAAATGACTCAGTTGGAGCTCGTTAGCAACTCGCGCGTTTCTTCAACCGGTAAACCAGAAAAAAGGACGCTGTTCGTTTCGGTATTTGCGGCAGTAAAGCATCGAATGTGCCCCGATATTTATTTGAAAATAATTGCAAGATCCAATGGTAGGCAGATACTCGCGGTTGGGATTCTCTTAGCGGGACACGATACTCGTGCTGGTTTCTACCAGTCACATTTGATACGTTCGGAGGAACGTACGACTTTCAAAGCTCGCTTTGTTAACACACCAGATCATCGATACCGTTTCGAACTTTATGGTAATGATGTGCAAATTTCGGACTTTCTAACAACGCTCATCGACTCGAACATGGTGCAATAATTCCGCAAGCAAATACTACAACAGCGCGTTTTTTTCCTTTGCTGTAAGTAAGAAGAACAATGCATTTATAGCCTTGTTTTTTTTTTTCTCTCTTTGCCTTTTATTTCTTTAAGTTAATGCCCGGCTTAACTGCAAATCTAATTCCTGCAATAAATTATTTCTATAGCTTACTGTTATTAAAAATTATTTTTATCTTATCAGAAATATGGATTTTCGAGCCATTGTATTAATAGGGTAGATAGGAATTAGGTAGCCGAAAACGGAAATAAACGAAGCCGTTGCGTTTTTGCTAATTTAGTTTTTGCCACAGTTTACCATTGTGCCCAAACGCGCGCTACCACCATACACTGCGCATGCTTCGCTTCCAAAATCAACATGTAAGTCCGTATGTCTGTTTGTGTGTACATATGCAGTATATGTGTGTTCCATATCCATAAACTAATTTTGTGTGCATTCCAGTGATATATTATTCAGGTTTGCCTTGGACGCGAATTAACAAACCAAATTTAGTGATTGTTGGGGGGATAAACCTGTCCATGGTAAACTGCACTATATAGGTGTTCACTGCGACCTTACACTGGCTGCGACAGAACAAAAATCGCTTGCATTCACTTAAAAATCACTTCCTGGATTTCATCCAGCTCCCCCCCGAAAAAAAAAATCCAACGCTTAACTGTTTATTTATTAAAAACTATGATGCATACATTAAAACTCGTTCTCTAAACGGTAAATAAATTAAGAATGACAAAGACATTTGGCAAGCATGAACTAATTGATTTATTTAACCACGCGCGCGTTAATTTTCTTTTTAATTAAATCGATGACGGGCGACTCGATTTTATTTAACTTGTGATTAATTCTGAATTATTCGACGTTGCGCAAGTCGTCATCAGCGCACCGCGAACGCGAAATATTTCTTGGTTTACTTCATTTTTATTTTTCGCGTTATCAGCATTTCATTTGCTTATCGCCCGACCGTATTGCCTAATGACACTTTAGCCTCCAAATGCATTCAAGCTATTCGATCAGATATTTACTTAATCCATCATGAATTTACAGATAAAACGTTTGTGACGTCAAGGTTTTTCAAATTCCTTCTACAATAAAAAATAAACTCCGTAACTTCATTTAATTTAATTAAAATTCAACTTTACAGGCCGTTTTTTTGAGACCAGCCTGCTTTTAGATTAGCCTGAATTGAGAAAATAAATCCCAAAAAGCCCCTTGTTTCAAATATTATTGCAGAAATTGAACCAAATCCTGTACGTACAAAAAATAGGTTAGTCCGTGGGTTTTTTGAAAATCAAGCACTTCATTTTTTTGACTCCATTAATACTCTGCTGATTTATTAAAAAAAAAAAAAAAAACAATAAAAGTCAAGAGTTGCAGTTGAACAAATTCAATCTTTGCAAGAAGAAACAAATCCTCTCCTATTACATTTTTTAAAGAAGTTGTCAATTTGAAGAATGAGTTGATTTAGATCAAACAAAAATACAAACGAATGGCAAAAGTATTCGTCATCATTTACTTTAACATCGATTCGATTCGACCAAAAAAACCGGTTCGTCCAGTGCAAACAAGGAACGCATTCAGTGATAAATTTTTGGCAAATCTCCTTCGCAGAAAATAGAATGAGTAAGTTCGTCGAGGTTTGAGAAAAGCGTGCTGAAATGAAAATGGGTTCAGATGAGTTAGTGTAAATATTGAATTGCATTATCTAGGCCGTATTTGCAGCGCGATAACCGTAACCATCAACTAATCCCATCCTTTCTCGCAACTTCAAATTAGCAATAAATGAGCCGAAAAGATAGGCTCACGCGGAAGTAAAACGATTGCGAGAGCGTTATCGGTTGACCAAGCTTTTAAGTGCGCATTCCAAAAATGCATTTCATTCGCTGTTTGTAAGCAAGCGGGTTTATCACATCGGAGTTCGCTAGTTCAATGATGAAGCATTGAGGAAGTGCCTTTTTAATTTTCAGGTACATGTAATCGCTTACAAGAACCACTCGTCATCCAACCAGCGACCAGGCCATCAAAAATCAGCAGTAAACTGGACCGATTTGGTATGTACCCAACGACTTTGTATCTGCCACGAATTTCCCTAGATGTTGACTTCCAGATGTTGATACCATGGATTCGCCTCCCATATATTCCCGTCAACCACCAGATGGTCACGAATTCCCAGACTATCAAGAAGCACTGACGTGTCCTGCGCCAGTTCCTGAACAAGCTCCACGCGCCAGGCACAGATCAATAAGCGACAACTTGCTGTCCAAAAACCAACCCGATAAAAACAGTGTTCGAGATAAAATTGCGATTTTCTCCAACGCGTCAGCGCCGACCTTAACCAAGAAGTACACCAGCTCGGAAAACATCACCCTAACCTCGTCATCCGACTCGTTTTCTGAAGGCCTGGGAAGACAGCAGAAGGCGTTTTCAAAATCCGCCCTATCTCTGGATAGCATCAATGGATTCTCCAGTGAAACTCCTACGTTCAAACTTCGAAATCCAACTCCGGCATCCGAAGAGAAAACGCAAAGCACGACTGACTTGACTCTGAGAACCAACAAAAAAGAATCCTTGCCTAGACTACACGTTCGGTCACAAAGCCTAACGAACATGACTCTACCTGACCTTACTCACAAGCAAGATAGGTGGAGTTTAATGGTCGAACAAAGGCGCAAGGGTTTGTCAAAATTAAAAGATCTAGTCATACCGGAACATGTAGCGGAAAACGAAGCCAACTTACGACCTGTTTTGGACCTACCAGAAATCAAAAGCAATATTTTTCCGTCTGTTGTGCGCACATCTGAGCAGAGAGGTGCTAACAGCGATGCACGACAGTCTTTGCCCGTACACGTCCGTCATTCCTCAACATCTTGCCTTCCGTCGTCTCCTTGGTTTACCTCCTCGAAGTCTGCGGAAACTGTTCCGAAATATTCGCCGGCTTTCAAGAGGAAAAGCCTGACGATATACGGAGCATCCTTGCCCGCTGAACCTAAAAATCAAGAAGAAACAAGCAAATCGCCTCGGCCTTCCTACAAAGTAAGCGAATTAGTTAACATCACGGTGCCCACCGAAGCACCGAAATCATTGGAGAGCATCACATCACCAACAAGATCGGATTGTAGCTTTGAATACGTGAGTTCTCCCGAATTTAGAATCAGGAGCGTACCAGAAATTCAGCAAAACATGACTTACAATAAATCAGTTGGCCATCACGAAGCTGAATGCGTAGGTAGATCAGAAGACGATAGTGATAGTGACTCGGCACTCAGCTCCAGTCAATCCAGTTACGTCTCCAAGAATTCCTCAACCGACTCACCAATTCAATTGCAAATAGAATACGCCGCAGATTCTCAGGCGAAAATCTACCAAAATTCTTGCCAGTTAGAAATTGGTAATTACGACTCGTTGAGCCGTCGGCTTTTGAAGCCTCAAAGCGTCGAGGCAATTAACCGCAAGAACATACTGGCGTCGGCGAGATGTCGCAGCGGCAGAGATTTGAAAGTCGGTTCTCCTTTGATTCAGCGAAAATTCGAGGAAGACGGCGAGAAACCCCCAGAGCAAAAACTCTGGGTGACTCCTCAAGAATCTCCAGAGGAAAACGTCGCGCAAGCGAAAGAGGAGGTGACCGTTAAAGAAGCTGAAGTGGTGGTGAAAAATATTGTTCTCGAAAAGCCGGTGGTAGCTGAAATTAAGGAGAAACCTGAAATTACGATGAAGACCGAAAGACGGAAGAGCTTCGAAAGGCTGCCGATTACTACGACGCCGAATAAGAGAGTGCCGAAATCTTTTGGAGTCGTGGCACCGGCAACGAGCGTGATTGATTTGAGGAAAAACTTCGAAAAGGCAGGTCCTCCGCCCGTTCTGAGGAACATATCAAATCCTGCGATTACGCATCACGTCATCACCAGCCCCGCGGAAGAAATTGTTCCTATTAAACGCACATCTTTGCCGTATGTTATCAAGACTGATCCTCTGAAACCCGAAGTCGTTTCAGATCAGGTTCGAACCGTCCCCATCACACTAAAATTTGTGTTTTCGGCGAATTTAATGTTTCAGGCCCATGAAAGCATCATTTGTGATATTTTGAAGGAATTCAGTGATTCCGTGTCTAGGGAAGATTTGAAGGTGATCGTTTTGAAGCCGGAGATACTCGGAAGGAGCTTGGGGATTACTCTGGCAGGCGGTGCTGATTACGAAACTAAAGAAATCACCGTACGTTTCGGAGCAAAAGTTTCAATCGCATCTCAGCGCTCTTTTTTTTAGGTACACAAAATTCGTAATGGAAGTTTGGCTTTTACAGACGGGCGGCTGAGGAAGGGCGATCGGATTTTGGCGATCAACGGGAAGTATATGAAAGGGGTATCACATGGAGAGTCTATTGCAGCGTTGAAAGTAATTAAAATCGGGAGATTTTTGGGCTTGTTTTGATGAGTTTGGTTTTAGGAAATTGTACCTGAAATTACGATAATCGCTTGTACGGCTGCGGTAGGAGATGTTGGTAGTGCTTCGCCGAAAACGCAAGGGACCTTCAAGTTTTCTGCGCCTTCAACCCCCGAAAAAGGTACGGGCCGGTTTTTTTCGATTTTGATGATCTGGTTTTTTTCGTTTAGTTACAGATGACGGCGTTCAGGGAAAAGGCGAGCGATTCGAGCTGACGATCGAGAAAGACGTTGCGGGATTAGGTTTTAGTATCCAAGGGGGAAAAGGGTCGGTCCAAGGTGATGTTCCTCTAACAATAAAGAAACTCTTCATGGGTAAGGCAAACGCGGATGTTTAGGGCACCAAGCCAGGGTTGATTCTGGTCGTGTTTTAGGAGGATCAGCCGAGAGATCGGGGAAGTTAACCGTTGGCGATGAATTGGTGGAAATAAGCGGCGCGAATGTGTCAACCATGTCCAGAATTGACGCGTGGAACCTGATGAAGAAGTTGCCAGAAGGCGAGGTTGTTCTAGTTATTCGCCGATGAGATGCCCGCGCGTTCCATTCTTTTTTTTTATGTAAATAATTTGTTGCCTCTATATATATATATTATATATAAATCCTATTTATACATTTACTTTCCGTAACTACTAAAAGCTTTAATTAATTCAGTGTAAGTTGTGAAATATTCGGGGAATTTCAAACTCGTTCTTGCCAAATTCGATTATTTATTTGCAGAGGCGAATCGCGCTCTCCCACGATTTTATTTTCGGTCAAGTAATTTCTGAGTTTCAGCTTTGTTTTTTTGCTTGGAAGGAATGTCTCGGAGGTGAAAGCGCAAATTTCAGCCGACTGAACTGGAATGGTTTGAAGATCCACGTTTTATATACACGTACGCTGCTCACTTATGCATCCGCATTTTCAGTATTTTGTTTTTTGTAAATGTACTATTGTTATTATTTTTGTAATAAAGTCTATATAAAAATTAAACGGAAAGGTGGTTTTCATGGTTTTACAAGCGTACAAGCGTGCAACTCCGTGTTTATGTAAGAAAAAATGTTTGCCTTCTGAGGTATGCCTTTTTTTTCTGGGCAATCCTGATTAACGTCGCACAGCTGCTGTTTGGGCTTCGTTTTGGTGTAGGTTTCAACAGCTTTGGTGGGTGCGTTAACTTCGGCTACTGGTTCCCAGTAGTTTACCGTCGGTTTCTCCTGAGTAGGGGTCTGTAGTTGGTGTAGTCACTGAGTTATTCGGTCACTGTTTGGTGATAAGGTGATATCTGTTTATTACAGAGTGCTGTCGTCCTCGATTTGTCGAGTCAGTTTTAGTTATGGAATTTAGTCTGAGGTGACGCAGTAAAACTCATTCCTCGCATATTTTGAGACAGGTACATGCAACATAACAAGTTAACGTTTGCGCAGTTCAGAGACCACAGTGTTGTTATGGAGAGTTTACGCTCTTAGTGCTATTAACGTTGTTAAATAACAGTGTTGAAAAATTAAATGTTTTTATTTTCCCGTACGGATGTTCTCCGCGGTGATTGGTCCCACGCGTTAAAAAAAAATTCGGTAAATAATACACAACAACAGGGACAACTATGTAAGGCGCAATCGCTATACATATTCGTTATGGTTGACGAGTCGTAAGCATGGTGGAAGTGTAGTTTACTACGTTGTTAGTGTTTGTGTGTACTTTGTAAGGGAGCTTTTTAAACTTCGTTACTTCAGCACACGCGGTTCGGTTTAACATGCACTTAATTGATTTTGTGTATCATGTAACACGATAGTGTCATATACAACACATGTTGTATCACGGTACTGTTGATCAAGAGGACAGTAGTAAAGTTGTAGGTATATAAAGTAATATAAAAGCTATTAATTTTTTCGACGGAAAAAAAATCTACACCACTGGTTTTCTCAGCGTTCTCAGCGTTACAGCTCGAAAGTTTTTTATATGAGTCCGCATCTTCCCAATTACTCATGCTCTGATCTATTAATTTACCATACCCGCAAACGGAAGTTCTTTTATTCGTAGACTCTCCGCCCGCTTTTTCTTTGTCTCAACCGTCGCATCTTCCACGAAAATTCCCACAATCGATTAAATTTCCATTTGTTTTTCCGAGCGGCCCGTCAATGAACGTACGTCACTACTATATACATAGCAGTCACAATAATACTCGTCGGTAATTACAATTCTGCGTAATTAACTCATCCCGGAGATCCTGCCGCCTTTTCCCCGAACTCCGATCGATACATTCTGCAATAAAAAACGACACGGCGATATTAAATAATAATAAGAATTGCGAAATTACGTGCCGGTGTTTACATAAGGAACGGAATCAGCAATATCGTTGTCTGTAGATAATTGGAACAAATATTTTCACCTCCCTCTATATACGTGTTGATTAATTATATCGGAAAATTTATTACGATTTATTAATGTGAAAACTCCGGGGGGGGGGAACCTTTTTGATGAAAACTCAAACTTGTACCAAAGAATAAAGAAAAAAGAAAACTCTGGAGGAAGCTACAGAAATTCACTAAATATTAAAGAATGGCCAATCCACAGAACGATCGTCAAAATGTGCTGGCTTTCTAAAATTTTGTTATATTCAAGTCTTTGTAGGTTGTAGATCTTTAATCAACACTTCCTTATTTGCGAAAATACTTTAGCAACGAATTCTAAATATTATGGTTTAGATAAGTTCTTCTCTGCATTTGGCCCAGCTAACTTTGCTGAGCTCGTCAACCCTACAACAAAACTTCATTCATTCAAATTAAGTTTCTTCTATTCTATTCTGTGGAATATATTTTTTTAAAACCGTTAATAAATTATCTATTGCAAAATCTGATTTCGAGAGAGCTTACCCGAATTAAAAACGAATCACAATATTTATCGCAACCAAATTAATCGTCGCAAATTAAATTGATTATTAAAATTGCAAAAAAACTTAAATTAATTAATAAGGTGCATAAAAATGCGAAGCAAAGAAGCGAGTCTATTTTATTCGAAAGTAATAAAAACGTCGCTTAAGTAAGACAACAATAAATACCGAAAAGGAAGGAGAGACGAAACGATTTTATCGTCCTACGTAAAAGCTTTCTTTCGGATCATTCACGAGCGCTATAAATATCGTGCTCCGTTTAATAATGAATGGGCATAGATTGGCCCCCGGATTTGGCTAAATTCTTCCGGGATTTACGTGACAGGGAGAACGGTGAAATACTATGATAAATACTTAATGGCCGGTTATTTAACAGCGGGAACGGCGAAATAGTAGACGCTAATTTAGCCCGGGATCTCCATCCCCCCAACCCTCATCCCCTTATCCACATTCACATCCGCTAGAACCAAACATCATTTTTGTTTGTAAATACTTTACAACAGTGTAGTTAAATTTTTTTGTACAAAAATTAATTCACGCCGAGGGGTCAGGAATATGTATTTCCCGGCTTTATTTACCCCAGCAATTTAAGCCAACGGCCAAAATTATTGCCCTCTGCCTTGCGTATTGCAGCAATGAATTGTACAATTTATGAATGTAATTTCAGAAACTAATATAATACATCTCGCCCATGCTGTTCCTGCAGTAGGTACTTTACGAATGGCTCGATAAATTCCGGGGGCGATTTTCTTCGCGCAATCTCAAAATTTTTAATTATTCCGGATTTGCGATTAAAACTCGAATTTCAAGGTCCGACTTTTGCGTGGAAATTTTTCAAATTCTGCAAATTCCTCGCCGCAAAATTTCGGGACACTCCAAGGTCGGCACTTATCTAGGCAATTTTTTTTCGTCACCTCTCAAGTGCATCACACTCGGCCGGTTTTCATAATTTCTCGCAATTCCATTTCTTATCGTGTGTTTTCGTTCACAGTCCATTGAACGTTACGTGACGAAATTGGCTTTCTTTTGCGAAATCTTCACGTTCTTTCTGTTATCGGCTCGTTTCGGATACCTTCACATTTACTCCGGCCATTAAAACGAAATAAATAAGTTATCGCAAATAATTCGAAACTTTTTTTTTGTGCATAAATTGGGGGAGGGGCGGATTAACGTTTTGTTATCTTTAATTAAATTGGGTTGTTTTAATCTTGTAGATCTTGCATGAGGTTTACTGAAACACCAAAAAATAATAGCAACGAAGTGCACTTCAAGTAAATAAACCGTCCCGGGGAGAAAATTTTAAACTTGTTTAATTAGCAGGATTAATCGTGTTTGCGTGTTCATCGATAGTTTTCTTAGTTGGTAAATTTTGCGCAAAACTTTCCTTAATATAAATTAACGTTGGCCCAAGCGAGCATCGGTTTTAACGTTAAGGAAAGAAAAACGAATCGTGTTGAGTGAATAAATTAAAGTCGCGTCGTTGGTTGGTTGGAAAGGGTGACTTGAACCATGTCTTACACGTCATGGCATTAAAATATTGGGGTCAATTGTCGTGTGAATGTTCAGAAATTCCTCGCAGTGATATTGTTTACCAACTGCGGCCTATAGAGGAAGATAACAATAATAAATAAATAAAGCACACGCGTACGCATTTTCGGGACCGCAAAACTTTTGATGGTTTCGACGAAAATGCCGATCCGGGAAAAGCGTGTGAAGCACCACCTAATTGGACCAAGGAAAATAAATAGTGTAATCAAGCCTACACTAACTGTTAATATCAGTAATTATCCACGCCAAAGTATTCTCGCTCGGTACACATCTATGTAATCAAGGATAATTTGCATTCACAATGGATTCCAAATGAACTGATTGCCCTGTGACCCGAACGTAAAAATTAGATCAATTAAATTGTTTTTCATTAAGCGCGTCACCAAACGGGGACATATTTGATTGAAACATTATTTTCTCGTGGTACGTGAGGCGTGATAGTATTCGGGAAATGTATCTCGTGCAAGAAAAACAGCGTAAGCCTTTGTTTATTTATATTTTCCGGATTTGTTTTCCGAAGTCGTCGCTCAAGTAGATTCGATCGGGAATGGCGCTAAAAACCAGCGCACAATTTTTATAAATAACTCCCAGCACAATTTTCTTTTTATAAATAACTCCATTCATCACTTTGTGTTTCACCTAACAGGTAGCTTTTTCAGAAATACCTAAGAGGTTTCCCTTGGAAACTCGCGCTCAAAAGCTTCGTGTAATTGGTCGCGACGCTTATTAAAAGCAAAATTCAAACTCGATAGACATGTGCATAAAGCATCTAGTTGCCTTTGATCTTTATATTTTCAATCAAATACAAAATATTTATTTGCGATCATGTATACCGCGCCAGAAGACCATTGGAACGAGTTGTCAACCTCACAAATGACAAGATAAAGCATGCGCGATGAGGGTTTGATTTCTCATTTATTAAAGGGTTGATGCATCTCGATATCATATTCTTGTAGAAGTTCAAAGCGTCCAGAACTCGCTGAGTAAACACTTGCTTTCAAACTCGCCACTCGAAGAAGACCTTCGGTTTTTGCAATTTTTTTTTCAAGGGCCGCGCACATCCGGTAACCGTAAGTACTAATTTATTCAACAGAAAATCAATTCGTGAAATTTAGCGCGCGATTGATGATTTTCGATCGAAGCCAATTTATTTTTTTTCCTTTCCGTTGTTTGAGGAAACTTTGAAAAACATTGTCCTCAAATAACTTTTCAATTTCATCCATTGCCATCACTGACAAAAAATAAATTCCATATCCTAATGAACTAGTTTGGCAATGAATGATGAATTGTCATCGATGACGTCAGATATTTTTATAAGGAAAAACAATAACGTGCGTCAGCCAAATTAAAGAAGTAATTAAATTTTTCGTAAAAAAAAAACTTGGGGAAGAGACTGTGAGTCATTGTCACTGGTGCTTTGAGTTAAATATAGATGACCCTATTAAGCTTGGCAAGTTCAAATTAGTTGCAAATCCAAAAATTTGTTTCGCTACATAAACTTGAAAACGGTCGAAAATATTTTGGGCTTTCTTGGCCACGTTCTTCAAATCACTGACAATTAAACATGATCAAGAACTCAATTCTTAGTTCTGCTGCTGCTGAATGAATTTAATGGGTACCAGAATTTTTTTTTTTGGACTGAAAACAAGTTGGAAGTTAATTCATCACATCACATCAGCAACAATTAAAGATGATTTAGTTCGTGAGTTCGCAATTAAAGTGTAATTTTGCGTTGTTGGTTGCAGATGAGAATGAACGTCGGATCCAATATTGAAGAATTACGACTGTTCGACGTTTCGTTTTGCACATACGTAATATGTTTGTATTGAGTAGAACGGTCAGACCCCACGTCGCCGCACGAAACCAACCTCGTCTGCACCTGCGAAGGTTGCCGTTCCAACGCCGCCTCTGATGGCCGCGAAAGCTTGCAGAAACTTGGTGCTATCGTGGCTGTTTCATGTATGGCTGCTAGCATGGGCCGTTTCCGCTGTTTACGGACCTGTCGGTAGCTTTGCCCAACAGCTTCGACCCAACACGAGCCTTGTAAATCATACGGAAGAAGGCACCAGTAAGTATCCTCTCAAGACCTCCGACATCTACTTTTTAATAGCGCAGCTTTTTCCCTCGCCGCAATTAGTCGCTTAACGTTCCACTTTGCATATTTGAAATTTTATTGCTTCATCAGGATAAATATTTAGTCGTTTAAAACCAGAAATAAAAGTTTCTATTTTATTTCGAATTGCCAACGTTACGGTAACGCGACTCGTATTAAAATTAAGCACCGAGAGATCCTTGCCAACTTCGATAAATTTCTGTTCCAGTATGTACAAGTGTGGACATACGAAATACGATAAGCACTTTCGAGATGCTGAGAGGATGCACGGTGGTGGAAGGATTCGTAAAGATATTATTGTTCGATAACGTGAACAAATCGCAATTCGAAAACATCAGTTTTCCAGAGCTGCGGGAAATAACCGATTATCTCCTGTTGTACAGAGTCAACGGCCTGCAGAGTTTGGGCCAATTATTTCCTAATTTGTCCGTCATCCGGGGGCAATCTCTGCTGTTCGGTTTTGCATTTATAGTTTTCGAAATGTCCAGCCTACAGGAGATCAACCTGCACTCACTCACGGATATCACTCAGGGACTGATTCGAATCGATAAAAATCCTTCGCTTTGTTTCGTTAATTCCATCGATTGGACTCGTATCGCACACGAAAAGGGCGAACATTTTATTCGGAGCTTAAAATCGGAAAACGAGTGCCCCCTATGCCCGGGGGACGACGGAAACAGTATTAACGCGTGTCCTCTCGCCAGCCCTACACCCGGAGTTACCGAACACCTGGAAGGGCGACATTTATGCTGGAACAAGGATCACTGTCAGCGACTTTGCCCCCGTCACTGTAAGGCCTGCAACGACAGGGGCGAGTGTTGCGACGAGAAATGTTTGGGAAGATGCAGCAATAACAATTGGAAGAAATGCCACGTCTGTACTAATTTCACAATGTCTATTGGATACGAGCGAAAATGCATCACGCAATGTCCATCTATTTTATACGAGGTACAACCAAAAATAAACTTGCCTTTACGCACAATTTTTTCATGATGTATTCAGTATTTAGGGAGAAGATGCGTAACGAGGGAACAATGCGTGAAATTTACAAAACTCGTCGAGCACAACATGCAGCACGTTCCTTACAAAGTATACGGAAACAAATGCATACCAACCTGTCCACCCAACTTCATGGAAAACCCCACGCGTCAAGCTTGCATACGCTGCGAAGGTGCGTATACGTTCGTTCCGTTTAAATCAATTTAACGCAGGGGTTTCACAGGGAAATGCAAAAAGAAATGTCCGGGAATCAACGTGGACAATTTAGCTTCAGCCCAGCAGTTGTTGGGCTGCACCCACATAAACGGTTCCCTGGAAATCCAAATCCGCGGAGGAAGTAAGTGAACGGATTTATAACCGACCTTTCGTTCTAGACTTGCTCTTGTAGGGAACATCGTGAACGAATTGGAAGAGAATTTAAATATGATAGAAGAAATCGACGGGTACATTAAGGTCGTGCGATCGTTTCCGCTGATGTCCTTGAATTTTTTAAAAAACCTCAGGATAATCCACGGCAATATTTTGGAAAATCAAAAGTAACTTTCTGCTTCTCGTGATCCAGATGGGCAAAACTCTGATGTTGGTTTTAGGTACGTGTTTGTCGTGCTCGATAATCAAAACCTTCAAGACATTTGGGACTGGACGAATCGGACTTTAAAAATCGGAAGAGGCAGATTGTTTTTTCATTTCAATCCTAAGCTCTGTTTAGATAAAATCAAGAAGCTCCAAGTAAACGCGCGGTTATCTAATTTTACCGATTTGGAAGTCGCTTCCAATTCAAACGGCGATAAAACTGCGTGTAAGTAACTTTCCCTTTTTTTGGAAACACCTTTTATTGAATTTGGTTACTTTCAGGTAACGTACAGGAGTTGGATGTGAGAGTTGGTGTTAGACGCAGCATTGCTGTTTCCTTGGAATGGACGACGTTTCAAATGCACGACCCCCGAAAACTTCTTGCCTACATGATTTATAGCAAAGAAGCACCTTATCGAAACGTTACTTTGTACGACAACAGAGATGCTTGCGGCGGAGATGGGTAAATCAAAAAGCAAAGCCTTGTGGCACAAGCTGAAAACTTTAGAACGTTTTATGATTACAGTTGGAGAGTCAAGGACGTGCAAATACCGGATGACAATAGTACCAAAGTGACTTACCTCTTACCTAACCTGAAGCCTTATACTCAGTATGCGTTTTATGTGAAGACTTATACGATTGCAACGGAACAATCGGGGGCCCAAAGCAAAATTCAATATTTCTGGACGAAACCAGATAGTACGTCCCCAAGTTGTTTTGGGGACCCCCCTCTTACCAACGCTTTTGATTTCAGAACCATCCATACCCGTCAACGTTCAAGTCTCGTCCAACAACAGCGACTCACTCTTAATCAAATGGTCACCACCTAATACTCCCAATGGCAATATCACTTATTACAGCGTCACCGGAACAGAACATAAAGTCGACTCGTCCAGTGATGGCCGAACGAATTATTGCATTTGTAAGTTCTTCCCTTAACACCAAAAAAAAATTTCACGTCTCGCATCTTTCAGCTCCACTTACAAACAAGCCAACTTCAGTTCCTGATGTTACCTCGGCTCTGCCAAAACTCAAATCGAATGACACGTGTGAATGTGGCGATGGTTCGAAGTCCACCGGTCCTAAAAACATGGAAGGCGAGAGGATATCCCAAATATCCTTCGAGGACGAACTCCTGAACAGGGTCTACATAAAAAAGGGCGGCGAGACGGAGAGCAACAGGAAGAAGCGCCAGCTCTTCGAGAACGGCGGCCAAGAGAACCACGTGAACAACACGGGGAAAAATATCACAGTTAGAAATATTACTTCCAATGGTATAGGTATTTTAAGTACCTTTCAGATGAATCGGTCATCATCATTGTTGGCATTTCAGAAACGCAAACGTTCGTGACGTTTAATTTTACGGTCCAAGGCACTGAGCTCTACATTAACAAGCTAAAACACTTCACGGACTACAACATACGAATTCAGGCTTGCAGGAATAAGGAAATTGATGATGAGGAAGAAGAATGCAGCGAGCCCTTATCCAAGTCCGCTAGGACGAAGAAGAAATGTAAGTAAGCAATTTTAAAATCCACTGAATCACCACTTGCTTGCTTAGTTGATGCAGATAATATACTGGGTGGAATAAACGTTACTTATCAAAATATGAGCACGGTGGTTGTGAGTTGGAACGAACCTCCTTTGCCCAACGGGAAAATTTTGACTTACCAAATCGAATACAAGAGAGTCGACATTGCTAACGTAAGTACCCACCCCGTGGTTTCCTTTTTGGTGAAAGGGTGGGTTTTTTTTTAGTCGATGCCAACTTCGCAATGTGATAACGCCTACGCTTTCGTGAAAAACGGACGACGCTACACCATTTCGAACTTAAACGCAGGGAACTGGAGCTTTCGCGTTAAGGCCGTTTCGCAAGCTGGCGAAGGTGAATTTACTTCTTACGTTTATGTTTACATCAAAGAACCGTCGGGTTCGCCGACGAATATCGTCTTGGGCATCCTGGTTGCACTTCTCGTGAGTTGCTCGGTGCGTTCTGAAACGTTTGGTGCATCTTCGAACGTTGGTTTCAGGTGATTGGTGCGATTGCTGGGTTTTTCGTTAAAAAACGATGTGATAACAACAACGACAATAAATTGATTAAAGACGTCAACCCGGAGTATGTGGTTTACGTCCCGGACGAGTGGGAGGTCGACAGGTCCAAGATTGAGCTGCGCGAAGAACTTGGGCAAGGAAGTTTCGGAATGGTCTACGAAGGCATCGCCAGGGATATTAAGGGAAAGGCGCAGATACGTTGCGCTATTAAGACGGTTAATATACATGCGACTGACAGGTACATAACTTGATGTTTGCAGATTTGTTAAATAAAACATTGTCCGTTCAAACCTACATGTTTTCTCTTTGAAAATCAAAATCATTTTTTGGTCCTTCGAGAAAAGAAAACATTTCACTTAAAAAAAGGACACATTAGGTACAGCCTGGTCTAAATAATATTCAATTTACGTTTACGATTAAATCAAATTGGGGATTGGGGAGTCAAAAGCTTAAATTTATTTTCGTGTTCGTGTAACATAACCTGCGTTTTTGAACTATGATTTACCATTCAATGTTTTATTAATGCTGTTTAGCAATTATAAA
Source organism: Serrognathus titanus (assembly GCA_039766575.1). Taxonomy (NCBI): domain Eukaryota; kingdom Metazoa; phylum Arthropoda; class Insecta; order Coleoptera; family Lucanidae; genus Serrognathus; species Serrognathus titanus. The sequence continues at coordinate 1,089,367 of CM077916.1, read as the reverse complement.
CCGAAGGTATTTATCTCGGTTGTGGCTTGCATGTTCGTTTTTGCAAAAGAATCGTTTGACCGTGAACCCATCCCTAAGTCGCAGTAAGCCTCCAGCTTTGCGCAAATAAGAAAAAAATGTATAACAATGGCCGACTAGAAATAAATAAAATTGCATCCAGACCAGTCTTGCCTGCCTTACATCTGATAGTTCGTTCTAAAAACAGACGAGCAAATCGTCTGCATGCACACACATTCCTTTTGCGTTGCAACTAACTCTTGGAGGTTTTTTTTGGCAAACTCGGTTTAGCAAGAATTCAAAAGATGCATATATAGGTAAATTATTTAAAATATATAACGTGTAACTTACCTACGTTAATTCGATGCAAATCAGATTCGGTACTTCACACATGTCCATCACAATAATAAATTGCTACAAAGCACTCGTAAATAACACGTGTCATCACGGCGTTACGCGATAGACTAGTCTTTACGACCAACAAAATATAAAACCTCCCGTGATTGCCCAATTATATGCGACGGTTTTTATTACGGGGCTAGAACCAAATTCACAACGCTCATGTCTAATGTATGCAAACGCCGAAAATTCAGTCGACCTTCTTCAAATTCAATCGCGTTTAATTCCTTGGAAGTACCGACGATGCAGAGACGGATTAACTATTTATTTAAACTAATTTCCATTTCGTCTTAAACTCATTGTCAGTCAGAATCTGGAATTCTATTTCGACTCCATAATTTTTAACACCGCGTTTCTGTTTTTTTAATCATCACATCGTCATTTTTATTTCTCGTGAAAGTAAATTTTCCGCGTGCGAAATTTTGAAGTGTCGGGAAATGATTTGCGTCTCATCATCTGAACATCTGAGCGTATTATTAACTGTAATTGTCCTGTAATTGTCCGATCAATATGGCCATGGCTACAAATTTTCCGGGAATCAAAAGCTCATTTTGAAATCACGTCTCGCACAAGTTAATTATTTCCATTGTAAATAAATATTTGATTGTTGTTTTTTCTTTCAGGGAACGCGTCGAATTTCTCAACGAAGCCTCTGTGATGAAAGCCTTCGATACGACCCACGTGGTGAAATTATTAGGGGTAGTTTCCAAAGGCCAACCGACTCTGGTGGTGATGGAATTGATGGCGAACGGTGATCTGAAGAGTTACCTCCGTTCGCACAGGCCCGGCTCGGATCGCCAGCCCCCCACACTCAAGCACATCCTGCAAATGGCGATAGAAATTGCGGACGGCATGGCCTATTTATCAGCGAAGAAATTCGTGCATCGCGATTTGGCCGCGCGCAACTGCATGGTGGCCGAAGACCTGACGGTGAAGATCGGCGATTTTGGTATGACGAGGGATATTTATGAGACTGATTACTATCGGAAAGGAACCAAAGGGCTTCTGCCCGTAAGGTGGATGGCCCCGGAAAGTTTGAAAGACGGGGTCTTCACCAGTAGCAGTGACGTTTGGAGCTACGGGATCGTCCTTTGGGAAATGACCACGCTGGCATCCCAACCATATCAAGGGCTTTCCAACGATCAGGTTCTGCGGTACGTCATCGATGGGGGTATCATGGAAAGGCCGGATAATTGCCCGGATAAATTATACTCGCTTATGAAGAGTTGCTGGAATCATAAGTCCTCGGAGAGGCCGACGTTCTTGGAACTTTGCACTCTGTTGTTGGAGGACGCCAGCGAGGTGTTCAGTAAGGTTTCATTTTACCACAGCGCAGCCGGTTTGGAGGCGAGATCTTCTAGGAATAATCAATCGACTTCGCAAGATGATAATTCGAGCACGCCGCTTCGTATCGCCCACGAAATGAAGGATCATTATTCTCTGAGTAGTTCAGATGCGGATTCTGATGGAGATGATGATTTAGATAGCGACGCTCATTTAGAATTTTCTAGTTATCCGATTCCTAAAGACAGTTCGACTACGATTAATGGCTACCTCGGTGCTAACCCTTCTAATGGAACTATGGCGAAATGATTCTTTTTTCTGTAGATAATGACTCGTGACGTTTTATTTGCCACATCATCATCATCATCTAATGCCAGAACTTTCCGCGTAAGTTATTGATGTGATGAGGATATAGTGATAGATTTGTCGTTTGTTGTCGTCTATGGTAGTGCCATGGACCGTGGTTGTATTATTAGGATAAAAAAAAAACCGGATTCATAAACTAGTAACTAGTCAGCATATACACACACACACACACACACACAAACATAGTTTGTCTAGTAACTATATTTATACTAGTTAAGGATAACACTGTGCAGCTGAAAATCCTACGATAAGACGGTGTGAGGAATGCGTGGATATTTTCCATTGCCTTATGTAAAAATGGTTTTTATGTAAAAAAAAAAATAATTTTGTATATATAGCAAAAACACAATCTCTCCCACAAGGAAAGATTTCGTTCTCAGCGTTGCCTAAGTTCCTGATGTTTGCCCGTCGGCCTCCTACGATGCGTAAGCTGACGGTCACAGCATAAAAGTTTATTTTATCATACCTATTCTACCGCTAATTTATATTTTTAATTATATTTTGTACCATGTGAAGTATGTAAATTTCTGATCAATTTTCTACAAAATAAACTATCCGAGGATACGAAACGTCCGATTTATTTAAATTTCCCGCCCTCCTAAGTCAATTCCGCGCGCAGCGCCACCTATTGGTTTGGGATCCAACGCACGACTATAAACCATTCAAGTAACGAAGGTATTTTCATAAAAACTCAAGCGAATACTTAAAGTTATTTATTTAGTACACGTGTATAGTAATTATCACTTGAATAAAAAATAAAGCCTAAGCCGCTTTCGTTTCCAACAATTAACGCTCGCTCTCCTTCTCTATATTTAAATTTAAAGATTAAATTGCTCATGTGATCATATTAGCCTTTTTTTTTATAAATCGAAATGAACGCGATCTCCTTGCCTCCTCCTTGATCAATCGTTCGCGGGTTTATCTTCAAGCCAAGGCCTAAATATGGGCAGGGTCGATGGGTAATGCGTCCCTTCCTTGTACGACGAGCTGTTTTCCTCGGAACGCAGAGGATACGTGGCCATTATTATCGGTAACTGGAGCTTCACTTCTTTCTCGAAACTTTTCGGTTCGACGATGAACTGCAAGAGGAAACTCGTTTGATTTAATCGAGAGGGGTGCCGGGGAATTGTTGGCTTACAAAGACGTCGTATTGGATTTTGATTAGGTGACACCCTCGCAGGTTTGTTGGGGGTAGAGGTGGTACGTAGAGTTGTTCGTTGGTCCACTCGTCCTTTTCACCAGGGCGAATCTTCCCTCTGGTCAAGGAGGCGAGCTCGCGACTTTCCGACTGCACCATCTTCCTCCTGGCCATGTAAGTTATGGTTTCGGTTAAAGCTGCCCTGGTACTTCTTATTGTCACCCGACTTCTATTGTGCACGCTCGCGGAAACACCTACGGCATAATCTCTAAGAGAGCACTCAAATGTGGCCTGGCGATTTTACCTATGCTTTCCCCTGGAACGTACCCACCTCTATCCAGGGTGACTTTACAGACGACGTATCCAGAATCGACGCAGGTCAATCCAAACTTATGTTCAACCTCACACCTGAACGGTTGCTGTTCAGAAACAGTCTATTGACAGTATAAATAGCGTTTTTCGTCAGTGATTTACTTACTGCGAGTATCGACGGTTCCAAGTTCAAGTCGATCGGGTTCATCACTATAAAAACCTGCTGGTTTTTGTGCGTAAGCCCGTTGGTTTCCCTCAAAGCGGTTTTGCAATAGTATTGCACCCAACCATGCTTGCCCAGGAACGTCGAGGGAAGCCCCAGGGGTAGACCGAGCTTGAAGGGGAAACTGTGGATCCCCGGCGAAAGAACCGAAGGGCCTTGACCTAGTGGAACAGTGTCAGCGTAAATTGGGGGTAATCTCGAAGAATTAGGCGACTTACCAGGTTCACCGAGGAGACGCATTCGGAAGTCGATGTAATTTTCCCTGTCGTACACCCTTTCTTGGCGGGGGGTGCGAATCCTTACGACGCCTTCGCCGACCACGTGGAAATGTAGACCTAAAAAATTGTTTATAACAAAAATAGCCGCGGCGTAGGCGAATTTTTATTTTCCTAACAGCACCCTGCCCCTGGGCCCGCGTTGTTTCCTCCCTTTTCCATCAGAGGGCGGGAAAGTGAGCAAGTCCGCGTATTCGGGTGCTAATAAAACCCACTTATATTGCATTCCATTCCGAGACATTAACTAATGCGGTATCCGGTTCGAGTACGAAAAACTTGCTCTGGAAGTGGCGAAAGGCGAAGAGATGTAACAGGAATAAAAAGCCGGGGAATTAATTTTAATGCGGCGCTGCTAGTAAACTTTGACTATGCAAGGAAAAAAAATGTTTGCAATTAATTGCTTGATCAAGAAGGAATTTCGATGCCACATATTTTGATGGGGCGGGGGGGGGATTATTAAATTCGATCTTTGTGAAAAACGAAAGGAAATTTAGGTTTCTTTAAATGATCCTGAAAATGAGTTATGAACTTTCTGCTGAGGGGGGAATTTCAACTATTTCCGTTAGTTCGTAAGCGCAGCAGACTATTTTGGGTGGATTAATAAATTAAAGCCTTCTAGTTATCCTTGTAGGTCCTCCCACGTAAACATCTCGCATGGTTAAGGATTAAAGGCGATATAAAGTTCATGAACTAGTTTTTAATGGAGCTGTCAATATAAGAAGTTTCTCAGGAAATATGAGACAAAGGATTTGCTTTTATTACTTGCAACGGAAAGTGTAATTGAGCGGAGTAAGTTTAAATCGATGCAGGAGATTTAACACATGAATTTTATCAAGTCACACGAGTCTTATCGAATTCTTCGTTGAAGTTTCCTTGGGAATTTTTCCGAGCGTTCCACGTCCACGTAATTATAACGTGCAGAATCCTCTCGTTAAACTCGGCATGGCTTCGGGGGTAATTGAGCGACACTCCCTGGAATATTAGGTTTTGTCCACATATCGAGATATGTTTGCACTAGCCTAAGGGAACTAAGAACGACCTGTTGCTACATACATTTTCAGCACATAGTATTTTGTTTGAATTTCACTTCGTGCTTTCCAATATCGAAATTTACTAAAACACAAACAAATAAAATCGATGGGGAAGGATAGGGGGGAGCATCTCCATGTAGCATAAGCAACGTCGAGTCGTCGGACAAAAAAAAAAAAATACCCGACGACCGTTTGTGAAAAACAAATTGTTACGTCTAGACAAGCACGCAATTTTACAAACTACACTGACACAATAATTGGAAGCTTTCGGAAACGATAGCGTCAGTGTTCTCTTTGTACTTGTGATGGATTTATTCGTCTGACCAAACGTTAATAAATTCCATTGAATTTGGCCGAATCAATCATTACGAAACACTTTTCAAAAATTGATGGCGAGAAGATTTTAATTGCGAATTCGTTTGCGCCCCCTTTTGAAAAGGTGGGTCAAGTTCAGTTAAAAAATCATAAATACAGAGCGAGTATTCTCGTATCCTCGTATTCTCGTTCGAAGTTTGCTTCCATTTTGCGTAATAAATTTGAAGTTAGTTAGAAAGGAGTAAAAGTGTAAAATAAGAGAAATTAATAAACTACGGCCCAGACACACTTGAAGCATATGACGTACAGAATTATCCCCGTAATTAATCTAACGTGCAGCTGCAGCTGTATCAATGTTCTTGTGCTGCACAAAGAAAATCAATAGTATTATTACGAAAATTTATATTCCCGTCGTCATTATATGCCTGGACATTTTTTTTTCCTTGCTTCGAAGCAAATAGGAATCGAAGACCGTGACCGCCCCCCCACGTATTTCATTTGTTTCACTTTTATCTTATTATTTAATTTTACTTTCGCTTTGAATTTAAAGTGACGGCTGCCAGCCCACGTAAAGGATGTTGCGCGATCATTTTTTTTTTGTTATTAAAAGCTCGGGGAGAAAAAAAAAAAAACGGAAAAACAATTTCATTTTCTGCGCTTGTTACGAGTGGGTGGGATACGACGGGTCAAGTCGTCAAAAGTTTTGGGGCTTTCATCAATTTGAAATTGTTTATCAAAAAATGGTATTAGTGAGTTTTGATGGGAAATGTAGTAAGGCGTGAGTTCTTTGTTTGAGAAAACAAATTAAAGTTTCGCCCAGGTATCAATGAATGTATAATGAGAAGTAATATTAGAGTTTCTGACATTACAATTCCGAGGTGTTTCGTTAAATCCAGTGAAGTATATTGCGTTGCTCATCCATTATTCTTACCGAGTGCGGGTGTGTCATCTTGGAGTTCGATGAGAACACGACCGGATAGAAACTGTCCCGGAAAGTACAGCAATGATGTGTTGTCAAACAGAATTAAAAACTTTAATAACTTTCGCGTCATTTTGCATCACGTCGATGTTTAGTACTTATTCACGACACTGAACTGATGTAACAGTTGCTTTTTCAGACTTGCCAGTACTTCGTTTACCATATTCAGTCTCGAGTGGAGGTCGTCCGATGTCCGACTACTTTCCCTGTTTACGGGTACGGGTACGGGGAGTCACCTCTCCGGCCCCTCTCTCACTCACCTGGGCAACGTAAATACTTGTCCGTTTAACTTCTCTTGTGCAGAGCGCATTTCTTCCGATGAATCTTTCATTCAATTTCCAATTTTGACTTTTTTATTATGCAAGTGTTCCGATACAAAACTGCGCGCCCCGCCAAGATTAAAAAACGCGAAATTCTCCGCAGATGGATATTGCTTTTTTAATTAAAACCCGCCTGCAAGGTTGAACTTCCAATTTAAAATAACTTTTTCTTTCGTACGTAGGTACTCCTGTTTCCGTGACGTGACACTACTTCGCATATTGCGTAACAATCGAACTAAAAGCAAACCTGCTCGTCGTTTAAAAATCGACACTGCAATTCGCTTGTAATTATTTAAGACGACTTAAACGAACAGACGAACCTTGAGAAGCACGAAACGTAGTCAATCCATTTAACACGGTTTACTTTGGTTGCATACTTTACTCGTAAGTCAACTCTGATTGTAGATTTTGTATTGCACGACGACCACTCTGTATATTTCAGAACAGGAAAAAGGATTGGCCGTGCACAGAGAGAAATGACAATGACTTGATGGACGTGAGTTTATCCTTTCCTGTTTGTCCATCAAACTACTTTCCTGTGTGAATTGCTTTCACGAATTTAATTTGATTGGTTGAACGAGGTTTTACTGTACGTAGAATTCGCAAACCTACTCCTCGTTAAAAATCGACACTGCAATTCGCTTGTAATTATTTAAGACGACTGACAATATTCGTTTTTAAACGCACAAACGAACCTTGAGAAGCAGAAACGTAGTCAATCCATTTAACACGGTTTACTTTGGTTGCATACTTTACTCGTAAGTCAACTCTGATTATAGATTTTCTATTGCACGACGACCACTCTGTATATTTCAGAATAGAAAAAAGGATTGGCCGTGCACAGAGAGAAATGACAATGACTTGATGGACGTGAGGTTATCCTTTCCTGCTTGTTCCCCTGATACGTTCGGTACCAAACTATTTTCCTGTATGAATTGCGTTTACAAATTTAATTTTACTGTACGTAGAATTCGGAATACGGATTTTCTGTCAGTTCAAATTCAAACTTTCTGTAGAATGTTGTCTTGATGGATGTGATTTCATCCTTTCCTGATACTTAGGCCATCAAACTACTTTCCTGTATGAATTGCGCTCACAAATTTAATTCGATTGGTCGAACGAGGTTTTACTGTACGTAGAATTCGGAATACGTTTTTTTTCCTGTCAGTTCAAATTCAAGCTTTCTGCAGAATATCACAGAAAGTATTTTTGTGCAAAATTGATTGAATTAAAAGCAAGAAGTGCACGACGTTTCTTGATCCGTATTAAAAAAAAATCGCGTTAATTTTTGAGTTTGATTACAGTGTGAATTGTTGTTTTAAATTCGTATTTATATTTTTTTGAGCGTACGTAGTCTGCTGAGCTTACCGCAGTAACTTTATCGATTTCTGCAAGTTCCATGCCATCGCAACTACAGCAGGCATTAAGAAGAAGAAGGAATATCTTCCTACAGTCTCATTATTAATTAATTTTGTTATCGGCATTAAAATAGGGGATTCGGGGGAGTTGCACCAAAAAAAGGACCGGAATAATAAAAAAAAAACGCAGGGGCGTGGTAAATCTTAATTTAATCGAAAAGACAAAGTAATTATCGAGGTGTTTATTTGCGTGGCGCGCTTTTTTTTAAATTTGTTTTTTTCAATTACGGCCCGCGTTGTTTCGCGCAGCTTGTCCTAACCGGCTACGTATTGTTTAAGGCAAATCTCTTACGTTCAACGTAATTATAATGTCTCTCTATTTCCATATTGAAGACAAATTGCGCGTTATTTAAAAAAAGCAAATTTCAGGTGGCCCGGGGCGGCGCCGAAGGGCGAGCGAAGAAGATAAAAAAGAACACGCCGCCACCAAGTGAATAAAATTGGATTGCAATAAGTGCTGCCTGTATATAAATATGAGGCATTATAATATCATGTTTTCGAAAATAAACCCGAGACCGTTTTGCTTTTCATTTGCATACGGATGTTAATTCGTTTCGTTTCTTCTTTTTGTCTGAGATGTCCGCGTTTTTCGTTAAATGGCGCGGTTTAAAATCGAAAACGTTATTTATTTTTTTGGGGAGGGCGAGCCAACCCTTCAATTTTGAATATATTCACTCCACATTTTTTTCTCCTTCCAATAAACTTGCGATGTTATACGTGAATTTCTTAAAAAAGAAAAACAATTTCATAGATAGCTTATAGATAACATTCTTTTGAGGAATTTCGCTTCATGAAAAGGCAGGCTCACCCTTGAAATTATACGCTACTAAAAAAAATCTCGTTTATTTTAACTTGATGAATTACTTTTCGTACGAGTAAAAGGGCCAAGTGTTCATTAGAAGAAATTTAAACTACTGAACAATTTCCAATAAGTACAGCGATGGATTCCCTTCCAAGTGTTGTTTTAACCTTTGCAAGAAATCGTCTCGTTTTCGTTTTATTAAATATTTCTTACAAAGAGCAATATCTCTGCATAACTAGCGAATGGTTTTTATTATGTTCTTCGTAGTTTCAATTTGGTTGCGGTCTCGACGGGGGTTCGGAAGTAGTAAATGTACTCAAATACTACATGTAGTTTTTATATATATATACTACGTCGGTATTATCTCGAATAAACTACGTTAAAAGTTACGCCATTTATATTGTTATTTCCTCGTTGGATTCAATTCTGAAACCGAATTAAGTCAAGTTTAAACTTTAATGTCCAATTTTATAAGTGCATGTAAAATTTACTGCTTTAGTAACATTTGTTTTCGGAACTATTTCTGAGGTATTAAAAGTCCCCAAATTAAACTTCTAAGATGGTTGCTCCTCGAAGCTACTAACTTCTTTGATATTTCTTTACCGAGCCTGTAGGAATGTATAAACGACCAATTACATCGTATATTAAAGATTCTTGGATTTGCTACAAAAACTGCATAAACTACATCAAAAGTTACGTGTAACGTAGAAAACATTTGTTACAAGTAACTTTCCGAACCATGAGCTTTTTACAAAGAGAAAAAGGGACCAAGTGTAGAGCCTAGTGGGATACCTCTTTTAATTTCTATGGTTTTATCCCTCGTATGTATTTATTATATCTAGTGCTTTATTTGCTATTCCCTAGAGACAGTTTTTCCTGGGCCTAAACCTGACACACATTCTTTGTGTAAAAACAAATTTACTAAATGTAAAATGTTGCTAACAGTTTTTTACTTTATATACCAAAATTGTTTATGTATTCGTGACTTATTACATTGCGTTTCTAATCGCCACACAGGCGTTTTTGCTGTCAAAATCAATTTAGAACGAGTTAAGTGGGCGTCCATTCCGTATTCTTTCATTTATGCTGCAAAATCGAGTTCTTTGTTACGAAATTTTCATTCATTCATCTTAGCACTTCGAGCCCATGGCTTGGTTTGCTATTTTTCTCCATTCTTTCTTGTTCTTCGCCTTTTCTTTCCAGTTGACAATCTTTAATTGCTTTAAATCCTTTTCTACTTCCTTCGGTCTTCCACTTCTTCTTTTACCTCCTATGTCACTTCTTAATAGTTTTCTAGGAATCCTACCTTCCTGCATCCTTTCCATACGTCCGAACCACCTAAGTCTTTGTTGAATTCTTGGCTTCCGGTTGGAACCGCGTGTCTCGGATTTCTTCACTGCCGACGTTTCATTCTTCGTTGCAGAAGAACTTCTTCAGGGCTGCTGTTGGTGGTGATGCTGCTACTGCTGCTGCTGTTGGTCTTGCTGCTGCTTCGCGTTAGTCGTTGAGACTTTGTGCTTTAATTCTCGCCACTATACTCGGTTCTTTGTATAGATCTTCTATCTCTTGGTTTGTTCTTCTCATCCATATATTCCCTATTTTTTTTCCTCAGTATTTTCCTTTCCCATACCATAAGCATTTCCTCTTCCGCCTTACTTAGCACCCACGTCTCACCTCCATATTCGACTATTGGCCTACATATACCCTTATCCTAACCCCTCCAGATATACTTTTATTTTTCAACAGCCTGTTCAACGTATAGACACTTCGATTTCCATTCATTATTCTTGCCCGTATCTCCTCTTTAATTTCCGGCTTCCTTGTGAACATTCTTCCTAGGTAAGTAAATCTGTCCACCTCTTCAAATTTATATTCCTTTTCTTCCGTTGTTATTGTTTTTAGATGTTACGAAATAGTTTATATTTAATTAAGAAGCTTCATAATATTTAATGTTCCAGTATCGTATCCAGTATAGTACAGTAAAAACTCGCCTAAACTTCGGTATCCGGAGACTTTTGATTTCATCAGGTGAAAGGTTATAGAATATAGGCTGACTAAATCCTATTAAAATTCAATCTAATGTCAGAAGCATGTTTGGTATTGAAATTATGGATACGACTACGTATCGTACAACATGAGTGTTTGTTTAAACGGGTATACGTTAAACATACAACGAAGGTAGAGTGTCAGGGTATGTAACTCAATGAATTTGTGTTTCACTTACGTTTCTAATATCTTCAAACGTTTAATTAATTACGCCGTTCTTTTGAGCATGAGTTTACACCGGCGCATCCACCAAATTACGCTTTCGCAGTTTAAACGACTTTCATAAGTGCGTGCTGGACTTAACGCTGAAATATGTTCCGATATTATTAAAATGGACGATTTTTCTGTCGATATCAATTTGGAACGAGTTGAACGGATGGATAACTCAAGTCCATACGTTTTCATTTGCGTTGAAGAAAAAACTCCATTTACTTGGTGAAATTAATTTAATTAAAGCTTCGCACAGTATAAACAATAAAACGCATTTCGTTTTAATGATATTAAAACACAATTACATGTGGTTTCTTATCTATTCACTCTGTGTGATAGTAATGAAATGATTTTTGTACTGTGAGTAATTACAGTGACGTCGAATTCCTATCGTTGGAGTTCATCATTTCGAATTGAATGGCTTAATGTAGGTGATAAGGGCATAAAATGTGCGATTCAGCCAGACACAGTATATCATGGTCGCGTCACGTAAATTGATAAAGTATCGATGGACATAAGGAATGATGAGCAGAGTAGCATGATCCCTTCAAGACGATGGTTAGTAGTTTTGGATTGAAACGGTTCGCGTAGCCGCGCATACGAATGCGATGGTTTCAACAATGACCTATAAATTCTGTTATTTCTAGAAGTAAAAAATAGTGCAGAAAGACTTAGGACGGCGTGAGCTGAATAATAATGAAATAAGAGAACGGAGTCCGCCCGGATACCGACCAACCATAATCGCGCGAACAGCGGCCGTTATTTAACGGGATGAATGTGACATGTTATCGTCGGATTTTAGCATTCAGTTTGTCAGTCTAGCACGCGGGTTACATAACAGCGAAAAGGCTTTCATTAGATTCTAGACCGTTGGACGTGTGGCGTAACGCATGTTGCTGACTGTGCGTATTTACGCACTTCGAAACACGAAATACAAGACCACCTCAACTTCCAACTTAACACAACTTAAATCAGGAAAAAAAGGACCAACAATAAATTACGTTAAAAAAAATAATAACAATAGTTTTCCATATTTTTCCAACGCGATAAATTTAATTGACGTTTTGCGTTTTATCTCTCGACAAACAGTTTTCATTAATTTATACTTTTTTAATGACCACAAATATATGACGTAATAGTTAAAAATTCAACGCGAAACCGACGAAAAATATTTGCCATGGCGTAATAGCGCGCGAGGGGTTTTTTTTTTTTTGGTTTTGTTTAAACAGTGCTCGATGCCCGTTTGGGAACTGCAATTGTTTCGATTGTTTAATTAAATTATAATCGATGAATAATATTAAAGTATTTATTTGCGCGTCAAACGGGGAAAACGAAATTTATTAACATGTAATTGACTGGAAAACAAATGAGTGGAATATAAATTGCGAAAGACACGTTTTACCTACCCGGCTCGTAATAAAGAGATTGTTTACTTTACATTTCGTAATTTATAACCCAAAACGGAAAAGAACTTTTTTAATAGCACGGCCGTACATTATCGCTTAGCATTAGAACATGCGAGATAATTTACATTTCAATATCAACTTAGCCAATTACTGTCATATACGTTATAGTAATTATTTGTTTCTTGCATGGCATTGTTATGTTATGTTTCAGGATGAGGTTAATTAAACTGATGTCATTTATCTTATCTCCGTGTACATTGTATACGCTGCTCTAGGTAGCAGATACGAATTTTTAATGCTACGCGATTACACATTTATTCATTGTTTCATTTACTGCTCTAATTAATTGCACATATTAGATGAAGCTTTACGACGTCACACCGAGATAACAAACATTTAGCAAACGTGAGGAAACCCACTTCGAACTTGCAGCTTAACTAATTGAAAATTAATGAACGGGTGTAATTAAACCTTTTTAAAATCCTCAAACATGATAAAAATTAGTTTTCAACCGGCGCATCCACCGAAATTTACTTAATTGACTTAAATGCAAACGTGCGTCGCGAGTTATATCCACGTATTTAAATTTAATATTTTATATTTGCGAATTCCGAATATTTCCTTCGCATTGTTTCTTTGCTAACAACGAAAACGCCGCGATAGAAACTCGCGCGTGTGTGTTTGCCTGAAGCTTTTCCAAGAGAATCCTAAGCAAATTGCCATTCGCAAATGAAAGATTCCGAAGGTAAATATATTTTTCCGTTTTGATATTTAAATAAACACTTAAAAGTTCGTGATCTTTTTCACATTGGGTTTACCGAGGAGTCTTTGCTTAACCCTCAAGAAACATGGCAGGGTCAAATTTGACCCCGTGGAATTTCAATTTGTAATTTCAGAGCCAATAGTTAGGTGGCGGTGTTCATTTCTTTACGTATTCGTCTAAAAGGTGTACCTTTATGGTTACCACATATTTTATCAGTGCTAACTTATTCTTGGACGAGGAAATATTAATTTGACCCTGCAATATTTTAAACGTTTGAATTCGTGCTAATAAGAAGTTTCTCAGTCAGAGTGAACTTGAAAATATTGCGCAGGATGTTATGAATTATGGTTTAGAAGAAATTCTCAGATACTGAACATGAAAATAGTGGTCACAATTTTGAATCAGAGCAAGAAATTGATTCGGAAGGGGAATATTAGATTAGATCCGGATAATGTAGGCGATGAATTTGCAGTGGATTCTGAAAATGACAATGTTTCTGAATCTGAAAGCACAAAGCATTATTTTTATGAAAAAAATCGATGTAAATGCCGTACTCGATTACATAATATTATCAGTCATTTACCTGGTGTAGTTGGAGAAGCTCAGAAAAGACCAACCACGCCAATGGAAGCCTGGGCATGCCTTATTGATAATGAAATGATACAAATACTAATTGATTGTACAAACGCAAGAATCACAGAAAAGGCTGCAATGTACAACGATTCTAATCTCTCCTGTCAATACACAAATCATATAAACCCAATAGAAATGAAAGCCTTTTTCTTATACTACAAGAAAAATTGACAGGGTCAGATTTTACCCTGCCATGATATGTACGTTCTAAATTTAAGCCATGTTACTTAAGGGTTAAATATTTAACATTTGAAAAGTTTGCACGTAGACAATAATGTAACCTTATTTGCATTGTTAGTTATGTAGATAGTCCTTACGTTAATTGTTACGTACATGTATCTCTCTTATGACTTATGGTACGTTAACAATAACGCAAGCAAAGGAATTCCAATAGCTCGTAGGTCCTTCACCTGTACGTGCTGTAATTGTGTAGGTTGCGAAATTCTTATTGTTAGTTTGTATGAAGAGAGGAGATGACGTGCCCTTAAAAAGGATTCAGTATTGTAATGGAAAAACTTTTTTAATGATTGCGTTCTATTACATTTGTGAAGTCAGAAAATTCTTTACTTTAGGACATTTTTCAGAAACTAACGCAAGTGCGTGTGTGTAGCTTTTATAGTTCCATTTGTTATACCGTCATTTCCTGGTGGCGTATTATTGTGAAGCTCATCGATACATTTAATAATTTCATTTTCATAACATTTTTTTTGTTTTATTAGTTTAATTGAGGTTATCCAGGATCTTATTTTATTTTTGAATCCTTTTATTATCCTAGAGATTTTTTTATCGTTGATAACGTTTCATTTACATACTTATTTGCAGCTATTTCAGGATCATTGCTATTCAACATCAACAAACATAATTGTAATGAACGCGCTTGTAATTAAATTAAATCAAATATTTGTTTATGCCATTCGATTATAATTTCTTCATTTATTTTTTTTTGTTTTCTTCAGATTACTATCGTCACAAACTTGATTCAACTTCAAAATTTAGAAACTACGGAAATAAATCGTTAGTACAGTAACGTAAACATTTAATTACGTTACGGGCGCAAGTCTCTATAACGTTTATAATCAAAATATTTATCTTGAAGCGCTTTGCGAAACGCAATGTGAAGAAAACAGAAAATATTTTTTTAATTGCCAACGGCAAGCAGTCGGCAAGAAAATTTGGTGGATGCGCCGGTGATTAGTTTAATAAATCCTATATTTTTGCGGCTCGGTAAGTTCCATGCGTTTGCCTTGCTTCGAGTTGGTTTTGGCAAGAAGTGCTGAAGTTTTCGGTTAAATATTTAACGGTAGAATTAACGAAACGTTGTGTAGAGACATTATAGGATTTGAAGAGCTTTTAGAGTGTGAAATTTTGCCGATGAAGTCTGAGGGAGAATCCCTGTAAGACGGAGGAAGCGTTCAGTTTCATTTAAGATTATAATTCAGAACGAGAGCAAATAAAAAACGGTACATTATCTTAATTTCGAGAATGAAAAATAAGGTTGGAAGAAAGCATCAACAGCTCGGCGGCAACGGTGTCAGGTTATTAAAAGACTCGCGTTGCAGCAATTAGTGAGGCAGCTGCTCACCCCCGTTTGGTTGTGGCATTTCTCACACTCTACCAGGCCAGTCGCAAACAGGTAGTCCTGCATTTACAGTGGGTTTCATGGTTTATGGCCGACGTCATCGATGTGCTTCCGTCGAAAGCTTAATTGCGTACATGTTGTGTACTGCCCTGGTCGGCTGATACGGATTTGGAACTAGAGGCAGTGGCGGCCGCTGCCTCTACTGCGGTAAGTCACGATTTCCATTACTGACTGTTTACACTAGCATCGGCACACACTCGTGTTCCGGCATCCGGAATGGGTCTGTAAGACGTGCCGTTCTCCGTCTACATTCTGCCTGTCCCGCGTCCGTTCACAGAGAGCGGCTATCATCGTCTTTCCGCATGTTTGCCGTTTAACCGTTTCTCCCTGCGCTTCTTTTATGGCCGCACATGCAAAGGAGAACGAAATTGCTTCGCGAAAAAAAAATTATTATTTTTATATAACAACAAAGTAGTTCGCAATTTATTACGCGGGCATTGTTCAGGAGATAACACAATTACCTCGAATAATTACTGCGGGCGAACTGAATTTAATATTATTTACTCCGCTCCTTGCGCCCCCCTGTTTTTCTTCTTCCTTACATAAGAAAGCAAAAAAAAAAAACAACGAATTTATTTCGAGCCGCGTGTGTTGAGCGCTTTTCTAAGAGATTAAGTGCGTTCTGGAAAGGAGCGATAGAAGATCGTTGAGTTATAGGCGAGAGGTGTCAACTCAACGATCGGTAATCGTCTTTGATTGTTATTTGAGTGGTCCTCCCTTTTACGGTACGTTCCCGGCGTAGTCGCAAAGCCATCGCCCGAATAGGAATCGACGTACATCGATTTTCAATAACACCGTGATCGCCAATTATCGCACAATTTAACAATTCATTTTCTACTTGCACTATACCTCCCCACGCCCCCATCACCCAACACACACATACACACATAAAGGAATCGCCTTCGAACCTTTTTTATTAATTGCAACGATGCGCAATATTATTATTCGGTGAAAATTAATTAGCCCCCGTGGCTATTTGTTGCAATTAATAATTGTTTACTTATTTAGTTAATTGGCTTCAACTAAGATTGGGCCGTAATAAATACGAGTCCGGCGCATCCACCAAATAAAGTTATGTTTGATTTGCGCGTTCAATTTTTGAAATTTGTTTGCGCGTTTGTTACAATGGAAATGCGCTTGCTATTTTCGTGCTTGTTTATTTATTTGGTTATTTAATTAAATTCCGATGGTGTTCAATCGGTAAACTAAGATAATGTTTTATCCGGTGATGATTGAAAATAGTAATGCATTTTTGCAGTCGGGGAATTAATTTAGTAAAGTTTCCCGGTGGTAATTCGCTGCAGGTCGCTATCACTGGGTTATTTGGTTAATCGTCGCCTCATTTCACACGTTTTGTTGTCCCTCTCGGTACCAATTATCGGTTGGGCAGTTGTTAATTAGAACCGCGTCGTTCGTCGTGTTCCGGCAGGCAAGTCGTAATTATCCGCGGCGTGTGACAAAGTTACAGATGACCGAACGGGTCGAAACTTTTCGAACGTTAAAATATGTGCATGGAAACGGGCTGAAAATGTTATGATATCGACATGTGCATTCGTTTTGAGGTAGCACGCGCGCTTCTGTATGTAATAAAACCGTAACCGAGACTTATAACTTTGTTTTCCGTGTGGCCGCACTCTGCGATCAGGACTGAGAAGAACTCTCCGCTGTTGTATGCTCATGATGAAATTGCATTCCTGTGTAGATTTCCGTGAGGGAGCGTCGTTCCTCAGGCCGCTCTGTGCAAGAGCAACAGTTACTTCGCCGACGCTCGTCGTCGTATTTGTTTCAGTATTTGGGGGCGTGGTGTGGTCGACGCCGCTCCCACAGGCTCGCTGCCCAGCTCGGTGGCAGTCGCAGTCTTCCGAGCCAACACACGCGGCATCGCACCAGTTTACATACAGCGCCCGCCATCAACGGGACATCCGGAAGGATTTTCACCCAAAAACCACGCGATTTACTTACGGGCCTTCCTACGTTTACACGGTGAGTGCTAACATTTTCTCCGAATTTTTTCTTCACTTTTCCAATAACTTTCGAAACTAACCCGTCGCACGAAATCACTTAAACCAACCCCCTCTCCCATCGCCCCCCTCGCCAACCCCCTTCTGATCATCACCGATCTAGCGGAACGTTAAATTTAAATGATGAAAAATGTTTTAATTATACATTCCGCGGATACTTGAAAATTTTAGTACAAATTTGTGATGAGTAATCGCGGCAACGAAGCGTAAATCAACATTTTTATAGTCACGGCTTTTATTAAAAGCCATTATTTTCTGGTGGCTGTGCGCGGGACTTGCGGCGTAATATGCGCGCGTACCTTATAAAAACTTTACATGTCCTGTGCTTTCGACCTGCCGCCCCCCTCCGCGCGCGCCCGCTATCTTAGAACCGAATTATAAACGCTCGGGATTAATTAAATTTTCGATTCGTCCGCCCTCTGCGAACGTGATCCTCGGATGTTAATGCCACGGGACACCCGCTAATAACAAACTGAAAGTTATTCTTTCATGTTACAGTGGCATTTCTAACTCGTTAAATTGATTTCTTGTGCGCCCGGTTCTGGTTGTCGGCCGGCCCCAGTCCGCCAAACCAGACGAGCCTGCCCTCACCCGAAGCATTAATTTCCCGTACAGGCTTTCCCTTCCGTTGTGAAGTGAATGAACACATGCGCGCACCGCAATTTACATGTAATCTGATAGCAATCTTACTTAATTGTCGGTGGACTTGATTCGTGGATTGGATGTCGATTCATCACGTGCCCATTTCCGGACGTCTCCGCTTTCGAAATCTATGAATTATTGCCCAAATCCGTCCGATAACGAGCCGAATTAAAATAAGGCGTTTTTTTCACCTAATCCCGAATCGCATAACACCCCCTCCGCACTGTTTTCCGGAACAACAAGTTTTGTCTAGCATATTGACGCTAATGACTGTATGGCAGAGTGGCAACGGCCTGCTGTTGACAGCGATCATTTTCCGAGTGCTAATGAAGAGTTTTTTTTTGCTTGCGATTCCAAACTCTCATAGCTCATTGACGTCGCCGGCTGATCTGATAGGACACATTATTGCTGGTGACAGCTTTCGCGGGGTCATTTATAAACCGTGCAAGGTCAGTTGATTTGCATGCTATACGACGCTATTTTACTTTCTATCAGAAATCCGATTATAAACTATCACTCATCATTTCGACTTTAATGAACCCCCCCCCCCCCGATTTCGCATTCAAATCAATACCGATTCCAAAAAAAAAAAAAGAGGAAAGCCACTCTTCGAAAACGTACCATGATTAAACAGTATCTATCACGCAACATCCTCCGGCTTGCCACCATAATTCTACACAACGTCGAAGTCTCACAAGAAAGCTTTCCTGCAGACGGCACGCACCCAGGAGAAGAACGAGAAGATAAGGCAAACAATATACAAATTTGCACTTGCTTCACTGGCTTCACGAAAAAAAAACTTCTCACATCAAAGAACGTTCGGTATTTTTAGTTAAATTACATACGCGAGTGTCTCTGACGTTTCAGTTTCCAGGTGTAATTGTATTCGAAAAGGTTCACAGTCAAATGTTACATATGAAATCGGTGCGAGTGCGATCATCTTTTCTATGTAGGTCACTCAACTGTAACTCTAAATGCCAGGCCAGGATCATCTCGGCATAAAAGTGACTCGGAATGGAATCGCCTTTGCATTAGCCAAACACGACGTGAAACACTTTCATCAATCAAATCGTTCGAATCACCCACAAATTTATTTCGACGACAACAGAAAAAAATCCTCGTACTTACTCAATTAAAATTTCGTGCGGAACTCTTAGAGATTCGTTCGCGTAGAATACAGAGTTTATTGAAATCTCGTAGTTTCATGTATATCCCCGAAGGATTTCCGGGATAAGAACAAATTTTCACATTTTTATTCTTGCTGCTTCGCGCGGAATTCAACGGTACACAGTCTAGTGCAGTGGGTGTCGTACCCCCGAAGTGTTTCCAGAATTAGGAACTTTTACTATTACGATACATCTAGTAAATTGTATTAAGGACCCTAAACACAATTTATTGTTCGCTTGATAATTTCTTTGAAGCAAAGCGAACAAAACGAGTATTAAGGAGGGTAGGCGACGTAATTTTTAATCGTCGGTTGAGGTAGAGACGAAACAAAATTTCGGCTTGGACAACGGATGTCAGGTAATTATGAAATCTGTCCGTCTCAGTTTCATTCGTAAGGAATTAGTTTGAAGTAATTGCTTGTTGTTGGAAGGTAGAGTAATGAAGTTATGAAGATTTTCGTCGGTGACTCGGAAAAGTTTGGTCGATTTTCTATAAAATGAGATGTCAGCATCGGTATAGAGATTTCCCAATTTGGCGATAAATTTTTTTTATGGGTGCAACGGGAGGTGTGAGTTACTGATTGTTTTGAATGCCGAGTCAGAGTTTGGCGTAAGTGAAACGGTTGTTTATTTAAGATAGAAATTGCCGGCGGTGCGGGGGGGGGAGGACGACGGCGAGGGGCGTATTGTTTTAAAGTTTCGCGATGTGTTTTTCTATTAAAGCCGTAAGTGTTTGTAGGTGGAAGGGTTTGCGCTGTTGTTTTTTAAAGCGGGAATGGGTTTTGTGTAATACTTGAAGACACGCTCAAAGTCTCCGAGGCGAGCAGTTCTGGTCACGTATTCATATGCCTTTCGCGACACTTTGGAGCAGAGGCAATCTCGCAGGTTCGAGGCACTCTCAGGTGCGCCGACCCACTCAAAAGCGAATGAATGTAAACGATTGAAAACAATCAATAAATACTCAGCATCTCTTATGTTATGTCGTTTCCGGTCATCGGTATATCGCACCGATGTGGCCGTTGCGATGCGGAAGCGAGGGCCGACTTGTGAACAAAAGAGCTAAAAAGCCGGCTCCCTTGGGATCTATTTGATGAGTACCTCCCGGGCTGCTTTTAACTACTCGGGGCTCCGTTGCGAGCGGTTACTTTTGTATAACAATATACTTCTGACTTATAAATGTCACCGAAGGGGTTGTATGAATTGGTGTCTGTGAACGGAGAAATTAATTTCAGTCGCCTGTTCGGATATTTGCCAAATACCAGTCGAGAATTGTGACTGGTACTCGCTTTTACTCTGATAGGATCCCGGCGCAAACATGGATGACACACTCGCCACCCCGTACCTGCCCTCGTGTACTTCTCCTTTTTAACGTTTATTTAGTTCACGAAACTACATTAGACGTTCGTTCGATTATCGAAGACGGCTAGGAGATGGCCGGTAAACATAGATGCTTTTTTAAACCGTCTGATTCGCATTCCAGGTGAATTCCTTGCCTCGTCGTATTTTGACTTTAATTAAACTTTTATATTGGCGCTTTCTCGCCGCCTCACAAAAACTACGTGTGGTAATTACCCCTTCGCGGCTCTGATTCGAATCTAATTTTAATAACGCGCACGGCGGAATATTCTGTATAAAACGGGGCGAACGGAGCGTGCACGTCTCATTGGCGTGTCCGGGGTAGTCGTTGTAAAACACCCGGCCCAAGCGTTTCTCCTACGTTAAGGATCTTATATGTGCTGCAATTTAAACCCTATATCTCTTCCCTCCGGTGACGTTAATCGACCTACCGTCTTTCAGCTAAGGCCGTGGATAGGTGTCAACTGTGAACCGCCCCGCTCATTAGAACATCGCCACCTACTAGCCGATACATATTTCGAATACAAATTCATTAACAAAACAAAAAAAAAAGGTGCACACCCCATACTTCGAATATGTTTTCAAAACCAATTAATTTAAGCACATGGATCAGGAAGACCTAAAAACTTTCTGAATTCGTCGAATTAAAAATTGTAAAAAAGTCCCAGACTGGCTTAAAAGAATTAGAATATAATCCGCTTTAATTGCGGTCGAATTGCTAAAAAAAAAGGAGCTAAAGTATTAACTGATTTGAAATCAGAAAGCGCTTCGTTGAAGGCGGTTCGATGAAAATACGACAACAAATTCCTTTGTGTGATGATGACTTTGGGCTTAAGCGTTTGATAAATTTTTAATCTTCCGTCCGGATTTGCGGCTCATTCCGCTGACCTGTTGAGCGATTAATTAGCGAAATTGCCTTGATTTCTGTTTCGAACGGGGCGGACGTTCTTAGGGAAATAAAAGTCGCGTTTTAACTCGATTAAACGTTAGTCAAGTCCGTCCATGAAATTGGCCGACAAAAAGGTCCGGTAAATTAATGACCGAGTAGGCCGGAACCGAATTGACATGAAACATCCCGTCACTTCGGCGGACGATACATTATACACCTTTATAATCTCATCTGGACGCTGAATGCATGAAGAGAGTTAATATTGCCTTTATGGCCTACGCTAGATTTACGGAGTAGCATATTGCATTCCGGACAGGGACGGGGACGAGTTACCCGTTGAAGGTGGTTGTGAGTAGGCTATGATAGAGTTACGTCATCTCAGATGTAAATTTTTCGCTAATTACACTCCGTGCCGCCCCCCCTCGAATTTACTTTTCATTTTCTGAGAGAGTTCGGCGAGAAATGTTGACGGCGAGTATATTACGCGATACAGTTTTATCTGCTCCGTCTTTGCTAAGGCTGGTAGTCAATTAAAATTGTTAGAAACTTATAAACGATTGAGAGCAAGCAGTACAGCGAGAAAGGCACGGGGTACTGGGGTTAGAATTACGAGTGTCATTAGAAAGTGAGTCGGCCGAGCCGGAAACTCAGGAATTCCAATTAGGAATTTGTCACTCCTAGAACAACGACGAAAGCCTCAAAACTGTAGAGAGATCGTCATCGAAGCGGGGAACATGGAGCTTCAGTTGTACAACAGACACCGATTTGCTTTGTTATCCGATAGCATTGAGCAGCGCGATACAGAAAAACAGAAATAAGCCAATTCGTTTTGATTTAGTCTTAGACCGTTCAAACTCTCGTTTGCGTTGCGCCGCGCTCGGACTTTTTATTAAATTTTCTCCCAGTTTTAACAACCGCAGCGTAAGTTGCCAAAGCGCTTGTTCTGTTTTTGCGATCGTTCTGAAAATTGATGATTCGGGCAAAGGATGGTGCGCTCCGTTGTTTCCCCCCGAACGTAATCATGACGTGTTTAACACGAACAGGAAATACTCCGGGGTCGAGGCCGTGTATGCCCGGACACGCGTCCGGACTTCGTAAACGATACACGGATTGAAAAGGTGTAGCGGAGATAATACACCCCGGCAATATTAAGGACCAACCTCCGACAGTATTAAGACTCAAACTGTCCACGTCATATTTCACTTTTTGACGACTCAAACGATATTAAATTAATCTACAGTAACAACACATCAAAATATTTGGCATGAATCATCCTCCTAATTGGTGCTACAACGTGGCACCCGAAAATTTCTACATATTTAATCCAAAAAAAGTCAAATGTTATCCCAAAGGTGTTAGTTCACACTTCTCCTCATCTATAGGTAAATTCTGTATGTATGAGGGAAGGGATTAATTGAAGTTCTCGTGCTTGTTTTAGTTTTATTTGCGCAACAAAAGTGTTTTAATAACAACTCCTCCAGACACCGCCCAAATTCCTCTTCTCAAATTCTTGCTTATACTAACTCTTTTAATTAGGAAAGCACTAATTCCTTTAGGCATTCAAAAGCCTCTCTCTTTTCTTCTGTAATATTAACTCCTCCTCCTGCTGCAAATCCCATTAACAATATCAACACTGTTTAAACTTAAACGTCCTAACTCCAGAAACGGATGGACGCAAGGCAACGCCGAAAGGTGTTAGGATTAACTCCAGATTCTCACGTGTGCGTATGAGACAGACGAATTGAATCTCCTTAATTTTATCATTCGAACATATATACGCAACAGGAGATTTATAATTCTCACGTGTTATGGGAAGCTCGTCTTGTCGAAAGCTCATCGCTTTCAGCTAGAAATGAAATTGATTGGAAATCGGGAAGCGCGATTCACTTGATTTAACTTATTACGCGTAATTCCTTAAAAGTACGAAACAAAAACGTTCGAGAGAGTCACCGGATGATCAACGGGAACCGTCGGGAGGGTTTGTAAAAAATTCAGCCCCTGCCATCCACCATGTCCATACATAGTTAAATCAAAAATCGTTACTGCTTAATTTCTTATTAAAAAAAAAAAAAACTCTCGAGACGTACGGTGTTGAGTGGCAAGCGACGTCGCTCACAACAATTTATTAGACTAGACCTTGGGCCCGTCATTATAATAGTTTATTTTAATGGTGTCAATTGAATTCTTTTGAAATAAAACATTTGAAGTAGGATGTTGCGTCAGCGATTTGAAAATCAAAGAGTTTATGTACAACTAAAGTACGGACGAGTTAATTTGTAGAGCGTTGAGTTTTCTTCGGTTGACAGACAGATGCTACGTGAAATGTAAATTTGCTTTAATTTAGGGCGAAGTTTTCAGCGTTCCGGCTAGTGTTGTCGAAGTAAAAAATTAATTTAATTTGCGAATTTGTTTAAAAGTGAATCGATTGAAAACGTGTTTGGTGGGGAGGGTCCGTACGTCCTCCTCGTATGCCCGGTCCCATTTAGCGAGAGGCTTACGGAATTTTGCCATCGGTTTCCTGGATCGTTCCGGACTTATCCCAAGAGTCGCACTTAGCGTTCATTTAAATAATTAAAAACGACAGTGTAGAGAAGTCGCTCAGATTCAATTAGCGCGTTGCTTTCTAACTGCACTGCTATTGTTGGAAAACGCTCTAATTATAATTATCACGTGTCGCTGTGAACTATGCAAATGTTCCCGGCCGGGGGAATATGTCCGAACTGGAGCAATTATTCGTCCTTGAGTTCCGGACATAAACACTGCCATGGCTTTAATCATCTTATGCTGGCCTGCCATTTATTAATTAGACTGATGTATGTACAGGCTTTAGCTAGGAATCTGTGTGTTTCAAACGTATCCTGTCGATTGATGTTGGGCGCTTCGTTCGCCGCCTCGGTATCCGATCCCCCGTTTTCCACTCACCCTCAAACCGCCCACATTCACGTTGCAACTGGTTTCCGGACGAAGCCTTGCTTGCACTCTTGTAGATTAACAAACATTTAATTGCGTTCATCCTGCACTGTCCTTACACCTTACGCCGTGGATTCGTTAAATCACTAAGCCAGGTCTTTCTTACGCTTTCATTTACATGCAGCAGCGAAACCGTTTATAATAAAGCATATTGGTTTCACGTTTTCGAACGCGAGTGTGCAATTAACTTTTGAAAAAGCGCCTCATTGTTGCCAGCCAGCGCGACATATTAAAGGCAATAAATAATGAACGGCGCTTTTATTTATTCAAGTTTCGAGTCAAAGGGAAGAAGCAGTCGTCTGAAGACTGTGAAATAACTGGCGTCGTTACGATTCGCTCCTTTACTTATTGCCGTAGCCTGGACGGGCGACACGGTAAGTAAATCTGGAGGTGTCCGTCGAATGGATCACGGTCACATTATGCCGGCTCATGCGAGGGGTGGTATCTTAAGCAGGCAGTCATCCGCGTGATGTATGCCCGAATTTAAAATTGGCGGAGGTCACACGGGACAGGGAATAGTTTAAACGTGCGTCCCGAAGGTGTCGGGCGATCGGGGGTATACTGCAGCTGATAACGAAGCGCGCCTGTCACTCACCCTCTCCTATTAAATACTTTCTCAATTTCCGCAGGAGTGATGTGACATTCCATCATGACGCTATGGTAAAGTAAATTAACAGAGTGTTGCTTCGCTCTTAAATAACACCGACTCTGGTAGGTTGATGTGCGCCTATCTTTCGAGGCCCAATTCATCAGCAATCATTGAGCGTCCGTTCTCGGCCGGAAAATATGCAGATCGCGTATAGAGCGAAAACGATGCCGCTGCGAGAGCGCCGTGGCGCCTGCCCGGTTCTCAGACCGTTCCGTTCGGTGTTGCCGACGTGTTGAAGAAAGGCAAGCACGACTGTCCGATTCTAAATGCATTTGATTTATTATACACACATATTTTAAAAACGAGGGTTGCTTTATAGCGAGCTATCTCTAACTTCGCATGCTAATATATGTAACACATTGAAAGCCGACGGTATTCCGTATTCTGTTTGTGGTCTCCGATGTAAGAGGCCGCATCGGTTAAGAGGGGCGAGCGGAAACGGTACTCAAACTCTCATTTTCTCTTACAGGGATATGGAATTTTGTGGTCAAGCTGCCGGTGTGGATTGAAGCCTCGCCGCAATGCCCTTCGGAAGGAGACCACCCTCGGCGGTGGGCTACGCGAACGGCCTGCTGATTCTCCTTCAGTTGCTGTGTGAGTACCTAACACGCAATTAACAATATCCGGCATCTCCCACGCATGTACGTACATATCTCCTTACGGGCCGTTAAACGTTCTGGTTCCGTCAGATTCGATAATTAACCAACCACACAATTTCGATACGTGTCCGGAATACCGACGTTGTTTTCAGCTCACCGTATACTTTATTAACGGCTCAGATTTGCTATCGGGCCACTTAGGGGCTCGGGGAGAACGAGCGAGCGGCTCGAATCACGACGATCCATGGCCCGGGCCGCTCCACGCTTTCGCGGACAGAATTTACACCCGCCTGCACGGCACCCTGCACAAATGCATTATACAATAATTAAATTCCATTTCGGTCACATTTATACTGCGTGCGGTTTGTTTAATGTGTGACGTACTCCTGTTAATTCTACATACTCATAATTTTATTGCTGCGGCATCCTCGTTCGTCTCCGCCCCTACTTGGAAGCATCGCTCAACGATCCCGGATACATATTCATAAATTGCCGACGCATTAGGCGACACGTTACCGAGTACATCCTTCGACAGGACAAATTTTCACCAAAGAAACATCACCATAGCACCGTCGCCGTCGTTCCAAAAACCCAGGGAAAGAAAGTCCAAACGAACAGAACTCGAACGCAATGAGCTTTCGAACCAATTCAAAAGAAACATGCGAGGAACCGAACTTTGAACCGGTTGAGTGCGTTTTGAGTTTCACATCTCGAGGGGAAGGATTGCAAAACAGTTTTTACAAATTTTCAGGAGCATCAAGAACGATAAAAGGAAATCCTTTTTTTTTGACCAGAACCCGTCCGCAAAGAATGCACCGCAGCCATTTAGGCTTATTGTGCTCGCCCTGGTTCTTTTACCGCAGCCATTCAGAGAGGCATGTCCCCTGCACCAGCTGGTACAGATCCTCCACAGATGCTCCTTAACAGTCAGGTGTCCTGTTAACAACCCCGTGGTGATCTTGAGTTGCGCCCTGCTTAAAAGCAGCTCTCTTTTTGCAAGGTCCTCTAACGAAGGCGATGTCTTGGCCTGCTCAGCCAGTATCTGTTATGTTCCTCGCTTATCCAGTAACTGATAAAGCCCCGAATAGCGTTTTTGGTTATGCCTAGGACAAGTTCAGGGCCAAAATATGCCATACCCTCACCCTGCCTGGCTAGTTCATCGGCCCGTTCATGACCTGGCACCCACACCAGAGTAACGCAGTTGTATTCCGCTCACTTAAACATTCCCACACCAGTTTGGAGAAGATCTTTGGGCTCACCAAAGCCTTCAAAGCCGCCTGGCTATCGGTTAGGATGAAGATCCGCTTATTTGTGTAAGCCCTCCCTTTATTTCCCCGCGCACATTATAGTATGGCGTATATTTCAGTTTGGAATACTGAGGGAAGCATAACTTCTCCTTTGGTCTATGCCCGTATATTCCAGACCCAGCACCAGTCTCAGTTCTGGAGCCGTCCGTATACCACCAGATCAAAATTCCAGGAGGAAAGTTCTGTTCAGGTTCCCGATGCTCAGCAGATTCATTAATTTGTATCTTGAAGAGCAGGTTTATGTTACCTTTGGGGGCCACATAGTCCGTCCTCATATCGAGTAGAGGACTCCTTACGCTACCAACGATACTTGTGTGACCCGTAGGTGACATGAATGCTGCAGTCTGTGAAGTCCTCGTCTTGCCTCTCCCATTATCACAGTGTGTAAGGGAGGGAGGTCCAGAAGAGTCTCCATTGGTTATGCGTTGTGCTCATCGCAAGTCTTTAGACCTTGCTCAGTCTAAGTTTGGTGGTTCCCTGCTTCCACCGAGGCCGCATAGGTTATTGTGGGTCTAACCATTCTGGTGAACATCCAATGTACCATCCCCACGTACCATCATAGGCTCGTCTGGCCACCGCGAAAGTGGCCATCGATCGCCTAATAAGGAAATCCTTTAGTACCAAACGAAATCTTGTAATTCTGTAAGATATCGGAAACTGTATCCAAATTTGAATAAAAAAAAAGAACTGAACCGGCTCTCGTAAGACAAATAGAGCAGAAAACCAAATCGGTTTGTATTTAAACCATACCCATAAAAATCCCGAACCGTGACTCTATTACCGGTTCGCATCCCCAATTAGAAAAGTAAATGAGACGGGAAAAACAAAACGGGAGCAAATAGGGCACCAATAACGAAGAACCCAAGATGACGAGAATGGCATGGAGGCGAGGGGTATAAGCAATCACACACAAATGATTGGTGTAGGTGAAACCATGAAAATATCGAAAGGGTGACGTGTTCCTCGAACGAGATGTTGTAGCATATCGGAATCGGTTTGAAGAAGAAAGATGTGTACGGTTAGGAAGGAAAGTCGAGCCAAATGACATTTGCAGATGCAGATTTAGTGGTCCGGTCGTGTCCCGAGCAGAGACAGGACTGCAGCGCCGCACTCGTTGCCAAAAATAATAAGGGCCCCTTAGTTAAGGACTTGTAGCTTTCAAACGACAAACACAGGCGCCGATTTGCATGTATAATATCGGAGAGGGTACAGGGGGGTTAGGTCCCTGTCGTGACCTGTTCCCCGTTCTGTCATTCGATGGGGGATCCGGAGGTACGAGGTACACATACAATGACGCGACGTGTACGCGCTCACACGCCCATGCAACGCGTCCGCTTCGCCTGGTCTCGTCAGCAATTATTAGCGAACTCGGGGAGCATTATCGCGGGTGTGTGCGCCATGCTGCACCCTCGGGTTTTAGTGGAATTGCTTTTTAGTTCGTTCCGAGTTATTGTATGACAACATCGCAGATCCACACGTGCCACACTCGCTTTAATTACCATTACCTACTACTTTTATGTTGTTAATCCATTTTGAGACGACGATCGCCTTTCTTGGACGCTCCTTTCTTAACTGCCTAGAAAACACAAACGTTCCCCGGTGCGTTTCAAGCGTGTGTGCGCCCGCCAGCTGTTTACTGTTCTCTGTATTGCGCTAATTTTTTTCCTGATTATGCCCCAGAGTGTACGGAATGAAACGCTACGATGAAAAAAAAGAAACACCGAGACGTTACGTGTTTACATAGACCCACTAGCAATTCCGAGCAAATAATATCAAAATTGAATGTTTATAAAGCGTCGCCCTCCTCCGATCACTTTCGTAATTTAATTATCGTGGGTTTGTTTTTAAAACGCGATCGGATCGGAAAGTTAGTTGCGCTCCCTTGTTTTAAATCATCAACACAGTTCGAATCCTTTCGTTCAGTTTATAAACAACAGACGAATCTTCTTTCGTTTCAAGCAGCATCAAGTAGTATTTGTTCTTATGTCTAAAGTGTCGAAGCAATTAGTAAGTAAGGACGGTGCAATCCTTTCGTCGTGTTTCCTTGACGACTGGCTTTGGTCCGATGGAATCGGGGAATTAAAAACATGGTTCTATTATAGTTTTGCATAATTTACGTGAATCCTATTTGTATGGGAATATGTTTTCATTCGAGAGTGGAAATTTGTCATTGTTCCTTGATAATTTTTCTGCGAATTTCTCGTGGCGTGTTCGGTCGGGGTTGATAGTGGA
The DNA here is from genome assembly GCA_039766575.1 of Serrognathus titanus. Classification (NCBI taxonomy): domain Eukaryota; kingdom Metazoa; phylum Arthropoda; class Insecta; order Coleoptera; family Lucanidae; genus Serrognathus; species Serrognathus titanus. The sequence continues at coordinate 1,059,980 of CM077916.1, read as the reverse complement.
AGTTATTGGAATCGGTTGTCGGGTAATGTGCATTGCGAAATTCTTAGGCCTTCGTGAGATATGTGTGGAGCAATAATAGTTGATCTTGGAAGTTTCCCTGGAGGTTCGTCGGAGATCGGTCAGTCTTCTATTTCGTGCTTTGGATGGATGTAAAAAACAAGGTGGAGTGTATGGGGTGGAAAATTTGCCGCAGTCGCTATAATCTCCGCGGATTTGTGACGCGTGGGGCAATCGTAGTCCCAGATCATGTTTTTGCATCCAATTCCGCACGGTACTTGACGCTCTCGGAACATTTGTCAGCCGAGATTAGTCGGCCAAATGCGGCCTGTCCGAGTCGATACGTCATCGTGGCAATCACACCCTGAGCGACAATCATTCGCACGGTTCGAAATTGAAAAAGCGCGAGTCACGTCGGCAATAAAGTGAAGCGTCGGGTCATGCGTCGTGTGTGTTTATCACTCACGGCCGTTCGTCGCTTTCCACCGAAACAGAACCGAAAAAGAACCGTCTCGTCTCATATCTTCACGAACGTGCGGGCACGAAACGCACTCGATCGACTTGTCGAGACTATGCATAAACTTCAATATAAGATTAAAAGCAAATATTGTTCGGAACAACACGGCAGTTAGCAAGAGGCACGCCTGCCGGAGAAGCCTGCATGAAAGTGACAGGAGGCGAGCTTAACGTCAAACCAAACAAAATTAAACAAACTTTTCCTCTTAGACAACGTACTGGTTAGACGCCGGCTCGAGTAATGTCGGACCGAAAAAAACTTAGTCGCGCTCAAAGTTTTTTCTGCTCGCTTGCACCCGGAACGGCTTTTCCGAAACAGCGACAATTTATTTCATGTCTAACTACCTGCAGTTAACTTCGTGATTTTAAATCGATCGCCTCGCAGATGACGACCGGATGATACCTCTCACGACCATTATTTCCCCCGAAACTTCGCAGCTTTCCTCGCAGGTTCCTCGCTCATAATGCAGCCGCCAATTAAAAGAGCTCCGGCCCCTATATTCAGAAGTCGCACTTCATTCAAAATCAACTTCCGGACCAACTCGCCTGACAAAAACTAACGTGATTTATATCTACCATTCCTTTCACGGGAAAAAAGGGGAATCAACATTCACCTCGTGTTATTCAATCGGCTCTGACACTTTAACATTATTAAAACCTAATCACTTTCGCCAGTTTTCATCATCATTTACTTACTTATGAAAGCACTATTCAAATCATAAAAAAAAAAAAACTTCTTGAATCGACTCGACTCGCCGGCGCATCCACCGAAATTAAAAACTAATTAAAATTAATTGTAATTTTCGTTCAACGTGTCCTCATTATAAAATGTATCCTAATGGTGTAAAAGGGAAACTGAAATAACAGCGAGGGCGCGTTTGACCTTTTCTAAAAACCTGATCGAATTTTTGTGAATTATTAAATCTCCGTCGGCCCGCGCGTCCCAAAATAATAAGATTTTTCGAATTCTCTTTTATTTATGAACAACTGCGTTGATTAATCTCGGAAAAGACGCACATGTGTCTTTATGGGATCGATCGGGCCGCCCAAAACGAGTTCACGCAACGAGCAATACTTAAAAGAAAATTTAATTAAGCGCCCCGATTGAAAATTTCGACAACTCGAAAAGGATTTCGATTATTACGCCGCTGAGTTTCACGCTGCGGTTAATTTTTATTTAAAAAGGAACGCCGTTATTCGGGTCACATAATAATCTTGCTCTCGGACAATCTTGACTTGTAATAACAAGTCACATTCCATTTTCCACTACGGAAAGTGTAAGTAAACATTTGTTGTGTGTATACCGTGTTAGCAATGCAAACAGTCGCACTCACTTCTGCCTTATTTATTCTCGCGGTGGCGAAGTATAACCCCATGTATCTAACACTATTTTCTCGTCACGTTTTTTGCCACTTTCGCCCACAAGAAGAAAAAAAATTGATTACGACCCACACATAATTAAAATCTTTCAATACTTACTCTCGAATAACCTAGGCGTACGCGATTAATTTTTTTTTAATTAACGCGACTTAAAAAAAAAGGTATTAAAATTAGGAAAAAAATTCTGAAATGTCGACGTTTTTTTTATATTTTAAAATTAAATTCGATTTGTGTTTAAATGATATTAAAAAGGAGGGCCGGCGCCTCCACCATTTTTAATAATTGATTATGTTTAAAGAATTTCTAGTCTGCCTTCGGTCGATTGTGTGATGTATTATTTAAAATGAAATTTGTTATTTTTCTGTGTTGCAGTTACGTCGTACGGTTTCGAACCGGATTTTCTGTACCCACTGGAGAACATAACGGTCCCCCAAGGTAGAGATGCAACGTTCACGTGCGTGGTTAACAACTTGGGGGGATACAGGGTGAGTGGGGATCCCTCCACGGCCCGGGTGTGTATCCATCATCTTAATTTTAATGCGCGATGTGCACCGTAAACCGGACAGATCGGCGGATGCGTATTTCTTTTTGCTCGCCGATCTGGCTCGGGGCCCAAAATCTATGCACCGTGCACTGCACCCGCACCAGCACAGCAGCAATTTGAAGCACCTACGCACCTCTGCACCACAAGGCACCATGCAGGAAGTACCTCGCGATGCATTTCATTGCCACACATCAGCGTCGTTTCATTTCGCAGGCGGAATTAGAATGATCCCATAAAATATTCACGTTGAATAAATGTTGACAGTTGTTAAATATCATACGTTTCGGAAATATGTTATAAATAGTTAACTGTTGCTTTTATAATATAAATCGATACGGTAATACAGCGCTGGCGTCGTTAAACTCGAAATAAAATTGAACTAACGTTATTGCTAACGCGGTCCGAACCAATTCTAAACACGTTCGGCTTCACCTCTTCAAACTAAACATACTTTATCGATGACGCAAAACGCACAATTATCTAAAGAAAATCGAACCATTGATAGCTCGTCAGTACTGTTGTTCCGCGAAAAGTAAATAGATGGTAAAGAAATTGGGATAATTCGTGACTTCCTTGTTTTAATCTGCGCTTTCATGACCTGAATTGGTGGAGTGCAAGGCAAGAAAGGAACATCTCTAAATGGTGGAGGATTTACGCGGCGGTTATATCGCGATGGAGTCTCTAATAATGGAATGGATTAAATAAGATCAGTTCGAAGACAGCACGCAATGCAGAGTGTCCTGCAGGAGGGCGACCCTTAACTTGACGCTAATGCCGGGACATTTGTACGGAGCATTATACGAACTATTATGCTACGGTGTGTCGAGGTCGCATAATCCTTCTGTTTCAGCAGTCACTAAGATATGCAATTGTGTACGGAGCACACAATAGGTGGAACGTAGAATTAGCCCGGGCCCTCGGCGTATCTTTGTTTACTGGCCTATTTCTAATTTCAATTCACTTTTACCGGGAACGAGCGATAGTATTTGATGGTATCTCGGGGAACGTTTCGGCTGAATATGACGTGGCTGGAAATTTGCGAGGAACGCGAGATTGCAGGGGGCACGGGTTCGCGGGGCCCGGCATCTTTCATATGTAAACAGGATTGCCGTTATTCACCTTCGACGCCAGCCGCATCGGATACGTTAAACACTTATCTTAGGGCGAAAACACGGAAATGCGGGAAGCAAGTGAAAATATGTGCATAATGTCGGTGTACGCCGAAGAGAAATCGCACACATGAATATGAATTTACTTGACGATTCAATTATAGTGTGTTTTCAGATCGATAGCCCCCCCCCCCCTTCTTCACTTTTTGCCGGCGATTTGCTCCAAGTTTAATTTAATATTCACCACCACATTTTCAAATCCACCGGAGAACTTGCCAAATGTTCGCTGAACACCGAGCAATCGCACAGACAACGTTTTAATCGCATGTTCGACTTCGAGTGGGCGCAATTTACCATGCACTGTATCACGTTCGAATCCATTTCTTAACAGAATTTATACCTTTTATTCCATCCGGCTAAAAACTACTAGAATTCCGCCGCCCCGATTGATTCAGGGCCGGAAATACCGTCGGACGTTTCAATTTAGATATCATTTCGTAAATTTATTAACCGACGCGACCCAAACGAGACGAGAAAGAAACCGACGCACAAACAATATCGCCGATCTTAGCGACGGTAAACAACAACTTAATTAAATCATTCCCGGCAATCAGGTTTATTTTGATCCGCTTCTCGGAAAGTCAATGAAATTTCAGGTTGTCAATTAAACGCTGAAAGCTTTCGTTTCCCAATAAAAATATAAATTATACCAATTATTCTCGGCCGGTCTTTTTTAAATACCATCACATAGAAATATCAAATATAAATAAACCGAATGAAAACACCCAGTACATAACAAATTATCGTCAATAATAACGCCCATTGTAGAATTTAAAGCTTCAAACTGTTACTAAATTGAAGGCACCTACAATATATCGAAAATGTTTCAATTTGATTGTAGAATAATGTGTGTGGTAAAAAAGTTACACCCCATTTTAAGACTATTCAACAATTTGTGTAAGATGTTAATAATTTAATCGTTTTCACTCTGATGGTTTTACTACAAAAAAAATGTGAAAATAAGCTCTACACAATCAAATATCTAATGCACTGGAGTTTCGTTGTTAGTTTACTCACTCTAAACAAATTTTCTGGCAATGCAGGATGTTGCGTTTTAGAGTAAACTAACGCCCTCCTTTGATAATGACTGCTATAGTAGTAGCACCTGCACGATTTAAAATTTTAGTTTGTAGCGGTTTGATTTATCCCCGTAATATTTTATGGCAACAGCGAATTGTTTATGAATTAGGTCGCGTGGATAAAGGCGGATACGAAGGCAATACTAGCGATCCACGAGCACGTCATAACGAATAACGCGCGGTTATCCGTCACGCACAACGATTTCAACACATGGACGTTAAACATCCGAAGCGTCCGCGAGCAGGACAGAGGGCAGTACATGTGCCAAGTGAACACCGACCCCATGAAAATGCAGGCATGTCGCGTTTTGGCCTGCCCGGTGCTTCGCTCTATATGTAAGCTTTTGGGTTTCAGACGGCTTTTCTCGAGGTGGTGATTCCCCCGGACATCGTCAACGAGGAGACTTCCGGGGATATGATGGTACCTGAAGGTGGTTCTGCGAAGCTGGTGTGTAAGGCTCGGGGACATCCCAAGCCGCGTATCGTATGGAGGAGGGAAGACGGAGGGCAGATCGTGGCGAGGGTTCAGATGAACAACAGCAAACCCGATCGGTTGTTGTCCGTTGATGGTGAAATCCTGACGCTGACGAAAGTGACGAGGTCCGAAATGGGCGCGTATCTTTGCATCGCCGCAAACGGAGTACCACCGTCTGTCAGCAAACGCATGAGCTTGCATGTACACTGTAAGTATCGGACAGGGCGAGAATGAATAATTGTTTTTAAAATCAGATATGAATATGGATGCGGCGTAAAGCAGACACAATGGCCCGGGGTAATGGACGCGCACTAAATAGACAATGCCAGCTGATTATAAATACAACAAATACAAACGCGAGCGTAGAGTCCGACGCGATTTCAATCATATCCCCGACATATATGTTAAGCATTGTCAGTTTTCCTGGTCGCGGATTTACTCAATATTCCAGGCATATTGCTATGTAACTACAAGGATGCTACCGAAGGGACTAACATAACATGATGCATAGACAACATTCTGTAGCAATCATCTTCGTTACCTGGGAATATGCCCTCTAATTAATGGATGAAACGTCTGGCGGACCTCCTAGAATATTTAACGTTTTTTAATGGGTTTCGTTGTATTTATCTGCAATGAGGTATCCATGTTCCGGACGGTGAACCCGCCGATAAACGGCGTTTCGATTGTCGCTCCGTCCCGGTCTACCGGAAATTGCCACGGATAGAGTACGCTTTTATATTGGCGCGAGTGTCATCCTTCGTGTACGGGCCGATCGAGTCCCGCATCTCAAATTCCCTACAGCCGGGCCCGCGAACATACCAAACCCTTTAGCAACAGCGCGGGGGCGGATCGGATACCACCGGGCGGGTGCAGCTCAAGACAAAGCGCGCTGCATGCTTTAAATGTCCGAATAAGTTTTAAAACAATTTCAATTTCCCTTATTTAGCGAATAAGAGTCGGTTAGTCAATCATTCCCGAACACTTGCCCGTTATCAGTTTTCAGTTTCGTTCGCTCACTCCTCGATAGACTCAATAATTTCGTTCCGCTTCGAACTTTCCTAACAGAAAATTCAATTATTAAACGCGAATACAACAACAAAAAAAAAAAAAGACCGTACGGACTCAATTATTAACATTATTGCCGTATCATCGACACGAGATTCGTTTTCTTTCAAAATAAACCGGCGCCTCCACCAAAAATTTTTTCAAACTAATTCGTCACCGTTTCGCAATTACGGTTCGTTAAATAGAAACGGGAATTTAATATTTCATTAAAAAAAGTAATTGAGCGAATTACTTTGCGTTGTATACGAACGAATTAGTTTGAAAGAATTAGCGGCGAATATTTATAAAATAAATACATCTATATATCAAAAGTGTGCATTTGCATTTGACATATAAATTACGTTGAATTGAATCTGACATTTTCAATGATAAGATAAGGGAGAATGGTAGCGAAATCATTCATAATTCAATACAAAAAGCATATGAGTCGCATAATACGAGTTTAAATGTCAAAAGGTGCAACTGACATTTCGTCCGTATAAATAAAATTAAAGTAGATGTTCGCGGGGTTAAAGAAGAACGGGTCAATGCGTTGGTTAAATAATAAAAGTCTCGCATAGGAATCGTTTTCGTTTCTCTTGTTACAGTTCACCCGCTGATACAAGTTCCCAATCAGTTAGTAGGTGCCCCTATAAATACGGATGTGACTTTACAGTGTCACGTAGAAGCTTCTCCGAAAGCTATCAATTACTGGACCAGGGAAAGTGGTAAGTACACGGGGATGTTTCGCCGGCGGGATGAAATGCAAAAGTCGATTCTTTCCAGGGGAGATGATTATATCCAACGATAAGTACGCGATGTCGGAGGTGCCCAATTCTCAGTACAGCGTCCACATGCGTTTGATAATTCGTCGCTTCCAAAAATCAGATCTGGGGGGTTACAAGTGTATTTCGAAAAATTCGATCGGCGACGCAGAAGGCAACATCCGTTTGTACGGTGAGATAGATTTATGATCCCAAAATGTTGATGAGACGATAAAACGAAATTGAATTTTTTTACGAATTTTAGCCACAACTGTTTCGGTCTCCCGTGGAAATTCGCTTTAGTTGATACAAGAAAGTGCATGACTGCTAACAGTTTTACTAGTTTCTTACTTGTTTCGTTTTATTACCTTCGTGAATTTATTCGAATCGGGCGACACTTTTTTCCAAAGTCTGATCTCTTTACAAAGCCCGAGATGAACTGGCGTATAGTTCTTAGGTTCAAAGTAGCACGCGATGGTCGCACATCCAATTTGTCTGAGGGCCAATTCACTTTTATTGTTTGCCGCCTCGAAATTCATGTTTGTTGTTATCGTTGCAGAGATGGAAATGCAGGAACGAATCAATTCCGTGGAAGAGGAGGGATTTGACGTCGGTGAAAAATGGGTGGAGAACGAGAAGCTGGAGAACGTACCGGGTTTGCACAATAACGGATATCAAGGATCGCTGACGGAATCGGATGGCACCGGGAGTTTACTGGACGCGGTGGTTTCATCGTCGCCACCTTTGAAGGGCGGAAGCCACCCTCTCTGTCTGCGAGGCATCCAACAACCCACGCATATCCTGCTGTTGTTACTAGTATTCACGCCAATGTTCTGACGCTCTAGTGTGTGGTGCGCGGACAAGTTGTGGCGATGTGATATGTGCCAAATTTACACGTGCTTTGCTACATAACGCTCAGCGTTCGTATCACACGAACCTTCATAGTCAGTGTTTCCGTAGCATGATCGATGTGTGTAGTCTATGTTGCTCTTAGAAGCCGACAGTAACGATCTATGTATTCACATTACAAAAAAAAATAATAATAACGCTGCATAAATTCTGTAAAATATATATTTTGTTCTTACGTTTAGCAATTGAAACTGTTCTGTTGTTAATTAACCGAGCGATCAAACAAATAAAAGTATACCGTTTTAACTATTGAAACCGCACTCTTTCGTCTTAATCCGCCGACTCTCCGAATTCTCACCACTAATCCCGCTCCTCGCCGTTGATTGACGAGAACCTAATTTTATTACTTGTTATCCCGCAAGTATACGTGACGCCGTAATTAAACAAAGTAGAGGTGAATCGACGAACGTGAGAAATTTGAATAATCGCAACTGCTTCTCAATACCATCACCTTTTCCCCCCCACTCGATAATTAATCCAATTTGCCACTCATAACTTTATTTCAATTCAAATCAATCGCGAACAGGCTCCTCATTACAATTTCACACAACACCATTAATCCCATCAATTTCATTCGTCGACGAGCAAAACATCACGACCAAACGTTTTCAATTCGAACACAAAAAAAATTAATTACGTCAAATTTCAATGTGATTATGAGGAGGAAACTTTAAAGAAATGGTAAGTAGCCTAAATACTTTTTTATCTAATCAGGGTGATTGTAACGCTTGCTTCAAAATAAACCAATTGATTCTTTTTGATGTCATTAAAGTCGCCCACCTTACTAGTTGCTACTTCGACATTTGCTTCAGCCGAAGGTGAAATTTATTGTTATGTCTCTTTTGGTCATTTCCAAGTGGTCTTCCTTAGAGACATCTGTTTTCTGCTTCTATTGACTGTTCTCTTTCTTGGAAGAGTCTGGTTTTCCAACGTTGACTTGTTTCTAGTCCATTTAACGATGTCGTTCATTTCTACTCTTATCCTCGTGTTTCCAACTCGTTCTCTGAAGGTCTCTGTTGTTCTCGAAGGTGAAATTTATTGTTATGCCTCTTTGGTCATTTTCAAGTGGTCTTCCTTAGAGACATCTCTTGTTTGCTTCTATTGACTATTCCCTTTTAAAGCGATCTTTCTTGGAAGAACCTGTTGTCTGCTTTTCCAACATTGGCTTGTTTCTAGTCCACTTAACGATGTCGTTCATTTCGCATTCGACTCTTATCCTCGTGTTTCTAAGTGGTTCTCTTAAGGTCTCTCTCATTATTTGACGTTTCAGCGCCGTATGTTAAGGATAGGTCTCACACACGTCTTATAAATGTTTGTTCCGCCATACCACTGACGTAAGTAAGGTGTGTCTGCCTATCGATTATCAGTTTGCACCTAATTGGTTCTTTAGCAATTACTTTTCATATTAATTTTCTTGCCTGGAAAACGACAAACAATTTGTGGTCACTACAATGTGAAAAAGCCTTGGGGTTGAAGTATCCTCTTATCGAGTACCTATTGACATCATAAAGGAACACAAAGGACCAACATGTTCCTATAGGATTTGCGTAAGTAAGGTGTGTCTGCCTATCGATTATCAGTTTGCACCTAATTGGTTCTTTAGCAATTACTTTTGATATTCATTTTTTTGCCTGGAAAAAGTGAACAATGTGAAAAAGCCTTGGGGTTGAAGTATCCTCTTGTCGAGTACCTATTGATATCATAAAGGAACTCAAAGGACCAATATGTTCCTATAGGATTTGTATGGTCTGGGCCTGACCTAATCTACAAATTCAACTTTTCTGTTTTTTTTGTACGTGTACTGGCCCTGTCAATTAATTAGAGCCTGGGTAGTGATTTACGTGTTATTGTAGTTGATGATAAAAGCTGTTTAAAATAGTATTTCTTTCCGGGGTGGGTTGGTTTAGTAGGAATGTGTCTGCCGTGTATATTAAACGCGGTGGTAATGTGTTTTATGCCGCTGTTTCGATGGGGAGGTAAAACCATATCGGCGGAGAAAAGTAATAGTGAGCCCAGTTTCGCGTCTCGAGATGCACATTTGAAATTGTTATCTTGGTGCCTACGTGGTCTAATAAATCTAAGTTTGAATGTTGGCTTCGCGGCGATATTCGGAATACACGGGGTAGAGAGCGGGGTCAATTTATAAGTTGCTCGCCACATAGCCCGAGCCCATGACGCCACTACATCATCCGGGTAAGACGTCACACGCTTTACCTGTTGAATGGAATGGCTCATCTAGGCCGGGCCTTGTCCCGTCTTCAGGAGGAGTCGCTAATTGTCGAGCGAAAAACGTCAGGGCGACTTTCCGCAGTGATTTTAGGGCCGGCGGCGTTCGCTGCAGTTCATCCCTGTCGCCACTCGTTCTCCGAAGGATATTCAAACAAATGGGATCGATTTATTATTGTCTTGTAGCGGCAGCAATAATACGATTCAAAATTAAATTTCTAGCCCATCTGCTGGCATGCGAATGATAGTATGCTGCTGGCCGGGGGCAAGGTTGAGTTTAGTGGAAATACTTGCCGGAAAAAGGGTCGAAAACGTCGAACGTTATAATCGGAAAGTGAAACAATTTAATATTGCACTGTTCATTTCTCATTGTTTATTAATGCAAAGTCCGGGTACATGATGAGCTTGTTTTACATAAACCTCGGCAAGAGAATGGAAAAGAATGCTGCTGCAAATTCTTCATAATTCCAGAATACTTATTAACGATGCCCCCCGCACTTCCCGGCCCGCTCGCTCTACAACTTCCCGAGCGCCTGTTTTTGGATTTAATAAATGTTATCTACATTCTGCGCATAGTTCTCAACAGTCGATATGTATGAAAACTGAGTTCACTGCGTATCATGTAAACATGACAGACTTTTTATACGCCACTGTAATACATCGGCATTCCGTGGGTTATTGCAAACGACGTCCGACGAGACCTCCTCCGCCCGAATCGAAACATAACGTATCAAGAATTATAATTTAGCGAGTCATTGATTTGAATAACGACACCGAGAACCGTGCTCATTATGGAGAAAACAGTTTCTCAAATCAGATTGCTGTTCAAGTCTTTAAGATTATCTTGCCTCTTTTAAATATCAATTTCAACTGTTTACAACTCATTAAGTTTCAATTTTACAGCTATTGTCCCATCTGGGTTAAAGCCCCGGGTAGCATGCTTCGGAAGTACGTTCACGACACGCGCACCGACTGGTTCCAAACAATTATCTCCCGTAAACTGTATATCCGAGGATAAAATTCCTCGGGACGAGACATCCAACGATTCTTTCAGGAGCAACTCTTACTACCCAGTCAATCCGACAACATCAATAATAAAATTTGCATCGCACCGCGTTCGCTCCACTTTACTTCCAAACTAAACCGAACTTCTTTACATTTTTAAAATCATAAGCGAACAAACAACAACATCCGCCATTACCTCTTGCAACATCTGCTAATACTACACACTTACAACACCAAAACCAAGAAAAAATCAATAAAAGCGCCCCGATTAAAAGGACTTCCGAGACGTTCGCAAAACAAAGCGGCTTTGAATCAACGGCAAATATTTTCCGGCGCATCCACCGAAACTATTCAACCGCCTAATTTCTTAATTGTAGAAAATTAACAGCTGTAAAGAAATAAACAAGTCATCTCAGGTTTTCCATTCATCTTTATGGAATTTAACAGCTTGATTAAGCGCAAATTTCACGCGCCCGGCCAGAAATCTACAAAGACATTCATGAAGTGCCTGAAATTATATTCCACACTTAATTAAATTTATTCAGGTATTGAAGCGCGCTTTCTTTTCTTTTCTTTTTGTTGAAGACGTAACTTGTTTGCTTTTTAACGATTAATTCGCCGGTATTTATCGATCACACCCAAAAGAAGTCAAACAGGAATTCGAATCTCCAGGCACTTAATTAACACTAAAATAAATAATCTTAATTAAATCTTCCTTATTAATTTATTGTAGCGAGTCGTAAAAAAAAGCGGGCGCATTAATTTCAACCGAGAGAGAGAATGAAAATCGCTCAAATTAAATTATTATTTCTGAAACACTTCCTCGTGTTTTTTTTTTCTTTCCTTTTCGTTGCTTTGGAGCTGGCTGGTGTAGCTTTTTGCTTTATGAGCTCTGGTTTTCACTTATGTTTACATTACGGTCTTTATCGTCATGTTCTGGATGTGAATGTGATGGTGGTTTTGTTTCCGCGAGGCGAGCCTTTAATGTTCCCTCGAAGAGAACACGTTTTCAACTTCCCGTCTTTCACGCTGACTTATTAACGACGAAAATATAAATCAGTGACCGCAAAAATAAAAGCACGATTTGCTTTCTATCAGGGCGCTGCCGATATTTTATGCGCGTGTTTTGAGAACGAATTACGAGAGAAATCGGAAATATTTTGAGAGACTACCGTTAAAAATTACCTGCCAATTTCTTCCGTTATTGGAAAGAGGAGTTGCCGATCGCGCGAAACAAAAAGACGATAACAAAATAAAAAGTCTGAATTTCTAAGTGTAGAATAATACCGGTGCGTGGATCGATCTTCCTGGTGGAGGAGTTCGCAAGTAATTGTGATCCAACCTTTGATCACGTTTGCGATGTGGTTTTCAAATATGTCTTATTAAACCCAAGACTGCTGTTGAAATTGCGAGGTCATGTTGGTGTCACATAAAAATCGAACAAGGCACACCAACCGAACCAGTTTGCTCTCGGGACCGAAACGTGTACATACACGTACAACATTTTGTAGTAAAACAACCACACGGATTAAACACAAAATAAACTATTGATTAAAATTCACCGTGCAAAAAAAAATTATCGCGCAGCACAAAAAAGACTTTCCGAAACAATTTGCCTAACTAATTGGTCGGGGGGAGTAAAAAATTCTCAAACTTATTACACCAAATGAGATACGAGAGGGTAATTGCTCGTCAAACGGTTCGCTTCAAAGGCAGACGTCTGAAACGTGTCCAAGTCAAAGGCCCCGTCAATTTTCGAGACTATTAAACGGACGGTCATTCGAATGCACGCGTCCAAATCACACGCGTGCGATCGAACCACAAATAAACAAATTTAGCACGTCGTTTTGTCCCACTAAATACTAATTGTGCATCACCGCATTAACTAATTAATCTATTAGCACAATCGAAACGAACGGCGCAATTAACGCGACGTATCGGGTTATTAAAAAAAAATGAAATTCGAACGCCACGACCAAGAAAATAAGTCATTTTTGACCTTTAAACAAAAAAAAATTAATTCTAGGCGCATCCACCAAAGCTGTGAACTTGTTTCTACTACAACCTATTATTAATCTATTAGCACAATCGAAACGAACGGCGCAATTAACGCGACGTTCCGAAATTAATATCGGGTTATTAAAAAAACAAATGAAATTCGAACGCCAAGTCTTAGCTTGACCAAGAAAATAAGTCACTTTTGACCTTTAAACAAGAAAAAACCAATTAATTCCCGGCGCATCCACCAAACCTGTGAACTTGTTTCTACCACAACCAATCGATTATTCCTTTTAAAGGAAAAAAAAGCCTACACATGACAGCTTTGAAAAAAAGGAATTCTTTGTTACGTTGCTGTAAAAACCGAATTGTAAATTTTCATATTAATTTCGGGCAACGTTAAACTACCGGGAGAACGAAGGGCTTTAAGCCACCAGACCTTCATTAAGGCGGTGCAAATTTCCCTAGACTTGGTGACGACAGGGAGGCGTAATAGGTCAAACCCCGAGCGCACAGAAAATACCTCGTCAAGGACTGAAAGGAAAAGCACTGCAAACACAAAAAAATCCTCTCAAAACGTGAAAGTCTATGAAATATCCATCGGCCCTTGCAGCGTTTTACGATGTTGTAAAAACGAATCCCATCTAGTTTGTAATGGCCAGGATAAAACGGGGGTTTCTCCCTTGAAACGCAGCAAACTGGCGCGTCCACCTCTATAAGCGCCACCTTTGATCCAATTGCCTACATTGAAACGATGTCATCACAGGCGCATCCACCATTTCTGTTTGACTGTAGAAACCGGCGCCTCCGCCAAGATTACGCCTGAATGTGATGTCATACAGAAAGCTCGCCCCCAAAAACGAATCAATGAAAGCAATAGATTAAGTAAACGCCCGCTAGATGTCGGCCCTGACTGCTGTGCGCTTTAAAAAAAATATTTTCCTGCCTTTTTTGTTCGCCTTCACTCTATCGCTGAGTTTATATTGATAAACAATTGTAGTTACTCACGCAGTCGTAATAATAGCGTGGCGCTGTTGCCGAGTTGTTTATTGAACATCCGAGTGTAGATTTTTTTTTATGTTTTGAAAATAATCAGGCTTGGTTTAGCCCTGTGCTAGCGGGGAGGGTAGAAAACTGGTCGTGTGTGAGGCTGAAAAAAACGAGATTTCGAGAGGGCGTTGCTGGTCCGGAATCAATTGAATTCAAATGCTGAGGAGATTCCGAGTGAATGAGGATAAAAACCGGGAACGGGAAAGGAAGGCGAAACAATAACGAATCGATTCGTACTGATATAAATAATTTATTGATTCTTATTATTGTCATCAATTATACAAGTTTAACTTGAGGTAAATATATATATGTATGTATAATTTATTTACAAATAGTTTTTTTTTATATATATACATAATTTTATGTATATATATATCGCAGACTATCATCCTTATTTATTGTATCGCCTCGCAGTTCACGAGCGCGAATGCAGACATTTCGAGTATTGACGTGAATGTCTATAAATCCGTACTTCGCAAGTTACGAGGGACAATCAAACGAAATCAAGATACCCTTGGTTTTATTACTGTCAACTATGATATAATAACTTAGTTTAACGTTGGCTTCGAATTGTTTCTACTCAGGTGGATTTTTTTTTCCTTAATGTTGCGACGAGGGGGAGGGAGAGGAAGACAAAAATCCTTCATTAGAATTAGGGTTTCGTAACGCAAATTTAAAACGGTTTGGTCCCTGAAAGGAAGCACTCGGTAGCAGGTGAACGCAACGTTTCTAAGAGCGAGCGCGATAATGGATACGCAAGGTGTTTTTATTTCTCGAGAATTAAAATACTCGTACGAAGGTAGGCATCACCTGGTATCTCGAGTTCGTTCGATTCGTTACACTTTGAAATATTTAATAATGTTACTACACGTGGAATCTTGCAACAACAATCAACCGATACGTTTCGATTCTACGATCTGCGCTTTTAAATTCGTGTTAAATATTGATAAATTGTTGCACCTGCTTGCTGTCACAATTAAATGATTTACCTCAAATAAATTTTCGACCGTACGCTTGGTCATTCTAATCTGATTCGACGTAGATTGAAACGACCGCGGCTTTTGATTAAACTCGGACCTAATTTGCAATACTATTTCATTTCTTAAACTAATGCAGCACTTTGAGCGAAAAAAAAAAAGAGAAAGGATCGCGATTTAATAAAACCGAAACGCGGCTATGTGTGCAGAATTAAAATCGAACGCGAAGAGCTAATTTAATAATTGACGATTCGCTCTTTAATAATTCACCCATCGATTACCTCGCTTTATTACGATTTCGACTACAAAACAAACAAATAAATACCAGTTAGCTTCAAACGAAAAATAAATAGACCCGGAGTTGTTTTTTTTTCGTAATATAATAAAATACAAACCGGCGCCTCCACCATTTTAATTTAATTGCCATGATATATGTATGAGTGGAGATGTTCTTGAGTTAATAAAGAAATCCGCGTGGAAATTTATGAATAATATAAATGGATGGTAAAGTGGTAGTAGTTTTTTTTTCGAGGAGGGTAGAATTTTTCCACTTAATCCGCATTTCTTGCGTTCGAAGGCGTCGGATGTGATGTAACGCCACATTTAAATTCGGATTGAGAGAATCGCATTTAAAATAATCCCGGAGTTTTAAGTTTTTATTTGGCGCGCGCCGTATTAATTTGAAGTTTACGATTGCAAAGTTGTATTGATTCTCAAGCGCGACCGGATACGTCCGTCAGCACTACGTGAGGGAATATTAATTTTTGGCGGCCGTGTCCGGTACTACGTCCTCGTGTCCGGTTCGCATTACAAACGCAATCGGCAAAAGAAATAACCCGGGAGAAAAGCGACGGTTTGCTATTGACTCAACTGTATTAATATTAAAATGAAAATTCCTTTCTGAAATTTCGTATTTGGACACTGAATTTAATTCGAAACAACTTTTTATTAAACTCTTTGACTATCGCATTGAAAATAGGGAATGGGTTATTACGTTTTCAGTGAAACGTGGCAGAAATTTACAATTATTCTGTTAAAACTTTCTTTCGCTCATTGCCGTGCTACATCGTTTAAGAGAAACGAAAACTCGAACGAAACTATCAGGTCCTTATTGTCTGTGTTAAAATATTTATTTGATATAAACAATTAATCACCACACGCATTACACATTACATCAACTATATAATATGTGTGTATATAATATATAATTAACAAATGATTTACACAATTTTAACAATTTAGATTTTTTTTTTCGGTTGGGCTACATATTCTCTAGACTTTATAAATAGTGTGATTGTTTTTAAATATGCATGCACATGTTTCGGTAAACACTGCTAGTTTTTTTTTTGTCATTATCTCTTGTCAACAAAAAAAAAATATAAATTCGTGTAACATGCTCAACAACAATCCGTATTCATAAATCAATCGCGAAAACGCAAATAACGCTTAAATAAATAAAACAAATCGCATCACACACTTCCACGATTTCGTGCCTATTAAAACGTTTCTCTGCGTGCTTTCTTTAAACCAACGCAAGCTAATTTGATTAAGTAAAAATCTGAGAAGGCATTATTTATTTTCTTCCGTCCGCAAACTTATTGTATTAGTTTTGGAAGACGCGTTGATTTTGGAAGACGACGGTTGCCTAATTAAAAAAATAGCCCCGAATCAGAATCGAATTAAAAAAATTCCAATGAGGTTGTTATGTTTGCAAGTGCAATAAATTTAACTTAATTTGATTACCGATCGGAAACACACATGCAGAGTTACGAAAAAAAAAAAGCGGAACAAAACCAATTAACTGATGAAATCGTTTATTTACAACAAACCTGAAGAGGGCACAGAGGAAAACGACCGAAAATTTCAAAGCGGGGGTTAAAACAAAAGTGATCCAAAAGGCATTTAAAATTAGAAATAGGCGAAAAGATATTACTGACACCCCCAAGAGCGGCGAGTATGCACTGACGCAATGGCATTTCGAAATTCGCATACCGAAGTAGGTATAATTTTCCGGCGAGGTCTGCGCGAAGTGTCAGATTAAAAATTACGCGTCCGAAATTAAGTATGAAATTCTGGCGCGCCGAAATAAATTTGTTTAAATTATCGAATTTGTTCGATGCATTCTTTTTAAACGGATTATTTAACCCCGAGTTGAATTTCAAATGAGCCACCACCTCGCTCGCCCGGCTGGGGCTTGAGAATACGGCCATTTCTCGAAAACACAGAGGGAATCGATTCGTGAAAACTATTTACTACTTATGTCGGGAAAAAATGAAAACGGACGCGCGCCAGGACCTGCGTAATGTTCTCCTCGACGGAATCCGAATTGATTAAAAAATAGTTGAGGGCAATAAAATACGAGGAAAGGAGCGGGCAGGGCCCCCCGCTTGATGCTAATTAAGAAATTGGATAATAATCAGAAGAAGGGAGCTTAATGTTAAAACAGTTGAGAGTTTCTATCAATCATAATACGTTTTTAATGACCTCCGGACGGAAATATAAAGCCAAGTTTATTTAACGAATAAAATAATGCCCCCCTTACCTTTTACTTTTACAATTAAGCTCCAACGAAATATTTATTCAATAATACCCGTTTTCTTTTTGTGTAAACACCCTGTATTGTATTACACTATTAAAAACAAAGCAATTTTAGACTTGGCTCAGTGCGGATGCGTTTTTTTTTAAGGAAACAATTTTCGCAAAACTAAGTTTCGATGTTTTGTATTTACATTGTAACAACAAGAAATAAATTTGTGAACGCCTACGCGCGTTTCTCTTTTTTATGTATGTACATACAATACACTTATTTAAATAATGTAAGATAAATCGTAATAAGTGCCCGGAAGACGTCAGGTTATCTCTTCGCTTACGTTCATCGATTATAAAATAAATTAGTTATTGTCTCGTGTTGAAACGAAAAATGTTGTTGCGGGCCCCAGTTTCTTAAAACTACTCTTTTGATTTGGTTGCGCTCACTTACATTACCTTCTTGGTTCAGTTCAAAGCTCAGCAAACTATATATAGTGCGTCTTTGTCGTTTGTTACTGTGTGAGGCGATGGTATTATCTCTTTGTTTGGTTTTAGTATAAGAATAGTCCTTTTGAGCTGGGCCCCGACAATCAGTTGTAAATGTCGCTCTAGTTGTTTAAGTACGATGTACATAGGTGATATGCAAATACGTTCGGCTTTAAAAAGTATCGTGAGGAAGACAATTTAAATTTTTTAAACGGAAAGACGTAGGTGTGATTTTGGTAATGGATCGCACTCGTTGGTCAAGGATTTTAGTTTTTTTTTTTTTAGTCGGGATACAACAATATTATAACAACGAGTACGATGACCAGGGTGTAGGGTGCGGTTATGCAAACACCTTCGTTATCACGGGTAATCCAAGTAGGCGTTCGCGTAACTGCAGGAATAGCCGTATGAGCGGTTATAATCGTTTCGATATCCGATACGTGTGCCGTCGTTTGTTCTGGTTCGTCGTCGTCGTCTCTGTCGTTTGAAATTTCCTTTCGTCCTTTGTTGGGCCGCTTATACTTCGTCGATTTTTCCTTGTGCGGTTTGCGAGGTTTCAAATCGATCTGTCTAGGAGTGCTGGCGGTGCTCGTAGATTTCACCGTCAAATGTAATTCTAAAATCGTTTCACGTTAACCGAAAAACTAAGACCGTCGAGATAGCATGCAGGTAGTACCTTGCAATCTCACGACACCTTCCGCCTTTCCGCGTGCGTTAGAGGACGCGCAGATGTATCCTCCGAAATCCCTCTTCTCCAAGGAACGTATGGTCAGGTTCATTAAGAGCGAGTATTCGTTCAGAATCGTCTCCTCCATCACGTATTTTTCGTTAGGAATGAGCTTTTCGCCTTGCGGAAACACAAAGGGACGAAATAAGCGAGCGATAAACGAATTTAGGTAATGCGAAACAGAGTCGGTCGCTCATTAAGACACCGCCAACTAAAAGTGCACCAAAATATACAAACGCCCTCCGTCTACATAAAACATTCAATATTCGTCCCGCTACATCTGATAATATCAAAATAATTACAATCATAATTAAAGAACTGAAAGAAAATTGGTTAAAGTTTCAAATCAACTATCAGTTCCATATAGAAAGAAAAAAAAAGTTCGATTAGGGTTCTTAAATTTTAGAAAATAAGTCCCGTTGTTAATAGATTTTTTGTTAGATAAGAGTGGGCAAGTACTTGTGGGCGGTAGTGTATATTATAAATCCGGCTGAAGCTAAACGTAACAATGGGGCGCGAGGAGAAAGAATTTTTGAAAGTAAATTGGTACACTTTTCGGGTGAATGGTCGGGTTGTGATCGGGTGGTTTGAAACGGAGTGTGCGGTGGTGAGTTGGGAGGACGGAGTGGCCGACAATGTAATGTACAGTCAGGAGGTGTCGGAGCCGTGTCCGCTAACAGGGTATATGTGAGATCTAGCCGGCTAAGCCGGTCCCGAGGGATGACGCTTACCGTTGTCCCGCATCCACTGGTTCATCGCGCGAGGTGAAGCCTCCACGTAGCACTGAACTAAGACGTCACTGGCAATGGGTGCGGCCACGAGTTGATTAGACACTCTTATCAGAGGGTGGACTTGATTAACACACAGAAACCGCGTAAATATTAAACGACGTCGACGTCGAAACTACTTACAGTGCACCCGGACGATGAACCGCTTGCTGACCGAGGGTGGAACGCCATTGCTGGCTATGCACAGGTACGGACCCATATCCGTCCTCTGCACGTTCGATAACACCAAAGTATCCCCGTCAAACGACCGCAACACTGGGAACAGAGTGCATTTGAGAGCAATATTTTTCTATTCTCAGTTAACATAAACTAAATGTTGAGACGATATATTTGCTAATGTCAAACACAGTCTCAGTACGTATATAAAACGTAAGGACAGGACCATACGGTGTGATATTTCAGGAAATAATCCGACGTGGACCGAAACCGAAAACGCTAGGACTTATCAAATCGTAAACTCCCATGTAAAATTAACACTGACCAATCGATCATGCGATGTAACATAGATCGGACACGCGCTCGATTCTCACAATACCTCGAGATTATTCCGTCTGAGACTTCGGTATAATATGCGATTTGAAATTTAAATGAGAACGGATTTATTGGAAGCAAAATGCAACAGTACGCGAGTTGTCAGAAGTAGTGATCGACGCTCAAGTTGAATTTTTCATTGCACATATTCAGTAGAGACGGAATGCAAATCGGGATCCGTTGGAGGGCCGGATTAGGCACGAGGCGCACCAGCTGCTCTCAGACTCAATGAGATATCATTGCGGTGAGTGTAAAGTGTTTTCTTCGGTTTGGTATCGATTCCGATCCGCGGAAGGGCGTGTCGTACCTTTTTTCTCGCGACCTCCCTCTTGTCGCATCACCAGGTTGCGACTATCTTCTCGCCTCCAGGACACCGTCGGATCCGGCACTCCCACGGCGTTACAACGCAAACGAACCGTACCACCCTCTACCACCACGCCGCCGTTTTCAGAAGACTCGTTGTCGTTCAGTATATCTGGAGGAATTACTACCTCCAGCACACCCATCTACAAAATACACCAAATTACAAAACAACTAATTCAAAAAAAAGAAAACCATCCACCCCTACAAACACTTTTCATTGCCAAACTACGAGGGGGTTTTGATCAATAGTAGGCCCAGCTTATCTCTCCTTGTCACATGAGAATAAGTATTATATTTGACTGCATAGAACATGTTCGTTTGTGGGAGAAATCGCCTTTCCTATTGTACCGTGAAGATTGGATGGCCATGTTTAAAAGAAGTTCCATTCACCCCTACAAACACTTTTCATTGCCAAACTACGAGGGGGTTTTGATCAATAGTAGCTTATCTCTCCTTGTTACATGAGAATAAGTATTATATTTGACTGCACAGAACATGTTCGTTTGTGGGAGAAATCGCCTTTCCTATTGTACCGTGAAGATTGGATGGCCATGTTTAAAAGAAGTTCCATTCACCCCTACAAACACTTTTCATTGCCAAACTACGAGGGGGTTTTGATCAATAGTAGGCCCAGCTTATCTCTCCTTGTTACATGGGAATAAGTATTATATTTAACTGCACAGAACATGTTCGTTTGTGGGAGAAATCGCCTTTCCTATTGTACTGTGAAGATTGGATGGCCATGTTTAAAAGAAGTTCCATTCACCCCTACGAACACTTTTCATTGCCAAACTACGAGGGGGTTTTGATAAATAGTAGGCCCAGCTTATATCTCCTTGTTACATGGGAATAAGTATTATATTTGACTGTACAGAACATGTTCGTTTGTGGGAGAAATCGCCTTTCCTATTGTACTGTGAAGATTGGATGGTCATGTACTGATACTGTTCATGACCTGATTCAGGAATTTGATTATAACGCCCAAATTCCTCAGCGTAGATCAGAGAGCCACGAGTGAATTTGCGATCGTTTTGGAGATGAGTCTTCCAACTTTCTGAACCGAATTGAACAAGGACGAAACTCTACGATTTAGGGACCAAAGGATTCTCCGCGTCCGAAGAAATTTTTTTTTGGACTAGAATGTGGAGAAACGACAGCGAGCGAACGTCATTCTCGTTTCCAAAGGCGCAGCTTTTTTCACCATCAACTGAAACGATGATGATGAAGTCATTTTAAGAATATTCAAACGATTTGTACGAACGTTGTAATAAATGTATGGAAACTACGTTGAATTGAAGTTGTGTTCTGTTTCGAGGTATGCTGGGCCAAGAATTGATCAAAACCTTCTGGCACACAGTTAATTTCAGGAATAAACCAGCAAAAGCAATTATTTAAGAATAAAAACCAATGTTATGATCTTGGTTTGAAGGCTTCCGCGGCCATCACAATCTTGGTTTCCTGGTTGGGAACCGCGTCAATTCTTCGTCTTGCCGACATTTCGTCCATCTCGCCGTGGACTTCTTCAGGGCTTCGTTGGAGGCTGTAGCTGCTGATGTAGTCGCTGCTGCAAGACGAAGAATTGACGCGGTTCCCAACCCGGAAACCAAGATCGTGAACAATGTTATTGTCTAAAAATTATTCGCGGAATTATACAATCATAAAAGATTTTCTAAATGCTGTGCAGGTGCTTGCGATTAATAAATATTATTGGTTTCTAGTTAACAGAACCGATCTTGAAACGAATGCAGGCAAAGTTTCCGTCGTGGTTAAAGTTAAAACCTGAATAGTTTTAAAAATATTTTCTTTTGTGAAGGAGATTACGTTCGCGTGGTGCACATTTCATGAATAATTCCCGCAATAAAAAAAGGCAGAAATTTGTTAGTCGCGTTGAAACGAAAAAAGGAGGAAATAGTTGCTTGTTGTATTTGCTGCGGAATAAAAAAGGTCGCTGATAAAACTGACCTGGCTACGCATGGGGTCAGTGTTTATCTGGCACATGTAAGTTCCGGAATCGTTCTTCTGCACGTTGGAAACGTGTAATTTCCAAGTGTTATGTCCGTTGTGAGTGACCGAAAGGCGGGGGTTTTGAGCGACCATGTGGGTGTGTATTGCCAAAATCGCTTTGGTGTCTGATTTGATCCAGGCAACCTGAAAACAAATGGAAGGAAAACTATCAGGGATAATTCGTCCTTTATATGAAGTAGTGAGCGCGCGAGGATGCGGTGATAAAGTTTTCTATGAAGGCGCGAACGGCCCGAGGCCGTCGAAGAAGAAGAGTTTGTACACCTTGATTATATTACCGACGGAGATGGATTTCGCGGTGATGCACGGCAAACTCAATAAGTGCTCGGTGTACGACTGATTGGAGTCTTTGTGTGGTACCTCCGGGCCCGTCGCACAATGCAATCAACGCGTATAGGCTTCGCCGACAAATGAAATAACCGAAAGATTTTTGCGGCAATTCTCTCAGATTTCGACGCGGCTTACTTTTAAGCAGCAGCCCACGGGCGTCGCATATCTCTCGATCTCTAAATAAAACTAAAGTCGTTCGTGCCAAACAGAATTCCGATATTCGGAATAAAACAAAGGACCGCTATGACAGCCTCCGCCAAACTTTTATTAAAACGCCACGCATCGCTTTTCATCATCGAGTACTTTAGTCCAACGGATAAAACGTCGCCGGCAAATTTATGTAATATGTTAAGGTCACCGCCATAAAAACTAACGCCGGAGTCAGCGATAATCGAACGCCGGGAGTCGCTCTCTACCTTATACGTAGAAAGGTGGTTGACCACGCAGGTGAAGTAAATATCCCTGCCCTGAGTCACCGTGTAGTTTTCCAAGGGGGCGAGAAACTCGGGCTCGGGATCGGACAGCTGACCTGCAACAGAGATAACCGATAAGAATCCGCGTTTGCAAATGCGAGTAAGTGATGTGAAACTGAAGATATTTTCGCTGAAAGCGAGCGATGCACGTGTCCGGCTTACGAAAACTCGCCCCGTCCGCGTCCGGAGTATTCCAATACTTTGAACGTCGCATTCTGCAAATGAGACTGATTTACATTGGAATGCCTCTTATTAAATATTTAACCCGATACAGATTCACGGTGGCTAAACCGAGGGGGCGCGGGGGTGGATTTAAATATCCGAAAGCCCCACGAATATAAAGAAGTTGTTCGAGATGTGATAATAATGAATTCTTTTTTTGGACGTAGTAGTTGGACGGCCCTTCCAGTTACGGCTTGTCCTGGTGGAGGAACGAAACTGCAGGTTCGGCGTGTGACCTATAGAGATACCCCTGAATGGCCGCCGCTATCGCCCCGATGTGCAACTTCACAGATGCGGTTTAAACAACAGGCTCTGATAGCATTCAGCCCGTGCCACTCCACTGTATCGTTCCGTCCTCACCCCTCTCGGCTCCACTACGCTCTGCGCCACCCCCGTCACTCACGGGAAACGTCACTTCTGGCACAGTAAATCGCGAAATCATTCGACTGAATACTTTATGAAAAGCTCTGACTGTACAGTCTCGTTTGACTTTCCTTGCTCGAGCGAGACGCTCTGCGAGAGGATAATTATGATGTATTCGTTCCGATTAATTGATTTCGCCATCGCGTGCCCATGTTCCGACGACGCGAGACACAAAGCTGGCGCGAATAGTTTTCTCCTTTGGAAAATGCTGCAAACATACAGTCACCCTTAAAGCAATATTGATTTCAGAATCGGACGGAGAGGTAAATCCCTATTATTTCTTTAACTCTATCATCATTTCCGGCGAATGGCGCGGCACTCAAGCCCTCCATTTTCTAGAGCCGACAAGCTGAAAATCTGCAATGAATTTGGATAGAGTGGCAGGAGAGCACGTGAGTTGAACTGCGACCGTAGGCGCACGGTCCTACAACCGTCGTACAAACGTATCAGGTCGTTCGATTCCTGGTGGCCAACGCAGTTCCGAGGCGAACCCTGACTGTTAATAACGTACGGACGCCGTCAAATCTGGTTTTGTTTTGTATAATATTAAATTCCTAAAATATCGGAGCGTTCAGGCAACACCCCGCGGCACAGCTTCAAATAAACTACAAACTATTTAGCCAGCCTCTGCAAGAATGTGTGTAGGTGCATGCATGTTCCGGGGAAACGGTGCTCTCGGCTCTGCCTGGGCGCTCGTATAATTCAGTGTCACCATGGTGGAATCGACAAATTAGTATTGCAGCTACTCCGACATCATTAATCCTGGATTAGGCAAGGTTTTAACGCAGTGGCGCAGCATTGGCGGACAATCGTTTCGGTCGTGCAGACTGGAGCCGACGCTTTTTCCTCTTTGCGTTATTCCGAGCCGAGCCGCTCTAAAGTCAACGTGTGCCCTCCACACCCGACTGACTGATAGTACTTGGCTCCCATCCACATCTTCCCAATTTACTTCACCATCGTACCTCACCTAACGCAACTTCACTAAATAACACACCCTCGCTCTATTCCACAACCCACCCATCCACTAAATAATCCAAACATTATCAAATCCAAACTCTTCAAATGAAGATCTTAGAAAAACAAAGAACCAAGGATGATCTACGAGATTTGGACTTATTGATCCGTCTGTTTTTAGTTAGTCCTCTGGTGTGATGTAAAGGAGAAGGAAAACGGTTGTAATAACAACTTAGGCTTGATTTGAGAGGAATATGAGGTCTTCAATCTTTAGATTGATCCGTCAATAGACGTATGCTATATCATTTGAATAATCCAAACTTCAACCTCAAAATTGCCTTTTTTTGAAATGAACAAAGCAAAAGTACAACAGCAGGAAAGTAATTTGGAGTTATTGATCGTTTGGAATAAAGAAGATTTTAGTTGGTAGTCCTTTGGTGTAAAAGGTCAAAGGAATCTGGATGTAATAACAAGTTAGACTTGTTGATTTGAGGGGAATATAAGATCTTCACGGGCCAGTGAATGTTTAGATTGATCCAACAACAGACGTATGTATAAAACAGTTCAGCGTGTCGCTATCATTTGAATCGCTAGCCTGAACTTAACCGAGACTCAATTTACTGGCGGATTAAGACACTCGTAGCTATTCACTAACCCCGTCGAACAAGCGGCCTTACGGTTCTTAATAAACGACGCTACGTCATTGTTTCGGGTAATTAAACGCGAACTGCTCGATGCCGGGTCTGCTGCGAAGCTTACGTTGGCAATGTTTTTGAGTCAGCTACATTCGCACACGCCCGGGTCAAAATTTCGCGACAGTTTTAAACGGCCGCCGCGATGGATGGATCGGTTGGTTCCTCGACGACGTCGGATCAATCCCCGTGCACGCACGAACTGGGAGATTAAGATTAGTTTCGTAAGTTGACGTCGAGACAATCGACATTGTGAACATGTCACATTCGGAGTGGAGAGGGCACCTGACACAGAAACGGCTGCAAGAGAAAACGTGTCTGTCGTAAGATAAGCCCTAAATTAACTTCCCTTAATTTGCAGTGTTTAGAAAATTATCCGACCTTTAGTACTGCGTTCCTCGCGTTCTCTCGAGTGTGTGTACTATGCACTCATGCCCATAACAAAAACATACCAGATGCTTCCGACGATAGCTATAAATCTCCCACCGAAAAGAATTTAGCGCAACGTATTCAGATTCCCAAAAATAAACAAGTCGTCTTACCTGAAGCTGAAGCTATGTTGAAGAAGACGCATAGAAGAAGCAATTTTCTCACGGACATCCTGATCTTGATGTCCCGTCCGACGCTGTCTACTTTAGACGCATGCCACCTCTCTTTCCCGTTGACTCGCAGAAGTAAACCATGTCGGCACCTGAAACAAATTCTCTCGGTACGTATAAATCAATAAACAGCACATTTTGAGCCCGCTACGGGTCTGAAAACAAAGACGGTTTGTTTAACTATAATAATAGTGATGGCTTTCAATTGCTGGGTGTCGCAGGTGGCAGGGCGGGACCTGTACGCCGCCGTCTCGGTGTGGCGTCGGGGCGCTTACACTGTCAGATATATTCCCGTACACATAACAAACTTTGTCGTCGGGCACAATCAAAATAATTTACGCAATACGAATGCGAATGCATGGAAACGTGGGCGAAATTAAATTTCGAGTTCTACCGGGCATTACCTGCACTAATTCTCCGCCGGGACGTCATCGCAACTCTAAATATTTAAACAAAGATTCAACCGCCAAAATAACCACGGCCTACCGGGACGCCTGCCGCTTCCGAACTACTCTGATACCTCCGCAATTCAAGAACCTCTACGACCGTCATTTATTATTTCGTAGCTCATAGAATAACTTCCCTCGACTTACAAAGAAAAGAATTCTAATTGGGTTCCGAAGAAACCGCAGGCAACTCTCGTCGGCGCTTTAATAACAATAAAAAAAGAGAATAAAAAGCTGAATCTTTTATTAACACGTGTGCAAACCGAGTTCCTTAATAACGAAAAAAAAAAGGAGGCTTTTTTAAAAACTGAAGATGATAAGGTCTACTTTGTACTGTCGATCATAGTTAAAGGTTTTTGATTAATGGTGTTGCTTAAATTCTGAATCCTAGCATTTTTCTACCTTGTACTACATTTGTCCCGGCGACGAGAACAGCTTGCAAATGAAGATAAATCATCGAGTTAATAGAAAAAGATTCTAATTTGAAAAATAACTTCGACGACTGTGAAATAATAAACTAGAGAGGCGAAATTAATTCACCCCTTACGCGATTTTCCCCGACGCGGGATGATTTGTTACCTGTGGCGATGATGTTATTAAAGTTGCCAGGAGCGAGCTGACAACAAGAATTCGGGTCATTTGGATCACAGTTGTCGTCAAGCGGCCTTGAATCAGATCAACTCGCTAATTCTAAATTGGATCAATTCGTCAGACTAGTAATTGTTACCTCCCGTATTATGTTACATTAGTTTCAGGTCAGCGGGGACCGGAGATAATCAAATTCTACGGCGCATCGCGTTTACCCTCCGCGGCCCGGAAAAAACCGGAGGACGTTTTAAAACGGGTGAAAAATGCGTCGAAAAAATTTGAAGAAGAGAAGATCGTGGAAGCGTTCCGGTGATCGAAGTGATGGGTGCAGCGGCCAACCCGATTGTTTAAAAATCAAGGAAAGAAAATCCAGTCCGGATTTAATTGAAGCTAAATAAAGAAAGTTTTTAAGTGGTTTGCAAGAAAATTACCGGCAAGTAAAACTTCGGCGGAAATATTCCGCCGGTTTAGTTTCCCTTGAAAGTGTTTTTTATTCGAGGTTTAGTTGGAGCGGCTCGTCGTTGTATTTACTTATTCAAATTATCCGCATGTATATTTGCACGTGCAGTGTCGGAACGATTTTTGCTTGTGTATTTGCTAAAAATTGTAAACATAAAACCGCGCGATAAGAAGTAATTGCTTTTGCGGTTTTGCTGAGAAGAAAGAGGTCGCTCTCGTCGTAAGGTAATGATGAATTATAGAGATGTGTGTGTGTAGGTACACGGGAGATGTGTTTCATTCGGTTAGGTACGCGAGTGACTCCTGGTCGACCGCAAACAGACTTCCACGGAGACTAAGACATATTAGCTTGCCTTTATTGGATCCGTGGTCTACACTTTCGCTTTATAGAGTACCTTGCGTTGGCACCTAATCAATTATTAAGCTGCCATGTGGTTCATCACTTCCCGTATGTCAGCCTGGAGCTCGTCGCCGTTTTATCGAAGGCGAATTCTATATTTATTTATCAAACAAAGCAATTAACGGAATGGATTAAATTCCTCCTCGCATACCGCATTCGCCGAGCGTAAAAACCTCCGGGCGCTGACTAATGAACATCCTTCTTATTGAAAAACTTGCACGACATTTGCCCGGATGTGCATTATCGCGGCACGCCGTTCATTGTTTTCGCATAATAATTCGTTCGTCTGCAATTATATGGCGTTTTCTCCGAGGAATATTTACCGGGCGGGTTTCTTATCTGACAGACTCGTGTTATTAACACAAAGAAAGGACGATATACGGCGTCGCAGGCAGCGGGGGTATCGATCAAAGCTGTAAATAATACAGTAAAGAACTGGTCGAATATTCAAATGACGGTTTAACATAAGGCCATAAAAACGAGCAGTAAATTGCAATTCGGCTTGGCTGCGTAGAAGACGCCGCCTCATGTGCGGGGATATAAAGTGCCGTATTCTCGTCAGCCGTCCTCTGCAACCGGCCCTGTTCGACGGCCAGCGGCCGCACGACTCATCAATTTTCGCCGTGGCGTGTTCTATCACAGTGCCATCTCCAGACAACAGTCAGCATTACGCCACAAAACACCCCAATATGTAGCTTTTAAATTAATGATCCTCACAATTGCTTCCTACCCGTTCCGCTTTCTCTTCAAAATAATATTCAACGTTGCCACTATTTGCTTTCAAATTTGCCGGGGCGTTAAATGCCGCCGCGTTCTCGGTCCACCCGTCCGTCCGTCCGTTCGTACCGGTTCCGTTAATTTCTTCCAAACGGAATTAAGTCGCGACGAAACGTGCAGCGTTACTTTGAAGACGGTACTTAAAACGAAACCCAAAGAAGGGAAGTGTGGTCGCTTTGATGGAGTCCATTTAAGGTGTGTGCTAGATCTATAGCGGCAAAGTAGCTCAATTTTCATGCGGGCGACGCCGAATCTGCCTGTATCGATGGCAGAACGAACTTAAGCCTTATTGTTACGTCGGAGGAGCACTTTGCCCGACTCCCCCGCGTTCGCCGGTAATCTTAAAAATGTTTAACACGCGAATTATTAGGTCGACGTCATTAGCAGTCCACTTTGATTGATGAGTAGTGCCGCTCTCATCAATTAGTAAGTGTGTCTTGGGTGTGCGTCTATTCCCTCTGGCGTTGACCGGGCCTCGGACGGCTATCCGGTTTGATGTCGCGTAAACCACCGAATGCGTTTGACGGCCGTGTTTATGGCGACCTTTTATACATGTTGCCGAAGTTACATGTTCATCTAGACCGGTAATTGATGATAGTGGTCAGGAAGTGACGTGCGTTTGTAGGTGATACATCACCGGCATGTGTGCCGTTGCATGCATATTCATGACAAGGGTGAGAGGGGGGGTGGCGGAAAATGGGTGCGACCCCAAATACGAACGCTGATCAAGCGGACAGGTGGTCCACGGTCACGAGAATTGGAAAGTTAAGTTGGGATAAACGACGGTTCGTCAAACCTACCCAAATGATTGATCGTTGCTATTTAGCAAAATCCGATCCCATTACTATGTATGGCACAAAGACCCGATTCGGGCCGAGTCCGGGACTCGGTTAATATAAGACGACCTGCAACTGCCCGTCGCGGCCCGTAACACCGGTCCTACTCGCCTGTTGCTATAATTTATTAATGGCCAATAAAAGTGCGCTTTCGCAGCCAGTTGAGCCCTATCACGCCCTACCGGCTCGAATTTTAATGCGGTACCCCGAGAAAATTGCCGCCTTCCTTATTGCCGCACAAAAACAACTCCCGATGCACGAACTCCGGAACGATTGCGTTTAAAACTTAAACACGGCCCGCCATTTGCGAATTTCTATATTTGTCCGCTGATGAACGGATGCCAAATTGTTTTCGAAGGGTGAGATCGTGTCTAATCGATAAGTTTCATAATCCGAGCGTGCCCCCCGTTAATAATAATAGTTAGTTGCGTGTATTAATTCGATTCCGAGGAAGAAACCCGCAATTAAAAAGCGGCCGCGTTAATTGTGAGCTTGAAGACTCCCGCGAGCGATGATGGAATGTGTATGTGGAATGTCCGGTTCACTGAATCAAGAATGTAGGAAACGTTTAATTCGACAAATGTTTCGCGTCCGCCCGAAACGAGATTGCATTTTTGCGGTGTGGTAGGTACGTACGGCAGGCCGGAGGACGGTGCCGTAGTCTACCGGGGTGCCGTTTTTGAATCTTCATTAACGGGGAAGTTTCTTCTTTCTTCGCACGGTTGAAGATTGAACGCGAACGCGAACGCGAACGCGGGACATGCAAGAAGCGGCAGCGCGGTGTTTCTTTGTCTGCGGGTGTTCAAAAAGTTGCTCTACACTCCGCATCGAGGGTCGAAAAAAATTAAGTCATGCGTCAACTGAGAGAAAAGAAGTGAGAAAGTGGGCATACCTGAGAATGAGTAGTATCGCAAGTGACGAAACAAGTTGAAGTGAAGCGACCGAACGCGAAGAAGTTTGCTAACCGAATACGGCCGCAACCCTTCGCCAGCCGCGTGGTGCTGGAAGCAGGCGTGCGCTTTTGCCTGACCCCTCTCGACCCGCGACTCCTGTTGCTTCATCCAGTTGGCCGCCTGTCGCGAAATACTGCGATGGCAAATACTGCTGGCATTCCCTCAGATTTACGCCACCGAGCCAGTCTTAATTTATATTTGTAAATAAAAACTGCCGCAACAATGGCCCGGTCGAAGTTATACAATAATATCGAAGAGTTGTCCGCAAACAAACACGGGCTGTGCCGCCTCGGTCGCGGCTTCGTGGCACTGCGGTATAAAGTTAAACACCGGGACGTAAACGAAGACAAAGAGACCGCTGCAGCCCGAAGCAGTCGTGCAAACTAAGTACGAACTATCTTTGTTTGCAGTTCGGCTGCGTCATCGCCTTCTGCACACGCACGAGGAGGCGACGCAGGGAATTGGGTCGGTCGGCACTTAGGAAAGCCGTGCGATTTTTTCGAACCGCCGCTTTTAAACAAATAACACACGGTCCCGACCAGCCAGAATGATTTATCCCGCGACTGCAATTGACACGACTCCCGGGGTCCATGTCCGCCGGTCGGTCAGTCGGTTCATCTGTAATGTGAGATAGCCTTTGTTTGATTGATGCGTTACGTAGCCTCCTTTATCGCAAACTAAATTTCCATAGCTAATATTGGCTTTCAAAAGTGCGAACAACTTAATATGCCTAGGTAAATTTCCGCCTTGACGCGCGTTTCGGATTTTGTGAGGACGGTCCTCCGGAGGCGTGCTCCAAAGTAAACACAACCAACCATCACCATCCGAAGAAAACCCGATCGCATTCGCTGCCCAACCCAAAATAACACTTGCATTTCCATTAACCATCCCCCCAAGTCTAAGGAATTAAATCCATCGAGCAACTTTTGCTTCCAGACGCCTTTTAATTGAAGATACGTATTACTAATTAATTCGTCCACATATAGAACTAAGAAGGTTGCCTCAGTCGACAACAGATGACCGACCGGTCCCTTTTTTTTTTTTTAAGTTAAGAAGCTGCTTTTGCTTGCTTGCTTGCTTGCTTGCTTGGTTGGAAGTTGGGAGAGAAATGGAAGGAAAGAAGCGCCGGAATAAGAAAAATGGTGTGTCACTGTTTGTGAAAAATGTGCGTGGTTTTAATTGGTTTATCAACGAAGCACCTGCTCTTTACGGCGTCTCAATGATCGGCCGAACTGCAACCGAAGACCGGCCGCATAGCAATATAGTGAGGGGGGCGTAAATCGGTCCGGGGAGCATTTCGATCTGCTATATCCCGATTCAACTCCTCAACCCTGCGACTGGCGCGCCTGCTTAGCCCGTATGGACTATGTTAGTTATTTTCAATCCTTATCACAAATTCCACTCTCAGCCGTTTTAACCGAACGACACCCTTTTCTCGAGATTTATTGTTTTATTTTATGTATCAGCCATTTGCCAGTTTCAATTTAAAACCACTTTAGTTGCATATGCGAGGAAAAATGCAGGACGTTCTCGGGTTTTTAAATGCGCGGCGCGTAACTCCCTATACCTTCGTGTCAAAGCTCTTTCAAAGGAAATACACAAATACAACATATATCCATTGTTGAAAGAAAGCTTAACAATAGCTCGTCACAAAGTCAACCTTGTTTCTACATACAAAGTTCCAACCGGCGACGTTCTTATTCTGTTCCATTCTATTCCATTCATTACATAAAAATCGCTCATCAACTTCCGTTTCATATTAACAAGTTCAAGTTCACTCTGAAACATTTATTTCACAATTCATTAATAATTCAATAAACAAAATAAATGATGAACGGTGATAATTACGTAATTCATTTGATTTTATCGGCGGGAGTAGTAGACGAAATATGTTTGTAAAGAAAAGCAGCCACACAAAAACAAAATTTATATGTATAATTGGAAACCAATGATTTTAGAATTCGTCTTTTTAAATTCATTCACCCTTTTGTTATTGTAATAACGTAAAGTTTGCTTACCGTATCGTTTCAAAACTTAAACACAAATGGGCGTCAATTTGCATATTTTCGTAATAAAAAGGTCAGCAGAGCAATTCTATCTCTTTAACCCATTTTTTCTCCTCGCAATTTCCTTCACAAATCCCACACAATATTAGCGCGTTATTTCAAAAGCCCCATTACAATTACACGATATGTTTTTTTGTTTACTTCGCACTCGAACGCGTCATCTTTGGAAACGCATTGTACGAAGCGACGGTCTAAAAATAGCAGGGCAAAGTTACAGTAAAATTGGTTTATTTTTTAAGGAATATGCCTGGGCCAAACCCGAAAATACCCCGAACAGATTAAATCAAGTTAATGAACGTCGCAGGAATTTTTCAACTTTCCGTAACGGAGGAGTAAATAGCAACAATTTAATTCGTTTGGTCTTCACATGATGAATTTATTCATTCCGGGATCGATGGCGGAATCTTAAAGAGGCGATCCAAAAATAGCGTAGAGAAATTAATTTAAACCGTACCGTAAAACTAATTTGTTTCTTCGTGAAATATGCTTTTGAACGAGACATCCGTCAGTTGAGACCGGTAAGCCCGCGAATATCTTGAAAAGGTCAAATAAAGTTAATGAATATTGTAGGAATCTTTCATGTTGTAACGGGGATTATATAGAGAAGATGGGGGAGGGGGGAGTTGTTTGGGTGCATGTACGTAGTTGATTTTGGTTTGTTTAATGAGTTTTGGTGTGGGACGGAAGAAGAAATCGATGATTTTGGTATTTATGGAAGTATAACGGGGATTATATAGAAGAAAAGATGAGGGGGTGTTGTTTGGGTGCACGTACGTGGTTGATTTTGGTTTGTTTGATGAGTTTTGGTGTGGGTGTTATGAGGCGGAAGAAGAAATCGATGATTTTGGTATTTACGGAAGTGAGTGGAGTGGACGATCGAGTCGGTTGTGCAAGAACCGTTTCGCACCTCGGTACGGAGATAGAGGAGAGGACGCGCGAGACGAAGTTCGCGTTTCTCCCTGCTCGGCGGCCGCAGTCCTCGGATCCGCGAAAAAGCAATAAAGCCTGAAATCGGCAGATAAATTCGAAAGGATTTCATTGCGCAAGGCTCTGATGCTCTATTACAGCTAATGTACAGATCCAATAACTCCTTTGTTATTAATAGCAGTTCCCGTCAGCATATCGGCCGCCGCACCACTAACTCATCAGATCAATATCTCGGAGCAATTATCCGACTTAATAGCACATTCTCATTAACCCAAACCGAAACTCAACAACGGCTCGCGCCAATTTGTTAGGTGCGTGTCTGGTCGCGTACTTCAATTTCAGCGCCGATTCCTCCGGTAAACTAGTTATTAACAATAATTGAATCACGGGACTAAATCTGAGTGGTGGTTGTAACTACTCGTTTTGCAATTACCATTAAAAGCTGCCCATTAAAGGCAATTAGCATTTGGCCGGAGATGCCGGACACAAACAGCGGCTGAAAGCTACCGTTACTGTTCAATGAAGTGATGTAATCATTTTATTATACGGCGCGCGCTGGCGGACTGTGAGATTTCGCGTTTAGCGTGCAGGTCAGGATGGAAACACGCAGGGGTGTACGGATTAAAAGGAAGAGGAGATTTTGCGTCCTCCGAACGACGCCGACGTCGCTCCACCCCGGCGCTCGCTAAATCCTACGCGAAAGCTTCTTTTCATCGTCGAGTGCAAGCAACATTTCTCTGCAACACGACGAACCGAGATCACGTCCGAACCATCGTGCACTTTGACACCCCTGGTTAAGGGCATCAAGAGAACTTGATTGAAAACTTGGCGTAGCGGACAAATACGACTAGAGGATTTCCAGCTTTGGAGTCCTCTTCGCCGCATTACAGCCAACGCCTCTTCTTCTGCTTGACGTGTAATTATTTTACGCGCTCGAGTATCAAACCCTCCGCCCTACATCTACTACCCCGCCGGGCGTTTTTAATTTGCTATTTATTAACAACAATAACGTTCGAGGAGGCGAAAACTATGAAAATACAGGAAATGAAACCGCATTTGTAAACAGCGTGCGCCTATCCGGTGTACACCCTCGGTTGACATCCGATTAGAGATGTTGCGGTCTCGAAACACACCGACGAGGACCTATTTAAAATAAACTATGCCGTGCTGCATTGTATACGCGGCTCAAATTAAACAGCAGCAAAATGATCGAAAGAAATAATTTGTTCCGTTGCTGGTCGGGTAAACAAGCAATTAAGAATCAGCGAGTTTGACAAGAATAGCATGTCAAGAGCACATTGTACTGGCCACGACGTTTGAATGTGCTCCGAATAAGGCGTCGTCGGACTGCAGCTTTCTTTCAATCCCTACCATTTATTAATGAAAAACACGTCGAAAAGAACTCGATGGGATTTGTCTCCGCCAGCGGGACATCTTTAAGGTAAATTGCAGCAAAACGCTTCTCTGTCCCGTAACCCCGTCTTTATACTTCTCCGCGCTAATAACGTTTTCCGTCAGCGCTGGCCGGATGGGATTCTGCTATTTCTCACTGTCAGACCACCTTATCCAAATTACGCTCCTCCAGTACAGTTCACGAAAGCTTTAAATGATCCCACCGGACGTCCTACGTTCGCTGGACGTTGTGCAAATAGACTTATTAAAACGGCAAGTCGGTCAAGACCGTTGACTAAATTAACAGATACATTTCGGACGCTAATTATAATAACCGCATTTCGACCGAAACTAATCACCAAACAACTCCCAATCGTTCACACCTACTCCTATATTTATTCACTCCCACAAAAGGCAAAGGCACAATATTGTGGAAAAATCGAGGAGGAGACATTGTCAACACAATTGCTGAAAATTAAAACAAGAGATCCAAATTATCTGTTTCGTGTTCTGCTTCAAAGTTCTTGAAAAAATAGGTAATTGTTTTTATAACAAAATAACGCTTGAATCATTTTGGACGATGCTTAGTATTTAGGTCGTTTGAAAGAGGCGTTCAATAAGGAGCTTTTTCGTGTCTTTATGGTTTTGGATATCTCTTACGGTTTAGTCACAAAATAGGAAAATACAACGCCTCTTATTGAAAACAGGTTCACTGTATACTCTAGCAAGTTCAAAATGGTTTGGCAATTCGATTTAAAAAGAAAGGTGTTTGATATTGTAATGTTTATTTAAATAATTTCAAGCGAAGTTTCGTCGCCTGCCCCTTAGACACGCAATCGGGTTCGTCAGCCAGACTCTCACGTCAGTGATTAATACCGATTTTGTCTATTGTAAAGGCACTGAGGAAAATTAAAAAATTCTGTAGGTTTCAACAATGCTAGCTCCTCGGTTTTTTCTTGTCTTGATAGTTTTGGATATCTCTTAAGGTTTAGTCACAAATTAGGCTACAACGCCTCTTATTGAAAGCAGGCTCACTGTACATTCTAGTCGGATATGGGCCGATAGCCTAGGTGCCGTCAAAGCAAGGGACAAGTGAGTGAGTGTATACTCTAGCAAGTTCAAAATGGTTTGGCAATTGGATTTAAAAGGATTTATTTAATCAATTTCAAGGGAAGTTTCATCGCCTGCCCCTTAGACACGCAACCGGGTTCGTCAGCCAGACTCTTACATCAGTGGCTGAGACCAATTTTGTATTGTAACACGGAGGAACATTAAAAAATTCTGTAGGTTTCAACATTGCCAGCTCCCCGGTTTTCTCGTGTCTTTATAGTTTTGGATATCTCTTACGGTTTAGTCACAAAATAGGAAAATACAACGCCTCTTATTGAAAACAGGTTCACTGTATACTCTAGCAAGTTCAAAATGGTTTGGCAATTCGATTTAAAAAGAAAGGTGTTTGATATTGTAATGTTTATTTAAATAATTTCAAGCGAAGTTTCGTCGCCTGCCCCTTAGACACGCAATCGGGTTCGTCAGCCAGACTCTCACGTCAGTGATTAATACCGATTTTGTCTATTGTAAAGGCACTGAGGAAAATTAAAAAATTCTGTAGGTTTCAACAATGCTAGCTCCTCGGTTTTTTCTTGTCTTGATAGTTTTGGATATCTCTTAAGGTTTAGTCACAAATTAGGCTACAACGCCTCTTATTGAAAGCAGGCTCACTGTACATTCTAGTCGGATATGGGCCGATAGCCTAGGTGCCGTCAAAGCAAGGGACAAGTGAGTGAGTGTATACTCTAGCAAGTTCAAAATGGTTTGGCAATTGGATTTAAAAGGATTTATTTAATCAATTTCAAGGGAAGTTTCATCGCCTGCCCCTTAGACACGCAACCGGGTTCGTCAGCCAGACTCTTACATCAGTGGCTGAGACCAATTTTGTATTGTAACACGGAGGAACATTAAAAAATTCTGTAGGTTTCAACATTGCCAGCTCCCCGGTTTTCTCGTGTCTTTATAGTTTTGGATATCTCTTACGGTTTAGTCACAAAATAGGAAAATACAACGCCTCTTATTGAAAACAGGTTCACTGTATACTCTAGCAAGTTCAAAATGGTTTGGCAATTCGATTTAAAAAGAAAGGTGTTTGATATTGTAATGTTTATTTAAATAATTTCAAGCGAAGTTTCGTCGCCTGCCCCTTAGACACGCAATCGGGTTCGTCAGCCAGACTCTCACGTCAGTGATTAATACCGATTTTGTCTATTGTAAAGGCACTGAGGAAAATTAAAAAATTCTGTAGGTTTCAACAATGCTAGCTCCTCGGTTTTTTCTTGTCTTGATAGTTTTGGATATCTCTTAAGGTTTAGTCACAAATTAGGCTACAACGCCTCTTATTGAAAGCAGGCTCACTGTACATTCTAGTCGGATATGGGCCGATAGCCTAGGTGCCGTCAAAGCAAGGGACAAGTGAGTGAGTGTATACTCTAGCAAGTTCAAAATGGTTTGGCAATTGGATTTAAAAGGATTTATTTAATCAATTTCAAGGGAAGTTTCATCGCCTGCCCCTTAGACACGCAACCGGGTTCGTCAGCCAGACTCTTACATCAGTGGCTGAGACCAATTTTGTATTGTAACACGGAGGAACATTAAAAAATTTTGTAGGTTTCAACATTGCCAGCTCCCCGGTTTTCTCGTGTCTTTATAGTTTTGGATATCTCTTACGGTTTAGTCACAAAATAGGCTACAACGCCTCTTATTGAAAGCAGGTTTACTGTATACCTTAGCAAGTTCAAATGGTTTGGCAATGGATTTAAAAAGAAAGGTGTTTGATATTGTAATGTTTATTTAAACAATTTCAAGGGAAGTTTCGTCGCC
This sequence comes from Serrognathus titanus, assembly GCA_039766575.1. Lineage (NCBI taxonomy): Eukaryota > Metazoa > Arthropoda > Insecta > Coleoptera > Lucanidae > Serrognathus > Serrognathus titanus. Next base: position 1,021,987 of record CM077916.1, on the reverse strand, counting down.
TGCCCCTTAGACACGCGACCAGGTTCGTCAGCCAGACTCTCACGTCAGTCAGATTTTGTCTATTGTAAAGGCAAGGAGGAACATTAAAAAATTCTGTAGGTTTCAACAATGCTAGCTCCCCGGCTTTCTCGTGTCTTTATAGTTTAGGATATCTCTTACGGTCCAGTCGCAGGATAGGAAAATATAAGTGGCTACAACGCTTGTTATTGAAAACAGGTTCACTGTATACTCTAGCAAATTACGAATATATTACGAATGGCAATGGTAATTGGATTTAAAAAGCAAGACGTTTGATATTGCAATGTTTATTTAAACAATTTCAAGGGAAGTTTCGCCGCGTGCCCCTTAGACACGCAACCTGGTTCGTCAGCCTAACTCTTACGTGACTGAGACCGATTTTGTAATGTAACACGGAGGAATATTCTGTAGGTTTCAACGTTGTTAGCTCCCCGGCTATAATTCTGTTGCGTCATAGACTATCCTATTATTGCAGTTGGAGTATTTTATTTTAATTATTACCATAAGTGGGGCTCGGAAATTGTTGTAAAGCCGATATACAATATAGAACTTGAAACGAACATTACACAAAATACAATAATCACGTTTTAACAGAAGTGCACATAAAATGAACACTCGCGTACAAAACAGGGAAAGCTTGTAAAATTATTGTTAATTTCCGTTGAAGCTCTCGACTAAATTTAATCGATTTTCTTTTGCAAAAAGAAAAAATAACGGCTTGATTAACCGCCCCAACTAAATCGGCTTTGATTTTAAAATTCAGTTCCCACGTTTTACAGGTAGCTAGGTTTTTTGCATTTTATTCGCCGCTGCAACCACTCAAAATATCGTCCGCCATAATTAAGTATAAATAAGTTGATTAGCTTCCGTGCAAAGTGACGTTTGAAAAAACCGTGCCGACAAATTAGGTAGCGATCATTTTTGCCGTTGATATTTTCCGTCGATAAAATTTCGTTAATAACAAGCAGCGGACTGTGCGCTGAAGGTTTTTTGCTGTTTTGTGTTCCTGAATCATCCGGTCAATGCGGAATATTCCAAGCTCGCACCCGTATGCAGTGAAATGCCACAGAGAAAAATGACGGTTAATGTGGGACATAATTGAACAACAAAAGATATCTCCTTCGCAGTAAACACGAATAAATTCCCCACTTGCTTAATAATTAATACGAAGAAATATGGCCGTCCCTCAAATTCCCTCTTTGCTATTCAAGTATTGTTCATAATGCCATTACACGCATAACTGAACCCCGTTTCGATAACAAACTAGCTGAGATAAGTATTCTTATGCGTTATTGTTTCTGGCGTGTATGTTTGGATAATATTGTTGTTAACAATACACTGCGCGAGCTTAATTTTAAATTTAATCAACTTCCCAACTGACATTTACTTTGTAATTATTATTGAAAGTGGCTCCAAGTTCGTAATTAAAAAGCCTGGCCCTTTGTCAGATGCAGATACAATATTTATGGAAAACACTAAGTGTGACGCGATGAAATATTACTAAGACAGAATAATAAATACATTTGCAATATCTCCTCCGATCTTGTGTACGAATTCATAATTCGCAAACGTCGTCCCATCCCCATTCATATTCAAGTTTTAAAATCGTCGCGAGATTTTATTAATTCCGGCGCACGTAAAACCCCGTCTTAGTCTCAAAGGTGAAAGGCGGTGGTGAAATATTTTCCAGATAAGATTTTTTCGTTTGATTACCTTCGAAACAATTTAAGTAGCGAACGGGAAATGAAATCAATGCGCCCGCGGACGCCTAAGCGAACAACAGGAAACCGCTTCGGGTCAACTGCATTAATTCAGGCTGCAGTCGCACGATATTTGAGAAAACATGATTTTACCGTTGACCAGTGAGGCACTGTTCTGCTTTACCCCCGTTTCTATACAATATCACAACCTTTTGATAAAAGCATTATTGTGAAACTTCGGAAAATCTCTATTCAACCAGCTATAAGCGATAATACAGTTACACACAAGTCAAATCCCTAATTGTTTCCCATATTATTACAACAGTAATAACACACTAATCAAAATTATAAACGAGAACAAAACCTTTTCAGTATTTTCCTATCACATCTTTCCAGTTGAAGTTAAACATTTTGGTGGAGGCGCCGGGATTTTTATTTATTTATTCTTCACGTCTTAAAATAATCGAATAATTGTTCGAATTCGATTAACAGAAATTACCGGGATATCTGCGGTTGTCATGGCAAACTCAATCAAATTATCCGCATTATCGGAGGGCATCGATGACGTTTGCGGCAAACAATTTTCCCTAAGCCGCAAATTAAATATTCCGATTGAAACGTCGAATGGGAAAAGAAGAAAGTTAGTGAGGCCCCCTCGTAAATAATTGGGCTGATTTACACAAAAAAAAAAAGTTAGTTCTCAATAAGTAAATTTCCAGGCACAGGTAGTTCACTTGACCCACGTCCGAATTGATCTTTCGGGACGGGCAACGCAAAGTTTTGCGACCGCTCCTAAAATTCCTGATTCTCTCCGGACGGGCCTGACGCGACGGGTCTCTCATTGGCTCGTGATCAGTGGCGTACAAGCTGAGATTTCGAATGTCTTAACATAGGTTGAGCTTTAAGGAACCAGGACTGTATAATTACTTACTTTCGAAGTAAGGAAAGAAAATAAAAAGTAAGTTTGATAAAAATCGAGTTCCCTCTAATATCTCGTAATACCCGAACGAGCCAAGGACGACATTTGCAACAAATGAAATACTATTGTAATCTGGGCTTGGTGGTCAACATTAATGTTTCCACCCAATGTATTTCTGGCTGGGATTGCTGGTCTGGATACTGCACCGAAAGGAGTTTTAACAAGAGTTAAGATAGTTTCATATAAGTAAACTCGGAGAGCTGGCAGCGGAGAATATTAACTCGTTCGCTCACCCTCCTTCTCGTGAACGTTACTTTATGAACGCGCCAACGCGTCTTCACATCCATGCATTTATTTCAACAACTCTCCCGGAACCGCATTAAATGTATGTGTGTGTATAATGAGCGCGTTTCGATAAGAGAAAAAAAACCTCGCGCTAATGGCACTTTTATTTGGAGAGCGAGGAGAAGAATACGTTCGGTCATAGTCGACCGCAAACCAAGTCGGTTTTCAATGAACTTTACAATATAGTGGATGACAATATCTACTTTTCAGAGAGAGTACAAAGTTTGATACGGATATAAAGCACAAGGCGGAGGCAGAGGTTTGGGCTCCACAACAGCAGCGTATGACATTCCGCCAGTACGCGGCATTCACGAACTATGCCTCAAGTTCAGATGAAAAGCATTCCACCACGACCACAGCTCATGAACAAACACATGGCTCAGGGCGAAACTGTTGCAGCATACTCATATTTGCATCCTAATCAATTATTCGTTTGCCAAATTGCAACCACCATTTTTCTAAAACCACGCATTCCTCCATGCATACAAGAAAAGCACATCCAGCAAGTCAACAACAACAACAAAATCTATCCCCGATAACAACCTCACGCAAATATTTCAACAACATCCCATCCACTATCTACAATATATGCCCAGGTTGTCCCGATTTCATGCGGCAAACTCCCAAACTAAACCCCCCTTAATTTTCAGCCAGGTTCGAAGCTGAAACCGAAAAGCTCCTCGGCGTTTCCTGTAAAACTACAGCTATCTGCAAATCATGCAAATCAAACAACTTAATCAATCAATAATGAAGTCAACATAATTAACGCAAATCGAAAATCAAAAGCTGTTTTTTAACACCGCCCATTGAAAATCATCATCATTTTTAAAATCAAAATTAATGCGGGAGGGAAAAAAAATAATAAAATCAAAGCTCGAAGCTCGCCCGATCGAAAAAAACCTGCGAAAATGAAAACAATACCGAATCGAAAGCTGCAATTTAGAGCTTCGCTCGGGTAAATAAAAAATGGGCGCACGACAAAAACTAAGTAAAAAAAATTCCGCTCATTCACTACGATTTATATAACCTAAACCAAGGCACGGTAATGTCCTTTTTCTCAGGGCACTTTATCAGGATAACATGATGCGAAGAGGACGGGAATACGACGAACGTCCAACTGCGGCTAGATGGTGCTGTTCGAACGCAAATTCCAAGAAGCGAGCGAGCTTTGCATTCTCAAATAAACCAAGAAAAGATGGAGCTTTTTTCGTTTAAGAGACGTTGCGTTTTAATCAATAATCGAACGTAATCCGGACGATGCTATTTTCGTGTAGATGACGCTCACGTGACGCGACATCTCCCTGAGCTTTCACGAAGTAGACCGAAAGCACAATGTCTGACGAGTCCTTTACTTTCAAGCCAACCGTAACTTAATCAGGGATAACGTAACGCTATTTTCGTGTAGATAACGCTCACGTGACGCTTGAATATCAGCGACATCTCCCTGAGCTTTCACGAAGTAGAACGTCTGACGAGTCCTTTACTTTCAAGCCAACTGTAACGTAATCAGGGCTGACGAGTCCTTTACTTTCATGCCAACCGTAACATAATGCTATTTTCGTGTACATGACGCTCACGTGACGCTTGAACACCAGCGACATCTCCCTGAGCTTTTACGAAGCAGAACGAAAGCAGAATGTCTGACGAATCCTTTACTTTCAAGTCAACCGTCACGTGATGCTATTTTCGTGTACATGACGCTCACGTGACGCTTGAACACCAGCGACATCTCCCTGAGGTTTCACGAACTAGAACGAAAGCAGAATGTCTGACGAGTCCTTTACTTTCAAGCCAACCGTAACGTAATCAGGGATGACGTAATGCTATTATCGTGCACATGACGCTCACGTGACGCTTGAACACCAGCGACATCTCCCTGAGCTTTCACGAACTAGAACGAAAGCAGAATGTCTGACGAGTCCTTTACTTTCAAGCCAAACGTAACGTAATCAGGGATAACGTAATTTTCGAGCTTACAGGATACTTGAACACTAGCGAACCTCTCGGAGCTTTTGCGCTGAGAGTGAAGCAAAAGCTCAACATAGGAACGAGGCAAATCGACATCTTCCTGAGCTTTCACGATACGCGTAAAGCGGAAACATCTTTTAAAATAAAGAAGCGAGGCGAGTAAAGGTGGAGCTTTTTTTTTCAATAAAAGAATACAGGATACTTGAATACCAGCGGCGTGATATAAATTTTAGCAGGAATGTATTGTTCTGAAAAGAAGAGAGCTTTGCATTTTTATACAAACAAAAGCTTCTGGCATTAAAAAAATATTTGATTTTAAACAGGACAGATGACGTGCTTTTCGGGCTTATATACGTTTTCTTGAGCTTTCGATTGGTACGTGAAACAAAAAGAGAGCTTTGCATTTTCATACTGACATGAAAAAATATTCGAATTTAACCAGGACGATACAATTATCCTATTTCTGGATAGATGACGTGCTTTTCGATCCATAGATTTCGAGCTTACGTGAATATCTGCAACAGATATCTCGGGCTTTCGGTTGGTACGTGAAACAAAAAGAAAACTTTACGTTTTCAAGCCAACTGGAGCTTTCAAGAAAATCGTTACCTCGGTGAGCTTTTGCTGGGAGCTTAAAAAATGGGTGCGTTTTAATCAATATTCGAATGTAATCAGGCTTACTCTTGCCTCAAAGTGTTTCGAACTTATAAAATGCTTGAGCACCAGCGACATCTGCTTGAGCTTTCGCGTACTAAACACTAAACACAAGCAGGGTCGTCTTGGAAATTAACGGAATTTATTATTTATGGTGGAGGTGGTGAAACTCCTCGTTTGTAATTGGCGGAGGTGAGGGAGGGGGGGTTCAGTTGACGAAATAGAAAAGCGTGAAAGCTCCATCTGTATTCCATTTGTGTGGAATACCTGAGCTGTCCTCTAAAGCAGCAACCTTCTTGCAGTTAGATTAGATTGTCATCCTAGTTGAGGTTTCCGTTTGTTTATGGCGTTACAACCACGAAATAAATTTCTTAAATCCAAGACGCCTGCGCACGAATTCCTCGTTTAAAACAATTAAGCCATTGCCGGTACATTAAATCCTTGTTAGATGTCAATTAGGCGTTTTAGTGTAAAGCATATTAAATGGCACTTTTTTTTTGTTTTACGTTAAAACAACGTATGTAAATTTGATCTGGCTAATAGAGTGAACCTATTAAATCGTGATGGCACTTCGCTAGCGAACATGCGGTGGCATTCGGAACAATATAACATCAAATCCGCAGTCCATCAAAGCTATGGCCCACTGGGGAAATTCGGCATTCATGATGTTGTCGGCATCAATAACTAGCGAATGCTGGGTGCTCCGGGCGTGCGAATGATATGTACTAATGCCCCAAGGAGCGACAATATTCATGACCTGCAATCGGAGTTGACGCATTCAACTAAAACACCATCGCATCAACGACCATCCTATCGTCCGTGCTTTAACCATATCATCTTCTGATGATACGGTTAAAGTTCCGAATCCCCAAACCTCCTCCAGCGACCCTAACACAGAACACTTTCTCCCCCCTCTAAACCCCCCCCCAAAAAAAAAGGAACATATTACGTACACATCCACACGCAAATACAAATCGATCACGCCAGTGCGTACAACAAAGCCTAATTAACTTTACAGTTTGTTGCTTTACGAGGCACATCAATGTCATCATATTCACATGCGTGTTAATTATCTATTTTCAATTACCGTTTATTAAATTAGTTACAGCTTGTCTATTAAATGGCTATATTGTATGTGACGTGTCGACAGCAAACACCAATTTTTTTTCGTACGCCCTGCAAAATTGTGGATTTAAATAAGGTAAACAAAACGGCAGGAGCGCAATATCATTCGGATTTGTGGCAAATAAAAAAACTGACTTTCTATAAGCGAATTGGATTCAGCAACAACCTCGACAAATATTACGTGGTTCAGAAAAATCCCACACAATTAAGTTTTGTTTTACAAGACCATCAAAAGGCGGTTACTCAAAATGCAGACCAGGATCAATCAAATAAAAATAGGAACCATTGGATTCCATTTTGTTTATAATTCAAGAAGCAAACGTGAAAACTTTAATAAAAAAAAATCTTGTGTCTAATAGATTTTATACAGGGTGGGGTATTTAAGTTGTCACTCACGAAGGAAGCGTTAAAGTCAATTGAATGCAAGGGGGAAAGCTGACGTGTCATTTTTTTTAATATAAACTCAAATTCGTTGCACTTTATTTTCATTCCCCATTTAAAAATAAGTGTAAACTATTTTAAAACGTACGATTTGAAACGTGGAAATCGTATGTATTTGTATTATCTGTCAAAATGCAAACGTGTCATTCTTGTTGATGACAGTGTACAACGTTTAATTTATGATAGAAGAAGCATTAGCGTTACATTTACATTTAATCCTTGTCGTGCACTCTAAGAAAGCTATCGTCATTGGATGTGCCTAATCTTAAACCTGTATTATTCATTTGTTTTCCCCTTTACGTTCATTTAACTTTTCCTCGAACGTTTCGTCCGTGAGTTATTTCGAAGTGTCTGTCAATTTGATTGGTACATCCTCTATATGGGGTAGTACTAAAAAGTATTAAGAAATTCACGCTGTGCCTCCTACTTTTCAAAAGATGGTACTCAGCTGGAAATCCAACTTTCAAAGTGGGAAACGATTTTGGTTAAGAACTACCCCGTACATTCCAAGATCTTTTTTTTGTTTTGTTCTTAACATGTTGTAAAATGAAATCGTTTTCGAATTTTTTTTAGTGTCTGTCAACTTGATTGGTACACCCTCTATATGGGGCAGTACCAAAAAGTATTAAGAAATTCACGCTGTGCCTCCCACTTTTCAAAAGGTGGTACTCAGCTGGAAAACACGAAATCCAACTTTCAGAGTGGGAAACGATTTTGGTTAAGAACCACCCCGTACATTCGAAAAGCTTTTTTTTGTTTTGTGCTTAACATGTTGTAAAATAAAATCGTTTTCGAATTTTTTTACGTTAAGAACTACCCCGTACATTCCAAAATCCTTTTTTTGTTTTGTTCTTAACATATTGTAAAATTAAATCGTTTTCGAATTTTTTTTACGTGGCACAAGTGTCTGCCAACTTGATTGGTACACCCTCTATATGGGGCAGTACCAAAAAGTATTAAGAAATTCACGCTGTGCCTCCCACTTTTCAAAAGGTGGTACTCAGCTGGAAAATACGAAACCCAACTTTCAGAGTGCCAAACGATTTCGGTTAAGAACCACCCCGTACATTGCAAAATATTTTTTTTGTTTTGTTCTTAACATGTTGTTAGTTTTCGAATTTTTTTACGTGGCACAATTTTTGGAATGTGAAATTTGACTTCATCGCCTCGAACCCAATCACAATAACTGAAAAAAGGCAGGTTCAGTGAAAGCTCGAGTAATTTCCAGAAGATGAAAATACGTGCTCGTGGAATTAAAGTTCGATCTATCTTTCTCGTCTCCAACATCTGAGAGATGTAACGAAAATCGTTGGATCTTGCAGAAGACGAAATTGGAATTTTTTTGAGCGAAATTGCTTTTTACCATTTTCAATGAGAATTGGAAAAACGAAGCGATTTTGTCTTAAATTGAAATGAGTAAAGCGTTTTGATTTTGTCAATTTTGGATAGGGAAGTTTGATGTCGAATGGAAAACTGTGATTTGACGGAAGTTTGATTGGCTTTTTGGGTGTTTGGTAGTTTTTTTGAAGTTGGTGGTGGGCAAGAACGTTAATGGATTTATTTAGTTTGCGGAAGCAAGTAAGAAAATCGATGGTAATGATGATGATGCTAATTTGCGGCCATATTTCCTCGCCCTTGTCCCATTTTTCGTCGTGCTTAATCGTAGGAAGTTTAGTTTCTGCTCTGATAGTATCAATTAGCGTAGGTTAGAGATCGCGCGTATTAGTAAAATTAGGTCCGGCGATGAGGTTTTTTCTTCCGGGGAAGCGAATAAGAACCGGCGGACGGGTCGGCGATGACTATATAATTATTAAGAGTTTTAAATGGGTTTTTTGGGAGTTAGAATTTATAGTTGTGGCTTGCTGAGGCGCCGGTTAGTGTAATGCGAAATGGTACGATGCTGACCGACGTGTGTATTTGGCAGATTTATAGGCGTGCAGCCGGTCGGGTGAGGTAGCCGCAGTCCGGTGATTTACACACCGTCCTCCGTGTAGCTTATGCGCGCTGTCCGGCGTCTGCTGCGTCTCTTCGGCGTCGTCGAGCGGCGCACGCCGGAAGTCATCTCGAGCCACTATATTCCGAACAATTGTACGTGACAAATATAACACGTATTAGTGCAGATAATCCGTTGGTATTAAAACTCGAACACGAGTCATTTTCGCTTGCACAGCGTTTCCAAAGCGCTTTCTACGGTATGGTACAACTAAGGTGTACTTGTGATGCAATCTCTGCACTCTATATGTCGACTGGTCACATAAAACGACACCGAAGCATGGAAACTCCATTAGCTATAACTATAGTCGTAAATCTATCGCTTGCCTGCGACTTGGGTGCTTTCTTTCCGATCGTAACAGAAGCTCGCTGTCCGCGAGAGATCAGTGCGTATATAGTGGGTAGCATAAAGCGCGATTCTAGAATCGTTTGCGCGTTTCCCATACGAATTAAAAAGCAGTATCTCGCACTGATAACCTCTTAACCGGACGAGTGCAGAGTACATCTCGTCGGCAATTAACAGAATTCATCGGGAGGCGGTTGTGCCAAAGAAGACCTCCGCATGCGCCTTTATGTTGAGATTATGAGACGCGCTCGCTGCCTCCAGTTGCCGCGACAGCACGTACCTTGGTGGCCGTGTTCGAAACTGCCCCCCTCATCAAGACGCAAACACGACACCAGTGACTCAAATCAAGACGAATCTCCTCCAGAAGTAAGCGAGCGGCACGTAAGAATTCTTTATTACTCCGTTTCGTTTTTTTTTTTCCTATCGAAGGCGAAAACTGGGAAAGTCAAAAAAACTTTCGAGTGTTATTTAAGCCACCGTCAGAAATAGAAGTCATACGTGTAGGGGAAGCATCCCCCCGAGTACCATCCAAAATCTCCTCTTTAGCGCGATCGTTGTTAGCAGCTTTTATCTCCTGTTCATTAGCGGTCCCAGTTTCAACAACTGAGCGCTGCTCCTTTTGTTGTAAATATTTAAAGTCCTCCGGAATAAAGCGTCGAATTTTCCGGCTGAGACGTGAATTACGTGCCGATTTCACCGTCGTCCGTCGTATTAGGGCACATATCGGCGGGTTAATTAAAAAGATAAGTAATTAACACCTCCGGGTTAATTAAGGACGGGATTGTCGTCACCTTTCACCGGTTACCCGGCTATTGTTATGTCCGCAGAAATTAATTGCGCGATTTAATTTGGCGAAATTAAGTTCGTTTGGATATTCGCAGCCGGTGTGCCGGCTCGTTCTCGCATAATCTGAGGATGGTATGATCTCGCGTAATTAGTAAGCGTCAAGCACAATGACGTCCTCCTATTAATAACTAACACTTTGCTTACACCCGTTTAGGCGTTGGAAGGAAAAACCGAGGATGTACGTGTATGTAGAGGAGGTGGAGTCACAGTTGAGAGCAATTATAATAAAATTTTGACGCGGAAAAGAATGAATCCGACGGTGCAGAAAGCACGACCTATTATCGCGTCGTCGACAATTTTTGTCTATGGTGACAGCCTCCGTCCGTGCTTATGTGCCTCACGTCAGTCCCAGCTCAGATGTTGTCGATAGACGGGCGGCCGTCGGTCCCAATTATAATAAAGTTCGAAATTAATTTCGATCAAAAGTAAACACTGTCCCGCAATCTCGGTTCTTCACGCCGATTCCCTCACGTATCGGGAAAGTTGCCGTGCATTTAATTAAGTCAATTCAGCGTGGTCCGATTAAAATATCGCAACTGTTGATAGTAAATCAGGCGTAAGCCCAGATAAATACCGTCCGAATAAAACACGCGCGTGCGGCACGCGGAATATTCACGTTCACGTTCACGTTCACGTTCACATTCACATTCACATTCACATTCACATGTGGCGGCTTCCGACGATTCGGCCCGCCCCGTTATCGCGCCTCCGCCAGCTGACAACGGTTCAACTTTTAATTCCTCAACTAATATCTGACATTCGGGATTTCTATTTGTTCTTGGAACGATTCTTTTATTTATCACCCCAAAACTCGACGGGAGGAAGAATGAATGAAAAATATGACATCCTTCAGCTCGGATTTGACCTCTTCCCTTCCTTCGGCGCTTAATCAGTTGCCCCAGATACTTAGGTGTTGGGTTTGTTTTACATCCGGAAGGAACCGAAGGAACGGGGATTTGCAGTCTTTGTTGGCAGTATTTTGAGATTTCGCGAGTGTAAATCAGGGCATATATTGGGATCTGAGCTACCACTGAGTAATGGATACGACGATCCGAACCGATATTGCATATAACAAAACATAGCCATCTAAGAGATAAAACTTGTCAACGAGCAAAGCTCCTCAGCTAACGCGAACGCGAACGGAAATTAGGGTGACGAACTTACAAGTACTCGTAATATATACGTAATGCATACGTGCGATTTTAAATCGAAATGTCTACGCCTGAATTTTTATTACTTCGAGCTCGCGTTCGAGCCGAGCTTTATAGTTGCCGTTGTGTCGTTCGCGCAATTATCGTCGTCGACGCAATTACTATCGTCGCAATAGCTGTGGCAGTCGCTTTTTGCACTGGCTGCTGCTGTTTGCTGTCCGCCGAATTAGAGGCAGTGATAAATTATTCCCGGCTATTACGCCGCCATTATTCTAACCCTAAGCTCGAATACTTCCTTAATTCATTGGTCATTAAGAGTGGCCGGATTTTTGCTCGCGCTGCTGATGATCTCTGTTTGTGGCATAATTCCAGCATATCTCGTTAGAGAGCGTGGTTGGCGCGGGTGGCTCGTAACGACAATCCGCGATGCGCCCGCTCGCTATTAGCCGAGATGCATGGATAATTTATATCCGAGAAGCAATGAAGTAAAGACGATGGGTGGTCGGCACGGCACGGCAACAGACTGTGATGCCGGCTAATGAGGTTCCCGATGCAGCCGCTGCCGCATTTTGGTCAATTTCAACCCTCGGACTTCCATGCCGATTATACATCACCCATACAACGTTTTCCCTCACACGCGACCACACTCGAAACTCATCTTCATCTCGCCAACCTCATTATCCTTTCGATGACCAAGAAACTTAACGACACCTAATCAACTCCAACAAAAACTTCACTCGCACACCAGTTTACATATTGAAGACATGACATGCACATTGCAGTACTTCCCCAAATCAGTACAAAAGCCAAATTAGTATGGAACGTTTTCCCTCACACTCGAAACCCATCTTCATCTCGCCATCCTCATTATCCTTTCGATGACCTTAACGACACCTAATTAACTCCAACAAAAACCACTCACACACTAGTTTATATATTGAAGACATGACATGCACATTGCAGTACTTCCCCAAATCAGTACAAAAGCCAAATTAGTATGGAACGTTTTCCCTCACGCTCGAAACCCATCTTCATCTCGCCATCCTCATTATCCTTTCGATGACCTTAACGACACCTAATCAACTCCAAAAAAAACTTCACTCACACACTAGTTGACATGCACATTGCAGAACTTCCCCAAATCATCAGCGAAATTTCGATAACCCTACGAGAATTTATTGCATGTAGTACAAAAGCCAAATTAGTATGGGACTTCTTACTCCAAACTCCAAAATTTTGCTACAAACAAATACAAACTCGTTTGAAGTGGTGGCGTTGAATTTGCGCTCGAATCAAAAATTAAAAATGGTTCGATGCGTTGGTTATTTCAAACAAAAATTTCAGAAAATTAAACTATGTACGCGTGCAACTCAAACGCGCGTGCTTTTATTTTATCCACATCAAACAAATCAATACGTTCTAGTCAAATTAAATACTGTGCAAACAGTAACTGTAAAAGAGATGTCAAATTCCATTATGTTCGCATCGCGTAATAAAATTCGCACTTCCATTTTGGCAAACTCCCCCTAAATCATGCGTTTGATTTACGTTGCTGAATGTTACAGAAAATTGGCAAGAAATTTTGAAGGGCCGACGTAACAGCAATTTATTGACAAAATTAATTCAGTCGGACTTGCCGAAAAAGTTGGGAAGGCCATTTATTTATTGTAAAAAAAAGCATCGTAAACTAAGCTAAACGGGGCGCCCCCGAATCAATGGTAATATACAAGCTAGAAAAAATGGTGGACGCGCCGGACGTAAACTCACAGAAAAATAGCTGGGAATTTAACTGGACTATCCTCGACGTTCAAGGCGAGTAAACTAACTTAAAAATTAGTATTATATACAAGATTTTGATGAAAAAGGCGTCCGGGCTCCCCCCTCCCGAATCAATGGCGACGTATAAGTTTCGCATCCGTAAAGCTCAGGATGTTTGTTGACGCAATTGTTTCGGACGTACATATAAAAATGAAATTTTTCTATAAATACAGCAGCCGGGGGAAAATTTGTGTATGCACTTAGGTTTATTGCAAAAGCAAGGAAATGAAATGTGAGCTTAAACGAAAACCACGATTTACAACCTGTCAGGCGAGTTTGTCATTCCCCGAAAGAAAATAGTGGATAAATGAGCCGGTACGTTTCATAATTCCGTTGGAGCCGTTTTCTTTGTGCTAAATACCGTAGGAGGGATATTTTTGGGAAAAAACGTGTTGCGATGGAAATAGTAATCGCCTTGTAAATAATTCCTCGATTCAATTTACGTCCAAATTCGAATATCAAACGTAAATTTAATCTTATTAGTAAGAAACACAAAGACTGCAGAAGATCTGTTAATATTGAAAAGAAGAAATGAGTCGGAAGAGGCGAAATTGGAATTAATTCCGACGTATCGGCCGTCCGACGTGGGTGATGAAATCCTAGTAATTTAATAATTTTGTTTCAGAGTTGCGTAAGTAAATGTGAAGGATGTCTTCGAATTTGAGAAGCTGCTACACGTTGACACCGCTGCTGCTTCCATTCCTGCTCGTCGGTCTAGGTGAGTAGAGGCGGATGAATCAAGTTTAAAGCAAAGAGAAGACAAAGTTGAAGTTAATTCGAGAAATAGTGGCGTAATTGTCATTCAAGTTTAGATTATGACAGCTGACTGTCAGTATTCATTCGGTTCAGAAGTGGAATTCAATTCGTAGATAAGAGAAATGTAAACTTCCTGGCGTAAGCTTATCGAGTAAAACTGTACGTTTCGCGGACGTATCTCGTTAGTTGAGAATTAGCGGCCGCAATGAAAGTTTCGCAATTGCTTCCGTTTAAACTGTTTGGAACTAATATAAACGGTGTGAAAAGTTGGTGTGCATCGTACGCACACGCCGGCCCGTCGAGGACTTTTGAGACAAATACGATGCCGTGACCCTCGACATAAATATCAAAGTAACCCCCGCTCTTGGATGTGAAGTTATTACGAACTAACCTCCAACTTTGACCTCACCTAGAAGCATTATATATCGCGAACGATTCATCTGGATGCAGTGAACCTGGTGCGTTCGCAGGTATACCCTCAACTAATTAAACTCGCGACAACCCCATGATGCAGCGTTACTCCCGCATTGATCTTCTCGTTGTGGTTTATTAGAGATGAGCCGTACCGTCACCTTTACCTTATTTGCACGCGCACTCATCTTCGAAACCCTTTTACCTCTCGCCGATATATAAACTGTCTTCATTAAAACTTGCGTGAGGAAGCGAGCGCACAAAGAGCGCGTACCGCGCGAAGATGGGTCGGATTCGTCGCAGGTGATGCTTATGTGTTGCTAATTAACCTGAACTTGACTTTGTAGTGGTATTTCGGGGGTGTAGATGCGATCCCCGTCCAGTAATGAGATACGCACTTTTTGTCAAAACTTCCCTATTAATTTGAATTAAACGGGTAACCTATTTGCATAGGAAATTAAACGCACTCCATGGAAACGTTTTCATATAATTAGAAATTTTCGATCTCCGAACCACCACCACCCCCCCACACCGAAAACAAATTAAATCACATTTAACAAATCATCGCCCTAAATTACCAACACATATCACAGAGCAAATTAGGAAAAAAAACGTTTCGATATTTAACTTAATTAACCGAAAATCAAATGAATGCAAATAAACACCCCCTCCCCCGCCATTAAGCACACGTTTGTTTAATCAAACAAATACGCGGCGAGTTCATCGGAAAAAAACATCTTGAATTTTTAATTGTAAACCAAACCCGGAATTCACTATCCAAAAAAAAAAAAAAATGGTGGATGCGCCGGGATTGAAATTAATTAACAGCAAAACGCCGGTGCGTTTTGGGCGTGTAAAAAAGAAACGTAATTCATAAAGCTTGAACATAACGGACATGTAATTCTAGAGTCGGTTGAAATAAAATTATAGACGAATTTCGATATTATTTAAATCCCGTTTGAGGCAGTCGCAATTTTTTTTTCCCCTCCCCCGCCGCACAAACGACTGGACGAGCGACGTGTTTAAATTTAATTATCCTATTGTCACATCCCACACGTAACTACACGAAAATTAAGCAAAAACGCTGGCAGAGACGGTGTTCAAATGGATCCCGAATTGTTTAGAATTAAAGCGCGGCGGTATAATCTCCGAAATAAAAAATGCTTTTCGTGAGGTCGCTTCGGAACCAATTATTTCCGATTTGCCTGCGAAGGCTAGAAAAATATTTGCGGCGGGATGAAAGGGTTTTTTTTTCGCCTCGTCTTCGCAAAGTAGTTATTGTTTGTTTATAAGTTCCGGAAGGCGGAAAATAAACCAAGCTCGATTCTATTGTAGGCAATTAATTAATTCAGATTTGAAAGTGGGGGTCGTTTGAGAAGTAAAGGATTAACAATTGTGAATTATCCTCGGTGGCTATAAAGGCAGATGCGAGGAAACAAGAATAAGTGCATGATCAAAAGGGGCAGGTTTATATTGTAACTAGTTTTCCGGGAAAATATAAAAAGAAGCAATACTATAATTTTTAATGCCCATTGTGTCGAGTTATTTTCTACCGTGGGATTAACTTTAAGCGCACGGGCTTGGCAACCATCTTAGATTTTATTGCGAACGTTAATACACCATCCGTTGGATACTACTTGTTTGTATTGTATGTTGATGGACGGTGGTGGAATTGTTGCGAACGATTATTCTTGCGTGATACTTTAGCTACCTATATAAGATCATATTTTAGCGAGGCTCCGGGGGTACTTTGATGTCTGTATGCTGAGTTTGATCCAGCCCGGAGCGACGGGATCCGCCAACTTTGGATATTGTCGCGCTAAGTTTTTAACAGAAAAATGTTTTCGAACTGAGCAAACCCGCAATATACTTTCGTATACCCCCTTCGGCTGTTTTGTGACACAGTTTTATCTTCTCCTTCAAAAGAAAAAAAAAAGGGGGCTATTAGTCGAGAGGTGCCGCGTCAGGTGGTCCGTTAGTGTAGTTAGTTCGCGAATGAAACGATAATCAGCGTCGCTAACGAATGCTGACTCGAATCGTTTAACGAATGTCACTCTTGCATAATCATTAAGTAATGATTGGGACCTGTATTGATCAATCAAGAGAGTCGCACTTCATTAGGGGAATTTCAGGGTGTATTTATCCGTTCGGGGGTTTACATGTGTATAAATAAATACGTACGTCGGAATTGCGTGTCGCCGGAAAATGAGACGGATGTTGAATTGCAAATCTTGACGCGGTGTGATTTCAGTGCAGGTATACGAGGCAGCTTGGATAAGTTAAGTTGGGCCAGCTGTCTCTCTGTTTTATGGATGACAAAGAGCACTTTGCCGTGTTATGGCCCCGCCGGCTGCGCACAAGCTTACTTGCATACTCTCGTTTTTATATAAGGAAAATCATACCTACGTGGATTGTATTTGGTTCGAAAATACTCTTCCCGTGTTAAATAAACAGCATTCCGTGGGGAATTTAAGAAGTTCAGATATTGGACTCGTAACATCCGCGCTGGCTTTACACCACCGGTCGTAATAACAACAATCTGTCCGTCTTTAATGCATGGATATCATGTGGAGCGTTAACATCCGACGTTACAAGCAGTATCAGGACCTTGTGTATGTTGCGTCGCCTGGTCTGGTGAACAAACGGCGCGATTCCGAATGGAATGTGTAGGGTCGCAGTCCGCGGTCGTCGTCATGTAGCCAGGCTACCCTCCTTATTAACAGTTGACCCCAGAGACGAGAGCTGGACTAATGCTGTCTCTCGAACTAACACTATTATCTTCCAAACACACTGCTTCTGCTCTTTTGTCATATTATGCCCGACATTTTAACAATAGGCTTCGCATTCAAATATTATACTTCGGCTAATTTGTTACGCATCCCCCAACTCTCACCAAATTGACACTGTTCAACAACTTAACCTTGCCACACAGAGAAACCAAACTGGTCTAATCACCATCGAAATTTCGATAACCAGAAACTGACGCACATATGCGCAACAACGTCCTCGTACAGGCTTTCCCCCATTCCCCAATTCTCACCAAATTGACACTATTCAACTTAAGGGTCGCCGAGTGGCTAGGCAGTTAGCACACCCGACTATGTAAGTCGTGTCACTTGGGCGAGTGATCTCACTATTGACCATGGATTTTTGTGTTGTCTAAGAATTCGTGATTGTCTGGAATGGTTAACACCGTAAGACAAGAATGCAGCATAGCATTGCTGCGCAAAGCAAATACGAGAAGATTCTGCCTTGCTATACAGAGAAACCAAACTGATCTAATCACCACCAGAAACTGAAGCACATGTTGGGCAATATGCGCAACAACGTGCTCGTACAGGCTTTTGAATTCCTTCAAAGAAACACACTAGCGAACTTACTGCCACGAGCCAAGTTGCCTGACGTGCTGCCCTAGTGAACGGCCTGCTTAACGAACGTCCTCTTGAATTTACGCTCGAATCAAATCATCAATTTCCATAACCAGAAGGCCTAACTGGAAACTAGCCTGAATTTACACCTTACATGATATACCGGATCAAAAGAAAAAACGATTAACAGAAGATTAAAAATGGTGGATGCAAACTTATTGCCACGAGCCAAGTTGTCTAACGCGCTGCCCTAGTGAGCGGCCCGTTTAACGAACGTCCTCTTGAATTTACGCTAGAATTAAATCATCAAGTCCATAACCAGAAGGCCTAACTGGAAACTAGCCTGAATTTACACCGCACATAATACACCGGATCAAAAGAAGAAACGATTAACAGAAGATTAAAAATGGTGGATGCACCGGTGGTGGTTTCAGAAAATTAAACGTACACAATTCATGCCTTTATTTTATCACCTCGTCAAACAAATCAATACTTTTTAGTCTGTGTAAATAGTAATTATAAAAGAGGTGTCATGTCACATAATAAAATTTCCACTTCCATTTTGGCAAACTCTCCCGAATCATGTGTTTATGCGTTTTTGATTTGCGCTGAGGTCTCTTCTTCTTTGCCTGGACAGAATTTTGAAATTTGTAGAAACTTGAAGGGCGAAAAAAATAATCAGTTTTTGATTTGCGCTGAGGTCTCTTCTTCCTTGCCTGGACAGGACAGAATTTTGAAATTTGTAGAAACTTGAAGGGCGAAAAAAGCAATTATTTCCATATAGAATTTATGTAATAACGTGAAGGAAAAAAAAAATTGTACGTGGTTGTAGAGATTGATTAACAAAGTTATTAGAAAATGAAGGGTGTGTCCGCAAAGGAAATTCTGAAACGTCGGTGTCTATGTTTCCTAATAACGATGATGTCTTTCCTCTGTGAGGTTCCCGACTAACATGATTCACACTACTACTTACTACGGTAATGGAGTCATTACAGAAATCAAATTTGATTCGAGCGAATTACAATTTCATACGTTCGAGCGAGATTAATATAATTAGCGTCACATATTGGTTGAGCGCTTCGGATAATTAAGTCACAATTTAAGAAAATTTCGGGGCGGAACGACAAAGGCCCTCGCCTTCTGCCGTTCCACCGCCGGCATATCTTTGCTAATTTCAAACTTAAATCTGATAAATACGACGTAGACGGAAGAGTATTTAGTAAATCCCGGCCTGACATGTAGCTGGAATATGGCTACGAAATAATATGCACTCGCTTTAAATTTATCCTCTGACTGTAGCGGAAGTTGTTAATATCAAAAGTTCCTTAATAAAAATCGCCATACTGATAAATTAAATCCGCAATTTATCTGACGAGCGAAATTAAGGAAATCTCAGCCGCCCGAGCGTATTAATAAGTGCACCGTTCTTCTTCGGCTCTTGTTTATTGAGCGTACGTGGTCAAGAACGGCGAATAATGGTCGTTTTAGAGCTTGCCCTAAAAACACGGAATCAGTTACGCACTCGTAGGAGCTCTCCATTAAACGCGTCGACAGGTCGAGAAGTTTTCGCCGACGCGCCGTCCGGCGGCTCTCATTCATTATTCCCTCGTTAACAGATTTGACGAAAATCGCCCCCATTCGCATTAACGCCCCGCAGTTATATTTCGCTTTAATATCCGCGATGAAATTCTTCGCAACTCGATGACGCCGCCGTATGAGGCGCCGTGTTTCAAATGAAGCGCATGGAAGATTTAGCAGTCATTAGTCTTCATTAGAACGGGCCGTTGCTTGTGGCTTTTTGCGAGGAGTCGCCCGTTCAAAAGTCCCAGTCAGAATGGAGTTGAGCTATTTGTATTTTTCCATGCAGACGTATATATTTATTCAAAACTTAAACAGACTCGCATTTTTATTTACTACTCCTTGAGATCAGCGGAGCAGAAACCAAAATCTCTCCTTCCCCCCCCCCACGCCACCCACCGATAACCACAAGAGAGCGATTTTATTTTCGCAAGCTAAATTTAATTAACCATTAACAAACGGCCGTAATGAACTATGACTTCGTAAGGCTACAACGCGAGTAAAAAAAGGGCGGATGCGCCAGTTGTTAACATAATTAATTCTTGCTTGATATAAATTAATTATTGCAGTTTACACATTGAATTAATTCAGCTTGAAATTTACTCGGAGCCAACCCTTTTTTATACTTACTCGCTTGTAAGCTGATTAAATTTAAGAGCGATTGTTAATGCCCGCTGATATAAATCAATTGTTACGAATGCGCGTTCGCTTTTTCCGAACGGCCCTTTATGTTATTGCCATTTTTGTTCTCGGATAAACACGGAACAAAAACTTTTAGTTAAAACCCTCAATTTTTTTTTATTTGACGTCTCATTAAATAATCGATAAATAAGATGCTGGTGGAATGCCTCCATTCAGCAAGGATTAATTTATAACTGACAGGCCAGGACTAATGTTCGCTCTAATTTTGAATGGCCTGTGCAAGAATTTGTTATGCGCTCGGAATATTTAACTTTTTACCCTCTCGAGGATTTGGTTTTGAAGCAGCGAGAAATTTTTGATAGAATTTCTTGTCAACCTGTATATCGAAACTACAAAGGGGAGTAGGAGGCGACCCTGTACATACGGGCCGATTGGCAACCCTAACTAATCTGATAACTTAGGGAGCGCCGTTGAAAATATTCTGTAGGGCAAGTGAAACGCTCTGCTCTAATAGCGAAGGGCGATTTCCGTATTATGGGGAAGATATATGCCTGACCCCAGGCAGTTGTGTTTAGTTCTGCACTTTAAGCGGCGAAACCAAAAAAAAAACCTCTGCAAATTCAAATTAACAATAAGCAGCAACGGAGATGCAATTAATTTCAACTAATTTTGATAAAGTAATTACCGTTAGTTAATCGCCACGATTAACTCGAGTCCGTTCGCTGTTTAACTATTGCTAAATTGCGTAAATAAAGATTAAGTGTTAATCGATTAATTGCAACGATCGACGTGTATGTGTGTGTGTGTTTGCGGAGATTCAATCGAGTTTCTCTATCGGAGGTCAGGGACTGGTAACACGGCTAAACGTTTTCAACTTCCAATATTTGCAAAGTGGATAATCTTGATGCCGAGAAAGTTAGTGTCGATGATGTTGGAACAAATTCAATTTACGTTAGCGTCGGGGAGAAAAAACACAGTAAAAATAGCGCACGGGAATTTTTGTTGTGGACGGCGGCTAGACTAACGTGATTTTTAATATTCCAGTTTTTACACCAAATGCATTACACGTGAGCACGGGGAAATTTATCGCTGTTTACGACTTTCTTTCAGTTTCATAATAGTGAAAACAATTTCAAAGATTATATCTGCAAGGGTTGTTAATGGATGTGTCGCTGTTTATTTGCCTTAAGAAAGTCGAACGCGTCAAGAAATAATGTGATTTGACAAAACGGTGTCGGCGCGCCATTTTGTTGGATGCGCCGGGCGTTCGCGTTACACGTTTTATATTCAACAAAATATATTATTTTATTACGCGGCGAATGAATTGTTAATTGTAATGGCCCCGGCGGTTTAAAATTTATGAATAGCTTAAAATGTAAAAAAAACAAAAAATATATCAATAACATCACGTTGTTAATGGATACATGAAAATTTGATGCGGTTTCACGAATGGAATTTATTCAACGTGTTTTCAGAATGCAAAATAAATCAGGGGGCGGTGTTAAAATTCGAAGTTGTTTTCTTTTTTTTTATGTGGGCGAAATGAAAAGTTATTAAAGTGGCTCTGGAAGAAGAAGCGAGGTGGGGTTCGAAGACGTTACCACATATAGGCGTACGAAACTAAATGTGCCAGAAATTCGGTCAAATGACGAGGAATTTAATGAATTATCGTTCTGTCTTAATAACTCATCGAGGGGCCGCGAGTGCAGAAACGCCTGGAACTTTTTGAGACCGCACTCTTCTCTCTGCATTTATCAAGACTCCGGCACATGACACTTCAATAACGTAATTA
This sequence comes from Serrognathus titanus, assembly GCA_039766575.1. Classification (NCBI taxonomy): domain Eukaryota; kingdom Metazoa; phylum Arthropoda; class Insecta; order Coleoptera; family Lucanidae; genus Serrognathus; species Serrognathus titanus. The sequence continues at coordinate 1,000,117 of CM077916.1, read as the reverse complement.
AATCCTCAAAACGGGTCTTTCTGCTGAAATACAGCCGAGATATTGTAATATTCGGTCGGTACCTCTCTCCTCGGCTTGCATTTAATATCTAACGTTACAAATTTAACGCTTAACCCGGCCCTTTATATAATCAGCGATAGTCATTAGTTTAAAAATGTAATTAATGTCATCGAATTTTGCGATATTACCGCCATTTGTTCTTTCTTATTATTATGGCCGCCCAGGGTGCGTTTTCGGTTCCTCGGAAATAAACTGCCGGCAACCGGTACACGTATAATGTTCGTAGCCGAGAAGAAATACATAGACCGGGGGATGCGCTGATGCGACAATGTACGCCATCAGGTGCCGGTCGAAAGTTACAATTGCTATGTGCTTACACTACTGATGTTCGCTAAATGCATCGCATCTCGCGCGCTTGTAAAACTTCATTGCCCCCCCCCCCATCCCGAAATTATACATACGGCACACACGACCCTCATTCTTTTCATATTCGGAACCCCAAGACGGCCTCCGCGAATTTTCCTCGTCGAAGTGAGCAATAAATATTTCGAAAATGTTCGGGGAAGCGGCATGAGGCACTGTCGATTGCAGCAGGTGTTATTGTTGTCACTATAAATTATCGACACAACTTTGCCAGTCCATAATACGCTACGCTTTCGTAATTAAGTAAATTCACCGCAACAGTAATTACACCTAGTATACATGTCAGCCCTGCGGGCCGTAATTAAGTCTTCCGGAAAAGTCGGTCTCTTATTGTCGATTGTCTATAACGGGTGATTTATTTCGGCAAATGTGTCCGCCTTTCCTTCCTTCCTTCCTCGCGCGCACGAGGAGGAGCGCATTTTCGCCCGTTCTCCCATGATTTTCCTATTAAATATGTATGTATAATTCTGTCTGGAAATACGTAACTATACTAGTGCGTTGTCCCCGCGGCAGACTATCAACGCGAAGCTTTGAATAAAATAAGTTTGTAACGTGCACCGCTGAATAATTTATCAACGCCACGAACGAATATCCTGTCCTGCTCGCGCTTGTCCGACACTTTACCTCTCATTTTCGGGTCCCGGGCCAGTTCGCACACAACTTTTTACAACCCAACTCCGAGCTCAAATTGTGATACACTTTTTATTGCACGCCCAATAATTACACTCCAAACTATAACCAAATAACTTTAACACACAATTACCTTGGTAATCTCAATTTACCAAGGCGAAATCGGAGCTATACCTCAAGATATAATAACCCTAATACCTGGCGGGTATCAGCACTTGCATTATTTAGCTGTGTTGAAAGTGTTTACAATGAAAGACTTTCGCATTCGATAGAAACTATCCGCGGAGAATTAATCCCCGGCGCATCCACCACCACCAAATACTTTGATTTTTTTGCAATTATTATCGACGTTGTACCGTAGAGTATCGATCGAAAAAGCGAAGGCAGGAAAAATTTAACGCGCATTAAGATGTGTAAACACTTGGCCGTCGTACTTATCAGAAAGTGTGGTTTCACGGAGATAATTTTTATTAAAAGCTCGGGTGGTAGGAAGGACGAAAGAAGGAAGACCTCCCAAAGAAAGTTTCCGCTCGTGTCTTAATACAAATTTGCATGTTTTTGTTAATCCTATCCCGGGGCCAGAAAGAATATCGAGCTGGAGTGACAGCTGGCTGAAGTGAGTTAATTTAAAAGAGTTCACAAACCGCACGCGGAGATGACTGTCCGTACACGTCGCCCGGGGGTCCCGAGAAACGACAAACTGTTTTAACTTAACTTTTAATAAGTTAAAGGATTAGCCTAAGGCCGTCTGAGGTTTTTCTATTAAAATGTCTTGTTTTTTCAACTTTCGTACATCGGAAATGTGCTTTTATTAAATCGGAGGTTTCTTCCTGGTGCTTTCAGGTTTGGCGTACCAACCTGAGTTCGCCGAGCCCATCACCAACCTGACGGCCATCATCGGTAGGGACGTCACGTTCCGCTGCTTAGTCCACCACTTGGGCGGATATAGAGTAAGTGCGAGCTGGCGTATGTCTTCAATGTCCGGTAATTGAAAACGTAATACGTGATCTGGCCGCAGCTTCGTGTACGAAGTTAAGCGGCGAGCGGAATCTGCTTGTGATAAACTGACTTCATGAGTGCTCTCCAATCCGTTCTACCTGTTGCTGGTCTCTAAAAACAACGCGTCTACTTATTGCGATGTATTTAATGCCGCGCGAGCTAATTGCATCTGCGAGTTATGATCGATTGGGTCGGATGTGAATGCGGGCCACTTCTGGAATTATTACTGGCAAACCATCCGAATTAATGTAGGATCATCGAGGAGGACGTCGAGAGTGCGGGAGCGAGCGAATTCGGAAACCACGGTCCGGTGTGCGAGAATGACCACTGCTTCGGACGCATCTGCTCCCTATCAGCTTTCCCAGTTGATGAAGAGCGGCGCAACGGCACGCAGTTCGACGGATGTAATAATAGTGCAGATATGACAAATGGCCGAATAGCGCCACAAACTTGGGATCATTTATAATACACACAGCTGTGGGGTATAGGTCGTGCTCGTGACCGATGGCTTCGGTCCCATACTGAAACAGGCTCGTTTTGTAATTGTAGCGCGTAAAGTTTTCTTTATTACATCATGGAGGCGCGCGCTTCACTAAATTTACATAACGCTAGTGGCAGATGCCTTCTTACACTAACGACTCGTAACACCTACAAATCAACTACGTGATCCTTAATCCTCCTTTTTTCAATTGCTCGTACGCTTTGTAAACAGGTAAGATTTTCCCTTTCCTTTTTGTTTTAATTAAATGGTAATCAACTTCTGGTATCGATATTTTCTTTATTTTCCGAACGTTCACGGATGATTTGCGCTTGTCGCAGATGGGCCGTGCGGTCTGTACGGCATAACAAACAGCTCATGTGCCTCTGTCTTAGGTCGGTTGGGTCAAGGCTGACACGAAGGCAATCCAGGCCATTCATGATCATGTCATCACGCACAACCCGAGAGTTTCCGTGTCCCACAATGACCACAGCACTTGGAACCTGCAAATACGCAACATACAGGAAGAAGACGGCGGCCTGTACATGTGCCAGATAAACACCGACCCCATGAAAAGTCAGGTGAGGACAACCAATCAAGCGGTACATCAATTAAGTCGGCCGCGGTCGGTCCGCCTTTCCCAGAATTTCGTCGTCGATTTTACTTCGCAGGGTCGCCACCACCTCTCCGGCTGCTAATTAAAACCGTAATTACAAACGTTAGTCAAAACTAAACACTTAACCGTATGCAAATTAATTAATCCGTTCGAAAAAGAAACGTCGTCCGCGAACCTCCCCTCGTCTTCTGCCGTTTGTTCGGAGACAAACTATATCACAACATAAATTGAAAATGAAAACTTTGTGCGTCTCGCAGGTGCGAATTCTCATCGCGGAATGTAAACCTTACGTCGGCGTCCGTCCGCAGATTTTATTAAAAGAAAATACGACAAGCGGCGCTCGTCTAAACACGTCGTATAAATGATATATGTTACTGTTCTTTATAATTAAATTCGCGGAACGGTGTTGAGGTATTCGCGGGGCGGGGGGCGGGGGAGGTTTGCCGCCCCGGATCCGTATTTTATGTCGATGCGCTTTGTTACAGATCGGTGTTTTGGACGTGGTTATTCCGCCGGACTTCGTGGCCGAGGAAACATCTGGAGATGTGATGGTGCCCGAGGGTGGAACGGTCAAGTTAACTTGCCGTGCAAAAGGGCGTCCCGAACCATACGTAGTGTGGCGTCGAGAGGATGGAAGCGATATTATCATCAGAGAGCCCTCAGGCCAACGGACGAGAGGTAACTTTTATTATTGCCCAAAGCTACCGCGTTGCCAATACACAAGATCGCTTTTTTAAAAGCCAACAATAGCTATTATTGTGCCGTCTTAAGTATATTGCTTTGGTAAGATCAATGGAGGCGGCGAGTTAGCCCCGAGCGAGACGCGATAGCGAGCGTCGAGGCGAATGCGAAAGACGCGAGCTGCACTGTGGTCATCTAGATGTAACTAGATACTCAAGACCCGCGGGCTCTTTTCCTCCCCCGAATCAAATAAAACGACTTATTTTATACCAAAAAAAAAAAAAAAACCGCCACCACCGCGCGAAAACATCTGATGCAGGTGCATCAACCTTACCGAAATTCATTTCTAAAATAAATTCGATGGTGGTAAATAAAATTGTAGATGCGATCCCCTTTTTGATCACGTTTGGTTCTAGTTTCGTCTTTCGACGGGGAAGTACTGCGTCTGGTAAAAATCACAAGATCCGAAATAGGGGCGTACCTGTGCATCGCTGCGAATGGTGTCCCTCCGACGATCAGCAAACGAATCATGGTGAACGTTCATTGTGAGTGCCGTTTGAAATAATTAGAAACCATATCGCAAAAACACCGGTCATTGTTGTCAGCATCCATTGTGCCAACCGTAACTTCTATTACACGTCTTCCGGGCTCATTAATTTGCCCGAGCATTGTAATGAAGTGGCACATAATTAACAATATTTAATTAAGCGTTCGATCGAGATGAAGTAAGCAATAAGTTTTTTTTTTCTTTCTTGCTTTTTGGACGTTACAGTTCATCCGGTTATCCACGTGCCGAACCAGCTAGTGGGAGCACCGCTTGGAACAGACGTGACTTTAGAGTGTTACGTCGAAGCATCGCCCAAATCCATAAACTACTGGCTCAGAGATTCAGGTATTTTTATTTTGTTTTCGATAATATCGTCACGGAAATAAATATCGCGATATTAAAGAATGCGAATTCGAATACGAATATAAATCATTGTTTTAGCAACTTCTGAAACGCAATGACCAATGCCTGACTAAAGTTTGCTTTGTTTTTTTTTTGTTGCAGATGGTATGATTTCCGATAATCCTACTGTTCGAAAGGGACGATACGGTAGGAAATTATTAAGATTCTTCGATGTTTTGTTTTAAGAGGGCTCCCTTAATGCAATGAGCGAGTTCGGAAAGATGTTTATAAATCACGTCACTGGCATTAAATTGAAAATCGGTTATCTTGCTTGATGCCGGCGGGGGCCACTACATCCTCTAGTGTATCGCGACGGCTTCGGCCCGGACGTGACGCGTTAAGAATTAGCAGGATAAAATTAAGTAGTGCGTCATTAATCATGTGCAGGGAGCGTGGCAGATCCCGTCCCATTATCAGTGCGATACAGGCCACTCCCGTACACGAGTCGACCGACCGTCTTTATCGTCCCTGTCGATATCCCACTTCAATCCTCACGTCGTCACTGACCGCTCCCATCCTCCTGTTACAGGTGAAATGGTGATTTCCAGCGTTAAGTACGACGTCCAGGTCGTCACCAAATCTCTTTTCGAGGCGAAGATGAGCGTCGTCGTCCGAAACTTGCAGAGGGAGGACGTGGGTTCCTACAAGTGCATCGCGAAGAATTCCCTCGGCGAAGTCGATAGTAACATTCGTCTTTATGGTACGTGCGGTGGTTTTTATTTTTGCGTGCGATGAGCGTGTCGTTTTGCTTTTCAGAAATACCCGGCCCGACTAGGTTTTACACCCCCTTAGACGAGGAGGATTACAACGAACAATTTGGGTCTGCCGAGAGGGATCAAGATGATGAAAAGGGTAACAATATCCTGGACCGCGGCAGGATCGTCATACAGAACACCGGCAGTCCTTCGCGAGGTAATAATCACATGCCCGCGGCTTCCTCTGCGAATTTTTCCGCTGCTTTCCTCCACTTATTGATGGCCGCTGCTTTCGTTGTTGTCAGGATATGGTGATGGGACTCACGAATCGGTCCCGCTTGTGTAGTGACAATAATCTCTGCGTTTTCATTTTGTACATAACTTCCCCTTCTGTTTAGGCTATATATGTAGATGTAAATGAGTCTATATGTATGCGAGTTACTAACATTACTGTAAATTTGTAATACGTGTGGCGTTCGGCCAGATAGCTTACCGAATGTATGGTGTTCGAATAGCGCAAAACGAGTCCAGATAAAAGACAGAGACCATACAGTATGTTGCCTTATAATGTATGAAGAAAAAAAAATCTTAAACCCATAAGTTAAACAAACGTTAGAGAATTTAGATGACTTTAAGACAATGTGTTGAAATGTTCGCTGCATTTATTATATGTTATATTTAACAATAAGTGGAGTAAATAAATGATGTACTACTACAAATGGGCTTCATTTTCCTCCCGGACTTTGCAGAATCAAGTCGGTAAGTACGAGTAGGTAGGTTTTGAGTTTGTATCATGAGAGAATATGACTTGGGGAAAAAAAAATGTACGCGTTCCTTCTGCCATTCGTCATTGGGGGTGAGAAGTGAGAGAATGCAGCGAGTCAAGAGACGAGACAACCTGAAGAGTTGAAGCAACCAAGAATCTATAATTGCCCGGGTGTCGGCCGGAAAATGTGCGCAGCCGGGCCCCGGGGCGTGCATAATGCGGCGTATATCAAATGACAATTCCCGCCTTTCAACTCGCCATATTTAATAGCGACTCATTCATTGATGGAGAAAGGCTGTGACAATGCCTCATGCCTCTCAATACATTAATCGTTAATCGACAAACCTCGCGTCGCCGGCTGCAGCACCTCCGAACAATAGGTTCGTGATCTATAAAGATGGGTCGTTTTTTACCAATTTCTCAGCTACATTTACTCCGAAATGTGTGCTGAATAGGACGTGTGGTTACGGCCAACGAAAGTCCTGGCCGCTCTCCAGTTGCACGATAACACCTGTCACTGCCAAAATGATCAGGTGGCGTGGACCGAACTTCCGACATCGAATCACTCACACGTCAAACAGTCAACAAAAAAAAAACACACGCACACACACACATACACGCGCCAAACTCAACACACAACAAACAAAATTAATATTTATATTTCGGGGGGCGGCTATTTCAATTAATCTGAAATCTTCCATCTCCACACACAACTTACTTTCCGCAGCAGCTCGAACGCTTTTAGAAGCAGACGAGTTCGAGGATTTTTTCTTTTAACTTTCACTTTTGACGACGCAAGTAATCGAGGGGATTTGAGAAATAAGTTGCGTAGGAAAATAAAATTATTAAATATGAGAGACGATTTTTAATAGGTTTCATCTCTAGTTCGCCGGAATTTAATGCGAGAAAGTCCTTTACATCATAATTCCGAATGCAAGAGAAATAATCGCGCGATACAGTCTCACAATATGCAGTTAAACCGCCGTAAATTTTATTGATCTTTTTCGGGTCTTCCGTCTGCGACACTGGCTCTAATTTAAATATGGAGTTTAATGAAATGCAAATTAGATAATTCCCTTTATCTACAGATGATTAGATACTGCAACAATTGCAATTCCGCCTTAATAGAACGAATACGAATGGGGCGATATGTTATCGAAAGTCGGGAACACATGTGCCAAGATGGACGGATGACCTTTAAGGAACTGGACTTGTTGCGACGTGCCTCCTCTAATCCGTCATTGCGTAAGCAATTTTCACGTCCCACGAAAGAAATTATAATACAACCGAACTGTATATATTACGTAATAATTTCCTTTTTATTGTTTACAACCCCAGCGCAGCCGATGAAGCTTTTTACAAAAGCGCTCGACGATTATTAGGCAAGTGTTCGTCTCGTGTTCAAAAAAGTAAGATAAATGTTTTGTATTATACGCCGGCATACAACAAACAACCGCCAAACAAATAAAATCGCAAAAATATTTATAGATCAATCCAACCTGCAGGTAAGCAACTTAAATTGACTCTCCTCCAGCGAGCTTTAAAATAAATTCATTTTCACGTCAGCCTCGCCGAAGTTACTAAACGATTTGGCTTTAATTACGAGTTTATTAAACAAACTTTTTTTTTTGATGATTTACGTCAATCAAATATTTTAACTGTTTTTGACCATCAAAAAGAAGTCGGCAAATCAAAAAGCGAGCTCAGGAAAACGAAAAACCATTAATTATTGACGTAATTAAAGTTTGCTTTGTAAAAGTGGCCAAATGTAATGAAATTTAAAAAAATGATTCCACACGGTATCAATTATTAATGTAATTAAGGTTTCCGTTATGAAACTTGAAGAGGCAAAAAAATATTAATCGCGGAGATATTTTTAATTTACGAGTGCCAAGGGTATTTCTAGGTCCTGAGCTTTCACGTGTTCGGTGGGGTAGCTCTAAATCGTCGCGATTAATAAAAATTTAGCCGAGTTCTTAATCAATGTGAGAAAAGTGTTTACTCGGTACACAACGGCGAACCGCTTGGGCTGGCGGCGAAAATCATGAGATAAAATTATACTTGCCTGTCAGTTCAAATTTAATTGTTCTTTATCACTTTGCCTTCCATCAAAATAAATCGGGGTTACGTTTATATCACCCGCGACGTTGATGTTGAGGCTCTAATAAATTACTTTCTTTGTTGACTTATTAAAAGTTTGATTTCATTCACATTTGTAATATCCGACGATGTTCGTTTGCGCTGCCTTTGTTTAAACTTTTGAGATCGCGAAAGAGACGGAAATAAATAGCTTCGAGGCGGTTTAACAAAAAGCCACCTGCGACGAGGACTCGAATCTAGGACTTCTCATTTACTATAAAATAGTTGAAATACTATCGATTATTTTCGCGTCGAAAAGAAACCCTCAGGTTTCATAAATTTTGCCAACGAATTCATCACAACGCGCTGTATTTTCTTTCGGATACCATTTGAATAAACACTTTCGTCCCCCCAAAAAAAAAAAAAAATTATGAAAATCAACCCTCACGTTTGCGATAAGTTAAGTTAGCAACGCGCAAAGAACTGCATGACTACGCATCTGACGTGCCACATGCGACACATCGTTTAAAAGCTCTTTCAATAAAAGGAACTTCGGAATAAATAGGAAACGTGTTCCGAGGTCTATAACGTCCAGATAAGTTCTAAAGGGGCGATGGAATTTTTATTTAACTCAAATATTTCGAAAAATAGTCAATCGTTTTACCTAGAAACTCACAGGACACGATTACATCATCAAAGGATTATTTTTTTTTTTTTGATGAAACAAGCGAGGCAAATAAATGGGTAAGTTCCATTGTGTTATTACAAGACGGAGTTTGTGTCTTGTATGCGTAAAATGACAATGAAAACGTAGTAGTAAGAAAGCCCGACGTTTGCGTAAATATTCCAGATTTGTATCCTTTTCATTCATTCTTATTTCATAACACAATTACCCGCCGTATTTGACATTTGCATTGTAAACTCCTAAACGCCGGATTATTATTACAAACGCCACATCTACATCTGAAAGGACGAGGTTTAATACCTGCCGGTTTTCCTGCGAGGGAGCAAAAAGGAAAGGAAAAAATCAATGGCGAATCGAAACGGACTTGAAAAAAAAAATCGATTGATCCCGGCCCGCGCTAATTCGTTATTCAATTATGCAAATTCGTTATTTGGTTTCTAATTCGAAGCTCTCCTTACCTAAATTCCTATCAATAACCCTTGTACTAATTTAATTTCCTCCATTATGTTTAACTTCAATTGTGTTCGAAAGTTTCGCGGACTGCGGTAATGCGCGTTTATTAATTTCCATTTCCCCCCTGCTTCGGGAGTTTCGTTAAAAAAAAAAAAAAAAGAAAAAACAGAGGTCGAAATCATTTCGGCATTAATTCGGTAAATAATAATAATAAGAAGTAGCACTCGGAACGGAGCGGAGAGCTTTCGTGTTTTCGAAGTAGAAAAAGAACCAAAGACGAGCGAACGTCTTTTGGGACTAACGCAGAAAGGTCTCGTAATAAACAAGGGGAGATTTAAACGGGAAGAAGGTGCGAAAAGTTTAATAAAATTCGCCTTAAATAAAAGGAATAGATACACAATTTTCTTATCGATTCCAATAAAACCTATGGTACTAATTATTTGTGTTCGAGGAAGGACACAAAAGAATCTTTTCTGCTTTTTAAGAGGAAGTACATCGCTTCACCTAGGTGACCGCTAATAACTAGAAACTTCCAAGTATCTAGAGCGGCTCATATTTGAAGTTAAGAGCTTAGAAAATAAATTTCTTATTAATTATAGTTGCCGTAAATCCGTCTGCGAGGCAAGGCTTTTCTGAAAATTCCATTTTAACGACTTGTTTGATGTCATAGAAAATAAATGTAATGGTGCACGTCATTAAAAGGGTAAAAAAAATGCCCCACACGTAGCGAGGTAATTCAAATGAATTGTAATGAAGAAAATACGAGTTAAGGAATAAAACCTGAAAAACCTTAAGAGACTAATTGGCGGGGATAGCATTCGCAAGCCCCCAGAGAGCTGTAGTCCTATATTTCTTCCATAATGTATATATAGTGTAGTGTAGCAGCCGATAATTTAACAAGTGTCTCCCTAATTGTTTACCTGACTGAAATAATTAAGTGTGAAGTTTTTCTTTCTTTCGGAGCTCAAATCGAATAGCACGTTGGGTTTTTCATAAACAATAATCGAAGGAGGAAATTGCGATCGCCCTCTCCGCATAATCGCCAGAAAGTAATAAACGGTAACCACTTGTGGGCCAATGCACATCCAACGCTTAAGAATAAGTTATGCCTTAATTTAAATTTTTTCTGCAATTTACGCGATTTTTCTTATTGCAGATAAATTTCGATTTAATTAAAATTTTCAGCCGAGAGACAAACTGCGGCGCGAATATAAGAATTGTAAAATTTTTACTCGTTCCGTTTCAAATTACAATTTACTCCTCGATTGCCCGACATGAAATCCGATAATGACGTTAACTTTAATGGAAAGAATTTCTATGATATTGCCCCGTGATCGACCGAATCAGTACTTGAGACTTTCAGGATTAAAATACGTCAACATTAATACCGTTCGAAAAAAAACTTGTTCGATATCCTTTGCAAATTGTTTCGCTTTTTCCTGCCAACTTGTTTGTATATAAAACCAATTACTAGGTACTAAAAAAAACCGTCGAAGTTTCCATAATTTCAGTCGAGTTATACCTGCGCCTCCACCAGAATTAATTTATTAAATGACTCGTTCACTTCGGAGAAAAGTTTCGAAGCCTGCAACATGAAACGTCGAAAGAAATTAAAGGAATCACTTAAATTACGTAAATAGCTACGATTGCTTCTTGTGTACACCGAATTTTTACTTTACCCGGCGATTTTTAATAAATCGGAAAGGTTTCCAATTCGAAACGTACAAACCCACACGTGATGATACAACGAGACTCTTTTGTATTTCATCGAAACAAAAAAAAAAAATATTTTGCATGCATATCGTAATTTTATCGGTTCGATCGCATGCAAATATGCGAGAGCCAGGAAAAACTTTTAATGGAACGTAAAAATTGCAGAAAATTTCGTTATGCCGAGTTAAATGCGGATGGCCGCTTGCTTGTAAATATGCCACAACGATCGGTCAAAGCAATTTCAGTTTAGAAGATGAAACAGATTGATAACCCTTTATAAGTTGACGTACAACAGCTTTAGCTGATCTGTTCGTAAATTTCATACACAAAGAGTCGATTTTAACATAAAATAATATTTGTTCGCGATACGGTTAAGCAAAAAGAATTTAAGCAAGTGTTTCCCTCCTGCTGGAATATGTACAGTTGCAGCGGAAAGTAATGAAAATCTGGAAAGAGTAAGCGGCCACCCGACTTCGCCCGACCGAGAGATAAACGCCGTAGCTCAGCCCGTTCAAAATTCTTGGAAATATCTACCTACCCTCAACTGCAGGCATTACTAATATTCCGATACGTAATTATTAAATGTAATTGGCCGACATCAATGAACTTCTTATTAGCAAGAAGTATTATGCATCCTAAATATTATTAATGAAAATATTTATATTATTCATTATTAATCTTTAGCAAATTATTTGATGCTCTTTCAAAAAACGAAATAAAGGTATAATAAAATAGTTCATAGTTCATAGTTCGTTTTATTATTTGCAATTAAGATTACAAATTCGTCAGATTACTCAGATTACATTAAATCTATAACATTTAAATAAACATATTACATTAAATACCTATTTGGTAAATAACATTTTTGGTCAAAATTTATATATATTTAACAAATAAGACAGTACGAAATATAATAGTTACTGCGGAACAAAATTATTAATCTAATTGTATATAAATCTATAACGGACCACGAGCCGAACCACGAGCCGAACGAGAGACGAGAGACGAGCCGAGAGACGAGCCGAGAGACGAGCCGAGAGACGAGAGACGAGCCGAGAGACGAGCCGAGAGACGAGCCGAGAGACGAGCCGAGAGACGAGCCGAGAGACGAGAGACGAGCCGAGAGACGAGCCGAGAGACGAGCCGAGAGACGAGCCGAGAGACGAGCCGAGAGACGAGCCGAGAGACGAGCCGAGAGACGAGAGACGAGCCGAGAGACGAGAGACGAGCCGAGAGACGAGCCGAGAGACGAGCCGAGAGACGAGCCGAGAGACGAGCCGAGAGACGAGAGACGAGCCGAGAGACGAGAGACGAGCCGAGAGACGAGAGACGAGCCGAGAGACGAGAGACGAGCCGAGAGACGAGAGACGAGCCGAGAGACGAGAGACGAGCCGAGAGACGAGAGACGAGCCGAGAGACGAACCGAGAGACGAGCCGAGAGACGAGAGACGAGCCGAGAGACGAGCCGAGAGACGACCCGAGAGACGAGAGACGAGCCGAGAGACGAGAGACGAGCCGAGAGACGAGCCGAGAGACGACCCGAGAGACGAGAGACGAGCCGAGAGACGAGAGACGAGCCGAGAGACGAGAGACGAGCCGAGAGACGAGAGACGAGCCGAGAGACGAGCCGAGAGACGAGCCGAGAGACGAGCCGAGAGACGAGAGACGAGCCGAGAGACGAGAGACGAGCCGAGAGACGAGAGACGAGCCGAGAGACGAGAGACGAGCCGAGAGACGAGAGACGAGCCGAGAGACGAGAGACGAGCCGAGAGACGAGCCGAGAGACGAGAGACGAGCCGAGAGACGAGAGACGAGCCGAGAGACGAGCCGAGAGACGAGAGACGAGCCGAGAGACGAGAGACGAGCCGAGAGACGAGCCGAGAGACGAGCCGAGAGACGAGCCGAGAGACGAGCCGAGAGACAAGCCGAGAGACGAGAGACGAGCCGAGAGACGAGCCGAGAGACGAGCCGAGAGACGAGCCGAGAGACGAGCCGAGAGACGAGCCGAGAGACGAGCCGAGAGACGAGAGACGAGCCGAGAGACGAGAGACGAGCCGAGAGACGAGAGACGAGCCGAGAGACGAGAGACGAGCCGAGAGACGAGAGACGAGCCGAGAGACGAGAGACGAGCCGAGAGACGAGCCGAGAGACGAGAGACGAGCCGAGAGACGAGAGACGAGCCGAGAGACGAGAGACGAGCCGAGAGACGAGAGACGAGCCGAGAGACGAGCCGAGAGACGAGCCGAGAGACGAGCCGAGAGACGAGCCGAGAGACAAGCCGAGAGACGAGAGACGAGCCGAGAGACGAGCCGAGAGACGAGCCGAGAGACGAGCCGAGAGACGAGCCGAGAGACGAGCCGAGAGACGAGCCGAGAGACGAGCCGAGAGACGAGAGACGAGCCGAGAGACGAGAGACGAGCCGAGAGACGAGAGACGAGCCGAGAGACGAGAGACGAGCCGAGAGACGAGAGACGAGCCGAGAGACGAGCCGAGAGACGAGCCGAGAGACGAGCCGAGAGACGAGAGACGAGCCGAGAGACGAGCCGAGAGACGAGCCGAGAGACGAGCCGAGAGACGAGCCGAGAGACGAGCCGAGAGACGAGCCGAGAGACGAGAGACGAGCCGAGAGACGAGAGACGAGCCGAGAGACGAGCCGAGAGACGAGCCGAGAGACGAGCCGAGAGACGAGCCGAGAGACGAGAGACGAGCCGAGAGACGAGAGACGAGCCGAGAGACGAGAGACGAGCCGAGAGACGAGAGACGAGCCGAGAGACGAGAGACGAGCCGAGAGACGAGCCGAGAGACGAGCCGAGAGACGAGAGACGAGCCGAGAGACGAGAGACGAGCCGAGAGACGAGAGACGAGCCGAGAGACGAGAGACGAGCCGAGAGACGAGCCGAGAGACGAGCCGAGAGACGAGCCGAGAGACGAGCCGAGAGACGAGAGACGAGCCGAGAGACGAGAGACGAGCCGAGAGACGAGAGACGAGCCGAGAGACGAGAGACGAGCCGAGAGACGAGCCGAGAGACGAGCCGAGAGACGAGAGACGAGCCGAGAGACGAGCCGAGAGACGAGCCGAGAGACGAGCCGAGAGACGAGAGACGAGCCGAGAGACGAGAGACGAGCCGAGAGACGAGCCGAGAGACGAGCCGAGAGACGAGCCGAGAGACGAGCCGAGAGACGAGCCGAGAGACGAGCCGAGAGACGAGCCGAGAGACGAGCCGAGAGACGAGCCGAGAGACGAGAGACGAGCCGAGAGACGAGAGACGAGCTGAGAGACGAGAGACGAGCCGAGAGACGAGAGACGAGCCGAGAGACGAGAGACGAGCCGAGAGACGAGAGACGAGCCGAGATACGAGCCGAGAGACGAGAGACGAGCCGAGAGACGAACCGAGAGACGAGCCGAGAGACGAGAGACGAGCCGAGAGACGAGCCGAGAGACGACCCGAGAGACGAGAGACGAGCCGAGAGACGAGAGACGAGCCGAGAGACGAGCCGAGAGACGACCCGAGAGACGAGAGACGAGCCGAGAGACGAGAGACGAGCCGAGAGACGAGAGACGAGCCGAGAGACGAGAGACGAGCCGAGAGACGAGAGACGAGCCGAGAGACGAGCCGAGAGACGAGCCGAGAGACGAGCCGAGAGACGAGAGACGAGCCGAGAGACGAGAGACGAGCCGAGAGACGAGAGACGAGCCGAGAGACGAGAGACGAGCCGAGAGCCGAGAGACGAGAGACGAGCCGAGAGACGAGCCGAGAGACGAGAGACGAGCCGAGAGACGAGAGACGAGCCGAGAGACGAGAGACGAGCCGAGAGACGAGAGACGAGCCGAGAGACGAACCGAGAGACGAGCCGAGAGACGAGCCGAGAGACGAGCCGAGAGACGAGAGACAAGCCGAGAGACGAGAGACGAGCCGAGAGACGAGCCGAGAGACGAGCCGAGAGACGAGCCGAGAGACGAGCCGAGAGACGAGCCGAGAGACGAGAGACGAGCCGAGAGACGAGAGACGAGCCGAGAGACGAGAGACGAGCCGAGAGACGAGCCGAGAGACGAGAGACGAGCCGAGAGACGAGAGACGAGCCGAGAGACGAGAGACGAGCCGAGAGACGAGAGACGAGCCGAGAGACGAGAGACGAGCCGAGAGACGAGAGACGAGCCGAGAGACGAGAGACGAGCCGAGAGACGAGCCGAGAGACGAGCCGAGAGACGAGAGAAGAGCCGAGAGACGAGAGACGAGCCGAGAGACGAGAGACGAGCCGAGAGACGAGAGACGAGCCGAGAGACGAGCCGAGAGACGAGAGACGAGCCGAGAGACGAGCCGAGAGACGAGAGACGAGCCGAGAGACGAGCCGAGAGACGAGCCGAGAGACGAGCCGAGAGACGAGCCGAGAGACGAGAGACGACCCGAGAGACGAGAGACGAGCCGAGAGACGAGAGACGAGCCGAGAGACGAGCCGAGAGACGAGAGACGAGCCGAGAGACGAGCCGAGAGACGAGCTGAGAGACGAGAGACGAGCCGAGAGACGAGCTGAGAGACGAGCCGAGAGACGAGCCGAGAGACGAGCCGAGAGACGAGAGACGAGCCGAGAGACGAGAGACGAGCTGAGAGACGAGAGACGAGCCGAGAGCCGAGAGACGAGCCGAGAGACACGATCCGAGAGAGACGAGACACGTGGCTCGGCTCGTGGATCGGCTCGTGGCTCGGCTCGTGGCTCGGCTCGTGGCTCGGCTCGTGGCTCGGCTCGTGGCTCGGCTCGTGGCTCGGCTCGTGGCTCGGCTCGTGGCTCGGCTCGTGGCTCGGCTCGTGGCTCGGCTCGTGGCTCGGCTCGTGGCTCGGCTCGGGGCTCGGCTCGTGGCTCGGCTCGTGGCTCGGCTAGTGGCTCGGCTCGTGGCTCGGCTCGTGGTTCGGGTCGTGGCTCGGCTCGTGGCTCGGCTCGTGGCTCGGCTCGTGGCTCGGCTCGTGGCTCGGCTCGGAGCTCGGCTCGTGGCTCGGCTTGGCTCGTGGCTCGGCTCGTGGCTCGGCTCGTGGCTCGGCTCGTGGCTCGGCTCGGGGCTCGGCTCGGGGCTCGGATCGTGGCTCGGCTCGTGGCTCGGCTCGTGGCTCGGCTCGTGGCTCGGCTCGTGGCTCGGCTCGTGGCTCGGCTCGTGGATCGGCTCGTGGCTCGGCTCGGGGCTCGGATCGTGGCTCGGCTCGTGGCTCGGCTCGTGGCTCGGCTCGTGGCTCGGCTCGTGGCTCGGCTCGTGGCTCGGCTCATCGCTCGGAGCCACGAGCCGAGCCACGAGCCGAGCCACGAGCCGAGCCACGAGCCGAGCCACGAGCCGAGCCCCGAGCCGAGCCACGAGCCGATCCACGAGCCGAGCCACGAGCCGAGCCACGAGCCGATCCACGTGCCGAGTCACGAGCCGAGCCCCGAGCCGAGCCACGAGCCGAGCCACGAGCCGAGCCACGAGCCGATCCACGAGCCGAGCCACGAGCCGAGCCCCGAGCCGAGCCACGAGCCGATCCACGAGCCGATCCACGAGCCGAGCCACGAGCCGAGCCACGAGCCGAGCCACGAGCCGAGCCACGAGCCGAGCCACGAGCCGAGCCCCGAGCCGATCCACGAGCCGAGCCACGAGCCGAGCCACGAGCCGAGCCACGAGCCGAGCCACGAGCCGAGCCACGAGCCGAGCCACGAGCCGAGCCACGAGCCGAGCCACGAGCCGAGCCACGAGCCGAGCCACGAGCCGAGCCACGAGCCGATCCACGAGCCGAGCCACGTGTCTCGTCTCTCTCGGATCGTGTCTCGTCTCTCTCGGATCGTGTCTCGTCTCTCTCGGATCGTGTCTCTCGGCTCGTCTCTCGTCTCTCGGCTCGTCTCTCGTCTCTCGGCTCGTCTCTCGTCTCTCGGCTCGTCTCTCGTCTCTCGGCTCGTCTCTCGTCTCTCGGCTCGTCTCTCGTCTCTCGGCTCGTCTCTCGTCTCTCGGCTCGTCTCTCGTCTCTCGGCTCGTCTCTCGTCTCTCGGCTCGTCTCTCGTCTCTCGGCTCGTCTCTCGTCTCTCGGCTCGTCTCTCGTCTCTCGGCTCGTCTCTCGTCTCTCGGCTCGTCTCTCGTCTCTCGGCTCGTCTCTCGTCTCTCGGCTCGTCTCTCGTCTCTCGGCTCGTCTGTCGTCTCTCGGCTCGTCTGTCGTCTCTCGGCTCGTCTCTCGTCTCTCGGCTCGTCTCTCGTCTCTCGGCTCGTCTCTCGTCTCTCGGCTCGTCTCTCGTCTCTCGGCTCGTCTCTCGTCTCTCGGCTCGTCTCTCGTCTCTCGGCTCGTCTCTCGTCTCTCGGCTCGTCTCTCGGCTCGTCTCTCGTCTCTCGGCTCGTCTCTCGTCTCTCGGCTCGTCTCTCGTCTCTCGGCTCGTCTCTCGTCTCTCGGCTCGTCTCTCGGCTCGTCTCTCGTCTCTCGGCTCGTCTCTCGTCTCTCGGCTCGTCTCTCGGCTCGTCTCTCGTCTCTCGGCTCGTCTCTCGGCTCGTCTCTCGTCTCTCGTCTCTCGGCTCGTCTCTCGTCTCTCGGCTCGTCTCTCGGCTCGTCTCTCGTCTCTCGGCTCGTCTCTCGTCTCTCGGCTCGTCTCTCGTCTCTCGGCTCGTTTCTCGTCTCTCGGCTCGTCTCTCGTCTCTCGGCTCGTCTCTCGTCTCTCGGCTCGTCTCTCGTCTCTCGGCTCGTCTCTCGTCTCTCGGCTCGTCTCTCGTCTCTCGGCTCGTCTGTCGTCTCTCGGCTCGTCTCTCGTCTCTCGGCTCGTCTCTCGTCTCTCGGCTCGTATCTCGTCTCTCGGCTCGTCTCTCGTCTCTCGGCTCGTCTCTCGTCTCTCGGCTCGTCTCTCGTCTCTCGGCTCGTCTCTCGTCTCTCGGCTCGTCTCTCGGCTCGTCTCTCGTCTCTCGGCTCGTCTCTCGTCTCTCGGCTCGTCTCTCGTCTCTCGGCTCGTCTCTCGGCTCGTCTCTCGTCTCTCGGCTCGTCTCTCGTCTCTCGGCTCGTCTCTCGGCTCGTCTCTCGGCTCGTCTCTCGGCTCGTCTCTCGGCTCTCGGCTCGTCTCTCGGCTCGTCTCTCGTCTCTCGGCT
This sequence comes from Serrognathus titanus, assembly GCA_039766575.1. NCBI lineage: Eukaryota > Metazoa > Arthropoda > Insecta > Coleoptera > Lucanidae > Serrognathus > Serrognathus titanus. The sequence continues at coordinate 981,872 of CM077916.1, read as the reverse complement.
CGTCTCTCGGCTCGTCTCTCGGCTCTCGGCTCGTCTCTCGGCTCGTCTCTCGTCTCTCGGCTCGTCTCTCGGCTCGTCTCTCGGCTCGTCTCTCGTCTCTCGGCTCGTCTCTCGTCTCTCGGCTCGTCTGTCGTCTCTCGGCTCGTCTCTCGTCTCTCGGCTCGTCTCTCGTCTCTCGGCTCGTCTCTCGTCTCTCGGCTCGTCTCTCGTCTCTCGGCTCGTCTCTCGTCTCTCGGCTCGTCTCTCGTCTCTCGGCTCGTCTCTCGGCTCGTCTCTCGGCTCGTCTCTCGGCTCGTCTCTCGGCTCGTCTCTCGGCTCGTCTCTCGTCTCTCGGCTCGTCTCTCGTCTCTCGGCTCGTCTCTCGGCTCGTCTCTCGTCTCTCGGCTCGTCTCTCGTCTCTCGGCTCGTCTGTCGTCTCTCGGCTCGTCTGTCGTCTCTCGGCTCGTCTCTCGTCTCTCGGCTCGTCTCTCGTCTCTCGGCTCGTCTCTCGTCTCTCGGCTCGTCTCTCGTCTCTCGGCTCGTCTCTCGTCTCTCGGCTCGTCTCTCGTCTCTCGGCTCGTCTCTCGGCTCGTCTCTCGTCTCTCGGCTCGTCTCTCGTCTCTCGGCTCGTCTCTCGTCTCTCGGCTCGTCTCTCGTCTCTCGGCTCGTCTCTCGTCTCTCGGCTCGTCTCTCGGCTCGTCTCTCGTCTCTCGGCTCGTCTCTCGTCTCTCGGCTCGTCTCTCGTCTCTCGGCTCGTCTCTCGTCTCTCGGCTCGTCTCTCGTCTCTCGGCTCGTCTCTCGTCTCTCGGCTCGTCTCTCGTCTCTCGGCTCGTCTCTCGTCTCTCGGCTCGTCTCTCGTCTCTCGGCTCGTCTCTCGTCTCTCGGCTCGTCTCTCGTCTCTCGGCTCGTCTCTCGTCTCTCGGCTCGTCTCTCGTCTCTCGGCTCGTCTCTCGTCTCTCGGCTCGTCTCTCGTCTCTCGGCTCGTCTCTCGGCTCGTCTCTCGTCTCTCGGCTCGTCTCTCGTCTCTCGGCTCGTCTCTCGTCTCTCGGCTCGTCTCTCGTCTCTCGGCTCGTCTCTCGGCTCGTCTCTCGTCTCTCGGCTCGTCTCTCGTCTCTCGGCTCGTCTCTCGTCTCTCGGCTCGTCTCTCGTCTCTCGGCTCGTCTCTCGTCTCTCGGCTCGTCTCTCGTCTCTCGGCTCGTCTCTCGTCTCTCGGCTCGTCTCTCGTCTCTCGGCTCGTCTCTCGTCTCTCGGCTCGTCTCTCGTCTCTCGGCTCGTCTCTCGGCTCGTCTCTCGGCTCGTCTCTCGGCTCGTCTCTCGTCTCTCGGCTCGTCTCTCGGCTCGTCTCTCGGCTCGTCTCTCGTCTCTCGGCTCGTCTCTCGGCTCTCGGCTCGTCTCTCGGCTCGTCTCTCGTCTCTCGGCTCGTCTCTCGTCTCTCGGCTCGTCTCTCGTCTCTCGGCTCGTCTCTCGTCTCTCGGCTCGTCTCTCGTCTCTCGGCTCGTCTCTCGTCTCTCGGCTCGTCTCTCGGCTCGTCTCTCGTCTCTCGGCTCGTCTCTCGTCTCTCGGCTCGTCTCTCGTCTCTCGGCTCGTCTCTCGTCTCTCGGCTCGTCTCTCGTCTCTCGGCTCGTCTCTCGGCTCGTCTCTCGTCTCTCGGCTCGTCTCTCGTCTCTCGGCTCGTCTCTCGTCTCTCGGCTCGTCTCTCGTCTCTCGGCTCGTCTCTCGTCTCTCGGCTCGTCTCTCGTCTCTCGGCTCGTCTCTCGTCTCTCGGCTCGTCTCTCGTCTCTCGGCTCGTCTCTCGTCTCTCGGCTCGTCTCTCGTCTCTCGGCTCGTCTCTCGTCTCTCGGCTCGTCTCTCGTCTCTCGGCTCGTCTCTCGTCTCTCGGCTCGTCTCTCGGCTCGTCTCTCGTCTCTCGGCTCGTCTCTCGTCTCTCGGCTCGTCTCTCGTCTCTCGGCTCGTCTCTCGTCTCTCGGCTCGTCTCTCGGCTCGTCTCTCGTCTCTCGGCTCGTCTCTCGTCTCTCGGCTCGTCTCTCGTCTCTCGGCTCGTCTCTCGTCTCTCGGCTCGTCTCTCGTCTCTCGGCTCGTCTCTCGTCTCTCGGCTCGTCTCTCGTCTCTCGGCTCGTCTCTCGTCTCTCGGCTCGTCTCTCGGCTCGTCTCTCGTCTCTCGGCTCGTCTCTCGTCTCTCGGCTCGTCTCTCGGCTCGTCTCTCGTCTCTCGGCTCGTCTCTCGTCTCTCGGCTCGTCTCTCGTCTCTCGGCTCGTCTCTCGTCTCTCGGCTCGTCTCTCGTCTCTCGGCTCGTCTCTCGTCTCTCGGCTCGTCTCTCGTCTCTCGGCTCGTCTCTCGGCTCGTCTCTCGTCTCTCGGCTCGTCTCTCGTCTCTCGGCTCGTCTCTCGTCTCTCGGCTCGTCTCTCGTCTCTCGGCTCGTCTCTCGGCTCGTCTCTCGTCTCTCGGCTCGTCTCTCGTCTCTCGGCTCGTCTCTCGTCTCTCGGCTCGTCTCTCGGCTCGTCTCTCGTCTCTCGGCTCGTCTCTCGTCTCTCGGCTCGTCTCTCGTCTCTCGGCTCGTCTCTCGTCTCTCGGCTCGTCTCTCGTCTCTCGGCTCGTCTCTCGTCTCTCGGCTCGTCTCTCGTCTCTCGTTCGGCTCGTGGTTCGGCTCGTGGTCCGTTATAGATTTATATACAATTAGATTAATAATTTTATTCCGCAGTAACTATTATATTTCGTACTGTCTTATTTGTTAAATATATATAAATTTTGACCAAAAATGTTATTTACCAAATAGGTATTTAATGTAATATGTTTATTTAAATGTTATAGATTTAATGTAATCTGAGTAATCTGACGAATTTGTAATCTTAATTGCAAATAATAAAACGAACTATGAACTATGAACTATTTTATTATACCTTTATTTCGTTTTTTGAAAGAGCATCAAATAATTTGCTAAAGATTAATAATGAATAATATAAATATTTTCATTAATAATATTTAGGATGCATAATACTTCTTGCTAATAAGAAGTTCATTGATGTCGGCCAATTACATTTAATAATTACGTATCGGAATATTAGTAATGCCTGCAGTTGAGGGTAGGTAGATATTTCCAAGAATTTTGAACGGGCGGAGCTACGGCGTTTATCTCTCGGTCGGGCGAAGTCGTGGCCGTTTACCCTTTCCAGACTTTCATTACTTTGAGTTGCAATAGTACATGAAGACGTGGGGAAAATAGGTTTTTTTATTTCGCTTCGAAGTCGTCGTCAGCTTGGTGTAACATATTCCTAGCGAACGTCAATGGTCGTTTATCAACACCAATAAAAACCTTTCCTAATACATCTCGTAAGGATGCTCCAAATAATTTCCCTTCCCAGCAAATTAGGAAATTTAAGAAAGAAAAACAGGCGGTGTTTTCCCCGCGATTAAAATAACACGCGGGAAATGAGTAAATAATTTTTTGCGCAATCTTAAATCAGTCGTGCGTTAAATTCGTTAGCCTTTTCCACGTCCCGAGCGTTATTTGGTGAAGCTCCTACTTCACTGAGGATGTAATAATAACACGTGCGGGGGGGCGGGGGAGGTGTCTTCCAACTTGTTCTTGGAGATATAACAATGAGTCGCGATAGTTATCCATCAATAAAACCTAAGCAGATTAAATATTCTTGTTCTTACATCTCGTGTGTCTTCCCATTGTGTCGAAGTTGCCTGTTCTTTTGTCGCGAATACTTTGCATTGTTATCAGTACTACATTACTACTACAATACTCGAGCTTCTTAAGTATTTTGAAGGCGAATTCCATCGCAATTGTTCCTTAAATATGCTCTCGATAATTTAACGTCTTAATTATTTAATTTCTGTCTTTTATAGCCGCTATGCATTTGCGAGGTGGTAAACAGAGCGAAATGTAATTTTCGTAACAAAACGCAAGCAGGTGTTCTAAAAGAATTCGGAATTCGTTCCAGTGGCTTTATGAGGAGAAGATCAAAATATTTCTGGGTAATTCTCTGCAAAAAAAAAAAAAAAAAAAAATAGAGCACACATCAAACATTAAATTAGTTCAAGCACCGAGGAGATTATAACTACATAACAATAAAGTGCATGCACTCGCGAGGTAACATCCAAAATGAAAAGTAATAAAACATTTTCACGTTTCAAATAGTTGTGTTGGTATTGGTGAATCACTCGGGGTAATAACCGTGCTTTTCGTGTATTCAAATAAGCAGCGAATACACAAACAGGGTGTTCTGAAACTAATCCACCCCCTCGATGGTCTTATTTTCGCACAGTTCGTTTCAGTTTCGTTAATATTGGCGAATGAAACGATGTAAACATAAACAGTTCTTCCCCCCAAAAAAAAAAAAAATCACGCATCAAATATTAAACGAGTTCAAGCGCTGAAGAGGAGGAAAAAAAAATCGCGGCGAGTGTGGGGCAGGTGGCGTTGCAGCTGCGGGCGTCGGGACGCATTTACGTATCAAAGCGGAGCTTACGCGAAACAAGTCGCACTCGCGAATTTTAAAATTATGAGACGAAGGCTATTAGGGAATGCCTTTCGCATAACTTCCGCGTACTTGACATATTAATCATAAATCTGATTCCAGGCGAATGACACCCGAACTCTCGGAATTATTATTTCCCCGTGAGAAGTTTCCGTTCCGAAACAAAATTTTAATTTGTGCAATCCGTGAACTTTTACAATACCTGGCAAATCATGTTTAACGGTGAATATTTTTGTGACAGTCCTGTGAAGCCCCGTGTTCATCCGTCTTGATGATTAACGTTGATAGACGTTCGCGTTATTGCGCGCAACGTAACATAGTTGTGTGAATTGTGTGTTCGCCTTGGGGTAGTAAAACATTTTTGTTACCGCGTAATTACTCTCGCTGACATTTATCAAACAATTATTAAAACAAGGTGCAGGAAAAACGCCGATTTAATTAACACCGTAAACGGCGGCGGCGATTAGGGTAGTACGAAAACGGAGCGGCCCTGCTCGAATTTATCGATTTCGAAATGGTCGCCCCTTAGTTTCCGACTTAAATAATAATATTTGACGCGAGGCGAGACTATAAAAGATACGTCATATTTACTTTCCATTAACTTCAGGGAAAAAAAACGAACGGGGCTGAAATTCTTAGGAGATGCGAAATAGTGGGAAATATTTCGCGGTTTTCATTAGAGAACCGAGGCGAACAAGGAAATAACGTCGGGCTGCTCGGAATTAGCAAATGAAGCACGGAAACGAAACTATGGAAATCAAAAACGTAATAGCATAATAACTGATACGAGAAAAAGTTGGCTGACGCAGAGGAATAATCCAAGATAATAAATGGGCCGCGATATTCGTGGGGGTATGAAACGATTTTCTTTGTTGTACAGACAACGCGCCAAAAAATAAATAAAGAAATTATATTATTTGCTAATATTACCAGTAAGGAGGAGCAGAAGGTATGGAGCAAGGAGCGCCGCCGGCGAAATTAAATTACAGCGTTGCACAAAACCTACAGACTTGCATACGTACTCCTTAATTTAATTAAAAACACATTTTTTAAATCTAATTAACTTCGTCCTTTATATTCGTTCGCCCTGCCATCAAAACTATCGCAAATATGTTGAACGCTGCAACACGGATGAACAACAACTCCCATCATCCACGGTCTAAATTAATTTTGATTAATTTTTTTTTTTTTAATAAATTACCATGCAAATATTAAAACAACACGGGATTTTTATCGCAGACACAACTTAGTACTTGGTTTTATATAAAAAAAGAAAATTAAATAAAAATCAACGCGAAATTTAATGCAAGAAAAATATCACGTGTTTCCTTTGAAGTTTCTGCATTGTGTTCGACGTTTCGCTGTGCAAGTTAGTATTTCATTCAGGGGTTAATAGAATCCCACTCGTGCACTAATGCACAGAGAAGAAACCAAGGGTATTTGTTAACACAATCGTAGAATTTATATCTACACCGAAAAATAAATAGAAAATGCTTGTATTTGATCGTGTAAGACAAATAAATTCTCCATTTATTATAATACCGTGTTTTATTTAATATTTCATTATTACGTTAGACTATTAAACATAATTTATTTATTTCCTTTATTCTGTCTTTAATAATAAGATGAAACAGTAAATAACTCGCTTGGTTCGTTAAATTATTTGAAAGGAAAAACGTATGTGTTTGAGCGACTTAAAAAATTTGCCGAAAAAGAGAATGCTTTACGTTACTTTGTAAAAAGCAAAATTCAATTATTGTAATAATTGGTTTACAAAAAAAAAAAAAATACCAGCGTTTAATTAAATAAAAAAGAAATTATAAAACGAGCTTACGTCGTTGTTATTATTATTATTTTTTTTCTTTTTGATGTGGAACGGGCGTTTGCCTTATCGAGTCGTGTTCGGTCCATGTGTAATTTATCGCCGATGAAAAATTAAAATCCAATTGCCGCGTGAGATAATTAAAAAAAGCGCCTTTTTATTTTTACATTTAATGAAAAATTAACGCGGCAACGCTTTCCGGTCAAACCGAATTTTTACGTATCCGGAGAACGCATTAAAAATCATACTCATCCCTCATCTAATTTCGTCGAGCCCGAACGAGTTAATAATTCAGGGCATTAATTTCGGCTAGAAATTATAAAGGAAGACCTACGCAAAAATATTTAGCGCACAAAAGGAGGCGGAGGAGACCTCCTAGAGAGATATGCGGAATTTAAATAACAAATCCGCATCAGAGAGTATTTTAACACGGGTGCTCCTCATAATTAACACCTTAAGAGCTAATAATGAAAACCAAAATTTACATTAGGTAATTGGGGCAGCCGTACGGGATGAGCTTTCGCGTGCAAGAAATCTTTTCAGCAACTACAAATTAAATGTAAATTTAAAGAAAGTGGCAATCGATAACGCACCTCCGCCCTTCACCAACGCTGAAGAAAATTTAAGGACGTCTGTCATCGTATAAAGAAAGGCGTAAGCTCGGATTGTCGGGGCAAAATTTTTTCGAATCAACAACATAACACGAATTAGCACCAACTCATTGATATGCATTATATTTATCGACTTGTTAATTTGCATGCTGAGGCACATCGGAACAGTATAAAGCGTGACAAAGCTTTCCAACGCAGAGGCTTATGGGACGCAGTATTACAAGCGTCATGGACCGCACTATGCCTAAATGGGTACTCCCTCTAATAGTCCCAAAAGCTATTATCTGAAACGAGACTGTCCACACTGCTCCCCAGGCAATAGCGAGATCAGAGATGAACTAATACACGCACAGGACACCTGTAATTGCCATTTCTACGCAATAATAAACTACACCAAAAAAAAAAAAAATAGTGGAAATTGAAATAATTTAAGGGGACGTTGACCTGTTGCATACGCGATTGTTCCTCGACGGTGCAACTTTAAAATGCTTTTGAATATTTCGTTTTGAAACCAACCGGCATTGCGCAACGAACGCCAGTGTGCAATCTGCATTATTTTAATATGTATTTTGAAATTTCCGATCTTGGTTTTATTTCATTGGTCGCGCTGCAACTGCAATGGAAACGTTGGAACGTAAGACGTAATAATAACTTCGCGTATTCCACGTTTACTCGCGTTCAATTTCGCGACAGTAACAGTAAACATCTTGCACATATTTTTTTTTTTACCTCGCAGCTTCGAAATTACTCGATTTAATTAAACCCACGCAAACAAAACGAACCTGTTAACATACATTAGCACATTTTAGGAATCAATTAAAACACGACGCGCCGGGCTGATTGAATCTAAGGCAGAGGAGAGAAACTTTCCGACGGTTGATATTTGGTGGTAAAATAGTTCGAGGAATATGCACAATGCGACCTGCTCTTAATCAGGCGAATCTGAATTAAACGAGGAGCCGAATTAACTGAAACTACTTGGTTTTCGATCGCCCCCAAAAATTAAGAACGACGCCCGTTAATTAACACCGAAACTCTCCAGACTGAATCGCACAAACAAAACGCACCTATCAAAAGACCGCCAATCAAATTAAGGCCGACCCTTTGAAATTCAATTACTTCCCTAAATGCACCGCTTGATTGAAATAACTTTCGAGTTAATTAACGACTTAAAAAATATCTGACGCTTCCAAACCGACTAATAATTATTATTTTCTGTATGGAAACGGATGAAATTAGGATCGTTTCTGTTGGAGTTTTGTGGAAATTTGAAAAAAAAAAATTTGCAGGGCGTAAAATCTCAAAAATTGGCCCAATTAGCGCGTGATCGTCGGCAGAGAGACGGCGGCGTCGAGATAATCGCAAAGAAGGTAATTTCATTCTGGAGGCATTAGTGTTGTTTGCGCTAATTACTCTTTCCGGCAAATCGCGATTAGCTAAGCGTTATTTTTTGCGGCGCTTCAGGTGCGGGCTCACTCGGAAGAACGCACCGCCCCCGCCCCCGTATGTAAATTTGATTTACGTCCGCAGAATATTACACGTTTGCTCTTGCCTCCCTTACTCGACTTGACGAGTCCTTTTCTTTATATACGGATCTCTATTGAAACCACGACTTAATTTCGTTACTCTCCCCCGTCGAGTGTCGGGCCGTTCCATCAAGGATCCATCTCTCCTATCACATTACAACATATATATTAACACGCACATAAAAAAAAAGGCCCTGGACTCACATCTAATTTGTTTTTGCAACTTAACAATTTTATTCAAATTTCTGCGTTTCTTAGTACGCAGAGAAAGAAAATGACAGGAGCAAACCTATTTAGCAGAGTTTCTAAATAAAAAAATTACTTATAAGGGGGGGCCTACAAATAAACGAATAGTTGTTAAATCGAAACGATTTAATAACGTGTTTGAAAATAGCAAAGAGGTGCGAGGAATTTGGAACACTTAACGTTAAACGAATTTTTATGCGACTGATAACGACGACGTTTGACGCGTACACACAAACAAATGTAAAATACGCCATATTATTTTATTCCTTGCGCTCCATTACAGAGCATAAAATACATTTCGCGTTTTTGTAAAAATGTATGCAGGTTTTTATCTCGTGTCTAAAACAGAAGCGCGAGGGAAAAAAATAATAAACCGATCGTCGAACGGCATCCAACAAATGAATAAATTCCGGTATTCCTATTAAAAAAAAATAAAACAACAACAAATAAACAAAAGGAAAACTGCGAACTCAAACAATCACGAGGTGAAACTAATTGAAAAATGGGATATTATTAGTCGAAGTACCGGCGCATCCACCATTTGCGTGTAATTACCTTCTGCCTCTCACTTTTTTTTAAATAATAGAGAAATAAAATATTAGCATGAAATTAATGGATCTCTTGAAAGCGTAGAAATATTTTATTACATTTTTGCGAACATTAAGAGAAAAACGTTAAACATGGCCGTCGCATTGTGCGACGCGGCGTTATCTAATTTTAGTTGTTGCGACAGGAAATTAAGGCGATCTTTCCTCAGGTTTGCTAGATTGTTAGTCAATCTTCATAACGCGTGATGTATCGCGAGGGAGGCGGCATCCTTAAACGGTTTGCAGCCCTTCTTAACGTTCTGAATAGGTGATAGGCTGGAAATCATTCGGGCTTATGTATTATAGAGATTTGCCATTAGAATCCGATAAGTACGTCGACGTGTTCGGGAAGAAAATTCCGCGTTTTAAAACACCTCGCATGCACAAAGGAGGATCAAATTAAAAACCCACGTTTAATATTAATAACTCTCATTTGAGGGCGGCTTCGAGAATCCACACTTTCAGACCTCAAATTAAATTTAAATGAAAATTTATTGAGAAATTGATTCCCGGTCAGAATGAATATTTCGCAGACGTTAACACTCCGTTCGAAAGTTAAAATAATTTGAGCTTCATCCTCGCGAGGATTGTAAGTTTTCCGTCTGCGTTTCGACTTAATTACATCATCCTCAGAAGAAAGACGTAACAACGCGAGAATAGAAAAAGCAAATAATTCCATTGATGAATAAAAAAAAGTGTGTCTCGCGGAATTTATGTATCGCGGAGAGGGGCCGAAGGAAATTCCGAGAATTTAATTTAATATTTGCTAGAATTTTGGTTTTTTTATTGACAAAAAATGTACATATGGCGGGCGTAAAGATGAGAAAGCGAAGTATGTGCAGGTGAACGCGAGAGAGGGTTTTTGGCGAGGAGAATTCAGCTCACGTCCATACCACATGATACGAACAATGGCGTCATTGCGTAAATTCTTTCGCCCCGGATTGGTCGAACACTAATATCGGCTAATTATAACTTTCCTAAATGAATAATTCTCCGGGACGGCGTTAACTCTTCGAAGTCGGGGTGCAATCAGAGAAGCAAATGAAGACGAAGAAGGCGATCGGATCAGGGAGACGCCGCAGTGTCCACGAACCTTCTAATCTCGCAAAAGAAGTCGTCGTTTGAGAATACAAACTCGTGAATTAGCAAGAGAAAAATACGGAGTTGTATTGTAAATGAAACAGGCTTGTTTGCTGCTTAAAGATGCATCTCGCGTATTGAGCTCTCCCCCAATCTCGAAAATATACATACAAGCCCTCTGTGCAGTAAACACAGTTAGGGTTTGTTTTCAAAATTCTAATAAATCAGATTTGCACTCTTGCTCCGGGGATAAATAACGTACACTTACGCTCCGTTCGGCCGGCCATCGTCTAATATTAAATTTTCTTTTTCTCCTCGCAATTCCTCAGTCCAACAACGAAACCACCGAGCAGCAAGGCCACTACAATAACTGTGAAATTAACAACGAATTCTCCTGCTTCGAATTTATCGTTCTTCTTTTTGCCACGTAAGAATGTTATATTTATTATCTAACGTTCACAATACTCCGACGACCAAGAACAAATAAAGCACAGGACGCGGCGTCTTTTATTTCTCCGTCATCGGGTTAAGGAACTTTTCTGTTAGCGAATTAGTCCGCCGACGCAATGAGAACAACGCGAATATTCAAAAATAAAACACACACTCACACACACACACAAACACTCGACGCGAAACTTTCAACAAAACGCGACGGAATCCTTTCGGAACTCATTTTTAATTCTCTTGGTTTCCTCGAAATTAAAAACGAAACCTAAATCAAAGCGCCACGAGGAAAAAAAATTAATTAATGTCCTGCAAATAAGGAGGACAACTTATATAAATTAATTAAAAAAAAAGTTTTGCGCTTTTTGTTTAAAAAGTGAGAAAAAAAAATTAAGGAAACATTGTTTTCCCATTTCCTTTGACAGCGCGTTAGCCTCGATATAAAGCAAAAACGGAAATGGAATTTGTAGACGGTTGTGAACAACACGGGCGCGAAGATTACCTGATAGAGGATTTGATTTATTATTTATAAGAAACAATGACTTTGAACCGAAATCAATAAAACGAATAAAAGTGACACTTGTTGAGCGTGTTTTTTTTTTGATTCGGAGATTTAAGATGCACGGATTGGAACGCGTTTATGAATTTGCGGCGATAAAAACGGAATGGCGTCGTTAAAATAATAAAATTCGCAAAAAAACAGGAAATATAATACGCGCGGGCAAATATGCAAATAGAAATAAGAAGAGAGCAGTGAATGTAATACACCTAGAATACAACGTCCCTTTTTCTCGATTTATGTGACAGAAGACTCGAGCACGCCGGCAATTCGTCCACATTTACTTTTCGGCCGGTTTATAGCTACAAAGATGTATCGACTCCTTCCAGAACCGATTCTTTTGTTCACGCGTCCCCCCAAAACGACCAAACCAAAAGATATTATTTATACCAAACTTTTACACCTACGCGTACGTGCGTGTGAGTAAACCGGCCCTTTTAAAACAACAAAAAGACATACGCAAAATAAGACCGGCAAGACGACGCTCGCTATTCGGGGGGGAACTCTTAAGACGATGATAAGGCCCTGTTCCGCGATATCCACACTCGTTTAAGAGAAAGCTGACAACGTGTGGCATCAACATTTGTCCAATGCTTGTTCCGGCCATAGATAAGCCGAACGCTTACTGTCTCCTCGTGTAAAAGTAAGAATTCCCAACCATAAAAGTCACTGGCATCATCATACCTAATCCGAAACATGAAACATTCGCAATCCGTGGAAACAAAGTGCGCCCCGTAACGATCTCGTAAGGGATAAATAAAACAAAAAACAAAAACAAATCGAGCCGAAACTGGATTCGAAAACCCAATTTAACAAGCGCATCTAACAATTAAAAACCAAATAAAATCAGATGCCAGGCACAAGAGTAAACCGTTGCTTGGCGACGTCTTGCAAACACAGATCTTATTCCATCATTTATAATACAAATCGCTCTCTTAAATGTATAACGAGGTAACGATCAAAAACGAAGGAAAAAAAATTATTTTATTGTCAGTCGATTATTTATATAAAACAATTTCCAAAGACGAATCTAAATGAGGGGCGGATTAGTTAGCACACGCCCCCTCACGTCTAAACACAAACAATCTGGTTTTTATTTCTTCTTCTACAATTTTGAAATTTCGACCGTCATTTGCTCAACTGAAACCAAATTCCTTTACCAAACTAAACACAGAGGCCGCCGCCAGGCTTTATTTCGCACGTCAAATCTAAGATCCCCTTCTTCTTTCTTTCATTTAACCTCACACAGTTTTACTTCGCGTTTTTTGACTCAATTTCATTTGTTTTAGATTTTCAAACTTTTCTCTTCGTTGTCAATTATCATGCACGGTTGACATTGTCATTTCATTTGTTTTTGATTTCCATCATTTCCGATCGCCTTCTCTTGCACTTTTAGCTTTGTCTTGTTTACTTCATTCCTTAGAAACAATTGTTTTGCGTTTTGTTAATCAATTTCAGTTTGAAACTCTTTGAAATCTGACTTTGTTTCATATCTGTTTGTTTAAAACTCTCAATTTTAGAGCCAGAGACTCTAGTACGTTTTTGATTTCCATTTGTTCATCGCTCGTCAGCTCTTTACTTCCTATCGTCTTCTATTTTGTTCGCTATTTTATACGAGTGTTTCTTAGAAACGACTACTTTACGTTTTCATGTCAATTTAAGTTCGAAACACTGTTTCAGGAGGACTCGAGGACGCCATCTAGTGTTCGTTTCCGATCGTCTTCTCTTGCACTATCTATTTCGTTCGTTCATTTGTTTATTTTTCGTCGATATTTCTTAGAAACAATTGCTTTACGTTTTCCTAATCAATTTCGGTTTGAAACTTTCTATTTTGTTCATTCTCTTGTTTATTTTTCGTCGATGTTTCTTAGAAACAATTGCTTTACGTTTTCCTAATCAATTTCGGTTTGAAACTCTAGAAGTTGACGTTGTTTTAGGAGGAATCGAGTGCCATCTACATTTGACTTCCTTTCATTATCGATCTTTGATTCCGTTCCATCTTGTTTTCCTGGTACTTTTGGGTTTCACTGTAGATATTAGTTCCATTTTGTTTTCCTGGTACTTTTGGGTTTCACTGTAGATTTTAGTTGGAAAACGTAAGTTCTCAATGCAGGACTTTTAGCGAATGGGCTTGATTGCTATTTGTTTTGGACTTTTGTTACGACCTCCGTACCGATTGTGTTTTGTTCTATTTGTTCTTTTGTTTGAAGCTCTCAATTTGAGCCCCTGGGAATCTAGTGCGTTTTGGTTCAATTCCGGGAGAGTTTTTGATTCCCATTTGCCATCAACGGTTCGTCTTCTCTTGCACTTTCTATTTCGTTCGTTCATTTGTTTATTTTTCGTCGATATTTCTTAGAAACAATTGCTTTACGTTTTCCTAATCAATTTCGGTTTGAAATTCTGGAAGTTGACGTTGTTTTAGGAGGAGTCGAGTGCCGTCTACATTTGATTTCCATTCACTATCGATCTTTGGTTTCGTTTCGTTTTGTTTTCCCAGGTACTTTTGGGGTTCACTGTAGATTTTAGTTAGAAAACGTTGCACCTTGTTTTCCTGGTACTTTTGGGTTTCTCTGTAGATTTTAGTTGAAAAACGTAAGTTCTCAATTCAGGACTTCTAGCGAATGGGCTCGACTGCCTTTTGTTTTGGACTTCTGTTACGACTTCCGTACCGATTGTGTTTTGTTCTATTTGTTCTTTTGTTTGAAGCTCTCAATTTGAGCCCCAGGGAATCTAGTGCGTTTTGGTTCAGTTCCGGGAGAGGTTTTGATTTGCATTTCCCATCAACGGTTCGTTTTCGATCGTCTTCTCTTGCACTTTCTATTTCGTTCGTTCTCTTGTTTATTTTTCGTCGATATTTCTTAGAAACAATTGCTTTACGTTTTCCTAATCAATTTCGGTTTGAAACTCTGGAAGTTGACGTTGTTCAGGAGGACTCCAGCGCCATCTACGTTTGATTTCCATTCACTATCAATCTTTGGTTGCGTTCCCTTTTGTTTTTCTGGTACTTTTGGATTTCACTGTAGATTTTAGTTAGAATTTTGTTTTCCTGGTACTTTTGGGTTTCTCTGTAGATTTTAGTTGGAAAACGTAAGTTCTCAATTCAGGACTTCTAGCGAATGGGCTCGACTGCCTTTTGTTTTGGACTTCTGTTACGACTTCCGTACCGATTGTGTTTTGTTCTATTTGTTCTTTTGTTTGAAGCTCTCAATTTGAGCCCCAGGGAATCTAGTGCGTTTTGGTTCAGTTCCGGGAGAGGTTTTGATTTGCATCTCCCATCAACGGTTCGTTTTCGATCGTCTTCTCTTGCACTTTCTATTTCGTTCGTTCTCTTGTTTGTTTTTCGTCGATATTTCTTAGAAACAATTGCTTTACGTTTTCCTAATCAATTTCGGTTTGAAACTCTGGAAGTTGACGTTGTTTCAGGAGGACTCGAGTGCCATCTACGTTTGATTTCCATTCACTATCGATCTTTGGTTTCGTTTCGTTTTGTTTTCCTAGGTACTTTCGGTTTTCACTGTAGATTTTAGTTAGAATTTTGTTTTCCTGGTACTTTTGGGTTTCACTGTAGATTTTGGTTGGAAAACGTAAGTTCTCAATGCAGGACTTCTAGCGAATGGGCTTGACTGCCATTTGTTTTGGACTTCTGTTACGACCGCCATACCGATTGTGTTTTGTTCTAGTTGTTCTTTTGTTTAAAGCTCTCAATTTGAGCCCCAGGGAATCTAGTGCGTTTTGGTTCAGTTCCGGGAGAGTTTTTGATTTCCATTTCCCATCAACGGTTCGTTTTCGATCGTCTTCTCTTGCACTATCTATTTCGTTCGTTCATTTGTTAATTTTTCGTCGATATTTCTTAGAAACAATTGCTTTACGTTTTCCTAATCAATTTCGGTTTGAAACTCTGGAAGTTGACGTTGTTTCAGGAGGACTCGAGTGCCATCTACGTTTGATTTCCATTCACTATCGATCTTTGGTTTCGTTTCGTTTTGTTTTCCTAGGTACTTTTGGTTTTCGCTGTAGATTTTAGTTAGAATTTTGTTTTCCTGGTACTTTTGGGTTTCACTGTAGATTTTATTTAGAAAACGTAAGTTCTCAATGCAGGACTTTTAGCGAATGGGCTTGATTCACATTTGTTTTGGACTTCTGTTACGACCGCCATACCGATTGTGCTTTGTTATATTCGTTCTTTTGTTTGAAACTCTCAATTTTAGCCCCACATTTTCTTGTTTTGCTGAGTTCGTTCTTTTTTTTTTTGTTAACATGTAGAAATGTTCTTAAGAAAGAGATTAAGACAGAAGAGAGAAACTTGTTTATTTTCTCTCGACTAGTTTTAGCCCTTGGTAACATTTTTTGTTTAGAAGGGGGTGTCGGAGAGAGTTGTTTTAATATAGTAATTCCGAGTGTGTATTATTTGTAGCGGAGCTAAAATAAGCGTTCTTGATGAGAAAAAGATAACGGTGACAAAAGTAAGTAGAGGAGGAGATTAGGTGTTCAAAACGGCCTCGTTACGCGTCCAAAGAAATTAGTTGCCATGACGTTAATAACGTTTCGTACCCCCCGTCCATATTTCCAAGTTCCTCTCCATATATTAACCCAAACAAAGATATTAGTGATTCATTGACCATCTTAAATAAAAAAAATGTACATATTTATGCCTTCATTCACGTCTGTTATTACCGCCTGCAGAGTCGTTATCCAACTTTACCCCCCATTCAAGTTTTTCGCGCATAAAAGTGTTTCCAACCCCACAGTTTTCGGCGTGCGTTATCTGTCTCGTGTATGACAATGCGAAATAGAGTTGTACCCACGTACTGCGGAGATAATTATTATAATAAAAACGATTATTTGCTCGTATCACGTAAAACGTGACGAACCAAACACTTACAAAACAAACAGTTTCAGTAACGTGCGTGGATCACGTAATTAAATAATCTAATGTTTATAATTAGCCACTTCAAACGCGTTCCACTTAACAGGCTGCCACCACAAAAAAAAAACGTGAATGGAAACTTTATATCGCGCGTACACTATTCGGTCTCACTCTACTGTTATTAATGATCTGTCAATTCACTCTTCGGGGAAACATTGTTTCTGCATTATTTCGCTCTATGAAAGCCCCAGCAATATGATTTATAATTTGACTCAGTTTTCGAGTTCTGAAAAAGCCGCCCCTTTTTATTAGCGCCAATTATTTATCAATATTCCCATTAACGTCCATTTCAATCAGCGTCCTGCAAATCGCAATTAATTCACCGCCACCAAATAAAAACTTGTTTACAAAATCCGCATTTAATAATTTCGCAAAACCAGTGCGGAAATACGATGCCAGTTCCATCTGCTTCCCGAAAACGAAACAAACATCAACAACTGTAAATCACTTACCACGTCCCTGCAAAATCATCTACATAAGACCGAACAAAAACGACTAACTTTCGCAAAAGAATAACTGTTTCTTGATTAACCAAGTCTGTAGTTACTTACAGTTTGCAATTAATGACTGTAAAAAGAAAGAGAACTTTAAGTTAAAATTGGTGGATGCGCCAGTAATCTTCAACTTAAGCTTAAGAATAACATAGTATTTACCTTAAATATAAAAATATCAGAGACCTCTACAGTTATTAAAGCTCAGTTTATTATTTGTTATATTTTCTTACAGTTTACTATGCGGACGCGCCGATAATCATTTTTGTTTAAATTCTGTTCGACGAAACTTAAACGAAACAACGAAAAACTCTGCTCACTCCTTTTACTAATAATCAAAAAAATTATTGCCATCAGATATCTCTATTATTAAAGCTCGTTCCATTAAATTCAAACGATTCTTATATAAACATATTCTCATGTTTTGATTAACAAAGCGTATAGTTACTTACAGTTTGCAAGCAATAAAAGTAAAGAGGATAACTTTTTAATAAAGATAAAAATTGGTGGATGCGACGGTAGTTCTAATTAACAGAGACCTCTGTTGTTAAAGCTCGTTTTATTAAATTCAAATGATTGTTTTACTTTCCCATTCTAACAAAGCCTATAGTTACTTACAGTTTGTAAGTATGTACATTTTCGGTTAATTTTTGAAATTTTAAGTGCGACTTTACAGGTCAGAGACTAACCAATCAGTTTAAACGTAAATAATTGCGTTTTTAACTAATTAAAATGTTCAGCTTTTTAATTTAAATCCACCTCTGTTGCAGACAGCACGAAGGAGGCGAGCTTTATAACTCGAACCTCCACGACGTGCTCTGCACATTTAAGTTATGGAGGTTCGACTGTATTCGCACTTTTCTTGGCCAAAAATTGAATGCTAATTTAAAAGTCGATATTTCGAGAGTGAGAAAAAGTAAAAGGCAGTTCATTCCATCCAACCGAGACGTGTGAGGGTGATTTTTTACGACTTTAGGAGACGTGGAGAACGAAAAGCCTCGCTCGAAGAGTAAATAAAATAAAATTGGATACGTCATCAGAAGTTAGGAGGAAAATTCACACCCGTAGAACCAAACATGGCGAATCCAATGATGAAAACCGCAAGCGAATCCTTTCCGCGAAAATAAGGATATTTGTAAAAAAAGGAAGAAATTACCGGTTTCTGTAATCGTAGACGGTGAAAGTTCAACCGCTCATCAATAGATGACAGCACTTTATTCTTACTTTATTCAAAAAATCTTTTTAATTTGAAAATAAATAAATATAACTGAGCTTTACTTTCTTTATTCACATTCTGCTCGCCTTTCTCTTTTATTGCAGTAATAATACCTGCACGCTTTACGTTAATTATTAAAAAAAAAATGGCGGGGGGTTGACTAAATTAAATTAAAATTAAATTAAAATTGAATTAAAATTAAATTCAATAAAACAGCACCATACAGTTTACAACTTTATTGTAAAAATAGTTCGCATATTAATCAACATATAATAATAACGATTTTCTTAACTTTAAAAACGAAAACAAGTAAACGAACAGATTAAACGTTTTCTGAATAAGGGGCGGGGGAGGTGGGCCAGGGGGGGGAAGTGAGGAAATATGACTGACGTTTCTCTAAATGGGTTTAATAATTTTTTTCCCTCTTCAATTGCTAAATACAATAAAACATCTGATACGCTGTACTCTCGTGGACAACGAACGAACAACATAACACCAATACTGACTAGTGACTAACATTAAAAAAATAGTTCTTTTGTTTAATTCACCGTTGCTAATATCACAATTCTCTCGTCGTTTACAGCTTGTCGAAGCCGAAGTTCTTGTCGCCGTCGACGATTTGATAGAACAACAAATAAGCTCGCACTTTAACGAAGGAACTATTGATGTCCATCTGGGTAACAACCTCGTCGTTATATTCGTACCACCTGTGAAACGCAGAAATAGACTTGCGGATGTGATTAACAGACAAGGTATTTACCTGCCGTCTACTGGATTTAAACACGCTGCGGTGTAATGTCCCGATTGCATAGTGCCTTGGTGCATAGCGATGCTCCACAGTTTATACACGGCTCTACCAATTTTGAAATTGTCTAAAGGGAAATGGCAGGCGTTATTCTTACGTTGGATCACTCCACCTTCATACATGTATCTAAAAACAAACACTCGAAAAACTCAATTTAATTTGATTTACCCCTCCACCTCACCTTTTCAAAACAATGACGATGACTTTAGGCTGATAAGAAATTTTCTTGGAAAGCTCGACTTCGATTTCGCACTTGGAGCAGAAAAATGGAACCATATCCCGTACGGACAAATAACGTTCCACCAATTCATCCACGTAAAAATCTTTATTGCCAGGAACGCACAGCATAAACGTGTTTTCCAACTCGAACTTCTGGCACTTCTTCGAGCACTTGTTGCAAACGAAAGACACCCTTATCTGATGGTAGAAATTATCGACGAAAAACGACGTTTTATTAGAGAGCCGGTAGAACCAGGCTTCGTGTTTGGCAGAGTTGTATTTGTCTCTGGGAATCACATCTTCAGAGCAGTCTTCGCTCAGATTATTAAGTAGCACGAGGAAGAACTCCATGCAATCCTCGTGGTGGCCTTCTTGGAACACCGGGTTTAACTGGCCGATCTTATTGTAGAACTGCGAGGGCCGAATGTACGTGTACGATCCAGACCACAAGCTCCTTATTAGCTGAGCCGTCTCGTAGATTATAACCGGATCACGCTTATTACTGACATACTCATTATAAATGCCCTTGCAGAAGAAATCCTTCACAAGCGGAATGTGGCGGAAGCACTGAATAATCGTGTTCATGTAGCACGTGTTTCTTATATTAACAATCCCAGTTAAACCAGTCTAAAAAAAAATAAATACAGGCAATTAACCGCAGATGATAAAATAAAACACAAACTTACAGATTGTACTACGTTATTAATGGCATTTGACGGCTTCGTTCTGCGATTTACAACCGGTTTAGGCTTGGAATGTTGCGTGGTGATTGCTTTATTATCATCTGCCGAAGACTTCACCTCCATATCTTCGTTTAACTTCGGTTTGGTTTCTGTGATAGCGGATGTGGTGGTGTTCTTTTCGTGTTCCTCAACGAGTTTCTTGCGCTTGCGAACTGTCTCAGCGATCTTCGACTCGTTCCTCTCTATGTCGAGCTTCTTTCTGCTGAGCGTGCCTTTGTCGTGCTCGAGGTCCTGCGGCAGAAGCGGCTGCAACTGCTTCGACAAAATATTCTTGCGCTCGTCAGTAATGATCTTCGCGGTCTCCAATTCGGCTATTTCCCCCTCCAAACCTTGCTTGGTTTCGATGAGCTTGTTCGTTTCCGAGTTGTCGGATGTGACCTCCAGTTTCTTCTCTAGGTCAAACAGTTTGGTTTGGTTGTTTAGTAAATCCTGCTCGATCTTTAGTTGCTTGGTAATGATGTTGGCCATCTGATCCATCATTTCATCAACGTTACGCTCTGGCTTACTAGGTTTTGCGACCTGCAAGAACGGGGTTAAACCCTCGGTGGGGTATTGTATTGTATCCAGGTTTAGGAGGTCGTCTAGCTCCGAGTACTTCTGATTGTAGATCACGCGGGGATTCGTGCTGAACGTCGGGTACATATCAATGAAGTCCATGTAACCACCGTTAAGAATGTAAGGGGGATGCTTGTAATTTTTATTTACATCCCACTGAAATCAACAGCGCGTTAAGATTAAAAAGGAACACTCTAGGGGGTTTACCTCTGTTAAAATTGTGCGTAGCGTATGCAGTTTCGATGATAATAAAGTTTTCGGCGTCGTGTCCCAGTCCAGTAAGATAATATACTCGAAGGTATCTCTTTTATCGTATTCTGATTTTACCTCGGCGTTCAATTTCGACCCCAAAACGTGTGCAGACAACCTATGGTTATACAGGAGGGTGTATCTTAGGCTGTTCCAGGCAATCAAAACAAGCAAGAGTTTTCACAACCGGCAAACAACTCCGAACGAAAACAAAGCGACTCTGAATACACATGCGCCTGTGAAAATTCTTGCTTATCACAATCAGAGGTGTTGATTCCTGAAATTCTATACTAAACTTAAACAAACACCTACGTACAATGCTTGGGTTTCAAATTGATTGTAAGGTGAATCCTCCTAAACGATAACACGATTGAATTTCAAACCAAACAGATAAAGATAATTGTTGCCATTTAGGAAATTCCCTCGTTTATTTAAGCGTTTAATTCTCACCCTGGCGCGATGTACTCTTCGGCAATGTTTACAGTCAGAAATTCCTTTAAATGCGATTCATCATACGCAGCCTCTGCCCTCGTATCCATGATAAGTATGTTATATTTCGCCGTGAATGCATCAAAAAGTTCCTTGCTGGTAACGAAAATGTCTGTAAATAACTGCGATTAGCCCGAACGAGACTTGAAAGGTCCTCGCCGTGCGTACCTGCCCCAAAGAAAGGCTTCGGGACCTCCGGTTCGATGATAATATTGCTGCGGGCGGAGTCGTCGATTTTGTTAAGCTTGGAAAGCCGTGTGTACCTAGCGTTCAGGTTCGAACGGATCGTATTGGCGAAGCTCTTGACCTTCTCGACGGACGGCCCGAATCTCAAGTTAAAAAATTTCTTATCGCAGTCGGTATTGCTGATGTACTCGGTTAATTTCAAGTAGCGGATTATGTAAACGTAAGTCTTCTCTTCGTCTGTGATTTCATCGGTGATACTTTTGTATAATTTATCGGCTGCCTTGTATAACCTGTGGATCACATGAACCAAAATTAATGATGGTAAGCATTCCTTTCACGAGCTTCAAGCTCCAAGCGCATGCTTAAGTGAACTGTTCTGTAAGGAACATAAAATTCAAGTCACACGAAGCACCAACTCATAGGATGGGGTGTAAGGGGTGAGAAGATTCTCAAGCGAACTGTTCTGGTAAGTGATGCAGAGCCTCGGGCAGCACCGAGGGGCTCTTTTGTGTTAATGGAAAGCGTCTATTAATGAGTGGAGCAAGGGCTTGGCGTGAGAGACTTACGCATCCAATTTCTTCCCTTTAAGCTTCTTCGTTTCTTCATTTTCAACGGCGATTAGATACAAAGCGTCGATGTTCTTCGCCATGTACAAATCACAAACTTTGATTGTTAGGCCAGACATGTTTTAAAAAGGACGTAAAACGAACTTAACCTATAAAATTCAAGATGAAAAACGGGCCCCGGAAATGGGGGTGGGCTTTGCTTACCCATAAGTTTCGCTTTGAACTTGCCACACTTAAAACGTGTTGGAATCGGAATGTAAACTTGCTTAGCCCAAACGCGAAAGCCAAATACTAACACCACCATTGATGACATTTGTCAAGCAGTGTTACCAACCTAAACTGACTCGTTGCTAGGAAATTGACGTATGTTAAACAAATTTAAATTATATAACTAGTTGTAATCTAAAAATAATTTTCCTTTTTTAATTTTTCGCTTAAATTTATTTAATGTGTGCGATGTAGCTGGGCGGTTCAATAGAAAGGAGAAGCCGAGCCGAGTCGGTCTTTCTCTGTCTAACGCATTGAATAGCACAATAGTCGCGTTCAGGTAAGCGAAGCGCTGCAGCGCTCTACAAAGCGTTACGTTGCGTTTTATTACAAAACAATTCTACCAACGAGAGTCGATTAGAGGAAGTGCTACAAGAAATTATGTATTTATCGGAAAATGTCGCCGATTTTAAGCGGGTTTAACACTAATTGAGTTTTAAATATCATTTGAATATACTCTGGTTGGCCTCTTATAGGATGGGGAGGAGGAGGAGGAGGAGCGTGCAGTATTGCCACGTTTTATTCTCTTAAATTTCACACAGTTTACTTTGATTTATTTTCAAAAATGCGCAGGGGGATTTGATTGTTTAAATACTTTCTGCGCTCCTCGATGTAATTGCGATGATTATCGTGTTTTTTTAAATTTTTTTTATTGCGAATTAAAGTTGTGGATACTTTTTGTTTAATTTAATTATTCTCTTGTCGATTATTTTATGGGCGACCCCCTTTTTTCGAAATGCGCACTTTTTTTTTTGAAATGATCAACACGAGCGCAGTGTTATCTTTTAAACAACAAAATTGGCAACATTGCAATACTTGTCAGTGTGGTCGTATATAAATATATAACATAAATATATAAGGTAGCGTTTTGTTGTAATTGTTCAGTGGGTGAGCGTTGTATATTGGTGTTAGCTTACATAATGTAAGTATAGCAATAATCATAATGGTAAATACTAGCGTGTAATCCGATCTTATTATTAAAACAACGTCCTTTTCTTGGTATGTAAATAATTATTATGTTAGCACGTTAAACATACGTGAAGTTGACTCTCCCCCATTCATGTTTTCTTCTTCCGTTTAATTAATGATTATTGCCCCCTGGCAGATTCGCGATTTCTCTTATGTAGCTGCAATTTCAGGTGTAAGAATACGCCCCCCCTCCTCCACGATTATTTTTTACATAACAGTGAACCCACACCGAATTTTCCTAATGCCAAGAACACTTTTAAAGTGCACACGAGTAACCGGTATTGCTACAATTTGAAAAAAAAAAAAAAAACAAGGATAGGTAGAATCATCTCTATTTCCAAGTCGCAGCAAAAAAAAAAAACATTTTTAATAATTACATCACGACGTGAATATTTAATAAATTATATGTAAATCAGGAGTCAACATTTTTTCCTTGATGGGAAAGGAGGTGGGAGACGAAGGTCTCTCCCTTAAATAACTTACGAATTTGAGCCTGCACGGGAAAGATGTTTTTGGGAAAACGATTGCAAGTGCTCAGGCAAGCGAAGAGAAAAATCACAATTACCTTGCATTTTTTTTTTTTAGAGAAATAATCTCGGGTTTTAGTGACTGTACACAGTGAATTTAAGTATGAAATTATAAACAGGCGTTATCATATCATATCATATCATATCATGCAAGTATTAAATGAGCGACTGATAATTTTGTTATTAATTATACCAGGTGGTGCGTTTAAGTGAAATAAATCACACTTCTATTTTCGCTTATCGAAATTCGCCAATTCACAGTCTGGTTTTTATCTATGTGCTTCTAACACGTGCTCGTGCATCTACATATTTTTATATCCACTTACACATACGCACATATACAGGATGTTCTGATTTTACCCACTTTGTAAATCAAAATGCGTTTGAATATGTGTGTGTATTGCGGGGGCGTTACGAACAAGGGAAGCAGCAACAACAAGCAACATTTGCAGCAGTGTGCACAAAAAAAATACGCGGAAAACGGTTGCGATAAATGGATAAAGCCCAGACAATGTGGGCCAAGATAAAAAACTGACGAGATATCTCTTCTAACATTGTGTGCTCTGCGATAAAACGAGGTTGAAGCTTTTTATTCCCAAGCAGCACTAATTTTGGGGGATAAATAGTTTTTGTAATTAACTTCGGATTAAATTGGCCTATTATCCTCGTGCGAATTACTAACGTTTGATTGGTGTTATTTCGCTGTTATTATTACAGACCAACGCGTCCGTATCCGATCATCATCCGATGCATATAAAATTGGCTTAACGTAACAAGATAGAAACTCAATAGACTTTGAATTATAACCCGTTCAACCCTAATTAATTGATCCAACCTTTGTTTTTGGCTTAACATTGTAACTGAAATAATAGGCACCGTCCTCCCCCGGGCGAAAAAAATCCTTACTTGTCGTTACGCCCCGTTTTCTATTTTTCTTTTTGTTTATTACTAATACGCGGATGTTTTTCTAACTTCCCGCTAAATAATATTCCACCCTCTCGAAGGAAGTGGGTAGTAAAAGTATCGATACGTGCGTGCCGGGGGATGCGCGCGAGTAATTCAATGTTTAACAGTCGATAGCGTTTCGGCCAAAAATTTCTCATTCTCAATTTGGTCGCGTTTTGCCAGTGAGTGGAGTGCAGAGTGATACGAACTTCGATTGTGTCCGCACATCGTTGTTTTTATTGATCAATCGTAAGTCACGAGCTCGCACGTCAATTAATTAATAACAATCAAGTGCGTTAATCGCGTTTTTGGGAATGCGAATCTGTACGTTCCGTAATCAGAGGCTCAAATTTAATTAACGCTCCCCCCTCAAAGAAAAAACAAAGAAAAGAATTAGTGCCCGCGAGGGTTGTCTTTTGCCCCGATTTTACGACCAATTTAAAATTTATTGCCTCCACAAATTTAGGCCATATGGTTCGGTTATTAAAAGAAACACCCTGTAACTCGCGGCTGATTAATTTTTCTTTTTCTTAATTTCCAGTCGCGTCTGGCACTTGCGAGTTTAAAAAAGCGAAAATGGCATTTGCAGGTTTGAAGAAACAAATAAACAAGTGTAACCAGGTAAGCGAAGGAAGAAGGAGATCCCGATTGGATTTAATGAGTTTCCTTTTCAGTATGTTACAGAGAAAATGGGTGGTGCTGAAGGCACAAAGCTCGACCTTGATTTTATGGACATGGAAAGAGTAAGTTTTTGGTTTTGGTGATTGAGGCGGGCGTTGTAGGGTTTTTTTTTTGCCCCCCAGAAAACTGATGTGACTTACGAGTTGGTCGAGGAGCTCCAAATGAAGACGAAAGAATTTCTCCAGCCGAATCCAACGGCGAGGGCGAAGATGGCTGCTGTAAAAGGTATAAGTAAGCTTAGTGGGCAAGCGAAATCCAACACCTATCCTCAACCAGAAGGTGTACTTGGGGACTGCATGTTACTCTACGGCCGTAAACTGGGAGACGACAGCATGTTCGGGCAGGCCCTCGTTGAAATGGGCGAAGCCCTCAAGCAAATGGCAGATGTGAAATACTCCCTGGATGATAACATAAAGCAAAACTTTTTGGAGCCGTTGCATCACCTCCAAACAAAAGATCTCAAAGAAGTTATGGTAAGTGTTATTCGCACCCGAATTAAAGGATGGACTTACGCAAGTGTTTGCAGCACCACAGAAAAAAATTGCAAGGACGTAGGTTGGATTTCGATTGTAAAAGAAGAAGACAGGCCAAAGGTACTTTCTTTCGATCAAACCAATTTCTTCCTGATCGTTTTATAAGTGTTAATGAGGCATGTGTTTATAGTTTCTAGGGGCTTAAGCCCCTACGCCAGTCCTACTAAGACGCAGCAACGCACGTCTGGTATGGAACAAACATTGGTTTCGTGTGAGAGCGAAACCTCCCCCAATAAATTACGCTAGAAGATTTTTTATAAACTCACACTCTCATTTTTTTTTGCTTGCGTAGATTATATCATTAGATTAGTAGCCTCGTATTTAATTTTTTTTTCTTCGCCCATTTAGGTTTCGTTTTGTTTTGTTCATGCATGGAAACATTTTATTGTTATGACAGGTTCAAATATTACAGATGAGGAGATCAAAACTGCTGAGGAAAAATTCGCCGAATCGCTCCATCTTGCTCAGATGGGAATGTTTAATCTGTTAGAAAATGACGTAAGTGCAAGATTATCGTTTGAACGCGTTCCAAAAAATTCACCCCCTGATTTGTATCTAAATAGGTCGAACAAATATCACAGCTAGCAACTTTCGCTGAAGGTCTCCTAGATTACCACAGCCAGTGCACTGAAGTTCTTAAAAGTCTGACCGAAACTCTGCATCAGAAGTAAGTTTGATTGATCTCCTGAAATCGCTACTATTTTGGAATTCTCTTTGAAATCAGGTCAGGATCGTTTTGTGTTGTGGCCACGTTTTTGCCCGACGCTTTATGAATGAACGAAATCGATGACACAGTTTTAATCCCCCGCGCCGCCCCACATACCACCACACGAAATGAAATCTTTCCGTGAGCGCAGATGAAAATTCCAGTCACGTTAACCGACGAAAATCGTTAATTTTTCTTTCGCGCGATTAACTCAAAGTACTCGATCTGATGAGGCCCGCTAATGGACGATCAAAGGAGATGATAGATCAAAGGTGAAGCGAATCGTAAGTCACACGTGAAAAACACTTGGGAAATCACTTCCGGGTGAACGGGAAACGGGCAGACAAACTTGAACTTGAAACTGTTGCTCCGAAAACGGTTTTCGCGCGGCGGTGAAATCTAATAACGGAAATTATCCAAACTTTTCATAGTTTCAAGCGATAGTCGATACCTCTGCGAAAGTTTTTCCAACCAACTTTGCCGCAGCGTGTTTCAGTTTTGCTTTATTAAATTCAACCGCCTCAAGGCAACCGCTTCGGATCGATCCAGCTTGGACTTCACCTCTTTTAATACAAAACTTATTTCTTTGATGGAATATAACTTATCAATTCATTTCGAATGATGGAGAATTATTATTACACGAGCTTTTGTCCTCAGAAACGAAATAGGTGTTTTCTTTTGGGGGGGGTGGGCGGGTAGAATCTGATTGAATTTTGTTGTGATTAATGTCGTTCTTGAACTTTTCAGAAAAGATGAAGCTGTAAATTGCCCAAAGCCGGAATTTGTACCAAAAACATTAGCTGATCTGAATATAGAAGGAGTTTCTGATGGAGTGAATGGTACGAATTTTAATAATCCCATTATAAGTACTGGTCCTACGCATGTTTTTAGGTCCACACCCAAAATACAAACCACCTATAAATCCGACCCTTTTGATTCTTGGAATATTACGACAGGTATTTTTTTTTTGTTTTGTTTCTTTTTTTTGGTTTGGTTTCTTAGATTCCCCCCTCCTCCCTGCGTTTCTTCTTTGGTTTCTTGCATTCGTTGGTATGCGTGATTATTTACGTTTTGCACTCACCATCACTCAATGAAATAAAAATAGTTCTGGATGCAGGCCAGTTGTTAAACATAGTGAGATAGAAATAGAGTGTTTGATACTGTTTATGCGTGCGTAACATTTTGTTGATCGTGGCGACGTTTTTGCTGAAGTAATGCCGTCGTGCGCGTCGTTACTAACACGTCTTAATTGCTGTGGATTTTCTTCTAACCGTACCGCATTGGCAGGTTCTTCGCAAGTATCTTCACCACAGCACAAACCTTATCAGTTGGAGTTGCATCCAGGACAACAATCTGGCAATGGTAAGATGTTTTTTTACCAGAACCTCCCAACTATTTCCCCCAAACCCCTTTTTAACCACATCTATTTTACTATAAAGAACAATGCGTGCCCAATTTCTAACGGATTGGGCATTCCACATTTTCTTTTAATTAAGGAATTCAAACACATTGAAATTTGACGTTCCCATGATTTAGCATCTCCGTTACCTTCACCGATGAAGTCTCCTGCCAGAACACCGATAACCAAGGCGCCCTGCTGTACCGCCCTTTACGACTTCGAGCCGGAAAACCCTGGTGAATTGGGCTTTAAGGTACGCGACGCTTTAAAAGGGGTGAGTTTCGGCATTGTTCAAACGTCTGTTGCGTTTACAGGAAAACGACGTGATAACGCTGATAAACAAGATCGACGAGAACTGGTTCGAGGGTAGCTTGAACGGGCGCACCGGTTATTTTCCCGTTACATACGTAAGGGTGGATGTACCGTTGCCATGAGTTACCGGCTGAACAATACGACGCTCTCTTTTTACAATATATTTTAAAACGCATACTTTACCCCCTAGTATTTGTTACTTTTCATTATGATTTCGAATTTAGTTAAACGGCTGATGAGGTACAGATTGTTGAACAATACAGAAGTTTTTTTTTTTTTTATGCGGACATGATTGCTTGAACAATCTTGCCTTTTTTTTTAATACTTTATAAGTAATAATGTTATCGATTAAATTTTAAAATGTTAATTATGTTGATGTATGTTAACGGACAAATGTGATGCTGTTTATGAAAATAATTATATATGAGAATGTTACTGTATTTATATAGTATACTCACAAATATACATACTTACATAATACTTACTCATATACATACATATATGATTATTTTATTTTTAGTTTATTCATTTGCGACGGTAATCAAACCTTAGCCCTTCGCAGATTTAAACAACCACGTTTTCCCCTTTCCGTTTCTTCTTGTATATTTGTATGTAAACTAAAACGTAAACTGTATGTATATGAAGTGTACTAGTATATAAAAAAAATGGTTGAGATATGTAGATATGACTTTCTATGTTATCTTCTAAGTCTTTTTTCAAGGCTGTATTGTAAATCCTGGTGAGAAATTTTACGTATTATTCTATGTGAGATACAAATACTATGTATGTGAGATGTAAAAAAAATAGCTATCTATGTAAAATGTCTTCAATCCAAACGTCAGGTTAAGTTTTCGACAGAGAAACGTCGTTTGTTTTTGTTGAAGACTTAACTGCACGTTCGTGTGCTTCAAAAACAACTTTGATGGCAATAATTTTATTTAGTTTCCATTAGTCAAGGCGAACCTAAAAGGCACGTAACAGATAATAAAATTATTGTTATCAAAATTTCATGTACATGGTAATCAAAAAAAAAAACTAATAATAATAATTGGTTGTTGTTGTAATCCGTGTGTCCACCGTGGATTAGGTTATTTTAGCCCAAGTCTTTTCCGATGTAATCTTGATTTGCCCCCCCCCCCTTCCAAATGTAACCACAAACTGATGTATAATTGTAATTGTAAAGATTTGTGTTTCTGTGCCCCGATTCAGTTGTTGGCCACGAGGCAGTTGAATCGTAAATCGTGTGATTGAATGGATGATGAGCTTAAAAAAAAAGAGATACGCAGGTACTGCACGTACTCGCCTCCAAGTAGAAATCGTACTCTGTGTTGTCCAGTAATTTAATTGTGATATTATTAGTTTTGCGTTGAGTTTTACTCGCCGGTGCGAAAAAGTGCGTCTCAAATTGCGTACGTGAATTAAATAAAATAATAAGAATAAATCACGCACGCATCAATGTATGTAAAAAAAAAAGTTTTAATGCCTACATGTAATAACTGTTTTCGTTTACTATAATTAATGGCTTCTACAGAGTTACGCATCGTAATTAAACAAAAAAAAAAAAAAACTATATTTACGGTTATTCCTATAATATAAAATGCATGAATTCGAAGTTCTTTCATATAAATGTTAAAATTAAATAATGTTTTTTTGTTCCTTATCGTACACCAGTACATTTAGCTAGCCCCAAATGTTCCTAAAGTCTTGGGCACTAATGTTTGTATTTTAATCTCTTGAATTAATTTCCCCGGACTAGTTTATGTGTTGGTGTAAATTTCCTTCGACTATTTTTTACATCTTTGTTAAATAATATTAAAATTATTTTTACACTCGAAGTAAGTTGCACTGTTTTATTTTTTTTTTTGGTGTTTTTTTTTTCCTTAATCATGTTTATGCTATCCTAAGATTGCTGTAGATGTAATAATAATGTTTGGGTGAATTTGCGCCATGTTATTGATACTCGTGTCTCTTGCCGTTTGCTTACGCTGAGAAGGAGAACGGCGGGAAGGTTGTAAAAATTGTATTTATCTAACAAAAGCACTTATCTGGTTCTTGACAATACATAGGTTTAAAATTAATAAATAATTGTGATTTAAGACTACAGTTACGCTACGTGTCTTCATTGATTTTATTATCTATTATTATTATTCGACTCGCAAAAATGTTTACATCACTGTACTAGTCAAAAATTTTTTTTTTGTAAAAAACTTCCCCCTTTGATCATTTGATATCATCGTCTTTATTTCAGAGTTCTTTTAGAAAAATGAAGAGTGATATCATAACGAAGGGAAACGGATTTTAATTTCTTGTGTTTCCAGGGCCGTACGTATTTCTATTACCAATGCAAAGTGCGCCAAATTTCGTGCCACTTTCGAACGAATTAATTTTTAGACGGACGAAACGTAGTAGACGCAGTATAATAAGTTCTTAAGATATGTAAGTGACATTTATTGGCAGTTGCCTGATTGATTTTTGATTTCGAGATGTAGATGTTACCAAACTTGTTATTATACATGTATACAAATTAAATGTTACCGTATTTGTGCATTAATAAAAAATTGTCGCTGCTTTCGCCTTTTATTTACTCCTGCGGTCTGGGATGACGTCCGAAGGATATCGTCTTACGTTTGCGGGGCTTCGCGCGACGAACCAACGGTTTCCGGATCAAATTACCGGAGCCATTCGGTTCCGGGCAGTATTACTCGCAGCAATGGCAAATCCAGAGAAAATTACTTTGCTTAATCCCAACACCCAACCAACCTACGCCTTTGAAAGCAGTGTAATCCGAAGGAGGAAAAGGCAGTTGAAAAATTTTCAGTGCTGCATCTGCGTCATTCTTATGTAAGTAAAACAACATTTCCGAAAGAAAAAAAAAGGAAAATCTTCTAGTTTTGGGATAATAACCGGATTGGTCATAGCAGCGAGTTACACGTTAAACAACATGGCCAAAACCAACTCCACCACAATCGATGATGCTAACCAAACAGATTTCGCCGTTTTAAAATCCTCCTTCTACCATTTACCCATGGGTTACAACGAAACCGCAAAATACAAAGAATCAATCGACGCAGTTCAATCAGACGTGGCCTACCGGAAACTCCTGGATAAACTGAGCCCCGAATTGGACGTCGACTCCCCCAGCTACAGGCACCAAATGGTCACCGCAACTTTCAACAAGAGCCTCCTCATGTCCCAGTATGCGTACATCGAAGAACTCGCCACCAATTACTACCGTAGGTAAAGCCGGAAATTTTTCCAACCCCCAAAACACTTAAACCCCCGCCCAATTCCCCTTAGGAATCACGAATCAAACTTCGAGCCAATCTGCGCCAATCTAACCACCTGCGCCCCCAACTTGCTGACTTGCTCACGTTTTGCAAAATATCGCTCGTACGACGGGCGTTGCAATAACCTACTAAAATCCGGGGGATCTGCTTACCGACCATTCAGAAGGATCTTGCCCCCGGATTATGCCGACGGTAATTCACCCAAAAATAAATTACTTTTTACAAACGGCCGATTTTCTTAGGCGTAAGCCAACCAAGAATCTCCAAAGATGGGACGCCTCTGCCCTCGGCCAGACTCATCAGCACGGCGATCCACCGCCCCTACTTCCGAAATGACCCGAAATTCACGGTTATGCTAGCAGTTTGGGGGCAATTCCTGGACCACGATATAACAGCCACGGCCCTAAGTCGCAAGCACGATGGAAGCTCGATTGGGTGTTGCAGTGAGACGTCTTTGCAGCACCCCGAGTGCTTCCCAGTTCCCATCGCGAAGGAAGACCCTTACTACGGAAGCCGCAACGTCACCTGCATGGAATTCGTGAGGTCAGCCCCGACCCCCACGTGTTGCCTGGGGCCTCGCCAACAACTCAACCAAGTATCCTCGTACATAGATGGGTCGGTGGTTTATGGTTCGGATGAAGCCACCGTGATGAAGTTGAGGACCAAAAAAAACGGCGAGTTGAGGATGTTGTTAACCAGCGATAATAGGACGTTACTCCCAGTTTCCGAGGACCTAAACGACGGGTGCAACCGCGAGGACCAGCGGAAATTGGGGCGGTACTGTTTCATGTCTGGTAACTCGTCTTAAATAAGAGTGAATTTTTTTTTTGCAAATTGAGTTACTTAGGTGATGCAAGGGCCAACGAAAACCTGCACTTGACGAGTATGCATTTGATTTGGGCGAGGCAGCATAACTTACTGGCCAAGAACCTATCGAGTTTGAACCCCCATTGGAATGATGAAAGGATTTTTCAAGAGGCCAGGCGGATTTTGATTGCCCAAATCCAGCATGTTACTTACAACGAATTTTTGGGGATACTTTTGGGTAAATCTTCGAGGTGCGCGAGCCCAGGTTCTTTTGATTTTGTTTTAGGTGAGGAGCTACTGAGGGAACGTGGTTTGAAAACGTCGGGGTTTTACCACGGATATGATGCGTCGGTCGATGCAACCATCGCGAATAGTTTTGCAAGCGCTGCCTTTAGGTTTGCTCATTCGTTGATCCCTACTTTGGTGAGCTTCATTGGGAAAAACGAGGAGAGCTCGGGCTATGTTAGGTTGCACGAAATCCTATTCGATCCTTTCTTGTTGTACGAAAGGGGCGAGCTGGAGAAGCTCCTGAGGGGGGCGAGCTACACCCAAATGCAGGCCAGCGATCAATTTTTCAGTCCCGAGGTTGTTATGGTCGCTGCGTTTGGTCTCCGGTGGTTAATGATGTTTTTGTTTTGCGCAGTTGAAAAATCATCTTTTCGAGCGTGATCGCGATGCAGCTAAGACATGTGGGCTTGACCTGGTATCTCTGAATATCCAACGAGGCCGTGACCATGGCCTGCCTGGGTACGTCAATTGGCGAGGATTGTGCGGTTTATCGAGAGCAAGCACTTTTAATCAGTTAGCAGGGGACGTCGACGCTGAATCATTGAACTACATTCAGAGCATATATAGGTAGATTATTTTTAATAACGAAAAGAGCGAGCGATTTCCGTTCCCGTTCGCAATCTGCAAAATCGCTATTAATATCGACACGTTAGCCTATTTACGTTTATAGCCGGCAAAAATTTGCAGGAGTTGCAATTTCGTTTCAGACACGTCGAGGACGTCGACCTTTACACCGGGGCGCTGTCCGAAAAACCGGTGCAGGGAAGTATTTTGGGGCCGACCTTAAACTGCCTGATTTTAGATCAGTTCGTCAGGCTCAAAAAGGGCGATAGGTTCTGGTATGAGAATCCAGGCGTTTTTTCTCAGGCTCAACTCAACGAAATACGCAAGACGAGTTTAGCTAAGGTCCTTTGTGCAAATTCGCAGGGGTTGGATGAAATTCAACCCTACGTGATGCAGCAGAGGATGGGGGGAAACGAAGACGTGCGATGCTCGGATTTAACCGGGCCTAATTTGTTGTCTGGGTGGAAGGAAGAGGGTTTCTCGCATGTGGCAGTTTCGAATTCGGATTTGGCGGTTGGAAGTCTCTGACTCTCTCCTGCTCGAACATATGGTGTTATTATTGTTGTTATTATTATTATGATCGACCTGGATGAGCGAGCAGCAAACCGGATTTTTAGTTAAATGCATATATAGAGTGCGTAAGGTCGGCGTAAGCAAGGTTTCTATTGTGCCCATGAGTTTGTATGTGCATATCATCAATAAACTTTAGTTTACATTATATAACAGCGTTTAATTTCGGGGATTAATAAAGTAACCAACTCGAATTCGACTTTGCCTTCTGTGCCGCCCGAATATTTTTATGGGCGTCACTTATGTACGTGCATCGTATTTTAAACGTGTTTGTGTGTAAATATATTTAATTTTTCTTTTTTTTTTTTTGCGGCGCGAGTTGCGTTGGCGATGAACTTAATGCCATATGACGTCAGAGGTTTAGCACTCACTTCTGGCACTCTATTTTAGGAGCGGTGGAAGAGCTCGGCTACCGTCCGAAACGAAAATCTGACGCGAAACGTCGCCGAAATCAAAAAAACGAACGCTTTTTCATTTTTTTCTGAAAAATATTTTATTCAAAAAAGTCAACTTATACGATATTACATTTAATTTAAATTAAAAATAAAACACAAGAACTTGGAAAAATATTAAAACGTTTTTTTTTTATGTATATATATAATACAATTAATTAATGAACCTTACTCGTTATTCACCTAAATACACCAAACAAAATATACAACATATACACATATTAAATGTGAAATAAAAACTAGTTAAAATATAGAGCTTTATTTACCTGTTGCAGTAAACTTTCTTCTTTTTATTGCGTCGCTGGGGGGCTGCCCCCTATTTTAATTTTATCAAATCTTTAGTGCGGCTGCTAATAAATAAGCTGCTGTATGAGAGGGCGGTGGTGAGGGGGGCGGGAGATTAAAAGCTAAAATTTAAATGCCTTTCGAGAGTCCGACGGTTAAAAGCGATTTGATAAAATTAAAAACAACCGACGCTTTTATTAACAACAACTGTACAAAACCAAACTAATATCGTCTATATATACACTTAACTAATAATGTATCACTCAAAATCAGTTTCTGTTTTTCCAAAAAAATTTTCAAGGATGATCGAGGAGCACGCGTACACTTAAACCATCCCCTCCGATGTGTTTCCACGCAACAAACACGGTAACTCTTCACTGTTTCTTGTACTATAACGTACAGATTTCTTCGTTTGCAACATTTACTTAGTACTATTATATACAATGTTAGTTTGGCAGAGTATCATAGAGAATGTCCCTAGCTGATTCTGATAAGTGATCGGGGAAACGGATGTCGAAATTAACGATTAAGTCACCTCTCCGAGACGGTTCCTTCGGCAGGGGTAGGCCGTGGCCTTGCAGGCGCTTCACCATGTTCGGAGTGACGATTTCATTTTTGAATTGCAAGGGTAACATCGTTTCGGAGTTCATCGTTGGAATGCGAACCGTACACCCACACAGAGCCTGCGACAAAAAAAAAACAAACATCAGCACGACTACAACAAACGCCAATTCCCAATGTCTTACCTGTTTGAGAGTAATCTTGGCAGTGAAACGTATATCGCTGCCTTCCCTCTTGAAATACAGATGGGGCTTATCACGTATTATAAACACAATGTCAGCGGGAATTTTATTCCTGCCTTGGTCACCCTCTCTCTGGAAAGTGATTTTCGTTCCGGCCTTCCATCCGGGCTTAACGTTGATAGTCAGGACCTTATCTTCCTTCTTGGCAGTCCCGTCGGGTTGCAGTACTTTCCTACTGATTTTCATCTTCTTCGTGCAGCCTTTCATGATGTCCTCGAGTGACACGTAGAGGTCGTGCTCGATCGGGGGGTCCTGCAGTTTATCTTTGTTGCGGCTCGGACTGTTGTGGAAGTTAAACGAGTGACTTCTAAATGCACCACCGGGCCCTCCGGGCCTGGCAGGTCCTACGTTGCCCAAACCAAACGGGTCGTCGACGTCCATGCCGTCGTCGTTAAACCCCCACATTCTGTTGCCGCCCCCGCTGAGATCGAAAAACGCTTGGAATGGGCTGGCATTTCCGAAAAACTGCGCGAAAGTGGCTCTGGGATCACCGTGGAATTTGTACGTGAAATTCTGACCGCCGCCTGCCCCCCCTGCTCCTGGAACGCCGCCCTTCAAGCCCTCCTCGCCGTGTTGGTCGTAAATATCTCGTTTCTTCTTGTCGGAAAGGACCTCGTACGCCTCTGCGACTTCTTTGAATCTCTCCTCCGCTCCTGGTGACTTGTTCTTGTCCGGATGGTACTTCAACGCCAACTTGCGGTAGGCCTTTTTGATGTCGTCATCCGATGCGCCTTTGCTTATGCCCAGAATCTTGTAGTAGTCCTTTCCCATATTTGGGCTTGTATCTGGCTCAGATACAATTCGCAGCACTCGTCTACGTACACCTCTCTACTTCTTGCACAAGACTCGCACTAACTGCTTACACAACAACCGACAGCAAAATGAACAAGGCCAACCTCGAGCGCCTACCATATATACGGTACAGTATCGAAACAAATCTAGAATGCACTGGAATAGAATATACCAGAACAACATAGGCGTAGTCAAAAACTCGCCCTTCTGCGTTAAAACCGAGAAAGCACCGCCGATCGCACGGCCACGGTTTCGATCAATAAGAAACTCATCAACTAATTTACAACATCGAAAAGATACCGACCAACCACGAACACGGTTCTAGAGCTTAGATTAAAACTTGCCTCGAATTAGACAAAATTGTAATTAAAACATTTCAATGAAACAGCAGCTCTTAAAAGTATTCATTCTTTGATTATAATCGCCGGGTTTTGTTTGGTCACGTAAACCGACGATATACAGGGTGGGTCTCGGCCGGGTGATGGCTCCGCCGCTGAGGAGAAACCGTTAATGAATGTAAATAGAGACGCGGACAACCACAGTAGCGTCCATAAACCCAACGTCAGTGCTGCCAGGTTGAAAAATTGAAAACGTTACTCAAAAAGGACAATGTGGAACAACTGGTTTTGAGCCAAAATATACAGTATGATAAGAAAGGCCTGTCGGGTGTGACTTGGAAATTGAAACGACGTGATCGAACAGGACGCCAGGAATTATTGTGCAATAATAATATGACCGTGTGAGAACGAGATTCTTGCGCAATATTTTGACACAATAATATTTATCATCTTTAATGAAAGGCGCTGGCGTATCGGAATATTTAAAAGAAAAACAGCACTTTCGATTGACTGCACTTAGTGTATTCTCATCTTGTTTCAACCTCAAGATGAAGATATTCTGAGTACTAGTGCCGTCAATCGAAGGTACTATGAGAAAATAAAGTTCAAATCTACAAAACGATGGTGAAACCAGGGATTGCAAAACTAAGCAACTTCTTCAGACTAGAGATAAACACGTTAACAACAATAATAAAAAGATAAAGTGAGAAACAAACACATCAGAGTGATTTTTAAAATTTCTTATCAACTCTTGCCATGAAATCTGGACGGCATGTCTTAGCTTAAGTGAAAAGTACGTCATTGCACTCCTCGAGGCTGTTTTACGGTGAAGCTAAGACATGCCGTACAATTTCCACGAAGTTGAAGAAGTTAACTAAAGTCAACAGATTCAATTATTTCTAATTACAACGTAAAATTAATAATAAATGTACGAAATAATTAACTAAAAATATCGTAAAAATCAAGTGAAACAATAAAAAGCAAAATTATCAAGTTTTATCTAAATAATAACCTTCACTCAATTGAAGAAAAATTAATTCAAACTTTGTAGGTGCTAGAAACATTTAATTTCTTTTTTCTTTTAATTAAAGAATTGAATTATTTATTATTCGAAAGAGAAAGAATAATTAAATTGGTTCAGTCCGCCCCCCAAACACATCGAAAACCGCATGCAAACAGCCCCTTTAAACATTTTACTACGAAAGGGAATTCCGCCACTACGTTCCCTGCCCCCTTCCCGGTATTATAGGTTCAATTCTAGGAATACGTGTGGGCAAGCCAATTAAATCGCACCACTTTAATTTCCATTCATAAATCCGATTGCCAATTGTTTTTTATGAATGAATGGCGGAGGTGGCGGATTCGCTTTTCATCGCGCGCAGCGGTTGGTAACACTGACGTTAATTCAAAATTGTTATGACAGCCCGCAATTTTTAGGTTATCCCGACTTTCAAATCGCCCAAATCCATCAAATTCGCCCAGGACATGCCCATACTACCGGCGGAAACTCCTCCTGAGGTAACCCCACGACGCAGACCTAACCTAAAACCCGTTTTATTCCGATGCGATTTTAGTATTGCCACTCGAAATCCATCATCGTAATCCACCCGGGGTCTTTGAATTTAAGAATCGGGCGGGCGTCCGACTTAAACCCCCTGACGATCTTGCACGTGATTGCAAGAAGGTGTTACCCGTATGGGCAGAAACACCGGGACCTATTTCTGCCACCGAGGGTAGAACTGGTGAGCTCGCCTCGTTGAGTCGATTGAAATTAAAACCGAGTTTTCCAGACTCAAACTCAGGAAATCGAAGAGGCCCGCTTGTCTGTGTCTCACACGTTGCAGTCGTGCTTGCAATCGGATGGGAGACGGCGTTATGCAACCCCCCCGCAACAAATCGCCGCATTTAATAAGAGATCGCAGCCCGAGGTTTTGGGCTCGCACGGCGGTGAGTGGATTAAACCGGAGGGTGATGTGGTAGTCGGAAACGATGTAATTAAATCTCGTTGTTGCCGCTTTCTCGGGGGATAAAAGCAATGCATTGCAGGTGCTTCGAATCGATCCGGACGAGGACTTTAATGTTCACTTTCCGTTCCGGAGGGGTGACTTTAATTTACACCCCGGCCCGGGTGGGTCGATGACTGCGGTGCTCGCCGATTTAGAGACGATTTGGTTGCACGTCTTAGAAATGCACTTCTCCATAAGCAAGAAAGACTTGAAACTGTACAAAGCCGTCCTGGTTATTCCCGACGTCTACAATCGAACGCATCTCAAGGAGTTAACGACTTTATTACTCAATAAAATGGAGTTTGGGAGTTGCTTTTTAGTGCAGGTTTCACTGCTAATAAAAAAAGAGCTTGGCAAAATGAACCGCGTGGTATTTTTAGGATCACGTGACAGCTACGTTCGGGTCTGGTTTGAGTTACGCTTGCGTCGTTGATGTCGGTGATCAGAAAACGTCGGTGTCGTGCGTGGAGGATGGTATTTGCCACCCGAATACCCGAGTATGTCACCCGAGTTTCTTTTCTCTTGAGTTTCGAATGAGTTTTAGGTGCGCATGGAATACGGCGGGGCCGATATAACCCAGACTTTCGCTTGGCTATTGCAGAAGTGTGCGTTTCCCTACAAGAACTGCAGCGACGATAATAAATTAGACACGATGTTGTTGCGTAAATTAAAAGAAGACTTCTGCCATGTTAATTTAGTACGTATTTAAATTAGGTTAATTAAGATTGATCGATTTTCCGCATAGGATATCTGTGGCTCGCGAGAAAAGACTTTCATCGTGAGGCAACCGAATAAACCGATCCTGCAGTACACGATACAAGTCGGGGATGAATGCATCGTGGCCCCGCTGAGTTTATTCAGCCCCGAGCTGTTCGGTATTACGGGCTCGAAAGCCGTTCACATTCAGAAGCAATCGGTGGGCGACCCGGAAGACCCGCACGA
This sequence comes from Serrognathus titanus, assembly GCA_039766575.1. NCBI lineage: Eukaryota > Metazoa > Arthropoda > Insecta > Coleoptera > Lucanidae > Serrognathus > Serrognathus titanus. The sequence goes on along the minus strand of CM077916.1, from coordinate 942,615 downwards.
TGAAAACTATCTGCGAGAGATACGTGTAAGTACCACGGGAGCCCTGTTTATTTACGCTTTTAACTTTGGATCGCCCAGAAAAAGGGGATTAAAGAGAATTTGGAGCCGTCATCCACCGATTTATTAAACGAATCGTATTACGAGCAATCCAACATTCAGAGTAACGTGAACGAGGATGACATAGTTGTAGATACGATTGATGCAGTTGTACCAACCGCTGATAAGGAGTTTATATTAAACCCCGGGCAGTTGCTCGGGTTGGATCAGGCTGTCCTGCAAAGTATTGATCGATGTCGTAAGTAACTTATTTGAGTTTATTAAAAAAAGACAAAAAGGTGTGTGGTTTTAGCTAACGAGGACTTGAAGCGTAAGATGTACGGATGTATTTTAATCGTTGGGGGCGGGATGAAGTTTTCGGGGATTGCCACGTGGCTCCAAAATAGAATTTCACTTCAAATACCATATGTGTATCGCGCAGGTTTGAGTATTAGTTGATGATTAATTGCATTTATGTCATTTGAATCTTTTCTTAGAGCAATTGGATATTATTACAAATCCGAGGGACATGGATTCTGCTATGGTTGCTTGGAAGGGTGCGTCTATCATGTCTTGCTTGGAAACAGCCCAGGAATTGTGGATACACATGGGAGAATGGGAAAAATTTGGAGTACGCCTGTTACGAGAACGTGCCCCATTTACTTGGTGATTAAATAAATTTAAAAAAAAAACTAGAAACGCATTAATTTTTATTTTATAACAAAAATATTATAACTCAAGCAAAGATTCAGTCACACAAGTGTCTCATTAATGTAAATTTAAAATATACACGAGCGAAAAGCAGTTGCTTTTCACCCAACAATAATTTAAGCAATAAAAAATTTGTTAAAGTGTGACTGTACCTTTCAAAACAATTACAAAAAAACAACTTGGACAATATCAACAAAATTTACTTAACTACTTCCATCGGTAATGATGAGAGATGACTGAATTTGACAAATTTGAAGCACGGCATCCTCCAGATGGTCCAACTCGTGGCACCAGATTTCCAATCGGGCTCCCAAATTGTAAGTTCCAGGTGCCAACACAGCCAAAGAAAGTTGGACCGTCTCAGAACTCAACGGGTTAATAGTTCTAATGACGTTCCCCACTTTAATCCAGCGGAAGTGTTTCGATGAGTACGGGTAAAACAACGCAGGGCGATGATGTTGATTATAATACGAACTAAAAACGCAAACGAATTAAACAAACCCACACAACCTAACCTAACAAAGCACTCACCTTCTTACGCTTCCAGTTTTAACAGTTACAACTAAGCTAGTGTTTGAAATGCTATGCAAAATTAAATTCACGGGAACGATACAGAATTTACTAGTTTTAAAATTGTGAATGATGATCGGTGGATGTTGCACGTTGCACCGGATTTGCTTCTGCAGGCCATTGCCTGAATCCTGCGATTTCAACAAGGAATCGTCATCTTTCCTCCCATCATAAAACCGAACTGGAGTATTATAGTCATCGGAAACATTCTCTTCTACGTTAATTATGTTAATGGGAACATCACTCTGACCGTAGACGGTTCTTTTAGTGCCTTTGCTATCGGTGACATTCGCTTGCCAACGCAGGATCAAAGTAGCATCGCGTTTCTTTTGGGCTTCGCTCTCATCGAACACGTTGAACCTTTGTTGTCCGTTGCGTTTCGCAAAGTCAAGGTAAGCTGAATCCGAATACTGCAACGTCTGCTCACTTGGAATAAACCACACGACGGAGTAATGATTTTCGTTATTAATTTTACGCTGTGCTTTCAACAATATACTGATGGATTCCTGCGAGAGGAGTTTGATGTCGTCCAAACTAACCACTTCGTTCAATAACACCCAATTCGGGCTGAGAAGGGCCGCATTCAACAACGAAATTTCTGTGACAACCGCATGGTGTATCCTATTCATGTTAATAGCTTTAACAGACAGGGTTAAATGCTCGATGGTTTTCGAATTACAGCTCCGCTGCGTTGTCACATCCACTTTAATAGATTCCTGCACCAGTAGATGCCAAATATGCCTGACAAGTCTGTACCTAAAATTTAAAAAGCTTTATAAACTGACAACGGATGAAAAGTTTCATACCTGGGCACCGCATTGGCCGAAGAATTTTCATAATAAATTAATAAGTCGATGTACCCCGGCCCTATAACTTCCGGGGCTTTAATCCACAGCGTGATGTTCCTGTACTGTCCTGAATCTAACTGGCCCATCGGAAGGGGTAAATAAGTTACGTGGTTTTTCCTAGCTTCCTTCTCTCGAGACGCCGGGCTCTCATCAGAGGGGTCATCGAAACCTTGCTGCCATTCCTTCGGGAAATCACAGCTCGAGAGCAGCTGCGGAGTCGACGTTGCCAAAAATATTTTCGAAAGCGGAACACGACCTACATTTCGCAGTTCAACCGAGACTTGTTGGAGCTCGTTGCGCAGCAACTCGGAATTAATCTCCGAGAAACTCACCTTAAACACAAAAACTAGTATACGCTCACACTTCAATTTATTTTTTGTAATACCTGTAAACACGGAGCTGAGGGAACCACGTTTATACGCAGTCGCTTATCCGGTTGCAAATCTGTGCCTAGGTTCTTATTGGGTTTATTTGCGTGAGTGGCAAAATCTTGTTTCCCCCGAACTGAAATGATTTGGTCCTCGACGCTATTCGATCCGATTAAATTATAGCAAACCCCTTTTAGGACAACCTCCCCGATTACCATGGGGGTCAGAATCAAAACAATTTCCTGCATGGAATTCGCTTGTAGGATGACAGACTTGATGTAGTGCGTTTTAATAAATTCCTCGGCTTCGTCCCCCATAACTTCATTGTTGACCGTTTTATTTTGGTCATCTGTGAACTCCCACAGCAAACAAATGTCTTTCATATGCAGCAGAATCTGCAGGGGGTTCTTTAGATTGACCGAGACCTGAATTGGCTCGCCCAAAACCGACATGGGGTTGACATTGGAGGCGTTCTCGTTAGTGAAAAGGGTGACCTGCGGTTTGAATATCATAGGGAGGGAACCCTGGGCCTCTTGAACGAGCATTTCTTCGAGTTTATGCCACTTTTTGTTACTGGACGGGGTGTTTTCGGTGGTTAAGGTTATGCCCATTGCGGGGACTTTCCCTGGCGTTCGTAATGGAGCGGCCGGTCCGACTAGCACTTTCGTTGAATCGCTCTCCAACAAAGGCAGAGGTAGGACTTGACTAAACACACTACTTTGTCTTTGCACTAGAACCTAATTAATTTGAAAAAAAATAAAGACGTGTATTTCATGTTGGATTGGGTTTGGCTTACGCTGTAAATGCTTAAGTATTCTTTCAAGAACACCGCCTGTTGTTGAGTTGGCTGTCGGCTTAAACCAGTTAATAATTTGGAGTACGAAGCGACTGCCTCGTCTAAATTATTTAAATTATTGGCCTGCCTCCCTATGGTGTAATGAATGTGGTCCTGCGCTAAATTCCAACCCTTGTCCCTGTAAATTTGGTGTGCTTGCTTGTAGCACCTGAGCGAGTGCTTTCGCTGTGAGGCTTTAGAAAACCTGTGTCCCGCGAGTACCATGTGAAATGCATACTTCCGCACCATGGAGTACTTGGTTGCGTGCAAGAAACAATACGCGGCTTGCTCTAATAATAAAGCGGAAGACAAGTCGGAGTCTTCGCTCGTCATTCTTATTAACTGATGCGCTGCTTCACCAAATAAACTCTGCGCTTTCAAGCACTCGCAGCTCATCAGAGTAGCACGAGTCGCAAACTGAGGCGTCCTGCAAAACAAAGCGGTTGACAAAACACGTTTCAAAACGAGTAGTAAGTGCGAAACTCACTTGCAAGTATTCAAATACGTCGTAATACTTTCCTCCATGTAATCAAGCGTTTTCCTAGACGATTCATTAGCCATGAAAGCCGATAGCGCAGCCATTTCCAATGCACCAGCGTAATGCAACCAGGCTTGATCTGCATTAAAATCACGTTTCGCTGTGTGGTATGACTGGAACGCCAACGTATAATGACTGAACATAAAGTACAAGTCACCAAGTCGACGCGTGTGTAATTCCGGGGCATCAAAGAAGTACCTAAAAGACACACGTATAAGCGAAGCAAAATTAAATAAATAGGTAGACATACGTTGACGTGTTCAATCCGGCAGTGTTAGACCCAGGTTTATTCGGGGTAAACCATCGTTTAGTAGCAGAGAAAAGCGATCGGCTCACCCCCTTCTTATTAGCGATCAAGTCACAAAATTGATGAATTTGTTTCTCGATGAACGGCAGTAAAGCACGCGTGCAAAACTCATGTATAAGTAATTTCACTTGCTCGACATCTTCCGTTGTTAAACAAACACCGTGCAAAACGCTCCCGCTTCTGCCTGCAACTTCCTTATCAGATGCGACATCGCTCTGCAAAAGTTAACAGGGTAATAAATGCAATGTGCACCGAAGGAAGTTTACCGATGATTCTTCTCCGTCCGGACTCAGGGGGTGATAAGCGAGGGTGGTCGACTCGATGGTTTCCGTTGCAATCCGAGTCGGAGTCGGAGTGGTTTCAGGCGTGATTTTAAATTCGGGAACTGACTGGATTCGTGCCGATATAAACTGACTCCAAGGGTCAGGCAGTTGCTCGTCGCTTTGATCTGGTTTCCTCGAGTTTATTCGCAACAGGAAGCAATTATTATTTCCGTAAGCCATTTTCATCGCATCGTAACATTCGACCGCACTGCAACGACGTCATTTAATTACATGGCATTGAGTCGCCAAACTTACTTACTAAACGTGATTTGGATTTAAGTTCTCGTGTATTAAAATGTAGTAACGTAGGACGTCATTGCTGAACCACTTGGGGAATTTATTAGGAGCTTGCAGCTCGTTTAATTTTTGGAGGAGTTCTAACATGGTTTGTAATGGGTGATCGTCTGTGGTCGAAACGACTAGGATGCACGCGAGGAAATGCTTCGTGAATTCGTGGTCCGATGGGTATTGCACTTGTAGAAACGTGTCCCGCCATGATTCGAACCACGTCGCCACCAAAGGCACCTCCAAGCTGTACTCGCCGATGTTATTTATTTGTATCCTTGGGTCAGGTGCATCCTTGACAGCGGTGCTCAAAAATTTTTTAGCCATGGCAGGTAGGGGAGGGCGATAGTTTATATCTTGCAGCGCTATTTTGAAGTTGCGCAACGAAACGACACAGCCATTCGGGTCTTTGTAATACACTGCAACAATGAAATAAATAAAAATAAAAAATAATTCAAACGCACACACACCTTCGGTTCCTAGCTTGCAAAAGGGCTGCAGCAACTCGATGAAACTCAAACTGTTCTTTTGGCAGATCTCTTCGGCCTTCGCACTGCAAATAACCCCAATTTGAGGAGTGAAGGAATTTTTTATGAGTTCCTGGGCGGTTAATTTTGACTGTGCCATTCTCCTAATATAAGTATTTACAGGAAAAATCAGCTGGCCTTACGACGAAAACATTTTTTTTATGCACCCCATTATTGACACAGTGCGTCCAACTACTACATGACAGGTTAGAGCGAAATCAGTGTCGCCAACATTGGATATTTCTCGCCAATTTTCAAATTTCACGTAAAATTCCAAAATTCTATATTAGTTGAAGGAAATTGCGCGTATAAATGTACGAATTTCTTCAATTGTGTTAGGAGAAAGCGATCAAAATCATGCGAAAAAAGTGAGGTTAAGCGAAACCTCTCAACGCAATTAATGACGTAAAATTCCAATTTAATACTTTATGCGATTATCATTAGAGTAATACGCTGTGTTTTCTTCACGTAAAATGTGTTGTTTATGCAAGAAAATAGAAAATAGTGCTCGAATGGGGCACGCGAACTTTTTGAGGTTATGTCAACAATTTCGCTAGTTCACGAACAGCTTTTTATCTAAAGTTCGTTTAAATTTAAAGAAGATTTACGCATGAAAAGCTTATTTATTAGTTTAAAAGCGAATATCAATAGTTGCAACAGCTGAATCTATTTCAACTTGCAGAGACCGAACCCCCTTTCATAGTCACTTAATCGCATGGTTTCCACATCAAATCAAACGATGATAACATAACGTTTATATTTTGCCTTAAAAATACATTTGTAAATACAATATTTACTTGTGTCGGCTGCACACATATTCACTTACACTCAATCTCATTCGTCATTCGTGACTTGGTCCTTCTTAATAAATGCTATTATTTAACAATAAATGTACACACACTTCTTATCATGTGCATGATAGTTATTTATACAAAACTATTTACGTTACTTAATTGGAAGTAAATGCCCATCTTGCATTTATAAAACTTGTGTGGTGTTAAAAAGAAAGCAACCAGATCAATTTGATGTTGAAGACAAGGTCATCAAGTTCCAGTACCTTGATAATCACTTGATAAATACAAAACAGGCTCTAATTTAAAGGCAAATTATTTTTTGCTTTGATTAATAAATGCAAAACAGGCTGTGAGACTTAAAATTCGAACTTTTTAGCCAACATTTTCACAACGTGTTGTTGGCCGGAGTTCCATAATGTTTCCCCAAGAGTTGCAAGCGTTGCCTGGTCAGGTTCATTCTGTATCCAATCGAGCAGCAAATTGTAGATTACCTTAAAAAAAAATCTGTGGTAATCACTTTTTTTTTTAAAGCAACGTTTAAACCTACCTCTTTCACCCCCCTAATCATATGTGTTTCTTCATATTGATAAATCTGCCCGTCGGAATAATTCAACTTCCTACCAATATCACGCCAGCCTTCACCAGCGTGCGTTGCAACAAAATCTATGTGCTCCCTGGTTACAGGTTTCTTACACTCGAGTAATTTGTTTATGGCATCCGTTTTCACAACCATTTCCTTAGACCTATCCTTTTTATCACTCTTGTTCATGTTAATCGTGTAATTCTGCCCTATTTGGACTCCATTGCAATTCGCTATGTTTATCACATTTGCCACCGCTGTTGGAAACAAGCCTTCAATGTCTACCTAAATCAGCAAAAGTACTTACGAATGTTTGGGATTCGTTTCGTCTTCTTGGGTTTCTTGTTAATATTCGGCCTTGGGACTTGGTGGATGGTTTCTGTTATGTCTTCACATTCCTCCACGATTCCCTCGACCCTCTTTGCTTCGTCCCTGGGGGGACTTGGGCAGGCGTCGGTCGCCAGATCATCGTCCACCAGTTCGGTAATCAATGACATTTTCTGTGTGGTTTCGATTTGGCAAAGCCACGAAATGTTTTTATCGGTCAGCTGTCACTTTAGGGCACTGCAACAATGCATTTAGTCACTGGGAGACGAGGAAATTCCATGATTAATGCGCATGTGCACGTCGCTCAGCTAGGCTGATATCACGTTCTTATTCTTCTTATGAGTGGGAAATTCAATGTTCAATTTGGAAAAGGTTTATTATTATTTTTTTGTTTCGAAAACTTTTGTTTTCTAAAACGATTAAAATAATATTTTTCCTGAGCTTTTCTATTTTTGAATACTCTTTGATTTTATTTGCTGTAGTGTGCTTTTGAGGGATTGAAAGGGATTTGAATTTGAACGTAATTTTTCTTTATTTGTTATGCTTTCAATTATTTATATATTCCTTTGTATAAAGGAAGTTCTTTGTTTCTTCTTTCAGTTAGGAAAAAAATTTCCAACTTTGAATTTTGCCCCGTTTCCCTTTACTTTTGTTTCGGTTTTTGTAACAAAAAAACTCGGAGAATTTAATCAGTTTCGTGGCTATTACGTCTTGGTGAAAGGTTTCGGCGTTTTTTGGCCGTCGGGCGTAGTGAACAGTCGAGGCGCAGAAAAAAGAATGAAAGTACAACATGTAACAAACAATTTTATTTGGTTTAAATTTAATACATCATAGATAAATAATCTTCAGATTAATATTGCACATGATTGAAAAAATGCCCAAATCAAATGGACGCAATATATGCCATGGATATGAATTCTCATTTCATTAAATACAACATCACTTATGCAAAAGAGAACGAAAGAGTCACATCGGCAATGCTACAAGAAAATATAATTATATGTACAAAAAAGTGTAGCTGGGTATTTCGTCCATTCAAAAATCAGGCTCGAACGTATCAGCTAAACATAAAGGACTAACTAAAGTCGTGTCAACTGACATTTTGGGACATCGACAACTTATGAAACAGACAGATGTTAGGGTAAATAACATAGAGAAGTAGTAAGTAGTGCAGTGACACGGAAGCCAGTTCGGGAACGGAAAGGTATCGGGTAGATGAGAAGGCACAAGCAGCGGTATGTCCTGTCCCTGAGACAGGAGAGTGGAATAGTGTAGATGGCGCATTACCCTGTGAAGAGTCGACGAGTTGTACCGCAGCGGCGATCGGACATAACGATGACTGAGACATCGACGGTGTTGTACATACACAAATAGATACATACACATATTGTCAGGCACTGTGAGTAAGGCAATCCTACAGTAGTCAGTGGAGATAGGGTCATCCGCAGCTACGCGGTCGGCCGATTGTTGGATCGGTCGGGGGGCGGCCCGGGCATAGTATAAACTTTAAAAATATGTGCAGAGTTTGTGCACACAACAGTAGATAATATATATTTATATCTTATATATGTACGTACATACGTGTATATACATACACTCAAATACACATATATACCTATATGTACATAGCGTACTCATATTTCTTCATATATATATATCATTTCATCTGTGTAGGTCAATATACAGAATAGATACTCTGAAATCACAAACAAATTGAAAAGGCTACAACAATGAACACTCTAGGTTCCAATGGGGAAGCAGTACATTCAACAAAGACAGGGTGGGCCCGCGTCTCGCGCGACAGCCGGTGTACAGAGTATATTCGATCGGGGGGAAAAGCACCAGTACATTACGTAATGAGTACGAGAACAGCGTCCTCAAGTCAATAAGTGTGTCTGTTTATTCATTCCTTGTTTCTCAGTGACTGCATCCAGGCTAAATTAACAAGTGTACATTATAAATAATATACTATTCATCTAAAAACATTTATAAAAAAGACACTAATAATTACAAGAAAATAATGGCACTATATATTACGTTTGTATCTGTGAATTGAGAACCGACGGAGGGCGCCGGCGATTGGAACCACTGCACACACGCACCTCACTACATAACCAACCCTCTCTCTCTAACAGAATTTGTATATTCTCTCTCTCTCTCTACGAAAACGTCCGTCACTGAAAGTGGATTACAACAATTTTATCAAAATATACAAACTTCATACGTCTGTAGACTCTCAGTTTATCACATGGATGACAATTGGCAAAAGAAACGTGTTTGGAAATAAACTTCGCTATCACTATGGCACTAAGCGTCCCGCGAATGGTCTACGAGGGCCAACCGTCTGTCAGGCGAGACCTTTTCAGTAAGGGTCCGTTATCGTAGTCGCCGCCGCTGGGCGGGCCAGGGGGCGAGGGTAGATTGGTCGGCGTGACGCTACCAGGCGTGGGCGTTAACTGTCCCGCGGAATTAGGCCGCGGGTGGTGACTGCTGTGGGTTAGGTTAAGGCTGTGGACGTGCGAGTGATGGATTCCGGCACCCAGGTGGGAATGGTGATCGCGGGGTGGTGAAATCGGTTCGCTCTTGATCTTGACGGGAGCCGGCGACGACGAAGGCGGAGGGGTGCTGCTGGAGACGGCCAAGTGGGGAAGTCCGCTGCTGTGCGAAAGAGACGTGGGGATGGGGTGTCCGCTCCAGGGGATCGCGTTCAAGCTCATGTCCGGCCCGATGAAGTCCTGCGCGCCGAAGGAGGACAGGGCGCTCGGATAACTCGACAGTCCGGGGGTCTGCAATGCCACCACAGGGGTGTTCAGACTTGACTGTGTGCGATTAAGCTGTAATGTAAACTACAGCTAACATAAGATCTATTACGGCTTACGCTACCCGGAAATCTACGGGAGAGACATGCAGTTTAAGGGGATACTAACTTCACCGTACTGCACCTCTTCCGAGGACAATGTGGGTCCCACCGGGGTGGGTATGACGACGCGCAAGTTGGCTCGAGGTCCCGGAGAATGCTGCTTGGAGTGTTGCTGTTTGGAGGAGCTGAGCCCGGGGCCGGGACTCGGGCCGGGAGACGGGGAGCCCCCCATCGGCGAAGCCGAATTCGGATAGCCGTTGCTCATCTCCAACATACCCCCGCTGGGGTACACCGAATCCGTCTCGGAGGAGGAAGGCCGCGGACTGATGCTCGTGTGGGCCATCTGTGGACTAGATTGAAGCAAACTGGAATCGCCGTAGCTTATGTTGACCGGAACGGACACCGGCTGCGTGTAGTTGCTGGTGCTCATGCTAACGGGCTGCAAACAAGTTTCGAATCAGACGGGGATCGCCCGCGTCGTTCGGGGCGGACGCGACGGACGCTTCGACCGAGGCTCTTACCCTTTGCCCGTTGATTTGGTTGCGCTGCAACATCATCTGGAACTCCTCGTCTATTTTGCTGTACTTGGCCTCCGTGCGCGGCGTCAGCTGGTACTCCGTCTCCGGTTCCGGACTGTCGGGACTCATCACGCCGTTTTTATGCTCCTTCTTATTAAGTGCCTGCAAGTGTCAGTGGACCAGCTCATGGAGACAGGCAGCCTCTGGGGCCAGCACACACACGCCAAACGTACTACTACTCTACCACACCACTAGCATAACGAGTTAGGTATGTAAACTAAAGCAACAACTCGTGAGAATAACAGGCAAATGCAGTAAATCGATAACCAAAATTAAATAAAAAGCACTAACAAATAATAATTATAACAATTAAGTGTTAGAATAAACGGATAACGTGTGGGAACGTTAGTCGAACGTAAACAGTTATCGTGTTTGCATCAGCCAAGTATTGAACCACAGTTGCTGCTGGGTTTGATGTACCTCGATAATGTTCTTGTTTGTCAGAGACTCGTGAGGCTCGTTGTACTCGGTATACTTGAGCAATACCTTGTCCATGTCCGTACTCGCGTACTGGTACAATTTATTACTGCTGCTGAAGATGATCAAAGCTATCTCACAATCACACAGAACCGACAGCTCATAAGCCTTCTTCATCACACCAAACTTCCTTTTATTGAAAGTCACCTACGCAGAAAAATTATCCATCGCAATTATCACTTTCATTCAATCTCATTTATCTCGATAAGTTGCCGCCGCCGTCTCTAATGCAAAAATAAAAAAATAAAAAATCCTCCGCTCACTCTCGTCCAGTAAATCAAAATTCATCTGTTACTCTGACGAAGCGCAAAGTACGAAAGCAAAATCATTTTTTTTTTTTTTTGATGAAACCTTTCGATTGGTTTTCGTTTCTGAAATGAAAAATTTCGTAAGTCTTGGACTGACCTAATAAATTTTTCATTAGTTTTTGATCGATTTCGTCCGTACCATTCTCAATGTGATTGAACACGATTCGCCCTATTTCGAATCTAGTTACCAGAGTGAAACCTGAAAGTATCGAGCGAGAAAAAAATTTTAGGCGGCATGCGTTGGAGACGCGTGCGAGTTCGATGGATTTGTGGAACACACGTCGAAGTTTGATGCGAGGGATTTTCAAAAAAAAAAATTCCGGCCAATATTTATTTAGCTCTCGAGTTCGTGTTTTCCGTGGTTCGTGACATCGCACGCGTCTGTGCACCGCTGATGGGGATTTGTTCGATATGCAGGGATATTCCCCTTAGGGATTTCGGGCGGCGAACAATGAAAATGGTGAATGAGCCTGTGCTGGAATGTGTGTTCGAGGGAAATCGAAAGCGTTTTCTTACTTGCGCCGATTCGTTCACGTCGGCGGAAAATTTAATTCCTTGCAATTTAATCCCACGATATTCTAGAAAGCAAAAAGCACCTACGCCCCTCCTTCTTTATATAACACAATGAAAAATCTAATTTTATGCGTTACATTAATATTTACGTCTTTGAGGATATACCAGACGACAGAAAAATTCTTCGATTTAAGTACGTACTCAAAGAAAGCAGTCCTTCCCCAAACTGCGAGAAAAAAAAAGAAACGTAGGCACTCACTTATTTAACCGCTCGAGTTATTTCGAAATGGGAAATTACTTGGATGCTCCTTTGAGTTTCTTTCGTCGTCAAAAGGATTTCAAGTTTTAAATTCGGTTTAAACGAGGTATTTCGTTTTCATTCACGTCGTCCTTTACCTATACATTACCTAGAACGAGTAAATTGCTCTCTTTGAAGGGATTACGATGAAAATTTTACATTCGGCGGAAGCCTCGCGTAATTAAAATCAAAACTTACAAACATCGTAATCCTCCAAAAGGAGATTCGATACAATAGTTTAACAATAAAAAAAAATCGTAGTCTTGTGGTGTGTTTCCATTTGAAAAGAAAACGCTTTCGTAATTGACTATTTTATTGATTATTTAATTAGTTTACACCCCCTTTATTGAATGGAGATTGAATACGTAAGAATAGTTGTGTGTATGTGGAGATTAAGAAATTGTTGAAGTTGGCTAAATATAGAACGAAAACTTTTAGGCCGCGATGTTTTTAGCACTTGCTTACAAAAAGAATGGTGGTATTGTGCTGATATCAAAGTGTGTTTGGATGGATTCTTTTGGATTACTTCAGCAACTTATCTACACTGTTTTCGAAACTTGTACATGTATCAGTTTTTCCTTTTTTTCCTTTATTAATTGATTGGAGATTGGTTCTTACCTGTCGATTCCGTTCATCCGTAATCCTCGATATTTGTATTTTTTTGCGACCCATGGCAGCAATTTTGAATCAGTGTTGAATGACCCTGGAACAAGTATATATGTTGGCAGAAGCCAAGGGCGTGCAATTGCCGTACAGTTTGAAAACGATGGTGAAAAAATGTGAATCCTCGGTAATCTGTAACAAAGATAGCGTCGTTATTGGGAGGGCGGTAAAAGGTCGAGAGCGGAGGGGTGGTGGGTGTCACCTCATGGGGTGCGGATAATTTCGCGAGGCCCCGCGTATGAGGGAAAAACTAGTCAATTACGTTGAATGAAATAAGGAAAACGGATCACCCGTAAACACAGTGACCCGATTAGAGGAACGGATCGATCGTTGAGGGCAAGCAAAACCGGCGCGTGGCTCTCCTACGCGGCAAGGGCGCTTACCTGTAACTATAGCGCCACCCTTATAGATTTGCGTTTTATTCGCAGGACAAATTCGCGTCGACGGAGGCATGAAGAGAGATAATCGATGATATCTGTTTTGCGATCAAAATATAGGCGTCAAGCGATAAACATGCCGTAGGCCACACCACGTGACGTCATTTGTACGCCGTTTTCGAACTGGAATTAAAATACTATTTAACGTCGTGTGACGCGAGCGCGTCGAGATTCGACAAAGAACGACGACGCTACTTATGCGGTTAATAATTAATCAAGAGATAACGATTATACGAACGATTACCCTTGACAGTAAAAAAAAATTACTTACCGAGAATAGGCCGGAAAAACTATTTTTAATTGATCGATAATACTGTGTTTTCTATATATAGAACGAAACAAAACAAAATAGTGTACCGTTGTAGTACTAACACGTTAGGCTAAAAATAAAAGAAAAGAAAAGTGTGCGTACACGCGTTTGAATTTGGTTCAGAATTTTTTTTCCTAAATTAAAAAAAAATCTAAGTTTACTTACTCTAGGGAAAACACGCTCGTGTCCAGATGAAACTATATCACGAGAGTGAAGTCAACCAGCAGCACAATGAGTCTTCGTAAAACAAAAAAAAAAAAAAGAAACTCGCCGCCGCGTTTGTTAAAAGTAAAAGCCAAGTCGATTATCATAAGAGACCGTTTTGTATTGTGCACATGTGAGGGGTTAAAAGTTTACACTATCCATTTGCATAGATAAGGCCGACTCACCTAGAGCACGGCGGAGAACGTCACATCACTGAAACGAGTAGCGACACAACACGGAAAGAAGTCAGAGCGCACCACGCGAGAGAACTACCAAAGTCTCCCAGCACCGGGCCCGTACCAAGTTGAGATGATACGCTGATACCCGCCACCAAAGTGTTCATGGATTGGTCGATACCGACGCATGACGTCACCGGCCGTCGACCAATCGTCACCGCCGTCGGTATCTTCGTAGAGCGAGTCAGCTGGAACGGGTAGCCAAGACGCGTGGGGTATCCACGCAAAGCGTCTTTATTCGTTTAGGACGTTTTACATCGCTCAACAATACAAAGCAAATAAAACATCTTCCGAAAAAAAAAACCCCGACCAACCAAATCGCATTACATCAACCCCAAAACGTGAACTAAATCAATCGCCGCCGTATTAGCTAGCCAAAGCCAACCGTCGCTTATCATCATCTCGTCCATTTCAGCCAATTTAATTAATAACATAATTATCACATCAGTCGGCTTCTTCTCCATATGCTAGGTATCTAAATTTGCGTTTGTTTACCAGCGATCGGCTTAAAACGACGCGATAAACGCTCCGAACCCCCAAATGTCCGCGAGTTCCTCCGGATTAGCCAAATTATTTAAACAAATGCCGCAATTACATCCAAGCTTTCCGTTCGAGATAACGCGCCACGATCGGACTTAAACGGCGGCGCATATTCAAACGTTTCGCCATTAGTGACGTGTGCTGAAAAATTCTTGGTACGCTGCCAACACGTTACTAAGACCAAAAGTCCACGTCCGCGGCACGTTATTACCAGAAAAGAAGAAATCTACGCAACGAAAAACTTCTCAAGCATCAGCTTTCGTAATTTAATTAGAGAGGATCCAAGACGATGAACTTTCTTTGGAAGTAAATAAGTTGGGCGAAATTCGTTTGGTGATGGCGAGGAAAAAACCGTTTAAACAATGAACGTGAACGTGAACGGGTATAGATGGCAGATGCCCCGAATAAAAAATGTCAAGCATAAGCGGAAGTTGGGTGTGACAAATGTGAACCATATATCCTCGTAACCCCGCAATATCGCGCCTCTTCGGAAGTAGCACAATTCAGTTAAAGTCGTAGCAGCCAAGGCCGCAGCTGTTAATTAAAAATAACGTGAAATCACTTATCTGCGGTTATTAAAGTGATGGCGATAGGTATCGAAACGTTATCGCGAAAAAAAATTGTTGCGCAAGTAGAAAACCAATTTGTTAATAAGAGCTGTTAGTACAAACAAAGTGTGGAAGCCCTTGGGTTGAACGCACATCACCGGATTTCCGTCAGACCGGGGTGCTTACAGCTGTATTCGTTCGACCCCCGAGATTGAGTGTGGCTCCGACGTAATAGTTGGTAGGTCGTGTAATGAGTTTTCCCGTCGTGGGGAAACGGAAAAGTTAGAGGTTACGGTCAGAGCAGCACTCACATGCAAGGAAATTCCGCGCTCTTCATGGTTACGAGCACGATTCCAGTGAGGTCGCCAGCACACTAGATCGGTAGCGATGCGCGCTCTCGATGCATGCATTACACCCCATTATGTGTTCCCAAAAATAATTGTCAGTTTCAAAATAAATATGCGCTATCCTGGGATTTCTCTTACCTCGAACGTCGGCCGCGGCGTCGCTGGCTTTCGCGAACGCTGGTTATAGATGCACTTACGGACAGGGATGCTGGGCGCCAAGTCCCCTCCCGACGGAGCTCCACGCATCCCGTCCCCCGCCGTTCCTGCTGCTCTAGGTCCCGTCCGCAGCCCCGCACCGACAAACACAAGCAAGTGCACGTGTTCTTCACCGTTGCCGTAAGAGAGCTAACGACATGTCGTCGCCGTAATACCCTACGACCTCACGGACGTCAATTAATACGAAACCTGGTCGGCATAGGCATTAGATTACGGTTTTAATTCGAAGAAGAGGACCCCTCGGGCCGGAAAAACCGCCCGCCTCTCGATTTACGAGATTGTAAATCGACGCGTGAATTGTGGCCCTGTTATTTTCTTTCGTTGAAATCGTACGTACACCGCCGCAGAATCGTGCCAAGAGATGTGAAATAAAAATGCGACGTAAGGGGCCAGGAGCTAAAGATAGCTTTGGACACGTGTGCAGCCGGGCGGGCGTGACGAGGTCCAGGCCGGGGCCGAGAGGGCGTCCCGACGACCGCCAGCGTCTTAGCCATCTCCGGTGCATAGAGCGACTCAACTCGACGGCCGGTTACTCACCTCTGGTAATCCAGCGGAAGAGCCATGTGCTCAATTGCTAGCTCAAAGATAACTTCAACACGACATGTGGTGCTCCTGCCGTCGCTGCTGCAACGATAGCGGTAGGAGCAAGCAGCGTCGAGACCCCTTCTCAAGTGCCCATACCTTTTAAGGAGCGGTGAGATTGCCAAGTGCGTCGGGTTTCTTTCCCCCTTTGCGTCGCGCGCTCACAGTCGCGACCGCCATGGCAATCTACCCTCTAGCATACCGCGAATTGACGGCACGTGCCTGAAAGACAGACAACCATCTACGTGTCCGGCCGACTCGATAAAATATTGCTGGCCCTGCTCCAGCTCCAGAAACTCCTCTTACACCTTTGTTTATTTATTTATCATATACTACCGCACTGATTCATAAGTCCCGGTTTATGGCGCGCAAATTTCGTAAACGCAAATCATCCAACGACCCGGACTTCGCCAAAGATTATTCTAGAAATAAACAGCCCGCGCATGAATTCCGCACTGCCAAACGCTTCACCTCGGCCAACTATTACTCATGGTCTCCTCTAGGTAACGATATAATTGGGAAAACGTCCCGCCGCAAATATAACTAAATCGCTTCGGCCATGGAATTAATATCACGTTCATCCTTCGCGACAATATTTAGCCCACGACTAATAAATCAAAACCTACCACCACAAACGACTAACCCTTCACCTACGCTTCTGAATCGCAGCACACCGACCAAAACACGAAACGCACCAATACTTTCCTCTATGGTTGTACACATTCAATTAGGTTGAATCAATCAAACGCGTACCCGTATACTTTTAACTTCTGAATTAATCCAACGACCAAAACACGAAACAGTTTAAACAAGTTTCAATCAAACGCAGGGATACTTTCCTCTACCGGTTGGGTTCTATACGAAATAATCCAACGACCAAAACACGAAATAATTTTACTACCAACTTTCAGTCAATCGCAGGAATACTTTCCTCTATGGTTATACCATACACATACACATTCAATTAGGTTGACTCGCACCGATCAATCTTTTAACTTCTGAATTAATCCAACGACCAAGACACGAAAACCAATCTACAATTTACCCAAATTTCAATCAGAGAACCATCACTTTCCTTTATGGTATGCATCGGGTCTTCAACGCGTTAGCCTTGCATAATCAATTTCGTTGGTGCAAGTTGCCACAGCAAAAGGGCAACATCTTCGTTCTTAAAAGGATATATTAAAATAAACCCTAATCCAATTTTGACAGTTCTTACGATGATCACATCACCTGTACAGCACGATACGTACGTATTGTTTCCAAGACTGACTCGAGGTGCTTTTTTGTTGAAGACCCGATACAATTTGGGATACGAAATCATGAAATTCTAAGCGTTTCCTCTTCTTAAGTGAAGCTGACGTAAAACTGCATAGAAAAATGAAGCGCGTACGTTTCCAATTAGAACCTGCAGGGACCACGTACAGATAATTAAGAAAACCATGAACGAATCTCTAAGATAAATCAAAATATCCTAATATTTTCTTCATTCCACCTCCACAATCACAATCGAGAAATCAAAAATACAAGGCGGTACCTAAGTCTCAACTTCCTTGAAGCCAACCTGATGCAAAACTGCACCTTTTTAGATCGTTAATCAAGAAACTAAAGCCCCTTTTGGGATCGTTAATCAAGAAACTAAGTTTCTCTTCTTGATTCGGTCAAAGATTGCGCAGAAAATCGTGTCGTTTAATCAAGAGACTTGCGAAAGGCCCGGTTTATAAATCGCAAGTTTTCAATTTGTTCCCATGGTAACAACCACGAAGACAATTGTTGCCATGGCAATTAACCGAAGGTTAGAGTTGACTTGTGATTGATAAACCGGGCTTAAATCATGTCAGCTAAGTATTTAATTCATAGTTGAAATTTGACGCACAAAAATCTACAGCAAACGGCGCAAACAAACTATTATACGTCCTGCAAGGTAATATTTAAGTATCATGATACACGTAGACTTTAAAACATCGCAAAGAATGATAATTTTGATTTACATTGCGGATACCTACTAATTTGTAGCCGTCGCCTAAAATTTCACGCCTAAAATTGCGCGTTTCCAGAATTTTTTTGAGACTGGACGAATTAAATTACGAAAGCCAAAGAAATATTATATTTGAAAATAACATGCGTTTATAAATACTCTTTCGGGCCTACACGAATCATGTGACATTTTCTGTTAAATATAATCCGCCGCTGCGGAAGACATTTCGTGATATAATATGTTTTTCACGGAGCAGGCGATCACGGCCACGTGGAACGAGGGGGGGAGAGGAGGACTCGAAAGGTAAACAAACTCTGGAAAACTTCAAGACCTAGTTTTGGGGCCGATGTTGTTTTTAATTGCCTTCGGTTTAAATTAAGTCTCGCGTTTCGCTCAAAAACCAATTTAACTTTTTCAGTTTCGGACTTTAATTGCGTTCGTTTTTAATTCGCTTCTTGGATGAGATTCGCACACTCACGTGTCTGTCACGTAGAAGATAAACTGATAAGTTAATTAATAGCTCCTCTAGAAGATTGTGTTCTATCTCGTTAACAAATTGAACATTTGTCTCTTTTCAGCTTAATCACACTAATCAAATTTATTTCGCACTCGATAAGAATGAAGCGTTTCAGTGTCACAAAAGGCAAGGCCTGCTTGAAAAATAAAACGCATTAATATCTCGGTAATTAATAAAATTAGAAAAGCTGCGTAGTTACGATTTTTTTGAGTTTTTATTGGATGGAGCGATGGATTCCGAGTTGGAGTTTCTTTTTAGCTATCGGCGTGTGAGAAAAATATTAAGAGCTATACACGAGCGCTATCTACAACGAGGTCCAGAACAGTGTGCGGCGATATCATTATCAGGATGTTTTTCTGCTCTATTGTAGAACTGTTTAAACAAATTATTACAAACATGTAAATAAATCACATGTTTCCTGGGACATGTTACAGACAAATTTACCTTGAAATTGGAGTAAACGAGAGACGAAAGTCGGCGAACGTGCTTAAGGAATATATAATCGCGAAAAACTTCGCGTCGTATTCCACTCCATTCAAATGAAATTAGAATATGGAAACTTTGAACGCGAAACTGGTAAGAAAGAAATATCTTCCTTTCCTCGGAGAAGGTCAACCAAGCAAGCGTAACAAGTTGATCAAGTTATTCTGTGTTGGTCAAGTTTGCTTAAATTATCTTTAATATTTGACTCGCTCGATATACGGCGGCTTCCAGCTGCATCGCACTTTGGCCATTTTAAAATCCATCATTAAATGCAATTATCGCTTCTTATTAAACGCACTGCAAAATGGCCACGATCGCAAAACATAATTGCCGTTTTCTGATTCGATTCGAATCGTTTCTTTCTTTTTTTCGATCCAAAACGGAAATAGTACTTTGGGAGGAACGACTCACCGAAATGTGAAAGTAAAGTTGGTCATGTCAGTTTTAAAATCACTCGAAAGAACAAACGAACACGCACACACCGAAAACGGAAAGAATGACACCGGGGGGGTGACACGTCGAAGAAGTTGGATGGTTGGAGGGCCGTCGAAACCGTCGTCCGACGGCCCGCTCAAGGTGCAGATGCCCACTAAAATCAAGTCTGGGTGCTCCTCATCCAGAATAAAAGCTACGCTCAAAATACAAGTTTTATTTCAGTACTGATGTAGCACAGCTTTTTCAGTATTTTTGACCTGACTAATTCGCACACAGCATTGCCTCAATAATTTTTAATGTTAATTATAGACATAAACAAAACAGAAATATCTATCTATACATAGATCCTCTATAGGTTCGCGCGTGAAATTATTTGAGTTGAGTTGGCCGAAGAAGTCTCTCGTTTTCGAACGCTGTTTTAAGGAAATCCGTATTAATTTATTAATCCAAAGAGAAACGGAAAGAGTAAAAGACTTAGTAACAGGACGCTCGTCATGCCAACGACAGTCTCGGCCATGACCAAAGCTATCGTCGGTACGCATCTGCAATCAATAGGTAGCGGTGTGACGCACAAGAGGGGCGGCTGCTTCGTCGTGAAGGCCACGTGGGGGTGCACGTGTTGTACACCCCCCCAAACCCATTCACAGGCACCAAGATGAGAGCTGATAGCTCCTATTTACCGTTGTAAGCATACAAAACCTTAAAAGAGACCAAATTAACATTAATCCCTTTTCAAACCACACCAGCCAGATACAACAAAATTACTAAATTACCTCGGCAATCAGCAATTGCATGCACAAACACACAATCACAAACACAAGAAGTACAATTTCCGATAATTTCACAACCAATCCGATACATATTCGAACCCGAAACCCACAAGACCGACTGCTTGCGTCATCAAATCGATTAAACAGTTAATTATTTAATGATGCCTAGGTCAACAAATACCCATTTGACACTCCGCATTAAAATATCGACTTTCCGTTGGGTAATCAGAGGTTTTTAACACGTACTTTCCCGAAATAGACCTCGTTTAAGATAATTAAACGTAATTGCCCATTTTCCTCTTTACCTTTCGAAAGAAAACGCCAACCGTTGCTTTGGTAACTTCAAAGAAGAGAACAACCCTTTCACGTAGGCGTCCCACATCTTACGCAACTTCATCGAGAAAATATCAGTTGGCAGTTAATTAAGACCACAAAGAGTTTTTTTTTTTTTTTTGAGGAAACTCCACCACCATTCGCTCGGGAATAACAAAGGTATTTTATTTCAGTGACGTAAACATGTTAGAGGGACAGTATCAAAAGCGTAAACGTAGAATGTGACATAATCCGTCAACGCACGTGAAAATCGCTGTTTACAAAGAAGCTGCCGTTTCCTTGTGTTTTATTAAAAGGGGCGAAGACAAAGGCTCGAAAATACTTTCGGTATCTCGTTACGTACAGCAACCTCAAGGCGAAGAAAGAAAGCGAAAACAATCTTGGGAAAAACATTATTTCAAAGAAACGATGCGACCTTCGGGCCAAAGAAGCTACGGCTTGCATTCTTACAAATGTAGTACGTGTTACGTAACACTTCAAAGGAAATCAACGTGAACGTCGTCGTCTCGAGAGGAAAATGAAATACTTCCTGGAAAATGTTACATTTAAAAAAAGAATGCCGAGTTTTGTTTGGAAGTAATTTCAGAATTCCGGAAGGTTTCTTTTTGTCGTTGCGGGGGTAAGTTGGGGGTAATGCAGGAAAGGTGATGGAAACATCCTTGATTATAACAACCCATTGGTGCGATGAGATTTAAAAAGAGCTCATTGTAGTCTATTCGTAATCTAGAAGCAAAAATATTTCGCGCGTAGTATTACAATCGGCTTGCCTTAGTTATCTCAGAGCAAACAAACTGATATGCGAAAGTCAGAACTGTAAATGGGGCATATGATTAAACCAGAAGGAAACGACGTGAACTTCGAAGGAAGTTTTTGTTGATATTCCAGCTGTTTTTTTTTTACCTTCTGAGTTTTTTTCTCCCCCTTCCAATTAGATCCAAACGTTGCAATTGGTCTCGCGAAGCGCGAACGTATAATGATTTGATGTTTTGCATAAAATCTATGTCACTGAACAGATTTGACGAACGTGAAAATTGGGTACCCGTGAGTAGGAGGCGAAAATTTTCAGTCTGGTGACTTTGCGTATCAGATGTGCATGTGCAGCGATAAAGACGTGTTTACACACTCGAGTTAATAATTTTCGCCCCGATGGTCGTTAAATATTAAAAATCCGTCGCGTAATCAAAGACCTTTTCAGTAAAAGATAAATTTAATTGACATATCTAAAGATGACACGTAATCATCATTATCTGGAATTACTTACTGGAGAGGAGTCGACTTTTTTTTTTTTGTAAATATTTTCGACGCAGCTCGGATTAATTTTTGCAAAACGCAACCGGAAATCAATTGGTGGAACCAAATCAGAAAAAATCGTGGAACAATTTCGATGTAAATCCGACTTGTGCAAGGTCGCACGATGAATATTATCGCTTTAGCTAGATAGATTACACAAACAGGCAAAACAAAAACAAAGCACTATTTTAAATATTCAGAAAACGCTTCGTATTTAGTGGAAAACCACGCGAAAAATCGAAATGCTGCTTTTTATTAATTAGTGGCTCTAATATTTACTGATACGTTTCCAAACTCCCACGCGTTTAGAACTTGTTATATAACCGTGATAATTGTCAAGGAAAAAACCCGTTGGATGAATCTACTTAGCAAAAATTTGCTTATCTTTTGCGAGATACAAAATTATTACGTCTAAAGCCAAATCAACATACAACCGCTGTATTTTACATTTTAAACCATAATCTGACTTAATTAAGTAATGGAACAAAGGTTTGCCTTTTTGTAATTCGCGAAAAATATGGCGATCCTCTGACCTTTACCAGAACCACAGAAAACAATTTAATAAATTACTACATTGTATACGTTTTCAAAACGAGATTACACAAACACGATCGCTGATAATAACTGAAGATCCATTAAAGAAAAAATAAAAAATTATTAAAGCTGTAGTACTCTCAGGTATGCGATATTTATCTAGAGTGCTGACTTGAAAATCGACTACATAAATACAAAATGGTACAACCGACGTGTAAAAAAAAATCACGTTGGACTGTAAACAAAACAAGACCTGGACGAGGCTTAAAAATAGCCACGACATTGAAGCGGAATTGTCAGTTATTGCGGCCGCGTTGCCAAATGTGCTCATGACGTCATTATGCTTGGCAAAGTTGCGGTCACTTAACTAACGGTTAATTATTTACACTCCATCTATACGAGATTTAATAAATTAAAAAGGTACGCATCCCAACTACAACAAAAAAAAATAACGAATTCAGAACGAGCGTACTTACCGTTTCAAAAAATCAAATTTGGACATGATTGTCTCGGTTTTCAAAAGTCATGAGGCTCAATTACACGAGTGAGAAAAAAAAAATAGGAGACTTGAAACGATCAAGACAAAGGAATTGATTGTTTCCATAAAAAGAGGCGAATTTTGAAGTTTCTTTTACTTATTTCAAGTTAAACCATAACATAGAATGACCCCCAAAAGTTTTTGACACGAAACATATATAAAATGAAAGGATAAATTTAGAACGAATTTTTTTTCCAAAAATAAATCAAACTTGGAAATGATTGGATCTTCAAAACCGCCTCAACAAAATCGAATGGAAACGAATTTTGAAGTCTCTTTTCTTTAATCAAAAATGAAACCAAACTTCTGACACAAAACAATGAGTTTCGAATTTGATTTTGGAAGTCTGCCTCAATTACACGAGTGAGAACACGCAAATTGCAAGAAAATAGGAGACTTGAAACGATCAAGACAAAGGAATTGATTGGTTCCATAAAAAGAGGAGAATTTTGAAGTCTCTTTTACTTATTTCAAGTTAAACTGAAACATAGAATGACCCCCAAAAATTTTTGACACAAAACATATATAAAATGAAAGGATAAATTTAGAACGAATTTTACGTTCCAAAAATAAATCAAACTTGGAAATGCTTGGGTCTTCAAAACCGCGTCAACGAAATCGAACGGAAACGAATTTTGAAGTCTCTTTTCTTTAATCAAAAATGAAACCAAACTTTTGACACAAAACAATGAGTTTCGAATTTGATTTTGGAAGTCTGCCTCAATTACACGAGTGAGAACACGCATATTACAAAAAAATAGGAGACTTGAAACGATCAAGACAAAGGAATTGATTGGTTCCATAAGAAGAGGCGAATTTTGAAGCCTCATTCACTTATTTCAAGTTAAACCATAACATAGATTGACCCCCAAAAGTTTTTGACACGAAACATATATAAAATGGAAGGATTTAGAACGAATTTTCGTTCCAAAAATAAATCAAACTTGGAAATGCTTGGGTCTTCAAAACCGCCTCAACGAAATCGAATGGAAACGAATTTTGAAGTCTCTTTTCTTTAATCAAAAATGAAACCAAACTTTTGACACAAAACAATGAGTTTCGAATTTGATTTTGGAAGTCTGCCTCAATTACACGAGTGAGAACACGCATATTACAAAAAAATAGGAGACTTGAAACGATCAAGACAAAGGAATTGATTGGTTCCATAAGAAGATGCGAATTTTGAAGCCTCATTTACTTATTTCAAGTTAAACTGAAACATACAATGACCCCCAAAAGTTTTTGACACGAAACATATATAAAATGAAAGGATTTAGAACGAATTTTCGTTCCAAAAATAAATCAAACTTGGAAATGATTGGGTCTTCAAAACTGCGTCAACGAAATCGAATGGAAACGAATTTTGAATTTAATCAAAAACGAATCCAAACAAAAGAATAAGTTTGGAATTTGAATTTGGGACCCATTTAGATTCCAAAAGTCAACCAAATTTGGAAATGATTGGACCTTCCGGATTACAACAACGAAATTGATTATTTCCTCTACAAAACAGAAACTAATTTTTGCTTGCAATTTATTAACAAATAACCTAAGCTTTTGACAATTGCACATAAAAGAAAAGAAACGAAACTGGAGTGTCTTTCCAGTTCCAAAAATAAAGCAAATTTGGAAATGATTGGGCCTTGAAAACCGCGTCAACGAAATCGAATGGAAACGAATTTTGAAGCCTCCTTTCTTTAATCAAAAATGAATCCAAACAAAAGAATAAGTTTCGAATTTGAATTTGGGGCCCATTTAGATTCCAAAAGTCAACCAAATTTGGAAGTGATTGGATCTTCCGGATTACAACAACGAAATTGATTATTTCCTCTACAAAATAGAAACTAATTTTTGCTTGCAATTTATTAACAAATAACCTAACCTTTTGATAAAAGAAAAGAATAAACTGGAGTTTCTTTCCAGTTCCAAAATTAAAGCAAATTTGGAAATGATCGGCACTCCCAAATCCCAGCTAAGAAATTGATTATTTCTTCTACAAGATAGAAGCGAATTTTGAAGTCCCTTTTATTTATTTCATAAAAGAGATTTCAAAATTCGCTTCTATTTTGTAGAATAATAATAAAAATCAAAAAACTTAATCGAAAATGAATCCAAGCTTTTGACACAAAGGAAGGCATTAGGAATCCCTTTAGGTTCCAAATTACGACAGCGAATTTGGCCATTTTTTCTACAAAACAGAAAGCCTCGTTTACTTATTTCAATTTATTGGCAAAAAATTAAAAACCATGACGCAAGTTCTTGACACAAAACATACGCGCAAATTAAAGAAATAAATCTCAAAGGAATTTCTTTACAGTCTCAAAAATTTATCAAATTTCGAAATTCAAAGGAATTGATTATTCTACAAAATGAATTTTACTTATTTTAATTTAATAACAAAAACAACAACAAAAACCATAACATAAAACGAACCCAAGCTTTTCGCGCAGGACATACACAAAAGAATAAATTCCGAATTCCTTTAAGGTTTCAATAATAAAATCAAATTTGAAAATGATTATGGGTATCCCATCAAAATGGCTGCCAAAATTATACCTGAAAACGAATTTTGAATATACTTGACATTTCAAAAGAGTACGGATGAATTTTGAATTCACTTACCTTTTGAAAATAAAAACAAATTAAGCAATCATGAAAACGATTACTAAAATCATAAAAAATTTCGTGTTAAACTCTAGTAACTCTTAACTTTTGACGAATAATAAATAACAATAAAAAAAAAACGTAGCCTAGAGTCGTTTAAAACTTTCGCCGAATTCTGTACTGAATTGTTTTGACTTCGTAAGAAGTTTCGCCTTCGGCGAACAGAAATACACGAAACTGAAATTGTACAAAACTTTATCATCTCGTTTCCGAATTTTGTTTTCACTTTCCGGTCGCAGCTCGCGAAACTTCGACGTCGGCGAAAATTTAAAAACGGAAGAGGACTCGCGAAACTTTCACCTGAAGTATTTATTAAAGGAGCTTTCCACCGGGCTTCTGTTTAATTAATAAAGCACGAACGCTCGTTTCAAAGGCGGATAAATTTCTTTAAAGCAAATTTTAAGGGCCCTCCCCCGAAAGAAAGGAATAAGTTTTAACCACCTACGTGGAAAGCTCAAAGCGGAGTTGATTTAGTTAATTAAGGGCGTACAACAGGTAAGCGAAATTTAGGATCAAGTTTGGAGTGGTGAGTTTCTGGTTTAAAACAATACCTGTGTTGTGACTCTCGCGGGGGAATTCTATAAAAGCAGAATCTGCTCTTCGGGGAAATAAAATTTCGACTGATACTTTCTTGGCAGCGATCCTGTCAAGAGCCGCGGAGACGTGTGAAAGCTCTCAATTTATGCTGATTATTCGCATCGATTTATACGATATAAATCTAATTTTCTGTTGATGAGCTATACATAAATCATTCGGGAATATAAAGCAGTTTTATAGACTTCCTTCCAGCAGAAAATTGAATGCTAATCATTCGTATCAAATTGGGCGGGCGGGGGTTGTAATCCTTCGGAACGGTAAATATCCCGGGGATGTTTTCACACGATGATGTTTAAAGTTTAATAAAAAAAAAATGAGAAATGTTTATAAAAAGAAACTTACCTTCTAAGGTTTTTCTAAGTAATATTGTTGAAGCTGTTGCGTACCGATTTTCTGCGAACAAAAAAAGAACTTGTAAGAAAGTACGCCATCAAAAAAAAAGAACAAGAAGAAGACATCTATTGATCGAGATGTGTCATTGCATGGGTTAATTAGGTTAACAAAATTTTCGTTAACGGTGATAGCAAAAAAAATAGTTTCGTAGGGCGAGGGGGCCGAGGGCGAAATACAATGGGGAAAGTGTAAAGTCGATAAGTGTTATCGGAAGGAAATTTCGTGTAGTGTAGAGGCAAGCCAAGGCGTTCAACCTACCCTGCGATATCTTAGCCTACACTAAAAAAGTGCACATATGCTACCGTAAAATGTCTCCTGCTGTCCGTGCAGCAGCTGTGTACAGCACACGTGGCCCGCCACGCGCTGACTAAACCCCGTCCCCCTCGACCCACACGATTATGTTACTTTACTCAAAACTATTCAAATAAAAATCCAATATCTAATGCCGTTGCGACTCTCCTGGAGCACGCTTGAAATTTTGCGATTCTGCCCAGTTTAAAGTCACTTTTCGCAAACCTTTTTATCGCTACCTATCCATCGGAATGGGAATGATAAGAGGATCAGATTATTTTATCAAGCGAAATATAATTATACAAAGCCTATTTTTAGAGAGCGAAATTTTAAAAAACCTCGTACGTGATAAGAAAAAATACTGTTTATATACACACAAAGTATAAAAGTTACTTAAACTCTTTAAGGCCACGAGTTAATTTTCTCAACAAAACAAAAAGAGATCACCAGAACTTCCACCACCATAAGGACTAACACCTCGAATTTCCTAAAACGACTTGCATTTCCAAGCGCACGAAAAAAAGCAGAAAACTCTCGTCTCGAGTTCTTTATAAAGAAAGGTTTGCGACGCATTCCTTTCGTGGGGATTTCATTTGGTCGTACGTTAAGGAAAATATCACATTCCTGCAGCTTTCAGCGCCTCTCGGCACGTCCAATCGCAGTTTTGATTTACGTTAACGCGGGAGTGTAGATTTCCTTTTGCGAAAACGGAATTCTTCGCGTTTCCTGAATTGCTCGCACGTCAAAACAGCATTTATTGCATTGGATTTGCGTTTGATGTTCGAATTTGAAACGAATTTGGATGCTTCTCTCTTTATGATGGAAAGTTGAATTGGAAGCCTTCGTAACAATATTCATACTTAATCAAGTGGATGTGATTAATGCGAACGTCCGGTTTGGTCTTTGGATTCTAATTGGGCGTGATTGGATTTGCAGGGCCGAAGTTGGGAGAAAAAGTTGCAACTTCTCAAAGGCGTTATCGCATTAAAAAGAGCGTGAAGTTTTTATATCATTTACTTCAAAATCTCGACATTCTATTGTATCTTATCTGCTAAATAGATTTTAAATATTTGTTGAGCAATTGTGTTTGTAATCATAATAAGTAAAAACATAAGCTAACGAGGCTCCCAGTGAGGTACAGATACATAGGAGCGACATTCTCTAACGAGCGACGTCGTCGCGAAAAAGAGCAAAAATTGACTCACACAAGTCACTCGCCTATCTAAGAGCCAGATGAACCAGAACGAAGACTAAGAAAATCATAACATTATACGAGATATTTCGAAGAACAAAAACAAGATTACCGTTATTATCTTGTCATTTTTTCAAACATTTGCTTCAAATTATCTGCTGCTGATAAGGAAGCGCTGTAATCATTCAATAAAAAAAATACTTTAAAAAGGAAAAATACTAACCTGAGTTACCAACACTCGCGTTGTATCCATAATAGTACTTGGAAAAGCCTGCAACAAACGAATTTTACTTCTTACGGTTGGTCTGAGGGGGTGAATTTGGTAAGCACTGCTGCGCCTAAATACCAGCAGCATTTGATCATGCATGAACATGTGTTGTTTGGGGAAAAAAATAGTTCGCTAGTGCAAAATTGTTGCGAGTTTGCGCAGAGGTGCGTTGTTGAGATGAGGTCAACATTATGCAACTAGTGGTGGCCTCGCGGCAGGTAGATAAGGTTAAAGGTGAAAATGTGGGATGGGCGGTCGCCCAGAGACGCCGTCGGTCTTGCAAACCGTTCTGCAAAAGCTAGGGTGCGAACCAACCACGAAGCTACCGCTCCATCTACCGCGAACACGGGACATCTCTTAAGATGTCATAAGTAATCCTATATCCACCTAATTATTCTTTATTGGTCTTTACGCGCTAGTACGGGTTGTCTGGTTATTTTCGTTTTTTTTATTAAACGCCAACTATAACCTGTTTCGCTACTGCAGTTAGAGCAATTTTCTGCGGCGTTCCTGCATTAATATCAACCTCGCAACGTGTAATTTACTTCGAACGTAAAAAAATCCTGGTCGTCCATCATGATGGATGGGAAAATTTAACCGTCTCGAATTCAAACTTTCATGCTTGGCGAATTTGGTCGGAGGATATCTCGGGTCACAGGTCACAGGATGATTAAAGATCCTGCGACCGTAGGAGAGCGATGGCGTCAGGAAAGGATGAAAGGGTATGGTTGCGATGAGCATTACCAACGCGCTCAAAATTACAAATATTTCAATACTTGACCTCTATTGGCCTTTTGCACTCTTTACGTAGAGACCTTCAATGTCAACACTAATACGCCGGTGAAGGCCACTTTGCACATTACTGTAATGTCATTAAATAACACTGAACGTGGAGACAGTGCATCCGAGTTGCAAACACACATAGAAACAAATTGTTGTATGCGAAACTTACGCAAAATCGTGCGCCGTACACATCAGTTGATCACAAAACATGGACAGTTCGCAGAGCCACTTGCGCGGATACATGACACTACTAGCCAAGTTACAAGTGCACTTCCCCCCTCCGCAGTGATAGCGCCCTACGGCATCCACTCTGACGACAGCGCTATTGATTTGACAAAGGCTATGGCGGTTACGGCACTGCTGAGTACACTGAATTAGCGACAAGCATGGGACTTGCCGCTTGTTTGTTGCTATAACTCGGCGCGAGCCACAACACTTCCCGGTGATGTCATTATGACATCACACTTCGCTGGCCGCGGGCTAAAACGAGACCTTGATACCGCTTAGAACTTCTACTGGTGTGCCCAAACACCCAAAACAATCGTCGTTTTGCCGTAAACAAATTCCACACTCCACTTCGGCCCGTCAACTACCAAGACTAGAATGCAACGGAAAACTCACCACCATCTCCCGCCGTCTATTTGACGCTCCGCGCTGTACATATTAATGCGAACCGATCGCCCGACAACTAATACTCCCTCCCAATTCTTTCAGTCAACATTGCCACAATGGAGCAATTAAATACGGCACACCATATAATAAAACTCGTTTTCCAATTAGACCGGGAATCAACAAGTGTTTTCTACCGCCAAAATCTGCAACCAACCATACAAATCCGTCTTCAATCCAAGTACCCAATAGGAAAACGTTCTAAGACATTCAAACAACAACCTCCAGGACTTGCAACGTCTTTTCAAATAGCATACCCTTCAGAGAAAAACAAGAAACATCCCCTTTTGCACGAGTTTACACAGAAGAAGGCGATCAGATCTTTAAAAAACAGCCAAAAACAATCTTAGTACTTTTAATTCAGTGGTGATCCATCACTTTCACTTTCTACCTCTAGGGAACAAATCAATAATTCATTATTTTCCCGCCTGCAAACCTCCTAGGGCCTCTCTATCCAACGACTTTTTTTTTTTGGATACACATCGTCATCTGAAAGTTACATACGCGTAAGTAAAATGGGAAACAAACACATCATCTTGCATACGTATATTTCTCTGTAATACTTTACAATGTTTAAACAATATATTTAATTTAAACTGTCTTCCAGCAACACTAACCTTTAACGTTACAGAAGCAAACAAGGGTTCTCTTGCTTTATAGATATATACATATATACGTTACAACCTGCGCGTCTTGAGGTCACCAGAAAAATATATTCTTCTATCTTTGTAGTTTAGTGGTCCCTGCCTCGTTACTGAATGGAAGATGTTGCTCGGACAACAGAAAAATAAGACCTACTTGCTAATGACTTGTTTGAAATCAGAACTCGCCTCGTAAGGGTTTACATTATAACTATGGGGAATATTACTACTGGTTCTCTAGTTTTGATAACACCAACTTGGAGAATAGGTATCAAATAATACTGTCCAAACTGTTTGAAATTTAATTTGGTTTAAAACAACCCTGGTGAGCGTTTTAAATTGAGTGTAAAGTCTTAGTGCTGCATCATTTCTGACGATTGTCATACCGAATATTCAGGGCGTACCAGTTTTATGTGCGTCTGCAGTAAATTGCTTTGAAGAGAATTAGTTAAGTGCAACTATTCTAAGGAGTAAGTTCGTACAAAATAACTTCTACCGTTACTTGGTGTATGTTGTATGGTTTAAGTAGGACAGTTGCCGCAAATTTTCCAATTTCGGTCTAAATTAAGTCTCGCTACGTTGTTCTAAGCAACGACAAAGGAAGAACGTTTTCGTATATAAAATAAATATGTAAGACTAGTGTAGACCTAACGATCTAGTTAGTGCGCCAAACAAAAACGATTACAAAAATATTTGAGAGGTTAAGTGGAATGTTTCGTTTTTGATCACATATACAGAAGGGGAACGTATTTTGGCCTTTGCTTATAAGGTCGATGCTTCGTCATCGGGAATGTTATTAAACTCGGGACTGGCCCAACGAAAAGCTGGTGGTCCTGCAGTTATGCAATATCTCATGTCTAAGGGTTTTCCTTCTTTGACGTAGTACATCAAATAGAAGTTGCACATTTCGTCTTCGTTTGTAGGTCTACAAAGTCAGGCTTTAAACCTTA
Organism: Serrognathus titanus; assembly: GCA_039766575.1. NCBI lineage: Eukaryota > Metazoa > Arthropoda > Insecta > Coleoptera > Lucanidae > Serrognathus > Serrognathus titanus. The sequence goes on along the minus strand of CM077916.1, from coordinate 911,123 downwards.
TTAAAAATTCACAAAGGACGTCTTTACCCAACGTAAGTAGGCTCATCTCTATCACTCTTCATTGTACAACGTGAGGCCTAAACAAAATAAATACCCTTAGTGTTTTCCTCGTCGATTCTTAAAGACTTATTTACCAAGACATCGCCGAAAGTGATGGGATCCTTATTGAATACCGGGTAAAACATTTGAGGGGTTAATGGATCGCGTTTTCCTAACTCTGTCCAGTGATCAGCACCATCTTCGTCTCTACGGACCTTATATCCAGCCACGACTTTCCCTAAAATCCCAAACGAATAAAAAGTCGCTTTCATCGAGTATGAAACTCCATACCCAAGCTATGAGTGTGGGTTCTGTAAGCGAACGGATATATCGTCTTCTTCTCGTTGATCTTGCAACTTGCTTCCATGTAAGTAATCGAATGGCCAGGTATTACTCCACCAGTACCAAGCAAAATAACTCCAGCCAAGTTGCTGCGACTAAAACAACCAGTAGACAAAAGAGGCCACAAGCAGAAATCGTTCTACTTACGGCTGATCGGTGTACATCAAGAATATTCCGGAATTATCGGTTCCACCATCTAAAAACAAAGGCGTTCATCATCGAGAAACCTCTCAAACACAATTTTTTACCTGGAAACTTTTTGGAATAGTGAACTTGAAGTACCAGGTACGATATTTTTGTCCCGGCGCCGACTTGAAAACCCACATCGTTAGGGAGCTCCAGTTTGGTAGCATCCCTAGCCCAAGCATACAAAACCTGCAAACTTATAGGTAGACCTCGAGGCACTACAACAAATTTGGACTTACATGAGAACCATCGATGCACGGATTTGCCCTGGTCAAATAATTATTACTCTGAGCGACCGCCATTTCACCACAATCCCTACAATTTTCAACCAATTTAAATAAGGGGAAAGAAAACGTTGATTAAATTAATTACCAATAAGAGTCATTTGTTCCGGGAATTGAGCAACCAAAAAGCATCATATGATGAACCGTATGCATCGAAGCATTGGGCTCAAATCCGACTGTAAAAGAACAACGTCACTTTGTTTCTTTCATTATCGAAAGGACGACTTACCTATGTAGAAGCTCTTGTCAGGGATAACTTTGACCGGCGTGCACAAGTAAAACTCATCCTAAAAATTCGTGTGAACTTAAAATAAGCGAGGATTTTATTCTAGCAATGGAAATTAGGGTGGTTTTCCCTCAAAATTAAGAAAAAATAATGAATGTGATTTAATCACAATCTCTCATGGTTGTCGCCTACGCATATATCAATACGTGCACCTAATAACCGTAAGTGGATAATTAATATTTTGATAAAGAGCCATATGTGGTGTACGTGATCGTATCAGCAAATGGGGAAAAAATGATGACGCAGTTTTTGACTTCTTTAATCAACGAATTGTACTCTTTTATCCAGAAAGTTGTTTCTTAAAAGTTCAGAGTTCAAACAAATTTGGAATAACAACAAAAAAGCATGCTTCCCAATACCTAATGCACCAAATAAAACAATGAGAACGTAGGCAACCAATGTAACAAAAAATAATTAGCCAACATACCCTGTCGGGGCGAACATGTGGCATCAACAGTGGATATTTCTTCACTCTGAGGCAAAACGTCTCCTCCAAACCTGCCAGAAAAACCAAGCACACGACCAGCAACATATGCTTCTGCTCCATACTGTAACTCGATCGATTTTAACGTTTACCGTTTTGCGCAATCGTCCTTGCTCATCTTACCGGAATCTCGGATTCGTGGGAGCAGAAATTAACAGAACGTGCCAACATGGAAACTTTTTGCGTCTCTTTAGTTAACAGTAACTAAACGCGACGCTAATTACTTGGCCTAATATTTATGTACGAACGTAGGCAACTGGGTACACAAGAAACCAACAAATGCAAAATTATGTGCGAAATTATAGAACGAAATAACACCAACACCATCAAGTCGAAAACGAAACCATTTCGTAAACCTACTGTCGGATGCCACAAAGGCAAAGCCAAATTCGTTTTGCAATTTAGAAAATAATTTGGCGCTTTTATTTAAATGTTGGTAGGTAATGTGTGAGCAGCTCCAAAGATGGCTCCAGCTGAATTTCCTCTGTCGCTCTCAACTGACGCATGGTAAAAGCGAAAGTAAAACGGCAGGCAGGCAACTTCAATCGCAAGGCTTCGCCACTTTTGACAGACGACATTTACACCGAAAAAGGTCAGTTCTTGCGGTGGTAGTTTGACGTGGTCAGTGTTAATCGAGGTGTTGTTATTTTAAGAAAATGAACAGAATACGTCCAGGCCACGTTCGTTTGTTGCCCAACGTTATTAGGTGAGTGCACGCGAAGTACCATCGTGACATAATCAATGGGCCTCCATGTTCTCTAATGGTTGAATATTTTTTTTCTCTAGCCAAGTGCGTTCAATGACTCAGCTAGGAGATTTGGGTAGTGGAGCTGGTAAGGGTGGAGGCGGCGGTGGATCAATCAGGGAAGCCGGCGGAGCCTTCGGGAAAGCAGAAGCTGCCAAGGAGGAGGAATATTTTTATAAGAAAGTAGGTCTATCGTTGTAACCGAACGAAAACAACGTTAAAAGTTTGATTTCAGCAACAACAACAATTGAAGCTGTTAAAGGACGATCTACATAACGAAATTCATTTCCACGAGGAACAAATCAAGAGACACCAGGAAGCAATAGATCGCCATAGAAAACGCGTCAGTGAAATCGACCATAAATAAAATAAACGCAGGAGATATGTTTGATGTGTAGAATAGATTAATATTAGTCTCGGTCTATCATTCAGTTTTGTTTTTTGACTGCATTAAATAAAGATATAATCTACTGAGGTGTTGTTGGTTTCTTTGGAATGTTAAGGAGTAAACAATGAGTGTCTGAATTTATTTTTGGTCCTGGGCGTTACTGCCAAATCATGAAAAAGTAAAAAAACCCGAAGCAAACGGGCACGGTTACGTAAGGTTTTAAAAAAATGGTTATCAGTTAATGTCGTGATTAGTTGGAGGTGGTGCTCCCGATTGAGTAAATTGATGTGAAATGAAAGGTTTTTGTTTGTTATCGAGTTATTCTAGAATGTTCGTGGTGGTTATGTGGAAATTTCAAATTTAGCGGAATTTTTGTTTTTTCTACTACGTCGCAGTCATTTTGTTCGGCTGGTGTTGGTAGCTCTGGTTAAAACTTGTTCATTGATCAGTGCGCTGAATGCGTTTGTGTGATCAGTTGTGGATATTTGTGTCAAATTAAAATTTATAATACACACTAGAGGTCGAATTATTTCGACTAGGAGAAACTGTTTTTGGTGATGCATTTAAGGATATCCACAGTTTTATGTTGTGTAATCCTTGCTGGGTTCGCAACAGCAGCGCAGGTATTCTACAAATGTTACTTATATCTCTTTATTGCATGTTACCGTATAGGCTTAACCTTTGCTGTTTGCTTCGAGTAGATATTTACGTTGTCGGAAACGTTTTCGAATATACAGAGCTTCGCTCAAATCGCGGACTTTTCCACAAAATCGCATTTTCACGCCATGTTTTTGTTGCCAGTACTTTTAAAACGCTCGACATTTTCAGGAGGCTACGCCAATTACTTCTGGGACTAAATAACAACCCTCAAGACCAAAGTAAATCCGAGATTAAGGCCGCTCGCTAAAGTAAATCATTTTTCCTTTCAATTACAGATAAGATAAACGAGAGGATACTGTTTATTTTCTGTTCGTGTTTACTTGCCCCGGGGATTGACTTTCAAAGTAACATCTCCCTCGCCGTATCAAATAACGTCGGACAGGAATCCAAGAGTTTGTTTCCTAAAGGATCGAAATTCCGAAAGAAAAAATTCAATTACACGTTCGGGTCAAAAAAAAAAACGTTTGTTCGGAATCTTTTCAGAGAAATCTGCGTCATTTCCTTCTGATCTTTTCAATTTTATTCTCTCGAAAACTGTTTTTGCCAAGAACGAAAAACCGCCCGACGTTATTGTTTTTGGAGAGGATCGTGTTTTTCCCAGTTACAGCTTACGAATTCAGTTCCAAAAAAATACGAGACTGCATCCAACAATGCCAGCAGAAATTATCAACCACGGTTTTTTGTTTTTGATTGCTCCATATGGTGCACATCTTCTGTAATTGAATTTGATCGGTGGTTATTTTATTTATAGTACATACTGGTTTTCCGACTTTTTTTTCTTTTGATAGTTCATTTAAAATTCAAATGTTGCTGCTGCTTAATTAGCACCGAATTTAAAACGCAGAACGTGATCGAAGAAACTTAATGGTATTGAAACTATGTTTGAGAGAGGGGTGTCTATTACCGTGATATAATTATCCTTATGGGAAGGATAAACGAGGCTAAAATTAATTCCCCCCCAGCGATGATTAAATGATGAACGCACCTCGATGAAGTCGCGCTTCAATTCCGTAAAAAGCTGCTTATTTTTAAAGATTTGTCAACGCGGGTGTCACCAAAATTCCAAGCCGTTTGTTATTTTTATTCCGACCATAGTCATTTATCCGAATGACATGGAGAGATAAAGAGGTTAACGCAAACAAATCGCGCGATATTAATGTGTTTTTCTCCGACTGTTTTTTTTTTATTTATTGATAAAGTCGCGCATAAAATCCCAATCGCATGTCGCAAACCCAAACGAACATGGACGAAACCCTCAAATAGCAACGTGACATTTTCTTTCATTAAAATTAAATATGAATGTCGTCGACGTATAAACTCAATCAAAAAGGTTTACTTTCTTCTGTATAAAAAGCTCGGTTTTAATTAACTTTCTTTTTTCCAGCGTCTTTGCAGGGACTCTTTTATTATATGAAGAAAAAGTCCCGAACGGTTTTGTTTGTTCCAGGCAAACTTTCGGGCAGGGTTGAATAAATTTACTCTCGCCCCCCCAGATTCTACCTGGATCATATTTAATCCTGCAAAATTCGTTTTCCTTTCGGGCTCGAATTAGAAGGAAGGCTTGATTACGTTATTTGGGTGACGAGTCTCTCTCAAGGTTGTTGTCTTCACTTCAGACCTGGACGATTCCGGCAAGTTGTAAGCGCGAGTACCTGAATTCCTGTTGTTGTTGTAAGACGTGTATCAGCAGCCAGCTCTTCGGCCCACATCAAGAACGGCGTGGGCATTTAAAATTTCCATATGATTGACCTACTAAATATTTTTCGTTAGGCCTACGCTTCTTCAGTCATTGATTTCAGTAAGCTCGACGCGGACGCCTTTTGCATTTCGTCTTATTTAAAAAAAAAATCCAAGTTACACTTGCGAAATCCTCAAGTATTTATTTATATTTTGATAAAATTGTTTGCGGATGTTGGTGTGTATTTTTAGACCTAAATAACAAGGTGTTATTGTTCACCTCGTTATATAGAAAGAACCGCCCGTTAATTTTCACGGTAAACGCAATAAATATCTGCAATCACTCGTCCATGTCAAATAAATGCAAAATTAATCGATAGTTTTACATCAGGCTGTGACCTTGTAAAAGATGAATTTACACAGGTATAAACGCGTTACTTACATGTGTAAGTATTCGTATCGCGTAACTACGATGATTCTTGCGAGCGAATAAAAAAAAAATTATTAATTACGCAGCAGAATATAATATGTACTGGAGACGTGTTATATTATTTATCACCCACCCGTCTTATAGCAAGCAACTTCCGTTATAGTCACATAAACTTACTCATTACTTCTATTGCTGAGTGACATCATTTATAAAATCAAGGTTTGCTTACGTGTGTCCTTTCCAGAGGTGCATCGCTTTGAATTTACTCGTTTTAACGCCACGGTGTAAATTATTTATTGTTGTTCCATCATCGATTGCACAACCGCAGACGGAATATCATAAATACCCCCCGATTATTTATTTTACCAGATCACTGCTCAGTGTCTCTTCCCCCCTGATGATCGTCAGTTCAAATGGTTTGTCGCTTTTTAGTGGGACCCTGTTTATTTTTGTATTTTTTTTTTCCCTCCTCCTAACGTGATCGTACGGCATGTGTACTCTTGTTCAACGTGTGAGGTCATTGTCGCCTCCTGATATTCCGTTTCGATTTTGTTGAACGACACGTTTTAATTAAACATTGTTCCCCGACTCGCCCCTAGTTTCCATACCACCACGATTTTATTGGATCGATCGATGAAATTCATTATACAACTTCTTCGCCCGCCTTCCAAAAATACTAATTTTTTCCCCGTTCACGTATCTAATGCAATTTGCATCCTTTGACTCAGCAAGCGTTGGAACTTCGTTCAAGCTCAAGCAACGAAATCGAATTCCTTAAAAGAAAAACTTCTTTTTCCACGAGGCGAGCATGATTTAGCAAATAAAGTCTAAAATGGCTGTCGTCTAGTTCTAAACGACGTTAATTTTCCACTCAAATCAGTCAGACGAGTACGTAGGTCGCCATTAAAAAAGAGCATTTGACGTCACTTCCGTTTTTTTAAAACCAAAGCACACATTAGTTCGATGATTCAATTGATGGTACACTTGAACATACCAGAGCTTTAATTCAGCAGAGCAAACGAATTAGTGGGATGAACTAATCCCTCTCGGCGAATTATCTTAATTAATTGTTTCTGCATTTGATTTTTTTATTACGTGATTAACGGACGGACGCGTGCATTACTTATCTCATTGTACGTGCAGACTTTATCAAGTGCAATCAATTGACCTCGTTTTCTGCGTAGTTAAAAATTTTCAACCCAAAAAAAAAAGCGAGTGGATATTCCGTAAAACGAAAGTCGTGTTGCAATAGCTAAATTTTATTAATGGAGATTGCATCACGCCCGTCTTGTCTTTGATATTCATTATTCAGAATTTCATTAATAATTTATCGGCGGGTGAGTTTGCGTCACGTCAAATCATCTCGAAGCTAATTGGAAAATTTTGTTTGGGGGAGGACAATCAATACGTCGAATGCAATCGTTTTCATTTCGCCAGGAGAAGTTAATTGTAACACGAAAAAAAAGAACGTGCAGAGAGAATACGGCCCTGGTGGCAATGCAGCAAGAGCGAGTTATTGATTATTTCTTTGGCTCAGTCGCCATTTCCACCTTTATCCTTTAGTAGTCCTGCAGGATAGACTGCTTAAAATACGTTCCGCTTGTATCTATGCATCCAAATCAGTGACTCTGTGCTTCCAAATCACGTCAAAATGAACAAATTAAATACATTACGGAAACCTGGGCGTAATTAAACATTCCGTAAGTTAAATGTACATTTTAATATTTCCGAAGATGCTTCGATAAGATAAAGCGTGTTTATATAATTGCCATCTCGTTCGTTCGTTCGTTCGATGGCATTTTGACGACCCGGTCTTTCGACATTTCTTGTAATTATTGTTGTTGTTGTTGTTATTTCGCTTAAAGGCCCCGTCAAAATGTCAACGCTGATAACTCATTAACGTCTGACGTCTCATTGTTCCGCGTTTAATAATTTCGCGTTTCGACACGCCTTTAAAATATGCGAGGAATTTAATCTCAGTTATGAAATTTTCGACGACAAAAAGCCTTTCTCGAAATATCGCTTTCTTCCTCCCGAATTTAACCTAACTGTCCGGGCCCGGGCCAAATTAATTTCGCTGCAGGAATTTCATTTTAACTTTCAAGGAAAAAAAAAGCATGTCTCCAGGTCATTGAATTAACAATTCATTATTGTGTGTTAATCAAGTTTTAGTCTGGGCTTCAATTTTTTTTTCCACTATGTCATGGTTTACGTATATTCGATTAAACTACAGTCGCACCTCAATAATTCCAACCTCCAAATCAATCAAATCAGATCAAATTCGAGTTGTGGAGGTTCGACTGTTGCTGTGAAATTTTATTTCTCGACCAAATTGTTGAATGCCCTTCATACAAAAACCTTTTGAAAGACCAGTAAAATGTTCTTTTTGAGGTCACTACCATCATCAGAATTTTCTTCCCCCAGTTTCAAACAAAGAATTGGGAGCTATAAGGTGATGGTGCAATTTAATCAATTCTTAGACTGTCTTGTACTTTCATCTTCGAAACTATGGGCGCTTTCAGAACTGTCCTTCCGGTTTACATGATGATCCTCTTTGTTTTTGCTTCAACGACAAAGGCTGCCGCCATATGTGACTGCTTGGAAGAGTCACAATGTGTTTAAATAATCTTTTCTATTGATTGGTTGATTAAAAGACCTCCATTCCTTGATCAAATTCGATTTTTGTATATAAAAGCCATGAGGAAAAACAGTGAAGGTCCAAAATTTTCTTCCCCACTCTCAAACAAAGAATTTTGAGCTATCAGGTGATGGTGCAATTTAATCAATTCTTAAACTGCCTTGTACTTTCATCTTCGAAACTGTGGGCGCCTTCAGAATTGCCCTTCTGGCTTACATGATGATCCTCTTTGTTTTTGCTTCAACGACAGAGGCTGCCGCCATATAGGATCGCTTGGAAGAGACACAATGTGTTTAAATAATCTTTTCTATTGATTGGTTGATTAAAAGACCTCCATTCCTTGATCAAATTCGATTTTTGTATATAAAAGCCACGAGGAAAAACAGTGAAGGTCCAAAATTTTCTTCCCCCACTTTCAAACAAAGAATTTGGAGCTATAAGGTGATGGTGCAATTTAATCAATTCTTAGACTGCCTTGTACTTTCATCTTCGAAACTGTGGGCGCCTTCAGAACTGCCCTTCCGGTTTACATGATGATCCTCTTTGTTTTTGCTTCAACGACAGAGGCTGCCGCCATATAGGATCGCTTGGAAGAGACACAATGTGTTTAAATAATCTTTTCTATTGATTGGTTGATTAAAAGACCTCCATTCCTTGATCAAATTCGATTTTTGTATATGAAAGCTATGGGGAAAAACTGTGAACATCCAAAATTTTAAAGAACTGACGTTCTTGCACCATCTAGCAGAAAGTAAACCTCTTTTCATTATGAATATTAATTCTTTTACAGTTGTTATGTGCCACACTTTGGTATCACTCCTCGTTTTTCCCCCATACCTTACTTATGTCCTTGTTTCGATTGGTTGCCCTAATTTTGAATCGTCCTGTGGAGAGAGTCTCCCAACGAAATTGTTTGGAACAAAATTCCGCTTGAAACAAAACTGGGTTTGCTTCTCATTTCCGAAAATCTCCAAAATCGTTAAGGTGTTTCCTAAGGAGTTTGTTTTGGACAACCTTCATTTCCTGTTTCATCTGGTCTTGCATCTTCTCGTACAGTTGTTTCGCAGTCTCGTTGCTGAATTCAGAAATATGCTACTAGCCAGAATTCGGCAACATCAAGAACGTTGGCTTATCGAAATTTCATGTATTAAATGAAAGATCTGCGATTCGGTGTTATCAATAAATTGCAAAACCTTATAATCGCCTAAGTTTCAACATTTTTTTTTTTTTTTTGTAATACAAGTCGAGTTATCGCCGCTTTATATTGACCGAAAAACACGCTTTATTTTGTCTGCTGGTGCGAAAAGAAAACACTTCTGTACAAGTGGACGTCACTTATTGACGTCCTGCTAAGGCGCAACAGGCGAGTGTTGACAGAAAAACTGTTTGCACGAAGTAATTAAAACTTTAGCGAGCTGGTGCTTATTCACTTTTGCAGGATCACATTCGTGCATGTGCTTTTCAATGGTAAAAAAAATCGTACATAATGTTATCTAAAATACGGACTATCTAGACAGCTAAATTACGTAACACTTTACTATTTCGATAGAGTAAAAATCGTTTGTGATTATCTGTAAACAAATACTTTTTTATCAGAATAACAAAGTTATATTCGGAGGAGGAGACAGTGAATCTCAAACTGTTTCGAACCAATTAAATTCTTTCAGAGTTAAGAAACGTCTGGCAACATCGACATTGCGCTTATCAATTAGTGGTTGCAAAGCCGAGTTGTTTCGTAATTAATTTAGCAATTAAACTTGGGTTACTCAAATTTATACAAAAAAAAAAATGAAAGTAACTTTGGGTTACTCAGATTTATTTTAAATCTGAGTAACTCAAAGTTGTTTCAAAAAATTTTTAGAGTAGCAGTCCTGACAGAGGAGTGTACAGCGATGCAATTGATATTGATGACCCGGAAGGTAGCGGTGGGGGTACTGAAGTATCAAGAGACTTAGAATCGAGTGGTTCCGGTTTTGGACCAGAAGACGATGAAGACACAGATGGTAAGTGCGGGCAAAATTCGAATGGTGGCGCAAATTTAGGCGTGATTTTAGCAGAGAGGCCATCGATTCGTAAGACAATACCGACAGTCTTAGCTCCCCCGCCGGACGAACAAACACCCAAAGTCGACAAAGAACCGGAACTAACTCATACCGATGACGGTGTTATCATGAATCCGAAACCTGAAGACAGACCAACTTCGTTCTTCGCGCAACCAGGAATTTTAGCAGGTGAGGAACTTTTGGGATCTCCTTTTGGGAACGAGTTGGGGAAAATGATTTGGTTTTGTTGCAGCTGTAATAGGAGGTGCAGTAGTGGGACTGCTCTGTGCCATATTAGTCGTTATGTTTATTGTGTATAGAATGCGTAAGAAAGATGAGGGTTCCTACGCTCTGGATGAACCGAAGAGATCGCCGACATCAAATTCGTTCAGCAGAGGAAATAAAGAATTCTACGCTTAAGGGAAGTGTGGTTTTACCAAATAAGAACTTAAATCAGTGGTCTGCAAGTATTTAGTCATGTGGAAACAGCGACTGAATCTCTACCAGCTTGTAGTGCAGCTTATCTGAAATTATGTTGGTTAAAAAGGAACTCAACAAATTACGCACACAATTTTTAAGTTGGCAGTTATTTTAATTTTTATTTTTGTTCACGAAATCGATGTTTTACAGTTGAATTATAGGAATTCGGTCTAATTACCAAAAGCTTCACAGTGTACAGGAATTTTTGATGACTCAGCTGCTGATAATTGGTGATACAGATTGATACATATGACTATGCATGCATATCATACACACACATGCATATGTAGTGTGTATCTATGTGTATGTGTATGTATGTAATCATATAAGATTAACTGAATGTTTTTCGTCCAATACCTTTTTGAGTGTATAGTATATATGTATCCTTTGTAGTAAGGATAAACTATGAGAGTATTTTATACATTCTACTACAATTCGTATAACACTTGTATGTAAAAATTTTACCCTCCCCTCCCCTCCCCCAACCCTGATATTAGCATTGATATTATTTTTGTAAGCATGATGTCACTGAAACGAATTGTTGCTTACAAAATTTAGTATCTGTCTCTGTATGGCATACTATATGCTCAACAATACTTAAAGGTACCTATATAATAATAATAATAATAATAATAGTAATAATAAAATGCGATTAAGTAACCAATATATTTAGTGAGTTAAGATGTCATTGTATCCAATTTGGTTTTGGCTTCCCCCAAATTACACACGGAAATTTCGTCGCTAGAATCGAAGCCAAGACCAAATCTGGTAATAGAATGTAATTTATATGTTATGACAAGGTTTTGCATTTGTATAAATCAACTTGCAGCTCTAAATAATATCACATTCCTCCTTCCAGACAAGTGGAATTGAATCATTCGCATTTACACGGTAGCTCTTTTATAATATAAAACGAAAATGTGAGCAAGCGCAAAATCCTGCCATCAAAGAACAATATCTTCAATTTTACTGACTTTATGCCATGGGATCACTGTGCTTATGCATAATTTTTAGTAAACAAACCTCCCCCGCCCCCCCGAAATTTGTTTCCGTCTTATATTTTCAATTTCCAGGGCCCCCCACAAATTTTTTGTTTACTAAAAATTCCTTTAAGCAGCCGAACGACATGTCATGTTTATAATATTTATTTTATTGTAACCCCTTTTTTTATGTTAATTGGGAAATATTTTTATTAATCTATTATATAAATACTTACACAATTCATTAACATTTTTATTATATAACTGTAGATGATTTTTTTTTTGAATCAAATTGTATAGTATTAAATAGGATAATGTGTACAATCCGGTTGTAAATAAATGACATAGTAATCACGTATTTAATTAGTAATTATTTATAATTGTTAACAGTACAATAAAATTTGAAATTTCTCCACGTCTCTATTGGTTCTTATACCAAATATTACAAATAAATACCTAAAAAAATATGTAGACTGATACAAATTAAGAAATTAGCCACTAGAAGTAGTTTCAACTGAATAAAATAAACTCGGGGGAGCATTTTGAAATCGGCAAAAACTGGGCGAACGAATTTGGGTAACTTCTGGTAGGTAACAAAAAATAAATAAGAGGCCAAAGAATATTTTTCCCAAAAATAAAGAACAGATCACACCACCCAGCAGTAGAACGTCTCCAAAAACAAACAGGAGAAGCTAAAGCGGACTACAGAACTACCTTACCATTGTAATGATTCCATTACCATAAAATACTGTTGACCAACTGAACTATTCCCCCAATAAAGTTAATTTGCAAAACCATTGCTCCCTCAGAAGAAAAAGATACAACATGACTGGATGTTCCTAAAATCCTTTTCAATTTGGCGCAAATCTTGGCGTACACAGAACTGATCTAGTAACCTCCTGGTTATTTCGATTTGAATGGATTACTGCACTGCGTCATGTAAATCCAAGGCCATCTAGACGTGTAAGTCCGAGTTCATGCGTCGTCGATGTCGCGTCAAATTAATTTTGTGGTGGTGGACGCACGTCCGCACGTATGGATCCCCATACAATGTGTAAACATCATCAGTACACCTAACGGTAGATCCGGCGAAATCGTGCACAGCTTCAGGCGAGACCATGACAAGTAACAAAATCAACCCCGATCTAATCAAGGAAAGAAGTCGCTGCAACTTCGACCCCCTAGAATTAACGTACTTTTTGGACGGGGGCAAAGAGAAAACGGAAGGCAGGCGAGAACGAGGTACGTGTGATCTTTGCACCGAATTAGTTACCGTTCTAACCGGTTTGTTGCTAATACTTCCAGAAAGTTTTTTCTTGGACGATCCCGATTTAAAATACTCCACACCCCCGGAATATCTGAGCCACAAGGAGAAATACGAGGAGGCCGTCAAGAAAGCTTGCGTCGTGTTTAGGAAAGTCCGGGAATTGCAAGAGCAAGGGAAAGTTGGAGTGCAAAATTTTAGGTGAGAAAGCATAATCAATCAAGCTGGTGTTTTCACTTATCAGAAATTGATAGGAAAATAGAATTGTTGCTTTGGACTTTAGAACTCCTTGTTTAAAAGTGCTTCTAATTATAGCACGATATTATTTGTTGTATTATAGAGAAATTTTGGGCGGGCAATTAGGGCCTGCTATCTTAAGAGACGGAAACCCCCTAACTCTTCACTATGTCATGTTCATTCCGACGATTATGGGCCAAGGCACTGTGGAACAACAGGCAGAATGGATTGCACGGGCCTGGACGCTTGGTATAATCGGGACGTATGCCCAAGTAAGTTCTCTGAACGAGTTGTACTGCTGCAACTCACACTTTTTCCTTACCAGACCGAATTAGGTCATGGAACTTTCATCAGGGGCCTAGAGACCACAGCCACTTATGACGTATCAACCCAAGAATTCGTTCTGCATAGTCCAACCCTGACTTCATATAAATGGTGGCCTGGAGGATGTAGGTTGCACCCTAATTGCTCATTCGTTCTTCATTATTTCGAGGTCTTTCAGTGGGTCACTCTTCAAATTACGCCGTCGTCTTGGCACAGCTTTACTCGAAAGATCAGTGTTATGGCATTCACCCGTTCATCGTTCAGTTACGCGACGAAGAAACCCACCTTCCTCTCCCCGGAATCAAAATCGGCGAAATCGGCTGTAAATTGGGCATGAACAGCACGAATAACGGCTACTTGGGTTTCGAGCACGTAAGAGTCCCTCGCGAGAATTTGCTGATGAAAAACGGGAAAGTCCTTGAGGTAAGACAAAGACAAATCACCAAGCGAAATTAATTTAATGATGATGACGTTCAAGGATGGCACTTACGTCAAATCACCGAGCAGCAAATTAACCTACGGGACCATGATTTTCGTTCGCGTTGTGATAGTGCAGGATGCCTCACATTACTTAAGGAAAGCAGTTACGATCGCCGTCCGTTATAGTGCAGTTAGGCATCAGTCTCAAATCAAAGAGGGGTTGGTTACTGATTCATCTTTGGATTCAAAACAATTAAGTGTTCCGTTTCAGAGAACCAGAGCCGCAAATTTTGGATTTTGTAACGCAGCAATACAAACTATTTCCCCAACTTGCCACTTACTTTGCCTTTCAGTTTACAGCCAACTGGCTTTGGGATGTCTACAATAACGTAACGTCAGAGTTGGAAAGTGGACAACTCGATCATTTGCCTGAGGCAAGTATGCTTCAGTGCTTCCAGGCTTTCGGGATAGAATTGCGCTAATCAGAAAGCTAAGGAAAACCAACCAGGATATCATTTATTTTCGTTTTCAGTTACATGCAGTTGCTTGTTGCTTGAAAGCAGTAAGCTCTGCAGATGCTGCTAAGGGGGTGGAAATATGCCGTCTGGCATGTGGGGGGCATGGTTACATGACGTGCTCGAACTTACCCGGAACTTATGGCTTAGTAACCGCCATGGAGACTTACGAAGGGGAAAATACCGTACTTCATCTACAGACCGCACGTTTCCTAATTAAGGCCTGGCAGAGTGCTAATGGCGGGCAGGAGTTAACGCCGACTGTAAGATACCTCAAGACAACGAAGACCAGCAGGATAAGACCATTCCAAAAATCAGTGGCGTGGATTATCGACGCTTTAGAACGCACAGCTTCTGGGTGAGCTTCTTTCGAAGGTCTACGAGGTTTATACTTGTTCTTCCTTTCAGGAAAATTGAGTCGGCAGCACATCACATTAACGAACGCGTAGCAAAAGGTATGCAATATGAGTACGCGTGGAACGAAACGTCCATCGAACTAGTCCAAGCATCAGAAATCCATTGCAGAACCTTCATAGTTAGTACTTATTATAACAAGACACGGGAAAGTGTCGAAAGTGTTTCTGCTTCACTGGGGGTTGTTCTTACACAACTCTGTGAGTTATACGCGGTCCAGACGGCCTTACGACTTTCAGGCGAGCTACTAAGGGTAAGTTCCAAAGAGGATAGTGAAGGGTTCCTTCCATTAGTGAAAATTGGGTTTTAGTATTGCGACATTTCTGGAAGAGAGTTGGATGAATTGCAAGCCTGGTTGGAAAATCTGCTAGCCCTAATTCGACCTAACGCGGTGGGTATAGTCGATGGTTTTGACATTCGAGATGAAATCTTGTCGTCACCCCTTGGGGCCTACGACGGAAATGTCTACGAGCGTTTGTTCGAGGAGGCCCAAAAAAGTCCTCTCAACGCAGAACCCGTCAACAAATCATTCCATTCATATCTCAAGCCACTTTTGAAACACAAACTGTAAAAACGGATGCAAACATAAAACATTTCTCTTCTGTATGTCGCGCATTATCGTGGTAAGTAACATTCAGATGAGATCTGTTCTTACTGTAGTTAATTATTTTTTTTATATATGTGATTATTGGGGCATAGATAGTTATTAAATAAATGTCTTACTGTTATATACATTGAATAGTTTATATTTTGTGTGTGCGTTTTACACACGAGTTAGTCTTTTTATAGTATTTGTAGATTAATTTTTATGTTATAGTTTTATAAACAAACGGAAGGCTCGGCATTGTTAGGTGTGATCTACATTGTGAATCAAAGTTTCTATCAGTATTAAATCCTTGCGCACATTTTTATCTGTGATCCTTCAAAGCTTTTACAGTTATTTTTCCATTTCTTTGTTCTGATTTGATGATTTAGGGGATAGCTCACGAATGTAGCTTTTTTTGCTTAACAAGTTTGCGCCTTCCGTTGTTTAAGCAATGATCATTGAGGGTGCTCTACTGTCCATATGTATGTACATGTAAAAATTTTGTATGTAATAAATAAGGGATGTTTTATATTTTGTTTGTTTTATTGCGTGTCAGTAAAGGCATGGATTTTTCTTTAGGCCCAGTTTGATTTTAAGCAAGAGGAAAATGGACGTGTACAAACAAGTTTTGGAAATTCCAAGTCCAGTAACTAGACTATCCATTTAGTAGATTGCACAGGTCTTTGCGATATTGAAACAATTCGCATAGGATGGCTTATTGGGCAGTAAACTGGTTGCTGTATGTCATTTTGACTTTCTAAAGTTAGGGGGTCAAATATAAGTTCCGGAAGATTAACACTGGAACGAAACAGAATATAAATGGAATAAAGTTGACGTGTACAGGAAATTCCATGCCCAATAGCTAGAATACTTAGCCGTTCGATTGGTTCATCACTAGAGTGTGCATTTACTAGATTGTACAGGCGAAACAATTCCATAATTTCGTTGCTCAAAAAAGTTTCAAAAGGTTCAAGTTAGAAATGATGGAAAACATTTTGAATTAAGCTTCGCAAGTAACAGGAATTTGAGGGGGATGGTTTCCTTAACTTTATTCCCAATTTGAGTGTTAGAAGAGTCAGGATGGATACTGAACACAAAGTATTTAGTTTAAATAAACTATACATTGTACGTTTGATAAGATTTTGACTATCGCTTGTTGACGCTTGGTTTATTTGAGTCCATTTAGATAAGAAATAATAGTTTGTTGTCGAAATCTATAAGACAAGAAGCACAAACAGACGGACGGATTACCGATTAAAAATTTGCTTTGTAATCGAGATCGTTTGGAGCGATTTTGAGACGTTCTGGCTTTTTTCGAGCAACAAAAACTTGGACGTTTCGTTTAATAATAAATTTTGGGTTTTAATTCGTTTCGTATTGATTAAAATAGTCGGTAATGTAGGTACGCTGCATTCGAGTATTTGTAACTATGAGTATCGTTATCAGGCAACGTGCACATCTCATCGTTGTTATCAGTAAGCAATGTATAGCTGATGTCTGGTCTTACGTTACAGAGATACAAATAATCCTCGCAAGAAAACAGGATGTGCACAAAACAACCCTAGCTTATTCAATCTCGATAGCGCTCGAAACTCGCGAGCACGCAGGTTCGTGCTGGCCATCGAATGAGGATTTCAAACGGAAAGCGGGCGAGGAAAATTTTTCAAAATGGTAAGTAACCATCAGAATTAACTAACATACGCACGCATTTAATAATCTCCAATAATCTGGGCCGCTAATTAAAAAAAAAAACCACCCAATTATTTTGTCGCAACAGTTTTTTCCCCCCCAACTCAAAGTTATTTTAATTTCCACACGCAACATACTTGGTGCACCAATTTACGCGCAACTTCTTGTATACCTTTTTTTTGGGGCGGGGAAAGGGGGAGAGGAATTTTCGTGTAGATATTTTTAATGGTTTCGTAAATGGAAAGTTTTGTGTTAACTTTGAAGTAGAACGCAGTGGAAAAAACAACGGCAAAAAATTGTTGTTTTTGTAAAAGCGACGGCGTGAAAGTGTAACATTATCAAAGATAAACAATGTGCGTACTAAATATAGAAAATATCATCCCGTGCAGCAATTATTTAGAGCAAGATGGAAAATTATTCAACTTGTTGACTTAAGCCACTGTAATTGGGAATAAAATCGACGAAGGACGACTCTGCTTTATCACTTTGTAATCGAAAATTGGAGCCGTCTCTCGATTAGGATTATTTTTTTTTTCTTCTTGTTAATTCGAACCGTTCGCGTATATACATAAAACCCAGATAAAAGATGGGTCAGTGCCCTTTGCGTAATCTATAGAGGAGTTTATCAAGGAGTCGTTCGTTATTCGATTTTATTTAATCTCTCCTCGACAAAATGATCGAAGAGGTGCCGGTCAGAACCATTAGCAGGCGAACCCGCAGCGAAAGAACCAAAAGACGCGAAAGGTATTTACATCACAACGAACTCGATAAGAAAAACGAAAATGGTTTGCCATCCCATCCGTTTCCAGTCGGGAACTGTTTGAAATGTGGACGGGTCGTCGTGAAGAAAAAAGCTCACACGTTCATAGTGGTAAGGAACTAAAGTTTTCATTACTTTAAAACTAATTTCCACACGGCAGCTAACATAGAATGAGAATAGGAATGAGAATGAGAATGAGAATGAGAATGAGGGAAGCCACAGAAATGCGTTTGTAATTCGATATTTGACGTCGTCGTCTTTAGAAGCCCTACTTCCAACCAACTATTCCTGCTATTAGTTTATTGATTGGACGCGAAGTGTTAGGATGTGCGTTTATTGAGGTTCGCTCGAGAATTTAGAAAAATAAAATTCCAACCCCCCACTTTAACGTCGGTGTCTTTCATTCATCGTCAAAGTGTAGTTGCGCTAAAGTAATTGCATAGTTAAGATGACTGACGGTGTTTAAGATGAAAAACGATCTCAACGTCGATGAAACCAAATCCAGTGTCGAAGAGATAACGAAGCAGAAGCGCAGCAAGAACAAAACAAAAAAAGCGACGTCGCTAATCAAACGATTGAAGTTAAAGACCACTAAGCAGCACAGCCCTTCGAGCAGCAGTGTTTCCCCGAGTGAGATTTCCATCGAGCCTCAACCCAGTACTTCTTCGGATTCCCCAGTCGGTAGGCAAACGCCCGAAGGCGACGACAAAGCCATCAACGTGGTTAAATCTGCTTCAGACACTAATTTGTCGGAATCGTCCTGGAAAAGCGCTGAAAATCTAACCGCCGACGCTAGCAAGAAGGCCAGCAAAAGTTTCACCAACGTCGAAAGCTCGCAGTTTCAAATGACCGTCACCGAGGAAGGAGAAAAAGCACTTCAACAACGTACAAAATCGCTCGAGACTTTACGGGATATGCCTGCGTATGGTGAACTTATTTTTGATAACACAAATTTGGTAGGTCCTAAAATTATTTAATCCATTCGTATCCGCGGACCAACAAATTCGGAAGTAATATTCCATGTTCTACGCGGTGCGCGTAAGTCGGGTGGTAATTTAATACCAATTGAAACAAAATATATTTGCCAAGGTTCTGAACGTGACAAGAAATTATTTTCCAATTGTATCGAATTACACGCGAGTTCCGCATACTCTACGACAACCGATTTATCTCAAATCAGAAATTGTGGTACGATTATTTTTTTTCTTTCAGTCCAACACGACTCCGGTTGGTAAACCCAAAGACCACCTGTACAAAATCTTGGTGATAGGCGATTTGGGTACAGGGAAAACATCGATCATCAAACGTTACGTGCACCAATTTTTTTCGCAACATTACCGAGCTACCATTGGAGTGGATTTTGCGTTGAAGGTCATTAATTGGGATACGAATACGTTAGTTCGACTACAACTATGGGATATTGCAGGTGAGGGTTAAATCCTGTCGGATCGTTTGTAGGAGGCTTGAAATTTCTCGTTTCAGGGCAAGAAAGATATGGAAACATGACGAGAGTGTACTACAAGGAAGCCGTCGGGGCTTTCATAGTTTTCGACGTGACGAGAGTGAACACGTTTGAATCTGTGGCGAATTGGAAAGCAGATCTTGATTCAAAAGTGCAGTTACCAGATGGATCACCCATACCCTGTGTTCTCTTAGCAAATAAAGTAAGTCAGATATAATAAAATATAATCGTATTATCTCTGAGTCATTTGGCAATCATCTCATCAATTCCTGAATGATGATCCAAAATTTGTTTTCTTTTTTGAAGTGTGATCAACCAAAAGAAGGCCTAATAAATAACAATGCAAAAATGAATGAGTACTGTGAAGATAAGGGTTTCACGGCATGGTTTGAAACTTCCGCGAAGGAAAATATTAATATAGATGATGCAGCTAGGGCGCTCGTCAGTAAGGTAGATGTTTCCAGCTTTAAAAAAAATGGTGAAATGAAAATTCAGTTTATTTTTAGATACTCCAAAATGATGTGCTCCTCAATAACGACAAAGGCGACCAATTTACATTATCTGCGGAAAACGCACGAGAGAAAAAGGGCTGCGCGTGTAGATACTTCTAGCTCAAATCTGAGGCGACTTATTGTTTTGGCAGCGGTTTTTTTTTGTTTTAAACAATTATGTTTAAGTATAGTTTTACTGTTACTTTTTTTTTTAAATAAATTTACTGTTGTGTGAGTTGTATAAATAAACAATGCGATGTAACAAATATATTGTACAAACGTATTATTGTTAGATTCTTTCTATGTAAATTTGTACTTAAGAAAAACCATATCATGTTCGTATTTACTCTTTTTATAGATTCGGCTGATTATATTTTCATATGCCATGTTTATTATTAAAAGTATAAATGTTTAACAAATATATTTTATTACACGAAAGGTTTCTATTATTTTACACGATCATCCCTATTTTGGTTGCAATTAAACTATTAGTGGAGTTTACCATAAATTAAATTTAAATCCTTTTTTACGTAGAAAGTTAGCAAAGATCAGAAATCATGGACGTTATATATGATAACCTGGATAGCCAACACTGTGAATCAAAGTGAAGCCAAGTAGCCATTTTTAAAGTGACACGTGCAGTATCCATGACTGTACCATTAGATATAGCGTTGACAAGTCTTTCGTTTCACTAAGGGTAACATATTACAGTGAGCAATCCATTAGCTACACAACATCCTTGTCAAAAATCTATCGATGGTATTAAGGACAACTGTTTCAATTCTCAAAATGCCTCCACACCCTAGCTGATCGTTCCAAAGTAAACCTCCTCATAACTTCCCACATTTACAAAACCAAATCAAAATGATTTCATTCAATTCCAAAAAAAAATTCCAGTTTCGTTCCCCCAAATTCGCTACTAACTTCAGGTTATTGTTTCAAGGCAAACTTCGTTCACGTGCTTGAAGTCTGCCAAAGATTACAAAATAAAGTTTAAAATTCTTAAACCAATGCACGCAATAATCGCCTAACGAAGCCTTATTTCAGTTAGGAAGAAAACCATGTGATCAGAAACGAAACGTTCTGGTTGGCAAACGATTTTCTCGATGGTCTGCAAAGTTGAGGTTATACATTTCAAGGAGTTATAAGCTATGGCAGGATTCGGTGATTACAGCCCTGGTAATATCTACAATTTGAACGATGAATGGGGTGTAGGCGCCCCAGAGAATTTTATCAACCCAAGTGCTCCACTGCAACCAAATCCTTCAACCGTAAAGTTATCTGATGATGGTAACCAAATTGCAAAATCTCAAAACAGGAATCTATTTCACTTAATTACTTCCAGATGCAATTCTGAAAAAGTATGTAGGCACAGGAGTCGCTGTGGTCAGTTTGATAGCGGAGAACTTGCTATGCCATCCCTTCGTTGTACTCCGAAGGCAATGCCAGGTAAAATATTCTTCAGTCAAGAAACTCAGTTGCTCAACATGATTTCCAGGTCCATAATAACTCACGCAAAACGCATATAGTACCAATAACTCTGATGCCTGTCATATGTCATTTGCATCAGCACCAAGGGATCACCACGTTATGGAAAGGTTTAGGTTCCACACTCCTAATACGTGGCATGTCTTTAGGTATCGAAGACTTAATTTCTAAGGTCACTCCTTGGCCAAAGTAAGTCCAACCACTTCAATCTAGCTTTAAGGTATCAAGAGTTTTGTTTTTTTAGAGAAATCAATTGGTACAGCACCGTAAAGCAATTCCTTCAACATGCCTTACTAAAGTGGTAAGTACCTGCTAGCTTCTGGCATTCACTTTGGATGATTTTAATTAAATTTCAGCATAAGTTTTGCTGTTGTGACACCTTTCTACTCGGCTTCGTTGGTCGAGACAGTTCAGAGTGATATTGCAAGTGAAAAGCCGGGTGTTTTGGATGTGTTCAGAGAGGGATTCTTGAGATTACTCAACTGGGGTGGAGGACCAAAGGGCCGTATGCTACCAATTTGGGCCCTGGTCGTCCCAACCGTAACCCTAGGCGTAGCACGTTATTTTTTCTCGTTGTTGGTCGAAGGTTCAGTCTCAAGACTGATGCACGTACGGTACAGATACAAGCAGGAGAGGACCGGAGCTTTACCAAGGAACTTACCCAATACCAGTACCATGCAGGAGATTGAATTTAATGCTAGTCTCGTTTCTTTAATTTCTAGTGACGTTGTGTTTTATCCTTTTGAAACGATTTTGCACCGTCTTCATCTACAGGTACTATCATCGCTTTGTAGGCGAGGTTTGATTGGGTGTGTTGTAGGGAACGCGGACGATAGTTGATAATTTAGATAATGGTTCATCAGTACTCCCCATACTAACTAATTATCATGGCCCAGTCGACTGTTATGAAAGCTGCTTGCGCAACGAAGGTATTTTTGGATTGTACAAGGGATTTGGAGCTTTAATTCTGCAATACGCTGCACACATTGCGGTCATACGTATCACCAGATTCGTTCTAACAGAAATTACAGTTCTGCTACACAAACCGACGACGGGAACCGGTAGCAATTCTCCACCTGTGATCTCCAACATGACAGCGAGTGGGCAGAACTACTTGCTCCCTTAGTTACCAGCGAGCAAGGAAAGGTTTTGAGTTACTCAGTGAAAACATAGTTGATTAGACATAATTTATTTCTATTTCCTCTCTGATCAATAGTTTCGTTCGTTTTCCAATTATTGTAAGAGTTATTAAATTTGATTATATTTCGTTTATTACTGAAAGTGATTTTTTTTTTTTGTTAATTGAAAAATGTTTGTAGTTGGTTAGTGAAGAATAAAGCAGCGCAACAAAAAATTCGATTGTAAGTCAATTCCATTGTCTGCTTCTTTTTTCATAATTAGTAACTATTGAAGAGGGAATCTTTAAAGTTGCTAGTAAGTAGAAGGCTACTTCCAAAGTTGGTAACAACTAAAGAAGGCGATTTCCAAAGTTGGTAGCAGACAACTTCTAGAGTTAGCAACAATTGGGAAAGGCAATTTCGACGTATCTGAAGAAGGCAAACCTAATTTATAAACTAAACAACAATAATACGGTTAAGTCAAAAAAATCTGGTTCTAAATCTAAACTCAACTATGTATATTCCAAATTTGACTCAAAAAATGCTAACTGAAAGAATAAATGATGGTCCTGTGGCATCGAGATTCAGAATGTCATAGTTTTTGACTTTCAAATAGTTCTGGCTTACAACTGTTTCAGGTTTTGGTTTGGCCTCAAGTTCTTAACAAAACTTAATCTGTTGCAATCTGACGTACTTGGTTTTAACGTAAATAGAAGACGGTGGCGACAACAACCGGAAATAATGAATATTCATGAAGATTTCTGCAATTTCACACATTCATCTTCGATGATTTTCCCGATCCTAAAACAAGCATAGTGTGTCTTTGTTCTTCTCTTAGAGTCCTGGTGATCTTTACACTGCATTTATTGAACATTCCGATGACTTATCTTGGATTTTTAGAATTTGGTAAACACTTTAGACTTTCTGAAATCGTCAACGTGCGTCATTTTCGACTACCAGTTAAATTGTTATTAACCCCCCGGCGTTTTTGGTTATTGTTTGAAAAATTGCGTTTCGATGGGTGAAATGAGAAAGTTCCGAATTCCGATAATGTTTACTCACGAACAACAATGCAGTCATCGATGTCCTTGGTCAACCTTGACGCAAATCCTTTTGAAATAGAAATTGCGGCTACGTCACGAGCCTTTTTCCAAAGCAACGGTAATTGTCCCGAATAGGAGTCAGGTAGAGAAGAAAAAAAAAACGAAAGTTACATCATAAACAAGGAGCAGCGCGATAATTAGAGAGTAGTTTCTCGTCCTTCATCAAACAACAAACCGGTCGCAGATAAGACCTTCCTGTAGTAGCAAATATCGGCCAACTTTGTAGAATTATCTCGACGTGACTAATGCCCCTCATCTGAATACACAACAATAAATATATTTTTCACGACTAACAAGTTTTAGGTTTGCAGCAACTTTAATTTATTCACTTTCTAATCCACTTAATTATTAAATAGCACGCATCGTTAATATTGTACGTACGTACTTACATACTACATACACTCGTGGGATTTCCAAAACTGAACGGGCAGTTTAAATAAATTAAAGCACTGCATATAACAACAAACAAAAAATCAGACTCCTCTGCGTTTATTAATCACGCGATAAACAATGTCAATAAACTGAAAAGCTTCATAAACAGGAAATAAATGAGTTTTGTTATTTGTTGTCAGTCTGAAGCTGGAAAGGATCTCTCAATTTAATTCCACGCATAACAGATGAACTTAAAAGTGGATTTGGCTTGAATTTTATGAAGAGTTTTATTCAGTCCTCTTGAATGAGGGCAACGAAATACACGCACACATAGATAAGGCAGCCAGAATTAAATTTTATGGCACATCCAATAGCCCCATCCACGAATTAAAATAATAAAGAGTTAAGCTGCAGTTCGCCTCTTTATAATAAGCGAGTTCTCGGAAGCCAATCACAATGACTAACAAAAAGAAAGGACGTGTTTCGCATTTAATTTCTTTCCTTCAAAAATTCGTTTTGAACAATCTAATCGTACCGCGTACTTGATTACTTTGTCTATCTAATCAAAAGATAAAACATTTAGAAGTGAATATTAAAAAGAAAAAATTTGTGTGGGTGATGATGAATTTCTCGGTTACTAACTTGACTCAAACGTTAAATAAATTTAATAACATCCTGCACGCATACAAAACGTATTTCCTGAAGTGCGCAACTTACGTGTGAAAGACAATTAATCGCGTAAAATCAAGAATTTCCCAATTGCATTTAGCAACGAGGCGCAGTTTCGAACAAAAAGCTTCCGTACGAATCGAAAAAGTAGAAAAAACGGAAATTTCATTGTCCGTGCTTTTATTTGCATTCTAAATTTAATCGAAAAATAATGTACATCCTGTTTGGATTTTTATCGACGTTGTTATCACTTTGTGTGTGCATGTATGGACGTTGCGCGTATGCGTGTGTGTATGCACAAGTTTAAAAAGTCTCTTGGTCAATTATAATAAAATTATTCATAGAAAATGCATATAAAAGTCACTTTCTCACAACATAATGTAATAATATCGTCGCTGCAACTACAGTTATCTCATATAAAATTCATAAAGAAAAGCAGAGGCCACACATAGACACACACACACGCACAAATATCTTTATGTTCACACATATTATTTTTTTTTTTATAATTGTATGCGTGTGCGTATGTTTGATATGTATTCATTCGATGGCACAGGCAAGCTGCATGGAAATTTTAAATATGCAGGTTATTACCATATGTATAATCCTTCTTTTTTATAGTCAGGTATTTCTTCTTCGATTTGGAATACTAAGTTTTTTTTTTCTCTGTGAATCCTTGACAATTCGTATCAACAATTTTAAACAGATCATGGAGAATAATGTTTCCATAATGTGTTAGCGTCTGGCAAAAATAAGAATTCCTAATCAAATCATGTTGGCTCCTGATTCTTAAGTATTTTCTAGGTACGACTTCCAGTTTTATTCGCGTTGGCCATTTATATTTAATATACGAACAATTCAAGGAATATAAGATTTGAAAAATATTTCACGCGAAGCTCTTATCGCGCTTTATCTCTGGCGTACCTAATTTTTCCGGCTTAAATCGAAATTTGTGATATGGCAAATCGTGACGATGACTTACAAGTAAAGTCAATCTCGTAAGGTTTATTACAAACAATGGCCATGAAAAGTCGATTTAAGCAAGGATTATCTGTGTGTGTAATCTTTTGGGCAAACAAACGCAACCGCAGTTTTCTACCGAAGCAAAATTTGAGCAATTAAAAACGAGCGACCTTAAAAAGGT
The DNA here is from genome assembly GCA_039766575.1 of Serrognathus titanus. Lineage (NCBI taxonomy): Eukaryota > Metazoa > Arthropoda > Insecta > Coleoptera > Lucanidae > Serrognathus > Serrognathus titanus. Next base: position 885,406 of record CM077916.1, on the reverse strand, counting down.
GGTGTTTCGCCATTTTTTTTTTTTTTTAATCGGCAATATCAATGGAATTTTGAGTTCGCCTTTGCAATACGAATGGAGGTCGTTTGATATTATAAGCATTGTCTTAATATGACGGCCAACTATTAGCATAAGGGGAATTAGTAGGCTAAACTCAAAACTTAGTTGCGCCAACTCTCTTTTTAATAATCGTGACTTTCTCTCTGCCAGAAGAATAATTGTTCTCGTAACACCTGGTTAACACTTGCGAAAAAAAAGAAAAAACGCTATTCCATTTTTGGTTTGTATATCTGAGTTGGCCAAAAAAAAAAGAATGAAGGGGGCGGGGGCATTGAGCACTTTTTGGAAATGGGATCTGTCAAACGAGGACTACTTTATTCCGGTCGTAACACGAAAGGCGTAGGAGTTTTCATTGCAGGAGGTGTTCGCGTGCATGTGTTGTAAATTTTGTCATAAACTAAAATATCTGCAGCAAAAAAAACGAGAGGCAATAAAAAGATTTTGCGTTTTCCGAAAATACCCCCCAATTACATCACGCGCTCGGGAAAAATCAACCAAACGCCCGATGAGGTCTAATTAGCCCGAGCCCGATTTGAATATTAAATTTTCCAAAAAGAAAAAAATTCATAATTGAAACATTGCGTCACGTGTCGTTGAAATTAATTAATTCATTAAAACGGTTGTTATTCTAGTTGCTACGCTTGCGGAGGCAAAATCTTTTAAATCCGAAATTAATCGCGGTTGAAATTCGTAACTGTAGGAAAAAAGAGAGCACGAAATTACACATTTTTAGTTCCGTTACGTCACGCTTGGAAAAGCCGATTTGCAAAACAAAGAGACACACGTTAGCGCTCGAGTTTTCTCTGTTCAAAAATTGACCAGGACACTTTCGGCCGGTCTGTTTGGAAAATCTTGGCGGTGATTCATTAATTGGCCGCAAATTAGTCAGAATCGTGTATGGTTGGAAATATAGCGGTGAGCAGTGAGAAACAGGTGGTCTGCCTTACGGAACAACTACGCGTTATGGCAAATGATAAGTCATCGAGCCCACACTCTTGTTCCACATGCCAGCGGCGTAGTTTTTCGCAAAACGAAAAAAAGGTCGAAATTTAAATGTCTAATTTCCCCGATCGATGCAGGGGCAATTCGATTGGGCGCCCTGGATACCTGTCCGATATCGACGGTTCGGGAGAGTCCAATAAAACCAAAGCAAACTCCATTTAGAATCTATTTATTACAATACGTATATATCACAAATCCTTTTTGGCTCTCAGAACACACACTCTAATCAGGAAACATGTCTTGTTACTTACAAAAACATATATTAGTCTATAAACATTCAAGCATACTCGTAACATTCATCACTTTTGATTTAAAAGTTTTTTTTTTATGCAAAACACAGACCTCAGATAAAATTAAATGTAGACCTATATCATAATATATACATACATGAGCTGTTCAGTATATTACACTACCATAAACGTGATATTCGCATGACAAGGGCCGAGTGGTGAACGAAAAAAAAGTGAACATGGAATTTGGGGGCCAGCTAATTTAAATGAGGTGAACTGGCCCACCGTTCATGTATGGACTTTTAGGCCGACAACTGCCCATGCATCATCATCATCATCTTCATCATCATCCTTCATCCCGATTACATTAAATTATCATGATTCAGGCACTATCATAATCTTATTGGTACAGATATGATAAATTTAAAAAATGTAAATAAAATATTTATACAACGGTTTTGCGTTGAATGTTCAATGTATAAAAATATAGGTATTGTGCAGTTCTAAGCCATTTATGAAAAAGTATACTAAAATGAGCATTTCATAAGCCCATCTCTAAATGTTCTCACACACGGCACATCAACATACGACCACCGTAGTTTCATAATAAAAATGTTCCGCAAGAAATGGGGACACTATTAGAGTATTGTGCAGCAACAGTAGCTCTTCTTCTCCTTTTCTGGACTAAAGTTCATCTCTCGGACGATTTCTGCGAATACCTCGTTCACGTTGGTCCGGTTCTTAGCACTGGCCTCGATGAAGGGACAACCCCACGAATGCGCTAAAGTACTCCCCTCGTGGGTGAGCACCTCACGTTGATGTTCTAGGTCTACCTTGTTGGCCACTAACAAAATCGGCACGCGTTCCGTGCCCTTCACCCGAGTGATAAGATCCTTCATGGACCTTATGTCCTCGAACGTCTGGTGGTTGGTCAAGCTATACACCACCACGAACCCCTGGCCGTTCTTGATGTAGAGGTCGCGCATGCTGGCGAATTGCTCGGTCCCCGCTGTGTCCAAGATTTCTAAGACACACGGTGAATTATCCACTTCGATTTCCTTTCTGTAAAAGTCTTCGATCGTCGGATCATATTTTTCCATAAAACATCCGGAAACAAACTGCACCGTCAATGCACTTTTCCCAACCCCACCCGATCCGAGGACCACAACTTTAAATTCGCGCATTGTTCTCTGGTGCACCACCAAATGTTTCTATTACGACACTACGGCAATTATACGTTCAAACACTACGCGGTAATGGCCACTAATTGATATATTGTTCGTTGCAATTGATTTAAAGAAAGCCATTTCTACGAAGACAATCACGTCGCCATCTTATTTCACACACACCGGCGATCTCACTGCTCAAGTGTTTTTCATTTAGGTCGCTAGGGGTTCCATAGGGAAAGGATTATGACCGCAGCGCCGCGTGACGGCGCTTTAACACACACACACACTTCATCATAATCTCACACTAACAGAGTCCTCTCTATTTAAAAAAAACAAACCGCTCATTCCCCCACTATTCTCAATAGGACAAGAAACTTTTATTCAACGAAACCCCCAATACAATCCCTTGATTTCCCAAATTTCAACAAACGCCAAGAAAAGCAATACGCTTCACCTCACAACTTGCAAAACGCGACAATTTAAAGACATACCAAAACAGCCCTCTAGTAGGTAATAGCTAAACTGAATCAAATTCAAACGAAATTCAAATAATTTAAAAAAACCAGTTGTTAATAAACTAAATATAATTCGTAATAACATGAGTAGCTACAATGGCAACTACTTTTATTACGTAATAATTTCTTTGGTAGGGCAATAATAACAACATGACTAATCCGTGTTGTTCTTTCTATACACGTCAGTCCTTATTGATTTTTTGGAGCAACGCAATCAGAAAGTCATTTGAACTACTCGCGTACTCAAGCTACTATTTTAGCTCTGTTGAGTTGCGTTGGGAATGAATGTTTGGGGTGGAAAAATCAAGACGTTCTGCATCGTGGCGACCTTGTCGCCATAAAACTCAATAGCGGAGAGGTCACAAATGCAGAAACTGGATTTTAACGGCCACGCCTAGAGAAAATCCAAGGCCAGGCATTGGATCACTACGGTACGTATTGGTCATAATAAGCGGAATATGTGCGTGAACGCGATTAAAAATATCCAAGTTTTTAGTTGGTAGCAACCTAGCCAAGAAACGGAGTAGTAGTAGAAGCCTTTTGAAAGCGTGCTTTATTTATAACTAGCATCGCGTTGCATAGCAATGCAAATAGTAATGGGCTTTTTCCAAAAGTGCTAGATAACAGCGCTATCTCTGATTCGCCTCAGTTTGGTTCCGGCAGTAGTTTATTACAATCCAGGTAATTATGTTGTTGGTTTAAATAAAACTCTAATGGATTATCTAAAAATAATCCTACTTCTGATTGCGCTTTTTTTTAAAACTAATTGGGATTTTCTGGATTGTAGATAGCGCCATTGAGGGATGGCTTATAATCCACAGGATCAAGGTTATCCAAATCAATATAATACAAGTTAGTATTTAATTGATTATGAGAATCTAGGGCAAATATAACGGGGTGTTGTTTAAGACTATCCACCACATCCGCCACAAGGCTATGGACCCCCACAGCTTCCTCCGGGATACCATCAAGGATATCCACCGGTAGGACCCGGCTATGTACCACCAGGAGCTGGTTATGCGCCTCCAGGACCTGGTTATCAACCACCAGGACCTGGATATGGCCCTCCACCACCTGGGCCACCTATTATGACTCAACCCACGAGTGACCCACACGGTAGGTATAAACCAACACGTATTTTTTTTTTTTTTTATCTCAAAGGTCAAGTTATAATTGATCTAGATAATTTTTTTAGATATAAAATCTAGTTTGACGTTAATCATGAACTTGCTTTGGAGGCTATTGACAAAAGTAGTACTAAAATAGACACCTACTGATAATTAATGATATTTTACCGGGCCAAAATTAGAATAATTTTGAAACATTAAAAAAAAAAGACTGCAATCGTTAAAGAGGAAATTGATTAATATTTAATTATGATTACGTTGAATGATTCACTGATGACTGGTCTTCGGGATTTTACGTTGAAAGTCACGTCAGCAAGCTATAATTTGCATCTGATAATAAAGCAAGTAAATAAACCAATTTTTTTTTGTTTAAAACATTGCACATTTTGTTTCGAATTAGTACCTTATCGCAAGAACTGCCAAAATATAAAAGTTAGAGGCTACAATATATTCTTTACTGTTACTGTGAAAATATCTTTCTGCCTTGGCCACTTCCACCAACGAATAGGTGTCGTCCAACAACCGAAATTAACGATTAAAAGCTAGAGCTTGTCCACATATGAATGTTTTGAGGTTAATCGTATGTTTAACCAAGACGCAAGACGTGACATACGATTTTTCCCAAGGCTCGAAGTACTTTTTTGTTGAAGACCCTATATGTAATGTGTGTTGCCTATTTCTGGTATACGATCGACGAAATTAAATTAGATTATCCTTATCAATGACCCACGACGTCACCACAACAACAAATTTATACTTCCGGCTCTTTTTCGTATATTATCAATAGAGGACGCGGTGTCATATTTTTCCGTACACTAGATTTAAGGCTAAACAGACGATTAGTAAAGTTGTTTTTTTTTCTTGAAAGTCCCCACTGATAACCTGTTGAGCACATTGGAAAATTTTCAACAAAAACAACAGCTTCGTTGTGTTCTGCACTGTACGTACGTACATCAAATTATTAACTACTTGTAACAATATATTTTACAATTAGATTTTTGAGGGATCAAGTTGTTTACAATTCGTTGTAATAACTCCATTAAAAGTAAACCTGTTGAACGTTGCTAGTTATCCAATTAAGCAATTCTCCCCCTTTTCTAAACCTCAGATCTAAATATAGCATTAACTTTCAAATAAAGAAATCTAAGACGTGTTGGATAATTATCGAATTGAATTCATTCAATTTGGCCGTACCTACTTTATCAACGCTATCATAGAGTAAAACCTTAAGAACGACGATAACTTCATGGTTACGACGTGACGAAGATTTATAAAGAGCGCAATTCAGCAAATTATGTAATTGCTTGAGCTAACAAATAGATAACGAGATGGTTATCTCAATAAAAGGGCCAGACATGATGTTATCAAAAGATTATTTCGATAATGTTTCCACAATCATCGGAGCTTCTGCACTATCAACAACAGATTTAACTTGTTGTTAAACCCAGTGTTAATCAAGAACAAATAGTGATTATGTGTATCAATATATTTACTGTTTACCCGGCTACGATTTATAGTCATTATTAGTAATGGAAGAGAATTACAAGCACGTCGTTAGAAGATTTTTATGCCAAGTGAGGAAGATTTTCAGAGTGAAGCGATCAGCCAAAAAATGTGGCTACCGAAAATTGATAACTGATGAAGAACAGAGGTTCGTACTCCAATCTCCAAACAAATAACTTGATTATTTTATTTACGTGACACAAATACGATATTATTAACGACTAGATTGTAATTGGTGCTCGTAAATAACTTTGTATTGAACTAATAAAATCGATTAACATTGATTTATGGCGGGCATAAAAAATCGCGCCAATTTCTGCGTAAATATTTGAATGAAACCACCATGGAATCGTTTTATTTACCATGTTAGTTTAGGTATGTTTTTATTACGAATTGGACTTTGCTTGGGTTAACGCCACCATATAAATATTTATTATGAATATAGAAAATGTTTAATTTGCTTATTTATAGGTGGTTGGATGAATATACCGCAAGGCAATCCCAGCTGCCCACCAGGATTGGAATACCTTACTATGATTGATCAACTACTCGTTCACCAAAAAGTCGAATTATTAGAGGGTAAGTTCTAAGGTCCTCGACCAAAATCATCAAATTGGTCAAAAGTAAATAAAAAGGCAAACTGCTACACTAAGTATTTTATTGTAAAAAAAAGCCTTTTGTTACATTATTAATACATAAGTATTTTATTGGAGGGGAAAACTTACCAAAGATTGTCTTCTCTTTGCTGTAGGTAATAATAGTAAAATCAGTTAAACTTACCTTGCTAGAATTCAAAATTACACTGGATTTTCTTTAAAAAGAAACTTACGTAGTGAAAACAACGATTTAATCTTAAAATAAACTTGCTTGTCATCTTTGCTTGTTATTAAGATGGCATATCATAAGATAATAACGTTTGGATTTTCCCATGGCACGTGTTTGTTTTCAGCATTAACCGGATTCGAAACCAATAACAAATTTACCATAAAAAATAGCCTCGGCCAAAAAGTATATTTCGCAATCGAAGAAAATGACTGCCTTACCAGGAACTGTTGCGGCCATCTGCGGCCTTTCGAAATGAAAATTTTGGACAACTATCGACATCAGGTGATCAATTTGCACCGCGCTTTGGCCTGCGATAGTTGTTGTTTTCCGTGTTGCTTACAGGTAATCAGTACCTGCTTTTACGTCCAAATCGCACCCTACATGTTTGTTTCGTTAGACCATGGAAGTTTCAGCTCCACCGGGCGCCGTCGTAGGCACGATTGAACAGGAATGTAGTATTTTTAAACCCCAATTTGTTATCAAAAATGGCGCTGGTGATATTGTATTACGCATCGAAGGACCATTTTGCACAATGAGCATATGTGGTGACGTTGAATTCAAAATATTATCCGCTGATGGGAATACTCAAGTAGGAAAAATTTCCAAACAATGGACTGGACTTGTACGTGAGATGTTTACCGACACCGACTATTTTGGTATTACATTTCCCATGGATTTGGATGTTAGAATGAAGGCAGTTATGCTTGGGGCTTGTTTCTTAATTGTAAGTATTAATTATCAAATGCGAAAGTTTTTAATAATCCCCCTTTTAAACTGAACCAAACAATATATGTTATGTCTAAGTAAATAATAATAATAATAACGTCAGCTTTGATTGACTTGTAAGTGAACTCTGTCCTCAATTTATTTGTTAACAACTAGGGGCGCACAAGGTCACACTTTGGGAATTACAATTAGTAGATGAGCACAACTACGTACATACGAATTACAGTCAAATAACTAAGGAGTGTTTTTGTAATTTTTAGGATGCCATGTTCTTTGAAAGAGGCCCCAACGAGAACAATTAATTAAATAATTATAAAGTGAGTATTTTTTTACTTTTTTTTTATTACCTATAGGATGTCAGAGCTTTTAATATTAACTATTATTTAACAGATGTTACATGCAAGGATTTTACAGTACCAAAGGAAAAAGCTAAAGCCATTCTAAGAGTCTGATGCCTTTTAATGTATATACGCATAAAAATATTATATAATAATAATTTTTATATACTACATACATATACAGGAATGCTGCTACAACGTATGCTTTGTTTTGTTAAAGTATTTATTGTTAAGGAGCTGCACAAGCGTTGTTGTGAGAGTTTATTAATTAATGGAAGTTATTGTATTTATGAAGCTCATGCTGCTGTTTTTTCAATACTATTTATTGTTAACGATGATTATTACTACATTTAAACAGTTTTAAAGATTTATTTTTATATTCGTTAATGTTTCGATATATCTTTATTAATATATTTTTATGTACTAACAAAATTAACGCATTTTTATTCGAGCAGAACCAAGCATAATCATAAAACACTAAAATAAAATAATAAGCGCAACATAAAAAAAGCAAAGCAAAATTTAAAAAATAAATAACAATTAAAACATGGCTTTACTTAATTATGAGATTTAAAAAGTACAAAATAAAATAGGAATTTGCCAGCTACATACAAAAAAGCAGCAAAAAGAAATATAGTAAGCAGAAGGGCTTTGGGGCCTACAGGAATTAAAAAGGTTCTACTAGAGCATAATCTAAAGAAAGCTACATCATCCACACTTGAATACAAAATAAGTTATTTACACATAAATGAAAATAAAATATATTTTTGCTGTAACATATCAAATCGTAAAACCAGAAGTAAAGCAAAACGTAAAGTTAAAAACCAAACAAAACTGAAGTAATGTAGATTCTACGGGAAAGGGAATTCTGAGGTCTCCAATTAAGCTTCACCTACAAAAACAACAAAATTATCATTGGTGTTTAAATCAATTAAACAAAATATAAAAACTAAACAAACAAAATCACTACTACTACTTCCTCATAAAGAAAAAAAAAAGACTAAATTAATATTAATAAAGAAACATTATAATCTTGTGTGTAAGCCACATTTTGCTGCCTACACTTCCTTCCACAATCATTCCGGAAGAAGCAAGATATTAACTCGGTTTGCCCAAAACCGGGCAAAGAAATTGAGGCTCCAACTAGGTATACGGACTCCTGCCATTAACTTAATTTTAAATTGTTGCGGACTGGCAATTGTAGATGGGTTCCAGTCCTTCCGACTTACATTTTACTTTGTAAAAATTCATCCGACTCATCGTGACCAGTGCACCCCTGTTATCGACAAATCAAATGCAGACTTAAAGCCCAGCTTGAGACACACAATCGATTCCTAAGCCACACCGTAACGTTAGTTATCAGTGCTTGCGTTTATTAAAGAAAATTATATAATTTCTAAGTAAATATTAGGGGTGAGTGGCTTCAAAAAAATCATGTGGTATCGGGAAAGCTACTTACATTGAGGGGGCTTGAACTGCCGAACCATGACTTCGCTGGTGGTTTCACGGTGGCAATCACACACACATCACTGTAACTACAACACAAACTGCACAAAACTCAGCACATATGACTCACAATTGCACACCGAACAAGTTCTCGCTCACATGTAAGTACTCACCCAAGGGGCTATCGTATGGCACTTAACACTGTAAAGTTAGGTTATAAAGTGGAACTGTCTCTTGTATAGCATTCTCGCGATTTGTAACAACCCATACTCGATGGTTTTTGCATAAAAATAGCATAATTTAGTGTTAACCGATAGTCTGTATTTCGTCTCACAGAAAACTGAATTTGCTGCCAACGTCGAAAAAATAAAATTCCCCAGGGGCATCCGCGGATGTTTTCACGATTTAAGCAATTCCGCATGTTATTACCGCAAATCCCTGCGTGATTTTGCTTCATCGAGCAATTTAAGCGAGTATTCTTTCGATTTAAGCAAGAGGAATCGAGGATTTGAGATTTTTGGAGGTTGGAGTTTTCAGTTACTTGGGGTTGGTATACCCTGGCGTCTTCAAATTCGCGCAAAAAACGTGGAAACCGTCTGGACTTCCATTTCTTCGTGATAATTCGTCAGCGGAGAAGCAGAACGGTTATAATTCTTCAAAATAACACCAGAAATAATTTTTGCGTTGTTTATAAGCGTTGCAAAATCACTTGAAGAGTGTAGTTAGCAAATTAATGTAGACGCAGGAAGGTAAGTGGCTTTAAAATTGGATTTTTTTTATTAAAAGCACACCGAGGGTGCAAAGTTTCAAAACATTCGTGGATACTTAATATTATTACGAGCCTGTTTTGTATAAAATTTGAAGGGGTTTTTGCGTACACTGTACTCGGGGATTCCCTTGTTTTGCAACAATAAAATGAGCTGCTAAGGAGTTTAATTATCTGAAGTAATTACAGGGTCGATTTATTATATTTATTTCTCACATCCCTACTTATTATTAAATAGAAAGAAAGAAACTGCCCTTTTTTGAAGTGTAATTAAACTGAGTAGAAAACGTTTCGCCTTTCTGGAGACCACTTCAATTTTTTGTGGTCATTTAAAGCCACCAATATTCAATGTACGGTGTGTTCAGAAATGATCGAGAGGCGTTCGAATTTCCCACTCGTTAGATTATTTTTGAATGTTGGCGCTAAATTCTTTACTGTCGCACCATGGGCGCACGTGAAATAGTTTGTTTATCATTTTTACTTATTCATTTCGTTTACCAACGAAATTTAAAATACGAAAAATACAGTAAAATAAAGGAAATCAATACGTAAACAACGACTGATGAAATTTAGGTCGTATGCACCATACTCAGCAGGAATGCCAACGTTGTAAGGTGAAAATTACTAACGACAGCGCGCTAAATTCAAACGCCCTTCAATCATTTCTGAACATATTGGAGAAATAAGGTCGAATTTGGCAGTCTAGAAGTACATGAAATCATAAATATTTGCAATTTCAAACAATTTTTGGGGTTTACACGAATTAATTCTTTTCGAAAGCTCTAATGCGTTAGAATCTGAGGTTTCTTTGCCACCATTTTTTTCCAAAAAAATTAAAGAGATTGAACTGTGTGGTGCAGGGTTGCAATTTCCTATCTTTTCGAAAAAGCAAAGTAATTTTTTGAATGTTTATCTAAAGTAATACTTGCCTGGCATACAAATTTCTTGCTTATTGTAAAAATGTAAGATTTAAATCGTTTATTGTTTATACTAATTTGTTTATTTGATCGATTTAGAGAGTATTGGAAACTGATTGATTTAAAACGCCTAAAATCAATTAAGCGCAAGTGAAAATAAACAAATTCAAATCCGAAATAGGCGGGCTCATATTTTAGAGGGTTCGTCGTTTTTTAAATACGAGTTGGTGAAACGAAACTAGGATGGGAAATCGTAAAAATTTAAATTTATTGTTTACACAGCGCGTCGAGATTTTATTTACCTTGTGCTATTTAAAAATTAAAGGCCTTGGTTGGCAAGGTGGAAAGAAATCCGACGTCCTACTTAAAGCGAAAAAGAAAAACGCTCGCGCCTGTGAGTTTCGAGAAATAGAAAGAAAAAAAAACTGTGCAGGTAAGTGTAACGAATAAAAATTAAAAATTGTTTCTAGGAAAGTTTCTGTGGAATGCGAGGTGAAGTACCTGGACGTGTCACTCGTGATTTATTTTGCAAGAAATGTTTTGAAAAAGTTGTCGCTTCTCTCGCGGAAACCAACGGGGACGTGCATGTACAACGATAGTTAAAAATAATGTCTCAGTAAAATTATTTATTTAAAGCTTGTTGGGTAGGATTTGTTGACCTCGCTTTACTTTTGAATAGATTGAGGTAACGCCGCAGCTTCTCCTGCGCAAGCCAACAAACATATTATGTATAGTGATAGTTAAAAATAATGTCTCAATAAAATAGAATGAACGAAATTAGTTTTTGTTTAGAAAAAAAATTGTGAGGCTTGTTAGGCAGTTTATGGAATTGATTAACGGATCGCAGCTTCGAGGGTTTGATGTGGCTCTTTACTTTTGTCCATCACTGTGCGTACCTGGCTGGCACATTCAACGACCTTCTCTTTGCACGTATTTTCTATCTCTGACCTCTCTGTCTCACGCCTATGCGGAAGACCACTGCAGTGTTTAATATTTATTGGCAGACAAGTTTGAAATTCCTCCGGCAAGAGCCATTTTATTTATAATTTGAATTTATATTGCACATTTATTCGAGCAAAACGTAAAAGAGGAGTAACGCCTACTGGAGGAAAGGTGTAAAAAAGAAACTCGTTGGTTTATTTTCTTTGTCTGGGTTTATTTAAAAATACACACGCATATTTACAAATTATTGCAATCGCATTTACAATTTACGTAAAGTGAAGCTTCCAGATGGCGCGTGTAAAAGTCGAAATGAAAAAATAAACCTCGAAACGTGTAAGTTGCAATTTCGTTTTTAACGGCCATCAAAGTCGTTAAAAGTTTGTAATGCATTGATATCGCGCCACGTGCTCCTATAAATTCAAACGAAAATTACCTGTTGTCGTTATTAACGTAAACTCAGGCTAACTATAAAATGTTATATTTATTTACTTTATTTTAGTATCATATGTTCTATTTTGTAGCAGACGTTTGAGAGAGTTCGCTGACTGGTTCTAAAAATGTGCTCGGCTACGTTGTACAAAAAAATTCTAATTGTAAATACAACAAGGATAAAAGTTAAATTTATTTTTACAGGTCACTTTTTTTTCGCTACGACGACATAACAAATTTGATAAGATTAGAACTGTAAAAAATCTACGACTTGAAACGAATTTATTAATACATAAACTAAACTCGCTGCGAGCAATACCATAACATCATTTCACATTTTTAAATATATTTGTCTCAACTAAACGTGTGCCAGTTCATAAATTAATTCCTTTCAGACAAAATGGTTTATTGAAACGTTTTTCTTTGGCACCGAACAATTTATCCAAGAGTTTTATAATACAACCAAAAAAACGAAAGTAATGAAGACCGTCTGGAATTTGGAATGTGGAACCACTTGTAGTCGGTCCTATCTCTTCTCGTCCTCTCAAGCTGCGAAAATATTACACAAAACCATTAAGTAAACTGCGAAAATTACAAAAATAACTTACTCGTGCTGAAAATTTTATTTCCTCACGAAATCCTCTTCGTTCTTGACTACTCGGGGGGATCACCGGCGCAGTTTCGGACTCCAAGCCTGTGAAACGCACTCGTAAAAGACTTTTGTTTAAGATATTTTTAAAACGACGATAAAAACCTAGAGTAATATATCAATGAACGTACATACACATATTTTTTTTTTATCTAATCTTTATGTACCTGTTTTTGTTTGTATAACTGGCGCCTTAATTTCGTCGCTCTCGTGTGCACTGGGGCCCTCAAATTAATCAGAAGCGACTTAAAGGGTCTACGTTTTATTATGTTTATGCATTCCACATATTAAGCAGATAACCTCGATCGTTAAATAAGACGAGCAAGTGCGTCATTAGCCTAACGTGTTTATATGCGCCAAACGGCTTGATGCTTTTACGTTCGAAAAAATGTATAACAGACGGATACGGAGGCCAAAGTGAATATATTAGACTTGACTTTACGGAACACGTGCTGAGAAAACCCGTTCTATGGACAATCCTACGATCTCTCTGCCTCACGAGCACAGAAAATATCTTAGGATTTACTGCTATTACAGGTTTTAATTTATGTGTGCATTGTCGAACGACCCCTTTATATTAAAGTCCGTAAAACCAAATTCATTCGCTAATAATTCTTGTCTGCGTAGGAGAGCTAGTTACAGGCTTAATGCTTTATGTACTTACCAATTTAATCCTCGAAAGAAAAAAACAAGTTGGCGTGGCATCATCTAATTATCTTCTTCCAGTTCATGTCCTACGTCCATTGAGCGAGCTCTGCTGTCCACAATTAACGACGATGGTGCCCTAGACTAAGGTCATAATAAAAGTCAGTTTTATTATCGTCTAATTCAGCTCGGGTTCTTTTATATTTTCTGTTATTTTTAATCTTGATGGATGTCTTACCCGATTGTGTCGTTCGTAGCTCAGGAACGATCTTCTTTCTTCGGATTCCAAAGGGGTGCTTGCATCAAATCTTCCGCTAGAAACTCTCAACTGACTTGCGCATGCATTCATTCAAAGGCACTCAAAACTTAGAACTCACCACTCTTCATTCAAAAACCTTCTCCTCATTCATTCGTTTAGTTTTTTCTGCGTCATATCATTCAGGTTCTATCAATCATCAACTGATAAATCACCCCATTCTCAGAAACCACGTGTTATTAATAAATTAAAAGGATTATTCGTTTTAGTAAGTGATAGTCAACGTTCCTTTTCAAGTTAGTAACTTTCTCGGTTAAGGATCAGCAAGTCTACTACTAAAAGCCTTCACCTCGTTTAACAACACTAACAGAATTATTTTGAAATTCTTTTCGACCTCTCCCCTCGTACTTTCAATTCACTTTCTCGATTAAGATTTTCATTGTGATCGTAAATTATTGTTGGATTCGGAAATATTTCTCGCCTCCCATATTCTCAAGTACTTTCAGTTCACTTTCTCGATTGATTAAGACTTTGCAATTAGTCTTTATAATTATAATTCGCTTTTTCGATTAAGGAGTGTCTGCCCCTTTTTCTTCTTGGGGCCCAATCAACGTTAACATTCCGAAACTCTCCCGTTCCTCAATTGAATTTCTTTTTTTAATCGTTTCGTAAACATCCTGACATTATTTGATTTTGTTGAACGTAACGCCTGCGATAGTGGAAAATCTCAAAGATGACGTGCATTAAAACCACGGCGAGATAGTACAGAATAACTAAGCACTGTGGGTGGGCCACTAAACATTCAGCTTAGAGAGACCGAAAAGCCATCAGACGTACAAAAAATACAAAACCAGTTCTAGTTATAAGTCTTATTTTTTAACGAGGTCAAAAGCAGCAGTTTATTTAAATTATGCCGTCTCTGACATATTTTTTTTTATTTTATTGATGGAATAAGGTAATCGTTTTCGTCTCTCTGATAAGAGAGTCCTCTTGGATTAAAAAGGAGAAAAAAAAACGACGTAGATATTTCGAAGGGATTACTTTGTAAATCTATGTACGTAGATAGCGAGTCTTACGCAATTATCCAAATTTCTTTTGACATTTGAGTAAATTTAAATTCAATACCCTCTTGGCATTACGTAATTTAAATCTTTTCCTTTTACAGAAATCGTTTTGTTTTGATTTGTAACGTGTCCATGTCCTCGTATTTACTGGGTTAGTAATAATTTTCTGCGACATGGTTTGGCGATGGTTTCAAGGAATGTCTGCTGCGTGACTTTTGTTCGTAACCACAAGAAATTGTTGAATATCATTAGAAAGAAATTTGCATAAGCGTCGGGTGTTGTTAATTCCAGGTAAAAAAAAAGATAGTCGTTTTATTTTTAGAAGGAAACGAATCGAGAATGTCTCTTGGGTTGATTTTATGATCCTCATATTTTCAAGGGTACTATTTGTTGGTTTAATTGAGAATAGTTACAAACTTATTAACGACTTTGTTTATACAGGCATTGTATTTACGATATCAACATTTCAATACATAGTATCTCGTGGTGAATTCATATTGTAAACTATCCGCTCGGGGGAGAGGGGATGATTTAATTCTCCTTCCTTTGTTTTATATTTGGTTTTTGCAAAAAAAAACGCTGCCAAATAACGGAGCAAATCTAAATTTAAAAAGACAGTTTTCTAAAATTACACTAATCGGATTTGGCGAAGATACAAATTGCTGCGGAAGAAATAGTCTCCTAAAATTAACTTAAAACGTCGTCGTGTACAGGCTCGTGCTGTGGCCATTACTCCTCGGTTAATTTTTAATTATTGTTTCTAAGTCATAAAATAAAGATGGCGCGGCATTAGCACCTGTACAGAGGACGAGGTATTAAAAACAGGTTTGTCAGGATGATAATTTCAAATTCTAATTCAATCGGAGGAATCCATGGTGAATCCGATGCTCCTGCCGCTGCATAAATAACAAAAACAAGCGAAGGACCTTGATCTTTCCATACGAATCAAAAGTCCATTCGACTAAATTTAGAATATTTATGTAAACTCTACCACACAGAATCTATTCTGATTTAAATTTAGAAAGTGCGTGAACATCAAGGATTGCTCTCGTAGACGTAATTAATTTGATTTACTGCGATTTAAATCGAGTTCACGACGACGACGCCTGTGCACACAAAGCAATTTGAATTCGTTCGTCAATTTGAATTCAGAGACTTTAACAAATTAACAACACAAATTGATTTCACCTCAATTAAACAACCAGAAAGAAACGTTTTATTACTTAACGGTGAGTTAATCACGTAGCAAAACAAATGAATTTTGTATGGCTAATCAGTTAGTGAGTGATTTTGCAACGCACGTTACTTTAACAACTTTTAAAATCATTCACTTTCTTAGTGCGTCTCTCTGTGTGCAATTTCTATTACGTACAAGTTAGGTCATTGACTTTTTTCTCTCTGATTTAGCAACGTTTAATTAATTTTTTTCAAACTTTAATTAAATTTCCGATTTAACGAACTCGTTAAGTAAATAAATTTCCGAGGGAATCACCTGTTCAGTTTGGACAAAAAAAATTCGCAAGTCGAGTAAATCAAATTGTGCTACAGGACGCCCCGGGGCTTATAAAGACAGATCACGCAATAGCTTTCTCTTTCACGGGCAAGGATATGAAGCTAAATTTCCATATTCGTCGCAAATCGAGTAGTAGGTTCGTAGGATTCAAGGAAGGAGTCGCGGCGCCGTTACGTGATGCCAAATTTTAGGCCCCTTAAAAATATGCATACGTAAATAAATAGAACGTTAGTAGAACGCCCTCTTTATTTATTATTTCATTAAAGCAGACTCCAAAATGGGAAGCGGGGGAGGAGGAAGGCTTTTTGTTTAAAGAAATACCATACCTTTGACATTGTTTATATTAAGCCCTCAATTTCGTATGTTCTATGTTATTTCAAATCTGATTCTCCACACGAAGTGTATTAGGTATTACATAAATGAGCTATATCTATTTCTGAATTGATCTGTGTACTTTATTTTCTAGAACGTTCCGAATCACGTCTGAACTGATTAGAAATGAGAGCGTTTCGTATTCTTTGTTTGATATTGTGTCTTTGCGAAACGAAATTTGTAGAATTTAGACTGTGACCAACCGTGTTACATAAACGAAGTATTTCTATTTCTGAATTGGCTTGTGTACTTTTATTATTTATTTTTAAGTGTGTTTCAAATCACGCTCCCGATAGTCTCCGACTATGTTTAAAGTGAAACTTCGCCCGAAGGAGCGACTCAAAACGGGAACGTGATATGAAGTTTGGTGTTTTAACCCTGTTTGGTTGGTATGGCTTGGTGTGGTATGGTCTCGTCCTCCTCGGCTATTAGTGAAGCGAGTGCTTCCTATACTGACCTTGACGCTCTTGTAATATTGCATAATAACATCACTTTCCAGTGACCTTGTACGTTTTTAGAGGCGGGTACTTAATTATTCATGTATCATAATTGAGCGGTTTCTGGTCAATTGAAATGCGTCATGCGGATAGTAATACGTGATTTTTGAGGCGTACGTGCACGTCACTGAGAATTCCGAGCAGACAGACTTTTTTGAATTCTACCTGTACGGCCTAAATGCACATCGCATACTGTCCGCATAGGTCACGCTTATTTTAGTACCTGCCTCTAATGGCTGGGTGTGCTTAAAACGACTACGTCGCATACTAAATTGAGCGTCTAGTCGTGGGTGTCTGCCGGAGGACTCGGGTTGAAGTAAACTCTTGGCATAGATCAATCAAGTATCATCGAATGACAAGTTTAACAACACACCTCTGGACGAGAGTCGTAACGGGCGTGGACGACAAAAATTAAGTGCATGCTACTTTAAGGACTTGGCTTTTGACGAGATTTTTGAATCGTTTGGCGCAGTGCACGTGATGAGCTAGATCATCACGTGCGAAATGATCAATGATTTTGCGTACTCTGAGACATGCAGGCAGGAAGGCAAATGTGCTCCGCTGCTGCTGCTGCTCGAGAGCTCGTAAGTCACGAGATCCTTAATGAGGTTCTCGTGTAAGATAATTATTATGCATGTGGTAGGTCAGGACATCACATACGAATGCAATCTGACTGCTAAACCATTATCAGCAAACTCACTGTATGCGCTGGAGGCGTTCGTGGTTCCATTGACGGTACCGTCTGAAAGCAATTGCAAGTGTCGATTCTTGATGAACAACTGAATCTTCCGCGCAGTGCCGGTAATATAGGACAAATTGGTGCTACGCTCGCTTCTGGTTGCCGGGTCTTCTAGGACTGGAGATGAAGGTATGGTTGGCGATGATGGGAAGACCTCCGGACGAATACTTCGAGCTAACTGGGGCGCGGGAACAGCACTGACGAGACCACACATCATAGCAACTAGCAACCCCAGAAACAGCACTTTCACCATGACTGGGACATAATGTCGAACTTACTGTCGGGCCGGTGCCGCCACGACAGCCGCGAGACACGGTACACTACATTCATGATAAGGCGCTCACGCATACGTCTTATTACCTCGCCGGTCGTGATCATACTAACGCAAAATGTGGCTCGCTTACTTTCACGTCGTCTCATTGTCTTTGATACTCCCGACGCACATAGCTATTTCGTGGCAGACAAGTCTCGACCCCGCACGTCTAGGTAGGCCAAACTGGTCCCTACGGCCTCACTCCAAAGCGGACTCTCCCCCAAATCCATCTGCACGCCCAGTTTAGTTAAATCAACGCGAGGTCCTCTGCATGTTACGAAAAGAACAGAGACTGTGGATGTTTTATGTCCGGATTGCGTCAAACCCCTCGCGCGCGCGCACCCACGCCACTGATAAACACTCGTCCACATACCCGAAAAATCCTATCGCGCTACCCTAATGCTTACTCTCGCGTCACGTTGCCGGCCTAACCTCCATCACCGCAGAAAAGGAAAAAGCACGCGCTTCGTCCATCTTTGACGATTAAATATAACGCAGACAATGCTGGCACAAACTACAAAACAGAAATTTCAGTAACGATGACCCAGATATAACAACGGGCGTGAATTGCCAGACGTAATTAGATAATTTAAAATTAATTAAAACGCCAGTGATAGTCTAAATAACTACGCGCGCACTCTCTTCCGTGCTTCTTTCGAGTGGCTCTCGAATTATATAATTATCCACCACACATTCGAAAAACATCATTACATAGAAAAAACCCAACTTAATAAGTAACAGACACTCCCACAATCAACAATATAATTAAGCCTATTATTAACGTCCCGGCATTCATCATCATCTATTCATAGAGCTGCTCGATGGCGTAGCTGGAAGCTCCTTTACTATTTTTGGTATACAATCAACACATAGGAAAAAGCTATGTTAACATTCATCTATTCACACAGCCACTTGATTGGTCTCTCAGGAAGCTCCCTCATTGTTTTCCGTTATTGCTTGATCATCACAATTCAAATTTTCGGGATTAGAAAAGAACGCCGTCGAATCACAACTGAATCCAACCTATTAGGACTTTCGGGCAATTTTCCCTCGATTCCAAAAGCATTTTGAATTTCACATATTAAATCGAATGAATAGTCAGCTCTGCCATCTATAGATGATTACCTAAAAGTTGCTAACAAAAAAAAAAGGATCAATATTACGCAACTACGTCTTCTAATTCCAATCGCCCTTACAAGATGACGCTGACTTTAATAACAACGTCCACGCAGGTCATTGATTAAACGCTTAGCAAATGTTTTCGTTGATTGGAGTACAGTAAACAAAATTAAGCGGCTTCTGCAGGGATAAAACAGACCGTACGTAACGCAGTATGAGAGCCACGGAAAAATCGGACGATCCATATAGGATACGCGTAATTTGGTGATACGAAGACAAGCTGTAAGTGTGCGGTGCAAGTGCAGAGGTAAACGGAAATGCAATTGCTTGGCATTTTTTTAACAGAAAATGATGGACGAAGGCGTACCATCGGAGAGTTTTCCCGAGGAACGACCGACTGGTGAGAGGTGGGATCCATTGGGGGCCCCCAATGACCAGGATGTTGAATCTCAATCTACCAAAAGCAGCTTCAGTAATTGTCCATCTTCACACTGGTATTTTAACCAAATCTGTGATGTAACACCCAAAAGATTTTCAAATGAATTTCAGTGTCCTTTTGGAAAAGTTTCGGAACCTCGAGGAAGAACAGGACCTGCTTAATTCATCACTTTGTGCTTTAACTACACATTTTGCTCAGGTATGCTAGCGCTTGCTTGCCAAACAAATCACCCACGTACAACCCAATCAAACTTCAGGTACAATTTCGTTTGAGACAAATTGTTGACGCCCCTCCCGAAGACAAGGAGGAATTGTTGAAATCATTGGAGGAGTTTGCTTTTCGTGGAATTCCCGATATCAGTTTAGTTAAGGAACGTATGAATGAGGCTAGTTTGACTGAAGCCATACGCTTAAGACGAAATCAGCAACAGGAATTGATCGAGAAATTAAAAAATCATCTACATGAACTAGAGCAATATGCCTTCGAGAGTGGCGAGTCTGGTGTGCCTCAAGATATAGTCTTAGAACGTCAAAGGGTCATTTTAAATGAACTGAAAATGCGTATGAACCTCGAATTGGACGAGGCGAAATTCCATCAGCTGACGCCTGCCGATGTCAAGCAACAGATTGACGTTGCCTTCGGACAGTTGGTCAATCCACTACGCATGAAGGAGCATTTGGTGACCCAATTGAAGACCCAAGTAGCTGATTTAGAACGTTTTATCAATTACTTGCAGAACGACACCAAAAATACAAGGTGTGCTTGCGGGTGTGCTTTACATTCAGTTAAGAAAACCAATAAGAACGAGACAATCGGTATTATACAGCGTACTGCAGCTTTGCTTCAAATGTTCGCCTTGCTGCAACTCAGCTGTGGACCACAACACTTTAAAAAAAACGATCTGAAGAACACTATGAAAATCAATCACTGGGGGTATGTTTTTTTTAATTATCCTTTTGGCTTCTTTAACTGGTAATTTGTTTTCTCTTAGTGACCTTAGAGCACGTTTAGAATTAGCTATAGCCCGAGTGAAAGAATTAGTGATCGCTTCAGAGCAAAATAATTCAATGACATATCAGCGTGATGATTGCAATACCGACACTGAAAACGTCTATAACGTGCAGTTGACGACGGCCGTAAGGAAACACTTGGCTGTGAGCATACAAGAACTGATGGAGCATGGGGCCGTCGAAGCTGGGCACAATCACAACTTGGTTCCCTTCATGGGTTGCTTCGTGAAACGAATAACGCCCTCTGACAACAAAATCCACGCGTGGGAAGTGATTCTGGATTATTACAACTTAAAAAATGGCGAGAGATTCAACTCGACGCCGGCCAGGAAGCTTTCGCAGAGCTTCAACCTGGATATAGCTGGGGCTTCCGCCAGTACGACAAATCAAAACATGCTTTGCGCCATCGGTAGTATTATATCCACGCATTCACCATATAAACGAAGCTATGATTCTCATTTCAAAGCTTTCGTAAGCGCCGCTTTGAAGTAAGTCCCGCCTTGAAGTAAGTCGAAACTTTCTTTTGAAATCTATTTTTCCAGCGCTAATAAATTAGTTACCTGGTTGAACCTACTATTTCAATGCCGCCAGTTAATTGCCATGCATTATTTACCGTGGAGCTACGTCGTGAAAACAGGTGAGCTGAGTTATTTTGGAGAGTCAACCGAGATGGACGTCGTTGTGGGTTTCAGGTTTCCAAGACAGCCTACAGAGTTTGGACACTCTTAGCAAACACAAGTTCGATTTACCCGTGGATCTTGCCATACGCCAGTTTCAAAATATAAAAGATGTGTTCACCTAATTTTATTGAAGTAGACATACTTGTTAGCGACCTACTTAAAGAAGAAAAAAAAAGAAAGAAGCCTTAATTCCGTTGGTTTCCACTTTATCCGTTTCGAGTACTGTGATATATTAAGTTTAAAGTCTGTTTGTGTTTGTATAAAGTTAAATGATTCTTTCGTTAGTAATTTATTAAGTTAGACTTTAAATACAGTAAATCATAATTCAGAGGTGCGTTGTTTTAGTTAGCCAGCCAAATATTGGGCGGGTTTCTGTTTAATGCGGTTGAGTTTGGGTGTGAATGAAATCCAATTTGTTTACTTTAATATTTATTGCAATAAGAGATATGCAAATTTTTGATATTTTGTTTTTTGACAAATGTGGAAACATTTATTTAATACTGTTAATAATTTTCTAAAAATATGAAGTCGTGGTGATTCAAAGAAACTATGCAAAATACTTTTTCCGTTCGTAAATTTTAGAAAGTAGCAAATAACAAACTTTGCAATTCTCTTAGTTTACATTGAAAACTATTTACAGTATCATTTGCAATGACATAACAAAAATTAAAAAAAAAAAAAAAGAAAACTTGTAATGAAAAGTCGTCCTCTCCATTAAAAAATATTTACGTTTCTATCAGGTAAAAATTAAATAACACTTCTTCACATTTATAAAATTTTGCTTTCCCTACTGAACACTCATGTTACACACGAAAGCTAGTTTTTGTTTCGGTATAAACAGATATAATCTCGTTTTTTTTTCCTCTCTGTTTTTAAATTACATGATAAAAGAATATATTTCTTTATCGTATTCACTTATTAGGACCGTACTAAAATAAATCACAAACCTAACTCTACTATCACGTTTTACAAAAAAGAAAAGAAAAGAAAAATGCATGTATCACTCACAAATATTGTAAAATACCAAACATACAACACATACACACGCATAGGACTCATTCGTTTCTTTATATGTTCCACAAGAGCAAATGATTGGTCGAATCTTCTCGACCAGCTACCTCCGATAAATTCGTGTTTCGAAAATCTTCGTAACCATCCCCACCAGATATGATCAACAGTTTGGTGTTGTTCCTTCGTTCGGACTTTTTTTTGTAAGAGTGCCTCGAAACGCTCACGTTTGGAATATGCCATTCTACGTGCGTTAAGAAACGTATGTGTCCAGTATGACCATGTGGAACACCGAATATATTGGGCACACATGAAAGTTTTGTGGTAGTGGACGCTATGTGTGGTAGGGGTACAGTAAGGAGGACACCGGCCGATGTTCCTATCCACAATAAATCCTTGCAGGCTAACAAGGCGGTTACTCGCAAGCACGCAGCTTTATGCTGCCTGATGATGTCATCACAACCTGAAACACCACCCCACTTACTAAAACCACCCAAAACCAACCGCCTGACTTACTAGTTAACATTTTCGTCACAGCCGGCGATATATTAATTTCGCATAAACACTCGAAGGAAACTGCGTGATAGCATTTTACGATTGCCGAATTTTGCAATGACAACCAGACACCATTTCCTAGGATAACTATGCAAGTAATAGGCTTATTGAAGTCGTTGTTTACAGTCAACGTGTTTTCCGTTGCAAAAGTCTGTATATTAACTACTTTTATTGTATTGCCACAACCGCACCATAATTTTCCTGAATTTGGAATCATTTTCGAAACTGGCATCGTCGTTGTACCGATTGCAATTGATAAAGGCGTACTAGTATTCCAACCACCCACTAGAAAACAAAAAAAAAACGAACACATTCGATCCCCCAAACTATTACAACATACTTACGGTGATCTCTTTCGTAAATGATGACGTCTCCATTGGCCAAAGAAACAAAAACTCTATTATCAAAGTAACTACAACAAAAATAAAATGATTGGCGTAAACGTGGCGTTACAACCGAATTCCATCTTACATTATACATAAAATTGGTGAACCATGCTGAAGACGTAACTTGTTTTTTTTAATCCGAATATTATCACTGGAATTGTAGATATGTATGCAGCCATCTTCAGTACCCAACCACATGGTTGATTGTTGTACGTCAGTATCTTCGGAATCTAGGCCTGCTGGATCAGTCGCTTTCGTTGTGCACGAAGGAATTTTACTTTCTTCAGTTTCATCGCTGTCGCTTTTGTCGTCGTCTTCGCTCGATGAACTACTGTCGAACTGAATCGAGTTTGGTTCCGTCGGTAATTCGCTGTTATTGATGCCTTTGCTACTTACAAAACTGCAAACGACGAAAGAAACTTTGATTTTGATTTGGGTTTCGTTTTGAAATGGCTCACCTATTGCTAATACCAGGTACTGATGTAATGCAAAGGATTTTAGCGTTGCAAACCCCATTACAAGAAGTAACGGTGGGTTCTGGTAGTAAACTTAATATACAGACTTGGCCTACGTAACCGTCACTGTTACAGACCCAAACGTCTCTACCACTATCACCGATTGTAGGAGCTGCGCATGTAAATTGTAAGCCTGCTCTGGTTTTACGTATAGGAACAGCGGTGACTAATTCAGGGCATGGTCTACGATCGCCGGACATCGCTAAACAACAACTAGGAAATTATCTCTTTTACAGTGCGCGCAAAGGTTTACCTAATTTATGCTTGGCTTCATTGAAAGTTTCTTCCCAGGATGTTCGCTTTTCAGGTTTTGAAAACATAAGCGATATATTTTGCAAACCGTTTCTGAAATTCATCAGTTAAAAAAGCGAAGGTACTTTACTATAAGCAGAACTTACGATGTGTTTAGACTTAAGTCCAAGCAAGATAATTGGGAGTCGCTGTTTTGTTGTTCTGTCAACTGTTTGTTTAGGGTTGATAACATTTCATTAATGAGGTCGTCCAGCTGAGTGTGAACGCAATTTAAAGACCAGGCCAGTTTGTTAATGCGGTTCAAGATGGCGATGTCTTCGGTTGAATTTTCGATTTCGATCATCATCTGCCTCAAGTTTTCGTCTTTCGTACGTACGATTTCCAGATCGTGCAAAGGCACCTTCATCAGTAACTTATACTTATTTGCTTCCAAGCTGCTCGTGACGGTACCCTGAGTGGCTGGTGTAGGCCTTTTAATGGTTCCACTTCTTCTTTTAATGCTCGTCACAAGGAGCAAGTCAGAGAATAAAAACAAAGCTCTTTCTTTGCGGGTTCCACCTCCGGCGGCCATGCTGACGAGATCATGTCGCAGGTACTGGCGATCATTCGCTACCAATTCCATTAGGCCTTCAATGAGACTTTCGATTTCCCTCAGTTGTTCCACCTCGACGGCCTCTCGCTCGGTACAGTTGATTTTTAGTAATTGCTCGTGGATTTCTTTGTGAGCACTTAAGAGTAAGCTATGGTCAGGGTGGTTTTGATCGGTGTGTTTGATCAATCGTTGCAGAAGTAGCTCATATTTTGGGAATTTCTGGATGGGTTTTATCATCAAGGAATCCAAAGCCAATTTACCCTTATGTTCTCTAGCAGTCGCCTATCAAAAAATCGATATTAGATTTCTTGAATTAAAAAAATGATTTCATTGACTTACCTCAAGGAACCTAGCAAATGCTGGCTTAGACTGTTGAGCATTTTTAATAATTTCCCTAGCTCTCTTCCAATTATTGACATAGTTGGTGTATGTTTCTATAACCTCCGATTTAGAGAACTGAAAAACATGAACACGTGTAACGAGCTTGTTTTTCCCACAGAGTTTAATCCTACCGTTTCGAGAAAGAGATCACCGAGCTTTTGTTTTATATCCCAGTGATCCACACGTTTTTTCAGTTCTTCCAAGAATAGCTCGTGATGGCTCAGCAAGGAAGGTACCTGAAATTGCTTGGAATTTGACGAAGAAGAAAAAAAAAAAGCAGGGGAATTTACCTGGGAAAATATTTCGTCGACGAGATTGGCGTCTAATAGGGCCGAGTTATCTGGGTGTTTGAGTGGCTCCAAATATTTCTGTAATAAAACTCACGCGATGTTTTTGCGCGCTTAAAGCAACAAACAAAACTCACCGTCACAAGAATTTGCAGAGATTCGACGTACGAACGCTCCGTATCGAAAAGCTCGACGACCACGTGCGTCCTCGTGTCCTAGAAAACAAATCAGGAAATAACGCCTATTATAAACAGTAAACAACGTCGAATTTACTACCGTTGACAAGGAATCGCACGTGAGCTTTGATACCTCACGCGGTTCATCTTCGTTGTCTTCACACGTAGAACACCCTTCTAATTTCAGCCGTAAATCGCGCCGTGAAGTTGACACACTCATTTGTACATCACGTTTTGGTAGTGCCACACCTTGCAAACACTTCGTGTATACTAGGATCGAATATAGATGCGCCGTGACCAGGCGTCTCGACGCTTCGCTTATAAAGGCTACGTTACCAGGCAACGCACGACGCGTGCCTCTGACATAAAACGTTTCAATTCGCAGCGGCGTCGTTCTAAAGCACACCCACCAGCAAACACGCGACCTACGTATGTAACACACGCATAAAGCTCAAATTTATTTCACCAAAGAACCTTCGACTTACCGGCAGAGAGGGGAGCTTTTCAAAAGCTCCGCACAAAGTTAATAAAAAAAAAAAAACAGCTTTAAAAACATTTACCAACGAACGCAATGAATTTAAAAGGGGCCTTTCATTCAATACAGGTACGTTTCAAACGAACTTAAGATCTTTCAAGGACTGTTGCCTAACCTATTCATCCAGAACTCGAAGGATGTGGGTTGCCGGGGCCCATTCATCACGTGTATTTCAGAAAATGTGAAAAGAATAAAGTTTGTTTCGAGCTTGTGTAACTTTAAATGAAGCAGAAAATTAATTAACGAGCCATTGATAAATTTTGTTTCGTTTGAAAGTTTTCAGAAAAAAGTTCCCCAAAATTAATGAGTCGCCGGCGAAAAAATTATTTCTTAAAAATCCACGGCGTTCGGTTTCCTTTGTGCGCCTTACTTGAAAGGACCTGCGAAATTAATGAGGACGAAATAATATTTAAGTCCTCTCTAATGATGTTTTTCGCCTCGATTTTTTACTTTGAACTGTTAATACTCTTCGTTATTTGTTGGACAAAGGAAATTCAAGGGCATTTCAAAGATTTTCGAAGCTAAAATTTCAAAAGATTTTAAAACAATCGCAATCATTTACGTCACGTTCACGCCACGTGCGGCCCGCGGTGCCCCGGGAATGTTGCAGACCCATTCGAGATAAAGTCGCCCCCCCAACATCTGCATATGAATTCGGGACATTTGCGAACCCACTCCCTCAGATGTAGTTGCACCCCAATATTTGCGTCATGTCTGTAACAGATATGATCAAAAGTACGTCCGCAAATGCACCGAGGGTGCGGGAGCGCAACTGTCCCGGCATAGAGTAGTAGTGCCCTTTCGCTTGAAAACCTGCACAGGTCTGTATTACATTAATTATCAATGTAACTTCTTGTTTGTTTAAAGTTTATGAAACAAAAGTGAAATTGTTTTTATTTGGACATACTGTAGAGCTTAGATCTCTCTCAAGATTAAAATAATAAACACCTCAGGTTTGTTGCTTCATTCGTTAATCTTAATATTCTGCGAAAGTCGACGCGTTTATTACTTCAAAGTTAAGAAAATCGAGTTCTTCGTTATCCAGCTCTTGAGAATGCTAAATTTTTCAGCAACTCACTCTTGAGAAAGTTGAATTCTTCAGCAACTCACTCTTGAGAAAGTTGAATTCTTTATTATCTTACTCATGAGAACACTACTTCTTTAGTTTAGCTCGTGAGAAATTGAGTTTTCTTTACTCTTGAGAAATCCGAGTTAATTGTCATTTGTTATCTTAATTCGAAGAAAGCTGCCTTGCTTATTGCATCAGTCTTGAGAAAGCTTGATTGTTTCAAGTTTGGGAACTCTTTACCCTTGAGAAAACTGAATGTTACTGTTGAAAAAACTGCCTTACTTTTAAGTAAGCTAAGTACTTTATTCTTGAGAAAGCAGAGCTATTTATTATTTGCTTACTCTTGAGAAAGCTAAGCTGTTTTTATGTCCGCCTTGAGAAAGTTGAGTTTTTCATTATCTTAATAAAGATTAAGTTTTTTATTAACTCAATCCCGAGAAAGTTTGACTATTTCAACGTTGAGAATGCTGAGTTAACTTACTCTTGAGAAAACTGAGTTTTCTTTTAAATAATGTCGAAGCCTTACGTTTAACAAACCTAAGCTGACTTGTTTGTTGTTTCAGTCTTGAGAAAATTGAGTTATCTTTCAACAAAGCTTAAGTTTTTTTATTAATTTAGGCTTGAGAAAGCTTTAAATATTTCAATTCTGAGAACTCTGAGTTCTTTATTAACTTACTCTTGAGAAAACTCAATTTCTCTTGTGGTTTTTATATCCGCCTTGAGAAAGTTGAGTTTTTCAATATCTTAATAAAGATTAAGTTTTTTATTAACTCAATCCTGAGAAAGTTTAACTATTTTAATGTTGAGAATGCTGAGTTAACTTACTCTTGAGAAAACTGAGTTTTCTTTTGAATAATGTCGAAGCCTTACGTTTAACAAACCTAAGCTGACTTGTTTGTTGTTTCAGTCTTGAGAAAATTGAGTTATCTTTTAACAAAGCTTAAGTTTTTTTTATTAATTAAGGCTTGTGAAAGCTTTAAATATTTCAATTCTGAGAACTCTGAGTTCTTTATTAACTTACTCTTGAGAAAACTCAATTTCTCTTGTGGTTTTTATATCCGCCTTGAGAAAGTTGAGTTTTTCATTATCTTAATAAAGATTAAGTTTTTTATTAACTCAATCTTGAGAAAGTTTGACTATTTCAATGTTGAGAATGCTGAGTTAACTTACTCTTGAGAAAACTTTTTTATTAACTCAATCTTGAGAAAGTTTGACTATTTCAATGTTGAGAATGCTGAGTTAACTTACTCTTGAGAAAACTGAGTTTCCTTTTAAATAATGTCGAAGCCTTACGTTTAACAAACCTAAGCTGACTTGTTTGTTGTTTCAGTCTTGAGAAAATTGAGTTATCTTTTAACAAAGCTTAAGTTTTTTATTAATTTAGGCTTGAGAAAGCTTTAAATATTTCAATTCTGAGAACTCTGAGTTCTTTATTAACTTACTCTTGAGAAAACTCAATTTCTCTTGTGGTTTTTATATCCGCCTTGAGAAAGTTGAGTTTTTCATTATCTTAATAAAGATTAAGTTTTATATCAACTCAATCCTGAGAAAGTTTGACTATTTCAATGTTGAGAATGCCGAGTTAACTTACTCTTGAGAAAACTGAGTTTTCTTTTAAATAATGTCGAAGCCTTACGTTTAACAAACCTAAGCTGACTTGTTTGTTGTTTCAGTCTTGAGAAAATTGAGTTATCTTTTAACAAAGCTTAAGTTTTTTATTAATTTAGGCTTGAGAAAGCTTTAAATATTTCAATTCTGAGAACTCTGAGTTCTTTATTAACTTACTCTTGAGAAAACTCAATTTCTCTTGTGGTTTTTATATCCGCCTTGAGAAAGTTGAGTTTTTCATTATCTTAATAAAGATTAAGTTTTTTATTAACTCAATCCTGAGAAAGTTTGACTATTTCAATGTTGAGAATGCTGAGTTAACTTACTCTTGAGAAAACTGAGTTTTTTTTTTTAAATAATGTCGAAGCCTTACGTTTAACAAACCTAAGCTGACTTGTTTGTTGTTTCAGTCTTGAGAAAATTGGGTTACTTATTGGCCTTAGTTTTAACAAATTTAGTCTTGAGAAAGCTTTAATGTTTCAATTTTGAGAACTCTGAGTTCCTTATTAACTTACTCTTAAGAAAACTCAATTTCTCTTGTGGTATTACTATTAACAAAGCTAAATACTTCAATCTTGAGAAATCAGAGCTGTTTATTGTCTTACTTTGTGAAAGCTAACCTGTTTTTGTTTCAGTCTTGAGAAATTTGAGTTGTTTATTATCTTAATCCTAAGGAAGTTGACTTGTTTATTGCTTCAATCTTGAGAAAATTGAGTTATTTATTGGTCTTCGTCGTAACTAAGATTAATGGCCAGTTCCATCTAGCACTTAAGCCCAACTTAAATTTAAGTGTCACTTAGAATATGCTTTTTTTATTAATTCAATCTTGAGAAAGCCTGGATATTTCAATGTTGAGATTGCTGAGTTCTTTATTAGTTTACTCTTCGAAAATTGAGTTCTTTTTTTTTATAATGTTACTATTGAGAAAGCCGAGTTCTTTATTATCTTACGTTTAGCAAAGCTAAGTACGTTATTCTTAGCTTAAGAAAGCAAGCGCTGTTTCTTATCTTACTCTTGAGAAAGCTGAGCTGTTTTTATTTCAGCATTGGAAAAGTTTTTTTTAGTTTTATCATCTTAATGTTGTGACAGCTTTATTATGTTAATTTTGGGAAATCTGTCAATGTACAAGCGAGGCATTTACTCAAAAGAGTTTCAAAAAGCTTTTGTTCGATATTTCTATTACAAAATGAAATGAAAACTAAAAAATCAATTTTGGTATTGAATTAGGGAATTATTCATAGCTAACCCAAATTGTTTGTCACGAGCGTTTTTTTTTTGTTCTTCTATTATTCATGTGATTTCCATCCACTGCATAAGCCTCGTGCATTCTGGCCTTGACCTTCGTTGCATTTAATGCACCTTCAATTTACTAGCTCTGTTCGTCGGTGAATTACGGATTGATTAGAGGAAAATTAGGGAGCGAATTGGTAACGCAATTTAGAGTCAATGGCGTTCGTTAGGTGCGCTTTGAAATTGCCTTGATTTTCTTTTCAGGTCACAGGGAAATGTGTTTGTAGTGTGACACGTTTTTTTTTTGGTCTCTCTTCTCGGGTCAAATTGAGGTTACCGATGGAATAATTTGAAACGTATTTTTAATTTGGGCAGTGAAAGAATGGCGAAAGTCAAAGGCGCCTTCTTCAAAATAATTTTATTTTTTTGATGATTAAATTGGCTCGGGTTTTTTTAAACCCGAAAGTAAACGCTCATAAATTCTCGAGCGCCAACAAAGTAAACGCTACTTAAAAAGTCTTAAATACTTGCACGACAAAATAACTGTCTTCAAGTCTCCAAATATTTGCATGCGACCGATGTAAATACCAACATAAGACATTAATATGTTTGTGTCATTCTCGCATACTTTACGAGCTTTTCTTTATATGTATGTAAGCGTTCCCCCCTTTGGAACAGTTTTCCCTTTTACATCAGAATAAAAATATTTTTCTATTTCAAGTACGATGTAAACACGTGCAACGTACATTGTTGTTAATGTAATCCTAGTATCACAAGATGTGTAACTGAGTAAGTTGTTTTACATATCAAACCTGCTCCTTCTATGCGATTAATTCTGCTGGTGACATTTAATGTTGAAGGGACTGCGACGCTTTATTGGGCATCGAAAATTTTAACATTCAATTTCTGTTTCCGACTCGACGAGATTGCATTCGCTTCGTTTTCCGGAAAATTAGCCAAGCGAAAAAGGCAGGTAGGTGTGCGATGGAACTAATCGAGTGGAAGGACGGAGACGTATCGATTCCTTATTTACGTTATTTCCAGTGCATCGGTGCAAATTTTCCAAGAAATCATTATAACTTTACATATTTAATTGATGTGACTTTAGTAAATTACTTTGCGAATTTCCAGTCAATTTCATTTTCGTATTTTGCCGGCAATTAAAGTAATTTTCCGCGATGAAAGCAGGCACGTGTTCAACGAGAGAGTCCTGGGGGAATTCACCACCACCACCACCCCATCTCCCTCTTGTTAATGCTCGTTACTCACCCATCCCTCCGAGTAACACACGAACTATTGAACACATGCCCGGGAATTGCATTATTATTATTATAAATGGTTCTAGTCCGGAATCAAAAAGAAAAGACTTACGTTATGCTGTTGCAATCCAGCTTCAGATAGTAACTGTTCGGAACTTCCTCTAAGTAAATGGTCGAGAAGTTCGTGCGACGTTTCTCCAGACGTAATCCCTTCTAATTTCGACGGGCTGGATGTGGTTCGCTGGTGTGAAATGACAAGTTTTTGTTCGGGTTCACTCACTAAATCCACATCTTTCCTTTTCGCTTCAGGCTGAAGTAACATTTGCCTGTTGGACCCCGACAAAGTACTCAACCTATTTTTGATTTGGGCATCATCTACTGATTCACTTTGAGTCACTCTAGTTCTGTTATTGCATTTCAGTTTTTCGACGGTCGACGGTGAACCAGGCGAGCTCGACGAGTCAGTCCTGGTCGAAAGCACTTCCAGAAATTTCAGGTCATTGTTGTACTGGTTCTTTCTGCCCGACTCCGGCTTTTTCATTTCAGCTTCCAACATCTGCCCATACGGTCCTCTGAGGGGGCGTTTGTAATACCGCCGAGGTACGTGAGGGGTTAAGATGTTACCACCGGGGTTGATGTGGCTTTCTGAGTCCGATATATCAGAAGGCGTGTTGGTGAATCTGTCGGATCTACGGTCGACCTGATCGGGTTCGCTTTCGGAAAAGGAATCCACTCGTAATAACTGAGGTTTACGCGAGTTTGTGAATGCTTTATTCTCGTCTTGGGATAGGCTGATGTTGGAATTAGACCAGTAAGGAATTTGCTCGTCGTCTGGACTGCTCGGTTCTAAAGAAGTGTTGCAATCTTCGATGTTATCGATCGTGTCGTTGTTAATTTGCAGTTTGGGTATTTCGGAAGTTTCTGGGCTTGGATTGGTTCTTGATTCGTTGCAAAGCGTAAAGTCGTAGCTTTCCACTAATTGTGATAGAACGTCGTCTGTTGCTTGGTAATCGTTGGGCCACTGCGATATGTACATCCCTTTTCGCCTTCGCGATTTATCGCGTCGCTTTTCTTGGGCTTGAAGTTTCTCGACTGATTCTCGTATGTTCTTGATTTCGTCGGGTTTGGTTTCGTCCTGATTTTTGGATGTGGTTTCGTTAAGTGGCTTCGGATTCAGTATAGGAATTTCGGATTTATTTACAGTGGTTGAATCTATTGGTGAGTTTTTTGAACGTGGTAAGGTGAAGCCGGTGGCGGCGTCGGTGTTGCTTGGGGGTCTTCTGCGAACGTATTTTTTGTCGTCGACCGAGTAGTCCACTTGCGAAAATGACGCGCTGCGTATGGGTAACGTGCGGGAAATTTCCTCGCTGGCTTCTGGTGTCGATGTGGTGAGCGATTCCTGCTGCTGCTGGGGAGCACGGTGTTGGATGTGTTTGGTACGCGGTGGAGGTGCTGGGGTCCTCTTCAAGCGGTTAGTTAATTCGCGCAGACGTTGTTCATTGTCTCGTTTTTCACGTTCACGCACTTTGCTGTTATTACCGCGGTTACCGCCGAAGCGGAATCTCGGGAGACGATCCAGGGTGCTTGAGATGTCCGCCCCCTCCGCGTCCCCGCACTCGCACAGGCGGACGTACGTCTGTGGCCGCACTAAAGCGCGGCGTCTCAGCTGATTTTTTAACAAGGGCTTGGTGGAGTACAATACTTGATCGCACACTATCGCCTGTTCGGACAACTCTGACGTAGTATCCTCGGCCATCCTCATTCTATTTACGCATCTAAATATATCGTGGCTATTTATAGATGATGCAGTGAAAAGTGGGAACCGGGAGACGGGACCGGGGCTTGGGGTAAGGTACCAGCAACATCGGGAACGATATCGTGGTCCAGCTCCAGGCGGTGGAGGTGATACAGCACCTAGCCGAATTCCATACCGGACCGACCCAACTGTTATAAATCTGGAATTACCATGAAAATGTGTTGTATTAGTTCGTAAGAACGTGCGCACGCTTCTTTTACTTTACACATCAGCGATTTACTAATTCAAATGGGACTCATTCGAAGAATGTGCTGACCGTGAGTAACGTGTTTGTTGTTATGATCTACTAAGACACCTGTTTAACAATCGAAATAGTTTCGAAATCGACTTACTTTTTGCATATTACTTGCGTCTCTTCGATGTTATTGTCCCAGTTTAAACAGGACGTGCAATCACCACATCGTTTGAAGCAGTCCTCGTGCCACCTGGATTCGTCGAAATTAGACATGTCCATTTCTTCAGGTTACTTCGCCGTCGCCACCTGTCATCCTTTCGGATGCGGCTCCGTGATTTTACACCTGCAGGAAGATCACACGCATTGACAATATGGAATAATCTGGTTCACCATTACACGCACAGGTAAACTGAAGGCTTGTGGACGGTAACCACGTTCTCTCCGATTGGTCACTGCTACTAACCGCATGTGTCAGTCTCGACCCCGTCTCCTTAAGTCGGTGGGGACTATGACGCTTAACTTGTGTAAGAGTAGATATGTTAATACCAGTTCTGGCTCATGTGTAAAAAGTGCAGAATTTGTTCGAAAAACTCAATATTTTAATAAATTTTACCCTCCCCCTTAAAAGATACTAAATTTTAGCTTCGTTTTTTTTCGTTCAGTTTTCAACATCACTCAAAACCGACCTATTTCTCCGAGTTGTTTCCAAAGTTTCTCAAAAACCCAGGCGCCCACTTGAAAATAGAAGGCCTGCTGAATAACTGTATAATCCCCGGAATGGTGAGAAAATTCGGTTGATTTTACTGGTATTGTAAAATCTGGCAACATTGCTGCCACAAATCACAACACACAAACAAAATTGTTTATATTAGTAGTCATTGTGTCCTGGTTCAAGTTCACACCTATCCAAACGTGTTTCTTTATTTCATTTAGGTATTGGACACAGCTCTCACAATTCCGTGTTTCAATCAAACGAGAGTATGGTTGCTTTCTCAAAATATTTTCAATATTCTCAATCAATGGGTTCGAAGTCGAACCCAAGACCATCCAGTTATTAGGATATTTTAGATCTTGCTAATTGTAATTTCTCATTGCGTAATATTAATTAATAAAGAAAATTGTTTGAGTTTAAAACTTCAGTAACTGATTTTCATTAGTCACTCGACTACAGCGACTCCGCCTCCTCGAATTTGTTGGGGGAAGAAAATAAGTTAGTTATGAAAGGGGGGTGGGTAGTTCTCGAAGCCTTGAAAGTAGGGCAATTTATTGACTTCAAAAAGGACATATGGCTGTTATTAACATATTTACTTGCGTCAAAATAAATATTTTTTTTTATTGCTCGGATTTTTACTTCCGAACGTCGAACTCGAAGAACATCTGGTCCTCGCGAAAACGTTTCTATTCGCTTCAGGAGGGATTAGGCCGCGTTCAATTTGACGGGCGAAAGACCTCGTTTAATTTAATCCTCTTCTGCACGTACGACTTATTTTAGATTTCGTATTTCAGATTCTGTGCCAGACGCTTTTTTTTTTTCGCAAATACGTTTTCCTCATTTCCCGAATATTTCGGCTCGGTCTTTTCTTTTTTTTTTTTTTTTGGGTGGGGCAGTAATTAAAACAACGATTTCGCTTTGAAATGAAATCAAACTTTTATTGAACTTTGCGAAATATATTGACAGAATAATAAAATCATTTAGATTTAAAATACAGCGTTAAATGTTAATGATCAACAATTTGCTCGGTACTTTATAACAATTCAAGAGCCTACTTATATACAGTGTTTAATATAACTACAATATTTTGTAAAATATTTATTACATATAATTTTATGTATATACATATGCGTCAAACGTGAAATGGAAAATTCTGAGTACGTAAAACATAACTGATTGTGAGTTATTCTGTAGCGGAGTTTTAGATCAAGTCATAGAGTATTTGAATTCAAAAAATGAAAATATATAATAGAGTTTCTTTTTTCATATTTTGTACGGACGGGTAGCTCGTGTACGTAAGAATCTGATTTAAAAGCCATTTTATAATTAGGCGCCTTTGAAACTTGATCAGGGAGATGTCTACGCGTCCAGCTCATCCTAACGAACCATTTTAAAATTAATTTTATTTACTAAATTCGTCCAGCGAAAAAACGTCTTTTATTATTATCAACTTCGTTGTTTTCTGATTGTCCCTTTTTTTAAATGGTCAGTCATTTTTTTGCTTCATGCTTTAACGTCGATCCTTATAGGCTACTTCATCGGTTTCATTAATTTCTTTGCTTTTCTTTAAGTGCTGGGTTTTAATGTGAAAGGGATTTACCTTGGCCATTGAATCAGTTCCTTTCGTACCAAATGGTTAGACTTCTACACAATGCGTATATCATATCGACCAATAAAATATAAAAAATGTGTGTTAAGTAGCTATCCACGAACTTGGTGTACGTTTTGCCTTAATGGGGGCTTTATACATAGTAATTCCCGGAAACTGATTAACACCTTATCCTTTTAAGCCTTATAGTTAAATTACAAAATACATTCTCTCGGATTATCACATTCATTTGAAAAGCATGAAAATAGTTGCTGCAAGCATGCAAGCCTTTGAATAGTTCGTTGCATGTTTGCGCTCATAAAGTTCTCACCATCTCCGTTTTGAGCTTGAAAAATTGAAGCTCTGACGTATCCCCTTACCTTAATATAATACTTAGCTATACAGCGTGTAACAATTAAATGTTTAAAACGGTGACAAGGGAAGCATAGTATACATTTATAGAATTATGCAGTTAATCAGCGATGATTTTGAGCCACACACGTATCTAGGCAAGCATATCTCAAAAGGACAAATTGGCACGCGAATTTTTGGGACGGAATGCATTGTGCTTTAGAGTCAGCTACACAGAGTGCTCAGTGGACTGCATAGAGTAGCGTGCAAAGTGAAGGATTAGTGTAAAATGGAATGAATGTATGGCAGTATCGTGCTAATAGCTCACATCTCTAAGTTACTCGCCATTTTTTTTCTTGGATAAAAACAAAAGAATCATCCAATCAATTTTTTTACTTACCTCGTCTACGAAAACATGGATATGTATGCTGCCCTTGAAGTTTTTGGTTTAATACAATTTAATCCAACATTAAATGCTAATTGCTGCACGTTGTATACTACACGTAATTTTAATACAATTTGATTTAGAACTTGTTCAGAACCTCATGGTTTAATCACAGCACATCCACTTTTCGAATTGCCCGACGACTTAAAAACGAAACAACTAATAATTATTTTGAATGGTGCAGTAGTTCTAAACAGTTCTATTTAATAAGAACAAACATTGAATTGCAGCGTGAAATTAGACGTCTGTTGCTCGTATTTGGAACGATTGCAAATACTGTTAATTTTATTGCTATTTGTGGTATACTTTAGAATCAATAACATCTATGTATTCAAAATAGTTTCGAAATTACTTACGTTATCCTAAATTGTTGAACATGTAATTACGAAATAAACTGTTTCGTGTCAAATTTCGACCTATGAGAATTAGTAAGTTAGTAAGCAACGACTATCTTTAAACTGATGCATTTTGGTTTTTAGTCCAATGTAAATTTGTCGGAAGGAGTAACGGAACTTTTGTAAGCCTTCACGATTATAAGGCGCAACAATAATTAGATGTCTGCAATTGGACCTGCAGTAACGGAAATGCTCGTAGTTATAGTTTTCTCTATGTTCCTGAAAAAACACAATTATTCGTCAGCGAAAGGAAAGTGCGTGCAAAGAGAATTATCAAACAAACCCTGATATAGAAATTGACTTGACGACTTCGTCCACGAAACTTTCTCTGCTAATGTCGTCTGCCATGGCTACTTTAAAGTGATGTCCAAATCCTGCCAGGTCTTCTCTGAAAGCCTCGCTGGCCGGCGTCAATCCTCCGCTGGTCGGTTGTAGAATAGTTTCCGGTACGTTCTCACCTTCAACGTCCATGGCTTCGGCGTTCGTCTTCAGTGGGGCCGTTTCTTCGTCGTCATTGTAAATTTTGAAATAAGCGAACGTTAGGTATATGACGGATAAGATGAAAGACGGGATAGGTATTGCCATGGCATACACTAAATTCATGTAAACCTGCCACATGTCTAAATGGCTGATTACTAACCCCGGATCGACTCGACTGTAATAGCAGCTAAAATTTGTACCTGTATCTTTGTATTTTTTGAGAAACACGGAGCAGTTGAGCATGGGTGGATAACCACAGCCCTTAACGTTGGGAAACAGTTTTGCTCCTGTATAGTACCACTCCGAACTGTCCCCCATCAAACCCGTGGGATCTATGTCGGTCAAGTAATCTTCATCATTGGTATCGAATAGTTGAGTGTAATCGTAATCGTCCCGTATGGCTCTCTCCTGTCTCGTTGGAATCAAATCTGTCACGTTCGTTTCCGGCGTCGTTCTTTTGTAGTTCACTCTGATTTGCGTACATTCGTAGATTTCTTTGGTGCAGCCTTCACGACACGAAGCCCACGAGCAATTTGAGGCACCTTGGCGTATTTCCGAATCAACCGTCACGCATAATGCAGGTGTTTCGTCAAATTCCATAAAAATCGTGGTAAAAGCAGGATCAATGACGAAAGGCACGAGGAATAGAAACGAAAACAAACTGAAGGTACCAAGGAGCACGAAGAATGCCGTAATGTAGAATAACACCTTCTGTTGCCAAGTTTGACTGATTTTCTCCTCTTCCATGGTCGCGGTGCAAGCACAGCTACCGACCTGAGCCCCACCATCTGCGATTGCACTGGAGCACGAGCGGCTGAAGCCGACTTTTTCACATTCTTTAATCAATCTTTTTTTTAATAATTCAGTAATTAATACGCACCGTCACGATTATATTAAGAAAGAATTACGAAACTTTAGGCGTGTTTATTCCTCGAAACGGACTTCGATACTACTTGGTTCTTTTTGGTCCGACGGTCAATGGAAACCCAATACAATTAATGCTGTCAGTTAACATAACATTCGGTAGTCTACATTTGTTTTATCGATCTCCAACACGATGCCCGCCAGATGACTCCATAAGCGGCGGTTCCTCTCGTGCCAGCGGGCTGATGAGGGAGTTCTTTAGATTTACGCACAAGTTACATTTAACAAGGTAGGAATGCACGTTTTGTTTTTGGACCGTAACGGAATTTTCACGTTATGTTAGAATTTAGGCACTGTCTTGGGTTTACACAGCGCATGCCGTATTGATTTCGAGTCGTCGCAGTGTGATATTGATTAAGCAAGCGCGCGCCATAAGTTACGCATGCAGCACCGGCTGTATCAGCAGTTGACATGTAGCGTGTTCTGTGCAGCAAGATGCCAAAAAAGAAACCGATACCCGTCGAGGACCTCATAATTCCACCGCAGGATATTCGAATATGTGGCACGATATGCATTTGTCAGATGACATTGGTTTTAAGCAGCGTGGCCCTCGTATATCTCACGGTCGCAATTTACGTCCCATCATCCCGCGCTTTGCAATCGGGAATGGTGGAGGAGCCGGTGATGTGTACGACGACGAGAACTGATGTAGTAGACACCTGCGATTGGACCTCGTGTAGTGAATGGTGTTTGAGCAAGGCTTCGGGATTATGCACGCAGATCTACGTCAATTTAAGACATAACGGGTCCACGATCCTCCTGGCCAATTGCACAAACACGGCGATTAAGACGTGCTATGGCATCGACCAAGAGAACGCTAAGAGAAGTCGATGCATTGCTGACGAGTGTAAAAATTTAACGGGTACATTCAATTGCACGACGGGTATGTGCATAAACATCACCGACGCATTTGAATGCATCTTCAAGGAAACTGATCCACCGCTGAAGTGCTCTGGACGTCGAGGAAAAATCACCTGCATAGATCTAGATGGGTTGTACAGTTGCAATCGTGGAACTTGCGAACGCATACGCACCCCTTACAATTGTGATCGCCGATGCGTTGATATACCAACGCGTAATAAAAACGTGATAATGTTAAGTGGTGATAAGGTATACCTCTCTCAGTGTCAACGAGCGATCGACGTGGAGTCGAGTAAAGAGGTTTGGAGCGAAAGCCAAGAAAATATCCTGATGGCATCTTGCTACAACATCATGAATTCCAGCAAAGGGGTGATCGCTGATGATTGCGTCAACGGGTCCTTGTTGGCCAGCAATATTTTAAGCGATCTGACTAATTTCACGTATCTTAGTTACTTAAGTATTTATAATAAGGGGCCAGTTGATCCGAAGGTGCACGTAGCTCCACCTGAACCAGATTTGCTCATCGCAAACGAAAGCCGCCTGCTCATTAATCTGGAAGGCTGCGTAAACACCCTTCGGGATGAATGCAAGGAATTCCTGCGTGTTTACGGGAAAGATGGGGCGGATCACAATGCACGTGCGCGCTTCCCTTGTTTCTACGCATCCGAAAACACGGATGTGGTAGTTGCTCGCTTTGACTTGGCTAAGACAACACGTCAGTTTTTGATTGCCTTTGTTTTGCCTTCCGTATTGTTTGTGGTGTCGTGCCTTACTCTGATTTTATGTCAGCGTAGCGTTGTAGTAGGCGATGATGCTAAAATGCGTTTTCAGGGATGCACCAGCGCTCAAAATGAATTCGAGAAGAGCACGTCCGTGAATAACATAAACGACAGGGGTGGAAATTCGATTATGGCTCTTTGAGTGAGTATAATCCGCGACTGGATTTTTTTCTTGTTATGTGATGTGTTTCAGATATAGCTTTACCAATTGCTTCGTCCACGTAAATCATTAACAAATAGGTCATCATGAATAAGAATATGCCCACGTTGATTTCTCTAGCTGAAACCGCTAAGTTTTACGCATCTCTCTGTCTGGGAACAATAGCATTCATATCGGTTTTTGCTTTTTTATTCCTGATCCCGTTCGTTGTGGACCCTGCCATTTCGAGCTTGATGGCTAATTACGAGCCCGAACCGGTTACGTGCGTGGCCACGCATCATATTTACGCAGAAGGTTTACGTAATTGCTCGTGGGCTTCTTGTCGAGAGGGATGCACCCGAGAGGCCACCAGGTGTCACCAAATACTAGTCAATTACTCAAAAATACCGTTCCGCGAATGGAAGATTTCACCTTCTTCGGAATGGGATATAACGGACACTCGCTTGCTTATAAACGCAGAAGGCTGTGGTTACCCGCCCTCGGTAAATTGTTCCCAGTTTTCTCATCAATATGGTTACGATAGTGCTGGAACACCATTTCCTTGTTATTATAGTAGAGTGTATCCAGATGTAGTTGTCGTTCGATATTCCTGGGATGAAACTTTACGACACCTTATATTATCAATCGTCATCCCAAATTTTCTTTTTGCTACGTCAATCGCCATATTAAGCTATTGGTACTGCCCAGGTTGTGGCAGGACTTGCAATAAATATATGCACCATTTTCCAACTGAGTAAGTCCCCCCCACGTTAGAATTATGACTATAAATAATTGTGTGTATTTGTTTATTTATTTTCAGAGATGATGATGATGAAGTTTATTGAATCTCACGACGCGCTTCTAATGCTTCTTTGGATAAATTGTAAATAGACATAACGACTGGCCATGAATTTAAAAATCACCTTTAAGAATCCTCTTCACTAACGAAGCCTGAATTTCAACGTAGCTTCGTAAAACCGATTTGAACTCAGTTTCGCCAATAAAACGCAAATAATAGAGTTATAATACATTGTTGCAATAAAAGTATATTAACAGAGGTTTGTTGTTTTATTTACGCAAAATCATAGGTGAAAAAAAAAAAAAACTTCAAATGAAATGAAAATGTTTGTTTTATTTCAGAAACAATTCTTCAAGTACACATTATACTGAAATACAGTACAAGTAAATAGTTTCGTCAAAGGCTTCATTGGCCAGTTAACTCGTACATATATGACTTTCGTGGCATGCTGTGTATTGCAACAGAATTCCACAAACTTAATCTTAATTTTAATAGCGACGTAAATATAAAAATCTAGTCCTCTTGAGAAAATGCATTGCAACAAGGTGATGAAAATCAATAAAATAGGAACGTGGCGACTTCTATAAAACCCTCTTCGATTTTAGTAACAATGCACTACACTGTGTTTGTTTTTTTTTGTTTTACATGTGGACTAGGTCATCAAAATCATCATATAATAACAGCGTTTCATGTTTTAAATATATTTTGTTTTTAGTATTAAATATGGATGCGGGATTAATTGGAATGCGAAATAATACTGTGTTAACACAAAATTCTCTTTCACTGGTTAAATACTTTTTAGATAAACACGTAACACAACAGTAATCATTAAATAAATTAAAATATAAAATTATCAAACGAAAAATAAGTATCTACCGACTAGAACGGATTGCAACAGATGCAGTAAGGCTACTGTTCTAACCAGGATGGGAATGTGGAATTTGGTGCCTTAATTTTTATGTTGAACTGCTTCATTGTTGCTTCTAGGGCAGTTTGGTTTCCAGAGAAATATGCTGATACGGCATTGTGGAACAGCAACAATTGTTTGTGCATCACTTTGATCTAAAACCAAACCAAAACGCATTGCAAACAAGAAAAGCCAAAACTCATCCGAGTCCTCACCCTATTCTCATCTAAAAACTTCATTTTAATGGCAACTTCAGCTCTTAGTTTCATAAAATGTTGGCGATGGACTTCATAATCTTGTTGAGCATCTTCCAAACCTATGGCACCATCGGGCTTGCTAGACACGGACTCTAAGTCACTACGGTATGCGTCATATTCAACACGGGCAGCCTCGTATTGTCTCACACTTTGCAACGTGTCTTCGATTGTTTTATTACACAGGGTATTTAAAGATGAAGTGAAGAAATTTAACGCCCCTAACAGAGTTTCTCCGTTTTTAGTTAGATTTCGTTGTGTTTCTGAGTTGTACAAAAATTCCTCCTGTAGCTCGGGAGATTTCTGGGCAAGTTCTGAGAACGCCTCGCCCAATGCATGCTGCAAGCGAAACTTTTCTCGTAATTATAGTTTGCTCAAAGCAAAAGTGATTTACCTGAGTTTGCACGACGTGATAGAAATGGGAAGTCAGTGCTCTTGCGAGGCGTAGAATGTTTAA
Source organism: Serrognathus titanus (assembly GCA_039766575.1). Taxonomy (NCBI): domain Eukaryota; kingdom Metazoa; phylum Arthropoda; class Insecta; order Coleoptera; family Lucanidae; genus Serrognathus; species Serrognathus titanus. Next base: position 843,183 of record CM077916.1, on the reverse strand, counting down.
GTATTTACGCTGAGTATCACGGAGTTGTTCAATTTGTGCTTCTAATTCCGCATCGACTGTCCTCGAGGATTTTCCTAGTTTCTCGAACATCAGTTGCTTAGTGCACTTGTAGGTTGATATGGACCAATTTTTTAAATTCTCTATCCTTGATGATGCTTTTAGGACAGTTGCATCATCATTCTGAATAGGAGCTGTAGGTGTTAGGATTGCGGGAGAGCTCTTACATGTCGATAAACCTAAAAGAAACTCGCAGGTATTAACTGGGCTTAAATCAAGATGACTTTTTGTTACCTCTGTTGTCATTTGGTGATATATCTTTCAGCATGTCATGAATGCTGCTTCGCTCTGATCCACTGCTTTTGAGCTGAGACATTTCTCTGAAAAACACACGCGAAAGATGAAACGCCAATCTGTGAAACACATCAGCTTTGTGGCACACGTTATCGTTATTAAATAATAATACGCCGCTGATTACAAAAACAGACGTTATCGCAGCACCATTCCACATTGAAATTAGGGTTCATACTCACAGTTTTCGGAAGGGGATGTTATGAGTCTATCGGTGATTTGCAGGTCTTGAAAAATTATTCAGCATATGAATAGTTTCGTGAAAACAAGACAGCGAAAATCGGAACCTAAATATACGATGATGACTGCGTCCTAACAACTAGCATGTCAACAAATGTGATTTGTCGAGTTGCCAACTCAGAAGGAAAACTTACCAAATCACTTGGGAGGGATTCGTTTTCGAAACTAGAGTTTAATTCAATTTTAAACCAAAACCGCGATGACACTTCAACTAAATATTCACTTCCCTAAAATAAATGAGAGTCTCCTCAGAGAATCTTTTGAGGGAACAAAGAGGATCTGCCCTTTTTTCGCCTTAATTACTATAAATGTGGAGGGTTCCTTGTTTTTTTTAATAAGGCAAAGCAAATTCCATATTTCCAAGCTCCTGTGTGTAAGCAGTACAATATTCTTATAGCCCCCAACGTAGATTTTATGGCGCCCATAATCTAATATATAAATTTTTTTGGCGCCCAACAACGTGGGGTTGGCACTTTCTATTTATTTGTTTATTCGAGATGATTGTTAAGTATTTTTGGTTTTCAAGGTTTGTGGGTTTGGTATAAGCGAAAAAAATGAAAAACGAATTAAATCATACAAAACGAAGTGAATGTATTATTTATACAACTTAAACTTCTAAATTTTATTACATATACAATTTGTTTACAACTAAAGAAAATTCTGATTTTATAAAAAATAAATTCAATATTCGAAAGTCACAACGAACGAAAAATATCAAGTTATCCTATTTAAGGTGTCATATAAAAGCTGCATGTTAATAATGGAAACAGCCGCATCGATTTTGGCTCCGGAGGCTTTTAGAACTGCAATGGAGAGTGAAAATTGATGCGGTGCTGGTTACAATTTTAGTTAGAAAATCTACAATTAATGATTAAGCATATACACGTCTATACAATAAAAGTTGCAATCATAAATTAAAGACAACAGCGCACGTTTTATTTATTAAATTTTTTTTTATAATTACAAGCGAGTACCTAGGCTTGAGGTACCAAGTCAAATGCGTCGTTTTTTCTTACAAACAAAAATGTGCACAGCAGTAAACACACACAAAAAGCCAACTATTTAAAATATTAATATATATGAACTTCTCTTAGATCCAAAAATAATGTCAAATAACGACCCCTTTATAATATAACAAGCAACAATCATCAACAAATAAATAACCAATTACATTTAGCACCGCCTGTTATGGAGACTTGACTCACCCAATACGAAAATTCACCTCCACAAGAAACCATTCCGTTTAAATTTTGTTCGTTTATAAAATAGGTACTTTTGCTTAAAAAAAAAAAAACTTTAGGGTCTTTCTTTCTTTCTTTCACACGTAACTACTACTCAGTCAAAATTATTTTACCAAAAAGCGATTTGGTAAAGTCATTTCTAGGTGGTGGCAGCTGCCCCAAAAATTTAAGCGGCCTTTTGTTTTCCACTGTAATAAATTCACATTTTTTATTGTAAGTATCGGAGACAATTTTTCATGGGGGGGAGGGGGGGCTCAAATAGTTACGCACAGATCTCTTCACATTAAAAAAAATAAGTATCTGACTTAAATTCTCGTATATATCGAATTGTAAATTAGGCAGTGTTAGATTAACTAAAGAATTTTAATGCTATCTATATCCATCCATATAAAATGTTGTTACTTTCAATGTGCTGTCCTAAGAAATAGCACTTGCATAGTACTATTTAAAGCTGTACTCTTAGTTATGCAGATGCCAATTTTTCACATATAGAAACCCTGCTGCATCAGGGCGAAACAATCGCCCTGACATCACATATAATATATATTTAAACTGTTTAACACTTGTAATTGCTTAACATAAGTTATGTTGTTTATATATAAAAAAAAAGAAACGAAATTGTACTTAAAGACTACAAATTAAACTTTTACATTGTCCGTTTAAAAAAAAACATAAATAGCAAAAACTTAAACTCGTTTATACAAAATATATTACTATAAGACTTAAATTACACAAAACTTAAACTCTAAAATGGACGAATTTGTACCCCGAAAATAGGTGAGCATTTACTGGAAACGAGGACATCTTAGTCGAGACATAAAAAAAAAAGAAAACGTAAGTTACTTTAAGTTGTCACAAATAACGAGATTCGCACGGTGAGTGTTGTTTTATTTATTTATTTATTTTGGTTGCGTGGATTAAGTTGAAAGAAAGCTGGAAAAGAGAGCGGACAACAAAGATTCCTTTCTCCCGAAGAAATGTGTCGCTACGAACTAAACGTATGTTGCTCCCGAAGTCGGAGGAACAGACGAGCTTATCTGTTTCATGTTACTTGGAACGTACTGTCCGATGAACGATCCATCTTCAGTGAAACGTCCTGGAAAATAAAACCAAGACTATACCCTCCTGGCACACCGAGGAACTTGTAAAATTCAAACATGCACAATAAATAAAGCCACAATAAACTAAATTACACTTAAGCATTATGAAGATCAGACTTCGAGCATGTATGAGATGATCTCGTTTTCCTCAGTTTGAAAATCAACGAGAAGAGAGAGCCGCCAACCAGAATTGAAGAATGTTAAAAAGCATTAGTTCACCCATCACCTCAATCAAGTGCTATAATTAAAATTTTGCTTTGTTACAACTCCTTTGGCTATTTATAATTAGTTGCGGATACTCAAAGAGCAAAGCAAAATTCTTACACATTAAACTAAAGTTGCAAATCCCTGGGATGTCGTTTCGCCTTGCCTTCGTTGTCGACCGTATTGGCCAATAAATGAACCGTCTTCGTTCATACCCTCTATAGCAAATTAAAATAATTTCAATACAAAAAGAAAAAAGAAAAACAACAAAGTTAGCCCAACGGGTTGTTTTTACCTGTGTCACCTTCACCGTATTCCGCCATGGAATCCGTATCGCTTTCGGGTCCTACTTTTGGTTCGCTGCTCATAGAAGCCCTCCCATGTGATTTATTATCTAATGGTTGGGAGTATTCGTGAAAACCACCCTCGTCTGGGTAATCGTGTCTTCCGTTGGCTTGCTCTCGTTCGTGCACGGCGTACTTTCCACCTCGGTTTCTCTTGACGATGCAAACTATAATAAGAACCAAAAGCAAGAAGGCGATCGCCAGCATCATCCCTATAAACCATCCCGCCGTAGCTACGTTTTCTCCTCGCCGAATTATTGGTCCCTCTAAACCGATGGTGTCGACGTCTTGCGGTTCGCTTTCGGTCATCAGGCTACCGTCGACCGAAACCGCCACGAATTCGTAAATTTCTCCAAGTTCCAGGCCAGGAACGATCAACCAATCCTCGTTCAATTCCGGCTCGGTTTTCAGATACGTAACTTCACCCTTCTTGCGGTATTTTACGAAAAAATGCGAGCCTGGCCGTTCGTAATTAGGCTGCCATTTTACTCTAATGTTGGCTAAACTATTATCTATATTTTCGGTTCTACAAGCAAAAGTCGGCGGTTTCGGAAGGACGTGTCCTTGTGGCTTCGTCGTTCTTTCAATGAAATACCTTAGCAAGGAAAAATATAATCTGTGATGATCGTTCAGGAAAACATACTGCAACTTACTTTTTAGATTCACCAGCGACAGTGGTAGCACTGATGTAGATTCTATATTTTACGTTAGCATCTAGGCCGGCTAGTTTTGTCTGAAGTATATTAGGGTCTGTAACTTGTGGACTCCTGGCGATTTCATTACCAACGGCCGTTCCATTTACCACGGCGTAGTAAATTTTATATCCAGTTAGAATTCCATTGGGATGTTCAGGTTTACGCCAAACGAGGAGGAAAGCGGTTGAACCCATCGGGTACGCTTCTAAGTAAGACATCTCTCCAGGTACTAAAAAATTTGGTGGTTTAAATAACAACGGCTGGCAAGAAGGAGCTTAGAAAAACTTACTTCCTTCCGGCATGTCGAAACTTAGCGTCTCGCTGGGTGGTCCATCATACTTTCCATTGTAAACAAAAACTTGCGCGTAATTCTTACTGAATGGTACGAAGTTCGTAACTAAAGCTTTAGTGGCTTCTCCCTGGACTTGTATTTCGCGGTGGCCCATTTTATTTTCCGTCCAGGTCCTAATCTTGTAGCCCTTGAAGTGTCCTCTTATTGTATCAAGTGGGACGGGATTCCAACTTAACAAAGCTATGGTGGGCGATTGGATTTCATCCAGGGTGAAATTCGAAGGGGCTTCAGTCGGTTCGTTTTCACCAGAATAACCGATGACGGGTTTAGGGGAGACGTTCGCCTCTCCCAATTCGTTTATGGCCACGACTTTGATGCGATACTGTTGGAATGAAGGTTGGTCGTTCACCACCAGATGATTCGTACGCCAGTCCAAGATATCTTCGGTCGTCCAATCGGTTCCGTCTATATCCCGTTTGTAAAATACGCGATATTTGAATTTGGGGGCGTTGTGTTCGATTTCTGGCATGGGTGTCCATCGTATGACCAAGTTATCAGGACGATCGCCTTCGCCTTCGACGTTGTCAGGGTTTTTATGTGGGACTTCTGGTTGGGTTGTGCAAACATCGGAATGATCGGACGGTGTTGATGCGCCGATTTTGTTGAATGCGATCACGCGGAATGTATAATTTGCCCAGGGACTCATGGGGACGTTGTATGTCGTATCAGCGGCTGGTACTTGCTCGAAAGCCACTTCCCAAGTATCAGGCGTAAAACTAGTATTGTATTGGATGGTGTAATGCAAAACTGGAGCGCGGTTATCACCTTTGGGCGTCCAATTAATCGTAGCGTCCTTTTTATTACAAGCGACGCTATTCATGTGAGGAGCGTTAGGAACATCTTGAACCGTTAGAGTCGCCTGTGCAAAAGCTTCGTCTAATCTTGTCCTGGCTACGCAAGTGTACGCTCCCGAATCGAGTTCGATTGTTTTCATTATTGTCAAAGAGTAATCAGTCGTTCGAACAAAGCGTGCCTCCGCTTCGAAATCAATAGGTTGTCCATTGTTGAGCCAAATTATTTCTAAATCAAGGTTAGGATCTGCAACCGCATTGCATCTGAAGGTCGCGTGAGTTCCTGCGGCTACTTCGTAATCTTCGGGGCCATCCGAAATATACGTGTGCGACCTTACGATGAAATTCGCACTCGCATTTACTTTGCCAAATTTATTTTCCGCATAGCAGGTGTATTCACCGGAGTCATCAAATTGCACGTTGTTTATCTGCAAGTCCCCGCTTTCTAAAACGATGTACCTACCACCTGTTAGCTCTTTTCCGTTGTGGATCCACTTGACTTCAGGTTTTGGAGCGCCAAAAACGTTGCAAGTCATATTGACGCTTCTACCATCAACTGCTTCTTGGTTGTGAGGTGCTTCGGTTATTTCGGGAGGAAGAGCCAAAACGTTTACGTACACGTCTTTATAGACGTAACCCAAGGAGTTGGTCGCGTTACATCCGTAATTACCCGTGTCGTTTTTAACTAACCTTTCGATTACGATGCTGTTGGTTCCAACTTTTCTCCTGGAATTATACGGAGCTTCCGAAATTGGTTTTCCGTTGTGAATCCACTTGATTTCCGGCTTTGGTATGCCCGAAGCTGCACAACGGAATTCCACCGTTTCATCTTCGGAAGCGTTGATTATTTTCGGTTCTTCGGTAAAGTACGGGACCGCTGAAAAGATTTTGATATTGAAGGTTTATTTTGGGACAACAGGGTTATATTTTACCTAAGACTTTTAGGTGGATCGAATATGATTTAGCTTCACCTACCCCGTTGCTTACGTAGCAGGTATAACTTCCTTCATCTTCGAAATCAACTAATTTGATTACGAGTGACTTCCCGTAATTACCTTGCGTAACTCGATCGTTAAATTCTATAGGTTTACCATCTTTAGACCAAATCGTTTGAGGAAGTGGCCTGCAAATGATATGTTTTGGAAGAAGCACCTAAATTTATTTAAGGACATACGTTCCACCGAATATACAGAATAACTCGACGCTTTTCCCTCGCAGTGCCACTTCGTTCTTACGCGTAACGTACTGCTGAACCGGTTCGTGTTTGTTTTGGGCTGCAGACATACCGGATGGTTTGACTTGAAGACGGATTCGGTTTCCTATTTTGTATTCTAACTTGGTGGAAGATGATGCGGCACACGCGTAAGTAAAATCAGTTGTGGTATCTTGCCTTGTCAGATTTGAAAACCAAAGATTTCCTTCGGGGTCTAACGTCATGCGCGAGTTGTTGATGCTCTTGAAACCGTCTTTGTTGTACTGGATGACCCAATACACGGTTGGCTTCGGCCAACCGTCTGGAGGCTGACATTCTAACTTCAAAGGTTCGCCCTCATCACCAGAGAGTGCTTTTGGTTGGGTGTTCTTGAAGTTGTTTAATTCTGCCTTCCTCATGAAGACAGAATTCGAAGTGGCGGTACCATACTCGTTTTCGGCAAAGCACTGATACTGCCCTAAATCTACATCTTGTGGTTTCGCAATGGCTAACGTGCCACGACCTGGCTGTTGGGAAATACGATCGTCGTAAGCTTGCCAGTGGAAGTCTTTACCGTTTTTGATCCATCGATACCTGAAAGTTTCTTGCTTATCATTTCAAAAACCTCTGGGTATTACGTACTTTGGAGCAGGATCTCCTACAGCCTCACACTCGATATAAAAGGGTTTGTCGTTTTCATTCACGCCAACTTGAAACAGCACCTCATCTGTGGGAGGTTCCTTCACTATTCTGGGAGGCGAGGGAACTGAAAATTCGAAGTTGATTTCAACGTTCAAAACAAAATTGATCCAACTTACTTTCTCTTGCATCTACGAGTATTGTAACTCCGAGAAGAAGTAAAAAACTAATTTTTGCTAACATGGTGTTGTTAATTAGTGTGATACGCCTGAAATTAAAAAAAAAGAGAGTTGGTTAAATTCTTTGGAATTCATTTCCTCCGTTCAAATGAATGTAGGTATGTAAATTACCGACTTGGTATTTATTTCATAAGACTTAACTACCGCGCTTCATCTTTGGGGGGGGGGGGATTATTAAATATTTGCGAGCGACATTTTTGAACGTCCCTTAGCGCAAATTATTGTTCGTTTTTAAAGAAAGAAACATCGACCGCATAGTTTAACACCGCTTTACGCAGACTTGATAAATCAATGACTTCACCGGCCATGACATCACCAACGATGAGTCACCTTCGAAGGAGCGAAGGATCTAATTAATCGGCAATAATTCGGTGAAACTAAAAATCTGAAAAGCCGCTTAGGATTTCGGTTCCCCGAAGGTTTGAACGACGTTTGTAATTGCCATCCTGCTTTATTAGTTTAATCCTCTGCTGCAATTAGAGGGACGTCCCACGTGCAAAATTATCGGGCAATTTTAATTCATTACTAAAATAACGTACAAACACACACACGCTCGAATTTCCTGAAATAAACTGGAAGTGTTAAGTAAAAAATTGTTGTAGGAGAGATTCATTTGTATGTAGTACAACGATTGGATCCGTCCCTGAAATTTATTTACGGGATCCTGAAATCGATTGTCTGTTTTTAGACCGTGACAACCCTACAAATTAATTCCTACATTAATTGTATTGGAGTTATTTTTAATTTTTATTATAAATTGACAAGAATTAATAATTTGTTATCTTTTTTTTTTTGTTTAGTTTAATTGTAGCAGAACTGTCGATTATTTTAAATAAAATTCCCTGCCGAAAATTGTGTTAGATGTAAAATGGTAACAAAGGCACTTCATAATTTAAATTTTTAGTATAGCTGACGTTTTGGATATTATATCTTCATCAGGTTGCTATTGTCAAGTTGAAACCAACCATTATGGGTATTGGAAGGAGGAATGTCAATTATTATCAAATGACATTCCTTTCCAATGATGGTTGCTTTTAATATTAACAATTTTTTGACGATAGCAGCCCAATGAAGATCGGTAGCTATATTAAAAATTAAAAATAAATTAGGAAGTACCATTATAACCATGTTAATTATGTGACTGTTATTTTTAATTTTAATGTTTTTAATGTTAGTTTAGAAAAATAATATACTATTGTCTAAAAAATAATACGTCTTACTCAATTAAATTTTTAAAAATGAATAATTTCTTTGTCTTTTTTGGTTTAATTTAACTGTAACAGAGCAATCGACTATTTTTAATTAAATCATGTTTCCAGTCGGAAGCTGTATTTAAACATAAACTTATGATGCAAAAATCAGATTCTGTTAATAAGTAAAGTCAATAATGTACGGCGACAAAACAGTATTGATTTAAACGTCAACTATTTTGATGTTAAAACATTATTGTTTTTTGTTTCCGGGGAATTACGAATGGTGTCAGTAAAAAAAAAACTGCCTTTTCAAAGCTGATGATGAGTGGATTGATGACTTTTAATTCTGAGGAACGTACAAAAAAAAATTTTTTACTCGCAGTTCGTTCGCTGCTTTAAAAATAATTTCGTTTCCGCATGTTACAACAAAAAAAAAGGAAGATTCAGGAAGGCTTTTAACTATGACAACCTGCGACTTAAAAATAACACCGGTCGGTCTGTGGTGTAATCTTTTTTGTCAGAGAATGCAAAACAAAAACCAAAACAAATTTTATCTGGTTATATTTAAAAATTTAAATTTAGCACCGACTTGACACTTCTGTAATTTTGGTCAAACGCGTTCCCAGTTTACGTTACATCATTGTGGAAATGAGCATTTAATGTAATAAGGCCGTGATAAAAATTTCCTGGTAAATCCTGAAATTCACATTCACTTGTGCTGGCCTGCATATGACAAACAAACAGCACGCCCTATATAATTAAATGATTCTGATTAATGAACACCTGGTCGGGGTTTTAACGTGCCAATTGATTATTTAAAGCATCTTTCTTTTGTGTTCGGATTCTGGGGTGTATTATTTGAACAATAACAACATTAAGGATGCAATTTGCGGACAAAAGTAATCGTTAAACAAATTAAATGAAGACAGAAAATAGGCACCATTATGCCAAATAAACGTTCAATACACAGCTTATCAAAGCTCCTGCAGCCCTATTACGACAACAAAACTTATCTAATCGTATATGAAATTAATTAATCATAACACTCACCTGATTACAAATTTGTTAGGTATTTATCCATGCTAACGATAAACCATTACACTACCAATGCAAAAACAGAGATAGGTGCGGTCGTTGTAGTTGTGTCAACTCTAGTGCTGCACTGACGAATCCTAATCATGCAGAAAGGTGCCTTCTTTATCACTCATTGATGATTGCTTACAACGTTCTAAGCGGGTTGCCCTAAAGCATGTTAGCCATCTACACGCATTTGATCATCTATAAATATTACGGTGACAACACTACCCCTTTTTTACAATGGTAAAAATAAATATGCACAAGCAAATGCTACAGCGACACCTACTCTGAAACGTTCAAATTATCGTAGGAACGACGCGTATAACAAACGACGCCGACCGACCTCGAGTAAAACTCCAAGCGTTCAGAAATGATCAGGAAAGTTTTAAATCTTTATTTGGAATTTTAAATACAAAAAGATACTACATATTTACAAATGACTTTCCTCAGGCATCAGGATTTTTGCATTGATAACAGTCTTCCATGACGTCTTGAAACTCCTCAATTTGCAGGGTCATTTCGAAGAAGTTGTACTTGTCATGTATGTTCTTGGTTGCAGTCATGAGTATGAACTGTGGATTGGTCCCAGGGTCTGAAATGATTTGGGCTTTAATCCACACAGTCTTTTTTATTTGCCAAAATTAGTTTACCGATCGCAATGTGAGCTGCAAGGGCAGTTTTATCCAAGCTCAAAGCCCAAATGCGCAGATTATGAACTCGCTTGACCCCCTCGATCTTCAAAAATATATCCATAACATCATTAAAATCGATACCCTTGGGTATACCCTCCATTAATACTTGTAGCGTGTCTTTTATGATGGCGAATGTTGTAATTAAGACCAAAACAGAGAAGAGGAAGGTACAGATTGGATCAACGATGGTCCATTCCGGCTAAAAACGGCTCACTTTATAAAAACAGCCTCAAACTCCCAAAAACAACTTACTTTATAATAAATAACTAAAGCTGCAACTAATACTCCAACACTTTGTAGAAAGTCACCTATCACGTGAATGAATGCAGCCCTAACATTGATGTTGTGGTTGCTTCCGGAGCTTTTCCCTCCGTGGGTATGACCATGTTGATGCAACGTAAGCCCCATGCTGAAACAAAGTATTTAATCCGTGATTACGAGGTGCGAGATTTTATTTAGCTACATCAAATTGAAGCACACCCCGATAGCTGATGTAACCAGCATGATGAAGGCGTCGATTTCAAAATCGCCATGGATAACTCTTTCCACGGCTAAATAGACTAGGATGCCCGTAACGACCCAAATCATCAAGACGGAAGTTAGGGCTCCGATGACTTCGGCCCTATACCATCCGAAAGGCATTTTCCTTGTGGCTGGTCTCGAAGCCATCCACAGTGAAAATAATGAAATCATAAAACTGGCGAAATCTGTTAGTAGATGAGCGGCATCGGTGGCTATGGCTAAACTCCCCGATAAGTAACCACCTAAAATCAGAGCAAATAAATCCACGATTTGCGGCCTCGGGGGCGGGGAGGTACCTATGACTTCGCCTATTATAAAAATGACGCATAAAACGCTGGCCCAAATAAGTTTCCTCCTGGCTCTCTTATCCGTTTCGTTCGATTTGGATACATGACAATGTTTATTAACTAAAAAAAAATATTATCAACGGCACGTAATCAGATATCGTTATTATCTTTGTGAATTTGGGTAAAGACTCACTTAAATTGGTGGTATCGAGGTTTTCCCTTGGAAGGCTCGCGATGTTAGGGTTTTCATCCTCAATGTCTACGACTTCGTTTTGAAAAACCCTGCAACATCCACTGCTGGGTTTCCCGTGCACGCAGAAGATGATTTTCTTGGAAGAAGTTGATACTTGCGAGGTCAAAAGGGGTCGTGAAAGGCTGCCGTAATTGTTATTGTAGCAAAAGCTAGAATAATAAATTTTTTTCAATTTCTCGTTATTTGAGGCAAGCACGTGCGGAACAACGCAAGCGCAGTTTATTATATATTTTTTTTTAAATTGAAAAATACGAATTGGATTTTAATGTTGTAATAGCTGGCTTGCCCAATATTTATCAAAACGGGGCATTGCACTATTACTAGTGTGAGATGTGAAATAAGTAAATTATTTACAGAAATTTGTACTCACTCAATTAAAGAGCCTTTTTCCTCGTTGTCCATGTTGCGGGTTTATTTCGAAAGAAGCAATGTCACTTACATCACTTGCACACTGCACTCAAATGAAGACCACTTTTTATGTGGGAAAAAAAATGAAAAGACCAATACAATGCGTGTTCAATGATAGAATAGTGATTATTGCACCCGAACCCAATGGTTGTTATCAAGTGTCCGTACGCTCACATCAAATGAATACTTTGTTTATACAGCAAGATTTTCAACAGCGTAGCGTAATACAAAGCTAAGCGACAAACAAAAATATTTGTTGTAAAAACGCGGTTCTTATTTCAGCGATAACGAAGAAATTTTTGCCTTGGAACTCAGTGTTTCGGGCATGCGAACCAAGTGTGAATGAAAAACCATTTTAAACGTGAAACTCAAAGTCACCAAATAAAATTTAAAAGAAATTTGTAAGAAACAAATTAAAATAGTACCTAATTAAATGTTATTATGTTTTGTATATTTTGTTAAAGTATGCATACGAAAACAAAATTTACGATTAGAAGGAAATTAAATTTGAAGCAACTCTTCTCCCTAAGGAGGAGGTATTCTAATTTTAATGATTAAGTCCAACATTTTCTGGGATTGATTAATAACAAAAGCCAAATTTTGAGTTTTTGGACAAAGTAAAAAAAAACACGTACACACTTGATGAAGATTAAATGATAAGACAAAACATTTCTTTGTGTTTTTTTTCCTAAATTTATCTAATGCGGAATTTGTTGTTTTCTACAGGGTCAACGAAAATGTCGTTGTCGACAACCCACCAAACAAGCCAGTATGTAAAACCCTAATACCTTCACGTGCGTCCAAAAACAAGAAACGGATTGACATTATTATTACAAACGTTTTTCAAGTGGTGCTGTGTTGATGTTAATCTAATTTGACTCTAAGTTTTTCAAATCCAAATTTGTGGGCATTGGTGAAACTCCAAATTTTCTGAATGTATCCTGGCTTTTGGCAACAATGATTTTTACCTTGTTCCACACACGTGAACGCTAAAATTTACGTAGGTGGTGGAAGAGTGATGGCGATATTTATACATCACAGGTAGAAACGCGTTTGTGCGAATTTGGCCGAATTGTGTGTATATGCGCGGAAAGGAGACGAAGAGAAAGTCGAGTGTGACAACTTGAAGTAAGAACGAGGTGGAGAGTTATCGGCATGCAGCAAGTGATTAATTTTCGTGGATACGATCGTTGAGTCAACCTGTGGCTATGGTTGTAAGATGGGTTGTGAGTACACGTCCAGTATTTAATCGTGTTGTGAAATAATTTGGCCAAATGACATGGGATTTTGTACGCAACGATATTTTCTGTTATCAGTATGCCTACTGCAGATGGTATGTAGCTATTGTTGTTGTTGTCGTGGTCGTCACAGAGGTATTTAAAACGACGTTGTTGCAGGTGTCTATTGTTCAAAGGCAGGTCTTCGATTTTTTAGGCTACCTATGGATTCCGATTTTGGTTAATTTCTTTGAAATTATTTTCATCATTTTTGGATTCTTTGGGGCCTTCCAATACAGACCAAAATATATCATACTAGTATGTATATCAAACTTTTTTACTGTACATTTAAGTTGTTTTTTTTTTGTAGTATTCAGTATGGCATTTGTTTTGGCTTGGTTGGAATATTTTCCTAATTTGTTTATATTTAGATGTAGGTGTACTAAATCATAAGGTAAGAAAAATAACTAGCCCTGTAAATTTATTTGGCTTTTCCAAATTAGCGTTTTACTTTCTTCTTTTTTTTTTTTTTAGGAAAGTAAAGTCTTAAAATTAGATCCCGGCAGTGGTACATGGTGGGTAAACGGCCCAGGCTGCCAAGTAACATTCAATACAACTACATTTGTACCTGTACACGAAAATGTAACAAATTGCCTTGTAAATTATAGATATGTAGAAGTATTTCAAGCTGGTTTGCAGTGTGTGCTAGCGGTAATATTTGAAAGCCCCTAGAAAATATCGTTTGGTTTTCATTTGTTGGTTTTTAGTTTTTTGGTGCCTTGACTGGATTTTCCTTGAGCCGGTCCTTGGCAGAGGAAGATGACAGTTGTAAGTACAACTTTATTTAACATCTAAACTAATAATACAAAAAAAAAAAGAAAACACCCTAACTTTATAAGTAGAAACAATAATGCTTGCAGTTGAAATCATTGGTGGATTTTAATGACATAAGGTTTTGGTAAGTTCATCTTAGCCTGCACAAACCTGTATATACATAATTTTTTTTTGGAATGACTAACTTGAAAGTGGTGCTTAAACTCTTTGGTATCCCTCTTTCTTTCTTATGATTTCCTTTGCATTGTAGTTGCGGTAGAAATTGTAGCAAAGAAAGGGTCTTCCACATTTGCCTTGGTAGTTACTTGATTTGTTTATTTTTCAGTTAATTACATGGGTGGAGATGGTAAAAACCCTCAGCACCTATCTCTAAAACCAATGTATGTGACCACTGATAGTTACCCCCTCTATCCGACGTACCGTACCACGGGCAAAACTGACTCCCTAACATCCGTAGATAGCGGCCATTTTAGACCTACCAAGCAAAAAACTAACAAAGTAGTACACTCTGACCTAATACGAACGCAGAATCCTGTTTTTCGATCTTCCTCGTTCGATGTTTTGAGTAATACCAAACGCAAAACCAAATATAACAGGCCAAAATCCTTGTATGCTAATTCGATGGATTATTAACACATATATTTCGTTGTTATGTTTTAATATTTAAGGCTTTTGCTCAACCAAATCTAAACTAAAATTTTACGAGCCGTAAGCAACGCCAAAGATATCGTGGATAACGCAAATCGAATTGATCAAGGTTTTTAACGACCAAAAAGAAATACCAATGATTATACTTGATTACCTCGAAACTAAGTCCGTCTGAGTTCAAATTAATTTACGGAAACGGTTTGGCTGTTCGGGCGGTTGCAACAAAACGTAAAGACTGATTGCAAATCAAAATTTTGGGTAACATTTGTGATGTTATAGTCTTATAAACAAAAATCACTTTTTTATACGTAAGTCACAGTATTAATAAATTAATGGATTAAGGTTCTCTAATGCATGTGTGTTCTTATGTGTTGTGCGTATGCTTTTATTACATACAGGGTGTTTCATATAGTACAAGCAATAAACTCTATGAACCGTCCCTCGTATGTATATTTATTTAACTTTAGGTCTTAGTCTTGTCACATTTAAGTATGGTGGTGTATGTATGTACATATATATATATATATATTTAGAGTATATAAATAAGTTATGGCTTGTAACTAACTTAATTAGTTTCACTTTGGAGCATGTGCCATGGCATGTTATTTTTTTATGTTATAATATTGATTGACTAATAAACATATCTCACGATTATAAATTTTGATTTAAAATTCTACTAGATTTTTGATTTCCTCTGTGTTTCCCAGCAGCGCGTAAGATACCTCGGAAGACCAATAAAAGAACTTCGTTGTATTCCATCGAATTCAGCACGCAGATGGATGAAAGGACCGGCGATAGTGACAGCCCTGATTATACCCACGATCACCTTCCACCCCCCATCTCGCCGAAACCCATGACTCCACGTCGCGTTAAACGCAGGAGTGTCATGCAACGTGGATCTTCTGGTCGACACAGCACGAGCAGTCGGAGGCAAAGCACAGCTCGTTCTTCGACCAGAAGCTCAAGACGTGCCGCGCAAAATTCCGTCACTAGATTGCTGGAGCAACAGCAAAAGATTCAGCAGCATTACGACAGACCTGAAAGTCCTTCGCCCATCGAATGCTTGCCCAATTATTACAGCAACATCTCGAATAATAACTTGATGGCTTTGCAGTCCAACTGGCAAACGAACGAGCACACGAATCCCACTTACCAACAGTCTTCCACCCAATCACTGAACGAGCCTGAAGATTTCGACGAATTATATAATAACAGACCAGCGAGCGTTAGGTCAAGTTACTCGAACTTCCATGGAACCAGAGCGCTGACTTACGGCGCCCAACATTACCATGGTAATGCCACACCTCAAGTTCCAAAAAAACGAAGCAGTAATCCTAGTCGGCACAGCATGAGATCAATGGCGTTTCTAAATAATGGCCCACCCGCGTATAGTTTTCAAGGACATACTTCACCATTAGATTCAGAGACTACCATTTAGACTGATTTGAAAGGCCTTTCAGTGAATTAATGGGAATCAAAAAAGAAATGTGATTCACGTCCGTCCAATTCGTTTGAAAAGAATGAATCGGTGTTGCGGAGAGTACCTGGGTCCACAAATAAATTAGGGGATCTTTTCGGAAGGTATTATTTCTGACTCAAACACTGCTCAATGCAAAATCATATCCCTTGTACATACTATTTAAATAAATAATAGAATCTGTATATAATTTATTTTTCTAACGTTAGCAAATTTTTGACTTTCGATGATTGATCGAAAATTAAGTTTCTCGATTTTATTTATTGAAATATTTATTGCCGATTTTGTTTTAGTTGTCTTTATTATTTAGTATTAGTAGTTCAGCTTACTTTTTTAATTAGGGCTCGTGTAGTAATTTTTTGTTGAGTGCAACAGAACGACGGTTTGTATGTGACAATTACCTCTGAGGAAAACACGGAATTAGCACGGCGCTAATTAATTTCGGTGTAAACAGCGCTTAAAATCGTTCGTCATAAAGGCCTGTTTATACTTTCGAGGGAAACTCGTCGTGAATTATGTATTATTGTGTTAGGCTAGATTTGAGTTGTTATCAGCTATGATAACCAAATCCCTGGAGATTTCCTAAAAATATTTTTAGCGATATTTAGGTTTTGTGATTGTTTCAAATACAAAAATCATTGTGTTCGTTTACGTAGGGCAACAAGTATGTATTAATTTACGATTTAGTTAACGTTGAAGCTTGTTAGCTTTAATTACGTTTTTACCAAAGTATTATTAATAATTACTTTAACGAAGTAGATGATAGGACCGCACGTGTAAAAAACGTTTGTAATAAACTATTAGATTTTTGTTGTTTTTCTTTCATCTGTTTACCATTTAAGATTATTTAACGCTAATGTGTTAATTGGCATTGGTTTTGGTTCGTGTCGCTTAGTTCTTCTGAGACATCTGGACCGAGTATGCTCTAGTTTTCCTGCGTGCCGTTTTTAAACAATTTCAAAAAGAAATTCGTAACTGTCGCTTCTGCGCACGCACTGAGGTGCGCTGTTAAATGTGCTTTTGGTCTTTATAGATCGCGTGTATTTTGAGCGACTGTACGTTGCGAAAGACGAGCACAAGTCAATTGCCAGAAAATATTGATTAGTAACAAAATGAAACGTATACTGTCCAGATGTCTTTACAGAAGTGCAATTCGTTTTAATTTGAACCAATCGATTCCTCCTGTTGCCTACACCATTTACAGATCGCTCTTCAACAATGCCTACAAATCTTCCTACCATTCTTTCACCGAAAACGTAAGTGTTTAAACCACCAGAAATTACCTACAACCAATTCACAAAACAATTTACAGTGCGACCTTAGACGATATAACAATGCCCAAGGAAAATTCTATGAAAGGTAACCACCCCACTCTATATCCACATCAATTTAATTTTTTTTTATTTTTATTTTTTTTTTTGTCTTGGAAAGGCGAAGTTATTCTTTTATCCACGATGTCAATTACTCATATTTGTAAGTAACAGTTTTCTTTTCGAAACGTCCCTAATCCCCCGATAAACACCCACGTTTCTTTTAAGATCCGAAGATCAGGAAGAGCCTGAAAAGATACTATTCGAAATGTTTAAGAATCAAGAAACAGGGTTACTTTCGATAGGGAAATTTTTAGCGGTAAGCTCGCGCGCTTTCCCAATTCCCTTCACTTGGCAAACTCATTTTCAGGCTTTAAGAAACACCGGTCTGCGAAAGACTGATCCTCGTTTGAAAGAGATGATGGAGAACTTAAAGAAAGCGCAAAAACGCTCGAGCGCCGAGGGTGGTTCCATAGATACTCAAAAATTAAATTTCGACACATTCCGAAAGTATGTACTTTTGGTTTCGGCTGTGAAAGTGAAAGTGACGGTTTCTTTTCAGTATCGTCAACCCTAACATCGGGTTGATAACGCGTGCTTTCCGGCATCAGTTTATAATCCCGGATTTTCAGAGTTTCATCAAGGATATCGAGGAAATTTATTGGAAGTGCAAGGATAACGCCGAAGGCAAAGTAAGTAGCCCACGATCTCGATCGGTTTTTGCCCCCAAAACCCGCTCTCGTAGGTCGCTGATTACATCCCGCAATTATCGAGGATGGACCATAATTACTGGGGGGTTAGTATTTGCACGATCGATGGCCAAAGGTACTCGGTAGGCGATGTTAATGTTCCTTTTACGTTGCAATCCTGCAGCAAACCTTTAACTTACGCCATCGCACTAGACGAGCTCGGACAGGAAGTCGTCCACCAATACGTGGGACAGGAACCCAGCGGGCGGAACTTCAACGAGCTGATTTTAGATCATAACAGTAATTACAAAGCTCGAAATTAAACGAAAACTAATGGTGCAATTTTTAGAGAAACCTCACAATCCGATGATCAACGCTGGGGCTATTTTGATTTGCGCGCTTTTAAAGACTTTGGTTCGACCAGAGATGACTCTGGCGGAAAAGTTTGACTTCACCATGAATTACTTCGAGGTAAATTTTGACGTCGCCTCGAATTTGGTTTAAGTTGCCCTAATTTCAGAGACTCGCCGGGAGGGAAGATCTCGGGTTTAACAACGCCGTTTTCCTGTCGGAGCGCGAAGCGGCTGATCGCAATTACGCCCTCGGTTTCTACATGCGTGAGCACAAGTGTTACCCCCCAAAAACCAGTTTTAGGGAATGTATGGATTTTTATTTTCAAGTGAGTCACGCTCGGATGGGCCGAAAGTTAAAACTGACTTCCGCAATTTTAGTGTTGCTCAATGGAAGCCAACTGCGATGTCATGTCAATTATTGCCGCGACTTTAGCCAACGGGGGGATTTGCCCGTTAACCGAGGAGAAGGTTTTGAATTCGGAGAGCGTCAGGGACACCTTGTCTTTGATGCATAGCTGTGGGATGTACGATTATTCGGGGCAGTTTGCTTTTAAAGTAAGTTGCCATTTCTTTTGGCCGGCTTAGGTCAGAACAATGGAGATTTCTAGGTCGGTCTTCCTGCCAAATCTGGGGTCTGTGGTGGTATGTTGGTTGTAATTCCGAATGTAATGGGTATATGCACTTGGTCTCCACCATTGGATGCCTTGGGGAATAGTTGCAAGGGCGTCCAGTTTTGTGAGGAGCTGGTTAAGAAATTCAACTTCCATAGGTATGATAACTTGAGGCACGCAGCTAATAAATTGGACCCTAGAAGGCACAAGTTCGAGACCAAAGGGCTCAATATTGTCAACTTGCTTTTCTGCGCGTCGAGTGGTGACCTCACAGCTTTGAGGAGGTAAAACTAATCCAACCCCGCCCCAGTTTTTTTTTTGATTATTGATTTTCAGGCATAAGTTATCTGGGATGGATATGACTTTGGCGGATTACGATGGAAGAACCGCGCTTCACTTAGCGGCAGCCGAGGGTAGATTGGATTGCGTCGAATTTCTTCTCAAGCACTGCCACGTTCCTCACAACGTAAGAGATCGTTGGGGTAACACCCCTTTACAAGAAGCCAAAGCGCTCGACCACGTCTCCGTCGTCCAACTTCTAGAAAACTGGGAGAAGGAGCAGGCGAAGGAAGAGCCACCGGCTGAAGAACGTGGGGATGAGAGCACCCCGATTCCATCGCACACCCCTTGAATCGATTTTCAGTTTTGCTGTGACAATAAGTGATTCCATTGATATTCTATTTTTTTCTTGTTTCGAGTCGTTTGTGTTTTCAAGCAATATTTTTCCAAAAAACTAGTCAATTGTACTGATGTCTAATATATGAAAGGACAATAAATTTTACTCTATGTTTATTTTTATTTATTATGAGTTTGAAATACCTGCAACTTTACAAACACAACTTCGCGGTTTGTTACATAATTGCGATGGAAGCTCGAAAAGCTCTCGCCCTTGTCTTGCTGGTAAGTGTGGTAAGTTCTTTAAACTCGTGAGTCACTTGAAGTTTAATGGGGTTAAAAATAGATGCATAAACAAGGATCTGAGTTAATGAAGACCTTTATTTAAAGATCAGATTGCGAGTTGGATCGTTATGTTAAATTCGTCTTGTATAAAATGCAAATTGCCTGTTTAAGATGCGAAGTAACTTTCAAACGTTTTGCCTTTTTTTTCTTTAATTGCTGATTAAAATTGCCTTTTTTAGAAGATTTTTTTCAACGTGCGCAGGCTGTCAAAATCTTGAGGGAAGTGAATAATTAATTGGTGTGTAATTATTTTCTGCATTTGGTTGCGCCGTGCGATTATGCATAAAGATTGTAAGACAACAATAAATAATGTAAATGACATTTGTTTTGTTGTAAAAGATACTATTATTCAAGGTTGAGTTAAGCTGCTGACCGTGAGTGGATCCGTTTCCCGGACTTGGACTCCGTTTTGATTTCAAACGGACGTTGCAATATTTCACGTGCATATCGCCGAAGAGTTATCTAACTGACGATCTATTGGGATAAAGCGAAACGAAACGAGGTCAGGCAACGCGCTAAGCAATTTTCCAATTTTTTTTTTTAGGTTAAACATTCAGAGTTTTACCCGACAGCTGTCGACCTGAAAGTAAAATCGCTGCGTTAGATGCCTCCTATAAACACACTTTTCTTTTCTCGTCGCTTCCGTAAGGAACCACTTTTAATCTCGGTTCAATAATATTTAAATAATATTTTCCTTCAAATTTTCGTGACGGTGAGTTTCCAAATTTCTTCAAGAAAGTAAGGTCGTCTGTGGTGGGTCTTTTAAGGCCACGCACGAATTCTAGGAAGTCTGCACTTTGAATTCCCCTTTGGTAAAACCTGATTTCTTTAAAATGAGCTTTCGCAGTTGGATTTCAAGTTCGAGCGAGTTTTTTTTTTTTTCGTAATGCCCCCGATAAGTCGTTGAAAGGTCCTGGGGCACGTTCCGTCCTGGCTTGAGGACACCGTCGGGCAGAGTTTGATTTGAGGAATGTCCGCGTCGGCCTTGCAGTAGATAATCACGTGTGATTTTCAATGGTTGTTCTAGACTAACATTTATTGGTATGCAAGAGATTGAGTTATGCGGCGATTTATTTAATATTTAAATAAATGCCAGTGAGCAAACGCATGGAAATAAATGACTTGTACTTTTCTCGAGCTTTCGTTTCGAACAGAACGACGAGAATTAGTAGGTTAAGGTGCTGTTGCAATTTGCGATTTAATTATTGATTCGATTAGAATGAGTTCTTTTTTTTTCCAGCGCGAGAGTGACGTCTGAATGCTTTATGGGAATCGGTTCTGCGGGAACTATTCCGTTATTGTAAATAACGAGTTTAAATCGCAATTGCTTAACGTTATACAACGTATCAACAATATGTTAATTAAAATCGATTTATGTAAGACCTTTCAAATCTTTATGTAAGTCGGGCGGGTTTATTTTGGCAAGTTATGTATTACTGGAAAAGCTCGGATTGAATGGAGTTTCTTGTTGGTTTAAAGAAAATTTAATTGTTTTAATAGAATGTTGTTGTGAGTAGTATGCGGGTGTGACTGACTTGCATTTGTTTGGAATGGTAAAGTATGGGTTAACTATCGCTAAGGAAGTGTTATTGAAGTCGGCCACCCTGAGGGCGGTTTGCAAGGTCTCCACAAGTGAATGCGATACGGCGAAGGGAAAATGCCACAAAGTGGGGACGTAGTTTTCTCTCGTGGCCCCCACTGGAACATTTCACTTAAGAACAACTTTTGATCCAGTCGTAATCCAGTCAGTGCGAGCACGAGTTGCGATCATAATCGCGTCGTGCAGTCTCGCGTCACATTTGGGGAGAATTCTCGTTCCGGATTTTCTATATGGGGAAGTGCTTTTAGCTCCTGCGTGTGACATAGTGTCTGGATTAATAGTGCCCCGTGGAAAATGGTGTCAACATTTGGCGCCCTGGTGCTTTTTTTAACCTGTGCCGGTAAGTAAGCAAGCCTCACAGGACCCGCGCGACGCCAGGCGTCGGCGTATGTGTAACGTGTTTCTGTGCACACGTACGCCGGGGGTTTCACCACCGCCAGGTCCTGTCTCGCTAACCACCACCACCAAACAGCACACCCTTTAATTGCATAAGCCCAAATCGGCCATGAAACTTACCTACGTCCCTGACATTTAAGCTCGGATTTATTTGGCGTACGCCCTGCGACTTTCTTGTCACAACCAGGCGACCTCGTTATCATTGAAAAATCAAAACGAAATCACGTGATCAATTTCAAAAAAAAATCACCCATCAATTACCCGAATTACGTGTATTATGTAAGGCGGTGGATACCTCCAAAAGGAGTAAAAAAAAAACGAACGAATTAGAAATTTGTTAAATTCGTCCGGTTCGTAACCCACTTTCGTTTAAAATTAAACATCATTAGCAGCTGTTTTGAATCAATTTTCTAATTTATTAGTTTGGAAAATCATTTTTATGTTCTGCTCGTTGGATTAAAACTAGACAATTTAATAAAATTAAATACAAGACGAAATTCAGAATTGTTCGTCGCTCGTGAAACTAATAAAGCAAATTTAAAATGCATTGAAAAAAAAAACACTGCAATGAATTAGAAAGAAAGAAAAATACTACTGTTGCAAATTTGTAATTTCAATATCTAACTGACGCCAAGAAGCTAGTTAAAAAAAAAAAACAGATTTCAACAACAATGTAAAGTGAGAGTAAAACTAGTGAAATAAAAATCATTTGATTGATGATGAATACACATGGGAGATTGAAAATAATTTAATAACCCTGAATGAGTAAATTAAATTAAAAGAAAATTTATGGCGTCGATATTTTATGTTTGGAAACTCTTAAGTGAACGATGATTTTTACGACGAAAGGATAAAGCCCGCCCGTTTCGTGTATTATCCTAGACAGCACTCGCCTTTAGTATTTATAATTAAAGCCGGTGATTTACAGGCAGGCGGGTGCTTTTTTGGAACTCACCTATTCTCGCACGGTCTGAAGTATAATAATAAAATTGCATGCATCGACCTCGTATACTTTCTAATTGAACGTTTTTGCGCTACACATTTCTGTAATAAATACGTTAAACACTTTTAAGTAAACAGTTCAGCCTGTAGGAAGTCGTTTGCAATCGTTATTTATTGTTTCCACTTAATATTTCGCGTGCACGTTCTTACGCAATTCGCGGAAAAATTCCGGATTCTATTTGAATTCGGCGCCAAATTGAATTTCAATTTCTCCCAGATTAATAAATAAATTGAAATTAAACGATTAACAAGACCTGATTTAGTGAAAGTTACACTTGTGTGTCACCGTCTTACAAACGATGCGAGCAGGTATCTGTCTAAGCAAGAGTTTGTCGTGGGGGGAAAAAAATTGGGGAGTAATTTCTGTTTTTGTTCATTAAGATGCAGTATTTCAAAGTTATGTAAAGAGTTTCTTGCTGCAGAACAATATCGATTAGAAAACCAGTTGCTTTCTAACTTTTTTCATGGCTATAAACCAACAAATAAACATCGAATTATGTTTATTATAAGCTCGCGTTATTTTTCTCAGTCGGCAGTGTAAAAAGCGGCAAAACGACATTTTCTTTGTACGTATTTCGCAACTGAGCTTGTGATATAACAGCGACCGAAGCGGTTTGCCATACGTTTTCAGTGCAATTAAACGAAATTTATTGACGATCGAAACGAAAAATTATATTCTCCTGGTGTAGAGTAAACAACGTCCAAATTAAAAAAAGCAATTCCAATTATTTGAAATTAACGGCGTAAAAAAAAGGTCAACCGCTTCAAAAATCTTGGATCTTATCGTCGATTTTTTACGAGCAATTAAGAATTTGACCTTTAAATTCGTAATCTATTTTATTTGAATGGTTACCTCACAAAACACAACGTTTCTCCTTCCAATTAACAGCGATTAATTTATCGCATGTAATTTCCTAAAACCCTCGAAAAGCATTTCGCAACAGCGAAGGTCACCATTAACGCTTGAAACGTCGAGATTACGCCAAGATAACCAAGTGGGTAAAAACGGCAATTATATTGTTCGAAAAATAGGCTAGATTTCGATTATTCTTGATCAAACATATATACGCTTTAGAATATAGAAAGAGCCCGCAGAACAATGGTGCATTTTCAATGGAGGATTGTTAGAACGTGCGATTTGCAAAACGGGCCGATACGGGTGCAAAACAAACACCGTGCCGCTTAACTAAGCGTTACATGTAAATTTTCGACGTGAAATCTGAGGTATTTTCGGCCCGCAAACGAAAAAAGCAACACACCTTCGTTTTTCGATGGTTTAATTAGACTGAGGTCACTTTCAAAATTGATTTGGACCGAAAATTAACAAGGCAGCGCTTTCATTTTCATAAAACCAAGTATGGCTTGGATTAGGAAGCAAAATCACCTGCGACAAACAAATTTTAAGGATAACTACTGACGTGACGTAATTACATTTCTAATTAGTTTAACCTTACGGTATTTGCGATACATTTGCTTATTCCGTAGCCGAAAGTCAATTTTTTTTATTATCGAGGATAAAATTAAAAGGAAAAACACTTGGTGATTTCAATGCTAGATCAGGACAGATTTCCATCTAATTTTATTCAATATTTATTAATGAATTCGCTGCGTTTGTTTTAAAAGATTAATAATTTATTTTTTTTTTGGTCCTAATGCAGTATATGGCAGAATAAAAGTAGGTAACCGAGTGACCGTATTAAAGAGCTATGGCACGCGTTTCGTTTAGAGCATGCGCAGGAAGTAAAAAGTGAAAGCATTTGGTGAAAGTACCAGATTATAGCCTGCGTTTTGGCAAAACGTATCCACCCACGATCATTAATAAATAAAAATACGGTACGTCACGTTACGTAATCGTCACAGCGCGACATTTTCATGATTTACCCCATTGTTCGGTGTCGGCCGCTTTGTTGGTTTAAGAATAATGGACTTTCCCTTTTCAATTTTTCGCTCTTCAATTAACTTATTATTCCGACCGAGCTTTTTTCTCGGACGCGAAGCTCTATCGGCGGGTAATAGATGTTATGTCACGTATCCTCCAGCGCAATTACGAAAAACTTATTCGGACGAGCCGTTACAACTTGATTCGTTCTTTGCGAATTTGCATTTTATTACGACCCGAATCACGTAATCCTCCGTTTGTTTGACATTAATCACGGCCATCAAGACTTATCTCCAAGTGTTTTCATTTACCCATGATATCATCTTTGCGTATTTTTGTTCAATTATAATTACCTCATCCTTTGATACAAAACCCATTAGTATAATACAACTCGGATTCTTTGTAATTTCCTTAGGAATATATATTTATTTTGACGTTAATTACAAAAAAGCTCGTCGTAATATTTTCATGGCGTAATTAAATTTTTTCTTGGTTCCCAGGATTTCAAATTTAATTGCGCATTGCGATTTTTCTGCGAATATGTGAAAGAGTTAATTTCGTTTTGAAAGTTCTCAGAAATTTTCGATGACATTTGACACGTAGGTGCTTTTGTTTTTGTGAATAATGAAGTTTCAAAGTAGCGTAATCCGAGAGATTTCGATGCCGAGTAAGGTGACGAACACATATTTTTTATTTTGTTTGGAAGGAACGACGAGGGCTTTCATTTTTAAGAAGTAGCGTAATCTAGGAGATTTCGATGCTGGGTAAGGAGACAAATACATATTTTGTTTGGAAAGAACGACGAGAGCTTTCATTTTTAAGAAGTAGCGTAATCTAGGAGATTTCGATGCTGGGTAAGGAGACAAACACATATTTTTTATTTTTGTTTGGAAACAACAACGCGGGCTTTCATTTTTAAGAAGTAGCGTAATCTCGGAGATTTCGATGCTGGGTAAGACGACACTCCCTCACTCCTGTTTGTTTGACTTCGTTGTAATAAATTCTTCCCTTTTTTTATATGAAGGCAACGAACTGTAAATGTGTTTTAAATTTTGTGTTGTAAACACGGGGACGATTTGAATAAAGGATCGTAAATATAGTGTCGTTAAACTCGAAAAGGTTGGCGACTATCTTTTTTTGATTAAAAAAAAGACATTATTTACGAAATTCAAGAAATTATTTGTTCGATTGGGAGTTTTCGTGATTGAGATATTAAAATGGCGTAGGTGTGACCGTGAAAATCTATACAATGAAAACTGTATCAATTCGCTTCTTGTTGGCTACGTCAGAGAAGTCGACCTTTGCCTGGGCTGACAATGATATAACAGGCCGAGTAGAGTGCGGTTTGTGTGTTAAAATAACACCGTGTGGGATAGCAAATATTTTTTTTGCATTCCCGGATATTCGTATCGGTAAACGGCAAGGTCGTGTTTAAATCGTATTATGCACGTAACTGAGGTGTTATATGAAACCAAGTATGACTACTTTCACTCCTGCCTGTCCGTACGAAATTCTGTCCGGTCGGTCAACTTTGTGCCATGGACACTAATTAATTATTTCGCGTTTCCATTGTGTGTAATTAATCATTTTATTTACGACAGCCATTATCGACGAACGTCGTCCGTCGCGTAGAGATTTAAACGCTTTGATTCGAACCATTTTCGTTCCGATCAGGCAAAAGTAGGTGAAGAAATTTATATTCATAGGTACTTTCAGTATTGTGAATGTGATTTATGTAACATAGTTTCCTGACTTCGTTAAAGTGTATACGTGACTTAAAAAGGCAAAAAAAGTCATTGGATATTTATTAATAACATTTAAATTAATAATCACATCCTTAACACACAATTCAGACGGTCATTTTTATTAAAATTAATAATTGTTAATAAACGAAAATAACACGTCGCTTAAAGTTCAGGCCGCTCAAGGTTTCCACATATTAAAAATACATCAACTTTAAACTTTTTGAGGAAATTAGAATTTCTAATGCCGTCGATCTTTTATTTTTTTTTTAATTTTTCGCCTTTCCGTTTCGCGTCCTATTTAACGCGCCGAGCATTTCCATGATATCGTGCGGAATACCAAGGCTTTTCATGATGTACCACGCCTTAGCGCGCGCAAGTATCCATTATAATTCAAATGTTAAACGCGAGATAATTCTCGTTGCGAACTAAGCGAGATCAAATTTAATATTTATTGCAGAAAAACTCAAAATCGTTGCGTCACGTCGCAGTTGCGAAACACCACCGGTCGTTAATTATGTAATAACATCCATCACACTTTGTCGGAGACCAAATAAATACATAAACATAGCGGAAAAGTTCAAGGCGGGCTATTATCTTTTCGGCGAAGCGGATTTGAAGTACATAATTTAATTAATGCCTTGAAACACCCACGTACTTACTTATCGCCCGATATGTATCAATCTGGCTTAGCACAGTTTCGAGTTTGATCTTGGATTGTTGCAAATTCGAAAGCCTGTGAACAAAACATATTTGAGGTCTGTTGCCTGTTCGAGCGTTAAAATCTCCGAGTTTTCATAATTTTTTGCAACGCAGAGGCCGACTGCAATCACGTGGCCTTTGCTTTACAAAAATTAGTCCATGCGTTTCTTATTTTTGCAACCGAAAAAACGATTTCCACGGCTAAATAAAATAAAAATCTGAATTTATAATTAGGACGCGTCCGCGTCAACCTTTCTGATTAATAAAATTTCCAGCTTGAATAATAATCGATATTGATTTTGAGTTTCGTCGAAAACAAGGTGCAATAAACGCGAAAAGGTGAAGTTTTTTTTCGCCTTTTATTTTCAAGACGGATCTTATAAATAATAAATACGTTAAACAAAGAAAAACTTAATTTACGTATTCCTCTCGCAGACCTAAAAATCAAAAAGCGGCGTCCGCTACTTAAATTATTAATGCTAATTTATCAAGGCCTTTTCAAAGTTCATGTCATATGAAATTAATTTTTTTTTTCTTTCTCGAGAAGTTGTGAAATTAGTTTTGCTAATTGCACGAGGCGAAGCTCTTAGGATTAGGATAAGATAGTTCGGAGAAGTGAAACATAACATAAATGGGACACACAAAATTATGCAATGCGCGCTGTGAGCGTAATTTATGTATGCATAATTTTTCATTGTATGCAAAAGCTTCTTGAGTTGAGTTGTGTTTAAAATCCGTGCAGATGCAAATCATTTCACTCTTCGTGAATACTTTCTATTATTGGAATTTTTGCGTTTCAGAAAAAAAACAAAACGCTGCATAGCGTAGATATTTAAACGGCAGGATTATGTAAATCCACCGAAAATTTTTTGTAATAAATAAAGCAGCAAGAATGCACCGTTAAAACGGCGACAAAATTTTTGTGTTTAATGAAGACGTCGTCCTTCCTACCGAACAGACCAGAAGAAAAATAATTCGTGCGTTCTAAAATCGAACGGCGAGATAAAATGAAATGTTTACGTGACATATATGCCGTTCTGGTCTGATTCGTGATTAGCTATATTCGCTTGCAAATGTACGAGGCCACTTTCGTAGTAGTATACCGGGCGTGGCATAAGAATGACCTTACTATCTCTGTATCCTTACCTATAAAGTTTGTTTTCTAAACTTGAATAGGTTTCACAATCTCAAATGGTATTATTTATTATGTGAGAATAATACGAGTTTCTTGTCGAACCGAAACGAGAATATTTATTGCACAAAATCAAAATTTAAAGTAAGAGCGATTTTCTCACAGCTCGTAACGATGAGCGAGGGGATTGCTTCACCGTAACTAAACTATTGTGTACCAAATAGCTTAATGGTGAGTTGCAAGTCAGTAAAACGAAAGATGAATCAATCAGAATCGAGCCTGAACAAAGGACATCATAATCCAGCGTTGAGCAAGCGCATTTTCTTTATTATTTTCGTTGAACGACACGCACACAAAGGGATAAAATTCATCAATTAAATATAATTGACCTTCGACAAGTTTTTCTTTTTCTTCTTCTTCCTTTGAAGCTTAAATAACGATACGTTGTGTAAGTATCCAGGATGTTATACAATTCAATGGGGGATCCAGTAAATTATTTTGTTATGGAAGATTAAATTATAATAGCCACGGTGCTTTGTGTTTTATAAAAATTGCAAAAGCTCGCTCTGTAATTCCCGAAAATTTTCAAAGCCGCCAGCCACGACAATAACGAATTTTTTTTTGGGTGGAATGGGTTAATGATACTATAATAATTTTCATGTCATCACATCTAATAGACATACATCGAGCGAATAAAGGAGTAAAATGTAATTTAAATCGTTTTTCGTGTTATTAAAAAGCGCTTTGCCATGGCTGGCTGGTCGACAATTTGGGCGCAATATTACTTTCTTTTTCAATAAAGCCATTCATGTGTTACGAATCGTTACCGCCTCGTAATTCGAAAAAATCTCGCGCGAATTCGAACTACGCTAGGAAGAAAGTGATGATGCGATTTATGCAAATCGCCTTGATTAATGGTAATACGGTTAAAGAATCCTAACACTAATTACGGCGTTTAAAAATAAACCGTTCACCGTTACGGAGCCCGAACGTGCAAGGACGGTGTTTTAGGTTCATGGCAATATTATTCCGAGAATTCAAGCTGGGCCCCGTTATTTTTTTTTTTTTTCACAAATTACATAATTTAAACAAGCCCGCACGGAAAACAAAGCGCTATTAAAAAAGGATTATCGAAGCGCGCGGTTAGAAATTCCTGAAAACTAGAAGTGATCTAATCAAAAAATTTACCTTCGGTTATTGAAGCCTTTCGCTTCTTCTTTCCCTTACTTTTACTTTCTCCGGTTAGCACATTAACGTAGTTGTTATTATTTTAATACGTAGCGGTTATTGAGAGTAGGAAAATTACTTTTTAGCATTCAACCGCTCTCTAAAAATCAGTAAAACTCACAATCAGTTCAGTTTGACTTTCGAATTCGAAAATATTAAGCTGGAGATTTCAACGCTGCGTTGGACGACATCTCGAATTATGTCAATTTTTGCGTTATCCTTGAACAACGTAGCTTTCACCGTCGCTTTTCGGCTAGCATACTGATTTGAATGTTGTATCACAAAGAAACGTAACGTATAAAATTAAGGAAAAAAACCAGCGAGCGTAACGGCAACCGGCCTTCTCACGCAAGTACACGAAAACGAGCAAATATTTCGTGACCGTTGGTTTTAACAAGCGTGTAATTGTAATGGCGATATATCAAATCGAGACTTATTGCCAACGTCGGGCGTTTTATATTTTTGCCTATTACAAATCAACGCGTGGGTTTAACCGAGGCGACGTAATCTCGGCCGTTCGTCTCAACTGTCCACCCGTTCTATCAAGATCCTATCTGAATACGTGATGAAGCCACACATCGACCAAACGATCGAAGTTAAAATTGGAAAATCAAAATGGCAAACTAATCCAAGCTTTACATTTCTGAAAGAAACAAGGCGCGCGGTTCTTTTTTCTTTTTAGGTCAAAACAAACGTTTATGTTCATTGTTTCAGAAGTGTTATTATATAACACTAAGCATGAAATTTATTGCGAAATTTTCACGGTATCCCATTGTTTTGATAAGCGTTTAATTAATATATTGCCGTCAAAACAATAGAATTATTTGAGAATTCCCTTACAGTTTGTAATCTCATTGTCCGTCCGTTCCTCGAGTTAACTAATATAGCTTATAGCTTATTGATCGTGTGTGGTATTTAAATTTAATTTAATTGATTGGGGAAAAAAGAGGACGTGGGTGACTTTCTGTTTGTGGAGAGAGGACGTAACTTGGGAATTTTTTAAACAATGATGGGATCCTTATTTTAATGACACGTTTGATGATAAGTAGTGCAACGGCTGGTTGAATCCCCCGCAATCTTAGAACTCGTTTTCCTATTATTTATGTATATTTGACATATGACGTCAGGGACGATTTGCATATTTACAAGTACACGTCGTTTTAGTAAACAGGCATGATTTGTGGTGCTGGTGTAGACGTAATATTTTTAGATTTGTGTGTTTCGCACCTTGACCCGATGGGAAACACATCCTAGTGGAATTAAACAGTTTTTTCTCGACGAGTAAAAGTTGGCGAGAGAGAATTTGGGACGCCAGGCGGCAGTGTTTTATAATAACTACGTACATGTAACAAATCGCGGGCCAATCTAACGATAAAAATAAACAACTTCGACCTAAATTATTACGATATGATTTTCATACATATTTAATGGCTTCCTCTTCCATTTGCAGAATTTACTATTCTCCCTTGCCACACGTATTTGCTTACAATATCGTATGAAAGATTAATGTATCCATGCTTACGACTTTACGTTTGTGGAGAAAAATAGCCATAAAAACGTGTTGTAAGTAGCTGACGAACAGTTGTTTGTGTGCGTGTGTACATAGATAACATTGCACGTAGTTATTTCTTTTCGCACAATGCATTTGTGCCAGTGCAATTTTACCTTCTTGCATAAAGGTCAGTGGGTCAAATCGTTCAGGCCTCAGTCATCAATTACATGGAAATTAGCGGTTGTTACGTTTGCGGCGTGTAAAATTCGATTCTGCAACAGCATTTTCCTCCCCTCGGATTTATGTTCGGGGCTAGAGAAAGTAAACTCCAGATTTATGTTAACGCCGGGATTGTTTTCAGTAAATGTCAGGCGTTGGCATTTAGCGAAAAAAACGAGGAAGTTTGGAAACGTAATGAACCAACCATAATGAGCGACACATTAAAGAAGATATCCTAACATTGTGTAACGACGCAATTCTCATTTGTTTAACAAGAAAAGGAACGTAATTCATACTCAACTAGTTTGCAAGGCAAAAGAAACTAAAACTAAAACTTTCCAGTTGGCTAACGAGTGGGAATACCTATAAATTTCCCTGCTTAAGATCTCGCTTGAAAAATCACGTTTCTGTATGCATTATGCGAAAACACGCGCGGCGTGCGGCTTTAAAAATCCCAAAAACCATTAATAAAGCGAGGACATTCATATTTGTCGCCATCTCGGGGTTGGGAGGCAATTCAATTAATGCAGAACATATTTCTGCGGTCTGCGAAATTCTCATACTACAATTCTCATAACAAACATTGCACAACGTCGGCCGTTAATTATCTTCGCCTGAGAAAGCTCACGCAAGGCAATTTCAATTTATTAATTAACCACACACTCAACAAACGCAAGCCAGAGTTACAAATTAATTTTTTTTAATCTTCCATCGGAGACTTCAACGTTAGATCAAGAAAAGTTCGCGCCTTGATCTAACGTCGAAATCTCCAAAGTCACTGCAATTTTTAGCTTTCGCCGTCTTTCCTTTTTTTAATTTTTTTTTGGAAAAAACAAACTTTCGGTTTTGCGATTTAGTAACCGAAAACGTTGCCTAAACTTTTCACAATCTCGGGTGGTGTTGAGTGATGTAGAGTCGGTTTAAAATCGTCACGGCCGGTTAGGTAATGTGTAAATTTCAACACGCTCTCTGCCTGAAACCGTTCGAAGTTGTACATATAAAATCTCGAAAACTTTTCTCTCTGCGAATTAGTATTCGTCCGGGTGCTTTTATCGAAACGAAAAGAAAGTTATTTCGCCATCGAAGGCGTGTGTGATACACATTCTTGCAACGCGGGCGGCCATCATCGTTCATTCATTAATTAACAACGCCAAATTAGTTCACAATCCTGATTGAAATTTGAAATTATTTCGATGAGAAACATAATAATATATTAAATGTTACTCCACTTCCACGCAATTTACGTTGTTTTTTTTTTAAATTAATTAAGTCATATCCAACACAGAAAACGGCTGGTGATTGCTCAACCTCTCGTAATTAATTCCGAATCCATAAATTAACGAGTGAATTAAGCAATTAAAGCGTTGCACATTTGTGCGTGATATTGTTGGAGCTCGCTTGCATAAAAAAGTTTCCTTTTGGCTAAATAACTGCACCACGTTTACCGTAGGAAAGATCGAAAGGTATCGGGCGAAGGCCGTGCACTTTTTTTTTTTATTGAAATCACTTCTCACCTACGAATGTATCTCAAGGCCTTTCAGGATAATAAAGGGTGCGGCAAATAACGATTAATAAAGTTTTCTTTGTTTTATCTTTCAGGATCTACAATAGGACAACGTAAAGTTAGTAGGAATATATCTGTTGGTACTAGCGAAGTTAAATACACCGTTAATTTCGATTGCCCCGACGAATTTGGCTATTACCCTCATCCTAGTGATTGCACCCAGTATTACGTGTGCGTTTTTGGGGGAGCTTTGCTCGAATCATGTACCGGAGGACTTATGTATAGGTACTCAGAATTTTCTCGCTGGTGTTTCTGATTAAACAAAAAAAAACTTGTGTGCGCAGCCATGAGTTACAAACTTGTGATTGGCCGAGAAATGTTGGGTGCGATGGCACTGGGGAAGTAGCCGTAAAAGCCACGGTAAGTTCGTCAAGTACCCCAAGTCGTTCGAGCTCGACTGAATCCAGAACTCGCTACACACCTCGTCCACCACCTCCACCTGCACAACCGGCCGCTGTCGTAACCTCCAGAGGGCAACCTCGTCAATTACATCACAATCAGCAACAGCAAGAAATTATTAAGGTGAATTATTTCAACTTTCCGAGTTACGTCACAGCCAAATTGGCTAATCCATCTTAAACTTTTAAACCAGTCCCATCAGCTGTACGCAGAAGAAGAAGAGGAAGCACTCCCTCCACCATCCGAAGAAATCAGCGATCGCCAGCAACGTTTCTACAGAGGACAACCATCTACAGTGGGCCAAGTCCAACGCGATCGAGATGGGATTAGACACACGAACGCAATTCCGGTAAAAACCCCCACCAAATCTCCCAGGATGGGTCAAACCAAAACCTGGTTTCACTCATCTCGAATTCCACAATTTAACTTAATTTTCCATTCAGTCTTATAGTGGTAGAGGCGAAAAAATCGGGGTAATTTCATTCGGTACCCAACAACAACAACTTCAGTCGTACAGGTAAGTCTCTCGATTACCCAGGTCTTAAGTTAATGCGTTTTCGTTGATCAGTGACTTGACTGACGTCAGTAACAACGACTTAACGAATGACGTGACGTTAACAAGAAGAAAAATCAGACATAAAAGACAAGCGCAGCGAAGGTAAAGCAACTTAAAAACGTGTGAGTGTACAATTCAGTGTATTTGTGTCATTTTTAGCAGACCGGCTTGGCATGGTGGTAACCCACATAAAAAGTCTTTTTTACCCCATCCCAGTCCCGCAGTTCTCGAACTGCAACCGCCACCTTTCACATCCCAGAGCGATTGGAAACCAGGTTTTCATTACGATTTCGTTCCCGTTGTCACACAACGCGTTTTCCCCAACTATTACGCAAACCCGAACGATGATAGTTACGCTTATTATAATTTCGAAGTTACTTCATCGCCCAAACCGCCGGTACTTACCACGCAGTTACCACCGAAAGACTCCAAACCCGTCCAAAATTATCAAAACTACCGATTGGCTAACGACGATTTAAATCGTGGGAAACCCCGAGTGACCGAGGCTATAACCAAAAGCTATAATCCCAAATTATATAAATCCCGACCCGACGAGGAAATCCGCTATAACAATCAAGAAGTCCCCGAGCTTTTGCCTTACCAGAGGAATCGTTACGAAAACGTTTTCGCTTTCGCCGATCCAAATTTCGATTTCGATAAATTTTTGGATACGTTCCGCGAGCCCGAACGCAAATTTGTAACGACGGCTCCTCCTGCGGTGGTTAAAACTCGCGCGACGACCGAAAAAATAAGGACGACGACTTTGAGCGATTATTACGAGTATTACGAGGACGAGGAAACGGAAAAACCCAAAAAAGTCAGAACGGAAAAGCCGCTTGCCATCAAAACGACGACTTTACCCGACGATTATTATTATGACGAAACGTACGATGAAGTCGAGGAATCCACGAAAGCTAGTCAGAAAAAGAACTCCTCGTCTACAGTCATGCCGAAATTTTCCGCCAAGTTTAATAAAGAGAAGCCCGTTTTAGCACGCCCGGTTACTTACGAGTATGCCTACCCCATTGGCGTTGCCAAAACTTTCCCTCTGACCACCACGTCCACCTCGACTCTCCAACCACCTGTCTACACGGTACGACAAAGAATCACGAGCACAACGAAAGCTACAACTCGGGAAACGACGAAAGGGAAACATCGACTAAGACTTTCTAATACGACTGACTATGACACAAAATCAAACAATACACGCAGGTAATGATTTTATGTTTTTCAGTCTTCAGGATGTGTATCAAACTAACACTTTCACTAATAACAGAATCTGGAAAATTTGAATGTAAATAGTAGTCTTCTTTTCTTTGTTTAATTCTTTGTTTTATTTTTCTGTTGCAGTCGACTTGGAACTAATCAAATTCTAAGAAGTTTGTTGTTTGCTTGGTGCTCTTTCAGACCTTTATTAGATGATTCCATTTTTTCTTTTTTTTTTTATGAAACGAGTGAACCATCACGTTTTTACGATGCGAAATAGATTACAGGGTGTTGTCTTCCGTGTTCGTCCTTAACATTTTTCTTCGATTAAAACTCCTGCGATCGTTCGACATTTAAATTCCGCAAGGAATCCTTTGTCCGCCGAACAAGAAATGCTATTTGTCCTTAACCGTCCTGTCAAGAAATGTGAAAGTGATCCGTTATTTCCAATCGTCCTGCTGGGATCTTAATCTGTAGAAATCGCAATTCGCTGACGTCGAGGGTTCTTCCTTGTGGTGTGGCGCAGAGAAAAAAGAACGAATTTTTTGTTACGCTCTTTAATTTTCTTTCTCGATGGTTCACGGAACGGATTAACATTACCATGCAATAGTATTTAAAAGTACTAATTTGGCATTGACCCGCCGAAGCAGCAGCAGCATTTTGTAACTCGAATTGTGTAACGGGCTGTATTCTAATCGTGCTCAATTTCGTGATGCAATTCACTAGTTGCTACACGTAATAAAATTAGATTTTTTTTAGCAACTATGTAGCGAAGGAATTTAAGCATGACGCAAGGCGGTTGAATCTGCAAGGAATATTTAACATTGGCGTATGGCAGGTTCACACTTGCTAATAAGATCAATCGATTTTGTCCATTTTGAAGTAGGTGCATAAGTGATTGATGTCTTCATCGTCTTGGTTATATAAGGTGTTTGCTTGGTCGTCGATGTTTTTGGCAATGACCTCAGGATAACCAAGTGAAGGATGCTTGTTTATTTGTAATTGATTATAAATAAATCCAGCAAGTTACCATGATGATGTCAAAAGGTCAAATGGCCATGCCTTATTACAACTGCAATTATAATTACAGCCATTCCTTTAATAATTTCAAATAATAAGTGAATGGGTGTAATATCACGTATACCCATTACGTAATTCTGTATATTTTTCCATGAGAACAACAGTGGTTCCCATGGCAAACACTACCGCACTAAATACACGTGTAAACGGGGTTATTTAAATAAACATATGCGTTGGTGCATTTATGTTTGCGCATAATAACGAGCGCGGATATATTTGGAAGCGGTGCAAAATTCTAATATAATAATTATAAGTGAAAGTAAAATCAGAAACGTTATGAAATCTTTGGGTACAACAATTCACTGCACTTAATTGCTACAGTTCGTAAAATCGTGTCAATTAACCGGTTTCGAGCATACGCTTTTGGCCTGCACAAAATCTTATCGCAGCCACTCACGTGGCTGGGTTAGTTTTTCCAGCTTACAATGACCTTAATAATATCGCATTATGTAAAGGATTTAAATGTCAGCCTGACCTAAAAAACAAATAACTAAGCGTACACCTCGCCGACCCCGAAACGCGAGACATTTTGAGAACCGCCGGGTTTATCTCGCGATGGGCGTTCCTCATCGATGACTCCTCCGGTCAATCAAATCGATTAATATGGTGAAAATCCTTGAATTACATACGCCTACTTTATTTGGACTTCCGCATTAATAAAACGATGCAACAGAGACTAACATTATCAACTAACAAATGCTTTCGTGTGAAAAAAATTTTGGGTGAAAATAACGGTCGTTATAGGTTGGAAGATTCGAGCGTTGGTCCTCAAAAAATAGCAGCCACAGTTGCACCGAAAACAGTCCACAATGGTAGTCAACACTATGACCCAGCACGCTATGAACAGTATTACTTTTATGACGATGATATCGATACCTATCGAGATTTAGGTATGGTCGTTTGGTTTTGGGTTGTTTTTTTCCTGCTAAATTCAAGCGCGTTCTAGATTATTCTCAGCATTACAATGCCAATAATGCAGATCGTCAAAACTTCAGAGGCACCCCCGCGACCACCAGTCACTTATCATCAACCCCAAAAGAAACTACCAAAAGAAGACCCACTTATATTCAGAGTAGTTACACAGCACAGGATGTTTACCCCAGCGCAGATTACAACGAGGATAACACTTTCGGACAGGTACTATATTCCATTTGTGGTCGTCTTCGAAGGTTTTGGCTTTATCATTTTAGGTCGACGATCAATCTAGTTACAGGCAAACAAGTCAGCAACCTTCAAGGTAAGTATAGGTTTTCACTCCTTGAGGTTTATGTACATATTTCAAGTCTTAGGGGAGACAGAAACGAATTGAATTACGTGGAAGAGCCCTCAACAACAAAAAGAGCACCAACAATTACTAGAACTACCACAACAACAACCACAACGACTACTCCACGCCCAATCCCCAGTCAAAAGAGCACGGTCCCGTCAAGGTACTACAAAAAATGTAGTAGAAAACCACGTTCAATCCTCATCTATTCTCATTGCATCTTCACTTATTGCTTTATTTAATTTTTGTAGTATCTTTTGTGTTTTTTTTTTCCTTAGATGTGCTTCCATTGTGTTGATTTTCCTGATCCACTTTATATGTTAAAGTGTTAGCGCGCATGTTTGTTTGTTTTTTTGTCTGTTGTTTGAAGTACATACACATCGAATCATTTCTTTATGGGATAATTGGGTTTTCACACCTTATTTTCTCATAATTTTAACACTTTTGACAATATAAGGCTAGCGATTCGCTGACGTAATTTGATTGGTCACACTGGTTTATAGGAGATTCAATAATAAACTAAACTATGAATAGCCTTATGTTGTTCTCAGTTAAATATCCATTCATTACAATAGGTATCATTTGTTTTAACAGATCGCCAGTTAGGTCCAATGTGAATTCAACGCGAGCACAGTTAGTACCTAACACATTACCGGAAGACCCGGGACACATTCTCCCAAGTACCACACTTTTCCCTAACATCCTGTCAAATAGGAAATCAGACGTAAAGACTGAGCAGACGTACAGACATTCACGTTTTGACGAAACCAGTACGCATGCAGTAACCGCCGAAAATTTCGAAAATGCCTCTAGGTCTTTGACTACCCCAAAGCCGATGTTCCATTTCATAACCAAAGCATCCAAAACGGGTCATTATTCGTTTAGAGAAAGAGAGAGGTCGAATACAAACAGAACGGCACCACCCAAATTCATCCCTTCTGCACCTAACGATTTATCAAAGTCACGAGTAACTAATAACCCAGATACTAACTCGTTCTCATCATCACCATCACCGCTGTTAAATGCTTCCGTTAATCAAACTAACCCCAGCACAAATAAAAAGCATGTCATCATAAAAATGATAAGGAAATTTATAAACCCCATCGCGATTAACAACGAATTCTCGGGTACAACTGATGATTATCAAGATTCAAGCGAAGAAAATACCTCTTCGGAAAGACCTAAGACACTTTTACATCGTAAAACCACAACACAGTCAGCCACCACCACGAGTAAACCGTTGTTTATACAAACGACTACAATCACCCCCACTACTACCACAACATCTTCAAAATTGGCCTTAGAAACGACGGCTAGAGTTGACAAAATCAGAGTAACGGAGAAACTTCGTTACCATGTAGAACCATCACTATACGTTGCACCTAACAACAAACAGTTTCACACAACAGTGGAAATACCAGAACCACGCGATGTTTACATAAATGAAGAAGACTTGCCAAAACCCGAACCGGATCAACCACCCTCGTACAAACCGAAACCGGTCCCGAAAATCCCGTCGATTCCAGTAACTAAACCACCCCAATCCGAAGCTTCACGAAACGCCACGATTCCCGCCCGAGTTTCCCGGGTAAATACCGCCATAAAGTCCTTAATTGCATTCGTGGGAACGCGAAGGCCAAACACGAAATGCACCGACAACCAAACACCCAATGTTAAATGCAACGATGTGAAGCAGAGGTATTTATTCCTCATTCAGTAATCTGCATGATAATATCATTATTTTTTTTTTTATTTTTAAATCTGCACAATTTCTGAGTTTAATGGACACGCTTGTTATAATGATGGCGTCACGAATATACCACCACGATTTCCTTAACAAATCCCCTTGAAAGACCGGAAGCTGACTGGACGATCCCTTTTCAACGATAATACCATCGCACACTTAACTCGTCACTTAGTTACTTGGTGACTTTTTTCCATCACATCACATAATATAGACGAAACTGACATGGCATTGTTCAACTAAACAATTAGAACATTTTTTTTGGATGCTACTGCATGGTAGAGTATTTTTGGTGGATGAAAATAACTATGCAGAGATACTCGAAGGTCTTCAAGTTAGTAAATTTGGTTACTTGTTTTAGAACTAGTAGTCGTGGACGTGGTTCCGCTCATTACAGTAGCGCCGGTATTGTTGAAGCTGTTAACGTCAATACTGTTAACAGAGGTACTGCACCACCGTAAGTTCGTTTGATTAGTTTTATCTTCGGTGCAACAGGGATTAAATTGCAGACGTTCTCGTCCAACACTCAAGCCTTCCACGTCAATAGTTTCGAAAGCGGCTGAATACGTAGACATCTATAGATACCCCCCAAGAAGACCTGAGACCATATATCCTCAACCCCAACCCGATAAAACAGCAGCGAAATGCAGGAAGGACGTCTGCCTTCTTCCGGATTGTTCCTGCGGAGGAAAAGAAATTCCTGGTAAGTACCTCTTTAGTCTCACGAGTAGAGAGTAGTCATTTACAGATTAGGAGTTTAGACACCCCGGTTGACATTCTATGTGTGTAGATATATTTTGTACTGATTAGGAAATTTGCCAGTGGAAGAAGTTCCACAGATGGTCCTGGTGACGTTCGACGATGCTGTCAACGATTTGAATACACTTTATTATGCCGAGTTGTTCGAAAACGGACGTCTGAACCCAAACGGATGTCCGATCGCCGCAACTTTCTATGTATCACATGAATGGACAGATTACAGCCAAGTCCAGAATCTGTATGCTGATGGTCACGAGATGGCATCTCATACCGTGTCGTAAGTGGCCTTTCTTGGCCCCTCAAGGTGCAGGCGCTGTGCCCTCTTATGTCTGCTTCACTCGAACTATTTTTTTATTATTTTCTAACATATGTCTTTCTTTCTGTTGCTGTGCGTACTAACAACAGGTGACATGCCAGTTGAACAAGTTCCCCAGATAGTCCTGCTTACCTACGACGATTCCGTCAATGATCTGAACAAAGGCCTATACAGCGACCTATTTGAAAAGGGAAGAGTTAATCCCAACGGTTGTCCAATCGCAGCCACTTTCTACGTTTCCCACGAGTGGACTGATTACAGTCAGGTTCAAAATTTGTACGCCGATGGTCACGAAATTGCCTCCCATACCGTGTCGTAAGTCATCCAGTCGTTCACACGCACTGTACAAAACGCATTGCACCTACACTTCCACTTATCATCATTATTCAAAGCTTACATTCATTTTACGCTTAACTTACAATCGAAAACGTTTCTATGGGCTTTGTTTTTTTTTAATTTCCGCGTTTTTACTTCAAACCAATAACTGATTTTATCCGAATTAGGCATAGTTTTGGCGAACAGTTTTCGCAAAAGAAATGGACGAGGGAAGTCGCCGGACAGCGCGAGATCCTCTCGGCTTACGGCGGAGTTAAGCTCGAGGACGTCAGGGGAATGAGAGCGCCTTTCTTGTCGGTCGGTGGAAACAAAATGTTCAAAATGTTGTACGACTCGAACTTCACCTACGATTCCTCCATGCCCATCTACGAAAATAAACCGCCGAGTTGGCCTTACACTTTGGATTACAAGCTTTTCCACGACTGTATGATTCCACCTTGCCCCACACGTTCTTACCCCGGAGTTTGGGAGGTCCCCATGGTGATGTGGCAGGATTTGAATGGGGGGCGTTGTTCCATGGGCGATGCTTGCAGCAACCCAGCGGATGCTGAGGGTGTTTTTAAATTACTGATGAAGAATTTCGAAAGACATTACACCACGAATAGGTAAAAGAAAGGGGGTTTTGCGAGGGTGTTTTTAAAAGCCCGGATTTTCAGAGCACCTTTCGGTTTGTTTTACCACGCGGCGTGGTTCACTCAGCCGCACCATAAAGAAGGTTTCATCAACTTTTTAGACACTATAAATACGATGAAAGATGTTTATTTAGTTACTAATTGGCAAGCCATACAATGGGTACGAGAACCAACTCCTTTATCCCAAATAGGTCACTTTCAACCGTTCCAATGCAACTATCCTGTGAGTATTTCTACATTAATATTAATAATGAAGTTTATTCACCCGGTTCGATAAATGAAAGTGAATAATATCTTTAAATCGGGAGAGTTACG
This sequence comes from Serrognathus titanus, assembly GCA_039766575.1. Lineage (NCBI taxonomy): Eukaryota > Metazoa > Arthropoda > Insecta > Coleoptera > Lucanidae > Serrognathus > Serrognathus titanus. The sequence goes on along the minus strand of CM077916.1, from coordinate 801,702 downwards.
GTTGAATGGGTTTCTGTCGCCGGTGTTTGTTTGTTAGTCGTTTTAATAATGAATAATGTTGAAGGATCGCCCTAAGAGATGCAATAATCCGAAAGTGTGCAACTTATGGCATAAATCAGGAGTGAGATACATGCGCACCTGCCAACCTTGTCCCGACATTTACCCCTGGACTGGCAATACTGGAATTCGCAGTAGCAGAATAGATAATGACATCGAGGATTAAAATTGCCGATGGCAAGCAAAAAGCCGACTAAATCTTAAATTATTTTTAGGCAGTCGGTGGCATTATTTTCAATGCCGCCAACTGCGATCAAGTACTTAATTCGAGGAGATTATTTATAATAATAACAATGTCGATGTTGTTCAGGTGTCTTCGCGTGTTGAGCTACACGCCACATGCCTCAGCAACATCACCATTAATTAGTTCTGTTATAATTTGTAAATATTGTAATGGTTTAAATTAGTTGAAATTGTTTGTTCATAATCAAGTTTTTAGGACGTTCCTGGACTGTTAACAATCTGCAGGGCAGTCTCACATTAAAAATTAAAAACAAATCGTACTTTTTAGTTATTTTTAAACTTAATTTATTGAGTGCTTCTTCAAAATAGATATCGTAATTCTATATAATGTTAAACCAGTGAGTGATAAATTAAAAGTTAAATTAGTTTCTATTTACCGCGTTTTCTTCCTGTTGGTTCGGGATTTGAAAATGAAAACTCCCTTAGTAAATATAGTATTATTTAATTAAATCTATGCAATTCGTTTAAGATAAGGTGTAGGTCTATTACGAATAGTACATACAATATTAAACACAAAGTGAACAATGCTCAACCGATATGCCCTACGAATTGGCTTTGAAAAAATCAATACATTAGTAACACTAAACTTGTTCTACGTATTTATACTTTACAAATTATTATTTGTTTTTTACTGGAAGACTCAGTTTTAGTATAACGTAGTTAATTTGGTACTAAATCTAATACGTCACACTATATTAGCTACGGCATTCACCCACTCAAGTAAAGACGACGAACCAGAAATCCTCACTCGTGGAACAATCCTCGATCAACAACATCATTCATCCGGTTTTGTCATCATCATATAGGTAGTTTAAAAGTAGTCAAGCTATTGAAAGCTCAAATTTACAATAATATATCATTTACGTTCTTTTATAGAAAATGGAAACTGCAAACTACCTTGAAACTGTTTAGCACAACTCCTGGCACCCTATAATCTTATATATAATATATAAATATGTATATATTTAACAGCAGGCTATTCTAAAAAAAAAAAAATCTCTTATTTAATTAAGCAAGTTAAATTGTTCCACACACATCAAAAAGTACACCGTAAAAGCTCTCGATACAAAAGTCAAACGGATTTTCTATTTCGTCAACGTGAATTTAACTCGCTTAGTGAAAATTTATACAAAATATAACCCGCAAGGTTTCACACGTTTACTTTTGAACACACCCTGTGAATGCTCGAGAAAAACAGGACCAATTTTTTTCTCTATTTACGTCGCATTTGAGTATACGTATAGGGTGGGTGAAAAAAAGAAATTGATCCTGCGAACAGCGTTTTGTCCTTGAGTGATTCAAAAGTGATGAAAATTGGAACTAATTTGTATAGAGCGAGCGATTCTGTACATTCAAATACACATTATTAACTATTACGACAAAAGTTTCACACAATTTACTCAAAAACAGTCTTTTGTCAAAACTAAGTATTATTGTCATTGCAGATTGAGTTTTCCTGCAAAGAGCTAGAGATTTGCGTGACCTCAGTGCGTCACACGTTAACATCGTTACATTCGATATATACAAATACACCAAAAAAATACATTTATCAAATATAAATTATATAAAAAATTTAACTAGACTTTATGCTGATTTTTAGATTTTTTATGAGTTTTACAAATGCTCGAAGATATTATTCAATTTCCTATAATTATTGCACAGTACATTGTTCATAGGATTTGATAGTCAAACGGGTTTTACAATCACAAGAACAGGTGACACGCGACGTACGTTAGAAGAACGCACACACTCACTTTGATGCGGGAAACCGAACCACAAACGGGTATTTCAATTTCCTGTAATCATGTAACTCGAAGCTTACGAATTAAATTTACTTTACCATGCTTACCTCCGGATGGTAATTGATGCACTTCGGTGGACGTCGCCTGTACAAGCTATCCTTCACTTTATGTATACATTCACCCTTCGAACTATCATACGTCAACTCTTGGGGGGTAATACTCAGTTGTTTACTGCCACAAGGGCAAAGCGTATCCACGACTAACAAAATCAAATTACTATGTGGAACCTTCTGGACACTAAACGGCCTTCAAAAACAAAACCCATGTCACTCCCACATATAAAAAGACCAGCAAGAATAGAACATACCTCTCGCAGCCTGTCGCATGGCAATTAGTCAGTTTACCCTTCAAAGGATTGCTCTGCCCACTCGTGTTTAACCTATCGGGTTGCAACACGTACAAATCAACCTTCCTATCGCAGGGTCTCACCCCAATTTCACCCATCATCCCCATCTCCTCGGTGGGATTAATCTCGATGTTTGGCCCAACGAAATGGTTGTTCGGGTAAGAAAACGGCGGCAACAGCGGCTCTTCCTCCTCAAAACCCTCGTTATCAGTGGGATACTGCTCGAAATTACTTTCGTAATCATAAATAATATCCCCGTCTTGCGCGTAAGAGATCGCCATGCCGTAAACATAATCGAGAAAGCCCGACCAGATTATGATTGCGCGTATCAACCAATTCAGCATGAATTTGACGGGGTGCTGCAAAACAAATTTGGAAGTTCGGGCCTGATTCGATCACTATAACTCACTGAGACTTTTGCCGCGCTTCCACTGTAGAAACTCCTTTTGTTAGTGCAACTCCCCTGATAATCGTATACCGCGACCTTATTATAGATCCGGTCCTGCACTAGGGAATCCATGATCGTTCCGTCGATGTGGCCGAAAAATCGGCCGGTGTGATCAGGGTTTTCCGAAATGATTATAAAACCGTTGTTATCTAAAATATAACAGTCGAGCTCGTCGCTGGAGCAAGTTTTTCTGCAGATAGAACCCCCAGAACACTGAAACCACCTTCATTATGATCAACCAAACGTCTTTCTGAAATTCCTTACGGTGGAAGTAACGTTGAGGAAATGCGAAGCTAACACTGAGTGTTGATATTGAAGCCCGACGACGGCAGCTGGAGCTCTGTGGCCTTTATGCTCCACGAAAACAGCGTGCGTTGCCGTTACCAACGGCTTACCAACGGACCCTACATCGAACGGAACCGAAAATATAAAACTTTCCGGTTCCACTGCGTGTTGATCCACGGCTCTTTTGTACCAGGTTTCATCTATACCCCGCACGTTAGACTCGCTGAAGTGACTGGAATCGAGTAGTTTAACCCCCAAGCAAATAACAACCACCCCCCAAATTCCCTTACGCTTGCTTATTATCAGTGGAGGCCATGTGATCCGTCCATCTCAACAACCCACTTCTAGTGGCAACGAAAGACAAACTCAGGCCAAACATCGGATGGCCTCGGCTGAAAATAAACGAAAATCAGCGTCTCGTTCCAAACTTGTCGGCGGAACGGGAATCAATTTATTTCCTGCTGCAAAAGCAAAATATTAGTGAGTTTTTGGGGTGGCCCGGGCCGCCGGACTTCCTCTGAAATAACCTGGAAGAAAAAGCCAATGTTTTTTGCCCGAGATACTTACGACTTCCTGCAAGCTTTAAATAAATTATCAGATATACATAAACACGACGCAAGCAACAACCAAGCTTTTAAAACATGAAGAGATGTAACCGTTAAGAAGGTAACACCAAGTGGTTAAATTCGAAGTAAACTTGGAAGTTACAAACAACATAATAAGTCTTTTTGTCTTATTTACCCGTTTCTCAGGGAACTACGTGGTGAAAAGGGGAAGTATTTTTCGCCTCACTTAGGAATTAAATATCATCAAACCGAGAGTTTTGTGCTCCCCCAATTCATCACGTACAAACAACAAAACAACCCAACGAACGTGGTTCTGTTCTTCAAGCAGAATCAACTGTTGATTAGGTTGTTTCAATATGCTTTTCACATCCAGATCGTAAATGGATAAAACATAAAAAAAGAGGGAACTGAGTATCCAGTTACTTTACCTTTGCAATAAAACCAAAAGAGTTGCAATTGGGCTATTGTGCAGAGATTCAAATAATTAATAACAAATCATTTATGTGCTATTGCATTTTTTTTTGTTAACTAAGCATGCTTTTGTAAGTGATTTTTGATACGTACTGGTTATCTTCGTTTAGGGTTGGCTTTGCGTCGTGGCGATCCACCTCTTCGGTAATCATGGCGTCCAGAACCAGCGATTGCAGCAGAGTTTTATCGCCTGGAAATTACTGAACATCAAAAAAATGAACGGGGGGGACCCACCAGGACTTACAATAGTAAGCATCTTTATCCTGTTTGTTGATGGGGTGGGTGTGTTCTCGTTGCAAAGGCGAGCGTGGCCGAAGAGACATCCATTTCCAGCCAGGCCTTCGACTCCTTGACAAAAAATGGAGAACCCGTTCTTCAGCGTTTCTAAACCACTGATCACCAGTGGTACCAGTCGTATATTCACAGTAAACCCTAAACAAACCACATGTACTCTGTATACATATAGTTGAATAATCTTACCAATCAGGATGGACCCTCCAGTTATTCCCTTTAAAGTATTCTTCAACTGCAACAAAAAAGTGATAGTTTAGGGAGAAGGGGGCAAGTTTAAACGCATACCATTCTTCTGACTGTGTTTAATTTCCTGCTCGGCTATGAGTTCGTACATTCCGTAGCCTTCAGGTATGGCGAGCCCCAAGGAAAAAGGGGTACCATCGATTGGGTGGTAAAAATATTTATGTCTGCGCGTAATCACCCGCCGCTAAAACAAATTGCCTAAAGTTTTGCAAATTTTTTCGAGTATACGGCATACCATATTGTCGTAATGGATTTTGACGCTCATCTCGGTTTCTCCCTCTTTCTGATCGATCATATCGTGCCGCAACTGAAACGCGAAATTTAAAAATCGAAGGGCGCGTTCACTTTAAAAAACTCACATCGAGAAGAACCGAGTGATTCTCCCGAGGCCCACCTTCGATCTCAGTTAGTTCCACCTCAGATAGATCAACTGAAGAGTAAGTGGGTTCTAGAGAGTCTTCGTACCTCTCGCTGCCCTGAAAATGAACACCCGTCAAACCGTTTCATTCATTTTCAGTTTCTTGTATTAGACGGTTGAGTAAGCCCAAATCTCTTATTAGGAGTTTGCGACTTACCACGGGCCTCAGATCTGGGTGGTAAAGGACGTGGCCGTTGTTGTTAACTATGAAGGAGTAGCCGTTAACTCCGAGCTAGAATTTTAGGGGAATTAATTTAGGGGACGCTAGTTTAATTGGTTTGGGTAATACCTTGTAAGGTGGAACCAGTTTTTTTATTTGGTCGATCGAAACGTCGGTGCCTACCACGCCTAGGATATTTGCGGCGCGCACCTACGAGAAAAGAAATCAAAATTTCGACTTTGTTTTCCCGAAAATTTGCGGGTGGACTACCGTATGATTTCGCCGATCGAATACAGGTGTGGTTACTGAAGTCATTAGCTGGCCCTGTCTTATGTTTGATAGGGTGTCGGCCTAAATAATTAAGGATTTGCTTTGGGGTTTTGTCTTATTAACTTATTTTAACTTACCCTTCCCCCGATATACGCGGAGGTCCATTGGATGGGATGATCGTTTTGGTACATGACCATAGGCCTTGCCATCACCTCAATGTAGTGCAAAACTTTTTGTTTAGCTTCGCCCTCGTCGTTCACGCGGGTGTAGTAACCTAAATAACGAGGGGTTTATTTTCTGGGGGGGGGGGGTTAGGTAGATGTAAAGTCACCTTTATTTTCGCAAGCCATCCAGTGCATTTCATTAACACCACTCGAATCTTTCCCAACGAGGAACGTGAAAACCCTAACGGGTCTGTGTGGCCAATTGTACATTTTAAACACGTCGCGGTAATTATTTGAAGGGCCATCAGTTATCAACATAATAGCCTGGTTACATTGGCAGCCCTGTCCGGTTCGATTATACTGCAAGAGAATATGTTAATCGCAACGCCCTAGTCCCCATGCTTTGTAATGCTCACTCTGTGTAGGATTTCGAAGCCGCTGATAAGGGCCGATGTGAAATTCGCTACGTTTTCAGTTTTTATAGTTTTTAGGGAATCTCTCAGCCAGCGTTTATTGTCGTTGTTAGCCTGAATACGCCCAAATTAATAAAATAGTAGTGTTGAATGAGGATGGGGAGGGGGTTGTTTGTGTACCTGGACCAGCATATCCTTGAAGCAATGCACCGTTTCCTCCGTGGTATCCGAAAATTTAAAAACCTGGACGAAATCGTCGTTGGATAACGTGTCCAAAATTGCTTCGACGGTAGCTTGAGCAATACGCGATTTTTCCCCGGCCATAGAACTCGAATAGTCAATCAAAATGACCAGGTCTTTCGGTGATGTGGCCGCCGAGACGTACCAGGATGACCTCCGGAAGTCATACACGTTACGAAATTCGGCCGGTTTTTGCCAGACGGACGACATTTCTTCAGGGGGCCAAGCTATGGCTACGAAATCTCATTTAGGATTGCACAAAACCCCTAATTCATTGTTTTACCTGGGTACCTACGGAAGAAACCCGAGGAACTTCCAAAGTACTGCCAGGATAACGAAGGATCAGTGTCGTAATTGTTTATAAATAATGGGTCGAGGTGTTCCGACCATTGTATGGCATTCATGACGTCATCTATATAAGAGAAAATTATGATGTATTGGGGGAAATATTTTGTATGTATGTATCGGAGAAGTCAGCACGGAGCTTGGCAATGATGGATCATTCGTGCTAACCCCTAAATTATGAATAAATTATTACCGGCTTCTTCCACGTTCGAGGGCATTAATACTGAACTGAATGTGAGGTTAACCGGTAAATAATTAAAGTGCGGATTGGAGGTGAGCATCATTTCTCTTGATCCTTCAGCGGGCCTACCGTCAGGACCGAAAATATTGAGCCTTTTTGCGTTGTAATACTTAAAGACTTGCCCGTTATCCGTTTGGGGGGTCAACGCAGCTTGTTCAGCCGAATCCATAATCCTCTAAAATCCACAATTCCCAAAAAAAAACTCGCTTGATTATCCAACTCACCATAACCGCGTTCATCTTGCAATCCATCATGTTTTTAACTTCCGCAGCCATTTCGCGTATTAAAATCAAACCATCTTTCCTAACCACGTCTATTTCGACCTCGTGATACTTCTGCAAAGAAAGTTAGGAGGTATCGTGCTTGCGTGTTTAAAAGAGGATAAGGACCATAAATTTGTTTTACGAGCGCTTCTAATAAAGTGACAACATCAAAAGGGCGAGTTTTATGACGTCTGTTTTACAAGGATTACCATACACTCGACGAAATTGATTTCGATCCTCACTTACCTTTTGCAGCTCGTTCATCCGCGTTAATTTTCTGCCGTATTCCCACAAGTCTACGCCGAATTTAAGAGCCCAGTTTTTCACTCTGGAAACAAAAAGAAAGGAGGAATACTTTTTTTTTGTGTTTGGGGAGAAAATCCCGTTGTAGTTGTAGGGGAGAACCCGCAAAGGTATAAGTCCCTGGGAAATCCTCCAAGATAAACATCGCCTCGAAGAAAAGGGACAAATAAGCCTAATTGGATAGTGTCGTGTTAAATCCTGTGGCACAAATAAGATCCTTGAACTTAGGAATGCGATGTTATTAAACTCGAAGCGATTCGCGATTTATTTGATATTACATCGTGAAATATCGTGCCCGGAAAAAGCAATAGAGTCTGGAATTCCAAAAGAAACAGACAAGGGGATGTTTTGCATTCACATTGCGAACGCGCACTGCAAATATGTAAATGTTGGAGGGAATATATTAAAATCAAACGTCCGGGGAAGAGTTTACCTTCCTTCGCCTAAATCGTCACAGCAGATGTTCGTGTGTATTTCCGAATTAAAAACGTGTGTACTCATGGCAGCAATTACGAACTGTCATTGTCACATATTAATTTTCCACGTAATGAAGCAGCATCTGCTTGCCTATTAAAGCAATGAGCGTGAGGATTTGGCCTGGTTGTTGTTTAAACAACTAGAACTTTCATTGTCATAGTCCACATCTGGTGGATAGTAAAAAATTCATCTATCCTTATGGATTGATTAAAAACTCTGGCTTTACTCTTTGGATTAAAATCGATGTTTAATATTAAAACCAAAAATTTGAAAGTTACTTCTTTTTTTTCGTTTTAATTTCAAGCTGGGCTTAGGAGGCTTTAGCAATCGCAAAATTAATTTGAAGCTCGCCGGTAGACTCTGGCACCGGGAGAATTAATTGAAAAGTCCAAGTAGGCTTAGAACTTTCGAAGATTTTATTCCTTGGAACAGAAAAATCAATAAAGTGATTTATACGCATTAAATTAGCGACTCTGTTGGAAAAATCAAGACTTTGGCAGTTGAAATTAATCGAATCAATCCGGGGGTCCAGGTTCAGAGGATTTTGTTTCTTGAAAAAGTAAAAAGAAAGAGGAAGCAATTTGGCGGAGTACGAAAAAGTAAGGCGCAGCTGACTCTGGCAGTTAAATTAATTGAGTCAGGCTTAAGACACTCAACCAAACCAAACAGGTTGCAGATAAGATGGTAACTCTGAGGTTTATATGCAACTGTCAATTTCGTCAGTTATCACATGTTCATAATTTTTTTTTGGGAATAAAAACAAAATAAAAGGCGAGTGGGATGATGGTTTGGTTCGAATGGGGATGATGAAGGAAAAAAAACGTAACATGGCTTTTGATACTTACTCATTATGGGGGATATCCTCATCTTGTTCTAAGGTGACCGGAAATACTTGCACCCAAATAAGTAAGGCCACGTAAAATTTATAACAGGTCCTTGCTTTAAACGTTAAGCTACACGACATGTTTATTTTATGTTTTGTCTTGCCTAACAGTACGGGCCACTTCTCTTATCAGTCGCAAATAATATCACAAGGTCCGGCTTATCAACTGGCATACGTACGTTAAGAAAAGGAGTCAGAAACGGTCCTACATATTCCAACGAACACAAACAGTTAGCCGGTACACAAAATAAACTTATAACGTAGAAAATTTACATGATAATTACAAGACAGTTTCGAGCATTGCTCCGGTCGCGCTGTATTACACACCCCGAGTCGCCCTAATCTATTTTAGGGTAACAGGACGCGCGCCGACGCCGCCCTTCTATCCTTCTGTTCGTCCAGTTCTACAGTGTATGTAGGTCACCTTATTATATACCTATCGCTGTTAAATATTGAACTGGAGGTATATACTAGTGATAGTAGCGACGGCATGGATGATGCTAACTCAAAATTAATTCTTTATTACAATTTTTTTTTCCCCCCGAAGGATCAAACGAACGCGAAGGATAATTCGGGCGAAGTTGATTTAAAAATCGCGCAGTCACTTCTCAGTCACGAAATTACTCAAGCCCGATTTTTACAAATCAAATTAATTTCGGCCCGGTATTTGTTTTGGGGGTGCGTTTCGAAGGATACGTTCAAGGTAAACTTGCCACTAACATAATCGTCCTTATGCGCTTCGACGACGTAGAACGCCACATTGCGCATCATATATTGATTTACCTCGGCTGACTACAGTCCACCACAAAATACGAAAAGTACTTTTGAATATGACTTTACTTTATGGCAAGGATGTGTTGTTAATTTCCTACATAAGCACCAGAAAATTGAATAAAATTTCCTCCAAGAACACATTAACCAGCTCGCTTTACGCGCGGAATTTATGTAATCCGAACGAAAATACAGGACGTTCTGCGGGTCGCTTTTATGAAATTATTTATTGGTCTGGAAGTTGCTAGACGCTGAACTTCGTGGCAAGTTTTTTTTTTGCACTCCTTTGAAGCGGCGGAAAATTGTTTACATATTATCTCGTTTGGGACGCATTCCCTCGAATTTAAATTCCTTATTAGGATCACATGAACGCGAAGAGGTAAATCGATACTAAAACATTATTCAAATTCCACTCGTCCCCTCACACTTTTAAACACACAACAACAAATACTCGCCCTTCAAAAAAATGATTAATCATTAACGAATCAGTTTTATTTAAAACAACAAAACTATCTTTTGGACGGTAGCAACAATTTCTTTGTTACAATTCGAAAGCGATTGCGATTATTTTTTTTTTGTGTATGCAGATAAAGTGAGGCGTTAATGTTTTATTTTTTACTTGATGAAACGCATTTCCGGGACATCACCCAGCCTAAAAAAATACATTCAACTTATTACCTGCCCTACTTTATCGCGAAGGTGGATGTGGTGCAATTTTTTTAAACAAAAAGGCCCAAGGATAACACCTAATTAGAGTTTACCGCCTGGAAATCTCTTGTTTTCCTTCTTATTTAAACTCAACCGTTTTGTTATTTCTTTTATTTTATTAATTTAAAAGCAACATAGCTATTGCAGGAGGCGCCATCTACATTCCATCTGCGTAGCCAACTTACTTGAACGTTCGCTATCATTGTAGAACGCGTGCTTCTCAAAAAGTATTTATCACGATGATTAAACAAATAAAAACAATTTATTAAAAAACAAATTTTCAGTTCGAACAAACATCATTGTCTTTTTTTATCTCGTCCTAGTTATCGCTTGCAACCAATCAAATCACGCCTAATTTGTTAATTGCTTTTTTTTACTACGGCCTTATCAAAGTTCACGATTTGTTTCGGTTGTAAATTAAAATTAGCGCGGATTTGTTATCAAAATATGCCACTAAGGCGTGACTAATCGGAAACTTTTGAAGAAATGGCTACGGTTAGTTCAGGATGAATTAAAAAAAAATTGCAAGTCACTCCACCACGGGGCGAATTTAATTGACAATTTTCCATTTGGAAATTAAGGGCCAAAAAAAAAAACTCTGCTGTCGCAGGACGTTTCGTTTCTTCTGGATCGTCATCAGCTGTATTTAAAAGCGAATTAATTTCACGCCTCTTTTTCTGAGGGGTAGGAAACGTGAAAACCAAACATTCTACTTTTGTTTAAATAAATAGGTGTTGTTTAAATAAATAAGTGGTTTATTTAAGATTTTATTGATCGATAGCTTTTGACGCGATTGATTATTGTAACTGAACTGTTCAGGAGAAATTGGTTTTGTTGACATATGACGTACAACCATGGCAAGTAAAGATAACTTGGCGCCGATTATAAGCAGTACGTCAACTTTCTCTCAGGTATAATCAAGCTAGAAAATTTCGGTTTACTTTTCTACAAAGGAAAATCTAATACAGTATGAATTCGTTTTGAAATTTTTGGCCCAATTGAACCTTTTTTGGCAACATAAACATCATTCTTACCAACCCAACCCAACCATGGCAGGTAAAGATAACTTGGCGCCGATTATAAGCATTCGTCAACTTTCTCTTAGGTAGAATCAAGCTAGAAAATTTTGGTCTACTTTTCTACAAAGGAAAATCTAATACAGCATCAATTCTTTTTCAAATTTTTGGCCCAATTGAACCATTTTTGGCAACATAAACATCATTCTTACTCTACAGTAAATAAAATAATGCACAGTGGCTATTTTAGCTGATTTTAAACTTTTTTGTGTGGTTTATTGTAACTGAACTGTTCAGGAGAAATCGGTTTATTGAACTTCCAATGAAGGATAAAGAAAACAAAAGACAATCGACAATTTCAAAATAAAATTGAGAGAGAAATAAGCGAAACGTGGCAAAGAATTATCAATAATAAGAAAAAAAGAACGAAAAAGATGCAAAAGCGTTTGAATAAAAAATAAATAAATCAAATAAACGGAAGAAAAAAGAAGATTTACAATTACAAACAGAGAGATAAAAACAAAAGACAATCGTTATATTGAACTTCCAACGAAGAATAGAGGAAACAAAAGACGATCGACAATTTAAAAATAAAATTGAGAGAGTAATAAGCGAAACGTGGCAGAGAATTTTCAATGACAAGAAAAAGTGAACGAAAAAATGGCGTTTTAACAAACAAAATAAATGGAAGACAAATTTAACAACATTTCTGAAGAAAAACAACAGAAAATGTGAAGAAAAAGAAAGATTTACTATTACAAAGAAAGAGATAAAAACAAAACACAATTGGTAAATTAAACTTCCAATGATAATGAAGGAACAAAGCCTACGATCTAGACGCTTAAAAAATTTAAAATTATTTAATGTAAATAGTATGAAAGAATAATAAATAAATAAATTAAAGATGCTGTATATTTGATATTAAATTAATCAGAAAATTTTAATGACATAAATGTAATTTTTAGTTAAATGTAGCAATGTAACATTAAAAATAAATCATTGGCAATTTAACAGTAGTCTCTGACTACTCGTCATATTTTTATTGTACGCTGATTGGTCGATTTATAATTTTAAGAACTTTTATATAGCTATCTTCTTTTAGCTTTCGCGAAACAGCTTTGCCTATCGCAGTCGGAGGTCACAAAAATGACGAAACAACAGTCGCCCACCGAAATAATGATCGGTTTTGACAATTCCTCAAGTGTACAACTTTCATGAGTGCATGGCTACCATCCAATGTTGCCAACTTAATGGGATTTTCTTTTTAAAAAAGGGATTTTCAAATTTTATTTCATAAAAGAAGCTGGACGCTAACAACCCCTGGACAGCTCAAAGTTTTTCTTTTATGCAGAAGGAAACTCACCACCATCTATTTATCAAAGTTTGAACTAACAGGTTACAAAAACATGACTTGTGCTGTTGTAAGACAATCAACGACGCAATTTGTTAAAACATATCGAACGTTTCTTTTTCTTTTGTTTTTGCGGAGGTGGTTCACTAACGATGTAAAAATTCAGTGAAAAAGTGTTAGTTGTCATCAATAAAGGACGAAATGAATTGTATTTGTGTGAGGCATCGAACAACGCCATCTATTGGTCACTGTTTGTTTCAAATTGTACTCTAAAAATTCGTTTTTAAATTTTTGGCCCAATTGAATCATTTTTGGCAACATTGTTACGCTACAGTAAATAAAATAATGCGCAGTGGCTATTTTAACTGATTTTAAACTTGCTTGTGTGTATGGTTTATTGTAACTGAACTGCTCGGGAGAAATTGATTTCGCTGACGTACAACCAAGGCAGGTAAAGATAACTTGGCGCCGATTATAAGCAGTACGTCAGCTTTCTCTCAGGTATAATCAAGCTAAAAAATTTTGGCCTATTTTTCTACAAATACAGCATCAATTCTTTTTTAAATTTTTGGTCCAACTGAATCACCAACAAAATAATGCTGGTTTTAAACTTGTTTGTTTTGAAATTGATTTCGCTGACGTACAGCCAAGGCAGGTAAAGGTAATTTGGCGCCGATTATAAGCAGTACGTCAACTTTCTCTTAGGTAAAATGAAGCTAAAAATATGTGCAGTTTGTTTTGGTCGATTTTTTTTCGGTAAAGCAAAGTCTAATTGAGTGGTGGCGTTTTATTTTTACAACCAGCGTCATGAAGTCTAAAATTTACAGCTGTGGGGCATCTGCTGCCGGATTGGACGTCGTTTGTGGCCCATAATTTTTTCCCCATTCATTCCAAGCTAGTCGTAGTAGTAAATAGCTGGGTGGTGCGATTGTACGTACGTGGTTAGTACCTATCATCATCATCGCACCTTGATGATAAACGTCTGATAACTTCGATAAGCGGTTTCGTGTATGTATACCACCTAAGTAACTTTGCTGGGCGACATTGAAGTAACGCTGTTAAAATTAAAGGGCGGGTGCGCGCATAGTCAGTCATTATGTGCACCGATGGCAGGCTCACCTTAGCGCAGGCAGTTCTATGTGCGATGTAACCATCCTTATAGTCGCGTTGTGTTCGATAAAAATTGTGATGTAAGGCACGTGCAGTAAACGCTTGCATTAACCAATCAACATGAAAGCGAGAATATTAAAATTACTGATGTGTAGATACTTATGGTGTTCTGTTGTGTTGCTCTCTGTTGTCAGTGCGAATTTTCTACACATCGATGGTAAGCAAACCGACCTCCCTAGGTCCAGCCCTCGATACCCAAATACCCAGAAAAAAATCCCACAAAACGTGATACCCTCACCATGCGTTCCGCTTATAAACATCACCTGATTTTTAATGATGAACATTACGACATACTACACACTCACACGTCCCCCTCCAAAATTACTTGACAGTCGCACTATAAAAAAATACACCTCTCAAAAGTAACACGCTATATAAACATCTACAAGGTTACTTACCAGCAGGAACGTGAACGAACATTTAAAAAAAAAAGATCACCAGCTTCTATTGATTTAAAACGTTTAATATTCATGGAATTCGTTTGATTCAATCAAACCAATTAATTTACCAGCAAAAAAAATACTTGTACCCCAATTAAATCCATTTCATCCATTGTTGGCGACGTATTAAAAATTCTGGATAAAAAAATTGTTGTGTTTGCCTGCCTGTCGATTCTTAATCGGATCAATTGGCTTGATTGAATAATCAACGACCTACTGGTTTCAGCTTGTTAAATGCAGAGATGAGGCCTTCGCTTGAAAAGCCGGGAAAATAATCCTTATTGATCCATAATGCTGCTAAATAATGTAATATACGTAAATAAAATTAATGAGGGACACGCCGGATTATATAAATTAAATTAAACAATTGCAGTATTGTTTGCAGGCTTCAATTGTTTGCGTTCCAAGTCATTCCTTTTTCAAAATTAATTCGAAGGGGGACGAACTTGGAGGTTGCAATTAATCACGAGAACTAAAAAAAAAGGAATCATATTAGAATACGTCTGAACACGTTGGAGACTGAAATTTTTTTTTTAATAAAACCCTTTTGGGTTCTTTTCTTAGGTTTGTTCCCTCAGTAATCGCTGGGTTAGTTCGAAACGTCAAAAGCTTGCACCCATCAAAGTTGTACACTTTATAGAGCTAACAAAACCGATCATTACTCAGCTTTTATTAACAAAAAAAAGTGTATATACACCCTTTTGGGTTCTTTTCTTTGGTTTGTTCCGTCAGTAATCGCTGGGTTAGTTCGAAACGTCAAAAGCATGCACCCATCAAAGTTGTACACTTCATAGAGCTACCGATCATTACTCAGCTTTTATTAACAAAAAAAATGTATATACACCCTTTTGGGTTCTTTTCTTAGGTTTGTCCCATCAGTAATCGCTGGGTTAGTTCGAAACGTCAAAAACATGCACCCATCAAAGTTGTACACTTTATAGAGCTACCAAAAACTCAGCTTTTATTAACAAAAGAAAGTGTATATACACCCTTTTGGGTTCTTTTCTTAGGTTTGTTCCGTCAGTAATCACTGGGTTAGTTCGAAACGTCAAAAGCATGCACCCATCAAAGTTGTACACTTCATAGAGCTACCAAAACCGATCATTACTCAGCTTTTATTAACAAAAGAAAGTGTATATACACCCTTTTGGGTTCTTTTCTTAGGTTTGTTTCCTTAGGTTAGTTTCGAAACGTCAAAAGCATGCACCCATCAAAGTTGTACGCTTTACAGAGCTACCAAAACCGATCATTACTTCGGTGGTGGTTAAAAGCTGGTCAGAAACTGTTGCTGGAACAAACCTATTGTTAACTTGTAAGTAGAAGTCGGAAATACATATTCTGACGTCATCAGTAAGAAAACGGTTGGTTTGTTTGTGAATTCGGATTTCCAAATTAGTTTACGCCAGTTCTTCATAGCGCGTCATGACTAAAGTCTTCAAATAAAAGGTCCGCCCACTCGCCCAGTTGTATATTACTCGCTGGCTGGCGAAGATACGCCGTAAACCTCGATTGGCCAACTAACCAACACTTAGGTATAACGTGTTTTACTTAAACAAATGTTTTTTTTTAATTATATCGTATCGTCACTTCGTAGTTCGATCGCCTATGCATTTGTTCCTATTCGTTGGAGGCTTTAGTCATAACATCATAGCTAGATGACGTCGAAATACGTGATTCCAATTTCATGCGAGGATTTTCGTTTTGCTCGCCGTTATTTATTATTCATTTCCTGACCTGCATTTTTATACATCCAACAATCAACTACTAAAGTGCTGATTAATAAAAAAAAAAGTCGTTTTGACGTCACATTTTTTATTCTAATTTAAGGCCACTGTTGACGCAAACTTGGAAATGAATTAAATGAATTGTTTTTTATTTATTTTTGAGGTTCCTGTGCCGAAAAGCAGTTCCAATGCCACAACAAAATGTGCGTCCCGTTAATATTTAAGTGCGACGGAGACTCCGATTGCAGCGATAACTCCGACGAATTGAATTGCCCGAGTAAGTACGACCAACCTAAGTAAGTAAAAGTAATTTTAAGAAGAGACGACCAGCTTGCGCGGTGCTGCCAACCAAACGCAATCCGAGTAAGCATTGCGTTTGCTTGGCCCCTTCTGCCTTTTCGTTGGTTTATTTTTTTTTTGTTGTTTTTTTTTTTTTTTAGATGGTAAAGACGTTCGTCTTTTGCCGGCGGTAAGGAAATAATTTTTACTTCTTTTTTTTTTTTAATAAAAAAAAAGTTGGGATTTAATTAAACTCGAACTTTTGATCGTGATCGTTGAAACGCGTGTCCTGGAAAGGACCTTCGGAATTTAATTTGTGCGCGCAGAGAGAGGGATTATTTTCGGGGGTTGATCTTTGATCGGGGGGGAACCTTTCGCTGCTCCTCTTGTGTTACAATTACATGCTTGCCTGTATTCATGGTCGTATACACTTTCACGCTTCGAATGTGCACACACGTGCGGACCTTCCTTTGATGTAAACAATTTTGCCTAATTTATTTCCTTTTGATCGTATAGACATCTGAAAACGATTTTTTTTTGACAGAAAATAAAAGAAAAATCCAGAGCTTATGATTGTTTCATTTACCTCTGGAGTGTCCTGCTTAAAGGGTTTTATGAAAAAGGACGAGTTTTGGACGTTCGTTTGTTGTGTACTTCTTTGGGGTGGAATTCTGTGTTGCCCATGGTGTTGTTCTGATTGTTTTCCTGGTAGGAAAAAAATTAATTTGCAAATTGGTTCCGCGGCAAAGAATAAACCCCGCATAATTTCCAATCATTTCAAGCCTTAATAAATATAATTACGTTCGGTAAACTTGTAATTTTCTCGAAGAAAAGTGGTTTTATTGAGGTCATTTGAGCCTTTTGCGACGCAACGGATATATTCATAGTCGTTCGAAGTTGCATCAGATACCTGTATGGTTTGGGATGTGAAGTGCATTCGCGAATTGTATGCTTGGCAAGTCTTTGGCCGAGCTTAAGACTACTAGATGCGCTGTTGTTGCTTGCCCGCTTGCATTGCTGATACTGCGTAAGCAATAAATCCATCATTAGCGGGGTTTGCTCTCAATATTACGCCAGCTTTGACGGTGTTCACATCAACTCTTGGAATGATTTTAATCGTGCGAATTGCCCTTTGGGCCCTCGCGATTCTCCTGTGGCACTTCACCACAGCTTTAGTGCAAGGTGAGTTTCACTCAACTTTTTATTATTATTATTATTATTTTTTTTTTTAATTTCAAAAAATGTAATTCCGGAGCTTGATCCCAGAAGGATGCAATCAAAATACAAAAGCTTTATTGCATTCATACATCTACCATGCAAATTTCTGCTCAGTTGAACGAAAGCTCCTCTTTTTTTTTGCTTGCTTTCGGAACTTCCTGATTATCGCGATGAATTTTAATTAAACAAATCGATTTCCATTTGCAACTTCAATCATTTTTAATCGGCGGCTGAAATTCGTTTCATTAAAAAAAAAAAGGACGAGACACACCGAACATTTTTTGACAAAGAAAAATGATCGCGTCGACGTTTTTCTTTTTTAAAATAGTGCGTCGTGGATGATGTAATATTTTACCTGATTTGCGCCTAGGTATTCCGTGTAACTAAACAGAATACGAAGCAACAATTAAAAAGAGTAATAAATTCGATTAGTTTCTAAAACTAAAACCGAACAGTAATGAAGCGAACTCGGTTAAATACATAATTAGATTTCGAGTCCTGAATGCACATTATGCGGACTTTACAAAGCCCAGACCTTTTGTTTATTGAAACCAAGCGAACTGTAGTAAATTTCCAATTTGCTCGAAGCATTGTCTCTGAACTGCGAGCCAAAAAGAAAACAAATTCCCCACAGCGCCGACGGAATATCAAAAACAGACCGTGAACGTCTCGGAAATAATCTCGGGTGGACAAGGACTCACGAAATTTAAGTTTCCTTCGGACGCAGTTGAAGGTCAAGTATTAATTATCCTTCGACTTCACCCCAGGTTCTTTCGGTTTTAACTGATTAGAGCCGCTTTTTACGGAAAGGAGATAACGCAGATTCGCTTCGGTTGTTAAAACGACTGGACGAAGCGAATTTCTCAATCGATTCGAGCGAATTGCTTGTGCATTTTCCGAAATCTCCGACGTCCTCATTTATTTCGTTGGCCTACTATGGCACCTCGTGCTGTGTGTATTATCAAATTAATACGAGTATTTATTGCATAGGAGATAAATCGTCTATAGATAAAACCTTATCTGTCTATGAGTTGATGTAGTCATTCCCTTTGGTTTTTGCTCTACTCCGCGGCAACGTTCCGAAACTTACTGACCTATAATGGCCTTTATTTTAATTAGGCGAATATAAACAAATTCATCACTTTACTACACGCGAAAAAAAAAATCAAGTACGTAGTATTTATTTTATCACATTTTAACTAGTGCACAGTCGCACGTCTTTTTTTTTCCTTGGGGTTCGAATGACCCCTAGGGTCTTGGCCAGAAAATCTAATTCGTCTTCAATAAACAAAACAAACTTTAGCTGTGAACAACGAATCGTCTGTTTATCGCTGCATGTTATTGTCGTCATTTTTACGCATTTCTCAAACCGAAATTGTGCAACATTCCGCGCACGTCAAACTTCTTGGCTAATTCGAGACAAACACGAAAGTTAGAGCCAACTCGTAATAATAAAAATAAAAGAAGTAATGCCCGGAGATAATTCTTCTTAATGAAAAATCGTGCAGTTTTATTAATTGATAATTAATCGAGCTTACTACGGCCGTTATTTATTAATACACTTCTGTTTCCATAACAATATAAGTACATATAACACACAAGATAATCGTCGGTTAATTAACTTGTTATGACTTCCTTTAAAGCCCGTCGCCTTTAATAATAATCAAATTATGTACATCTTGCATTCATCCTCAAGCTTTTGCATAATAGGATTTTTATTAATCCTAGTATTCTTAGCTTGGTGATTAGACGAATTAGAAAGTCGGCAGGATGTTTTCTCGTTTTAGTTGTTGACGATTTCTTTCAGTTGTTGACGGTTTCTTTTAGTTATCGACGTCGCGATAAGTCAATAAAACGAATCCCATTGAAAAGGTTACGATCACAATTTGTATCAAAAGTGATTGTGCGACACACACACGTACACACAAACAAAACGCAAATAACTCTCAATCAGACCTTTCTGAACCTGATAACGCGTTTTCTTTTCGATCGGCGTTTTCTCGCCAAATTCAGCTCTAAACTCGAAATTCAATTGGAGTTGGAAACGATCAAATCCGACTTGTTTCCAAGCATTTTAGTGTGACAACCAAGGTCATCGATACCACGGCGAAAATAAATAATTAAATTAAAAGTAGAACCAAAAAAAAAACGCCCGAAGATAATGCAGCAATTAAACTGTAACACTTCGGTGTTTAGAAAATAACAAATTATTATATCATTTGAACCCGAGCGAAGATAATAATATAAATTTAGCCCGCATAGTTCGCTCTTGTTGCTTTGTTTTCGCATAAATAATACTTTTTATATTTGTTTTAATTCGGGATTTATCGCCGTGTTTACTCCCGCCCCACGAAATCCTTCCACGCTTCTAATTAACGGGCAAACAAACTCGTATCGTCGATAATTATTATTCTCGTTTATCCAAACAAATTGTTTTTATCGCTCGTTAATTAAGGACCTTATTTTCGTCAGCTCGATCATAAAAAGGACTGATAACACCCGAGCGTGGCGGGCGAATTAGAAACGAATTCTATTTTTGGTGGAGGCGCCTGTTTTTTTAAATAAATCTCGCTTCAACGCAACGAAACCGCGCTCTAAAATCGATTTGCCTCTAACGAGCGCCTAAGAAACAGATTTCTTGTCGCAATTAGATCTAAGGAATCTGGTAAAAGTCGGTTCGAATGGACGAAGAGGAAAAAAAAGAAGTTGATTGAAAATGTGCACCTTATAACACGCTTTGTGAAAGTTGATAATAAATTGCGACAAAATCTCCCGTGTTTGTTCTCGTTTTGCGTCGGTTAAATGCGTTTCATTTAATTAGGCGTTCGCGTTAAACAGCGCTTGCCACGTACGATAATGTTGTACGTATTTGGAACTGTGGCAGGAGAGCTTCCGCATCCAAAACGAGTTTTGGGCAGCAAATAACCGCGAATTTTTTTGCAGACACTACGACCTGTGGTAAAAACGAATTTAGGTGTGGTACCGGGCAATGTATTCCATCCCATTGGCAATGTGATAACGAAAAAGACTGCCCGGACGGGACCGATGAGGAAGAACGAACTTGTCGTAAGTTACCCCCTCGAAATTCGTTCTGAACTCCAGATTATGTATTTTGATGGTTTAAGGCCAAAAACACTGCGGTACCGATGAGTTTACGTGTAGATCTGCTCCTGGTGAGTGCGTTCCGCTAACGTGGATGTGCGATGATAATCCTGATTGTTCGGATGGCTCAGACGAAAAAAATTGCAGTAAGTAACCCCAAAATTCAAAATCGACCCCCAATAAAAAACCAAATTTAGATGAGACGTGCAGAGCCGACGAGTTTACTTGCGGAAACGGTCGTTGCATACAGAAGCGATGGATCTGTGACATGGATGATGATTGTGGTGATAGGTCCGATGAAAAAGATTGCCCAACAGTTACATGTTCCCCAGAAACGGAATTTCAGTGCTCAGAGAAGCACTGCATCACGAAAAAATGGCGATGCGATGGTGACTATGATTGTCCCAACGGGGAAGACGAAAGAGTACGCACTGACTTCAGACTTTTAATTATGGGTTAACCCGTTTTCCTTTTTTAGGATTGTACGAAGCCATCCACGGTTACTTTCTGCCTGGCTGAAGAATTCGATTGCACGGATCATTTAACCTGCATCCACAAGGCCTGGGTGTGTGATGGAACCAAAGATTGTCCAAACGGCCTGGATGAGTCCCCCAAACATTGCCAGAATAGAACTTGCAGGCCTGACCAATTTCAATGCAGCGATCGCACTTGCATTGCGGGCCACTTCCACTGCTCGGGGGCACCGGAATGTGCGGATGGAAGCGATGAGGTGGATTGCCAGGTTATGCCGGACGTGTGCGATCCAAAAACGCAGTTCGACTGCGGCGAAGGAACTTGCGTGCCCCTATCCAAGGTTTGCGATGGTAAACAAGATTGCCCAGCTTGGGAAGACGAACCGCGAGAAAAATGCGGGAAAAATGAATGCCTGACCAACAACGGGGGTTGCTCGCATAAATGCGTGGATACACCAGCGGGGTACTACTGCGATTGCAGCTCGGGCTACAAACTAGTCGACAATAAAACCTGCAAAGGTAAACTCCCTCAACCCTCAACTACACCATCACTAACACCAATTTACTTTCAGACATCAACGAGTGTGAAATCCCAGGAAGTTGCTCGCAAATGTGTATCAACGTAAAAGGAACGTACAAGTGCGAGTGCGAGCATGGTTACATACGAGATCCTCGAGACCATACCAAGTGTAAAGCGGCGGAAGGCCACGCGTCTCTTCTTTTCGCCAAAAGGAGAGATATAAGGAAGATTTCTTTGGACCATCATGAGATGACCAGCATCGTCAATGAAACCAACTCAGCGACTGCCCTGGATTTCGTTTTTCGTACCGGAATGATCTTCTGGAGCGACGTGACCGACAAAAAGATTTATAAGGCCCCCATTGATGAGGGCAACGAAAAAACCGTCGTGATCAACAACGAAATCACAACGTCAGACGGTTTGGCCGTCGATTGGATTTATAATCACATCTACTGGACGGATACTGGGAAAAACACGATCGAACTGGCGAATTTCGAGGGGCAAATGAGGAAGGTTCTGGTTCAGAGCGATTTAGAAGAGCCGCGGGCTATCGCGTTGAACCCCTTGGAGGGATGGATGTTTTGGACTGATTGGGGGAAATTGCCCAAAATCGAGCGGGCTGGAATGGACGGTTCGCATCGCCAGACGATCATTTCGCGTGATATCAAATGGCCTAACGGGCTCACGCTCGACCTGGTCAAAAAGCGAGTGTACTGGGTTGATGCCAAGTTGAACGTGATTTCTTCTTGTGATTACAACGGGTACAATCGGCGAGTAATCCTGTCTTCACCAGAATCGTTGAGGCATCCGTTTTCTATTACGACTTTTGAAGATTGGATTTATTGGACCGATTGGGATAAGTCTGCTATTTTTAAGGCCAATAAATTCACGGGGAAGGACTTGCATTCCGTGACGGCCACGGAGATGGTATGGCAGCTTGGTTGGAGGGAAAATTTGTTTTATATTGCTTTTGTTTTTTTTGAGTAGATTCAAAATCCTATGGTGATACATGTTTACCATCCTTATAGACAACCTGATGGGGAAAATTATTGCCAGGCGGTTAATGGGCATTGTTCTCATTTGTGTCTACCAGCTCCAAAAATCAACGCCCATTCGCCCTTGTATTCCTGCGCTTGCCCCGAGTCTCTTCGGATGTTACCAGACGGACTTACCTGCGTGCAAGATGGTAAGTTTGAGAATTCTTGTAAGCACGCGCTTGGCTTCTGTTTTTAATTATGATTTTTTTATTATTTTGTATATTTATTTAGCGGAGAACATAACAACCCCGTATTCGGTGACACAATCAGATTTTACAGTAACAGAAACCGATGTAGTAACTATCCGTGAGTACCTACGGTTTGGTTTTGGTTTGGATTTTTTTGCCTTTTATTTCTTTTTTGCTTTTTTTTTTAAAGAAATCCTTTTTGGTTACGGTGCTAAACATTTTTCTTCTTCTTTTTCTATCACCTATGTAAATATCCACCCATTATTAGATTGTCTCCGTTACAAAAGACTACAAAACCGACTCGAAATGAAGAAGAATTTGATTCGCAGTCAAATGGATGGTGTAATTTAGATGTGTTTGTATAATACCGCCCTCCATGTTTCACACATGCTTTCCTGGAATTTTTTTGTGTGTGGCCAAGGAGCTCGATTTTTCAGCATATTTTTCCCGAGCAGGAATTCACGTCATCCCTCCGCTCAAAGCCCCTTTGTACGCTCGCTTTTAATTATGATCGCGAACCGACGGATTTTATTAATGTGCTATGTTTGTTGTCTTTTGTAAAGGACGCGCACTGAATTGTTTTCGTTTAGAGAGTAAAACGCATCTCACTTGTACAGAACACATTCTCCTTTTCGCTTTTCGTTTTGCCGTTTTATATTTAGGGCGAGAGATTAAAATTTAACGTTTACCGTTTTTTTTTTTGTTTGGATTAAATAAGAGGTGAAACGTTAAGTTATATCTTTTGTGTTGCTTCTAATTTCCTGTCCTCCTCCACCACCACCCCAAAGTGGGTATGCTTGCGTTTACGATCCTTTTTTTTTTTTTTTAATGTGTGCAGGTACTATGAATAAGTCACACCCTGTGAACGTCCTGACCGAAAATAAAGATTCTGGCGTCGTGGCGATCGTAACTATTTTGGTGATAGGCCTCGTCGTTCTTCTTGGGGTTGGAGTAAGTGGTACCCAGATGGTGCTTGCTTCACCTTCATGTAATTGTGGAATATTTTCAGGTGGTTTACGTAATATATACTCAGTACTTGCATCGCAATATGACTTCGATGAACTTCGATAATCCCGTTTATAGGAAAACGACTGAAGATCAGTTTTCCCTCGAGAAGAACACCTTCCAACCTACCAGGATGTATCCGAGCACCGTTGGCGAGGAGGTGAGGGCACTGACTTTAGATTATAACGGCGTAACATGTAGATAATTCGCTTAACAAAAAAAAAAAAAGGAACACAAACACATACAAAGAAGTAACGTAATCATACCTTAGATGTCTGACTTAATATTCCTATAAAATCAGTATTGGCTTTAAAGTGTCACGCAAGTTAATATTTTTGTAATCACTATTATATATAAATTTGTGCCAAGTTAGCTGTAAGTATTTAAGGCGAACGTGATTGCGCAAGTTTTCCGTTAATCGCGGAAAAATTTGCGCCACCCCCCCCTATCAACACACAAACACACATTAATAAGCGTGGCTTTTGTATCAGTCGAACTCGTGCATATTTTTTTGTTTTTGTTTCACGCCATCTTACGATTAAGATAATTGGTGAGTAATTTACATCTTTTTGTTTCTCACTTCGCATATTAAATCACAAATTAAAGAAATCAAAGAAAGAAATACGACTCCATAAAGCCGTATTACTTTCTTCTGAGCGTTTTACGTAATGTGTCCGCTTTAGCTGTGCCCTTGCTTAATGTCGCATTAAAAAAGTTTTTTTCTATTTTTGTTTATTTCAGGCACAGGAGCCACTTACAAGCACGAACAGTAACGATTTCGTCTAAGAACTTAGCGTTATGCATTCCGTCATTGCTCAAACTTACAGACTGGGCCCGTTATGAACGAACGACGTTTCGGAAATTAAGGAAAAAAAAATGTAAAAGTAAATAAAACAGTCACCTTGTCCAAAGATCATTGTACATTGTTTCTTAAAGCTAGTTTGCGTTAATTAATTGATTAGTTTTAATCGGAAAGTAATTCGCAATCATTTCAGCCTAAAAAAATAAAAGGAAGTTTTACTATGAAGTGTTAATGTAAGACCATATATATATGAATATAAAGAAAAGAAAATAAAATATATATATACACACACACACACGATATAGAGCGTCGCGTCCGTAAGTTTTAAGTATTAAAAATATATTTCTTTTAAACGTAGATTTAAGTACATGCCGGAAGCCAAAATAAAGATAGCTCAAGTAACGTTAAAGTAACGCGCGATTATATATGTTTGTGTATGAGTGAATGTATATAATAGTTTTTGTTCCTACGGTTTAGTTTCTTGTGTATATAACTAAAGATTTTATGTGCATCACGTTGTTGAATTTGGTCAAAGATGTATCCGTCAGTTTTTGCGATGATTGTAACACTTGTACTCGCAGACTCTCTAATTTTTAAGTTACCACCGCGATCTGATTTCTTTCTGGTTTTTTCGCGATGGCAGTCACGTGTGTAAATTAGTTACATTCGCCTAATTCCCTCACGACTTCTTGTGTAAATGTACCTCATTTATCAATGTCTGACCCGATCGTTTGTATTTTTGTGCTCAGTTCTTAGTGTTTAAGGAGGAAGTTTTTCGCTGTCACGGTTTCTTGCAGAAACTTCACGCTTACGTCGGTCTGGTTTTGTGATTATTTTTTTTTATTAGGTTTTCTTAATTTATAAAAGTGTATGAAAGAACATGGAAATTTTTGATTAATAAATTCTTACCTATGTAGTTCGATTTTTTTTTAACTTTTACTCTACCTCACAATCGAAATTAAAACAAGGATGAGTATTACAATCTTTAGTAAAATTGACTTTGTTATTGTCGAAAACGTTCGTGGGATTCCTGATTGAATAAACATTCAAATTTTTTGTTATTCAAAAGAAATTGAAGCAATGTAAGTTGTTTTTTTTTTTTAAATTACACTTCAAAATGCAGAATTAAAAAAGAATTCCATTCAAAACCCCGTATCATCCAAACAATCAAATAAAAATAATGCAAACAGCAGAATGAATATAAGGACTCCAGTTTTTTTAAAAGCAAAACCTCGGAGAATCCGTCCACATTCAGAATTTCATTCAAACTCCTTTTGTAGAGCGAGTCAAACAAATCAAAAATTAAAACGTGCACGACGAAAATCGAAACATTCTCTGTGTGAGTTTGTTTAAACAAAAAAAGGATCGCTCCGAGAATCCATCCAAGCGCAACCCCATTTAGAATTAAAAAATAATTCAGAATTAAAAAAGAATTCCATTCAAAACTCCGTACCATCCAAGCAGTCAAATAAAAATAATGCAAACGTTATTAAAATGAACACAAAGACTCCAGCTTTTTTAAAAGCAAAAGCTCGGAGAATCCGTCCCCATTCAGAATTAAAAGCAAAAGCTCGGAGAATCCGTCCCCATTCAGAATTAAAAAAAGTATTTCATTCAAACTCTGCTGTAGAGCAAGTCAAACAAATCAAAAATCAAATCGTGCACGACGAAAATCAAATATTCTCTGTGTGCGTTTGTTTAAACAAAAAAAAGAATCGCTTCGAGGATCCATCGAAGCGCAACCCCATTCAGAATTAAAAAAGAATTCCATTCAAAACTCTCTATGATCCAACCAGTCAAATAAAAATAATGCAAACGTTATTAGAATGAACGTAAAGACTCCAGCTTTTTTAAAAGCAGAAGCTCGGAGAATTCGTCCCCATTCAGATTTAAAAGCAAAAGCTCGGAGAATCCGTCCCCATCAGAATTAGAAAAAAAGGAATTTCATTCAAACTCCTGCCGTAGAGCGAGTTAAACAAATCAAAAATCAAATCGTGCACGACGAAAATCAAATATTCTCTGTGTGCGTTTGTTTAAATAAAAAAAAGGATCGCTCCGAGGATCCATCGAAGCGCAACCCCATTCAGAATTAAAAATTATTCCATTCAAAACTCCCTATCATCCAACCAGACAAATATAAATAATGCAAACGTTATTAGAATGAACATAAAGACTCCAGCTTTTTTAAAAGCAAAAGCTCGGAGAATCCGTCCCCATTCAGAATTAAAGGCAAAAGCTCGGAGAATCCGTCCCCATTCAGAATTAAAAAAAAAAGAATTTCATTCAAACTCCTTTTGTAGAGCGAGTCAAACAAATCAAAAATCCAAACGTGCACGACGAAAGTCGAAACATTATCTGTGTGCGTTTGTTTAAACAAAAAAAAAGGATCGCTCCGAGGATCCATCGAAGCGCAACCCCATTTAGAATTAAAAAAGAATTCCATTCAAAACTCCCTATCATCCAACCAGTCAAATAAAAATAATGCAAACGTTATTAGAATGAATGTAAAGACTCCAGCTTTTTTAAAAGCAGAAGCTCGGAGAATTCATCCCCATTCAGAATTAAAGGCAAAAGCTCGGAGAATCCGTCCCCATTCAGAATTAAAAAAAAAGGAATTTCATTCAAACTCTGCCGTAGAGCGAGTCAACAAATCAAAAATCAAAACGTGCACGACGAAAATCGAAACATCCTCTCTGTGAGTTTGTTTAAACAAAAGAGGATCGCTCCGATGATCTATCGAAACGCAACTCCATTCAGAATTAAAAAGAATTCCATTCAAAACTCCCTATCATCCAACCAGTCAAAGAAAAATAATGCAAACGTTATTAGAATGAAAATAAAGACTCCAGCTTTTTTAAAAGCAAAAGCTCGGCGAATCCGTCCCCATTCAGAATTAAAAGCAAAAGCTCGGAGAATCCGTCCCCATTCAGAATTAAAAAAAAGGAATTTCATTCAAACTCCTGCAGTAGAGCGAGTCAAACAAATCAAAAATCCAAACGTGCACGACGAAAATCGAAACATTCTCTGTGCGAGTTCGTTTAAACAAAAAAAGAAAATCGCTCGAGGATCCATCGAAGCACAACCCCATACAGAATTAAAAAAGAATTCCATTCAATCTTGGTGTAACACAGCGAGCCAAGTTAATCCAAAAATGTGAATAATTCGCTTTGCAAATAAAACTTATTTGGTCTATTACGTTTCGGGGCAAAAAATTTTATGACTTCCAAGAGTGGCGCTTCGCCCCGGCGAGCTTCCAACAAAAAAAAAAAAACAAAAAGGAGTAAAGGTCACACGCATTTTTGCTTGATTTACGACCTACATAAACTTCCGGGAATTACACGGAATCTCTGACGCACAAAAAACTGTTTGTTTTCGTTTAATGTACAGCATATTCCGCATTCCATTTTTTTTTGGTGTGCGTGATGGGTATTTTTGGGCGCCAACTCTTGATACTAGAGGTCGGGTTTGGGTTTGATGGAGTTTCGTGATTACCTCAAGCCTGGGCTAGATGTCGCTGCGGGGTTTACGCGCTCGAATTTACTGTGACTCTGCGCGTTAGTTACGCGGCTAATTTTTAGACTTTGAATTATATTTGGTTTTTGTTCGATTAATAACTTAATTGCCGGCAGTAAAAACGCAGTTTCTCCGAGCCCGGTAGTACGGATAACGACGAAGGAAACTTCATTAAGGAAATCATGCGTCCTTGCGTTCACTCGCGTTCGGAATTCCCTTTAATTTCGAACATGGCGTTGAAAAAAAAAAATATCTCTCTCTGTTTACGCCGCAACAACCTTTGGCCGTTTTTGTTTACGCTCAAACAGTTTCTCATTATTACTATTGCGTGTCCAAAACAAAACGTGCAATCAACAGGCGGACGATGATATCCTTGATAAACGTGTGCATATCCTAGATGATACGTTTTCACATGAGTGAGATTCTTAATTTATCAAATGACAAAAGATTTTTTTTTCCTCTTTGCTTCTTCCTTTTTGTGGGAATTTAATTAATTCAAGCAAATGCACAAGGATTCCTTCAACTAATCAGCAAGACTTAGTGAGCAAAGTTATCTATTTTTCAGGGTAGTTAACAAAGTATCAATTCATGTTATTCTGGTACTTTTTGTTTTGTTTGCTTCGTCGTTTAATCCGTGGAGTGTTGGAAGATAAAATTCTCTCGCCACAAAGTCAAACGAAAAGGAAGAGATCCGTAAGTAAGAAATTATAAGCAGCTGTAAAACAAGCAATAAAATAGCATTCGCCTCGCATTATTAGGTATTATACCGACCTGTGCAGGTAGGATTTTATAACGTTTTTATTGACTGGTCGTAATAAAACGCATTGTCGAACGGGCAGTAAATGTTTTAGAGTGTAGTGGTATCAGTAATGCATTTTAAACGAGTAATTACTGATAAGGCGAGAAAATGTAAGCAAATAGTTGTTTGATGCGCAGAGAGGAGAATACTGTGTAAAATGGAGGTGCAGAAATGTTGAAAGTTAAAAGAGAAATTCCACCTCTACTTTAAAAATAAATGTGAAGACTCTACATCTTATGTAAAATTTCCATAAACCCCAAATTACCGTAGGATACGTTAACATCTTACACAAATTGTTGAATGGTATTGAAGTGAGGTGTAATCACGTGATTATTGGCGTCTTCTTATTGGCCATTTAATGCGGATGACGATTAGGTGGCGTACGTGACTGTTTTATTATTTGTAATGGAAAAATAAACCATCTGAACGTGAATTGGATGGATTGAAGGTAAATACGAATTCCTTTGATTTATTTTTCAACGTCTGTGGATGACCTAAGCCGGAAATTGTCGAGCAAGCGTCAGGATGAACTCCAGCCTGTGAATTTCTTCACAAGCTCTGCACATATCAAGACAAAGTCGAGCCGAAATTTTTAGTTGCCCGATTAAGAGTCAAAAATCGTTATCAGCGGCTCCGAGCCCTCGGCTGTGATCTTCTTTCGTAGAGATGTGTACAATAGTTGCAAAATATTCACAACACAACACAAGTTGAGTGATTGTATAATTCGCCTACACAATATTGACAAAAACATACCACAATTGGGTAAATTAATTTCCAAACACAATCTTAGTATTTAATTCAACAATTTATATGGTAAAACATTTAAAATTATAGTAAATATAGTAACAGAAGCAAATTGTAATTGTAGCAAAATTACAAACGTTGACGTTTGTCACGTCAAACAATTGTGTGAATATCTCAGACAATTCGGATCTGTCACTATATTAACTACAACTGTGGTACTTCTTACTACAATTGTTTTTCTCTGTGTCAGACGATTTTCTACAAACATTACTCTACAATCAAATTTGTAGATATGAATTCTACAATTGTGTTAACAAGTACCATTTTTTCCTCTCTGTGTAGTGGGTGGTGGATCGTTATTGATGATGGGGTTGCGTAATAAACGCATAAATAAATAAATAAAAAGAAAAATTCCAAGTGATTCTAGAAAAGAAATAAACGAAATAAAAACGTAATTAGCTGAAATTTCTCGGATTTTCGGAACATCAATTAAAGTTCCACGAACGTTCAGTGATTCACGCAGTAACCTGCTGTAATGGCTTCTCCCGGTATTCATTTCGAATTTAATTATAATGGGCGATAGATAAGCAGCGTAATGGTCTCATTCACCGACTGTATATGACACCCTCGCAATATCGTAATTATCAAATATGAGTTGCACACACACGTAAAAACACGTGGGCACACGTTACGAGAAACTAATTTGCATTTCACTTGTCGCTCGGGTTTAGAATTCTTTTTTTAATTTTGGATACGGCGCAAAAAGTCAACAATTTCCGAAACGAACTTGTTTATGAAATTTACGCGCACGAATCTTTCGGTTTATAATCTGATGTCCAATAAATTCGGGTTAGTGGTCCGAGTGCGAAAAGATTAACTTGATGTTGAATCATTAAAAAACATTAAGTTCTCCTTTAATGATTCAATTACAACGTAATAATACTGTCAGATAAATCGATCGCCATAAAAATTTTATTAGTTTGAGGATTGTTATTCCGGCGTGCATAAATATTTTTATAAATCGGGAAAAAGGTAATTATTCTGGCCATTATTTACTCAAGCTTGTTTGACGCCGATGGAAAATCTATCGCTTGTTTGTTTTATTTGAGTCACGGGGGCCGCATGTTTTCGTGCAGAAAATTTATACACGTATTTTTAAAAATTCGAGTGCTCCTCCACCACGCACTCAATCAATGACAGATAGAAATTGCGTGTGCGTCTTCGCTTTACTTACATCAGAGCAGAACTTAATAAAGTCCGATTGTGATCCAACAAATTCTAATCAGCGGGAATTTAAATATTATCGAAGCTGCCGTGACATTTACAATTATGAAATATTGTGGAATTTATTAAAGCCTACTCTAATTAAAATTAATCGCCCATGTAAATTTGTTATTTTCGTTCCCGACCAGACTGATAGATAATCTTTACTTACTTCTCAAAACCAAAACATCGCAGATAATTTCAATTTCAAAATCATTATATAATTTCTAAATTTATTTTATTTTTATATAATTCCTCATAAGAATTATGTAAAAGATAAGATTACTTTTGCTCGAGCAAATGCGTTGGGAGCAATTAATAAATTTGTCCAAAAAAAAAACTTGTTTTCGCCTTACTCATTAGTTTGATTAATTAGGGTGAGGAGAGCGGGGGGGGGGGATAAAAACGTGCGTTACGTAAGTTGAATTTAGAATTAGAATTTCAGAGCGGGTATTAAATTTTCCATAATTATGTAAAAATCCTTTGGTCGGCGGGGAGATTGCGTCACTTTTCTGAAAACAACGTACATACTTTATAATTACCATATATTCGCGTTTGACAATCTGACGTGCAGACTCGGCCTCAATAAGGTAAGTGTAGCTGAAATAATTGTCTTCTGGGAATCCCGGATTCAACATCCGCTTGAAAAGTGCAGGCATCCCGGACTTCGAGTCCGTTTTTGAGGCGCACAGAATTCCCGCGCGAGCATCCGCTTTTTAAAAACGAATTCCGGATTTAACATCCGCTTTTAGATGGAATTCAAGGTATCCAGGTCAGAACATCAGCTTTCAAGGTTTACCGGACTCCAATGTTACAATATTAATGTTAGATTAGGCATGTCATTAGTTTAATTGCACGACGAGTGAGGAGGGAGTTGCTCTGCGTAGGTAACAACACCAAAATTTCAATACAAATTCGAAAATAAAAAAGAAAAAATCGCCATCATCGCGTGGAAATATCGATGACAATATTGCAAATGATTTTTTCTTTGCACTTAAAATGGTTATATTTATTTAATGATCCATACTCGTTAGTAAAGAGGACGACTGTTTAAAATTCTTTATTTATTAACTGGTTTGAAAAAACACTGCTTGAAACCCCCCCTCCTCGTGCTCTAATTTTTCCTCGTCGCAAGTATGAATGAAAATTCCAAGCGTTTCACTGCGCATATTATAATTTTGTTCATTTCAGTCGAACACTCTATTTTATGACATGGCACACGTGCCAAGGTAATAATAGAAAACGTCCCAAATTTTTAATTGATACTACTTGACTATAGAAAAAATCAGATTAAATTTTGGCTTAAAAACGCCAGTCCTTAACATTTCCTCCAACAATCGAATTTGTTGTGGAAAGTGAAAAGTGCCAATCCATCTTTTTGGCTGGGAGTTTAAGGATGTTTAAGAAAAACCGCCGTTTTTCCGAAGGACCCTCGTTAATAATGTATTAATAGCGTAATCCTTCGTCAGCCTTCCTTTGTCATTTATATTTATTTAAATGCCCAAAAATTTTTCGCTTAATTTACTTAAATAAATAATTGCGTCACTTTTCCTCTCGTCCGAATAAATTCAAAGAAAATTTGATTTTAAGCAAGCAACCCACCGGCGAGCTAGTTTTTTTTTTCTTCCTTTTGGAGGTCGACGTCCAATCTACCTTGTAACTTACACATACAAGTCACAATTTCATTAATAATAAACAAGGATTTTTTATCGGGCCAATTCGCTCTCAATGAAGTGAGTTTTTTTTTTTTTTGGTCGATGTAAAGTTGCAATAGATTTTCGTCATTGTTGCCCGCGTTACACAATAAGAAAATCAATTATTATTTCATTTAGAATGCCGGCGTGGGCTTTACGAAATTCGTTCCGCACAGTTCGAGAACTATTTGAATAAGTTTCCCTGTGTCATTGATGTATTTATATTTCAAGTGTTTTCTAAATCTGTCTTTCCACCTGTTTGTCTGCGTGCTTCATTAATAGTGGGCCACACAGACGCCGCCATTATTATTTATTTAATTCGAGTGACTTATGGAATCCAATTTCGAACAACGCAGATTGCATCATCTAATAACAAATTAAAATTACGCGGCCGTGTCATTTTTCTTAAAAGTGATAAAGTATATCTAAAATTCTGGCGTCTGGTTCCTTCTGATTCATTGCGGGCGAATTCACTTAAAACTGTTATGTAGTAGGCCGGGGTTTATTTAAATTTCCATTAAGGCGTATCACACGTTCGAAAATAACTCACGAATTCGGTTGTTAACAGATCAACGCCATCCATAAAAATATTAAATCGCGTCTTTTTGAAGTCGTCACAGATGCCCATCGGCTTACCGAGTTGTTAGAATTGATCGTTTTTGTTTGATTTATTTATTATTCTCGCGTTTGTTATTTAAACATCCTCACTTGGTTGAACATTATTAATGCCTTCACATTCTTAGCTTCGTTTATGCTACTGCATTGCCGCTGCTACCGTTCACGAAAGACTTTTACCATCCACTTTCAGAATCGAAATTTAAAGCTTCCATTCCACTATTTTAAATTTGGAAAAAGAAACAAGTCTCCACCTTCATCAGTTTTCCTTCTTCTTTGGTTAATTTGGTTAATATTTGGAAAGTCTTCTGCTTTTAATTAAATTTTTTAATTTATTCTCTTCTTGCCTGGTGGTTTTGTTTTTGTTTTCTGTAATTGCCATTACACTTTTGTTGTTCTTCTTCTCCTAGGGAGTTTGGTCCTGTTTTTCTCATTTACAATTACCATAGGTTTTGTTAAATTCTTCCACGTTTTATTATTTACTTTTTGCCATTGCTCGAGAACTTTGTGTTTAATGAAATAATTCGCAGTTTTCTTTTTCGATCGGTTTTGTATAATTTTGTAATAAAACTCAGTTATGTTGAGTTGTGCATAAAGGATACATCCGCATTTCATCCGTACACACAAGTTGGAACCGTTATGACGTTCACCTTCACGCAGGAGATATTAGTTAGACGAGTTTATGAAAGTTGACGTGCCGTTTATGTATAGAAATGATAAAACCAAAAAGAACTGCGTGGCCAAGCAAGCAGATGCGAAGAGAAACGGGACGCCTCGCGCTCAGGTGTTGATCCTGATGACGTGATGAGGCAACGCAGGTATGCTAAATTCGTTAATTATGAGGATTAATTAAAAAATATGGGTTCCGGTTTTCGAGGGGGCCTCACGTAACTGCGAGGCACAAGACCAGAACAAAAAAAAAAAATCCGAACTTGCGAGTCCTGTTCCAGGGATAACGCTAAATTGATTTTCGAGGAACGTAGTTTTCGGGGGGTGAATTCTAGGTATTAATATTTGGGGAAATCGTCGGAAAACTATGGCGGCGGCGTTTGATTTTCCGGGAAATTCGATTCACCGAGATACAACTTTCGCGCAGATGACGGACGGCTTTCGGTGGTGATTAATTTTTGATGCAAATCTGGGCGATTTCGCTTGTTAAGTTTCGAGTTTTTTTTTCGTCTACGGGTACAAGGTACACCTTGAAATGCGATACAATTAAAATAAATCCCGCAAAGGACTAATTATTATAAATCATGCAAAAATGTTCTCCGCCTTTCTCTTCACCGTCAGCGGTTGAATGCAAACCGATAATTTGATTGTTTGCGGACTGTTCTGCTCGAAGCGGTGAAATAATATCGCTGTGGTTTTAAAATAACTCGTACTCATGCGGCGATAATCACTGATTGAATTGTGTTATGAAATGGGAAGATCACGTGGCTCGTTTTTACGCAATAAAAGTTTAATCGGTCTCCAACGCACTTGATTTTTTTGAAAAAATATTTACAACAACCTACTCGATAATCAAAACATTTCAGACGGTTTTCCTACTTCATAAATTAGACTTCAAACAAACTTAATATTTAACAAATATTCCAAAACAATGACTAAAACCTCTATTTATTGGGGGTATTAAATTCAATTGCTTTTAAAAACGCGAGCGCGCTAATAAACTGCGAAATGTTCGTAGAAAACTCAAAACGGTAGTTAAAAGCTCTCTCTTCTGTTTCGGAAGAGAAACCTCGACAAGAAAGTGCCTAAAATATTAGTAAAGGGGCAATAAAGGAAAAGGCACAAGACTTTCTCTGAGCGAAACGTAGATATTCCAAGCGCTTTAAAAGTCATCAGGGAAATAATTTTCGTCCTGAAACCAAATCAGTGTGTTCGTTTCCGATCAGCATAAATCGGGGTGAAAGTCGATTTTTTTCGCGTAAAGCTAAGCGTTACCTTTCATTGTTATTTTAATGTTAATTTGACGCCTGATCGGTTCGACAGAAGGCGGTCGGCCATTATTTGCTTTCGTTTTCTGAAATGATACGTTTTAAAGGAAAAAAAACTCAAGGAAAACCACATATTTCACTTGATCAAGATGGACATTTCTAAGGAATTCGGAAATAAGTGTCATTCGCTTTAATTTATTTTGAAATTTCCGAAATAAAACGTTTTTGCCATTCACAGCTTCGAAATGAATATTTACGAGGTATTTCAACAACAATTACGCGCTTTAAACAAATAAAGAAAAATCATAATCTCGTTGCAAAATGACGCAACAGCACTTTTATTATCTAGTACTTTCTAATTTGTTAAAATAACTGCGTAATTTGTTTAAAGCGTAATCATTAATTAATTTATTTCTAACCAACCTGTTAGCTCTCTAAAGTCTGTTTGTTATTTACTAGGCACGCTTAGTAATAGTTAATATTGGAATAGTTCCTGCTAAAACATAAAGGTCGATCCATACAAAGAGTAATGACGATTGCGTGGGCGCGTTCGAAAATATGCCCGGTGCGTTTCCGCCTTTAATATTCAAATTGTGAGTCACGCTCGCGCTAATCATAAGTAACCGAAATTTGGTTTATTTTTATTTTTATTAGGAGGCGCCCCGTGACATTCCTTCTGCCTTCTACAACACGCATTTATATATAAAAAAAAAAAAAAAATACCGTAGGTGGAACATGAATGTAAATGACGCAAGAATTTATTCGAGTATTTCAAATAAATTGCGACAAATTTGTAACGGCCGAACGTAAATATTTACGACCCAATGTGCTTCTGAATGTTGACAAGGTGAATGGTTTTCGAATTTCACGCCGTAAATTCAACAATTATTAATCGATGTATTATAAATAGTAATTTTGTAATTTGTGGTGGCGTAAAAAATTTTAGTGCGAGACAAATTATGCGAATAATATTAGAAATGAGTCTTCATCCTTACGATGTCATTATAGAATATGATATTTTTAAAAATTACATAACGAGGTTTCGCGCGTGTGTGTGTGCCTGTGTCATTGTTGTAAACGCAGCGCCGGTCCAAGACATTCTTAATCCGGCACTGGTTAAAACTGAAAACATATTTTCCTGTTAGTAAAAAAAATATGCAAAGTAAATATTTACAAACCATAAATTTCTTCAGTATTTTAATTAGCCACAATTCTTATGCTTTTTCAGCGGCAACTTTCTAAACATTTCACAACGCGGTGGCTTTTTTAAGATTTTACCAAGCATGACCCTCAAATATGAAAGCTGCTCGCTCGTGGACGTGTTCTCGTTCATCTGCATCCCGAGCAAAAAAAAAAAATAAATCGAATCGATTCTAAATCAAACCTTAATTGACCGCTGCGAAGTCGACTAATTCATTTCGTCGTCTTGGTGGATCAGAAACGAAATTACATGTTGTTGAACCCTCGTTTGCAAATTACACACATTCAAAACAAACGGATGTCTTTAATAATAACCCGTCTTCTTTACAATTAGTAGTACTTCCGGTTTGAATTAGTTTTTAAAAATAGGAATCCTTTTCCAACAAGTGCACACTTTTACTAGCGCTATTGATTCATTTGTGGCACACCTTGAGTCTGTCATTATTGAACCTAATTATTATTAACAAATCTAGGTCACTAATGTCGTTTAAATACATTCATATGTTATGTTAGTTTTTTTTTCCTTAATACGCTCGTAAGTACGTAGAATTTAATCCTGATTGTACGTGGCTCTCGTTCCATCGTTCAATCTCCAAAGAGTTATCTGGGTCATCTTCGTGCGTTAAAAGCTCGAAATTTCAACGAAAGTCGAATTAAAAATCGAATCGATTCGTTTCGTCCTCGAAACAAGAAGCTTGCGCTGCTTGGGGGAAGTTAAATAAAAAAGGCGATTTACTTTTAAAAAATTATTCACTTTATTATTCAACAATTTTCCTACTTTTTATACGACAGAGAGGTTTTCGATTTATTTTACAAATGTCTAGCTTTTACATTTTAAACACGTAAGAGGTAAATTAGAAAAAAAAAATGGTGGATGCACAAGCTAGAGATTTCTATGTGGAAGTGCTAATTAAAAAAAGATTACCTAAAAAAAATGAGAGCCTGTTCGCGTTGTAAACCGGAAGGTGGGAGGTGGGGGGGGGGCGGGCAAAAAAGGATGAAATATAAAAAATACATAGATGGATATATTTAAAATAATACTTTCGCGTGACGTAGTAATTAAAAATGAAAATTTCATAAATATTCATAACTTACTAGTAGTAATGACATAAAATGAATTAAATAATTATTACGAATATAATATCACAGCAACTTATAGAGAATATAATGCAGAAATGCTAAATTCGACCCGTAATAATAAATCTATCTTTGGCAAACACTAGGAACACGCACATTCAACAACGCTCATGTTGTCCCAAGTTTCCACGTAGAGCTTGTTGTGATCGTAGGGATCCACCCGAAGAATTTCCACGCCTGCCAACTTAGAAGGCGCACAACAAACTCGCGGGACGGTTTTATTCATTTTATGGACGATACTTTGGATGCGCGAATGATTAGTGGCGTGGTTGTAATTGGCAGGACATCGTCCTCTACAGTAACCGGCCTCGTAGAATTTAGGTTGAAGAATGGAATTCATTTCTGCCAAGTGCAAGTCTTTAAAGTACACTCTCCAAGTATGTCGGCAACACTTGCGTTTTGTATCACTTGATTTACAGTCGGTGCGTTCTCTCCTTTCGGGACCGTGATGCGAACTCGACCGCTTCACCCGATCGGCCCTCGGAAGAACCAACGCACTAACCGTCGCCTGTAAAGGCTGGAACGCACCCTGGCATTCCACACATTCCACTTCCAGACCCAGATTTCTTTCCCCGATCATCCAGGAGTGCGTCGCACTCGTTATGTCGAAATCCCACCATTTTGGGCCAAGAGGTGACGGGTAAACCACTCGGTCTGCGATGAATCGACGTCTTCGCGTACTCAACAACTGATACACTCGCACGTGGACTGAATCCGGTCCTGATATCGCCGGTGCTAGAAGGCGCAAATCCGAACTTTCTACGTCGACTTCGGGACTTACAGATTTGATTGGGAAGTACAATTTTGCTACTCCGTCTCTTCTTCTACGCCAAGATTTTTTTTCTAGAAAAATAAATTTACATTTTATACATTTTTTCAAAAAAGAAAAAAACAATTCGTAAAGGCATGCAGTATATAATAAGTTCAAAATTTATTTCTGAAATGAGCTTCAAATACAGGCGTTCAAGTTTGAGGCTTTCTTTTTTGGGAGTTAAATCAAATTTTTCTTTTCGAGTCCGGGAAATATTTGTTTGAAATAGTGGGAGATTTTTGGCGCGACCTTCGTGAGCTTTCGATTTGCTCTGGCCAATTGTTTAAAATTTATCAATGCTAAAGGAATTTCATTAAACGTATCCAAATAGATTGGGGCTTAGTCATTTTTACGCAATGGTGATTCAGAGAAGACGTGGGCTCGAAGTTTATTTGTGCTCTTATTTCGGTTCTATGTCATTTATTAAACAAACTATGTACGTAGTAGCCGTGAGTATAACAAAATCCCCCGATGGGTGGTGAGTTTTCGAGTTCGGCGGCGGCGGACGTGGAAATAAAAAGTCGTTTCTAATTGTAGTAAGTCGCGTATTGATGTGTGTGGCCGTTGCCCTCCTCGTCGAGTAAATATTCGAAAATAACTTGGCGAAGGAAAAAGAAAATTGGGTTGACCGTCCAAATATAAAATTGCCGAATGTGTTAATATAAAATCGGTATGAAAATGTAATTTTGGAATTTCGATGCGTATATTTAGGAGCAACCCCGCCAACGCAAGATCCCGTGACGTCACGGAATGTGTTATTTACAACTACCTGCTTTTGTGAAAAGTTAAAAATGAGTCACGAGGAGGAAAGAGGAAACGAAAAAGAAAGTGGAGCTCGTGCCTATTTAATTTTGAAGAGCTGGCTCCTGCGTTTATTAATTTGTTTATAAATAGCCCCGGTATTGTCGCGCTCAACTCAAAAACACGTGCCACTTTCTACTCAACGTGTGATATAACAGCCATCCCGTTCCATTTCGAACGCATATGTGTATTAATGTTCTGTTTGTTGTGTTATGACATACTTATAAGAAGCCTGGGCGTTGACACTAACGCAAACAATAACATACATATATAGATCGGTTTATTACGCCTGTTTGGACGTTTTAAGCCGGGCGATTGTCCAAAATTTGCCCCGGTTTAAAACGGGACCGAACAAATAAAAGGAAACAAAAGTACTAACCTGAGTTAAAACTAACTAATATAGGAATGCTGTTATGATCTGTAGAATCCCGAAGACGGTCCAGATAGACAGTCATCATACGCGTATATTCGTCCTGACTTATGTTTATCTGTGGACGGGATAAACAACAAGTGATGAGCAACAGGTAGGTACGTGTGAAAAATCGCAGAAAAAAATTGCGAGACATAAAAAAGCTTGGATTGGTACGGTTCGGTTTGGTTTGGTTCGGTTTGATTGGTGATACGGGCAGGTGTGCATGTATCCGGTTTGGTAAAGTGGAAATTCCAAAGCACAGGTTTAATCTGCAGGATCTGGAATTTAGTTAATGCGTACCTTGGTAACGTCTGGAAATACCTCCAGGTCGAGGTCTTCTAACAGACGATTCGCACCGCAACAAACGATAATCCACACAGAACACAAATATGTCCACGCCGCTATGTGAGTCCAGGAGTAATCGCCCATAGCCAAGGGCTATAACCGAAATTGAGTTTCTGGCGCACTTCTATGCACCGTGCACCTGCACATGCACTTGCCGGCAGGCTGTCAACCGCCAGCGAACCCGACAAGCAGCGGTTGGACTAAACTCATGCGCTCGTTTCCACTCACACTTTTATAGTATGTATCAACCGCGGAGGGGGCGCGCTCACCGGAAGTAGAAAACGAACCCCCAGACTTTCCCTCGGACCATTAAATATCTGGGTATAGAACCGCTAATTTTCCCCCCTTAATCCTCAATTCCTGTTTACCAACAATCAATATCTTATTAAGTTCATTTCGCGGAACAAGGTGGTGTGTTATTGCACAGATAGGTGACTAAGCGGCCGCCCAAGGGGTAGCATTTCAATTTCCCCGATTCTTCGGAACCCGCCAACGTTTCCCCGAAGTCGCGCGCCTCTAAAACTTTTTCCACGGGCGACCGTCGAGCTTCACCTCTTCAAATTTCAATTACGAGAAAAATCGCCGGCTCTCCTCTCTCTCTCTCTTAATTATTACACCCGATTCCGATCCTGTAATTATAACCACATTACAAACAACTACACGCTCAATCGTATCCTTGTTACGAACGCCGGCATCATATTTATTTACTTTAAACGGATGCTGATTTTCTCATTCGATTCACATCACAGATCAAAAAGAAATTAAGTAAACAATACTTGTTTTCGTTTATTTTTCGTTTTCTTCCTTCTTCCCCCCAGCCCACTTCTCTAATTATAAACAATAACAATTTTCAAAATTAATTAATTTTAATCTTTTTTAACTTCTATTTATTATATTCTTTTTCTAATTTTTTATAGTTCAAATTTTATTCATTTCATATTTAATTTTGTAAAAATGAGCGTGTCCACAATTTCTATGCCGCTATTTTCGTTCTAATTTTATGTTACTTTCTGACTTGCCTGTACATGCTCTCGCTTTCGAAAGTTTGTAAAAATATATTCAGTAAATTCGGCGAATTGTTTGTTTAATTTTAATCCGAAAGCTAACATCAAGGATAATGTCAGTAAAGGTTGATCGAGGACTGACATTTCCAAATTTTTTTTCCCCCTTTTTAATATGTAACCATCACAAGCCACAACCTAAACAAATCCAGCCTAAATGTAAATGAAAAACGAACATAAAAATTATGTCACTGTTTTGAAGATTTGTTTTAAAAATTAGTGCGGTCCCATCCGGTTGGAGGAAAACGTTCGATAAAAGCACTAAATATAAACAAAATTCTTACGAAACTCGCCTAATTTGTATCAATTTTCGTCGTAAAACGCGTCGCACGGAATTTATTCGTTAAATTAGCGAGCGTTAGAAAGGTGATTTACCTTTTCCCTTTTGCATCACGACCTAAACCAAGAGGTCGCCGGTTTTACAACTAAATAAATAACCATCCGAGCATAAATGCGATTCGAAATATTTTATGCGTCTCAGCATTATGCGTGCAACAAATATTATCAGCCTTAATGAACGTTACTCAACCAGAGAATGTAACTTTTTTTTTTATTTTCTTGCATGGGATGGTAAATACGCACTCGTAACATATGGCAGACAGACACGACGACGACGACGACTGGCCTGCTTGATTGATTAATTGTTGTCTTTGGTTTTATTGCGTAATTTACTAAACGCTTTATTCGCTCAATCAAACTGATTTCAATTTCGCTCGTCGGCTTTAGGGAAATTTATTTATCGAGCGCCCAGTAAAAACGTGAATCACCGTCAGTGGAAGTCACTGGTAAGTGGATCATTGAATATTCGAGGAACTGTTTCACTTTGCATGGCTAACATCACCACACTGCCGAATTTAATCTGAAAGCTCGTTTTTTTTGTCCTACGTTCCACATTTCAAATGCCATTCAGGTACATGAAACCGAAACGTCACAGAGCGAAAGCTCTTTAAAGAAAGAAAACAATTTTTTTATTGGCTCTTAGATACTTATTGACTTATTGAAATAATTCGAAAAGCTCCACGTGAGGTGTACAAAAACGAAACGTCGCAATCAAACACTTTTTATGAATTGAGTAAACATAGACGCGAAAGCTCTTTCGTAAAGCTAATATACAAAATAAATTTTATTGGCTTTTGAATGTTTTTTCAAATAAATTAAAATGATTTGCCAAAAATAATCGGCGTCCGTCCTCACGCAAAAGCTCGTTTTATATTTCATATTTCCAGTGGCACCGGGTGTTCAAGAACGTCGCAAGCAAACACCTTTCATAGATTGGGCAGACGTAGATGCGAAAGCTCTTTTAAAACACTAATATATAAAATAAATTTGAAAAAACTGAATAACACGTAAATATTTTAGAATATGGTGGAAATTGCGTGCATAATTAAGTTGAGAAATGCACGTGGATAGAAACGTCTTGAAAAGTTTGGAAAGAAAAAAAAATACGCAGAACATGTTGGAATTATGTATAAAAGGTAAAACTAGTATTGAAATTCCTACTATTAATAATAATACCTTATTAGATCTTATAGCAAAAACATATCATCCATAATTTGGAAAAAAATATGCATATTCCTAACAGTTTCTGTCTTAGTACAATTGATAAAACCAAGTGACAACTAGAGAGACATAATCAAAATTATTTTTACTGAATTTTGTACAGTCGCAATGATAATTCATGACACTTACAAACCATAGTATCCATCTCAATCAAAACTATAAACCACAAATAAAATGTCCATGATGAGTTTATCTGTAGAGGTTGTGCCATGAATTAAAACTGTGACTGTACATTTATTTTAAATTTTCTCATACACACTCAATCAAATAACTTATACAGGGTAAACTGCCCACTTCTGATATCAAAAACCTAAAACTAGCCGCTGTCTAGTGATAACGTAGTTAATGAAGTTACTTACTGAATTCAGTACAAGATTAAAAATGGATGGATACTAGAAATTATACAGAATCTAATAACTGTTACATTTGTAATGAACACCTACTTGTAAGAAAGATCATGAATTTAGAGTAGTTGCTTGTAGTTCGCGTAATTTAATTTTAAAACTTCCAATTGCAATAGAAATGCGAAATTTAAGATACGATTCAATGATATTTTTAACTTCGATTTAAAACTGCCTGAACATTAACTTTATCAGTAGTTTATTTTTATCAAAACATAGTAATGGCATATATCATCGACACAATCTAAATCTTCTTTATTATATACGTGTATTTATAAAAGTTCTGATATTTTTTTTGTATTTTGTCTTTATCTCTTTGGAGGTAATGTTTTCTGCTGATCGTCCAGGAATTTGGACTTTTTATTCTATCATCTACAAAACCAACAATTTTAATTAAAATATTTGCCAAAGCAGATGCTGATGTAATGGTGGAATTAAAAATCGAATTGCTTTCTTCTATAATTTTTGATTTATCCCGTAGGATTATTTAATTCTAAAAGTTATTTATATTAACAAGAAAGAATATTCGAAGATTAAATTAAATTTTTATTTTTAACGACCCACCTCTCGGGTATAGAAGCATACAAGTGACTCAAATGAAAAGTTACACCAACAATACAATAATAGTATTTGCATGATTTTTTTAAGTATGGCCATAGTGATTTACATGTTAAAAATGATACGTCAAATTATTTTTATTAATAAATCATTAAATTAGTCGTTTGAGTTACAGTGTTACGTTACACCGCTCGTGACGGCGTTACGTTCTAATTTCTATCAGTGGATTCATAAATTAGTCTCAAAACGAGTATGCTTTTGAGTCGCTCACGCTTTTATGATCCAGAATCCGCGGTTTATAGGCCACTAATATTTCTCCAAATAAACTACTGACTTATTGAAATGACCCGTCA
Source organism: Serrognathus titanus (assembly GCA_039766575.1). NCBI lineage: Eukaryota > Metazoa > Arthropoda > Insecta > Coleoptera > Lucanidae > Serrognathus > Serrognathus titanus. The sequence goes on along the minus strand of CM077916.1, from coordinate 757,762 downwards.
AAAAATAATTCGCGTGTCGTCATAGGCGTACGCTATTCGCTCGAGCCGTCCTTTTTCTTTCTTTTTTTTTTTAAAGCTGAAATAAAATGTTGAGTCCCGTCGTAAAGCAAATATTACACTAGCGAGGCCCCAATAAAATTTATGAAGTTATGTAGTTTACTATCTCCAGTTTAAAAAAAAAATAAATACTATCTACAATTCAGAATTATTAGTCAATAGCTAAAAATAATTTAGGTACGTACATCTTCTTTTGAGTATTTATTTACACAGGCCGGGCATAATATTTTATGTCGTGATTTGAATTATTTCCTACTAGAATTATTCGGTGAAACCCCACGCCCCCCAAAGTGGTTTTAATTTGCCTTGAATTGGTTGACATTTTTTCTTTTTTTAATCGCTAGAAATTTTCTGTGATTTACTGTTTTGGTGTTTTATGAATAATTGCGTAAATTTACGAATTTCTCTGGTGTTCTGCGCGGTTAATTAAAGAAGCAAAAAAAAAATCAAATGATTCATTTCTGCCATTGTATCCGAGGTTATTTAAATCGGATTGAAGAAACCTTTGCAAATTGCAGGTAAAAATAGAATTTCCGTGGAAAAAATGCGTCTGTTTTTCCGAAAATTCCCACGTATAAATACGCCATCTGGATGGATGTTCTTGTGTACGCGTTAAAAGTTAAACAGTTTACTGTTCAGCTTAAAGTCGAGTGATAATTTTATAATTTATTGTTTATTCTGTTTAGTTCGGTGTGCCTGGGAATTTTTTTCTATTTAATTTTCGGCCGTTTCACTTACAAGTTCTGTTTATGTTATTACGGCTTAAGTAGCTCGTTACTTAAACTGGGAATTTGTTTAAAACGTTAACGAAAAGTTATTGATACAAAAATGCTTTTAGTATTGCCGAGGATTTGTTTAAAATGTTAATAAAAACTATTGATACTCAAATATTTGTAAAGTGTCCATGATTATTAACTAACACACAATTTTATGTTGAGACGTGTACGTAGCATTAAAAAAAATCATTACTCATCTTCAGATCCGTACTCTTTGAAATTTCGGGTACACCTTCAGTTTTTTTTTTATTGTATTAAATCCGCTTATGTAAGAATGATCAGAAAGAATTTTGTTTACAAGGCAAAGATCAACTTAGGGATATACCTACTGATTTTAATCCCTTAAAATCGAATTAAATATTATAATGCTATTGTTTCGTCGAAAATATTTTCCATATCCGACCTGAGTGGCTCGTTTTAATTGTAAACAAGCTTCGCAAAAATGTCACGTATTTTAATTAACGAAACGCAATACTGAGTGATAACGTTTTACGACTGAAATATTTTAATGTACGTGAAAAACATTGCATTTTCCAGGAGCGTATTCGGACTTCTGTTGATGTTTTCGGTCGCACATCCGGGATAAATACGTGAATATTTTAAGGCTAAGTCATTAAAGTTGAACAAACGCGACCAAAGAAACGTCGATTAAAAAAAAATCCACGCCGTGCGCGCGTAACTGTTAAATTGAGATCACTATTGCATGACGTAATATGACGTCATTTTCTCATAAATTTTAGAATCGCTGAATCATTGTTATGTAACAGCGCCTGGTGATTTTTTCTTCCCACTTCGCGATTCTGCTCCGAAACGATAGCATTTTCCATACCAGGGGATCGAAATGTGAAAGCTCCTCCTGGTACTGGGAAGTGCAACAGGATCCGTCACCGCAATGACATAAATAATTTTCTTTGGGCGCTCAGTGAAGTACAGACACATTTTTTTAATAGCCCCAGGTTTCCATGCTTCTTGGTACTTTATTAAAGAAAAACGGCCGACTCTGGAAATTTTCTATTAATACGCCTTTTACTTTTGGGGTCAAGGAATACCTCGGTTAGAATAGCTTCGGATTTTTAAACACCACGCAGGAAGCTCAAGGAAAACCAGAAATATGCCAAGATAAAAGTTACGATAAAAAGTTTTGCGATTCATGACGTCGCAAGTAATTAAAAGGAAAAAAAAGGTTTAGTTTACTTGATTTTTGGAATCGAGGAATACCAGAGCGAGATTTTTTTTTTTTGGGGCGGCGGGGGGGAAAGCACCAGCAAAATTTAGAAACGTAACCAACGTTTTATTTTCTAGAATAAGTACACTCGGCGAATTTGATTTGGGTGTAAAAAATCAGGCCTCAAATGTCGTTAATCCGACGGAGATTAAATACTACAATAAGCAGAAACTGGAGCTAAAAAAAAAATCAGTTTATTTCCAGTTATAACTGATATGATAAGAAAAACGTGCCTACCATACTCTCCTCGGGTGTTACGCAACGAAACTTTGAGCTGCCGCTGAAGGAAAGGCCGTCGCATGATCCTGAAACATCCTTCAAAATACTTTTACGTTTTCGGTCATACTTAATCGTACTTAAATAATTTATGTGGTGTTTTTATTTAATTTTATTTTTTTTAAAAAAGGAAGTCGGCGATGAATGGATTTGTTTATAAAAATATATCTGCGTGTAATCAATGGCTATTTATAGCCCGCGCTGATAGTGTTTTGGTTTTAAAATAAGTTTTAAAAAACGGCGGTTTACGTACGAGTATGCGCAGGAATGTAGCGGTTGGAATTAATTTGGAGTTCCGAGTATCTTGGTGGAGGGTTTCTGGTGATCGAGCCCTTACAGGAACTCGTTCGGGCTTGTTTCCAGAAGCGTCGTGTAACATCGGTTACTACGGAAAGTGTTCTGAATAAACGGATCGCGGGCGTCGGTAGGGGAAAGACGGGAGATTCCCATTCCCAACAACACAGAAAACGCAGAGGCAAAGTGCCATGTTGTAGTAACAATGCTTGCCAATATGAGATAGTTCGCGTTTATTTCGTTCGGCGCGTAAATGTGAATGCAAAGGAAAAATGAAAAGGACGTGGCTCAGGCTCCTATTTTACCTGTACGCGATTGATTTCGAGGTAGCCAATGCGTATTTGAACCTGTACTTAAGCCTGACCGAGGTTCAAAGGCTTTTAGGTAAGTGGCTCTTATTAATAACGGATTCTTTCCAATGCTAACGTTGTAGTGTAAATATAAACAAATAAAACCGCGCTTACTTCTTTGTAATACCTAAATAATAGCAGTACGCCTGCGCAGGATACAGGAACATCGACCTGTGATCTGCAGTAGTGTTTACTTTTTTTTAATTGCTACCGCCTCGTTTATCTACTACATTTAACTACTCTCGTAGCCGAACGCGCTACATTAAGAAAAAGATGCTGAACCGACCATTTACATAGCCTACCCAATTACGTAATAATTACACAACAAATACCATTCAATATTCATCTGAGCAAACACAACAAACATGATTGAGAATGCCAGGATAACCGGATTTTTTTTAACAATGCACACTGTTTGTTTTCGAGGAATCCTAAAAGAGTTCTATAAATAACGCGTATGAAATTTCATTTCACTGACTCACCCATTAACTAGAGAACCGGCAGGTTTACGTAGATCCAGTTAAATTTTTTTGGGCCCCCTCCCTCCCTCCCAATTCACTCAAAATCGCAATCACTAAGCCAGCAATACGCAATACAAAATTATCTTCTTTGTTGAATATGTTATTTTCAACCTGATGACTTGGAAAGATTCCGAAGGATAATAGCCTTCGTCTTTGTATAAATAAATACTGAAAACTTCGTTGCAGTGATTCACATAATTAATTAAAGAATCGACAGATTTACAGACGTACGTCCACTCAGGTTCGAACGTCAATAACATTCCAGTTATCCTGATTACTTTACCGGCAAACTTTCACTCTGGAAATTTAGGAGGATCCAAAGGATAATAGCTCGGGCCTTCTATAAATAAACCCCAAAATTTCATTGCGGTGACTCACCAATAATTTAAGAATGGACAGAATTACAGGCGTAGATCAAGTCTTTTTATATACGTAAGCTTTCATTCTGAAAATTCAGAAGGATTCCGAAGGATAATAGCGCGCCTGAAATTTCGCTGCAGTGAATCACGTCATTAATTAAAGAATCAACAGAGTTCAAGACGTAGATCCAACGTCCTCCTTTTAACGATCAACTTTCTTCCTCAGTATTTGGCAGGAACCATTTGAATTTCAAACTTTCGAACCTACAAGCCTTCGATTCTTCCAAATTCAATCACTACCATGAACCAAAAGAGATGGAGCAATCATTGTCTTTCTTCATCATACAAATTTGGAAGAATTCCCAAGGATAATGGTGCTCCGACTTTCTATAAATAAACGTCTGAAATTTCGTTGCAGTGACTCACACGTTTAACCAAAGAATCGGCAGCAGATTTGAAGACGTAGATTGGCCCAAATTTGATCGCCCTTTTGTTTTCTTGAAGCGTCATGGTCAAGATCCTTCCAAATTTGATCCGAACCTAAAAGCCAGCGGACTACAACACTCGAACCATCCTGTTGTATTTTCTTCCTTTAGTAAACAACTTTCTTCCTCAGTATTTGGAAGGAACCAATAGATTTGCTTTTCTTCCTCTCTGTATTTTTTCTTTATTTGAATTTCAAACTTTCGAACCTCCACGGCTTTGGATTCTTCCAAATTCAATCACTACCATGAACCAAAAGAGATGGAGCAATCATCCTTATTATATTGTCTTTCTTCATCATACAAATTTAGAAAAATTCCCAAGGATAATGGTGCTCCGACTTTCTATAAATAAACGTCTGAAATTTCGTTGCAGTGACTCACACGTTTAACCAAAGGATCTGCAGCAGATTTGAAGACGTAGATTGGCCCAAATTTGATTGCCCTTTTGTTTTCTTGAAGCGTCATGGTCAAGATCCTTCCAAATTTAATCCGAACCTAAAAGCCAGCGGACAACAACACTCGAACCATCCTGTTGTATTTTCTTCCTTTAGTGATAAACTTTCTTCCTCAGTATTTGGAAGGAACCAATAGATTTGCTTTTCTTCCTCTCTGTATTTTTTCTTTATTTGAATTTCAAACTTTCGAACCTCCACGGCTTTGGATTCTTCCAAATTCAATCACTACCATGAACCAAAAGAGATGGAGCAATCATCCTTATTATATTGTCTTTCTTCATCATACAAATTTAGAAAAATTCCCAAGGATAATGGTGCTCCGACTTTCTATAAATAAACGTCTGAAATTTCGTTGCAGTGACTCACACGTTTAACCAAAGGATCGGCAGCAGATTTGAAGACGTAGATTGGCCCAAATTTGATCGCCCTTTTGTTTTCTTCAAGCGTCATGATCCAAATTTAATCCGAACCTAAAAGCCAGCGGACAACAACACTCGAACCATCCTGTTGTATTTTCTTCCTTTAGTGATAAACTTTCTTCCTCAGTATTTGGAAGGAACCAATAGGTGTCCTGTAGATTTCTTCTTCCTTTTCGTATTCCCTTTAGTTTGAAACTTCCAAAACTCTGTGTCTTGGATTCTTCCAAATTCAATCAAAATCATGACCCGAAAGAGAAGGAACGTCATTCCCATCATCTCGTCGTACAAATTTCGTTGTCTAAAATTTCCTTGCAGTGACTTTACTTCATTAATATTTGGAAGGGACCAATAGGTCTGCAGATTTCTTCTTTTTTTCTTTATTCTCCTTAGTTTGAGTTTGAAACTTTCCTAACTCCGTGTCTTGGATTCTTCCAAATTCAATCAAAATCATGACTCAATAGAGAAGGAACGTCATTCCCATCATCTCGTCGTACAAATTTCGTCGTCTAAGATTCCCTTGCAGTGACTTTACCTCATTACCCAACTTTCTCCATCAATATTTGGAAGAGACCATTAGGTCTGCAGATTTCTTCTTCTTTTTCGTATTCTCCTCAGTTTGAGTTTCAAACTCTCCTAACTCCGTGTCTTGGATTCTTCCAAATTCAAGCAAAACCATGACCCAAAAGAGAAGGAACGTCATTCCCATCATCTTGTCGTAAAAATTTCGTCGTTTAAAATCCCCTTGCAGTGATTTTACGTCATTAATCAACTTTCTTCATTAATATTTGGAAGGGACCAATAGGTCTGCGGATTTCTTCTTCTTTTTCGTATTCTCCTCAGTTTGAGTTTCATACTTTCCTAACTCCGTGTCTTGGATTCTTCCAAATTCAAGCAAAATCATGACCCAAAAGAGAAGGAACATCATTCCCATCATCTTGTCGTACAAATTTCGTCGTTTAAAATCCCCTCGCAGTGATTTTACGTCATTAATCAACTTTCTCCATCAATATTTGGAAGGGATTTCTTCATCTTTTCTGTATTCTCCTTAGTTTGAGTTTCAAACTTTCCTAACCCCGAGTCTTGGATTCTTCCAAATTCAATCAAATTCATGAGCCATCACCTTGATTAAATTGTTGTGCAAATTTCGTCGTTTAAAATTCTCTTGCGGTGACTTCACATCATCAATTAATGAACCAACGGACTTACAGACGTAAATCACCTTTTCTTCAAGGTGACAAAGACAATCAAACGCATAGGATTCTTCTAAAGCAATCAGAATCAAAAGCTAAAAGATGAAGACCAGCAACAGTCGAAGTCCTCTTTTAATCCTGAATATTCGGAAGGAACCAAACACGTACAAATGTTCACCAATTTAGATCTGAACGAGTAGTTTCGACGTCCCAAGTCGTTCTTGACAAATTCGATCAAAATCACAAACCCAAAGTGAGGGGGGCAATTGCCCTAATTATTTTTTCTTCTTTTGCTCTAAAAATGCAAAAGGATTCCAAAGGATTTCCAAAAATAGACGCCCAATTTTTTATCTTCTTTGAAATTTGGAAGAATTTCAAAATTTTATTACAAAGACCAACATCATTAATCGACTTGCCCCTCACCAATTAATCAGAAATTTGAAACCAGCTTCGAATCCCATCAAAAGTCGAAAATAAATAACGTTTTCGCCTCGGTCATTAAATGCATTTAAACGAAACGTTTCGATAATCGGCGGAAGTCTTCTCGGACACGTGCGCTTTATCGAATTATTATGCAAGAGCGATAGCTTCTGCGAAAGCGTTATTTTGATGTTACAGTTCCGAGGAAAACTGCGAAGGCATTGTTTCAATAAAGGGGGATGATATTTACCCCATTTCTCTTCGAGTTTAATGCCGAGCACTACTTGGAAACAATTCCACGGTTTTGCGACTCAAATAACAGAATTCGTTCTGCGAAAAGCTTGATATTTGTTGGGAGAACACACAAATTTACTCCCAGTTTTATAAATGATGGCGCAGAAGAGAAAATAATCTTCTTGTTTGTTGCGATTTTTTTTTAATTTGGCTTGGTAATCAAATGTCAAAAGCAAGAACTGAAAATTTGCTCGAAAGAGGTTCGTTGAACTAAAGAATTTGTTTCGTGCATGCCTCTGCCATCTAGAAGCAAATATGCAAGTTCTTCCTTGGTGAATAAATTTCAAAATAAGTAAACAAGAGAAAAAAGTTTAAGTGGACGGTACATATTTGCGAATTTTTTAAATTAAATCACAAATGTTTTTTTTTTCTCTTCAGAAATAAAATCATGCGGATGACTAACACCCATAGGTTTATTCCATCATCAAATATTTGCCGAATACAATTCAAGAATTTAGGATAATTATTATTATATCATTTCTATTTTAAATGCTAACAAGAAACCATTAAGTTTTTGCTCTAAACATAGATGTGAGTGAGGACAGAACGGGACAAGCTCGAATTTGCAAAAACTGGTAGTAATTGCAAAAAACAAATCCGGATTTTAAATTGCCAGAAAACTCACGGGTAGTTACAGTTATGATTTCTGATGAGTCATAATTAAAAGGGTCAGAGTTTGAAACTATTTTTTTTTGGAAAAAAAAAAGTAAAGTTACACGTCCAATGTAATAAGTAGCTCTTATGAAACATTCGTGTTAGTTAACGTGTTTGTAGTAATTAGACTCTAATTTTCTATCGTACAGATTTTATGTGAGTTTTTAATAAGCAATTTAACTTTCTGGTTCTCATGGCGGAGATAATGACGAAAGTGCTAAGCATAAAAGGAAAAAGATTCCAACCAGCATTTTTATCTCCGAGTCGTCAATTAACGGATTACGACCCACAAAAATATTCCAAACCTCGCAGAAATTTATTATTATAATTAAAAAAAAAATGCACTTACGTGAAAGCTCTCGAAACTAATTAATTTTTATGGCAAATACCCAACATCGAAACTATTAAGTAGTTTTCTTTAATTTATGGTGAAAGTCGTCGACATCATCTACTTAATGGCTTTTTAATCTGATAGCGCGCCGTGTTTATTATTTATAAAGACCCCCATATTGATCGACCTCAATATTTCCGGAAAATTCGGAATCAAATACCCCGTCTGCGTCAAGACGCGCGCAATAAATTCATCAAATTATTTCACTTCCTGGAACTCCTCGCCAGACAGCGTGTACACAAAGATATGACAGATGACGTTTTGTTTTGCAGGCTTAGAAATGCAACTCTTCTACGTGAGGGAGGGGGTGGTTAACGACTACGCCCTAAACTTCGTCGTGTTGGTACCCTCGAAAATCGACACCCTAAATTTTTCATGGCAGAGCCTAACTGGACGACCCGTAAGTTTCTCGACGCCAGCTTTCCCCGATATACAAATTCGCTTGTATTTTCAGCTTCCTTACAGTATCGAAGTGGACGTGTCAAAAACCATAGCCCTCGCAGTTCCAAAATTGAATATTTCAAGCACAGGCGTCGTCCCTACTTCGTTGGACACCTTCAGTGTTAATCTACTTTGCACGGGGTTAACGAAGGCGGAAATTAACGTCGTCCTCACCGTTAACGTAACCCTAGCCCCCACCAATGTGACTTCTTTGAAAATCAAACGTAAGAAAATCTGCGTGAAAGCCGAACCCTCCTCCAACGGGCACGTCTTGGTTGACCCTGCACCTCTCAACTCAAACTCGGTCAATATTTTTTACACGGCGGTCGGAAGCGCCATCTCGCTCATCGCGATTTTGGCCTTATGCATAACTGGGTATTACCTCAGGCATAAAAAGACTCGAAGAAGTAGCGACGATAACAGAACCCAAGGCCACATGACTTACCTCACCGCAGCGAATAGAAATCCAACGTCGACTTCATCTTATGGGAGCTTCCGAAGGATGCCGAGTTACTCGCACATCGATGAGCAATCCAAAGATCTACAGGAAAGGATCGCAGAACTCACCATACAAAGGTACGCACGAATATCTAACGGAAGCGACCCAGGATGAGTTATTTTTTTTCTTTTAGATGTAGAGTTCGCCTTCACACCGTAGTCCTCGAGGGTACTTTCGGGCGAGTTTACGTCGGGACCTACACGGAAGACAACAGGAGTGAAGAGGTGTTGGTCAAGACCGTGACGGATCATGCTTCGCAAGTCCAAATTTCCCTGCTCCTTCAGGAAGGAATGTTCATGTATTCCTTGACCCACAAAAACATCCTGAGCATACGAGGAGTTTCAATCGAAGATCAAACGCCCCCGTTCCTTCTTTACCCGTACCATGGTTACAAGAATCTCAAGGTGTTCTTGCAGAAGTGCAAGTTGAACGCGGAAGGCGTCGCGCACACGCTGACGACCCAGGAAGTTGTCGATATGGCTTTGCAGGTCATCCAAGCCATGCAATTCCTCCACAAGAAGTATTTGTGGCATAAAGATTTGGCCGCGAGGAATTGCGTGTAAGTTTAGGGTTGAAAGCGTGAAATTTTGAATTGCTTTCTTTCGTCCTTAGGGTTGATGACAAGTTGAAAATCAAAGTTACTGACAACGCCTTGTCGCGGGACCTTTTCCCATCTGATTACCATTGCTTGGGGGATAACGAAAATCGCCCGATTAAATGGATGGCCATCGAAAGCCTCCTGCAGAAGGAGTTTTCCCCGAGCTCGGACGTCTGGTCCTTCGGGGTCTTGCTCTGGGAGTTAACGACGCTGGCCCAACAGCCTTACGTGGAGATAGATCCGTTCGAAATGGCCGCGTATTTAAAGGATGGATATAGACTGGCGCAGCCTATAAACTGCCCGGATGAGCTGTGAGTATTATTTTTAGAGTTTCGCCCAGTTCTGCACGTGTGCTTTCCAGGTTTGCTGTGATGGCGTATTGTTGGGCGATGAGCTCCGAAGAGAGGCCAACCTTCTCCCAACTCCAAGTCTGCCTGCAGGAGTTTTACGCGCAGTTGATTAGATATGTTTAGTTTCTCTCCTAATTTTTACGTGAACGTGCCAAATTAAGCTAGGTGGGTTTCTAATTTCTTGGTACAAATTATTTATTTAGTTTTAGAGTTTTAATTAATCGATTCTTGCCGTTCATTTATGTGATGTTTTTTTTTTTTGGGTTTGGCTGGTTGTATTCAGCCAGCGCAAGAGAATATTCAGAGTTTCCTTTTTTTTTTTGATTTACTGAATCTCCTGGTTCGCAACGATTTAAGAAAACCGAGGCCAAGACTGAACCAAAAAGATTTCTGGCTACTTTGGAAACTTTGAGTTTTTTTTTCCAAGTTCCTCACGCGTGCGATTTCATAGTATTAAGGCGCAGACTAGTTTTATTTATTTATTTCTATAATCAAAATGTGTATACGTTAGGTGTTTACGCACGATGTGATCAGATACGTGTACGTTTACGTATTTAACAAACTTGCCATTGCTAGATGCGTTTAAGGGCCAATTCACACTAAACATTTTTGCCTTGCCTGAAACGTCGCCGTTTCGTTTTCTCTGTGTTTAGTTCGAATCCAGGCGCTCAATACAAGTATTGAAGTTATCGTCAAATGTACAATTGATGTATTTTTATGTATATTTTATATGTAATAAATAAAGTATATCGAACGTAGCCCATGCGTTTCAGTTGCTTGAAATTACAGGATCTGCCGAGCGACCTCTGTTGGTTGCAGGAAATTATCCTTTTTTTTTTGTTTGGGAGGATCCTCAATCGTTGAGCAGCCTCCTATAGTTTGCTGCTGTAGTGTTTCAGCATCTGTTGCCTGTTTTCCGTTTCAATTCTTTCTGGTATTTCGGGTGAAAAAAGAAAGTCTTTTTCACAGCTTATAAATAAGAAGGGAAAAAATCTCTTCCTTGCTTTTTCGAGGCTACTGCAATGACGTGGCCTGAATTATTTCCTTTAATAGCTACCGGGTTTTTCTGAAAACGAAACAAAAAAGAAACACGTACAGTTTGATGCTAAACATGCGTGCCTTCTTGTAAGTATACCCAAGCAGCAGAAAAAATAAGACTGAACGCAAATCCGTTTTGCAAGGTAAAAGTCGATAATAAGTAAACAAACACCTCCTCCGGTGCATGTCATCTTTATAAGCGTCCGGTAAAACCCATCAAATCAAATGCAAATTATAATTTCAACTAATAAACAAACATTGCACGTTTTAGTGCAAAAAATGGACGATTACAAATTATGTAATTCGCATTTTGAAGTTATGCTTTTGGTGGCCAAGCTAAACTCGTTATATTTCGGCTTTCATTGATCTGCGCCTTTTTTTTTCAAGCCCGGATTTTTTTTTTCCTCTTGAGATTAATATAACAATGTGGAATGTTTCGAGGGCCTTTTTTATTTAAAACAAAAGAGTTCGAGAACACGCCGGCATTCTTGTGCATAATATAAATAAAGCAAATAAAAGAGAGAAGATATTTCCACCCTCTAAATTGTTTCCTGCGGCCGCAAGAGGGTATTCAAAACACCGGAGAGGTTAAGCTCCGGGTTTATCGCCGGAAAGTTTTAATAATTACGCTGGAAGCGTTCGATTACGGTCGTCGTCTTTTTTAAGAGGAAGGAGCTCCTCTTTCTCGAGACCTTATACGGGATTTATAAGGAGGTAAAAGGCCGGGCAATTACGACGGCGTTTAAATCCTTTTTATTTTTCAACGGTTATCATAACCGAGAAGTCGGGGCTATTAAGTTCGTTTTGGAAAGTTACGCGAGGAATTCCTGAGCGAACGTCGAAGAAACTTTCCGTGGAATACGGGTTTTAATAGTCGACTTAATAAATACTTTGTAAATAGCTGGCAATAAAATGTTCACTACGCCTTTGGGTCATTCACACACAAATTTGTTTAAAAAAAAAATTAAGCATTCAATCTAAAAAAGAAAAAAAAGGAAGACCAGCAATTTTGGACATAAGGTCCAGTTCAAAAAGTCCCAACTAGTTTAGCCCAAAGTAACTTTTCTTTGCAAGTTGAGGATGGAAATTTAAATCGGATTTATTTAATCGAATGTGGAAGAGTTGACCACGAATGTTACAAAGGAGCTTGCAAAATTCGTTAAGAGATGGTGCTATCAGAAATTTATCCTCTTCCTATGTAAGGACCTCAAATGAATGAAGTTAAAATGCAAAAGCGATTTATCTTATGATACAGTCGTCCTGTGGAAGGACACTGATACGTTAAAGGAAATTTATAAAAAGAGGGGCCAGATAAAAATAATAAAAGGCAGTGAGGTAGAATAAAGTTTTTGTATTTGAAACTTGGCGTACAACGTATGTGTGTGGGTGAAAGTTTATACAACTCTGCTAGCATGCCTCTCCATCTATGGCAAGCCTAAGACAATTGCTTCCGGTATTTTCAATGCGTTTTGGCGGTCATTACGTTTCGATCTGCATAAATTAAGTTGTTTTTGGTTAATGAAAATTTCTGTCCGGCGAAACAATACGCACACACACAGTCATTCCAGTTGTTATGCGCATTTTAATTACTGCATAACATCCTTTGTTTAAGGTTGCCGTTTCTTTGAAAACCCACACATCCTATTGTAAATTTGCGTGCGATGATGATGATGATGATGGCGATGATAACAATCAAGCCGGTGCAGTAAAACTTGAGTCATATTTTGAAATTAGTCACACGTGGGCAGGGAGAAATTTCCTCGCTCACCTTTGAAATGCACTTGAAATTTTCCGGGCGATATTTATTTAAATCTGCACGTCGATTGTCGAAGTAAATATTTAGATTTTCGACACGTCATTGCTTCGCCGTGACCTTTCCCAGGTATCCTGCGCTGATTTTTTCATGAACTTGACACGGATGATAAACCCCCCCTGTGCATCTTTGGAGTGAAAGGTAAATAAAGTTCAATCCGATAGAATTTCGGTCATGCCCCGCGCAATTCGCAATTCAAATTAATAATAATAAATATTGTTAAACCTGTTTTTCGCGGCGTCGTTTCTCGTCGGATGTTATCGGCTCTTCGAAAAATTACCTGTATATAGCCGGGGCAAGAACGACGAGATTGTTTAATAAATATCTTTGTTTAACAATAGTGTCCATCATGATTGGTCTTACGATTTTCCTAGCCGGGATCGCATCAGCTTTGGCAGGATACTCAGGTAAATAAATCCTCGCGTTTTATACTTCCAGCATTTTCTTTTGTTTCGTTCCGTTTCGGAAAACACCTAGAATCGGGGGTAGATTATTGTTAAACATTGTTCTAGAATTAGTTCGACCCTAAAACAACAACAGTAATGGTTTTTGCGGGCATTTGCGTATCGATTTGCTCTCGAATATACGAACCCTAGAATGTAGGCGTTTCACCTCATAATAACAGTATACAATCTAAAGCACTTTGAATACAAGAAAAATCATGTTGACATTTCGGAAATTTTCTAAATTAAATAAACGAAAAAGTACACTCGTGAAAGTCACGTCTTAAACAAAGGCCGTATCATTTTCTTATTTCAGGCCGAGATTGATGACGGTCGTGCGTTAGATCTTACATCTGCAGCAGTTTCAGGAATTTTTCATGTGAAATATTTATACGTTTCATTCGCCAAGAGTTTCCGTCGTAAATTGTTGTTTAAACAAAATTGATGCGCCCGGGATATTTTTTTTTTTAAATGCCTCGTCACCTCCGACCATTTAATTAACACTTCAAAATCAATATTTCCTTTACTTATTAATGAATAAGTTTCTTTCGGGGCCCGTGAATATTTTCCGGGGCGGGGGGGAAGGGGGAGAGATTTGCTTTTCAAGGTTGAACTTAATTAAAATAATTCGTGAATTTTTAAAGCGCTGCCTTACGTCAACACAAATTTAATGAGTTGCTGATAGGGGTAGAAATGAACTTTGCTAATTAAATTTCCAGTCAAATTCCCCGGCGGTGTGTGTCAACTGTTTTCAGGGGGACGTGGGGGGCGGTTAAAAACGTGGATTTTTTTTGCGCAATTGTAATTCTGAGACGTCCGACTTAATGAGCGTAAACGGTTACGCTAGTAAACATAACCTTGTCCCAAGGTACTGTACAAATACATAAGAAAAAAAAACTTTTTTGCATTGCAAATATCAATTATTAAATCAAACAATGCTTTTTTTTTTTGCTAGGATCGACCGGTGAGAATCAATTAGGTGATGATGGGGGGCAACAAGGTGGTTACGGATATGGTTTCTCAGGTTCCTTCGCCGGGCCCGGTGGTTCAGGTTCGGGGCAGCAGGCTTTCAGCGGGGGTATTCCCCCTCAGTTCACTTCGCAATTCGATTTCTTTAATTTCCTAAACTCATACTTGGATTCCTTGAGGAAATACAACGACCAATTCCATGCAAAGTACGTACGAAAACGACTACAAGCTTTTTCCTTCTACTCTTTCTTCCTCTTCTAGCGCTATTTCTTATTCTTTCGCTTCGTCTCATCCTAGCAGCAAAGCTAAGGCAAAATCTTCCTTCAAATTTCACCCTAAAAGGTAGAGTAAGGTAGAAAGGAATTAGCTAATGCTTAAATAATGAAATTATTTTTCCAGCGTGCAAAACGCGCACCAAAACGCAGGGGCGGGCTACGGTTTTCCGGGGGGTTTCCCAGCCTTCGCAGGAGTAAATACGGCGAACAGGGGCGGATTCGGCGGGCAAGGTTTCAGCGTGCCACCAGGAGGAGAAGGAGCGTCGGCTTCCGCATCGATTGGACCGGGTGGGGTCCACCAGACCGCCGCAGTTTTCCCCGAAAATCCGGTACGTGTATTAGAATTTCTCCAAAAAAAAAAAAAAAAAGATCAGATTGCGCGCAGGAGGACCTAATAAAAAAAAAGAAGGCGGAAATCACAAGCTCGTTTTGTATTTCCGACGAGTCAAAAGCAATTCGATCGCGGATGTAATACGAGGGCAGAAGTTCAATCAAGCGAACTTTTTTTTCTCTTGCTGTCACGTGCGCTCCTGTAACGTCAACCTTAGAGAAAGGTTTCTAATTTATACGTGTCCTAAAATTTGCGTGAAATGCAATGGGAAATGCAATTTTCCGAATGTGACACATCCGAAGTCGCGCTTCGGTGGACATTAACGCGCCGATGTTGTAGTTTTCCTTGTTTGTCTAAAACGCAGTCTTTCAGAATAATCCGAACGTAAACACCAGATTTGGGGAAGCTCCTAAGGGCGACGGCTTCTATTCGGTGCAAACTTCCAGCTTCAGCACTTCGTCGAACGTGGATGGAAAGCCCGCAAGTTTCCACCAGGCGAGCACAACAGTTAACGACAACGGGAAAGTTACGTCCTACACCGTACGCAAACCCTAATTAATTAACGTCGCCTGTGAAGTATTATTAATTATCCTTAATAATAAATCAGTTTTCAAGTGATTGTGTTTTACTATGCGAATCGCCAATAAAAGTTTCATTCAGAGGCTCCGGACCATAAAACGGTTAACCTTGAGGAGGAGCGCAAAAAAATATTACACAACAAAATTGCTATAATTAGACAATTAAGATTCATACCTAAACAGCAGATGGCACTGTGGCTTCACGCAATCTAGCAAAGCCGAATTAATTGTTGTACATTTCCTGCAATCACAATTTTTTTAACAAAAATAAAATGCGCAGGAAAAATTGTTTACTCTCAAAAAAAAGCATCACAAAACAATTTGCTTCGATGTTCTGAACTGGGATGATTTACTCTTAAAATTCCCTAATTTGTAGAATGGACTTCAGCAAATCCTTGTACGTTTGTTTATCTCATTCTTAAGCACAGAAACCTGTTCGTTATTAACGACGATAATTTATATCGTTACTGCAAGATGGCAAGGTAATTTATCTGCAAAAATAAAACTAAGCTGGTACATGTATTTTTTTTCCCCCGTATTAAAAAGTCTCCCAGCCGTTTCTTTTAATACCCAAAGCATGCGAAAGTTGGAAGTTATTTTCTGCCGAGACAATAGGGGTAAGAGCACTACGTAATTTAATTGTCTGCGAAATAAATATTCAGACGGAGCGGAAAATTTGCGAGGAGCTTAACGGAGTTAAGTCCGTGTCAAAACGTATCAAACTCGGAGAAATGAGACGACGATAAAGTTCGGAAAGCTCCTGCACGAGTCGAAACAAATAACTTTTTTCAAGTATCTCGGCGAGCCTGTACGTCCGTTTCTGCCGGATTTAATCCTCTTGAACACGTTTTATGAAGCCCGCAATAATCTTGTGATGTCTGATGTAAATCCAGGCGAATTACCTTGAAAAAGAGACGACACTTTTTTAATAAAACTAAAATCCTTGCGGTTTCGCATTTCAGGTGGCACTATTCCGGTGAACTTCCGTTGTTATCTTAGTAATGTACGTTAGGGGTTGGATTACCTAATATAATTGCGATAAGGGCCTCTGATTAATGCTCTTTATTCAAATTTATATTCCGTGTAATTTACTACATGGAACTATGTTAAAACGTTTTAACCCCCCCTGATAATCACATTTCCGCGGGGTTAAAACCTAAAAAGCAAGTCGTTTTTTATTTATTTTTTTAACTCCGCCAGGAGAGCTTAAAATCCTTGAAAGGATAATATTAAACGTTGCTTGTTTTAAATTCACGCGTCGAATTTAAATAAAATTTTTAATTTTCTATAGATTAATTTGAATTTCAACAAAACGCCATCGCTTGCAGAATGACCCCCCCAAACATGGAAATGTTAATTAAGCTCCTGCGAACGTCGAGGCAAAATCCGGACCTAATTTTTCGTTTTTTTTTTTTTTGGAACTCGATATGAGAAACAAAAATTGCGAATGGGGAACGAAAAAACGAATCATTAGACTTGAAACTGAATACGCCGTGAAGTTTTCAGGGCGAGTAATTAAAATTTCGCTAATCGCCCCAATTACTTGCCTGCGCGTACTTTTTCGAATGTAACCCCCCGCAATACTTTAATTACACGTTCGGAAGCGTAATTTTGCTATTTTTATTTCGCAAATTTATTCTGATTAAAGCGGCGGCGGCGAAGGAAAGCTCGGCGAAGTGCATAAATAAATGAAACGTTCCGAGTGAAGGATTACAGGGATATTTGAGGTTGTCATCGTCGGAATTAATAGGACTTAAACTGCTACCGTCGGAGTTTTTCTAATTGCGTTATTTTCTGTGAAAATTTCGCGACGAAAGCACAAACAAGCCGTTACCTAATCGGCGATTAATAACTCGCAATTAATTGCTTCGTAATTTATTCATCGTGAGCCGGAATTACTTATTATTTAATTTCTTTTTTTTTTTTGCCTCGTGTATAGATATTATCGGATAATAATTAACGATGTTATAAATCGGGAAATTAAATAAAACAAAGAGGGCAGATAAAATTCAATTAAAACTGATTGACACCTTTCTAAAGGACGCGAATATAGTACAGCGTTAATTGAATTGCGCGTGCTGGTAAATTTTGTTGCAGTATTTATCGATTTCATTTCAAATAAAAGTCATTTCAAATCACATTTGATTAATAACAAGTAATTAATTTTTTTTACAATCACCTTTCGGTGCGCAGAGAGAAATGACAAAGTGAGATTTTATACAATGGAGGTGAAGAAATTATTAACAACACGAAAACCAGGTAGGTTCCCCACCTCCTTTACCTTAAAAAAAGTTTACTTTTGTTTGTAGCAAAATAGTTGCTCCATTTTGGGGTAAAAAGGTAAATGCGATTTTATTTTTTAGCGTCTATAGGTGGCCCAAGCTGGAACTTGTCGAGCAAGTGTCAGAGTCTGTGAATTTCTTCACAAGGTCTGCACGTATCAAGACGAGGTCGAATAGTTGCGCGTTTAAAAGTCAAAATTCTTTATCGGCGGCTCCGAGCGCTTCTTCCTTAAAGAAATGTACCGAAAAGTTTTGATTACGACACGAGTTTTGCACTCGCTGTACATTATACAGGTCGTTCAAACGAAATACGTGACTTGGTCGGACAGGGAGTATAGAAAAGGCCAGCATCTAAAGATAATTACAACGGAAAAAAAGGAATATAAATTTGAAGAGGTGGACAGATTTACTTACCTAGGAAGAATGTTCACAAGGAAGCCGGAAATTAAAGAGGAGATACGGGCAAGAATAATGAATGGGAATCGAAGTGTCTATGCATTGAACAGAGGGGTTAGGATAAGGGTATATATAGGCCAATAGTCGAATATGGAGGTGAGACGTGGGTGCTAAGTAAGGCGGAAGAGGAAATGCTTATGGTATGGGAAAGGAAAATACTGAGAAAAATTAGGCGGAAAAAAAATTGGGAATATATGGATGAAAAGAACAAACCAAGAGATAGAAGATCTACACAAAGAACCGAGTATAGTGGCGAGAATTAAAGCACAAAGACTTAGGTGGCTCGGACGTATGGAAAGGATGCAGGAAGGTAGGATTCCTAGAAAACTATTAAGAAGTGACATAGGAGGTAAAAGAAGAAGTGGAAGACCGAAGGAAGTAGAAAAGGATTTAAAGCAACTGGAAAGAAAAGGCGAAGAACAAGAAAGTTCATGGGCCATGGGCCTGCTATGCTCGAAGTGCCGGAACTTGTCGAGCAAGCGTCAGAATGAATTCTGCCTTATTCCGGCCTGTGAATTTCTCCACAAGGGCTGCACGTATCAAGACAAGATCGAATTTAGCCGCCCGGTTAAGAGCCAAAACTCGTTATCAGTGGATCAGGGATCTTCTTCGTTAGAAATTTGCACAGAATTACGCCATTATCCATAATTTTCACACAGCATATACAATTTGAGCGATTGTTAACACAAAGTGTATAATTCGCGTACACAATATCATTAAAAACATATTTTCTCTGTGTAGAGCTTTGCGCTCACGCTTATTTCCATCGAATAAAAATTATTCATCGTTTTTTTTTTTTTTAATAATTATTTATTGGCGATGACGAGGGCACCTTGAGCGAACAAAATCATGATCTAAGCGGAGGTAAAAGAGAGAAGATCGTCTCAAGGCGATATTGTTGCAAATTATGTATACACATGCAGGCAGAAAATGTTTTTAAGAGAAGAAAAAAAAACGTGGAAAGTTTACGGGTCAAGTACGACGCATTAAAACCTTTTACTTCGCCTTAAAAGTTGGCGTGAAAAGCGCGTTGGTTATTACGTTGTAAATTAGTTTAATAATTCAATTTCACTCCTCGTTGTCTCTCACCTTGCTAGGTGGATGATAATGACCGAGAGGTTACGTTTCACTTAAACGCCCCATTACGTCTGTTTAGATCTAATTCGAGCTCGTTTTACGTTCTGACTGCGGCTGATTCAATTTCACCAAGTAATTAATTTTATTTCGATGTTAATAACTCACGAATTTATAATAACCGCAAACTCATCACATCATCATCATCATCGTGTGCGAGTTACCACCCCGTACACCTAAACGAATAATTATTGGATGTCCCACTAATTGAAAACAATTAAATTTAACGCGTAAACTACGGTTTTAGAATAAACCACCTGTATATTTAATAGTGAAAAAAAATTCATTGGATGTCTTTTTTTTTTTAATTTAAACAAGTTATTGTTCCTTAGGTGTTTGACGCAGGCAAAAAAATCAAGAAATACTGGAATATAAGATGATACAAGACGAGTAAGATTCGCAAGTAAACGAATAACATGATGCTTATATAAAAGGTAATCTTCGAGTCAATGGCCAGTTCAGTCAGTGTTTCTCAGTGCTGCTGTTTGCTTCTAATAGCCGATCGAGAGATGTACTGCCGGACTCTCATTTTGTGCTGCATGGTGATGCTGGCGGTTTACGAAACCGGTACGTATGCCCCTCGCTTTTCGAAATCAGGTCAAGTAATAAGAGATTTTAGAATGCGGCCTGCAGAATTTACAACCCCAGCCGGGATATATTCCCGTGTACATTCGTCCTGGAGATACGCCGTTGGAGGACATCAATATGGATCTCGCCGAAGCTTTCAGGAGCTACGCGTATCGGCATTATAAAATTAATAGCGCGCGGGCGAAGGCGAAAAATATTTTGGACACAAAAGAAAAGTCGAACTTCATCGAGGAGGAAAAAAACATTCCGGTTATTACTTTCTACGGCGATGATTACAATCAGGAGCAGCTGAAGCTACACGCGCAACAAAAAAATAGCTAAATTAGAATTTGTCTTTTTAAATTATAAATAGCGTATGTTATTATAATAATATTGATGGTGATATTAGAGTAAAACATGAAATACACTGTAGCCTTTCAAACATTGCGATATTTTCTTTTATCTTATCTTCTTATCTATACCAAAAAAAAACGTTATTTTCGTTCATACGTCTGCTCCATTTACGTGACGGTGTATCTTCGAACAGGTACGTTCTTCTATTTTACTATTATTATTTACATTATTCGCTGCAGTTTACTAGGTTAGTGTGTAACGTCAGAAGAATTCATTGTGTATACATGCACACGTTATCTCTTTAATATACTGACAAAACGCGCCAACAACAAAACCGTTTTTCCTCCTCGGTTTCCATTGCCTTAATATTATTCCATTACATAACATATAAAAACTGATTCGTTCGTTCCACGCATAAAACAAAGCTGCTTTTTTCCTCTGATTCAATTTAATATCATACACCTGCCAACGCCTTTGAATAAATCCTCACCGCTTATCTGCATTATCTTAATCAAGGTAACCAGTAAGCAACGTTATTTGCTCAATTTTATTTTCGATAAAATGATTCATTTAATGATGATTCACGTCCAGCAGGGTGTCATCTTCACCATTAAACTCTTCAACATTTAATTATCATCATCACCTTCGGTTTGTTTGTTTCGCCCGCCCCCCCCCTCCCCCCCGTCCCGACCTTCCATCTCAATCAATCGAAAATGGCGAGGCTCCGTTCTTAGAACGCAAATTTTATTTCGCAACTGAAAACGCCGGGAAAGGCAAACGGGGCACCCGTAATTTCATTTGCATACGTTGCGACGTTTTCAAAGCCCTTAGACGTAATAGAAACTCCTCCTTTGTACGCGGTATTCGAGTGTTTTAGTGTTTTTGGGTTTGGTACACTCTATTGATAACACGGGAACATGTAATCGTACTTTGGTAATTCGTGAGAAAAAAAAAACGCACCTGTGTTTAAATTGGAAATCAGTTTATAAAAAAAAACCTACGCCTAGTTTTGCTCTCCCCTGACAAGCATAGCTACTTAATAAAATTAAAAAAAAAAGGAATCTTTGGAACCTACTATATATATGTATGACGTGTATGTGTAGATAAAAATATCCGGCGATTAAATGGGTTCGATTTTTTAGCACGCTTGTTTTCGTGTATAGAAATTAATTTTTATCAATGGATTCCAAAATTGAATCGAGTGCAGTCCTTTTGATTACTTTATCGATTAGTTCGAATATAGTGGAACCGAGCTTATCAATATTCGACAGACTTCTCTGTAATTAATTAAAACGTGATTCCACGTTCCTCCCTCTAAAAATATTTCCGCTGTTTCGTTTTTCCACAAAAAAAAAAAAATTATGACTAAACGTAATTACTAAGGACTTTACGAGATAAGATAATCGAAAACAAACCTAGTAAACGTAGGCTTAAGTCGAAATTAATATTTCATGATTCATGTATAATTCGCGAATCGTTCGGCAAAAATGATAGCGTTCCAAAGCCATTTTTGCACGCAGTGTTTGTCCAAGAACGAGATAAGGCCGGAGGTCATTACAAAATTATTAAGAAACTTGCAGTTATCTAATCTGAATGCCTCCAAATTGATTTGGTATCGCTCGAGTGTCATTCATTTGGTGTTTCAGGCAAGATGAAGTTGCGTCTAGATGTGGTGGTGGCTCTGTGCGTCTGTGTCTTAGGAGTTTGGGGGCAACAGAATGCCGGAAAATCAGTTTCAACTTCCCTACTCGAGTGCTACAATAATTCAGCCACGCTCGATCCGAACAATAGATTACCATCGTCGATGAACGTTTTAATCGAACTCATAAGGAAAGTCGAAAATTCAACAACCGCGCAAGACGCCAGGCAGCTTTCCATCGAACTCATACAAAGGTGATTTAAACTTTACGTTAATACAATCGACGTAACACGAATTACATTTTAACTAACGCTAACGATTTAAGATTGGCTGCTTCCAGCCACTACACTGACCTTATTTTTAATGGCCTCTCGAGTTTATTATTATTAACAAAACTAACTTTGAATATCTAATACGTTCCCACAACAGATTTCGCCAAGATGGGATCGCCCACACCGGTACTTCAGGATCAGAATTTACTTTGCCCTTCAGCCCCGTCCGACGAGAAGCCGAGAGGAACAGGATTTTGCTGCGACGCCTCATTCCAGGCACTGCAGTTAACTTCCCCAATCAAACTTTAAACCTCAATGAAAGGGTAAGGCAATTTCATCCCGTCGACAACTGATTTGACCCGGCGATTTCTTAGTGTTCCCTTCATTTTATGATGTCCGCTACTTTCAACAAGACAATCCGCGGAGACGAGGCCACCGTTTGCACTCGATTAGGCAGATACGAGAGGAGAGTTGAAAGGAGCGTGGACGATTCCGATGCTGAAGTCTTCGACCCCAAAAATCTGTACGTCACGTCCGTAGGATTTGAGGCCCGCAAACTCAATGCCTTTTTTTGTTCTTTAGCGATTTAAAAGGTAACTTGGAAGAAGGTGAGGAGACACCCTCGCCTGAAGAGCAAGTTGATTCAGAACCAGAACCTGCGCTTGAACCATCTCAGGATCCGACTAACGACGCCGAGCCTTTTCCTTCTGGTCGTGCGACTTTAACAACCGTCAGCGCTTGCCCCGTGGAAGGTGGAGTCGTTTTCACCCGTTGGGGTGCGGTTAAAGCAGGCACGGTAATAGCAGGAGTCGCCGCTGGTTTAGAACCGCAGACAATTGCCGAAGGCACCATCAATATCGACAGTAGATTCGCCGCTACTTTAGCCGGTAAATACCCCCGTATAAAAATCCGCCCCCAAAACTCACTATTAATTTGGTTTAGGTGATATCACCGAAGCGTCCCTCTTCCAAGTCAACAGCAACATTCAATCGGTGGGTGCAGCTGGGGGTTGGAACAACACCCAAGTTCCTCGTTGGTATTTCGTCAACGCCCAAGAGCGACTGCAGATGACGGACACTGATATTAGGGCAGGCCTTGATGGGTTGATCATAGCTACAAATATCCAGAGCTGGAGAACGAGGTTCCCCACGATAAGACTGTCGCAAATTTTGGATATGTACTACTCGCGAAGGGGGGTTTTCAGCCTGAATCACAGGGCGTGCAATAGATACACCCTCCTTAACCAAGTCGCTCCGAGGGAAGTACTGACTACTCAGACCACAGGATTTAGCATCCTCTTTGATAGAGACGTCACTATACCAGGGACGGTTTTACCATCGCAAATGCCAAACTTAAGCAACAGAACAGTGAATCTATTTTTGAATTATGCGCGTAAGTATCCATCGAGTGTTTAGTGGAAAACTTTGGCGAAAACCCCGATTCATTTCAGCCACCATAAATGATCCAACTTGCGTTACAAACGTGACACTCCAAGATAGGATTGCAACTGATATAATCATAGCGTTGGATACTCAATGGCCACATGCTGTTATCCAGCCTGCAATTTCGTGAGTATAAAATAAAAGCTCGGGGCGAACTTGATGGTGATTTTTTGGTTGTTCGTGCAGGCACCTCCTGGATAATTTGGATATCAACTCGTTTGAGAGCAGTTTTACGATTATAAACGCGAATGATGGACGGATCATAGTGAATAGAAGCCGCAGTATTTTGGATTACCACCAGCTCTTTAATTTGGCCGTCCAACAACAGCGTGAGTGTTTGGTTTGGAGAGGGTGAGGCAAGAGTTGCAGAGTTGAATGTTTTAGATCCAACTGGCACGCAATTCAGTCGCATTTTCAACGAAGCGGAGCTGATTGTAAGGAACAGGATGGATCAAGATCGTGTCACAGGTGATATCGGAGGTAGATCGACGATTGTCCTTTTGGTTCCTCACCAATCGCAGGTTACCCCTGAAGACGCCATTTTCACTAGCGAACGCAGAGAAATCTTCCGGTCATTTTTGCCAGGTAAATCAAGAAGGTTGCTTGGAAGGAAATGCATACAATTTTAATTTTTGTTTAGATATTAGATTTTTGGTGCTTGGTTTGGGTAATAGAGACACCTATAGTCCTTTGGTGAACAACGTCCAGTCTGATGTATTTCCTTTGGCTGCATCCAGTGATGGCACGAGCATTGTTAATGCGATTAATCCTCTTGTTTCGAGGATCCAAGAATGTGAGTTGGCTTAAGTATTTGGGGGTGTAGTTATATGAAAGCGTTTTGGTTTTAGTGCCTAGAAGAATTGTGAATCCAAATTGTGGCGCTGATTTCAACGGTGATGCAAGCTCGCATTCCTTCCGGCAATTTATTGAACCCCAAACGATTATTTTCTATCGTGTTGCCCCGAATTACTTCCACGGAGAAGGCGATCGGATTTTGAGGATTACAGGTCAAGGTGATGGTACGATTATCGTCTGCACGTCCAGAGAAATCACGCATCCGAGACAGAACATCACCAGCGGCAATCAAGATTGCAGGCCAGTCATCGCAAACGAGGAACTTTTCTCTTTATCTGGGGCATGTGTAGATGGGCTTATCGTTAATTGTCCTCCGCTGTTCTTTTCAGTCGAAGCTCCTCCAACAA
Organism: Serrognathus titanus; assembly: GCA_039766575.1. Classification (NCBI taxonomy): domain Eukaryota; kingdom Metazoa; phylum Arthropoda; class Insecta; order Coleoptera; family Lucanidae; genus Serrognathus; species Serrognathus titanus. The sequence goes on along the minus strand of CM077916.1, from coordinate 732,913 downwards.
ATCCAACACCACGTTGCAATGGTATTAACGTTATTTGAAAAAAAAAATAAGAACTGCCATACTGTTTTTTTTCTTTTTTGCAGAAGCCGGCTGTCGTTTCCCTGACAACATCAGATATTCCATCGCCGTGGAAGGTTTCGTTTGCAGAAGTAACAGCGCAAGAATATTAGGAAGCTTCATGTTAGTCACCATATTGTTTGCATTTCTGCGTTGGTAATTCATTTCTTCCATCATTCACACCAAAGACAACATCATAAAAGTTACAAAAAATTGTTATTTATTTAAGATTGACTGTATAACACATTTAATAGATAACAAAAAAATAGTTTGAGTGTCTTAAATATTATAAGTTGCTGTATGTATGATATTTTTAATTTTCTTTTTGTAAACAATAGGCTACTTGTTAATGTCTGTTTTATATATAAATCTAATGTAGTTGCAACAGTTAGGTATGTTATGTAATTGAATCAGTTTTTAATATAAAATAAACAACGCATTTGGTTTTTTTCTTTCCTATTTTTCTCAACTGTCGGTTGGAATTTGATCGCGAAATGGGGGAGACCCAAGAAACTTTCGTGTTACAACACGGCACAACACCCAGGGGCATGTATACGTGTATATAAAACCGTTTCTGCAAAACTTCGCAATTTCAAAAGACGGAAACTAACGCAACGGAAATCTCTCTCGTTTCCTTTGTAAGTTTGTAAACATCAAACATTTCACGTAAGTAAAATGGAAGTAGTCAAATGGCTGGCTGGCAGTCAAGAGACGAGAGCACTCAATATTAAAGAAAAACGCTTTTAAGATCTAAAACAAACGCAAAGTAATTACTTATGTATTTCAATTAGCAAAATCATGTATTACTTATGTTAGTTAGGAAACGCAGAAACGTTGCGTAAAGTTAAGTTAAATAAAGGAAGCGCAAGTGTAATTTAAAAATTATCCTTGATTTCCGCTTATTGCAATTGCACTGTTGTTTCGCTGACGAATACCAATAAAGAGATAAACGAAAGCAAACAGGCAGATAAGATAAGGCAACAAATTGGGTGAATTCGCAAGATGTGGTTTAGTACAAAATGAGTTCGCCTGTGAAATTTGTTTTGTTTCTGCTCTTACAATGGGGTAAGTTTTGCATTAACCCCACTCGACTCCATCCTCGTCGTTTTTCGGAAGTTGATTCAAAATTTTATGTCGAAATTGATTGGTGAGTCATTCTTCACTTAACCTTAGAAATTTAAAATCATTGACGAGTCAAAAAAATTAAGGCTTTTCCTTTTAAATAAAACAATAAAAACAATTTGCATAAATTCGCTAAAAGCTAACTATGAGATCAAGCCGTAAATATTTATTGAGCAACAATTTGTTCTTACTCGTTAGCACAGTGTATAAAAGCGATAACAAATTTACTGCCCTATTTTGTTATTTTTTCCCGAAAGATCAGATAAAATCGATGTTAAGTAGTAACAACTTGGGCCGTAACGCGGGGGATTACAAATCCCAGTTAATGGCCCTCCTTCCTGGAGGTCGGTGCAATTAAAAGATTCAGATTGAGGATGCCCGTTAAATCGGACAGGACTACACGGAAACCCTTTTCAATATTGAACGAATCCAAATGTTACTAAATTATTGCCTGAAACTTTCTAAACGATCGCCGCGCGTGATGGAAGCGAAAGATATTAGCTTCGCAATTTATGGAAGGCGAACGAGCATTCAATTCAATTAATTCCGAGTCACTGAGCAATCTTCACTTACATCACTTCCTATGAGCTTTGTAATTATTTTTTTTTTAATTGCCTTACAGCACGTCCGCAATTTACTTCGGAGGCTTCGACTTCATCGTCCATACCCCCGATACTTTTGAGTTGTTATCAAAATAATATCACGAACTCAATCCCTCGGACGCCCTTAAACGTGCAGGTTTTGACGGAGTTGATTAGGAAATTGGAGTTCGATATTGGGAATGCCATGAATATACGGATTTTGACCAACGCCTTATTACATAGGTAATTGGAGTTTTGTGCATGCCTCCTCCTAATTTGAGTTTCTTGCAGCTTACGTTTGGATGGGATAGAACGGACGGCCCCTACTAGCACAAGCGAATTCGCTTTTCCCTTCCGAGCGTCGGGCAAACAATTTCATAAATTCCGTTTCATCGTTGACCACCTCACTCCGGGTGATGGTCTTCAATTCCCTGCAGATGCCGTTAGTGTACACGAACGCTGCCTCTTGCACTACATGATTTCCAACACCGTAGATTCATGGCAGAGGGGCGACGAAGCTACATCTTGTCAGGTTAGAAGTATGGATTTCAGGGAGAAGAGGCAAGTGATAAGCTTGACTGAACGTCAAAGGAGTGCCTGCCCCATTGAAAAGGGGGTCGTCAAAACGAGATGGGGGGCGGTTTCACCAAGCCATTTAATCGCTGGGCTCGCGTCGATTTACCACGCAAATCCTGTTCAGTTTAAGGAAGTCGTCGATGATCTCAAAGAGGAGGTTAATATTACGCAGACTTTTCGGGAAAATACGACCACGCAGATGGTAAACAATCTCCTGGTTTCGACAGTCGTTGGTGATTTAGCCGAGGTCATACTGAATCAACCGGTTAGAAATCCGACGTTTGGTAACCCTGGTTACTGGAACAATACGATTTACCCCGGGGCTTATTATTTAAACAAAATCCAATGGGATATGACGGGCGCCGAGTTGCTTGGAGGCTTAGACGGTAAAAGAAAATTTTGTTACCTCCGCGAATTCGAACTTAAATATTCAATTCAGGTCTGTTGCTTTCTAACAAGATTCTGGAGTGGACGTCGATACTGAAAAGCACGCGACTTTCTCAAGTTATCGACATGTATTATTCGGAGAGAGGAATTGGATACGACAGGAAATACAGGGCTTGCGAGCGTAACTCCAAACTAGCGCAATTATTTTCCGGAGTTGACCTGGCATCGGAGGTAGCTGAATTAAATCAGCACTCAGTTATGTTTGCTTCACTGAGGGATTGTTTCAGACGAGCGCCGCTGCGAAATTACTGCAAGAAATTGGCCAGTTTAATGAATATATTTACGAAGAGGGAATTGACGCACTTGCAAAGGACGTGGTCGAAAATTACAGACACATGGCAGGTGACGCAAAACAAACGTTTAATTTGCTCATTTATTTATTAATTAATTCGTTTCAGATGGCTTGACAAGAAAATACGACGCGTGCGAACAAGGAGGAGACAATATAACAAAATTAGAGATAATTACGATTTTAGATGGCACGTGGCAACCGTACGAAATCCACAGCTTAATATCGTAAGCAGCTCTTATTTCCGTCGTGATTTCGTGTAAATTTGCGAGGCCCTACATGAGGATTTTACTTATTAACTTTGACGTGGGTTGCGCGAAATCTCGCGCGTTGTTACTTTTCCCAGTTCCGTTCTACCCTGTCATCATCAATCACTGTTACCTAATTGTAACATACAAAACAGATCACTAAGTACTATTTTTGAGGAGAGGATTTATGTATTCGCACTGCTTCCTTTGTTCACGTTTCGACGATCCCATGAAAAAGAGGGAAAAATAAATTGACGGTGCGATTTGAAATTTCAGTTACCTGGCGGAGTTGGCCGACGTTTCTTATTATGGCAGCACGCTCGGCGTCATCAACGGCCAAAGTGGTAATTGGATGGTGAACGTAACGACTGACGTAATCAAAATTTTCGGCGCCCTGTCAAACGTCACCTCCTGTAAGAGATTCATTAATTTCGATTCGTGAGAGTCACGTTGCAAAATTTCAGGGCCTTCAACTTTGCAACTCAGCACGAGCTTGAACACCATCATAAGTTACTACCAGAATCAAACTTATCAAGAGTGTCAGATGAATTACGCCAGGCCCATGGGTCATGTGGTACTAGTTTTGGCCAACACGGCTTTAATCACAGACGTGGATGCCGCAAATACACGGGCGGCGATTCGAAGTTTGAAAAGCACTCGTCCAGAAATCAGGATCATCTACGTCGCATCTGAAACAAACGCGGGGCATTACGAAAGAATCGCAAGCGATGGTGACTATGTTATCAAATCATCGAATAACATCGGCGCGTTTGTTGGGCAAATTTCAGCAAAACTTAACAATTTACCTGCCTCCTTCATTAACTTCTACTGCAACAATTCTGAAGTTCGGATGGAAGACTACGTCACACCTGGAGTGAATACTTTATACGAGGTGCATTCCGAGTACGTGCGAAGAGTTGGCATTTCAGTGAAGGTATTTCAGCCGACCCTGAAACGATTTTATATTTAATGCGAATCTTTAGTTCAAAGGTTACGACTATGCAGATATTTCTGTGTGCGCCTACGATAGCAATTCACCTCACAACACGGTTTGCAGAGGCATAACGGGTAATGCTGAGGTCAACTTCACGGCAAGAGATTACTGCCCTCCGCAACACGCTTGCACGGTACAATTTTCTGTTTCGGTCAACAACACAAGAAACAGATGCGCAGGTATTGTTTCCTCGTTTAATTTAATCGGCGCATCCACCAAAATCGCTTCTAAACTAATCTTATTACTCGGGGGGTCGTTAGCGTAACAAACTTTACTATTCCCTCCTGAAAATGCTCGAGTTACGCACAAATAAGGCGCCTCTATTTGTGTTTTTCTTCTTTCCTCCTCCGAATAAATTATGCAGATCTTATTCGCAATAAAGGGCCCATAATCAATCAAAAATCCGTTCATATTTTTATCAATCGGGCATGTATCGCGCTTGATTTATTATTACGGGGCTTACCGGGAGCTTTTCAGCGTTTCGGAGCTGATTTCGCGCGAGATTGCATATTAAATAAGATTTCTGTGCGCGCCCCAATCGAGTTAGGGGCTGATTTCCTTTGCGCTCGCTCTGATCCCCCGCAAATTCGATATTATCGTACTTACAGTTTACTCGAGAAGATTACGCTCTTGATTAACTGAAAAATACGTTTACGCGTGGATTATAAAGAATATGAAGGCTCACATACGTACACGAAGTCCCTCGGGGGTACGTACTTACACCTTACGTATCATTTACGTATAAGTGCTGAAGACCTCTTTCGTTTTTTCTTTTTGCTTCGAAATCACCTAAAAAACTGAAACGTTTTAAATTTACCGGTATCTTCTTTTTAATCCTGTAGAAGTCCTTAAACGATCTAAAAACAAAAAAGAAAATCGTTATCGACGTAAGGTATAACGTAAAGATCTTATTGTTAGTTCCGGGTTGTGTCGTTCCGTATAAATAATTCAGAGCGTTTCTTAAAGCGTTTAGATGATGAAGAAAAAAAAAAGTGCAACTTCATAATACCCGGAATTTGTATTCAAGTCTAATTATCACATCTGGTGAACACGGCGAGAATTTTTTTTTTAAAGGCGTCTCGTTATTCGTTAAAACGTGCACTTTTCTAAATTATTTACGCGACTCGCTTTTGACATTTTCCCGAGCGTCTACTCATCTGAATTAAGGACGTTTCAATGTAAGCTTTTTGTTTTTATTTTATTACCTAAAAGCTGCTTTCATTTCCGAGCGTACCCCAAAAAAGAAATGTACGTGTCCTTAATTAAAAAAAAGAGTGTTTTTTTTTTTATTAAAAAAATTAATTTGCGTTGTTTCAGAAAAGGATTGTAGATATCCTGACCAAGCTCGCCTGGACGTCATGGCTTCGTGGCGAAGCAGATCCTCTTCGTTTGCAACGCCAAACTTGGTTTTGTTATTATCGACGGCTTTCGCATACACGCTGGTTTTTATACGTAAATCTTACTCATAGGTTATTTATAAAACGTGAATAAACTATTGTGCCAGGCTACGAGATTGACACTTATTCGCGTATTGTAACAATTCGCCTTCCAAATTTCGACCTGTTCGTGCTCACAAGAGCCAGAGCTGAGAAAGTAACGAGTTAAATATGTTGTGCAAATCTTTCGTCACGCATTAATTTTGACCCTGAGCAGCAACTTTATGTATTGTCAATAAATTCGGGACGTTCAAAATACGACCGACACAATATTATTATAAGCGAACGCTTTTCATCAGTAAATAAATTATCGTCTTATCGGCGGCTTGGATTGGATTGGATTTCCTTCGGGTAATGCCTGAATTGGTTACCGTAATACGCAATTAATTCCGTAATTATGAGCATTACTTTCAAATTTACAAATCAGTGCAGTTACACAACGCCTAACTGGTTTAACAAAAGTATACAACATACTTGAAGTTTATTTATTGAAACGGCGTACGAGTTTCTTTTTTTTTTTTTCTTGTTGAAATTCTTGTAACTATTTGGGGGAAAAATCCCTAACGTTGGGGTTTTATTTGATGAAACGAGTACATGTGTTGTGGACAACAACGGTTATAGAGGTGACGCCATGTTTAGGTAAATTAAATAAATATTTAAATTTAGCTTAGTAATTATCATCATTAGGTCGTTCTATTTTTGCCCACGCAAAACCGCAAACAAAGTCATCGTACAGGGATGGTTGGTGGAGACCAACGCAACGTATTTATTATTCGATTAATTATTTAAATAAATGCGTATATTTTATTGTAATATCTTTTATTTGGGCTAACTGAAACCTTGCGTTTAAATGTTCTGCCAACCTCAAGAAGTTTTATGGTTTGGGGGGAGGCGGAGGGGGGGGGGGATTTGGGTCCGGTCCTGTTGGAGTTGGTAGCGCTGCCAACGTGAGGTTTTTGTATTAATTTTCGCGCGATTTTTTTTTTAATTCGTTTCAACTTGCGTGCTGCGTTAATTCTAGTCTAATTAACTTCGCAAACTCTTCTGAAAAATAAAGTCGTTATTTACGTGGACAACTATTGGAAGTTATAAATAAATAATTTGAGTGGGAGTTGTATGTATGTGTGTGTGTGTGTGAGAGGTGAGATCTTTGTGTTGTTTGATGAGCGAATCCGCAGAGTGAAATCGTTCCAAGCAAAAAGGTAATACGAATTCACTTCTGCACGGCGATTAAGATGAATTTCCAAGAGCGTATCGATTTCTACAAAGAAAAGAATGTGAGATTTCTACCTGTGGCACCAGGTATGAAGCCGGCGCGGAACATTCCAGATTCCGTAGTGTGGGAACTGGTTTTAACTCCGGTAACCTAGCTTTATGATGTTTAAATTCACTCATACAGCTAGATAACCAAAGAAAATGTCAGTTCCACTGCGGTTTTAAAAAGAAACCTCGCAAGGGCCACAAGTTCCGGGGCACGGATTGCCATGTTGAAACACACGCGGTGCGAACGAACGAACATGCTCGTAGGGATTTTAGTCTTCCCGTTCCCACACGGTGCACGATTCGAAGCGTTCCGACGCCAGCACGTTCTTTTTACCCCAAATTGACGACCGTCGGACGAGCCAGAAACGCGATCTCGAACGCACCAGACGAAGAACTAAGTGAGCACGCCGAGCCGGACGACCAAGTAGGACATTTGGCTTTCCCCATCGCCGTTCGGCCAGTCGTCGAACTTGATCGTTGGGAAACCAGTTTCAAAAGCCAAGCCTCAACCTGTTCAGTATGCGACTGCGTTGCCAAACTTTCTAGTCCCAAGGCGATATTTGGAAACGGATTTGAACACGAGCACAGCAACATTAATAAGTGCGGTCAGCATCTTGGTTTAGTTTGGTACAGACCAGATACTGATGGTCAGGGACCAGTCCCTCCGTCGCGGACGACGCACCACAACTGCACTTTTAAGCATTTCATACCATCTCACCCCCCTTATTAAACCAACAGTGACGTAAGCCGAGTTTCTTCGGCGTTATTACAATACCACCTAAATATGTTTTAAGGTGTATCATTTATGCTCGTATGTACGAGTTTTCTATTATTCCGGAAATTTAATATTCGCGTCAGGATTTACCGTTTCTAAAAATAACAACTCTGTAGCAGAACCCTCGCTGAATATTCAATTCAAACCACAATAAGACACTGCGAAAAGAATTTTAACAATAAGGCTAAAACTTTTATGCTTTAATGCATTCTTTGCATTCACCAACATTTCTTTTACGCCTAAAGGGTTAGTCTTCTGGAAAATACCAAACGCGCACGAAATATTCACGGCAGACGCACACAAAAGCACTTCAAGTAAAATCAATTCATTTACGCAAGTTCAACAAATTCTTCAACTAAAGAAGGAACCACTTCTTTTCAAACCATAACTTTCAAGTAATGAATTCAAATCGATTACGTATTTCCTCGGTTTATCATAATCAAGAGATCAGCGAAAGGAGAACAAAAGCAAGGAACAAACATCTGAAGCTAGAAACAAAAGGTGGAGCACGAGTGAAAAATAAGAGGCAAAAATAACATTGGAAGATCAAGTCAAAAATTCAATAAAAATAAAAAATCCTGACTTCCACCAATTCCAAGTTTTCAGGACTGAAAATAAATGTGAAAATCCTGAAATGCATTGAACTTTATCGTGTAAGAAAGAACGATTTTCCTGGGAAACGTTTCATTAAAAATCAATCTCTTGTAATTAATCGAGCCCTTTTAGGTTCATTTTTCCAAAACTCCTTATGCCCATTTTGACTTCCAGTAATTAACGTTTTGAATCATCATTTCCCAGTTCTCAGAACTCTTATCCTAGAAAAATCCTGAAATGCATCGAACTTTAGCGTGCAAGAAAGAACGATTGTAATTAATCAAGCACTTTTAGGTTCATTTTTCTAAAATTCCTTAGGCCTATTATCCCGAAAATTATCCTGAACTGCGTCAAACAAAAAAGAACAAAAAAAAAGGCAACTACTTTACAGAAAAGAACGAAAAACTGTAAAGTAAAAGAAGGCCTAAGAAAACACTTGAAAAGTCGATTACGTCCTTTAATCAGGACGCGATTTTCCTCGGGAAACTAATTAAAATTTTATTAAAATCACTTTGCCGCAATTAATCCTGCACTTTGCGATTCATTTTCTTTGGGCGTATCATAAGCGAGATGATATCCCGAAAGTGCAGCGCGTGGAAACGACTCACCCTGAAGACCAGGACGTCATTATCCTGGTAATGATTTGAATAATAAAATTTCATGATTTCAAATTCCCGAATCTGGAATTTCAAAAAAAAAAAATAATCACGGCGGAATTCCGTTTAACTTTCGTAAGAAATCCGAGCCTGAAAGAATTTTCTGCGTTCTCGTTCTCGTTCTCGTTCTCGTTCTCTCCCCTTAAAATCTGCAGGAGTTTACGGCAAGGACTACATAATTCTGGTAAGACGCAAGCCAAACAAAATCAATATTGTCAGGCTTTGAAAGCTTCAGTATGTTACATACAGGAATATGTAATCGGATTGTAAATTCCTCCGGGAACTATTTTGATGGTGTTGGTGTTTAATAATCGTCGAAGAAAAGGCTCTTAATGGGGGCCCGGGGTGGTTTAATTAGTTGTAGAAATTTTTGATCTTGGTGGAGCAAGCGTGTGTTAAATCGTGTACGTGATTTGATTAAGTCGACGTCGATTGTTCTAGTAGAATTAGTTCGTAGTCTCCATGAGATGAAGCAGAGAAACCGTGCGTCATCGAATCGAACGTTAACCACAGAAGATTAGCATAACCGGTTGGTCCAGTCGAGCTTCATTCCTCCGCGACCACGTCCAGCCTCCCGCGCTGATACAGCCATTGTGTTGCGGAATGCGGTCTTCGGCTCGCCGTGTCCGCACACAATGCGATGTTGCCCAACCAACTAATAAATATTATTATCCCAACGCACGCGGAACTGTAGAAATTTCATACCACATTACTCCTATAGAAGAGCTTCGTAATTCTCTTCGGGGTTCTGGTTCGGTTTTGGGCGAAAGGGGGCGAGCAAAGGAGCTCTTTGGTCTTAAGAAGAGAAAAAGTTTCGATCAGCAAAGAGAGCCATTATGTAACAGGAGGTATGCGGGTGAGAAGAATTTATGGACCTGGATTGATTTAGGTCTTTTGTTCGAGGTGGCCGGTGGTTGACCAAGGCCGCCCAGTTAGTAGGGAGCCGGCGGCGGTGCGCATTCCTGGCGTAGGCGATTACCTGAGACCTGTGAACCAGCCATTCAAAGGCAGTCGGGCTAGTTTCACCCCTTTACCGCGCGATGCTCTTTTACCTGCCGACGCTAACGAAGATCCAACCGCTTGCTTCGATTTCAAATATAAATTGTTTCCACTTGCGGACTCCTCAAAACTACGTTTGGCCTGGCCTATGTTAAACAGAAAGAAAAGTAAACGCGCATGTCTACTGGCACGGTGCATCAACATTACGTTCTACATCAACACTCTCAGGACGGCGCAAATCTCAAGCGAAACATCAATACTCCATGGATTTTATTATATTCGTTCTTTGCCAAAAAGAAAAAAAAACGAACGCACCACGTCGTCTTCGTTGCATCAAACGACATAGTCCAATTCGATTCAGGAAAAATTACCTCAAGCACGTGGAAAAACATATGATGTCAAAGACTTTGCCTAAATCTGCGAATAAACGATTTGAGCCGTGTGCTCCAGACGTATTAATTTTCATTTCCAGTGATGCTACAACCCGTGGAATAATTTATGTGCAAGATTAAAGGATAATTACAATAATACGTTTTACCACCATTCATCTTCCATCCCGTTTATATACGAATTATCCTCAAATAGGAAAAGCAACTTCATATTAAGGCAATTTACAATTACCATTAGAGGAAACCTCCCCCCCCCCCAAATTGTTGATATCTATGATACATTCATGTCAATTTGCAACTTTAAATAATTAATGCGTTTTGCCTTCATTCGCCTTCTGCCTCTCCTCTACGAATAACTTCGTCTTCGTCTTCAAAATTTCTTTAAACCTTCTTAACCCAAAAGAACATCGAATTTCAAAAAATTGGACTGGTTTTGAATATCGAATTTAAAAATTTGGACTGGTTTTTCCCTTTCTTACGACATGGAGAATTTTTGACCGCCGCCCCTCTTAAAACATCGTCTGAAAGTGTTGGTGTCTGGTGATAATTCGCGAGTTAAACGAAACGTACGGTCGTATTATTGATCTGCGTGAAGGCGATATGTCATTTAGGAAAATCGCTAGTCGCGTAAAGCGAAATGTGACAAATGTAACACACGGAGAGGAGCACGCAGGAACTTGAAGTTTACGCGCCGAAGTTTCGCCCATTCCCTTTTCCCGTTCGCATCTCCAAAGGAGGCAACTCGTGCTGAAGAATTTCGAAACTTATTTGTTTGGCAAAATTAACCAAATAAAAGCGGCACCCTTAAATAAGATGCCGTCTACAATGGGGACGGGCTATAAATACGCGTGCACGATCAGTTTTTGCATCCCTCGATTAATTATGATATTATCGGGACATTTGGGGCGATAATTAAGTTAAGTGCGTGAGGTTTCATTAAAAAAAAAAAGGGGGGATTGACGTATTAGGGTTGTTTAATTAATATGTGGGGGAAATACCGAGGATGTGTTTTTGAAGTTTAGTGATTTTGCGATTGTTTAAAGGGGTAAATATAACGTTTATGCCGCCACAGGTTTCACCGAGTGGCAGCGAAATTTCACGATGTGGAAAGGAGGATACTAAATGTTCTGTTGGGGATGGAAAGATGCTGGGGGCGGCAGTTGATACCGGGCTCGCGCACGGGATAGCCGTTCTCTAGTTCGTCTATCCGCATTCGACTCGACGCTCATTTATTTGGCAAATCAACGATGTTCTCCTCAATGTTACCCTAACATAAGGTAATTGGTGTGATGAGAAAAACGCGATTTTATTTTGGCTTTTGATTATAGAATGGATTACCTTGTAAGTCTGTATGGATGCATGTTTTTGGTTGGCGTGTTGGGAAACGGAACGCTGGGTTTAGCCTTGTGCAGTGGGCCGGGGGCTCGCCATCGTAGTCCGTTGCTCTTAGGCCTGGTCGCTGCAGATTTTTTTGTTTGTTGCTTAAGCGGACCAGTAACAGCCGCTCTTTATACTATATCTTCTTGGACGCGATCATGGTCTTGCGTTGCCCTTTTTGTCCAGGTATGAAACTCCAATGGTACGAGACGAGGTATATTTCTAAGTGATTTTTCAGGCGTGGACCATTTCTGCCAGCACTCTCTCGATGATGGCCCTCTCCGTTGATCGTTACCTCACTGTGAAGAACTACAGGCCAGCTGGGCAAGTGGTTCGCAGGCGACCACTTCTCTTGTCGGTGGTGGCCGTGATTTGGGTTTGCGCTGCCCTACTTGCTTCCCTTCAATTCGCGGAAAGCAATCCCTGGAGAAGAAGTTTCCTCATCATAAGACTCTTTTTCGTACACCTTCTTCCGGCGAGCACTGTTCTTGCATGCCACTTGGGCGTGCACGCAAAATTAACCGCCCTCTCACTTACAGCCCGGGCCAAACACGGCGAACTCCCTCTGCCCATGCCACTTCTGAGAAGACCGACCCACGTTATCATAGTCGCTGGAATTTCCAATCGCATGGAGGCGGAGGTATTTAAACCTCGTGTATTTTTGTTTTAGTTTGATGATGTGGTTTTGATGCAGGGTCAAAATGGGATTCGTAAGTCGGAAGGTGATGATGAAGACGTCGCCCAACCCCCGACGAGCACCTTGAGAAGTCGTCGGCGTCTTGCCAACTCCCTTCTATGGATAGCTGTTGTTTTCGCTGTTTGTTGGTTGCCCCACGTGGTTTGCTTGATATTCGACGAGGCTAACGGTCCAACCCCGGATACCGTGCGACGCTACTGCCTACTGCTAGGACACATTCATTCCGCCCTCAGCCCCTTGATGTATTGGACGCTGAATCACCAGTGGTTGCAACGTCCGTGCAAATTCCGGCTACCCACCCTGTATCGAAGTGCTTCTTCGACCAACGAGGCCGCTTTAGGACCGTTCCATCCTCATCTAGTGCGACCGCCACCGGTCCGCCGCCAGTCTTCACATTATCTCTATTGACTATCTGTGATTGTTTAGCCTCGCCGGGAAAAACTACCTCAGGGCACAAAAGTACTCTCTCTTGTTAATTGTTTTATCGCTGTTCTGTTATACTGACAATCAAAATGCATGTGTTAAGCGTGCCTTTTCGTTCCTAAAATGTTACAGTTATATTCTTCTACTCCGCTATTAAAACTATGTAGTTATAGTCTTCTAAATTCTAAACTGAATGGTGAATAAAAATACGTGTTATATTCAGACTTATTTATTATAAGGAAAGCTACACACGCATAATTAAAAAAAAAAAAAAAAGAAAAACTAATTGAATAATGATGTAGGTATAAAATCTGCGTCCCCCCCAAGGGATTTTTTCCTCGATTTATTAAAATACGAGCATCCGTCTTTTTTCTATGATTTAGAATAAAAGCACGTGTTTCGTAGGATGACGCATTTAGTACAAATAAAGCTCTGATTGACACGTCGACGTATTATCTGCGTCTATTTGCGGATTTGCATCTCCAAACAACGCATTCGCTTATTGACCTAAGCGGAATGAATATTCCCCCCAGGTTTGAATCGAAATAAAGCTGGATTTAAATGGAAAATTAAAATCTGTTTAATTAATAGTAAATTGTTTTATTTTCCATTTAGAGTTGCAAATCGCGCTGAATTCCTTCGCCGAAGCAAATTCAGATGCGGATGTGGAAATTAGAGAAAAAATCCGGTGCTCTGGTGATGACGTGCTCGAATTCCATGTACGATAGCTTACCATCACCATCGACGTCTGCCTCTTCGATCACTTTTTCGACGATTTGCTGCATATCCTCGGAGCTGAGCTCCTGGCGGGTCAATAAACGCAGGGCCTGATCGAGATCTTCGAGACCTATGTGATGATCGCCATCAAAATCTGAAATTGCAAAGCGTTTTTAGCCACCCCAAAAAAAAAGAACACGCGATTAAAATTTGTACTGACCATATAATCTGAAGGCGTAATGAACTTTTATATCCCTGGGTGCTTGTTCGCTAAAAACCGAGAGTAAATCCAGGAAATCCTCGAAAGATAAATCACCCTTTCCATCTCTGGAAAAAACTTGGCAAATGCGTTTGCGAAACGGATTCTCCTGGAACGAACTCCCCGCGTTGTAAATATTTTGCGAACGTGTACTCACCCACCTTCAATTCGGGTAGTTTTTCCATGCTTTCCAGGGGAATCCTAATATTGATCGGTTGATTTTCCGTCATGCATTTCGGTACCAAATCCGGCTTGACTTCTCTGTACCGCGAGTGCACCCTTAAATAATAGGAGTTTACGACCGACTCGCGTGGGGAATTTCGTGAAAACTCACCTCAGGATTTCCTTGCGGGTGAAAAACGTGCAGTCCTTTAAAATTGAAAATTAAAACCGAACTGAAACGTGCGAAATTTTCGGGCCGTACCTGATAATTCTCCAGTTGCTGCTCGGTAAACGTCACCAATTTATTACCCATGGCGAGTTCTGCGTGCGAATACCGAAGATTGTAAGCTCACATGGTCATCGTCGTCTTGGAAACACAGGCGCGGCAAAAGTAATTTGCTAAGTACTATCGATTTTTATTTAGTCGGAAAATTAAATTGTCCCGTCTTTTTAAAGTAAGTGCCCCCAAGAATTTTGTTGTTATTAAAATGCGTGCGCTCGAAATTTTTGAATAAAAATTGCGAGGTGAAGCTTTGACTTTCATTGCCGCAGATGTTCCGAACATGTTGAAATAACGCCCGAAAATAATTGGCCCGAGGAAATAAATTCATTTTATTTTAGCCGGGCATTAGGGAAAGGAAACGAGGGAGAGTTTCCTCGGGGAAAAATCTTAAACGTAAACGATGAGAAACAAGCAAAGCTCTGATACACCCGAGTAAATAAGACACATTTTTATTAGCTTTTCCTTTTTGGGAACGCGCTTAATCACGTTTGCATTTTTTATTTGCGCCGAATGAAATCTGCGCTTCGTTAATAATCAAATTTGAATTTAGTGCCGGATTTGCAACAGCTGACGCATTCCGTGAGGTTTTGGGCGTACAAAGCTCGCGCCCCGAGCTTTTCAAGGGAGAAAGGCCCGTGAGAACCGGTGACAACTATGATGTTCATTACGTAAGTAAATTAGTGAAATTACCAAGTTCGTTTAATCAAATTCAAAAGCGCCCAAGGCATGTGATCATTACCTTCCGAATAAGTTTTATTGTAATTGCGTTCTCTTTGACGAAACAAAACCGTCCTACACATTACCCCGTTTAATTATTGCGTTTATTGCGGCTTACAAAATCGTTTTCAACGTTCCATTGTCCAATTTCGCCTAAAGCAACTAAATTACATTATTCCATCCCGGGTATAATAATTTCGGTTCTTTTACATCATCATCGTTATTATTATTTTCCTCGGCTTTTGCTTCGCGAAGCTACTTGTAATTATTTCTTTTTTTTTTTTTTTTTCGCCGCCCACACGTCGACTTTTTTCTCCTCCTCAAATTTATTCATGGCTCACCCACCCTCCAAATAAAAAAAAATATATATATTTTTACAGATGTGAAATTTCGCACGTTTTGATTGAGCTTTGCTCGTTCGCTCTGCTGTTTATTTTGCGGATAATTTTAACGACTGTAAATGAATAAAACATTCGCGCGAGGCAAAAAAGAAAATAATTGCGGGGCTTAAATATCGCGGAGTAATTTTTCACGGACCGATCTTCTCAGAAAACGGCCCTAATCAATCATTTTTCCGCGACAGAGGCGAGTGATTTATTTTTCTGCGTTCCCCCGCCGGAAAATGAAGCACCGAACCCGTCGATTAATTCCGGTGCAGCTTTCAAAATTTTAAACGGGCCGCACGTGGGAAGATTAAAAAGGAAAAGCGACGCCCCGATTTAAAGCGAATAACTCGGAAAATGTTGCGCTCGCAAAGTCAAAAGTGAATTCGTAATGAAGAGAGGCACTCTTAATCTTAATGTACGAGTTTTCAGAAGATCAAGCGAAATGAAATTAAACAGGGAGAAAGTTGAGTGTTTTAAGTAAGTATAATGTTGCCCGGGGTCGTGATGACCAAGATTTACGCTTGTGACGTAAGATTTTCTTTTAAATCAATAACATACGTGCTTATCAACGAAATAATAAAAGTTTCGTGTTACAACACTTAGTTGTGTGTGTGTGATTAAAAGCGTGCATAAAATTTAATGGAGACCGTGCCGGACGGTGTAATATCACAAACAGAGTTCCTCGTAGACAAAATAACGCAAATGAAATTTTTGCGGATGAAACCCCGAAGGTTGGACTGTTAAAATCCTTGCCTGCTTGGAAAATGTAACGAGCCAAGTCTAATGTCTGTTTTTTTTTTTATCTGATGGGTGAGTCAATTTGCGAGAATTGTCGTGGGTATATGATTACGACACGAGTTTTGCACTCGCTGTACATTATACAGGTCATTCAAATGAGTCATTGCGTTCTTTTACCTTCGTTTCAGTTCGATCTAAATGGCATTAAAGAAAACGCCATTATTCTCACCTCAAACCTCTTACTACTACGACAAAGTTAGATTTTACAACAATATTGTGTGTAAAATTGTTGAAAATTAAAAAGAATATTTCCACCTGTACCTTAAAAAAAATTCGCAGGTGTTTGTAGCCTCATTTTGGGGTCCATAGTAATTCGACTTTTGTGTTACAGTAAATTCTCAATACTTTGTTGTATGAAATCCGACATCTTATGTAAAAATTTGCTGCAACAGACAAGGTTTCATTTTCACATTTTGTTGTGTAAAGTTCTACGCGTTGTGCAAAACTGTAATAGAATCGCAATGGAAAGTTTTCTAAAATTTCAAAATGACTGAAGTATTAACTCGTTCGAACAAATTACCATTGGATAGCTTAACATCTTACTTAAATTGTTGAATAGTATTGAAGTTGGGTGTAATCACGTGATTACTTGCGTTTTCTTGTTTTATTTACAACGAATGAATGTTGCAGAAATGATTTGAGGGTAAGCAAGGAATGTTTCTAAATTAAAGATTCCTTTATCTTAATTTTTAACGTCTGTGGATGACCCAAAAACAAAGAAGAAAAACAAAAAGTATTTTGAGGGAAAAAAAGCGTAGACATAATGAAAAAATGTTAAATAACATAGAAGATTACAAAAATAATGAAATAAGGAATTTGTATAAAGGAATTAAACAACAGAAAAGCGGGTATAAACCAAGAACAATATTCTTCAAAAATGAAGAAGGAGAATTGATGGGAGGGGAGGATGACATTCTGAGCGAATGGAGGAAATATTTCGAAGGTTTACCAAACGCAGGTACCCATCAGGAGCAAGAGAAAGAAACTACGGTACAGAGAATAAAAAAAAACGGACAAAGTAACCAATCACCCAATGAAAAGGAAATAAAAGAACTGGTTCACTCTCTTAAAAATCTCCAAGAGGTGACAATATAACTGTGGAAATGTTTAAATACTAATCAAAGCAATGCAGAAACCTGGAGGAAATATGGAACCAAGAAAAAATACCGGAGGAATGGAGGGAGGCAATACTGTACCCAATCTATAAGAAGGGAAATAGATCGAAATGCCAAAACTATACAGGGATAGCTCTGCTCAATGTAGCTTACAAAATATTAACAAAATGTATTAAAGCTTGTTTAAGTAAAGAGTTGGAAAGTTTATTGGGTGAATACCAATGTGGATTCAGGCAAGGCAGGAGTACAATGGATCAGATATTCACACTGCAAGAAATACAAGCAGAAAGCTATGAATATAAAAAGGACAGCTTGGTTTGAAGGCTTCCGCGGAATGTTTCTAAATTAAATATTGCTTTATCTTAATTTTTAACGTCAGTAGATGGACCCAAACCGGAACTTGTCGAGCAAGCGTCTGCCGTATTCCGGCCTGTGAATTTCTTCACAAGAACTGCACGTATCAAGACAAGATCGAATTTAGTCGGTCGGTTAAGAGTCAAAACTCGTTATCAGCGGATCAGAGATCCGCCATTATCTATAAAATTAATTTACTCAATTTATTATAGCACATTTACCATTACTTGTATTAAATATAAATTTTACTACAAACATTCTTCTATCTACAATCAAATGCAAACCACGTGTCTCCATTTTAGTAACAACTTGTAGTTATTGTGTTAACAAACGCCATGGTTTTTTTTTCTCTGCGCGCTCATACCAGACAAACCACAGTATTAATTCAACAGAAAACTTTCATTTATTGTAAAATAAGAAACATCTACCAGAAGGTTTTTTTAATGACAGTCACGTATGTCTATGCCTGTCTGTCTATGCACGGCTATTTATACATAAATTCCTTGGATTTTACGTTGCGACTAATCAAAGACGTAATTTATATTTATCGGAAAAAAATTTTTTATTTTTTTGATCATGTATACGACAAGGTAGGGGCGAGATTTGATTTGGTGGACGCAGCAGACGCGCTTTGAAAAACGAACTCTAAAAGAATTCGATTTGATAGAAGTGGGAGATTATTCATTCGCTTTTGAAGCGCTGTACCGTGGGGACTTTTAAAAAAATACTTTTGATCAGATGAATCGAGCAATTTTTGCTCGATGAAGTCCCAACATGAAACGTTACAGTTGAATTATCGTATCTAGAATTTCAGCTTGCTAACGTGGGTAGTTCTAATCGATTAACTCGGTCACTGTAGGATAGATTCTCCAGGGATCGCGTCTTCGCCGGTTTTAATTGTACCTTCTCGAGTTACCGGGGCTTTTTTTTTTTTGGAAATGAAACGTCAATAAATTACATTTGGGGATGTTTCGCGCTCGACCGCGCAATTTTCCTCACCTATACACACGACTTCGTATCGAACTGACTGATCAGATCCTTCCAGATTTATGTCTTTTCATGTGTAAAACGCTGAGAATTTCTTAAGCTTTATTGGACCCTCGCTCCGGCGTAACTTTTAATGTATGCGATAAGTTCGTTGAATACTCATTTTCGGTCGCCCTTCACGATTTACATATTTATGAAACACCGAAGAATTTCGTGCCGACAATGTAGCTGCTAACCACCGCTTTTATTTCGCCGCATTTTAAATATATTGTCACGACTTGCGAGATCTCCAGCTGAAGGCAGAATCCGAAAGGTGCCTGCGGTGTGTATAATATCAAAAGGACTTTCCTAATTCAATTTAACTTCGCGTGGTTTATGAATTCAAAAGAAACAAAAACCTCAGTTGCACAAATACATAAAAATATTTCATTTCAGTTGTTTAAACTCTGCACATTAAATGTAAAACTTTTTCGCTTAATATGCAAAATGTGTCGTGAAATCGTGATGAATGCGAAACTGTGTGTAACTACTAACTAGGCACAAAAAAAACCAAAGCGCAGAAAGAAACTATGCACGTAAGTCTGTAAGCAAAAATCACTTACCTGTTGAACGTATCGATACACAAATCGAACTGCTTAAAAAAAAAAAGGTTCGCAGAGAACGGTTGTGACATAATCGAAAATTCTAACAAAGGAATTCCACATAACGTCTCGTATTTACAAACTTTTTTTTTGCAGTCACCTGCAATTAAACAAAGGCGATTAATTTTTTACGCAATACCAAAACAATTTGTATTTCTGTTGCGTGCAAAAAAAAAAGGGATCAAAGAACTTAGTTCCTAATTAAATCCTGAATAAACGTTTCGTGCTTCGAGTGAAAAATAGTTCCTCCTCGGTGATAACACCGGGGCCAAACTGCGTGTGGAAAATTGAACGAACCTGTTGCTCGTTTTTAATATTAATACCTCGGTTAGCAGGTCTCGGAGGAAACGAATTTTAGTTTGGGGAAACGTTGCGTAAACGAATTGACCTGAACTTCTCCTGAAAGGCTCTTCTTAGTTGGGATACGTTTACTTAAGGGTCCAAATGACCTGGCAATTTAATCAAGTTTCGGCATCAACAACTTCTAGTCTTTAAGAGCGTCCAATCAATACAAACGCATCGCCCTTTTTTTCTAATTTAAAAATTAAATAGAGTTTATCACAAATTTCGTAAAAAGTAATTCCATCGCATCGAATTTTAAAAACGTGGAACGCCTGGGGTATTTAACCCAAGCACCAAGGCACGTTAAGCATCTACAAAGTAAAATCCTAATCAACTAGAGTAAATTCCTGCAAATATTAAAAGGGACCTGAAAAAAAAAGAAGTATTCTGTTTTGTCTTTTAAGAAACCACGCTCTGCTTACAACATTAATAAAAGATTTCTGTTCGTCAGCAATAATCAATTCCTGTAATTTTATACGAATTCCTTTAAAGGGAAATTAAAGGCTGCCATCTATCTGTGAATAGCTTCCACGTAAAAACCTATTCCAAACAGGGAGCTGCGCCCATCTTTGCAGAAAATGTTTCAATTTATACGTGATAAAACCAAAACATCACTTCAAGCTTACTAAAAAATTCTGTATTTATTTATAAGTTAAAGTTAAGAAATGTATGTACAGTACAGAGATTTTTCTCTATATACACAGTAACCTATATATATATAAAGCAGTAGAAAAACATTAATTACAAGTTAAAACAAAAAACAAAGCACTAAACTATTAGCCAATACTCATATGTACAGGTTTTTAATTGGCTATTATTGCTTGCTAAAGCACAAACGTTCTCGTTCTCGTTCTCGTATCGACAACTAAAGATTTTGAATTGCTTATTACTTTATACAATAACTGCCATAAATACCAAAATGGCAGTGATAAATCATCCCCTAATCCCTAAACAAAAGGCCTAATACTAAGAGCGTCTCATAGTCAACATCGTGTTAATCTCCCAAATGATTCGACGTAAATGATCGATGACTTCCTTCAGCTGCTTGTTTTTCAAGACGACCTGCTCCATGACCTCTTTGCTTTCCTCGCAGACTAAGCGATAAGCTTCGGAGTTCTTCTTCTCATCGTATTTAGGATCGATTTCATCTTTGAAAGGGATCAGGCTTTCAATGTGCGTGTACTCCATGCCTTGCTGGCAGTTTTCGTTGCACTTCTCGTAGATAAGGCGAAGTCGTTTAAATAGAACGCGTATCGTTCGCAATTGCTCTTGTATTTTCGCTTTCTTGTCGTTGCTGGCGTTCAAACCTTGCGGAGTTCCATTCGGCGGCTAAAATGATACGCAACAGATTAATTTTACTGGTTATATACGCATTTACCTGTATTGCTTTTAAGTTTTGGAAGACTTCTTGTGTGCGGCTGACGATGTCCTGAACGGTTTCCTGTCCGATGCGGCAGAGAGAGGCAGTATTGAATTCTTTTGAAGCCGGCGGTTGAGGCTGGGTGGGTGGCGTGGGAGGAACAGTAGGAGTCGGCTGCATCACAGGCTGTTGTGATTGTTGCATCGCATGATGTGGAAGACCTCCTAATAACATGAATAAATACTTCACTCACAAACAAATCCTTCGCTTACCAACTCCAGCTTGTTGCATTTGAAGAACAGCTGGATTTTGATGCTGGGGCATTTGACTGGGTGCATTCATACTATACTGTTGATTTAACTGAGCCATCATCGGATTACCGGCAGACATCGGTGCGTTCATCGGGTTATTCAACACGTCAGTCATCTGAGACATCAAATTATTCATCTGGTTCGACATCTGCACGGCCATTTGGTGGCCTTGATTTGCTAATTGGCTTTGAATATTAGGACCCATTTGTCCCTGCATAGGACCAGCACCAAATTGAGAACGCAGACCTTGCTGGGCGCCTAAGACTGGCACGTAATGATGAGATGGCGCAGACATTTTGCAGTATTTACGATCAAAAACCTACAAAACTAATTAAATCAGTGTAGATTCAACTAAGCTAATCGATTTTTAATTAAGCGTTAAATAGGAACGCAATTTTGTGGGGGAAAAATAAAACCTAACCTCAAAAAAAAATAACTTACCTAACAAAGCATTTATAGTAAATGTAAATTACCTTAAAGAAATCTTAATTAGTTGTCTACGAGTGAAGCTTACTCAGGATTTTAACCCAAATGGATATTAAACGCAATATTTATTCCAACATCTTCATCATGACCGTAAACAGAGCTACCAACCTAAGATTCTGCGACTAGAAACTTAATTGTCCCGTAAAATCGTGCAATATTTATAGAAATGAATAGTCAACTCGTTTATTTTTAAAATAAAATCGTTAACAACTCAAATTTAATCAATATTTATCATTAATTATATATTTTATCCAAAATTACAGATTCCTGTCTTCCTAACCTAAAGATAAGGTTATAATTGTAATCAAATACGAAAGTGACTGTAATTTATAGTAAATAAAATCGTTAACAACTCAAATTAATCAATATATATCATTAATTATATATTTTATCCAGAATTACAGATTCCTGTCTTCTTAACCTAAAGATAAGGTTATAATTGTAATCAAATACGAAAGTGACTGTAATTTATAGTAAATAGCCTGTAGTTTAAGTAAAATCCACAAACGTTGACCTTGCTTGTTTAAATTAAGTGTCGATTTCCTTGTTTGTCTGTTTAAAAGTGTGCGTTTTAGTCACGCAAAATGTTGGATATCTTGAAAGGTAGGGCGAATTATTCGTGGCAAAATAGCTTTTAAACGATCATTTCCCCAGACATCAGCTCGATTTGGACCAGGCTTCTGGATCACAGGGCGTTCCTGAACGGAGAAATTCGATTTGTACTGCACCAGTTTGAGGTACCCAAATTTGAGGTTATGTGTGCGTTTGAATGTTGCACGGATTAAACGTAGCGTATTTTGAGAATGCGATCAGTTTTTTAGTGGTTTTGTAGAGTATTTTGTTCAAAATTTGCTTTTAAATAGTAATTTCATAGGTTACTGTGTTGGGGGGTTGAATTTTAATTCGGGCGCTGCTCGTC
This sequence comes from Serrognathus titanus, assembly GCA_039766575.1. Taxonomy (NCBI): domain Eukaryota; kingdom Metazoa; phylum Arthropoda; class Insecta; order Coleoptera; family Lucanidae; genus Serrognathus; species Serrognathus titanus. The sequence goes on along the minus strand of CM077916.1, from coordinate 710,153 downwards.
AGAGGCGCTGTATGACTGGAAATAGGAAGCGGCCATACTTGGATGCCTGTTTATCCCGTTGCCCGATAGAGGGCTACCGTTTCAAAAAATTTGAATTTAAGTAATTTATAATTTAATTACTTTTTGTAGTTTGATTTATTCTGAAAAGAATTTACGTGTATTAAAATTGAATTATTTTTAAATGAAGAGTATAAAATTTAATATTCAGTGAGGTTTAGTAATTTATCAGCGTTAAAGTAAATAAGCTTCGAGCAGAAAGTTAATTACGAGCGCAATATTATAAACACCCCGCGAATTTTAATGAAAACTTCCCAAACATCGCGCCAGATGTACGTCTATTTATCTTGCGTGCGAACTTAAATTATTATTGAACTTGTTTAATTAGCTCTGATTATGTTTTGATTAGATCAACATATCGCGAACAACATTGCTGGCAAGGGAAGGTAAATTCGTTGAAATTAATATTATCACAGCTAAGTACTGGCAGAACGATGAAAACAAATAAACAAACAGAGAAAATGCTCAAATAAGCTTAGGACTAATACCGGCGAAGTTGGTCCTTTATGTAAACAGTTTTTCTTACTTTTTTTTTACTCCTTGCGTTTTTATTTATTTGGCGGTGGGTATTTACTGATCTTTGGGTAAATACGGGGTATTTGCCAAGCAAAAAATTAATTCCCAACGACCTGACTGTAATTTATTTGATTTATTAAATATTCCTCCGATGGAATCTAACGAATTTACTTCAGCTTTACTAATATTTAGCAGCGACGAAATTTATTAGCAAAATGGAGTAGCGACATTCCTTCTTTATTGTCGTCATTATGCACTGCAGTCTAGGGCACATACATACAATGAATATCCTGCTCGCTCCTGAGCAGGACCAAATGAAGACATTTCGTTATAATACGTTTGCAATCCGAGTTACGTTTTATAACGTAAGGAAAAGTTTGAGAATTTCGTATTAAAATGAGCGTTGCACCGTTAGAAATGGCGTTCCCTAGAACGTGCTAGAAGAAAATCGATAAGTCCTCTATAAATTTTCCATGTTAATTTAATAAATGCTGGAACGCCCTTTATTTTTGTGATATATAACGAGCGGATTTGTTTAACGGAATATTGCATCATTAATTATTTTTCTGCCCGAAACCACTTTAGGCTAAATTCCTCTTGGTTAAGACTATTTAATTTTTACGCGGGCTTTTTTCCCGACGCAATAAAATATTAATTAAAGCAAAGCAATAAAATCCGTCCCGCGAAATAATAATTCATTAAATTAATTTCATAATCAGGCGGCAACGACATTATAAAGCTTTTTTCGCGCGAGCACTAAAACAGTACTAAACGAAAAGTAAGAGTGAGACCATAAAAGTTTCTATTCAACAAACTTCTCAACAGCTTATAAGGGAATTTAAACGAGAGCATTAATATGGCTTAAATTTTCTATAACATTTTTGCTTCGTCATGCCCTGAATGCAAATCGGGATATTTTATGAATACCTTTTTGTTTTATGTTTCACTCGTCGCCCTTTGGAAAATGTTTAAGTTAATAAAAATAATCGGTTTCTACGTCGAGAAATTTAGTTTTCTATTTGCGTCAATTAATTAATAATTCATTCCTCGTCAAGGGTATTAAAATAATTATATTATGCTGCACCGCTCGAATGGATGATAAGAAGTTAGTTGATGGACAAAGCATCAAAAGAACGTTCTACTCCAAGGGTTATAATATTTTTCTAGAAACTGATTCTGCCAGTGTAAAGCAGGGCAAGTTGGTCAACATGTTCGTCAACATATCTTCAGCAGTCCACTCACTAGAGAACGTGTTGGGCAACATACTCAGCAGGCTTTTGAATATTTCTCCAGCAGCCTGCAACTTGCGAACATGTTAACCAACTTTTCTACTTCTAAATTGTTTATATTACTTTTTGGACTAACCTCTTAGTATCAAGACACCACCACGTAATGAACTCATCCTGCAATAGTTAGAAATTAAGAAGTGATTGGCGCATGAAACTATTCTAACGAAATTTAATTCGAAATGAAAACATCCAAAGCAGGGAAAACATTTTATTTAAAAAAAAGTGAAATCAGGTGCGCGTTTAAATTCAAAGGTGGATGTCCTTTTGTAAATGGATTATCCCGATCGGTAATCTCCCTTCCCCTTTGAGTCTTCCCATTTTTATGATACGTTTGGATTCAAATTCGTCGTTCAAATCTGGGGCGCCTTGTCACAATAATACAGAACCAGATATGATGGCGATTTAAGGTTTTCGGCGAAAACTTACGTCACAATCGTATTAGTAAGACGTACTTCATTGTTCAACAAATCGAGATAACAAAAAGAAACGTGATTTTGTCTTCGCGTTTTGAATTTAATTTCCTAAATTTTTAGATTTTTCAATTTCCTCCTCGACTTGAAATATACATACAATTTAGAATTGATTAAATTCGAAGAGCGAAGACCGAAAACCGCGCCAGAAATTAAAAAAAAAACTGAATAAGAATTCCAGTTGTTAGATACATTCAATTTTTCCAAACGATTACTTTTCTGTCTGCGGCGTCGGAATAGAGAGAGCTTCGGGATGTGTTGTAGCTGTCGGGAAAGTAATGAAGTAAACGTTTGTCGATATCCGGTTTGCCTTATCTTCCGCCGTTGCCGCTGATTGAATCTAGATTGTATATTGAGAACATATTTCAAGTCTGTTCTGATATTTTCGAGCTCCACCTCGAATCAACAAGTACTGATTGAGAGGCTAAAATGAAAAACCGAGGGTGTAATTAAAAGCTTTTTATAAAGCTCGGAAAATTGGAAACTCAAGTGGGAAGAACGCGACTAAAGAACTTCCCAAGTCCCGACAACCTGGCCAGAATTTAAATGAGAATCAGGATGAGGATGAATTAAATTCAATTTTCGATAACTCTTTACTTACAAAAGCTTTTTGTGGCGTGAAATTTATGGGGTGTATTGATTTTATTTTATTTTATTGATCTACGTGAGTGTGTCTAAAAGCGCCGAAATTTTTTATCCCCCGATGTGTACACACTACATCAACATCGAGTGTAAACACTTTATAATCCGGCGATATCTGCTTTCAAAATCTCAATCCTCATCGTGCTCTGAATCCCTTCTTTCTGGTTTTCCTCAGAAATATCGTATTTACAAAGCGATGCGCACTTTTACGTTTCCTATCATCGAAATACTGAACTAAACTTGCTGGTTGGGGCAGTGGCTGGCATAATAATTAGGATTTAATCAAGAGAATTTGGTTGGTGGGTCCTATTATCATAACATTGTTTGTCACGGACGGGTCTGTTGCGTAGAATTAATTAAATTAAATTCGATTTTAATGCGATTGTTATCTTGTAGCAGGCACGAACGGACAAAGAAGTGGAGAATCTTTTTTCCCTTCTGGAAAACATCACAGATATCAAAGGTGCCTTGTCAGATAAAGTGAAGCAATCTATCGATGCTATCATGCCCGAAGCAAATTCCACTTTGAGCAAAGGACTCAGCATTTGCGATCAAATAAGCGACCTGGAACTGAAGTACAAGGAGGTGATTCCCGCTAAAATTCTCAGGGCCAAGGTTTTCTTTCGTTTTTTTTTTCCTTTTCAGGACACCACTTTAGAACTTCGCAAAGAGGATAGAAAACTCGAGTGGGAAAAATTCGTCGACGACATGGCCTATCAATGTAAACGCACCGACGCCACGTTCGAGGAAAAAGAGGAGGAGTTTCAGGAGTTTTACAGGGACCTCGAGAGGAAACTACATTTAACGAGTGCCTTTCAGTAATGCGCATGTTTATGGTCGCGATTTAAAAAAAGGAATTTAAAAGAGCTTGTAGTTTTTATCTTAAATTGGGGTCGACTGACTACATTGTGCGTAATTATTTAATGACAGTGATGAATTAATTAATTCTTTCGGTCATGCAAATTACAAATTGTGAAACATGCGTCGAAGAGATTCTCAAGCCGAGCTTCGTTTTGATGGACGTATTAATTCCACGCTCGGCGATTATTTTCCTTCGTATTACTGTTATTTTTTTTGACAGGGTATTTAAAAGAAAATATTGGTTTGCCCCGGAGAATCTTTAAATCTCCTTAAGTATAAATACGAGAAAGATAAGAAGAAAGGATACCCCGTTAATAACGAGGGGGGTTTTCCCCTGTGTATAATATGAAAATTAATCTCGAATATCTTTTTTTTTTTGTGTAATAATAAGCTGACGTTTCTTTTTCTGGATGGATGGAATATCCGCAGATGTAAATAAATAACACAATCGATATAAGCCCCGGAGTATCAAGAATAATCCGGGTTGTATACAGCGATATGCTCACGTGTCCGACTGGGATTATGTTCTCAACTACCGGAATCTTAATAGATTCGTTACACCAGACACGTTCGTGAGTTTCGGAACTTGATTTTGTGCGAATTTAAAATTTACATCCGAAATTGGATGGGAGCGTGCGAATTTAATTTAAGTATGAAATTGGATGACTTGAATAAACACGTATTCTATTAATAGAAGCTAGTTAACAATTACCGAGTAAATTCAATTAAATAAACATGATGAATAATCAACGCTGTGTGTAAGCGTAGATTAGAAAATCGTAGCATACTCGCAGTTGTAAGTAATTATTGATTTCTTCACCCTGCGGCTTCGAGATAATTCCGTTTACACAATACCATAATCTGCATTAACACGAGCACCCCCGCTTTGTCCGCCCTTAAATTAACCAATTAAACAATGGCATGAAATTTTTTCCCCGGGCTCGCTCATTTAACGCGCCTTCCATTTCCACTCAGCTTTCAGTCATTGCCCTCAAATGAACTCGGTTTTACCCGCAGCATGAAAACTACTGATGTTGATCCTGACGTCCATCCTGAGCTTTATTGAAACGCCGAAAGCGATCGGTTTAATTGCGCGTCCAGAATTCGCTTTAAATATGACATTTTTTCTCTGAAACACGAACGTTATTGACAAGTTACGAAAATATTTCTCGTCGGTGTCAGCCCTTTCTCATCCTCATCCTCATCCTCATCCTCATTCGATCGCTACATGCAGTCGAACCGGAATAAAATTTGTATTTTTATTTAGGAAAAGAATTTTCTAATCTACGCTGACCTGACGCGAGCGAATTCTCCCTTTTATTTTATTTTATTTCGGGCGTAATAACCGAATATCAGTTGCTGGGAGACGCGGCGACGAGAAATCGAAACATTCTGGAGCATCGAACACTGTCGTTGTGTGGTAAACAACCGCGAACTTGCCAACAAAGTCTTTGGTGTGGTGTGCAGAAGTACAAAGGACCAGTCGGCTCTAGTTTATAATAACGTTACGGGAAAGCGCCTCCTCGGATACGCTTTTAGCAAAAGTTGAAAACCAGCTCTTTGTTTAACGTGCACTCAGAAATGCAGCGAAAAATTCCGGCCGAAATATGCGACGTATTTGACTGACACGTTTACGTTTGTTTGAACAACAAAAAGCAGGATTTAAAGCATTTTTCCACCTACAAGCATATTTCTACTTAAACGAGAGAAAAAAAATCCCCCCCCCCGGAATTACTCTTGAAATTCCTTCCGCCACGCCACATGGAATCATCGTGATATTAAAATCTGGATGTAATAAATAAATAATGCGTATCAACCAGGCTCCTCCACCAAATATATTGTATTGTCTAGGATTGGCTGTTTTAATCATTATCGTATATATACGCAGCTAATTATTTTAATACAAATCGGCTTACAGGGGTATTTCCACGAAATAATATTCCCTTTGACTAATTACTTTTATTAAAATTAATACCCTCCAATTAATTACGCCCTAATCTGATAACGTCACCTGGAACGAATTATGAATTCCGGAAGGCAAAATGCATAATACCCTTCGATAAATCCCCAAAAAGACAAATAACTCGATAAAAAAGATTCGCCTGAAATTAATTAAAGACGTCGTTAAGCCACCACAAACGACTTAACCATTTCTCAAAGGGAAACACAAAGCAATATATTGTGTATTCGAAGAATGATGGATTAAACCGAATTCTCTTTTGCTTTTTAACTTTGCAGAAATCGATTATTCAACCTACCGTACCTTCCCCATTATATGGCAAAAATAAGCCTGCGAGCTTACGAACCGTAATAAAAGATTTTTTTTTTTTTAACAAAAGAAAATTCACTTTATCTGCTTCCATCAGATTTCTAATTTAGATTTGCATTATTATTGGCCCAATACTGAAAGCTAATAGGATCGCTTAATGTTTGTTTAACGGCGACCTCAAAAATTGAATTTTAAGAAACCCAGAAACGTTGCAGTAAATCTGCCCTTAAAAGTAATCAATTTTGTCACGCTTATAATAAAAATTGTTTGATGTGTGTAAGCGAAACGAAGCTAAGGGTATTAACTTGATAATTGTATTTGCTCGTGGCTTTGTCGTTTAATCGACCAATTTTCTGTAATTCAATACGAAACAATTCTTTCTAGGTCGAACGAAAAACTAGTTAATACCTACTATTATTATGTCACGCAATCTTAATGCACTGTTAAAGCATTTTTTCATGTTTTACTTACGCGCGACAAAAAAAAAGGTGATAAATTGCTCGGCGATGATTACTGTGGTTTCCTGTTGTATTATGAAATTAATCGAAAGGGTCACAGCTATCCGACTGGTAAATTTACGTCGCGAAGTTATTTGCCAATAAAACTGCCAGTTGTCTTGTCTGTTATCCAAACAAAGCGGACACAGCAGCTTTTAGAATTTAAACCGCATGCAATTTATGTAAAACACGTCCCTGGATGCGATCAAATTTTAAAACGGTTAAGTAAATATATTTTCCAAATTAAAATGACCCGGCGACGTTGCACAGGCTCGACAGAAAAACGAATTACTTTTCCCAAATTAGCTTCAATTATATCTACATGGGAAGCTACACCCCGGACTTTTCCAACTTGTTTGCTTCAATCAAAAATCCACGTCGCAAACAAAAAGTATTTGTATTTCGAGAATGTTTGAAAGCTTTTATCTTTGCCATGCCGAGACCTATATCGAAAAGTTACGCCCCGAGTTTCTCTCAAACTTGTTTCGTACGTACTTCATACGTTTCATGTCACAAAAGCAACGACAATTTGTCTACGCTTGGAATTAATAAATCGTAGATCTATAGAGAAAAGCTATATTCTTTTTTTTACTTCAAATTGGTAAACTGAGCTGAAGTTTATAGAGAAACTATTGCTCTCTATTGTTTATTTTAGTAAAAAGAAAAATCTCTAAAAGAAATTTTAGTAAAAAGAAAAATCTCGAGAACCATGAGAGGTGTGCCTAGATTCAATAACTCGAAAACAATTGGAGATACCAAGTTACGAGCTTCGCCGTGTAAGTTTCACGAGTTTGTTTATTTTGGTGAAGAATTCTTTTGTTTTGCTCGAGAATTGAACAAAGAGGACTTCACCGTTAGCTTCGCAGCGCCTAAATCTATAGAGGAGCGAAATTTTCAGTTAAGTTACTTTGAACTACAGAGGAAAATTATTTTAGAGAAAACTCTTGGAGTTGCGGTCATTATTAACTTCGCCGCGCCTAGATCTATAGAGAAAAGCTGTGCTTTTAGCTTTTTGGACGAAGTAAGGGGTGGACTTCACCATTAGCTTCGCAGATCCTAAATCTATAGAGAAGTGAAGTACTTTCAATTACAGAGAAAAATTATTTTAGAGAGAATCTTCATTATTAACTTCGCCGCGACTAGATCTATAGAGAAAAGCTGTGCTCTTAGCTTTTTGGACAAAGTAAGGTGTTGACTTTACCATTAGCTTCGCAGCTTCTAAATCTATAGAGGAGCGAAGTTAGTTTGAGTTACAGAGAAAAATTATTTTATCATTATTAACTGCGCCGCGTCTAGATCTATAGAGAAAAGCTGTGCTCTTAGCTTTTTGGACAAAGTAAGGTGTGAACTTTACCATTAGCTTCGCAGCTCCTAAATCTATAGAGGAGCGAAGTTACTTTGAGTTACAGAGAAAAATTATTTTATCATTATTAACTGCGCCGCGTCTAGATCTATAGAGAAAAGCTATGCTCTTAGCTTTTTCGATAAAGTAAAGTGTGAACTTTAACATTAGCTTCGCAGCTTCTAAATCTATAGAGGAGCGAAGTTACTTTGAGTTACAGAGAAAAATTATTTTATCATTATTAACTTCACCGCGTCTAGACCTATAGAGAAAAGCTATGCTCTTAGCTTATTAACTCCCTTTGCTTGCTTCAAATTCAATTTGTTGACTTCAATACACTTATACACTCGGAAACAATTGTGAGCTTCACTTTGTAAAAAAAATCTATAGAGAAAGCTGTTTGCTTTTACTTTATTTGGGGCTTCTGTATCTCAACTCTCGGCGATAATAAGTTGCGGTCTTCTTTATTAACTATAGAGAAAAGCTTTCTAACTCCTTTCGCTTCTTTAAAATTCAACTTGTGGACTTATAACTCGAGAACGTTTGGAGATACTAAATCGTGGGTTTAACTTCGTAAAAACCTATAGAGAAAACTATTCTCTATACTTTTAAAAAACTCTTTTACTTTAGTTGGGGCTTCCGTATCTCAAAAACATTGGAGAAAGTAAGGTCTTTAGCTTTTTAGCGCTACAGAGAACTCTCAGAGATAATAAGAGTTGTGGTCTTCTTTATTAACTATAGAGAAAAGCTTTGTAACTCCTTTCGCTTTCTTAAAATTCAACTTGTGGACTTATAACTCGAGAACGTTTGGAGATACTAAATCGTGGGTTTAACTTTGTAGAAACCTGTAGAGAAAACTATGCTCTATGCTTTTAGAACTTTTTTCTTTAGCGAAACACTCTTAAAGGCTCCTGCGCATGATTTTTATGTTCCAAGAAAATCTGTATCTCAAAAACATTGGAGGTTTATAGCGCTACGTCTATAGAGCTCGTTGCACTTTGTATATTGCACGCAGCAAAATATTTACGTGTAGCGAACTACTGGAGGTACGAATTGTGGTTTTCATTATCGACTTCGTCGTGTCTAGATCTATATAGAGAAAAGCTATACACTTATACACAAATCTATAGAGCGAAACTGTTTGGAGTTTGTTTTATTCCATGAAAATTATTTGTGGAAAACAATTTGAAATAATCTGTACTCGGATTATAGAGTCATATTTATAATTCGAAAGTTATGTGTTGCGTAAATCTAAAGAGTGAAGCTATACTTAGCTTTAGCTATTCAAGCTTGTGTATTTGTTTTTTTTTATTAAAATAACAATAGTCTTAAAAACAAAATTGCCCCGAGTTTTGAATGCATGTTTGTTTGTGTCCTTTATAAATACAATTATAAAGGTTTTCAAACGAAATTGGGGGGAGTGTGGGCGGGCGGGCGGGCTAGAATCCTTGTAAGGATAATGAGGAAGGAATAACGTTTATTACGCGTTAAGCATATATTTTTCTGAAAACATGTTTACAAATACAATGGCGAGAAATTATTTTTCCTTCTTTTATCGAAACATAAAAGACGGGGGGGAAGCGGGCGAACGTCGGGGAAACCCCTGACTTACGCGACCGAGATAAATATTTAGGGCGAAACGTTTATCGAAAAATGTAAAACTTAGGTGAGCCTAATTACGGAACTCCCTGCAATTTCATTATTTATTGCTGGAATAAATCAAGCGGCGCGCATTTCATTTTCTCTCTCACCTCGTTTACAAAGAAACTACAAAATTGATTTTAACATTAGTAGCTTTTAGGGGGGCGGTTTGGGGGGGTGTGTTCGCCGCAGCGCAACACATGAAGAGATAAATTCATTTTACTCTGATGATCATTACATTAAGATCAATGTAGTCTTTATTTCACCGAAACATTGCAGTAATTCGCTTTTAATATTTTCGAAAATTAAAAACCAATTTATGTACGTTTATCAAAAAATTCCTTAGCGAAATCAGTATTTAATAACTGAGGGGCGTCTTTGTTCCGTTGTCGTCGGAATTAATTTGATTTTAATGAGAACTTGTAATTAATAAATATCACACCTACTCCCTTTGTGTAAATTTAATTCGAGAACGTTTTGTACCCGATGGCAATACTACTGTGTTAAACTGAGATTGTTAGCCGGGAGGTAACAGACATCTAAAATTACTTCCCTTTGAAGGTGTTACTTCCGGTTTAGTGGTTTTGTCTGCGGATTAACTTCACAGTCCGACCTAAGCCCGAGCAATTTTAAATTTAACGTCGTCTTTGCGGCGGATTTTAATTAGAAACTGACCCCGGGGGCCGTTTGCATTGTCGATGAAAAATATTAAATATAATTACGTTTAAGTTTCCGAAAAAAAAAAAGTAGCCCGAGCATTATTACGGGGCTGGCCAAATATTTGGAGAACAAAAGCGAACGAGCTGCTTAAAAAAATACAGATATATGTTTGACTAAAATTTTGAACGTTATGAAATTGGCTCGGAGTTAAAAATTTTCTCGGCCGATCGTTCAAGCGAACGCGAAAGGAAATTTAAGGTTTTAAATGGGGGGGTGGGCGCTTTCAGTTGTTGGGGGCGGGGGGGTTTCGTGTAATATAAAAAATTCAAATGTAGTCGGACTTTCTGCCAACGAATTGAATTTTTAACCCCTGGCTACGACGATGTGTATATAATAATAAAACGATAAGAAGGAGGATTAAAATCGCGTTCGATCGATTTTTTATTTCATATTAAATTTAAAATTACTCTTCTCCGGGTGTAATTTCAGCGAACAACAAAGAGAGGTATCGTTAATAATTTCGCTTTTGGTAATTTATATTCATCTAGAGCAGGTAATATTAAACTTGGAATATCAAAGGACGATGAAATTGGAATTTTAATATTGTCGTAGCTCGTAATGTGTCACTGTGTTTAGCAAGTTCTTTCTGCGAGGACTAAGAGAGTTTCATTGTGAAATCCCTGCGTGTAACGTTTATTAATAAAAGTTGAGAGTAGATTTCTGTGACTGGAATGTTTCATCGAAGCGCGAATTTCCCCGGGTCCTGTCTCAAAGCCCGTTCATTTCTTGAATATCAAATAGTTATTATCCTAGTTTCGGATTTCTTTGCAGTAACTAGAAAATTTCAGTCGCCGGGGCGCTGGAAGGAAGTTTTGGTTAACACGCCCGGAGCTAATGTTCGAAACGCAGGCGTCATTAAACACACACCCTTAAAATGATGTTTCGTATCAGAACCGCCTGAATGTAAAATTGATGAAAATAAACACGGTGATTAATCGTGTCGAAAGCTCTCTATTGATTAACGGTAGATATACGTATCTGTGCGGATTATCATTCTCTATTAGCTACGTCATTTTGCTAGATTAATCAAAATATGTACGCATATTTTATTGTCAAGACGTCGTGCTTTAGGGTAATAAAATCCTTAGTTGTTGAAGTATGTTACAAACGACCGAAGATAATGGCGAACTTTGGCTTTGTATCTCCTAAATAACGCAATCCTAGCCTCAGGACTTTCCAATATCAGCAAGGATGTTACGGTCTGTAGGATCGGCCGAAGCGGATGTACAACAGTGAAATAGTTTTTGAAACATGCCCGACCGAATTCAAATTAATAGTTAACTATTTTAGGAAATTCTCCTGCCGAATTCCTGTTTTTTTTAACGTCTCGATAGTTAATTCTCAAAAGCAAATTATTCGGACGTTTTAAAATCCCTCACCTACACCGGAATACTTAAAAGCGTTCGCACTTAATGAAAACCATCAATTAAGTTAAGTTAAGTTAAACGTGTAATGAAGTTAGTTAACTGGACGTTACTGTCTGCGCTTAATTGAAACGTGTCAATATCTATTAAGTCGAGACTCGCTGGTTCCATCTCGTTCGAAACGCGAAACATTTTAATAAAATTTTGGTAAGAGTGAAAAAACTCTTTCATTTCGATACCCAAAGAAAAAAAAATTCAATCTCTGTCGTCGCCGGAGATACAAATATTGACATTCTGGACTCGAAGGATGAAGTGGCTAACGAGTATTTGAACAACGCTTCATCAATACAATTACATTTCGTACACCAACAAACAGACTTGGGAGATCGAAGAAGGCGACGATGTTACCCCATTTCGACAACCCCTGGCGTTATTGTGAAACACACACGAGGAGAGGAAGTGTTTGCAAACTAGTTTCGAAAGTAAGATTGAATTTTATGTGCGCGTATTTTCGTCTTTTTTTTGTTTGCAAAAGGAGGCAGTTTTCATTTTACGTTTCAATGAAACAACACAATCATAAATTTAGATTAGAACGACAGAATTTGATTGATCGATAGGAGGCCTTATCTAGATTAACAGGTGAAAATTCTTACGCCCTTCGAGAAGTTGTTTTTAATATAACTCCCTTCGCGTATAAAATAATAATAAAACTTAGATTTACAACTCCAATTATTGCTTGCAAAATTCGTGGTCATTTTGAAAATGTATGAATGTATAAATTAATAAATTTGAAGACTAATTTGGTTTGCTAAAAATAATTTTACAAAAAGTTTTCCCATTTTTTCGCATGTTCACGTACGTTCCTTACTTGACCCGTACCCTGAACGGACAAACAAACATGACTTTAAAAAATTGTTTGATTGATTTGATTTGGCAATGGTTTTCACGTGGGAAGAAAAATCTTTTATGGTTGAATCCTACTTTGGAAACGCCCAAAAAATCGAAGGCGAATGGACCTATTCTATTCCTAATCGTATTTCAGGAAGGATTTCCAGAAACTATACCACAAATTTGTTAATCAACTTCAGTACGCTGTAGGACTATTCAGAGAAACTGGCAGTGTGGCTAGAAAACAGGCTCCTCGTACTTCCATCCGTCACCTGTCACAACAAGTTGAGCTTTCTGTCGGGACCTGCAGGACTATCCAAAGAAAGGACTTGCAAACGTCCCCTTATCTTTGACTGACGTGCATGAATTGCTCCCAGTAGATTTCGAAGTCGTTGGTTTTTAAACAACATTGACCATGATGATTTGTTGGACGGAACTTTCTTTTCCGATGAGGCCTGGTTCCATTTAACAGGTTACGTTAATTCCCAAAATATGAGGATCTGGAGTACTTTTCATTGAAGCCCCACTCCATCCACAAAAAATTGGTGTTTGGATAGGTTTAAGTTGGAGAAGACGTTGTTTAATGGCACACCAACAGCACTTAGATATCGGGAAGAGACCTCGCATCCATTTATTAATCAACTGCATGCTGACGTGTTGCAATTTGGATATTTCCAGCTGCTGGAGATACTTTAAATTTCCTTCAAGTGTTTTTTGAAGATCGGATAATTAGGCCTCCACGATCTAACTCCTTAGGATTCCTTTGTTTTGTTTTAGGGATAATCTAAACGAATCCAACCAAGACTTTACTTGTGTTGTTCCATATTCTGCTTTCTCTTTAACTTGATTCCAGGAAGTACCAGAACTGTATCATCCGCATAAGATACGATTTTGCCACCAGTTTTAAGTTTAGCTAAAGAGTTGATGTAAGTATTAAATTAAAGTGGGCCTAGTGCAGTACCCTGTGGTATTACCATCCCATCCCGATTTTAACGCAGTGGTTAGATCACTTTCAAATATGGCGCCTAATTCCAGAACTGTATAGCACTTGAAGCAATACATCATGTATGAAATGCCTTTGCGAGTCCTAAACATTTTTTTATCTTCGTTTAAGTTGCTGTTATATTCTTTCACTAGTGTACTGAATCCATCTATCCATTTGTTTTGCAAAGAGTTTTTTTGTCGCTGTCAATACGACGAGTTTCAAGCTCTTTGCTTTTTTTTTTATAAATTTTCAACAATTTCTCATCTCGTCGTTTCTCTCTTTGTTACTTCGTCGAAGTTATTTCGTTTAAAATATTTTTAATATCACTCCCCCTCGGGCGTGTCAAATGCCGAAGATATTTTTATCGTCTTTATTACGAGTTCATTACGTCGTTTGTTTCGTTTGCCTTTTGTATTGAGGGAAATGCAGCAGCTTAAGGTAGCTATATCCGTCGGAGCGGGAGGCAATATTGAAATTCCATATGTGACGACACAACAAAAGAAAAACGAAGCGACTACGGTGCACTTGTATATAAATAACTGCGAGTAAACATCAGAGAAAGGCTTTCCACGTGAAACGTACAATTCCACATACGTTCGAAAGTCATTCGTAATGGCGAATATAAATCGGCTTTGCGTAAAAATACTACGACCCAATTCATATATACACGACGAGATATAAATACCTACATACATATATTAAAATTTATTCATTACTTCTTTTTTTTTTTTTTTAATTTCGTATTAGCTGTCGAGGCTCGATTAAAAAGACGAAGGACTTTTAATTAATATTAATTGGAAACTCCTGGCTTTCAATAAATTTGATTGAATTTTAATTGCGAGCGAAGTTATAAACAAGTTCGCCTCTTCTTTTTTTTTTTTATTAAAATTTCAGGAGGAGCTTCGTAAAATTGTTACTTAATAAATCCGGCGAACGGTAAATTAAACTTTATAACTTCAACGCAAAACACAAACCTCGGCGCGCGTTTTAGATCCCCGAGCTTGACACGTTAATCCTCGCTGGAAATTTCTTTTTTAAAGCGTTGTTTCCAGTAAATAAAAGAGACATGTCCTTGTTTTTCACGGGTGAAGTGCGAAGGCAAGACGTGTAACGTTGATATCCACTAAATCATGTTACACTTATGTAAGAGACACTTACGTTTGACTCCACCTTAAATTACGATTAAATTTCCTTTCAGGGCGAGTGTTACACAATCATGTTCTCGAGTCTCCTGCTCCCGAAGCACCTGTCACTTCCATTAAAGGTTATTGCAGAATGTTTTAATTACACGGGTCGCATCGATCGCTTCATTGTTGAATTTATTTCCACGGACGACGGACGAGAGTCGTACTTGAACTATCTTGTTTTTCTCTTTTTCATTACTAAAAACGTCAAGAACACAGAACTACAGATGAAAGAGCTTAACAGAAAAAGGATCTAAGCATACAAAGAGGGCATTTCAAATCTCTTCGACCAAAGGATCTTTAAACTCATGAAAAGAAGTAAATGCGAAAGGACGACCGATCGACAAAGGGAAAACTACGGAAAATGTAGGTGCTTTCATTCTAACAATGCAAAAAGAAGGTTAATTAAAACCGGAGCTTACTCTTATTAAAACTCGGACCGACTTATTTACTTAAAAGGCGAGAGTAAATTTAAGTTTCTCATTTTAAATGCAACTTTAATCTTTGGGAATTTTATTCTAATTAATTGGTGAAAGCACTGGAAATTCTTTGAAAATCATTTACTTTAATCGATTACTTCAGCATGCTTTAAAATATCCTAATTTTAGGCCCTGAAAATTGTCTTTTAAATCACACTTTCGTAGTCTTTCATTTAAAGATAAATTCAGCAGAACTGAACTTCTTAGGTTTACTAAATTTATTGTTTATTATTAATTGGTTAAAATCGATTATTTTAGTGCCATTAGATTTTTATTCTAATTTTAATAATTGGTGAAGGCGCTGGCCAATCGAAAATTACGTGAACTTCTCAGGTTTATTATTGTTTATTTTTATTTGTCTAACTCAATTTTCACTTGATTATTCTTAATTTTATTACAACAATTCCTTAATAATCTTTCGGCGGACAATTTAAAACCGCACTTTTCAAAAGATTAAAAGGAAAGTGTCACACAAATTTTCATCAAACAAAAGCAGCCAATTTTTATTGTTGATTATTTTTCCATAATTCTATTATTTTGTTTTAATATCCAACATCGAAAACTCTCACAGAAAATGATTGTTCTCCGAACAATTTGAGATGTCGACGCTTCACTGTGCGTTGAAAGCTTTCTCGTGACCAAAAGCTTTCAATTTTTTTTTTAATATTTCAAATACCTTCGCCTAACTGCGCCGCTTTGACAGTCAACAGTGCACGGCGAAATTTGTTTTCGTTTCGTCAAAATCCTTGAGAATAACGCGTTTTAATTGTTCGAGCCGCCGAAACTTTCAGGATCACCCGAAGGCGATAAAAAACAGGCCCATACGAGTGAAATAAGGATCATGTTAAGCGAAGGGAAATTGAACTAACGAAAATTAACTTTTATTTTTAGGGGGTCCATTCAAGCTAATCCGTTTTTTATGGTCCTTCGTATATATATATATTTTTTTAATGTGTTAACCTGACTGTAACGACCGCTAATTTAAGAATGATGTTTCAGGAAAAACGCCGCGCAGGAATAGTGCTGAAAATCGCCCCCAAAAGTACGTATGGAACTTGATGAAATGAGACGTTTTCAGGATATTCCTGAAAGGCAACGAGGACTAAACCATCTCAAGTTTCACACAAAGTTCGAAAGTGATTCGATTGTTGTACGTATGTACATAAACAAATAAACGAAAAGGGTTGGATACGAGGAGTTTATTGGTGGCTTGAGCTTCCAAGATGTAAGAAAGGAGGAATTTAGTGTAAACAAGTAAGTTTGATGCGAAGCCATGAAGTTTAACAAAGTTCAATATTTGAATTTGCGTTCAGGAAAAACGTGGTTGGCGGCTTTGAAAATCGAAATGGACTGTTGTTGAGGGTATAAAAGAAAGAAGGAAAGAAATGAAACTGAACGGCGGAGTTTGTTGGTGTTATTGGAGCTTTGCGTGAAATTAGTGGCAGTAACTTTCGTTTTCCCCAAGGCGCGCTCCTGAACTAACCTGTAAAGTGACAGGGGATGAGCGTCGTCTCGCTTAAGATGATAGAACGGGACGAAACGTTTGTAGAAAGGTAAGACAAATTCGTTTAGCATTCGGCGATTTCTCTGAAGATTTACGATGACAATAAAGCAACAGTGAAGGCACAGCTGAGCTTTCCACGTGGAGTAAGGAGTACAGCGCTGCATCGAACGCGGCGGCTAGGGGTTGGGCAAACTCTCGGCCGGGGGTGGCGGCGCAGGTCCGGAGGCGGCGAGAGCTTTCAGACATATTTCGCGTACACATGTCGCCACGCCGCGGTCACGCACGCCACGCTACTTAACACACGCGCACAGATCCAGGTGAGTCTACATGTGTTGTAGGTCAGTGACCGCTCCCGCGCATTTTCCCATTTATCAATTTATTTTGTTTCGAAGCTCGCAAAGCTCACGCACGCTGTTCATTTTCATCGTACAAGTCGGCTTTTATTTTTTCCGCACGTTCAAAGTACTTTTCGCCCACTTTTGCGCACTTTCTAACTTCGAGCGCACTTTTAATAAGCGCGAGCGCTCCGCGCCATTCGGCGACATCCTCGGCCGGAATTTATTTATAAAACTGCGGAACTTTATTCTGCGACCTGAAACGTGCGATTTCAGCATGACCTAGGCCAAAAAAATTTGCGCTGCGAGTTCGGAAAAGTTATCCGCTGTCGCCGGCACGCGTAAGAGTAAAGTTGTGAAAAGTTGCGCGAAACTTTGGAAACAAATTTATTTAAAAGAATTATACGTACAGATGTGAGCGAAATTATATTCTCTCGCGTTTCTTTTTTTTTCTTCCGCTTTCCGGCGCAGAAAAGCCGCCGCAAAGTTTTTTGGTAAGTTACACCTTTTTCTTCTTAGTTTGCATGATTTCGATTCGTAATGTTTCCAGGCAGGTTGAAGTACTATTATTATTTTTTCTTTAAACGAAAAAGTACTTTTTGGCACTTTTTGTAATTATCAGTAAAAAATTTCTCCACCCGTCGCTTTTTGTGCTAAACAATCGAAATTTATTTAAATGCGCATTTTTGGGTGTTTCTATTTGAAAATTTTGTGTTCTATTGTAACATTAATTTGTTGCAAAATGTTTCAAAAATTAATTATTTAATGTAAAATTTAAAAAACCGAAAGCAGAAACAGAATATTCCAAAAAAATTCACAATCTCACAATGTTTTATTTATTTTCTTTAAAATCGAGTTTCGCTTTTATTCCGTTTTTTTTTCCTCTTTTTGTTTATAATAAATTACTGTTTGTTATGTCTTGGAAACTGTCTGAACAAACGAATGTTTTAATTCAAATAAAAACGTTGATTTCCATCGAGAAGTTGTGGTTTTTTTACGCCCCGAACGAAATACATCAGAAAATTGTTTATTAAACATGAAAAAAATCATTTTCACAACACAATTAATTAATTAATTAATAGCACGTATTAATATCATCGTTGAAAAATTGATTCAAAAAATCGTTTTGGATCCGCACTCTTAAAAAGCGTTAATTAATTGATTAATTATTAGCACAATTATTAAAACTTGCACTTATTTTAATCATAATCAATTACTCTTTAATTGCATTTAATTGCAAATTTTTCTAAGAACTTTCCCCGAAAAAAACTGGTATTAAAACAAATTCCAATTAATTAAATTAACGCCAATAGTTTTAAGTCTTATTTTCTGATTTGGTTACAATTATTTAATTAGAGAAAAACGCATTTAAAGAAGAAACTATTTTTTTTAACGCTTCGCATGCCTTGTAGAAAAAAATACCGGCGAGAAGTTAGCAAAAACCTCCAGCAACAAACTTTCAAAATTTAAATCGGCTGGCAAAGCCATCCTAATTATCACAGAACTATAATTTTAACGGCATTGCAAATATCGTTATCACAATTGAGAAAAAAAAACGAAATTCAAATTATTAGCAGCAATAAATGTCCGGTTCTTAATTATAGAAGTAACTCCCTAAAGAAAGTGTTTAAAATCAAAATTTTCAGGTAATCTAATAGCAAATGATCAAATATATCGAAATATACCGCCAGTAAGTTTTGGGCGATCGATTTTATTGATTACTGATCGATTGAAAATAGTTAAACGTCGCGGATTTTAAGAGAGGCCGAACAGAAAAACGTATAACTTTTTGTACGAATGTTGCACAAACGAATTTCTTGCAAAATACGGAGCAGAACATTCAAATCTATCGATTTACACTATTTGTGAGTTTTGGCCCATCGATTTTATTGATTAATTATAGATTGGAAGAGGGCGCTTCCGCTACTGCCAGCCATAGAAAACAGCGTTAACTTCAAATGTTCATAACTTTTTATGCAAATGTTGCACAAACGAATTTCTTACAAAATACGAAAGACTACATTCAAATCTATCGATTTATGCTATTTGTGACTTTTGGCCCATCGATTTTATTGATTAATTATAGATTGGAAGAGGGCGCTTCCGCTACTGCCAGCCATAGAAAATAGCGTTAACTTTAAATGTTCATAACTTTTAATACGAAAGTTGCACAAACGAATTTCTTGCAAAATACGGAGCAGAATATTCAAATCTATCGATTTATGCTATTTGTGAGTTTTGCCCGATTGATTTTATTGATTAATTATAGATTGGAAGAGGGCGCTTCCACGATTGCCAGATATAGAAAACAGCGTTAACTTCAAATGTTCACAACTTTTTATGCAAATGTTGCATGAACGAATTTCTTACAAAATATGAAAGACTACATTCAAATCTATCGATTTATACTATTTGTGAGTTTTGGCCCATCGATTTTATTGATTAATTATAGATTGAAAGAGGGCGCTTCCGCGACTGCCAGCCATAGAAAACAGCATTAAATTCAAATGCTCATAACTTTTAATACAAAAGTTACAGAAACGAATTTCTTGCAAAATACGGAGCAGAATATTCAAATCTATCGATTTATGCTATCTGTGAGTTTTGCCGGATCGATTTTATTAATTAATTATAGATTGGAAGCGGGCGCTTCCGCGACTGCCAGACATAGAAAACAGCGTTAACTTCAAATGTTCATAACTTTTTATGCAAATATGGCACAAACGAATTTCTTACAAAATATGAAAGACAACATTCAAATCTATCGATTTATGCTATTTGTGAGTTTTGGCCGATCGATTTTATTAATTAATTATAGATTGGAAGAGGGCGCTTTCACGACTGCCAGACATAGAAAACAGCGTTGACTTTAAATGCACGTAACTTTTTATGCAAATGTTGCACAAACGAATTTCTTGCAAAATACGGGGCAGAACATTCAATAATAACGGCAAAGACTGAAATTTGAAATGTTACGAGATGAAATTTTTCGCCTAACTCGTTTTGTAAGGCGCAGATATTCTTGCAATAAACGCGACAGTAAATTTCAAATAACGTAAATATTTTACGATGTCAGTAAATTGTTGCTTTACCGTACGGACGGGCGCATACCTGAAAACACAGGAGTGATTTGAATGCCGAGAGCTTTCCTTTCATTTATATGAAAATCGAGAAGCGTCTTGACAGGGAGTGGAAGGTCTCGATTGAACCGACAAATGTACTTCGAAAGTGATTGATGCGAACATAAATTTCTGTAAATTGAGCTTTTTTTTCTTTGTTGTCCGAAAAACAAGGATTTTACTTCGCCGGCGATCGAGACGTACACAGGGAAAAAACAAAGACATTCGTTAACTCAAATTTATATCTACAAATTGTTACTAAAATGAAGACATTTACAATAAATAGAAAATATTTGATTTGTAGAATTGTAATACAAAAACCAAATTAGTGTGGAACTTTTTATTTCAAAATAGAGCAATAATTGTGCTACAAACTTTTTTATGGTAGAGCTGAATTTTTTTTTTTAATTTTCAGCAATTGCATTAATATTTTCTCCACCATTTCTCTCTGTGTATACTCCGATACTTAAATCACCCCGTTAGAGGGGGGTGAGGAGGCTAAGATTGTTCATTTCTAACGATGCGAGCGCAAATGTTGTACCTCGATAATGATTGATGCGGGCGTAAATAAACCCTAAAATATCAACGTCAATCTTAACGCGTCACTAAACGGATTATCATTGCGAAATAAATTACACTATCAACGTGGCTATTAATCCTAGTTTAAACTAAATTTACATTAGACCCATCTAGAAACTGATTATAAGAGAGGAAGTTATGTGTGATGTGCAAATAAAGATTTGATTTTGTTGAATGATTTCAGCTTTTTGATTTTTAAAATTTAGGTGGAACAGGTCAGGCTGGTGTGTAACACACAGCATGCTATAGCGGGGTAAAGTTCAGAATGGTGGATTTACATCGGCACAGCTTTAGTCAATTAGATGAACCTCGAGCTCGCACTAGGTACCCCCTTTTTTTATACATATATCTAATGATCGAAAGGGATTTGATTTTTTTTTGATTTGACGTATAGGTGGGGGAGTTTGGCAAACGAAAGGTCTATATTCGAGTTGTTAGGTAGCGAAAATCGTCTTCAACCGACTCCGCTTACTTTAGCACCTGTTAACGCCAATATTTATGCCAGAAGACATTCGGCTCACACATGTCCAATGACAGAGGAATGTCCAGCACCGGCCTGCACCAAGCCGGTAGGAACTCGTGTTGGGGGGGTAAACTCGGGTCATTTAAAGAAAGAAATGTGCGTTTGTTCTAGATTCCACCGGCCGTTCCACTGAGACCACCGGCTGTGCCAAAACGTACGTACGTACCACCACCAACTTCAGAACATCCTAAAACAACAAATCGTATTCAACCACCACCAGTTCCACCCGCCGCCAGTACGAGAGCTTTGCCCCCGATCCCCGTCGACTCTAAACCCAGGCCACCCATTAGGAACGTAATCCCCCCTGTTAACACCGACTGTCCTTACCACGTCACTTTTAAAAAGCCTCCGGAAATAAATAAAAATGCGAGCGCTTTACAAGGCAAGCACCTACCTGTTGCCTGCACGTTTGAATACACCCCCAATAATTCGCACGAACAAAACAGGATTCCTTCGGCACCGCTTGGTCCTCCCCCGCCTGCTCCCAAACCTTGTCACAAGACGTCTGTGTCGCCAGCACCGAAACCCACCCCCAATCAACAGTGCACCACCGCTAAAGTCTCCATGCGGCAAGATTCGAGCGTATCTAGCGATAGTTTCAGTCAAACATCTTCCCCTAGTTACACCACTAAGACAATGGAAACGCCACTTCTACCACGTACACCCATTAAACAAAACAACTGTCGTGGAAAACCAGAGAGTACCGAAGATGATAACGGAAACTCGACAATAACAAAGAGCGCGTCAACACCCGCGAGCTTGCAAACAATTGTTCGATTTCATAATGGTTCGAACATGTCGTTGCACCACAGGGTAAGTATTCACTTACGAAATCCAACTGCGAAGAAAAAAAAAACTAAATCCTACCCCTAGATTATTCGGGATATAAGACGACCGTCCAGCCACTATGTTAGACGTAAAGGATTGCGTTTCCGGTTTGCTCAAGTTGTATTAAATGCCATCGCCTTGCTTGCTATCGGGGGTGGCATGGCGGCTTATTTCAAAGGTAATCTCAAAAAGAATCAAATTTCTTGTATGACAAAACGAAACTAATTTCCAGCCTATCCAACCGCCATACACGTGACAAACAACACTTTTAATTTTAATAATACCACAACTACGACCCCAGTTACTGAAAAAATAGGTGTTAACCCCGCACCGGGGATTTGTCTACCCGTAATTGTCAGTTTCTGCCAGCAACATAAGGTGCCGTATAACTTCACCGTGTTTCCCAATTACATGGGACACTTCGGGCAAAGAGATGCCCAACAAGAGTTGGAAGTTTACGATGCCGTCGTGGATGTGCGTTGTTACGAATTGGCGGCGCTCTTTCTTTGCTCGGTTTTCGTACCGAAATGTGGCCCGCGCGGTGACGTGGTCCGGCCCTGCCGCAGTCTCTGCTCTGGTAAGTTCCGAACTGACGCCTTGCGGAAAAGACCCGTCCAATCTTTACCTTTTGGCAGAAACGAAAAGACGCTGCGGATTCTTTCTTGACGTATTCGGCTTGGCGTTACCCGATTATCTTGAATGTAATTTGTTCCCCGAATCCGCCGATCCTGATGTATGTGTTGGCCATCTTGAAGTCAAAGAAGCCAAAATTCGTTCACAAAAACCTGGTAAGTTAGGTTTAGCGATCGAAGACAATAATGGTGGAGGCGTAGAAATAAAGATGTGAAGTTGCATGTGCGTGGAACGAGCCACGAAAATCGAGCAGCACAACGATTTTAGGCTCAACCAACGTTTACATAACGTCGTTTTAGTTTGTCCCTCCGGGTTCCAATGCGACATAAAACGCTGTATCCCCAGCGATTGGAAATGCGACGGCCATGTAGACTGCAAAGATCAGTCGGATGAACTGAACTGTGACATGTGCGGACCTGATATGATACACTGCGGGGCGGATAGGTGCATGATTCAAGAGCACATGTGCGATGGGAAGGTCGACTGCCCTTGGGCCCAAGACGAGCGTAACTGCCGTAAGTTTTCAGTTCCGAGAGAAACCCAACGATTTTTCTAACGTGCTCCCTTAAGTCCGTTTAAGCGAACGCAACGGCGACGAAGGTCGAGGAAGGCTTGAGGTGTACCAGCCCGAGCAACAGAAGTGGGTACCTGCTTGCATCGATGATTGGGACTCGTCCTCTCCCAGCGCGATTTGTTCCCTTTTGGGTTACTCGTAAGTTTCGTGCGTTTTTCTCAAAAAAAAATTTGACTGAGGTGTTTTGGCCCACCCAGAAATTCCACCCGCAGTCAAGTGTTGAAAGCGAGCGAGTTGAAACTAAATCCCATACAAGAAACGACGGCGGTTTGGCGTATGTACCAGAACAACCGCCCTAAAAATATACTGAAGGAGTTTGGGTCGTGCAAAGGAAAGTCGTACCGCACCGTCGATATTACCTGCACCAATTATAGTACGTACGGGTAAGTTTGGGCTTTGAAGCTTTGGGCTTACGCGTTGTGTTTAGTGTGCGGGAAAGCTCGGAAGACCTACGCGGAAACCAGCGCGAAAAGGATTGTGGGAGGGGTGCGATCCAAACCGGGAGATTGGCCGTTCCTGGCGGCGCTACTCGGAGGCCCCGAAGAGATTTTTTATTGCGCCGGTGTCCTAATTGCCGACGAATGGGTCCTAACTGCGTCTCACTGCGTTGGCAAGTAAGGATTCACCCACGCGGGTTCCGAAGCGTAAGTTCAAGCCGCCTTTTTTTTTTCGTTAGTCACTCCGACGTATCCGGTTGGACCATCCAGCTGGGGATAACGCGTCGCCACGCTCATTCTTATTACGGGCAGAAGGTGAAGGTGAGGAGGGTCGTCCCTCATCCCATGTATAATCTCGGGATCGCTCACGACAACGACGTCGCTTTATTTCAAGTAAGTTAGTTACGTCCTCGCGAATTTGAACGCCCGATGAGAAAACGCGCTTGTTATTAACAGCTCTCGTCTCGCGTCACTTTTCACGAACATTTGCTGCCAGTTTGTCTTCCTTCCGCCAACAAGGTACTGCACCCGGGGACTATGTGTACCGTCATAGGTTGGGGCAAGAAAGAAGACACCGGAAGTAAGTTGTTTTTTTTTTATTTATACGAGGATTTCCCCGAGGATTTCCCGAGGAGTCTCGGATTCGATATGCAGGGATTCGAGTTTCCTGACCCTTCGCGTGAGGACGGAAATCACTGGTACATAAATCTGACATTTGCAGTGTCGGAATACGAGCCCGAAGTGAACGAGGTGCAAGTGCCGGTGCTCAACCGGGATCTTTGCAACTCGTGGCTGGAAAATCGGGAGCTGAACGTCACGGACGGGATGATATGTGCCGGTTACAAGGAGGGCGGAAAGGACGCGTGCCAGGTGAGATTAATAACGGAACGATGGGATCTCGGATTTGATGAAATGATTATGCAGGGTGATTCCGGAGGGCCTCTGCTCTGTCGCGATGACGAAGAGCCCTGGTTCGTGGGGGGCATCGTCAGTTGGGGCATCAAGTGCGCTCATCCGCACCTACCGGGTGTTTACGCGTACGTCCCCAAGTACATACCGTGGATACTCCAGCAAATGAAACATTACAGCGATTAAGTTAGTTTCGTTCACTGCGTGTTTTTATAATTCATTAAAATGTCCCGGCAGCTTTACACTACACCAAAGAAAGCAGTGAGCGTGTTGTTAATTGAGTGTACCGGTCCGCACCACGGTGTGCGGATCACGCAATTCGACAATAACTTAAGTATATGCGATATTATAACAAGAATGGTACAAATTACACACGTACAAGGTTTTTTTAAGTCGTTCGCGACACGTCAATATGCTCCCATCAAGAAACACACACTTAGTCAGATGCACTTGTTAAATTGTGGTACAACCACCCTTGCCACGATCCAGCTACGCACAATATGTAGAGAAAACCCTATAGTGATAACTCGTGACAATTCACCTAGTGTTCGAGCGGTCCGCTACTACATGTGATCTGTTTTTACTGCTGTATCGTATATAACGTGCGACCGTCCCCCAAGGATTACCCCTGAACCCGTGACAATAATTAGCCTTCGGAGCCGGTTGCGGCGCTTAAATATATTTTATATCCTTAGAGAGAAAAAATATAATAGTTTTCTATAGATTTATAACGATGTTATCTAGTGTCTACGGCGCAGGTCGGCCAAGGATACTACCCGGGAGTCCTCGACGAGGCTGACGACTATCGTCAATCATCCCTTTCTTCTCCCTTTATAGTGCGACCGACGAAAAGCGCGTTTTAATTGCGACTGTGTGGGCAATCACTACTTCATTATCCCCTTTCTAGTTTTCAGTTCAAGGCTCCCATTGATATTATTTACAAATCATATCAGAAGTTAGTGTTACGCTAATATTAAGCACGTGATATTATATACATATTTGACAATATATTAGACAATAAATGTAAAAGACCCAACATGTGGGCTTGCCTGTTTTTTCAAGCGCACGTGTCCTCGAAAATGAAACTATTTTAATAGACATATTTCGTTCCAAACCAGAATCGGTTCTCTTAGGCAGGCGACTCGTTCGATTACATGTTCCTTGGCTTTTGCTGCTAACTAGTTTAAAACGCAATTGGAAATTACTGGTATAGTTTTTGTGATGTCAGATTTTAACATTCTCTGTGCTTCCAGTTAACGCTACTGTACATAAAACCTGTGTTAAAAAGGTGTAGTCAATATAAACATGTTTAAACGCCCCCACGTCTTTTCTTTACCTCCACTCGAAACCCAAACACGAAAACCTCAGAGCGAACTTACAAAAAACTAGAAATAACTCGAAAATAATAAAGGTAAGTATAGAATAAAAAAAAATTGACTCAACCCATCTTTCTCTAAAATAAAAAAAAAAATCACAATCTTGAAAAGTTCAACGTTAAAAATAACTTTCGAGAAATACTAATAGTGCCACCTTGTAATGCGAGGTTCAACTATACAAAGAAGAGATAGATTCTTTTTAAAGCAGATAGAACCGTCCCGTTAACACGAAAACCTTGTAGGTTTCTCTGAAGCTTAGTCACAACAATGCGAACTTAAGTAAACAAACTTAATTCCCGGAGCTCGCTTCCTCTTGGCTTCGCAATTTAAAAGTGTCGCTCCTGTAGTTGGCTTAAGTCACAGGCCAAGTCGGCTCTCACTATTATCAAAAAAAAAAAAAAAAAGAAAGAAGGAAGACTTTAAGGTAAGTGCGAGATTTGATTTAAATATGTTTTAAACCTAACCTCCGGTTAGTGCGTGGTTTAAATCCGTACACGTATCAGGAGACCTTGACTTTGTTCGAATCAACTCCCGTGAGGATCACGAATATAATTACAGACGCATTCATCAAATCGAAATTAACTCGTTGTTAAAAGTAACCGATCACCGAGTGACGATTTATCAATACGCATTGTCACTTGTGATTTTTTTCTATTAGATTAACATCCGGCAAGCCGCCGATCGTTAAGGCGATGATTGATTGATTTCCGATGCACGCCCCGAGAATTTCAAACTTTCAATTTAATTTTTCTATTCAGGACTCATCTCAACCTGTTTCCCTCGATTTCAACGTTTGCTGTTTCTAAACGCAATTAATTTTAACTCGCCTGGGTTTCCTTTCCGTCCGTAAAGTTGTTTTAGTGTTACGAACACTTGGACAGATCCTTTATCCTTGCACAGATCCCGCGTCCTTACTACTCAAGGACTCTTACGTTAATTAAATACGGAATATTCACAATGGTGCTTGGTACAATTCTGTAGTAATCAACGTGGCTCTTGAAGAAAACACATTTTAATCCACAACACCCTATATGTTATCCTGAAAGTTAAGATAAGATTTTGAAGTAAATTTATTTAAGGTACTTCAATTTCATTTTTTTTTTTTAATCGTGTCTGTATAAATAAAATACTTGAACGGACACTGATGGCTTTGTCTTTGAAAAGGGGATTTATTTGCATTTGAAAATTAGGGAATAAAAAAAAATCTGTAGGTTTTTCATTACAGTCGAGGGGTTTTTTTCTCTTTCAAGTAGAAAATAAAGCTGATGATCGTTGAGTAACGGGTATTTGTTCCGGAAAACAGTAATCCGCTTTGTGCCTTTCTTGTTAGTGACGGCCTAAACGAGCGATTCCGTTTGAATCATGAAATTATCGACGTCTCCACTTTCTTATATTTCCACCGCCCATCCGGGGGCGAAATATGACGGTACTTTATATGCAATGAAAACGTAATGGCATTACCCCCGGATCGCCCGGCGATAAATATTATTCCCGGATTATATTATGTAAATATTAATTTCAGAAATGGCATTTCTCGCCGGCCAATTTATCGCTTTAGATTTGGACAGCGGTCAGTGTTTCCCAAGAGATTATCGCGTGCAATGTTCAAGTAGAGGACAAACAGAGGGTGAATTTAAATAAATTACAAATCGATAGATCTACGGTAAACTAGATTTAATTGCCAAACTGAATTACACGCTGACTGTTTCGTGAAATGCGGTTGACTGGGGAATAAATCAAAAAAATAGCGAAATTGATTGTCAGTAAGTTATAGGGCGTCATATTAATACGTGCCACGTTGACACGTGTCATCGTGTTCAATATAAACGTGGAAATTGAAAGCAAAAAAAAAATATTTCGAATGGCCCACGTCGTCAATAGTTAATTAATTACTTTTTTTGGTGGCGTAGGTATTTTTAGAATTTGCGATCGACGATTTCATATTTAACAGACGCCATAAATTCACGCTCACCTCGTCATCATATTTTTATGTATCATTTTAAGGCGCGAAAGTAATAATTTATACCCCCCCCCCGCTTTTATCGCTGTGCAAGGCAGATAGCGCACCTGAAAAATTGTCAGCCAGCGCTCTCTAGGTTTCCTTTTAGTGCACGCGCATTTCATTTCGGCCCCGTGATTTATGTACGTGGCAAAAATATTAGGTAAATTCGGCCCCGTTAAAATTGATCCTTTAAAACGAGCAAAACAAAAACGAACGAATTCCTTCGAGCGTTCGGCGAACCCTTTAACCCCTTCCGAATTTAAATTGTAGAATCGCACCGAGGGTAAATTGCACACAAAGATTTTTTGACGGACACGTGACATTTAAATTTATTATTGCTCCCGAACGCGACAATATATTTTAATTGCTTTTTAAGCTGTGCGATTCGAAACGCACGCACGGGAATTATGAATTCGTAAAGTAGACTTAACTGCAGCACTGATTGCATTATCCTGAAAATGCTTCAATAAAACGAGTATGAAACTGTCACTTTTCAAAAGTGGGCCGTAAATCGCCGCCGTTATATCGACACATTGTAAATACTTATTATCCGTGAAAAGGCCAGATGTTGAGCATTTCGCTTCTGTGTTTATCGGAGGGCGTAAGCAAAGTGACCAGTGTCCACTTAAATCCTCTTCAGTTTTATGATAAGGGTCGGCTTGTGCAAGAATTACATCGTTAAATTCATTTTCAACTTTATTTTTTTAATTATTTTTCGATCAACAAATTGTTACTAAAATGAAGACAACTACAACAAATAGAAAATGTTTACATATCCAACAATTACGTATTGAAACCAAAGAAAATGAAACATCGAAAATAACGTTGAACGTGAATTCACAACAGATGTTGAAAATGGCCTCCGAGGCATTTTCTAACTCTTCTGCGTCATCCATTAATAACATTTTGCAAAATGTGTTGTTTCATCACACTTTTCAATTATTCTTTGGGTAAGTCCATTTAAAAATGGAATTTTTCAAGTAGGGCCTAAAGAAATCCAAAGGAGTTGGCAAGATCTCCAAAAAACTCTCGAAGGAAATCCAGCAGCTGGAAATATCCAAATTGCAATTCGTCATCATGCAGTTGTTTAATAAATGGCTGCAAGATCTCTTCCCGATATCCAAGTGCTGTTAGTGTGCCATTAAACAACTTATCCAACCTATCCAAACACCAATTTTTTTTGGATGGAGTGGGGCTTCAATGAAAATATGAGGGTTTTCCGTACTCCTCATACTTTGAGAATTAACGTTAATCTAGTTCAATGGAACCAGGCCTCATCGGAAAAGAAAGTTTTGTCCAACGAATCGTCATTTTCAATATTGTCTAAAAACAGTTTCTTCGCCTTGGTTCGAAATGTACTGGAAGCAATTCGTGCACGGCAGTCAAACTTCGACGAAGTAACAAAGAGAAATGACGAGATGAGAAACTGTTGAAAATTTCAAAAAAAGAAATTCGAAACTCGTCGTATTGAAAGTGACAAGAAACTTTTTGCAAAATAAAAGAATTCTTTCCCCACATCAATTTGGGGCTTCACAGATGGATTCAGTACACTATTAAAAGAATTTAACAGCAACTTAAATGAAGATTAAAAAATGTATGGGACTCGCAAAGGCATTTCATACATGATGTATTGCTTCAAGTGCTATACAGTTCTGGAATTAGGCGCCATATTTGAAAGTGATCTAACCACTGCGTTAAAATCGGGATGGGATGGGAATACCACAGGGTACTGCACTAGGCCCACTTTAATTTAATACTTACATCAACTCTTTAGCTAAACTTAAAACTGGTGGCAAAATCGTATCTCATGCGGATGATGCAGTTCTGGTACTTCCTGGAATCAAGTTAAAGAGAAAGCAGAATATGGAACAACACAAGTAAAGTCTTGGTTGGATTCGTTTAGATTATCCCTAAAACAAAACAAAGAAATCCTAAGGAGTTAGATCGTGGAGGCCTAATTATCCGGTCTTCAAAAAACACTTGAAGGAAATTTAAAGTATCTCCAGCAGCTGGAAATATCCAAATTGCAACACGTCAGCATGCAGTTGATTAATAAATGGATGCAAGATCTCTTCCCGATATCTAAGTGCTGTTGGTGTGCCATTAAACAACGTCTTCTCCAACTTAAACCTATCCAAACACCAATTTTTTGTGGACGGAGTGGGGCTTCAATGAAAAGTACTCCAGATCCTCATATTTTGGGGATTAACGTATCCCGTTAAATGGAACCAGGCCTCATCGGAAAAGAAAGTTTCGTCCAACAAATCGTCATGGTCAATATTGTTTAAAAACTAACGACAGTTCGAAATCTACGGAAGCAATCCATGCACGGCAGTCAAACGATTTGCAAGTCCTTTCTTTGGATAGTCCTGCAGGTCCCGACTGAAAGCTCAACTTGTTGTGACAGGTGACGGATGGAAATACGAGGAGCCTGTTTTCTAGCCACACTGCCAGTTTCTCTGAATAGTCCTACAGAGTACTATGTTGATTAACAAATTTGTGACAGTTTCTGGAAATTTTTCCTGAAATACAATTAGGAATAGTATAGGTCCATTCGCCTTTGATTTTTTGGGCGTTGCAAAGTAGGATTCAACCATAAAAAATTTTCTTCCCACGTGAAAACCGTTGTCAAATCAAATCAGTAAAACAATTTTTTTAAGTTACCTTCGTTTGCTTGCCCCTTTAGGGTGCGGATCAAGTAAGGAACGTACGCTAACATGTTTGCTAGAAAAATCAAAATTCCTTCATGACATGTGTTAACGATATTTATTTATTAGCGGTTCGTTGTTTATGTGAATTTTCAAAGCAACAAGGTTACTTTACGTCTCACGTATGTATGTCGTACAAATTCTCCGATAAATTAATATTAATTATTAGCATTAACGCTCTCGAACGTAAAAAAAAAAAAGAAATTTACTTTCTCGTCGTTAATCGCAAAATCTCTCTCCGGGTTGATTTATTTATTTGTTTAAAAAAGGAGCGGTTTGCGTTTGATAATTCGAATCCTGGAAATCCTGCGAGCTGAAAGGGAGTTTCTGTTTACTTTATACCTGAAAGTTATTTTCGAATTCGGATTGCGTATTCGGTAAATGCGAATTTGATCGATTTCTGGTTTGTTTGGCGTGGTGGAAAAAACGTGCCCCCTTGATTGGGTGGAAATTGGGGATTGTTTCCGCTCGTAATTGCGTCGAATTGTCAGCGTCGCAAATACAAAAATAATAAGTACAGTTCTTGGCTTAGAGAGTACCACGGCCATTTTGGTGGTCACGTGCCGTCTTAAAATTAGACAATGGTCGTACGGTAAGCACACGTTCGCCACGCGCCCGTGACGTCATAGTTCAAATTTTCTACCGAGCCTTTTGTCCATCATTGTATTTTCGGCGGCATTAGCATGAATCATGAAGTTACGGGGTGAGGCTTGCATTCAGGCAGATTATAATTGAGTATTAAGTTTTCTACTGAAAATCAAAAATCCAGTTCTAACTAGAGTATTTAAATCGCACTGAAACTGAAGTTATGAAACAGTAACTGTTGCCAGTTGTAATTAGAGTATCTTTGAATTTTGTCGTTGTAATGTGTATTTTGACGTAACGTTTGTGCGTTCTGATCTGAGAATGATTTAAAAAATTGCTCGTTATAGACCAAGTGGGTGAAAATTAAACTCGTTTGTTATTAAAAAAAAAATGTATATGTATTAAATGTAGTATCACAGTACAAAAAAAAAGCAAAAGTAAATGGAAGTAATACAGGAATGTTTAATGTAAAATTCTTTCTATGCGTTCGTTGTAAATATTCTGGGACAATTCCGTTTTGCTTTGCTGGCACGTGTATAACAATAAATCATCTTCTAGAAGTGTGATATCTGTTGACACGCTGTTTCTCTCTTTAAATGATAATGAAAGCGAGGACGTGTGAATTTCGTATTTCTTTCGAACGCATCGATTCTGCACCAAGGTGCCGAAGTTCTTCATCGCCTGCGAACAAACCGTGGATTAAAAACTTGCTCTTATCTAAATAAATCTTTACCTTAAGGCAATTATTCACCGTTCGGATTATAAGCGATTTAATGGACATCTCTCGCGTATCACTACAACGAGCCAAATGAATAATAGTTTCATGAGAGCGCCCGTCCCCACTACCCAAACCTACTGAAAACACTTGACTTTCTACCCCAGAACATCACCCTAATATCATAATTGCCAAAGCACATTTATTTTTGCTCGGGGGAATCAAAATATTTATGAATTTCCAATTAAAAACGTCCCGATTTTTTTGAAAACGTCGCGTCCCACAATTAAGTGGCCTAATTAGTTTATGTTGGGCGCTGCGTTGACTGAGTAATTTAAGTGAATTAACTGCACCGACGTACTACGGTTATTACATTATTGCATGAAAGCTTCGTTCTGTGTAATACTCGAATAACGTAAGCTGCTTTGATATTGGAAAGCAACTTGCGCTCTCCTAAATAATAGCCTCAGTCTACAAAAGAAGCTTTTAATAATTTCCTTTTGTCAAAAAGATAATTGGGTATTTCACCTTCATTCCGATTTGATATAGAAAAATCTGTTGTTGCAAATTTATTTTCCAAGGCCCGAATACATTGGCTCACTTATGAGAGTTGCCTTCCCATCTCTTTCCCACGTTTCACCACCCTACGTGTCATTACAACCCCACGTCACCCTAAACTATTACTATTTACTTACTGTTTTGTACCTCGCTGCAATTACCAGAAATTTACGTGGACTCGCGTGATTTGAGCTTTCAGAGTTGATATGTTTCGTATTAATTTGAAAATATATTCCGCGCACATGAAACATCGAAGGGGTTGAAAGTAAATTGTCTGTCACGGGGTGGGTTATTACGGTAAATGAAATTGACACAGACGAGGGTTTGACCGCGTTTATCAGCGTCTACCTCGGCGAAATTTAAAAAAAGCTTCACGACGACGGCGTTTCCTCTTCCCTCTCCCGAAAAAAAAACGTGCATTTCCATGCAACACGTGCACTTGCAACAATGGCGCATTCAAACAGTTTTCATCCAAGTATTTAGTGCGTACGCGCGTTTGTGGGATTTACTCGCGTTCGTATTGTTGTCGGAAGACTCTTTTTTATTCACGCATGGCAAATTGCAATGTTTCCCAAACAAGTTCCCATACGCAAAAATAAGGGTTGTCCGAAGCCTATTCAGTGAATCCTGTTTCGGAAATTGCTTCCAGTTCTGCTTTTGCAAAAAAAAAGAAACAAAGCAGCGTAACACGTAGGCACTCATTCAAAGGATGAGGATGAGATTTAGCGTAAATAAGGAGGGAAGGGTACAATTAGAGATTTATCAAAAAAATAATTTATTGCTAAAACTTGTAAAATCACAATCGTATGCTCACTCACATCGTGTCGGTTATAAAAAGAGGCAACGTGAGATCGTAAAAATACAAAACGCTTTTATTCATTTAATCTAGAAAATTAAAAATAAATATTCTTTTAGGTACAACGAATGACTAATAAGGATCTTGTTTTGTTTGGTAACAAACAGATATATCACTTCTCTCCTTTCCATCTCTAGGTTTTTGTACTTCGATGACCGAATGGGACGACGAAAATTAATGAAAATTTATTCCCACTTGAGATTCAAGAAACGAAAACAAATTTGCTAATCAACGAATAACAAATTTTTATTGACGGGCTGATTTAAATTCAAAACCAAATTCACAAAGCTTGATTGCGGCAGACCTTACAGACGTCCCCACAGTTGGAACTATTAAAGGCGGTCGTGTAAGGCCCCCCCGCTTTAATAAAAGTGAGGTAGAAGATTTAAGTGCGAGCAAAGCAAAAACTAACTACTTATTTACAACTAAAAATACAGTTGACTAAAACCTCCCTCTTTCGGCAAATTAATTATAAGCGAAGCGATTATAAGTAGGTATACAAGATGAGGCACTGGAGGTTGGCACTTAAAACACTATTAGAATTTTTAATTAATTAATTAATAGGCAACTTCGGCACCCCACGGTCGGTAAGGCTTCATGCCCTGCGAGCTACTGTTTGTCTGGTTGTAATTTTGGTGGTGGTTCGAGGTTGGGACGCTGAAAGAATTCACCGGGTACTGATGGGGGCTGTAGCCTAAAGCCGAGGTGGTCGTCGTAGTCAGCGGCGTTAAAACTGATGTAGATGGCGGAGGAGCTAACCTAAGGGATGAATCGGCTGACGAGGCAACGACGGGAACATCGTAGGGTGTCAACTCGTGCATGTTTTGTTGCAGAGGAGGTTGATGCGTCGGGATGTTAGAAATGGGCGCGTGATTTGATGGCGAAGGTGGTAAAGGATGTAAGGGTGGATACGGCTGAGGAGCGCTGTAACCCCACGTTGAGCCCGTCGCTTGTTTCGAGGCCAATTCCCGTTGGGCCGCGCAGCATTGCAGATGAGAAGTCAACCTGAGACGCAGAGGATTTTGTATATCCAAGCCTTCGATTCTTTCCAGATATCTTGCAACTTCCGCCGCGCATTCCCTGAAGCCCATTCCGTGATAATCCATTGCGTATTTATGGGGATCGTAGGCGAACGAATCTAAACCTGAAAGGACGAAGAAGTTAAATTAAATCGTGCTTGCGGTCGTGTGCAGGTAAAACAAGCCCGTTTGTAAATTAAGCAGATTTAGGTGGTAGCGGTGTATTAGTCAGGTGGATAAAGGGTTTAAAGTACCGCGTGGGAAATAGAAACAACCAGGTGGTGGCGCAAAGGGCCGGCCGTGGGAACCGCTCCGAGTCACTGATCACTGATATACACTTGTTGAGTGCAAACGGCAAACATCTGTCACGTTATGATTCTGATACATTTGCATTAACTCTTTCTTAATTTTTAATTAGTATGGCACCGATTGACGACGTTAACCGGAAGCGACGTTCACTGATCTGCTTGGTCACATAAAGCGAGTAACAGGTGCAGCTTTGTTTCCGTTACATCCATGACTTTGCTGCATTTAAGGCAGGAAAAAAAAACAAATTACTATTATCACATTAAAAATAATGTCTTTGATTAAGTTGCACGGTGCTTGTAATTACCATCCCCATCCCAAGAACTTACTTTGTATTCTTAAGCAAAAGAAAAAAATGTAATCAAGTCAAGCAAAATAGATTTCCATGATGTCCGAAAGAGGTACGATAAATAAAATTTGCGCAAAACAGTGGTCCAAAAACAACTATCGCACTGTTTGCCTTCAGTAATTACCTTTGGCGTGCAACATCTTAAGGTGGTCGACTGTCATCTGCAGGATCTCTGCCTTTTCCAGTTTGGCCGAGCCTTGTTTCTCAAAGGCGCTAGGAACTAAACGCTTTAGCTCCGATAGTGACGTGTTGATGCGGTCTCTTCGTTTCTTCTCGATCAC
Source organism: Serrognathus titanus (assembly GCA_039766575.1). Taxonomy (NCBI): domain Eukaryota; kingdom Metazoa; phylum Arthropoda; class Insecta; order Coleoptera; family Lucanidae; genus Serrognathus; species Serrognathus titanus. The sequence continues at coordinate 674,753 of CM077916.1, read as the reverse complement.
TCCTCGCCTCTTCTTTCGCGATAACATTTGGCAACTGTCTGCGTCTCCTGGTGAAGTGCACCTGAAAGAATCAAAAGTAAAGGCCTCTCCTGGGGGAGTGGTGATGGGTGCTTACTGTTCCTTTGAGGACTCCTCAGAGAAGACATCGTCACAATCGTCACTTTCGGACAGTGGACGCTTGACTGATCTTGAAATGGGCGCCCAAGAAGAGCTGGTGTTGTTTGAGGAGTATCCCCAGTGTAACTGGGTGTTTTGCGATAAAGAATGATCCATTATCGAAACGGCCACTGGCATAAACGGTCAAGAAACGTCGCTATCACTTGCAGTTAAGACGAAATCGGAAGTAGTCACGTGTCGAAACGTAGGTCGCGATATGTGGACGCGTGCACGACCGAGTGGTTGAACGTGTATTGCACTGTTGATCTGGTAACTGCCTTAGCTACTAGCGCCGTTCTGACACGTTTTTACCCCACTCCCATCCCTACCCGCTAGTCACGGACTTCTTACACGCGACCGTTTACCCGCTTACTCACTCACCCTCACTTACCCGGGCCCTGCTTCCATCCCACTTCTTCCATGCCACTTGAACTGCTACTGTAAAGGGACGTGTGCATGTGTACCCCACTAACCAAGTTTTCCCACACAAGCATAACAATTAAACATAACGCGGTCTAATCAAATCATGCAAGCACACCGCTCCGCAAGACACCTGTATATACGAAGATATTAATTAATTTAAGTAAAAGACTCTCTTTCTTTTTTACCTGCACGCGTGACCTGTAGTATTCACTTTCACCAAAATTAAGGGCCGACGAGGTCTCTCCTTTTCCTTTTTCTTTTTTTTTTTTGTTTGTCTTCAAGGGTGTCACGGCGGCTGCGAGCGGAAAAAAAAACCCGAGGCCGAGGAGGGTGCTGTAAAATATCGTAAAGGGCCATTAAATTATACATTTAACATCCTCTGCACAAGTGTTCCGCATAAAAAAAGGAAATAACTGTGACGGTATAAAAGATTAGCGGTACCGTCGGTTTCGTTATTATTATTTTTTTTTGTCGCTTTGCTTTTCGAAAAGCTCAGTTTTTAAACCGACGAACTTGAACGTAACCGGAAATTAATTGAGAAGTAACTGTGATTATTATTTTTATAAATACATAGCTATATTTTAATATGGAATACCAGGTTGACGTTTCGCTTTATCAATAGAGAATAGCTAATAAAAAAGCGAAACGTCAAGTAAGTACTTTAATATACTTTTGCTGTTGTTGTAACAAACGTTTGTAATTCAAGCTTCGTGTGTTACAACCGGTTCTATTTTTCTTGTTTTTTTATTATTTTGGTTGAGTAATTTTTTAACATTTGTAATTCAAGCTTCGCGTGCTGTAAGGGCAAATAGGATTTGGTCTGTATTTATTGCTTATCACTCAAGTACACGATACAATATATTTTTCTGGTCGCGTGGCGGCGGTGTGATATGTTACTCCTAGCATTTCCCACGATAACCCCGTGGTCCCCTTTTCCTAGCATGCGGCCGATCCACCCCACGAAATTGCTCATCTTTGTTCAGGTTGCCTTATCAAATTATTTCATTTTTTTAAAGTAAACAATTTGGCCGATGTTGATCCTAAAAGATAGAAAAAAAATTTGTCGCTCATCATCAAACCAATTTGGGAAATAGGTTATAAATTTTCCTGGATTGTCTTTTATTAACAAAAGTATTTTTTTCTTTTCAAGTTTTGGATGGGTCGTATGGTTTCGAGTGAATTCGTCCTGTTAGTTTAAAGTTGCATCGTCGACGCGCTGTGGTCGTACTAGTGCACGTTCTTTATTTATACAAAAGTATTGGGTAACGATTTTTATGAGATTGTTAAGCGCATAGCGAAAATAATTTCCCCGGCCAAAAATGTCGGGAGATGTCCAGCCAAGGAAGCGGAAGGACAAGAAAAAGAAGAAAGGTATTTATGAAGCCCACGTTCCATTTATAGGCGAGCTATTTTTAAAATCGAAACTGGGTCGCTTTTTATTAAATGGAAATTTTCTCATTTTTTTTGCGCAGAAACGTCCGAGGAAATTCCCGCACAATCGGCCGGTGCTCAAGTTTCCAGCGATGACGTCAACATTCACGTACACAAGGAAAACGCGACAGGTGGAGAGTTTTGCGCAAAATGTATCTTCTTTATTGTTATGGCGGTTATAGCGGTCGTCATTGGGCTGGCCATCGTCGAATATCGTGGACAAACAGATCGTAAGTAAATTTTTGGAAATTATGATTCGCCGCAAGCGGGATTTGAAATTCAAATTAGCTTTTATATGCAGATTTGAACTTCGCATCGGCCGCAAAATTCTCGCACGTGCTTCGCTGTTAAATAAAATATTGTTTTGTGCTGAATTATTTTACGTGGTATGCGCGAATCGTCCTTATTATTCTATTTAACGGCACGCTTTTGTGATTACATTTTCTCATTTCGGAACGCGGAGCATTAATCTTAGACATAAATTTTGAAACCTCCCCGGGGTTTATTAAATTTAATTATTTTAGAGGAATGTTAGGCGAGAGTTTGCGTTCGGATTATGTCTGCGTAAATGTTTACCCTTAACATTCCAAAAATATAAACAGCCGGCGAAAGTCAGATTTCATTATTTTCCTCAGTCGATGCGTTCAGCACGGAATCGCGCTTCGCCCCGCTCTTCGAGGGCTGGATTGATAAGTCGCAGGATAACGAGCACGAAAACGATATTCCCATCGAACACTCCGAGGAAATCGACGAAGAAGAAGAAAAACCCAACGACGTCCATGAAGGCCAAGAAGAAACCGATGCCTCAGAAGAGGACGACGCAACTTCGCAACCAGAAGACGATGATGACGATAACAAAAACCTCGAATCAGAAGAGGAAGAAGAAGAAGAAGCAGATGAACAGCAAGAAGAACTAGACGAGGAAGAAGAACAGCAAGAAGATGAAGACGAAATAAATCAAGCTGAAAACGCAAGTGAAGAAGTCGACGAAGAAAAGGTATACCATAACAAAAAACCCACTCCCTAGCTCATTTCTTTTTACGTACAGGATGAAAACGACGGCGAGTTGGATGAAGATGAAGAAACTCAAAACTCAATTTTAGACGACCTAACACAAACAGGGGGTGAGTGCTTACTTACCTACTTAATTAAGTCTACTAAGCTCATGAAACGCACAATTTAGTTTGTATACGCTCCCTCGAATATTACTGTGTGAATCAGGAAATGCCAAATTACTGTTGTAGATACCGCTGTATCTTGTTGTTACAGTGGTGGCTGGTTTTGGTGCTGGTCTGCTCGTGGTGGTCACCTTACTGGTTAGAAAATGGAAATCCGGTCGGTAAAACACGTTAACGCATGTTTGTTGCTCTTGAAATTTGCTGAAATCTATTGCACGCATGTTCTACGCACAAATATTCAGTAGTACCATAATTTTCATTTTCTAACTTAGGCGTTTTTAAGCAACTAACAACAGCGCATTTCCTGAGCGTGTGTCGTCTTTCCTTTGTTGGTTCATACAGAATTAAATTTAGGCAAAGAGCAAGCCGCATACTTAAACAGAGAGGCCCTCAGGGATCTGTACAGGAGGAACACGTTGGTTCCACCGCCGAAAATCGAGGTGACGGAAGCGGACGAGGAAAGCGTCGAGGCGACAGGTACCTTTGGGAAAGTTGTTGGTTACGTTTTGCTCACGTGGTTTTAAGGATTAGATAAAAGCGACGACGAGGATGAGGAGGACCAAGAGGAGGCGACGAAGCCGTCGGAAACCGCGCGTAAAAAATACGAAGACGGTGATGAAGGTGATGACGAAGAGGCTGATTCCAATGAAGAAAAAGGTGATAGTGACGAAGAGTTAATGAAAAAATTAGAGGCGAAGTACGGGAAGCTTCCGAGTAGGCAGGCCAATGATTCCGAGGAGGAAGACGACGAGAAGAAAAAACGCGATGATGACGACGACGAGGATGAGGATGAGGATGAGGATGAGGATGACAACGAGGATAATTCCTGGAAACGTAAATGCGTATGCAAATGCAGTAACGCTGCTTTCGGCAAATCTTTGATAAAGCTGTCGGTATTAGTAGATTTATCAGAGCATACAAACTAAATTGTGAGACCCGTCACGAAAGCACTTAGGATCGCCATAATACTAATCCTATTTATTTAGGCTTTGTCAAGCAACTACTGCTTCGGACATCCGTACTTTATGCCAAACAAATTTCGGATTCAAGTTTAACGTTGTCAAACCGAGACCGTTTAAATAATACATTCCGCCATTCGCTTACGTAATTCCCGGAATATATATTTGCGACGGCACGTGCATGCATACATGCATTATTTTTATTTCTTTTATTCAAACACGGATCCTATTTTGCACATAGACCAGACGTAAACATTTTAAATAACAAAAATCTCAGCGCAGTTATCGAGACAGGCGATTCTTTCAGGATTCCTCCTGTCAAATCTGAAATTATTGCCTGGATACGAGCGTGTCCTCGATACGAATTCGAATTAAAGCTTCAATTAACGGAATAATGTTCGTATCGCAATGCACGTCTACGTGGAATTAATTTCGTTAGGCTCGAATTGAATCACACACGCGATTATTCCTGCGCATCCTCCTGTAAAACGAGTTAATTAGAGGTTGTTTTGTATGGTAGGTGTAAAAGTACTTCCGGATGATGATGATGATGAAGCGGAATCAGAATCAGATGGGGATAAGGCGACCCAAAAAAAATCAGGGGCCCAATCGTTTTACACCTTTGCTAACATAACGAATGAAAATGATTACGTAATAAGAGATGACTTGGATGATGCAGATAGACACCTGGAAGATGTAAGTACTCTGAGGTACCGCCATCATAAATTTATCCAGCAAATTTCGTTCCCCATAGGAATAACGTGAAGCTACATGTTGTTATTAGACCTCGTTTATATTTAATTTTTTAATTCCTAATTACTTGCTTGGTTTTATTAATTGAGAATAATAATAATAGGCATCGTATGACGCCCCTTTTCAGTGTTCCAATATTTTGTTGCATTTTCACAAACGCTTTTTTCTGTGACTAAAAAATTTACATGGAGTGTTTCGGTTTAATCGCCGTGTGTTTTATTGGTTGCACTTATACGAAATAATTCGGTACATTGTTTAACATCGAGTGATTAATTATTTTTATTAGTTACCGCACACTTTCGACTGGTAAAAATAATTTCTCGAAGACTTTCTTTTTTTTTTTTTTTGATTTAATCTTTCGTTTTCGTTTAGGAAAATAGGTTGTTTGTGTTGACTAATATTCGTTTTGTATTGTTTGTTCCCCCGTCCTTTCTTCCCCCGTTATCATCCGGTGTTAGAACATACCGTTGGCTTTAAACCTGTTCGCAAAAATTCTCGAAAAACACCCCAACAGTCCCAGAGCTTTGTACGGTAAAGCTCAGGCGTTAGACGTGTGGGCCGACAAAAAGCGAAGCAACGAAGTCCTTCAGGATTCGGTCAAGTTCTATTTCCAAGTCCTAAAAGAAAACGACGTCCCGGATCTGTTGTTTATAGCATCCGCAGAACGCTGTATTAACCGAATGCGATTTGTAGGTAATAAACTTGATAAACGTATTTTAAGTGATAATTCAGGACGATTACAGGACAGTATGGCAGGGCCGTCGGCGTCCATAAATTATTAATTAATAGATTCCCGGCTAATATTAACTTCCGAAATCAGTTGGCCGTCACTTATTTAACAATAAACAGGTGGGGCGGTAATTTCGAGAGCCAAACAAAAAATCACCGACTGCAATTTCAGAATACCCGAAGCAAGGCAAAATCTCCTCGAAACTCTCCAGGAATGGCCCAACGATGGCTTCACCCTCGTCCACTACGGATTCATCTTAAAAACCGTTGATAACGACCTAGAAAAAGCTGTGCTTTATTTAAGGAGAGGCATAGACACCAGGGAAGACGGTGTGATCGACGGCCGCTTTTATTTTCATTTAGGTGATGCACTGGCAAGATTAGGAAAAAAGGACGAAGCCATGAAGGTACATCTTCCTTCGACCTTCTTTCTTATTACTTCTAAAACCCCCCAAAAAAAAAAACTCTAGGTGTATGAAGAAGGCGTTAGCAACAACGTGTTCCTATCAAAATACCAAAGATCTTTGTACAACGTCAACCATTTAACTGCCCGGCCTTGGTGGGACAAGCACCAAACCACCTACACGAAATTCTGCGACGATTTAGAACAAAACTGGAAGGACATACGCGATGAGGGTTTGTCCGTTTTGAATTCGAAGGGGCATTTCAAAGATGAATCGGAAAATCTACGCGATTTCGGTGATTGGAAACAGTTCGAGTTATACGCCAGAGGGATCAAGCACGTCGGAAATTGCAACAAATGCCCAGTTACTTGCAAAATCATCGGTAATCTCCCAGAAGCCAGATCGTGTAAGCGAGGGCAGGTCAAATTCAGCGTCATGCACCCCGGAACGCACGTCTGGCCCCACTGCGGCCCCACAAATTGCAGATTACGAATACACTTAGGCCTCAAAGTTCCACCCAGCACGTTCATCCGAGTCGCCGAGGATACCAGGTATTTTCTCCCCGCAGAAAATAAAACTGGTTTTAGCCTTGCTTTTGTTGCAGGAGTTGGGAAGAAGGAAAAGTATTGATTTTCGACGATAGTTTCGAGCATGAAGTCTGGCATAACGGCACGGAGTTTCGGCTGGTCCTCATCGTAGACGTTTGGCATCCCGAACTAACACAAAGAGAGCAGCAATCTCTGACTGCGATCTAAGTATTTTGTGATTGATGACTTAAAAAGAAAGGCTGTACAATTCTGTAATAAAAAACATTTCCCACTTTTATTTACTTAACTCTTTATTTGGGTCTAGTACAAAATATTCACACCGTAATATGAAAGGCAGATGAAATGGGAAAAAAAAACATAAATTAACAACATGTGAACGTATTCTATCGTACAAACTTATTTTAATGAGTCTTTTTAACAGGTTTCGTGAGTTTCTCGTATTTGCTCTTGCTGCTGTACCATAAGGCAAATGGAATGGCTAAAGACGGTAAAGTCATTAGCGCAAACGCTAACCAATCGAGCACGTGTGACGAGAATTTCTTGTCGTAATCACGGAATGCTATAATCGCACCTTCACCGGGCTCGCTGCTCAAGGAAATTTGTAACTGAAACCCAAATAATTACATACAATTAAACAAACAAGTACGACGTGAAGACTTACGGCTTTAGCATCATCTGACGTCTTGTAATTCACTTCGGCCCCTGTAAAATTGAAATACCCGTACTTTGTGGACCTAACGACGACGACGTGTGTGACGTTGGTTTGTGGGGGAATCCTTTCGATTCTAGCTCCTAGCTGACCTCCGACTAGTTGAAAGGCATCCGGATGGAACCCGTGGTCGACCAGCTGGACAGCGATTGCAGCCGAAGTACCCACGTTGTAAATCGTATACTTTACAACTATATCCATGGTTTCTACTAGGTATTTATTTAAGATCTGCTTAGATATCAGCAGTCTCGGCCCAATTTCTTCTTCATTATCGCAGTTTGATGTTACAAACAGCAAAGCAACGAGGAAAAATGAAATTTTTCGCAGCATCTGAAATTACTGAGTGAAAACACCGGTAAATCTTGTAAGTTTCATTCAATTACCTTCGATTTAAGTCTCGTGGGCTTACGTGAACCAAATTAACTTCCAACAGTACTATCACCTGTCAACTAACCAGCCACGCACCGGCCACGTTTTAAACTTTCATCTGTTTCATTGGTTTGCTACATCCCAGCGCCATCTGTGACCCACACATGCATAACACACCCACGCCAACTCATATTATGTTGGTAGAATTGTGTTTTGACATTGAGTGTTTTTGCCGAATTATTTTTGTACAAGTACATTTTAATTGCTAATTTAACGAACGAAAATGAACGTTCTCTATGTGACTACAATTCCCAGGAAGAGAAAATACTTTTATTAAAACAACCATGTCATATGGCTCCGATCCTGACTTAGAGGTTAAGGTTAAGAAAGGTAAGTGCATAAATAAATAAATTATGAGCTCCTAGAATAAACATTATTTTGCTAGCAACTGAAAGAATATCAGAAAACATGCACATAGTTGCGAACGAACCTTCCCTGGCTTTTTATCGCTTACAAGAGCACGTAAGGAAAGCTTTAAATCCGATGGTCGACAGGAAAGTCGACGTCCTAAAAGTACACCAAGAATTACAAGGGAGATGTTACGACATGGAGTACGCCGTTAGGTAAATAAGTCATACCTCCGATTACACGTAAGGACAACTATCATTTCAGTGCAATAAAAGGCATGGACAAAGCCGAAAGTAGTTTTAAAAGTATCCAAGACAATTTAAAGAATTCGATCTTCTTGAAGCAACAACTCAAATATGAAGAGTCGCGGAGGAGGAAACCAGACGGTAATTCTGTGTACAAGAGGTTATCAGCTCACATAACAATCGATTTACCCGAGTTACCAGAATTATCAGACGTCGTTAGAGAAACTGCAAATAGAGTAGAATCAATAATGAAAGCCACGCATTCCTAATTTGTAATTAATATAATAAATAAAAAAGTGAAAAAGTCCTTTATTTTTTTTTACAAGTTACATTTTATATATTATATATTTTAAAAAAGAAAGTTTTGCTACATTAGTCTTGATAACAATACAAACACATTTTTACAATATATACAGAAAGGGGGCCAAAACAACTGTCGACACGATGGCTCAAGGAATCCAAAACTGACTTACAATTTCTAAAAAAATTTTTGTAAGTGTCAGTTTTTTTACTTATCAATTTTCATTGGTACCTGCAACTAAAAATACAAGCTCAATTTATTTAAATACTAAAAAAGAAAGAACTAAACAGTCATTATTAAAAGTAATAAAGTAATAAAAAAAAACTGATAAAGCAGATACCCTTAAAACCTTAATTTTTACAAACAAAAATGAAGCTTGATATCCTAGCATTTAAAAAGGGCATGAATGGTAGTTAGAAATTTTTAAGTAATGGGTTTTTAACTATAAAATCATAACCGTGATACTCGATTTGCTCATATGAGAATTTTCTGTTAACCCTACAGTCAACCCCGCACTTTTGTGAAGTGCACTTGGGGCAAGGGAAGTGACATCCTTTACACGACTCTTGCAGACAATCACATAGATCCAATCCAGATGCTATGTGCATCCCATTGCTGTCGTGTACAGCACCTGGAATTTTTCTTATTATCTTTCTATCGAGCTTTCGCTTCTCGCGCGAGCTGTTTTCTGGGTCAAAATTTTCCATGAATTTGTCACTGTCTGAATTCAGAATCTTCGCAAGGTCTTTAGTTTTGTCTTTGCTGATAATAGCCGCCTGCCTTTTCGTAAGTGAAGAGTATTTAGAATCGGTCGTTGCTGATTTCTTGGCTAACCTAGGGCGGTCTTGCAAGCTCATTGATTTAACTCTGCTCCCAATAGTGCTGGTGTCATCTTCGTTACCACTGTCGGAGCTTAAAGCCACCACCTCGTCCTCAGACATCATCATTTAATATTTTCTGAACTAAAATGGAAATTCATAAAATAACAACAAATACGTAATATTAACTAGAAATCAACCTGTGTTTAACTTATAAATTGATAAATATATTGAGAAAATTCAATTCAATGCTTTTGTGTACCATCAAAGGAGCACGTGACCTTTAATGGCGTAAGCGAAGCAGCGTTGCCACATTACAAATAATAATACTATCATTAATCTTATTGCACACAAAATCCTAAAAAATCAGATTGCAGAAGCTCTTATTTATTTAAGCATCAAGTTTTATTTTGTGCAAATAATAACATAAACGTTTTTAAAAAAATATGTTCAACGAGGCAACACTGGAAACTGGTCCTGCTTGCTTCATAAAACATAATAAACGTGCTTATTTTAATTTCATATTCAACAATTCTTAACTATTTTTAAAATCTGCTTTAAGATTTAATTAATTTTCAATTTAAATTTTCTTTTAATATTATTGCAACCTTCAACTAGATGTCAGTGGTGTTATGTTGGTTGCCTATGTTGCAGGTACTTCAAATTATTTAACGTATACATACGAAATTTGTTATTAACTAATAAATTCTTGTCTATTTTAATTGTATTTCTAAACGAGCTCGGTTGTATTTACAGGACGAATTTGACCGTGAGAGAATATTAAAATATATTTTGCTCCTAGACGTTTAAAAATTGAGGTTATCTGAATGCTTTCTCTTGTAATACAAAAACAGAATGAGAATGTCTGGTGAAACTCAACGCGATGAAAACGGCAATTTAACCCTGAAAGAACTGAATGATTACATATCCAGCTTGAAACAGTGGATCGGGCAAGTTGGAAGCCAAGAGCGACAATTCGTCAGTGCAAATGTATATGCGACACAAAACTGGGAGGAAAATGGTAAATACGCGTTTATTTTCATGTGTGCGTGTTAATTTGTGTGTTGCAGTGTACAGGCGTCTTGGGTACTCGTTACAAATCATACCCCCTCTATGGAAACGTTTAGCGGCCGAGGCGATCGATTTTATTATTCTGTTTGCTTTGAAGCTGTACTTAACGTTTGCTATATTTTATAACTTGGAGTAGGTACTTCGTCGAGTACGAAACATGTAATCACTTTACTTGATTTTAGACTCCCCATTCCAGATAAAGATAACTTCATTTCATTTTTCGATAGCCCAAGAAGGGCGATGGAAATGTCGACTGAATTAGCGCTGTTAGAACTATTATATCGTGTTATTGCCTGCCTTTTTGAGGTAAAGTTTAATTTTCTTTGGGGAAAGCTCTCGAGGTTAAGTTGTTTCAGACCTACTGGTTACATGGTGCAGATGCTGCCACTCCGGGGAAGTTATGTATGGGACTACGTGTCGTGTATGTGGAAGACGTCGTGGAAATTAACAATCCTACGTACAACTACGTTTGTATATACCCAGGAACGCAGTTGGGCTGGAAGAAAGCCTTTTATCGGGCTCTGTTGAAGAATATTCTTTTAGGAATAATAATGTTTCCCATGTGCTTTGGATTATTGCTTTTTAAACAGAATCGTACAGGGTATGATTTATTAATCGGGACGTTAGTTATTGAACATCGTCCACTACGGAATGTTCCACCAAATCAAGAACTTAATAACTGAAAATTTGTATACAAGACATTGTTACTTATTTAAATTTTTGGGACCAAAATAAATTATTTGTTACTACTACCTGTACCTTTAAAAGCACGTGATTCTCATAGGGTGGAAATAAAAATGCGGATTTGCTTATACAAAAAATTATAATAATTCGTTTTTATAAAAATGTAAATATCGTGTCACTTTATGTGGAGTGTAAGTTAAATAAATACAACGGCATGTTAGATTTATTTAACGCACAGGTACACAACACACAATATGACATGAAAAATCATGTTGAACGACGCTTTAATAATTAATGAAGTGAAAATGTGCACCGAATGATGATCACGCTGACAAAAGAATTGTTTTAGCAACGTAATTATCATCCGGATATGTTTTTATTATTCATTTTTATATAAATAATTTTTATAATTGCAATTTTACGGCTTTTACACTTTTGATTAGTGCTACACCTGTATAATTATTTTGAATGTACAGTTATACACCTCAAAGTTCTTTTGAAACTTTTTTAAAACACACCAAAGAGAAAGTCCACTTAGATACATAAACAGTGTCAATCAAGGAAATTCACTTACACCTGTTTGAACGGAACATTAAATAACGTACAGCAAACATTAAGTCACGACAGTACAGTATTAGATAGTTTCGGTGCTCTTTTAAAATTGGACGTATAACTTAATTGATCGGGTGACTAGACTTTATTGTAAAAAAAAAAGAACTCGTGAGTGTAATCGAGCAAAAAATTTTAAATATTTTTCGATAGACAGAGACAACTGTACTCATTCAAAAGTTTTAATTTTTCATGATATTTAAATTATCGAAAAAAAAAATTAAAATCCACTATTGTTCCGTTTGTTGTTTTTTAAATGCGTGCAACTGCTCTCTAGTCTATATATGAAAATAGATTTAAAGTGATAGATACAAAGTTTAAAAGCAAAAATATATTTTGATTACACTTTTGAGGAATCACATTGCATATCGTACACTAACAACTTGATTGTGATATTCAAAGGGAGAGTATTATTTCATAGTGTTGATAAAAAGAAATTTCCTGTGTAAACGACAAAATAACAAAAAAATACGTCCGACCATGATTTTAAGAAAAATAAGTTACAGCTAATACAAACTTGATGAGTTTTCCATACACCAAACATCAATTGGAATGTTAACAATAATAGTTGCAAGCTGACATCTACCATTTAACTAACAAATAATAAAATTACTACTTGGTTTATGTTTTACAGTTCTCGCCGATTAATTTAAATGAAAAAGAAGTGAATACACAAATAATAATATAAGAATCGAGAATATAGAAGAAAATTGAACATAATGAAGGCGGTGTAGCAATAGTTACATTTTAATCTAACAAAACAACATAATTGAGATTCTGTAATGTTTAAAGGATTAATAACTTTATCCCACAGATGTCTGATATTATGCCCAAATTAGTTCCATGTGCAAAAGACAACTGTACAGATAACAATTACTTAAAAATAATAATATAAGCATCTAAGAATTAAACAAATCAACAAAGAACACAACTAAAATACTGTTATTCTTGAACTTTTTTAACCTAATCTTTAGTACTGAGATTGATTCAATGAATCATTTTATGGATTTTCAATATTTTTCCAAGACGTTGCTTCGCAGTCTTCATACCCTTCCTTGGCTTCGTTGTCGTTGTTACTAAAAACACAATTATCAATCATGTACAATCACATTTTAGCAACTCACCATGCGATGAGGTACTCGGTAAATTAAAACTTGAAGAACCAGCAACGGAGTTTTTATCCATCGGTTTCGGTTTGACCTTTTTACGACGATACTGTCTTTTAGGGCTCTGAAAATTAACTATAATTACGCAAGTGCAAACGCATGTGAAATATTTAACTTTTTCTGGTGCTTCTGTCGCTCTTTTTGCTGCTGCAGCCTCCAAAACTTTTTCGATTGCTTGTCTTTTTGTGCCTTCTCTTGCAGGACGGTTCATTTTCGGTAATAAGGGCCCTACTCTGGCCTTGGGATTCCAAGCTTCGTCTACTTTTGAACGACCTCTCGGTTTAAAAATGTGAACATCTTCATCATCGGAGTTATCTAAAGACGGATAAACTGCAAGTAATAGTTTAATTGGATTATGTTCCTTAAAAGCCAAATTCTACATACTGTAGTCCTCATCTTGATGCACATTATTAATATCTTCTTCCTCAGAGGGTGGGTTTGATAGCGTTCGATATTTACGAGCACGAGCTGGACTTCGCCCAGGTTGTATGTACGTCTGACTTATCGATAGCATCCCAGCAATTGCTTCTCTTGTTGACGGAGATGTCCTACCAGAACCCTCTCTTAATAAAGCCATTAATAACTTTACCTTTCAACAATTAACAAACTACTTACTCCATATACTTGTTCGTTAAAGCTGAAGCCTTCAATAAAGATTCAATTCCGTTTTTAGGTAGGTCACCCTCGATGTCTATGTTTGAATCATTTCTAAACTTTTTACTTTTAACGCACCACGTTGCTGTTAAAATTTTTTTTGTGATTAATAATTAAGTGCAAGCGACTTTGTGTTGCCTTACTTGGTAGACGCATTTTCAACGAGCCAGAGGATGAGGACAATTGTTTCTTTTTCGTTTTCTTTGGGCTTTCATCGATGTTCAAGCCAAAGCAGTCTTCATCTCTTTCGCTATCGTCATCAAAGTCATAAATAGATTTGGTAATATTCGGCAAGATCAAATTACTGTCGACGGGCAGAGGAATAGTTTCGGAATGCTCAAGCGGAAGTATATCTTTGGTTCTAATACAACAACTGCGTTATTTTATTATTTTTAATACACTCGAGTGCTTACCCTAGCTTAAATTTTAAAACTGCGCCGCCTCGGTGTACGGCAGTAGTTTGCTCGGGACGCAATAGAAGATTTGAAGACCACGTGTCATGTACATTCCCACCAAGTCTATCATCGTTCACAACTGAGCTTCTATTGTAAGGATACATAGCTGGTTTCGGAAGTGTAAGTTTAATCGGTGGTGGATGATACTCTGGAATTGCTGTCTCATCCATGAGAAACTAAAATAAATTGCTCATTTTATATATGATAATTAAAATAGTAACAGTAACTTACATCATGATTCTTTGCAACCAAAGAATAGTCGACAAAGTCTTTATTTACAGGCTTTTTTCTTTTTCGTTTCGATTCACGTTCAGGCTTCGGGGGATTTAACGAATTTATAAAACGTTCTGCATGACGAATTTCTTTAGAAATTTCTTTGAGAAACTTGGCAGGATTTATCGTGTACGGAATCTGTTCTCTTGTACTAGTGTTATACTAAAACATAACAGTTCGTAAAATACGCAAAACCCACACTTAATTCTTACATCTTTTTCCGTGTTCCATTGCTTCAAAGCAGCCAGAAGTCCTTTTAGACCAACCAGTAAACTACTTGGGCATTTTCTTTCTTCTAGATTTAACTCGGTGATTTGCTTCAGTAATTTTTGAGCGGCAAACCAATTGACCGTCTCAAAGTGCGGGTACAGAAACTTTTGCGTCGTTTTAATTTTCTTTTCTATTTCATACACTCTAGAAATAATTGTTTCATTAAAGAAACACATTTAGACGTGGACTTACTGCAACTGCATTGGGATGTTAAGCGAATGTAAGAAGTTTCCCCCAAAGACTAACGAATCAATTGGGGTGAGAACTGCGTGAATCCAACCTGTCGGAATCAACATTGTTTGACCCTGTCTTAAAGTTGCTTTATAACACTGATCAACCTACAAAAATTTGACTCAATGTATTAATTCGCATTTTCCACAACAGTACCTGATCGCCAAAGAAGGTTTCACTTTGATTACTTGATGTCATCCACTGCTGATAAAGCGTAAGATTCGATGGCGTGGGTCTAATAAAGAAAAATATTTTTTCACCTCGCAAAACGTGATACCAAACGCTAGTTCCACCAAAATCAATATGAAAATCGGTGTACGAATCCTTCACGCTCATCAAACAGTATTTTTGTACTTGAGGTTTTGGTATAGGGTAATCTCGTGGCCATATCGTGTTTACCCAATCTAGCTTACGTGCAATTAACGGTGCTTCTACTAATCGTGCTAACCTGCGAGAATTTCGAATGTAATCCAGTAATAAAATAGATTTTTTTTTTGCTCACCCTGTATCAGAAAATTCTAAACTAACGACGTTAAAAACTCTCGTGCGACTTAGATTATTAAAATAAGCAACGTAATCTCTAAGTTTCATCTTAATATCAGTTTGTCTTGTTACATCGATGATGTCCATTTCATGGTCGCCTCCGACGTAAGCCTCGACATCGTATAAACTAAAATTATCTGGAGGGATTGTCATGTCCAAGCCTTCTTTACCATCGATAACAATGGGACAGTCGAATCCTTTCTGTTGCAGCAAAGTTTCAGTGAGTTGTTGTCCTCGCATGTGTATAACAACTTCTCCTTCGCTCGCGAAATGTCTAGCTCGCAACTCCCTGATAAAAACAGCCGTTCCTGTTTGGACGGGCTTATTGACTGCATTTTCATCCCAAAAATCATGCCTGTGCCAATTTCTATACGGCTTATCTAGAAAGAAGCCAGTAATAACCAAGTAGCTTACTCCTTGGTAAGCATACTTACATATTGATGGCCCAAATATAGGAGCACATCTCGGGCAATGATACTTCTCTATTTCTATGGCAAGATGCTCTAGAAAGTTGCAACAGCTAGAAAACAGAGTAAAAGTGGTGGTTAACGTGGATTTCTACGTGTAAACGTAAACTAGTGCTTTTGAGGTTATGGGCTGGCGTTCGAAGTTTCTGTATGAACAGGTCTAGCTAAGGACAAGAAAAATCAACGATACCTTCCATGAAACCAATCTTTGCATAAGTCACATTGTATCATAAATATATTTGGATCGTAGGGTTGACCACATAAACAATAAAACGAAGTTTCCATTATACATACAAAAACTATAGATGTAAATAATAGTTGGCAGAATGAGCCAGACCTACCAACATCACATCGCAACTAGAAAGCTCGCAGTGATACCACCTTAAGCCATAAGAAATTAAGCGTCGTTGGAGCAAGCAGAGTCATCCGAGTTTATGTATGCAAACTTACTGTAAAGCGAAAACTATGAGATTATAAATGCCTGTAACGAAATCAAGGCGCTCCCTTGAGGTAAGAAGTTTGAACCTAACCATAATTTCCTGTAATTAAAAGCAACGAAGCTAATAAACATGAAACGGCGAGGGCGCCATGAACGATTTTTTAGCCACGCGTTTCTTGGTTTAAAAATTGTATAAACGACATTACGAATAAGATGGGGGTAAAAGTGTTGTTTAATTTTTATATTTTAATTAGAAAATATTTGGAAACGATGCCGATATTTATCTACAGAAAGTATTACATCGCATAATTAAACCAGCGCCGACAGCGCCTCTTGCGAGTGTTTGATTGTCATAGCGTCTTTCATGTCGGTAACAGTTTACTGGATTTGAAAAGCAAGCTACTCATTTCCATGTAGTTTCCTTCATTGATATTGAATACGTGTAGGCAGTTACAGAAAGTGATAGTAGTTTCAAGAAAATTAAAATTTGATAGCAAAACTTGTACGCTCTACTGCGATTGCATCGCGGTATCATAGATGGCGCTGGCAACTCACTTGCCTGAGTTAAATAATTAATTCAAATTTCCATTCATTATTTAATTAATATTGAAAGCATAACTATTCATTTGATTAATAAAAAAAAAGTTGCCGTTATAACACTTTATTTATTTCACTTTCAAACAATAAATACACATGTATTTAAGTTTAAATTGTAACTATATCTATTATTACTGAAGTATTTAACTTTGTGGTTTTAAATTTAATTAATTTGGGGTGAAAACGCGAAGGAAAAATCGTTTTGTAATCAATTAGTTGATTTTTATTCCTTAAAAACCTTTTCCTTTTATGGCCACTATTTTTTCTTTATAGTTTTGCATTTCATAATGAGAATGCTCAAATTTGCGATTGAGGTAATTGTGGTAAATTTGGAAGTTGGTGGATAGTTAAAACCGTAGATGATAGAAGTATAAGCTGAAGATAAATATGTGTATCATTAAAGTGTAATCCTGCAAAGCGTATACTTTGTTTAAGATTAACGTTATATGATTAGGTAGTCAGAGAAACACGTTGCTGATGCTTTATAATAAGCTTGAGAAAACGAATGCTAATTAGAGGTGTAACATAAGCTACTTATCGTGAGACTGAACGGCAGTACTTATTTCCATTATCAAAAGATTAGCGGACAGATGGCCGATCTAGTGTTGCCTTATCAACGTAATAATTCAAATAATGATAATTACCTCCGTAACAGCCACCGTCCTACGTAATAAAAGTCAAAGATGAGTTTGTAATTTGTCGTGTGATCAGGTTACGGAGGCTCCGGGCGGAAGTTTGCTTCTTTATAGCGTTATAAATGAGGTAATATCCTTTGCATTTTGGCTGCATGTTTTAATCTCCCGGCAATAATTAAAAACAACGCTCATTTTGTCTTTGCACGGGTTTTCTCTCTTCCAGACAGAGGAGGCTTTAGGACTTAGTCTTGCCGGAAACATGACATCATCAATTCACGTCCCTACACTTATCTTTAACAACATTACCTAACACTAAGATTTATTCCATTTGTTCAGGTACTATACCATGAATATAAATCATTTCAACATTTGTTATATTAAATTTGCTTCTCTATTATATATTACACATCACATATTACATTACCTGTCTAATGCAAGTCGCCATCTAATTTATTATTGTAATTTCATTGTTTGCTATTCATTTCTAATTAAAAATTTTACACTAGATAGTCTAATAACTCTGCGCGCTCTTTTTCAAACGATTTCAATTAGCTTAGTTTGTTTTTTTGCTAACAGATGGTGCTGCATTAGAATTGAAAAATAATAATAATTACCTTCAATGATGAATAATAATTATTAAAAATAATGAAGTGAGTAAGTAATTATATTATTTCTGGATCAAAAATTAATTTTATGATGTACCGGGAAAATTCCCAACAATTCAGATCGTTTAGTGGCTTTGCTCTTGCAGGATTCAATAATTAGTTAAAAATTTACGATATATTTGTTTAGTTTAAGGTGCCGACGACAATCTTACAATAGTTCGGATTGTTTCCTTGCATACACCCCGGGAAACACACATTGATAACAACGGCCTTCACTTTGAACGTCTGCCTTAACAGGTATTTATTTTATTTATTTCTTATTTGATACACCTATTTGTTTGTTGTTCTATTATAAGGAGAAAATTATTGAATTAATTACTTTTTAAATTACCTGTCGTAATTTAGTCTTCGCTTCTCTGTACATTTGGTGTTCCTTTGAAAACATAATTTATAGTAATTACGACGCATTCATCATCAGCTGTGAAACTGTGTGTTATTATTTCACGGTCAGGTTTTACGACTGAACGATCCTGGTTCTCTGCGTACACGTTTATTGCATGCTTTTAAAGATCTAAACATAATTAATTATAAATTATTTCCAATATTTTGGGAAGCCTTTTCTTTCGTCAGTCTATTCAAGAATCATTGGGTAGGTGATTTGAATAGTTGTTTTAGGAAAATGCTCGACGCACGATGATTTTTATTTAAAAATCATCATTGAAAGATGTAATTTAACTATTGAAATCACCTTGTATATAAGGCTTACTGGGAATGAGATCCATAAGCGAAGCGAGACTAACTGGAACTTATTTTACAATCCTTGCTCGTTTTTTAAATACACAAAAGTTTCCTTAAGTTTTCGAGGAGTGTTATTGCAAAAGTGAACGTTATTGCTTACGAAGGAAGAAATCCGTAGTAATATCCGCAAACAAGAAGTTTTGGAAGTACCTATTGCGAACAGCAGGGCTTGGTATATCCAATTGCCTCCAAACAGCGACTCTAATTAACACAATGTAATTAAATCAATTAAAGCCACAGCGTCCGCGCGGCTGCAGGGATTTATTTCAAGTTCTCGCAAGACGTTACCTCTCGCTAACCCTTCGTGAATTGAGGACGTCGACGGACGATATCTATATTGTCGATTAGCGATGCATGATAAATCACCGAGCATTTGGATGTCGTGTTGTAGCAAATAAATGCTCGAGCACAGCCTTTAAGCGCAGTAAATGCGCTAATAGCATTTACATAGGATAAACAAAGCCTACTATTAATCTTATGTACTCGTGATGAGAGCTTTTCCGTTAAGAGCTTGGATGCGAATACGGTGGTGGTAGTACAGAATAAAATTCTATATTTATATGAAGTAGCCATTAATCTTGATAGGCGGCGGCGGCGGTGTTGAATAATCCAGGTGCTTCTTATCGGTCCGATATCGGCATAAACAAGCGAGAGAATACGCAGAGGCCGTTAGAAACGGCCGCACCTGTTACAAGTTGTTGATGACGCTCCGTGAAGTACAATTAGCGTAATGGTTACTTAGATATCTCTGGCATTACGCTCCCCGCCGTCAGCTACCGTCACTAATTGCATCAGGTTGATTACGAAACTGTTTATTAAAGCTTTACCACCGTCTCGTCTTGTTCTCGTACACGCACGCACCTTTACTATTTACCAACTTGATCGCATGCAGGAAGGAACGAGCATCTTACTCTAGTCGCGCCATTTAAAGAAACGAAACTCCGGTTCATGCTCCATTGCTGCTGCTTCCGGGGTCCTTCTATCGGTCACTCCATACAAATGGAAACGAGAGACCTACAACCAAAACCACTTACCCACTCGATCCTCCATACTCAAACTTACTACTAACACGACACTCACACCCCCAATCGCTACAACAATGCAACGAGTTTTATAAAAAAAAAAAAAGAAAAATACATATATTCCTTCTCACCTTTTTTAATTCTTAACACACATTTGGCAGCTATCCTTCAAAATCGCCCTGTATATCACGATATGATTTGCAAATCATAAATGTACTTGCTAAATAAATGCGTTTGAGAAATCACTAATACAAATGAAATAATTATGCGAGTAATTGGGAGAATGGCGAGTATCCCTGTCAATTCTGAATGTTCGGGGAACAAGCGGTTCGATTAGGTAAATGAAGATTTGGGAAGAAAACCGTGGCCGCCTCTAGCTTGTATATGTCGGCCCCTGCTAATAAATGGAGCCGGGCTTCGCCCCATCCCACCCGCAGTATGAATATCCTGCCCCACCGGATCCACGCCAGGACACGGTGCAAAAAGACCAATAATTAAAACCATTTCAAGAATGCGACGTGACCTCATCCGGTGCAGCGAGGTGTGTTTTTCAGCGCGTTGGAAATATTGTTAATCGCCAACGCTCGCCCTGATAAATCCGATAGTTTATCTAGAACACCTCTATGTATTTTCAATTTCCAGGAAGCGCACGGCGAGGACGTTTCGTTTTATAAAAGCTTCTTCGATTATAATTTTCATCACAGATTACCTTGTTTGCTATTTAAATTGAATCAAACTCGTTCGTTTTTATTCTAAACGTAAGTCTAACTACAAGAAAAAGGAGCTTTCTGTCCCCTAATCAAGAGATCTCGCTAAAGAGACCCAACATCTCCCAATAAATAAAGAAATTGTAGCAGCAAAATTTTATATAATCAATCAGCGAGATGGTTTCATACCAGAGGAAGATTTAAATGAAATCTACCCAGCTAGGTCAACTCAACTCAACAAAACCGCAGTTGTTGATATCTTCCTGAGCTTTGCGAAGCTTATGGACTTGGAAATTGTCGTACAGCAACAGAGTTTCCTGGACAAAATTTTATAATCGTTCCTTTCTAGACATCTGCGGTAATTGTGGACCTCTTCTGCAGATGCTTACGTCTTTGCTTCCTTGGGTGGTGGCGATCCTTCATGTATCCGTTGTATTGAATCTTGTTTTGCTGACGTTTCAATTACGCTCGTTACAATTTTGGAAAAAAAGTCTTGGTCTTAAGTTAAAACCGCCAGCAAAGTTGCCTTTCCCCATGAGTTTGGACGTTTTCCTTTAAAGACGTGCTTCAAGTTTGGATTCTAAGTACAAGAAAAAGGAGCTTTCCGTTTCCTATTCAAGAGTTCTCACTAACGAGAGCCAAAAACTTACTAACCTCCCAACCTCCCAATAAAGAAAGAATTTAAAATGATCAATCAATCAATTCATACCAGGGGGGGGGGATTAAAATGGAATCTATTTACCCAGAAAAGATTCAGAGAAAACACAAAATTTTATCTGTAATAGTCTGACTGTAAGGAGCAGAAGACCTTCGCAGTCGTCATCGACTTTCCAGAAGACATCTGAGTTTTCGTCTTCTTTGAGGGTGGATAGTCCACTCCTCCTCCGTGGAAGGATCCCAATAAAACCCCCAAGTCTCGTCGCCTATGATAAAATAATTCCTGACACATTTCTTTCCTCGCCAGTTTCTGCTCTGGTCTAAGGAGTTTGGAGATCCATCGTGCAGAAGCTCTTCTCATCCCTAAATCTTCGTGTCTCGGATACTCCTGCTTCTTTAGCAAGCACTGGGAATTCCCCTTAGGTGAATCAAAGCTAGAAAGTAGCTTAATTAATTGTTAGTTTTGTTTCGACTAGTATTTTGTGAATTGAAAAGTTCTCGCGTGCCTAATTAAATTTTGCTTTTTTGGGAAAACCCTCGAGAAGTAGAATTTTAATTGGAGCAAACGAAGGCCTCTTTCAAAAAGCGCAAGGGGGCAATAAAACCCCCAAGTTTCGTCGCCTATGATAATTCGCGAAAAATAACTTTCTTTCCTCGCCAGCTTCTGCTCTAGTCTAAGGAGTTTGGAGACCCATCGTGCAGAAGCTCTTCTCATCCCTAAATCTTCGTGTCTCGGATACTCCTGCTTTTTTGGCAAGCACTGGGAATTCCCCTTAGGTGAATCAAAGGGAAATGAAGCTAGAAAGTAGCGTAATTAATGAATTGTTAGTTTTGTTTCGACTAGTATTTTGTGAACCGCAATGTAAATTGAAAAGTTCACGCGTGCCTAATTAAATTTTGCTTTCTTGGGAAAGGAGTTTGGAGATCCATCTTGCAGAAGCTCTTCTCGTCCCTAAATCTTCGTGTCTCGGATACTCCTGCTTCTTTGGCAAGCACTGGGAATTCCCCTTAGGTGAATCAAAGGGAAAGAAGCTAGAAAGTAGCTTAATTAATGAATTGTTAGTTTTGTTTCGACTAGTATTTTGTGAATTGAAAAGTTCACGCGTGCCTAATTAAATTTTGCTTTTTTGGGCAAACCCTCGAGAAGCCGAATTATAATTGGAGCAAACGAAGGCCTCGTTTTAAAAAGCGTAAGGGGGGGGGGGCAAAGGCATGTTCGTTTCGTATGAAGGCAGAGATGAACGAACGGACTAAACGATTGAACGGTCGCATGTTAATTTTGCAGCAGATCGCTTATCGAACCTCGGTGGTCTCGGCGTGTTCACACTCCGGCCGAATACAAGGGTTCTTCAAAAATTAATAGCCAAACTTGAGTGTGCTTTTACGGTAAACGCTTTCGATTCGAGCGCCCGCTCGGTTTATGGTTCAGACACATCGATAATATTTATATACGTTCGATAATCAAATTAAAAACGTCACATTTTAAACGTGGACGTGTTTTATGAAGTTTTCTGATAATAAAATCGAATTTAATTCATAAAAAATTAATAAGAATAATGTTGAAAATAAAACATTGAATTTTATGAATTCGTTATTATTAGGGGGTAGTTGTGAAAATAGGTCCTTTTCTCGGCAGGAGCGAGGTGAACCGCAATAATTTTTGTCAAATCTCTTCCGTCGGCTTTCTGGCGTGAAATGAAAGTCTCAAATTGTTTTGATGTATTTGGAAGCTTATTGTGTCGTTTTAACGGTGGCATCGTTTGCATTACGTCATTTTCGGTCGGTTGTTGACTGATTTATCGTTTGATTGTAGGCCATTATTGGCTCCTTCCTTTTGTATCGCGTTGTTTCGCGTTGTAAGTTATTTTTAAGCTGTCGGAAACGCAATTTGTTGGATGAGCGGTTCCGCTTTCGGCGAGAACTGTTTTTAAACAGCGATCGCTTCGAAATCGACGCGGCAACTGTGTTATATTCTATTAGTTTTCGGGGATTAATAGAAAGGGGTGCTAAAATTCAATGGTGCAAATGCATAAACTGTCTCCATGTCACAGCAGGTCGCCCAATGACTTTGCCGAGATGAGAGAGTACACTTCGCATTGGTATTCTGGCGAGCTGCCATACCTCAGCCTGAGCCACCTCACGAAATAAATTTGCAATAATCTGCCTGGTATCACGTCAAGGAGCACCCTCTAACTAAATTAGAATTTTCCCACTAAAATATTATTTACGATATGTTTCATCCGACAAACAAACTTATTTATATTTTGATTTACTTTACCTGTCTGCACCTCCACACAAACAACGGTATTTGTTAACGCAATTCTAGAATTGTAACAATAAATAGAAAATGTTTACGTTTGATTGTAGAATAATATTTGTAGCAAAATTTTCAAGAAAATCGTGTAACACACAGTGTTGCAAACTAATAGGCAATTGTATATTTTTATTGGTATTGGCTTGCGAATTTTATACAACAAAGTATTGAAACTTTAGCCAAATTAGTATAGAACTTTTTACTCCAAAATGGAGCAATAATTTTGCTAAAAATAAATGTAAACTTTTTCAATGTGGAGGTGGAAATAAATCTGATTTCCTCACCTCACCTCCATTTTACAACAGTATTGTGCAAAAGCTCAATCTGTCGTTTCTTTCTGTGCACGAGTGGAACGTAATTTTTGATACTTTCCTTGAACTTTGAATAATTCTGAAACGAAATTGTTTCGTAAAATATGCAAATGTTATTTTTTTCCTCTCTAAGTCCCCGTAGAATGAAATTTTCCGTTACCTGAAAAAGCGTATCCAATTAAAACCGTAGATTGAAATGCGCATCGATACACACGCATTCCAAAGAGTGGCAGGCAGACGCGTTTATTTTTATTCCAGTCATGCTAATTTTTAACCGTGTACTATATACGTAAACGAAGATATTGAAGGTTTAATCGATCCATAGGAATAACACCGCCTGGAAATCAGTGCAGACAAGTCATCGACTATGCTCGTCGGTAAAGAGAGAGTAGTTACAGATTTAAATATTTGTGTTGGCGGAGCTGGAAACTTTCAGTGTCACACGAATCCGAGTTTACGTTAAAAATTCTTCGGAATTTAGGGAATATGTATACGTGTTAACTGTCGAAGAAAGGCCTATGATTTGCTTAACTTAATGCGGAACGTGTAAGTTACTGCTTACTACGAGCTAACAATTTATTTGTCCTTAATTTATGGACTCGGAGAAAAAATATTTCGAGGCTACTACACCAGTTTGTGTATAAATTGTTTTGCTGCTGGAAATGATCGGGCATAAATTTAGAACGCGCCCAATTTTTTATTTTCTGTTAATAATACGTTTTAAAATTAGGTCAAGATAGTTTAAATTAAACTTGGATCGACTATTTTTAACCCAATAATTGTTTCACTTTTCACAAGCTCATCCAACTGTTTACTTTCGCCATTGCAAAACGTTTCGGAATTTTTATATTCTCCTTCATTCACTACTACTTTGTTTAAGGTCGTAAAAAATTTCAACCGCCCCCTGTAATTTTTCAATATTTTTTATCCTCCTTTCAAACTGCGTTTTAAATAAGTTCTTAATCTCTTTTATTTTGATATTTTGCGGCGGTCGGTTGATGGGTAAGGGTAAGGGCGAATTATATTTTCGGTATTTAATGTTTTTGTGGAGTTGCAAAGTTGAGCAATGTGATTACGTCACCCTCCTGTCCCCCCACATAGGCGTGCGTGTGGGTAAGCGGCGTAATTTAAAAATTAGTACCTTTCCCATTTGCCGGTTATTTTATCTCCTATCTCCTCGCATTTTTTGCGAAACTATTCAGATATCCAGCGAAGCTTATAAAGCCGGTAAAAAGCATTCTAGCTCCTTATTCTGATTTAATGAGTTTAATGTCATTATCCCGCAATGATTTTCGCCGTTCGGTCCCCATTGGCGGCGTTTAGAAGCATTCGGAGTCATTGAGGTGGAAGCAAATGCAGGCAGACGGTAAAATCCGCGGAGGAACTTAATATTGTAGGTACGATCCCTCCCTTGCGGATACACAACGGCGCAGTTTGATTTTCTCGTTGACTTCAGATCGACCTGCATCTAGTGTCTTCCTGATTGAACGGGTGGGCCTGATAAATTGCCGCGGCTCGCCGCCCGCGCCGCGATACTTTCGAGATTTTATTTAAATCGGAGGGCTTTACTCGAGACACCTTTCACTACAGTTAACAACCCTCATTTATACATTTCCACCTTACCTTACTGTTTATCACGTTCTGATTGCTTCCTATTCTCAGAATTACACCTCCCTTCGTAAAACTCTACAATTGCATATTTGGAAATGCATCTAAGGAGACCATCTGAAGACCCCATTAACTTAACTACACTCTCATTTTCTTCCTCTATCATCTTCTTATATAATATGTATATAACCACCTTATCTTGGAAGAGGTCTTACAAGAAATTCCTCTTTTTGGAGCGCAACAGAAAGTGCTCAGTGATTTCTTGAACGCTGAAGACGCACCCAAATCCTATATACCCATCTATACTGATGAATCTAAGACTCCGATGACCTGGACCTTCACGTCAGCATAGCACTTGGGCAACTGACAACTGTTTTCCAATTAGTTTCCACTATGGAAGGCGCAAGAGCAATTCTGGATCGAGGTATTCAGCTCTAAACAAAAAATCCTTGAGGATAACACTCCGATGTCACGGCACACCAGAACAGGTGGCCAAATACACCAACCTGCAACTTATTTGGGTTACTATAGTGATGAATCTAAGACTCCGATAACCTGGATCTTCACATAAGCATAGCACTTGGCCAACTGACAACTATTTTCCAATTAGTTTCCGCTCCGGAAGGCGCAAGAGCAATTCTGGATCGAGGTGTTCAGCTCGCTCTAAACACT
Source organism: Serrognathus titanus (assembly GCA_039766575.1). Classification (NCBI taxonomy): domain Eukaryota; kingdom Metazoa; phylum Arthropoda; class Insecta; order Coleoptera; family Lucanidae; genus Serrognathus; species Serrognathus titanus. Next base: position 648,534 of record CM077916.1, on the reverse strand, counting down.
ACTTGAGGATAACACTCCAATGCCACGGCACACCAGACCAGGTGGCCCGCAAGGATGAACTGGCTAGACAAGGCTCGGTACAACCCTGAACCAGTCATCAAGTCCCTTTAATGCCTTATTGAAACGAAGATCTCAAAATCGACGTATTGATAGGTGGTTCAACCAAGCGCCGCCCTCGCTCAGATTGGCATGATTCTGTATGCAACTATCTAGAGGAAGGCGACGTCTACTGGTAGGAATACTTTCATGCCATTGGAAACTGACAAACATAGGTCTAACAGACAGTAGAGGCTGTAACTATGTGAATGTCCTGCACTCACTTTGATCAGAAATTCTGGCCTGACCTGGATAGAATCAGCAGCAGTCTTCTGTCAGACGTTCTCAGGTTCATCGAAAGAATAAGATGGCTTGAATAGCGTTGACAGTCGTGCACTGTTCAGAGGTTCTGGCTTAACCTGGATAGAATTCGCAGCAGATGTTCTCGGGTTCATGGAAAGAGTGAGATGGCTTGAATAGGGTTGACAGTCGTGCACTGTTGTTTATGGGGGTAGTACAATGGGTCCAAACCAAATGCATGAGAATTTTCATTCACCTCTCCCCCGCCCACTAATTCACAATCCAGGAGAAAGAAATTCCAAAATTACTCACAGATTTAAGAAGACCTTGTCTGCTCTTTCGAGCAAGCCATCTTCCTCCTTCCTTCTATTCTACTTAACTGGAGGACTTGGCTTGATCTGTGGCATTTAGCAAAGTGTTTTCCACTCCAAAAATCCTTCAAGGTGGAAGTGACTTGAGATGAGTGTCTGGTTCGTTTTCCATCCTCTCCTCTGAATAAAATTTCTCCTCCATTCATTGAAAAAATTCTTCGAATTGGTGATGAATCTCATAATTATTACATTTTCATATCTAGCCCAATGAGTTGATTAAAAATGAAGTACCGATTGACATCGCTTTGCTTTCAATAAAAAAAAAAGCTTATGAAAATAAACAAACGAGAAACTTGGAAAACTTTGAACATCAATATCCGCCGTACATGTGAGTACGTTAATTCAACAGCCATTCATTGAGATTTTTTTTATGAATGCGAGCTAAAATCGCGCGTCGATGATTTTTATTCACGTTTGCAACGTTTTCCCCCCAATAATTTCATATTGCACTTCACAAGTGGAATTGCTGTTCACTGACAGTAACAAAAAACCTGTGCACGTGAAGGTGTCACAATCGCGTGTGTGAATCACTTATGGAACGCGCGCGAAATATAATGCGATTAGTTTATCGTTGCGTTTTTAATGCGTCGGTTGATTGAAAATAATTCGCGCGTTAAAGTGGTTAATTATGATAGGTAAGTTTTTTTTTTTTTTTGGTACTCTTGGGTCGTTAGGGAATTGAAGGTTTAATAATAGATGGGGTTTGTGTTGATTTGATTTGGGGGGGTGTAGGAGCATATTTTGTATGTGGGGAGTCTAATTAGGAGGAGAAGGGAAAGAGGAAACAGAGAGAGTCTTATTCGTGTTTAAGGGTTTGGTAAACGTGCAAGTGTTTTATCTGTCGAAGCGGCGCTTTTCCCCTGAGATATCCTACGAAGCGTCATCTTGTTTAGTGACTAGTAAAGTTACAAGTGTAACCTATATTAATTCCGCCTTCCTGCTATTATACCGGCAGATGAACGCATTAAAACAGAGATAACTATACATGCTCGTAATTGGTAACCGTGACAAGCAGAAGTGCCGTCAAATATTTATTAGACGAACCGAAAGCTTTTACAATTTGTAACAGATCTTGGTCTTAACGTCAGCCGAACTTTCCCATTCCAATTATGGTCTAATATCATTATTTACCGCGATACAATAAACGTCGTTGTAACTTATAGGTGCAACTCTGCACAAAATGGGTTTGTCGCATTTTATTGGTTGATTGTTGGCGTTTAGATACATTTCGGTGAATAAGCTGTAAAAGTACGTATAAGACTGACCGAAGGGTATTGAGAAGTCCAGAAAGAAAACAAGCGTAGCTCGTTAAAGCAATGACCCTATTGATGACCGAAGGAATCATTTCGGAGGGCTGTGTGCGGATTGCCGAAATTTGCGACACCTTCAACTTCGTTCACGGCGTTATTTGCGCCACGCACTTTCTCTTTCATAAATCCGGGGGACCGCAAACAGCGCGTCTTCCGCCGAATCAATCTTAGATCGGTGATTAGTTGCTTTTTGTTGTGTTCCCGGAAAATAGCGATGAAAAGATTGAGAGAAATCGTGGTTTAGCAGACAGCACGGGGGTTGTTTACAGCTTGCCGGGGGCGGCCGCAAGCTATTGTCGCTCCATGAGGGGCGATCCTGAGCTTTATCAAAAACTCCAAACGCTCTGCTGACGTTTGCACACTAGGTATACTAATTTTATTGCCGATGAAAAGGCGACGCACATTAACAAACCCCTAATCTTGACTTTTGGTTTTCTTTTACGATCTCATTTAGATATTCCCATTCATTCATCGCGTACCAATACATAATAGATTTATTTTAGTGAACCGATCGTGTCATTTTAAAATTGAACTAAAATTGAACTTAAATTTAAAAAAAGTTGTTTGCCATTTTTTTTTTTGATGAGTAACAGGATTATGTTATAATTTTTTTTTAAATGGGTTGGTTCACGTATGCAATGGGAATCAGAGTTAATAGCTGATATTTTCTGTTAAAACACCCTTCCAGGTGGTAGTAAAAGACCGGAGTCAAGCTTGAATGAGACGCGGTGAGTCGTTGCGTGCCAAAGTTCTTTAATCGAGCTTTCCCACCGCACCGCATCGCACTCACGCGTCTTGCCGTTATACGATGGCACCCTTGTGTATAATTTCTCCGCAATCATTCTCATTTAAACAGTAACTTGAGAAAGGTACTTATGTACACGTTAATTTTTGGGTTACGTGCACGAGTTTCCGCGCGAACATTTTTTCTGCGTGATCGGGATTTGCCGAAAACAAAGCAACTATAAAGGACTTTGCTCAAAGAATCGTCCCCGGCTTGCTGACGCTAGATGGTGTCGGCTCTTCTCGTCATCTGTTACACCCCTAGGGCTATGCGGGCTATCAAAAGACGTCCGTGTCACTACCACTGCAACTGATTACTGGCCAAAGCTCGGACGTATTAACATTGTCTACAGTTAGTCTTCCGAACGCACCACCATGTTATCACCACATACAATTCCATAAATGCATTAATCCTTCCCACATAACTCTCTTTCATTTAAGTCATTGTAAGCTCTTCCTTTTTAATCCACCAAAAACACAAGACGTATTAATTTCCTTTGTTTTCGAGTTGGATTAAAAAAAAAAGGATATCCGAGAGGAATGATGTTTTATTTATTTGAGGGTGTAGTGGTGTTAGGTAGGGAAATGAGAAGAATGAAATTTTAAAATTCGTGTAAATATTAGAGATTGAAAGTTTTTAATGAAACTGCATATTAAATAAGTAATCCTTGGATAAAGTTTATTATTTTGTCTTGGCGGGAGTGTTTGGCAAACAAGAGGAAGTTTCGGGGGCGATTGTTTAATACGGGTGGAGGTAGTTGGCTCCGAGTGATTTCCGTCCTATCCTCGGCCATATCGTCTGCTCGGGAAAGGTTCAATTAACCCCTAAGTAGATTAACCTTACTAATATCTCTGTTTCGAAGTCAAGGGTCGCTCAGCGTCTCCGAGCGTCGCACTAGTTATTAATAACAACGCGGACAATAAAAAAACAGGTGTGTTTAAACGGAGCGTCATCAATCTGAGCGTAAGTAAGAAGAAGAAGGAAGGAAGGTGAGTGTTGTGTCACCGGTTTGACGGTAAGTCGTGCGTGTGACGTGCGTTCCGGGGAGAACTCGTGCACTCATCGAAACGTCCTCCTCAACTCCGGGGTTTTAACTAGTTTTCCTTATTTGTCGCGTTTCTGCGACTGCCATGAATTTTCTTTAGAATTTTCCGGCGAGCTACCTGTCCGGTCGTTTATCTTGCGGCCCCAACGCTGGCCGCTGCATATTTTCATATCTTCAATTCTTTTATCCGGGCGGAACGCACGAAGACCATTTGTTTTATATATAGCGCGGTAATATATATTTTATAACTACCTTTAAATGCTGGCCATCTATTTCAAAGTTTGGCAGCACAATGCGCTTATTTTGTAAAACTGTGGAAGTTGAGCTTTGCATAGAAGAGCAGGCCGCCGACCCCACCGGCATTAACTTTACTTTTTAAAAGAGGCCATACATATTGGACGTGTCGCGCTCGACGGCCGTTTACCATTTTTTGCCTCTTCAGCGTGTATTCCCCGTGATCTTTATGATGAGAGAGCCCTCACCCTCTTCAGGACAACGCGCGCCCGCAACATTTTTGTTTCTATACTTTCACCCTACGAATATTTTATCACTGTTCTTGTTTTTTTTTTAATAATACATAAAAATAGAATGGGAACGAACCCGTTCGCCTTTGGTTCTTGTTGCGTTCTGCTATTTGAGAGACGTGGTCGGTCGCGATGTCGAAAAGGGAATAATTAATTAGGGGATGGTGGTGGCGGCATTGTCTACGTGCGTCTTATCTGAAAGAAATATCGTTCGGTGTCAGGAACAGAAGAAGTTAGCGGAGATTGGTAGGATCGACGGCGGTGGTTGGAAGTTGGTATCGGATAGCGGTGCCGGAGGATGGTCGGCGGGGTGTTGAGGCGCATCGGTTGTGGCGGTCGGTCGGTGCTGATGTTTACTCTCTTCAGCCGGTACTCGATAAGTCCTGTGAGCGGGCTAAGCGTATGTATGTTTCTGGCTGATAGCAAACAACGGTATTGATCAGCAGACGCGAGTAAACAAGTAGATTGGGATGGGGCGCTGCTTACACGCTTCCCATTTCATTGCGGGCTGTGGACCGGGCGCGGACGACTCGGCAGGCGAATCCTTTATTGTGCATCGTCGGTGATTGGCATGTGTTGTGCCGTGGCCGTTAGTGTTGAGTGCGCCGCCGCCACCGCCGCCGTCGACAAGCGAGACAACGTGAGCAACTAGAGGCGTCCACAGTCTAACATCAGCCACGGTATCGCCGTGTACTGTCTACTCCGTTAGCGGCGATACACGCGCCCCACGCTGCCGGCCTACGTCACCGCCACCCGCCGCTCCTGAACCCGCTGCCCTCTTCGACGACCCCCGACCCAGCATGCTGGAGCCGCGCTGGAGGCCCGTGCAGGTAACATCGGACCGATCGCTATTATTTTAGTTTTTAATGGGCGCGCGCGGAGGGTGGCTGGGCCCGACCTCCAAGGAGGATCTCGTCTTGGCTCTCGCGGGCTCCTCCCACCGCCCACGCTCGCCTCACCGTTCATACCACCAACTCCCCCCTTACTCCTCCGGACCTCTTATTTATTATTTGCATTTCATCCTACTTCTTCTCTTTACTTTTTATACTACACCCGGCGATGGCCACTCGAACTTAATTACGTTATTATTAGACATTTCTCCATCCCAAAAAAAAAAAAAAGAAGAACGATCCAAACAGCGGCAATTTTCATTTTAATAATTAAAAATTCATTATTTTCAGGCGTCACAATGCCGTCATTTATATTCATTATGGGGCCGTCATTAATTAAAAATAAAAACATCTATTAAAAGTTCCCGACCGGCTCGATTTAAATAAGTCGAAAAAATAGCCTTTCTTTCTTTCGGGGGTAACTTGGACGCCGGCAAAACTTTGCGGAAGTAAAGCGCGCGCGAGAGTTCGTTTCGGGCCCGTCGAGTTCCTGGCCCGCCGGACGCTGTACGCGCAACCACGGCATCACTTTAACAGCATTTAACCGCATTAACACGGCTTCATTGTGTAATACTTGTAATTTCACGCGGAATTTAATGCCATCAATTCGATCTTATTTAAGTACCACCCTTCCTTCTAAAACTGTTCATTCATAATACTCACTTACCACTCAAAACTTAATCCGCCCCAAAAATTCATCGCCGCAAGATTTGCTTCAATCTCTTAGGCTTATACATACCCAGAAAAATAGAACGTGTTCCATCTGCATCCCAACAATTTCTTGCTTGTAGAAATTGAATTAACTTCACCAATTTATAAAATTAATCCTAACTTAATTCGTTATGTGTATGCGATTTTATTTTAGAAATTTTGGGCTTTCCTTGTAAAAAAACTCCAAATTTTCTTTTTCTTTTTCCTGAAATTTTTTATGTAAGTTGCAAGGTTGAAGCCTTGTGAAAACCGTCAATTGAAAGCCAAGTGTTCGGAGTGTGATTAATAAAGAAATTTCTTTTATTATTACAAAGTAATTTGAAAACGTGCGTGAGCCTTGCAAGTTGTAACGTAACAGTGACTCTCTGGTGTTAGTGTGAAATATTTTTAGTGCGTACTCACGCATTAAGTTTATGTTATTAATAATCCGAGACGTAAATTTTCGCTTTCGGAACTATTTCCGTAGTCGTATATCGCACCCCTTCCGCGAGGGTTATTGGTAGCTATCTGTAAGGTGACAAGGAGGTATTCGCAATATATTCCGAAGATGGTCTAAGACGCTCGAGACAAAGTAGCACCAACTAATGCCTTTCTGACCAAACTACATAAATAATCTGCAAAGGGCAATTAAGATAAGGACGTGTTTAATATTTCAATGCGCTTATAGGAACAGATATTAGAGGGTAGGTAGGACTATATATTGCTGAGGTGTTAAGACTATTGTAAATCCCCTCCACTTTAATTAATTCCGACTGTTCCCTTATTGCTGGTACACAAGTGTATATAAATTGTTAGCACCGCGATCGGAACAGCGTTCAAGATCCTCGGAGGGATTGTTTTCACTACCCAGAAAAACAACCTTGCGTATAATAAACACGCTCGTCGCTCTAACTCGACAACAGTGACATAACTTTCCAGGGCTTTAGAAATTTACATCTCCTGCATAATCAAAACGAGTATTATTATAAACATTTAAAGTCTATTTACATTCAGTTCATTCATGAAACTTATTACTAACATTTCAAATTATTATGTTTTTTTTGTCTCGCTGTATATTTCTGGTGCAAATAAAAATTCGTTTGATTGAGAGTATCGATGTTTGTTTCATCCCCGCACGCATCAACAACGACGTGCGAAGGAAATTTCGAACACGACGGTCCTTGAGTAATAAATTCTGTTACACTTGTTAATCCGAATCAATACAAAGCAGACCCGTTCGAAAACATTCCTACATTCGCTTCGTTCTTGGGCTGAAAACAAACAAAACGCGTTAAATATTTGTTGCCGGCAATTATGTTTGCTTTTAATGAAAGTTGGTAACGCGCGCGCTTTTCTAAGAAAACAAAAATAGGTTAACGCGTTCGTATGTACCGGGCGTTATGGAAATTTTAATTTCGAATTAAAATCGGCGGGAGGAATCGGAAACGCTTTTACGATCGAGTATTTGCCGTGAAAATAATGAATTCATGGCGGGAGTAAATTTTATCTGGGTGTAACCTAAATGCGAAATAAGTAGCGGAAAATCCGCGAAATTGTGGGACGGGATTATCTATACAGGAGATATCTTAATCTCTGTTTTATAGTCTAGGTGCGGGCTGTAAACAATTCCAATCCACAGACACCGTAATCGTGCCCTGCACCAACCAACCAACCTCACAACACAAGAACTGATATCGGATTATGGAAATCATAACCGTTTACTTATACCCCCGTTATTATCCCAATACACAACTTTTCTCCGCACGTAATACCCTTAAACGCTTAAAATCTTCCTTTTTTTACACCTTCAGGACAATTAACACATGAAGGGATTACCTATTTTTATTTACTTATTACCATTACGTTTTTGTTTCTCATCACAGAGAATTGTTAACACAATTGCGGAATTTATAGTTACAAATTGTTGTAGACACCCACAACAAATAGAAAATAGTTGATGTATTACCATAAATTGTGTAGACGAAACGTAAATTCTTGAATTAAATACTATTTCATATTTAATTGTAAATATAGTGTGTTGGTTGTGAATATTTTGCAGTTATTGTACACATCTCTAAGAAAGAACATCGCAGCCGCTGATAACGAATTTTGACTCTCAATCGGGCAACTAAAGGTGTGGGTTCAACTTTGTCTTGGTACGTGCAGAGCTTGTGAAGAAATTCACAGGCTGGAGTACATTCTGACGCTTGCTCGACAATTTCCTGCATGGGTCATCTATAGACGTTAAAAAATAAATTGAAGGAATTTAGAAATTTTCTGAATTCACGTTCAGGCGGTTCGCAAATTCACAGCGATAATTTTACTACAAATAAAAGTAAGCTTCTTTAAGGTAGACGTGGAAATATAAGTGATCAACAATTGTGCAAAGTCTCTCTGTGTATTTAAAATAAAAGTATGTGTTAAATGCAACGAAACAAGAATATATTTATATTTGGAAGTGTATAAGGACAGTGCAGGGGGACAAAGCACAATTTCCTCGCCTTGGACCCCCGCAAATATTAAAAGTTTACAAATAGTAGATTCCGGATTCAAAAAACTCTGACGTAGATAAACATGAGGATGAGGGTATAGTGAAGCCCAAGGCTAATTTTTCTTAGGCGAGCACTCGATGTTGAAACAAGTTTAAAACATTTTTTGAACACAACTTGCATCCAAGTTTGTTGACTCATCACTTAAAATTCCGCACAATTCTGGTGAATGGTCATCCAGTCCAAGTTTTTCCTACAACGTAAATTAAGTCAACATGGAATAGGTTGACCGTTTAATTCAAGAAAAAAAGGGCAAACAAAAAAGGAAGAGATTACATGGGGAGTGTCCCTATTTTCTCTAATAGACCGGAAACTTTGAAAGAATTGAATTTGATTTCACCCTGTAATTATTTTCCTTTTTTTTTTTTGTTGCAGAGTTGAGCTAGTAAAGCGATGCAACCAACATAACCGGTGTGGTTGATTGGTTGTGAATTCCGAAGGAATGATAAAAGTGTTTCGTTTTGAAGACGAGCGTGTTCTCTCTCCGGTTAATCATCGAAGAACGTTCCCGGCTAATTTGCATTTGTTCGTGTTTGCTCACTCGGTTGAGACGAGTCTCAAGACATATAACAACCGCGTTAATTTCAAGTTACATGTTTATGCCCGTGAAACCCCTGCCTGCTTCGCGATTTGTTACTTTAATTTAATCTCCTGCGCTCGACGATTTCACGACGACTAACACGGTTCATACTGATGTATCGATTGCCGGAGATATTTACATTTCGCCTGCTACAATCGCGTTTTTTGTTGCGGGATTCGTATTAATTAGTTAGAAGTGTAAAACGTGCACTCCCGACGCGGTAAGAACAGAGGGAATCGGGCGTCGTTGAATATAGATATCCAATCTCGGCAACCACGTCTTGCATTTTCAAGTTTGTTAAGTTCGCAGATGTAGATGAATATTTAATAGCTCACCTTAATTATCCGAGCTAATGTCTGGCGTTCTGTCGCTTAACTCCGCCCCAACGGTGTAAATTAGGCGGCCGTGGTGGCATTACCACCCAAAACAACTAAAACATTGTGTTGTTTAGATAAGCCGGCTATTTGCTCGGCGTTATTAAAATTCCGGCTGGATTAAGTACATTATGCGCGCCAGTAAAGCTCGCTCGTAAAGCACTTTTTATAAGAAAATTATCGGAGAAGCTAAACAATACCGTGCAAGGCCAGACTCGAACTTACCCAGGACTCGGAACACTCAGAATCAATAAAAGCACACTTAATCTGATTAAAACATCAAATCCTTGAATAATTAGCAAAAATTTACCACACCTAAGAGAGACAAACATTTTTGGGCCTAAGTTTTCAATTTTGTATACATATGACCTTTTAAACAGAGCTTAGTTGTAAATTTTGATATCCTTTGAACTTCTTGTGATAATGTCCAAAAAAAAAAGAATAATACTTAGGTTTTTCTTGAAGAAAAAGAAGTCACAAGGCTTTGTAATTCGATGAATCCACAGCTTTCGATAATGTCGTACAATAGCAAAAGCTCTCCATAGCTGTCGACCCTTTTTCCATAAATTCTGAAAATTTAGGATTCCGAAGGATAATAGCGCCCCGTCTTTCTGTAAGTAAATGCCTGAAATTTGGCTGCAGTTAAATCACGTCATTAATTAAAGAATCAAGAGTTAAAGCCGTAGATTCAACTTTCATCCTCAGTATTTGGAAGGAACCAATAGGTTTGCTTTTCTTCTTTGTATTTTTCTTCCAAATTCAATCAACACCATGAACCAAAAGAGATGAAACAACATCACTCCAATCATCCTGATTGTGTTGCCTTTTTTCATCATACAAATTTGGAAGAACTCCCAAGGATACTAGTGCTTCGATTTTCTATAAGTAAATACCTAGGCAGTGACTCACATGTTTAACTAAAGAATCAGCAGCAGATTTAAAGACATAGATTCGCCCAAATTTGAACGCCCTTTTGTCTTCTTGAAACGTCTTGTCGGTTCGATGGTCAGGATCCTTCCAAATTTAATCAGAACCTAGACGGCGCTGATCAACTTTCTTCCTCAGTATTTGGAAGGAACCAACAGGTTTGCTTTTCTTGTTCTCTGTATTTTTCTTTATTTGAATTTCAAACTTTCGAACCTCTACGCCTTGGATTCTTCCAAATTCAATCAATACCACGAACCAATCCTGATTATATTGTCTTTTTTCATCATACAAATTTGAAGAACTCGCAAGGATAATAGTACTTCGACTTTCTTTAAATAAATATCTAAAGTATCGTTGTAGTGACTCACATGTTTAACTAAAAAATCAGGAGCAGATTTGACAACGTAGATTCGCCCAAATTTGAACGCCCTTTTGTCTTCTTGACGTTTCAATGGTCAGGGTCCCTCCAAATTTAATCAGAACCTAAACGGCGCTGTGCTACAACACCCGAACCATCCTGATTTATTTTCTTCCTTTAGTAATCAACTTTTTGAGACTTTAAAAACCCCACGTACCATGAAGGCCGCTTGACACTACCCTATTTCCTGCACAAGATTTGGTGCCACTTAATTTATGGAGTAAATTGTAACGAAATTCAAATTATCTTGAAAAATAGAACATGTTCTATCGCCAAATCATATCTACGACGCAAAAATTTCTCGTTTTGAATATTTATTGTAGAAATTGGATCAAATCTTGTATGTACAAGAAATAGGGTAGTCTAAACAAAGTTTCGAACATAAGAAAACCAAATACAAATCTCTTTTTTAATATCTGGAGAAAAGGTGCGATTGTAAGCACGAGATGGAAAGGCTGCTGTGCCTCCCTTTCAATAGAGATGCTTCAATGGTGCCCAACATTGAAAACTAATAATTTATTTTTAATTATTTCCTCCTATAATTCCAACTCTCGTACGATCCTAAAATTCTAATTTGCTCTCCTGTGAACCGTTCCCGAACCCAAGCTCCAAGGAGAAATAAGACTTTCCCTCCCCATCTTAATTGTATAATAGCTTAACTATTTGTCATTTCTCACACAATTTTATGTAAACAATTGGCTGCGCGATGTTAGAACAGGCCAGCGAAGTTCTCTCTGCTGAAGAGGCCCCAAGTCGACCTGAAACAGCCGTCCAGAGGATGCTCCAAGATTCCATTGCAATCTTATCTTTAAATAAAATTAATATTGATATAATAGTGCAAATGTAAGTTATTTATAGGAATGTGTTCGTTCCTTTAAACCTTTTGATTTCCAAAAATTTAGTTTCATTAAAGCATTTACTTGTTAAATATGTGTATCATTGAAATTTAGTTCTGTTTGTTATGAAATAGAACCACGTTAGTTCCTCTTTGAAACGTCCCTAAAATTGTGACGTTCTCTTTGTTCCCTGTGATGGAATTTGTTGCTTGTTTCAATTTAACGTGAATAAACAGAGTTTCCCCGAATTCCCCAAGTACTAACCTCAGGTTATATAGTTGATCCAAATTTGGAGAGTGTTTTTTCTTTCAGGCTGTTGTGATAATTAAGTTGTAAGGAAAAAAATTGTAATTTTGTGTAATGGTGGAGTAAAGAAGGAAGACAGAGTGGTGGGTTTTCAATCTCTGATCTAGTCAGATCATTGCTGTAAAGCAACTGTAACTGCTCATAAAATCCACGGGGATCTTGTTTTTATCCTCGGCAATATAAGTTGGAAACTTTTGTGTTAAGAAATGCTATTGCTGCAGAAGTTGAAGATCGCTCGGTACAAATAGCAAAGCCATTGGCGTCGCGATTGTTTTGTTCCGGGTCGAACGTGGCACGGACGTGGGAGTTGACCGGGCCGAACGAACTATTAGATATAACAGGAAGCAGCGAGAGTCGTTAAGAGTTCGATCCCCGCTCGCAGGATTAGTTATTTATTAGGAGCTGTTGTTTCCTTCCTATAGTTGGTTCAATATTGGAAGCATTATAGTCGTGTCGTCGATATTTATTCGCCCTTTCCCGAATTGTTATTGTAATACATATCCGCACGCATTACCTTCGACGTCGTAAGGTGCGAGAGTGAAAAGTAACCCTCCCGACACTAGAATATCAATATCATGTAGATTCGCACTTGATAACAGAAATAAAGTAAAGGGCAAAGATGTCTCAGGTGACGTCATAAAGGGACTCCGGGGACGAATTAGGCGGCCAGGGCGATTGGAAGGAGACGTGCTTTACACGTAAATCCTACCAGCAATCCGTGGAGAGTCCGTACAAATGCGACGACATTACAGGAACGAGTAACGTATGGACGCCGTTACGCGTCCGCGTCGCGCTGCTCGACATATGGCAAGTAACCTTTTAAAATTTAATGAATTGCATTTGAATACCACCACTATTGGTTTTGCAAATTCGCGTATTAATTTTAAAACGTTTTGTTTGTATTTAAAGAGAATGAAAGCCATCTGTTAAAAAAGTAAACAAATGTCACAACGCTACTAATAATCCACCGTTCGTTCGCGTGCATATACATACATGTGTATAACATCCGAGCCTGTCACTCTCAAAATGACAAATTATAGATGAATCAATTTGTAATTGTTACGGTTAAAAAGTAGTGGTGGTAGTAGTAGTAGTTCTATGGGGATTAAAGATGTTCGTGTAGTAGTGAGACGTGCGCTGAAGGAGTACAAATAAATTGCTTCTCGTCATTCTCTCGTTGACATTTGGTCCCATTTTAGAGGGGGTACACGTAGAGACGAAGCCATAACTTTTGTTGACGAGCAGCCGTTGACTTAACGAAGTACAGGTGAACTGTCACCATGATGAACTGCACGTGTAATGAGATGAGGAAATGCATCGGAATGAGGCTCTGGAGAGGAAATGTAACGAAATTATAATCCGCAGTCTTATTCCTGCACGAGCAGAGCGTTATAAAATTCCTCTTTATTTCATTTGCCTCGCAAATTTACATTTCATGCTCTCCGCGTTACTTACGTTTACGAGACGCGCAGGAAGCGCGGAAGAACGATTAATTAAATCCATTCGATTAAAAGGCGCGGAGACAAAGGCAAAAATTTTCGGCCCGAATACAATTAATCAGCAAATTATCTTAATTTGAACACAAACCGCAACACGAAACTGTATTGTTTGTTTCCCGCAAGATAAGTCACTCTGGTCATCCGCTATCGCATTACACTCCATTTAACGAGCGACAATGATTCGGCGATGGAACAATACAAATACGTTGCACGCAAGTGACCATCGGAACTGACCGTCAACCGCCGCCGGCCATCCACCCGACTTATCTGCCAAGGAATCATTATTCCTATGACAAAGGCCGGCCACCATTTCTCACCGCGCCATTGACAAGACGTGGACGCCCGGCCGCCCACATATATCTTGTTAATTCGGAGACCGGGGATAAGAAAGTGCCTTTAACGCCTCTTTACGATAAATTGCCATGCGAGCGGTTCCTATTTCGAAACAAATCACGACACAGTTCGCGAAAATTACCACCCACGTCTTTACATGACAGCCTCTATGTTACGAGCATCTACTCGCCGATGATACCGATTTTCAGGGGTTTCAGCGATTCTTTTGGGATTCGCTCACCCTCACTCGATCACCCCTTTTCTATCACCTCTTGCGTACTACTCTCATTTTATTACGTCTTTCTTTCGTAATTTCTTACTACCACCGCTCAAATCATCTCGTTATTTATATTTTAATCGCTAAATGAGTTTCGGGCACGATGCAAATGTTATGGTTGGTCATTCTTTGAAAAATGAAGGCAACCAAAAGGTGATCATCACTTTCAAGTCTAAGACAAGGAGCATTACTTCTCATGGTTAAAGCAACTCAGCTTCAAAATGTGATGCTATTGGAAAGCTAACATCAACGTACTTGGAATTGACTTGAAAACTAATCGGCTAGAAATTGAGGTTGGTTTTTGATTTTTCTTTGTCCTTTAATTATTTCCAATAAATACACGTTTAAGTTTTAAATAATATTTTGAGATAGTTGAGATATGTTGTTGGCGATTGAAATTAATCTGAAATCTTAGAGTATTAATGGAGAATATACGCAGATTTGGAAAGACCATTATCCTTAGGTTAAAAGACATAAAGTACCCGTAGAGACGTCACCGGTCTTTCGTGGTGGAGCAAAGGAGATGGAGAAGGCGAAGTCATTCTTCTCGCGAAATATAGCTTGTTCCACCCCATTCGGCCGACCGGAGAACACGACGGACTGTGCATAGAAATTAGGCGCAATGCCCACGCCGCCCCTCAGGTTTGACTTTACACGCGGCAATATTAGATATAAATTTAAGAGGTACTTTCTTATAAAATAATAATGTCGCGGGAAAACGCGGACGAGTTCGCTGCATTCCACACCCGACTTCCGAATCTCGGGGCGTGTTTGCGAAATTATTTTGATTTGTTTTAGTTTTATCGGCGCTCCATTGAACTGTCGCCTACCCGATTTGAATTTTTATGTTAAATTAGGATTTCAATTTGTTAGATAAACAAACTTTCGTTCGGCGATGATTAGCCCTCCGACTTTATCCGCCCCGCCTCGTCGAATTAACGAATTTCAATAAATAAATCGGCGTCGTCGTAATTATTAAAAAATCCAATATTCACTAAAAGAATATTTCTGTAGTCATAATTCACGAGGTTTTATCTTCGTCATAAATAATCGACCCTAATAATTAAAAGTTTTTCGCGCTTATAAAAAGATGGCACACCCGCCGCCCCCAACGCGCGACAATTCCGCTCCGACTCGAACAACCTTTCACAATGACGACGACGACGACGATGATCATAATCAGTTCGGTTCCACCTTACGAAGAGAAACTCGTGGGAAATAGCTGTTGGTCAAGATCGTGGGGCTAAACCGGGGCTGTTCTTTAGAGCAGTACTTACGATGACTCACGCAGATCTCTAAATTGTATTCCGAACGTATCACTTTTCGCAGTACCTATTTACATGGTTTCGATCGATAGTCGGAGTAAACATTCAGGGCCGTGCTGGCCCTAGGCGACACTTGCACACGTTACTCCCAAACAAGAGCTACGTCCCCGCTAATTACGTTTCGACCAAAACGTATCCCGCATTTTTACGAACACCCACTACAGCGAACCCTTTCCGATTATTCCACCCTAACGTGACTCACTGTGTATATTTGCATCTTTGTTTTGTTTCTGTTTATAGATAATGTTTACCGACCGTGTTTATAATCCCATATTTATATTTCTTCCACCCCGCATGATCCTTCGAAAGAAAAAGGGCATTAATAAAGAACAAACACGCCGGAGTGCACACGCAAAGCCTTTTTATTTATTTAACGGAAATTTTCTTCTTTAAAACCATTCGTTTATAATTACAAAATTTATAAAACACTCAGAATTTAGAACAACTACAACTGAAGTTACCTAAAGACTATATCTACAAATTGTAACTAAAATCAAGACGTCTACAATAAATAGAAAGTTGTAGCGATTCTATTTTAGTTTTACATAATGTGTAGAACTTTATACAACAAAATGTAAAAATAAAACCTTCATGGTCTGTTTTAGCAAATTTTTACACCTCGTCGTTGATCTCTGTTTACTTTGAAAGACAAAGTTTAAAATCTTTGGGGCCACAAAATTTGAAATCGAGGTTTCTATAAAATATGAATTCTGTAATGTACTTGAAATTTAAATTGGCTTATTACTAATTATTGAATTTTTTTGTTGTGTGGTCGTTTGGAATTGAACGGAATAAGACCGTGCGGAGAACGTAGGTAATATAATTGCTCTGTATTGTTATTACCTTGGAAGCAGGAAGAATATGGGGACGTGTGAAGGTATGTTAAAGGTGGGCGTAGTGGATGGAGGGTCGGGAATAGAAGGGAACCCTTGTGGCTACGAGATCGTAGAATGTGGCAAAATGAGCACGCGGTTCCACGAATCTTTGCAGTAGTTTGTAATTTGCCTGTAATTGTAGGTAAGTATAATTGCTGGAGATAATAAACGAAACGGTTTATTTCATGGCGGGACCGGGGGATGTTGTCCTCGTCTGAACGCTTCTTTCGATATCTTTCTTTCCTCGTTACCGGCAAAGCGGCAACGTCTGAATGAGAATTTAAAGGCAAACGTTTATTATATATTATATTGTTAGTATCAGGAGCGATAATCTGGCAGTACGTGAGCAGAGCGGTAGCGATGCGGCGCGTGCAGGGTGCGTGGGGTAGCTCTCGGGGGAGGCGGCGGCCGTTGTGTGTCGCGGCTCGTGCGTGTGAAGAATTAATAGCGGGGAGTACCGAGGGAGTAAATATGATGACGGTTTATGTGCGAAAACTTTAGCTAAACGATTTTTTTATTTTTAGAAAACGTCCTGCCCCCGAAAACTTTTAACTGCCCCCGCTCGCTTTTGTTTCGCTCCTTCTTTATAGTTATAGTTTCGTAAAAACAAACTTTAATTGAATAAGGAACTCGGAAAGCGTTTAAAAATCATTTACCAAAAAGTTAAATCTAGCGCGGCGAATTTAATTTAAATACCCAAGATTCGCTAAATCGTGTTTAGAATGGCTCCCGCATTGTTTTCAACTTTACCATCAGTTAAGTCGGGCCTCGCTTTAAAACTCAACGAAAACAAAAATAACAACGAAACGGAATCAACGAAAACGCGTTCACCAAATTCCGTGTGACGGCTCCGTGTTATAATAGATTCTGTGGGTGTAATTCAGACTTAATACACACTATGTTAGGCAGGATGGATGGAATAAACATATGGGGTGTTTACAAACTCATTGCTAAATATACGTTTTAGTTTATATTGTCGCCCATTTGTAAACATTCGAGTCGCTTAGATCTATAGCACAAAATCCGACATTCTTCTGCTTATTACTCCCCCTTTTCAATAGTTAAGCGAAGGCACTAAATTAAAAATACATGTCATACCGTTTCTCATTTTCACTTTAAAATTGATTGCCGCCCGCCTCAATGCAAAATTAATTTTCAAATTAAATTCATTTGTTTTTCTTTTTAATTTAACTGCTGCAGATGAATTTTCGTTCTTATTAAAAAATTTATAATGAATCTTTCGCCGGAGAGAGGAAAAATTCCGATCGAAACGTCGCACCGTAAAAATTAACGCGGAATTTCACGTTTCGTTTCTTATGGTGTCGCAATCTTTTTTTTTTTTACACCACCTGCTTGGAACGGTCATAAAAATGTTTACAAATACACCGCAGCTCAAATAACGACGGGAGTAACCTTACCTGATTTATGGGATTGTTTTATTCCGAGGCGATGTTTGCTTTACGGAAGGTTACGTTCCATATGAAATGTTTTTACCAAAAAATACACTTAATACCGGACAAAACTCACGTGTTCACCCCCCCTACAAATTAAAACGTAAAAGCAACGTTAAATAATATTATAAACTTAGGTCCAAACCTTTGTGTTATTAATTTATTAAAACGATCAATAAAATCTGAATCAATCTGGTACGTCGTGATTACAAAGTAATACACGAATCACGCCTATATTTTTCTAAGAATTAAACTACTTTCTTATTTGCATTACCAAAAATGATTTTTGTAAATCTACATATGTACAGAGATAGTAGTAAGTGATGTCGTATACCTTGCTCTATATGAAGGGTTGAGGGCGAGAGTCCAAAAATTTCGTTATAGTAGAAGCTGAGCACAAAGTCAGACGTATTTGTATTCAAGTTAACAAAAGTCAACGACGTTAAATTTAAATTCAAGCGAACACCCTGTATATTAATTAACAGATGGAAAGTTTCGGGAGAGTTAGAAAATGAAATTTAATCACAGAAATGATATATTAGAATTGTTATATTTATATTTTTCCTTTACAAATGAGAGGGTGATCTCATTAACACTTCCTCCTCTCTGAGGAGCCCCTTCCTCTATTAAGCCTTGATCCCGGAGTCGTGACGTCCCTCTCCGACGTCGTTTTATAATTTTTTCCTTGTTGTCTTCCCACCACCGTTCCCGTTCCCGTTCTACGTTGATTACGGGCTAAATATTATTTTCGTCATTAATCAAGAACACATCAGTATGATGGAAGGAAGGCGATCGGAAAATAATGCGCCGTTGAATATATCACATAAATAAACGTGGTGAGCGGAAAACATATAAATTATGTGAAAAACATCTAAACTGCGTAAGGCAATAATCGTTCGAAATGAAATACTGAGGGGGGGAGAGGGCGGCTGGACGTTTTGATTTTCGGAGATGTACTTGCGCCAAAATAAAAACAAACCGAAAGGAACGACGAAGCAATAGAAAAATTGTGTACACAACACGCATAATATACATATAATCCACAGGTGGTTGTTTTGTTGTGTCCTGTGGCATCACATGTGCGTCGAGTCGTTCATAAACTCCACCCAGGTCGATAGAATTCAATTTAAATTTCGTCTGGCCACGTATTATAGTAATAGAACTATTTTACTTTTATTTTTTTTTTGTCTCGTATTCGTACGGGAAATTTAATATTTAATAAACGAAACGTGTTTAATATTTGATATCGCATTTCGTTCGCTACTCTTCGGCGTCTTTTTTTTTTTTGTTTGTAAGTGGAAAAGTTTTTTTCGCGATAATTTTTCGTTTCTCTCTTTCTCCCCCGACGTGTATGGAGAATTCCGA
Organism: Serrognathus titanus; assembly: GCA_039766575.1. Taxonomy (NCBI): domain Eukaryota; kingdom Metazoa; phylum Arthropoda; class Insecta; order Coleoptera; family Lucanidae; genus Serrognathus; species Serrognathus titanus. Next base: position 629,469 of record CM077916.1, on the reverse strand, counting down.
GGAACGTTATTTACATTCACGTCGTCCAATTGTAAGTACGTGTAAACGAGTGAAATCGATAATTAATAAAACGTCGAAACTAAGGCAGATAATGAGTGATAAGTGGATCTCGGATGTACGGAATCGAACGTTGTATGAAACGAAAGTATAAACGTACGTCGTAACTCGCTAATGCACCCGCTTCAGCACACAGCTAGCTAACACTTTTTGTTTATTTTTCTTCCCCTGTAAACAACATGCATGCAACCCTCCTTGCCCCTGGTCTTCTTGCTTTAGTACAAATATACTACAGTATTGATTTATTTACCCCATTCCTCGCTTACTGTGTATGTAAGGAAATACACTACAGTCGTGGACAAACATTATTTCATTATACATCGCACAAAAACGCGCCTATATTTAGGCGAAATTTCGTACGTTTCGAGCCGAATTTTCGTCACGTACGTACGATTTTTGGACACGAATTGGAATATCGTAAGTAATTTTTGCGCGAACGAAAATCGTAAATACGTATGGGACTTTTGTTTAGGCAGAAAAGTGAAAGTGTTGTTCATCGATGACCAAAAATAAAATCAATGCTGTCAGGGGAAAATCAATGAACGCCGTAATCATTTCATAATTAAACGAGTGCGTGCGTGAGCGTTTCAGGAGACGCTTTCAGTTTTCAGTCGATTACCTAATCCGACTTGTTAAGTAAGACACGATGTGCGGGCGAATTACGAATAATTTGGTCATCATCCGAAAGTATATAATTATTTACATGTGACAAATGACTCGAATATATGGAGCGTGGATACCAGGATGCCAGAATTCGTAAGTTACGAAATCGTAAATTCTTGCTATCAGGTAGCATACGGTTTCCATTTACTGCTGTTTAGCTCTTACCCCTACACAGGGTTGGACCAGAGCACGCTGTAATTTCCTTCATTTTCGACTATAGAAACTTCAGTGTGAGACATCATCGGCGAAGCGTGTCATTATAAAAACACGAAAGAACATTAAAGCGCGTCGGAAACTTTTGGCGATGGTTACTTCATTAGGGTTGGGCGGGCTTAATCGCCGTTCCGCCATCCGCCTCGAGGTTAGACGTAATATTCCCTCCGCCGCAGCAATAACAATCTACAGAAAGATTACAATAAGAACTTTCCGCTAAAAACGCACTGCATTCTACAGGATTACCCGAACTTTCTTCGGGCTTTCATAATTTCAAGGATGCGCGCCGTCATTTTTATCGCCGCCTCACCTACAGGCTGTTTTATTGAAAAAAAGAAAAAATAAACAAAGCTATAAAGCTAAATCCGACTTTATTAAGGATCGCGATCCGGCGTTGTTTCGGATCACCCTCCCTTTATTCACTTCCCAATCGGAACTTTTTCTTGAGTCGTTATGTTAAATGTTCCCACTTGCCAATCGGTTTGTTTGGCTTTTTCCCTTGTACATTAAGTTTGATTTTTCCAGGAAAAAGGACGTACCAGTACATGGCAGACGTACATATTTCCATCTCTGCCTTAAAAAAGTTTAGTTTTGGAATAGTTCCATACTAATTTGATTTATGTATATAAAGGGTTGAGGGGTGTATGAAATAGTACTACAATAAATTCGCGTAAGTGAGAAGATAAAGTTTCAACGCTTTGCTGTATATGTAAACAGACTGAAGATTATTGTCGAGCAAATGTCAGAATGACTTATCCGTATGTCAGCCTGTGAATTTCTTCACAAGGTCTGCACGTATCAAGACAAAATCGAACCCACAACTCTAGTCACACGATGAAGAGTCAAAATTCGTTATCAGTGGTTCCGAGCTTTAGAGATGTGTACAAAATTAAATTTGTAGATGATTGTGTTAACAAACACCATTGTTTTTCCTCTTTGTGTACGTAGTTGGAGTGAAGAAAGTTGAATGATGTTGGGTGGTATTGAATAAAATACTAAATGAATTTTAGAAGCTATTCGGAAACATATCGGAAACGTAACAGATGCGTGACGTTAACGAAAAACATAAAGCAAACTGTTATGTTTAAAAAACAATTTCCATTAAAATATACGCCTATCGTGTTGTTTGAAGTTCTAATTAAACGTTATGGTCTTCTAAAATTATTGTGATAACTTCTGCAGAATCTTGGAGAGGAGAACATTAAAATTTACGATCCGAATGCTGGTGCGTTGCGGGCTTCGGCAATCTTCTATCTGGAATAATAGCCGTGTCATTTGTGTGTATAGTCGGGGTTCCGGAGCAGGGTTACTGCAATCTTTTACCTAAACGGGATTCATATTTTATAAACTAAATGACATCCAATTTTGATCTTTTAACAAATTTCGACGTAGCGAGTGACGTGTGCTCCTAACGGTTTAACGCAGCCCGGCAGATTCTTGCTGTTACTACACAATTAGCTTCGACCTGAGGGAACAATCAGCTCGCAACTCTCGCGATCTCTCCTGGAAATGAGCGGGTTATAGCCATCGTCTAAATTACAGACATGTATATTGAAAGACGTTTACTCGCACGAGTCCAAAACTTAGGAAAACTTGTGTTCGAGTGTGCGGCAAGCAGAAAACCGTTGCACGTGCTTAATTTCCTCTCGCTCCCACTCGCGTCGAAAGCTCGGGCGGCGTCGCGACGCCAAGCAAATCAAACTACCGGGAACAATGTGTGTGTATGTACCTTGCGATCCAAGCTCTAGAGACTTGCCGTTGTATTTGTACTTTTACATTACTAACTAACCACTTGGCTGTTGTTAAAGTCAAGTTAGGTTTAAGTTTGCTGCCTTGTCATACTGTTTCTTGGCAAACACCGGGCTACTAAAGCTCCAACATCCTACGCCACGACCTGCAACCGCACACGATTTCAGTTTAATTCTTCGATAATTCAGATTTGATATTAACATTCTTGATTTTCCAAGTTTCTACTCGAGAAGCGGCCGAAAGGATCTAAAAACGTCGGTGCTTCGTTATTTAAAGTGTCAATAAGCAGTGGCGTGACGGACGACGTCCGTCCGTTACCCTTGGTCCTTCGGGATTACATAAGAGGCAGCACTTGTCAGATCGCATGAATGCGCTCATCAAACTCGGACAGTGTTTGTCAACTTTTGATTTACACCTTTTCAGTTGGGATTCAGTATTCCCGACGCATGCTGATTTTTGTCAATAAAAGCTATCGTTGCATGTCACACCGCTGAGATGCAAAAGTCGCCGAGAACCTAATTTGTGCCACCTACTTACAGGAATGTGACTTGAAATAAGAAATAATATCTGCTCCTCTCTCGGAGCGAGAAGTCGTTTTGGCCGTTCGCAGGCGAGAACGAGACGGACGTCGCGCGAGGGGAATGCTAAAATACGCTAGGGTTGGCACTTCTTTTGATTCCCCCACACCATTTTAACTTGGCTACTTTATATACTACCTTTTCCGCGACGAGTGTCTCTTTCTGCCCCAGTTATTGGAACTTCTCTGTCTCTTATTGACTCGTGATCATCCCGAGAAATGGCAAGCTCAAGTCGATACCGCGATTGGCCGGAATTATATATTCAACTAAAACGCTCATAAAGTTGCCAGATGAATGTGCGCCCTTTTAGTTTTTTCTCATATTCAGACATATCTCTCTATTTGCATTATTTAAATTAGATACTGCTCCAAAGGTGCGCCCTCTTCTCGAATATCCTACCGAAATGCTTATTATATTACTCAACAAATATAGGTTGGACCATATTCCTAAGTCAAATACCACTTCACGTGAGCACCCTCTTTTTACTTCAATTATATCCCAACTTTCAGATGCATTCTACTTTTTCTAAATCAATACCAAACGCACTTTTCAATCCTCACACTAAATATAGAAGAATTCTTTTACTAATGATTTTTGTGCCATCCTTTTATGGAAAAGAAGTAAATTTAATCATATTAAGACAATTTTTCCAAATACAAGATTCCGTTTGCTTGTGGAATTAAGGAAAATGTTTGAGTTTTTCACTTAAACTTACAGACGTACGGTCAGAATTAAAAGTAATATCTTCAGCCACTTCTGAGCGTTATATCGATGTTTGATTGGCCATCGATGGTCATTAATTGAGGTGACATTACTTTTAATTCTGATTATACTTTACGTTTTCCTAAGTACTTCTCATTTTGCAGAAAATATAAAAGAATTCTTTTAGAAACACTGTTACGTACCTCAGTACCGTCCAAGGGATCCTCTTACTTTTTAAACAAACGCACCAACATGAAATCGACGAATATTTTCAACTTTTCCAAAATATTGCGTTTCATTTTTGAAGTATGCAGTTGGAACGGTTCTTGTTTGAAAAACTAGAGTAAATTCGTCCTTTCCTTACGTAGATGCGTTCGTAGATTGATTGAGATCAGGAAATAGTTTTTTTCTTGAGTAAATTCCTTCGAAGGCACGTGGCGCTTCGCGTTCCTTTATATACTCCGGTAAATACATACTTTTATTTTTAACCAAATGAAAGTACTAAAGGACGAAATTTTTTTTTTCGTTGGCTCGTACGTACAACATCTTTTTTTTTGTTACGTAAATATAAGTAAGTAAGGCGTGTGGTATATTTTTAATTCCTCCCGAAAATTATATTTGGCTTTCGGCGCGCATATGTAAACGTTAACAACCCTCAAAGTGACGGGAGCACGTGTAAAAGTTTACGTCAGACAGGGTTGATGGGTCTCTCAAATTTTTTTCCCCCGTCGTGGGTTTTGCGAAGTGGTAATAATTTTTGGGTGTGTGCCATTGCAATTGCGTTTGTGTAATCGGTCGTTGAGTAATAATTTATGATGAACTATCGTTTTTCCGAAATATGTTTGACTTACGTAAAAGAATTTAACGGTTAACAAGTTTTGTTTATAAAATTGAGCGTATATATCAAATACGTGTTAAAATAGTTGTGTATGTTTACAGTTCACGTGGCAGAAATACTAAACACATTTTTAAAATAATAAATAAAACCATAATCTCAGGTTTTAAACAATAGAGCGTAAAGCGTAAACGGGCAACGACGCCCGGTAGCGGCAAACTTAATTTACGTCGATTGAATTTGAAATTAAAGTTGAAATAAATACAAGAAAGTGATAAAACCTTTATCGACGGCGGATCCTCGGGGAAGAAGAAATCAGTATTCATATTAACTACTCGCGATTCCGCCGCCCCTCGCACCACAAAGGTGCAAAGTTATTATAAGGGTGTATCTGAGAAAAGCCTGCATTATGAGGCCCTTGATACTGATGCGAGTGCAGTCGACTGTGTAACAGTCTGCGAAAGCTTTCCTAATAAAAAGAGACACCTTATGAATAAAAGCTCGACATCCGATACCGTCAAAGAAAACCGTTGCCTTCTACGATCACGACAATATAAATAATTTCTTTCTTAATCCGTTTCAATTTCCTCAATCAATTCGCTTATAACTAAAATGTTATTTATACTTTATCGATTCTCTTTTTCTTATCGCTCGCACGCTCATATCGAAACCAAACGCGAAAAAATAACATTCATACAAGACTCACATTTTCTTATCACCACCAACGTTATCAAACGTAATTGGGCATTGGGCATGCTTCCTTTGAATCATCTACAATTTTTCGCCCAGCATTCGTTTTTAATTCGAAAGAAAATAACACAACTCAGATTTATCGTTATAAATAACGTTATTGCGAATAGTCTTTAGTTACCCACTCACAAACATAATTTTTTTTTGTTTATATACTCTTTAAACTTTAGCCTTGAGCATTTACGTTGCGGCATAAATCAACTGATAAATAAATTTTATGGAATGTAAATAAACGAACAAACAAACAAATAAATAAACACGCCGTCGCTATATAATGCGCGCCTGTTTATGCCGTTGATTCATTATTAAGTTCGGAGCACCTAAAACGGTTCTTATTCGGTGCCTGCGAATGTTGAGGCGGCGGTGTAAATTTGTCTGTGGAAATAATCGAAGTCGCCGCGTCGCCTGCCTGTGGACGGACCTTTAAATAGGCCCACACACTTGCAGGCATGCCCGAAAACAAGACCGCCACTATCTCTGTTACATTCTTCTTTGGAAAATGAGACTTAACTTCCTTTGACTTTCGAGTAATTTATTCCGCACCGCAAATTTTAGATTCGGATTTTTTTTAATTAACTGAGCAACTCAAAACATTTTCTGCTCGCTGATAATTAAAGGAGCAAATAGTTCTGTCCACTTGGAGATCACGAACTGATGGATTCGATGTAATTAAGTACTTCGTGATGTTTCCCATCGAAATGACAACCGATTTTAACAGCGCCATCGGGAGTACAATTTTAATATCAATTTCTAGCCCCTTTCGACTTCTCGGTTTGTACTTTGGAGTCCATTTGCCGCCTACGTTTATTGATAATAATATTTGTTTATACTTCAATAACGCACATGTTTGTCTACAAACGAGATTTTTTTAGATTCAGGGCGTAACCTTATTCATTTGTTTTATTTTAATGAAAAATAGTGCTGCTCAAACCAAAATTCTTTATTAACAATTCAAAGTAAACTAGGTTGCTGTAAGTGGTCCCAAAACAGTTTCGATCAATTCAACGCATAATTATTATTGTTAATTCTAATAGAAAAAAGTTCTAAATTGTTTATTTACAATCAAATTCTTACGGTTTCACTTACACCAAACTAATATTTAACGAACGCTCGCTAGCGTAATTTAATTTATTAATTAATTAATGTCGCTTAGATGCATTTATTTTCTTGGACGTTCCTGTATTTATAAACTGTACCAAAATTCAATCTTCAAAACTCAAAAAACGTAGCAATATGTACGATTCAACTAAAGCCGGGTACTGACATGAGCGAGCATGGACACAAATGAAGAAAGCCGGGACCACACTACTATACATGATGATTTTGAACTTCGTAAAGAAGACCTATGTAAATCCGGCTTAATACAATATTGTATTGTTTGCGTTTTATTCTTCTCGTCCTTTGAAGATTGCTTTACAGTTGCAGATGATTGGAGTCCACTCGTTGGATAAACTAAGTATGCAGTGTTCTTGGTACATCTATGTATAGTTAAAGCTATAGTCATACCAAGCACAGAGTTATACTTAGTTTATCCAAAAAGATTCCTTCACTGGTGATTTCGAACTTCGTAAAGAAGACCTCGCATTTGTACATCCGGTTTAATACATTAAATCAGGTTTTGGTAGTGCATTTGGTTCTTCTCGTCCCTTGAAGATTCCTTTACGGTTGCAGGTCGTTATTAAAGGCCAGTTAGATAAGCGGAGAATTGCATAGTTAAAGCTATAGTTATACCAAGGACAATACTTAGTTTATCCAACTGGCCTTAAGTCACTATCCGGCTTAACACAGAGTCCTCTCGTCTCTTGAGGTTTCTTTTGTAGTCGTACATGATCAGGGCCCATAACCCGTCGTATTTTTTCACCCGGAATTAATTTGATACTTCGTTTCACTTTCTTTAGCATCTAAAATAAAATCAACTGTTTCGTGTATGAATGTATACATAGAAGTATTGCAGAGATGCAGATGATTAGGGTCCACTCGTTATTAAAGGCCAGTTGGATAAGCTAAGTATTCTCGGTGTGTCTTTGCATAGTTAAAGCTATAGTTATACCAAGGACAATACTTAGTTTATCCAACTGGCCTTAAGTCACTATCCGGCTTAACACAGAGTCCTCTCGTCTCTTGAGGTTTCTTTTGTAGTCGTAGATGATCAGGGCCCATAACCCGTCGTATTTTTTTTATCCGGAATTTGATACTTCGTTTCAATTTCTTTAGCATCTAAAATAAAATCAACTGCTCCGTGTATGAATGTATACATAGAAGTATAATATAATTGAGTCTAAAACTGAAACTTTAAACAGAACAGATGTTGCGGGAAAATTTCGAGCGCTGCAATTTTTTTTTTCTCGGGCGAATTTAATAGATCGTTAATGAACATTATTTAATATCGGCATGAATTTGTAGTGTCTGGTGCGTGTTATTGACGAGAGAATGTTTGTAATTACATATTTTCTCTAAAAATAAACACATCGCGAGGTATTTGCGATACACGCTCTCCAATAACGCGCGGCAAGATTTTGAGTATTTGTTCGCAGGCGAAATTGAGGTACCTCAGAAATTCCGGCGCTTCAAAAAAAAAAAAAAAAGAGAAAACTAAAAGGATTTGAGGGAATGCGTTCGCTGTTTGTTTGTTTGTTGTGCGAGTCTTTCCAAAAATAAGTTGGGTTGGGTTATTTTTTTTTTATTTTTTTTTTGGGTGAGTTATGTAATTGTGATTTACGTCAGAGTTATTGTGTTGGGTTTGTTTGTCGAGAAAAGGGCGTTAAAATGTTGCGTGTACCGTGATTTCAAATATTTATCGCGGCGCGTGAACGAAAATGCACGTCTAGTCCGCCATGTGGGATCTCCAACCGAGGCAGGTGTAGTTGGTTTGCCTTTGCATTTCTCTAAACTCTAAATATAACTGAGTAAACAACATCTCTCATACGGGCGAGGCGGGTAGACATGTAAACAGTAAACAACATTATGTGCCGCACGAACGTGTGCCTAACTCAGTATGTTCCTAGCTCGATGTGCCTCCACGTCGGCGCAATTTAAACTATATTTCTTAACCTTACTTTTCGAACTTCCCGCTTGCGCCTTTTCTTTCCAATCAAAAGAGCTTTCGGTTACATAATCAGTGCGGTAAAGTTTGAATTTAAAAGTTCCCTTCAACGCGAAACGCAACTACAACGACTTACCTTTAGGTAAATATGATTATTTTTAAACGACAGAAATATTTTATTATTAGTTACAACTTATGATGTCACTAATATCCAATACAGCGTTCTGTTTTCGTTCTTTTTTTTATTTAGGCTCGAATTATTTACTTATTGTTATTTTTTTTTTTAATTAAATGTCACCGCGTAAATGTCAAGCTCGGCGATGTATAAATGACATTTTTACCGCGCATACTTTTCTATACGTGTTCGCAACAACGAAGAATATACGTAATCACAGAATATTTATCTAAACGAACTATAGCAATCGTCAGTTGGAGGTCTCTTCACCCTGCCCGGGCGCTTAAGTAAATATACTTGCATCTGGTGTTAGCAACCGCTCCGAGTATAAATCACACTGTAGAAATATATTCATTCTTTATATCGTAATCCAAATCGAACGATAACAATAATAATCTCGCCGAAATTTCAACACTAATCTTTTACTACTAACTACTGCTAATAAAAATTCTTTTTCGTTTCAAAATATCACTGTCGCAAGTTTTAAGGCAATCAGCGGAGTAATGAAAAAGCTCGAGCTTTATTTTTACATCAACGTTCCTAAATTTACCAATAAAATTATCCGTGTCAAGTTCAACGTCGGCCGGCGCGAAAAACCGAATTTTTTTTTTCCTCCCAGGAAGCCCCCCCGCCACTCGCCGATTAATTTGCATTCGTTTTAAAACGGCAAATATCTCTCTATTTGATGCCATTTGCAAATAACCCGTCGTACTCGTTCCCATACATGTGCATTTTTTTTTTATTACCCAAGAATATTAATGACTCACTTTCTTAACAGCAAACTTGCACATTTGCCGTTTGCACACACGTATTGTCCTCGTTTGTATATTTTGTGTACACGTGTTATCGCATTACTCGATTTTATTGTTTCGGTGCTGTCTCGTTTTACTAATCACCGAACAATTCAATAAAAAAATCACTCCTTATCAAAGATCTTTTCGTACTCACTCATTTTTGATAGACGTGAGTTAGAAAAATTTTGCAAAACTGTCCCGAAAATTCGCTTAAAGTTGTTTTGAGGCAAAACACATATGTATTTGGTTTAAAATCAATTTGCCAGAAAAATTGCCTGCCACAAGCTAAAGTGGGGCAGGTCCGGCCTGAATTTTGAGTAGTGAAACTTTGAAAATTGGATATTTATCAGGTTTCGTCGTTTTAGATTTAGATTTCTAGATATATTTGTCGGTTGGCCATAACCTTAATGAAATTGATTGAAAAACTGCACTGTTAACTTCGAACGAACCCCTCTAAAAGCCGATTTTGCATTTCCCCCACTTGACCCTTACAATATTGTTAATAATAAACGTGCTTATTTTACGATAATTTTCAAAGTATTTCCCAGTGGTTAATGTTGTTTCTTCCTTTAGTTTAATTTTTTGGATTTAATAAATCCCCCAAAAATTATTTCGTATCAAATACTTCTCGTAGCCACTGGGGTCGGTTTTTCCTAAAAACTAAATCCATTTGCAAGGATGGCAAGAAAAGCCGAAAGAAATTGTTAATAAAATTCAGCAGTTTAATAAAATCAGCCTTATTTATCAGACGCTCGTTCAGGCTTGATTCGTTTTCTTTTTTGTGTATACTGATTGATTCCTGGTGATACATTAGAGTTTTTGATTCGTTAAAAAGTAAAAATACGTTAATGAAGTATTTAAGTAAAACTAACATTTAAAATGATAAAATCCGAGTAAGTTTTACCAAGAGGAGTCGTTAATTTAACGTAAAAAGTATGTTTATTTTATTATGCAAGTTTATGTGTAATAAATACAAGTGGTTCGGGTGGTATGTGCGTTAAAGCATAGTTTTGAAGCGGATTGTATGTATAATCGAAAACGTATATTAGAAACGTGTCGACGAAGTATTTGTGTAAACATTAAAAATAAATCCGGGCGGTGAATTTAGGCGTTTAGGATCCATGTATCAAAAATGAATTCTATTTACTTGTTTTTTTATTGTAGTTCGGTGGCAGTTTTCCGTTGCGATATGTGAGGCAGTAAATTCCTGTAGATGGAGGGGCTGTAACCATAATACGTCAATTTGTTGACTATGTGAAATATATAAAGAACAGTGTAAAAATATGTGCGTATTATGCAAATGAGGTAAACGTAAGCGATCGATTTTCGATATATTTCGGGCAATAAAGTGTATTCGCCATTGTTCAAATTTTATGTTCCATCGGGTAATGTGATATAAAAGCTCCTTCTTACTTTTACTTTCTCGTAGTGTTTTTGATTTTCGGTTTTATTTGCGGCGGAAAAATAAAATCAAGCCGGCGGTTTGGGTATCAAAGTTGCGTTATCAAAAACGGGTCTGTAGTTTATGCGAGGGCGTTGCGATCTTTGACCTTGATACGATTAAGCTGTTGGGTCTTTACCGAGGAGGACGGGCTCTTTTGCGGTCACTTCCAAATCTCTTCCTAATTTCTTTGAAATCCCCGTCCCTTATAATAGGAAAAATGTTAAAAGCCGGTAAAGTCTCGTTGATTAAGTGTAAAGGAATAAGGGGAGGGCGTCGTCGGGCTTAAACAAAGATCATTGCAGGCGTCAGCAAGGACCGTAATGAGATGCAATCGTGCTCTCTCCTTCGAATGAAAAAACCCAACAATTTTAACAGACGGATGCACAGCACCTCTCTAAAGGAACCGCCGCCGATGATAAATAAAAGTCCCTAAACAGGCAGGGCTAAATTAGAAATTTTTTGCGATTCGATCATCGTCGGTCGAAACGATACGAATTTATCACGGCGTGAGCAAATTTCGTATATACCTACGTAAGGTGAATCATTTTTTGTTTCGTGGTTTGCAGGTGTCTGCGATAAAATTTTTCGGTGTCTCGTAAATAACGTACACAGGAAAGGACGCGTCTGGGAAACGCAATGCGACGCGATCTTACCGTCGCCGTTTCCTCCGTTTTCAACCCCTAATTTGAACAATCCCGATAGCGCGACCCCACAACGGCCAGCCCGGAACTATCCGGGAAGGAGGCCGCGGTGTTTTATAGTAGGGACAGGCGGCAAATGAAATTATAATATCTTTTTCAACTAAACGCAATGTCCCGTATAAATTTCCTCCTCTCCGACTCCGACATTATAAAATATAAACCTTAAGTTTGCGGCTCGCTTTATTTTTCTCGCGTTTGGATTGTTTTGCTCTTCCTTTTCGCGCCATAAACCGACTCTTCATCAAATAAACTGCACGCCTGTGCAAATTTTCTTCGTTTTGACTTCGTTAAATATTCCAACTCTTCGTTGATGAATGACTATCCTGTTTTTTCCCTCTTTTCTCTTAGCGAGAATCTGTGGCCGCCGCCTTTATGCTCGCTCGAATAAAAGGAAAACTTCGTAAGCTGCATGCACTTTGTCTTTGAAAAATTCGATTCTCGTAGCTCACTGTGCTTTCTTGTGTAACAGGGTCACATAGGAAATAATCCGTTCGAGAGCGCCGTCGGTTGGACCAAGAATCACTTTTCGGCGGCCACGTCCCCCTGGCCACCTCCGCTAAGACAATCACGATACAGTGTGAGTATTACCTGTGCGCCTCTATTTTATATTTTCCACGTATTTTTTCCCTAACATATCTCCACTAGTATAAACAACCGTGTCGTAAGCATCACACGGCACTCGACCTTATCAACAAACTGTTAACTTACGAGTAAATTGTAAACTTAATGCCTTTGATTAGTGACGAGACTGAAAACTAAATAATCCAGAAGAAAAAACCATCGTTCCTATGTGATTTAAACTAATTGACAAAAATGTAAATATAAACAATCTAATTTATTATTTTTTTACGCCCGGAAATTTATCAGAAGCCGTATGTGCATTAAAAATAAATAAATACCTTCACAATATTCAATATACAACTTTTATATTTAACTACGTATAACAAATATATTCTTGCACAAATTTTTCAATTTAACACTCTTACATATACACAACACGAGGGACTTCCAAATTTTTAACTTAACAGAATAAAACATTAACACTTTGCTGTAAATTTCCTTCAAATTTTACAAATTTAAACGTATAACATAATGATTATCCCTCGTATGTAGAGATGTAAACGAGAGTGGGGCATTTTTCGCATTTCATCTTCCATTGTGGCCTTCCTTCCGCTTCCCTTCTTTTCATCAACTACCAACTCCATGTCCTTCTGGCATTCGTTGCACCTGCCCATGTTATTTTAATTGTTCCAATTATGTCATTTGACCCGAACCTTCAATGGTTGATCTTGAAATTCCTGTATGTCATACATACAGGGGAACGTGATTGTACGAAAATAAATCTGCGCTGGTTCCTTGCAATGGATGAAACACGAATTTGGTAGGTTGGAAATCATCGAAGAAGATCCTTTTCCAAGTTTATTTCTTTTACTACCTCCTACGTCATTTAATCTACCGTAAACGAATGTGATGTGAAAGCGTGAATGTTGTTGTTGTTGTTTAACAACCAAATCCTAATTTTGTTGCTTCACGTCACTTGCCATCGAAGCAACTGAACTGTAATTGTAATGAGCATGTAATTTAAGATGTTTTCAGATGTTGAAAATAGAAATAATAAAGTTGGTTGTTATGGTGTGTACGGGGTAGAAGGAAAATAAAATTAAAAAGCATTATAAGGTCGTAAATGAGTGATAGTTTTCACCCTTCGGTGAACGTTAGCTGCGTGTAGACGTACGTTCGTTCGTTTTCCCCTTGTTTGTTGTTTACACCATAATAGTATCATAATAAGTTCGACGTTCGGATATAAGAAGAGACAAGTTTTGTTTGTGCCTCGGATTTAAAACATGAGGGTGCAGTTATTGCCCTCTCGTCGTCGTCGTCGTCTTTCAAGTCTTAAGCTCGTCCCTGCGCGGGGAGGGAGGAAATGAAGCGTTTTCAAGGAAAGTGACCACAAATACTGGAAAAATTAATCGATACGACAGCATCGTGCTAATAGCGACAAGCGAAAATAGTACCGGACTTATTTTTACCGGAACGAAAAGGGAAAGGTGCAGGCATCATTAATCATCCGGCATCTGTTTTTAATATTCAGGAATAACGCAAACTAAGTAAAAAACTTTTTTATCTATTTATTTTTCGCCGGCTTTTGTCTGCTTTCTTTTCTTCTCGGAAACGGAAACAATGCAGAAGTGATTAGTAATAAATAGCGGTGACAAATCAACGTTTTCAAAAGACAGTTGTGCAAGTCCTGAAACAAGGTCAGGCTCTATCTTTGTTTATACCTTTTCGCATTGATCACACGTTTTTCTCGCCTCGCTATCGATTATTTACGTTTGGTTTTTGTTACGCTTTCTGCATTAAAAATTCACATCCGACTATATTTACTTTATTTACGGCATTTGTTTCCAGAACACAAATGTTTTCGAAAGCACTCGAGTTTCAGATGTATTTTCAGGCATTTAATTCACGGTTATATATAGCTTACGCTGGACGTCTATTACTCAATCAATTTTCTATAACTGAAAACGTAGCATTTTTGTTATTACTTAGAACTCGTCGTTAACTGGAGTGATCGCTAAATAAATGAAACGTTAACTCCCCCGACATTAGTTATTGGTAGATAACAGATTAAGGATCTTCAAAATTAACATGAACTTGAACAATGATTACATAATGGACAGTTGTGAGACCAGTTTCAACCAATATTCTTGGATATTTAACTGCAGGGTTGTTTGTCGTCCAAAAGTGGCAATGGTTACATTTTCCCAATTAGAAAAATTGCGCAACGGAACTAGAAACAGGATAAATCAAAGGACGATGTGATTCTGGTTAAAATTTGCACAACCTTGCCTTTAGTTTTCTTCTTGCAAATGGTTCTGGTCTTCCTCTTTTCCTTCTTCCATGACTTTCTTCTCATGTGTCAGCCTGGACGTCCTTAAACTATTTACATTACATTAAAAAAGCAAATCAAAAACTGTGGCGTGTTTTGAAATTGTTTGTCCCTTGCTTATATGAAAATAATAAGAATATTTACGTATTTATCGTTTTGGTAATTACATAACTTACGAAACAAATTTAGATATCGTATCAAAATGGGGTCCCCCGTCCCTAAATGAGTGTGCAATTTGTCTTACGTGTCATTATCTCCAATTGTTGCAGTGCCCCGCAAGAAGTAGGCATAAGGGGCAGTAGAATCTCAAGGGTGGATCCTATTGTTCGCGTCGTCGGCAATGCGAGAAACCGAAAAGTATTAAAAATATTCAATTCGCTCATGTCCTGGAAGCCACGCGAATATAGGACGCGTTAAATCTGGTTTATTTTATTTTTCGAATTTGTTCCACCGCGAGTGATATAATCGTCTCGTTCTATTATTGAAAAGTATGTCCTGTTTGGACGATCAAATGAAATAAATAAATATTACCCACAGATGTTTAGTGGCTCTATTATTTATTGCGGTGTACATTATTACTTCCACGAGTTCCTCAAACTAAGAACACGTCCTCCACACCCAGTTACGTCCCGAAGCATTCCCGTATCATCTTTAACACCTTCTTTAAGCTAAAGACGGTACAGTTTTCTTGTTTATCTAACAAATTTGACTAAGATCTATCTTTGTTGCCGTGACCGTGGCTTGACGAGCTGAGCAAACGGCGCATCTTTTGTGTCTTCACTATCAAAATTTCTATTTGTCCAAACTATTTGTACCATACGTCGTTGTTTTCGTGACAATTAATATTAATTATTTAATCTAATTAGTGATGGTATTTGTGAGAATTTATTTTCTTCTTTGTGTTATTAGAAAACACGTACACTAGGTTCTGATTCGTCAACGTCACCGAACCTCTCTCATAATTAATCCGGAATAAATAATTACGTGACAGTTTGTTGTATTGAATTTTATTATTAAAAAAATGTTTATTCCTGTTCAAATTAGTCTTTCCCATTAATACCTACCCAAGAACAGATTCTTCCGTTATAAAATGCTAATTCGAACCAATTTCTAAAAGATGCCTACATACTTTTACATATTTTAACGTTAATCATCAATTTGCTCTCGCGGAGTTATTAAACAAGAAGTTTTGGGATCATTTTTTTTTTAAATAAAATAAAATCACGTACCGCTTGCAGTTAGTTTACAAGAAACTTTGTTATGCTTATAAAATCCGTCTCGTATCGTTTTGCAACGTTTCTGCATAGCAGGAATGATGATTGCGCTGAAACAATAAAAAAAAAACATTCTATAAGCATTCTCGCTTTGTGTCACACAACATTAGTAAACAGCAACGACTTGTTGTGCTTGTCTTCACGTACAAGCAGGTCATTTAATTAAACACGGTTTGTATAATAAGAGTTTCAGAATTTTTGCCCGGCGTTGAAATTATTTTTCTTTCGATAAAACAAATACATAGGATCTTTTGTCTAACGATTTTAGAAAAATAAATCCCGGAGGAATGCTTGGTTTTAATGAATGAATTTTTTATTGGGTAGCCTCGGCCAAATATTAAAGAAAAAATTCCTTCATTTTTCTGAAAATCTCCCCGCAAATAAATCGCACGTTATTTTTACAAAATAAAAGAAAAACAAATTCGCACTTGATGTTTACGCGAAGAATTTGAAAAACATTGACAACTTCATCCCTCATCTTGGATGGTGCGTAAATTTCGGGCGGTAGGTGCTTGTCAATTGTTTATTTTACTTCTTGGGAACTTTTAGTTTTGTTAATTTCGATGAAATTGATTTCTTCCCGAAGATTCCGGGTCAAGATACTACGCCTGGCGGAGTGCCATGGAAAGTTCGACTGTTATTTTCGTTCGGTTTTTGTTAAAATCTTTACTAATCTACTTTCTCAAAATTAAAACCATTTTTATGGATTTTCAGTTTAGCATGAAGTAGAATTTCGGAACAAATTTCTCTATTTAAAAAAAAAAGTAGTTTTCTAAATACCTAATTCTCTTGGGATGTTGGCGATGCTTTTTAAACAATAAATAAAGGTCAAGTTGTTCGTGTACCAAAAATAAAATGTGTCGTCAGTAAAGGGGTACCATTTAGGCCTTTCTGTAAAATATAAATGAGCTTGCTTTGTAGGATGACATGACCATGGTCGTCTAAATACCATAACAGGACATGTTCTGGCTGACTCGATTAAATGTATTCGAATTGCAATAGAACCTCATCGTTATGCTGTAAAACACTGGATTTTCTTTTTGGGTTTCTTTATTTTTGTGTTCTATTAGAGAACGTTCTAAGGAATAAAGGAAAATTAACAAAAAAAAATGGTGATTGTTTAGCATTAAGTGAGAATTGAAGAGTAAGTTTGATAGGAGGAGGAGAAGAAGCGTTTACTTTGAATTTAATAAAACAAGCGCGATGAATTGCGATGAACATCTGCAATAAATAAATAAATTATGAAGTAATGCCGTAGCATTGTGAAATGTAAAACAATGTATTTTTGTAATTAAGGCGAGTGTAATTTTTGTTTACATGTTTATTTAAGATTTCATCTGACATGTAAAAAATATAACCTTCCAATATTTCTAATTCTGTCATATAGAATAAACAAATGACGTAAGTTTATAATAAACAAATAAACATGATGTGTAGATAAAAGATGTTTATTATCTGTTCATGGCAATCCGGTCGACCGAACATATGTCTATCGCACACTGACAAGCACATGCCGCACGTACTCTCGCTGTTGCGAACGCTCGATTCTACTTAAATGAACTAGAAATGTGTTTATTTGTGTCGTGTATGTGGACCACGCATGTTATTCGACACACAAGAACAGTTCGCGCCTTTCAGTTTCGTGAAAAATTCCCATGCAGGTGATGCGGTATAGTTGCCATCTCACCCAACTCTAGTTGCGTATTACAACCTAACAGCCGACAACCAGAACAAATAAAGGAAATGCGGCTTCGAAGAAATATTAACAAACATTTGTTGAGCGGCATCGTTTGGAGCATGAATATTCTAGCGAGTTTTTGTTTCACCGCTAACTATGTTTAAGTTAAGATGAGGACAAACAACAGTTTTTGTTTGCGTGAGTATTGTGCATGATTAATATTTGAAACGAAAGGACATAATTGCGCTGTATCCGAATAATACGTCCGACTTATTCCCCGGACGTTTTCTTTCTATATTTTTCACCAACTTCTCTCTCTCCCCCACCCCCTTCCTCCTCTTCCTCTCTCTCCCACCAGGCTCGATCAATTTTTAACAAAGACAATTATAGATTAAGTTAATTTTTGAAATAATGAAGACTGCATCCTGACAGGGAAGAGTTTTTAATTATCACTTTTAAATCCTCTTTTAAAGGCTAAGAGCTGCACAAATGCCTAAGAAATCGCCAAAACCCTCGGCACACCGCCACTTCCCCCGGCGACGCCGCGATCGCACCCACTTCTGCGCTCCTCATTTTAAATTTCTGATCTGATTGCGATTTCACAGGTCGCCGGAGTCTATTGTATTTTTTTACAACCGTACTTTACCAACATTCCCCGAAACAATAACGTTAAATAAACTCGATATTGCCCTTTATTGTCTTACTTCCAATTTTTTTGAAAGCCTCGGAAGAATTTTCAACCCACCAATTTCATATTCTTTTTACAACACACGTTTTGTAAAAAGAAAAAAACGCAAAAAGATATTAATAATCACTCGAAACCGTTTAGGTGGAACTGGAATAATGTAGAGAACGATACTCCCTCGGCTCCACCTACCCCAAATTTAAAATTCCAAATGGAATCCCTATACTGGAGACATCAATGGAAAGTCTTGTAACAAGCTTTCCAAAACAATTTTTTTTAAATGCTTTTAAAAGTACTACATTATTCTAAGCGGTTTTGAGCGATTATTTTATAGACGGTGGCAACTTCTGAAATTGTCACCTGTGCAGAATAATAAAATCCGGGACAGTTGTGGACCTGCACATTTTCAAACCTGCGCCGTTAAATATGACCGTACTCAGTCTTCCAGGTATAAGCGATATTTATATTTAAAGTGAAACGACCTTGCAAGCTGCTTGGTAAGAAAAAACCAACAAAAAATGTCAGTAGATTCTTGTCGGTTGCGAAGCAAATTTGTCGCTGAATATCTTTTATCTCTGTTTCGACGTACCACTTGATCACTTTTGCAGGATTGTATTCAGTACTAACGCATGATCCCAAAGTTTTAGGGGAAAAAATTGACGCTTTAAATAAATACTCTTTAAACAACAATATTTAAATTATCGACAGTGGACCATGAACCTCACTTTTCTTCTGACTTGTCCCATCATCCTCAAGACAACAACAGGATAGATTTTTCGAATTTTTTTGAAGAACGCAGTTGGTCTTCATTTGTACACTTTCTCTAATGGTCAAACCTGAGGTACATTGGTAGGAATGACACAATAACCACGAGAAAATGGCTCCAAAGTGGTACGTGTGAATTACGCCTAAGGCTACCACTTTGTTGCGATTTTCTTGTGGTTATGGTATGGTTCTTTGTGGTTGATTTGCAGTCTACACCGTCGACAACTAACCACAAGAAAGTCACACCAAAGTGGTAAGCGTGATTTAAGCCTAAGGTTACCACCTTTGTTGTGATTTACTTGTGGTTATCCTGTGGTCCTTTGTCATACAGTGTCATACAGTAATTCGCATACCACTTCATCACTCTTGCAGGATTAAAAACCTAAGGCTACCATTTTGTTGCAATTTTCTTATGGTTATCGTGTGGTTCTTTGTGGTCGATATCAACGTCATACGGTGATTTGCGGAGTGGTTCACACCGTCGACAACTAACCACAAGAAAGTCGCTCCAAAGTGGTAAGCGTGAATTAAGCCTACGGCTGCCACTTTATTGCGATTCTTTGTGGTTATTGTGTTGTTTTTTGTGGTTGATATCAACGTCACATGATGATTCGCGGAGTGCCACAGGCTGCCACTTTATTGCGATTTTTTTGTGGTTATCATGTTGTTTTTTGTGGTTCATATCAACGTCACATGATGATTCGCGGAATGGTTCACACCCTCGACAACTAACCACAAAAAAGTCGCACCAAAGTGGTAAGCGTGAATTAAGCCTGAGGCTACCACTTTGTTGCGATTTTCTTATGGTTATCGCGTGGTTCTTTACGGTCGATATCAACGTCATACGGTGATTCGCGGAGTGGTCCACAGCGTCGACAACTAACCACATAGTAACCACAATAAAATCGCAACAAAATCGTACGTGTAGGTTAAGCCTAAAGGTGCACGTTCGCAACTGTCCCGGATTGGTTCTGTATCGTCATTTTAAATGATCATCAATTCTTTAATATATTTGCTTTTTGTGTTTTTACTGTACCTACACTTCCAGCCGTAAAGTAGAATGCCCTTACCCCTTACGGTACAATTTTTATTAATTTGTAATTTCATTTTACATAATTTTTCTGTGTGGTAGGTAATTGAAATCGTAATATACAGGTGGGTTGGTTTTCCGAGTTTTTCGGACGAACTTAAAAATGTTGTACGATTTCAACTACAAAGAGAAAAAAAAAAAACTTTAACGATTATCCGATCCATTACTCTTGCAATTTTATTTAGACAACGACTTTATTGTTTTGCGCTAAATGATCGTTCACATATGCCTCTTTTTCTTGATAGATATGTAAGTAGCAAAAAGTATTTATTTACACGTGAATTTTATACTCGTCACTGGCGAAGAGAATTTCTTTGAATTGTCGAGGAAACAATAAAGCACTGTTAGATTTTAACGCGTATGCACGTGTTTATTTATTTGTTTATTTATTTACTTTGGCTATAAATTATATGGAATTCGGAAAAGTTTATAATGTTTGTTTATCCTCACGCGTAGAATTTATCTTGTTTTATGAAGGTAGGAAAAAAAAAGGGGGAAAAATTCAATTTCTCTGTTATTGTACGAAACTATCTGAATTAAATGAGAGTGCACTGGGCTACTTCATATGAGTACATACCATATAACTTGTATGTAGAAAAATACACAAAGATAACGTTACGTAATACATTGATAAAAATAATGCCTTGCGTATTGAAGTTGCTTTACGTGATTGTTTGTTTTTTCGTTTGCAATAAAAACCGGCCAAAAAAGTGCCGACTCATTGTTAATAACTTTACAAAAAAAAAAAAAAACGAAATTTTTAATGAAAAAAAAATTAAATTCATCCGCAACCAACGCTACTCCGTTGCTTTATGTGTAGCCCACACAAAAGACGAAATATATCAGCAAGTTCTATTATTACAGAATCTCATACACACTTAATTTTAGGGAAACTTAAAATCCTGTTTACGTTTCCATGTTTGCCGCTGCTGATATTTGTTTTGTCTTTTTATTTAAAAATGTGAAAGTGGAGATGTTCTCCTCATCCAAATGATTTCGAGTCGAAAATTGTTGTGTATGGTTCGCTGATCGAAGGAATAGCATTCTTCAGGAATGCAATTTTCATTTTGCAGAAGCGATCTAGTGAAAACTGTAACATCATCGTTGTTTACGAACATCTATAGAGAATTAATGCACCTAGTCATCCAGAGATGCATTAAGCCGAGTAAACAAACCCATCAATATGGTATTTATTTTTATTTGTCGTCGTTTTTTTGGGGGCCAAGTATCGTATTACACTGTCGTTGTTATTTATTCGCGACCAGTGTAATGTCCTCGAGGAAAATTTTAAATACGAGGGTCACTTTAAAATCGATTCAAGTTCCTTACACTTTGATGGAAATCGTATGACACTCGACGCTTCACTGGCACTCATGAAGAAGCTGTCAAATGTTGACGAGAAAGTTTATTTATTATTGGTAAATAGAGGTTTGCTGTTGATGTTTTAAGTCGTAGTTTGAATGAGGGTTTTAATTTTCTGTGTGATCCTCTTTTGAATCCTGAAACCTCCAGCCTTTTTACAATCAAGGTCCTTCTTAAGGACTTTATGTTTCCTATTTATTTCGAATTGATTTTTACAGTCCTCAATTGATTTGGGAATTTTTTATCGGCAGGTTTCAGTTCTCACCATGAATTGAAAATTAATTTTAAGACTCTGTCAATTTGGTTAAAGAAATAATCAAATTGCGTGTCTCGAAAATAAATATTTTACATTGAATCGTTATTTGGATCGACTTAATGAAATTTTACATGAAATTTTGTTGTTTCTGTTTGCAGAATTTGTACGAATTTGTGGAATTATATTAAAATATTAAATCAAAACCAAAATTCCTGAAAAAGTATAGAAATTAGAGTTTTAAATGCTTCAGTCTCATTTCTTTTAAATTTAAATTAACTAGCGACCAATGGATGGCATTTTATAAAGTGTCAAAACTACCACAACTGTAATTGATTGGCAAGTCGTAGTAAAATTATAACCGATGGACGGGTGGCATTTTATAAAGTGTTAAAAACTATCGTTCGTTTAAATTTATTAAATGTTAAGTCGAATGGAACGTTAAAAATTCGAGCCACGTGCAAATTTGATTGTAAAAGTTCAATTTTTGTATAAAATACGTTAAACCAAAAAAAAAACGTTGTTTCTATAATGATTCTGCATCCGAAAGGATAAAATAGTCAATTAACTAAAGTAAACACACATGTCTATGCCGGGGGTTCAACAATAAAGCAGCAGCCAATTCATAATAGAAAAATTGTTATTCTCGTCGTTTTCATACGAGGAATGACAAAAAAAATCATTATTGATCACCCTGGGAGAGTCAAAATAGAACATCCGTCATATTGTTGTTTATTGTTTGCAAAAATATGATGAATTACGAACTTATTTAAGTTCCGAAACTTATTGACGACGAGCCAAGGCGATTGCTTGCAATTTCTTTTATAATTGACTTGTACAGAAAACAACTTCGGATAAACAAAAACTATCAACATGAATGATCGTCGTTGGCGAAGTTTAAATCGCCGCTTTCGTTCGTGCCGAAATACGTAATGAAATTTTGCAATAATTATCAAATATTGGACATCGCAGCTACGTGTGTGTCTATCCATTTGCAAGTAAATACGGGAAACTGACGGCAAATTAAAATATTTGTTGTGCTTAATTAATGACCGCTTAAATATTAATATTGACTTACATAAAAGATTACAATTAAATTCGTATTCGCGTTCGCTTTTAACGACGTGTTTTGTTAAGGCTTTCTCCGCACCTAATCATTCTTTTACAAATATTTTAATTAATCAACAAGTTAGAAATTTAACAGAGTGCAAACTGCAATGAAATGACGTGAACAAATTACGATTTTTCCTGAAGAAATCCTTGGAAATCCTTGGAAATTTCTTTTACCTCCCCAAAGCTCCAGAGCTTTCCACTCTCAAATTTTTCGTGTTTATCATGAAATACCGAGTAAATTTATTCTTAATTGCGGCAAAATTGAAAACTTTTCAATACGTATGAAGTTAATCAAGTGCTACTCGTTATCTCACCTAATATTTATGTAGTTCGGTGATGATTCGAGTGTGCCCCAGTGTTTGAGTCACTTCTGATTTGATTTTAGAAGTTCGCTGTAATTAACTGGTGATTGAAAAGCAAATAGTGTGCAGGTTAGTTAGTGTCGGTTTAATTAAAGCACTAAATTATTAGTGGCAGTCTAAGAAAGCTGCATTTCACCTGAACTTTGCGCTAATACTAACGATATCGTATTCATTCCTGATTTGTAATTCGGTTTGTGGTGGTAAGGTTGAAGACGTCGAAGCTGGAGCTGATTTTGATAACCAACTGTCAATAATTGGACAGCGAAACGTCATCAACCAAGAGGTAACTGATTCGAGAAGATTAAAGCTGCGTGTTAAGTCTGCGCTAATACTAACGATGTCGTGGTCATTTCTAATTTCTAATTCGATTTATGGTATTACGTGTTAGGAGCAATGAAGTAAATATTAGACAGCGAAGCGTCGCCATCAACGAAGAGAAAACTAATCAGAGATCAGTCAACTGAATTCAAACTTAACACGGAGAGAAATGAAAAAGTGAGATTTTACACAGTACTATGCAAAGTGAAGGTCGAGAAATTATTAACACGACTGTTGAAAATTAAAAGGACAATCAGTTTGTAGCAAAATTATTGCTCCATTTTGGAGTAAAAAGTTAACATCTTACATAAATTGTTGAAATTGAGTCCGGTGGGGTGTAATCACGTGATTATTTGAGTCCTCATACTTGTCTGTGTTTGACTGTCGCCTGTTTTCTAAATTAAATATTCCTTTATCTTAACCCAAGCCGAAACTTGTTGAGCAAATGTCAGAAAGAATTCTGCCATATTCCAGCCTGTGAATTTCTTCACAAGGTCTGCACGTATCAAGACAAGGTCGAACCCACAACGTTAGTTGCCCGATTAAGAGTCAAAATTCGTTATCAGCGGCTCCGGGCACTCGGCTACAACCTTCTTCCTTAGAGATGCGTACAGAATTACACCATTAACTGTCAAATTTTCAAACAATATACGGAATCAGTAACAATTTGAGTGATTGTTGGCACAAAGTGTATAATTAGCATACACAATATCAATAAATTAGGTAAAAAATTACTTTCCTTGACAGTATTAGTTTTAGTATTAATTTATGGTAACACTTACACGATTTTCTTAAAAAAAAATGCAATTATTCTACAATCAAATGTAAACATTTTCTGTTTATTGTAGGTCTTTTCTACAATTGTCGTTTTTCCTCTGAGTACTAACGATGTTGTGGTCATTTCTAATTTGATTTGTGGTAGTAATGTTGGAAACGTTGAAGTGCAGCTGGACAGCGAAATGTCGTCATCAACAAAGAGAAAACTTTAATCAGAGATCATTCAACTTAATTCAAACTTACTCACCGCAATCAAATTTCTTTTAAATTTCAGAGGAAAGAATTCCATATTAATTTTGTTCTTATCGTAAACTACTTTCTACTTTTAATCGATTGTAGGTGTAAAATACTTTCGATTCTTGCCCTGAATTCTAAAACGTTGATCCCTTTTAGATTTCTTGACTTTTTCGCTTTGAAATCACGAGATCTGGGAATAAAAAAGCGATTTTGCTAACTTGGTGCTTAAACGTTGCAAGCCAAGTATTCCACTTTGACGGTTTTCACAATAGGTCGTTACGTAACGTTGAACTCGGTACGTCCAAGTAATTAAGTCCTGCGGAGAATGAGCAAAAAAAAAAAGGAGAACGGATAATACTGCCATTACACTTTTAAATAGTTGCTGACGTTGTAAAATTCACACGAAATTCCACGGGAATATTCATGGACGAATTGGATTATTGAAAATTCCGAGCATAGGTTGTGTTAATTGTGTTTGTTTCTGCTTATTTGTTTAGTTTTGTGTACGATGAGGTCGGTGATTTGAACGCACAATAACCGAGAGTTGATAGGGTTTTGAAGACAACTCTCAGTTTGGATGAATGATGAATGATTGATTGGGGGTTGCAGGTGGAGTTTCGCTGCAGGTTAAGCTATGGAAGATGTAATTGGTATTTGTTGTTGTTTGTGAGGTTTATTGTATGGATTGGGCGGGTGGGTAATTTAGGACAGTGCGAATTCGAATCGAATCGGTGGAGGCTGATTAGTTGGCGCGCTGTAACTAGAAAAGGGGAAGCAATAGGTCGGGGGGAGTAAGTGGACGTGGATAGTGGAGGTTGGTATCTAAGAGTAGGTGCTTGGTGTATCGTGGAAAACGGTCCACGGCGGTCGGTGGAAGAATTGACCGCTACCGGTGACTCGGGGGCGTGGTGGAAGATCGCGCAGTCGCCACCTGGTTGGCACGAGGAGCCCGTCGATCCGCCCAATCACGAATCCTCGCCAGACGGGCGCGGCCCACAACCACTCTGCACATTTTATTCTATTTCTTGTCTACAAAATAACAAAATAAAAGTCTGAGAAGCTATGATGCTGCATCTTGACGGGTGAACGCGCGCGCTCTACTCCGAGACCGGCCCAGCTCGCTAGGCTAACCGCTCAGAATAATGCAGGCCACCACTTCCAGCAAGACAAATAAAACACCACTCGCCATGCTACATCTCGGCTTGATTTATGCCGACTTCGCCACCCATATGTCTCGCGCCGACCCGAATGCCGAAACAATCAAACTTGCATCGTAACTTCCGCTCCATATGTGGAATTTCGTTAACTACACTTAGGTTCACCTGTTTATGCGAACGCCTAATCTAAAGAAAACATGCTGTCGCACTCACCCTCTTCTATCTTCCCTTCTCGGAATATGCTAACGGATTTTTCCAGGACGACGCCACCACTGCTTTAATTTTATTTTCTTTTTTTTTTCTTAGGTGAGCCTCGCCCAAATCAATGCTTCTTACAACCTAATTTATATTTCTACTTTCCTTATGAGAAAATCCGATCGGAAAGTACGCGTCCTATCTGATTGCATCACGCCACCCCTCATCTATTCTTTAATTCGTTTAGACTTCAGGCCATTGAGGTTTCTTCTAAGCGCCCGATATAAACTCCAAACCTAATCAGACGTGTTATCTCCTCGCAATAAATATGTGTCAAATCGTCCTAATTTCGCGTCAAAGCCTATAGCAAGAAAGCGAAACAAATTTAACTTGATACGATTTTCTAACTTGGCATATAATTAGCACCCCAACTCGCGGCCGTAATTGCGTGCAACCCTCCCCTGAAGACTTACTATGAATGTAAATGCTCGTGCTATCTTTTCATTGTTGTTTTTTCATTAATTTATGTTTCTCACTTTAATCTCTTCCGCTTCTTTTCCGAAAGAACCATACAACAATTAAATTATTGTTTCATCTATCAAAAAAAAAAAAACAACAACCCCACTTCACTGATTTACGGGGGAAAATCAATACAAAACCCACCAGTTTCATTCACACTCACTAAACCTTACGCACTTCTTATTATTATTATTTCAAAGTTGGGAAAAAAATTAAATTGGTTGTTTTAATGTAAACACCAAACTTTTAATGAACACAAATCAACGCCTTTGTGCAATGGACGTGGTAAAATGGAAACTCATAAATCCTAGTAGGTGTTGAAATGTTCTGCCTCTTTTCGATTGTGGAATTACTAAATTTCGTCAATTTTTTTTCCTGCAAAGCGACAAGTAAATGGGAAATCGATCGACGAAACGAAATATTTCGAAAATGTTTAATCTTATTTTCGCCAGAGTGCATTTTATCTTCGAAGCTGGTCAGTTAGCATTTCCTCGATTTCCTTTCGGGATCGATAGCTTAAATGATGTGACAAAGGCAGTGTTATGTAGGGGGTTGTCCAGAAGGTAACGGCTTTTACTGACTGCAGCAAGAAAGCTGGCGGGAATATAATACAAAGACGCAATTTATTGAAAGAGCTGATGCGTCAGATTAGGGCAGTTAATTCTTTGCGAAGAAAAAGAACCGAACCCGTCCACTCGACGCGTGTTGATTTTTGCTTTGCAATTCCTCGGAGGTGGATCGTAAGGAAATGTTGGAGATGAAAAATTAAATTATCGTGTGTTTTCTGTATCGGGGTTTAAAAGTAGGTTAAAGCGGCGTGCTCTATATAGCCCCTATCAAGGCGAGGGGAGAAGGCCTAAATTAAGGGATGATAGTATGATTATGACATTTTTTACATGAAAATAACGCTAGCTTTTCTTTTAAAAATATTGCTTACGTGATGTGAATTCTGATCGAGTTTAAATCTTATACAGGTATAGGATTTTTTTTTATACAAGAAAATGCCTTAACAATTTATAAAACTTAGGATTTTATTGACGTGCGCTAAAAATAAAACCACTTGGTTTCTTTTCGAATTGTAAAAAGTTTCTTACTATTTCAGGTTAATGTTTTGCATAAAACGAAGGGTTTAATTTTTACGTGAGCTAAGCATTTGATGTTAAGGTGATTATTTAATAATTGAGGATTATTTTTTGTGTAAACTGGGCGGCATTTAGACTGCGCAATAATTAGTAAGAAGTACAAGGAGTAACTAACTGGGTATATATTATTCATGGCAAACAAATGAGTCGAGTCCGCTAAGGCAGTCGGAGATTGCTTCCTTGCGGCGATGAGCTTCGTACCCTTTTGCTAATCAATACTCGTTTCCGTGTGATATAATAACGCAAGCTAAAAAATCGCAATAATTTACACGTTGTACTGCGACAGCTATGCCAAAATAATTCGATAAGAATTACGGCAGAACGTAAGGGGGTTGCGCGACGATATAAACAATTCGATACATGAGGGTAGAGAAGGTCGTTAGGTGCATTTGGCATCACCCCAAGTGAATTTCCACCCTATCGCTGACCGCTCGATTCTGTCGCCTATTTGAAATTGTAAATAAGAGCTTAGTCGGCCGCTCGATAGGTCATCTACTTTATTTGACGTTGAGTGTGAATGGAGAAATGTACCCATACCCATAATCAACTTGAGCCACTATTGTAGCTGTTTTGAGAAATGAGGGTGCTTTACTGCAGAACTGTTTCTGCTTCGATAACTCGGTCGCACCTTCGCGGCGAAAAAAGTTATTTACAACGTCCCCCAAGTCTCCGACTCAGACGAACGCAAAATTTCACTAATATCTGGAACCTCTGATGGCCAGCAATTTCACTGGCCACTATAATACACCCGCCTACGCATAAACCAACGGTGTGGAGGAGATAACTCAGACCTATTATCCAGATTATCCTCTAAACGGAATAAATGACCACGAGGGATCCGACTGTGTCTGCACCTTATCGTACTTCCTTTTCATGTTTTATACTACACGTACACCTTTTTTTTTATATATACATTTTTCACTTGACTTTGCCACCACCAAATTATATGTGTGTGTGTGTGTAGATACTTTCGAAACGATCTCCTTCTTTTCTTTATTTTATTCTAAAAGTGATGTTTTACATATATTTTGATGTCGGTGTAGTTGTAAATCAGTCAGTGCGCTTATTATGTATAAATATTTAATGGAACTGTTATTAGCTGAAATAAACAGTTCGTAAAACTATAAGCAGCAGCCTAAAGTATATATGTATATATAAACGTCTGCATCTAACAGCCGTAAAAAGGAGCATTAGGGCAAGGATTGCAAATGCTTCGAAGGGAGTTTATCCTAAATGGACGAGTGTCCTGAGAGCGATAAAATCAAGCTAAGGTGTTCTTGCCCATCGGGATTTGCCAGCTCGTGCGTGTTTTTACGCGCATATAAAAATATAAGGTCTGCGGACGTGTGTCTCCGTGGAGTGGAAAAATATAATTAGTTTTAAGGAGAGATGTTGTTGTTTCAGGATGATGGCATTATGGATCAGGACGTAGACGGAGATGGTGCGATTAATCTTTCGACTTCTCAGCGACCTTCGGCCGCCACTACCCCGAACGATGGCGTGCAGCCAGAAGACGTGGAACAAGTAAGCATTGGAAAGTAGTGTAACGAAGATAAACCTTTCGCGAACAAATATTAAAAATCCGCATCGGCTCGACGAGGAGGGGTGATCGGAACGGAACGCTGTCCTTTCTAATCAAGATCTGCGGGCTGTCCCTCTGCACCCCCGCGACACCCTCCTCGTCTTTCATACCCCCGCAGTAGAGCCCGTTACTAATGCACTCGGATTTTTCATCTTAATTGAAAGAGTTTGGGCCAGATGTCTCCAATATAAAGTGAGACACTTCGTGTTTAGATGCGGTGTATGATTGCGGGAGAGAGTACCACACCACCCACCCCCCCCCCGCCTTCCATTGCCCAATAATTTAAGCCGAGCTTTCCGCATGATGGATGTGTTCGATAAAGTTTTTCGCAGTTCGAAATTAGGATATTTGCGCCGGTATAATTAGAAACGAAGCTAATTTTACATTCTTTGTTTTCGCGGACCGTACTTTAATTAAGGACTTTAACAAATGCCAGGTGCCTTCTGTTCACTTCGCACCTCCACTTCTTCTTCTTAACGTCGAAATTAAAAAGCGGTTTTTAAATATAATTTAATGTGAATTCTGTGAAGTTACTTCGCCCGACTTTAAATTAAAAACAGAAACTCCACCTCACTTTTCGACGACTTGACTTAGACTTTACAAAACGAATGTTTATTACCTACTCGAGGACTCGCCCCCGATTAAATAATCGCGAACCTAATTTACGCCCAGTTTTTTTAAGTAGGTCCTACTCTTTTGTGGTGTATGCACGTGAAGTCGATCGTAAGTGTGACGTATGTACAACGTACGAAGTGGAAGGACATCGTCGACGATGAGTGAGCATCGACGTGTGCGTAAATTCATTTACGAGGAAGAGGAAGGCGGCGTTTAATGCGAATTACTTGGAAGAATTTGCATCAGAAATCGGGATAAAGAATCGAGCAAATCCTGTAATTACGCGATACATTTTACAAATGAAACACGTCGTCAATAAATTCCCTTCAAACTTTCCTCCCCAGCTTTTATCCGCCGTAATCCATTTTGAATGGAAAGTAAGCAAATAATTTTGAACGCGTTGCATTTTTGACCCTTTCTGTTTTCTTTCCGTGCAGTCTCCGTTCGATTTAAAGAAGTCATTTTCATATAAGACAGCAGAGTCGGGAACGGTAACAAATGTCGGCGAATGGTCCTGCCGACGCAAGTTAGAATGCGATGTTGACATTTTGCGATATAGCCGCATGCAAAGACTAAATTGAATTTGGGACTGGCCGGGCTGTTTGGATTCCTGGATGGTTGTTTAGTTTGCCGGAACAAAGAAAACAGCCATGTGTTTATTCTGCTTGAAATAGCAAGCCACTCCCAGGCCGGCTCTCTCCGGACGGTGTAAACACCTCGACGAGGCACCGTCGGTCTCACCGATGCGATACATCGTTCATATCGCATCGAGCAACTCGACGGCCATCCGATCACCAGCTTAAAAGCTTCCGCGAAACGTGTAGCGCGCCATCTAAGTGGGATGTAATGCCGCTTCAGATAGCGGGACTATTAATGCGTGCACTGGATTTCCGTTATCTAGATAAATGGATGCACGAACTAAACTCCCAATTCCGAGAATATTTATACATCGCTCCTACCGTGGGCCGAGAGGCTCCCTCTCTCGCTCCCGGAGAAGCTTCCCATATCGAATGCGCCACACTTTTAGTAAACAATACCCTATTTAATTGCTTTTACACTCGCCTGCACTCTTTTGCCAAAACACACCCTGAGTTACCATGGAGATAGTCTGATCTATGCGCAATCAACGCACGGCAAATACTCTGCACCAATATGCAGGAGATTTTTAAACAGAGGGATTTAAATCCGCTCGCCCCGCTCCTCCACCCCAAACCTAACCGATTGAGTCGTCTTATTCTGATTTTAATTCCTCGTTTTCTTACACCCGGCTCGCGTCAGCTCATTTTCGACGGCTCACGCGTCCCCCACCGAAGACGACGACGACGACGCGAAGCGTTCCTGCATGACCGAGCCGAGTGTGTCACTTTTTAATGCTTCTGAAATATATGATCGACACAACTCGCCCCGTGCTCTAAAGGAAAGCCATCGAACGACGAGAGATTCTCGCGATAAAAATACTCATATCAATATAGATTTTATAACACGATACGCGTCGGGTGAGAGGCTTTCACGACGTGCGGATATTATTTAACTCCAACCCGAAGGAATCCACCCTTTTCCAGAAATAAGCAAAATTCAGCAAATTCAATTATAACCAAACTATTCAAACTACAAACGAAGACGCCCCACTTCCAATACAATTCAACAATTTCTGTAAGATGTTAACATATCCAAAGTCTTCACACGGTCTGTTGATAGGTAAGATGTGGAATTTTATTCAACAAAATGGAGCAATAATTTTCTTAAGAATTGTGTTAGTTTGATAAATCGTGTGTAAGTTGTTTTTGTTGTATGAGCATCGAGTGTTGAGGGTAGGGGAATTTTTGCCAGCCGTTAATCAACGCATCGGTAAATAACGTGGAAGACATCGCGACGCTTTCATCCTCGACCGGTCGGATGACTCAGCGTAGCGTTTATTTTTCACAAGTGGATTAGCCACATTTCCCTAACCGCGCAGCTCCACCCGGCTTGTTTGTGTTTGGGTTTCCAAATCCATCTGTAAAACAAATACTGCTGTCAGTCGACGCTCTTATTGTCTTTTTGTTATAGAAATAAACCACGGTGGAGAAAGCCGCCATTTTAATTTGCCTCGGCTAAACAAAAGCTTAGTTGGGTTATCGCTTGGACGGCAAAAAATTGATTGATCTTTTGTTTTTCCTATTTGCCGTTTGCGAAACTTCGGCAGACGGTCGGTCAGTCAGCGCCGGCACGTTTTTCGGCTCTGATATTTTAATTCGGTATCGATTCTCGGCGCGCGTAAGGGGTGGCCGAACGCGTAAACAAATAAATATGGTTTGCGGTGTGGCGATCTGCCGTGCGACGCGGCGTCGAATCGGACGTCTTAATTAAACGGCCGAGGGCGAGGACGAGGACGAGGACGTCGGTTCGCGGCGGAACGGCGCTGCTCCCATTCTCAGTCCGAATCGAACGGGATTGATGAACGGTGCTTATTGACGTTTCCAGGCAGGTATTAATCAGATGAAAATCTCCGGAGTTTTTGCCGGGCGTGATGTCGGCGTTAGCAGCTAACCCTCTTGTTTTATTGGGGTACTTTTTCTTTATCTTTTTTCACAGCCGAAAGCTGTGTTATGGTTAGGCGGAGGTAATCTTGCGAGGTGACGGGTGACGAAGGACGGCAATCAATGCTAACGGCCGTCTGTCGACCGCGCTGACCGTCGTGGAGAAACTTTCGGAGCCCCGATTTTCGTTCGGCCTTTTTATCGCCGCCGCCGTTCGTTTTGTTTCGAAAATAATTTCCGTGTTGACACAGCGCGAAAACGAGGAGCAAACCGAAAAACATTCAAATATTGGTCGTAGCAGCAGCGGTGGAGTAAACAAGAAACGCGGGGAAGTTGCGATGCGATCTGCCAGAGCCGGCGGAACCGCCTCCCTTCGCCTCTTCCGGTCACTGTCTCCTATTATTTCGGTTAAACATTTCTCATTGCGCTCGCTCGCGCCCGCTTCACGAATACTAAATAAACATAAGTTTTAATTGAAGAATCTCGTTGTATCTCGAAGCGATGTGGACGGCGCTCGCCCGCTCCCCAGAGTTATTATTAGATCGCTACAAGCTGATGCAAATACAGATTATAAAGATCGGCCAGATGAAAAATGAGATACAGCATTCACATTGTCTTATGTTATGACAATGGCGGTTCCCAACGCGACCGAGGCCAAATATTTGTCTTCCACCATAATGCCGCCGTTGCACCGCGTTCCGCCGTGCATATTTATCATAACTACTGTTTATATACCTTCACCCTCACATGCCGCGCCGCCCCTACCCTCCGACTACTTACGTATGCACTTGTACCGCGCGCCAATAATATTAAAATTTGATTCTCGCGCCGATAACGTCAGTCATTTGGCGGATCGATAGGAACTCAAAGAAACGCTGATGAATTCGCGCGGAGATCCGTCGCGAACACGTAACGCACGGGGTAAAGAATCGAGGCCCGACTGATATGATAATGAGGGCGGTGGCGGTGACGGCGGAGACCACAGCCGGCCCGTACTCGCGGAGGGAGATAGGACAGACTGCTGACGTGGCTCGGCCTTTGCCAAATGGACAGTGTTCTCGGCTAATGGCCCAGCGGGTGCCACTTATTCGACTCCGACTAAATTGTTAAGGACGGCAAAAAGCGTCGACCGAATGCCGATGTTGCAAAGAAACGTCAGCGCACTTTAATGGAAAATAATTTAAATGCCATCATCACCGACGTACTCTCCTCTTCTCCCGATCTAACCCTAATTACACCTTCCTTTAATTTCAATCGAATATCGAGGCGAAAACTCCCCGAAAAATACCTGTCACTCCTCGACACCACCGCCGGTCCAAATCCTGCGAAGGGTTCACGTATATGTACATATCTGATTGAACGGCGCACAATGCGAACTCGGAAGAAAAATGAAAAGATTGTATCTGCGAAATTGCTTTTATTTCTTGCCTGACACTCGTGTCGATTATTTGTTGGGCCACTGCCTCGTGAATATGACGACCGACGATGATGCAGACGGCCCGGTGCATGTGTTACCTCTTATTGCCCATCTAAAATATGCGATATTGCGACTCCGCTCCGATATTGCATGTGCACGTGATGTATCGACCGGTCCCGAGAAGACTGACCTCATCACATCGATTCCAATTATCAAATTTAAGACTCAAACCTTTCAAAACGAACTGCACGAAGTTTAAACTCGTTCATTTCCACACTTATTTACCAAATAAACTTGACACCATTTAGAACTCCCATGGTCAGAAGCACGTTTCCTAAAAAAGCAACTTATCTCTGTGGGAAACTCAAGCTGCACGAAGTTTAAACTCGTTCATTTCCACCATAAAAATCACCAAATCCTGACACCATTTAGAACTCCCATGGTCCTGAAAAAGAAACTTATCTCTGTAGGAAACTCAAGCTGCATGAAGTTTAAACTCGTTCATTTCCACCATAAAAATCACCAAAACCTGACCCCATTTAGAACTCCCATGGTCAGAAGCACGTTTCCTAAAAAAGAAACTCATCTCCGTAGGAAACTCAAGCTGCGCGAAGTTTAAACTCGTTCATTTCCACCCTAAAAATCACCAAAACCTGACACCATTTAGAACTCCCATGGTCAGAAGCACGTTTCCTAAAAAAGCAACTTATCTCCGTAGGAAGCTCAAGCTACGAGATTAACAACAACAAATAGCTTTCAGAAAAATAAATAAATTGCGTCGTGTATGAAAAATTAACGTAGTTTATATAAAACAAGAAATCGACGGTTTTAATTACCGCGGTTTTAATTACCGCGAGACAGAACTTTGTGCGGATGAAATTAAAAACGAGGTCCTGTCTTTTTCTTACTTTTGTTTCGCGCGGCCAGGTATTTTGCGTTCTTCTATTGTTTAAATTATACCGAGATTTATGTATTACGCCCAGCTTTGGGCGCCCGGCAGAAATATTACCAGCTTTATTGGAAAACCCTGTATGTTAAACTGCCCCAGTAAATTTTGTTTCCCAATATTTTAGGAAAACGCTCATCGACCACACATACTTCTGCTTTTCTTCTCCGAGCCTCATTTTATTAATTTTAAATCTAGGAGGTGTTGGGAGGGACGGAAGCAAGAATTGCTGTAATGTACAGGGTCGTTCGCGACCGTTATGTTACCTCGAATTTGGATTTGTGTATCTTTGGACGTTTGCTATTTTGAAATACTGTGAGTTGTATCGTCTGAATGTGAATAAAATATAATTTTTAGGATTTGGCGAAATTTATGTGATGGAACAGTATTCAATAACACGTCCACCTTACGAGTTAGCACTCTATCGGCAATATTTGATAAAATAAAGGGGTTCGGAGGCGGCTCACGCGAATTTAACCGTGGGTGGGGGCGTGCGCGCGTGTATACGTGTGTGTGTGTGTGTGTGTAGCTTAGAGTTGTCGAGATATATTTGTATGTCGGCCATCGAAAAGGATCGCATAACAATCGGAAAAGGATAGCTCTCCCGCGTGTTATAAGTTTTGCGGGAAATGTCCTTTAGTGGCAGGTGCCAGGCCTGCAATATTTCCAATAACCAATATCCCGCGCGATCTGAAACGACATAAACTTCGTTATTCATCCGGTAGATTTGTTATCATTGGAAGAGGCACGGGGGTGAATTTTTAATATTAAGCGACAGACGATAATCTTCGCGCGTACTCTTCCAATTTGCTTTTAATATATTAACGGGGGAAGGAATAAGGATTTTCAGTTCCTTTGGGGATGGCAATCTTATAATCTGCTGATGGTATGTGTGGATGGACGGACGTTCGATCGCCCGAAACGTCGGATGTCATCGATGGTGGGCACCTACGTCTTATTGTGTGTAGCGGGAGGCGGCCAGTTGGAGGTGTCGGTGTTGCGCGGAGCGAGTCGTGTCCGCCCGCCACCGCCACCGCCGTGCTATAGATATACACACATACAAACAACACAAACTGCAGCGGCGCATCGAAGGCGCGCGGCCCGCCTACGACTGTGCTGGCATCTCGGCGACTTCAATGACCCTTTTTGCGCAACAACACAACTAACTCTTGTTCTTTCTAGCGAAAAAGAAATAATTAATAGTCGCTGTTACCATTTATGTGTTTAGTTGTGTTTAAGTGTTGTGCTGTGAGTGTTGTATTTATCAGCACCTATGAAGTACTGCGAGACTCGGATGCTGGCCTCATTCGCTCAGGTAAATCAAACATCTTTACTCAAACTAATTCACCCTTCGACGTTTCTTCACCGGCGTCCAACGTATTATTACAACATCACCGAAATCCAAAGTCTACAAAACCAAGCAGGGTATTCTTAGACTGCCTTTCCACCACCTTCTTAAACTCAAAAACAAACTCGCATTTATAACATAATCCGAATCTGAGCCGTCGTCCGAAACGAAAATTTCTGCCAATTATCCTGCGAAGGATAAGATGTTCTTGCCTTTCCGGATTTTAGTCAGTTTTCTTTTTTTTTGCCCCCAAATTAATTTTTTTACATAGAGTATTGATTTCTACTTACGTCTTTTGTGCCGTGCATGTAAATAATGTGATTGAAAACTGTGAAAAATTCCGGGAATTAACGCATCGAATCCTGTGACGTGATCCGTCGGAACGCATACCGACGCTCGTCGTGCGGCAGTCGGCGCTGAACTGAATCCACGACCCACCCTCACTGTAAGCTTGTACACGGTTGTATATAGCATCACAACACAACATATAAACATCGCCCCAATTTCCTCCTTTCCCGCCTCGTACGGACGCGCCAGCGCCAAAGTTGTTGTGGTGTGCGTCGCGTCAATGATACGCTTAAGCCGAGCTTAAAGCTCGAACCCGACGTGTGAACCGACTGTTATGCCATACATCCAAAGAATATTTAATAAATTAAACTTAAAACGTCAGGCGTGAAATTAATGCCAGGTCTGAAAACTACCGCCGCCCCGTTCCGCCTAATAAATCGACCAAATCCGGTAAGAGTAAGGTAATCGGAGTTATTAATATTTAGCGTGCCTTGTTTAGCCGGCCTCTCCAGGAGTTACAAATGACCGGTGTCGTTGGCAGGCGGGCATATGGTGCATCGACAGATTTCGCCGGACGTTCATAAATTGGAGCCACTAGTTAAGTACACCACCGGCCTCGTAAAGTGTGAAATTCAGCAGTCATGGGCTTTATTGGGAATGGACTGCTGTAAATTATGAGTCGTTCCCCGGCCTCCTTTAAAACTCTACATTTGTCAACGGATATATACGTGCTAAGGATGTTTTATTGGCCAATATGGCATTTGTCGTTCCGTACCGTCGCAAACTAACCCACCCATCACCAAATTTCGCACGCGTCGCTTCTTTTCCATTTTACGTTCGATCCTCCTTTGTTTCGTACCACTTTGTTAATTTCGATTAGCAACCCAACAAACACTCTCTTCGAAATCCAAGCACTCCATTCACTCGAAGCCATCAATTTCAGTCATGTTTTCCATTAAACGTCTAAAAGACTTCCACTTCATTGACTTAAATCTGTGGTTTTTACTTTATACTATAGACACAGCAGTTCTCAATTTCAAACAGCTCAACATTTGCAAAATGTCTTCTACTTCAGCAGCCTAACCAAATGTCGGGAGGAAAAAAGACGTGATGCCCTGGTTTTTATTTTGCATCATACTCGTAGCAACCAGCAATTTCAATCAATGAATCAACATTTGCAAACATGTTTTCCACTTAAAAGTGTTCCTTCAGTATCAAACTCAAGCAAAAGATGTGACTTCTGTTTTCGGGTTTTGCATCATACGCATTGCAACTTGCAAACTCAATATTTTCCACTAAACCCCACTTAAAAACGTTCCAAATCAAATGTCGCAAGGACGAAAGACTTCCGTTTCCATGGTTCTTATTTACCGTCATGCAGCTTGCAATTTTCAATTTCAATCAACGACTCAACATTTGCAAACATGATTTTGACTCTCAAAAGTGTTGCTTCGATATTTAAATAAACACATTATCGTAAGAACCAAAGGCCATCATTTCACTTAAAAATGTTCCTCGATGTACTAATCAAATATCGCACGAAGGAAAGATGCGACGCCATGGTTTCTATTTTGCATCATACACTTTGCAACTATCAATTTCAATCAATGACTCAACGTTTACTACAAACATGTTTTCCAATGAACATCAAACAAGATGCGTTCCTTCAATATCTAAACGAATTATAGCGAGAACTAAAGACTTCTGCTTCTCCAACAAGAAACCATGGCTTTTTCTTTATAGTTTCAATCAATGACTCATCATTTACAAACATGTTTTCGACTGAATTTCACTTAAAGAAGGAAAGTTTTCTGCTTCTTTTTTCAGTTAAAGTTTTAAATCATAAACAGTTTTCAACCGAAAATGAGCCAACGATTTAAAAAATATTACGATCTTTGAGCAATGAAAGGTTGAGATGTTTGAAACATAAAAACGTGTACTTACTATTTTCCGTCGAGTTTTTTTCTTAAAACGATGCCCAGCCAATAAACCCGAAAGCAAAATGATTATTGAAATATTATTCTAAACAGGTTGAATTTATAAAGAATTAAATTAATCCGGCGTTCTTGGCTCGCCAAAATAAACAAAACTCTAAACTAAATAACGGCGAACGGAATGAAAAACTGGAATTCATTTTTTTAAGTTTGAAACTTTTTAGCAAAATGCAAACAGTACGCTGTGAAATATTTTGTTATTCTTTTGCCGTGCGTGCCAAAAATATTTAATTGTGGATAATTTTGCGTTTCGAACACAAGAGTGAGGGAATGTTTGGATTTCGAGGAAACGTGCGAAATTGCAAGTTTGTTTTAATAAATAAAAGGCGTTTTATTTTTGCTCGAGTTAAGTCGATGACGTAGGGGGTTGTGATGTGACGTGAGGTATTGTTCCGCATAAAAGTGGCGTGAAATTCATCAGAAGCGTTTAGGTATTTATTTAGTGAAGTGTATTTTTTTCTGGTGCGAATAATGCGAAAGGCGAATTTTATTACTGCGAGTCCCATCTTCTAATTTCATTGTTCTTTTACCCTCACTAAGATGTTTTATGTTTCTTCGGGAAAGCGGGAGAATCGGGCACGGTCGGGATGTTTTGATCGGGGCAGACGTGTGCCGATATTATAAATTCGGAGTGTCCTCCCCTAACAAATATTTACCGCAGACTCGCGTAAAGAGTTGCCGATATGCCGCAATGAATGATAAGACGTTAAAATGCATTACCATGATGTCACATGAAATAAAACCCATATACAGCGGCGCATTATGTGAAAAATATGGAAATAATATTGCCCTGGCAAGCAAAACAGCCCTCTGCATATGAAATATGTGATCAGGGGTAAGGAGTTTTTCCGAGTTTTTGCGCGAGGTTTGCAGTGAATACCAATGGTGTTAGGTAGGCGCAAGATGCAATTTAGGTGGAATTAATGAGGAAACAAGCCAACGACGCGACAACCAGGTGGGAATTTAGATTTCTTTTCCGAACGTTCGCCGGAAAACCCAATTGGTTTCTGCTTTCTCGAATCGACCGCGATCCCGGAAAAATACGCTTTGCATGAAAATATAATTTGTCTCTTTTTAATTCCGGATGCAAATTTCTTATTCGCGGAGGGGCGGCCGAGGATTCGAAAATATCGCTGTCCACGTCTATCGTTTAATTTAAAATTTCAAACAAACTGTTCTTTTGAATAAACATATTTCGTCGGGCCCACTCCGGTCGGATAATA
Organism: Serrognathus titanus; assembly: GCA_039766575.1. Taxonomy (NCBI): domain Eukaryota; kingdom Metazoa; phylum Arthropoda; class Insecta; order Coleoptera; family Lucanidae; genus Serrognathus; species Serrognathus titanus. Next base: position 590,016 of record CM077916.1, on the reverse strand, counting down.
AATATGCACAAGCCCTCACAATTTACAAATTTGTATCAAATTTGAATTTACATTTTTTAAATTTCATTAAATTCTCCCCGAGGGTGTTCATAAATGACAGGAAAAATCTCGAACGTACCTTACCGAACGCCGCGGCGGCGACAAGGCTGACACCTGCCTGAAGGGTAGCGATACTCGTCGGGTTATTACCGGAGTGTCCGGCTCTCCCCCCGAGAGACAACTTCGTTGTTTACAAACATCGACGCTTCACATTTTACGCCACCCTTATGTTTAGACAAGTTGCGATTTTATTACGGCCGCCCCGTTGAATTTTCGCGAGTCGATTTTTCTTTTTATGCCAAGATTGAGTTTATATAATTCAGTGTACCGCTAATTGATATTGAATCATTAATACGGGGAAAACAGTAGACCCTCTGTTTCTCGACTGTGCTTGTAATCTGGGACGGGAGGGAAGCTTATTATATTACGGCTGCTGAACCACATTCATAGACAATACTCCGCAAGATGGAATAGTTCAACGGGTACGCTGCGAAGCCGTATTCCGCTCCCTTTCAATTACAGCTCTTAATTCGGGGTGATTTAGATATTCGTCGATTGCCAGTGTCACTCATTTTTTACAGACCTATCTCTCAATTATCGTTGCAACAATACAACGCTTTATTGTGCCGCCTGTCCAATTACGCCGCCCGTCTTTTTATTTCGTTATCCCGTTACTTCCTTCGCATTATGCGCTTTGTTTATCGCCGGCGTCGATTCTTTCCCTGGAACTCGGAACGGGGGATTGTTTCACGTGTATGTTCCAGCAAGCTGCCTCCTTAGAGAAGGTTCTTAAAGAACAGCAACAGCAACAACAACTCGAGCTGGAGCGTGCGTGGGACCAAGATAGAGATGTCAAAGGTAACGGAAGTACCAGTCCCAGTTCAGAACAGAGGGTCCAGGAGCAGTCGCCTCCGCCAAGTTCCGACTCTCAAAAAGTTCTCATCAGTTCCGTTCCTGTATCACAGGTGAGTCTCCACCGTCTTGCTCCTCGTCGCTCACCGAACGCCCGGTTACGTTCCAGCCACAATCGTCGGGAGCTCAAATGATGTCTTCGTCGGTACCCGGTCTCCATCACATGCAGCAGTTGCTGCAACAGCACGTGCTGAGCCCAACTCAGTTGCAGCAACTGATGAAGCAGCATTCGATTTTACAACAGCAACACCAGGTACCGTTAAGAAATTAGTAATTGCTCTACGTGATATGTACTAGTTGTATACTTTTTAGCAACATCAGCTTGCGGAACTGGGAAAGAAGCAGATCGAACAGACGATGCAACAGCTACAAGAACAACTACAACTGAATCTCATTCAGCAAACGCACATTTTGCAAAGCGCGGACAAGAAGAAAGCATCGGGATCCTTACAACAGCTGGCGCTTCAACAACAACAGTTAATCCAACAGTTGCAACTAATGCAACGACAATACGTGGTACACCAAGGGATAGGAATGCAACCCTTGATTTTAACGCAAGGTCCAGGTAGATTAACAACGGTTTCATTTTGCTAAATGCTACATGCTAAATCCTAATCAATTAAATGAAGTAAAATCGAGAAGATGGAAGAAATTGTAGTATTTTTATGTGAGATGTTAACGATGGAGTCATGCATGCGATTCATTATTATATTTGCAATTAAAGTTTGAATAAAATATCGATTCAGAAAGATTCATAAGGGACAGTGAAATCGTTTGCGTTTTGGTCGAAGACCCGGCGAGTTCCAGCTAGGTATGTATGTGTATCCCGATCCCGCCTGTCCATTTACCCTCGTTTAGTTATCGAACCCCTTAAATTGGGCAATGCCACTTGCAATAATTAATTACTAGTATTGATGAAGGTTTCTTTTTGTCACCGCCGACCGACGAAATGAATTTTCCAGAGGCGAACGTCGCTTTTGCTGCGGATGACTTTCACGTGCGGTTAAAACTATTGGCACTTGCCCATCCCTCTTTTCCCGTCCGTCCTATCTATACAATACTGTGCTGGAACCCGTCCGACGACTAACCGCCTTTGGTTTTAAACGCACGTGAAACTGTCTCTGCATTTCGCTTTCCGAATTAATTACGTTTCATTACCGCCGGGTGTCGTTCTCAGGTATCACTTCCAGGGACGTGCTGAGCCCATGGAAGGACATGAACAACGAGCAACAACAACAGGCCAGCAATAACAAATCGACGCCCGACGTTAACGGTAAGTGTGGCTTTGACGGTTCGATTTTGGGAATTTATGTGTAGAAGCCGCAGGTCTTTTAGGCGTCGTCGCTCCCGGTCGATCGAGTCGAGAAGAATCCCTCGAAGACAAAACGGACAGGACGAGCACGCCGGATCGAGTACACCATCTATACGGACACGGCGTTTGTAAATGGCCCGGGTGCGAAATTATATGCGAAGACATACAGGCCTTCATGAAGTAAGTAATTACGTGTTACTGTTGTCTTATCCGAAACCCACCCACACACCCACCCCCCCTCCTCCCCTAACGAAGGAATTAATAAAGCCGTGTCTAGGAATTAACATTTAAATCCTGGAAGGCTACGATCAAACGCCCTGCATATTAATTAAACATGGCGTAATTAGAGTTTTTAAACCGCGATGCCACTCCTAATTTATTCCAGGTCGCTTTTCTTTTGTCGCCTCGGCGACAAAATATTGTAATTTGACAGTTTTCTTCATCCCCTTTCTTTTACATATTAATCGCGTCGTAAAAGGCTAAATATAAACCGAAATTAATGGTGGTTGGGGCGCAAATGATTTTACGGCCGTTTTCTGATCGTTCCTTTTGCTTGAAATCGCCTTTGAATATTTCAGGGCCTTTTTCACACCGACTCTCCAAAACACATGCATCAATGATAAGCCAAACTAGTTTCAAAAATCGACGAATCCGGTAACTAATCTGGGTAAAAAATATATAATACATGCGGACGGATCGATTGCAGACACGTCACCCTCCCAGTTTCTTTTTTACTTTTAAAACTGCATCGAAACCTTTCTCTCACAACCTCCACCTTTTTTAATACAGCTTTCACAAGAAATAAACAGCGAACTACTCAACATCAAATTTGTTTTTGTCATATTCGGTATCACTAGAGCAAAGACTCTGATAAAAATCATAATTGGAAATCTCCTGGTAATCTAATTAAAGGTATTGGCATTTGATTCCAGAACTTTATAATTAGAGAAAGCACGTCCAGTTTTTAGAAAAAAAAAACGTTTTTGTATCTCTAGGTTTTGAATAAAGTTCTTGTGAGTTTTGTGTGTTTTATTTTAATTTTATTGACTGCAACAAAAAGCTCGTGACGATAATAGTACGATTTGCAGCATGACAGTTCAATTGAATGTCACCAAATGGAGATGGTGTCGTTCAATGGAGTGTCATGCGAAACGTCGACGAACATCTGCGTGGCATGGAGGAAATGTAATGTCACCTTGCTTGCAGACATTTAAATACAGAACATACATTAGACGACCGGTCAACGGCACAGGCGCGAGTTCAAATGCAGGTTGTTTCTCAGCTAGAGCTGCAGCTCCAGAAAGAAAGAGACAGATTGCAGGCGATGATGCACCACTTGCACCTATCGAAACAGATGGGCTCTCCGGAACCCTTGAAAGAGGGTTCGACTCCGGTCTCTGCGAAGATGTCCATGAACACAGTCGTGCCGCAGCCCCCGGCCTCGTTGGGGACTTTAGTTTCAGCCGTCCGTTCTCCAGTGCTCCATTCTCCGGCCGCCAACGTAGCCGGACCCATTAGGAGAAGAATTAGCGATAAGTCCGCCCTTTCTCTAGCTGGTGGTAAGTTGGACGCTTAAGAGTTTTACACGTTTCTAAAGTAGGTTACCTATTTTCTTATGCTGCCATGGCAGGTTTACCATACATGTTAGAAAGAGCTGGATTGGATGTACAACAAGGTACTCTATGTAATTAATAATTTCATTTTATTTTGACCACCAAAAAAAAAAAGAATTGCAAAATTTATTTTTGTTACCTGGAATTAAAATTGAGTGTTTCTTTTGATGGTGATTGCAGAAATACAAAGGAATAGGGAATTTTATAAAAACGCAGACGTAAGGCCGCCTTTTACTTACGCGTCACTAATTCGTCAGGTAATTATTTGTGGGTGGGTCGTAAACGAGGTTATTTAACCGGCGATGTTTTCCAGTCCATCATCGAATCTCCGGATAAACAGCTTACCTTAAACGAAATATACAACTGGTTCCAAAATACGTTCTGTTATTTCAGAAGAAATGCGGCGACGTGGAAGGTACTGTAACGTTTCAGTTAGTCCTTGGTAATTTTAAGCGCCGCTCACACGTTTAGAATCGATTTCGATTTATTCGGCTTTGATGTGATGCACATAACCGCCTGGTGTTTTCTATACTAATACCGAAACGCCTTCGTTTAATTCAAAGCTGTGTACGATTTTGGTAAAGTATTGTTGTGTACCCACTTTTAAATCTTCTAGGTCTAAAGAAACGACAATCTAGGATGGAACGGTCGATTTAATTAAAATTTGCTTATAGCTTGCATGCGTTTTGAGTTCTTTCCGACTCTAAATTTGATTTAGCGTAAGTTTTTCTCTGTTGATTATTGATTTAGTGTTTTCGTTGATGATTTAATTAAGTATAGACTCGGCAACCTTTAATGTTTTTTTTTTTTTTTTGAAGTCAGAGTGTGTGGAGCTGGGGATTACCAAGTCGGTCCTTCGAATTGAATTATATTTTTTTTTTCTGTTAAATCGGGAATGTGTTTGTTGATAAAATTTTATGTGTATGAATATGTTGGTATGAAGTGACCGGCGTGGTAACTCTGCGTTTTCTGCTGACTACCGGAAGATTGCCGATTCGTGCTAGCTCGCATTGTTTATTTGGGGCTGTTTGGTTTGTTGTTAGAACGCAGTTCGCCACAACCTGTCTCTACACAAATGTTTCATGCGTGTGGAGAACGTAAAGGGGGCCGTGTGGACGGTGGACGAGGTGGAGTTCTACAAGCGGCGGCCCCAACGCTGTTCGTCGGGTCCCTTGGCCCAGCCAGTCGTCGGGTACGTCATCGAGGCCCGCCATTAAGATTTTTTTTCCATTTGTACATTGTGTGTTTTGTGATTTTTAAATCTTTTTCTAATCTCTTCTTTCATCTTTTTTATATATCTTTTTATATCTTATATATAGTTACATTTATATTCATGTACACATAAACGTAGAACTTGGGTATGTTTATGGGTATATCGTATAAAATTAACACTGTGTGGCTTGTGTGGCGAGCGTGTGTGCGTGCGAGGCCGGTTCAGTAACAGCATGTCGAGCCGCAGGCTTTGGGCGACTAAAACGCTGCCGCAGGAAGTCCGGAAGGTATTCGCACCAGGTGTCGCCGATTACTAACCTTGACCTCACTTGATTGTGATCTTTCTCTTTCTTGGGTCTGGGTGTGTAGAATGCGATACGCACCAATCTGTCACTCCACAAGTGTTTTGTGCGCTACGAGGACGACTTTGGGTCATTCTGGATGGTCGACGATGCCGAATTCGTGAAGCGCCGCCACTTGTCACGTGGTCGGCCGCGGAAATATGACCCAACCCCATCACCCACTCCACCCCACTGCGCACAGTAAGCACTACTATAGACGCGCCGCGCCGTACCGTGCCGTATGCTACAGCTCTTGCTCGGCTTGCTATTTTGCTATTGCATCTCGACAATCGACTAACTCGTCACGCTTCGATCGCATTCTTCATCCTCCAACTTCTTGCACGTCACAACCTCTTTTCATACAACGCAAGCATTTGAACGAGACAAAATTTCAAAAAAAAAAAAAATCAACTCGTGCTTTGGATTGCCAACACTTATAAATATACAAGGTTTATTATAACTACCGGTAAATATTTACAACACGCGAATCTCTTAGTTACCCGGATGTACACGTTGCAACATCGTCTCAATTTATAAAATACAATGCAGATTATAAGTAAACCAGAAGAAAGAAGGGAAATGGATTTACTTTTATTCACTGATCAAATTTTTATCCCAAATGGGTCCGTCCAATTAGAACAACCCATTTCAGAACAAGCAACCACATGAGCTGTTCCATTTGCACTTAGAGCAACCCGAGTAGCTTATACAGTGTTCTGAAAAAATGCTTAAAGATGTCATTTTCAACTCCTCACCCCTCAACCCCTAAGCACTAGTAACCTGAACTTAAAACAATCAAATAGCAAAGGAACACTGTATATGCAATTGGAAAGCGCCTTATGATACGTTTAAACTTGACGTGATTTTGATAAAAATATTGATTTCCGAAGATAACGGGAAAGCAGTATATTTTTTTGTACAGTAGAATCGCGTGATGTTAATATATTTGCCAGAAGTTCTAAAACACCCTCTATATAGATACGAAGGGGCAGAAATAATTAGATAATTTAAATTTAACGTTGTGTTTATGTATGTACGTGTAATGAACATGAAGTATTTTCAAATTGATCCCTAAATTATGTAAATGAAGAATGCTTGCGTTGTAGACGGTGTGTAAGTTCGGATTAGGTTCTTGTGTAAGAAAAACAATTTAATTTCCCGAGTTTGATAAGCAGTAGAAGACAGCAGCAACAGCAGCAGCAGCACAACTTTTCTTACACAGACTTAAGAATCCCTAATGCCTCTTAAGCAAGATGAAATCAATTCCACTCGCTTATGCTTGCAAAGTCTCTGCCAAATTCATGCATGATTTATCCGGCAGCTCCTTTTACATTTAAAATCCGTTGAAGTTGACGTAATTTCGAATGTTACACGTTCGCTGTATCTCTTACATATTCAACACGTTTAACGTTTATTAAAAATCAGTACTGCCCTACCTACACTTGTGCAAAACGTTCTCCTGCCTGCCTGCCGCCTCGCATGCGAAACAGTGCGGCTGCGAAAGCGATATTAGTGCAAATAGATATTTAAATAAATAGTTGAGCCGGCTTATAGTATGTTTGAATAGCGCTGAAGTATGTGCAGTCACTTAAAAATCGGTGAAATGTACATACAAGTCGATGCATTTTTAATGTTAAGGAATGAATGTGATAATAAAATCCAAGGTCTGAGGGGAAAATAATCAGGTTGTATGAAGAAGGTACTAAACACCCTCTCATTTTTTTTCTCTTACTCTATTTTAACTCTCTTTTACACCATCTAAATGTTTTTTAATCTTTGCATGCGTTTTCTCATCACGTATGGCGCTTTGAAAAGGTTCCTGTATGATTCTTTTTGAAACATTTTTTTAATTATATATTTATCTGCTCTCGTTCGGCCAGTCACCATCCTCGGGGAACCACGCAAAGGTATATCCATCATACAGGAACAATAGTTAACAGAATTCACGCTTTTTCAACTTTCTCTTTTATGTCGTTCGTCCGTCCACCTATTCCAGTAGCGTGAAATTTCCTCTCTCGTAATTAAAACCCAATTTCACAATCCGATCGCCCAGAATAGTAGTTCAATATTTATTTTGGCGAATGCGAAGGGAAACAGTACACAGAAAAACAAAAGCAATTCTATTTTTCTTTTCCTCGCCTCCTGACTTCGCAGGACACGAGGCAAGGCGTCGCGACGCTCGGCGGTATCTCTGGCGTTTGCGTTTTATAATTCGGGCGCATCAAATTTAATTTCGGCTATCTTGGCGAGTAATTTGTTAAATTTATTCTATTTTTGTTCTATTATGTCGTGATATTTTTGCGTGTGTTTTTCTTAATTGAAAGCGGATGGGAACGGCACGCTACTGGATGCTTGAAGTATAAAGAGAGCGAGGCAGCATTAAATTTAAAAATTAAAGTTAACGACTGCCTTTTTAAACTCGGCCATTCGTTCCTTAGCGAAATTGGTTCAGTACATCACTGGAAGGTACGTCTGCTGTGAATTTTAATCTTTCGCTTATTAGTTTAAAAATCTAAGTGTTTTCGTACTTCCTTCTCTTACTCTGTGTGTTACTTTCTCGCCGTCGGTAGATTTTATAGTTCGCAACACTAAATATTTGCGAATATCTGCAGGGGTGCAACGTCGAAAAGCCCGACGATGAATCACAGTCCCACGATGTACGGGGAGCCATTATCTGCCAGTCTACAGGTACTTTAATTTAAATTACGGCGGCGCACTTTTATTATTTAATACTTTATTTTCTATCTAGTATCCTCAGTCGTCGTTGCTGGAAGACAATTTGGCGTTTTTGTCGGGAAGCTCGAATATAGTTAGCCGTCCTAGAGATCGTTCCGAATCACCTCCTCACGATCATATCAGGTATACCGTATTAATTAATTTTTGCCGATTCCCCCGGGCGAAATTCTTCGTTTTGTTTGGTTCTTGTTTTTTATTTTTTATTTTTTTGTTTAATTAAAGCACGTGCATTCCGGCGAACGGTCTGCAACTTTTCAGTGTCAACGTTTCCCCTTGCGCTTCACATGTGTTTACATACATATTGTTGTTCCCTCGCGCCATAATATAAATTCCCCGCGCAGGGATGAAATTGGTATTTAATAACGCGCAGTTTAGGAAAACGACTTTTTTTTTCTGTGAGGGAATCACCGAGGTGAACCTAATTTATATGTTTAATAATGCGTTCTTTTGTTAGGTTTGACTTAACTGCGTAATCTTGATGATTCCTTATATTTGTTTTCGTTTATGGGTTTTTGTTTAGATCCCCGATGAACGGTGGTCTTCACATAAAGCAAGAGAGCGTGGTGTCGCAGGATCACCACTTGGGAAGGGATGGTGGTGGAGATCAGGTTCAGGTACATCACGTAATCAAGCGGGAAATGCATTCGGAATACGACGAAATGGAAGAAAGTCACGGAGATGGCATCGCAGAAGACCTGACGGTGTCTGTGGAACATACTAGTTCAAATATAATCGACGCGTAGTGCGCGTAGTGCGTAACACAGACGTCCACAACAACGTAATCGGCCCGGACACGTACGTATACATATAGTTCGGAGGTTGGTTTGAGAAAACGACCGTAGTTGCATAATGTATAGAAGTAAACGAAATAGTTTCCGTGCATAATAAACTGCAGCGAATTTGTAAATCTGTGTGTAAATAAAAAAAAATGTTAACGACGGATGGGAGCGTGTTTACGTACTGTTAATTGTTAGTTGGATAGAATCAGTACTTAGGAAACTCTTTAGTTCTTTATTACATACAGGGTTATTTGTTACGTGATGAAATTTTTATTCGTCACTCGTTCATGTCGCCAAAGTTGTGTATCCTAGATGGTACGGTGGAATGAAAGTTATTGCATTTAACGTTTAGACTCGCCTTCCACGAGCTGTCTCCATTCTTCAAAACTCCTCGACTAGTGCCCCGAAACCGCGCTAGTGTTATTTATGTTTTAATGAAATATTTCGTCGAGCTCACATAGTGATGTAAAAATAAGCAATATTGTAAATTTTATCGTTGCTATTATATTCTATCTTTTATCGAGGGAAATTAAAAATTCCATATCATTATCTAAAGTGAATCTTATATCAATGTATAAAAACAGTAGTTGGATACGTTTTTCGTATACATAATATATTACTTAGCCTATTCCTGAACTGTTCTGAACTTGGATTCTGTCTCGTATACCATTTTATATAACAAATGTATCAGAATCTCTATTTATTTTCTTACTGCATTTTATCATTTATCTGTTAATTATCGTTGTTATTATTGCTCGTGTTTCTTTCATTCGTTCATACACACATTAAAAAAAAAAACCGGATCATTGTCATTGTTGCCAAATACATTCGCGTTCATGTGATAGTACTTTAGTTCAGATCGATAGAAAAATTAGATATAAGCGCGGCATTGCATGAAACTTAATTTTTTTTTCGCAGCGTATGATTTTTTTTTTCAAATGCGATTTATACTTGCAGCCGACAAGGTGCAAAGATCCCGTGTATTATTGTAATCCTAAACGATAGCGATGCCCACATATCATGTAGCCCTAAGGCTCAAAACCCGTCGTAACTAGAATATCTAGATCTGTAGCACCCTGCTGGTTGCACAAAACCAGTCGTCACATTACTACAAAACCCATCTATTATAAAAATTTCTTGTATATCAATCGATACTTCTGATTTGTTTCCATATAATTCATGATTATACAATAAATAAAGCAATAACAAAATTCCTCTCTTTTATTCCTTGTAATTTTTTCTGTGCCAAATAAATTGTCACAAGCAAACGACTCGTATTTATTATTATGTACTCATTTTCGGACCGCTCTACGAAAATACCACGCGCCCGATACAATGATCGACTAATTATAACCGGAGGTCAAAGAGGATCTGGTGAGTAGTACGTCAACCGAATTCTATTTTATTAATAAACATTTCCCCGGCAACCAAAAATTGATGAAAATAAACAAGTGCATTCCTCTACGTAAATAAATAAATAAATCAAACGAAATTAACGAATTTTTTCAGTAAATACCAAACGAGATTTATGGTTTTATTACGTAAACGCGCGCCGAGCAGGAGACAAGTTTATTTTCAGAGATACAAAGCGACATCTTGCGGGTATAATTAAAATCAGACTAGAATACGACGGATTTTCACCACTGAAATGCGCCATCTTCTTCACAAAACCTGAAACTATTACGCAAACTGTAATTATATGGAGTGACACGAAGTTAAAATCTACTGCAGGAGCAAGCAGACAGAAAATTGTAATTTCACTAAACCTGTAAACAACATTTTTTCTTCTTATGTTACAGGATTCTGTTAAATGAATTTTATGTAGCATGCAAGTGACTACAGGTAGCGTAACGCTAAGCTGCAAACTCCTATAGTTAATAATTTAAATCGCGACATCTTACAGCCGATTTTTGATCACCCCACACAATACAGCCAAAAGACTCGGAACAAATTCCTAAAGATAGCTATTACGTAATGAAAAATTGATTTTTCCAAAATATCTGAGACACAAACCTTCAATCATTATTGATCAGCAGCTTTTGTAAACTAGAGAATTTCTTTTTAAATCAATTTACAAGTTTTGGACCAAAAACTGCAAAAAAATATGCATTTAAAACAAAATTAAAAAATACTAAACGAAATATATATTTATTTTCAACACAGTTGTCATTAAGTACAAATATCTTATGAAACATTCTGAACTCCTGGCATTTTATTAATATCTAGACCCCACAAGAAGAGCAAGCAACCAATCATATAGATTTTCGTTGTATTCATACAAAAAAATAAAACGTCTTTTAAACAACCAAACATTGGTCTTAGTCACTTTAATTTTTTTTTTTTTGTTCGATCATCAATTTCAGTGGTTCTTTACTTACATTCCACAAACAACCAATGAACTTAATGAGTAAATCGAGTTGCTCTTTCTTCGAGAATGTTTTGAAATTGTGTCTTTTACACATACGAAACAAACATTTACATTAAATATACGAACACGTGAAAGTAGAAAGAACAACAACATATTAAGTCACATAACGAGTAACATGAACACATTTTTTTTCCATGTAATTTGTCACCCTCGATTCAATGCGAGCGTGTGCAAATTACACGTAGGCTTTTCTCAATTGAATCGAATTTGAATTTACTGACATCGAAAAGAAAATCTAAACACATTAAAAAAATGGAATTGGCACAAATATCCTAGTGTGAAATCGCGCAGTCTTCATGAATGTTATCTCCGAGCGGTCAGTCCTACTTTCTCTGCGATGTTGCCCAGTAAGACGCCAAGGGAAGAATCTCCGCCGTCCTTGAATTTCAGACCGACACTTGAAGCGTAGGTTGCGTAAAATATTTCACGCACTTTAAGAAGTCGCTTCTTACGATTGAAACTGAAATTAAATTCAAAGTATTTTAACAACATCACCCGGTGGGAATTACCAAACTTACTTTACAGTGCCGTCTGGATGATAAATCACTACGGTATCATCTTCAATAAGCGTGTGACTGGAATCTTGGGAGCTACTGCAGTCGCTGAAACATAAATGATTACCAATCGTTGTAATTTTTGAGTTAATTTAACTTACTTGCTGCTCTGATTTACTCCATTTGAATCTGAAGTAGTATCAGATCCCCTAAGGCTTCCAGTCCCGGTAATCATCTGCCAACTACCCACACTTATGGAAGACGAAGATTCTTGTCTTTGGCGCAAACGTGATGAAGCAGGAACCGTGACTGGAGAAGTTCTGCGTGCCTGGGGAGACTTTGGCATGAGAGTGCTGCAAGTCTCCCAAGTAGTGGGGACACCCCTAATTCAAACCAAAAAAGAATTTCGTAACCACCCAAACTTTCTCGTTTAATAATGTTTTACCGTAAATAATTTTCAAGCACGTAGCCGTGTGAAAAATCTTCAGCCATGGAGTGCAACCACATCGATGATTGTTCTTGCGATTTATTGCTCACGGAAGAGCAAGTTGAATTTAAACTAAGATTAGAACCTCGTGGATCGTGTTCCAATATAATTCCATCGAATTGTGAATCGCTGTCGGTGCGAAGAACAGTCTTTTCACTTTCACTTTTCACCTTAAGAGACTTGTGCCTGGAAAAGTTTCACGTTTAAAATCCGCATGCTGATTGTCAGATGGTGACTTACCTTACGGGTGCAATACTATATTCGTCTTGCGTTAAATACTTGAGCATGTAGAAACAAAAGAAGAAAATTTCTTCTCCTTTACTAAGGCGATCACATAAATGATGCCCGAACAGCATCCAATCGTAAGCTATAGTTAAGTATAAAATTTGTTGCGCGTCCAGCGTTGAATGAGCTAAACCGTCGGCCCACAGGCTTAAACGAAGCAAAGATACATATAAAGGAGTCCTATCCCAACCACTGATACAGTGAATAAGTAATCCAGAACTACCATCCTAAAAATTTACAAATAAAATCACCACTTGCAGATTGAATATAATCGACGTTACCTGAAGATGCTTTAAGAGTAACTTCATATAATTTTGAGTCATTTGAACTAAATCCCAGGTTTTGTAGGTGCCCCAGTCAATGTGCAATTGTGACGAAATAGTATCTTCGGGGACGTAAATGTTAGCGTCGACGTAAGCCTGATTCCAATCGAATATAAGACCTTCGCCTACATAATTATTATCACGGAAATCCTTAAAGAATTCACAGCCTGGATACGGTAGTGACAATAATTTAAATTCACCGTAACGGTTTTCTTTGTCTACTTTTTCGGATGATGTTACGCTAAAAAAAATGCAGATTAAAATCACGTGGCTATAAACCTGCGATGGATAACTTACTTCATCCCGAATTTAACTTTCTTTTTCTCTACCATAAAGTCGATTATGGTCCCGACGTTGAACGTTTTTAATAACTTAATATCCTGACTGCGAACCCGATCGAACAGTTGCCAATCCGACTGGGTTGACGGAGTATTGTCATCCATCGAAGACTCGTCGTTATTATCACAGCTATCAGAGCCATAAAATAAAAAATCTAAGCCGGATCTTCCGTATATTTCAGCACCGCCGGATAATGTTGCTGAGCGACAAATATATTTGCCTTTGTACAGGATTACAGGTATAGGAAAACGGGCACGGCACCTGCAAATAAAAACAAAGAAAATTGCAACTATGTTGAACTTCTTTAGTGGTTCGGTTCTTGAAGGTTTGAACTTTAGGGGGCACAAACGTTAAAATAAATTAATGGAATCATTACCTGGCATTTCTAGCTTTATTAATAGTATCTTTGAGTTTCTGGCCATCGTAGAGGTTTTCATAAATAGTATCGGTTAAGCGCGGTAAACCCAAATTGTTTTGGTTAGATAATTTCTCGTACTGCAAAATAATAATTTGACTAGGATATTGTCCACTTAGTTCCCCGCCCGTATTGCTAATAGTAAAGAGATTATAATCGGTTTCCATGAGTGCAACGCATTTTTCCATCGCGACATAGTTCTGAAACAAAAAAGTTTTAGGTTATGTATCAAGATTAATTAATTTCAGCGTACATATATCTCTGGCTCCGAATCTTTGGCTCTGTACGTGTTTTTAGAGAAATGCAGGAGCAAATACTGTATGTCCGTGCATGCTACGATACCCCCACGACGGTTTGTCTCTGAAGATTCACACATGGTTTTAAGGCTACGGTTCACATTCAACTGCGATCTTCAACTTGCACTTGTGCTTCACTTCTTGTACCATATTTTTATAACACCAAACCGTGTTTCTTTGCTACATGCCAGTTATTTTATACAGTTTTTCTTTGCTACGCTGAAAATAACAAAGTTCTTTTACATACGACCTTGGTAACATACAAAACACAGGTGCGCCAACATTTCAAATCGAAACCATCAATTCATTTACGCACGTAAAAGAAAATTGTTTATTCTAGTTTTGCTTGCGACATGCGCTTGTTGTAATAATTAATTACATTCAACGTAATTTTTATTCATTAATAACCTCACTTGTACATCGCTTAATCGCCCATGTAAATTTTGACACCCACAAACCTTTATCCCTTTTTACACTGACAACTGACATCTTGTTGTACTTGTATTTTGTAAATTTGTTTTATATAATCCCAAATTTGTATTCGAATATTAAGAAAATTAATTATAGTTTCAGGGACTTAAGTTTTCGAAGTTGGCATTACTGTGAGTCTTGCCGCCATTATTGTTTCGCGGCGTCGTGCGCAGTTTGAATACGAAATGTCCGACTTTTGCGTTAAAAATGTGAGTATATTTTACGTAAACTTTACTAATCTAATTAATTTGTGCCTAACAGAAGTGTTGAATACCTCCGCCCGCTGAGTTCCATTTATTTATTTTTTAAGAAGGAAGCTTTCCTCAGCACATTCCTGTTGAAGTTAAGATCACTTGCAGCCCAATGTAAATCGAGAAACAACAAGAAAAAATAGTTTTCTAATACAGTACCAAGTCAACACAATTTTACTGCATTAGCCTTTGTTTATATGTATAAGTAAAAATGTTGGGTGCAAGTCGACTGGATTGCAATGGGACCCCCGAGCATCCTATCTATAGCTATTCCGGGGGCCCAATTGCAGTCGAAATTTCGTATTTGCGATGCCACACTGATTGCCCACACTGGCCTAAGAGGTAATTTGCGATTTTGTTATTCACAGTACAGAAAATGGTCGTTCGGTGTGGTATGTATGTATAAGCGGTTGAACCAAGAGAATGAATTAAAGGAATGTTTAAATTTGAATTATTTATTTACAGTACCTAATAAACAGTTCAAATATTTAAATAAACACAGCGAAGAAATAATAAAATAAAAAGTAATAATGCCATTAAATTCAACGAACGACGAACATCATAGAATAATAAATAATTACTCCTAGTCTTTGGAAAAATCGCTTGCCCGGGTAATTTAAGTACAAATCTAATTTTAACCTGGCACATTTTTTTTCTTTAGAGGTAGAGGTGGTACGTACCTAACGCGTTTTAAACCTAGCAGTCTCTACTTTATTTTTTTTTTTAATTAATCAATACTGGGAGTTTGGAGAATGTTGCGTAGCTATACTGTGGTGGTACGAACTAGAATTATTGGCTGCTGATAATAGCTGAATAGGGGGCGATTGCCTTACATCTGGTCCTGTCACGGATCTGCTTGCATAACTGCTTGGCTTCGAGGGATAACTAGTGTTGTTTCTGCCAGCCGATCCATGGTACGAGCCATAACTTGAATCATCTGATTGTGTAGACTGACCTCGTCTTTGCGTGCCAACAGTACCATACATAGATTCAGGCCTGTTTGGACGCGCAGGTTTTGGATTGTCTTCGTATTGGAGAACATCATTAGCCACATTCCTCGAAGTGTAACCACCCCTGTCACTCGACACCGAGCTGTAATTATCAGCTCTCGATGCTGTCCCTGGTGTTACACCTCGAACACCGTAGACACTCTCAGAGCGCTGTTGCATTTGATTCTGAACGTTCTGATTCTGCACGTGGGTCTGCTGATTTATCTGATTTAAACGCATGGGGTACAGTGATTGCGTTGGAACTAAAGGCCCAGGTCTTGGAAGAACATCACGGTTTACTCCTGTGTTTGATTTCGTGTAAACAGATTGAGATCTGTTCAAGTTGGCCCGCGTTAAAGGTGGAGACTTGCAGTATAGAGATTTGGTCCCCCCGTAAATCGACTCAACGCGTTCTAGTTTCGTGGGTGGGGCTGAATATAAACTGGTTGATGTCACACTGGGGCAGTATCCCCCCGTTGTGTTCGCCGCTGGAGCTCCCGTTGATCTGTACGTGTTGTAAGTAGAACCGTGGAATTTTGAATCTGCTGGTTTATCCAAGTCGTCGTAAGCATCCTCGTCGGAGTGTATGCTGGAGGAATCTCCGTCTGTCGAGACTTTCGGGCGTCTATGTCGGCGCGCATTTAAAACGTACTCGTAAATTAGGCCGGAAGCAATTCCACCAATTGAAGGGCCCAGCCAGTAAACCCAGTGGTTCTCCCACTTGGTGAGAACGAAGGAAGGCCCCAGCGATCGGGCAGGGTTTAAATACGGCATCTGGAAGGTAGAAGTTTAATTTTAGATTGAAGGCGACGAGGAAAATGTATTTTTACCGAAACGAAGGTGCAAGCTGAGTAAGATACGCCGATTATAATTGCGCAACTACCACTGCATTGGCGATAAGTTTCCATGGAAACGAAGTACGTTAACACTACCACGAATGTTAGGATGAATTCCACGCCGAAACGTTCCCAGGCAAACGACACGTTTGTTACATGTGGTATCGCCGTTGCTGAATTGCTATGGTATCCAAAATTCGTAACTCTGGAAATAAAAAAAAAATATAGTTGGGATTTAACATCTTAAATTGATTTTAATTAGTCTAGTTGGAAATGACTAAAACAGTAAATATGTACACGCAAAGATACAAACGACGTAATTTTTAAATTAATAATAATAGCTGAACAATTGGTTTTAATACAGCAGTGCATGACCCCTCTCGGTTTCGTCTATTGAATTAATGCACGTTTTATCACTGGTTCTAACGTCGCATAGAGCAAATTCCCGAGGGTGCTCTACGGTCTATCAAAACGACCGCCGAACAATAAGAAAAACGAAACTGTTTTCCATTCCCACATGTTCGCGACCACCTGCTAATAAAAAAAGGAATCAATATGGACTTTCGAAAAGTTAAAACCACGTCGTTTACTTCCAGGGACGCAATATGCCTGCGAATTTCGAAGGATTTAAAAATTCGCCTCCTCGATATTGCATTTTTAATATTTTCGTGAATGGGAGGAGACGTGCGCCAATAAATTATTGAGTTTTTAGTCCGCAAGTTATTGGCGCCGTCTAATTTAGAACATAATGGCATTGTTTGTGTTTCTTGTTCCAACAGCTGCAAGCCCAGACTGAACCGAAGACGGATTCCATTAACGTCGTCCTTTTACATTTACATCTTACAAAGACGCTCGCTTTAATTAATCTCTCTTTATGTGCTGGGCTAGCCCAATGAGGTAAAGTAAGTTGTAAGAGGGAGGGATTATTTTAATCTCAAAATCAAATTTTATTTATCGAAAAAATATTACCGGGCAATTGGGAGAGGACTTGGCGTTGTAAAACTGACCTAATGATATGATCTTAATCGATTAACCCCTCGATGAGGGTTAATTTTTCCCATCCCCGGATGGGAATTGTCACGTGCGGCCAGCTTTATTTCAAGCGTAACAACTCATTGTAAATTTTCAATAAAGTAGCCATCGGAAATCTTTGTGGGATAATCCGACCCTCCCGAATTTCGTGAGAATTAAAAAAATTTGCTTGGAACAACAACGCGTGTTGTGTAAGAGACGTTGGCTTGCCCTAAAAGAAGGTATCTGGTGAAGAAGCGTTTCGTTGATACCAGACGAGCTATGAATGAAACATCTGCTGGACGGACGGCAAGCAATTAATTTAAACAGAGGCGTGCGTTAGATTATTTTTGAGTTTATATTATATAATAAATTTAACAAAATCATCGTTCTGTGCATGTGTGCGTGTATCCCAGTTCTGAAACATATAATTTACGATTTTTTTGCTCTTCGAAGAACCATACAATATTGCCCTAAAAATAAAACGAAGGGAGACGACAGCTGCGAAGTCGAAAATGCGGATCCTGTTAAAGGCGGAACGTGTTAAACAAAGAGGGCGAAATCGGAATATCTAAGTAAGAACGATGTGCCACTTCAGACGGTAGTGGTTGGGCGGAAATATCAAACAAGTGGTGGTTTAAATGGGTGGTTTTCTGGTTCCGAGCCGGCGAACACACGTGCGCGCCCTTTACTTTATCACAACACAAAGTAGAAGCTGATATTTTAATGCCGGGCCCTCACCAGCAATGTTTAATGTTATTTTATTACGCATCATCAGAAGACGCGCAACATGGCATGTGGCTACCACATGCAATAACGTCTTCTGAGAAAGAAGTGACTTTAAAACAATTTTGGTTTTGTTATGTTCACACGAAAAAAAAAAAAAAAAAACAACCAACCGAAAACCACACGGCGCAGCAGAGAAACCGTGTAATATAAAATGAATAACTGCGATCCCAGGAGACGACGAACAAGTGCACTTTGGGGTTGTGCAGGGAAACCCCGCCGCTCGGTGTAGGTCAACAATGATCACGCCGTTGTATAGCGAATTATCATATATTGTCGCACGTAATATTGATGGGGATGTTTTAAAGGGTTGGACTAGATGTGATCTAAATCTATTTTTAAGGCGAGCAGTAAGGGGTGGCCTTATCAAATTAATTGCCAAGTTTTAAAATCCTTTCAAATACAAAACGGAAATGTTTGAAATGAATCTTGAGTAAGCCAAAGTTGAATTATATTTAAACTTGTGCTAGCCAGCGACGAATTCGAGACGAAGATGTTTCATTTAGTTTTTCATTAATTTATAATTGGAGTTAAAATGAATTTTCTGTATCTGTAGCACTCAAACTGGTTATTTGAAAAGAATGCCAATAAAGAGAGGGACGGAGAAGAGATTTTGTAAGATCTTAAAAGAGAGCAGCTGCAAGCATCTCCCCCACGGACATCCTGTACAGGTAAATTAGAATTCAGGTAGAAATCCTGAGTGTCTTTTGTTCGGCGAGCCACGGGCAACAGCAAATAATAATTGGTAGTCCAAATTGTACCGTGTTTACGAAATACTGTTACTTGCACCAATAAAACTCGCGTCTGGAGATTACGAACCGGCTTGTAAATTACAGCCTTGCTTCGGTAGCACGTTCGAGGAAAAAAAAATGCCCGAAAGCAGGTGATACCTTGTATGCACAAGACAGATGTTGCGCTCGGTTATTTTTAATATTTCGGGTCACTTAAGGTGAATTTTTGAAAGGAAACTTTCTATGGTCAATGGAAGCCGAGGCACGTGTGCAGGAATGAAAGGTAATTTGAGACTTACCCGTATAAGAAAGCAGCCCCCGCAATTGCACCACCACACTGGGCCAGAATGTATAGCACAGTACGAAGTAACGTTATGCTCTTCGTCAGGCACTTCGCTAAAGAAACCGCTGGATTTACGTGTGCGCCTAAAAAATTTCAAGCGCGTTAGCAAAAAGAAATTGTAGAAAATTATTTTTTTCTTACCTGATATATGCCCGAAACACTGTGTTAAGGTGGTCATCGCAAATCCAGAAGCTATTGCGGTGGTAAGAAGAACCGAAGACACTGAGGCCCCATTGCCGGTGCTTGCAGCGGCTCCGCAAACGACGAAAACGTACACAAAAGAAGCCAGGCATTCACAAATTACGGATCTCCAAAATTCCAAAGTGCGGATTTCCACTTGTATCGGTGTCTTCGATTTCGTCGAAGACGTGCTGGTATACTCATTCTTGAGCGCTTCTACTTTTTCGAAAAGAGCGAGCAGGTGTACTTCGATGTTTTGATTATCGACGGGCAAATTTACGTGCTCGGACATTTTTCTGCATTTAACTGTTAATATTGCACGTTTAGGTTTTCGTGGAACGTCGTCACTCTGCCTGCAACATCTCGCTGGTCGCAGCGTGAACAACACAAGAACTTTTGAATCGTGCCGCACACATGCTTCATCCCCACTTACTGTTTTCTCCACCCTCTTCGTCCTTCTGGCTACTGTAACACAGTTGGCACAAACACATTTACATATTCATTGTTACAAGGTATTCCTTTATACAAATAGCGTAGGAGGATTTATTCTTTGGCACGTTCCAATTTAATTATATTATTTTTTAACTTTCAATCAGTTAGAATAAAATCCTCAATTATATTTCCAATTAATCACTAAATTAAATTTGATAAAAAACAAATACTTGTATAGAACTAATATTTCTTTATTTTTATTTATCACATGTCATTTAAGATCTATAGTTACGTTATGTTCCCTGACATATTTTATTCCAGTAATGCATGAAAATACATTAACAGAAAAATATTTATTTACTTCTTTACAGTACAATATAAAACATTAAAATTTAAAAGTCATCGAAAGTACAATTGAAAACACCGATTGGCATTCGGTTAACTAAACAGTAATTACTTCGAAATGCAGGTTTGACAATGATTAACACAAACGAGTATCTTCACGGCAAATAAGTTACAATTTTCTGTATTGAAAACGTCGACTACTCTAATATTTATAAAAATATTTGGAGACTTATTCATACAAAATAAGCGACCTGCACTTTGTGTTGCTCGTATTTACATATAAATACGTCGCAGGTCTGACGGAGACGTTATCATATTACACTGCGGGCACAATTTCTTAGCTCCTAAAGTTTGTAACCAACAGAGTTCGCAGTGCACGTGCCAACAGCAAACGGAAATAACAGGCGTACGATATCTCTCCATACAAATCAAACACTTATACACTTCATCTTTACTATAATCTCTACTTTCTAACTCACGAATTCTGTTTTTTAAAGCTTCTAACACGGGGTCTCCGCTTGTATTTACACTGGTGTTAACTTTTTCTTTAGTAACTTCGATTTTCGCTTGCTCCATACTGTTGCCTAAAACTGCTTTGCGTAAGGCATCGCGTTCTTTATCAGTGCCTGGTAGTATGACATCGCTTTCCGAGTACTGAGGCAAACCGTATATTTGAGAATCGTCCCCATCGACGACCAGGTCTTCGTCTTCCTCGGTCATACTCAAAGAGGTTCCTAAATTCGACAGGTTCCCTTGAAGAAAACTAGTCGCTCTGACCCTCGATTGTCCAGCCCATTCGTATTCTTCATAACCTTCGACGTCTATGTTTTCTTCGTTTTCTTCCTCGGAGCGCCTCAAGCATTTCTCGACGTGCAACGTGATATCCTCGGTGGTTTCTCTGTTGCAAACGGGACAAATGACTTCCTCACATTTTCTTTTCCTCGACTTAACTTTCTGTCTCGTTTGCCTATTTGAACGAACTTTCTGGTACGTCTCCCAGCTTTTATCGACACCGTTTTCGGTGCCGTTTAAATTAGTTGGCGAAACGCTGCTGCTCTTCCCGTTCTGTTTTGGTTTTCCGCTTGATAATTTGTAGAGCTTATCGATTTCACAGGCCAAATGCTGATCGACTTCCATGCTTCTCAAAGTAACGCTGCAGACGGGGCAGAACGTTGGGTCGAGTTGTTTGCGTTTATTCCTGCATCCACGTCCACCTTCTTCTGAGCTGGTACTTGCCAGAGCACAATCCTCTGGATTTTCCATGTCAGTCCGTCCAATCTCAGTTAGTACACTTTAAAAGGAAAATACTGCTTGAATTCTGAAGTTCGAAAAGGTGAAAGAGCAAAATAATTCCAGGATGTTTGCAGATTTAGTAGACTGCCTTTCATATTTGAGGTTATATTTTATTTTAATTGATGTTTACCTTAACGGAGCGATCGGGGGGGTTTCTTTGCTTGTTTCGTGCATTTTAAACTTAAAGCAACGTTCCAATAAGTCACGATTGATTTAATTTTGCAATTTCATTACTTAAAAACATAACAACCGTTTTCAAATATGGTCAATAATAACAAAGTGAAAACAAAACATTTCGAAAACAAATGTCCCTAAAAATATCACCAAATGCATGACGCAATATCCATACACCTGTGCATACCTGGTTGCATAACATGCCAGGCATTCTCTTAAAAATAACTTTTTAGTAATATAGTGAATATTTTTAACTGAAACAACACAAATTAGAAGCTTTTCCTTTGATTCATTGTCATGCTTTCTTTTATTACTGATTTATTTATAAAACGATGTTAATTACAGCTTATTACATGTATTATAGATTCAGAAGTTGAAATAATGGACCTTTACATAAAGAACTTAAAAATTTTGACTTTCTTAGAATAAAAAGTAGCATATTTTTACTTCACTATTTACCTCTGTGATTATCTGAAGAAATTAAGCCGTTTAGCTTAAATGTACAATGTTTAGAGCGACTTTTGCTTTTCAAATTGAGCTTGAGCATTCCTCAACTTGTTCTATCTCTCTTGCTGTCCGTGGTATTGTGGAGCGAAGCCATTTTTCTCGAGGTCATTATACTATCTGGTGATAAATCTTTGTCTTCCCCTTGGCTGCCAGTTTGTAATTGTTCTGTTCCATTATTTCTGTTGTGTGGCCTAGATGAATCAATTTTAGTCATGTTATTTTATATGTGATATTTATTACCTTTAGTTGTTATTTTCTGTTCCATCTTATCAGTTGGTGTAACTGAAGAGTCTCCAGAAACCAATCTATACCTTAAATTATCCATCGTTTAATGTCCGAAGATAATTTTCTGCACATTTGAATCTGTAAAAATGTATAAAATTGCTATATGATATCAGTTATATAATTTTAACGGCTTTTTAAATTTGCTTTCTTAAAAATCAAAGCTGATTTATACGTACAAAATAAAATGGCCAAAGTAAGTTTGAGGTTATATTAGATAAACGCTAACAATATTCAACGATGGTCGGTCCAAACCTAATTATTCATTATTCTCTAATATTTTAGAGCTTTCTAACACCGTTTTTAGCCAAATTAAATTAATTTGAAACTAATTTACACCTTTTGATGGTTATTAATTCTCAAACATCTAGTTTTATTCAGCGCTGCCAACTGTTGAGACCCGAAGTTGCTGACGGATTAATTAGGAAGAAACAACTGGATCTATGAATGAACTCCCGTTGACCTACATTTCTTTCCCAGAATTTATAATAGATTTCCGGGAATCGGCAGTGGAGTCTCCTTTCGTAGTAAACATTTTAAAAGGCTGTTTGAATGTTTCTTTTTGAACATCATACGCTTCACAGAAAACAAAAAAACTTTAATTTTATTATTACCAAAGATATTGAGTGAAGTTGAAGAATTAGGTAATTTCTAAAAAATTAATTCAAATTAATTTCAGTTCAAACAAGAGCAAACTCTTAGTGTTATTTTGTAAGTTTCTAGCAAGAAAAAAAAATAAAGAATTTATGCTTGTCAAGATTTTTTAATGTATTACTTTTAATGTGTTCGGTGCTTTTAATATAGAAGATGTCGGAAGAAATTCACTGCGAATTTTAAATCTTGTACCAGGATCACATGATGCGCGAGGAGGTTTCGAACCCGGCGCTTCGACGCGGAAAAATTCCGGACAAATTTGCTGCAATTTTTAATTCTTGTACCAGGATCATATGATACGCGAGGAGGTTTCGAACCCGGCGCATTCGACGCGGAAAAATTCTGGCGATATTTGCTGCAATTTTTAATTCTTGTACCAGGATCATATGATACTCGAGGAGGTGACAGAGGAAATGTTTCGGCCGCGAAAAAATTTCTACGACATTCACTGCGATTTTTAATAATATTACAAGAATCATAAGAAAGTAATAATTTAAAAATTTGATTTGAAGGTGTGTCTTACGCAAAGGAATTATTTTAGCGTTCGAAGACGGGAAATGAAACTATGTATTGCGCCAATCGTTTCATAATTATTTATCAAGAGAAACAGACCAATTTTTGGTAAAATTATGTTTAAATTAACAAATAAAAAATATAAATATTCAAAAACAGATAGGTGCTGCCATCTGTGGACGAATAGCGTGGCCTAGCCCTTACCGACAATTACAGGTCCCTGTAATTCTGCCCGGAGTGCCGGTAGTTGTCGGTAAGCACTTTATCACCAGATGGCGCCCAAGAAATGCGTTCAATCGATGTCAGCGAAGGCTAAACGCGTCGTTTTTTACCGAACCACCTAAAATTAGTCCCTCGGGCATCAATTTCTTTCATCGAGGACGACAGGAAATAGAAACTTGGAACTTCTACCGTTGAATTCGTCTCATTGAGCTCTGTATGAGTGATTTTTTTCGCGACAATCGACTTCCCGTAGTAATTACCAAATTTTCATGTACTATATGTAGCAAAATTTTTGTCCAAAATTAGCCAAGAAATTCACAGTAAAATAATTAGTCTCATAGTGAAAGTAACAAGATAACTAACAAATTTATTTGCAGTCTAAGGATGTCAACCATGGGACGTATTAGAAGCTGTTAAACTTCTACGAAATTTACTGCGATTTTTAAATTTTGTACCAGGATCATATGATACGCGAGGAGATTTCGAACCCGACGCATTCGACGCGGAAAAATTCCAGACAAATTTGCTGTAATTTTTAATTCTTGTACCAGGATCATATGATACGCGAGGAGGTTTCGAACCCGGCGCATTCGACGCGGAAAAATTCCGGACAAATGTGCTGTAATTTTTAATTATTGTACCAGGATCATATGATATGCGAGGAGGTCTCAAACAGAGCGCATCCGACGCGGAAAAATTCCGGCGAAATTTGCTGCAATTTTTAATTCTTGTACCAGGATCATATGATACGCGAGGAGATTTCGAACCCGACGCATTCGACGCGGAAAAATTCCAGACAAATTTGCTGTAATTTTTAATTCTTGTACCAGGATCATATGATACGCGAGGAGGTTTCGAACCCGGCGCATTCGACGCGGAAAAATTCCGGACAAATGTGCTGTAATTTTTAATTGTTGTACCAGGATCATATGATATGTGAGGAGGTCTCAAACAGAGCGCATCCGACGCGGAAAAATTCCGGCGAAATTTGCTGCAATTTTTAATTCTTGTACCAGGATCATATGATACGCGAGGAGATTTCGAACCCGACGCATTCGACGCGGAAAAATTCCAGACAAATTTGCTGTAATTTTTAATTCTTGTACCAGGATCATATGATACGCGAGGAGGTTTCGAACCCGGCGCATTCGACGCGGAAAAATTCCGGACAAATGTGCTGTAATTTTTAATTGTTGTACCAGGATCATATGATATGTGAGGAGGTCTCAAACAGAGCGCATCCGACGCGGAAAAATTCCGGCGAAATTTGCTGCAATTTTTAATTCTTGTACCAGGATCATATGATACGCGAGGAGGTGACAGAGGAAATGTTTCGGCCGCGAAAAAATTTCTACGAAATGCACTGCGATTTTTAATAATATTACAAGAACCATAAGAACGTAATAATTTAAAAAATGGATTTGAAGGTGTGTCTTACGCAAACGAATTATTTTATCGTTGGAAAACGGGAAATGAAATTATATATTTGCGCCAATCGTTTCGTAATTATTTATTAAGAGAAACAGACCGATTTTTGGTAAATTTATGATTAAATTAACAAATTAAAAATATAAATATTCAAAAACAGATAGGTGCTGCCATCTGTGGACGAGTAGCGTGACCTAACCCTTACCGGCAATTACAGATTCCTGTAATTCTGTCCGGAGAGTCGGCAGTTGTCGCTAAGCACTTGGCCATCAGATGGCGATCGCTAAACGCGTCGTTTTTTCCGAGCCACCTAAAATTAGCCGCTCGGGCATCAATTTCTTTCATTGAGGACGACA
The DNA here is from genome assembly GCA_039766575.1 of Serrognathus titanus. Lineage (NCBI taxonomy): Eukaryota > Metazoa > Arthropoda > Insecta > Coleoptera > Lucanidae > Serrognathus > Serrognathus titanus. The sequence goes on along the minus strand of CM077916.1, from coordinate 564,201 downwards.
GGAAATAGAAACTTGCGACTTCCACCATTGAATTCGTCTAATTGCGTTCTATAAGAGTGATTTTTTTCGCGGCAATCGACTTCCCGTAGTAATTACCAAATTTTCATGGACCATATGTTGCTACTTTTTTATCCAAAATAGCTAAGAAATTCACAGTAAAATAATTAGTCTCATAGAAAAAATAACGAATTTATTTGCAGTCAATCGACGTCAATGATGAGGTATTAGAAACTGTTAAACTCCTACAAAATGTACTGCGATTTTTAGATCTTGTTCCATTCCGGACAAATTTGCTGTAATTTTTAATTCTTGTACCAGGATCATATGATATGCGAGGAGATCTCGAACCCGGCGCATTCGACGCCGAAAAATTCCCGACAAATTTGCTGCAATTTTTAATTCTTGTACCAGGATCATATGATGCACGAGGAGGATTCGAACCCGGCGCATTCGACGTGGAAAAGTTCCGGACAAATTTGCTGCAATTTTTAATTCTTGTACCAGGATCATATGATATGCGAGGAGGTCTCGAACCCGGCGCATTCGACGCGGAAAAATTCCGGACAATTTTGCTGTAATTTTTAATTCTTGTACCAGAATCATATGATACGCGAGGAGGTGACAGAGGAAATGTTTCGGCCGCGAAAAAATTTCTACGAAATTCACTGCGATTTTTAATAATATTACAAGAACCATAAGAACGTAATAATTTAAAAAATGGATTTGAAGGTGTGTCTTACGCAAACGAATTATTTTATCGTTGGAAAACGGGAAATGAAAGTATATATTGCGCCAATCGTTTCATAATTATTTAGCAAGAGAAACAGACCGATTTTTGGTAAAATTATGTTTAAATTAACAAATAAAAAATATAAATATTCAAAAGCAGATAGGTGCTGCCATCTGTGGACGAGTAGCGTGACCTAACCCTTACCGGCAATTACAGGTCCCTGTAATTCTGTCCGGAGAGTCGGCAGTTGTCACTAAGCACTTTGCCACCAGATGGCGACCAAGAAATGCGTTCAATCGAAGTCAGCGATCACTAAGCGCGTCGTTTTGTGTCGTGCCACCTAAAATTAGTCGCTCCGTGCATCAATTTCTTTCATCGAGGACGGCAGGAAATAGAAACTTGTGACTTCCATCGTTGAATTCGTCTCATTGAGCTCTATAAGAGATTTTTTTCGCGGCAATCGACTTCCCGTAGTAATTACCAAATTTTCATGGTCCATATGTAGCTACTTTTTCGTCCAAAAATAGCTAAGAAGTTCAGAGTCAAATAATTAGTCTCATAGAGAAAATAACACGATAACTAACGAATTTATTTGCAATCAATCGACGTCAATCATGAGACGTATTAGAAACTGTTAAACTCCTACGAAATGTACTGCGATTTTTAGATCTTGTACCAGGATCATATGATATGCGAGGAGATTTCGAACCCGGCGCATTCGACGCGGAAACATTCCGGAGAAATTTGCTGTAATTTTTAATTCTTGTACCAGGATCATATGATACGCGAGGAGGTCTCAAACAGAGCGCATCCGACGCGGAAAAATTCCGGCGAAATTTGCTGCAATTTTTAATTCTTGTACCAGGATCATATGATATGCGAGGAGGTCTCAAACAGAGAGCATCCGACGCGGAAAAATTCCGGCGAAATTTGCTGCAATTTTTAATTCTTGTACCAGGATCATATGATACGCGAGGAGGTTTCGAACCCGGCGCATTCGACGCGGAAAAATTCCGGACAAACTTGCTGTAATTTTTAAACCTTGTACCAGGATCATATGATATGCGAGGAGGTCTCAAACAGAGAGCATCCGACGCGGAAAAATTCCGGCGAAATTTGCTGTAATTTTTAATTCTTGTACCAGGATCATATGATACGCGAGGAGGTCTCAAACAGAGCGCATCCGACGCGGAAAAATTCCGGCGAAATTTGCTGCAATTTTTAATTCTTGTACCAGGATCATATGATATGCGAGGAGGTCTCAAACAGAGAGCATCCGACGCGGAAAAATTCCGGCGAAATTTGCTGCAATTTTTAATTCTTGTACCAGGATCATATGATACGCGAGGAGGTTTCGAACCCGGCGCATTCGACGCGGAAAAATTCCGGACAAACTTGCTGTAATTTTTAAACCTTGTACCAGGATCATATGATATGCGAGGAGGTCTCAAACAGAGAGCATCCGACGCGGAAAAATTCCGGCGAAATTTGCTGTAATTTTTAAATCTTGTACCAGGATCATATGATACGCGAGGAGGTTTCGAACCCGGCGCATTCGACGCGGAAAAATTCCGGACAAATTTGCTGCAATTTTTAATTCTTGTACCAGGATCATATGATACGCGAAGAGGTCTCGAACCCGGTGTATTCGACGCGGAAAAATTCATAATAGTACCAGGATCATACAAACGTAGAGAGGGATACTGAAGTTCAATATTTTAATGATTTGATCAAATAAAATTACGATTTAGAAAAGTACAAAACATTTATTGAACGCAGAAAATATATGAGTATAATCACGTTTAGGCCATATCAACTATTACACGTCTTGTAACAATACAAAGTGCACCAGATATTAATTAAGAAGAGTATCTATAAATACTGTCATTTAAGTACTGTTGACATCTAGCCCGACTAGAAACCAGGAACAACTAAATGACTACAAAATTAACATCTAATACAAATCAGTGTTGTTATCTGTTAAACAAAGGAGTATTGAACGAGCGAGGGCAATAAAATTACTCTATAATTTTGATTATTGTATATAAAGCAAATTCTTGAAAGCAGTACCAGAACCTTTACCTTAAGTTATTAAACACAACAACCTTTAATCACAAAATAATACTGTCAGTTATATAAAACAGATAAAATTACTCTTACAGAAAGAAATACGTAAGATTAGACAATAACAAATTTTGTAACAACAAACAGATTAATAAATTATTCAATTGAAGTCACTTTCAAGTGACTATTATCAAAGAATTTACAGAATCTCGAGTATTCATAACTAAAACATGTAGTAACAATGAAAACGCATTTATAATACATATTAGATTAAACATAGTCAGATCATTTTTTATGGAACAAGCTAATATAAAGTCTATGATTAATGTTTGTAAGTATTCTGTGGCAAGACTCTAATAGGAATGAAAGTGAATTTTGCAGACAAGCTGCATTAGAACATTTAAACTAAGATAAGTACCCTTAACACAACAAATGAAACATTAATACTGATGTTGAACACATACGCGTTCACATTACTCTTCAAGAAAATTACCAAATATACAGCAAACTGCGAAAATGATTACGAAAATATGATGGGAAGTTAAGTCTAATATATCCCATTTCAAGAAAGTATCGTAGAATGATTTTTGAGTACTAATAACGTCCATCACAGATCCTAAATAAGCTAAGTGCAGGATGTTGAGTAACATAAACATGAAGTTAATCATTGCAGTAATTGGGTGGAACGATTTAAATCTGTGCTGGCAATTCATGCAGGGCCGTATCTTGACACAGGCACTTAGGAGTTCGCTGAGCATACGCTGAGAAATGGATTGCACGTATGAGAATCCACCAAGGCTAAGGAGGACAAGGCCGATTTCAACATTCATTCCGTGCAGTAAGGCCGAGAAGAAGAATGTCAAGAAAATTGCAATTCCACGTCCGTATTGCAAATAGATGATGTAAACATCTGAAAAGAAAATTATTCAAAACACACGATTAACAAAAATTGATTTCGCTTACATAATTTCAGAAATCTGTGTGTTGCAACATTCCAAGAAACGACAACGTTTGCCAACGACCTTGGAAATTCGACATCCAATGGTCTAATAATCGTATATTCCCATCGTCCTTGAGCGTCATGTACAAGTTGGTTATAACCAGCCAAGATCATCGTAGCTTCAGATAAATATGACACAAAATAGTGACTTGAACGGAAGGAAAGAGCTCTTCTGTATGCGACAAACCACCTAGAAATTAACAACAATTAATAACTTACGTCTCAAACGCTTCAGATATTTTAATGTGTAAGGAACTTCTTCTTGGACTTACTTGAAGCTATTATCTTTAACAAAATATTCGCCAAAGCAGTTTGACATGGTCAAAAAAATTAATGCTAACAGTGTTGTTTTCAAGATCTTTATAATCCATTTAAAATTCTACAAAATAAAAACTGTTTTAGTTTAAGATACAATTTAATAAACTGACCAAAGAAAAATCTAGACAATCAAGCCATTTTTTTAAAATAAAATTGCCTAAAAAGACTGTGCGTGAACACTTACCAGGCGGTAGAAAGTTTCCCTCTGCTTGACATAATCTACGTACGGAACCCACGGCCCGAAGATGCTGTTGGCCGGACAACATAAGTAACCGCCGAACTTGATCAGGGACGGCATGGGAACACCACGGTTTACATCAGTTGCAAGAGATATAATTTTCATTACGCCGATCATTGCAATTCCTCGAGATTTCAACCACAGTTCATTGTTTGGATAATAAAATTCGCTGAAAAGGAAAGAAGTTAATCGAGTTCAAACGCGCAGCGAAGTACAAATCGCTCACCCATATATTAGGAAAAACACGCAGATACTTTCCATCATGTAGGTGGTGTTCAGTCTAATAAATGCAAAGAGCCAGCGTTTCATCTTATGCGAAACATACAGACACAGGTAGCCCAGAAGTAATAACATTATGTGCAGGACCACAGCTTTTTGTAAGACAATGTTGTGCATTAAAAAGACACCCAAAACCATTGAGACGAAATGAAATGTTCTTTCTCCTAAGCGTCCTATAACATAAATCAAATATCTTTTTCGATATACCGTAATATATTTTAGTAGGAATTAATCTAAAGATTGCTTTAGGTGTAACTGGAAGGCCATATTTACGGTGCATATAAAAGTTGTGTGCAGTTTAACGGTGCACCTAACTCGGTCATAACCTGTACATAACCTAAAACTCACCAAAGCGTACGATCAAATTAAACAGGAAATTAACGAGGAACAGCATGATAATTTGATCTGTGACGCCCAATATAGAAGGTACGACACAGTTTTCTAGCAAATCCCATATTGTTTCTTCGTAACTGCAATGATAACCTATATAGAAAATTTGTTCAAAAAATGTCGGAAAGTTACGTACGCGTACGTGGAAAACATCGTGGAATCTTCCAAACACCACTTCGTCACTTTACAAACTAAAATTTCCACGTTTTATTAATTTATTAACAGAAATGTATTAATAACGTCCACTTCCAAAACTAACGCCGACACAATTTGAATACCAACATAATAGCCAACCTCAAAAAACAAAAATCCCTAACATAAAGAACCTTTTTTTAATTATTATTTTTAACAATTTTATCTCTACTTTAAAGAATCTAAAGACGGTATCAATGTATTTATTACTTGCGACGTTGTTTTAAAGCATCGACAATAAATAAATTTAATTTTACACGCTGCCGACTTTGTTATTGTATTATTGCTGTTTAAGAAATTTGCAAAATCAAACTGACTTTATTAAGAAATGACTTCTCTTTTTAGTTTCTAGATTGTTGAAATTGAAAGTATTTTGAAATTAGATTTGGCACGATCAGGTGCGCCAACTTAAATGAAGAACGGGTTAGGAGTTGAAGTGGTAACCAACTAACCAACCAACCATTGAAGCTGACAGCAGTGCATGCGATAGTATCGTACGTAGTAGTGTAGTCATCCTCCTGAATAGCAGTGTGTGACTTATTTCAATAAGTAAAGCGAAGTTATTTGCGTATATTACGTGAATATCATCACAGAAACACGATGAGTACTCCTGTGAAAAAAGTACCCATTCACTTACAGGTAGGGGGTAATTTAACAGGTGTATCCATTGCATAACGTAGTTTAAATTCATTTGCCCTTAAAGGATGTTGTGAACTATTTGCTTCTTAATTGGAATACAGGACGCTAATTCGTTTGGTTCCCGTTTTATTTAGTCCGCTTCCTTTTATTACGCGTGAGGCCCGATATCAGTGCCTGAAATTTATTGATTTCTTTCCAGTTTCGTTAAGTCTTTATTATTTATGTATTTAAAACTATCTCATGTTTTCAGCGCGACGAAATGATTCAACTCGCAACTCATTTGTTTATTCTAATTTTATTTATGTGGGAAGCTCTCCTGCTATTTTTGTTACTAACACGTAAAAATAGTTCAATTTACGTTCAAATATTAATTCATTCCGTAATTTATTACATCCTCATCGTTTAACACCGTAATTATTAATTAACCTCAAAAAAAATTTGTTAACGTTTTTCATTTTTTTTTATTTCCTTGAAATTCGTTCGATTAATTCCTTTTTTTATGAAAACTATGATTTAGTAGTAGCTCTAAGTTACTTCAGGGTAGCTTAGAACTACTCCGACGCCAACCCGGGAAGCGCCTAATATATGTATAGCGATAGACAAAATTAATGTCTTCGTAGTGTGTAAGTATTAAAAAATCATCAAATTATTCCATCTATAGCGAGATTGAGAGATACTTGCTTAGAATAAGTATAATTAAGTAGTTTTTTGGTTACACATCTTTTGTATAGCGCTGTATACTCGTCTATGATACTCAATAATTGTTCAAGACATATTTTCACGTCATCATGGCATCATTCCCAAAACGAAATAGATTCGTGTCAAGCCCCTGATTGTCGGTTCCATTTTATTTTTTGGTTTTTAAGTTTCTAGCTCCTCTTCTTTTTCTGTTTCGCGTGGTTCCTTCATCTTCGTTCGTCAAAATGTACAATCCAATCGATTAAAAAGTGTAATAGCAATTTTATTTCGTAAAGGAATGATGTATAGCTTCTTTTTTTTTCGCTAGAGTTCTCAAAATCGGCTGTTAATAAAAAACGGAAACGTAGTGAACCAAGATGAGATTTTTGAGGCCGACGTATTCGTCGAGGATGGTTTGATTAAGCAACTTGGTCGAAACTTAATAATTCCTGGGGGCACTCGAGTAATAGACGCGCGGGGCAAGTACGTAATTCCGGGAGGTATTGATCCACACACTCATTTTGAGTTCGACTTCATGGGCACGGTGACTGTTGATGACTTTTACCAGGGCACCAAAGCGGCAATCGCCGGCGGGACCACCATGATAAGTATGTCGGAAAATCGGCGGTTTCCTCCAGGGGAATACTCGGATTTTCTTTGTAGTTGATTTCGTCTTTCCCAAGAAAGGAGAATCCGTAATCGATGCTTATTACTCGTACCGAGAAAAAGCGGATGGCAAAGTGTGCTGCGATTATGGTCTTCACGTTGCCATAACCCAATGGTCCGAGAAAGTAAAAGAAGACATGGCGACTTTGTGCACCCAACATGGTATAAACTCGTTCAAAATGTTCATGGCGTATTCGTTTCTTCTGAACGACTCCGAGCTGTACTCGATTTTCGATCAGTGCAAGAAGCTTGGGGCGGTTCCTCAGGTTCACGCCGAGAACGGGCACATTATTACTAAAAACGTCGAGAAGCTCCTGGCCAAGGGAATCACAGGACCTGAAGGCCACGAGTTGTCCAGGCCAGAAGAAGTTGAAGCCGAAGCAGTGAATCGAGCTTGCATGATCGCCCAACAGGTACAAACATTTTAAATTCGAATAAATTATGATTTTCTTCTTTTTTCTACTTCACAATAATGTTATTTTTTCAGCAAATTCAATGAATGGAAGCATATTTTCTTTTGCATCTTTTCTAGGACGCATGTTTTTTTTTTTTTTTTAATTTAAATATGTTATGATTCTTTGTTGTTAGTCGATTTAAGGTGTAGGTAATTTTTGTAGGTAGATAGTCCGTTGTATATAGTGCATGTTATGAGCAAGTCGGCAGGATTTGCTATAGAGCAAGCACGTGAGAAAGGTATCCGAGTGATTGGAGAAGCTCTAGCAGCTGGTTTAGGTTGCGATGGTTCTCACTATAAAAATCCTTGCTTCCATCACTCGGCTGCCCATGTTCTTAGTCCACCGTTAAGGCCGGACCCTAAAACGCAACAAATTTTAATGAGCTTCCTAGCACAGTAAGTTTTATCTTTTTTTCTGTGTTTCGCTTGTTCGTTCTCATCATTCTCTAACAGGCTCATTTTTGACAACGTACTAATCTATTTTTACAGCTGTTCTTTCTTCAATGATTTATATATTACTAGTTTTATTCGGTGGAGCATGTCTTATTGTGTTATTATTTTATTTTATTTTTTTGTTTATTAACAAGTGAAAATTATTATGAATGCAGGTAAATGCTCCGTTATGTATCGATACCGTATCGAGTGGGGCAACGGCTGAAATAATTAAAGAAAAACAGGCGATCGGCCAAAATATTTTCGGAGCTGTGTTTGTATCCAATTTAGCACTAGTTGGAGATTCGCATAATGCCAGTACAATCACTGCCCCACCCTTACGGTCAAATCCTGCAACCCCAGCCCAGCTTTTAGGGTATCTCGCATCGTAAGTGTCCTATTAACCACTAATAATACAATTTTAATATTCTTCTTTTTAGTTTATAATTTTACCGCACGTACAGTCCATCTCTGACTTAAGAAAACATTGTCGATAGTTTCGTATTTAAATTAAAGGATGGACTGTGCGTATCATAATTTGAATATCGTCAGCACAGGAAGCTTAACACGTGCGCAAGTTGCAATAATTCATTACATTATAATGCAAATTTGATTCACTGACTCTAAAAGTTCATGTACGCACGTGTAACACTTCTTCAGACGTGACTTGACCGTAACTGTATTCTAACGTCGTGTGCATAGAAAAGAAATCACTATCCCCATGCACCTAATTTATTTCAGTCTTTTTATCTTGGGAATATTTTCGGCCGTGAATAAATAATGCCGGTTACGTAACTTCCGCAGGATGTTAAATTCAATTAATAGCATTTTACGACCGATCTGTATATGATCGATTCATTCCGAACTGCGGAGTTCAAATAATCAAATGGCCACCCCTCTTTTAAATTTTAACCACGTCACTGGTTTAAATACCTTCATATTTATTACATACCTAATAGCTTAACGTGAAGGAGCTTTAAGTGTATGGGATAATCAAATCTTTTCGCTTGCTTTCACAAATTTTGATCTCTTTTGATTTTATTTTATTTTTTTAATAAATTTGGTGGTTTTCGTTTTAGTTACGGCTTTTGGGAAATCTCGATCACATAATTTGCGGTACTTTTTCCAAATTTGTATTTCTTTGAATTGTGTAATTGGAATGTGCCTGCAGCTTTATTTTTTATTAAACCGCTGTTTTTAGGGATATCCTGCAAGTAACGGGAAGCGATAATTGCACGTTTAATAAGCAACAGAAGGAGCTGGGTTTGAATGACTTTTCGAAAATACCAAATGGGGTGAACGGCGTCGAGGATCGCATGTCTGTTATCTGGGAGAAAGGCGTACAAGCTGGTATTATCGATCCCACTAGATTCGTTGCAATCACCAGTACAAACGCCGCAAAGATATTCAATATCTTCCCCCGAAAGGGATGCATTGCGGTCGGTTCCGACGCAGACATAGTCATTTGGAATCCCAACAAAACTAGAATTATATCTGCCAAAACTCATAATCAGGCTGTCGATTTCAATATCTTTGAGGTTGTTAATTAAAAGTTCGGTCGACTTTGAAGATGTTCTGCACGAGTTTTGTAGGGCATGGAATGCCATGGTGTTCCCGAGTACGTCCTCGTGAATGGTCGGGTGTGTGTGGATGAGGAACAGGTGCGTGTCGTTCAAGGGTATGGCCGTTACGTCGAGACTCCCGTTTATCCACCTTACATTTACGAACCGGAAAAACTAGCGGACTTAATCCCAACCAAAAATGGAACGGTAAACGAGATAGAGCTCGCCAATAAACTGCGAAAGGTAATACTGCTTGCGTTGTGTTAATTTGATCCATCCAACTAAGCTCTCACTTGCGCAGATTGAACTGGATCCAAAAATGTGCATCACTCCAACTTTACCAGATTCTGCGATCAGCACGCCGTCCTGTAGAGGCCCCAGACCTGCAGGGCAACGCAACATTCAAGAATCCACATTCTCCGTCAGTGGTAAGAACACTTGTTTTAATTTAAAGCTCAGTAAAACGATTTGTTTTTATCCACAGAGGATTTAGACGTGGAACGAAAGTCTTGCATAAGAGTGAAAAATCCACCCGGTGGCAAATCTTCAGGATTCTGGTAAAACCTTCACCATATAGTGTTCGCTTCATATTCATACTGCTCTCAAAGTACCAAAGTTAATCTTCCAACCATGTCTTATTCTAGTTTTCTAACATGTCGTCGGCAATTTTATAACACGAAACCAAACATAAATCGTTAATTGTTGCTAGCATATTTTATATTAATGTAATAGATTGGTCTAAAATCGTTGTTGTTATCCTCCACTTATTTTTGTCTGGAATAATAGCACAGTGCTCTGCTCGCAACACTGAAGAACTTCCACATCAGACATTATTCGTTTTATTACGTAGTAAATCTTTAACAGAATTATTGAGTTGAGTGTTTCGTTAACGTGGCAATAAATCAAAAGGATCTGTCGATGTTGATTAGACCGTTCGAGTTCGTGTTGTGTTAATTATTTAATTTTTATTCTTCAGAGTTAAAACATTTTTATTTATTATTACTTTTATTGAATAGTTTTTAAGTATTTTAGTTTTTATTTGTACAAAACTCGTTTCCTTGGAACAGAACTGGACCATATATGCGTTGTGCTTGGCGAATGCGTAAACTGGAAGACGACTTCGTTATTTCTTTCTCGGTCGCCAGACGAAAATGTGAATTCCTTTTATTTAATTAATTAATAAGCTTTGTGCGAAATGTGTAATTCAATGAAATTTTAACAAATCGAACTTCGGCTTGCAGGCTTGGGAACTAATTAATAATAGACGTCCAGTTCTGATTTTAAAATCAATCAAAGATATGTTAACAGCGTTTTTAAGGTTTGAAATGTAGCAGAAAATATATTTATAGATTGAATAGATGCACGCATGTATATGTTAATGTATCATCTACTAATATTTTAATAAAAGTCTTAAAACACTTGCGCTGAGTTTTGTTATACGTTTTTCATAAAGGTTTGACGATTCTGGATGGTATCTCAACGCCCAATTATTTAATAATTACAACACATTGCAACCACATGACTGAATATATAAACAGTAATTAAGATTAGTCAGTTTAGCAACATGTGGCTTTATATTTTTTACATGATGACACACTATCTAAAGATCTTACGATTACTATTATAGCCAGTTTAAATTGTAAACACAGATAAGGACGACGAAATCAAAGTACATCTGAGCTAAATAGTTTTTATTCCTCAACAATGCACGACAATAGGTACTGAAAATAGGACTTTTTGTTTATATTGGTATACATATAGTGATACATCATTTTGGCATGTTCAAGGGTTTTTGTTAGGGCCATATTAATAATACTTAGTCTTCAAGCTCGTTATTTTGGTCGTGAATTCTGCCTTTAATGCTGTCGTAACTTTCTGCGGAATCCCAAAGGCCTTCGTCCCAAGACGGGAACAGATTAATGAAAGCCTCGGGTTCTTCACTCTGCTTAATGACAAGCACGACAGTCGACTTACGTCCTTCTTTATTTAAATATTTCTATAAAAAAAAAGAATAACTATTTATTTTCACTTTGTAAGTCAGGAAGTTTTACCTGTGCAAGTTCGATGCTCTTTTTCTTTTCTTCATCATCGGCCCCCTTCCCTATCCAAACAAACACCTGGCTGGTGGCATCTGCAATCATGACATCGTCTTCGACGAGGTCGTCCTGGGTAAAATCGTGAAGCTCCTCGACTTTAATTTGGCGATTCTTCTGCAGCGAAGCGTGGAACAGACGCTCGGACAAGGGCTTGACGTTTTCCTCGAAGCTCTTCTTATAGTTGGTCTTTCCCCCCAGGGCTTCCCACAGCTCGTCGGGTTCCTCTCCTTCCTGGACGGTAACTGCGCTGGAATCAGGTGCCAGTATATCAACGAAACCTTGCGCCAGGTCCCTTTCGACTTCATCAGAGTCACTTCCGAACCATAACCAAGTGTTTTTATCGTCCTCGATGAGGTACACATCGTCGGATTCTAAGGAAGACGCTTTCGGCAATTCCTGAATCGCCCTGACGTCTACGTCGGAGGTCCCTCGAATACGATACATACGTGTTTCTCCTTCGACGTAAGTGTCGTTGTCTCTCACGTTCTTAAAACCGGAAGCGTGGCCACCCAAGAAGACGATGAGCTTCCCTGAAATTAGTTAACGCCGTCAACGACATGATAAAAGGAAAACGAGGGTTTACCTTTGAATATGTGTAAGAAGTGCTTTGGTTCGTAGCCCTGGCAGACGCGGATTTGAGTTGCTTTGCCACCCAATTCGTTATCAAGCTGGATGGCGTGAATGGCGGACGATGCTTTCTCGTCGTTCGTGCTTTGGTTGCCTTGCCAGATGTAGATGATCCATTTGTTGGCGTGATTGTATTTAATTACGTAGGAATCCCCGCCAAAGAATTTACCATAATTGTCTGGATCGACGGGGGCCAGTTCGAAATTCTCTATGCGAAATATCTCGACCTCACCAGAACCATCGTCAGGCATAAATTCGGGTGCCTCGCCGCTGCTCTTGAGTTCAAGGCGAGTAGGTTGTTCATTTGCAGAGCGAATAAGACGAGAGTGAAGTTGAGTCGGAGTCTTCCAAGTCTGGAAGTACTGTTGGAAGACGCTGGGCTCGCCGTTCTCGACAATTCTCTGGACTCTGGTCCAAGCAGGATAGTTTTTGGTTGTGATAAATTCCTGCGCTTTCGTCATGGATTCGCTCTTCTCTTTGTTGTTGCATTTCTTGCCAACCCACACGTAAATATTAGCGCCGCCGGTGTCAAGAATGAAGCAGTCGTTTGTGTCCAACGCGGACTGCAGCAAGGGCTTCGTTCCAATCGGTTGGATTTGGATTCTTCCAGTTGAATCCGACACGCGGTATAACGTGACGACCTTTTCCTCGTCGCTTTCGAATTCATCGTCGCTGTCAGCCGCGGATTCTTCCGGAACGTCGCCCGGCGATCCTCCCCCTAAATTCGAAAAGAAATCTTCCACCTCGTGATCAGTTGCGGTTTCGTCGATGATTATGATTTTGGCGCGTCCACCGTGATCTTGATCTCTGATCTGATTGGCAGCGCTGATGGCTTTCAGGCGTTCAACTCGTTTGCTGGAGGTTCCCACGTAGACGTAAATTGTTTTGCCGATGTCCAAAATGAAGCAATCGCCCTTGTTCATGGAGGCGATGGTAACATCGACTTGCTTAACGCGGATGTTCCTCTTGCCCTTGACTTGGAACAGGCGCGTTTCGAACGCATCGCGATCGACCTGCCTAAATCCGGAGGCAACTCCTCCGGGTAGGTACCTAACCCCGGATTTGAAGTGGGAGAGGAATTGCTGCGATTCGTGACCCTGAACCTCACGGTATTGCACAGGGCCACCCCCTAATTGGTCATCAAGTTGGACGCTTAGGATTGCAGCAGCACCTGCTTCGTCCTATTAAATAGATTCAATTCGGAAAAGTTGGACGCTAAGAGTTTTGGTTTAACTTACTTGGCTGGTCTCCTTGCCCAACCAGAAATGTATGTCCCAACTGAGAACGCGGTTTTTATCTTTGGTCTGTCAAAAGAAATCAATGAGTACCTTGCAAGAGGCGTAAAGGAAGCTTACTTACGAAAAGTAAAATGTACGAATCGCCGGTGTAAAATTTTCCATAGTCATTCTTGGGATAAGGAACTGGTTTAAAGTTCTGTAATAAGACGACTTTTAAAAAAAAAAAAAATCTCGGTTTAAAAATATTAGTAATCTTTCAACAAATACGGGGGAGATAAACAAGTGTCAATCCTAATAAATCATGTCAACTTTTTATGTTATCAGTAGATGATATAGTTCGACGAATTTTGTAATTTTGTTTTTTATTTGGTGCATTTGTCATGCGGTACAATCAGAGTTGAAAGTAACGTCTCCAAAATGTAAAATGTGTCAATTCTGTTCACCATGACAAGCAGACGGCGAAGCAAACCTCGACTAGGAATTCGATGTGTTCTGACAGTCAGAGGTGATTAGGGGGGGGGGGCGTTTTAATTTTCTACCGGGGAGAGTTTGCTTTTAATTCTGATTGTACATAGTTCAAAGCAACGCCTGCGTTAGTTTCCAATGACTAATGACTGCAGTAGAATTGTAGAAATGAAGATAATGAAAATATTTTGCGACTTTTGTTTTGTTAACGCAGGTAAACAACTTCCCCTTCCACAAACAAGAGCTTTCCGTTATTGATTTTCCAATTTCCACGAAAATATCTGTATAGCAACCTGATGCTGATCAATACACGAATTTTGAGAGGCGTCGAAGCTACTCCTTTGTGCCAACATTTTTAACAACCGCAGCAGATTTTTATTAACAACGATTTAAGTAAATTGTCGCTTTTATTCGTAAAATCCACGTTTATATTTTTTTATCTCCTTCACATTGTACTTGCGTTATCAACTGCACTCGAAGTAATTAAATATTATATCGTCAATGTTTATCAAGTTTTTGTTATCGGTGTTGTATTAATCGAATCTTGTACTCGTTGCGATAACGAAAGGGATTCACACTAAAAAACATTTTCGAAAATAGGAACAAAAAAACACCGGGGCGATTTTTAATTAAACGAGCGATAAAAAACACTGGCGCTACTGTGTTCTATTAATAAACACGTTCTAAATTTAAATTAATGAGCTTTTGGCTACTGTGATGAGTATTATTTTCATTAAACTGTCATCGGGACGTAAATTATATCATCGACGTGTTCGTCATCGTACGAAACGCATCTTCTGCTTTTAAACAGAAATTCGTCCCATAAATTCGAGTTTATCAGTGGGCCTTATGTTTAAATAAGAAAAACCAGGCGGTCACGGGTATTTTTACTTTCGGGCGCAACACAGTTTAGGACCACGTCTATCAAAATAAAATAAATTCGAATCATAACTTATAATTTATAAATGAACAGAATGTGTGTTCGTCGCCCATTATTTCTTTAAATACAACCGACTTTTAGTAAATCATTTTCATAGTTTGTTTGTGCATTTCAAATCCGTACCATAATAAATTTTAAATATATATAAATATACTCAGTTTTATTTAAAACGCTTGTTGTAATTAAATTCTGATTACAAAACTCGATTTTTAGATTAATACGTCAGAATTTTGAATATTTATTAATGTTTAAGAGTAATTTTCGATGTGGGTAATGAAGTAATCTGTAATTTAAAAATGACATTTAAAGGAAATACGAAATAAAATATACTCAGTTTTATTTAAAACGCTTGTTGTAATTAAATTCTTATTACAAAACTCGATTTTTAGATTAATATGTCAGAATTTTGAATATTTATTAATGTTTAAGAGAAATTTTCGATGTGGGTAATGAAGTAATCTGTAATTTAAAAATGACATTTAAAGGAAATACGAAATAAAATGTCTTCTTCTGTGAATTATAAACGAAAATGAAGAATATATGACGCCACTTTTTTTTAATTTTTAACGATTAATAGTAATTTCGTTGTCTTTCTCTGCTAGTTCCTCGCATTAGTCTTTATTCACTCAACTTGCCTTTTGATCATTTCGTTGTTTCTAATTTTTTTACATGCATTTACATATTACCAGGTAAAATACAGCAATTTACCGGTGAACTACCGAGGTAATTACGGGGCAATGTCACCAACATCACTATTAAATAGGCAACATTCATTCAAAAAAAATAAAATAAATAAATAAAATTCGTTTTTCTGTAAATATATAGAAATGTCAATGTCACAGCGCTATGTTGAAGGGTGTAATTACTTGCAAGGCCTCGTTTTTCGATTGTTTTCAAGAGGCCACGCCTTCTTCAGTTTTTTTTTGATGGCATGGTTTATTTTTACGACGGATTTTAATAATGTTTGCATATTTCTGCCTTCCTAACAAACAATAATCACGGTCCTAGGAAAGCAGAGCTGCGTAAGCATTTTTCTCAAATTTTTTGTTACTTAAAAATGTCCATCATAAATATACACGCTGTACATGTAAAATAATATGTGTATGCTGTATATTGTAAATGATTTTTGTTAATAAATCGAACAGTTTTAGTGCTATTTTATTTTTTTAGAAAAAAATGATATTTTTGTGAAATTCTTAATTAGTAAAGAAACTATTTAGGACGTCCAGGGTCACAATTACTACCATTATAATTTGGTTCAGCGAAGCTTTTAGCATATTTCACTTAACAAGTATATTAGTTAGTGAAAATTAGCGCCTTTATTGATTTCACAACACCAAATTTCAAGCCTCTACATAAATGGATTTGATTATGAAATAATAACAATAACAGCCACTGTCTTATCAGTTAACTATCGCAGGAAATGCGAATATGTTCTAATTTAATCTCTCAATCCCTAAATTCAAAGCATCATGCCTCGCTTAAAGTAGCTACACATAAATAAAAATAATCATAATACTACACACATGTATAATTTTGTTTTTAATTAGGTGCAGTAAAAGTGAATAATAAATAAACTTACTTCTATCCTCCATATCTCAAGGCCTGCAACTTTACCGGAATTTTCAAATGCCGGTTCCATAACTCTTCTGGTTCCTGTGCCTTTGTTACTACCAGTGTTTGTAGCGGTCTGGATCGACGTGTAAGGCCTACTACCTGTAGTCGCTGCTTCCGTACTACCGATACAACTTGCGACGACTAAAGCAATCGTCGCGATACAAACTTGTATTATGCGTGAGGCATGATCGCTTCGCGTCATTTTCAACTTTTTGGGCATGCGCCGGCCTGAAAAAATAAAATAAAAGGATAAATCATCAAAATACAAATCTTACTTTACGCTACGCTTTACCTTGAATGGTGTGATTCATTCCATTACAAGCAAAAGTTATTGGTTTTTTTTTTTCGTGTTACATAATTGTTTTCAAGTACATTCAATGAATTCATTCTGAAGCGGCTCGTTTAAGAATTTCGATCGTATCAATTAATGTTGTTCGATTGCACTCACATTAGCGATTAGTTCTAAGAATTTAAAAAAACAAACAAGCCTCTCCCATTCATCTTTAATTTCTACACGAGATAATTTCGGTAAATGTAAAAACATTTTTTTTTAATAGTAAGAAACCAAAACTAAAATCGAGTTAGAAACCCTTGCCAGAATGTATGTAAATTACACACTCAGAAGAATGAAAAAACTAAAGTGAGTGAGCCTTAATGCCTCAATTAATAAATTGTTAGTTAATTTTTTGTGTACGTGACTTTAGTCGTCAGATTAGTTAGATTTAGTTTTTACATCATGAAATACCGAGCACTTCTTGTGATTTTAATTAGCATCAATTATACTGAACGGAAATCGATTTTTAATTTCTCCTCACTTTCTACTATCGAAGCAAAACGTTCTGGCCCTTCACTTTGAAGGTCTACGTCTCAAAAACCTCACCAAAAAAAAATCAATCTTTACAGAAATTGGATAACACTCTGAAAACTTCGTTTACTAAAATAATTCTCGTATTTCTTTGTTGTTGGTTCCAACTGTTTTTCTCTTGCACTTATAATTAAACGGAACACATATGATCAACACATGTTTTCAAAAGAAATTTAAGAAATTGGCAGCGGAGCCAAAAATGCGTGGATATCACTCATCAATAAAATAAAGGTTAAATTACAATATTTAAAAAAAATAAGTAATAAGTTTTTATCATGCTATCTAAAATAGGTCGTACCTATCCGAAATAAATAAATCAATACAAGGACTTTCGACTTGAATTGCCGATAACAGCGTAAAATAATTCGATTTATCAAAATTTTCAAATCAAAAGAAGATAAACGGACGAGCGAAAATTAATTAATTTTGGCATGGCATAAAAATTCCTACACTTTCTCTTCGTCGCGTTTATAAAGCAGTCATCAATCTGAAGACAGAAATAATTTCTTTTTATTTTCGGGAATTTATTTTCGTGCATGCAGAAAACCGCTGCACAACATTTCCTTTGTGTCATTCGCTGCGAGTTTATTTTCAGTGTTGTGATCATGAAAACTAATTTGCTATTCCTCGCTGGAACGGACGGATTAGATAATAAATCGATTTTATTTTCATACCAAAAATAGAACCTCGTTATTTTTATCGTGCATTTACAATACGCACCTACATTTGGTGTTTACTAAAAGCACAGGGAAAAAAAATTCCACAACGACTTACCTCGCTGATTAAATAATAACGGTAATAAACACTTAATCTAAGCAGCAGCGTAGACGTTCTTTAATCGAAGTCTTCTTAGCAACTATACGAGATGTTTGAAATTCGTCATAATATATAAGAAATGTTATTCAGGCAGTGACCCATTACTTACAAGGTTAATCTCATGCGTTAACACAAAGTTCTTATTACGTTTGTTTAATCAATACCGCGAAATTTCATGTTTATATTTATGTTTTTAATGTAAGTCTGCATTTATTTCTCGGAAAATTCACGACGCCAGACAGTTTCGTCCAATTAATTAACGAAAATGCAAAAGAAATACATAATTTTCTGGAAATGTTTGTTGCAAAACATCTCCAAATTACAAACATTTTCAGTCAATTGAGAATAAAACGTTCATCATTAAAATTTTGTTTTGAAAATAAAAAAAAAGATCAAAGAATAGAATCTCAGGCGGTTGGCCAAAATATTTGGACGAGGTTGTAGATTTGATGAAAGATACTACTTCTCCAGTTGTAGTTTTCATCAATAATTTGAAAATCAACGTAAATATTTTTTCAAACTCCGTACTTCCACTTCATGTTTAATTTAGGAACGAACGCCATTGTTAAATGTTTAAACACGACTCTTACTAATGTTTAAAGTTGTCATAATTGATTTATGTATTGAAATAAAAAGTAGGACGCTTCTTTTTTAATTTATTCTCGTTTCTGAAAAAAAAATACAAGACCATAGTAACGCATATATATATTTTTTTTAAATTGGCGCCGAAGTTGGCGCTGTTTATTGTGAACTAGCGTTGTGAGTCGGTAATTGTACTATGTTACCGGTAAGGTAACATTCATTTGTTACCGACCGGCAAGGTAACATTCATTTCTTACCGGTAATTTTTGAATGTTACCTCAGTTGGCAACATAATGGAAAAGCTGTAATTCTTCCGAATAATCGAGTTGCATACTTGCAAATTGCAACTTAACTAACGAAATCAACTCTTAACAATATCTAACCTTAAGGCTTAGTTTTTATTATTTAAGAAAAACGTTAAGAACTAGATAAAAGAAATACTTTATACTTTAAAAAGGTTATCGTTTAGACTTTTGCTTATTTTTGACTATTTTAGCAGTTGTAAGAAACAAAAAAAAAAAGAATAATTGCCAAAGAGAAAGTATGAACTGAAATTAAAAAAAAGAAGAAAACTGTAAAATGTGGATCATGTCCAAATGCATAAAATTAAAATAAATAAAAATCATTGCAATCAGTGATGAATTTTGAAGACTTTTTTGTTTTAATTTTAAACTAGATTAAAATTTCAAAATTATTTAGTGAATTTTAAAAATTTACAAAAGAAAAAATCATGTGGATTTAATATAAAATTAATCAGAAAATACGAATTCATTTTTAGTTAAAAAAAAATGTAATTGGTGACATTACCGGTAACTCAACAACAAAAATAAATTACCGGTAATTTAACAACACACTGTTGTGAACGCACCACAACTTTTGAAACATCTGTCAACTTACTTTTTCTTTTTCTTAAGATGCAGCGTTTACATCATCGAAATGAGAATTTTTAGCAGCTTTGCATTTGGAAATTTACACAGCCACGTAAAATTGCACTTCTACAACAAAGATGATTACTGGAAGCACGACATTGCTATTAAATCTCAGATAAATACCTTCTTGGAACTTCTTCTTGCACTAATTTTTACAAATATTTATTCACACGTATCTGCATACGAGTGATCCAACATAACGAGGTGTGCCAATGAATGTGTATCTACGATTTCGGTTTTAACTGTAGTTGCTTGTGTATTAAATACTTTCTTACCTTTTATATCGATATCGTTCACTTCCATTTTCCGACCTCTCCTTATAATCTATAAATGAAACTTTTGTTACGAACTTCTTCTATAGCGCAAATATGTTATTATACCTGGAAGATTCAACGTTGGTACACTTCTTCGCTTTAATTTATTGCTTCCCGGAACTCTACAATCGGTGCTAAAGTGAAGGTCGCACACACGGTATCGTTTATAAGCCACCTGTGGATCGATGTCTTTCAAATGGGGCAAACCAATTCGCTCAACCCAAATCTTATAAACCTGTAATGTATGACTTATTAGTACACAAAAATTTGAGCACTGCCTGTTTTGTAAACTGCCAAGTTCAACATTAAATTACTTAATTTTCTATTTGATATTGGGAGCGTCCTTTTTGCTATTTTAGGGTCACGATTTCCACAGTTTGGTACTGCACAGTACATAACCATCGTCGAAGTTTTTGCAAACACAAAACATACATAACCTAGAAAAAATTATGATTGCCAGAAATTACCGCGCAAAATTAAAACGATGGGAGTCAGTGTTGCCACTACTAGAAAATGCAACGCATTAACTTCAATGCGAATTCTCAGGTTGTCTTGGATCGAAATTCTGTTAAACTATAAATTTTATTTAATAATAAAAGATGAATTTTAAAAATTTTCTTCATTTTTGGTCTATATTCTATTATTTAACATTTTATTACTTGTTCGGGACATTTAAATTTTTGGGCACCACTTGTCACTCTTCAATTACAAAAAAATTTAATGCTTTTTGGTTCGACTGTTTTATAATTTATTGATTCAAGTGCCTAGTCTTTACTGTTACGAATTAAGTTACCTAATTAGAAATAAAAATTCACTTTTATTCACTTCCTTGGTAACGACATCTTGCTTATTATGTAATCACGAATACATTAACAAAAATGTAGGTACATAATAATATATACATAATGAAATGTTTATAAATTAATTATACGTTAACGTTATTTAAATCGGCTCGAAGGGTATATGGCAAAACCTTCTTAATATAATCAATGGCAAATGTGGTAGAAACATCAATACAAACAATAAAACGGGACTGCATACCAAAACCATTAACGTGTACAGCAACAACGGCCACATTGAAATCGTGCACATGCAATGGGGTTGTGATACTTTCTCCATGTTTTTTTTATCATCTCCACCTAAAATAAAAATAAATTTAACGCTTCGGTAAACCACAACTTTTATGTGAGAGTATATTTTAAGCGTCACCTGTATTTCAGCAACAGAAATAAATCATTAGCAGCATAATTAAGGGAAAACACTGAAAAAAAAAACAAAGCACGTGAAACTGTACTCACGAAGTCCAGAAGCGTCGTCGAGGAGAGGCTTAAGTCATTATCAATTCCTTTCAAGAAATGAAACACGTTTTGCTTAAACAAGCTACCATTTCGCAAAGCACCAGCGACGGGGTTCGACTTGAACTGTTATGAGGCACTTACATAATCCATAAGTAGGTTTCACTTTCTTTTCGATTATGTGTTGGCTTCTGTTTACTTATTTGAATGCCTGTGTTCATTGACATCTAACGCTTTAGCTCAGGCAAACTTGGTAAGATTTTTAATGTTGTCAAGAAAAGAAAAACAGAGACTCTATTATTTTTAATTTTGTAAATTTAATATGTATAATAATTATTTTATTTTATACTACGCCCGCCAGTATACTCCATACCAATACAGTGCTGTATAATGGGTTGCATAATTTCTATCCGGTTGAGAGACATTGAGTTTTTTGGAAAGATCTGCTTTGGTGATTCTGAAAATATGTGTTCTTCCCGAATAGGAAGCGTTTTTATATCTAAAATAAATAAAAAATAAAGGTCACTTCTTAATAGGGATATGCGACAACTTTCAAAATCATACCGTACATCCTCACCCCCAAAAATATTTAATTGGGAAACTCTACGCGAAAAGATTTCACGTTATTTTCACTTAATCAACAGTATTTTCAAATTTGGAAAGTAAGTTGTCGTTTAATAATGTGAAATAAATTCTATTTTAGGATTTCTTTCCACCACCAAGACTTTAAACAGTTTAAAATCATAATTATTACAATTAACTTTTATTTAAACAATCCACTTTTAACAGGAAATAAGTAAATTAAACGTATATACAAAACAATATAAACAAATGGAAATATTATTTACAGTCTGTGACTTGTTCTAAGCATACGTTGAATTTTTCTGCCCGTTTGATTATTCAAACCTTCTTCCCGACAGTCACAAAATGTATGTTACCTTACAAAAAGAACGAATCTATTTTTAAGTTATGGAAAATTAAGTGGATTATTAAAATTTAATTGGAGGACATAACTTTGCACGACTAAAATTACGCTAACGTTAATGTAAATGTTAAGCAGAGGTCGCACGGATCTATTCCACTAATTTCTTGTGCTTATGTAAATGAAATTTAAAAAAAAATATTTTGATGAGATGAGTAAAACAAAACGAAATACGTGCAATTATTAGTCGATCTGTATAGTCGACCACCTCTGCTTCAAACACTTTCCGTCCAACTTCCTCTTAGAGAATAGTATACATTTCATGTTTATATTACTATACAACTATGTATATTTTACTTTTTAACAATCAAAATATCAAATGATGAAGTGCATTGTGTTAAAGTATACTGTAAATAACGTCCTAATAATTGGACATACAGCCAATATATAAACAGAGCAGCAGGAATACAGTAAATTTTTGTTTCACAGTTCAGCATTCCTCGTTATAATTCTAATCTATGTATACTCACACATACACTGTGATTGGCTCACGTTTTTCGTCAATTTTTTTTTTATCTGCTAACGCCGAGAAGCAGATGCACACAACAATGAAGAGACGCCTTTATAATGTCACGTGCTAAACTACTGTTAAATTTATATGACATAAGCCAATTATAAAACACACACGCACACACATACACGCGAAGTTACTAACTTTTCTATATAAAATGCGAGAGAGATATCAATTTTCAATTCTAATTGCTTGTATAAATTATAGTAGTAATCGTTGCAAGTATTTATTATTAACAGGAGATAGTATTCTCACCAATATTAAACAAAATCAAGTTCTAGCTTTGTGAAACAAAAACATTGCTTGGCAGTTTACTGTTATTCTAATTTTACTTATGAACGTATTAAATAATTTTGTTGTAATACAATACAGAAAAATATTAATATCACAAGTAAGTTTCAATAAATATTATACATCCACGAGTGAACCTTCAAAATAAACTTTGCCATTTTTTAATGTTTACGGTAAATTTGAATTTGCTAATTAGACTTCGTTAAAAAGCAACATTATCATCTGATTTTTAAAATTATTGTATTATTGAAGCTGTAAGATTTTTTTGTGTGTTATTAAATACATTATTATCGATATTATTATTAAGGAATTTATATAAACTAAATCTTACGAACGAATTTAACCCAATAAAAAATTTCTATAATATACATGGATTAGCTGTAACATAATAAAACATAAATTTCAACGTAAATCGGGGTTATCATTAAATTGCTTCTTAATACGCAACAAAATCATAGTATACCACTGATCGAGGCGTGAAATTGAATCGTATTCTTTCACAGCCTCCGTAAAGCCATCGACGTTTTGTTCTTCCATGTGTTCGATCAAGGTGCACACCAGTTTGTACTCGCGAGCATCTTGAAATGCGGGGTACATTTGAATGTAGCGCTCCAAGGCGTGCTGTGCATTCAAAATATCTACGCATAAATGACAGAGAGCGGCACGAAACAGGTATTCTTTCGCACTGTATTTCAACAAGGAGCTTTCTAGGGAAGACGAAGCTACCTGTTGATAAATGCTAATTGCTTTGTCGTAATTTTCTAATTCGGCGGCGTACTGGGCCACCTTTAATAAACATTTATTAGCAGAAGAATTGCTCTCCTCTCCTCGATAATAATCAGCGGCTTGCTCGTAATGCTGAAGCACTTTCTCGTATGCAGAAGAATCACTTTCGTAGATCTCTGCGATCGTTTGGTGATGTTTCGCTGCTATTGTAAACCTGCCCATGTCTGTGTAGATTTCAATTGCTCTTAGAAAACAATTTTGAGCCTCTGAAAAATGAAAAATTAATTAATTTCAAGATTTATACAAGTGTATTGTCTCTTGCATCGAGTGATTTTTAAAATTCTTTTATCAACTACATTTTGCTTTATTCTCCGCACGGTATTGTGTAGAAATTATTATTGATATCTTAATAGATAGTGAATGGCTACTGCGGAAAAGAAGATTGATATATATTGATTTTATATTTATCCATAAATTTTGATTTTTATTATCATTAATTTGAAACAATTAGATAAAATTAATGTTTATTTATTTTATAGTTTCATTGAGAGTCTTATTCTGTAGTTTACTAATAATAGCTGCTCTCCATTTGAAGTTGTAATGCCCCGAGGCTTAAAGCCTAGAACAGTTCAGCGTTACATGTTCTACTCGAAGCTGCTCCTTTATATAAAGAGTCGAATGTGTTGAGGGAATAATTTTATGAATGTTAAATATGAATACTTGCCATCTGCATTAGATTTTTTATAACAGTTGGCAGCATCAACGTAATTGGTGGCTGCATCGTGACGAGATCCTGCTTTGCTGTGCAACGAAGCAGCCTTGCAAAAAGCATTCCCGGCTGCCTCCCAGTTCCTTGCCATTTTAAACAAATTAGCTGCCCTCTGATAGCACTCGATTGCGTCTTCGACTTTAGATGAGCCCCTGCAAACACAAGATCGATGTTGCGATAAAATTTCATAAATTGCGTACAGATCTCTTTACCCGAAGAGCGACGCGAAGAAGCCCTTGGAAGACGAAAGCCTCTTTTCGGCTTCCGCTAATAGTTTAACCGCTTTTTCTTCGTTCGATGCCATGCCGGAATATAACTAATTTATTTACGTGAATTGACAAGACACTTCCAAGTAACAATATTGACAAATTGATTTACGGTTTTACCAAATGCCTTAGTGTGTCACTTCTAGGGTGTTACTAACAGCGCTGCCAATCGACGAGAGATTTCTCTAGAAAGAAATGGGGGGGAAATATAATTTTTTAAAATTTTTATTATAAAAATGCTCGTAATAATTAAATAATACAATGAGAATTCCCGGAAGCTTAAAAATTAGGTTTCACTTGCGCGATTTATTTTTATAAAGCGATGACGATAGCGAATGTGCTTTTTTTTTTAGGTTATGAACTTTAGATTGTTACAAAGTAGATTTTAGGTATAATTTTCACAAAAGGAACTTGCAATTTAGGTGAAACGATTTTTAGGGTAATGACAGTAGAGTGGCGTTTCGGTTTTGGTGATTGTGAGTATACCTTTAATATGGCGTTGTCAACAATGGACGTCAAGTTTTATTATTTTAAGTGTTAAATAAAAATTTAGTTAATTGTAGTGTTTATTAAAATTTAGTAATTTTGGTTTAAATTAAAAATGAATGGTCTGAGTTTAAGTGAACTGTGCTGTTTGTTTTGCTGTCCGCCGTGCCCGAGCAGAATAGCTGCAAAATTGGCATTTTTGCCACCAGAACCAACTTATGATTTTTTAGCAGACGGTACTGGTAAATTCGCTTTAACGTTGAGTGAAAGAGCGGAGTGGCAGTATTCTGAACGGGAGAAGGATAATGTCGAAGGATTTTATACTAGGACTAATCGTGGTAATCGAATAGCTTGTTTATTTGTTCGATGTAGCAACACTGCCAGGTTTACTATACTTTTTTCACACGGGAACGCCGTTGACTTAGGGCAAATGAGTAGCTTTTACTTGGGTCTAGGCTCTCGTATTAATTGTAATATATTTAGTTATGATTATTCAGGGTACGGTGTTAGTGCGGGAAAACCTTCCGAAAAAAACTTATATGCCGACATTGATGCTGCTTGGTTGGCATTAAGAACGCGTTACGGAATAAGCCCTGAAAATATTATCCTATACGGCCAGAGCATCGGAACAGTACCAACTGTCGACTTGGCCGCGAGATACGAAGTTGGCGCCGTCATTCTCCATTCCCCGTTAATGTCTGGAATGAGAGTTGCTTTTCCTAACACTAAAAGAACATGGTTTTTTGATGCCTTTCCTAGGTAAGTTCTCTCGCAATTTAATCACGAGAGGAACCGCCAATGTATTTGCTTTTCAGTATCGATAAAGTTCCAAAAGTTACGTCTCCTACACTCGTTATACACGGAACAGAAGATGAAGTTATAGATTTTTCTCATGGTCTCACAATATTCGAAAGATGTCCAAAGGCTGTGGAACCTTTATGGGTAGAAGTAAGTCTGTTTTTTTTTCCCTTCAATTATAAATAGAAGCTAAGCCACATCGCAAATCCATGATTAAACAAGAGATTTAATAAAATACCAGGAGGTATATTAAATTCAGGCACGGTGAATTAATTAGAGCGTATGAAAATTATCATGTTGATAAAGGATCCGTCATAATATTTAATTAAATTCGTGGAACGTCCTTTGTTTTATCTTTCTTTTTTTTAATTGACACGAGATTTATAAAAATTGATAACTCCACGATAGTAGTAAATAAAGTAAATAAAATTTGTTGTTGTTGTTTTAGGGTGCTGGTCATAACGATGTAGAATTATATGCAGCGTACCTGGAGAGGCTTAAACAATTTGTAAATGTGGAATTAGTCAACTGACAGTTGCTGGGTGTTGATGAGTGTACTGTGAGCTCTGGGACATCAAGTTCTACAGGTGAGAAATTGCTCTAGCTAGGGGCCGCGGGTTCGGTTTTGTGCCGACCCGCAGCCTCACCTCACCACACTCTTCGGGCACTTTCGAGTATGCTAGCAAGAACGGAACGTCAATGCAGTAGTGCTCAAAATTCACCCCGGTCGAAATCGCAGCCTCCACCGAAGGCTCGATCTCTCCCTGCATGCAATGGTCTGTCACCAGTTTGTCTTAGCATCTGTCGATGTCCAGTTCTCGAGACCACTTGCTAGCACTAGTGTATATAGTGTCGTGGACCTACTTTCCTATGACTGACTGACAATCTTACTAAGTGATGCAATATTAATGTGTAATACCAGTAATTGTAACTTTTACATGAGGAATCTTTCCGTGTTGGTTAATGAGATTTATTCTAATCAGTGCATAATGTAAAACCGTATTTTGTATGCCTCGTCACGTTTATTAGTTCGAGTGAGATTTCGAGTTAACTAAAGTTTGTATGTAATAGGTAATCGATGAAACAAAAGTTTTCACGTCATCATGTGATTGATTATTATGCATTCTTGTATTTTTATTGTAAATTATTTTCTCAAATTTACCAAGCGAGTTGTAGGATTAAGTATAGATTACGCGCTAGTTTAATTTTAGTTTTAAAAGTTAAAATGTTACGTACATGTGGGTGTGTATTATGCACGTGTAAGTAAGTTTTCATTTTTAAAATGCATATAACATACACGACAAATTGTAAAACTTAATTTTATATTAATTTAGATATGTTGGATTTCTACTTTTGTGTTTGTGATAGTTGTTGATATATTTTTTTTTGTGGCTTAAAGAGGTGACATTCAATCTATACGTTTTTCATATTTATTTTGTACGCTGTTCTTGATTATTTACTGTAGGAAAATTGTGTATCAACTTTCTTATGCATTTTGTAATTTTAGTCGAACATAAAAATTTTCGATGTAGACCATAAGCTGTCCTTTTTTAATAACTATTAAATGTGAAATTCTAAAATTGGGAACTACGTGTTTTTTAATTCTAAATGTAATCCAGTGTTTAGCACGTGAAAAGTTTTATAGAGCTCAGGAAAGTGGCGTCTGAATTTTAAATTGGAACAAATGTAATCAAATCTGTATATGAAGTTGAAAATTTCATTTTCTTATTGGAACGTGTAAAAGTTGTTTTTAAGTTATAATATTGTTAATTGTTGTTGTTTTTTATAATTGCCGTTTGTAATAAACACTCAAAGAACGTTTTACATTTGGGTTGTTCGTTTGCAAAAAAGACTTACAAATTGATAAACAATTAAGTGATCCCTGTTAAACACTGATTTTATCAGTAGCAAATTCATAAGTGGGTGTGTATTAAGAAAAAAGCATTCATTGTTTCATTATCTTTTCATTTATCACACGTGATATATGTTCGTTTTGATTTTCTATATAATTTTTTCTGTTTTGTTTTATTACTTTTTTAATAAACTTTTACATCGAGGGTCTGGTTTTATTTATTAAGTGTACTATAATGATGATGTCGACTATAAAATCTGATTGTATCGTATTTTCACATCGGATGCAATCTTTTAATCACATTTAAGTTCCACTAACATAATAGAAATATGATACAACCAACTTTCACTTTTAAGAAATTTGTATTTCTTATAATGGCATTACTTATAAATGACAATAAATCATTTTTTCTCGCAATTGTGTTGATGTAATGTTTCATTTGACATAAATCAAGACGAGACCACAATCGTTGCAGACGTTTGAATTTATTTCTGGAATTTGTGTTTAATGAAATTGATGTTTTTGATGGTATGATTTGATTATAGGATGAATTTTAAGGAGAGCAGAGAATTAAGAATAAATGTTAAAAATTATATTTCATAAATAATTATATATCCTAATAATTCACAATAATAAAAAAAATTGTCCTATTAATATTGCATCACAATAATTGAAATTAATCACTATCGCTATAAATAGCAGTATTTACAGTCCGTTCCATTTCTCTGATTTGTTTAATTGAGTTCACCTTCATGAATTCATGTTTCATGTGCACCCCTCGCGTCTTCTGCACGACGAGAAAAATAATGAATACGAATATGATTATCACAAAAAGAGCGCATAATAATACGAATATTCTGAAATACCACTTGTCGTCTTGAATTTTGCTAGCAACTGAATTGGGATAGCAATAGAATTCGAAGTCGCTTACTTTCACCAGCATTGCATCTGGATAACACTGAGTGCATTGGTAGTCATTGGAGCCCGAGCACTGTTTGCACGTGTAATGGCACTCCAAACAAGCTAGAAGTACATGATCGACTTTCTCAGCGTTTGGTTTGAAACCAACCTCAATTGCATTCGAGTAATGTTTTTCGGGACACTTTTCAACGCAACGCCCCTCAAATAACAGAAGTTCATCTGCACATTCTGCGAACAAACACATACATTGTAAACTTGCATATATAATTATTGAAACAAACATACAAAACGAATTCACGAATATAACACCACAATGCCATAAAAAAATAAAACAAAAATAAAAATCTGACAACAATTTTAGTCACAAAAAAGAAAGTTTCATGCATGCATTAGCAAAATACTAAACTAACTTACCTACTGGTGGGTAGTTGGAAGTCGAAAGGTCCGTTGGTTCTTAACCAGCCATTGTCTGTGTAATGAGGTTTCTTTTTGTTAATGTATGTGGATTAATCTAAATGATGAAAGCATTAATTGATCTACATGATAGGTATTAAAACAACTTGAATTTCGTTTCAAATAGTAGACACAATTTATTTATTTTTTCATATTATTTTTACGCATACGCACATAAGAGTAAATATATAGTATATATATCGGCACGTACGTGCATATGTATATATATATTTTGACATTGGCATATAATTACAAATATCAAACTGTATACATTAAACTGTAACAACTTCGTAGTTATTAGCAAATCTGTTGAGCTTATGTACTTAGGTTCTTAAAACGAATCATCAACGAAGGAACTTTGTTTACTTAAAAATATTGTCAAACGAATTTCATTCAGCACTGAGTGAACTTGTTTAAAGCGAACAGAACTGTCGAATCATCTCAACAGAGCCGCTAAGACTAAGCAATTAGTACTAAAGGTCTTGTTGCATCATCACCTAAGCTAAACGATAATAAACATTCACTATACATTGAAATTAGTTCACTCATGCTATTGAGCTATTATTATTATTATTCATTGTTTCCATTTTTAATCGATTAGAACCAAATAAACCATACCACGTGAAACTACCAAGCAAGACAATTATTAAATAAAATGTTTCGATAAAATCATAGGCTTAGGAATTACTATCGCTACTTAAAAATTACTTATAATGAGTTAAAATTTAATTTATAATAGGTATGAGTGTGCCTTACGCATATGTACGGTGCTATTTGAAAAGGAAAATGGCCCGAAAACAAATCGGATGAGTTTTATAATTATGGAACCGAGGGATGTATGTACAGGAGCTTTACACTAAAACAACATTTACACAGTCACACCCACACATATGCGCGCGCTCAAACACACCAACACACGTGCAAGTACACAAGCACGCACAATTATATAAAAACAAAGTATAATAATAAATAAATCACAGCAAAAATTATCAGTTACATCAAGTATATGAAATAAACCAAACTAAATAACTAATAGGACGAAATCGAAAGATATTTAAGGAACCCCGACGTTTTTGTTTTATTGGTTTGTTTCATATATGACATAATTTACATGGAAAAACTATCTATCATTTACAACGTTACTTACGACCTTTTATAATATGTTTTGGTACATTTTAAGAGTTAAGTAATTGCACTTATAACAATCTATCTGAACACTGAATCACGTCAGTCACACATCAGCTTTTATCTTTACATGGTGATACAGTCATTTAACCAAAAACACGACAATAATAATAGTGGATTTTAATTAACCCAATTCAAACGAAACATAAATAATGGACAGATCTACATGCATCCTTTCGTAGTAAAGACAGATTTAAATACCTCGTTGAGTCTGACGAGCTATACTTTAATCAGTCTTTAAATTTTCAAGGCAAATGACGCCCTATCATCAGCAACAAATATAAAAAGGAACCAAAACTCGCAAAGTACGCCACTAAAATATTTACAAAAGAAAGTATAGGACGGCAATTTACTGTCTTTACGGTAATCGATTACCCAAGACCCGTCCAAATTATTTAAATTCGTGAATGCCTAATAATTGCAGCTTTGGTCTCCGACAATATCAGCGCTTACTTAAGTGACAACTACAAATCAAACGTAACAGGAAAAATTTGGCACAGTGGGATATTTTGACTAGTATTAGGCCTTTATTTCACAACAGTGAAACGAGTAACTAAAAATGACGAACAGCAGATCACTTACCTAGACTAAAAAAAAAAAATTAAAATAAAAAATCAGAGCTACGATAAACTTATTCACTTACGATTTCTTACACAGCCCTTAAAGAGTATTTATGAATCTATGGGAAAATAAAATAAAAAAAGCAATACAAGGTAAGTGCAAACAAATCTGTAACTTATACAGCCAATTATGTTCGTTCAATGCAAATGAGTTATTATTATATTATTTTCTATGATCGATGCTTCAATTCGAAATGAAAACGGTTACAGTATTGTACAAGTAAGTGAATATATTATAATAATAACTAAGATTCACGTTTTAAATTGAACTACACTCACTATATTTAATGGCTGAAACATTGAGGTATGTCTCGAAATTTTTAATTTGAAACACCTACGAGTACGCAAATAAAAATTGTTGTCAGAATTTTTACTTTTTGAGTAAGAGTTATCTACGTTTGTGTTATTAATATTTGGAATAGGCGTTGTTACTACATATTTATATAATATCATGCTGGGGAATATTACTAAGAACACCTCCTTAACTAAATCGATAAGTTCTAGTGTATAAAAAATTACAAATGACACCTTGAGATTTGAGCAAAGTAAGATAATTCCAATTAGCAACAAACCTATGCACGCACGTCCGTTGGTCTTCTCACAACCGGAGATTGCATTCACTTGTGGCGTGTCCTCTTCCACAGTGGACGTATCTTTTCTGATCTGAAACAAAATACTTATGCTCAACGAGGCTTTGGCAAATTCGCTAATTGTTGTACCTCTGCGTCTCCTTTCCAGTTCTTCGATGATAGATCAACGTACACCGAGTTGTTCTGTATTTCCTCAGTTTGCGTGTTATTCGCCTTAGAAATTTCATTCTGCATATAATCTGCCATATCAATACCCGGGGGCGTTGCAGTACCATACAATATAAGGTCCCACGCTCTAACTTCAGCTAAAATAAAAACATAAACTAATATATGACAATCAATGTTTTACGCTTGACTATTTAAATTTATTCAAATATAAAAAAAGATAGGTTTATGTATGTACAATACTGTCGAAGCATAAACTTCTATTTACAATAAAAATAAAGACAGCACAACTTTCTACGTAAAAATACTTGTTTAAAAGCGGAAACACACTTGAAACAAAAAAGGGCGTGCGTTTGTTGTAGCACATGCAAAGGAGGATGAATAAATCATGAATAAAAATTCTTCTACTGTTTTAATTACCAGTAGTTTTGTCCGTTGGCTTAGACGTGTACAGTTGGACGTCAGTGGAAATAGTCGACGGCCTCGGAGTAAATAAATTAGTATTATGATTTGAATTCAAGTCTCGACTTTTTTCTTTCTGTTTTTGTATTTTTGTAAATGACTCGTGCGACACGACACTTTCCAATGCAGGTATCATAACGGGATATGTTATGGTGATATTTTTGACAAATTTCAAATACTCTTTGACACTTTCTCCGGCGTTTCTGAATTTCGAATTATTGACCGCATAAAAAAACGAAGAACTCTCGGTCGGCTTGGGTGCTTCCTTTTTGTTAACTTGCGGATAAAGGTTTATGGGCGTGAAGTACTTGCTACCGTTAAGGAAGCTTTTGTTTTTTGATTTATTTACTTTTTGCATTTTTGGAGATACCGTCGAGGCTTTCGACGTACTACTTTTAGAGCTCTTTTGTTTCTTATTGTTTTTCTTTTTGCTTGGCGTTAATTTACTTTTAGTTTGTTTAACCGAATCTGAACTTTCGATAGGATTAAAAGCCTTGGTCCCGTATAAAATCAGGGACCAATTTTGAAGAGTTGCTCTGCCTGAAATTTTAATCGGGTTAAAAATCACAAACCTGGTTAGGGAGTATAAAACAAATCTGCAAGTTAGAATGTTAGCCACACTCTGCAGCTCTCCGTTAAGCGATAAACTCTATGCCACTCACCCAGTAAACGCCCATCGTTGTGAATTTCTAATTGCCATGTTCCTATTGGTGTTTCTCCCCATGAATGGACGGACATGAATGGCCAGTAATTAAATCCAGCACGTGACACGTCGTGGGCTCTGAAATAATTCAACTTGAACACCCCCTTTACAAGAAATTATAAATAAATTACCTATGTGCCAATAAAGTTACACGTGTTCCCATCGGTGAAGTTAGTTGAATATTCAAGTCCCCACGTCGATGTGAATAAATTGTTAGTTTTGCTTGAACGTGTTCCAAAACTTGCACGCCTTCACATTCGGTTACGTGCAGTTGTAATACGACAACACTCTTAGCGGGTATGGTTCTAAAATACACTCGTAGTTATTCTTTAATGCAATTTCTTGAGCGCTGTTTACCTCTCAACATGCGGAGCTGTTATTTCACATTTATGTTGCTCAGGTACTGTAATCCACTTTCGAGCAAGTTGCACCATGGCATAGGCATCCATAAGGCCATAACCAAAACTATGCGAGACATTTCGTCCCACCCCATTGGTCTGCCAATCCGGAGCGATGAGATGTTGTGGGCGAGCTGTTCGCACCACTATATGCTGCATATCCCTCCAAGTTAAATTAGGATTTGCTTCCAGTGCAAGAGCACATATTCCTGCAGCTAAAGGCGCAGACGCGCTGGTACCAGTGTGGCTGCTAGTACAAGAGTGATGCAGATCAGTGGTGACAACCTGCCGCTCTCCAACAGCACCGCTACTATAAGTGGACGCAAGAGTCGAACTGCAAGCTTCGCTGTACCAAGGCACGTGACCCTGTTCAGTAGCACTTGAAATAGATAGACTATAAATTGAGTTTGTATATCCATCACAGTTACAGTTATCATCGTCCCTGCCACCATTTCCAGACGCCCAAACAAATATAGATCCTTTTCCATTACGTCCCTAACAATAAAACAAATAAAATGGCGTTTAAAACAAACTACCGATCAATCTAACCTTCATCACTCCTTCAGTAAAAGCTCTCGTTGCAAGCTCACCGGGGCCATCTACGGTCTTACCATCATCATCCGGACCCCAAGACGCACTGTATATATCAATGTGTTGAGGGTTTAAGCTAAGCGAACGAGCCTCCACTGCATCTGTCACATCCCCGTCCAGCATCCTCACTCCACCTACTTGTGCTCCGTGAGCCACTCCCAAGGCACATACTGAGTTATTACTTGTCGCTGCAACTTCGCCTGCACAACGTGTTCCATGTCGATTCGAATCGATCATGTCGTATCGAGGACTAGGATCTGTGTCTTGGTTGTTCACGTCATACGAGGCCATCGGATCCTGAATTACAAAATCGAATTAAAAAGAGAAATGTATTATTAAGATCAAGTATTAGCGTACATAATTTTGAACCAAATCTGGGTGGTCTTTCTCCAGCCCATCATCGAGGATGGTTACGACTGCGCCTTTGCCTGTCACACCTTCTAGCCACGCAGGGATAACGTTCATATCCAAACCATTGCCACGATTCTGGAAAATAAATTATTCTAATATATTTTGATGAGTACAGTGTCAACAGCCTTAGAGCATGACATCATAGGTGTTTTGTTGAAATGCATAATGCATACCATTAGCAAGTGAAACGACAGTTAAATCAAAAATGCCTCTGATAAGTTGTAAACATGCGAAAGAGTTCTCTTATATAATAAATTAACTTTCACCGGCATTATTAATTAAACCCTGTTATGCTGCTGCGCATTGAGAGATTACAAAGTAAAGTTCAAAACGACCTGAAGACCTATACATACAGTTGTATGCTAATTTCAAAGAAAGAATTTAAACCGGTGTACTCTGTATTGTTGTTAATTGTTGGGAGATTAGATCAGAAATGAATAATGGGCAGGTAGGTACTTAGACACAAAAAATGTCCTTCCGCACTCAAACATTTTTTATTTTTTCCAATACTTACTAAATACCACATGCTGGGCCACCTGGGATCCGAATCCTGTAGCTGAATGCTCTTCTTAACTCTCTTTAGGACCCGTTGTTGTTGGGCCCATCGCACTCGTGTGTCGGCCGCTAGGAGGGCCCTTTTGCCTGGATGGCGGTTTACAGACCTTTTTGTGACGCCCTGATGCTTGAAGTGATAATAGCCCTCGAATATCTGAAACGAGGAAATCGTCAAAAATTTTGCTGCACGTTGAACTTGAAAGTCATGCAAAGCACTTTAAAATTAACAACGTTTATCACACATCTATAAACAGAGTGTTAATTCCTATTTCTCACTAATTACATATGCGTTACGTAGGAGAGGATCATAATTTAAAAATTAAATTAGTTGTTTTTTTTTTGTTGTACGAGTTTAGTCGAATTTATGCCCACCTATTAGATTATAATGAGTAAAGACAGAGACTTTAATAAGCAGCAAGTAAACAAATAATTACAATTCTGTTGTCTTGATGACGAAACGCTCCGTCACTTTCGTATGCAAAGATATCTTTCGTAAGCATAAGTTTCCTAGTACTGAAATTCGTCACGAAAAAATTGTTTAATCGCGTATTAAATTTTGCGAAATAGCTCGTCAGTGTTAGCGAGAAAATTACAACAACAGTGAGCAATATCACATAAAAGCTTGTCAAAAAAAAAAACAACTATTTACTGCTATTTATTTGGGCCATATTTGGAGAGTGAATTTGCAAGAGTAATAAATAATAGCCTGTTGGGGTTTATGTTTAATTAAAAACACTAGTTTATGATATGTTATCCTGCACTGATGTACAGTAGTGTACACTTTTTTCACCAAATACGCTTGAGTGCCTCTAAAAATTAATTTAGGGTGTCGTGGCCTAATTTGTTAATTGCTCGATTCCCAAATAACTAGGAGCAGTCGCTTGGATTGCAGTGGAGTTCTCAAACTACTCCTCTGCTGAAACCCCCTATTTTTCTTTGCTTCATAAATAAATTGAAGTGAATCTACAATTTTTTTTAATGTTTGAAAGCTTTGTGTGTTGCGTATGTTTAGATTATAGACAGAATTTAAAGACGACGCATAATTACACGTGCCTAAAAAATAAAAGGTGGACATAAAAAGACGAACAAATATTTCGTCAACGCCGTTCATTATTTAAAGAATAAAGTACGTGCCAAAATCGTTGTGCTGTTTCGTACATCCGTATAATTACGATTCCAAAATCTGTTGTAGAAGGTGATTGCTACCGCGGTTTATTTTTGGCTGTTTTGTTGTTTATACATATAAAATTTTACCTGGACTTAAATATAAACTGACGGAAACTTGCGCATGGCGAGTTAATATAATTGAAATTCAACTGGCGAGCGACTTGAATGCGACGACAAATAAAATTGTCGCCTCGTTTCCGAGAAGAATTTGTTTATTTATAATTAATATGATAAAGGATACTTCCAGTTACCGCAAATCCGCATTGTTATCTGAATTGTGAGTAATCGTTTCGGAAACGCCAATGCAAAAAATGACTAAGTAAATAAACAAACGATAAAAATTCCTTTTTAGGGCAAAGGAAATAAATAAATACAATATTTGGAATAAGAACTTTTTGCAACTTTCGCTACGATTTACAGTGTGATGCAGCACAATTTGAATCGAACCCAATAGCCTAAGCAAACCGTATTATGTTAGTATGTGACATGAGACATGAGTAACCTTCAATGGGACAAAGAATTTTATCTTGCTTAGAAAGCAATCATTATTGACAAGCGCGTACAGCAGTGGTCTTCATTTTTTGCAACAATGTGTTACTACGCAAGAGTTAACCTTCGGAAGCAAGGGGGGATTTACAAGATAAATAACACAATAAAGTTAGATACACATTTGAACGATTTTTATCCGGACGTAAAATCATCACGACCGTTGGTTGCACGGTGACCTTACATTACCATTTATCAAACAAAACGTAAAAACAAATATTAATGATTTTACACAACTGTAATAAGATCACTTGCAAACGT
Organism: Serrognathus titanus; assembly: GCA_039766575.1. Lineage (NCBI taxonomy): Eukaryota > Metazoa > Arthropoda > Insecta > Coleoptera > Lucanidae > Serrognathus > Serrognathus titanus. Next base: position 527,066 of record CM077916.1, on the reverse strand, counting down.
TAATTGGTTAACAACACAGCAGCTCTTTTGTTTATTTATTATATTTGCGTGGAAAATCAGTTATGATTGAATTTCATCTATGCCTAAATCATTAAAACTTGAACGTAACTGTATTCTTGTATACTCGAATAATAATGCCTAAGAAGTAATTAGAACGCATTCGTTAAGTGCACCAAACAGTTGTTTGGTAAACGCCAAGAATTAAACAAAACGATCTAAATTTCGTAACATTATAAATACCTAGCGATTTCAAAAAATTCAAATATGAAATAACTGACTGAAATTTAATAGGAACAAATAGTGCAGATAAGTATTACAAAGGTATTTAATTCTTTCGAAGTTAATCAAAATTTTTTGGTGCTAGTTAGTGTGTGGTCTATCTGCGAATCTGAGGTCTTCCTATTGTAAAGTCCTTGCTACTCTCAAAATGTAGGGTGGCTGTGATAGTTGTGCAAAGCTAGAAACCTGTAATATATCACGATACAATTGAATTCATATGTCCTTAACAAAAAAGTTAATAATTTTCGAGAAAATCGCAGTTGAAAATGTTTCCGAAACTGTTTGAGAACCACTGTCCTTGCTATCATCCAACATTAGACATTACGTGTTCTTTTGAAGTATTTATTTAATGAATAATGAAAAGAGCAAATGTAACATTCGTGAGCACAAATAATTTCAAAGCAGAACGAGTGCTCTTTTAGTAAGAATTTAGCTGAAAAAGTTGAAATAAAAGAAACGAACGATTTTCCAATTTAAAAGTTGGACGGCGAATGTTCAAACGAAGAGCGGTAATGTGATAGAAAATTGTAGTTTAATTGGCTATTGATCTCTTTGCCTCAGTTTGAATAAGTTCAGATTCACAAATAAGGAGCCATTGTCTTGGTGAATTTAACTTATTATCGTACACATGTATAAATATGCTCAGTGGGAACGTGTAGATAAGATTTTTCTATACATAATGATAGGAACTGGTTTTTAGTTTAGCAATTACATACGTCGTCAATTAATAGGTCGTTAGGATGTTTTCCAAGTTGGTAATGACTTCATGATTGTGAATGATGCTAATTGTTGGCGATATTACGAAAAAGGTACGTCGGAATCATCTTACCTCTCCCAAATTGATAAATCCATGATCTTTCGCGACGGCATCGGCAACTTCTTGGCCTCCTTCTAGGTGAAGCACCCACTGGTGTGTGTAGTGGCTTTCTGATGAACGAAGGAACAGGGCAAACACGCTCAGGATGACAAGATGAAACATCGTTTATTCTCCACCCAAATTCGTATCGCACGAGGTCGAGTAATCATGAAAACTCATTAAAAAACCGAAAGAAAACTTCGAAATGCCGCCTCGACCATCAACCAATGACACAATATAAATGTTTAAATCACGTGCTCAACTCCAACGTGCCAATTTTTTTTACCGAACACAAGCAATTGTTCCTGTATAGATTTTTATTGCGTTAATTGCATTGTAATTACATAATTTCAAAGAAATCGCGCCGCTGGCATATTAAATTATTGGTATTGGTAGGTACGACGTGCACTTACAGTAATGAGATTTATCAAATGACCTACGGCTTAAAAATAATCCACTTATTAGAAAATTTTAATTAATTAAGCGAAAAGCGATTAAAAAGTTCCTAACAGTTAACTAACTTTTCCCAAAAATTGTTTTTTTTTCTTAATAAAAATTAGCACACCTTTTAAACGTTGTTGTCGCTTATGAAAGATGAAATTTGCATTAATAAACACGATAGTTACAATATACAATGTTTTTCGAAGTAATCCGACAATATCAGCATCTTTATCTCGCATAGACTTGAGCACAGATCAAAGCGGGCACATTCGACATCGGGGCATCGTCCGTCGATTCTAAGTAGGCACTTGTATATTTATTTCGTACTTTTCCCATATTATGCGCCACGATTGAGGTATGAGGGGTAACTGGTTACACGCGTACACGTTCAACTCATTGCGACAACGGCAATAACTACTACGGCACACACGTCTCCCACCTTCTATATCCTCTCGCCATACACAACTACTGCCCTCAACTCATTTACAACTACTAGATAACTACTTGTGTACGAAAACACGTCGACGCATGTCTACAGAATCCGATTCAATAAGGTGCGTGCGCGGCGCAATCCGTATCAGTAACATATTTCTTTATCTTCACGTAGAATTACCCTAAAATTACCCCATACCCCAAAACGACCTGGCTAATTAATTTGCGGACGTCATCGCACTGGCTCATCATATTACTTCTTAATTGCACGCACTAATGCACATAAACGCTAAAAATTAAGTTCGAATTAATTTGGCCATCGCAAATTTTCAATTTTCAAAACAATTAACTGTAAAACATAAAAATTTGGAATGTGGCCTACATCCCACAAGCGCCATCTACCTCCGAAAAACTAAACACGCGCGTACTTTGGGGGCCATTGCTATTAACTACGTAAAATCGAAATTTCATTAAAAAGGATTCAATTTTGTAACTTACGGACTGTTTTGTTTTAAGTAGATCCTTCACTTTAAAACATAACACAGCAATCGAGTAGCTCTTGAAGAATTTGTTCTGCGTTAGCTTATCCTTTTCCTTCTTCTACGACATACGTCATATATCCATGTAAAAAAAATAGTACTAAATAAGTACTGAAAAAATAAATTTCATTGATAATAAAAGAGTTTGAAATTATTTTAAGCGTATTACCGACGCTATTCTTTATGTTAAGTGGAAGTTGAAGTCATGCAATTGTTTACTAGATGGACGCGTTGGCGATATTTTATGAAGTACAATTTTTGAAATGTAGGTGGCACAGGGAAGTATGAATCGCCGCCCAAACTATTTTGGAATTGATGCATATACTTAAACATGTCCGCGTAAACTAATATACAGTGGCTTATTAGTGTTCCCACTGTTCGTAGAATATTTTTATGTTCGAATAAAATTACCTGTAGGAAAGTACTGAATGAGACAGGTATGTTGATATTACTATTGCGGAAACGTGTTAAATGCGCAGACTCGCATAATATGGCTGTGCAAAAATTAATGTCCGACATTACCAACGACGACCGCTCCGATCGATATTTAAGACTGTGACGTATAATGTTTCGTTGTTGTAAGATGCACGGAAAATATGTTATTTCGTGCGCGAATATTGCGTTGAGTGCACTATATATTTTAAATAAACGCTAGCCATGGCGCCAGACATGTTTTTGTGTTAAATGTGCAGCATACACGCAGGTGCGTACGCAGCCGTACTAATAATTTTAACTGGGCCTGCTCAGCTTTCGGTGGACGCGCGATTCGCTCAAATCAACTTGATTCTGTTATTTTTTTTGTTATTCTGCTTGTCCACATGTGTTACATGCTTTAAGTGAGCGTGTGTTGGAATATCGTTAATGCAAACGTTATCTAAATTTGGAAGCCATATTACAGTGGTACATCTCGACCGCACGCCTGCTTATGCTATGTTCAAGGGTTGTTTGTTGTTTTCATGGTTTATTAACTTGAAGCGCAGACTTTCGTTGTTGTAATACGTTTGTGTTACGCCCGTGCTTTACATTAATCATGTATCTTTATCATTCAAGATAACAGCTTTGGCACAGTCTAGGGGGCAAGGGGGTTTAACATCAATTATTGATTTTGTGTTACTATACAAAAAAATTATTGAAAGCATTACTTAACAACAACAAATTAATTTACGATTTCTTTGACATGTGATCATTTTAAAAACCAAAACAAGCCAAATTTGTTTCACCTGATACATAAAATGTAAAAGCAAGTGGTGTGAGGATGGTATGCAGCCATGTGGTATGTTCTCTTCATATCCATGTTAAGTTTATAGGCTTGTAAATGTGAAACATATATGCAATGTTGTCCGATATACGTAAGGATCTCCGTTCCAAACATTTCTCGTCTAAATCATTCACGTTTTCATAATTTTTAGGAAAAGGTGAACCTACTTCCTTGGTGGGTATAAATGGTTATAATGAATACGTCTAACGGTAGTCAGCCAAGCGTGTCAGATCATCAAATAGCCATGGTTGTGGGTTCACCGGGAGGCCTATCGGGGGCTTCAGATGATGACGATGACAACTGTCCATCTTCCCCAAGTTCATACGATGAAGGAGCAGATCTGATGACGGCTGCTATGGGGGACGAAGTCACCGCACAATTGGCAGCAGCAGGGCCGGTGGGAGTTGCGGCAGCTGCTGCGATTGTTTCTGCGAAAAAACGTAAGCGTCCACATTCTTTCGAAACAAATCCATCTATTCGAAAGAGGCAACAGAATCGGTTGCTGCGCAAACTTCGACAAACCATCGATGAATTCGCCACACGAGTCGGGCAACAAGCCATAGTACTAGTAGCTACACCAGGAAAACCAAACACGAGCTACAAAGTATTCGGCGCGAAACCCCTGGAAGATGTCATCAAAAATTTACGGTCTATGATCATGGAAGAATTGGAAAACGCGTTGGCACATCAAGCTCCCCCACCCGTTCAAGATGACCCCACGTTATTTGAACTTCCTCCTTTAATTATCGACGGCATACCAACACCCGTCGAGAAAATGACACAGGCTCAACTTCGAGCATTTATACCGCTTATGCTGAAGTATTCCACGGGACGTGGTAAACCAGGTTGGGGACGAGAATCGACCAGACCTCCTTGGTGGCCGAAGGAATTGCCTTGGGCGAATGTCCGCATGGACGCACGCAGTGAAGACGAGAAACAAAAGGTACTTCCACGTAACAATCACTTCAGTTCATATATTCAATTTGTAAAGAGGCAGAAGTTACTATTAAAAAAAAAAACTAGTCCTTTTTTCATGATTACAGTTTATTTGATTTAGAGGCATTCAGTCGTGCTGCTAAAATTAAACTAATACTTTGTAAAGTTACACTTGATGTTTGTTACAGAAGAAAATGGCAGCATTGTCAGCGATAACATGATGCATTAAGATTTTTGACTAAAAGGGAATAATAGTAATTTTAGGAATGTTATGTGAGCCATGAAGAGAAAATTAGAAATTATTTATGCAATGGTATAAATAAAAATTTTTGAGAAGTATTTATCTATTGTTAAAATAGGATGACAAATGTAAAGTTGATTTGTTGGAAGTAACACGTGCATAAAAGTTTTATTATGAAACTTGTAGGTAGAATGTAATATTTTAAAAAGGAATTTTACTTTTGCAGATATCATGGACGCATGCTTTAAGACAGATTGTAATCAACTGTTATAAGTACCACGGCAGAGAAGATCTTTTACCTGCGTTTAATGAGGAGGATGAGAAAGCAAATGCAGCTGCGACTGCAAATGCAAATGTCAGTAGTTCAGTGAGCGTCCTTAAGATGCATTCTACAAATATGGTCCCTACTCATAAGATACAGATCCAAGCTAATGGCTCCCCTCAGATAATAGCTGCTTCGCCCGATGCAATCTCGGGCTCCTCGGCGCAGGTCTGCCTTGATCCTGCCGGCTATAATTCAGATGTTGATGTTCGTAGCCTATGCACACATATTGATGTTGTCACGTATTTTGTTGGTTATAGTTTTTGTTATTATTATTATTTTTCTTATATAATATCTGATATTATATTGTTTAGATTTTGTATAGGTCAGTTTATGAGCGTGCTAGCTTGGTTTTGTTCCTTTGAGTTTTCTTTTTTTATTATCTTATTATTAGAGGTGTATATTCGACCAGAACACACATGTTAGAGTGGGCAAATTAATTTACTCGGTTAAAGTTTGCCTACGTTTAACCTGTGCGTGTTCTCTAACAAGTACATTGACACAGCAGATCATTCACTTTCAGATTCATTTTCAGATAACTACACAGTATGCTCCTGCAGTTTTACATACTATTACGAATCCTGATGGTACTGTTAGCATTGTACAAGTAGATCCGAACAATCCCATCATCACTCTGCCAGATGGTACTACAGCGCATGTTCAGGGTATGGCCACTCTTCAGTCTGCTCAGGGAGAAGGTACACCGGTACATACAATTCAAACAATAAGCGAAGGCGGTGCTCAAGGTGAAGTCGTCGATTTGAATTCAGTTACGGAAGCCACACTAAACACCGAAGGACAAATTATTTTAACTGGAGAAGATGGACACGGTATGGAATTAACATTAATCAAAACGAATTCCTTTTTAATTTTCGCGTCATTGTTATTTGCAGTCAGTGGAGTTATTACTGTACCAGTATCTGCTTCGATGTATCAAACCATGGTAGCAAACATTCAGCACTTGCACACAAACAGTGATGGGACCGTGTGTGTCACTCCGGTCGTTCAAGTACCAAAAGTTGAACCTAGTAGCGGTGATAATATGGAGACTCTTACGGTGTCTCAGGGAGGACTTACGACACATTCCATGATGATACAAGGGTCTGGTAATGATCCTCCTCAAGTTTTACAAGTTCTTTCACTTAAAGACGCCACAGTGCTCACGAAGGCCATGGCAGGCATAGCAGACGTAAAAACTGAAGAGACTATAATAAGTGATCAATGAACTTGATTTTTATCACATAATTGTATATAGGGAGGAAAGTAGCAGAGAACTTTCTTAGTATTGAGGTCGCATCTTGCACTTTACATTGAAAAGTTTTCTTTTCCGTGTATAGGAATTGTGTGCACGTGTGTATGTGTTCTGAAGTCATCAATTTTCCGCTTTATTTATTTTACTTTGTTTTATTGAAGACAGCTTTTAATTTCTTTTTACTGCGAAGGGCGAATTATTATTAATTTATAAACCGGAAAACTGCAGATTAGAGATGTGAATTTTGTTTCTGAATGACTAGTCAGAACCAATGAAGTTTATGTCATTTAGTGTTCAACATAAACTGACATCGGGTAAATATTTACTAAAGTATCACTCGTTATTGTAAATAACTTAATGTATGTATACCAAAATTGGTAGCTATTGTTTTAGCTAAATGGGTGGTATCTCTTAATATAAAATGTTCGTTTAAAGGTCTGACGATGATAATCAGAATGAGATGTTAGCACATCAGTCTGTGCCATTTTATGAAATAGTTGGCAGAAAGCAGCAGTCGAGTCACTACATACGAGAGTATAAGCAAAATAATTATCGTGTGAAAATTAAATATTATGATGGTATGAAAAACCAAAGATAAATGTATTTGCAACGAAAATTAAGTAAGTTTCAAATTAATTAATTCAGTTCGAATTTAAAATCATTTTCCACCCACGTAGAATACACTTAACGATCCTCCTGTTGCAAACTAGTGCCAAGGGCATGAAAATGTACCTACCTTTAATTTTAGCAATAGTTTAAGTTAAAGAAATTGTTACCTTATTATAAATTTATAGGTAATTTAAAAATGATCAAGTCATTATTTTATCATGTTAAGATTTCTGTACAAATGTTTATTGTGCAAAATTTCTCTTCTCAGATGTGACTATGTCATATGATACTTTAATTGTTACATGTGATGTACCTTTTCTTGTTTTCACTCTGAATATTATTATATTTGACTGCCAATGTCAAGCGTTGGCTGCAGAAACGAATTCCCGAGTCCGAATAATTACGACATTTCATTTTACAAAACCCGTGTTACTATCATGCATGTACAGGCACGTTTAGCTTCTTATTTGTTGAATATTTTTGCAGAGGAATTTTCCAAGTGAAAATTTCGATTTATTAATTAATTCGAAAAGAAATTCAGTTTATTTTTTATTTGTTTTTTTACTAATTGTACATAAGAATGCGATAGTTTTTTTTTTACATTTATTGTACATATTGTAGTTAGCGAATATGATTATTGGTTCCTAATTACGGTTTGTAAATTGTATTTTTTAAGTTTTGTTGCAAAGTATTTGCAGTGTCTTTAAACGGACGCGTTTGGAAAATCTATTTGCAAAAATAGAAAATTAATTGTACACGAAATTTTAAGCAATACTTTTTTAATCTCAACAAATATGCCTTTCACTTTATTTAACGTAACCCTCTCAAATATTGATTGGTGGTTATATAATAATAAAGACATTAATTAATTCATTTACTTTAATTTTTAACTGAAAACTACTACTTAATGTAAATAGGTGATGCTCTAAATTAATTATTTTAATTGTGTTGTTACATAACGTGTTTTTTTTTTTTTTTACTTTTTAGGTAGACGTTTTGTTTATAGTAAAATCAAACAGAGAAGGACCTATGGCTCGTCAAAACCTACGTGACGGTACTTAATACCGTAGCACATTTTTAGTCCCCAGCGAGGGTTTAATTTCACAAATAGTAATTTTACTATTAGGAATAAGGGGCAGGGGCATTTGTATTCGCAAAGAATTCCTCCAAACGTATTCGATTTATTCGTGTCAGATTCCTTTCTGTTTGATTTGCTTCTATTTCAATACAGGGCGTTTGTTTTAAGCTAAGAGACGAGTTATTTAATTTATTTGCTTGGCTAACACAAGCTTCACATCAAAATTAAAGGATTTGAGTCAAGAACCGCAATAAATTATTAATTTTTTAAAACGAGGGGCATATTTGATGTGATTTGAAGTAGTTTCTTAAATATTTGTAGCATTAGGTTGCGCTTTACAAAAACATTTCAGTGCAATCGTTATTACCTTTCATATTAAGTTTTTTTTATTGCTATATCTTTAATATTTTCCAAGAACGTAAATTATAATGGCGAACTCTTGAACAATGAATAGTCTTGCCGACTAACAACCAACTTTGTCAATTATTTATCTTGTCTAAGAAAAAATATTCACAAACAGCAAATATTTTGTGTTTTAAGTAAAGTCGTTCGTTCATGTTGAGTGGCTATAAAATCACCTCTTTTTTTTACAAGCTGTACGTATCTCTGTAGCACTCCATACAATGGTTTATATGTTTTTTAGATTTACATAAAGAACATATAAGTTAACGATCTTCTAGTTCGTAGATAGTGCTCCTACCGCTTAGTTCTTCATCTCCACTATTTATAATAGTTTTACATTAGTACATTGTGTGAGGAGTCAATTCTAGATTTCACCATTTCCTTTACGGTTCTGTTTGTACAGTTGTTGTGGAAATTGTAATTAAATGTATTTAAAATAAAATGTCTTGGTAAATAAATGTGTAAATGCAATGATATTGTCAAATACTACAAACTTATGTCCTTCGATGAAGCATACTGCTGTTTACTTTCTTTATTGTTCTTGTCAGATAAATATTTGTATAGTTGTGTAACTTGTCCCCATTTGAATATATTAATTGTGAAATATAATTTCTTTAATTGCACAAAACCGTCACTTAAGGTTACATATTATTAAAACAAGACCATGTTGATACGCTTTTATTTAAACAAGAAAAAAAATAAATGCAATTCGTTTCTTTTTTTATACTTCCAGGACACGATTTCTACAATGCATTTTTAATTAAATCTCTAAGAAAAAAACTAATGTACTTCAGACAAATCTTCCAGTGCTAATTCTGGTTTATCGATGCCAAGTTCCTCGGGGGTATCAACACCTAATTCCGTAATAATTGGACGTATTTCTTGTATGATGTACGGGTATATTACGTCGACACGAGGGCCACACTTATCCTTTATTGCCTCGAGGAAACGAACGGCTAGAGAATAATCATTAACGCGTCTGCAAGCTCTGAGGGCAGCCTCGATGATTTTCGGTTCTGGTACAACGTCCAGCCCACATAAATCGTTCATACCTTTACGTATTTCCCAACCATCAATGTCTTGCTTGTTGAAGTAAGTCTCGTATCTACAAAGTCATTACTATTTATAAGCGTCGAAAAAAAAATTATGTAATTTACCTGTTATCGAATTGTTCATCGGTTTCTGTGCTGTGTTTCGACATGTACCTCACGCCAGAAGCAACGCATGATGTCTTAGGAAGCTTTATTGCACTTTTCAATGCAGAGTGGGCATGAACCAATGTCGTACGGAACATTTTTGTGGTTAGCACAGAAAAAAAAATGGCGAAACTCCACTACCGCTTACGATTTATTATTGAAAAAAAAGCGGGCGCTTGCGCGAACATTCCTTTACGCCTAGAATGCAGAAACCAGGAAAACATTTTTTTTAGCGTATCTACATTATCGAAAATATTCTAGTGACAGCTGTCGTTTATAAATAACTGATTACTAGATGTCGCCTTCGAAAAAAAGGGGCGCGTCACCACCGGTGAGAAATTAGCAACAGAACTTCAAAATTTAAATTGGCCGCACAAAGCCATCTTAATTATCACTTTAACGCCATTGTAAAGATCGTTAAATGGTGTATTATAATTAGTAAAATAAGCTAAACCCAAATTATATTGAGGAAAGTCATGAAGTGGCCGACATCTAGCGGAAGTCTTAACCTATGAAAAACATTAAATTAATAAATAGCTTGTGGTGACGCTTTCACACGAATAAATATTCTTATGTACGTACTGTGTGATTAGTGTGCTTATTTATGTCTATGCAAAGACTTCGTCCAACTGAATAATAATATCGAATGGAAGTAGCACATTGACAGCAGTTTTCTGTATTAAAAGCGCCATCTCTTGGTTACTGATTTTCGTCAAATACGTAATTATACGTGTCCCAAAAGTAAGTGCTCAAACGAATATGGTAGAAATAGAATAGAATAAAAGCAAGATGGTCTGAAAACGTGTGTAAATTAATATCGAAATGCCAAGATACTTCTAACACTTATCTTTATTGTTTGTCTCAAGTAAACATCACTAAAACTATAATTACCTTTTACAATTGGATAGGTAGATATGAATTTTGAAATAATCACAAATAAATATTTTTTTTTACCAACTATATTAAAACTGAGCAACATTTATACAACATATATTGTGCAGTCACACCCACAAACATGCATACAAAAATAAAATCGATAGTAAAAAAAAAATAACAGGAAAATTAAGTTGTACGAACAAATTATGTTGCTTCTTCAACATAAGATAATGAAGTACGAGTTCTATACCGAAGGCACATATAAAAGTACACAATAATAAGAAGCTATCTGAAAAATAATCTCAATTTTAGGTTTGAACTAATTAAGTTTGCAATTTCATGATAAAAGCACATGCTTAAAATATACCGAATCGATTTAAATTAATTAGAGTACCAAGTATAACAATATAAAATACAAATATATATGTATATATGCACATAATAAAACTGTCCTTATTGAACATTAAATGTTTGGATTCTAGGGTAATAGAAGCAGTATACTTATTTATTTATCTGCATTATTTATTATTACCTTCACTTGATTCGAAGGTGGTTCTTCTTTAATGGAGCTGAAATGAGAAGTGGAATGTTTCCATTTCAAGCAATACGTCTCATCACCCTCATTATCTGATATATCGGGTTCGATGAAGTTTCTTCTTTTCCCTCCTTCATCGACAAAAAACTCTTTCATGCTGTTAATGACATTTTTAATTTCGTCACCGTATTTTCGACAAAACTCTTCCAGATCCTCTTTCTTGTAACCGATTTCTTTCGTAAAGTTTTTATCATCCGACAAATTTCCGTATTTCTGGGCAAGTTCACTTAGGAAGTTGGTGAATTCATTGTCGGTTGAGTTTTCGGATTCCTCATCGAAATTCTCCAATTCCATTTCATCTTCCTTGTTGAACACTAAGAATTCTTCCATGTTAACACCTTCTTCTTCATTTGCCATAGCTTCTAAAAAATTAGCATTTTTTTCTTAAGAAAAAGAAATGATGAATGCACAGGTTAGTATACTACCTTTTTGATTGAAAAGAAGTGCCCTTCTGGCAGCAAATAATTGTTGTTCACCAAGTTCACCTTTATTTTCAGTTATTCGAAGATTTGGTAAACAAATAAGCAATGTGGAAAACAAGACTATCATAAGACATGTTGTCGGAGATGCCTTTGTCGCCGAAGTATTAAACAATACAGTTTGTAACTTCCGCATTTGCTCCATTAATCTACTGTTTTGTTTCCTCAAAAGCTTGATGCGTTTTTTAAGAACTTCATTCTCCTCGGATGTTCGTTTCGCCCTGGAAACAAGCAAGATTAATTATTTGAAACGAAGATTTTGATTACTGGTTTGTAATACAAACTCTCAAAGCATTTTATATGAATAAAAAGACCCCTACTTTTCCTCTAATTTATCCACATATTCCTTCTTGCGTTTCCTCGAATCCTGCGCAGATATTTTGTTCCTTATTTTCCTGCGAATGCGTTTTAATTCCTTTTCTTCGTTCTTGGTTAAAGGATAGTGACTTGGTAACTGGATGCCTTCTTTTATTAAAAGCCTCTTTTCCTCGGATGTCAGATTTAAGGGAGGATAACGATTGTTACTACCAATTTCGCATTCATTTTCATCTGTGAAAACCGCAAAGTATTACACGCAAGTAAATCATAAAAGATAGATTACCATCAACAGATTCAGAAGACGAAACGGAACATTTGTCGATCTGTGTTCTCTTTATGAATGTGGTGCAATCAGCAGTAGGAGCGTTTATTTTAATATTATCCATTTTCAACTCATTTGCGTTAATTATTTTAATTTTCTTAACATTTTTAACGTTAATCGGCACCAACAGGGAACTGTAAAATACAAATATTGAGACTAGAGTATCCACATGACTATCTGATTTCAATCTTACCGACCATTACTTGAAATAGGCTGAACTCTAATAACCTGTTTATGTTTTTGAATTTTCTTTCCGTCTGAAAATTGCATTATAATTTTGCTAACTTCTTGACATGCAATAAAACTTACTTGAATTGATTGGAGGTTTTGAAACGATGACGCGCTTCATATTTGGATGACGTACAACAAGTTTGGTAGCCAAACTCCTAAGCATTTGATCTTCAGCGACTTTTTGTTCGTCGAAGGATATGCAATTGTTGTTGCTAATGAATTCCTGATCATTTTGATAACTTCATGCGTGCAAATAAAAATTGTTCAAATAATCAATATGTAGTCTACCAGTTTGAATGTACTTTGAACTCGTTTGCTTTCATTAATCAAATATAACATGATATGTGAATTTAAAGCTCAAGGAATGCCTTAATAGCATTCCTGAATTAAAAATAAGGAAAACTTACATGGTATTATCAGAATTTAAGAAAAAACTGTCGCTATCAGTAGAAACCGTTATAGGTGATGCAATATCGACATCATCCAAGTGCGTGCTACCTTCACTCAAACTCGTGTCCGAACCAACTTTCAGAAAACTATTTTCCACATCGTGACTGAAGTTTTCCCTTTCCATAGAAAATACGGAATCGAAGAAGTCCGAGCTCTATAAATTTGTCGGTTAGATTAAGTTAAATTTAGCTTCGTTCAAGGACTAACCATTAACTCCTGGCTTTCTAGGTTCAGAGGTATTTCCAAATTGTTCATTTCTTCTTCGAAATCCATAAAGGTGGTGAAGTCTTCATCGTCGCCTTTCTGGCTGGCGGGTTTGCACAAATAATCCAGAAAGTGAGACATCGTTTCCCGAATTGTTTAGCTCACTCGTACATTCTGTTTTATACGTGTTATAAACTAACGCACCTTGGTTTGCAGACTTATTTTAACACAATATGTCACAGTATTGTGTGGATGACAGCCAGCGTGGAATTAGTGACGTCACTGCTAGGTGTTTCTCTATTTGTGACAAGTTGTGCAACGAATAGAACGGCGATCCGCGGATAGAATATTTTTAAATCACTTTATAGAACTATTGCTTTTAATTTATTCGTAAAGGAACGATTCAATTAACAATTAAGCAATAATTTTCAAAGTCAAAATTGTAACTGTTTCAAATTGATTTTACGTAAATAATTACCATTATTATTTTTATTATTGGTGATCATGTGCTGCTTCCCAGTACGGACAACTCGCCGATTTTTGACTGACTGCTTTTGTGTGCGCATGCAAGATTGCCAGATTTTTCTTGAAAAATATAGAAACAAAAAGTAGCCTAATTTCGCCAAAACCGAACGAACACTTATAGAAACGAGATTTTTGTAGTATTTTTTATCTAAAAGGGATTTCTTTTGCTGACTCGAAGGGAATTTCGTTTCAGTAGGTTGGCAACACTGTTTTATAATCTATTTCGATTTATCAATGGGTAAAAGCATCGTAGTTTTCTTTCTTAGTTAATTTCGAGTTCCTATAAAATATTACTTTAATATCCTTGTAATTTTTAATCTTTCATTGAAATGAAAATGTATTAGTAATTATAATGAATTGAATGCGTGCCATGGCAAGAATTTTGTGAATTTGCTTTCGTCGAAAATTGGTGTGTCCCTTTCGATTGCGCCTAACTTCAGGTAGTAGTAAATGTCAGCCATGATGCAGTTGGGTTAGATTATAGACAATTTTCGAGGAATTTTCATAAAACAGGGATTAGCAATCAAGATATAATTTGAACAAGACGGATTGTAATGTGTAAAATTTAAAATGAGTCGTCATGAAGGTAAGATAAAACATTGATGGCTGTGTATTGATGTAAAATTTGACATTTTAATTTTGCTTTTCATTTGACTTTTTGTTTTATTAATATTATGGATGATTATTAGGCGAATTATTGATGACATGTGTATTTTTATGCAGGGGTTAGTTGTGACTCCTGTTTAAAAGGAAATTTCAGAGGTCGTCGATATAAGTGTTTAGTATGTTACGATTATGACCTGTGCGATGCTTGCTACGAAGCTGGAGCTACGAACACCAGGCATACAACGGATCATCCGATGCAGTGCATTTTGACCCGAGCCGATTTCGGTACAGAGCTAATTTTATTTCAAATTCTAGTTACTTAAGTCACTTCTTATAGATCTGTTTTATGGAGGAGAGGCTTTGACTAGCGTTGATCATCCGCAGGCTTACACATGCCCGTACTGCTCTCGAATGGGATTTACTGAGATAACTTTGCAAGATCATGTAGCTGCCGATCATGTTGACATGTCGTTTGAAGTGGTAAGCTTCAGAGAGATAAGTTTGATATTGGAATAAATTTTTTAACGTGTAAATAGGTCTGCCCAGTTTGTGCTGCTATACCAGGGGGGGATCCGAATCTTATGACTGACGATTTTGCTGGCCATTTAACTTTAGAGCATCGCACAGGTCCTCGAGATTTAATTTCGTTCTTAGATGAACCTATGGCCGCACGCCATAATGTTAGGCGAGTGCCACACTCGGCACACTTGCCAAGTGGGAGTCGAGGTGCGCAATCTTCTAGACCACGTAGATCAAATATGCATTTCAGGTATGTTTCTGTTTGCTAACGGTTTTCGCTAACTAATCCCGCTTGTTTGGGGATCGCTTATCAAGTGTTTTCAGTTCTGGTGGCCTTACCTCACTTTCTCCTTCGTCCAGGGAATCTGTTGACCCCATCGCCGAACTGCTATCGCAATTGTCTGGTGTAAGAAGATCAGCAAGCAACACTAACAGTAGTACATCTAACCAACTCCAGCAATTGCAGATGCAATTACAGCTAGAGCGTCAACAGGCTAGCGCAGCAAGACAACAACTGGAACGTCTGCCACGCCGCCAGAATCAAACTCAAAACACCCTACGTGAGTCAAGTTCTGCTGCTAGTCCTGGCTATAGTCTCCTCATGAATCCTTCGACTGTGCCTGTCCAACCATCTGTTTCAGCACCCACTGTTCCCGCTACGCCATCGCACTTTTTGTTGGAAAGTCTACTTGAGGAACTGTCTCAGCAGTCTCTGACTGAACAACGCAACAGTGATACGGATGACTTTGCCGAAGAATTAGTAATTGGTTCGATGATAGATTACGATAAAGAACCCAAACCTGAAACAAACGTTTGCCCTCGCATGCCACAACACGAAGTGGTGCTCCAACCTGTAGTCCCAGAAACCCCCAGGACATGTTGCACTCGAGTGCTTCGTGGACGTGCACGCTCTGATGGACACAATGCGACAAGGCGAGCTGATGCCAACAAGGCTGGATTAGAAGCCAAGTCCATCAAAGCAAGCAACCAGATCGCGAAGACTGCCCTCTCGAGATAGTCTAACGAACCATTCACCAAGTGAAAAAGACGGTATCACTTGTCATTGTGATAGTTTTACATAACAAGAAGTGTTAGTGACTATTATTTATGTACTGTCTTTTTGAGCTCAGAAAAAATAATTGTAGCTCATGCTTGTGCTGCCGACCTGTCCCCCTATTTAAGCAATGGCTTCAGCTAATACAATCTATTTTAAACTTTTTTTGTTTTAAATATATGTCAATATGTTTGTCATATATTTTGCACGTGTTTTTCCATTTTCAAAACATTGTACAGATATTAAATTTTCGATGGAGTATGTGACTTTGCAAGGTTCTATGTATATTAAAGAAATAAAACATTATTTGAAATGTTTCCGAAGTTTTTTTTTTTTGCTTTCGATGAATATTTCGGGATTGAAAGTTAAGGGGATAATAAGACATTTGTTTTTTTTTAAAGAAATGTGTTTTATTGTGAAAGTACAAGTTGCAGCACAAATGTTACAATGAGGCATAAGTAAGCACCAAAAAATGTGTTTGTGTGATGTAAGTATATGTCATTGTAGTCTGTTTTGTTTCCACTAAACCTATAAGACACTGGAAATACTTTCTCCTTCTCTTATGTACACAATTTCCCAAGGCATCACTCAGTAGAACGACTGAGAGCACACTTGATTACTGATATGTGCAAAAAGGTCGATTCATAATTAAATAAAGCTATAATCACAATTTCGCACAATCCCCAAAAGGCATTTTCTTTCACTTGCTCAAATGAATGTATATGTATACACATACATACTGAATTACGCAGAGGTGTCCACTTATATATATAAATATATATATGTATACATGCATGTACATGACAAGACTTGCATATATTTTTTTTTATATAATACATAATGTACATATGTTAAAATGCTCTTGATTTACAACTTTCTAATCAATCCAATTACAGGAAGCAATTGAATACTACAATTATATATAAACAAAAATATCTTTACTACATTTAGAAAAATTATCACAAGAAAACATTACACGAGAAAACACCTTTATGAATAGCATCTGCACCGCCAATGGCACAAAATGCATATTTTCTCACAGCCAAATACGTTTTTTTTTTGTTTTTTAAATGCAAATATTGAAGTTTTTATAAAAAAATCTATATACTACTGAATTAATTATTTCAAAAACGGCTGGTGCAGTTACTAACATTCAGGTCACTCTAGGAGAATGTAGTTTTATATATACACTATACATACAATTATTTTCTTTGTCAACATGATAAATCATATTAATAGTGTTTCCTGATAAAAATTTTTGACGAATAACTTTGAAATTAATTTTTAAAAAGAATATATATATATAAATCAATCACTAAATATGAATGTCAGTTGAGGAATTTTCGACATCTGCGTGCACCGCATGTGCAAGGTATTTTATCTTCTTCAAAAGGAAATTTGTAATCATACGTTAGTTCTTCTCCACATAAAATGCGTCTCAGTGCAAAAATTATGATGTGCTTGTGACCGTGAATTTCCACGACTTTTGAATAACAATTCGGCTGAAAAACATTTTTGCTCACACAAGTAAAGTAACTACTTAATACTTACATCACATGAATGGTTAATAAATCTAGCAGCATTTCCTTTCATAGTCGCATCGACTACTAAGTTATCATCAATTCGGAACATATAACAACCGATACCCTTAGAATTATAATATTTTTCACGTTTATCAGTGAGAACCGAACGAATAACCTACAACTCAAGGTGATATTATTTTTTCTTCATTAATATGCGGTGGTACCTCTCCAGCATATTCAATGACCATCTCGCCTGATTCTATGTCTCTGAGTGAAAACAGTCCTCTTCTATGAATTCCTGATCGATAAACACCAACAGAAAACTTTGATGTAAGTTTCAACTGCCGAAACCTCATTGCCATCGGCAAATTAGTTATAGAACCACCACGCCTATGAATCAAAAAACGAAAAAGAAAATCATCATTGATTAAAAACAAAAAAATTACCTTGGCAATAGATCTGAATCGATCAAACTGTTCTCAGGTTTTCTATGTTTAGAGGCTAACCACCCAAACATATCAGTTGGTTCTTTCTTCCTCACATACGGAATACTTCTAATGGCCCCGCAAGATCCATTAAGATCAATGTCGTCATCAGAATCATCTTGAGCAGTTCGAGTATGATAAGCGGGCTTATACTTCGTACATTTACTAGCACCTGGTAATTGTTCGAGCAGATACCTCAGTCCGTTTGTTTTCAAACCGAGTAACTGCAAATTGTTGATCGTGTCTAAAGCATTTGCTGGAAGTGGTGCCATGCTATGTGCAGCTCGTGCGCCCTGCACGGCTTCGAACACCTTAGACCACAGCTCGTAAATCGATGTAGATGTGTAACGAAATCCTTCACGTGTTTCCACGGTGTATAAAATCGAAGGGATGTTCTTGCTTACAATTTTCTCTTGCTGAATTAATTTCGCATCAGGTTCTAAAATTTCTTGCTTTGCGCTATAGGGTGGGCAAGTCTCTGCCATTTTAACTTCGGGTTTCTCCTCTACGGTCTCCGATAATGTCGGCTTAATAGGTTTCAACGGTGCAATTTGAATCGGTGACAAAACTTTGGAAGTATTTGAAGCATTTTCTACTTTCCACTCTTGCTTTTGCTTTTGAAGATTGGCTAACTTCTGCTGGTTGCCGTTGGGCTTTGTAATTTCCTCTGGGGGGCCATCCTGCTTATCGAATAGAATTTCCTCGCTCGGTTTCAAACTAATATTCTCTAAAATATTGATTTTTGCCAGTGTGGTTGTTAAGTTGTTTTTCTCACAGGGATCGACCTCTTTCTCGTCAATTATTTTCTCTTCGATGGTTTTCTTCAGTTCGCGACAGGCGTTTGTTTGCATCGGAAGGACTCTGCTCATTGGCCTCGTTTGTGTGGATGTCGGAGGCTTAGGTGTGGGAGTTACTATGTTCGTTGGTATGCCTTGTTCAGAAACGAAAGGTGCCAACGGTAGGCTTATACTGTGCATGTTGTTGGACACAGTTGACGTCGGAGGAGCTGGGGGTTTCGTTTGTGTAAGTATTTCTCCGATTGGTTCAATTGGTTCCCACTTGGTTTTATTCTGGTTATTGATGTGTGTTACGGGCAATTGGCTGGCACTTGGGACGTTCTGGGAGACGGTTTGAGGCAACTGAGGTGGGATTTGTATTGTCTGAGGATTTACTAACTGACCCGAGTTGAGAAGAACGAAACTACCAGTGGGTACATCTAACACCGGCTCAAGTTTGCTGGTTTGGAAAACTTGAGTCGTTGCTGAGTAACTGCTGTTTGTTGTTAAAACACCAGGCACAGTGCTCGGCAAGAACTGCTGAGATTGCATTACAGTGTTTTGAACGATGGTCTCGAAACCGTAATAAACAGGTTGTACAGGTTGGGTGGTCCACATCATCGAGCCATTACCATCAACGATTAATTGATCGGTTATGACTCGTGGTGGTTGTTGAATGATCATTGTAGGTTGTACACCTGGAACTAGACTCAAGATGTTGTTGTTAGGTTGTAACTGCACGAGCTGAGTTTGTGGCGTTAGTTGGGGTGTGATCGTTGCTACATATTGTAAATTCTGCCCGGTTTGCTGCTGGAAGGCATCAACAAACGCAGGCATCATATTTGCCGAGGGCAAATGCTGCACTATAACTGATGGGCCAACAGAATTGGGCTGAGACATTACAATAGTACTACCTGTGTGCACTCGAGATCTTTTAGCAAGTAAAGATCTGGGTCTACCACGTGGCCTGATGGTTTTGTGACTTAATACAGTTGGTTTCACAACAGGCTTAACCCATTGATTCTGTGGCATATTCATAGTTTGTGCCGTGACAGTATTTACAATATTAGGGCAAGGAGTCGTCAGCATTTTCGTGTCGATTGTTATCTGACTGTGCGGTGTAATATTTAAAATGGGTGTAACTTCGGAAGTGAACGGGATTGACTGAATTGTAACGGGCTGCTGAATTTCAACCGCTTGATTTAAAGATAACGGAGTAGTTTGATTTAATGTTATCGGATTAATAGAAATTGGTATCGTCTGATTTAAAGCTAACGATGAGTTGTCTAAAGAAATAAGGCCTGTAGGATTTAACAACGCATTCGATTGGTTTATACAAATTGGCTGCTGATTAACACAAAACGTAGGCTGCTGATTTGCGGATAATTGAGTTTGATTGATAGTGTAAGTGTTGGCGGATTGTGTAGGATCACTTAGTTGAGTCTGCGTTTGGTTTATCGTCAACGAAGGATGATGATGGTGTCTCACTGGAAGAGAGTCTACAGGGCCAATTGTAATGTTGGATGGTAGCACAGGTAAAGCGGTTGTTTTAGGCTCAACAGATTGTTGATAAGGAAAGATGTTGGAATTCTCTGGGATGGTAATCAATTCCGTGGTTGCCTCAGCACTCATGATCGTCTGAGTGTTTAAAATAGTGGCGTGTACTTCATTCTGACTAGCCTGGTAAGAACTATAAGTTTCATATGAAGTAATTAGGTTTGATTCCGAAGGCTCAGACACAGTTACTAGTATAGATTGATTATCAGGCTTTATCAAAGCACCACTTGTTAATATGGACTCGTCCTCGGAGTCACTTTCACTGGTAGATAACGCATCACATGTCTCCAAGTGGCGTTTATAGCTGGCACGTGTTCTATACGTGCATTGACATCGCTCACAACTTACAGGTTCTTCTGAACTGTCTATAGCTAAGAAGACATCACTCTCATTCACAGGCCCTTCAGAATCGCTTCCACTACTTGAATCGCAAGCACCATCTACTTGCAACAATTGCAAATACATATTATCTCTCGTTGTTATTTTTCGCTTTTTCATAACAGGCGTTAGAGAATTATCAAGTTTACAACTCCAGGTTAAGCTGCATGATCTTTGATGGCTCCTACTTTTATTTAACTTGTCGACGGTTCCTAATTGATTGAAAACTTCCGACTTGCTACGCTTGAGTTCTCGATAACATTTTAAATCAATTTCGGTTTCATCGTCTGCCTTTTTCACTTGTTCGCTGTTCATATTTAAACTCATACTGTCGTTGCAGTTAATCTCAGATTTGAAGTCCATGTTCAATAATTCCTCGTAATTCATGAACATGTCCTGGACTGAAATGCCATCCAAGAAATCATGCGGGAGTTCTTCGAATATAGCATCGGTTAATTCTGGGGATAATATATCGGCGGTATTTTGGGGCTCCTCTTCAAATTCCGAATCGACAATCTCCTTGCAAATATCTTTTTGCCACATGAGAATTTCTTTGAGTTGCTTTTCTACGGTTGGCTTCGGAAATGAGTGATCGACAGTGAAATTCTTATCCACTTGTATGTTGCCTATTTCTGAATTTAATGTTGAAGTACTAATGTTGTATCGCACTAATTTCCAGGGTTCCGTTGTAGACCAAAACAATCTAGAACACAAAAAGCCGGAGGGGATTAAGGCTTCGAAATCATCTGATATGACGGGCACGACTTTCCCTAAATTCGTCACCGACAAGCAGCCAACCATGAAATGCACCTTATCAGGCTCCGTATATTTCTTTTTCTTTCGGTCCGCTTCAACGTAAAGCGACCTTAAAATATGAAAGTCCGAGGGAGACATGAGTAAATTTAATTTGTTTTCTAAATTGTGCGCTTCACAATAGATTGTTTTGTCATGAAGAAAATAGCAATTCACATTTTGAGCGCAAGCAAAATGGTATGCTTCGTGACAACCTTTTAAAAAGCAAGTGATGCTAGCACCTTTTTGCTTGCAGTGTGTACATTTAACAGATTTGCTTCGGCTTAAAGCACTGTGGACGTTTTGCAATGAGCCATCAATTTCTTCGTAGACTTCGGATGACCAAAACGCACAATTTGCATGAACCCATTCGTTTAAGCCGCAGTACAACAGCCTGGATTCTTTATGAGCTAATCCATCACCGACGCCCTTACAAAAACCGCAAGTTCTGGTATCCACTTTACTCTCCTTGTCTGATACAATTATCGAGTCCAAATCAGAATAGATGTTATTTGCTTCTTTCAACGAATTGTTTGTGATGTTACTTTCCTTCCAGAGTGCCTGATCATACCACGGAAAGGTTTTTTTCACTATACTTCGATATATTTTGAGAAGTTCTTCCGATTCCGTTTTACTTATAGCTTGTTCCATGCAAGTGTTAAATTCATGCAATGAAATGTATTGATTCGAGTTTAATCTTTTTCTTATTTCCACCATTGTAGGCAAAACCGGCAGTTTAGATTCATTTTTTGAAGAATCTAAACCACCATCTTGAGATTCTAAGTTAAACTGCCTACCTATTCCTCTGCTTTCCACGTCCTTATCAACGTTAGAAGATTCAAGTGGACTTGCCTCTTCATCTCTGCCATGCGCTTTTTTCACATAAACTTGCGCCTTGTTATTACTAATAGCAAATTCTCTGTAAGGACTTAACTTGAGAATATTTCTAGCTGTTCGATTTTTGGCGAGCAATCGCAGCACATTGAGGATATTAGATCTTAGTTCATTCTGTACTATTTCAAGCCAACGTGGAGATGCTGCTGCATCTGAGCATCGTTTACAAAAGTATTCCACCGAATAAGGAAGAAGACTCAGAATTTGATATTGCTCGTCTGTTAGCGATTCGCACTTAGCATGAACCCATTTTTTACACTTTCCACATTCCATTAGCTGCAAGAATAATTGTTTTACGACCTTGCATAAAGTTAACAAAAAACGTTTTACCTTTGCATCAAAATCATTATCGTTAGGTGATTTCTGACAAACAGGGCACACATTTTCCTTATTTCTTAATTTGAAGCACGCAAGGCAAAGCGCCAAATTTCCTATGAATTTCGTAATATTGGTGGCGTCACAATTTTTACATCTCAAACAGTTAGCACAAACCTACAAATAAAGAGAGCGATTTTTAAAATTTAAATAGACTCGGTGTTAAAAATAATACTAATAAAGTTGAAGGCAAAAGAAGCTGATATCAATCTATAATTCTGTCGAGAATGGACTCTATTGATTCTTCAGAAGAACTAGAAAAATCTATCAATGTATTAGATGCCATTTACTTTAGTAAAAAGGCATGAGAGCACCCATTCAAAATTTACACGAATTTTGATCCTGAAGATCTTAGTCTGTTGTTGCTGAAAAGTATAAGATGACGAAGCATTTTGACATTTTGAAATACATGTAAAGATAGATGAAAATTTAAATTATGAATGGACATACTTTCGACCACCACTTGTTTCTACTTAACAGAGATTACACCATGGGATAAAAAATTGAAAATTTAGAGTTGCATTAACATTTCATTATCATAATACAACTAATTGCCTAAATTTTTTGTTCGATTGTGTGATATTTATTTATTGAATTCTTACCATAGGCTTGTCTTCGTGTTTTCCATTGGAATTAAAGCACTGTGGATGGTAGGCCTTATGACATTTCTGGCAGTTAATTTTTTGTCTGTAAGCTTCCCCGCAAGCACTGCAGGTGGTACAACGAGGGCACAACCAACTATACTTTCCATTATGCTTTGTAAAATTATATGGTATCTGTTCAAGACAATAAGGGTGGTACGGTTCGCAACAAATCAAACAATGTAGTAAAATTTCTTGCCCGGCGCTGCCACACAGGAAACAAATTGCCTCGACAGAGAACGGTTCAGATGAAATAAGGCCGAATCCATTCTTACACACTTCATCGGAATTGTAATTTTCCCAAAAATCAATCGAGACCGTCTTCCCCTGTTCGCGCAGTTTCTTCTTCGTGTGTAACAGAGAATTCTGAAAAAAAACAAACAATAGATACTCACAAAATAAACTCGGTAAGAACCTCTTACTTCAAACGTCGTCGAATTAGGAAAAGACACATTCTTCGAGATGCGTTCTTTTTTCACAGAAATCTCAGATTTTGTCATGGAGCTTTTAAGCAAAGAAGTCTGTTTAAACTCACTGGAATTACTGACGTTAGTCTGAGGTAGATCTTCGACTTTGTCTGATCCATCAGCTGTTTTTATAAGTGTAGTGTCTTTATTATGAACCAATTTCTCGGAATCTGCACCTTTTTCTTCTGTAATATCCCCACCCTTTTTATTTAATTCACCAGGAAAAGTCGCAATGGGTTGACCTAAAACGATTGAGGCGCTCCTGCAGACGTGTTTCACTCGTGGTCCTTTAAGATCGACTTTTTGTCTTTTAATTTCTGGAGTGTGTGCACGACTCACTGGTTTTTCATCTCTTTTAATGGCCTTAAATCGAACTGGTCTTCTTCTAACAGGTTGTCCTAGAGGCGTTTCTTCCGATTTCAAATCAGATTTCTTTTCGATGTTTCCCTGCCATGATAATAACGGGAGTGGGCTCGAAAACAGCAGGTCGTAGGTTTGCATGTTTTTCGGAAGAAGTTGGGCCAGACTGTTTTTTAACGAGATAGGCATTTGAAACGATCGCAGGCACATTTTTAGCCAACAGGCCGGACAGCGAGCTCTGTACGCGCATCGGAAGAGTTTCCAGTGCTGACTGCGGACTATGGGGGGAACGTGGCACATTCCCTGTCCTTTCAGACACACTAATATTGGAACATTAGAAGTCACATTGCTTTGTCGCTTGATCATTTTTGAAATAAATTTCCTGCAAGACTCACAACTATATATGTTAAATTTCCTGGCTTGTTTCACAAATCTATAAAAACGTACTGCACCACAAACACCGCAAGTAACGGTTCCAGGTGGACTAACACTATTGGAACTGTTACAAGAGAATGGTCCTTCAGGCCCCGTTGCAGATTGCGTATGAAGTTGTAATCTGGCCTGTCGAAGCACTACTTTTCCATTGGAATGTAACACTCGAACTGGGCTGTCTTCTCTGGATTCTCGAACAGTTCTATTGTTTCCATCTCCTAGGCACTGTTTCACATTATCACTTTCAACTTTACACCGACCTTCTTTTGTTTGCACGCTCAATCTTTTGTTGACGATGCATTTTTTAAAAGTTCGAGCTTCGTTCGTTTCAACGTGAATGAAACGCTTGTTTGGTTTTATAACACGGGACGAATGTACACTTCGGCTCGGTAATACGAATTTACCCACTAAGTTGCTTGGTTCTTTCGTCGAATTAAGAGAATGCTTAGGTTTAGATACTTTCCGGATGGTAGAAAAACTACGTATTGATCTTCTACCCGTAACTGCACTTCTAGTTCTTCTGGTTACCTGATTGATACCCGTGAGTTTGTTAGACACAGTCGACAACATTCCAGTTCTCTTCACGTTCGCACGTTTCCTCACCAACGTCCGCTTTTTCTTCGAAATCGTCTTGTTAAGTTTCAAGTCACCCTCGGAAGACACTTTCGTTGTTTGCTGGATCCCTTCGTTGCCTGCTGCCTCGACCTATTCGCAAAAAATTCAACAGGATTAAGCATCGACGAATTTACGTCCAGGAGGGATGGTGTTTACTGTGAATCGCAAATAACAGGCAATGTTTACCTTTTTCGAATTGTCCGTTTCAACTGTCACAACAGCATTGATATCACCAACTGTTGTACCAAAAGGAGTGCAAAGAACGTTTACCCGCTTCCTATTAACATGTTTCGTTGGTTTTCCTGGAAATTTAGACCGTCCCATTTTCAGTTTTACGGCGACGATAGTTACATTTTATAAACATACAAAAAGTTTACACCAACATTCACGCCAATTGTCTTGTACACTCGCATACGCGTTTAGAATGCGCAGCTTACACGGCCGGTAGTATCGGCATCTGCACGAATGCGCTCTACAAAAAAAAAGAGCGTGATCAAATTTACATAAAAAATTTCAGCTTGAATATTTCATTAATTATTGCTATAATCTGTCATCTGTAATTTCGATTATTTTAAATGTACCACCTATTTGAAATTCGTTTGGAAATACATTTGCGCATTCAGTCCCCCTCCTATCTACAAAGTTAAACGTACCACGCGACGCATAGCAAACTACAGCCTATGCCTTAAATCCTTTTCATTATGATATTTATAGCTACCTTTTACATTTTTCTTTAACAGTCGCCGATATTAATTTCATAATTCATAAGTTTCATAACATTTAAAACGCACAAAGGCAGTTGCCAAACTTTTTATTTGAAAACAAAAAAACAACCTTAAATATAAAACATTAGAATTTGTTTTTCATTAAAAAAAAAATAAACTAACGTAATGTATGCTTTTGTTCACGGAAGAGGCTGTTACGAAGCATCAAAAAGAACTTACTGATTGATAAGTGCTAATAAAGTCAGTTTTAATATACGAATTAAAAATGAAATGTAATTATCTTTTCTTTTTTTTATTTTAATATTTGTAGTGATATCGCAGTTCTTTGTATCTAACGATAACGATGAACTTACGACCTTCATATAAAGTGTGCGGTAGGGAAATGGGTAGTGAGCTACTGAGTTGAACTTAGCGCTGGTTAACATGATGCGACGTCCATTTTCACTTTTGGGAAGTATACATAAAAAATAATTCGAAACTGCTTACATAATACAGCAATTGTGTTTGTAGTAATTGAAACAGGCCAAAGGAGATTAATTTTCATTGTGAACGGCTTTTTTAATCAGCGCTATCTCGGTGTTCGCTATCGATATAAACTTTTAATATAATTTATAATAAAGTAGCATGTCGTTCTAATATGTTAAAACTAAGTGCTGGGAATGTGTTTTTATTCGTTACACGTCCGAAGTAATCAACAAGATACCTTTATTCTTGGACAGTATTCAACATAACCTATACCATCAATTGGTGGACGTAGGTCGTAAGACCTATTTCTGAGGTCATGTCGTTGTTCATTTACTAATATCAAGTGAATTTTGCATTTTGTGTTAATAGAACACTAAAATTTATTCATAATGGCTTCATCATTCGATCATGAAGACAGATCAAGGTAATACTCGTTCAACCAAAGCATTTCATTTCTTATTTTGATTTTAATGATTTCTAGTTGGTATTTTGGAGCAATGTCGAGACAAGAGGCCACAGACTTATTATTAGCTGAAAAAGAAAGCGGCGTTTTCCTTATCCGTGACAGTACGTCTTGTGCTGGCGACTTCGTCTTATGCGTTAAGTATGCTCCCCTCATAGTAACCACACACAAATTCTTAAGCGCACCCTATTTTTGCAGGGAAGACAGCAAAGTTAGTCACTACATCATAAATAAAACGCAGCATAATGATCAGGAAGCTTACAGAATCGGCGATCAATTATTCTACGACTTACCTAACCTTTTAATATTTTATAAATTGCATTATTTGGATACAACACCACTTATTCGTCCTGCCACTAAAAGAGTCGAGAAGGTTCGGGCTAAATACGATTTCGAAGGCCAGGTACGAGGTTTCACGCGGTAGCTTTTTATAATTCGTTTAATTCGGTTGTTTTAGGACACGGACGATCTTCCATTTAGGAAAGGTGAGATACTTACGATTGTTTCCAAAGATGAGGAATATTGGTGGACTGCAAAGAATAGCTTAGGCAAAAAGGGCTCCATCCCAGTGCCCTATGTTGAGAAGGTTCTTTTTTTTTAAACTAGGATTTTTCAATGTAATATTTTAATTATTTTTAGGTGGAAGATGGACAAAGTTTAGTAGATATTCCCAGGCCTGGGTCGGGTGGCCCTGTTTCTGCTACGCAAACAGAAGTGGCTATGAAACGTAATCAAATGCAGGTATTTAAAATATTTTGTTTTGACATACAAGAATTATTCATTGAAAGATCTCATTGGTAAACAAATGTATTTAAAAATTTTTTTTGGTTACGTTGTGGTGTTAATAATTATTTTTTTCAGAGAAAGTTACCTGCAATGGCACGTGTAAAACAAGGCCGAGTACCTAATGCCTATGATAAGACAGCTTTAAAATTAGAAGTAGGCGATATAATAAAAGTAACAAAGACGAACATCAACGGACAGTGGGAAGGGGAGTTGAAAGGCAAAATTGGTCACTTTCCGTTCACTCACGTTGAGTTTTTGGAAAGCGAGGATAGTTAGTGTGGTTCTTGGCAATCTAAAATTGTATAGTTGATATTATGTATACAAATATTTATTAATTATTTACATTGGCACTAGTATGTAACCTTTAAAACATAACGCTTCATTTGCAAAATGTATTTTTCGTAATTACATATCAATATTTAAGTAAAAAGTGCGTTTTATTTCTAGTATTCTACACTTTAATTTTACTCTGCTCTAATTAAATTACTATAAAGTGAAGTTATATCAGATGTGTTAAGAAATGTAAAGTATTTGTTAAGTGTTCTTGTAAATTTTATGCTTTTTTAATATATGTGATATAAAATTAATTCTTGTTTGTATCTCAACTTCGGGTAAACTCAGACTGTTTAATTCTGAAAAAATCTTATTTAAACTAAAATTTACGAAATAATCTTTGTTTGGCCATTGAAAATAAGCAAAATTAAAAAAAAAGTTCCATAGACTTGCTAAGAAAATAAAATTGATGTTAAAAATGCTTCAGTATGCCTCATCCTGTCACGTTAACATCCACTGATGCATATATCCTCATTTAGCGCCATCTCATCACCGTTCAAAGTAATAATTATAAAGATTAACTGTGTTCGCGGTGACAATCTGGGACTAGTTCTTGTCATCTAAGTGAATAAATTAAAAATAAAATTATTAATTATTTTTTTTCTTGATAAATTATTAAAGATTAAGACCTACATACCCCATGTTTAATAATTCTATTTTAAACATAAATCGTTAATTAAATATAACAGAAAAAAGAATACTTTCATTGAGGTTTTAACGTCGAAGTAATCACAGCTTTAAAGATGATACTTACTGTTAAAAATCGTATTTAAAAATTTTACGATAAATTAAATCTGATGTGAGAATAGAGATCATTATTGATTCTTCATGGAATAACGTTTTAACTGCACTTATTTTTTTTTAATTGAAACTATTACCAGAGCTCTTCGAATTATTAAATTTATACCTAGGCCATGTTTAATCCGATCCTGAATTTAGTTATGCTATAAAATGATCTCTCTAATGATGGTGTGGAATTAATTGAAAATAAAATAATATAATTGTGAATATAATTGGTTGGTTTTAGCAATAAAGGAATTGAAATCGTGACGAATGTTACTAACGCACGAGTAAAATGAAATGTCTTAGTGTTAAATCCGCTTGTGTTTGAATTTAAGAAAATTTAAGTAGCACACCAGAATGATCTAGAAGAAATCGTGTGTCCATATATGTATATGAAATTCGTTAACAGACCAGAAAAATTTGAATTACTGAAATAAAATAATTTCTTAAAGTTGGCAACGCGGTGTCTTTCTCTGTCGATCCAAATTAATTTCTGCCATTTCGGTTACTCTCTTTCTCTTTTCATTTCAGTTTCGACCTGTCGAGGGTAGGAGCTTTTGCCGGTTACGCAGACTGCACTTGAATTTGTATTTGCGTAAGTGTTCGCTTTTAACAGAAATTATTGCTTTTATATTGACGACGAAGCATTGCGACTCTTTTCCATCGCGTTGCCACTGATATATAATAGTTAAAAAAACGAACGCTCTTAATAATGGAGCCGTCCGCCATGTTGCGTCCTTGCGTTACAGTTTGTGAACCCCTCATCGACCACCATTGTAGTCGTGTTCTAGTCGTCGTATGTGCTAGTGTGTTGGCTGCTTCTAAATTTTCTCAATTGTTTAATTTACTCTGTAAGTTATACATAGTTCTAACCTATTAAGTATAGTTTATATTTCGTATGGTGAAGTTTTTGTAAACCGCTTGTGCTTTTTATAAAATTTACGGCATGGTTTATTCGGTTGACCTTCAATAATCGCCCGGTTTTGTGTGATCGTTTGGGAAGATCAGTAGTGGCTGAGTACATGTTTCTTTTTTTTTTTTTTTCTTAAATTACAGTTGCTGCATCCGGACTTGACGTAATGCCTATTTAATTTGTTCAGATGTCATAGCGGATTAGTCATAGAAATACATTTAAATATACTGACTTCTGACTGACCCTAGTTCCGCTGTGTGGTACTAAGTTAGGGTAATTAATTTGCACTAAGGCACATGACAGGCGTTTGTTAAGAACTGTTCGTGTCCGTCGACGTAGTTTCTAGGGTTAATCACAAGTTACGAGATTCTGCGACGCATTAGTATGAAAGGTGTGGCAGATGACGCCATATTGTCGAACATAGCCGTGTCCAAGTACATCTCACGTCAGTTCGCGTGCGGTCGTGCAATTCGAAGGTCTTAGGGGCTGATGCGGTGTCTTTAACACAGAATTCATACTGTCGTACTTGGTGCAGTTCCACTTGATCGTTTTCTGCGATTTCTCACTTTGAAGGTTGCTATCAGGAATTGTAACACTTTATTGATTCTTTAATAATGATTGGAGTCAGCATTATGCTTACTTCTTAACTTGATTTTTTCTTTACAGGCTAGATTTTAGATACACAAAATGTCTCAAGTAGACAAGGATGAATTAGTGCAGCGTGCCAAATTGGCCGAGCAAGCAGAGCGTTATGATGATATGGCATCGGCCATGAAGTCCGTCACAGAAACAGGGGTTGAACTTAGTAACGAGGAAAGGAACCTTCTCTCTGTCGCATACAAGAACGTAGTCGGTGCCAGGAGGTCATCATGGAGGGTAATTTCATCAATCGAACAAAAGACTGAAGGATCAGAACGCAAACAACAGATGGCCAAAGAATATAGGGAGAAGGTAGAAAAGGAACTTCGCGAGATCTGCTATGATGTACTTGTAAGTATTCCATTGTGTGACCACCAATTAGTACTTTTTTTTATTTAAAGGCTGACTCACTCTTTTTGGTTATGTATCTCTTCATGGGTGTAAGCGGTGATTCATTTTCCATTCAAATTCAGAAATAAGTTCAAATCATTAAATTTTGCTGCTAATCAATAATTGCAAATATGTGGCAGGGAAGTCTGCCAAAAATCGTATTGATTTTTCTTTCAAGGAGAAGTCTGAGCTTATGCAATACATTCTTTTATTTATTATTTATCTAATCATTCACTTATTTATATGATTTAATTCCTAAATTTATTTGATAAAATTATTTGCGTTTAAACGACTTTATTTTTTCTTTTTATGGGAAATAATAAAGAAAATTTGGATGAAATGCAATAAAAATTTTAGTGCCTTAGGTCAAGGATTAGTTATTTAATTTTCTGCTTTATCTCTTTTAATAAAGGTTGTTTATATACGTTTGGAATTACAAGGTATTACAATAAATTATTAAGTGCGAACTAACAATGCAATAGATTAAATGCCAATTGTTATTTATCTTATCAACGAGTTCTGCGAATGTGAACCGCATCAAATTTCACGTGTGCATATATATTTGCGATTTTATTTGTTCGTTTTGTTTTATGTTCGAGTCTTTAATAATAATTTAAAAAAAGAAAAAAATTTGAATAGTAAAAGTATTTTTTTTTATTTCCAAAGGGGCTATTGGACAAATATTTAATACCAAAAGCCAGCAATGCTGAATCCAAAGTATTTTACCTTAAGATGAAAGGTGACTACTACAGATATCTTGCAGAAGTTGCAACAGGAGATGCAAGGAATAGTATGTATCTTTGTAATATTGTAATTGGTAAAATGAAATAATGTTTTAGTTATAGTATGTTGCATAAAAGCTGTGTATGTATTTGTGAGAGCTTCTACAAAGTTGTGTTGTCTTTTAGTATTTGCTTGTTATGGTTTGTTTAATAAATTTCAGCTGTAGTTGATGACTCACAGAAGGCATATCAAGATGCATTTGAAATTTCAAAGGCTAAGATGACACCTACACATCCGATCAGGCTAGGTCTAGCTCTCAACTTCTCTGTCTTCTATTATGAGATCTTAAATTCTCCTGAGAAGGCTTGCCAATTAGCTAAACAGGTCATTGTTTTTAATATTTTTCACAGGTGCAGAATTACATGTGAGACGATCCATTCATTCATTGTTGATTGTTGTTTATTTATGATTAATTGAAACAGTTTGATAAACATTTGACTTTGTTATTGTGTAGCTGTGGTCGAAGATTCACAAAAGGCGTACCAAGAAGCATTCGATATTGCAAAGTCAAAAATGCAGTCCACGCATCCCATTCGACTTGGACTAGCCCTAAATTTCTCAGTGTTTTATTATGAAATAATTAATTCACCGGCCCGAGCCTGTCATCTTGCAAAACAGGTTACAATTGTGTTTATTGTTGTGTGATTTACTTAACATTGGATTAAGACATGTAATTCTGCATTGTATACTAACAGCAACCAAACAGCTATGTAGTACTGCGTAGCGAAATGTTTTATTTCATCCCAGTTTAATCGAACATACTGACGGCATGCATTTGTAGGCCTTCGATGATGCAATAGCAGAACTTGACACGTTAAATGAAGATTCTTATAAAGACAGCACCCTTATCATGCAGCTCCTACGAGACAACCTCACACTATGGACAAGTGATAATCAAGTACGTCATTGATTTACATCTAAAACGTTTGTTTTGATTTTTTTTTCTTCTCCTTTAGGGTGAAGCAGATGAACCACAGGAAGCAGGTGATAATTGAAGTGACGTCCGTTTTTAAAATTAATCGTTAATAATGAAATTTCATGTAAGTTAACGTATTCGTGGAACTGGTTGTGAAGTTTCACATGAAACTTTTGATATTTAAGTAACAATGTTTTTAGTGAAATATGTAAAATGTTAAATTTATGTTTCACTTCACACAACTCTTGTAATATTTTTCCACCATCTGAATAGTTGTGTGAGCCAAGGTCAATTGGACTTGTTCAGTTTCTTTTGTAACATTGCCATGTTATCTAGGATGTAGACCGGTTTTACCGAAGTATAGTAGTATCCATCTGGAGTGCGGGTACCGGCCTACATTTTAATGTACCATTATAATTTATTTGAGTTCTCTTATTTTTACGTCTAACTTGTTAAAATATTAAATGATTAATTTAACATTGTTTAGTTCTTATTCCTTTTTTTTTTTTTTTTTTGTAAATGAACATTGTTGGAGAATTCCTCGAATCAGTACCTACATTTTCATCATTACAAATTTGGTCCACCTAATTTGCACTCTGCTGCATGAGTCATTTACGCTCTGCTCCTTCTTTGCTCCCCATTTGTACTCTCCCCTCTCCCATTTACCATCAACACTCACTTTGGATGTGCTATATATATTAAATGTATGAATATGTATTAAATAAACTGCTATCAGCTCTATTTGTTTTCTGTTGTATCTGCGAATTATATTTGTCAGATATAAATAAATTTTTAAAAATCATAATGGAGTTTCAATTCTTCATTTATGTTCATTTATTTATTATTTTTTAATCTTTATAACTTGCCCTCTCGTGTGTATGAATCAGATTTCCATAAAAATTGTGGAATTTCAAAATTGACGCCTTATTTCGTGGGTGAATATTGAAAAATAAAACGAATTTGGCCTGTGTTTTATATAAAAATTCATAAAAAGCAAGTTGATGCTTTATTAAAGTCGTGTGCGTAGATCAAGTAATTTTTTTAAAGACCTGAATTCGTATTAATCAAAAAATAAATGAAGTTTTAGAACTGCCTTACGATTTGTTTAATTTTTTTTCAAAAAAGAATTGATTTTTGCTTCGTGTATTAGTAAATCATAATCAGTTGAGCATTATCTTCATGTTTGGTTAAAAAAAAGCAAAGTTTGATTTATTTAATACTTGAGAACAACTTGAATAAATTGTAACCAATCCCAACTCACACTGGTGTTGAAGGGCTGCTACGTTTTGTTGCTTTAATAATATCTTGTCGACAATAAAATAAGTATTGTGTTAATAACAATTTGTTGTTTAATGTGCAATAACAAGTAATGATGAAAACTTTTATTGATAAACATAACTCAGACGGGTTTATTACTAATTTTATTAATTCCATTAAGTTTATTGCTACGTTTTAATTTGCGCAGTTACTTTTCCAAATTTACAAAGTGTTTAACTGGCTTTGCGTTCTTTTTTTTATAGTTTTGTGCGAGCTTTATGGTTTAGTTCTGTAATGTGTGTAGTTTAAAGCTCCTTTCATACTTGCTTTCTTGGCTTTGGATGTTGACAACAAACTCGAAAGACCTTATTATTAAAATTTTATTAAATATTATTTTTAAATAAGAAAAACTTGAAAAAACAAAAACGACCTTATATACATACATATAAAAGTAACATTTATAAAGGTACAACATGTAATAGGTTATAAATATAGAAAATACTTATCAAGTTACGGTGCACGAAGAGAATGAAACATCATCTATAAATGTATTACAAGCAGCACATCACTGATGCCGTAAATGTTCGGGGGCGTGATAATGTTGCTGTGGTGTCAACGATGGGTGCATAGGCGGTGGGAAGCATCGAACATGTTCCACTGATAACTCGTCGTTCTCGTTCGATTTCAAAAACTTGTTTAGAATCGCGAATATTTGAGAATTTAAAACTTGGAATCTCCTGATCCTATCCACCATTCTCTTCAGACTCTACAGGAAAAAAATAAGAGCGAAACATTTAAAAACAACTAGAAAATTTCATTACAATTCCCTTGACGACTTCATCTTTCATGTCGACTCTCTGAACACGAAGAATGTGATAACAAAAATCTAAAGCCTCGAATCTTCTCTGTTGCCCGAGTAAAACTATCATGGTACAACCAGCCCAATGTAAGCCTTCCCCGAATAATTCTCTGCAACGTTTCGATTTATAATATAAAAGAAACGTAAGCAATCAAACTTTCACTCACTCGACAGTAAATTCAGTTTCACCAACTGGTATGCAATAAACGAATTGCAAGGCTGACCACAGTCTATGGAATTCCGTGCATTCGTCGACGTTCATAACGCCGTTTGTGGCGGGTGGGCCAACCCAAACGGGGTCATCCAAGAAGCTTCGCAGTCGATTTAAAACAACTTCGAAGATCGAAAGGCCACAACAAAGTCGTTCTCGCGTCAGCAAGTCACCTTCACGTGAAATCATGGCTTGCTAAAATGGCATCGTTATTAATCTATCATTGCAGTTAGAAATTAATTGATTTACTTTTGCAGTTCCTAATTTTTCGATGTTGGTTACGATTTGCAAGGCAGCATACTTTGATTCCAGCCTCTTTTGCTTCGTTTCAGGTTTTTCTCCTTCTAAAAAAAAAAAAAAATACGCTTATCTAATGGGTAAGTGTAAAGCAGCGAACGATTCGAACCTTTGCAGTACGGTCTGGGGAGTATGTTTTGGAATGGGGCAGCTTGCAGTAGGTCACACACTTCCTCTTGAGATAGAGCTTGTTCCATTAACAAGCAAAATAGTATTGTGTTGCCAAATTCGCGGAAGTTATGGAATAATTCGGTTCTTGCATCGGGGTACTGGACGATGTCGTTCAATTGTGCATGATAGTAACCCAACACACCCGGTGATCCGTAGTCATAACGTGGCAACTTGCATACTTTTGGCATTGCATCCATTAGTGTTTTTGTAAATTGCAACAAGTTCCCTTGAATCAGACTCTTCACAATTTTTAAAAGTTCTTCCATTACAACGGCTATTCCTTGATACCCCAAAAGTCGACACATCGTGTGAAAGTGATGAGGCCCAACGAATCCTGCACATATACAATTGATTGTTAAAAATCCCCGTTGTCTAACAGAGATTAATTTACCAGTGTATTGTCCGTATTGGGTTGTGTAAGCAACGTTCAATGATTTTGTACCCCATAGATAATGGTGGGACATCTGTGGAGGTTTATCTCGGTGAACAGGAGCCGCAAAAGATATATGACCCTTGTATTTCGTAAATCTAAAACCACAAGGACCTCAATTTTTGTTTCACTGAATATTAACAACGAAATAAGTTACCTATTAGTAGCAGCATTGTACACGTAATTTGGTAGGAAATCGTAGTTTAATTCCCAAAATACGTGCAAAGTAATTCTGCCATATGGGGCTAGGACATTGTGATTTGCTTCCCGGAACATACAATCGAAGTCATCTAGCGCTAGCCATTTGCTTAACAACTTATGACACAGACGATTTACCTTAAATTTTATATTATAGCAGCTGAGTAAGATGATCAATCATATTTTGAGTTACCTGCAGTAAACCTTCTAATTCCATAACGCCAGTGATATCACCGGCCTCAAATTTACTAATTGCCAAATCTAGAGACTTCTGCATATCTGCATTAATTCTTTGCGTGATTAACTTATTGAGGTCTATAGATCTCCCAAGTAATTGGACGTGACGCTGCTTTAATAGCGTCTCGTATCGATTGGCTCTAGGGTACGGCAGCAAATAAGCCCCCAACGCAGCGCACTCAACTCTAAATCGTTTATCTAGGAAGATACTGAAATAAAACGACGTTATCGGATGTTCATTTAAGTTTATACGTGTGGTTGAGTAACCTTGCAGCGAGTTGTTTGTAATAGGCAAATATCTGTTCGCTTAATTTATAAACGAACTGATCGAAACACAAATTCACTTCGGCCTCGACTTCGTCGTATAAAAACTGCTTGCGGAAAATTGTTAAAGCGTACAGCGCACTGTCATTATACAAATCTAAAGGATATAAGACGTATCTGGAAAGTTAAAAGTGTAATTCATTATCTGAGATAAACCCAATAAATCCTACTCCATCATCGAAGGTTCTTTCGTTTTTAATATGTGGTCGGTTAAGATCCAGGGCATCGACATATCAATCGGAAATTGGATGCGCTTCTCCATCGTTATCAAATCGTTGCATTCTTCATTGTGATTGTGACGAACGGTACATTTCTGCGAAATCAAAATGATAGTAGAAATAAGTGTAGCAATCAAGAGGAAGTGCAGCTCACATTTATTCGTCGTCCCATAGTCATTTCAAGATAAAACTCTCGATACCACAACTGAGATAAATCACAACAATGTTGTAGTGATTCTGAAATATGAGCGTTTACAATTTACTATTGCATGGTAATTTATTTAATACTTACCACTAAAATTTAGCAGGTAATTCCAGTAAAACGATGTTTTATGGAATTGGTCGATTTGCATAAGATACTGTCCATCGATGTCTTTCCTTAACGTCTTTTTTCCACCTGATTTATCAGCGATTAAAGACTCCAGCATAGTACGCACCATGTATAGCTGAGTGGATGACGGTCCTAAATTTAATTGCTTAACTCAAGTTCTTCCAGAAAATAAATCAAGAGCTTACCGACGTTTCTTCGTGCAACTTTAATGCCGAAGCCATTATCCGGATCCTTTTTACCTTTCAATGCTGGATCGGCCAAGGGATCCACACCTCTCTGCCAATCAGCACAACTCTCACGCACAGACACAATAATACTGGAAATCAACACTTTAGAAATTTGCACGATTTGAATTAACTTGTATTGTAAAAGTTTAAAACGATACCTCCGTATGAGGTCCTTTTTATTCTTGATTGCCTTACGTAAAGGCTCACGCAGAGTCAGTTGCACAAAATCTTGCAGTTCAGCGTAGATATTGCGTCGGATGGCATCTGTAAACACCGTCTCCATCCTCGCCATGAGCACTTGCAAACCTTTAATCATTGCTATTACTTCAATTAAGGCAAGCTTTTCTTCATCACTGTAGTTATATCTGGTGGCCTAGAGCAAGTAATAATGACAATAAAAAGTAATCGAAGCGAACGAAACATACTCGTTCGTATTCTTCAGCTTCGGCAGGGCATTCTTTGTTTTGATGGTGATCTGTTGGGTGCAGCAACTTCCAAGAATAAAGCTC
This sequence comes from Serrognathus titanus, assembly GCA_039766575.1. Taxonomy (NCBI): domain Eukaryota; kingdom Metazoa; phylum Arthropoda; class Insecta; order Coleoptera; family Lucanidae; genus Serrognathus; species Serrognathus titanus. The sequence goes on along the minus strand of CM077916.1, from coordinate 489,286 downwards.
TGTAACCACGCTGGTCCATTCTGAAAGAAGTTGTAAGCCACGCAAAGCTAATTCAGCCGTTTCGTGGTTCTCGGCGTCACTTCCACTTTCCTTGTACGTTGTAGTAACCTTGAGTATTACAGAATTAATAATTAACCAGGCTTTAGAGACACACGTAAGTACCTCGTTGCTGTATCTTGCTAGTTCGCTTATATATTTAACATGATCTTCACGGATCTGCGGTAAATGCACCATGAGATCAGCTTGTGGAGATACAGTATTCGAACTGGATAAAGGCCATTTACTAGAATCGAAATGTTTGCTGCGCTTAATGTAATTAAACGGAGCTATTTGCATGTCGCCAAACAAGGGAACGACTTCCAAATTCTATGATAACAAAAAAAAACACAGGTTTCGTAACAACAACACGACAGAGTCTTGCCTTAAATATTCTGTCGATGCGGTCCAATCTCAGTTTCTTCTTTTGGTCGAGCTTGTTGATGTTGCACAGCTCACTGTCCATTAAAAACAGGCCAAATCCCATGACTTTAACCAGCATGTGTTTTTCACTGGGCGTGAGATACATTTTTGTCTCGAACATGTGCACGCAAATGTTGACAACGTCGGCTAGAAGCTCTTCGTATCCTGGTATTTTCTCGAGGTTTTCTTTGACGGTATCCCGAATTTTGTTCTGTGTTGCCAAGAACATCGATAGGTTCTGAGATTCTTGCAGTGTTTGCGAATCTGACATTACTTTTAAAAATTGTGCGGCTCTACAATTTGAATAAATTAATTACCAACGACGAATTGGAAATTGTTGACATTCAACTGGTACTTTTTGATAATAAAAATATTGGAATTTCTTTTTGCCTCGCCCAACCAAAAGGAACATCGTGTGCTTCTACTTTTCGTTTAGTAGGAGAACGTAAGGAAGTGAATTATGTATGGTATGTGGAAATATCTTTAGATTTAAGATTGAAACATATAGAAAACATGCTTCGCTTACACAAACTCTAATCAAGTAAAAAGACTGCACCTATTAAATGCTGTTAATATCAACTGTGTGGTAGGTTAAGAGTCACAAGTTTGAGAGAAGAGAAATCATAATTTTCTTGCGCAGATAACATAGAATATAACATTACCTGCGATATGTAGAATAGTCATTTTTCACACTGGATTTCATGTTTTTTAATTCATCTAACACTGCAAACATGTTAATAAATTTTCCTAGTGTTAGTAAATACGCCTCGGATACAAAGTCTTTTCTTTTTTCAGTATGACACAATCGTTTAACTTCCTGTGAAAAGCGCTCGATTGCCTTTCTCTAAAATATTCGATATTAAAACAGATTTTCAGTCTTTAAGTACTTACACACCTGAAAGTACATGAAATTTAACAGCTTATTAACTTCTGGCCCGAGGACTTCGACCGTTTTCTCATAAATTTCTACTCTGTTAGGCTGTTCATTGGATTTGGGTTGTGGTATAGCACGCGAACAGCAACGCCAGGTATACAACATAACGGCATGTTCTTGTCCTTCATCTAGCAACTCATTCTAGAAGAAAACTTTGCGAAACTTGTTTCACAATGATAAATATGAACGTACCAAGCTAGCATGTACGGTTGCCTCTTCTATGTACTTAGCAATTCCTGTAACGAAGCCATTACGGTCTTCGAAGTTTGTATCAAAATTTGCTTGGTAAACGACGGAACACGGTTGTGCCTCGATGCATGGTTGTTCATCGGGTAGTGGTAATTCGTCCAGGACGTCCACGTTAGACAAAGCGTCCGTTAAGGAAACTCTGTCTGTTCCAGCCATGTTTTCAACACAATTTTCCTGCTCTAAACATAATTCGAAAAATTGCAAAATTATTACAAAATAACAATGTAACTCATTACCTAAAATTCATACAATTATAATCTAAAATGCTTAATAATTAGTAATTCATTCCCCGACAGATAATTTAATAAGGTGCGGCATTTCCACGGTTAATAGTAAACACAAATGACTGTGACAACCAACGTTGCCAACCCTTTCTTGCCAACTGAGATTCAAATTACAAAAAGGAATCTTTAGTTAAACTAATATTGAATGTAAATTTTTAGAAATTTAATATTTTTAGAGCGCACGCTACGTATTCTTTAGTTTATGATCCGATTTTTTGTCCTAAGAAAAGGGATCTTTCAATTTTACAGGTTGGCAACACTGATTATTTCTTGGTTATGAAAACTTGACAAATTGTCATTTATTCAATAATTTCTGGCTTTAATAGGGAGATCTAATGATTTGTTCGTTATGGATAACGTTTACACTAAACGTTATAAAAATAGTACTTCGGATCAAGTTTGCGTCATATATCAACGGTTGGTAATGAAGGTGACAGCTGTTCCATGTATCAAAATATTTTGGTGGTAATCAAGTACAGAAAAATCTTAAAAAATCAATTGAATATTTAACAAATTGTGATTTCCGTGCCGTAAAGAATGACAATTTTACCAGCGAAGAGATCTGCCACTACTGCAGAGGAGAGCAACGACAATAATTCTCAGAGTGTAAGTATCATTTGACAGATTTGATACATTTTGCAATATTAAGATAAAAGTTCAAAGATTTTTCCAATGCAGCGTTCGTTTGTGTTTACAAACTACTTGCACCTTCTCTGTCATATTTTTGAATGTTTCTCATTGGAACTTCATCTGCTAGTTGAAATGCATTTGTAGGGCAACCCCGAACGATCAGTAAGACGTCGAGATGATCACAATATATCTCACGGATCAAATTTAAATGAAACATCAAAAACTGGTAACCGGAGACCTTTGCGAAGGTAAGCACATTTATCTCTTGATGTGTTAAGTTAGTTTTGGTTTAACGTGTTTAGATATGTGATACTTCTATAACGTAACTCAATTTGTTAATATATAATCCATTCAATGTTAGTGTATTACACGTAAACTGAAACCAGATGCGGTGGAAATGATTTATAGTACAGAACTAGTCCTTTATCTGATTGGTCACGTTCTTATTTCAGTGTGATTTTTCTGTTCTGTTACCATCGTCAGGGAAGTCATTGCTACAAACTAGCGTTTAATCTGTTAATGTACATATATATAATTTATTATTCAAATTGACATAAAACGTAGAAAATCTGATTTTAAATGTAACATTCAACGTGGTAACCATGGCAACAGCGGAAGTTCAATTCAAAACTGTGTGTGCAGAGGGAGCCACAATAATGATAGCTTTCGAGGAACAAGTTTTTTAAAACGAGACGGATCAGATAAAAGACTGACGTTAGTTATAACAACAACTCTGTATATGTATGTCAACATTTTCTTGATGATTAACTCCTTAATTATAAAAGATTTCTACTGTATAGAGAAAACCATGTTAATTTCTTTTCTTGTAATTACGAATTGGGTTCGTATGAAACTAAACCTTTAATTGAAACTTGTAGAAGTAGTACGACCCCGGAGCCGAGTGAACTTTGTCTACGAAAGCGGTTTAAAGAATCGAAACCTTCGCGTCGTAAACAGCAACAGAGAGATCGTAAGGGTAATAAACGAAGCGAACTAACTCAAGAAGAAAATTTAGAGTCGGTGAATGCACCATCAAACGTAGATTCGCCTATTTCAGAATCTAGTCCGAACGATAGAGAGAATGATAGTGCTATAGATACCGAAGACGGGACTGGTTTCAATAGTGAAGACGAGTACACTTCTTCCTTAGGCCCGCTGAAAGATCAGCATCTCACAGATGAAGAGTGGTCATCTGTACGTCGTTCATAATAAAGACTTTCTTAGAATTTTAAAGACGTTTGTTTTAGAGGGACGCTTTATTCGCAAGGTGTTTGGCTGAACTGGGATATGAAATCAAATTGATGAATGAAGATGGTGCCTGTTTATTTCGTGCTATCGCTGATCAGATTTACGGTGATCAAGAATTACATTATATGGTTCGCAGTTCATGTATGGATTATATCGTGAGCACGAAGAAATACTTTCTTTTTATGGAAAGAAACTAAACTGAATTTTAATTTAAGGTCAAAAATAAAGATTTCTTCACCGCCTATGTAACTGAAGATTTCGATAAATACATTGCGAGAAAGCGTAAATGGAACGTGCATGGAAATCACTTAGAAATTCAAGCTTTAAGCGAAATGTATAATAGAACAATTGAGGTGTATTGTTATCAGATCGGTGTGTTGATTAGCTTTTTGCTTTTTCATAAGGTAGTGTTTTACAAACGATTAATTATAGAACCAATTAACATCTTTAACGGTCCTCGCATTAACGATAATGAACCCATTAGACTGTCTTATCATAGGATGTGTCATTATAATTCGATAAGTAATCCGAACAAACCGTCTGTAGGAGTTGGTTTAGGTTTGCCGAGCTATCACACTATTGATCTCAATCGACGAAGAATGGTCGATGCAGTCAGAGCTAGCGAAGAATTACTTATAGAACAGGTATAAATTTAACTTAGTAATTTGGAAGTAATAAAATAATAATTTTTCAGACTATGTTAGAAGACAAATTGAAGGCAACTGATTGGGAAGCTACAAACGAAGCTTTGGAAGAAGAAGTGGCACGTGAATCTTATATTCAATACTTCCGTGATGCAGAACGTCGACTTAAGCCTCAGGGACATTCTGTAGCTATTGCCGGGAGTAGTTCGACCATAACATCGAGCGTTTGCTGTAGCCCCAGGGCATCTCGTAGAGGATCGGTTTCTCCTAAAGGTGGTATGTCACCCAAAGGTGGTTCTTCTCCAAAAAGTACGCACTTCTAATATTTCATTATTTATTTATGCACATCCGAATTTGATGCTTTTAGCTTCGGCTCGTTCAAGTCCACGATCTTTATCTCACTGTGGAAATAATGATTTTAGTTCTAATTATGAAAACAGCTCATTAATACCTTATGTACCAACAGAAAAAGAGGTGCACTTTTTGGATCATAAACCAACTACAAGCGAAACAAAATTCGACTTTGAACAGAGATACGCGAAGCAATTTACTGACGTTTGCACTAGAAACGAAGCTGCAGATGCAGTAATCTCCCAGGAAAACAGTTGTAAGAATGCTAATGATGACTATATGACTGCAGCAATCAGTCAGTTTACAACTTGTTTTATTATTTGCCTCTACGGTTCCTGATATCATGACTTTTTCAGGTGAAGATAACTGGTATGACGGTATAATGGCTCAGGTACTAGCTGAATCACGTAATACTTACTTGGATGAGTTGAAAAGAAACTCAAAAAAAAGGCATGGTTCTCCAGGTCCATCTACTTCGAGTTAATTAAATATACATATATATATACATATTATATATAATTTATTCTAATTATTACAAAATTGCTTCGGGGTTTTTTAAGTTTGCAATTTTATTTATTTTTTTCGATTGTATGTGATTATTAATTAATTGAGAACAATTCTGTATCACCAAAAATATATCAGATTTTCCCCCCTCTCCACCTATTTTTTAAAGATATAATTTGTTACTACATATATATATTTTTTTTGTAGGGATGTTTTATGTAAACCGTTTTTTTACTTTTTATGTCAACCTTTGATGTTATACTTACTTTTATACACAAAAAATAATTATTTAGTTATAAAATTTTATTTTTGGTAATTATTTTATGTGCACACTAAAAAGTTTTATGTAGTCTACTGCATTTTGATAATATTCTAATTTTAAGTGTATAAAACTGGAATAGTGTTACTTATGGCCGGTTTCATGAGAACTAAAGGAGCCTTTAAATTAATTTTTTTTTGTATTAATCCAGACTTTTAGTTCTTTTATGAAACAGGCCGTTATTATTAAATTGATAATATACGTTGAGGTGCATGTTTAGCTGTGAATTATTTGTTTAAATTAATTAGTTCTATTGAGCTGTAATTGTAATTCACTTAATTAAAGCAAAAATAAAATGTAGTAGTTTACATACAATTTTGTACGAAGTGGAAATTTTTTAATGTTACATATAGTAAATGCATGTATGTACGTTTGAACATAATTAAATGCAAACAGGAAATAAATTATTTGCAATAAAGCGGGGGTATTTGATACTGCCATGTTTAGTAGTGATAAGAATGAAGAAAACTCATAACAGAAATGTTTCTGATAAGCCCTTTATGATAAGTACATATTTTTAGTGTTGTCTGTTGCTAGCAATTATAATAGGGAGTAATTATTTTGATTTCCTGTATTTTTACACGACATTCAAATCAGTAAGCTATTAATTTCTGTGTACTTTTATATAAAAAAATAAAAGCAATTTCATTATTGATTTTGAATTATATATCTTGGCAAATTAATTGTTATTTGTATTTTCGCCGTCCTATGATTTATAAATTTGTTGAGTTAACAGTAGATGTATTAGATGTACTTTAATTTGTATAGTTGCTTTTCTTTGAACATTTTTAAATAAATGTTTTTTCTTGTTTAATATGAAATCTGTAGTTTGATTGAAATTTTTCTCTGTTTGTATAGTCTGTGCATTCTCCAAATTAAATTGCATGCAGTACTCTTCTGAGAACCACAAATATATTAAAATATTTTTAAGTGACTGTGAATTTTGCTTTTCATTTTAAACGCTCAAAGTGCTCTCACGAGAGTTTCTGAACGCGCCCTAAATCTCGCAGTAGTACAACACATATATGCAATACCAGTTCGTCTTCAAAATTTAATTAATTTCGTTTTAATAATGTCTTACGTGTACTTACAACATGACGATTAAAGTGAAAACACATTATTATCATGTCACACGTGAATCGCATAACTTTGACACAAATCAGCAACTACCTAAGAGATGGCGCTTTCAATAAGGAAAACAAAGCGCTGTCATTAATGTTTTGCTTCCATTCAATACTATTATTGATTTGTTTTTGAATAGCTATAATCACACTAGTAACACAATTTAATCATTCCAAATGTTTCCATATTATAGGACCCTTCACAAAACTTCCGCTAGGTGTCAGCCACTCCGTGATTTTGCTCAATTAATAATAGAAGCACGCTATTCTCAACGTTAGTTGAACTATTTACAAAAACTTATAATTATGTCGGCACCATTGAATTTTTGTATGCCAGGTTTAATACAAATATGGTGTCGTTCTGGCAATGATTTGTTTAAATGAAACTAGGTGGCGCCACGAAAGTAAGTACTTCAAAAAAATCGTTTTGATAATTAGCAGTTCATTTCGGCACAAATGAAGATATAAATTGTTACATATAAACGAGTATTAACAATTTGAAACAAATTTTTTGTAATTTTCGCTTAACCATTTCTGAGGATTTGAAATTCTCTGCTATTAAAGGACACTGGCAGAAGGAAGACAAATTTATGAAAATATAAAAATAAATCACACATGAAACGATGAATTACGAATCAAAACAAAGTACCTAAGAGTACTCCCGCGCTTTATCTCATTGGACGACGGCAATTCGACAGCCTCGCTGCTAGCGGAGAATTTCAAAAGTTCCGCCATCGTACGATCATGCGCACACGTTGGAGAAAAAAAACGGCAGAAATCAGAGTAAAAAGTACTTACCTGTTAAAGAAGTGTTAAAAATAACAACGCTAATTCATCCTCGTCTTTTAGTTTGAAGAAAATTTAGAAATTGCCTGTGCTTTGGTTTTAACGAACCTAGGAGATGGATGCATGAAATGAATTTGGAGAGAAAGGACCAAGAATTTCAAAATTTGTGTCAAGAACTGTTACAAGGTCGTTTTCTTCGCAATCTTATTAAAGAAGATATGCAGGGACAAGATATGCAGCTTCGGGAAGCAATTAGGTAGTGCTGAAGAAAAATTAATCGTGTGTTTAAGGTAAGAAAACTTTATTATTATAACAAATGTAAGTGTGTAACGAAGGTTTTCGGAAAAATTTTCTGGAGCAATATAAAAATATCCAAGTAGTTTATTCTAATCGTTTACTTAGCAACTTCAATGCTACTCTGTTTTTGGTTGACATGATGCAACATGTTTTGGACGGCGAGAGACTAAGTAAGCATGTTTTTCAAATTTAAAGCGTCATAAACGAAGCATCGTTTGTGTAGCTTTTCTAAAGAATAATAATGATATCCAGTGGAAATACGTTTAACTGTCTCTATATGTAATTTGACGTAAGCGACATCTTGCGGTCGTTTTTTGACTTAAAAAATACAAAAATTAATTAATTACTTATTGGTGGTCATAAATACAGTAAATTGTTTTTAATAAGGTGTGTGGGTAGGTATACATTAAAAAAAGACAAACAAATATATTTTTTGAATATTTATTTTTCCTCCAAGATGCCAGGGTCGGCTTTAGGGCTAAACCTTACTAGGCCTTTTTACTTAGTACCATCTCCACGTGTATTCACTCAATTTTTATTTTTCCATCAGGTATGAATACCTGAATGATGGTTTTAATTAAGGAAAAATTGTGCAATGCTGCTCTAAGTTTCAACCTAAAGCCGGCCCGTTAATTAAGTCATCTCGTACACATAATATATTGTTATACATACAGATAAATATGTTTGAATAGAACATTGAACATTTATGTTTTTAATATAATATCATGGAATCTGTTACACAAATTAACACATAAATATATATTGTTAATACTTATTTTGACGTTCATTTAAATATTACAGCAAATTACTATTTTAGACAGATATTCATCTTAACAGAACCAGCACTAAAACAAGGAGCGTTATACGTCCGTTGTTTTTGGTGCTCGCTTTTCTGAGCTTGGATTGTATTGATAAATATTTCCGTTTTTGTTCAATCTATGATTTTCACAATTGCGTTTTCCAAAATGAGAAATATTTTATGATACAATCACGCAAATACCTTCGTCTTGATCTCACTCAAAATATAACAACTAACACTTAACTTGGTTATTGTAGCTACACTAATTACGTATTCTGACATTTATTGACATTTAATTTTGCACTGAATGAACGAATGTTCTCTTTTTCAGTGCAATTAATGCAATTATTTATCTAATGGCTGCAACACTATAGTGGTAATTGTCCAAGGGAAAATAACAGTTTATAACACAGACCTTAAACATTTGTAACTACATCAAATCACTAAGGCTTGCAAAACGTTTAGATTCCTGGTTTGTTCAACATCGATAAAGATTAAAAGTTTTAATGAATTTTCGGAATATGCAGGGACATATAATTGGTTAAATATAATTCAACTTCTTGGCATGAAGACTTATTCACTCTTACGCTATTTACCAACTGAAGTCTTGAGATGTGGACGCTTTTAATTTTTTATTTCAAGTGTTAAGTGAGAAGTAAAAGTCAGTTTTTGGAATATTCACTACTCTTTCAGTAACTTTTTTAAAATTTATTATTTGAATTTGTATTAACAAAAAAAAAATGGTAAATTTTCGTTTAATTTTTATTCTTGTGATTTTTTTTTTGAATATGAATAATTGGGGCACTAGCACAAGCAGAATCTGACAGAGCTAACTAACATTCACATCCAATTTAACAATTTTAAATTTTGAAAGTGTCCAACGTAAGCCAAATTCTCAACTAACGCTAGATAAACTGCAGGGTCGATCAATCGTTTCATTCTATGTTTCAAATCTTAATTTATGAATTTTAAAGGGAGTATTTTTGAAAAGGCAAAGTGCAAAATAAGATTCATAACTTAACTTGAAGGCTTTCGCGGTAGTCGTCCATTGTTGAATTCTTGGCTTCCGGTTGGAACCGCGTGTCTCGGATTTCTTCACTGCCGACGTTTCGTGCTTCGTTGCAGGGCTGCTGTTGGTGGTGATGCTGCTACTGCTGCTGCTGTTGGTCTTGCTGCTGCTTCGCGTTCGAGGCTCATCGACTAACGCGAAGCAGCAAGACCAACAGCAGCAGCAGTAGCAGCATCACCACCCACAGCAGCCCTGAAGAAGTTCTTCTGCAACGAAGAACGAAATGTCGGCAGTGAAGAAATCCGAGACACGCGGTTCCAACCGGAAGCCAAGAATTCAATAAGACTCATAACAAAGATTTTGTGGAATGTGATCATTTATGAAGTTATTTGGTATTTGATTGTCTATGAAGCTTTTCTTAAGATAATGCAAACAAATTTGAGAGTTGAAATTAATTTAAACGAGTCTTAATAATAAATTGTATTCTAAGTATTACCTCTGTTCAAAAAAAGTATTGCGAAAATTGTATGAAACGTTCCAAGCTGAGATTGTTTAAAATAGGTTTTAATAACAAGTATATTTAAAAACTATTTTGCAATTTAAATACAATTTTGATTCTTAGATACAAAAAAGCTCAAGAAGCCGTTATTTAAATATAGGAAAATTCTGTTTTGTTATCTGGCATTTGGTGACATTGGTTGGTGGTCAAAGTAATTTCAAACAAATGTCAATTTCTAGGTTAGGTTAGGTTTTGACAGGAATAAAATTTACTAAAATGAAAAAGAGAAGACGTATTAAATTTATTATTGCTTTTTTCATTGAGCTTGAGGTACGAATGATTTTAAATAATAATAAAAAAACTATTTTATTGCGTTTTGAACTTTTAAAGCTAGTGAACGTTTTCAAATGAAAATGAAACAAAATTTGAATGTTTTATTGCGTATTTGAGCCGTTTGGTGAGTCTGAACGGAAAAAAAAACGCTCGTTGCGATAATTCGTGATTAAAAAATTTGAATTATAACCTTTTTATGAATATGATAGCACAACTGAAATCCGCATTTATAATTATTTATTGCTTGTCTCGTATTGCTTTGAAATTGGCGAATGATTTTAAATAGTAAAAAAAAAATTAATATTTTATTGCGTTTTGAGCTTAGTTAATGAACACTTTCAAGTGAAAATGAAGCAAAATATTTTAATGTTTTATTGCATTTTTGAGCCTTTTGGTTGTGTCTAAACAGAAAAACACGTTTTTATGAATATGATAGCACCACTTCAGACATTGTCGATTGAACCATATCATCGATTCCGGATCGACGAGACAAAAGAAATTTTTGTCAAAGTAAATCAATTCTTTTAGATTTTCTGTTAGGAAAGAAGTTAAACTGAAAAATGGTGAATGTATAAGACCTAGCAACATCAGCCTGGAACAAATTAAATAAAATTGTTTTTTAACCAAATCTACGTTGAGAATCGTAGTGGAAACTTTTATAACTATTTATGTACAGCAACAATTAAATTACATTTTTTTACATTACACATTATTAATATTAAGTTAAGCCTACCATCACGTCCTTAAATTAACGATAATTTATAATCATAAACCATGGCGAATTATTAAAAGTAAAACTAAAAAAACAAACAGATTTTTAAAGTTTATTGCTTTGATTGAGCTATAGCATGTCGATGTGGGGTTAAGGTAAGCGCACACTAACGATTTTCTGTTATGACAATATCTAATTGCAAAAATGGAACGTTCAGTTTTATTTTTGCGATTAAGACAGAAAATCGTTTGTGTGCGCTTAGGCTAACATCACGTCTTTAAATTAACACTAATCAATAATAATAAATTATGAAAATCTTCTTTAATTAATCAACGAATTATTAAACTTGGTAATGAAACGAAAAATTTAATCATAATTTAATAAAACGTGTTTAAATAATCATGTAAGCAAATAATTAGGAAAGAACTTTTGAGCAAATGTTCTCGTTAATTATTATTATGATTAAGTTTTTATTGCTTTAATTTGTGCGTAATATTTTACGAGTTGAGCCAATTAAAAAAATTATGAAAATAAAAAAAAAACAATTAAGTTGCAGTTGGTTTATTTAAAGCACGTGCAAAGTCAGGGGCGTATTTACATTTATTATTGCTGCGATAATGAGGAACTTAGTAGCCATCGGAAAAAATCACTACGACATGTCCATGGTGATGTTAGAAGAACCATAAAATTCGTTCGTTCTTTTTCAAACTCTAAAACAGAAAAGAGATAGGGTCGAAGAGAGCGCTTCGAATATCTTTCTCTCTCGTTTTGGAGTGTAACGATTGGATTTTTTGGTCCTTCGAGCATTACTAGGAATGTGCCTGCATGTGCAGAGCTAACCTAAAGGAGCAAATTAAAATCAGATTCTTTACTTGAAATAAAATTGAATTGAGAAGAGTACTAATTAGGAATTAAAATACTTCTAGTTACTAGTTCTATGCTAAGGAGAAATATAATTAACCAAAAATTAGGGGGACGAATATTATTATTGCATTGTTTTGAGCTTCTTGTCATTTGAGCATATTTGAGCAGGTAAAGTAAATTATGATTCGATTGTTTTAAATTATAAATTCAATTAACAAGAAATTAAAAACAAAAATAGAAACAAAACTCAAAATTATAATCGATCGGCATTGATTTATACTGAAATCATAAATAAACAAGTTGCCAAGGAACTTCTGAGATTTTTTTTGTTGTTGAAAAAGAAATGTTCAGACTAACTAACTAACCTTTACGTTTTTTTTTTGTTTAATTTTCCTTTTATACTTAGTACTAAGAGATTAATACTTATGACCAGTTTCATAATGAAATTTAAAAGAGACTTTAAATTTAAAGTTAATTTCTGATGTAAAAACAAATATGGAAACTCGTTTACTTACACATCTGAACGTGACTTTAATTTGAAAGTTTCCTTTAAAGTCCATTACGAAACTGGCCCTTAATATCACAGTTAGAATTCCAAACAAAAATCTAAATTTTAAACTCTCATTGCTTCTATTTTGTTTATAGTCGAATGATATAATCGAACTCAGGTCAAACAGAAAGTAAAGCAAAATATACCCTGTGTCTCAGTATCTACCCGCCAACTTCCGGGGGTAATAAACGAGGTAGAGAGGAATAAAGAAAGCTCACTCAGTTCCATGACGAGCATCTCAATCGAAGCTCAACAAAAGAAAAAGAAAAACAAGAATTAATGGTTTTTGGTTTATTGATTGTTTTTCAAAAATTTTTATCTCGTCAACTAAGGTTCTAGAAAAAAAAACGTTACAGGTGTCTCTCCAAAATCATCCCCTAAAGTTTGGCGGGTACTTCCTGGAACACCCTGTCGTATCCTGCAGAGAAATTTGTTTGCTTGCTTTAACTTAATGAGTAACTTTACTAAATGGAACACATTGGTTTTTTTTTGTGCGTTGTGACCTGGAAGTATTTTAAAACTTGAGTTCACCGAAACTTAAAATACACCGAAAATGTATGTTAATTTTGAGTGCACATCGTTTTAAAATACTTCTCGAAATGCTACTATACTTACGAGATACTAATTAATTAACTTACTTCGTTGTTTGGCGAGAAGTAACACCGATTGGGTTTAAAGGAAATTTAATTTTTAGTTTGTGCGAGAAAGCTTGATTTTTGTTTGTGCGGAAAGGCTTTATTGCTTTATTGTGAGGTAATTGAAATTTGTGCGAAAAAGCTGTATTGCATTTTGTGCTTTTCTAGATGTAGACCGAACATGTGAAGCTTCAGAATTTTCAGATATGCGATCTGCAGGCTTCTGATGAAGTTTCTGCAGTTTGTGCGAAAGAGCTTTATTGCGTTTTGTGCGTCGTTTCTAGAGCTGGGCCGAAAGTCTGAAAGCTCAGAATTTTTGGAAGACGTGCGATTAACTGATTGCGTTGAAATTGTTTGTGCGAAAGAGCTTTATTGCGTTTTGTGCGTCGTTTCTAGAGTTGGGTTGAAAATATGAAAGCTCAGGATTTGTGGGGAACGTGCAATTAAATTGCTCCGGTGAAAATTTTAACGAAATTTTTGCAGATTGTGCGTAAAAGTTTGTGGACGTGCGATTAACTGGTTCCGCTGAAGTTTTTATAAAATTTCGGAAGTTTGTGCGAAAGAGCTTTATTGCGTTTTGTGCGTCGTTTCTAGAGCCGGGCCGAAAGTATGAAAGCTTAGAATTTATGGAAGACTTGCGATTAACTGATTTCGTTGAAATTGTTTGTGCGTGAGAGCTTTATTGCGTTTTGTGCGTCGTTTTTAGAGCTGGGCTGAAAATATGAAAGCTCAGCATTTATGGGAAACGTGCAATTAAATTGCTTTTAACGAAATTTTTCGAGATTGTGCGTCAAAGCTTGCTTTTTGTGCGTATATCCTAGAGGCTAACAAAAAATCTGAAACTTGGAATTTGTGGACGTGCGATTAACTGGTTCCGCTGAAATTATTTATAAATCTTCGGAAGCTTGTGCGAAAGAGCTTTATTGCGTTTTGTGCGTATTTTCTAGAGCTGGACCGAGAATGTTAAACTTTAGTATTTACAGAAGACGTGCTTTGCTCAATTTTTTGAAATTTGTGCGAAAAAGCTTGCGCATATTTTCTAGAGATGAACTAAGAACGTGAAATTTTGAATTCACAGACGTGCTGGCTCTGCCCAGATTTTTGATGGAATTTGTGCATTTTCTAGAGGTAGGCCGAAAATGTGCTCCATCAAATTTTGTTTTATAATCAAATTTCTGTCGGAGATTTATTGCTTCTTACGCTTGTATAGTAAAGATGGGCCGAAAATGATAAGATTTAAGAGATGTGTATTCGTAATTTTTGAACTTTAAGTTTCCTTTCTTTTAAATACACGAAGCACTGTTTTTCTTTTTAGAAAACTCTTTCATAACGCTGCATAATTTTTCCGTGAATATTCCTTTTATTTTTAAAACTAATTTAAACCGAAAAATATCAGTGATATTGGTAAACATGAACGGGTAGCCAACTGAAAATTTTACGTTTCGATAAAAGTAAAGATTGTGTTTATTCAAGAGATAACAAATAAGTCGTCAGCACGCTCGAAGCTGGTTAGTTAAAGCTATACACCAAAGCTATCGTAGATTACATCAAAAACATTTAAATATATTTTTTTTTATTTTCTACAGTTTACTTGTCTTGCAAATACAACTGGCGAAACCTAATTTTGCAAACCTTAGTTTCATTTTACCCACAGTATGAAGAGACATTTAACATTTAGACTTACAGAAAACTACAGACGGTATTTTAATGCGGTAAATGAAATAAGTGCGGAAATATCTACGTGTGTGAAACGTGGTTAATTAAACGTAAACATAATGCAACGGGTAACAGCAGTAAACATTAAATTCTAGTTAGTTACAATAAACATATAACATATTATTTTATTCTGTCGCTTTTGTCAGCGTCTTGTCGCTACTTAATTAAAAGGAAGAAGCGCACCCAGGTTATCAAAATTGTTTGAGTCATTTCCACTAACTTTACTATTATGGTTTCCAGTCTAAAATTCACTTTCAATGTCCCAAACAATGGAGAAACAAATCAAACAATTTTTTAAGTTACAAAATAACACCCCGGGATGGTAATTAGCTACTTCCTGTATAGTCGTTGATTGGCTGTGTATTTATTCAAATATTAAATATTAAATATCTCATGTCACTTGAGTTGCGAACTAAGTTCTGTCCGTCAAGTAGAATTTGCTGTTTAAAGTATTAAATTAAACGTGAAATTAAAGAATGGGAAAATAAGTCAGCAATAAGTACAAACTGACCCAAACTTAAAAATGTTCCTGCCCTATTCTAAAATACGTTTTGGTTTTTATAATCTAAATGATTAATTAGTTGGCATGCAAAAAGCTGTATGGGGTTTTATTTATTATTAAAAATTAGAACCGGTCAGTTTTATTATATCTCTTTAAATCTTACTCAATATTTTTCATTTATCACAACGGGTAAAAAATTCCGATATTTAACGGAACCCTACATCACATTAGACCAAATCTCTATCCTACTTTCAACACTTCGTAAAATTTGAAAAATATCTGTAACCTAACGTTATTTAATACATGTTTAATTATCTCTAGATGTAAATACGTTATAACACTATGCAAATTTATATTAAAATATTATAAAACATTTCCTTAATTGAAGCGAAGAGGAGCGTAGAAGAATAAATGGTTCGAAGAAGGCCGCGTTTGGGTCCTATTTTTTGGTTCAACTATTAAGTTTTTGGATATATAAAGGACCTACTTGTAATTAACATTTGTACTGTCATATTTAGCAACAGCCAACTATTTGAACATTAGTTTAAATTAGTATTTTACAAACTTGGTCACAGAAATTATTGTGCAAAATTTGGAATAGTAATTGTCATCGATCGAATTACGTCGATCGAAGTACGTGAAAGTCAAAGTAATTTTATTTTATCATAAATTATATACATACGTATATTGATTACGATGTAAATACGAATTAATGTTACATAAACAGCATGATCAATTCCAGATTAGTGCAATTCACCCTTAAGGGTGCGCAGAATTACAATTGCATCACCCACCATAAACAAAAAGAAAAACATATTTCCTTTACAGTTACTCGCCGGGAATTATTATTATTATTTTTGTGTATATGTCAAGTAAATTTGTTGTGACTTTACTACAGACTATAAAATATATCTAAATCGTAAAGGAACAGGAACAACGTTTGGGCAGCGTTTCTTTCCCTGTATTAGAAACAGCTTTCCCGATAATATTCTAAACTTCTCTAAGTTGTTAATATAAAATAAATACTCTATTTATTTATTTCATTTTAATACAAAATAACGGTCTTTATGTTAAAAAAATATATATTTTTAAATCAATGTAAAGGGGGATTAGGCGATAAACGTACATTTTAAACGCCAGGGTATTTCAGAAGATGTGAGTTGAAATAATACGAATTAATTCCCAAAAAAAAGTTGCGATTCCTTGACGTTGTCGAAATATAGAATTTAATTCTTTTTAATATAGTTTCAAATTTACGTTTTCAAGTCACGTTGCCAGTTGTCGAAAAAATGATCAAATTTTGGCAGAATTTTCGTTCAAATCTGAAAGAAAATGCAATTTTATTCTCGTCCAATGATTAAATTGAGAAAGTGCTTGATTTCCATGGCAACGCCCGTCCGTCACTCTCTTACACTTTAAATTGACATGAAACCATATGGTTTCTTGTTTGTTTAATCACGACTTTAATTAAATACAACTCTAATCATAAGCTAAAGGCCAATGGAATTAAGGTACGCGTTAGAGAAATTTGGAAACTATTATTACCTATATTATACAGGTTGTCCCAAAGCCAACCTTTCGGACTTTATTGACATAAAAAGACACGCAGAAGGAAAAGCTTTTTTTAATGATTTTGGACGCATCTTGTGATTAATCTTTTATTGTGTATTGGACGATTATCTATTTCTTGAATATATGTCATTAGATTGTTATGTCATTTTTGAGGCCAACTTAAATATGGCATGGTATTTTATGGTGTTTACGAATTATAAAGTTGTCACACCTTAATGTCATGATTATTATGACGCTATTGTAATTTCTAAATTACATTAGAAATTTCGACAACGCAAAGGCGTATGACAACCTATTTCGAAAACTATATTTTAAGAGAGGGGATTAATTCTATCATTTTTACCCACACTTCCTGGAATACCCTGTAGGTTCTGATTAATATGTGATTGGCAAGAATGGACCGTAAAATATTGAAATGTTCTGCATTGCGGGAAGTCGTAACGTTTTAACGAAAATATTTGCAAACTGAATTCTGAAGTTTGTAAAACATAAATTAGGAGTAAAATTTTGAATATAGAGAAAATGTTTTTGGCTGTCATTTTACAATAAATTGCAAACGTAAAATTTTTGGTCGGATAAAATGTACGTTTCGTCAAAGCAAACTTGATCCAAGAGCACATTTAAATCACAGCCTCAGGTACGGACTTGGTTAAATCATTTTTGACGTGATACTATATCGGATTATTGTTTCGCCTACGGTTCCTCCGTTCTTGTATTTCTATAGCTTTGTACACAAGGTACAAAAAGATGAAAATGAAAGCAATGTACGCGAAAAAGACTGTAAATGCAACTGCTACACCATTCATCTTGAGACGTTCTATTACGTTAACGAGATTCACAAAAATAATGATGAAGTAGGTTGTTATGGTCGACTCAACTATGGCAAGTTTGTAAATATGACAATACTATATTGCATAATTACAAGTTACAAGTATTGTTCGGATAAAATGAGCAAAAGTAATTTTTTTAATTTCGTTTCCTCTTTGCAAGAGGAGATCACAATACGGTGTCTAACGTGTCTAACGACTTCAGCACACTCTCATCCCTTGAACACCACTGTATCAACTCGTCTATCGTTACAACACCGTCTTTATTTGTGTCAATCAACTGAAACAAAAATGGTTTCTTTAGGTCTTCAAAAAAAAAAAAAAAGAAAGTAAAATGTAGCCACGGTCTACGATTCAAAATTTTATCTCGTGGCTGTTTTAAATCATTTCTGTAGATACCTTCAAGTTAATTTTTTATTTATTTATTGCTATAAGAACGCCAATGTTTGTGGCTACTAATAGAAATCAATTCCACAAAATGAAAACTAATTTGTACCGGAGTTATTATTTACTTTTCAACTATTTGTGGTTTCGATTAAAGACTTAGGTTTAGAAACAGACTGTATAGTGATTTTTTTAATTTTTAAAAATGTTATTGCAAGATTCGTATCGTAATTATGAAGCCATCTGAAAATGTGGTTTACTTTCCTGAAGACCCTCGTATAATCCAAATTCACAATTTTATTTGTAAGTGAACAAATTTGAATGTTCTGCGTGACAAGAAATATCAAATTTAACATCGTCTCATACTATTTTTACCCCGATGGCTCCTCCTTGCATTGATTTCCTTATATTCCGCCACTGTATTCTTTTAAAATCTCTATTCGAGTGTGTCTGTCATTGAGATAGTTCATACGATAGGAGACGAGACAATGACTTAATTTTATTTAAAATAAATATTTTCTGTAATAATTTAGTGCACGTAGGATGTAATACAAATAAAACATTGCTCAAAGCAATGTCATGATGATTTGACAGAAGTGTGGTCACATGATAGTGTCTCCCTAGTATGCTATCTCAATGGGGTTTGTTTACTGTAGTTGGATTCATTTTGTTGTCCATTCTTGTCGTATGATTTAATATGAAACTAAATTTGGATTAAAATAGTTTTTACTTGTACGTGAAATTTCTCAATGGTTTGCCATCGCTCCACCAAGATTCTTTTTGTATATTTTTTTTAAATATAGGTTTCTTTCCGAATGAAAACGATTCTCTTCCAATAGATTGTTCTTTCCTTGAAATAACTTATCTGAACATGTTTTGAATTCGAGTTGTTTGTTTCACTGTGAACAGAAAGCGAACGAGTAACTCACATGAAAAATTTTCTCGACGTGTTCCTTGGCAGAACTGTCGTCAACAATTGGGTGGGTTGCACGACCTAGCATCTCATAAATGCTGGTGACGACGTCGACCATTTCCGGCTTCGAAATAAGGCCATCACCATTTAGATCGTACAGACCGAACACCCACTGGAGTTTCTCTTGAATGCTGCCACGGGATACTTTCGAGAGTATTCCTAAAAAATCCTGCAACAATTTTTCATTTTAATACACAGATTTACGTTTCGACGGTTATTTGGTCATGAGTTTATTTTTGCTCGTTTTTTGCATCAAAACTAAATGGACTAGTGGTTTAGTTGAATAATTGAATGGCGTTGCTACAGGTGTTTTATATGGCGGTATCGCCTGTTACTAAATATTCAGCGTAGCGTGCCTGCAACAGGTCCTGGAAGAGAATATCAGGAAGCAGGGTTAGTTTTATGCTCGATTTACACGAGATACGTAATATTTAAATTCCTCGTTTCAATACGTGATATTTGCACGGAATTTACTAAGGAAATAACTCTCTAGATAAGGCTTCCTTTTTCTAATTGCACTCTTGCTTTCTATTTTGTCATGGAACGTATTTGTTTCATGACAATGACATTTCAAATTCTGCTATCCATTCTGACCGACTAAAGAGTCAGTTTGGTTTCAGTCTCTTTTTTACTTATATTTTACATTTACTCTGGTTCGGAATTTGAAACTGAGGTTTTCTTTTGAGGTATGACTCTGGTGGAAAGACTTAGTGCTAAGTTATCGTCGATGGTGGATGGTGATAGCTTACAACCTTTTTGCTTCTCCTGTTTATGTAATACCATATAAAATTGTATGTCATTCTGAGTGGCTGAAGATGAAAACGGTGGAGCTCAAGAAACTCGCCGTCCGCTATTAATAGAAGGAATCAATATTACCACAGCAAGACCTGACATCAGCGTTATAGCTCCACCAGCTTCGGCCAAGGACATTTTTCTGAAGGTAAAACTATAATCCCATCTCTTTTTTCATTCTGTGAAAGAACAGGGTGCTTGAAATAAGTAAACGATATGAAAACGCGCTTTAATGCCGTGCCGCTGTTCCGTCGGGACTGATCGAGATGTTATTTCAGCGATGATGCGCTTTGTGTGGGGGCCTTATCTCGTATAACGAAATTTCCGACAGTGTCGCAACAACAATAGGGCCCCCGTATTTCTGCATTGGCAAAAAAAAAAAAACGAAACCCATCACGGTACAAATTTCGGAATTTTTATCTCATTTCTGCTTTGCCACTGATGATTTTAGAATGGAAGAATAATATACGAAATCATTGAAAGCAAAAGTTACAAACACGATAATTGCTTAGAAAGTTCTTCAGCTTCGTTTAGATTGTTTAAAAATAATTTATAATTTATACGTTAATTCTATTTAAAGGATAATAAAGCGTGGGAGATTGAACATTCAAGGAATAGGTCAAGGTTGCTTAGCATTGATCTAAATCAATTAGTTAAGTGCACCATTAGTATGAGTTTAAGTTCGTTTTTGGGTTGTATGTACTGTTAAAGCGTCGATTGATGTCCCTGTTTTTTTCTTTCTTTTCAAACCAACTTAGGGTGGAAATAAAAAGGAAAAAGTTACCTCGAAACTAATTTTGCCTGATTGTTTCTGCTTTATGGTATTAAAGACGTAATGCGCATAATTAGTCGCATCTGAAACAAAAACAAGTTTCATTAAAAACTACTGATTAAATTAAAATTAAAAAAAAAAAACTTACTTGAACCCACGATATTATTTTTAAGGTAGATACGTATTTCGACCGCTGAGCTGTCATGCTCAGTACACTTCATGGAATTTTGGCCATTTGGTCGAAGATTTCATGAAGTGTTCACTTGAAATACCCATCTACATTAAAATAGTATCGCGGGCTGTAACATCTTCGTTTTAATTTAATTCGTCAATCCACAATGTCCTATATACGTCTTTGTAAAAACTACTAAAACGAAAGTAAATTAAAAAATAGTAAAGGTGACTGTGGTTTAAGAAATAATTAAAAATTAATCTCCGCCCAAAATAATTTTTATATCCGTAGATGCGTATTGCCATCTTTAGTACACACACTGCCAAGTTAAAGGCACTTCATGAAATGTAACATACTCATAATTATCAAAAAAAAAGGAGGGGTTAAGAAAGGAAGCCGACAGGAGATTGTGATTTTAGAATAATCCGGCTGTTATGAAAAGGTAAACAACCTAATAACTTGGCACTGAAGATGGCGACTTAGCTCCCGAAATACGTATCTGAGGATATAAAAATGATTGTGGGCGGAGATTATTTTTTAATTAAAACAAAAGCAGCGTTATTTGCACGAGATTAAACAGCGGGAAAAACAGCGCCACTTTGATTTTACGATAAAATAAACTTTTGAAGACTCATTTCGTTGTAAAAATAATTTTATACTTACGATTTTGATGTGTTAAAAGTAAGTTAGTTCCGGATTTGTCATATATCGATTAAAGTATTGTATTGAAGGAAAATTATGATCTTCAGCCGTTACAAAAATACAATTTTTTCGTTCAGAAATAACAAACACAAGGGAAACGATGGAAAGATGCCATCGTCATCACCACTTCCGAAGCCAAACCTTTTAGGCCATTTTGGACGAACTAATTAAAAGCGGAAGTAACATATTTTGAAATATTTTTTCGGGGCTTCACCTATTTATTTTGAAACGTAAATTAGAGTCCGCAGGTTATGGCTATTGTTTTAAAGTTGAAAATCCATCTGGCAATAAATACAAAGCAAACATAAATATGTAGTTATAGTATTCGGGATAAAATAGCGTTACAATTTGCATAAATGAAATTTAAATGGTGCTGTATATTGTTTATCCGGCCGGTAAATTATTACAAGAGATATTTCAAATTGGAATTTATATAATTTCTGTGGTCTTAGCAAACTTTTATCTGCTCTTTTTATCGCGGCTTAAATTCGAAAATTACCACCGGCTTGCTTCGTTTGGAATCGCACGTTCCCCTTTATTTATGATTTCGGAATTAGGAAAAATAACCGCTGATTAAATCTTTGCCGTTTGCAGCTTAATTAAGTTGCGATGAACTTTTTAACTTGACAAGAGTGAATTAATCTTTAGAATTTGATTAAGATATTACTGACGAATCTCTTTTGAAGATTTAATAGTTCGTATAAAATATACTCATCGACGTTCAAATTGCAACACCAAGATGGGGGTGGAAAAGTAAAATTTCAAAGAATAAGGATAAAGGATTTATTTTTTTTGTAACGTGTCGATTTGCCTCTGTTATTTAGACAATCTTCTACTCGTCGTGGCATCGATTCCAAGAGGTGTTGCAATTTCCATGTCTGTGAGTCTAAATAATTATTTCAGTTAATGATGTTATTGTCTGTGGTGGTATCTGTAAGATAATTACCCAACTTTTGACATTTTTGTTTTGGCAACTTGTAGAAGCAAACAAGAAAGGGGAAGCCCATATACCAGGCCTTACACAGAGATTTTTATTAGTTTTAGAAAAAGGTTATTTACGTTTACTTTTAGAAATCAAAAATCTTAGGTCTTGTATTTTTCGTAAGAATGGACGTCGCACAAATATTTGGAAGTTTATGTAAATATAGTGAAATCAGCGTAAATCTGTGTTGTCGGATTCGTAGTGTGCTTTCAATACCGGCTGTTTACCGCCGAGTCTTATGAAAATTCCGATATCGGAAGCCATTGCTCACGTCGAGGTGCTTTTCCATGCAAGAAAGTTTCTTTTATGTGCCCCACATTTACCAGACTTTAGAAACGGCTACTTCGCAGCGGAGTAAAAATATTCCTAGTCACGTGCTACCATCCCTCGCGTTATATTTTTATTCGAATCCATCAATATTGATCTAGTTAAATCCACCTGTGGCATGGAGAGTTGTATCGGTATCTAAATATACCTGGCGATCGATACGAAATTGTTCCGGATTATTTATTTATTTATTAACGTAATCTAATTGGTCAGCCAGAGTTTTTGCACGTCCGGACTTAGGTATTCCCTTTCTGGCGCGGAATTTCATTCGAATCCCCCGAGGTCTACCCGTTACTGCGATTCGTGTTGTTTCCTTCGGACCTGTATAAGGTAAAGATTTTATTACCTTCGTTTTTGTGACAAAACCTGATTATTTTCATATCCTTATACTTTGTGCCTGTTTTATGGGCCTATATTTTTTGTTTTATATCGAACGGACCTGATAATTTCATGGTCTACCCTATTTTGAGGAGAGCAACACATTACCTGACACTAACAGTTCGGAAACTACCGGTTCTTCTTTATTAAGTTTATTGTACATAAAACTACCTTTCCAATTTCTCGAAAATTTTCCGCTTGTTTACACCTCTTTTGCACGGAATAATTTACGAAGACTTCGTCCCGTTTTTCTTTTTGACTCCTTAAATTAAATCATCCCTGTGTTTCATTTATTCCTTGCGACTTTATTACTTCGTTATTTGTGTTATTAACAAGGCGAGTTTGGGTGTGCGTTTTTGTTTGTTTTTTACAGTAAAGTCTTTTTTTTCGTCAAGGAATCTAGGAGAAAAACCGGCACTAAAAATGGAGTTATTGCGTATGAGGGAAATAAAGTTTTTCATTAAGTGAACGTGGGAGAATTCCGTTTACGAAGACGGGATCGCGTTTCCCTGAATTTTCTACGTTTTTATATTGTCGGCTAAATTACGAATGATAAGCGAAAGGAAGAAAATGTATTTATTTACGGAACGGTAGAATTGATGCCAGTTCTCCTGTTTCCAGTATTTCATCGACGTAATTACATTAAACCAAATAAAAAAACATTTTCATTGTGTTCAGTTTGGAGAAACAACTGATATTATTATATTATATCAAAAAAAAAAAAAAAAATGAAAGCCATGTTCTCTTTTAAATAATCTAACAATTTTAAACGTAAATTTATCGAAACGCATAAAATAAAAATGTCCAATAATGTAATTAATAAACTAACAGACTTTGCAAATTTAAATGAAGCTTTTTGCAACTTTTTGTTATGTTTTTCTAATGTTTATTGTTAGAATTGTTGTAATTATTTAAATTATAATTACAACAGTTACGGTACATACTCTAGTTAGGTTTTACCAGGATTTCCCTAACTCTTGCAGTAAGTACTGGAGTTCGTTATGGCGGCCCGGCCGCATTAGTAATTATAAGTGTACTTGCTATTTGATTTGACAAGCTGCATTAGTACTGACATATTTTTTTAACATTTTCTTCATAGAAATTAAAAAAATTAGAAGGCTAATGTTATAAAGTTATTCACTTTGAAAAAGCAAACAAGCAGTACTATTTACTCGATAATAATCTGTTTCTTTTTCATATATAATAAAAATTGTTATGAAATAATGAAAAATGGTTAAATTTATTACAAATACTATTTCCTACAAAGTTTTAAACGCAAATTGTAGAGGTAATACATTGTGTTACAATTGTAAATGCATATTCCTATTAGTTTTTCTGTTTAGTTTAGAGTGGCACTTTTTAATTTCAATGAAATATGATTTAATATTTAATATATTATGAATAAATAAACAAATCAAAAATCGGCTTACCGCCACGTAGATTATTATTAATAAATAAAACGTAAATGTAGGGATTTTCGATGAAATAAAATTTTTTACGAGTGGCACTTTTTAATTTCAATGAAATACGATTTAATATTTAATATATTATGAATAAATAAACAAAACAAAAATCGGCTTATCGCGACGTAGATTATTATTAATAAATAAAACGTAAATGTAGGGATTTTCGATGAAATAAATTTTTTTACGAGTGGTACTTTTTAATCTCAATGAAATACGATTTAATATTTAATATATTATGAATAAACAAATAAAACAAAAATCGGCTTGCCGCGACGTAGATTATTGATTAATAAATAATACGTAAATGTAGGGATTTTCGATGAAAAAAAATTTTTACGAGTGGTATTTTTTAATTTCAATGAAATACGATTTAATATTTAATATATTATGAATAAATAAACAAATCAAAAATCGGCTTACCGCGACGTAAATTATTGATTAAAAAATAAAATGTAAATGTAGGGATTTTCGACGAAATAAAATGAGGCGTGCCGAATCGCAAATCAAAATAAATATCCATTTGTTTTGTGGCGTTGAATTTCAAATTGGTAGTATTCGATTGGGTGTCGACTTCTTGCTCGGCGAAAATCCGTGCGAAAGAAATTTTCCCGAGGAGAGATATTTAATCCTTAGAAAATTACTTCCTGTAATTGCCTTGTTGCCGCGGACGATTTTTTTTTTGGAGGTATTACGTGAAGAAAAATACATAAGAACGGCGATATAAAAGAAAAATATGAAAAAGATATCGGGCGTACGTATTGGTACGAACACCTTGTGGAAATGACAACGCGCAGAAAATAAATCACGAAGAGTCCTCATTTTATGAAAACGATAAAGGGCGGTTTATTTTATTTTTTTTATGAAACGCGTCGGGGAATACGCGTGTTTTATCTTGGCGTTAACGATAGAAAACAGAAAACAAAAAGAAATCGTATGAATAGTTGCGCATGTCATAAATTTGGTCCTGCATTGCCCTTATCGCAGTGTATAAGTACATACATGTCTTTCTGAAAGTAATATCGTAAAGCTGGAAGCTTTATTGGTAGTCAACACTCGTTAATGTAATTACGCCACGGCATTCTGTATTATATATTTTGTATACACTCTGATGTGGTTAATATTCGGTTACGTTATGTTAACGTAATACTCAATTTATTTGCTACGCCACAAGCAATAATACTAAATTTTCAAATATCTGAACACACAATTACACATTTGTAATTGCATCTTGTACTCTCTTGAAATCGCTGAACAGCAAAAAGTTTGGCACGAAAAAAGAATGTATTGATTTGTACGTAAGGCAAACGTCGAATAACAAATAAGAATTTCGTGCCGGATTAGGCCGTGTATAGTCACTTCCGAATAAGTTTAATAGCGAAATAATAATTTCCTCGTGAAATTCGCGAGGGCTTTCATATGTAGTCCATTCACCGGTTGCAGTTTAGACGTCGCATGGTAGTCACGATTTCCTCATTAAAACTAATGGTATACATTTCCATCTAGGACAAAGAAAAACTGTTTCCGTTTCTAGGATAAGTGATTTCTTTTGCAGAAAAATACGACGTACGCGCACTTCAAAAGCCAAAAATAACAACAGCTTGACAAACATAGGGATGAAACGTGTTCGAATTTCGAATGATTTTTAATAATAAAATGATGGATTTCAGGAAAATTAGATATTGACATAATGATGGAGTGGAATTGATCCTCCTGCAATTTTTCAGCTAATTAGGTAGTTTATGCTGTTGTTCCCGCTGATATATTTCACTTGCAAATAAAAAATGTAATGCCTGACCGAAGGTTACGATAATAATTAATTAAGTAGGAAGTCTTCTGGTCATAATTCATTTGAATTTACTTACCGCCTTGCGGAAAAAATTGGGCAAAAATATGTTTAAAGGATTCTTCATCGACCATTCCAGTGGGGCATTCCTAAAATTGAGAAAAACAATTCTTTTTTTTTTGCTTTCAGTTTTTTGTTTTGTTTCCTAATTAAATAACGTACTTGTTTGAAGCCCCTGTACATCAACTGGATTTCTTTCCTGGTGAATTTAGTTTTTGACGCTAATTTTTGTAACTCTTCCGGTCGATAACGTGCCAGATGAAAACTAAATTCATCAAATTCTTCGTCTGAAACAAAATCAGATAATCTCAGCAAGATGTCAGCTCGAGCCAGTTTCTAAACACAGATAACTTTTCTTTATTACAAATACCTGTGATTTCTTTCTTTTCTTTTTTGTCGTGAGCACTGAATTTCGCCAAAAGCCGAATTGAAGTGTTTCCTTTTTGAAACTGTTAATATTTGCAATTTAATTCATAATTAACAAAAAAAAAAAAAAACAATATTAACAGTTTTCTGCATACGTTATAAAATGTTCCTTTTGGCACGTTCCAGATAAATTTGCTCGTTCCCTCGCTTAAATCTTTAATATGAGCCATTTGCATCATGAATAAAGGAAACACTATAGCAGAACGATACGCGAGAGATTTATTTTTATCTCTTGGCAAAGCTTAACATTAAATTGGCAAAGGATTATTTGATACGAACCAAATAATTATACTTCCAAATGATGGGAGCTTTTAAGGGAAAGAAATCTCCTGAAGGCTCGAGTTTCAAAGTGAACGTTGAAGATCATTTGCCATTGATGAGTCGATTGCCGTAAACGCATTGATTTTAAAACAACGCGTAAATAAAATATTGGGCCGGGATCACTTCCAGGCTTTAACTTAAAAAAGATGCTTTTGAACTTTGAATTTGCTTATTACTCACCGAAAAATTTTTTAGCGTGTTGTTTTGAATTGATCCGAGGCCTAGGGAAAACACCGTCAGCATATGTTGCATTTCGAAAGCATTCGACTCCCTTACCTCTGTCGAGGTGGCCGATACCAATCTCAGAAATACCGTCTAACATCGCCCCTTTGATATAGTGAAAGGTATACTATTATTACGATTATTATGAATAGCAACATAGTTAAATTTGGAGAGGAGTGTGCGTTCAAGGCTTTATGCCTAGGTAGCTGTAAAGAAATTTCCAAAAATTAAGGCTCTTACCACACATAAGCACATCCTCAACACCTAGTATGGTTTTTGAAACTCTTCGCTTCCAGTGATTCTCAAGCAATGTTTTCCCATTGGTTAAAACTTGCTCAATGGGAATAAATAACTGAGAAGCACTGGTTTAAACATGCAATGCGCTGGTGACTTTTCAGAAATGAACTTTCATGGTGATGATGTGAAAATAATGTGGCGAAATGAGATACAAAAAAAGCCACGTTGGTACACAACGATTTGGAATGAAAATATATCTTTATTTAAATTCCATTTTTTATTTCAACTTATTCGAAGAAAAACACGTAAGTGATGTTCTCAAAAAATGTTCAAAATCCAGATTGGAATCGAAAAATAAATTCATGACATCTTGATGAAAGTGCTTTAGTTAAATAAAAGAACGAACAAGATGTCAAAAGAGAACTTGTATTACTAACTCTGTGCCTTAAAGGCGAAATTTTTTACCGTCTCCTCAGTTTTCCTTCAAATATCGACGCGTTACTTCGTCGATTTCCGGAAGCTGTGCGTGAAATGGAAATGTTTTCGTGTAATTTGCTTGGCTGCTGACGAGTTTTGCCATTGCAAACTTCGTCGGAGTGTTTTTTTTGCGTTTCCAGAATGCTTTAACACAATCCGAGGAATTTAATTTGATTAATTGATAAAGAGATTACTAAACGATTGTCTTCATTTTAACGTTGCCTCTACGTAGATATATTTAATTTCAACTTTGATTTATTTACTCACAGTTCTTCAGATTAACAAGCCAAAGCGCACACTGAGACACAGGCGATGCAACCCACTAGGCAATGGCAAGGCAATTGCAATTTTCCTTAGATACGTTGCATAAAAAGGCAAAAAAGACGTATCCGGAAAATGATAATCTAAGATGAAAAGATAAACTCAACTTGTTCCACATTTCATTCTTAGTTTTGATTACAAATATTCAAGATCATTTGTGTCATGTTTTTCTAACTATTTCAACAAATTTCTGGGCGTTCTTCATCCAGTGCTGGCAATACACGCATGTCTTGAAGAGACAGAACACAAAAACATGTTTGTGCAAGCTGCGTTGTGGTGTCTCAATGTGCGCCTTGCTTAAACGTTTAATTGCACTAAATCAACAAGCATTTTCAATTATTATAAATATAATGTTAAATAACTTTAGGATTTTACACGTTTAAAAAAACTATTTTTGTTTGGGCTTTGAAATATTAAAAAAGGGCTAGCAATTTAATGGGCCAATCGCAACTGGAATTCCGTGTATACCGGAAAAAAGGATTTCCACCGCCTCTAGAGGTACATAAATTGTAATTTAGGTAAGAATGGTATTAAGAAATGTCTGCCCCCGAAGACAGTTTAAAAACCTGAACACACACTGCGTCTTGGAAAAGCCGCCCTTCTTGTCGTAAGCTCTCGGTACGCAACAGGAAACGAATTACTTTAATTCTTTCGCAATTATTTTTTCAAGAGGACTCCCCCGTTTCTTTTTGAAGCAGATTTTCTGTATTTTATTCAATGCAGATGCACTTATGGATAACTATGCTCCAACAATAGCATCGCGAGCAAGTGACTCATTACGTAATTGGCCCTTAAGGCATAGATAGCTTGACTAAAAATTATTACAGTGCAACGAAAGGTATAATCTAAGTTTTTTGTTTCCTATTGTTTTCTTTTGTCAGTTGAGAAACAATAGGCAGAGAGTTTGAACTGGAAAATATTATTAGGTTCATCGTTCCATATTTGTTTTCGAAATTATTTGCGTATAACAAATGCCCTTCGCTCGCCCTTTTATAAATTTTCTGCCGGATTGTGTAATCGTGCATGGAATAACTAATATGAAATGTCAAATAGTGCGAGAACATGTAAAAGCGAACTTCTGTTCTACAGCTTACTTGTCAGTCGGCGTTTTAATAAATCAGCGGTAAACACCGTTATAAAAATAATCCGCTTTCAAATTTATGGCATTACCACTACCCATAATTCACTGCCAACCCTAAATTAATAATTAAACGCGAAAAATCTGGGAAATAGCGTGGTTCGAAAAAACACTCCATTTGCGAGCTTTACGCCATCTATTTTTATAATAATTATAAAATTTTCGTTTATTTAACTCATTTAATAAACATATCGGGTGACTAACAGTTGTTCCGAAAAAACAAAACACGAAAAGAAGCGATATTAGAGTAAAAACCAATTAAATTGTCAATTAGTTATAATTATTGTACAGAATGCCGTTTCTCCTCTTTATAAAAAAAAAAATATTTCGAATTTGTTTTTCTTTCTATTGTCTTGTTTGATATTATCTTCAATTAATCTCCAAATTGTTTGAAATTTATTTAGAATAGCTACATACGATTTTTAACATTGTTTCGAATTTATAATTTGCATAATAATTTTAAAAAAGCACTATTGACCGTCGAAATAAATTTGTAAGGATTTCTTTAGGAATTAATGAGAAAAAAGAAACGTGCTAGATTTTGCTGACATGAAAGAGAACATCCTTCCCACAATAGAGATGTTCCAAATGCTGCCTCTGGTATTAGTGCTCGTAATGTGAAATGATTTAAAAGTGTGACTGAAGACGCGTTTGCACCGTCGAATGGAACACAAAAAGTCTCTCGACGGGAATGCTCTTGCCAAATAACAAACCCCACTAAAGTTCGGTTCAGCGTCACAAACTAAAGTTTGCTTGTTTCTACACGCCTTTAATATTTAAAACCGATTTATTTATAATTGTTATTTACTGCAAGCTCGATGTTACACCGCATAATTATTAATCATCCTCGGTAATAATAGCCGTTATGGCGAGTCGTATACTATACTTTGTCCTCGACCACAAACACTAAGAATTTTTAATTGCAATTGAAATAACGGCGCTCCTAAAACTATTATTTGTAATTTATTGATGCCGGAGTGGGATGTTAAAATAGGACTGCGGGCTGTGTAGACTCTCTGTATTTGGGCTTGCGGTTGGACGCATAAATAAATGTTAAAACACACAAAGTGTAATTAATTAAGGAAAGCCGAAATATGTCCGCGCAATACGTGTAAATTTCACATGCATAAAGTTACAAGTTGTGTATTATGTAAGCCTAGCCCTAGAAGTTTTGAATTCCTGAACGAGGCGAAAATTTATGCGAGCGCAAATTAAACTATTAACAATACGGTGAATGTAAATTTATCGATTTGTGACATAGTTTAAATGAGAGATTTCTCGTGCTGCGCACACCTCTACGTGGTATTTATGTTTTATCTTTGTATTGTGGCGATTCCATGACGCCCGCGTAATCACAATTGCCTTAATCAAAGTAAAACTGGGAATGAAAACCCAGAAAGTTTCTCTGCGCGCGTTAAAATCCACATTTAACGTCCAAATGGATAGTTGGCTTTCGTCTTATAGCCTTCCTCAGACAGGAGGAGGTGCGAAGATTATAACTATAATAGAATCGCAATCTATAACTAATTAACTCGTTAGAAAAAATTACCATCGGATATGTTAACATCTTACACAAATTGTTGAAGAGTATTGAGGGGTGTGATCACGTGATTATTTGCGTCTTCCTATTGACAATTAAGTGCGAATAAACAAGAGCAGACTTGTCTGTTCTTTGTGTTTGCTAAAAATCATCTTCTTCGGGGTGTGATGTCTTAGTTATAATCGCAAATTTTAGGAGACTGGTTTGAGTCTCGTGCTGGATGCTGAGAACATCATCGATCCATTAATGAATATTCCTAGTTCATCAATGATTTTCATCCCCTCCTCTATTACTCCTGGATGTAAATCAAAATTTGAGATTTTTCATTCATCTCTGTATATTGTCTGCGTTTTCCATTTGTGTCCTTAATTTATATTGTATCCCTTGTATTGTCGAGGGTTTATCATGAAAAAAAAAAGAAGAAAATGTGAGCTTGTTCCACCCACGTGGATTATAGAGGGTGTCCGCGCTTCTTTTGAACATTAAAAATAATTTGGTCTCTGTAATAAGCAATCAATGTCTTGGTTCCTGTGGGTTGATGGTTTTACTTCCTTATATGTACCTATTTTTTTTTCTCAAGGATGCAAGAGCGCTTAATCCCGCGTAAATTCAAACTACCATGCAAGGAAAATGTGATTTAAAATTAGCATACAGTGGTGAAGAAGAAATGCAGCTGAAGATTTTTTAATAGAAAAATAAATACCCATTGCGTGAATGTGTGCCGCGTGGTCCAGAAGGTCACGTTCAGAACGGGTGGGTGAATCACTCCAACATCAACGAAAGGATCCTAGCGTACTAACAGCTACCCCCGAAACGAAAGCGCATCTAAGTCGCGCATCGCCACTAACATTACGGCCACTGGACTATTGCTTTATAATAGGTCTTCCACTGCGTAAATTTGCTCATGCGGACCTCTGACATATCTTCTAATTACTTCGCGCTTTTGTCTTGCGGATGAACATTCAAAATGAGCCCGACACGGAACAAAACAACACGCACACCCTTAAACTGTCGAAGCGTTTAAGCTCGTCAGCAAGAACTTCATCACGATGGGGTTATTAATTGTCGCGGTTACTTTGACGTTAACTTTAAACTAACTCAAAGATTTTGAAAAGTTTCATTCCTCCTTGGTCGTCATAAATCACGAATACATTGGTGGAATCATCTCTTCCCATTTTAGCTTACGAATAATTTACCTTGCTTTCGTCTTCTATGGTTGATTGAGATTTGACGATAGTATTTGGCTTACTTAGGTTCCAAGCAAACCTGAGTTTGAGGAAATATCACTTCAGATTTCATGGATATTTTTCGATGAATGATGACTGGCTTCCAAATGTTGTGCATGAAATTGTCGATGTTTGCAAAGGAGGGAAAACTATACTTTATGTTTTACAACATTATCTTCTGTCCGTCCACGTGGAATGGTTTTACTTTTAGATTTCTTCGTAAAGCAGCATTTCCTATTTTACTTGGATAAGTCACAGGTGACTTGAAGAAGATCTCGTTGTAAATCCATACTTTATTTAAAGAAATGACGTGTGTAAACAAATCCTACTCCCTAAAAGAGGAACTGTTTGGTTTGTTCAAATCCGGCCCTGGTTATAATTAAAACGATTTTCAGTAAAGTGTAAATTTAATCTTTCGGTTAAACAACTTCTCCACTCTCATTTGATTTATAATAAATAATTAATGAACCTGCTTCGTTCGGCATGTGCTTTAAATTAAACGCAAAGTAAATTATTTAACCTTCAGTTTAAATAAAGCGTCTCACTTCGATTTCTAAAAGATCTTTTTGAAGTTTTTGGTGAATACAAAATGTACAAGTTTTGAAAGGAGTTTGATGATGTTCTGCAATATCAACAACCGGCCGTTTCACTTTACTTGAATAATTGCCGAAATGAACGTGAAATTTTCAGGAGGGCGGCTTTCAGTAGGTACACAAAGAAAGCAGCGAATTTTAATTTCATTTCTGCGAATGTTGGTTTTTGCTTAAGACGACGTCGGTCAAAAACAAAGCTGCCCACGTGGCAACTTAATGAATCCCATCTGAAAATTGAAACTTTACGAAATTAACAACACGAGCCGGGCGTCTTTTCCCGGGCAGGAGATGAAATCTTGAAATTAATAACCAACCGCACAGATAGAATTACGAAATTAATTTACTCACGAGAACTTGTTGTGGTTCATAAAAACGGCATTCTTTGCTCTGCGCTCCATTTCTAGAACTGCAAATGTCATTTGATATTTTCAAACTTTCCAAACTCTATGCGAGTTTACAAAAGTCTGAGTGATATTATAACTCAGTTTGATTATTTTTCCTTGCGTTAATTATCTAGAGAACCTGAGACTTTATATTGAACGTGAGGCAAGATGATTCTGGTGAATAATTAATGGTTTGTGCCTTTTTTTGTGGCTCGCGGTTAATTTTGATGTAAATATCTTTAATGCAGTTTATTTATATGTACGGCGATGTCGATGAGGGATGCGAATTAATGCATGCTAGGCTTTGGCATGGACTATTAGTTGGGGAATGAAGTTACCACAGGTTCCGGAGCAGAATATTGTGTTGTTCCTCCTCTCTATATTTGGCAACTATACCACTAAGTTACTAAGTACATGTATGTGAAACGATTTTAATGGTTCACCACTGCTGATAACTATTAAAGCAGTCGTGTTATCAGTTCGTAAATTTCAATGACCAGCTCTACAATGACCAACATAATTTTAACTGAATCACACATTTGATTGTAAGTTTTTAACTTTATTAAGTTATCATACAAAATATAACAAAAGTCATTTAAAATAATAAATAAAAAAGGATCGGCACAATTTATACGTTTGAATTTTTGATGTAGTCGCGTTGGCGTAATGGATTGATAAATAAATGGAGGCCATTGCTTTGATTTTCAGCAAAGCCTCTTTGCAGCTTTTTCCGCAATATAGGGGGGCTTAAGGTTTCGAACTTCAATTTATCTTGTTTACAAATAATTCGTCGCTTTTAATACATTGTGAAGATGGAATTTGCGAAACCGTTGATTTTCGACGTCTTCTTTCGCGCCCTGTGGCCCCGGCCATTATTTAACTTTGTTTACAAATCGAATGAAACCCCCTTCGCTTTCGGCCGCGTTTTCGGGCGGCGTTGAAACGTGTGAAAGGAGTTCGTCTCGACAAAAGCCCGCTTTTTATTTTAAAGTCGACAATTGATTTTCGAACTGAGCCCACCCGTAACACGTGACAGGAACGAATCTCTGCTGCACCCTCGAATATAAAATTCGATATATTTTTTCCCTGTCAGCGTACTTTCAATATTCACAAGCTTTCAGGAATAACCGTAAAATAAAAGCAATTGTTTTCGTTTTTTAGTTGACAAAGGGCAATAAAGTTTTTGTAAACTTCACTTTTGCCTATTTTACAATTGTAAGTTGTCATATTAATTAATATCAGAGAAAACAGCGTGATGTTAACTATATGTACGTACTGGCATCTACCGGCACAGTAGTGTACAAAATTAGTCATCTAGTATGAGCAGTGTCGCCAACTTAAGCGATAAATCGCTTCTTAAAGGACTTTTCAAATCACTAGAGATTAAGGGATTTTTTTTTAATCTAAAGAAGAAGCTTTCAAATTTGTTAAAAGAAACTTGAAGCTAACAGCCCCTAGACAGCTCAAAGTTGTTCTTTTACGTAGAAGAAAACCCCCATCTATTGAGCAAAATTTCAACTGACAGTCATTTATGGGTGGTAACAAAAAACATCGCCACCTATTGCAAAGTTATTTGTTTAATCTGTTCGCCCTGTGGAAGGCAAACGTTTTTTTTTGTTTCGTCACTATTTGTTTTCTTTTTTTAATTTATTAATCCACTGAATTGTTTTTTGCTTTTATTTTTTTAACATTATTATCGCATATATAATTTGTTCATTAGTTTCTGTGCTACGTCACACTTTTGTGCAACCGTTCTATCGTTGTTTATGATTTAAATTTGTTTTTGTTTTCGCGTCTGTTTGAAATCAAAACGGAAACAAATGAAATATTAGACAAAGAAAATAATTATTTCTCTAATTTCGATAAATTGGAACGTGCAATTAATATGGTGCATTCTACCGGAAGGTTCCTCTTTGAGGTTTTTGCAGTTGCATAAAAGAAAGGTCGAAACATTTGGTCTCTATCAGTTGGACGCTCTGACAACAATTACGCAAACTTGTTATTTAAATGCATCCTAGTGAAAAATATATCTTGGCGTTAACCTTTCGTTTCCTGTAATTAATCGCCATATAAACACGTAACACACGTTCGTCATTTTTCTTTCGTAAAACGCGCTCTGCCTTTGCTTCCAATTCGGTCGGTACGCCTTGTTTTCTTTTCGACACGTAAATTTGATACATATTTTGCATAACACACTTTGATGTTGAACTTTTATCGAATGATTCCTTTATTTCTGAAAATGCTCAAAAGTTTGTAAATTCCTTTTCTTTGTGCGAAGATTATGAACATGGAATTTAATAAAAACTTGGGGTACCAAACAAATATACAATACGAAACCGATTTCTATGTAATTTACCAAATATATTTAAATAAAAAACGATGTCACACTTGACGTTTCAAAAGTTCTATGTAATAATCACACGGGAAAAGCTGTGGTAATTTCTACATTGATAAATAACTGATTCTATGAATTCCATTACGTTATCAAAGTTGCATTCTGAGACTCAATCGCAGTCATAATTAATTATTTCTGGAAAAATAAAACACTATGTTCTATGAAGTCCATTCTTTCAATATTTTTTCTTTGGAAAGTTATTGTTAATTAGAAATTAATTATTTTTCCGGTCATTTATCTCTGTATCATATAATATAATACACTTACGTGCTTATATGTATGTATAAAGCTTCGATTTTGTAATTATGTAGCAAAAAAGAAAGGTGTATCGACTGTCAGTAACTATAAAATACTTGATTTCAATGAAACTTGAAATAATCTTTCAATTTACCTGAGATGTGGCAATCCAAACCAATAAGCGCTTAAACGTTTTTGCAATTATTATTTGTAAGTTTCGTGCCAAGAATAGATAGGCCAATATGTTACCCGATTTGGAAAGCCTCGTTTCGACGGGTTCCATAAATCACGGCGGTCGTTTTCCGATTCAAATGTAACGTTCGTTTTATTTCCAGATTTGTTCAAGTTATCAGGTCTTTCCACACGTGCCACGCGCTTACGTTCCGCCCGTTTAAACGGAAGCCTTTAATCACATTAATAACCGTCGGTCATTATGATGTTAACGTTAAATAATTCAAGTGACGTCCTCGGCAATGGTTCAAAATGGCGGGCCGCTTAAAATATTTACACACGCCAACGAATACGAAATACGGATCGTTTCATGTTCGAATAAATTTCCAAGTTATTCGATGTATATAGTAGAAACGCGTAAAGAGTAGATGAACATGAATCAAACAACGAATTTCACTCGAGAGAGTTTGAAAGTTCAGTGCAACAAAAAAAAAACATTTAAATTTTTCTATGTTCCACGTTCATTTTAATTTAATTATACAATATTCTTTTGTTTTACAAAATTGTTAGTATTTTGTTTTGTACGGGATTTCCAATGGCTAACGGCCACCTCCATCAAATTATTATTTTTTGCTGCTTTTATGTTTCATAAACTGAAAGTCCGTTTCGAAGGTAAACAAACGTACATTAAGAGGGAATGAAGGAGAAGCTTAAGTAAATATAAATATTAAAAAAAACAACATTTTACAATATTTTTCATGTACTTTTACTTTCAGTCATTGTATACGCGCAGATTACCATTTAAAAATCGTCGACACAATTTATGTTATAACGAAATAAAATAATGATGCTTAGTTGTTATAAAAACCGTCCAAATTTATGTTTATAATTATAAATTTTGCGATAGTTTTCAACGAACAGGAAAGTAATTTGGTTTAATTTGAGATGCAAAAAACGATCGGTGACATTTTGGATGTTTCACGGATTTTTAAAATCCGTTTTGCATTTGCAACGTTACAGAAAAACCGTAAATGTCTTTGGACGGTTGGTTTTCCCAATTTTCTGGATTTTTAAAATCCGCTTTCAATTTACGAATTGCAAATACCTTCGGACATTCGATTTATTAAGTTAGCGACTTTAAAATCTGTTTCCTGTTTAACGCTGCAAATAACTTTGGACTGACGATTTTATTCAATTTAAAGCCACCCTGAAACCTGGAAACAATTTCGGTTCTGAAAATATGTTTCACGATGCGTTTACTGAATACCAAAGTAGAAAATTTTTCTATGTACTTTCAATTATAAACAGCCAACGTTTTCGTTCTGCAAGCTTACAGGTCAGGTAATGTAATTAACTAACATACACATGTCAGTTTAGAGTCGGTCTTGCATTTGGTTCCGCAAATTAATTAATAACGGACCTGACGTCTTGTTGCAATGAAACAATCAAACGTTGCAATCCACCCTAGGTTTCCGGCAGCCCTAAAAGTGAAGGCCTTTCAAACTAACAGTGATTTTCATTAAATCAGAAAATTCATTTTCCTTCACCAAATTATT
Organism: Serrognathus titanus; assembly: GCA_039766575.1. NCBI lineage: Eukaryota > Metazoa > Arthropoda > Insecta > Coleoptera > Lucanidae > Serrognathus > Serrognathus titanus. The sequence continues at coordinate 451,408 of CM077916.1, read as the reverse complement.
GAAATTGGTTCGAACAAAATTAATATTATAATCACATTTTTTTTTCAAGTTAAAATATCTTAGGAACTATCGAGTTTGGTTTAATAAATGTCATAGTTAAATTAATTGGAAATGAGTTCGACTGATACGTCCTGGAAGGAATACGTCGACGTGGCAATCACCCTGTATAACATGTTGGAGAAAAGACCTCGTGCATCTGAAATTCACGTCCGGCAGGCAGCCTATAAATTATGTGTATGACACACGGATAATTTAATAGTCTCACTTGGTTGGATTCTAACAAATACGTGGCAAAGTCGGTTACTGTCGCTGTAGTACAAATTATTTCTGCTGGAATTCGTTTGGAAGCCCGAAAGTAATTTCTGCATCCCAGCCGCGTAAAGAAAATTAATGTAATTAATCGTAATTTGAACGTGATTAATAAAAACGCCCATCTAAAGTGGGAACTTCACTGGGTAACGTCATGGTAAATAAAAGAATATAAGGCCATTTAAAAGAAGGTTCTGCTCTGTCTCCTGGGATTACGCGAGATATTTCGGCCGGATCTTGTGGATTATTTATTATCTTGCATATTTGGTTTTCATGCTTAAAATTTATATTATAATACCTTCAATTCGTTCAAAAAAAAAAACAAGGCATTTTCTGACTTGGAATAATCCTATCTAGATTGCTACGGCGTGTTGCGTTAATTAGTAGCGCTTCTAATTCGATTCACTGGGTAAGTACGATAAATTTATCCCTGATATGATGATATTAACGCAAACACCCATTCATATTATAATTAATGAAAATGTACGGCTTGTAAACCGCCGTTATCGACCTCGTGCATTTACTCAATCAGCTTAATCCTTATTTGCACGGGAATAAGTTAATTATGATTCGAAATTATCCTTTGTAGCTTCGAGCTTATCTCATAGTTATCACATCGAACACTGATACATAAACTAATCAAACCATACACCTTAAAAACGTTCGCTTTTTTTTAAATTAATTATCACAGTCGCTTCCTATCTAATTTATCTTCGAGTATTCAAAACGTGAAACAATGGCGAAGGAATTTATTTCGGACGCGCTGCACGAAATCGCCAACACCTGCCTAATTAAACCATCTCAACAATGCGAGGTACAACAGAGGTAGCCGACGAATTAATTTTATTGTAAAGAAAATTTTGTTACAAATGCGAAATTAATTCGTCCACTTAAATGATTTTAAATTGGATGAGATGATTTGACGAAGAAAAATTCACATTCGACAAGTGCATGCAAACTTTTCGGTGAAAAAACATTTATTTCTTGCAACATTAACAAACTCACCAAGTCTATGTAACGATTACGTTTCAAAGTTAGGAGAGGCAAGTTAATAAAACGAAATCTGAAATAGAAGTGGTACTTTGAAGATTGACATCACATATATATGTATATATAATATATATACATAACTTTTTACGCCTGCGCTCTGATGCGCGTTATTATGGTCGTCGGTCTGGAGAACAATTTTCAAAGAAATACAAATGTCAGATGGGTAATTATTTCAGCCCACTTGAAGTTCTTTGTGTGGTTCTATGTGGAGGCCGTTATATGTTGAAGATCAAGAGTTTATACTTATAATTAACGAAGTCTGCTTAAATAGACATCTCGTTAAGTCACATGAGATTTTGGTATTTTCTTTGATTTACGGCAGCATTCGCTGCTTCTTTATTTCACCTATCTGTACGTAAGTAACAATTATTGCTGATAATAATACTGTGACTCTTTCCTCAGCTTCGTCTGTGCTCAAAAACGCACCTATGTTATAATGCGATTTCTTACTCAATAAACTATAATGAGCTCTCATAAACCTGAAAGCGTGGGGCGTATATCTCTTGAATGAAAACTTTGCGAGAGCATTAGAAACCCAAAACGCAAAACTTAAGGAACCTATTAAATTGTCCAAATTTTAATGTAATGAAACACGTAATTTTGCAGTATTTTTATGTAAATTAAAATATTTTTGCGCCAAAAGGAAATAATAACGACCGCCTCTCTCTTTTCATATAAAATAATAATCCTGAAAGTATTATTTTATAATAAAGTGATTAATGGAAAGGAAGTATTGATTATTTCCTTTTTTTTGAAAATCTTTTTGTATCCATAACTTATTATGCTCTTTTATTTTATATTTTCGTTATTTCACATATGTAATTGACTTCGAGAAACTAAGAATTTTGTATATTTTTGTGCTTTTAAAACATATATTTAATATTGAGACATGAGAGATCGGGTTATGTATACACGTGAAGGATCAAGTTCGTTATGAAAATATCAATAACGTTAAGTCTCAAAGCCTCTCTGTAAGGTATAGAAAATAACAAGAGAAAAAAAAACACAAAAAGCAAAAGGAAAATACACGAATAATGGCAGAAGTAGGAAGACAAATGAGCAAATATAAAGTAAGCATCTGCGATATTTTTTGAGGTTTTCTCTGTCAACAATAATTTCTATATCCATAGAAACGTATACCCTCTTCAGTACATATTTAAAATCGCCTAACCATTCTTATAATTATAAAAAAAAAATGATGAAATGAATCAGAATAATAACAGCAATTATCTAAAATTAGATCGTCGCTGACAGTAAATCAGTGCGATAATAAGCACGTACAAATTCCAGGTAACGTGTATAAAATTTTCTGTACATAATAGTATCATAAAGAAAAGGAAATGATCTTTTTTTTTGCTTTGCTTATGTGTGTAAATAAAATAAAAAGTTTGTCAGGCAGAAAAATTTAAACGTTTTTCTTCGGTTGCAAACTTTCAAACGGTCAGCGTATATACTCTTGAGTGAAATTCGTTGTTTGATTCATATGTTCATCGACTCTTTACGCGTTCCCATGCACATCGAATAACTTCGAAATTTATTCGAACATGAAACGATCCGTGTTTCGCATTCGTTGGCGCGTAAATATTTAAGGCGGCCCGCCATTTTAAACGGCTTTTAAACCGCAGCAGCCTCCTTTACTATTTTTTTTAGTTCGGCAAACAAATAAACCGGTTGAAAAATATTTAAAAAAAAACCATCTCCGTTTGTAGCAAAACTATTGCTCAATTTTGAGAAAAAAAACTTTTGTGTTACAATAAATTCGCGTAAGTTTAGTATAAAATTCTACATCTTATGTAAAAAATTGTTGAAGAGTATTAAAGTGGGGGTGTAATCACGTGATTATTTGGATCTTATTATTGGCCGGATGACGATTAGGAGATGACGTACGTGACATACTTGTCTGTGCTTGACTGTCACCTGCTTTTTTTATATAATTTGTGAAAAGTAAACCGAAACGTCTGAACGTAAATTATTTGAAGGTAAATACGAGTGTTTCTAAATTAAATATGACCCAAGCCGGAACTTGTCGAGCAAGTGTCGTGCTCCAGCTTGTGAATTTCTTCACAAAGTCTGCACATGTTAAGACAAGGTCTGAATGCGTCATTGTGAGCACTTTTCGTGCATCTTTTCCGTAAGTTTAGCCAATTTTTAACTGTGATCTGTACGTGAATGTGTTTAAAGTAAGCGTAAACTGCATATTTGTGGCCTATAAAAGTCTTCCTAATCGATGTAAATGAGTATTTTAAAACGTACCAGCCTGCTGCGACGCTCCGGGCCAAACTAATTTCACACGCGAGCCCAAGCGAGTAATTTAGAATATCGAGTTGGATGGATTTTCGATTGGTACCTAAACGCTTCAGTTTGTACCCCTGTAATTTGCAATATAACACAAAGTGTTTGTTTGCTCGTGGTAACCCTTCGCCCCGCACAATTAATATCATGCGGTAATTTTGTGCCAATTGCGTTACCGCCTTCTGTAAATATTGTTGCAACTAATCAAGCGGAAATGTTCTCTGATTCGGCTTCAACTTTCCCGTCCAACTTCAGACTTCACAACAAAGATGAAAAAAAAAATTTATTTATTTGAATTCCGTGTAAAGTTGCTGTTTTTTTAACGTTCGTATTCGAGCCTCTAATTTGAAAACTGAGTAACCGAACCGAAGCGTGTTTATCTTAGACTTTTTCCCTTCGAAAGTTCGTTTCCTGTGAAACGTGCAATCAAATCATGAATAATTTAATCTGTATTGATAACAATTAGTCCAATTACATAATGTACGGTATTATACGACGTAGGGCTTGTCGGATTTGATTAACACTGTGCCATATTGTGTGGGTTATCATCAACGAAGCAATAGATCAAGAAAACTGACAGCTTGCACCGGCCAGCTCGTAAAAGCCGGCCAGTTACACAAGTAACCATTTAGCCACAAACTCAATTAGAATATCGTTTCTGCCATTTAACTTACGCTCTCTGTTTCGATCAATATTATCAGATTATTTTTTTAACTTCATTTGGCTTTATTAGTTAGTATGCCGAGGATGTAGGCAGAACGTTGCAACTTCGCTCGGTCACGTACTTTCGCCGTACAAGCGGCAAAAGGGCACAATACAACAACAGTCAGAGCAAATTACTGACGTGCTTGCTCGTAAATTTTAAGGCGGATTAAGTAAATCATAACAGGAATGCACTCGGAAGCTTAATTTGAAAAACCAAACTCACTGGTATTTATATATTGCGATTCCAAATTGAAATGCGAAAGGAAACGAAGGAGTTTTAAGAATGCACACACGCTTACGTATAAGCTTGCATCGAGATGAATGAAATTTATGCGATATTAAACTCCTTAGTGAGTATAATCTCACGAATTCATAAAATTTAATTTTTCTAAGAAACTCAAAACGAACTCGCGCAATCGTTTATTAAAGATTTTTCAAAACGAATGCGTGCACGTATTTTTAATCAAAATCTAATTAACTGCTGCAGGGTTATGACGAAAAAAAAATATTACGTGAGCGATATGAATTTACAGATGTTTCCACAGATCAAAAAGAAACTTCACGAAAAAAATGAGATAACTTTGGGACATGTCAGCTACAAAAGATGTATGAGACGAGATTTATTAATAATGCAGGACCGGTTTCGTCAAATTCATGAAATTTCAAGTGCTACCAAAACAGTTCGAGTGTTAGTTTTTACATGTCCTCGGCTCGTTCGTTCCTTCTCTTAAGTTAACAAAGTTACATCGTGTAGATTTTTGAAGGATTTGGTCGAATTAACCCTGGACACAGGACGCTTACAAAGGCGTTGTTCCATAAGAGAATTTTTAGATTCACGCAATAGCAAGTTTTTTTTCACAAAGAATTAAGATATTTACGAATCTTACTGAGGAATACGTTTTAAAAGGTTTTATGTAGGAAGGATAATTTGCTTGCTTTTTTTTTTATCTGCACAGTTTATTTAGCCAGGGTAAACGTACGTCGAAATTAAAAACAAAAAAAAAAAATAATCAACTTTTTGCAGACAATTTTATTATATGGCCGAAAATGTTTCTCTGTTAAAATTTAATTTTGCTTAATTTTATAAAAGCCTGGAACGGAAAAAGTAAACAAACAGTAAGAAAGGATTTAGCTCAGCGGAATCATGTTGTATATATATATATATATAAAGTCCTTCGTCGTGAAATAAATTTGTAATAAAACGCAGAAATACATGTTAGCCTGGGAAATGAGGGTAGGGGGCGAAGTCGTCGGTCGTGTGCAGGACAGTGATCGATTATCAAATATAAAAATCAACTCCAGTGCGTTTGTCCACGAAAATTGGATTGTCCCCGTTACTCCCTTGTATATATTAGTTAATATAACCATAGCAATAAAAAAGCGTAAAAATTTCCACAAATATACTCTCCCCGTCAATAATTTCCTTCAATTTTCTCGGTGCGTTTTTAAAAAACTTACGCTGCGAACAGGATTCGAACCTGTGCGGGCATAGCCCATTTGATTTCGAGTCAAACTCCTTAACCACTCGGACATCGCAGCTGTTGTTATAAAGAAATAAATAATGTATTGCTATAATGTTGTTGATTAATTGATACGTGCTTTGAAAATGTAATTTCTTTCAGGCAGTTACTTATATGTAACGTTATTTCGCTCCTTTCTCGTCCTTGCTTCTATCATCAGCATTCATGGCTTATTGGTTGCGTAACTCCAACATCGTTCGAAATTAAAAAAAAAACATCTATATTAAAGTCCGTTGTTCATCTACCTGTCAAGTTATTTCGATATGTAACATCGAGATAGAAATGAAATGAGAAATTTATTATTTCTCTGTAATATAAGTCTTTTAATATTATTGTTGTTGACAGACTCTTGCGAAGGAGTGAGTTGATTTCATTCTAAAATAATATCCTCGGATATATATTACGGGGGAATTTATTTCAAATATGCAAATATGCAAATTGGAATCGTTTAAGGCATTTCTCTGAATACCTGAGAACATATAAAATTGCATAACTTTTTTTTAATTTACATAAGAGAAAAAAAGGGAGGAGATGGCCAAAACGGTATTACGCATAGAATTAGTTTAAAACCTAAAGTTTTTTTTAGAAATATGCAATGTGTGCTTGTGCCTGTGCAAAGACTTCATCCAACTTTATAATAATATTGATTGGAAGCAAGACATTAAAGGCAGCTAATTTGTTTTCCTTATTAAATTAATAGCAATACCAGACATATTGACTTCAGTAATTGTAATAGTTAAGATGCGGTGTTTACCCTCGTGTTTCAAAAGTGCATGCTTTCAAATTATCAATTAAAACTTGGCTGCACTAGTGCAGCTGGTGGAAAATTTCACAAACTTTTACCGACGCTCATTTCTCCTTATTCGATTATTAAATAGGTAAATAAGTTTTGCAATCACATTAGTACATTTATAACGTCTCGGTTACATATTTTAATTTATTTCAAATATCCTTCCTACAAAGAGGAATCGTTTAATTATATTGATCATTAAATTTAAGTGGATACTAGACCGTGCTCGTGCAAACTCCGAAAAGATAACTCTGCGTGAAACACATAAATATTTATCATTCGAAAATGCCTTAATTAAATATTATGTTTTTCAATTTTTTTTTCTTGTCTTAATTAAAATGCCATTTTGTGGGCTTGCATAAATTAAGAGGATTACCGCCTTAGGTGAACTTGCTCGTTAAATTCGAGCCTAACGACGCTGTTGCTTTTAAGAAATCAAGATCGAAATAAACGAAAATAAGCCCTGTTTATACTGCAAAATTCGAGAAAAGCCCCTGAAATGGTTACAACACATTTTCGTTTAATTAAAACACGTACACTAAGGTCGCCTGAAAGTAAATTGCGTGCTGCAAAATTCGCTTTCGTTTTATGATAAATTTCAAGGAAATAAATAATAACCTTGCAAATAGAATTAAGAAGATAAACGAGTGGGTAGTTATTTCTTCTATGACAGTCTTAATTTCAAACGGGACGCCATCTTGTTTATATACTCTGTTAACAAGAAGATGTAGGTGTTGTGATTGCGGGTGCATTCTAATTGGATTCTTTTTTAATGATGAGAGACAAAGTAGGGCCTATCGTTGCCTACCCTACTTCGAATTCTCTAATATTCTATTTACGTCAATCAATTAATAATAATAATAATCATGAAAAAGTGTCAAAATTTAATTTAATTTAGGAATTCGGCATTGCAAATTCGAACCTTTGTAAATTAATTCAATTAGAATTAAATTATAATTGATTATTACATTACAATGTGGCAAATATTATTCGTCACTATCGCCCATTCATCAATTTAACATGCCAATCGCCTATATGTAATTACCAATCCTTTTTAGTTTAAATTATTTTATTCATAAAAGTCATTAGCGTTTTGTCATTTACACCAGCCATGAATCTTCGTCAAATTTAATTCGCTGTTTTTCATTAACAAAAACAAAATGTTTATAATGAAATTCCCTGATGACGTCCACCTCTTTTAGGGCATCGGAAATGTTGTTTTTTTTTTGTTAGACGGGCCCCGTTGTTTATTTACAAATTGTGCGCGCCGATGCTTCTAAATAAACAGCCCCACAATGAACTTTTCCGAGCTGCCGCAGTCATTTGTGTTTTTAGGTTGTTGGCTAATCGATAGTTTCCTCATCGTACACGTTATTTAGTCAATTTTTAATTTATTTGATTAATGGCTTCGGTGTTTGGCGTCTGTTAGGGCGCTGAACTGATATAATCGCTCAAAACAACAACAACAAACAAAGCATTTAAACAGCGATTTAAACAGCATTTAATTCGAATAGATTTGGTGAAAATAAAAAAAAAGTTATAACAATTAATTCCTCGAATTATTAATATGTAAAGCAAAGTGGCCACCCTGTATTTGCCTAGCTGTAAAATTATTCTAAACGCGTTTTAATTACCGCGCATTAACTTTTGCAAATTGGTTTAAAGCAAAAATGAAGCTTGGCGGAATGAAATATGTATTTCGTTTTTTTTTTGCGCGATTTATCCTGCGAGTGTGCCAGATTTATTGCTAATTAACATGCGTTGTTTTACGAAGGGCCAGGATAAAAGGAAATATTTTTCACCTCGCAGTTGAAGCAAGGAAGAATTTTTTTTTCCGTCCTCGTATGAAAAAGAAACAATTATCGAGTGAATAGTGCATTGAATTACCACTGACGTTTCGCAAACAGCTTGTTTGCTTTTTCAAACATTGAACAAAGAAAAAGTATATATAATATTACTGATATAATTTTCTTTCAGCATTCTTTTCACAAAAAACTATTGCGAAACATCAGTGGTATGATTGCGAAACATCTGATGGTACCTCAGGCCGATCTTTTGGTATACCAAACTGTCGCAGCACACCGGTTGGGAAGTCCTGGTTTAAAATATTTATATTTATATTTATATTTTCCGCCAACGCTTACATTTACTGTCAATCCGTTTCAGAATCTTTTTCGCTTCGCCTTTACGCTGGTGAAGAGGCGTGACGCCTTTTAGTTTTGTTCTGACATTTATTGGCTTCTTCAGAGTTTCTTTTATCCCCTTAAAACCCCGCCCAGTCTGCACACCTCGTTCAATTTTTCCAAAATTTACGTTTAGTTCAATCCAGGGATCCCCAACCCCTCTAGTTCGCGACAGTATGGCACTGGTTTTATTTATTAATTAAATTTTTATACTTTTTTCAGTTTCTTTCGCGTTAATATTCAGGTGATTTTGATAATTCAGTCTGTTTTGCGTTCTTTAATGAAGGGAGGAATCAATTTTTGACGTTCTCTAAACCGAACATGATTTTTCTTTTTGACTGTGTACATCTAAAATTTATAGTAAAGATGCCCCAGTGACTTTTAGCAAAGAATTTAAGAACGGCTGGTTCTAAAATTAAAATTGAAAATTCGCTGTGGCGATCGCTTGATTAAAAAAATGTAACTGTTTGATGATTTTATAATAAAAAAATGAAAATACAATTGGTGGTAAGTAGTTGTTGATGTAATTGAGCCGATAATCGTGTATTTTTCTGTGAAACTGAATTTGATTTGAATGTGGTTCCTACCTTTCTTTTTCGCCCCGCCGAACATAGTGTAATCGTTGAAATCGTAAGAGAAAGTTTTACACAATTGCAGATGTTTTTTTTTGTGTGTTAAAGGATGTTACTAGAGGTGTGTAGTCACAAAGGCTCTAAGATTCTCCTGCGTGTGTGGTTGAGGGTAGAAAATACGTGGGAGAGGAAATTTGTATGTCTGGCGATCGGATTTCACGTCTTCACAGTATGAAATTTCAGGATCAATGTGTTGCACTCGTGGTTCGTGAAATTTAGGCGCAGGATAAAGGATAATACGAGGAAACACAGTCGCGGCGATACGCAAGCTCTGAAACGTTTCGTATTATACATACATACGTTCAGGACTGAACTATTTCAAATTTCCTCCTGTTCTACGAATAAAACCGATTCAGTACGAATTATTTCTTTCGATAGTTTCTTTAACAACTAAATAGCTACGTTTTCCCCAAAAAAAAACTTTAACATCGACTTTAAAAGTCGCCGGTGGCCATCGTATTACGCATTTTATTTTTCCTTCAGGAAATATCTCACGCTTCCATTTTAATTAAAAAAAAAACTCTATACTTTAATGAATTAATTAATTAAGCAAAATCCAGGGGTGTTTTCGAAAAAAAATAATCCTTGAGTAAATACATCCGCGGATGACCTTTGCTGCCTGAAAAAATGAAGCTTTCGTAACTGAAATTTTATTTACATTTAGCGAAATATTGCGACATTTGTATAAAAATGTCGCTTACATCATCAGAATAAACTACACTGGTTACAATTGTAAATTGTAAAATAAGCAACACTCACGTAAATCCTGCGAATACACAAGTACATTAGGTTTTTGTAAAAAAAAAACTCTATACTTTCTTTTTATGCGTTGAACTGAAACCACGTTATGTTTTGATGAATTTTCATCACCTCGTCAGAGCTGTGATGAAAACATGACGAGGTTTCAATATGTAAATGTTAAATAATAAACATTCGATTATTATTGTTAGAAAAGCTACAAAGTAGTAACAATTTGTTGTTTTCATTCACAACATATATCACATCAGGTTATATTATTTAGGGCACATCTGAAACAGCTCAAAATCACTTAACTGACAGCAAAGATGATGAACAGGTGATACAGTCTTCATCTGTCTGTGTTACATGAATTAACTACATTATTGAAAATATTTGATAATTGAATTTTTTTTTTAATATAAGCGAAAGTTAGGCTACATTGATCATTGATTGAATAAGCAAAGGGACGTCGATTTATTATTGATAAACCGACAGCACAATCATGCGTATATTTTTTGTCTGATATGTCAAATGAATTTTCAAAGTTATGATTACTGACGCAACTAAATCGCTTGTCAATAGTTTTAAATTATTACTAGCAGACAGATATTTGACATATCAAACAAAGATAGTAGACAAATAACGATTGAAACGTAAAAAATGTTTTCTTTTAAATTACCATCGCGTTAGGCTGAGTTCACACTGATGAAACAAAAACGTTTTCAGACGAAACATGTTGTTGCTTTAAATAGGGCCAGATAGACACTGACACATCAAAACAAAAAGCACGTTGAAACAATCGCGTTGACTGAAAATGTTTCATAATACAGTGAAACGTTTTTGCTTCATCCAGTGTGAGCGCGGCCTTACCCAAGAGATAACGAATATGAAAAAGAAAATATTACATTTATTAAAATGAAAAAAAAAATGGCTTCCTTGATTTCACTCTTGAACTCGTTCCAAATCGTTCAAATTTTTCATTTGATCATTTTTTAAAAGATCCTTGATTAGCCTGTACAGGTTCATGATTTTCATCACCAGACAGTTAAAGAACAGACAGGCGTAGATGAATACAATGAAGCGTGATATTCTACACATGATCAAAATTCTAATTTACACACTGAGTGCGTAAACTTATGAGCATGTAATGTTTAGCACATCAGTGCAATGATGGCGACATGAAGCTGAAGTGTGTAGATGGATGAAACAGGCAGTGAGGATGAACGGATGAATATGACCTGAAAAACAAAACAATGATTTACTTATTTTAGACGAACGAAACTTTTTTTGATCGATTTAAAAGGTACGTGTTAAGTTGAATTTCCTTTAAAGCTATCTCACTCGCAGGAAACGCGTTTCTAAATTGGATCGGTCTACGTATCCCTCTTTTTACTGTTGCTTTCGTAGCTATCAGATATTTTATGGGGTATAAATAGAAATTTTATGTCGAAATTCTAAGCGTTCCATCAAAAATTCAATTTACATTAAATCAATAATGCAAATTTTCGATCACCTACTATTCCTATTTATGTTAAGCACTATTTATAGATTCAGGTGTTGTTAGAGATTTCAAACAACTAAACTTGTGCTCGAAACGTTCCCTTATCTTTGTTTTTTTTTTTATTACCTGCACCCCAAATTAAACCAATATTACTTTTAAATACATATCACACGTTATTAAAATAAACCTCCAACGAATTGGATATGTTTGATTTACTTGGTTCGTGCTGGGAAATTTTCATCGACCCTCGTATATAGCGATTTTTGAAATAAATAAGTCAATACGGGCGCTTATTTCTACAACTTACCTTATTCCGAAGGAAACACAAAACTTTATTGAGTTTGGATAAATTAATTTTATTTTATAGTTGGAGTGTTTCGATCCGGTGATCCGATTATCTCTTGGAAACCTCCAAATTGGCGTACCATTTTTGGGGAGTAAACATGGCTGGTTTTGATACGTTTTCTCGGTGGTTGGTCTACCAGATCGTTCGGATCTACTTCTGGCAATGATCGTTTAAGAACATTCATTGTCAGTCTGGTTCGTATTCGAACACCTGATTTAGCGCAACTGTAGTGATTGTGTTGAACTACTTTAAGTTTATTGAAATTGTTTTGATTTCTAAATATTTTGTTACGTGTTGAGGAAGAACAGATTCTCGATCGACTCATAGATAAAGAACGCGAATGGAATGCCCGTGGGAAAATTATAAACAAAACAAATACCTTGGCGGTTTTTAATTCTTCTGCGGAAGAATTAAATTTTTAATAACGGTCAACGATATGTAAACAATCACTAACAGTTTTTCTCATTCTTTCCAAAATTTTTGCTATGTATAGTGATAAGGTTTTTAGAGAGATTCCAAACCAGTTTGCTTTAAAGCAATGGAAGATGAAGTTCATTGTTGTTCTCCGCGTTACAATCCTTAAAATATTATCTTTGCTTTATTTTCCAAAATAAATTTTCAAAATATTCCTCGATAAATTGGATGCGCGAATTTGGAATTAAAGTTTGGTTTCGGAGAGGATGAAAAAATATTATTTAAATTTAGATATTTACATCAAAAGTAGCCTATACAGGGTTACTGCTAATTAAAGGGCGACCATAAGAGATACAAAGACGGAAGAAATAGATTAGAATTGACAGTTTCGACTGTCAACTGTTTTTTTTTAATGACTTTCGTACAATGTGATGGAAAAATAAAATCTGAATACGACGTACTTATGCTTTTGTTTTAAAACAAAATATGAAGTTACTAAGAATTATTTTCAGAAAATAAGGTTTTTTTTTTGTCAATACGTAATTACTTACTATAATTTAATAATAATTTTAGTTCTTAATGTTCGTAAGCATCCGCCTACTAGATTAACAATTTTCTGGACTTAGAGCAATTTAATATTTTGATTTAAAACAAAAGCATAAGTGTATCATACCATCGTATTCAGATTTTAATTTTTTTTTTTTTTGGATATTCGTATTGTGATGCAAAAATAAAATCTGAATACGACATAGTTATGCTTTTGTTTTAAAACAAAATATTAAGTAAGCTATAAGAGATACAAAGGCGGAAGAATAGATTAGAATTGATAATTTCGCAGATACGACTGTCAATTTTTTTTAATGACACTATCTTAGATATTCGTGTTATGTGATGTGATTATTTTTGTATCACATGGTATGAATATCTAAGTTAGCGCCCATGAGAAAAAAACTAGCTGACAGACGTAACTGCAAAACTGTCAATCCCAATCCCATTATAGTATACGAGTCCCCCATGGTGGGCCTTTAATTAGCGGTAACCCTGTATTGTGTATTAACAAAAAGTTATAAACTTGATTTTGTTAATTAACCTAATTTTGTACGGCCTTCTAAGGTTGTAATATTTACATCAATTTAGAAATGACGAAATTCAATCATTCTACATTATCATAATTTACAATTTAATTTCGTTGTTGCTAAGTCTATCACTTTTTTTTAATAAACTGTGGAAAAATGGTGCGTTCAAATAAATCAGTTATCAAGAAGGCTCTGAACTTGCTTTTATTTTATGACGGAACGTCGTAGCTTGAATTGGAACCTTGAATTACTGCGTGCTATCAACTGTCAAAGATTTTATTTATATCTTCGAGCTATTTGTAATAAAATAATTGCTTTATTTCGTTAATTGTGTTCTATTGCCCTTTTAGTAGAAAATCGTAATTACGTTACGACGTGACTTTGTAAAATTTTGCGTTTGACATAAGCCCACTTGATAACGGTTTTTATTGAACTCACTTTGTAATACCGTCGCGATCAGGAAAACCGACTGCACTCTAAATTTTAGTTAATTGAGGCGTGCTTCGATCCCGCCGTTTCGACAAAGCAAATAAAAATATCCCAATTAAATGCAATTCAGAAGGCAATAATTGCCAAGCAGATTAAACATTCCAGCAACTGCAATTCAATTACTTGTTAATCACAGAGAATCTGGAATCGAACGAGTTAATGAATTTTAAAGATTGACAAGTACGTCAAACATTGTCGAAATTAAAGTTACGCGACCAAAAAATGTTTGAAAACGGAAGGGCCCTGTATAATTTTTTTTAATCACACCTCAAATTAGGAAAATTAAAAAAAAATACGTTTTAGCTTCCTCATCGACATGCGTTTTGTTTAATTTCCGCCGACGTTTTTTTTTATCACCATCACAAGCATAAGTTTTTTTTAATACTAAAAGTAAAATTTGTATAAACAATCAGAGATGTGATTGTGATTATATAAAACTCGTTTAGAATCACACGCACGTTAGCACTGGGAACACCTGTATGCCGATTATTTTAATGTTATAAATTCCACTTAAACAATTTAAAAATTTTATCTCGTATGAGCGTATCAAAAATCAATATTTTCATTCCTTATACATTAAAACAATTGCATGCTAAACAATCATGCTGGTTTTAATTATTTTTTTAATTGCAAGAAATTTATCGCCCTGTTTTATTTGTTAATGCAAAGTTGCGTTAATTAATTAAATATTTTTCGCGCGTCAATCACTAGCACGAGATGAAAATAAAAGAAAAGCGTTTGTCCCGAAAAAAATCAATCGTCAAGTAAATTAAAACGTAGCACTAATTAGGAGTAGTTTAATATTGATTCGATATTTTTTTAATCTCATCTCCTGTTAGTTACGACTTAACAATTAAACAAATCAATAAAAAAATAATTAGTTATCTATTAGACGTTGATGATATGATATTTTAGCGAAACATTGAAAGGGCAGATGTAATTGAAGTAGAAGGAATTGGCACATCTAATTTAAAAACGTCGAAAAATTAAATGTAAAACAAATATTATGATTTTAGGAAACTATTTTAATTTTGGAAAATAAAATTTAGTTTTTGTTAAAAAATAGTCCCGGATAATTTAACACAGATGATTGTTTTACATTTTAAAAACAACGAACACGTATTAAAACGAATAAACAGTTACTTACGTTTGTAAATGACTGTAAAAGTCGTTTCAGTTCGAATCCACGGATTTGTATGTTCCGCGTTGGCTTACTTCCCTGAACGGTAAGCCGTCTTAACAGGCGCATTTGGCTTTTAAATGATCGGGATAGTGCCGGCTTTCGCCACCTCGCGCCGAATCTATGTCCTGCGAACAGGACGAAAGAACCTTTTTGGTGCTAATCTGGTGCGTCGCCGCGCTGTACAGTACATTAGTTTGCCATTCTCATTCGTTACAACAGAAACGCCTACAGGTTCCCCCCTCTCTCTCGCTCTTTTGTTTCGTTTTCCCTATCTCTCATGCTACAGCTTTCTTTTACAAAAAAATATAGATCTCTTCGCGCAATAGAAACTATTGGGGGGAAAACGACGGAACGCAGACGCGTAAAATTCAAAATCGTTCGCGTTGAACGCCTAGAGTTTAAAAACTACCAATTTTTCTGAGCCCCGGTGTTGCTTAAATGTAATATCGGAAGATATCGATATCAAATGAAATCTATTAGGCTGTTTGCTTACAATTAATAAATGGAATAATTTAAATTTTCCGGTATTAGGATAATTAATCTTTAATTGTCCCTTTTAACAGCAAGCCCAGTTATTGAATTTTCCTTACGTATTCTGTTGCTTGACCAAAACTTTGCGATACATCCTGAAATACTGATATGTATGTTAGGGCTTTTTGTACAAAAATCAGATTATTATGGCTTGCTTTTAATTTGTTGATTGATCATTTCACGTGCGGAATTAATTTTAATCCTTATTACATCCAATTCACTTAACAGATCAAACGCGCTCATCGCCTAACCTAATCGGTTTATATATGATCTGATTACGGATTAATTAATTTGTTTATTGGACATAAATTTAAAGCAAAGTATTACCTGTTATAAAGGGATCGAGATATAAGCTTGCTTGCTTTCAAACAAATTGTTTAGTGCACGGCCATTTCATAAATTGAAAAGCACATACGTTTGTAGAAAAAAAATAGATAAGTGGATTAATTGTAGATTAGTGAATTCTGTACACGTGGAGTTTATGTACGTATATATTTTTGGCTTCGTTTAATAATTTGACATTATTACGCAAATTAGTAATTGGCTGCTGTGGCGTAATTACCGAAGGGTGAATAATATTTGTCGAGGAAACGGGATAACATTAATCAATATATCGCGTTGTTCACTTAATTCGCTTATTAAATAAGTTAACAAACCGGCTGTGAAATATCGCTGATTTTTTTTCCTACTCTCATCAGCTTCCTCGTTTCATTCATGGCAGCTTAGTTTCCCTTGCATTCTCAAATTGACAAAGAGGCTCTGGCTACTCCTTTACAATTTGCTTACAATTACGACATCATAATTCCAAAAATCTAGGCTTGTTAGCACAAGCTAGGATTAAATTCTAACTTAGGTTTAAATTTAATCCTGGCTTAAATTAGTGATTTTATTCGCTTATCTCTCATAGCACGCCCTCGATTTCATCCCCTAATAATAATTATGTGTAACACAAAAGCCGTCCAAACGAATTAAAATCACCTTCCGTTCGAACAATATTGATTTATAAAACGATTCCCCGTAATTTTTAATCTTCTCGTTTCTACTCTTCGCCCTCACCAATCATGTCCTGGCATACAAGCTTCACCCCACTTATAAAATTGTTTTAAGGGACGTTGTTAAGGGCCTAACATAGTTAAAATCAGCCGCCGGTCATTTTATTACTTATCTCATATTTAATTTATTAATTAATCATAATTGCGCGTTTTTCATGAGCCCCTCATTATAAATCGTGACCCCCGAAGATTTTAAAACAGGCAACCCTTCAATCAAATCAGAGTGTTTTCTAATTCCGAAAGTACCGAAAGTACGGAAGTAGAATGTGTTGCCTATTTACTAATTTTTAAGGGGTCGCAATTGAAATCGGACACCTGTATGCAAAAGAAGTTTGAGATGGGGGATGGAGCAAACAAAAAAAAAATCAATTCACCTTCAGGTATCGATTAAAAAGTATTCTAACAATTTCATTGCAAAAACTTTCGACCAGCACGAAACTCTTATTATTACAGAGCTCGTCGCGAACATCTGTGTAAATAAAAGAATTGTATTTGATTCCCTACATAAATCCAACCGAAGAACTGAAGGAAAGTTCAAACTTCTGACTTACCGGAAACTTGGAAATTTATTTATCGAGAGGCGGCAAAAATGGAAACATTTTGATTTGCGTGTACTCACCCCTTTTGCCAGCAGAACCGACCCATTTAACCAATTCCACTGCAGTCCGCTAATTTTCAATCGCGACTGTGTTTGAAATAATCACGTAAGGAATACGCTAATTGTAACATGCGCACCTTGAATTTAACGTTAACGTTGGATGAATATCAATAGTCTACTGTCGGCAATTTTTAAATTATCACGCGAGTTATTCGCGATATTATTCGAATCACTCGAGCGAATTATATGCACTTTTCGGGCATCCTTTGCATCATTTATATACGCACGCTCTGGTGGCGCTCACTCAAAACGAATCCAAAATAAACCCGGAAATACCGGAAACGTTTATTGGTAGCCGAGCTAAATCACGATAGGAAAAAAAAAACCACAGGTACTGTCATTGGTGATGTGCATCCCATCGCCTTTCCTCTATAAATAAGGACAGTTAGCTGATGAGAGGGTGACATGGCACAGGGCGAAAAGGGGGTGGAAATTCAGACAACGTTCTGCACTTTTGGGGTTACGCTTTTTCCATTGTAATTAGTTTTGTACTGTCAGATAGAATCACTCAGAAGTGCTCACACATATGCACGCGTGCACAGAGCTCAGGTTTTTTGATTGCATTTGAAACCCACGCAGGCAGAAAAAAGTTTAGAAACACTTTTTTTGTCTTCTAGTAGAAAGAAAAGAAAAAGAAAATTGAGAAAAAACGTAACGTTCCGTCAAAAATAGTTAAAAACAATTGAACATCTGCAAAACCAAGGTTGCCATCAAATCGAGCCCTCGTAAAAATTGAAATAAAAAAGTTAGCTATTCGTGCACGCCCTGTACGTTCAATTTGAACAATTTCCATTTTTTTTTTTAATTTTTTTCATTCATTCCCTTTGCCTAGCGATATCAAAATTTCTTAAATTTGTTTCGAAAATAATTAAATAAAAGTCATTTTTAAATTCATCGAAATGTCCAAAGATGACGCTTTTTGAAGAGAAATTGGGGGGTTTGCATTCGTAAACCATAAATTTGCACGAATTTTTAGTATTATGAAGACGTACGTCTTTTTTAAATTTAAAGACGGAATTTCCCGGAAAGAATGCTACTTTTTTAGCCCCTAAAGGGGAATTTGAAGCTTCATGAGTTGGTAGCACTGGTATGTAACACGCGTTCAAAAACTCCCGCGTTTGGAGTAGGCGTTGGATCGGTAAACGTATTGAACATAACCATAACCAGTTTTGAGGTTATAATTTTGTCGTGGAATTAATTCTCTCTTGCTTCTGCTTGTCATTAATCCATTTATTAAAAAATATTTGGAGTTAGCAATCGACTTTTAAAACGCATTGAATCCGGTGGAGTTATAACCTCAATTTACTTTACTGTTTATTTTTTTCGTACGACACGTGCAATTAATAAGTAAAGACATACTTTGTTTGTTGCTATCTCAAGTCACGGCCAACTGCAAACGTGGGTGTTTTTGAACACACGTTTATTTAACCAAACTGTTATTTCTCTATTGAAATAAACAAATTGAAGCAACCTAAGTGTTATGTGAATTATATTAATTCAATGCAACAACATAATGGCTTTTTTCATTGTAAAATTTTAGATTGGGACTATTGCCGGAGTGCTAATTAAAACTTATAACTTTTTTACTGTTAGCTAAGTTAAGAAGTCGAAGCATATTGCGACAAACCACCGTACGCCGCCCACTTTGTTATTTCCTTTTAATAACTGATATGCCTTCGCTAATAATCACCAGAATAACGAATAGGAACTCGCGAAGTTACCCTCGTTGCCAACGTGATGCCTTATTGCTCGATGTACTTAATAAGTTTTAAGGAGAGGGGGTGGGGGATTACAATAATTCATGCACGGTTCTTGTTGACAAGTCGTTAAGGAAGGTGGCGATTGGACTACATATTACAGTTCGGGGTACATCGAGATGTTTTTTTTTTTAATAAAACGTCTGCGATCTTTCAGAAAAAGCAATTTCGATATCAATTTATAAAATCATTACTTGGAGCTCCTTTCATACGAAAAAGGGAACTGATTGTGATGCGTTTCAATTAATCCGTTTATAAGTTCAGAGTATCGATTCTAATTCGTTTCGAAATTGTAATGACGTCAGCATAACCAATTCTAACTGTCAAAAGTTAAATTTAAATTTGAGGATTGGAAATGTTCGGGCTTTTACGACCACTGGAAATCAATTAAAAAAAAAAAAACAATAAAATATACACACAATCACTTCCTAGGCAACATTTGTTATTAACTTTACAATTTGCCACGTGCGAGTAACATGGTTGCATTCACATCATATACATGTAAAAAAATTAGAGAAAAGGGAAATTATGAAAAGGAAAACTAAGGTTAATTCGAAGAATAGGCGATTTGATGCACACGAGAACTATTGACATGTCAATTCAAAGTTGGGGGTTATTAAAAAAAAATGCCACTCTTACCTGAAACGCCCTGTATATTCAGGTGCAATGTCAAACAACGCGTAATTGAAATAAAAAATTAACCCGTTTCAAACGTTTTTAATTGCCAATTAGGTAACTTTAAAGAAAATTCGGTGAAAAAGTGACTTTCGCAAAACAAAAGGCCAGCGAGAACAAAGCTCCCACGCATGGATATGTATGGCTTATAAAACACAGAGTACCTTGGCTTTTAATTTTGATTGAGAAAGGACGCCTGATGTAAGTTGAGTCGCCGTAGGTTTCCATCGCGTTCATGCGTAACGCCACTGCTCGCAACAGCAAAAAATTAATTAACTTTCTCAAGACCTCTGTTATATACACATACGCACCCCGGCGAAGAGAATACAATAATGACGTTGTGGCAGCGTCCCTCCTGTATAAGCCATTAGAGGGGGGATCAAGCATGGAACAGAAGAAGTTGATAAATACAGGGGAGCATTTTGAATTTTTTTATTAATCGAAACACAAAAGAAAGGGTGTATTGAAGGCAAATAACTTCTGATTGCTTTGCCTTCATTCGCTATACTATGGTGTGCTCATTTATCTGTGCTTTTAAGCCCTCACTTAATGAATACTCAGTTTCATGGTACAGCGAATACTACACGAAACGTACGCCTACTTTTGGAAATCCCTTTAAAATAAAAACGTTATCTTTTTGCGTTGATCACTCCCACCAACAAGTTTGTGTCGTCCAATTAACGATCAAATTTTTGACATACGAGGCTAACTCGCGGTGCTTTTTTGTTGAAGACCCGATATTTCGCATATTAGTCGAGGCGCATTTCCGCGATGCGTTTTCTGCAATCGTTAAATGATCGAGGAATATTAAATTGGATATTCCCTTTTCAACGTGAATATAATGCGTTTGACTAATATGCGATATTAAACTCTGCATGAAAGGAGCAGGTTTCAATGTAAATATGAAAATATGACTCGTCTGCAAGTTCATAAACGTCAGAAATCGAATCGTCTTCATTATTGTGATCAGTGAAGTATTTTGGTTATTAGAAGTCTATCACGTCGAACGTCTCCTCATAAATAATAAATATCACTGCAATCAATAACTCGAATTCGTTTCGTTCCTGCGTACGTACAAAAAAATTTTAAAATCAAGGAAACAGGCGAAAAATGTTTCCCTTGCCCCAAAGTACACTAAGCGTTCGAAACAATGTCCCCCATTTTTAGTTCGGCTTTTTGGAAAACCATTCAATTCATCCATTTTCTTAATTTCTATTCAAACAATTGAATTTTTGCTTTTTTTTTTGATTGTCTACGCAAGCAAAACATATTTTTATATCAACAAGTATTGCCGACAATTACTTCTTGAACCAATTTGCTTTTGGTGATGTTTTTAAACTTGAGTGAATCCCTCGTTTCTACTTTTGAAATCTTTTACCGTCAGTTACGTCGCGAGGTCGTTGCTATTCATTAAAGTCATCCCAACCAACGGTCTATCGCTACAAAACAAGCTTGCGCTTTTTTACCTTTGTACTCAGGTATTACAGTTTGTAGAGCGAGGCAAAGATGAAAGAAAGAAAGAAGACACTAACAAGCCACAATTACAGACGCTAAGCTGGATCGGGCCTTAAGTAATACCTCTTTTTTTTACTGACAATTGTAAATGTGGATGGTCGATGATCGCCCATGAAAATCAAAGGTGTATACGAATAATATGTATGTATATACAGATTGCGAATCGTCGCTGAGGTCATACCCAGGTGGGAGGTGGAGATAACGCTTTTGTATTCAGCGTTGCCAACGCTATTAGAATCATAATAGATCTACTACTTTCTAGTATAATTAGTTATTATGGGCAAATGTTATTTTTTTGTCGCTAAATCAATTAAGCCCACTCTTCCATGAAGTTGCAATGAAAATATTACTGGAGTTAAATTAGCGTTGTTATTAATTCGAACGTGAAATGATTTTTTTTTATTGCGAATTTGAATTTCACACTTGCGAATGCAACGATCGCAAATTAATTAGGTAGATGGATGAAAGGCTCGGATTAATCCAGCTGTATCTAATGACATGCAAATGTTAACGTAAACATATAATATGCGAGAGCACTGGGGAATTTTCGCGCATGAAGAGAAGCAAAGTCGGGTCTCCCGAACGGCGCGTGAAGTAAAGAGAGACTAAGAGAGAGAGAGTGTGCGGAAAGCACACGCTCTTCGCTGAAATTCAGGAAGGAATTAATAAAGCCTCTCAACATGGGGATCTCTGTTATCAATATTTTTAAACCTAAAACGTAGAGCATCGAGTCTGTAAGCCCTTTTATCGTGTACTCCTTCAAATGTTGGAGCTGGGTTTATTAAAAATTCTTTTTCTTTTAATCTTTGCTAAGCAAAGCTTTTTAATTGACGCCCTATAGATGTAAACTCATTATTATGCCCGTAAATAATAGTAACAGTGATTGTTTTAGCTTTTTACATCAAAAAGTGTGAGCAAAAGTCACGCTCCAAATGCGAACGCGAACAAACGTTTCAAATTACTATTTCAATTAGCATTTATTCAAAGCATATACACGTTTTTAAAAAGCGCAACACAAGGCAACCGAGCTCTTTGTCAATAAAAATATAATATAATGAACGTGTGATCAGAAGAAAATTAATTACAAACAAGCCTTTCAAGTTGACATTGCTAATTAGAACAACTTCCAATTAAAAACTGTTATTTCAAAACATAAAATAAAAACGTATTCTCCGTAAAATTATTCAATTACGACCATTATGTTTTTTTTTTTAACAAAAAAGTATTAATGATCGAAAAAACTTGTTTCGCTTCTTAATTAAAAAAAAAAGAAAACAATTTTGACTTAATAAAATGGCGAGCGAAATTTCAAATAATTTCTTTATTATCAGAGATAAAATACAACGGAAGTTAGAAGCTGCAAGCCCAAAGCCGATCTTCAGTTGTTCGAATACGGTAATTGGGGAAGGTCATACAACAAAGATGGAACTTGAAGGGGAGTCGAAGAGGAAAACTAAACTAAAAAGGCGCGAGGTCAAAGTAATGACGCACATATGAAGAAGCACAAGAAAAGAGCTCAAAAGTAATCAAGTTCTCCAAGGTCTATAGAGCACTCTCCGAAACACCTACTAAGTATGAAGAATTTACATTCTCATCATAGCAATTTATGCACTCTGTGCTTCGTTTCTCGTGCAATTTATCAATCGACTTCCCACGCAAATATTCAAATTTTCATACACCTAGCAGGAAATTTTTTTTTCTCGAAAACCGTTGGAGGTAGAGACTTGCGACTTGCGCCGTTGGATTCGTCTCGTCGAGCTCTACAAGAGCGATTTTTTTTCGCGAGGATACCAAAAAAATTCGTGGATGTAGAGCTCGATGAGGCGTAGCCCGTTCCCCTCTAGCCCGCCACGCCCTCGAGATATCGACCCTCAAATCACGCCCATGTAAAATAATTATTTTTTTAGAAAAAATCACCAGTTGTTAGCGTACGTTATCTCTGCAATACTAGAAGGAGGAAAGCAAAAGATTCCGGCCCCTAATTAATGAGAGAAAAAGACCGAAATGCAAGGGTTCCTCCATGCAAAGATTTATTTCATCGGTGGAAGATGGGAGTGGAAAAGAAACGTCCGCGTGGATCGAATAATCGTTATTTATCAAGAGACGCAGGCATATTTTTACTAAATTTATAATTAAATATATAAATATAATTGATTAAAAAGGAAAAAGTTAGTGCTGCCATCCATGGGCTTATGGCAGAGCCTAACAATAACTGGTTGCTACAGGTTCCTGTAAAGCGCAATAGCACATAGGAATCTGCTGCTAAAAACATGCTGCGAAATTTCTATAGCAGTACAGGGTAACCGGTGAATGTTAGGCAACGCTATTTGTCCACAGATGGCAGCACTAACTTGGTCTCCAAAAATCAATATGTTAATTTAATTATAACTTTAACAAAAATCGGCCTACTTCTCTTGATAAATAATTATCAATCGATTGGCGCAAATTTTTATTTGCTTTCCCTGTCTTCCTTCGATAAAATAATTCCTTTGCAAAAACACACTCTCAAGTAATTTTTTTTAAATTACTACATTCATGGCAGCAAATTTGGCCGGATTTTTTTCGCGCCTGACCTCCGTTACCTCCTCGCGTTTATTTAAACGTCACAGTGAATTTCGCCGGCTAAATTTTGGTGGTTACATAGGAAGCAAGGCGCCGGAGCGACGCTGACATCGATTGAACGCATTTTAGAGTGCCATCTGTCGGCAATCGCTCAACGCGCGAACGGATTACAGGAATCTGTAATTCCGGTTGACGTTAGATCAAACTAACCTAAAGCACGCGACAATTTTCATATCAAATTTTACAACAATTTAAAGTAAATACAATGAAAGCAAAACGGGGCTACGGGACTCGTTGCATCTTAATTAAATATAAACTAAACAAAGACGGTAGAAGTAGGTACTTGAATAGGTTAAGTAAAGAGCGAATGCAAGAGTACGTGGACGTGGAGATCTAATGTTTCTGCGTTTTATTTCGTTGGTGTGTGCTGAGTGCGAACGTTGGTTGATAATTAAGTGCACGTAATAAAACCATGACTTTTTTTTTTACAGACGTACACCAGAGACCATCAAAGTTTCACCAGCTACAACTTCTGGCGTTTTATGAAGACCTGGGTGATTTGTCGAAGAAATTCCTTCTCGATGAATTAAAGGATGTTGACTACGAAGAAATGCAGCAGTTATATGACAAACCTGTTGGTTCCGTGCGTGGGGACGTTGAGAAACTCGATGATCGCACGAAGCCGGTTCCGCCTTCCCAATTTGAATCTGAAAACAGCTTAGAATTTATTACGAGCATGGGTTAGAAGAGATTTCACTAGGGCACTCGATTGGGTGTTACACACACCAAGGCTTCCATCAAATAAGGCGTTTGAAATCCAAGCGGAAAAAATCCGACACATCAAAGAAATTGCACAATAGAGGAAATGGGCAGGAAAGGCGAAGTCATTTGGTATATCATGGCAAGCGATCCAGCAGTATTTCGGCTTGAACCCGGCTATCATTGTAATATTGGACCAGGGCCTTTTGCCTTGTTTCGACTTCAACGTTCGCATTCTTTTAGGTGAGAAAAATGAAATCGCTCTCGCACCTGAAGGCAACGGCGGCCAGCAGTTCCCAAAAGTGTCCATAGGAGTTGTATCATGTTCTGGTACTTTAAGTCTTAACTTATGAACACAAGTTGGTTTGGAACAAACTTTATGCGTCAGTATTGGGAGTGATCCATTTGATGGAACTGATTTTATAGACGTGTTCCTACAAGAATGCTGCCGAATTTTTGATTAAAAACGAAACGGTAAGTTCATAGTTTACGCTTTCGTCTAATGCAATTAATATATGACTCGACAGGGACCTAATGCCAAGCGAGTGGTCTCATTCATTGATGGGTTATCTGTCCCACCAGGTAGACGAATGAGTCGTGCTGGAGCTATAATTTCTGCCGGTAAAGGAGGTGCTCAAGACAAAATCAATGCTCTGGAGAGTCAGTTGTGACAGATAGGAACTGAAGTAATGTGCTATAGTTTCCTTTATCTTAACATATCTCAGTCTAAATTAATGTGATCTGTTTTTGTTAAAAATAAAACGTGTATGTACAATATTTATTTATTTATTACAATTACGGAGTTGGGAATGTAGTTAGTTGTGCTTTTGATGATGCCTGCTTTGTCTGACGTGTTTGAGTCTTCAGTAGAATTGGAGGATTTCCACGAGGAATTGATTGCCTTTATAGAGCTCGATGAGACGAATTTAATGTGTCTGTTTCAAGTCGCCCTCGATGAAAGAAACTGTTGCCTGAGCGGCTAACTTTAGGTGGCTCTTATCTAAGATTAATATTTTTTATTTCTTAATTTAATTATAACTTACTAAAAATCGGCTTGCTTCTCTCAGTAAATAATTATCGATCGATTGGCTCAAATATTTATTTTCCTTTCCCGTCTTTCATTAATAAAATAATTCCTTTGAGATTGAAAATATAACCGTTTACAGTCATTTCTTAATCATGGTACCAGGAACACATAAAGGCGAGGAGGTGCCAAACAGAGCGCATTCGACGCGGAAAAATTCCGGCGAAATTTGTAGCGATTTTTAAATTTGGTACCAGGATCATATGATACACGAGGAGGTCTCATACCCAAGGGATCAGACGCGGAAAAATTCCGGCGAAATTTAACGCAATTTTTAATTCTTGTA
The DNA here is from genome assembly GCA_039766575.1 of Serrognathus titanus. Classification (NCBI taxonomy): domain Eukaryota; kingdom Metazoa; phylum Arthropoda; class Insecta; order Coleoptera; family Lucanidae; genus Serrognathus; species Serrognathus titanus. The sequence goes on along the minus strand of CM077916.1, from coordinate 425,301 downwards.
GCAGAATCATATGATATGCGAGGAGGTTTCGAACCCGGCGCATTCGACGCGGAAAAATTCCGGAGAAATTTAACGAGATTTTTGATTCTAGTATCAGGATCATATGATACGCGAGGAGGTTTCAAACAGAGCGCATCCGACGCGGAAAAATACCGGCGAAATTTGCTGCAATTTTTAAATTTGGTACCAGGATCATATGATACGCGAGGAGGTATCGAACCCGGCGCATTCGACGCGGAAAAATTCCAGCGAAACTTGCTGCAATTTTTAATTCTTGTACCAGGATCATATAATGCGCGAGGAGGTGTCCGACGCGCAAAAATTCCTACGAAATTTGCTGCGATTTTTAAATTTTCTATAAGGATCACATAAACGCGACGAGGTGACAGAGGAAATGTTTCGGCCGCGAAAGAATTTCTATGAAATTCACTGCGATTTTTAAGAATTTTTTAAGATTACAAGAATCACAGGGACGTAATAATTTAAAAAAATGGATTTTAAGGTGTCTCTTATACGAAGGAATTATTTTATCGTTGGAAGACGGGAATTGAAACTATATATTTGCGCCAATCGTTTCATAATTATTTATCAAGAGAAACAGACCTATTCTTGGTAAAATTATGTTTAAATTAACAAATAAAAAATATAAATAATCAAATCCATATAGGTGCTGCCATCTGTGAACGAATAGCGTGGCCTAGCCCTTACCGGCAATTACAGGTTCCTGTAATTCTGTCCGGAGAGTCGGCAGTTGTCGCTAAGCACTTTGCCACCAGATGGCGGCCAAGAAATGCGTTCAATCGATGTCAGCGATCGCTAAACGCGTCGTTTTTTGCCGTGCCACCTAAAATTAGCCGCTCCGGACATCAATTTCTTTCATCGAGGACGACAGGAAATAGAAACTTGTGACTTCCATCGTTGAATTTGTCTCATTGAGCTCTATAAGAGATTTTTTTTCGCGGCAATCGACTTCCCGTAGTAATTACCAAATTTTCATGGACCATATGTAGCTACTTGTTCGTCCAAAAATAGCTAAGAAGTTCAAAGTCAAATAATTAGTCTCATAGAGAAAATAACACGATAACTAACGAATTTATTTGCAATCAATCGACGTCAATCATGAGACATATTAGAAACTGTTAAACTCCTACGAAATTTACTGCGATTATTAGATCTTGTACCAGGATCATATGATGTGTGAGGAGGTTTCGAACCCGGCGCATTCGACGCGGAAAAATTCCGAAGAAACTTGCTGCAATTTTTAATTCTTGTACCAGGATCATATGATATGCGAGGAGGTTTCGAACCCGGCGCAATCGACACGGAAAAATTCCGGACAAATTCAGTGCGATTTTTAATAATATTACAAGAATCATAAGAACGTAATAATTTAAGAAATGGATTTGAAGGTGTGTCTTACGCAAAGGAATTATTTTATCGTTGGAAGACGGGAAGTGAAAGTATATATTGCGCCAATCGTTTCATAATTATTTGTCAAGAGAAACAGAACGATTTTTGGTAAATTTATAATTAAATTAACAAATAAAAAATATAAATAATCAAATCCATATAGGTGCTGCCATCTGTGGACGAGTAGCGTGGCCTAACCCTTACCGGCAATTACAGGTCTCTGTAATTCTGCCCGGAGTGTCGGTAGTTGTCGGTAAGCACTTTATCATCAGATGGCGCCCATGAAATGCGTTCAATTGATGTCAGCGATGACTAAACGCGTCATTTTTTGCCGAGCCACCTAAAATTACTCGCTCGGGCATCAATTTCTTTCATCGAGAACGACAGGAAATGGAATCTTGTGACTTCTACCGTTGAATTCGTCTCATTGAGCTCTATATGAGTGATTTTTTTCGCGGCAATCGACTTCCCGTAGTAATTACCAACTTTTCATATACTATATGTAGCAAAATTTTTGTCCAAAATTAGCCAAGAAATTCACAGTAAAATAATTAATCTCATAGTGAAAATAACAAGATAATTAACAAATTTATTTGCAATCTAAGGATGTCAACCATGAGACGTATTAGAAACTTAAACTCCTACGAAATTTACTGCGATTTTTAAATTTTGTACCAGGATCATATGATACGCGAGGAGGTTTCGAACCCGGCGCATTCGACGCGGAAAAATTCCGGAGAAATTTAACGAGATTTTTGATTCTAGTATCAGGATCATATGATACGCGAGGAGGTCTCAAACAGAGCGCATCAGACGCGGAAAAATTCCGCCGAAATTTGTTGCAATTTTTAATTTTTGTACCAGGATCATATGATATGCGAGGAGGTTTCGAACCCGGCGCATTCGACGCGGAAAAATATCGGCGAAATTTGCTGTAATTTTTAATTCTTGTACCAGGATCATATGATATGCGAGGAGGTCTCAAACAGAGCGCATCCGACGCGGAAAAATTCCGGAGAAATTTAACGAGATTTTTGATTCAAGTACCAGGATCATATGATACGCGAGGAGGTTTCGAACCCGGCGCATTCGACGCGGAAAAATTCCGACGAAATTTGCTGCAATTTTTAATTCTTGTACCAGGATCATATGATATGCGAGGAGGTGTCGAACCCCGCATTCGACGCGGAGAAATTCCGGCGAAATTTGCTGTAATTTTTAATTCTTGTACCAGGATCATATGATACGCGAGGAGGTGTCAAACAGAGCGCATTCGACGCGAGAAATTCCTACGAAATTTGTTGCAATTTTTAAATCACATGAACGTGAGCAGGTGCCTATTTTTAAGTGTTTTCCTTAAAAAGTAATAAATAAACACACACATGCTGCAATTGTCTATATTTCCAATAAGCTAACACCTTAACAAATCGTATATAAACATTTACAATAACCCAAATATAAATCTACATTTGTTCACACATAATTGCAACACAGAATAATAATAATAACATGAAATCATTACGTTTACGTGCTAAGAACCATAAAATTTAAGTTATGAAATTAACAAAAATTCACACAATGTATTACAGAGTTACAAACAACAAATATTGCACATGTTCCAGTGCAGTATTCTCCTTTATCGACCACATCTAACGTTGGCTGCGCTGTTGTTGAACCTGACGTTCACTTGAAGTTTGAATTTTTCTACAACAAAAAATGTTTATACAGGCTGTCTCTAAATTACGTGGAGATGGCTTAACTACAGAATCCTGGGCTCAAAGTAAGATGATTGAACCTAACATATCTCTATCCAAAACTGCTTCATTAAGCCCAGTATTCTACTTCAAAATTATTAACAAGAAAAGTAATTTTTCTAATAACAAAAGAATACTTCAACTAATTTGTATGATATTTCGTATGAGGAGCCACAGGAAGACAAGTCATTTTTCCAGACGGTTTTAGTAATTTGGAATAGATAGATAATGTGATAAATAGGGTAACCACAACATAGATTAAATTAAAGTTTTTGTCAGACGCTTTCTGTTGAAAGAAAACAGAAAACTCCAGGGATTGGTTTGCATTCCATACATGGTGCAATCCGTACCTATAAGCATTTGCTAATAACTACACAATTACGTAAGGTTTAAGAAAAGAATTCCTCCTAATTTAAGGAATTACTTAGATTGGCACTACTGCTCCTTTCTAAAAACAACAAAATTCTTAATTATAATTGAAGTAGATTCTTGTCTGGTGAAAATTGTATAATAAACATAGAGCGGTAGTGCCAATTTTAATTTATTAATAATTACAGTTATTTTTTTAACCTTGAAGAAGTTATTGCAAAATCTGTGAAGTGGTTACCCTGTTTTTCACATTATCTGTCTACTCCAAATTACTAAAATCATCTGGAAAGGTGCCTTGTCTCCTCATTCCAAATATCATCCAAACTGGTTCAATCGTACTTTTGTTATTAGAACAATTGCTTTCTTTTTCCAGAATTTTCAAGCAGAATACCGGCTAACTTTTGGATGTAGATATGTTTTGAGCCCAGGAATCTGTGGCGAATCCAAGTCTGCGTAGCGGCACTCCACATATTTAAGCAAGAAGGTAAAAGAAAGCAAACTTAATATTATTTAAAAAAGATATTAAAATTGCCTTACGAAATTTACTTACATCTGACGTATTTTTGGGAATAATGGATGGTTTTTATCTAATATACTTGCACATCAGCAAGAAAAACCAACAATTCATAACCGTTTTAAGTTAGTTCCTTTAATTTCATCATTCTTTCCTTGGGAAATTTATTTTCCAGCTTCGGTCTTCTGTTTTCACTGGATAAGTTATTTAAAGCTTCTTCGGTTTCCACCATTGTATTGAAACTATTCCGGATTTGAGCCTTTATTCCTGCATGCAATAAATTATGAGTTTTCTTAAAACAACAAGAGCACACAGTATACCTTCAACAGAATCCTATAGTTGCTTCACCTCATCGTCTTCTTCATCTACCTCTAACATCTCCACTTGCTAATTTTGAAGAATTCCTAGCATCAATTAAATTCAGGTGAAGTTCTACTTCATGTTTGTCCTAAAAATATTACAATCAGAATGTTTTCCATGCTGATAAAGAGATCAATTTTAAACTAAATTCAAAACTAAGAAAATGAAATTATTGGCGATTCATTCGTTTCAAAAGGCTACATAAATAATCACAGGAGTCAGAGTCAGAATCGATGACTCAGCTTCGACTTTAGTAAAGCAATAGTTGCTTTCGACCCCGACTTCACAGCCCTGGTTGTAACCCTGTAATACTTAACAGCTTTGACCATAAACTAAACGCAGCCTAAATTAATTATTATCCTATTTTTAAACTCACCGTTCAAGGCGATAGCTGATGTAACTGTGAATTTCATCACATTTCCAAGCATCAAAAGGCTTTGATTAATAATCACATTCTCCTTAAGTTTGTCCCATCTTTCTAGTCTTCTTGGGTCTCACTGAAGCTGCCAGGTCCACCGAGTTGCTCTAGAGCAATCTCAAATTATTTCCATCTTGTTTTAACCTCACGTTAATAACATAGGGTAAAGATATTCTCAAAGTCCTCTAGAGCAGTCAGTCGAAAACGCTATGACTGTATTCAAATAAAATATAAAGATTAAGTAAGAATTTTGTAGGTTAAGTGATAATGGAGTAACTTACGAAATGGTCATTCTTTGTAAAACTAACACATAGTATTAAACACATAAAAGCCACATGACATCGTAGGTCCAAAATTTTGTAAGAACATATCGAAATTAACGTAAACGTTGACTATTACAAGTAAAACTGAAAATTATAGTTATGACGACAAGATGGCGGAGGGCCAATTCCACAGTGAAAATTTATTAATGCGCATGTACGGAAAATGTAACAATGCGCATGTGCGAATCTAGAGGTCAATTATCGGCGGTAAAATTGAAATTGGAAATATTATTGAATGTTGAAAAAGGAATCGCGAATTTCAACCAAGGCAAAAATGTATTTTGTGCTCACGTCCACGGATACCATTTTGTTTGATACCGATTCGCAAGTTTACATTTGCATACAGGTATCAAACAGTATGGCGGTCGAATTTGGCACTGACGTTTACTGTCGCTAGGAGATACACAAACAATACAAACAAATTTGACGTTTATTTGAAGTTCGTTTGAATTTTTCTGCAAGAAAAATGTTTATATATTTAAGCAAGAAGGTAAAAGTATTATTTAAAAAAGAAATTAAATTATACGTTTGATTTTAAGATCGCGATACCAAACAACACCAAACTGAATTGCATTGCTTGGAATAAAGAGAATGGGTATATCGCAGTCGGGGGCGACGATGGGTTATTGAAAGTGCTCAAACTGGATGGGGGTAAGTTTCTAAACGCGACACACAAAATTGCTCAATGAATTTCGTAGGGGGTGATGGCGATTCGGGCATGAAATCCCGAGGCCTAGCCGCAGCGAGCAATCTATCGATGAATCAAACGCTGGAAGGTCACACGGAAAGCATACGTGTGATTTCATGGAACGAAACGCATAAGAAACTGACCACGAGCGATCAGAACGGGGTCATAATAGTGTGGATGATGTACAAAGGAGCATGGTACGAAGAAATGATTAATAACAGGAAGAAATCCACCGTAGTCGGCATGGCCTGGAGTTCAGACGGGATGAAAATTTGCATTATTTATGAGGACGGTGCCGTAATCGTCGGGTCCGTCGATGGAAATAGAATTTGGGGGAAGGAATTGAAAGGCGTTCAACTTTCTGGCGTACAATGGTCCCCTGACGGTAAACTACTAGTATTCAGTCTTCAAAACGGGCAAGTTCATCTTTACGATAACTTGGGAAACCTAGCGGTAAATAATTCCCTTTTCCTCAGAAAATATTACGTTACATTCATTTCCAGATGAAATTAGAGATACAGTGCTTAGAGCCGATAAGCGCAGAAGTCCCAATCGTTAGTTTAGATTGGTACAATGGTAGATACGGGCACATGCACGCCTTATGCCCATCACTTGCGATATGCTACGAAAATGGTCGCATGCAATTAATGTGCAACGAAAGCGATACAAGTATTAATTAAAATTAACAAAGCAAGTCTTACCTATTTAATTTTTAGATCCTGTAATAATCGACGCTGGAATAGTTGCTGTTTACTGCAGTTGGAACCACAACGGATCTCTGATTGTGGTCGCTGGAAAACAAATCGAAGAAGACAGACACTCGAATGTGGTGCAGTTTTACAGTCCGTTCGGTGAAGTCGGTGAACGAATATTTATGGAACTGCACCGCACTAAATCATTTTTATTTAGCACCTACGCACCTTGAAAGTGCCCGGATTATCGATATCGTGCTGCGTATGGGAGGGTGGATCTCTCAGGGTTGCTCTCGCCGTCGATTCGTTCGTTTATTTCGCAAACATCCGTCCCGATTACAAATGGTGTTACTTCAAGAAGACCATCGTATTCACATCATCTCGACCGCAAAAAGCCGGTGTTTGCATATCATTTTGGGACATCAGTAATAATCAGGCAGGCAACTTTTTAATAAAAATCACCCTCAAAACTCATCAAGCTTTTCTTTAGTGTCACACAAAATACGTGCCTGTTTTACTAGCGATCGCAGGATATGGAAGTCATTGTGTTTTAGTTACTTGCTCAGATAGCGAAGAGACTACCGGCCAATATGGGCTGTTGTTGTGCAACACTTTAGGGACACCCGTCGATGGTAAATATGTCGACATTGAAACTCGATGGGTGACGTTAAATGCCAGCCTCGTTATAACTGCCTCCAAAAGTAATTTTTTGGTGTGGCAGTACAAGACCCCAAAGTTTTCAACCATGGGTAACTAATAAAGCTAACGTCACAGAATTATTTCCTTGATTTTTTGCAGGAAATCGTAGTAAATGTAGAATGTATCACGTTGACGACAGCCCATCGGGTGCAGCTGAAGTCATACAAGACTTAGAGCATAACGTGGAAGTGGTTGTTAATACGTATGCGACTAACGACCCCATCTGTTGCATTACCTGCTCAGATAAAACTCTAGTCATAGGAAGAGAATCCGGGCTTCTACAGTTCTATGCGCTGCCACACATCGCCCTATTTTACAGACATAAAATGCCATCGCGCCCCCACAAAATGGCCATCAACTGTAACTCAACGTAAAACTTTGCATGTTCAAACGTAAAGGAAATATTGTTTTTGATTTTTAAGGCGACTATCCATCATTGACATGGCAGGTGTTCTGACTGTGTTAGACATTTCAGAATCTGGTGGATTTAGCGATGGTGAAAAGTTAGAACGCAGGGATGTTTGGGCCATGTGCTGGGCTTCTGATAACCCGCAGTTACTTGCAGTCATGGAGAAAACACGGATGTACATTTTTAAGGGGAACAACCCCGAAGAACCTATCACAAGTTCAGGATACATCTGCAGCTTCCAGGTGATTATTAAAAATCAAATTAATTTTGGGCTGTAATTATTTGATTATAGGATTTGGAGGTGCAGGCTGTTTTATTGGATGAAGTAATGGAAACACCGGAAAAACCAAGCAGGGATCGCCTGATTAAATTAGAGGTGAAGAGCCTACGCGATACTCGACAGTTGCTTGAAAAGGTGGGGATTAACGAAGCGGCTCAGTTCATCGAGGACAATCCTCACCCGAGACTGTGGCGGCTCTTGGCCGAAGCTGCTTTGAAGCAAATGCATCTGTCGATGGCAGAGTCCGCCTTCATACGCTCTCATGATTATGCTGGAATTTTATTCGTCAAGAAACTTCAGAGTATTAATTCGGAGGCCATCAGGAAAGCCTGCGTAGCAACTTACTTCAAACAATTTGACGAAGCAGAGAAGCTATTTTTCGAATCTGATAGACGGTGCGTGCTTGTGTCCTCCCGTATGGCAAATAATTTTTTTTCCTTTTAGAGATTTAGCTTTGGAATTGCGGCAGACTTTAGGCGATTGGTTCAGGGTGATCCAAATAATGAAGAACGGCGTGTTCGCCACCGACTTGGTCCTAGAAATGGCCTACAACTCGACCGCAGAATATTTCACCCAATTCAACAACTGGTAAACACACCGGACACCCACGTGAAGTCACTCACAAGTTCAATTTTAGGTCAGCCGCTGTTGAATACTTCGAATTAGCTAAAAACCGCACTGACATGATCGAGTGTTATTACCATTTAGAAGATTACGATGCCATACACTCCATGATCGAGAGCTTAAGCGAAGGAGATCCTTTATTGAAGCTAATCGGTGATACTTATGCCACGGACGCTGTCTGTTCTATAGCAGTGCAGGCCTATACGAAGGTAATTGAAGACTTCCAGTCAGACAACTCGGTAGAAACCATTTTGGCCCCAGAAATTGGGGTTATTCTTTATCAAATTTCGTTGTGGGGGGAATCTCACTCTCAATTTTCAGAAAACTCTCCTGGTTTTTGTTTGTCCTATAAAATTGCAAATTTGGTCTTTATCGAGTTGTCCAATTGAGGTCCTCAATTGTATAATTACGGTCCATTTTATCTACCTATGTAGTTTGGAAAAATAAAAGAGGCCATCGATCTCTGCATACTTCATAATAAATGGGACCAGGCTAAGGAGTTGGCGAAAAAATACGACATGCCAGAAATTTACACGCTCTTCACCAAACACACTCTGAGATTGCTGGATCAAAAACTACTGGCAAGCGCAATCGAAATCAATGTACACACAAATCACTTCCTGGAGGCCTCCCAAATAACACTCAAGGTCTGTCTCCCACGTAATTATTCTAATTCCCTCCCAGAACTTCTTTTTTTTAGTTGGCAGAAGAAGAATCGAAGAAAGCTAGCCGGGACATTTCCAAGTTAAAACGGTTATATGTGTATGGGGCACGCTTAATTGAAATTTCCATCAAGAAAAAACGTAAGTACTTCCCTGGCTTTTTTCTATTCTTCATAAATATGATTTTAGCCGTTCGAGATCCTGATGCTACAGAAAACATATGGGAAGGTGCAGAAGCCTGCCACTTGTTTTTATTAGCTCACGAGCAGTTATACTCGGGCAAAATTCACAGCGCAATGTTAACCGCTTTACAACTCGAAGATTACGTCGAGTATATCCCAGGATGCGAAATCTACTCATTAATAGCACTTAGTGCTTTCCTCGATGGATCGTTCGGCGTGTGCTCTAAGGCCTTCATAAAACTCAAAGGGGTGAATACTTATTATTTCAATATTTCTATGCGCTAAGTTCCATTTGTTCGCAGCTAAATAATGCCGAGCTCGCAGAGTATTCCAAGTTAGCCCTAGATATTTTCACGGAGAACGATCCTGTCGATTCGCAGTACATAAGAATAAGTTGCTTCAATTGTCACGAGAACGTTCCAGACTGGTACGTTGGTTGTCACATTCCACCTTTAATTACGTCAAACACGAGATACTTTGCAGGAGCACGTCCTGCAGGAATTGCTACATACGTTACCCCATTTGCATGGGAACCGGGAAATCACTAATCAACGAGGCCTCACCTACTTGGGTTTGCGACGAGTGCCATCACTATGTCCTGGAGACGTCTATGACTTATCGAAAGTCATGCCCGCTATGTCACGCAAGTGTAGCACACACCGAATAGTTTATTTATTTTTGTTTCTGTTTAGTAATTCGCAGTTTGTACCTTAAGGAACTTGTAGTTTGTTTGTTTCGTTATGACTAATAAAAACACTCTTTGATACTCATAGTAGTTACAGCCCATGTATTATGATTTTTTAAATGGAACATTATTTTATTGCAGTTTTGGTTAGCCCTTGAAGAGGGTTATGGAATTTTGTTCGAAATTTCACTATTCAAGTACAAATACTGTTTTCCATGGCCTACACATATCAAAAATTTCTTTGAACGTATTCTAACTATCAATTTAGAATCTTATTTAAAAAAAAAGGGGGAGTATTTTTTTGAAAAATGCAAGTTGTAATATATACATAGACGTTTAAACTACTTACAGATCCAAAATCCAAATCAATTTGCCCATTAATTAAATTTGAGTGTAATACAGTGTAACAACAAGTTATGTTTAAATGCATTTTAGTGTAAACAAGAGTCGTGGAATTAATTAATCATTTCAGCCTTATGGGCGGTGGCCCTCATAAAAATCTGATCGATGGATTTAAACACATCGGCTGCGGACTTTGATGCGTCCACTCTAGTGTGAAGTCCTTTGAACGCATAATACGACACCAAGGGTTTAGTCTGTTTGTGGTAGGCTTCTAGTCGTTTCTTTAAAGCTTCGACGTTATCGTCTGACCGGCGTATTAAAGGTTCCCCGGTGATATCATCGGTCATTTGCTTCTTTGGAGGATGGAATTCTTCATGGTAGGAACGACCACTGGCAGGATGAATTAACCGGCCTGTTATGCGGCGAAGCAACAGGCTATCGTCGATTCCGAATTCCACGACGGCGTCTAAACTTGTGCTGCGCTTTTCTAAAAGCTCGTCTAACTAAAATCACGAAATTAAATCAATGAGTAGTCAATTTACGACCTCCTGCAAAACCTTTTCAGCTTGGACAACGGTCCTAGGGAAACCATCGAGGAGAAAACCGTTCTGACATTCCGGTTTATCCAAGTTGCTGTCGATCATACTGACGACTAAATCATCGCTTACAAGTTTGCCCTCGTCCATGACTTTTTTAATTCTAGCTCCGAGGGGTGATCCAGATTCAACTTCCGACCTTAACATATCCCCGGTTGATAGATGGCATACGCAGAATTTCTTTTTCAACAGCGGAGCCTGTTCAACAACACATCAAATTTGTGCCTGGACTTTCAAGTTAACACTAGTAATATGATACCTGAGTGCCTTTCCCAGAACCTGGTGGACCTAGTAGGACTGCATTTATTCCTAGAGCCTCACTCTCTTGAGGGGCCTCCTTTGGCACGATTACCGGCATTTTAAAAAATTAAAGACGAAACAGCTCAACTCTAGAGCTACAGAACAGATTCGAAAGTGTGCTTGTTATTCAACACATAGCCACGTCATGGTTGCCACACGTAAAAGGTCACTTACATTACTAGATAAAATAGGTGTTACATCATAAATTATTGCAAAGGTCGAGTAGTTTACTTTACAATACAAAAAAAAAAACATTGCAAATGTGACACTGTTATAAAACAGATAACATATTAAATTGTTTATTAATAGTTCATAATTAATTTGAAAGGATGATAAGGTATTTCCGAAGGTATCGGATAGATGGCGCGTCAAAATAAAGTACCGCTAATTAGCCTCCATTTTGTCGCAAATTTAAAAATTATTTACAAATGTTGCCGTTTCATTAAAGGTAACCTTGGAAACCGAAACTCCAACTAAGTTAGTTTCCGAGACTCGTTTCTAGGGACTTGAAATCGTTTTCAGAACGACCGGTGCAATTTCGGATGCCATTTTGTTACACTAATTCTGTTATTTTGACTTTTTCAAAATTTAAATCCGCCATCTTGGCACCTTTCCTTTTTTAGTGAAATTTTAAGTTTTAAAATTGCAAAAAAAAAGAAAAAATTAGTTAAATTTTAAGGCAAATATTCACAAAAATGCATAGAAATAGCTTAAAATTACAATCTGAGGGAGAAACAAGCCTAAAAGAGAATTCTTGCCCCAACGTGAGGGAAAACACACTTAATAATTGGCAAGAAGCCAGCAAGTTTGATATTTGCTTTAATATTAATCTGTGATAAATTTAATATACATAGTAAAATTTAATTTTGATTAAAATTGGACTTATATTTTGATATTATAAATTATATGCCATATTGAAAAGTTAATTAATAAATGAAATACTTAAGCAAAAACAATATTATAATTTAGTGTTTCCAACTGACTACTTGGTTTTATGATTGCGCCATCTGCTTGTTAATTGCCGACACTACAAAGTGCAGACATGTTTGATTTTGATTGGTCGTCGGATGTCACGTGACGTTGCGCAGACTGACGCTTCTTGTGAGTAACTTAAAACGAAACGGAGTTTCTTTGCGTGTTGAGTTATGTTTACTTAAATTATGTCCGGGTTTAATTGGAACTGGGTGAGTATTAGTTTACGAAGATGGAAAGAGTTGTTAGTTGCATTTTTTTTCGCTGCAGGACTTATTGGGAAGGAAGGACGACGACATTATAACCGTCAAATCCGGTAGCGTAATCACAATTTCTGACATTGTAGAGAAGAGTAAGGGTTCAGAAGGAAACGGGAATTTATTTAGCGTCCCTGATGCATCAAGCCATGAGGATGATGTAAGGAATTAACCAACATTAGTTTAACATCCATTAAATGCAGACCCAATTCGTTGACTTTAAGGTCTGTCTGTTTGTGTTGCTCGGAGTTTACTCTAAAAGCTGTCACGTGTTAGTGCTTTTACAACAGAAAATAAATTATTAATACTATAATGATGGCTTCATAATAATCGTTCAATTCAAACGCAAAAGAACTAACGTACGAGTAGTGTAAAATCTGAGCATGCGTGCAACGGAAACTGCGTGTCGGTGTTGCGTACTAAATGGCCAATCATCATGCGCAATATTGTTTATAAATAAAATTCAATGTTGCAAGGCCCCGACAAAAATTTTGTAATTAAAAAAAAAAATACAGCGGACTTATTAAAAGGAAATTAAAATTTGAATAAAAAGAACGTGATTGGACAAATTGAACGATGAAATTAATTAACAAGAAAATCTAAATGCACGTAAAAGAAGAAAACATTAAGTTATGCAAAAATCTAAAGAATTAATGAGTTTCAATTGATTTTAGTGCTTAGAGGTCCCTGGAAAGCCGCCGAGTATAATTAGCATCGATTCTGTAAGTATTCTTAATTAAATTTATAGCAAAACTTACTTCTAATCGTTTAGATTTAAAATTAAATTCGTTTTCTTTTTTTAAGAGGAAAGAGAACGCCGGAAAACCGCCCAGCGTAATCATAATCGACATAGATTCGGTAAGTTTTCTTCAAAAAAACAATTATTTATTTTATAAATGACAAACAAAATTTTCAACTAAATATTTTATTTTTATAGGATGAAGACAAAAGCGGCCCAAATCCTTCCAATTTCGGCGATGAATTGCCTACACATTCGGTAATTTTTGAAATCGTAATGCATGTTGTACAGTCGTAGGCAATTAAAAGCAAGCATTTAAAGAACTTATTTAAAATATTTGCAAATCTTGTCGAAGTTAACTTAAAAACTTATTTAAAGTGTAATCTTTTACAGAAAGGACGAGCAACTCCGCCAGGTCCATCAGTTGAACCTCCGGTATGTTTTCAGGCAGAACAACTTACAGTTAACAAATATTTTATTATTTATAGATCGTTGAAGATTTAAACGCGGGCCAATCGAGTCTGGGAGTAGAATTCCTTCCATCTTTCGTAAGTACTTGTTTAGCTAACAAAAGTGCTTATTTTATTTACACATTTTCTCTTAATTTGAAGGTCGATGGCGCTAGTAATGATTTGGTAAGTCAAAATCGATTTCGTCCGAGCTCTCTCTGATTTGTTTTTGTTTGCAGGGCGACAACGACGCAGAACACGAATGCGATTCATCAGTAAGTTTTATTAAATTTTTTAATTAAATATTCCATTCGATTTCGATTCATTAATGTACAGTTAATGGAAAATTCCATTTCATTAATTTACAGCATTGCGAAGAGGATGAAGCCAGAAGCAGTCCATCCCGCGAAAGTGAAACAAACTTCTTCATATTTCTTGCGAGTTCGGTGAGATGTAATTTTTTATTTATAACCAAAGAGCGGGATTTTTACGGGATGACGAAGCACCATCACGAGTTCCATTATGTATCCACAGATGGTCTCCTGTAGTGAGAACACGCAGTACATGTAAGGACAAATAATGAACCTCCAATAGCCGACTATACGTGCTTCGTCGTCCCATAAAAACCCCTCTCCTTGTTTATAACAACGAAAGTAATAATTTTTTTTTGCTTCATTTAAAGAGTGATGGTTCTAGTGAAGATTCAACAGGCAATACAGATTCATCAGTAAGTTATTTTTTATTGAACATTCCATTTAATTTGGTTTCATTAATTTACAGCATTGCGAAGAGGATGAAGGTGGAAGCAGTCCATCCTACGAGAGTGAATCAAACTCTGCGAATTCGGTTAGCTGTTCTTTCTTATTTATAACCAAAGAGTGGGATTTTTATGGGATGACGAAGCTTAGATAGATGCAGCTCGCCGACTATGCGTGCTTCGCCATCTTCTAAAAATCCCTCCCCTTGTTTATAACAACGAAAGTAATCATTTAAATCATTTAATTTCATTAATTTACAGCATTCTGAAGAGGACGAAGCTGGAAGCAGTTTATCCTGCGAGACTAAACTGAGCCTCGTCGGATTACTTGAGAGTTCGGTAAATTTCTTTCACGCTTATAAAAGTAATTCGCTTAATTTAACTTTGTTTGAATTTCAAGGACACCGATGACTCAGATACCAGGCTTAGGAGAATACGGAAAGCGGCGGTAATTTTTTTTATTGTATACATAAAGAGTGTCTAAGTAAAAAAAAAACTGATCAAAATTTCTGTACGACTCTGGCCAGTTTTCAGTAGACACAATGTTATGTTATTCTTGCCCTTTAGAATTCGTAAGAGAATATGCACCCCTTTTTTGTATACAGTAATAATGGGTTGATTTTACAGCGCAAGAAACTGGATCAAAAGGCAACGTCTAAGAAATTTAAACGCCGGGTAATTACTTTTCTTTTTTTTCTGCTTTAAGTAAGCCAACATGTTGGGCAACGTGCCTCACGAACGTGCGTTGCCCAACACGTTTCCTAGTGAGTGGCCTGCTTTATTCTTTTCTGTCAGCGCGGTTTTGCAGATTTATTCGGAAATTCCAGTCCTATTGAACATTCGTTTAAATTAATATGTCGTTTCAATACCACAGAAAGGAACATCCGACCCTAGCTCTGTTAAGGCATGTCTGAAGTTCCCAGTTGGAAGAATCCATCGTGCCCTAATGTATGCGAGTAAATTTGAACTCCGAATAACCGACACGGCCGCCGTTTATACGACCTCGGTTCTAGAACATCTGACGAAGACTTTTCTAAAACTCAGCGGAAATGTCCAACACATCAAAAGGATTACGACGTTTTTTGCGCGTCACGGCATGTTGAGAGATCGAGAATTCTATTTCCTCCTCAACATTATGCTAAATTACGGTCTCGTTGCACACGTCGAGAAAATGTTGGAGTTCAATCGAATGAATCAAGAGAAAGAATCAGAGGGCCAATCTTCAAAATCCTAAAAATTTCTAATTAATAAACGGATACTATTGACAAATGTAATTGCTTATAATCAAATAAAAAGTTTGCGTTCTGTTATCTATTTGAAGTCTTTATTTTTTTCGACGGGAGGAAACGAAAACAAATCTCTCGAGTTTCCTGAAGCTCTTCTCTCAAAAACAGGTGAAAAACAAATAGTAAAAGGAGGCCAGGTTATTTTTAAACGTTCCAGTT
Organism: Serrognathus titanus; assembly: GCA_039766575.1. Lineage (NCBI taxonomy): Eukaryota > Metazoa > Arthropoda > Insecta > Coleoptera > Lucanidae > Serrognathus > Serrognathus titanus. The sequence continues at coordinate 409,375 of CM077916.1, read as the reverse complement.
TTCGTTCACATCATCATTGTTATTTTGGTGTGCGTAATTCTCGTAGGCAGGAGAATAAGAGGGTAGATAAACTGTCAAGTCAAGTTACGCCCGAAATGATACGCGTGTAACCCAGTGCTTTATTGAAGATGATATGAATGAAATGTTAAGTTTTCCACGTGCTTCTACCCCCTCACAGGAACGCCCCTACAGCGAAGGTTTGTGTCGTTGGTGTAGTCCTGCGCGATTACATATTGATCCTTACCCTAACATACAAGCGTTTGCAGCAGCTATAGCGGCATTGTTGTCATAGTAACGCTTTCCGCAACATTACTAACTCTATGACGTCGAGAGCGCCATCAAGTCTTGCAAGAAAGGGTTAGGGGCCAGTGATTAAAGCTACACCAGAGTGCGCTCCGGTAGTCTTCTCGATTTTGAAATGGACAATTTCGAAAGCCTGGCAAAGTAAGGAGGCTCTTCGGGGAGTTGGGATTTTAGAGCAATGGAAGATTTTAGACCACCAAGAAGACTATGATGAGGTTTTTCATTGAAAGTCGTCTGCATAATTGATAGAATCCTACAGGGTGGCAGCGGCGGCGCGGATCCACCCCCACCAGACATATCCCGCCGTACCCTGCGACAAGATGGATGTTGCAGTCTGAAGAAAATGGCGATCGCACAAGAGGTCAGAGTGCACCTGGGGGCGCGGGCCCGCGTGTGATTCGAGACATGCCCCCAGGCCGCGGTGGTGAACGCGAGTGTTCCACAGCATGTGCTCTGTTCTTACCAAAAGTTGCCCTAGTATTCTGCAACGTTGTGAACGACAACTAGCAATAAATGAAGACTAATATCCCACATGATTTTTCAAGGACATACATTCATAACAAAGAAAGTTGATGTAAGTAAAGTGCCTTTAATATCCAACCAATTATGCTTTCCGAAAGAACACTTGCTTCGCAATGTGTTGTTCACTTTTGTGGGTCATTCCTTGATATCGATTTGTTCTGTCGCATAGGGGTGACTGTAAGGCTCGTTCACGTTCCTTCCAAAGCTTGCATAAATTTTACTAGTAAGCCAACCTAAAATCACCCGAAAGCTCGAAAGAATTTTTTTTTTCAATCCCCCACAGTGCTTTCGCTCTTGTGTAACGTGTTCATGAAATCCGCCAGCTTCAATGATACAAAGAGCGTCATGTGATTCTTCTGATAAACCTCAATGCAGGTGGGTCTCATTCCTCTTCGTTTAATTAACTAATTTCCTTTCCCTTTCGTAAAGTTTCCCCAAATTCATTCTTCCCTCCTTTTGCTTAAACCCTCGCTTAATCTTAATCACACTCGAAAACGTGCGTATGTGAATTTACATTAGCGTAATTTTCTTACTGTTTTTTTTTTGTACAAAATATATTCCCAACCTTCAAATAAATTGCTGGAGCTTCCATACAACTTGGTGTTGTCAGTTTCGATTGTGCACATCGAGCGTTCAGCACGCAAGGAAATGTTTCGACTTTTTTTTTCGTTTTTCCTAAATTAAAGGGAACAACACTTTCCTGAGAGTGCTCCGCTGCATGCATAAGAAATGTTTCGAGCAAAAATCAAATTGGATTGTGTTTAATGTGGCGTAAAATAAAATGTGACCTATTCGGGTTTATGGAAGCCAAGGTGTAATCGGCATAATCCGGGCATCAATATCAATCAGACCTTAGTTTATTACGAAAATTCCCATAGGTCGCTATGGGTTTATTGATTTTGATGACATTACACTGGCTTTCGGTAAGTTATTTCACGAGGAATCATACGTTTGTTACATTTCCTCATGGCCCCATAATTCGGTTTAGTTTTTCGTTCATCTAGTAACTAGTTCATTTCATAGTTAACACGAGCCATAAAAGCCATTTATAAAGAAAACCTGAAATTTATGGCATGGACAGGTTTGTATGGGTCTTCTGAAATTTGGATTTGTTCTTCTTCTTTCATATCGCAGGGCTTTAAAATGAAAAAACGAGCAAATTCCGCACCCATTTTTCCACCAAAGGAAAGCAGATAGCTGCTTGGTTATTATTATTTCAAACTTGGCATCCAGTTACGAACCAGTTAACGCCAGTAATTGCTAATTGCGTACGAGGTGCATTAAGAATATTGAATTCCATCGTGTTTCCGATGATTATAACGCTCGAATTGAATTCGTGACGACCGTACATGTACAGGGTGTGCGGAGATCGAATGCATTTCTTGTTGCACTGACACATTTTTCATCTCTCTTCCTCGAATAAATCTAAAAATACGATTTTACGTTCCGTTGTACTACAATACGGATAAATGCTATAAATAGAAATCATCGTAAAACGGACAAATACCTGACACCTACCTACCTTTCATCTCCAGGAGTTTCGTTGACAAGGCAACGAGGGAGTTCGTAAATACGAATTTATGGAAGATCAGATTTCTGAAACTAATGTGAATGTACGTATCGATTTCGAACGATAGGTTAATGCCCTCGTATCCAATTATATTTTCCAAACGTTACGTACACTTCGCATAATCGTCAATGGTGAACGACCCATTAATATTATTATGTATCTAAATATAATCAATGCATTTTCATTCAAACACGGGTGCAGGACGGAACGCTTAAATATTAAAACAAATTGATCGCGTTATTTTTATTCACGTAACAATCTACGTACGCGTTGAAGGACGAGAGTAACGGAAATACACCCTGTATTTCGAAATTCCGCTCTAGTTTTATTGTGAATTTGTAAAATTACATTTTCTGTAATTGACGTCACGCGTACGTTACATTATTCAATAAAACTGCGGCTTTCAATGTCGTCTCTATTTAGAGACGTGGGTTTATTGTTGGATTACAAATAGATGGGGTGGTATTAAACGTAATGCCCGCGTAACAGACTGGTTGGATGTTAAAATAAATTATTGATCAGGGTACAAATTGAGGCATGCATCGTTTGGCATTAATCAAATATTTCGGGATACTTAAATTTTAAATTCCTAAATCGTGCGCGCCGATAACGATTAAACTCTTCATTGATTGAATACGAAACGCCATTAAATTTACATTACGCTTTTCAAAATACAGTGCGTTCCCTACTTTATATTTTAAACTATACAGTAACCGGCAGACACGTTTAGGAAACTTCTTTCTCAGAAAAAAAATCATCCTAATTTTGTACTAAATTACGTTTTTGTTCTTAGATATAAAAAAAGCTTAAAAATCTGCATTATTTTATAATTTAAGTGTACCAATTTTTTTTGTTATGCTGCCGTTGGTAACAATGCTTGGCGCTTAAGACAATTTCAAACAAATGACAATTTGGGCGTTACTTTATAATTTCATGGCGTTTTCGATTGACTGCCCTGCAGCTTACCTTATTTGAACTTCATGTAATAATAAGGGTTGGAAATATTCTACAAATGTAGGTAATTTCAATCAAATGTCAAATATGAAGTGTCGCCATCCAAAAAAAATGAAATTTCAAACTCGCAAAAGTAAATAAAGCGCCGACCACACTTACAAAACATTAATTCACTTGGCCGCCCGAATTTGGTTCAATAAATATCCTTGGAACGATACAGGCGGTATGTACTTCGAACAAAAATGCATGGATTGGGATTGAGGCGAGGGAGAGAAACGGTGTTAGGTGAATACTAATGCGGTGAGCTTATCGATGAGCCAATGGAATGTATGATTAATTCATGAGAGCGATTTAAACAACTTCGCCATGTATCCCAGGAACGCGGAGGGTAATTTATGTTTCTATATCTAAAGAAGAAACGCACAGCGTATAAACTGTGCCAGTCCATGAACTACTGTCCTAGTTGGAAACTATCCTTGCAAGGCATTGATTGCCCTTACAACAGAATTATTGTTGCGATTCAGTAAATAAATTGTAACGTCCTTGCTTGCCTGCATTGCAGTGTCCTCGTGGAACTTCATAAAGTATAAGTCTTTCAGGCACTCTAAATTATATGCTGCATGGATGCTCTCTCCCCGCCCTTCCTCACCCTCCCCCTCATTAGTCCTTTTCAGTTTATCCATCCTCCATTAATAAAAAAAATATTTTTCTCTGGGCTGCTCCGTAAGGCAAAAAAATATAATATGCATGAAATGCACTGGTTTCCGTTTTATGTTTCCCATAAATTATAAACCGAAGGTTGGGGGCATAAATTTCTCGAAACCTACGCGTTCAATTTCACGTTGGATATGGAAATCCCTCGTTTAGGGAATTGCAGGGTTTTGAAGCTATTCCACTTCTTTCAATCGATAACCCAAAATACATTTTTTAATTTCACAAAAAGACTGCACTTGGAAGACAAAGAAAAACGCAAATTCGAATTGATTCTTCTTCAATTTTTTTCAATCAATCTCGTAATTTCAACCAAAAAATCATGATGAGGAGGTCATCAATTATGGATAGCTCTATATTAACATTTTATTATTTACGTCTCATGATCATGTTGTGATGATGAGGTCTTCAATTCTGGGTAGGTATAGAAAAAAAAGGGAATAACGATTCGAGATGAGGTTCAGCCTCAGTTGCTAATAAACTCACGGTTAGATATAGAAGCGATTTAAATTGGCCTTTGTCGAACGAATTCAGGGGGATTACAGATTCGAATCGATTGTATATTAATGCCTGCAAATGATGCTCAGAAGCCGTGCCTCGTTTCCTGGCAAACAAAATCGGGCGTTTGGCATTTAACCAAAATGATTATGAAGAAGAGGTCATCAATCTTGAGCGGTCCATTTTGTCCTCATTCCGTTTTTCAATTTCATGAAAACAAAATGGCAATGTCACCCCCGCCGCTCCCCATCAAACGGACGCAACGAATTAATTGATTCGTCATTGTCGTCATGCAACGCATGTCTTTACCAATACGATATGTGGCATGCTAGAGGGTCATTTCTTCTGAAATAATATTTCTTCCTTTACCAGAGTTCTCCTTTCAAGATGTTTATTTTTCTGATAATCCCTGTTTCTGTAGGGTAGAGTTTTTTTTTGTCCTTTTCAGGTATTATGGTTGTTCTAGGGTATCGTGGGGGCCTAGGCGAGAGGAGACATGTCCGACGCCTCTGACTCATTGTCCGAGGAGGAGCGAAGCCTATTCCGTCCATTCACGCGCGAGTCGCTTGCGACCATCGAGGCGCGAATCGCCGACGAACATGCCAAGCAGAAGGAGCTCGAAAAGAAAAGAGCTGAAGGAGAGGTAAGGGCGCATCTCCATCACATCTCGTAACGATCAGAGGTGGAGGTTTAATGTTTTGTCAACACAATAACACCCCGGCGACCTCGGAGCTAATGAAACTCGAGTAGAAACAAAGCAAGCAAATTTTTACTTTCTCTAGGAATTCGCATAATTTCGATTTACAAGAGCACAAGATCATTTTTTTAATGAATTGTGTGAAAACTAACAAATAGCAAGACAAGCAGTTTATCGTTTAATAAGCAGACTTTGGACGTTTGGGAGCGTTGCCCATGACTACGCAATACGAGGACCAAAAAAAAAAATTCCGAAATATCCGAAGTCTGCTTATAGCTTTGTTCGCGGAGATGATTCGGGACTAGTCCTTAACTCTTGACTACTTTGTATTTTGCACCATATCTAGAGATTTTATTTTAGAAACTAGAAAAGAAACTTTAAATACAAATATACGCGTTATCTTTTAGAGTTATCACAAAGAACGGAAGAGAATCGCAAAGTGGGGAGTGGAACACCCTACACAGTCTGTTCAAACTTAAGTCATTGCCAACTTAGTTATCATAAAAGCTACAAATATCTTTTTGATTAGGCTTAATACGTTCATATTGTAATGTAATCGATTTTCTAAAATAAGTGCTCGAAAAGGCGATGGTAAACAGAACACGTTCGGGATTATTTTTAGATTCTTTTTTATTCGTTGGTAGGTCGAACCTGACAACGTTGGTTTTATAGGCATTTAACGCTAATGAGTGTGGAAAGTGTTTCGAAAGCTAATGATAAATTGATTTTTTTCATGAACGCAATTCATCATTTTATTTAGGACCCGGACATTTAAAGGTGTTGACGAAACAATAAGGCGATACCTTTTCAGCTTTTATCCTTTTATTTTATTTTTCCTCTTTTTTTTTAAAGTTGTTGTAAATATGTATACTGATTTTCCTTCATTTCACAGGACTCCTATGTATGTAAATCTTTGCTTGTTAAATGCATGTTTCTTACATTTTACAAATTCATGTAATCGACTAGGAAAAAAAAGTCTTCAACACACCAGAACATAGGCAGGCTATAAATACCCTATTGGCGGTCATTTCGTGTTCGAGACATCATGTTTTATTATTATATTTCATCAATTATCATTATATTTTCTCTCTCATACATACATACATTTTTAACATCCTACAATGTTATGTACTGTCCTTTGCATTAAGCTATATGTATGCTTATCGATGTTATAAACTGTAAACTTTATTGCAGACCGGTTTTGGACGAAGGAAAAAGAAAAAAGAAGTAAGATTTCTCAAATAAACATGCGCAAAAAAACACTCGCTTTTTTAGTTCAATTTGTGCTTCTGACGATACTTACTATCGATGTATGTACACATATGTACAATATGCACACACAACAAATTAATACCTACTGTAGTTAACTTTCTGACGTCGTCAGTTGCATATTGCTTTGTTCATGCTTGACACGATATTTTATTCTACGTTGGTTGCATCGTTTAAAAGTACTCCTTACGTTTTGAAAACGTGTTTTCCTAGCATATCTAACACATAACAAGAAACTTGAAATGCCTGAATAGTCCTGTCACTTTGATTCTCCAAGGCGCTCATTTCTATTCACTTCAAGTTGAAATGTTTTATGATTGAATGGGAGAATGGAATATATGTGCTGGCGTAGAATTTAAACACAAAGGGCGCGCGCTAAACGCCCATCCCTCGAGAATTGGGGAAACCCATTCAACCGCGAGACGATTTGGTTTTTCTCATAACATAAGGAGTACCTCAATAAAATTGTCTCAAATCAAACGCAACCAAAGTAGAACGTTGATGAGAAGGTTTGTTGATTAGAAGGAATTATTTTATGCTGAATGTTAGCAAGTAGGAAGCCTTTTTTACTTACAGAACAAACGCAATGCTTTCTAGTGATGACTGCCATACAGTGGGTAGATAGCCACCACTTTTAGCCCAAAACACCTCTTCACCAAAAAAAAAAAATGGAGCAAAGCAGCTTCTGTTTAAATAATTCATTGCAGCTGCTGTACTCGAGGCGTATGTCTTTAGAAAATTATTGATTTGAACTGTTTTTGTGCATGAATATTATTATTGTTTTAAAGATGTATAAATAATTTAAAAGATATACGTTTTCCACACGATGTTAATTAATAATTATAACAAGGAGACACTCAAAACTGCATGTACTATTTATGACTCTTTCTACTGCCTGTATATTTCTTATTATGTTTTGTTGAGTATTGTTCTTATGGAAGTGATCAGCAAAAACAAATTATGACGGCGAAATGAATTTGTCTTTGCGACATTCACGCAACACAAAATTTATTTTCAATATAAATAAAGCACGAATTGGTCCGCTGTCGGCGATTTATCAAAAGTTACACGGGCACAAACACTTTTCCGTTTTGTCCGGCCGGTATTTCCCCCGAGGACCGGATCGTTCACTTTGCATGTAAAAATTCGTGTATTTGCGCTGGGGGGGAATTCAAACTCGAAATACGCAGGGAAGTAATTAATTACGTACTAAATTTAATTAAATCTAAATCCGGCTTTATTTACGTTGATTTTAATTTTGTTTGCAACGCAAATGTTATACAATGTTCATTGATTGCATTTTAACATCAGAATCGATCTTGAAATATTAGAACTTTAATGACCACATTACGAAACTCATTTTCGCAAGGAAATTCTATTACAAGTGCTCAGTGGCGTTTAGGAAATTATCCGGAGGTGATTCGAACAAGTGTTCGATATTTTTCCAAGTTCAAAGAAAATTTGGAAATGTTTTCGAACAAACGCTCTGATTTTATTTCTCTTTGACGTTTCAAACGTACCATTTTGAATCAAATTATTATCCAGCTTGAAGCAACACCTAACAGGTGCTTGGTTGAATCTCCTCCGGATTTGTTTCTAAATTCCGCTGAACACTTGCAATGGAATTTCGTTGTGACTAATAAAAAATACGTTTTTCTTCGTTTAAATTACGCCATTCCGTATTTAATGACAGAAAAATTAAATGAAGATTGGCTACGCAGCATACCAATTGAAACTAAGCTAACAACGTAAGGCGAAGCACATAAACCAAAATTTCCAAATGAAATTTAAAAGAAAATGGCAAGTGTGGCATGTCAATGAATTCAGTCTAAAGACGAAAAAATGAAATTGGCTCTAGAAAAACAAAATTCCATTTAGCCGATTTTCTATCTCCTATAATAAAGGAGATCCCCATGCTGGCCCTCGAATTTCAATCACGTTATAAACATTAATGCCACCAACCCATCATATAATAAAACATAATTTCCTACATTTAAATTACAAATTACAAATAACTCGTGCTTTTACCAAGGACCAAAAGTTTTCGAAACTTTAATACACTATAGTGAACGGGCTTCTTTAATCGCGTTACTTTTATCCATTAGTAAAGTCACTGGAATTAAGCTTGCGGCTTAACACATTTAATTTCATATTGATGTGATAACTTCATGTTATTCTTGGCGTTTCCTCTTTAAATATTTAAGGTCGGTCAACAATTTGGAACTTTTTCAATTAAGAAAATTCCCCGAAGCACTTTTTTTCTCTCTCAAAAGTTGAGGACAGCCATCACGTAATCATCGATTATGTATCAGCAGGTGTCTCCCGGGCATAACAAATTAAAGAAAGTATAAATAATGTTCGTGATAAATTAAGGGGGGGGGGCGCTTTCCATCGATCGTTTTCTCTTATGTATCTTATCTTTCGTAAGGCAGGGAAGTTAACGTTGAAATTGCAATTCGCCATCGATTGAAATGACTTGAATTGACTGTGGCCGTTGGTGCTTTCAGTTTATTTTTAGGCACTTGCAACGTGGAAGGCCTGTCATCCTCTAGTCTAAATACTTCTTGCCATGCATTAATTAATGTGAAAGTCACCCTTTTAATAACGTATCGAAAGCTCTGGTGTGACCTTCGCGTGTAGCTAAATATACGTTGTTTTTTTTTCTCTCCAATAAGCTATGTAATGTGTATTTCTTAGATCGATTCTGAATTTGTTTCAGTTGATTTTGGACGTACCTACGGTTCGATAAAGGGGGTTATTTTATATGAAATAAATTTATTTCTGTGCACTACAGATTCGGTATGAGGACGAGGACGAAGATGAAGGCCCCCAACCAGATCAAACCTTGGAGCAGGGGTTGCCGTTACCGGTACGGCTTCAGAGCAGCTTCCCCATAGAACTGTCAAGCACACCACTCGAGGACATCGACCCTTTTTATAGAAACCAAAGGGTGAGGTGGTTTTTTTCTTTGGGCGACTGGCTACGAATCTTCCTTTTTTTTTTAGACTTTTGTAGTGGTCAGTAAAGGCAAAGATATATTCAGATTTAGCGCAATTAATGCTCTTTGGGTACTTGACCCCTTCAATCCAATTCGCCGGGTAGCCATTTATATTCTTGTACATCCACTCTTCTCTTTATTCATCATCACTACTATCCTGGTCAACTGCATACTCATGATTATGCCTACTACACCCACCGTTGAATCAACTGAGTGAGTAGAACTCGTTTTAACAGCGGAAACCCTAAGAAAAACGATCGCCTTTTCAGAGTTATATTTACTGGTATCTACACGTTCGAGTCAACCGTAAAAGTGATGGCGAGAGGTTTTATTCTTCAACCATTCACCTACCTTAGAGATGCATGGAACTGGCTCGACTTCGTAGTGATAGCTTTAGCGTGAGTAGCTTAGTCTAGAGATATTAGAGAGAATTCAATCGAACCTCTGTCCTAGAAAATTTCGATTTACTCTACAGTAAAACGCCTTCCTTACTGTTGTAACTCGTACATCATTTCACCACGATGTTTTTTTTTTAATTTAGAATATTTCCATTGCTCCCGACGTTTTTCGAAATTGTTTTTCCCTTAGAACCGAGATTTATTTGTCCTTGGTAATCTGCATATTTCTTTCTGGGTAACTAATGACCTCCTCTATTCCACAGCTGTGTTAATTAATATTTCTCATACTAGTTCTATGCGTTATTTTGCAAAAAAATAAATATATATATTACATTGTTACAAGTGAGTTTACTGTGAGTGCTAATGTTAATAAGAAATCGTAGAAAATACGTAGTGATCATTGTCTTAGTCCTATGTACCAAAATTGAATAGAAAAATAGCTTAGTACTTTTATATACAATACCTAACATAGTTATACTATCGTATTATCCGTAGAATTAGTTTTATTCTTACATAGATAGGGGACTATATCTGCATTTGTTTGTGAGATGTTCTGTACTTATTCTGGAGTAGCTGTTTAGCTTACAGGTGACATGCTTCTTAGAGTCGAGTCAAGACGTTAGATTTGATTGTTACGCGATCCTTACTTTGATCATATTTATTCGTTTTTATATTTCAGTTATGTAACTATGGGTATAGACCTGGGAAACCTTGCAGCCTTGAGAACATTTAGGGTACTTCGAGCTCTCAAAACTGTCGCCATTGTGCCAGGTACTGAACGCGCCCCAAAAGGCGAACAGGTTTATTAATTCGAACAAAAATTTCCAGGTTTGAAAACTATTGTCGGCGCTGTAATAGAATCAGTAAAAAATCTACGCGATGTGATAATTTTAACTATGTTTTCGCTATCCGTTTTTGCTCTTATGGGGTTACAGATTTATATGGGTGTTTTAACGCAAAAATGTATAAAAAATTTCCCTATGGACGGCTCATGGGGTAATTTGACTGATGAAAATTGGGAGAAATTCGTCAGTAATCAAAGTACGTAGGTAGCGCTTTGCGATCAGTGCAACGCATAATTTAACTATTTTTCCAGCGAACTGGTTCATAGAAGACGATGTAATACCGCTGTGCGGTAATTCATCTGGCGCTGGGTAAGCCTCAAACCGGAAGCAGTTCAAACCGACACGCTTTGTTTCTTTTTTAGAACGTGCAAACCGGGATATACTTGTTTACAAGGTTACGGGGATAATCCAAATTATGGGTACACCAGTTTTGATACTTTTGGTTGGGCGTTTCTTTCGGCGTTTCGACTTATGACTCAAGATTATTGGGAAAATTTATACCAATTGGTAATGTTCTGGGTGTGACGAGGGTTTTTTCTTTAAGACTGGTTGTTTTAGGTTCTGCGTTCGGCTGGTCCGTGGCACATGTTATTTTTCATAGTAATAATTTTTCTGGGTTCTTTTTACCTGGTGAATTTGATTTTAGCTATCGTAGCCATGTCATACGACGAATTGCAAAAGAAAGCCGAAGAAGAAGAGGCTGCCGAGGAAAAGGCGATACAGGTACGATGTTGTAAACTCGTTGGTGCTTCTTTATTTTACCCGCGTGAATTTAGGATGCCGTAAATGCCGCACAAGCAAAGCAAAATAAATTAGATTCTCAAGGGGCTAGAGCAGCTGCACGCGCAAATGAAGCTCACCGTGATATAGAAAAATCTCCGTCTGGTTTATCATACGGAAGCTACGAGTTGTTTATCGGGCAAGAAAAGGGAAACGATGATAACAACAAAGAAAAAATGAGCATCAAATCAGAAGGATTAGAATCCGTGAGTGAGCAGAGAAGACTACCTAATCCCACGAACTTTCGGAAAGTCAGCACTGTAAGTGTCCTGACGTTGGTTTTTTTTTCAAACTCTCCTCAATCGATCAGATCAAACCACTTATACTCAAATTATCGACAAAACAAAAATACCCATTAAAAAAAAAAGATCATGACACTTATAGTGTCCAGACAAGCATCGTACAATATTATTATCGAATCAAAAAGTTTCGATCCCGAAACCGAATTTCGCCTTCAAAGCAAGAGGGTCAGAATTTTTTCATTCGATATTAGTTTTATTTGTTTGCGTTTTTTTTTTGTTTTAATAGAATAGTTGTTTTTTTAATTTACTTTTATTACTATCACGCCCTGTGCACATTTTACTGCGCGCCCATCGAATCACTCACTCGTGCAAAACTTTGAAACACGTGACATGGCCAGGGCTATATTTAAAAGTATGGTATCGTACGCCTTGTATGATATCATACTTTGCATGAAGTGACATATTACCGACACCTCACGCATATATAGACCATGTCCCGTGTTCAGGCGAGTCTCAGCCTGCCTGGGTCGCCCTTCAACCTCCGCCGCGGCTCACGAGGTAGCCACCAGTTTACACTGCGTCCCAATCGGCGCATGGTGGTACCACCTGGTGACCGTAAACCTCTGGTTCTTTCCACGTATCTCGATGCCCAGGAACACCTACCATACGCAGACGATTCCAACGCGGTCACACCAATGAGCGAAGAAAACGGTGCTATGGTCGTTCCCATATTCAGCTACTTAGGTACGTACCGAAGATCTATACCGAATTTACAATTTTATATCAATTTTTTCAGTACATGTCTTGAATCGAATCAAAATTTGCACTGCTACGTATAGGAATTCGCTTGCCTTCTTTACTTACCACACGTGTCACTCCCGAAACCCTCCCCCATCCCTCAATAGTGAAGAAACATAAACGAAAGCTTTTCTTATGCGTATATGTTGAATCCGAGTTCCCCGGATTTACTTTAAGCGGGTGTTTCCGGGGACGTGCGGGCGAGTCTGTTGCAAAAGACACGTTTTTCAGGATCAAGGCATTCTTCCTACACTTCTCATGCTTCTCGTATGTCGTATACTTCTCATGGAGATCTTTTAGGTGGAATAGGAGGAAATGGAAAACCTATGACGAAGCAAGAGCAACTGCGATCAAGATCGCTGAGAACTGGACCGGCCGCTGCTAACAACATTGTTGAGTTTACGCATAAACAGTACAAGGGGGACTACGTAAGTCTCCTCTTCCCTTCCATATCGTACCAGTAAGTCATTTCGTCTTTGCATTAGGATGGACCTACGGGAACGCTGTACGAGGACAAGCAAAAGCATTTAGACAATCCTTGCATCGATAATGGACAGAGACAGACCATGGTAGATATGAAAGGTAAATAAAAATAAAACACGTGGACGAGGGCGTAGGAGGGCAATTTTCTTTTTTTCCCCCCAGACGTTATGGTGCTGAGTGAAATCATCGACCAAGCAGCCGGTAAGCAAGCCTGTGAGCCCGAGCATGGAGGTAAGCATTGAATTTCATCTTAGTACGATACTGTCCCACTCACACTCACACCATCGCAACTTGCTTTTAAATTGTTGAGACATGTGCACTGTTGTTACGTTGGACTGTAATAGACTAGGTAAGCAGGGGCCTTACCCCCGAATACTCACTCATGCCCTATAAGCATGTGAATTGATGAAAAAACAACACTTAGTATAATTGTATCACATATAATTTACCTCCTCCTTTCACATGTAGGCAAATGATAGATAGTAGATAATTTAGATCAAAATTGTGGGCTTATATATGGAAAAGCAATTTACGATGGTGTATGTTCACATTACGTATATTTTGCGCGAAGTACTTAACCGTAGTGTGCTTATTAAGGCAACTTTGAGATAGATAGCGGCGATAACAAAAAATCTTAGCCGGTGGTTAAGATCGCCGTTGCACTTCGCATTTGCACAAAACCTCTTTCCCCAAAAAAGAGTGTGTCAACTTCACCTTTACTAATGCTACGTACAGTTTCTGTTTATTATTTCTCAGCCAATGATGATGACGAAGAGGAACCAACAATGAAAGAACGTATTATCGCAAACGCCATAAGAATAATAGATATTTTATGCGTTTGGGATTGTTGTCAGCCGTGGCTAATGCTTCAAAAATTCGTGGCCTTTATCGTATTCGACCCTTTCGTCGAACTTTTTATTACGCTCTGTATCGTTGTCAATACTCTCTTCATGGCCTTGGATCACCATGACATGAACAAGGATTTAGAACGAGCACTAAAGAGCGGAAACTACGTAAGCCATCCTACGGCAAATAAACCACCCCCCCTCACCTTTATTTATCATTCCAGTTCTTCACAGCGACTTTCATGATCGAAGCTACAATGAAATTGATCGCGATGAGTCCGAAGTATTATTTTCAAGAGGGATGGAACATATTCGATTTCATCATCGTTGCGTTATCCTTACTGGAACTGGGGTTGGAAGGTGTTCAGGGATTGTCAGTTTTGCGATCCTTCAGACTGGTACGTAACTTGATTAATTTTGCGAAATATTTTCACGCCGTTTTCAGCTGAGGGTCTTCAAACTTGCAAAATCTTGGCCAACTTTGAATTTATTGATTTCCATTATGGGAAAAACCATGGGTGCTTTAGGAAATTTAACGTTCGTGTTGTGTATTATAATATTTATATTTGCCGTAATGGGAATGCAACTGTTCGGAAAAAATTATACAGGTATTAACATAATATTAAAAAAAATGGCCGTAACTTACCACAAACGCAATTGATTGGATTGAAATAGAAATTGAAATTGAAATATACAGGATGGCGATTCTAGCTAATTTTTGGGCTTGTTTAGTTACGGCCCCTAAAATACTGACGTTGACACAAGTTGTAATTTATATTCTTTTAGATAATGTTGATAGATTCCCTGGTGGTGAACTTCCAAGATGGAATTTTACAGATTTCATGCATTCCTTTATGATAGTGTTCAGAGTTTTATGTGGAGAATGGATAGAATCAATGTGGGATTGTATGTTAGTTGGTGATGTGTCTTGTATTCCGTTCTTCCTAGCCACTGTAGTAATCGGTAATCTTGTGGTACGTAACGGTATTCAGTTTTTCGTTCTGTGGTGGTGACGGAATTTGTTTGTAATTTAAGGTGCTTAATCTGTTCTTGGCCCTGCTCTTGAGCAACTTTGGCTCGAACAGTCTATCCCCGGCAACCGCTGATAACGATACTAATAAAATAGCAGAAGCGTTTGACCGCATAGGTCGATTTATAGGGTGGATTAAATCTAGTTTATCGCACATATTCAAAATGGTCCGGTTTAAACTCACCAATCAGATTTCCGACCAGCCGTCAGGTGAGGGACCGTCCAACAGTTGGAACCAAGGTTTTTATCCAATCTGATAGCTTGCTGGTTCTGCTTGATGCTCACGTGTACCTTTGCTTCGTATATATTATATACATATACGTGCATGATGTCATTTACAGTCTTATGTACTCAAAAATAGTGACGGTTAACCGATTTATGTAAATATAAAATCAGTAACGAACTTGTATATAAACAGTGGTGTTAAAAGTTGGTCTACAGACATAGAAAACGTACAACCTATTACAAAAGTATTTCGTTTATTCTTGAGCAGGAAAATTAATTGTGTTTTGTGTACTTTAATTTCTTCGATGATTTTTTTTACTACGTTACGTTCGAGACAATGCTTGCATAAATGATTTAGATTAACTGTCGAAATTCTATTTTTTTTTAATTGCATGAGTATATTCAGTTTGTCATATTCTCTTATATATTCGTAAGATATAACAGATTGCAATAGTGTTTATAGAATATGTATCGCACATGAGAAAACAACGCAATCTACAAAACATTTTTGCCTCGTTTGTTTCCTTTGCTCTCGCTACTTTTTATTTGCACTTTCGTAAACGTATTCCACTCTAAATTTATAAATATTTTAAGTTGAGTTTCGAGCCGAAGTTATAGGTAAATCGAAATGACTACTAAACTAAAGCACGTTTTTTTATCAAACGAATTAAAATGCACAATGCAAAGTTACATATTTGATAATACGTATAAAATACAAGATTTATTTATTTATAATTGAGTTCAGATGTGGATACATCTTCTAAGAGCATTATTGCATATGAGTAGGTGTAATTTGGATAATTACCTTAGTACCTTGTCGTGTTTTTATTGCTTGCAAAAATACAATACATTAGCGTAAAACAACATGACATTGTAAAAGCTACAGTATATTCCAACTGTTTATAATATTTTACAACGAAACCTCGCGAGTCACGTGACCAATAGAAAACGCCTCCTTCTGTTTTAGACACCAGAGACGGTGGTCTAGAATTAACCGGGGACGAAATATTGGCAGACGGCATAATCTTCAGAGATAAAAAGAGCCCAAACGACAGACTCGAGGTCGCAATCGGAGACGGCATGGAATTTACCATTCATGGTATGTATACTACCTTCCAAATGTTTACTGAGAACGGAGGACCATACACTGACCATCACTTTCACCGCACTTGTTTTTAGGTGATTCGAATATAAATTTGAAGCGAGGTAAAAACAATATAAACAAAAGCAAAACAATCGGAAACTCCATTTTAGAGCATGGGAATTTCATAGGTCACAACGACGATGATCAAAACAGTAATAAATCTTACGGAAGTCACACGCACAGATTTAAAGACGATAGTCATAAAGGCAGTACGAATACAGTCGATCAAGATGACCACGAAGAAAAACGCGATGCCAGCAAAGAAGAACTTGGTATTGAAGATGGTAAACACCCATCCTGCTTCGGGTTTACTTCTTGAAATAATTTTTTTTTGTGCAGATATGGAAAAGGAATGTGATTGTCAGGATCATCCGAACGACAACTTGATTAAGCAAACGGCGGCAGACAATATAATTCAGGATTATTCGGCTGATTGCTTTCCAGAAATTTGGTACAAAAGGCTTCCGTTCTTGGCTGGCGATGAAGACTCGCCCTTCTGGCAAGGATGGGGAAACCTCCGGTTCAAAACGTTCCAGCTCATCGAGAACAAGTATTTCGAAACCGCCGTAATCACCATGATCCTAGCGAGTAGTTTGGCATTAGCCCTTGAAGATGTCCATCTGCAGCATCGGCCAATTTTACAAGACATTTTGTATTACATGGATCGGATATTCACGGTCATCTTTTTCTTCGAGATGTTGATCAAATGGTTGGCGCTGGGATTCCAGAAGTATTTCACCAACGCGTGGTGCTGGTTGGATTTCATCATCGTCGATGTGTCTTTGATCAATTTCATCGCGTCACTTTGCGGCGCTGGTGGCATACAAGCGTTCAAAACCATGAGGACACTTCGAGCCTTAAGACCTTTACGTGCCATGTCTAGAATGCAGGGCATGAGAGTAAGTGAACTCAAAAAAAGAAATGCGCATTTAATTTTTGGTCGCTCTTAGGTTGTGGTCAACGCTTTGGTCCAAGCCATACCATCCATCTTCAATGTCTTGTTGGTGTGCTTGATATTCTGGCTTATATTCGCAATCATGGGCGTGCAATTATTCGCTGGGAAGTATTTCAAGGTTTGTGGTTTATCCCAAAGATTTAGATATTACGTCAATTTTTCTTGCAGTGCGTGGATGCAAATAAGACGACGCTCAGTCACGAAATCATCCCGGATTATAACGCATGTCGCGCAGAGAATTACACCTGGGAAAACTCACGCATGAATTTCGATCACGTAGGAAAAGCCTATCTCTGTTTATTTCAAGTAGCTACGTTTAAAGGTTGGATTCAAATCATGAACGACGCCATCGACTCCAGAGAGGTAAGGGAAAGTGTTCAAGCGATGGCCGCTGGAGTTTGAAATCATTTTTCAGATACACAAACAACCGATTCGAGAGACCAACATCTACATGTACTTGTACTTTGTGTTTTTCATTATATTCGGCTCGTTTTTCACATTGAATCTCTTCATTGGAGTGATTATTGATAATTTCAATGAGCAGAAGAAGAGGGTAAACTGTAATTATAAGTGTGAGGCTGTGTCATACTGTTTTGAATTTGCAGGCCGGTGGTTCTTTGGAGATGTTCATGACTGAAGATCAGAAAAAGTATTACAATGCCATGAAGAAGATGGGCTCGAAGAAACCGATGAAAGCCATTCCACGTCCAAGAGTACGCAGATTCGTTAGGTTTTTAAATATATCTAAACGGTTTTGTTTTAGTGGAAACCTCAAGCAATAGTATTTGAAATAGTGACGAATAAGAAGTTCGATATGATTATCATGTTGTTCATCGGTTTGAACATGTTAACCATGACCATGGATCACTACCAGCAGAAAGAAACTTTCACGATGGTTTTGGACTACCTCAACGCCGTTTTTATTGTGATTTTCAGTACGGAGTGTATGATGAAAATGTTTGCCTTACGTTACCATTATTTCACCGAGCCGTGGAATTTATTCGATTTAGTTGTTGTTATTCTGTCTATTCTTGGTGAGTGATACACTTGCTTGTGCACAACTTGTTAAAATAACCGTGTAATTTTCAGGGCTGGTGTTGAGTGATATTATTGAAAAATATTTCGTATCACCCACGCTGCTTCGTGTCGTAAGAGTAGCTAAAGTAGGTCGCGTCTTACGTCTCGTGAAGGGAGCAAAAGGAATTAGGACTTTGTTGTTCGCCCTGGCCATGTCACTGCCTGCTTTGTTCAACATTTGTCTGCTACTGTTTTTGGTCATGTTTATTTTCGCCATATTCGGCATGTCCTTCTTCATGCACGTCAAAGACAAAAGCGGCCTAGACGATGTTTACAATTTCAAAACGTTTGGACAATCCATGATCCTCTTATTTCAAGTGAGTGGAATTGATCGATCGATTGATTGAACGAATGAGTTGCTTTCTTTTTGTTAGATGTCGACGTCAGCTGGTTGGGATGGTGTTCTGGATGGTATAATAAACGAAGAGGATTGTAAGCAGCCGAATAACGAAATCGGAGAGACGGGGAATTGTGGTAACTCGACGATAGGCATCGCGTTCCTGCTTAGTTACCTGGTGATATCTTTCCTGATCGTCATCAACATGTACATCGCTGTCATATTGGAAAATTACTCTCAGGCGACGGAAGACGTGCAAGAAGGTCTTACGGACGACGACTACGACATGTACTACGAAATCTGGCAACAATTCGATCCCGATGGTACCCAATACATACGTTACGATCAACTGTCGGACTTCCTGGATGTGCTGGAACCGCCTCTGCAGATCCACAAACCGAACAAATACAAGATAATATCGATGGACATTCCGATATGTAAAGGTGACCTCATGTTTTGTGTCGACATCCTGGATGCTCTGACGAGAGACTTCTTCGCTCGAAAGGGCAACGCGATCGAGGAGACTGCCGAAATAAGTGAAGTGCAACCTAGGCCGAACGAAGCAGGCTACGAGGCAGTCAGTTCGACTTTGTGGAGGCAACGCGAGGAATACTGTGCGAGGTTGATACAGAACGCGTGGAGAAAGCACAAAAGGCAGCGCTGTGGATTACCCGATCAGTCTGATGAAGGCGAGGCAGACGGTGATGGTGACCTAGGGGCGCATCAGACGGCTGTGCTGATCGAGAGCGATGGATTCGTGACGAAGAACGGTCACAAAGTTGTGCTTCACAGCCGCACGCCCAGCCTTAGTTCACGCTCTGCAGATGTCTGAGAAAGGCCCCGCCCCTCCCCGGCCAAGCCATAGCCCATGAAATTAGGCTATCGCATGGTCACGACACCAAGACGACTTCTTGATCTCAGCTATATTCGGTGTGCACGGTACATTCGATATATATATATTCGGTGCTCCTTCACATGTATACATCGAAACTAGGAACTAATGTCCACATTCCGCGTTTATTTAAATGTCTGACTAACTGTGGAATACAACTGAGATAAGATGATCGACGTGGAATGCAGAGTTTGTGTTGTGTAGTTTGATGGAGAAGGTATCCCTACTATCAACTGCTTTGCTGCTCATATTGCTATTATCTCACCAATAAGATGTTAAAACGCTTGTATTACATCGACACGTCGAAGCAAAAAAACGAAACAAACAAAAATAATAGTTCTATGACCAGTGGGTTTTGTGTTCTAGGTAAAATTTCTGCATTATCTTTAAAGTAGGAACTTATGTCCCAGCAGATGTTCTTCATTTTAAAACTAATCAATAGAAATTTACGTAAACATCACGGAAAGTCAGTTGATATCATTTTCGAAAGAAAACAAATTTCGTTTATTTAAAGAAACATCCGGAGTGTGGGAAGCGTTCGGGAATGCCGCATTTCCCAAACGGCAATCGCGAGACGTCGCAGCGAAAGGTTCTTGAAAAAGTGCGCGTTTTGAACCTTATTAGTTAGAGCAACTTGAACTATTTTTTTATTAAACGCAGCCAGTCAGTTCCACGATGAAAATCCTCTACGACGCGCACTTTTTCGGCGAAACTTTCTTATAAAAAAAAAATGGGCCCTGCGAACGAAGAGTTTCAAAAAAAATGGACCGTTTTTAAATCACGTCATACATCATCAATTGCGTATAACTTAATGGTGCTTTCTTCAATTGCTATACTTCAAGCTATCGTCACATGCTGTAAGGACTGCATATACAGGGGAGGGGTGAAAGGGAATATATTTGCAAAACACACAATTTTTGTATGCCTCGTACAATAATATCTATTGTAAGTTTGTATGTGTGACATTTTTTGCACACACTAAAACTAGCACATATGTCTATTTTAATATTAATGCTTTAAACATTTTCCGTTCGTTGTTGATGAACACTTTGCCAATGCAATTTTTTCAGTTCACGAATGTTGACGACGTATTATTGAATGTTATTTATTATTAGTCTCGTTGTTATTACACTTATTTATTATCATGGTTGGACCATCGGACTTTCGTACGCCAATTTTTTCGAAAGGTAGAAAAAAAAACGTCATCCGTGCCACTGTAACTTTTTTTGAAAATTTTCGTTAAAGGAAAACCGACATTCGTGATTTGTTTTGAGTTACACGCCGTTGTTATCATGACACGTTTGCTTTAGTTTAGTTCAATTTTTATATAAATGTTGTGCATCTGAGTGGTGTTTGTTCAATACACACAAACCATTACTATATAGTTCCGGCCAACTCGTTTAACTTTCTAATAAACCCGTCGTTATTCCCAAACGATTAGTTAATTAGAAAAAAAAAAAACGAAAGAGCTGGCCGATTTTGTAAATACTTACGTATTCAAGAACACTTGAAGACATACTTAAATAAAACTAGAGTGTACAGTTTCAGCAGTTGGCTTTTTGTAAAATGTTACAAACAATAAGTATATTTGTAAAACACGTTAAGCACTCATTATACGTTTCAAGAAAACTTATAACCAGTGGCTTTTATTGCTTGTAACGAGCTTATCGCATCGTGTAGAAACATTCGCCGACTTTACCAACATTTTCTCAATGTTGGCAAACCGAAATCGTTTCTAGGAACAATCGCGTGGTATATTCTTAGTGTTGTTTAAAAAAAATAGACGCACACAAACACTCTCAGAGAACCGACATGAAGTGATAACTTATAATATATTTATACAGAAAAAATTCTATAAATCGTCTTTGTTATGTACCACCGTTTGTGATAAGGTATATCAGATATCTTTAAGTAAATTCATGGCGTTTTGGATGCACCTGCACTCAAGGTTTCTTAAAACAAGATGCAGGTCAATCGAAAACGCAACAACTTTCCCCCCGTTTGTTACAGTGTTAAACCAGAAAGTTTTAGTTATAATCCCCCCTTGCTCTACTACATACTGCGTACATAGATTCTGATAATCCTTCATCACGATACCTTTTTTTTTCTAAAATAAAAAAAAGAAAGTCAGTATCCGCCTCTGTTTTTAGTGTGTTGCTGTATACTACTGCAATTGTAACTTAAAAAATAATAATTAATAAATAGGCAACAGTGAGACACAATTGCGATTTAAGTACTACGTTAAAACGTCACTCCTTACTGACATTTTTTGTGGCACTTGCTAAAATGTCTCGGTGCACTACGTCAGCCATACAAGGAGCAGAGGAATAAATTGACGTAAGTTTTTGTTTTGAAGGCGCGCGTCCTCTGTTCATCGACTTAAGTAAATTAAGTGATTCAATACGTTGCGGGTATTTTCTATATTTCCTCTCAAAAATTTCTTTCAGTAAATCATGCAAGAGTACTGAGCTTTTTGTTCGTTCTTTGTTATTGTAATTTTATTACTTAAAAAAAAAAGTGGTTATGGTGTCAATATTATATATAAAAAAAAATTAAAAAGGACAAGCGTTTTGCACATGACTATAAATAAGCTTTTTTATATTTTGCAACTAATTTATACATAAGACAAGTGCATACGTGCATATACATACCTGTGTGTTATTTAAAGACACGCACACACGTATGTTTATGTATCAACATTTTAACAACTCATTCATGTAATATAATAAGTATATTATTACAACATATATACATATAGTTTTTCTAAGCAATTGTTGTTTTTAGTATAGCTATTGGAATATTAAGATTTAGTTTGTAAGCTTTGCGAAAAATTAAAGCGATCTCGATTTAAACTACTTTAGTTTCTTTTCACTCACTTACCACGATACGACGTGCTACGACCCTATAGTTAAACACCTCAACTCCCCCGGGGTAAACGAGTATTAACGATGTGACTATAAGCGCTTGACACTTACTATATACGATGAGTATTTAATTTGTGTGACTTAATAAAGCAAAACTCAGAATCAAAATACTTTCATTACACAATCTAATATTTTTTTAAATTTTACGCGGTCGTATGATAAACATAATTCAGAGAAAAAAATTAAAAAATAAATTAATCGTATTTTAGAGGCTCTCTCCCATTCAACTTCGCAGAAAGATTCTTTTCCTTGGCAAAATATATCTGTATATTTCTCGAATCCGACAAAATCCAATAAATTCACCGTTTTAAAATCTTTACTACAAAAGGAGATTCCGTGCTGACGTCACAACGCCGAAATACTATAATTCATTCGCAACGCCCGCCGGTTCTAGGAACTGATGTGGATCGGCCAATCAGAGACGCGCCCTTTGAAGATCGTCCGAATTATGAATTCCGGCACTTACGGGAATTTTATGTCACAATTTATTATGACAGTTTCAATTGCAACGGTCTCAAATTCCTTTATTTAAATAATTTTTGAATTTGAAATGACTGCGAAAAGCATAACACATTATTATTCGAATTTTATATATAAATATTTATTTAATAAAAAAATAAAAAATGAACACATGGGGTCTAGGTCTACATCACCGACCAAAAAACAAAACAGATTCTTTTAATTTAACTAGAAGGCTTCTTGAAGATTCTTTTAATTTACTTTGCTTATTTTCTCTGCTCAAATTCGTTTAAGTGGAGATACAGCTTCAGGGAAACCTGTCGGGCAAAGAAGCGTTGCAATATATAATTTGCTGAAACAAAAAATGGTACTTACATAAGCATCAGTGGCCGCATACTTAATTTGTTCCTCTGATAGTGGCATTACGTTCCACTTACTCATTCGAACGTTTTTATTTTTGTTAATTTGCAACTTGAACTAGAATCGGTTTCAATAATGTAATAATCCAAAGGTCTTTACATTACTTACACATCTAATCACTAATCTTGCCATGCTCCATCTTTCGTGAGTACCAAACACTTTATTTGCATATATTCCAACATCAATGCAGTTACTTAAGACTTTCTCCTTATCTACACCTCGAAAATCTCGGGCAAGTTTAAGTACATCGCTGAAAGCAAGCAGCTTTTAAGTAATTGTTTAAAAAAATGTACGTAAGTCCTCACTTTCTTATAAATACGCCTGTTAAGCGGACGTTTGGGTGTGCTAACAATTCCGTCAACGATTTTGGCAAATTTCTAATCTCGCTTACTTGCAAGAGAAAGCACTCTTCAAGTGAGGGGCTCATCTGGATGAGCGCAGTTTTCCCTGACCCTGTCCGGTAAGTAAAAGGCCACTCAAGATCGAAGCCAATTACTAAAATGTCACTGCTTTCCTGCACCTTTGTTCTAAAATTAATCTCTTTCGCACCACATTGCCTCAAATTAAATGTTCCAAACTTACAATAAATCATCACATACTATGGCACAGTCGATTAACGTGGTGCAATATTGCACTTTTCCGCTGTAATTTATATATGGCAGAGACGGAGCACCTTCTTGCCCGGCTTGCTGCTGTTGGAAATTATAACCTTATTAAAGTATTCTTTTAAAAAACTTATAAACGTACATTTTTATTGTGGTCTTGCAACGGCAACGTAGGAGGTGGGCCTTTAGATTCCATATTCTTTGTCTGATGAATTTCAATTTCAATTTGGAATTAGACTTTGGTGTTAGGAAATGTAATTTGAAGATTTTGAACGCACAACAACAAATTGCAACTAATTTTCGTATTTAATAAACTATTTTGAAGATCTGGTTTCTGGACTAGAACATAACCTACAAATATATTAAACCGAAAATCTTAATTAGTAAAATACCATTTCGGTTAATGGCTTTCTTTTATTAAATAAAACATCTTACCTTATATATATAAATATATAAATTATTAACTTACAATTCAATAAACTATATTAGCGTGCGTTTCTTATTGCTGAAGTCGGTGACTAATAATTTTGGCGGCAAAACGTTTAACGATCGCTGCGTTTAACAAAGTTGGCAACTCTGGTTGGTGGCTTACCACCCCGCGCTAGAGACAATACTACAGTTAGAGCACGTGTGGATAAACTGTCAGGAAGCGCTGCGAAGAAAGGAACTCGCAGATAAATAATATATCCGATAGGTACATTCGCGTGATCGTTTCACACCCGCGAATCAAATCGCGTATTTTTCAGTCAAACGAAAGAAATGTCGAATGCAGTGGTAGCCTCGAATAAGGAACCACTGAGGTGGAAATAAAGGAGTCGGCGACCAAGCATTTCGAAGATCAGACGTTCCTTCAGGTGAAACTAACCAGCGAGTTGGATACTCTGAAGGAGGCTCAGAGGCGTTTCAATCAATAATCAAAAATCAAAAAGAAACGTTTTCGGGGTTAAATCGAAAGCATTCGTTTTTGTCGCGACGCAATTTAATTCAAAGGAAAAACGCATTTGGATAAAATCGGAAGCAACAACAAAAAAAAAATAAAAGCACTTACATTTCGTAGTCAGACGACGTTCTCTTATTCAAAACATTAACTTCCACACACACAAATGTGTATCAAATCAAATCAATAATCAAAAATCAAAAAGAAACGTCTTCGGGGTTAAATCGAAAGCATTTTCAGATATTCGTTTTTGTTGCGACGCAATTTAATTCAAATGAAAAACGCATTTGGGGATAAAATCGGAAGCAACAACAAAAAAAAAATAAAAGCACTTACATTTCGTAGTCAAACGACGTTCTCTTATTCAAAACATTAACTTCCACACACACGAATGTATAACAAACGGATGCGATGGAATTAAACAAAACGTTTAACAATTTTGTAAAACAAAATTGTATAAATCATATTTAGTAAATTCAGTTTTGATGTTGGTAGTCACTGAAACACATTCATGTTGGTAACAGTTACTTGTAACTGCCGTTAGTTTTTCTCGAATTAAAGTGGCGGGAAAGTGATCGTTTTACGTTCCTCGTGTTATGTGTGCCGTGTTTTGTAAATTTTATTCAGATTATTAGGGACATATTTGGTTGTATTTAAATACAGTAAACATGGAATGTCGAGTGTTACACCAAATGAACGATTATGATAATGTACGTATAACCCTAACCTAAAAATGTGCGACGAAATAACGAACCGGTTGATTCCAGGTTACTAAAAGCTTCATGCAGAATATTTTTAAGTCCGGCTTGCTAGTAGACGAGCATCACGAAGCGCTGCAAAATTATTGGCATCCCTCTTCATCGTCGAAGAAACCCCATGGCTTACGTTCATTCAGATTCATACCGAAAAGTGTAGAATTGAGCACATCAGTTCTGCAATGTTTAACCGGTGACAAGAGTAGCCTAGTTTCGCTGGGGATCATCATCCCGGCTAGTCTACATTATTTGATTTTAAAGTTAAAGAAAGCGGAAGAATTCAAATACACAGAAGCTTTCGACAAATTGGTTGTGAAGTTGCATAGAATATACGAGTTGATTAAGACCGTGGATCAACAACATCAGAATCGATTGACTTCGATGGAGAATTTAAAGTAAGTATTTTGTAAATTACACATTCGCATTTAAACGCGTTTTTCTCCAGCCCCAACATAATGAGAGCATTACTTAGAGTTGTCGTTCCGAAGATGAATACCTATTTATACACAACTGGGAAAGATATTATCGACGTTGCAACAAAAATAAACGATTCAATAAAAAAGATCGATGTAGCTCTGTGTACAGGCGAATTAAGGAACTTTTATGATGTGGCCTTCGAACAAATCGACTTTTCTTTACCGAATTTACCACCGGAAGATGCTTACAAAGCATTTTATGACGTATGCAACGATACGTTTATTTCATTTAAATGTTTTGCTTTGATGTTTTATTTTTAGCGTTGTAGTCTATCGTACTCGTTGATCGTTTCAAGTTTCCTCTGTGCAATAGGTGTGGCTTTTTGTTGTCCGCGTGCAAATACTGTACATATTAATCGTAAGAAACTGCTCGACGAGATTTTACCTGAGGCCTTAGAATTTGTGTGCACGAGTTTGAAGAAAATGTCCGAAGATTTTAAAGGCGCCTACGGGGCATTACCAGATCCGTCCGTAGATCTACACTCGCAACAGGTGGCCAGTAAATATAGGCCGATTAATAAGACACTAATCGATTTTATTAGGAAAATTCGATTAATATTCGACATCGCACAGACAATGCACGATAATCTACGACAGGTATTACTGCAACAACAAATACAATTATCTAGCAATTATTATTTAAACTTTTAGACCGAGTATGTTAATCTCGGATATACTTTGGAAGGATGCTATGGCGATTTAGACAAATTATTTTTCGATTCCCAAGACATGCTAAACAGTTTAAAAAGAAATGTGTGCCGTCAAGTAAAGATTGAACATGCCGAAGCAGCTCGCCGTCGTGAACAAATGGCCCGAACAGAAGCCGCGGCTGCCATAGGGGAACAAAGTATCAGCGAGTCTGCTGGCCCAAGCGTTATTCGCCATGATGACCCAAACACTCCTGCCAGCGCTGAAGAATACAACCTCTCAGTACATGGTAAAAAAGAAAACTTCAATAAATTTCTTGGTTATTACCCACTTAAAATTCAGGTAGCGATGATGAAAGCGAGCATGAAAAGCCTTCCACCCCGAAATATACTGAATTATTGGATCGCATTGAAAGACAGAAGCTTATGATCCAAGAATTAAACACCGAGCTGAAGAAGCGCAAGTTCATAACTCAGGTACATTTAATCGCTTCGGCTTAAATCGTAAACGTAACAGCTTTTAATTTTACAGGAAGAAGAATCAACCAGTCAAAACAAGGTAAGACATTTTCTGATAATTACTTATTTAGTTGTGGTTTTGAGGAGTGTTATATGAAATTTTTTCAACAGATCAGATCTTGCATTCAACTCTTTCAAATTAGATTGATCACGTTTTTAAATATTCGTTTTAGATTCCGACGGCAAGGGTTTTGCCTATAAAACAACCTGCGGATCAAAGAAGAAATGCGGTAAGTACCCTTCTGGGTTTTATAACAGATGAAGTTCACTTCAACTTGTGCCTGCGTAAGGTTTGTAAGTGAATTTCAGTTTAATTACTATTTTTTTTTTTTTTTACAGATGTTTATAGGAGTTAATTTTTGTAGAAAAGGAAATTTCTTGTTTTATCAAATTTTTGTTACAGAGAGCCGCTGCCGCTGCCGCTCCTGCTGGCCCAAACAACACGGGACAGTTCAACGGTGCAAATTTAATTAACGTATGATTAAAAAAAAAAAATTTGTTCAATTGTTTCAATAAGTTTCTCTTTAGGAGCCTCTGATTGGACTTCCACCACCGCAACATAATAATTATTTGACCACTGTAAGTAAATTTATTGTAATTATAGTAGTAATCGCCCAACAGGAAATGTTGTTACGTTGTTTTACGCATTTTTTTTTTGTTTTAATTTCAGTTTCACCAAACATTTCCTCAGCCTAATTTCCCCGAGGTATGTAATAACGTAAAAGTAAAATTTTTTCGGAAGCAAACCCAGTTACTAATATTTTCCTTTGTAAGCTTTAAAAGAAATTTTTTTCCAGCAAATTGCCTTGCCTTTTCCTCCGCACTTATTACCTCAACAAATCGTACTGCTTGGTGTAAGTATTCCTTTAAAATCGTTATGTATTTTTCGGTGATTCTTGAATAGACTGACAATATATAGATATATATTTTAAGATATTTGACAATTGTGCAAGGTAAAATAAAACCAAAAAAACTATTGAGGAATGAATAAAAAGAAATTATAAAATTTTTCAACAAATCATTAACTAAATTAAACAGGATCGGCTTTCAGAAATTATGTACCTATGTAACAATTTATAATTCTATTCTGTCGCCATTTTTTCTTTGTTGGTGGTCTATTTAAGAATCACCCTTTATTGTTGGGAATTCGTCTGTCCTGTGTATACTAATGTATTTATATTACTTGTATTTATACAATTTATGAATTCATGCATTTTGGACGTTTTCAGCCTACAAATGGACAACCTGTTCAACCACTACCGCCACCAATACAACCACCACCACCACCCCCCATGCCAAATATTTATAATGTGAGTGTTATTTATAAATTCATCAAGACTTTTTCTTTATTCCTCTTAATTCATTTTTCCAGAATTACAATTTTGAAGAACTGATGGGGTACGGTGCTTATAATGGAGTAAGATTAGCACTGAAAATCTGAATTGGTTTAATTGTAAGCTTTATTTTTAGGATATGGCTGCCCAAATTCAAGCAGCCGTTCTAAACAACAATTGGGCTGGCAACGAAGAAATTTATGAAAACGAGCCACTTGAAGAGTTCGACCAAAACGGGCAAAACGTGGACAATCCTCAAGATAACGAACCACCACCACCGAACGATGAACATTTTCCAGCTAACGATCAATAAAAAACATGTTATTTGAGTAGCTTTCATTATTTATTTATTTATTTTCAGTTTTGAGTTAATAAAGGTTTTTTTTTTTTTAATACAAGCCTACCAAATTAATTTCTGTGCGTAATCAAAATCCACCCAGTAAATATCTTTGTTGAAAAACAGATTCAAAGTAATGAAATTTACTAAACAATAAAACAGTAATTCTATGGTAAGTAACTTGAGCGAGGGGTCTCTCAAGCGAAACCGAAACAAAATGAAAGGCACAAGAAAGTATCGCACTTCGATCATTTTCTGCAAAATCAATACGAGTATGGTGCAGGGCAAATACACAATAGCGTAAGTAACGTCCTGTTTCGAATAAACGAAGCAAAGCATACAATAGAAACCAAACAAATACGCCCCAATTATTAAATAACGAAACGCAGGTATCGCCTGATACAATCGAGTCCAAATATAGAACGTATAGTGCCTATTATCAGCTAGCAAGTACGGATGCACTAACGTATTAAAATACACGATGAGTATCATCACAATAATGAGGATGACAGTCGACAAAACGTTGCTTACAATTGATCTAACGAAAGCAATGATCAGAGGCGTAAAGTGCGTCCAACTAAACACGATGCAAAACAGAGAGAAATAAAATAACTGAGGAATATGAATCACAGCAGTATGTGCAGTCTTATCACCGATTACTATCCCGCCATTCCCAATTAGAAACGCTGCGAATGCAACAAAAACGATGCAATACGAAAATAAATTCATCCACACTTCCAAACTCAGATTCTGTAGGTGAAGGAGGTACTTCGTTGAGAACGTTGTCACATCCTAAAAAACAAAACAAGTCACCCCCCCTCTTAAAGCCGCTTCCAAAACACTTACATACGCAGATATTTTTAAACGATCCGCCTTCAAATGACGCTTCGTCTTCTGACTAGCACGATCATAACTCATCTTCAAACAACTGTGGCAATAATGCTTCAAGAAATACTCCCCGAAAACCATCAGTACCCAAATCACATTCGTCTGACGTATTACAACAGACAACAAACCTGCAACGCCATGCGTTATTTAACGAATCATAATAGTGAGGGAATTATACCGCTAACCGAAGCAAGGAAGTGTCTTTCCATTTTATTAAAGATTAAAAGGAGTAGAACAGCGCTTAGTGATACGACGTCAGTGTAATATAAGTTGCTGAAAAAATACAGCGGAGGCAAGAGAGACAAATTAAGACTTGATAGTAACTTCTTCTTTGTGGACATCTACAAGAAAAAAAAATCGATAAAGGCTGATTCAAAAGCATCTTCGTTAACTTACTGGGCCTTCGAGTAACGAAAACCAGACGTAGAACAACACAAGATTAAGTAGAGCCGCTACGTAATTGACAAACCTTAACCAGTATATGTCACACAGACCTAAAGGGCCTAAAACCATTGCCGAAATCAAGTATAATCCAGGGAGCGTAGTAATTTTTTGATCCCACTGTAAAGCAAAGCAGGGGAGGATTAATCGTGACACAACTCAAATGGGGCTCGCTTACTGTATCGAAGTTGTAGTTGCAATACGCAAGTCCCTGAGGCAAATGAAAAGCTTCATCGATCACCGTCTTCGTAGAAAGATAGACTTTATCGAATATCAACTTGGAAACGTACGCGTGAATCGCAAACGCGGTGCATATGGCAAGTTTGCTTAAATTTTTCATCGCAGATTTTGAGGTTAGGTTTGACACGAACGTAATTTATAGTCCATAAACGTGCATGTCTCGTTTACAATTACATTTTTCATCATTCACGATATTTACAAGGTCTAGCCCTACGAGTTTCATTTGTAATAACAACAACGGCGATTCGACATTCGATTATGACGGTTCGTTCAGCCACTGCTTCAACGAACATAATCCGCTAATCAATAATAATTTTATTAACTTTTTTAATTTGCAGTTTGATTTTACACGCGCGTTGTTAGCGTTGTGGATTTGTAATAATAATAATTATTATAATAATTTGAGTCGAAGCTAAGAAGCGTTCAAAACGACTTACGTAGCAGATCAGTCAAATTAAAAAAAGCAACTTTACGAAAGAAAACTTGAAAATCTCTCTTTTTATAAAAGAAATCCCTTAATCCCTAATGTAAATACAGTTTTTCTCAATTTTGTAATAAAGTAACGAAATCATTTTTCTTTTAGAACAAACTGCAACTTCATACTGCACCAAGACTTTTAGTGTGAACGTGGATATGTAGATGTCGCAAGTCACAAAGTTGTGCAACGATCAACGTGCCACGTTTCCTTCTTTGTAAGGAAGAACTTGTGTTTCACCACTGCTACACAGATGGCGAAACTACACATACTTCCTATTGTTTGAATAATTAAATTAAACAAATACAGGAAGTGATTTCACAAGTAAAAAATAATTACAAATAAATTCATTAAACCAAAATAAATTTTCTTGCATTTTTTTTTAATTTGACTTACTGTGAAGGAGCGTGTTAATGAATTTTCGCCAATTATTTTATCAAAATCAAGTTGATCGTTTTAAATCGTCGAAAGCACCCAGAAGAAAAAAAAAAGTGGTTTTTGGGTGATTTTTTTGAGATTTACGAAATAGTCCCCGATTTAATTAAATTGAATGCAGCCAGGTGTGCAATCGCCTGCACGCACATTCGTGTGCTGTGAGAATTCGTCTGAAAATACTTTGACTGAGTTTTGGACCCTCGCTTGTCACGGAAGAATGCTCTGCTTTGTATAGCTTCCGTTTACTCGGTGGTTAAAACATTATTAAAACTAACTGGCGGAAATAAGCGTAACGATATCAACTTTTACTTTGCACGTGATTTGTTATTAAACATATTTTACGTTACGCATTGCCGAACGCTTTGTGCATACTTCTTTTTAATAAGGGTAGTTAAATTTAGTTTTGTGATTTGAATCGCTAGTTTCATCGGTGAGATTTGCTTTTAAAAAAGAGCTGACTGGGAACAGTAAGTTCGCTTTTCCCTTGCTTTGGTGGATTCGCGTTCTATCTGATATGCAGATTTCTTGTGGTTATCGGTGTCGACGAACAAATGGGTTACTATCGGTCGACTGTTATAGAACGGCAATGTATAAAGCTTAAGTTCCTGAACTCCTTGAATGTTAACAAGATCAACCCATTCTTTTCTCCCCATTTGAACAAAAATTATTAATAAGAAGAAGAATAACAGTGGCCCGCATTCTCATCTTACGATTAAGGTCATGATTAATTAAAGCCATGATTAAAATAAACAAGAAACGATGTAGGTTTTACGTCAATTGAATATGCGAGAGAGTGATGGAGATAAACACGTTATTAAATTAACAGAAGATGAGAATAAGGGCCAATTTATTAACGTGTCGCTATTGTCTGACAGCTTCGTCATTTTTTTTTAATTTTGACAAAGCTGTCAAACGATAGGTGCAGTTGATAAGTTATATAAAGAAATTGTTATTAGTTGTTAAATAAAATAAAATGTTATTTTTTTAATAAATGAAGTACACTTTGGAGATAATGTAAATAAAACGAGCGCGCAAATAGTGGCGCCGCTGCGTTCGGTGGGAAAGCAGGCGTATCATATTTATGGAAACTCTAGACCGCAGTTAATGAGACGGATGGTTAAACATGTTTTTGAATGCACGAAAGCTTCGATGAAGTTCATTTCAAAAGCGCTGCTTTCAATAGAAAAGCTCGTTTGATCTTAATATATGGGCGCAGTTGGCCAGATTGATGCTTGATTTAAATCCCTAATCATCCGTGAAATGGGCCCCATTAAACACTTGGACCGCTTTTTATATTGTGTTTCGCGCTTTGATGTTTACGGAGATGCCAACGTTAAACATTTTCAAGATTGCATTTGTCTAATTCGAAAAGCGTTCTATTTTAAAGTTGTTTGAGATAAATGAAACTGAATCTAGTTAAATGAGGGATTAATTTCGGTGGTGGTAACTAACAAGCCGTTACAATTTAAATCCAGTGATTAAGAGCATTTCTGAATGTGAGTGTCGAACACGCTGGTGAGGCTTAAGGTCTTAAGTGGATTCCCAGAACACCTATTGATTCAACAAGCTGATTTATTAGCAAGCAAAATGACATATTGCTCTATAAATTATTCTTGGAACACACATGATGCACTTTTGTTGTTGTTATTGATGTAGATAATTATTATATTTCAACTTCAAATTTGATGAAACTTGAACGTCGTTATAAAAATGTAACTAATAGTCGTGGGTTAAAAAAAAATGTATACTGTAAGTAAAGTTCTTTCTCCCCAGTAAAAGAAGACTATCAGTCACTCGTAATATTTTATCTTCTGTCAACCCAAGCATAAAACACAGGAGATAAAACGGAACACTCATCTCCAGAGACCTGTCGTTCTTTACTGGACACTCGACGCTGATAATGATATTGACGGATATTTGCCATATATTACCCTCCATTCCCCCCCCAAAAAAAAAGAACTTTCTGGACAATAGCTTCTAAAAGCAGGCAGAAAAATATAACGACGTTCAATTGGAAACAAGAGCGTGATTTCACGATGAGATGATGGTAATGTATCGCGAGAGGATGAGCGACGGGTGTTTAGTGGGTGTCATCCCTTGGTGGAAACGTGCTTTGGAGATTGTCTATTGTGCAAGCTTAAAATTGAATCCGCGTCGCTTTCAAATCGACAACCGTTTTGTGGTATCATTGTACGGCGTAACGTTTTCTCACTATAAGCTCAATATAATCTTTTCATGATGTACATATCCATCACAACCACGAAAACTTCTTAGGTTACTCCTATTTTTAAGGACGATCATCTAAACAACCTTTTACAAAAGCTTAGTCACAAACATCTATGAAAAGTACAGGGTGTTTATAAATGTTTGCAAGTCAAGTGTTATTAATTACACACATGACTGTATTTACCGCCTTCCTGAAAAAAAAAGTTATACAGTGACAGGCAGACGTATAATAAGTTTTTATTATTGATTTTTCAGAAAACATTATTCAAACTCAACATGTGAATACCTCTTGTCATATACCGAGGAAGTCTAAATATTTGAAATCGAAAAGGTACAGACTGATCATTATACATTGTCCAGAAAAAACTACTTTTCTTGCGTATATCAAACCTTAGTTCCTCTCTGATGTTAGCCACATTATTTGACACTTGTCTTTGATGGTCTTACTTTTGTTAGTTTACGAATTTTCTGTAGTAATTTTCGGAAAATAGTCTTTTTCAAGACCGCGTAGCATATTGTCGGGTGTTTTCGTAAGTAAATTTTATGCAAAGATGGATTAAAAACAGGTAGGTAAAGTAGATAACTTCACTGCATACATGACAGTGGATGAAAATTTTGATATCACATCCATGGAAAGCAGTTTTTTTCTGGACAATGTATAATGATCTCTCTGTACTTTACTCTTATGTGGATTTCGAATATTTTGATCTCCTCGGTACATGAATGACGAGAGGTATTAAAATTTTGACATGTGCATTTTGAATTTGGGCAGACGCAGGCGCTTTCACAACAATATTTTTTTTTTAAAACAATAATAAAAAAGTATAAGTGTTGCCAAACCTAGTAGATATAGAGCACTCTTAATTGCCAGTACAGGGACTATATCTACATCTGTCATTTATTATCTTCCCCGTTTATCTTATAAACGCTTGAACATATCACATTTTCTTAAAAATAAAAATTAAAAAGTGCGAATATCAAATGACATATTCATTTTGGTTACTATTTTTTCTTTTTTAGTGACACGCAGTGTGGCCAATATGCGCGAAACAAATTTTGTGTGTGAAACGTAGTTAATTGTTAAAAACATGAGACTGCTTATTATTTGAATCGATTGTTGAATTAAATGTTAAAAATGTATTTTTTTTTGTAAACTATGAAAACGATTAAAAATTAATTTGGATAAGGATTATACGTCTGTTGAATTATTGAATGTAAGCTGTGAGTACTTATGCTTTAGAAGTGAGTTCTAAACTGTCATAATGCGCACATGCCGCCTATATTAGTGGCAATTAGTAATCACCGTCAACTCGGGCGCGTGCCTTAAGATTCCTCTTCGCTTCTACTAGTTAGACAAGGAAAGCCTCATCTCCTCTTTAATATCATTGACACGTTCTGTGCCTCCTGTATTAATGTTTTTCTTGTTTTGGAACTGCTCCTTCGGATCTAATCTTACACATACGTGCAGCTAATTACAGGCGCGTTAATAAAACAAAAAAATAATACATCGCCAGTACGTGAACGCGTACATATACGAGGTCGATTCTTTTTCTGGTTGTTATTTTAAAATTTAAATGTGCGGTATTTTCATGATAATTCGTCTGGCGCGGTCGAAATATCAAACTGCGAAAGACAATAGCACCATTGTCCGTAAAAAAAGCAAACATGGCCACATTTTCATTAAACTGTTCGTTATCGAATCTGATTCCACGTATAGAGCGTTTCATATTTGAAACTTAAATTGTTTCGAGACAAAATTATATATATGTACTTTTTGGTATTTTGCTGAAAAATGAAGCTATTTATATCTTCCGGTCCATTTGCTGTCACGATTTGATTCACAATTTAGTTACTACATCGATGGAGGCTCGAAAAAAAAACAAAAAACAAAAACAACGCGGTGCACGTCGATGATTTACTATAAAAAAAAAAAAGAAAGGCGACTGAAATTAGTTGATTGCGACGATTCTTTCTTAATTCGTACTTGTTTCCGGCGTGTTCTTAAATCAAGTAAAAGTTCCCCTTTTATTTCTTATAAATGCAAGGTAGTAGCAATGTTTCCTTTTTTGATGACATCTTTTTACATTAATTTTATTTCTTCTCCCCCAGGAGACACATGTTTTTAAAATACTTACCCGAAATACGAAATATATAATACGACAGAAATCTCATTTCTGAAGCTATTTCATAAAGTAAATGGCGCGAAACGAATATACTTAGAGTAAATGTATTTTTGTGTTTTTAGAGAATATTTCAAAGTAATATGCCCACAAAGATGTCATTATTTTATATTCGCCACTATAAACACGAGGGTAACTTTGTTGCCTTTAAATCCGAGGACGTAATCTGCTTTATTTTAAGATATTGTATGTATTTTACATGAGGCGGATAAAAAAAACGCACGCAAATAGATTATTACTTTTAGGTTCAAAATATTTGTGCTCAATTTGAATTTCACAAACGTAACTCGAAATTTTATTTTGTTAGGTTGGCGACGTCTCAAAGTAAAAAAGTAACACAGGTTTGAAATCGCTTATGTTTGTGGGGCTGGATTTTCAAATAATAAACATATCTGAAGTACTTTCTTGTCCGTTGAATTGAAAAATTAACATAAAAGTGTAATTATAACCTCAACCTCTAAATTGACATATGTTTGAGGTTAAGTGACCAACCCACTACGTAACAAAACAAAATCTTCCTACGTTTAAATAACAACTCGGCTTTTTTTTTTATTATTTAAGAATAAAATAGTTTAATACACTATAATTTCGCAACAAAAAGAAATGTTCGCCTTGAGTTTTCGGCAATTAAATTAAAACACGAAATTACTAATTTAATCAAATAGTGACGTGTTGATTGAGAAGCGGAATGAGTGCTCGAAACGGGGTTAGGGTTGTCAGGGACCGTAGTACTATGGGCTCTGCAAGTTAGGGGGCGCAGTAACCACGCGGGAGATGCATAGGTTTGTTAGTGGCCACAAGTAATTTAGGGGAAGATAATCAGTCTTCACAAGTGCGAGGGCGGCGGAACATTTAGTTCATATCATTTTTGACGTTCGCAGATGGGAACCAATCGAACGCGCTTTAAAATTAAAACGGGAAGGATTTTCAAAACGACAACAAATGAATTTATTTTAGTTGCGAGACGACTTTGCGGCCAGACGTGTTATGCGGGGGGATGGGGGACAAGGGTGCGAACATACATAAAAATATAGCGATAGACTTCCCCTAAAACTAAAAGAAATCAATCCGCTTATTTTACAGTGCTTTCACTGTAAGAGGCGAGACTTAAGTTCCTTTGTCGTCTTCCTATGTTTCTGCGCTTAATTTTTCCTTTAGTTTCCACCACTATAAGTAGGTATCTGTCGGGGTTGAAATTGGAAAATTACTTCGATGCACTTGGTACTTTCGAGTTTTCTTTTTATTGCTGGATAAACTAGTGGTAGTCGACTTTCATTACTTTAGAGGAGGTTTTTTTACTTTGTCCGATTTAATTTAGCGAATGGACTAGCGAGTGACACCACGGACGTGACGACTACTTGGCGAAGAAGCTTCTCGAGTTTCATTCCTTAAAAGAAAAATGCATTCTGGGGGTCGGCGGAGTGGAGTCGTGGTAATAAAAATTATCTACGTGTGTGTAAACGCAAGCTCTGTAATAACGAATAGAGCGAACAGAATAAATATGGAGACGACAGTGTTTCGATAACGATGTCACTTATCCTCATGGGGCCGATCCATCCCAGTCTCCAGCGTCCCACAGGATGCAGAACCCGAATCAATTACACCACTGAGTAATTAGAATACGACCGCCGTATGAGTTTTGTACCCCTACCTTTTCCTTGCCTTTAAGCATCTAACGTACCCTACATCAAAGCTCATTTATATATGTACTACAGTACGTTTCATAAAATTTAACGCAAGTTTAATTAGAAGGTTTGACCTAAACATACCTGCACGTGTTTTGGCGGTTAAAAGGCGAAAGTAAAAAGTAGGTGGGCCGAAGTAAAAGATAAGTGTAATCTCAACGACACGCTCGAGTTAATCGCATGGAAATTAAATGTGTACGTAATATCCGAAGAGGTAGATATAACGAATAGGAAGATGATATGGAATACATTTTTATTCGGGAACGTATTGGTTTTATATCGAATTCGATTTCTCCTACCAGTGGGTTTTGATTGACAGCTTTACACATGATATTTAAGTACATTGATCACATGTTACGGTATACAAAGCGCTATGTATGTATGTATATACACAATGGTATTTGTTAACGCAAATGTAGAATTCATGTCTACAAATTATTACTAAAATGAAAACACCTACAATAAACATTTGATTGTAGAAATTACACGTTTTTAAGAGAATTTTGTAACCACAAATAGTAGTGAGTGTGTTAATAACTTGTTTAAATTAATTTTATAGACAAAATGTAAACATGTTATGTAAATTGTTGAATTAAATACTATTTATGTAGATTTAGATAGAAATATTTAACACAATGTTTGGAAAGTTGGAAATATATCTAAATTTTCTAAAATTCTCAACTTTTAGAATGTTAATAATTTCTCCATCTCCATTATATAAAATCTCACTCTGCCATTTTTCTCTGTGCAGGCAATTATGACTTACAATTAGTTATTTTCGGTTGTAGATAAATAATAAACAAATCGACCCTTTTTTGCTGCGCGTCTTAACAAAGATGAGGTATCAGGATATATGTACGTACAGAAATAGAATAGAAAAGCTTTTTAGGCAAGACAGGAGGCATCTACTTGTGTCAGGGAGGGGTTGGGAATCCCGTAGGCGGAGCTTTTCATCTGAAATCCTTTGAGTGATCCTAGCGAATCAAGTAATTATAAATCACACACACACGATATAACAAATCACCATCGAATTCAAAAAAACAGAAACACTCACAAACGAATTTGCAATTACCCAATCAGGATTTGTTGCAGAAAAATCAGGGGGTGTTTTGTATACATACTATTTTTAAGCTAAAATAAGAGCGGGCCTTCTTGTTTTTTTCTTGTTTGTGAAAGCCAGATGTAAAACTTAGCCCCAAAAATGTTTAATTATTTGTTAAGTTTATTTATAAAATCGACGGCCCCCTTTAATTGCGCGCCGCGACGCACCGCCTAAGAAGAAGAAGATAATTTCTAATTTACTTCTTTTGTATTTCATTTTTAAATTCTGCCTTGAGTTATTACCATATTAAGAAAGCGAAGTCGTAATTTCATAATTAAAATGGAAATTGTAAATGATAAAAAGCACACCTCTCCTCCCCCTATTCGGCGGCGTGCAAAAAAAAAAACAGACACGGCCCCGCCGCCGCAAGTTTGTATTAATTCCGGTTGCGAATATTAACAAATAAATTAAGTTTTAATGGGGCGCATCCTGTTCACGCAAAAAATCGAGGAAACGCGACGAACCACATGACGTCGTAAGACTTCTTGGATATTCTTCAGGTGTTCAAGATCCATCAAGGTCACGCTTCCTTCCGGGAAGGTTGTCTGGCTGGGAATTCAAACTTTGAAGACCTGACCTACGTACACTCGCTTCCGCCAAAATAAACACGTTCTAAAGGAATGCTCGAAATTTTTGCCGGCTGTTATTCATCTGTGACAAATATTTCATGCCAGTACACGTGAGGGGAGGAAGGAATATGATTTTAAAGCATTTTAGATTTTAATGAATCTAAAAATATCACTTATGTGGGTAGTTCAAAATCGGGCCGACAGATGGAGGCACTATCAAAATTGAAACTAACTAACTAATCAAAGATTCCTCGCTTGAAATCAGTCTGCAAACAATTTTAGAAATATTGAAGCGTTCAGATAATAAAATGGCGATATAGAGAAAAGGTAGGTGGCTTCTTCTTATCGGCAGTCCAAAAGATGATGTGGGGTGCGTTAAGTAAAGGCAAAACTCGCTCCAATCATTGATGAGGAAGTGCGTGCAAGTTGAAACTTAAAAAAATTGAATTAATTAAGGAATGATGATAAAGAAAGGTCTTCAATAGGAACTTTGGAAAATATCAACTGTACTTTTACTAGATTACGCCGCATATACCGAGTGTGAGTTGAAAAAACGCCTCAAGGCGTAACTCTGTTAGTTATAATCCGATTGAATAAGCGAAAAGTCGTAACCGTAAATACTACAAGTCTGTTTACAAATCGTCATTAATAATAAATAAAAATAATCTTTTTTCTTAAATGATGGAATTATTAATTAAAAATTAATCTCCGCCCGCTTCATTTTTGTATCCGTAGATACGTATTTCGGCAGCCATCTTCAGTACACGCATTACCAAGACTAAAGCACTTCATGAAACCTAAGGACCTCATAATTATAAAAAAAAAATGATTAAATGAATAGAAATAATATCAGAAAGAAAATAATATAAATATTTTTAAATTATACCTAAAAGAATTAATAAAATATATATATATATATATAAATCGTCAAAAAAAAAAAACAACCTACAGATTAGAGCAGATCACACCCACACGTATCTACGGATATAAAAATTATTATGGGCGGAGATTAATTTTTAATTATTTCTTAAACCACAGCTCCTTTACTATTTTTTTTTTTTTTTAGATGGAATTACATTATATTGTAGAAAATATAGGTAATTACAGATTTGAACTTTACCGTACAAGTGCGTAATTAATAGTTGGCATTAACTGAACTTATTTTCAATAAAAGCAAATATTAACTTTTGATAATTGATTTAATAACAATATTGTTGATGTTATGTGATTTATTTTTGCTCCAGCAACGGATATTTCGCGCGGTTTTACGTTTCATAAAGGTTTCTTAGAGCTACCTATAGATGAGAGTGATTTTAAGCTTCTTCATGAGGTATTTATGCAAATTGGTAGTCTGCTGTAAAGCGATAAAGTATTAAGAATGAAAACAGTCGTGTTCTAAGTAATTATTCGATCTTCCCTGTTGACGGAATCTAATTAATATAGGTATTTATCTTACAAATTAAGATGCATCGCTTACTACAGCAAATACCGTCCAAATTCGATGATTAATTACTTAGTTATCGTGCATCTCCCGTGATGAAACGAGGACCTTTATATCGAATCAAGTCGAGCAAAGAATTATATATAGCTCGCGCGATTCCTTTTTTTTTTTTAATCAAGCTTTTGTCCCTGGCATGTTCCGGACGTCGGAGTTAAATTTATTATCGGCAAGGACGAGTTTGTATTTATGTACGTACGTTTTGGTGAATATATGAAAAATTCTGGGTCCATATGTTACGAGGCTTATCGCATGTAGTAGTCGATTTTCATATAGAATTTATAAAGATATTCGGTGGCAGATTGTGATAGAATTTTGTGGAACACGACCGGAATATCTAAACATCCTATGTACGAGGTTGTTCCAAATTTGCATCTAGTCTCTTTCGATGTAAAAACAATACCATGCATAGCATTTAAAAGAGCTGTAACTATTTTTTTTAATTTTGCTTCGTAAATGCAAAGGTGTTTAGTTTTGTTTAGCATCTTATCTAATTCTCTTAAGAAAAGCATTAAACAACAGTCTGCAGTGTCTACATTATCTGAGCATAAATTATCTGCTTTAATTAATAACGGGGAGACAAGACGGTCTTGTTTAATTAACTACCCAGTGAATTTAAAATATAAATCATTACATTCGCTTAGCAGCCGGAGACAAAGCTCCTTACCAGTAGAAAATTGTTG
Organism: Serrognathus titanus; assembly: GCA_039766575.1. Lineage (NCBI taxonomy): Eukaryota > Metazoa > Arthropoda > Insecta > Coleoptera > Lucanidae > Serrognathus > Serrognathus titanus. Next base: position 367,967 of record CM077916.1, on the reverse strand, counting down.
CTTGTTGCTTTTATGAGCACAGCGATTGTAAAATCTCAAATAATTTAGCAATATTTGACTGTGCTTGACAATATGACGAAGTACAGGTAGGGGGTATTGTATACGAATCCCGCAGAGAGATTCCAAGTGTGGTGCAACATCCTTTGGGGAACCCCCGGAAGTAGCAAATGCTCAGACCTGTCTCGTTCGTTTCCTATATGCAAAGATTAAGATTCCCACGCATCGATACAAAAACGGCAACGTTCCTTCCCCGACGACGTGTTTCGGGACGGAAGGACACCGCAGTTTTAAATTTCCTGGTTCTCACAATTTTCCCGTTAATACCACAACAACCGCTCGGCAAGAGAAAAAAAAAAACAAAAAACCACCCACAAAACATACGTGTGCACACGTGAATTCGAGAGAGAGGAAGTTCAATTCGAACGAACGCACGTGCAAGCTTTCGAAGCTTTAGTTTTAATAACTCCGTGCGAAATGTGAAAACACCTTCGCGCCTCTGTAAAGTACGAAATGTGAAAGAGCCGTAATATTTTTATTGACCCCCGTGAACCTTTATCTTAAACGCAGCTGCTTTACAATTATATAGAGCGACCTTTGAACCGTCATCTACAAAATTAATGTCTACACTGTTAAAAAACGGACGCGTTGCTATTAATTTGAGTTGATTTAAAAAAATTATGTTTTCTATTTTAGAATCGCACTTTCCTAAACTCTTTCTCTTAGTGAAAATAGGTTTTACTATAAATTAAGTAAACTTGCTGGAAATAAACCGAGTAATTTTAAAAATTAATTAATTAATCGATGTTTGATTTGGGGAAAAATTCCCAGCTTGGCAGCACTGATTCTCGATGTTTCTTTTTTAAATTAAAATTTTTTTAACCTTGCTTTTGGGGGCCCGTTGTCTTGCTGTTTTTTTTTTTTAATTTCGTCTTCGGTTTAAACAAAAATATGTATAGAAATAGCACATAACATTCACGACTTTTAATAATAAGATCAGAATAGCGAGCCATTGATGATGATTATAAAAAATCGAAACCGGTAGCTAATTTAAAGCAATGAATTTTTTTTAGTGCTTGATTTGAAACCCAAAGATTTTTCTAACTTAAGAAAACTCGTAAGAACTGAATAAGTTTCACTATGGCCCCCCTACCGAACACAGAATATATTATCATATTTTTGTATTCAAAAAGATGTACGGTCACTTTGAAGATATCGAACGTCTTGGACTCGTTTCGTGTTTTATCTTTGCAGAGATTGCCCGGGAAATGTGCCTTTTCATCCCCATTGAATAATAACTTTACTCGCATCATTACTTAGATTTGCCTTCCAACAAACAAAAAAAATCACTTAATTATGTTTTATAAATAAACGGAGGGATTTTGATACGTTGCGGAATCCCTAGTACGCATGAGGGTTCTTTAAGTCCCTAATACCCTCTTCAAGGGAATCCTTCGGCGTTCGGTGAAATTTGTGTTTTCTAAATAAAGAAATCAGTAAACAAAAAAAAAGGAGGGCCAATTTGGATGCAAAATCTCACGTAGTGTACCTCACCCTCTCGAACTAAAGTATCGTTCACCGAGTGCGTTACATTCTGTTCGGTTCATTGAATAGAGTGGCGTGAGTTTAGTGGTCTAATGTAATATTCAGAGCACGTATCACATATGTGAAAATTTTTGAATGCAATACCATTATGCGAAGGATAGATGAAAGTTCTAAAGTTAGTATTACACTTCAACTTCCTACACGTAATAATTTCACGAGATGCAGTTTCCTTTTTTTTTTCTTTTTAATGTCACAAGTATGTCGCAGATTAGTGAATGCCTAAAGAAAATCGAGTGACGTCGAGGAGGATTCTCGAATCGATTGTTTCGAGGAGGGGGAACTCCAAATGTTATACTAGCTGTAAATAAAATATTCAGGGCAGGTAATAGTAAATTCGTTTTAGATTGAAAGTTCGAATGTAGTTGACAAAGTTAAGCAATAATTCACTTGTCGACTTGCCCGATATCGATATTACTGTCCCTTTCGTATTATGCATTAACAATTAGGATATTTTTTTAAGGGTGGTATTATGTAAGGAAGAGAATAGGTTTGATCCTTGCGTTACAAATGAAGAAGTCACTGTCAGAAGGCGACTTCCGTATCAATGGGGGTGGGTAGCATTCAATCAGCGTTTGTCCCTGGGGGTTTGCGGGAATTAAGTGACCTTGGTGGCCTACTCGTAATTACAACGCCACCCATGATGACTATAGTCATTCATCCTAAATTAATAACCCGCTGTCGAATATTAACTTATTGTCCCTATTATACTTTGCGCGTATCTCTAAACAATTTCGAATATACTCGCGTACATCTGCCTGATCCTAAATTGATATCGAAACTTGATTCGGACAGATGCTGAAACCGCACACACGCGTTAAAGAGTATCGTGTGACAATTAAAATTACAATGACCACCCCTCGTACCTACCCAAAAGACGAGGATGCTCTTTTTTTTATACATACTTCGCAAGGATAATCCAGGACGTTGACAAAATCCTGGTCATTTCTAGAACGATTTATCACGAATGGTCCAAGCATATACCCCCCTCAGTTCGTTTGAATTCACTGAAACGTATGCTCCGCCGAAGAAAATCTTTTAGTGCGGCATGAATAAAAAAATGTGGCCACTCTTTTATTAGGGGAGGAAATAAAATATATCCGTGCGCACCAAAAAACAAAAAAAAAAATCTATAAATAATTCACATTGATTTCGGTCGGGCAAGCTATTAAAATAACGAAAATATGCACGAGTGAAGAACATATCCCAAGGTGAAAGAGAAATAGTAGCAGCTTATTTAATCATTTCCGGCTCCCCGTAAAGGGATCCGTTGACAATAACATTATGCAAATAGTAATTTTATCCAAAATCCTACGAAATGTTTCATTTATAGAACGTATTTATACAATCAAATTATCATAAAAATTTTTATCGCGATGTAAAAGACTTTTAGACCTTATTCATTTATTCATGTATTCCTGTAATAAAATATAAAATACGTCCTTAGATTTTTCTGCCATTTCAACAACGTATGCAAATCCTATTCATTATTTTACTTTTTCAAATATACCACCGCACTTTGGAGAACATAATCGCGTTAAGTTTACAAAACTGCCAAACAAAAGTTGTTCATCTCATAATTAAAGTTGGCTGCTTTGAATTTGAAATATAGGAAAACTCTGTTTGGTTAAGTGGCAGTTGGATGGCGCTTAAAGCAATTTCAAACAAATTCAATTAGGAGGTTATGTTTGTAATAATTCTCAACGGATAAGAAAGAGTATTTTAGTGCTGCTAAATTTCGTGGGCATGTCCTGAGCTCAAAATAAACCCAAAGTGTTTAATTAAGCCAGAATTCTGCTTGAAAATTCTTAAATTGTATTATACATAAAGATGGGGGCATCAAACCTCTTGCACTTTGAACACAGGCAACAAATAAGTCACTACAACACGCGTTAAGGATTCATAACGTTTTTTTTTTAATTAATGAAGATAAGGATTTGCTATTTAAACACCTGCCTTGATAGGTAAAAACAACAACACGAAAACAGCTTCGCCTTTAATGCGTTTCGTCAAAGCTGTAATGAAATCGTTAATCCTGTTGACGTCTTGCTCTATAAAATTAATGCGTAAAGACCCTTCTTGAAAGCATCACACATTGAATAGCTGCGAACGTATAAGAGCGCAAACATTTATACCCCAAATTTAATTAAACAAATAGTTGAGATTCCTTGGACAACGGTCATTTATATTCGTAAATTCAAAGCCATATCAAAGCGTGCCGTTCACAAATCGCTTTATTTGCTTAATTACAATGCAGCTGAGATAATTTATAACCCGTGTTTGCGGTTACGCGATTGTTCTTCCGTCGTTCGTACGTAAGGAAGGCGAAACCCAAAGGACAACGTTTTTACTTGCACCTCCCGAGTTACGCGAAGACTTTAAAAGAAGTATTAGAGAGAGCGGGGGTAGTAACAATTCGTAGTTAAATTTAGAGAAATTCGGTCTGATATATGACCCCACTGATATAATATAATTAGAAGGAGCTTTGAATCAACCCTTATCTATTTGAATAGTGGTGAAGGGACCGCAAAAACCATATTAGTTACCCTTTGTGGGGTCGTATTACAATACTGATTCGGACCGCAATGCTCACCAAAAAATTTCGAAAAAAAGCAGTTATTAACAATACGTTTGAATTCATTATGATCTCGATGTTTTTTTTTATGTCAGAAAACCTGATACGCAATCAATGTTAATTAACGAACTTTTGCTTGATGATAATTTGTGTGTGGATGGGGCGAGCGTTTTGAATAAAACGAGAAACTGCGTGTTATGGACACGTCAGTCGATGGAAGAGTAAAATTATATGTTGTAATGTAATATTGGCTTTGTGTTATCTGCGCTAGACCACCCCAGATTCAAAAGTGAGAACAATGCAATAAGGGTGGAGACCCTTGCAAATCACTACCTTCGATAACATCGTTACATATCCGATGCGGTCCTCTCTGTACCTATAGCTCCGATGAGATTTGTTTTGCTTTGCATAACGAGGATTTAAAGAAACTTCTTTTCTAAAAAAAAAAAGTGGCTTAAAGATGAGTCCGCACCAACAGGCATTACCAATCCAATTTATCTTGTTGCTACTGCTCACGTTACAGGAGTGAAGATGTTTTATTGCGGAATCAGTTGGAAAGTCAAGTGCAGCTCAGCTCTAATAATCGTTTGCACTTACCGCTAATCTACTTAGACGCACGCCGCCACTTACTTCTTGTCATTTTTATTACACCAAAAACAAAAACCAGACTCTTCCTTATCACTGTTGCAAGGCAACGCAAACTCGTCCCTATTTTGTAAATTACGAACATCGTAATTGCATTACTTCATCACACGAAACACTTACTACCATCAATTATTATAGAATTCGAAAATGATTCTGATTATTCGAAGCCTGCATATTATTAATTGAGGGGAAAGAAAAAAAAATCGAAAGGATAGCAGGTGTCCCATTCTGTATAATTGCCCACTGACGTCATATTTTAATAATCATAGAATGCCCATTGTGAAACTACAATGGTCATTGACTGAGGGGAATCACTTAAAAAAAAGTGCATATACATACAGCAATCAAATAATCGGGGGTTCCTGTTTTACGCTCGCATTGAATGAGATCTGATTTGCGGTCTGGATTGAAACATTATGCTTGTTAGCCCGTCTGTTGAGGGCGTTTTGACTAACAAAAAGAAATAAAATAAAATAAAAAAAGTCCACCGTCGCGCACGTATAAATCTTCCGTGTCTGCGCGAGAAGCAAATCAGAACACATTCGGTGGATGAACGCGTTTTATTTTAAGCTCGTAACCAGGATTTCGGATCGAAATCCAAAGCATTCGGAAAGTTTCTTTGTCCGCCGCGGGAAAAGCTCCGTATCGCGTAAATCTACCTAAATGGGGTATATTTTAGGGGCGGGATTGTAAGATGCAATTACACCAAGAGAAAAAAGTCCATCAACCCCTTTAGAAGATGTCCTAACAATTCCAACACGATCATTATATTATTATTGATTTTCACCGTTCTAATTTGCCTACACTGTTATGAACGTCCAATTTAATGCATACGAGGAGCGTTGAAAAAGTTCGAAACCAAAAAAGAAAATCGATGGTTAATAATAGGTGGATTGTTCGCAGGAGGGCCAAGACCCTAGGAAAAATTATTATTTCTCTCTATTATTATCGTTCAATCGTCACTTTATTTGCTGTTTTCTTCCCCCCTTCCTTTACGAATGTCTATCTATCAATTGTTCTTCGCCGCGAGTAATTGTCAATTGCGTTTCTTCACCAACGACTGTCAACAAGAAAAAAAATCAAATCGTCAACATTAAACAAAAGAAGAAATGATGTGAAACGTCCTTTGTTTCATGCTGCCAAATTAATTCTTTGGTCTTTGGTCTTTAATTGTTTTGGTTTTGATTTGACTGGGGAGAATTGAAACAAAACGTACGAAATATAAGATGAACAAAAAGAAAAACAAAAGAAGATCGACGTTTTTACAACGGAGTTGTAAGAATGATGGAATGGAATTTAAAGAAATGAAAGCTTGATTTGATTTGATTGCCTGAACTGTGCGTTCAATTATTATTAAATAAAAGTTGAAAGCAATAATTGTGATTGATTTTTCTATCATTTGAATTTGTTCACGCTATTGCAGCGTTAAAGATGTGGGGTTTAAATTAAATTCTACGAAGGTCGATCAAAAAGTACGTACGCATTTATCAATAAACTTCGAGTGCTGTCGATTAATAATTGGCACTTCGTTTAGTTCGATTACGTTAATAAGAGAAACAAGTTCGAATGCGTGCACGTAATTATTATGGCGTTTTAACAATTACAGTTGACATACCGACGGAGTTGAAATATTAAAGCGATATTACGATTGCAAAATGATGATTACTCCGTGGTTAGTGAATTGCTATCGTCACAATGACCAATGAGATACTCTTAACGGTGACAACGGCGCATCTGCGTCCCTAAAACGGACATTCTCTAAATTAAACTCTACACTGCAAAAAGCGGCGAAACGTATTTACCACCCATACACGTGTACACGTGTTGTCAACAAAAAAAAGTATTGCGTTTTGTTATCGGTTTATGTAAATCGATAGTGAGTCATATACGTATGTAGATGAAGTGATTGAGTTTAATAAGAGTTTTGGCGATGAAATTATAAAATACCATTACTAGAGATGTGGAGGAGTGAATAAAGATTAATATTGCATATCACACTCGGAGCACATGCGGGTTTGTGGGGCTTGATTACATTATCACGTCTGTTCGACACTGGTCAAGTATATCACTGTTAATGGGCTACCACACGTATTACAATTGTACAACTTACAAATTAGATTATCCCACTTTACAGAAAATGAATATTAATAAGAACGAAAATGGAAACGCAATTATTCGGTGACGCTGATAATCCTTGCCTTGCATTCTAGGAAATATTAAAATATATCGTGTTTGCATCCTTATCGGTCCTCAACTTTGACCTGTTACTTTTTTTTTGTAAGATAGATATCTTATCCGAGACTAAAGGAAAAAACAAGATAACAAGAATTTATAGCCTCTTTTCTGAAGTAATTACCATCGCCGGTTTTATTCCGTAAATCGAATCAATAATTTTGAAGCCTTTCCTCCAAATTGTCCCAATAAATAATCCCGTACGAATATGAATATTATCAAGTCATTTAGTAACTGCAATCGCTGTTTTGTATCGTTGATAAGGGCTTTGTGGCCCGATATCTGTGTGCCGTGACGTCCGTCCTTTTCTGGATCAAGCGCGATATAGAAAACGCCACCGTTCTAACGCGTTGGGAAACGCTTTGTGTGGTTCTAAAGGGGCTGTAGGAGTAAACTTAATCAAATTTCAAGCTCTATTGACGTATTAGTAGAGATTTTCTGATAATCCGTGCAGCTTTACCGCATGATACGGCCGACGTTCTTTCATCGCGTCTAATAACTTCTTTTCTATAATTAACTTTCGGACTTCATAGTATGTTTACAAGCGACCTACTCCTAATATTTATGACCGTTCCGGAAGCGCATTCACGATGATATTGGATGACAGATCACCATTTCCAAACGTCCAGGGACCGAAACCAAGTCGCATCGAGGGACTTCGTTCACCCTCCAAGAAATGTTCATCTAGTTTATTGCTTTTTAATTCGTTCTTTCATATAATAAATTTATTTTATCAAAAATTTGCGGAAGAAAGACGAATCTCTGCGTTCATCTAGTCATTTTACATTTATGTGTGAGGGACGTTGGTTAAAAATGAAAGAAAAGGGGGTGAATCGTCCTTCATTTTCAAATTCGTCAATTTTTACAAGGCCTCGTCAAGACGCTGTGCTCCTCTGGTTGTAACGACGACAGTGAGAAAGAAGTTCCATTGACCACACAACTAACTACTAGTAGTGTGATATTTAAACGTGAAAGTTTCTATGGTTTATACCGGGACATTCCTGGTTACGTACAAGAGCTAGGATAAAGTTTCATAATTGCCCTATTAGTCATGGATGTTTTCCTTGAATCGACTGCTCTCCTTGATTTAAAATAAACAATTCTTTTTGATTTGTGAAAATGCCGGTTTCTTACATAAGTATGATTTAAGTGTAATCAAAGAGTTTTTTTTTCACAGCCGATCTAGGACGAAAATGTATTGAGATATTATTTCAAATAAAACTTTCTGTTGTGTACCAACTCTTTTAATCTTGATGAAACAATCTAGATATCTGCTTCATTATGTTCTCATAGAATTCGCCTTTCTTCAGCTCGGAAGCTTTTGTGTCCGTACATCGTATAACTTTGCATTTAAACAATAAGTTCGTATGTTTTATGATCTTTAGATCTGACTATTCTTGCAAAATACGTTCAAAGTATGCGCCAAGCTTTACTGTTGCACGGCTGTGTGCCAATACTCTACTTTATACTTTTATTACCCACCATTGCACACTTTCACGTTTTTTTTTATTGTAAGCCTCCTTCTCTATTTAATTACCTTGAGCTTAATATTTTTGCGACAAAAAGTAAAAAAAAAACACACATCAGATATGAACTAATTAATTACACAATGAGTTTTTAACGGTTATTATTTTGCGTTGTAAGTTTTGAGAGAGATTAAAAAAATACGAAGTCACGAATTTCATATAATTTTTAACGAGGCAACTACTTCTTACGTTTTACATTTTGCACTCAGCCTTCGCTAAAATTATATACCCATATATACATGCAGAAGATAACATGCTATTGTGTGCTATCTAGTGGCAATATGTCTTACCGCGGAGATAAAATCTGGCGAAGTTACAACATAACCTATCTTCAAAACGAACCGAGCTCCCCGGCTCTATCTCTTACCTTACTCGTTTAAAATTTACATTAAAATTACATCTCTTATCCCAATTGTCGTTGTGAAACGTGCCATGTTACGCCAGCAATTAAATAAGGATTTATTCTGACGAATTTTAAACTTTTAAATTTCACTCAATTATATTATTTTCTTCATATGTAAAAAGCATGAATTGCAGACTTTCACTTGCTTCTAGTAACTTTTCGTGAACGCCTATTGACAGCACTGGTACGACGCATTCATAATCAACCGTGTAACTGCGTGTCATTAATTTATTTCGGGTAGATTTTTAATTGATTGTAAATTGTTGTATGTATAATATTTTCCCCGTGTTCTGGGAAGTCCCTTCTTTCGTCAGTCAATTCAAGAATCACCCTGTATACGCGAGGATTTGTAAATTTTTATGCAGTGTGAGCTGTAAGGAATATAATCCGATATTTAATTACTGTAGAACTCGTCTTGTAATTTGCGAAGGTATCTAAATACAAACGGAGGAACATCAAGTTTCCTTGTTTGCACATGCAGAACGTAGGATTTGCTCTAAGACTGAGTCGGTTGCCATAACGCTCATCAACGTTCATAATTCTAGTGTAGATGTCCACGGGGAAACGAGACGCCACCCTATATCGTGTGGCCCATTAATTACCTTGGTAATCACTCCGTCGGTCCAATTAGCAGTGCCTTACCACCGTCTGTGTCTCGTACGTCAACGCGGAAAAAAGTTTAGTGCGGCTGGTAATTTGATCGCAATTATTAACTCACTTACTAAATTAAGAGAATGTTTTTGATACACCCAATTTCGGGTATTAGCCCCCCGCTCGTTTGTGAAAAGTAATAAAAGCCAAACAATTCTTAATATCGCATCATAATCCCGATGAAGGCGTGCCTTATCCAGATGAATTCTAACAACACAAGAGCCACAGATCGTTTCAAAGAACAATACGCATTGTAGTTATGAGTACTACATCCAGCCTGCGCCTTCTATATGGAACCAACAACCACCATCGGCGGCGGCATTCACTTCATATCGAGTGAAACAAAAGAAAAGACATTACGCTACTATCTAATTTAAAAGACCTAACTAACTTCACTTTAATACCAACGGTGACGTGTTGCCAACTACAAAAAAAAAAGGATTTAAAATGAAAGTGACTATTTTATTACCTTTTCGTAGTTGATCTCGTTATTAAAATGGTAAGTATTAAAAGATGAACAAGTGACGGGCAGATTGGGACTACTCAACGAGCTATCATAATGGAATATTGGCTCTCGCCGAAACACCCTCTTCATTGAAGAGTTGGTTTCAAATGCCGGATTAACGTATTAACATTTATGCTAGATATGTTCTGAATGTGTGCAATCGTGGCCATGCGTTAAGTGTAGCACATATCAGCTGTGTGAACGCGTCATACCGTAACAATTACTCATACGCTCCGTTAAATATCACACTACCCAGAGCGCTTCAAAATGTATAGCTGCGTGAACAGGCGGAAGATATCTTTGGTTGTGAACGTCGCCGAACTCGTCCTCCTCGGATAGGCACTCGAAAGAGGGATAGCTGGGCGTTGATTGTTGAGGAACGGCGCAGGAGTATTTGTTCGGGACCGCTGACAAAAATCCCTCATTCTTGAGAAGTCAAAACGGCGTACTAATACCACTCTTAATACGAAATAATCGCTGTTACATCCAGTGAAGTGCGGTTTCAAAGGGTGTAAAGAACTTCACAACTACTCCAAATGTTTCATCTAAATCCTTTTAGGAATAATAATAGGCGTTAATAGAAGGAAAAATTGGTTAAAGGTAAATATTCGCGATTCAATTAATTATGTATTTCCCCCGTCGGTCCATGACGTAGTAAGATTTTTTATTAATATGTGCACAAGTCTCAAGTTATGTCCAATTCCAAACGTGAGAGTTCTCGAACGCTTGTTAGATTAGAATGTTTAACTATAAATACTTACATTATCGCGTACGATTGTTCTATTTTATAAAATCGTTTACAACGAGAGAAACAAAGAATCCCACGTCTTAGTTAGCGTTGGTTTGATGATTAAATTTGATTATTTCTTTAACTATAAGTAATTACTTATTCATGTATTACCGATAATTTAAAAAAAGTATGCCTGATTATGGGGTATCGCGTAGTAAAGTGATTTGTTGTTGTATTTTAAGCTTGGGTGACATTTTATTTGGTTGTCACACAAAAGCCCCTTTTTTTTGTACCTTGTTGACTTTTCTTATAATTAATTATATTTGAAAAGTAAAATTATAGAATTAGTTTTTAGAGCGTAGTAAATTGCCACCGCTCCACACACACATAATAACATACGGGTCTCATAAATTTGAAATTCGATACTTTTCTATTTTTATGTGGTTTTTTGTTTGGTGGTTTTCTCCCTTTTAAAACCTGTCGCCGCTCCACGATCCCTTACTACCTAAAACTTCGGGGGCTCGTGTAACACGTGATTTTTTTGAAACAATTTTGCGTTTTTTAATTCGGAATTTACGTTGGGCACACAGGCGATGCGATGGTTAGTTAGGGGATGATCTGTGCGTGTTTGTGTAGGTACCTTAAAATTTGCAAAGAGGGGCTGCAAAAATGCAAATTCATGCATAGCAGTTTGTAGATGTGCTAATCGGGATCGGAAGTGCGGAATTAATTCTTATAGATGGAACTAATTCTTGCCCGGGGTAGGTCAGTGGTTGACATAAGGCAAGTTCGACGTCCATCTACCTTTCCCACGGTCAGATATATGCATGTGTCACCCGGTCTACGTTAAACGTAGAAATGTAAATCTCTGACCGATTTATACGAAAGATATGCTAAAGACCAGTGGATATTACAAAATTTGGATTTCCTTCGGCCCATAGAAATTTTCTTTCTTTAAATAATACAAACCCCAAAACTAAATTTCCATAATTCCAATTTGTTGCCGAATTTTAAAGTTTGACGTCAAGCGAGTTGATTTACTTCACTCAAAGATGAGCCATTGTCTACAGCCTCGAATCCTGATGGAATATCGGGATACAAAGGACCAGATAAGCCGAAGCTCCTAAAGAGAGGAACTTCTCATTTTATAAAGAAGAAAAGGTATACGCGCACTCGTGCAATTCCACCAGAATACTTAATTAACTTCAACAATATTCACACTTTAAGTAGATTTTACGCTCGGTTAATTTCTCCCCCCTCCCACTATTATTCGTTCTTTTCATTCGCTTTTTAATAACATGTTTCAATTACTCTTGATTATTTCGGAGACGCGAAATTAAATACTATTTCACATTTTAACATACAATCGTGCAAGTACCGTTGATTGTTCACTATCTTCCAGTGCTTTTTTTCTTTTTACATGGAAATCAAGCCACTTAGATCACAAAGGCAGTGCTAAAGGTCACGTTTGATTACGATAAATAACCGTCAATCAATGTAAGACTCATTTGAATATGCATGTCAGCAGCCAACGTTCGTCATTTTCAAATGCATTATCAATCTATTTCGATGCCGTTGAATAAATATTCCTTTGTTAATTGTTTTGCAAATAATTGTCTTTGCGATTAACGATGCAAAAACTTGCACATAATTAAAACGCTCTGTATAACAACATGCAACTATAACAATAAGTAAAGTAAGTCCAAAATTTATATACCGACTGTTAACTTGTTTAATTTAAATTCATTTTTCTGTTTCTAGACTGAACTGAACTGCACTTGGGGGAGAAAACGTCTCTCAAAATCAAATTCATTTAAATTAAAGAGAGACATAACAATTAATTAAATACAAATATTAATTGTAGCAATCTTTTGTTAATGTAGCATCAGATTAAATTATCTGAAAAAGCAACTATTGTGTGGATATGGATATTAACAACAATGCACATAAGAGAAAACGTGCATTTCAAATTATTTTGGCTAGTAAATATTTGGTTTTGTTATGTAGCGGTTGGTGACATTGGCTGGTACTTAAAACAATTTCAAACAAACTCCAATTTGGAGGTTATGTTTCTAATTACATATTTCATAATAATTTTCAACGGACAACAAAATAAAAGAAATGTTTCCACAACAATAAAACTGAAGGGATTTGACAAACGCAGCATTTTACAAAGTTTATGTTGGTGCATTGGATTTTCAAATTCAAAATTTATGTTGGTGCATTGGATAGCCAAATCAAATAAACTCAACTCATCTATTGTCAAATCAAAGCTGTAATTATTACAGTTTATTATTTATCTGAAGTTTACAAATATTTACAATGTCGATTTGTTCTGTCATAGCTGCCAACTCTAACCTAAAAAAATTAACCAAGTGAATGGTATCGCCAATTCCTCAGTGTTCCGAACCTAGTAAATTTGCTTCAACCGTTCACTATAATCTAAACAGCTTGTTTTATCTTTTTTTTTAAACACACCGCTTTGACATTATATATTTAAACTTTAATTTTGTATTTGTCAGATACACATTGCGTGTTTTTGAAATTTCATGGCATTCCTACCAACATCAAGCAACATTAAACAGGTATCATGGAAAAAAGTGGAGAATAGCTTCGATAATCACCAGAAAAGTCAGTAGAAGCTGAAAACAGTTCACTAGAAACAAATGCCGTAAAAGCCATACTGTGCTTTCATTTTATTGATGACATTATGACTTATGCGCATCAGAATTGGGCCTCAGACCATTTGTGCTGAAAACATTCAACAAAAGGCAAAGCAAATGTAAGAATCAAAAATAAACGTGGACGATTTTTTGCAATAAAAAAGTCGTAAGTCCCTACCTAAAAAAAATAACAAAATTAAATTAAAGATTTAAGAATTTTCTGTAGATAGTCGGTAACAATTAATTAAAAGAAAATATTGATTTTACACAGGGGATTAGAAATAATGCCTCACCAATAAACGCTCGTACGTACTACTAATAAAAAAAAATCAATTGCCTTCAAAATTACGAGTTGTTTTCATTTAGGGATTTTGAATTGGGCTAATAACATAGGTGGGGTATCTGAGATGAACGTGCCAAAAGCACAATAGAATTGTATGGAATAAACACAAACACATTACACGGTTTTTGCTTGTAAATGATTACGTTTGTAACGTAACATAAGCACTTGATGATATAGAGCAAAGGGTATAAGGTGGTAAAGACGAACGTCATCAGGTAGATGCTGTGAGGGTCGGAGGTTCATGAATGGAACACACGCTAGCCTAATCCTTTTGTTACTTAACTCGATGGGGTTATTCCGAGATGTTTGTACGTTTGACACCAAAGACAATGCGATGCCCGTGCCCCCGTGGTATTTGTTTGTTGAGGAGCCACCTGGTTTTGATACTGTTGACTTATAATTAGGTCGTAAATAACATGATTTTCTAGCTTTGGCGAGAAATTGGTGTTTGACTTTAATTTAGAAAAGGGATGATGCAAATGAAGACTCAATTACCCCTCAAGTAAATCAGAAATGTCTATAAAAAAACAGTTTCATTTCTGATGTCAAACAAAGAAAAGCGCTTACTTGGTTTAAAGCAGTTGTAAAAAATGTAGTATTATTTATAGGTCCGCACTCAATTTATTAATTAATACACATAAAAGTGCACTTGGAATTTGGTGTTTCACTCGCACAAGAAAAACTTAAGGTTAATTTTGGAAATGAAATGCCTCAGGAAATGTGGTTTGTTTTGTTTAATGACTATGGCACAAGTTATATATATATATATAATAAAAAAAAAAACGAATAGATATCAAAATTTAAAACAAGCGAAGTGAGCGGCTTTTAAATAATGGGTCTAATAACAAATCTGGAATGATCTCTATTGATCCTCGTAGTAAAGCACATAATAAGCACCGCCGTAAAGTATGTAACTGTGATGTACACTAGGTTTGTTGTTAATGGCACCGTAGTCGAGCACGTGGTCACAAGTAACAAGTAACTGGAAATATCTGTACGTCCCAGAAGTTACAGTAGCGCCGTAACGGCGTAGTGCGCCGTGAAGACCCTTCATGGGCACGGTATCCGAATGTTATACCCCCTCCATAAGACTTGTACCCGCCCCTTGGCCTATCGTGACCCGGCTGTGAACCGAGGACCTCCCCGGCCCGCCCAGGCCAAGTCAGTGTCGGGCCCGAGACCGAAAGGTCACTAGTAGAGGCTAGAGAGTGCCGAGGGGATGACCTATCACCTCGACTGCTCTGATACGTGCTTCGTTTCGAATCGCCGAACTCTAACTCAAGAAATACTCAAAATTTGAACCAAATTATTAGAAAATAAATTCTAACGGCCAAAGTAGCGCGGAAAAAATTATTTCTCAAAGCAGTGCGTTTTTCCTCGACATATTGGAAGGAAGGAAGGAAAAGGTGAAGTAATAATATTTAAGGTGTGCGCGAAAATGAAGTGTTGAAGTTCACGTTGCAACCGGTCAGAAAAAAAGTGATAACAGTGTTAAGATGGCATTGGTCGCACCTTCTTGGCGCGAATCGTCTCTGGTAAATCCAATACCCACCAGCCTAAACACTCTACCTAATTCCTTGAATCCTTTACCGTCTACTAACTTGAATCCTCTACCCACTAATCTCAATCCCATCACGCTGGACAATCCTGATCTTTCACTTATTAACAACAGACAAACACCTTCGCAAAACTCTCAAAATAGTGCTAATAGTACTGACAAGAACCAAAATATTGAGTGTGTTGTATGTGGTGACAAAAGTTCAGGGAAACATTACGGACAATTTACATGCGAAGGTAAGTCCAGCAATTTTTTTCTTCTTTCAAATTAATTCCCCCAACATTTGGTTTAGGGAAAAATCAAAATTCATTTGATTATCTACTTTTGCCTCAACAGAAAACTGTAACACAATTAATTAGGATCACTAATCAAAAAACAAATTGATGCTCTCCAATCCTTGAACGTCAAATCCAAAAAGGAATTAATTTGGTTAAGCTAGAAACGGTTCAATTTCGACCGCCCAAGGAAAAATCTGTTTGATTACATCAATATTGTAACCGAAACCGAAACAGACAATTTGAAAACATCTCCAATTCTTTGGTTCAGAATCCAACGAACATATAATCTATCTGCAATTAAGCAAAAAAAATAATAATTTTGATTATCTTTTGCCCAAAGAAATTATTCAAATCTGCGAATCAAATTCGGATTTAAAACTTACCAATATATTTTGATGATCATTTTTTTGCCCAAGGAAAACAAAATCGATTTAACTACATTAAGCTAAATTAGGAGAAACAAACACAGAACACTGTAACTGACAGTAAAATCTGGAACTGATGAGAAAGAGTCTACACTCCTCAACGCTTTGGTTCTAAATCCAAAATGGAACTAATTTGGCAACACCAAGATTAATTTTAATCAGTTTTGGTCAAAGGGAAAAAACAAAATCCATTTGATTACATTAAGCTCAAACACAGAACACTGACAGTAAAATCTGTAACTGATAAGAACCACCAACTATACTCCTCAATGCTTTGGTTTTAAATCCAAAATTGATTAAGTTTGATCAAAGTGAAAAATAAAATCTCTTTGATTTCTTTAGTTTCAACAATCAAAAAAAAAAAATAATAATAAGTAAGTTTTGTACTAAACAAATTTGATATATCAAAATTGGACCAATCAAATTTTATAATCTTTTACTAAAAACTGAACTTATTTCTTTGGTTGTTTTAATCTCTTAATGGAAGATAACAAATCAAATTTGAAGTCTGGAAATTTGAAGGGAAAAGTATACATTTCTGAAGGAGAAAAGAAATGTTAAGTTAAAATTAGTAAGATGACAGTCACAGTGTGATATGGCAAGAATTCAAATTATTTGTTATCTACAAAGTTAAACTTTAAACTATCATATCGCGATCATTTTGGTCATGCTGCAAACTTTGATCTGAGTAACAACTTCTCGAAGCAAATTTGAGCAAAAAATTGAGAAAACTAAATCAAAATCTGAGCTTATTTTTTTAGTTAAACGGTTTATAATAAAATACTGTCAATTTGACTTTGAGTCCTGTAAAATTAATATAGATTTAAAATAAAATTTGCTTCTTTAACATTCTTTTTGATGTTTTCATTTATGATCATACGGTAGATTTGAGTAACTTTAATTGGTGTTGCAATTATTATATGACAAGATAATTATGAATGTTATAACTTCCCTTTTCTTTTGACATAGATTGATTTATAAAAAAAATCTATTTTTTATTATACAAGGTAGTTAAAAAAAAGGTATTTAAATTGGAATTTACTGTTAGTTTTACGAACGAAACTGTTTTATTGATGAGGTTTCTGTTTGTAGGACGAAATCGTGAGCGGTTGTCCTCCGCATTTAATTCTTTAAACATCCGGCGCAGGATTTAAATGATTCCTTTTATAATAAATATATCACTGTGGTGAATGAAATCTATAAGCGTTCCTCTTTTTTTCCGGTTAAATGAAGGCATTTTTATCGCAGTCAGGTATAAGTTTGAGCGGAAAAAGCGTTGATAACTCATAAATATTCAGTATGCTAATTTTTGGAATTCGTAACTTCTGTTTAAATTTCTACCGTCCAAAATGTATACTTCCAACTAGAAAATAATTTAGAAAGTTTTTGTATTCCGTGATTAGTAAATAATTTACAAAGGCATTAATTCACTTTTTTTTGCGGGGCGCATTTAAATTTGTTTTCTTTTTAAAAACCTAAAGTATATATATTTTTTTTAAATAAATTATAATTTGCCATTTCAATCGAACGGTATGAATTTATTTTATATTTTAAACAATTGCTAACAAAATGGGGCTACCTACAGATATTTCAGAAAATGTTATAATTTAAATTTATTTTAAGTAGTGCATTAGAATTACTAAAAGATAAACTGAAGGTGAAATAAAAGCCGAAGTCTTATGATAAGTAGAAACCTTGCTTATAAGGATTATAATAAAAGCTGAATAGAATTCTTAGGCGAAAGTCAAAAATACGATATAATTTCTACGGATTCGTTTGTCTTGATTTCAAATAGAAACTCGAACTGGTAATTTGGTCCGTATAATCAAATCAAATTACACGCCGATATATGAATTAAATTTTACACGCGATCTTATTAAATGGGTTTTGTTTATTCATGAACGTTACCTCTTTTTTTTGTTGGGCAAATGATGCATGCCTTCCTTATAGTAAGAGTTTTATAGTTTTATAGCCGAAATGTTTTTATAAACCGTCATTTTTCTTTAGAATTCCCCAAAGGGCTGTCAAATTCTATGCGAGGGGGCTTTTCTCCGTTCACTAACGATGTCTACATTTATTTTTGAATGTTTCATCTTTGTCCGCCACATAATAGCCTCGTGATTTTTCTGGGACGTGAGCCCTTTCTTAATTCCGACGACTTCTTCTTTTTTACCTCCGTGTTAATCTAGTTAACAGCGTCAAAAAGAAGGAGGACATATTGCCAATTAATTAATTTGTTTTAACTTCTTTTGTAAAACAATTTTAAACATAGCATCAGATTAAGTAAATTACCTCAAAACGTGTGGATATAGAATTCTAATTATTTTATTAACGACAATACAGAGTAAATAATAGTATATCAAAAAAAAAAAACATGTATTTTATTCTATTTTGTTTCTTAAATGTCAAAAAACCTCAAAAATCTGACTGCGATTTAAATACAGAAGAATTCTGTCTTGTTATGTGACAGTTGGTGACATTGATTGGCGCTTAAAACAATTTCAAACAAGTCAATTTGGAGGTTAAGTTCATAATTTCATATTTTGTAATAATTTCCAATAGACAGGAATGCACTTCAGTTATATTTATAATCTGAGATGCCAACAAATTTCCATTTGTATGTATTTGTCACAAACGGTCACAAAACTGTCTATTTTTATTAAATAAAATAAATAAATTCTCTAAAAACTAAAGGCGAAACTCTCAAATGTGGAGGCCTGTTTTATCCCTAAATGCAATTCATATTGGCCGGGTGATTTTTGGTAACGTTTTAGTAACAAATTTTGTAGGTTAAAAATACCGAGCGACTACAAATGATTTAAGTTGGCAGCACTTACATAGGATTTTCAAATTCAAAATTTATGTTGGTGCACTGGATAGCCAAATTCAAATAAACTCATCTATTGTTAAATCAAAGTTGTAATTATTACGGTTTATTATTTTATCTGAAATTTTTACAAATATTTACAACGCCGATTAGTTTTATAACAGCTGTCAACTTTAACCTAAAAAAATTAACCAAGTGATTGAGCCAATTCCTCAGTGTTCCCAACCTACCAAATTTGCTTCGAGCATTTATAGCCACGTGGTAAAAATTGTTGTTAATTTACAACAGTTTTATCTTATTTTTGACAAAGTGTCTTGGCTGTTATATATTTCAACTTAAATTTTGAATTTGTGAGATACGCATTGACATGTTGAGACGATAAATTGAAATTTTTGATAACATTTAATAGGTTTAATAAAAAAAGAAGCTGACAATAGCTTAAGTAATCACTAAAAAGGAAAACATCTAACTGTGTTTTCACTTTTTCAATTATATTAAATATTAGTGTTGACAACACTGGCCTCAGGTCGGTTTTCTTCAAAACATTAGTCAAAAGACGATCGATTATTTAAAAACTGAAAGAAACAAAAAATGGCGCATGATTTTTTGCGTAAAAAAAATAATGAAAAGCGATGACAAAAGACGTTCAAATTTCGACATTGCATCACCATATTGGCAACATTGGGCAACGCCGCCAATACAACAAGCTAGTGTTTATTTCCACATTTCGATTTTTAAGAAAAATTTACAGAAAATAATTAACCGACATTATTATTATAGTTTATGACGCCCAAATGAGTTTCACAATAAAGTCATTAAAGTACCAAAATTGTAAGAGAAAAAAAAAATGTAAGTACTTTCGTAATGATTATTCTTTGTTTTAATTTTTTTTGCATCTGCGCGAAATTAACGCAAATGTATTCCTGAACAGCAATTACGGTTTACCTTCTAACAATAATGTTGTTAATGTTGGCCACACTGTGGAACGTTTTAATTATAATTGCCTATGATTTTCCGAGGTTTACCGCGATGCTTCAGCGACCACCGCGAGTTTACACCACCTGGGTTCAAATATTGGAACAATTTACACCCTCCCTTTTATATTAAATTAGTTCCTTCCTCGCGCAAATTTATACAAATCGGTCAGCGCATAAATAAATTTCCTCAGGACGAAAAAGGAATGAAAAAATTAATTATAAATTCATTTTTGTTTGTTTACAATCCAAGAAGAAAAACTCGCACTCGATAAAAAAATAATTTGCTTCACAAAGAACAGATGTCGCAATTGATTCGTAAGGAATAACTCTATCATAAAAAGGTCCATCACCAACAAACAAATCATAATAATAACAGGTCAAATACATCACTTTTGACCTAAAATCTCTAATCACATTCAATGTTTTGACTCAGGTCAATAGTTTCATACAACGAGGGAGGTCTTGATGGGATCTTAGTTTGCTAACGTCGCGCGTAGTTTACATCGTTACTAAGGTAACGTAGTTAATTATAAATAAATAAATTATATTAAGAAAATCCTCATCAAACAAGTATTAAACGTTTTTTGTGACCTCCGTTTCATACAATATTGTATAAAATCTCACTTTGTCATTTCTCTCTGTGTATAAGTTGTAAAGCTTTGTGTCGAATGCAGGCATATGAATTGTTTTCACGCGATTAGTAACGAAGAAAAATGTTAAGAGATTGAGCCTTCTGATCACGTCTGGATTATAACTGTTGTTGATGTTTCAGGTTGCAAGTCATTCTTTAAGAGGAGCGTGAGGCGGAATTTGACGTATTCGTGCAGGGGTAGTCGGAACTGCCCCATCGACCAGCACCACAGGAATCAATGCCAGTACTGTCGATTAAAGAAGTGCATGAAAATGGGTATGAGAAGAGAAGGTGAGATGTACGCTAATATTAATATTATATTACAATTTTATAATCCGCGCCTCCGTTACGTATCAGAGATAATTTTTGGAAGGCCTGATACATTAACGGATTAAGTTATTCAAAATTACAACCGCCCCCCCCCCTCCTCGTCATCTCAAAAAGAGCTCACTAAATTAATGTCGGCTACCGAAATTAAATCGAACCGATCGGGTTTCGCGCCTATTCCGTCGTCGAAATTTTTAATAACGCTTTTAAAAAAATCGCCGTCGCAGTCTCGTTTGTAATAATTAATTATAATAATTAAGTTTGAAGCTTTGAGACCGTTAGCAGGCGAATTGTTTCTGTTTCACATCGGAAATCAGTGTCATTTGAAGCAACAACATCCCTAATTATTTTAATTGTGCGCTCTCACGCAAACAGTTCAGGACCCGACGTTGGGTATCAGAAAATCTTCAAAAAAAGGGGTGGCAGGTAATAATTTGACGACGTTATGTACTACCTACGTAAAAATAGTCGGCGTGTATTTGGAATTCTGGAAACGTACATGTAGTACGAAATTACGTAACAAAAAAAAAACGACGTGTTCACATTGCGTAACGTGTTCTTGTATTCTTATGAGTTTCTCTGCGAATAAAGATTTTCGTTCTTAATTATTTCATGTAACTCAATTCGAAATATAAATCACGTGATTATTCTTTTGAGAGGAAAACCAACCAACGACGGTTGATGTGCGTAGATTTCGTTGTCTTGCATGAAAATATGCAGTCTTATATGTATAGCGAGGCCCGTTCCATTGTAGTCCATTCTTGTGGATGATTGATCGGTTTAATATACAAATAGTTGACCGTAAGGGCCAACAAAGGCCCTTTCCGAGTCCTAAAGGATCGTTTACCGCTTGCATACATTAACGACTTGCTTAAGATTAATGGTTTATCGGTGGTCAGTGCATGGGAAAACGTTTCAAATAAATTTTACCGTCAGGCACAAAACCGGACACAGATCGTATTTCCACTACCTGTGTAAAAGTTGCTTTCCATTCATATACCACACCATTATTAATTCGATCTGGTTTTAATACGATCCCAAATAGTGTAATATTACGCTTGCAATTATGTCTGTAGAGTTCAAAAAGAACACTTTCAAACTTCGATTAATAGAAACTCTTTCGATTTAATTGTAATAATGTAAACTTGACAGTTTATAATGTACAGGCGAGTTTTTTTTTGTGCTGTTGGTTTTTGAACGATTGTTAATAGCATGTGCCCATTGTAATAGACAAAGCGTCTCCTCTAGTTCGATCCGGTCTACCTGAAGAAGATGCAGGAATGCTTCACGGTGCCGCAGCACGTGTTCAAACGTCAGGTTATGCATCTTCACAAAAAAAATATTAGGTAAATGTCGTTGCTTAAATTAAATTTTGTCTTGTTATGATAGCTACTTTACTATACGACAAAAGCCGGTTAGCTTTATTATACAATTTATTTAAAAAAGAAAAAACATTCGAATCAACAAAAACAATACCATATTTTTTTTGTGTAAATAAATTATATTACTCTGACTTTTAATTTGATTATAGATTTTAATAAAATAATTCATAATTGTGATATACATGTAGGGAAATTCTCTTTTGTTATATAACGGCTGATGACATTGGTTCCCGCTTACAACAATTTCAAACAAATGCCGATTTGGAGGTTATATTTATAATTACATAATTTTTTTATGACACCAACAAATCTAGATAATTTTAAACAGTTATTTTTATGCAGCTGTACGTATATGTTGTCGCCAACTTAACTAAATAAAATCTCCAGTGCTTTAAGGTTGCTACACCGCGCCGCCATTTTTGACCCAAAAAAAATTGAACGGCCGCACGATGTCGCAACCTAAGTTGTCTGTACGTGTTCTCAATTTGAGATAAATTTAGGACAAGCGTTGGAGTTCTCGAGCTACACTTCTGCTGACGACGCGACGCCCAAAACAAGTATCCAGAGATGCTCGATTGCACTCAAAACCGACTTTTTAAATATCTGGAAAAGCTAACGCAATATTTTTAAAAACTCATAGGAAAAAATCGAATTAAATTAAATTGAATCAATTTGATAAAATGTTTCAAAGGAAAAGAGATTGAGCTGTATCTGCCAAGTACTTTTTCAATCTAGAGCAGCTTTCTCTATTTTGAGAATTGAGACTGACAGTTTTCTCAAGATCCAAACAGCTGCCAAGCCCTTTGTCGGTCTTACAAATTGAGAACGAAATTTTCTCTCAACGACCTGAAAACATTGATAGTTTTCTCAAGACTTGAGGGAGCTTTCTCTATTTTGAAAATTCTCAAGACTGAAGCTTTATTATGATTGTAATAGCTTCCAATTTCTTCTACGTTTAAAAAATGCTTTCTCAAGATTGAGATTAACAGATTGATATTCAAGACTGAAAGCACTTTTTAATATTGGGACTCGAGATTGGCATTTTTCATGATTGAGAAAGTTCTTAAAAAATTGACATTGTTCTTTGACCAAGGTACGACTTGAATAAATAAAGCAAAATTAATGTGTTCGGGATATATTGTTGCAAGCACTTGAAACCCGAACATTTGTCACTAATTTCATTAATTGGGTTAAACGTCACGTACGTCTAAATCGATTTGTCCTAATGGACCGACTGTATCACTGCAGGGGAATGACTCAGGCGTTTTATTGGGACATTTGAGATTAATATTTTTTTGTAATAGTAATTTTTTAAATCAAACATACAGGGTACGGCCGTTGAAATATATTTCTCTACATACGATGACTGTATGTGTCTCTATTGCCTGACGAGTTCCCATACATCTCTTTGTATCTAATTAAGTATTTTTTTTTAATTTCTTGATAATAAAATCAAATTTGCATGACTTGAAGGGTTCAAAAAACCTAAAAGTCTATGTTAATTAAAAAAATGAGTCTGAACTTGTAGCGTATCGTTTTGGCTGGAAGAAATTATTAAGTAAGAAGTGATCAATCAACGTCGTATTTACCACTAATTAGTTGAATCTGATTCGTTGCGCAAGCGATGAAAATAAAATGCGCTCAGTAATTACAAAATTGTAAAGTTTTTTCTCTCCTCTCACGCGAATGTTATAATTTGAAGGAAAAAAAAAGAGTGAATTCGTGTTTCCTGTCGGGGGTTTTTTAATATTATTCCTGCGCAGAACCATAAATAAAATTAATACGAGAGCGCTTGACAAAATAAAACATAACGGATAAGTACATAACGATGGGGCAGGTAAAAGGAAAAAAATCGAAAACTAGTTCTGTGGGGTTTAGAGTTGCAATGACACCTTGCAGGGGTAAGATAGTGACCAGTGTCCAGTAAACATTATGTAAATGAAGAAAGGACAGCTTTAAGGGATTTATTCAAATGAAGAAGGGACCTTTTGATACTTCGTGGGAAAGAAGATAAACCTCGCCAAAGCTAGGACGTAGCCATACATCAAACGGCATCATTTATTATTGTGTTATGGAGATTATTATTATATTGAATCTCGTTTTCGCGAAAGTGTATATACAAAAGGTTTTAGTTTCAACACGTCCGACAATCGCATACAATTCATTTACATGCGGACGCAAGCCATGCCGAGATATATTCGCAAATAAATAAGACCGTACGTGGATTCGATATCACTCGGTTTATCGTTACCCGAGGGAAACATAACGCACACAATCGCTAACGAATAAAAAAAAAGAACGAAAAAGTAATAAAGAATAACCAGGGCTTGATGTGTTGGAACATCGTGCTGTCGTCATATATCTTTAGTGATACAATTTCCTCGAATACGCTGCATTTATTTCCTTACACAAGAAAAGTAATAGACATGTTTCATATAGTACAAGGAAGGCATGTCTAGCACACTACATTAATTTAATTATAACAACTCTTCGGAGAATTCTCGTAATGGCTCTTGCCTTGTTCTTATGACTGACATTGTGGCTTCGTAAAACTTGATTTTAACAAATCTTCAGCATGCAACAAAGCGTATTTCTTTATCAAACTGAAGTAGCCAAGACCACAACAAGGTACAGGGTATCTCCAAAAGCTTTCAGAAAAGAGCTTTCCATCCAATACCCATGGGGTGTTAATTTTGAAAATACCTGCCCTTTCTCTTTTCGAATCAAAGACTCAGCTTTCAACCAATTTGTGTGCAGTATAAAAATCGATGTATTTTATTTGGCGATGGTTAACATTTTGACCCGGGTTTATGCTACACTGAAGTAAATACTGATAATATAAACGTTAAACATTTCGGACTGGTTTAAGAATGTTTTTAATGCATTAAACTTGGATTAAATTGTGTAGAGTAGTGCTGCTATGTGTATGCCGAGTGCGGCTATCGTGGGAAATGACCTTAGCTGACCCTGACCTCGAACCAAGACCGAGCGTGTTGTAGAGATGGGGCCACAGTCAAATACCATGAAGAATGAAGTCATCGTAGAAGCGCGATCCTCTGGAAGCAAAGCGTACGGCAGCATCCAGATCCAAGAAAATCAAACGGAAACGCGACCATGGCGTTTTTTTTTCGTTCTCGATTAAATTCCTCAAGTTAACTTTCATTGAAGTTATATGTGTACAATATTAATATATAAAGCGATAACCTTTAATCTCTGACCTGGTTGAAATCTAACATTAAACGACATCATGCTGTAGCAACAGTTAAATAAATCAACTGATTTACTTAAGGCTCCTAACACAATTTCATTTTATTTAATGCAGTTACCCAAAAGTTATTCGGATCGGGATAAATAAAAATAGTGTAAAGAAAGAAAAGTTATTAAAACCAACAGTATCTACGAGAATGTTTGCGGAGGTGTTGTTGGTAACAATGAACATTTTACGTTTGAAAGTTTTGTGCCCAAAAAGAAACTTTTTTTTTATTTTGATTGCTTAACGACTACTTTGTGAAACTCATTTGGGTTTCGTTTCATAAATTAGCTAGCACTCGATATTTTTATTCTGTTAGGTTGGCGGTTCCACTTCAAATTATAAAAATAACCTGCCTAGATTAATAAAAGAACCAGTCCTCCCGACAGTTCACGTTAGCGTACAATTTTGCATTCAACTTCCACCATTTTCAATAATAAATCATAAATATATTGCGCTATAGTTTGCAACAATCACTTCTCTGAAGATAACGACAGATCACTCTATTGTGGTGCCCTCTTCAAGACAGAAAAATGATTCAGAGCAACTAAACACGCGACTATTAAACTAGTAAGCCGTGTTGGTATCTCAAACTATAAAAATAACCTCCAAATTCACATTTTTTTGAAGTTATTTGAAGCGCGAAGCAATGTTACCAATCCACCACGTAACAAAACAAAATTTTTCTAAACGTAAATTACAAAATAACTCAGGTTTTTGAGCCTTTTTAAATTTAAGAATCAAAACAGTATAAAATACACGTTTCACAAGACAGACTTGTCAATCAGAAAACTCGCCGAGTAGCGGCTCGCTTTTTTTACTAATTACTATAAGTATTAAAGGTTTGCTAAGAAGAAAATAAATTCAAAATGATATTTAGAATTTTCCAATGCAACAAAGATGTCCCATGTTATCACTATCACAGCTATCCCGGTTTAACATCAAAAAATGAAACCATAACTATGTTAGCATCACTAGGTAACAAAGGAAAACTAAAGAAACCTCGAAACTATAACAACGATACCTTTGGCAGTTATCTCGGGATTTTGAGATAACATAAAAAAATCAAGGAAAATTTTATAATTAATAATACGCTTTTAAAACAATCCAGAAAATCCCGGGATTGTATTCCCTAGTTATCACCTATCAATTTTCTAGTCAATAAAACTTTTAATTATTACAATTAATTTTAATTTTTCGATTTAAATTGGTAGCTAAAAGAAATTCAAAATCAACCGCTACTATTCTGGTATTTTCTTTCTCTCCGCCACATTAAAATAAGAATGAATGTGGCACATCAAACGCGAACGTGTTTACGGGAATACGTCGAAGGCAATTAATTGTTTTTTAAAATGACAGAACAATAATGTGCACGATGTAGAAAAAAATCGAAAAGAAAAAAAAAATTGAACACCAATCGCGGCAATCAATGTTAATTCAAACGTCAGAATTCATATAAATGATCTTAGACAGCCATGGCTATTGATTAATGGTGTATTATACCTCGCCTGATGGTATGTTGTGTACACTCTCGAAGACATCACACTCTGTTTGTTTTCTTTGAATATACATATATTTTTTATTTGACAAATTTTATTACCCATGCATCTTGAAGGAAAAGAAAAGGGTTTAATTAATTTCAAATTCGATGTCGTTTATTAATTCAGGTGGAAAAATAAGGTGCCCCAATTGGGAAACGGTAATTCCTCCGCGGTTTTGATTTTTTTAATAAATTAAATAAAATTAGTTGAAAATAAGATAAATAATAAACGGTCGTAAGTGAGAGAGTGAGATTTATGTATACAGCAACAACAACAACAACAAGAATTCCATTGTATATCGTATAATTACCGATAAGATTAAAAAAAGTGTACTCTTTCGGATGGTAACATCGATGGTCTATTCCTTACTGTCTAAAAAGTATTTAAGTATTTGTGTTTTACTGCTAATCCAGAGTTCATTTGCAGTTAAAAAGACATGAAATCAAATTGAAAAACAGGTTCCCACTGCAAATTATAAATGTCTAGAACGATGGAATGCAGTTTTATGTTTTGACACACTTCAAGCTGTATTACAGTCGACTTTCGCGTCCACCATAAAGATACTCGAGTTGGATATTCGTATTTCACACGTATACGCTGTTTAGAATTATAGTTCTTATGTCATACGACTCATCTACGAAGATTTACAAACCGAGCTTCCTCTACACGATCTGCATCTCCACGTGTTATACTCGAATACGAATTAGGATTATGTACTACAACAAACAACATTTTTATGAGCGTAGATCGTTAAGGTAATAATTTTTCTGCCACTCCTCGGGGGGAAACACTCTAGCGGATGCATTAACCCATAAACATTCTACTAGTGTTAGGAAATAAGCTCACGACAACGACCAATGTTATCCTACTTTTATTTCATTGATTAATCACGCGTGGATCAATTTGATGACTAAAAAAAGAAACGTGTTCACATTTACAGCCGTCCAAAGAGGAAGAGTACCACCTTCGCAGCCCGCCATCCCTGGTTTGTCCAACCAGTTCCTAAACTCCGCAGACTCTGTGACGACGTCCCTTAGTAACCACACGTACCTCAGCAGTTACATTTCTTTACTACTAAGAGCAGAACCTTATCCTACGAGTAGATACGGCCAGTGTATACAAGCCAATAACATTATGGGTATCGACAATATATGCGAGCTGGCGGCCCGTCTTCTCTTCTCTGCAGTCGAGTGGGCGAGAAATATCCCCTTTTTTCCTGACCTCCAAGTTACGGATCAAGTAAGAACCTTTTTTTCTTATTCATCACTTAAAACTCTGTAATTACACTTCCTCATTCATTAAGATTATACATTTCATTTTATTTTGATAGTTAAGAATTCCTCCACATACTTGCCTAAACTTTAATTAATCAAGAAAAGAACTATTCTTTACAAATTGTAATTGTGCTTAGCTTACAATTCTAAAATAACGCGCGATTCTTTCCAAATTGTATGATTTCAATTTTTTTTTACTTTTCCTTAAAAAAAAGAATTCTAAAATAATCATCACTGGAAGATCCTTTCCAAATTGTAAGAGATGTTTATTTCGATTTCGTTGAAATCAAAATCAATTTAAAAAAAGACTTCTAAAAGAAGGTGGGGGAATTTCTAAATTCTGGGAGATTCTTCGAATTTTTGTTTCATTAAAATCAAACTCTAAACTCTAAAAGAAAGATTTCTAAAAGCAAAGAGTTCTAAAGAAAGAAACTGTAAGAGATTTTGGTACACTTTCCCAAAAAAAGACTTCTAAAAGAAGGTAGGATTTCTAAACACTTCCAAATTGCATTTCGAATTTTCGTTTCGTCAAAATCAAAACGAAAGACTTAAAGAAAAAACTTCAGTCACTGGAAAATCCTATCCAAATTTCATTTGATTTTAGTTTTGATTCAATAATGCCAACGTACTTTCCTAAGCTTCAATAATCAAGCACATTTTTTTAAACAAAAAGAAACTTTACAAATTGTAAAATTTTGATAAACTAATCTAACTATAATTCTAAACTAAAAATAGAATTCTAAAAGAACGCGCAGGAATGTTTAATTCACTTGGACGATCTTTCCAAATCGTATTTGTTGCATTAAAATAAATTAAAAATCATCCTGGAAAATCCTTTCCAAATTGTAGGAGATGTTTTGCTTTCGATTGCGTTAAAATCGAAATCAGTTTTCTAAAAAAAAAAAAGCAAGTAGGGGGATTTCTAATCACTGGAAGATTTATCATCCAAATTTACATTTTCTTTATAAATTTTATGAATGGCATTGTGTAGTATGAAGTAGGGGTAGTGATCCTGATTTTTCTTAAATTTGTTAACTAAATTAGTGTATGACGTGGATGTTTTTTTTCCAGGTTGCACTTTTACGATTAGTTTGGTCGGAACTTTTCGTATTGAATGCAAGTCAGTGTTCAATGCCATTACATGTAGCACCCCTTATCGCAGCCGCCGGTCTACACGCTTCGCCAATGTGTGCAGATAGAGTAGTTCAATTTATGGACCACATACGTATATTTCAGGTACTTTCCTTTTTTTCTCTCTCTCTCCGCGCCGTAATAATTCAAAATCTTTTGTAAAATAATAGTGCAAAACCTGCACATAATTGAAACAATGGGCGAGACCTCGAGAAACGCTGACTACTACTACTACATTTCTGTTCTTATTGTCGTAGGAACAAGTGGAGAAGTTAAAAGCGCTGCATGTAGATTCTGCTGAATATTCCTGCCTCAAAGCCATCGTGCTCTTTACAACTGGTAAGTTACTGTACACCCACTTTCATTAAAACCTAAAACTATGTTGTACAATGTCTCGCGCGTTGCAACAATCCCCCACAAAAATATTTCTACCCTGAACTTTATCGTACTTTCTTAATTGCCTTGGGGAAACTCAACTAACGAAAAGAAATGCATGTCGTGGATATATTTTTTTATTTTAGACCAGCATGCTTTACTATTATTTATTTTTTTCGTTGGGGTAAAAACTACCATGATGTAGTACGAGGTTCAAATTTATCTTTGAAAAAAAAAGTGTGACCTAGCTTGTGTATACACCTGCTAATTCTGGCTTTACTCGGACCTGTCTCTTATTACAGTGTGAATTCATTCTACAAACATACAGTGGTTTTTGTTTTGAAGCGAACTTTCTAATCTCCGCATGGTACTTTAGAAAAATTATTTTGGAATTCACGTAATAGAAAGTGATTGATTTCCCGCGTTTCAAATTTGGCAAAATGCGTATTGTGATCAAGTCAAATATCAATCGATAAACGTATTGAATTTTGAAACTACCAAAAACGCAAAAATTGGTATTATAAGCACTCACCGGTTTGCGTCCCTTCTGCAACCTGCAAATCTATTCCTTAAATCCACCCTGCTACAGTAATCCAGGAAGAAATCACCAACCACTTTCACTATGCAACAACACTAAAACAGAAAAATTAGTGTTCAATAAAAACTATAATCATATAAGGAGTTTTATGGTCGAATTAAAAGTGTCTGTGAAGTTAGTCTGAAAACGACTTTCACTAGATAACATCATAAAAACTATATGAGGAGTTTTGTGGTCGAATCAAAAGTTGATCTGTAAGGCGTCATCAAAATGCTAAATATTCTTACCTAATTATTGAATTAATTGCACAAATGATCACTTGAAAACTCAAAACCTACATAAATTTGTAGAAATTAAAAAAAAATTATTGCAAGTCAGTTTTGATTGCAATGGATTTCTGCTGGCTAGAGTCCAAATAGGGCCGAAACGGTCGTCCAGAGAATGCGATCGATGCAAAAACAAAACCGACTTGCATTATTTAGTCGAAAATTAATAGACGAATAAAAATAGAACTTCGACGTTGAAACTAATAACGAGCATTAACGGCGAATTTTCTAAAGGTTAGCTGGTACGATGTAAGTATGACTTTGTGTGTGTGAACCTGCGAGCAAGTTAGGTTACGAAAGGTCGTGACTTGCTTGGTCATGCTGGTCGCTTGGGCTATGCTCGAGGCCGAAGTCGACTTAAGCCCGTGCCATACATACGACTCGGTGCTATATTGCACGTTGATGAACGAAGGAAGAAGAAAAAGTATCAGACGTACCCTGCGTGAAAAGTGATCGTCATTAATAAATTGCATCAAATATGAATTTAACCGCAAATACGAGGAAGTCATCAATATCATGCGATCAGATAAAAAAAAACAAAAAACAAACACAATGAGCTTTCCTTTGTATGTGTTCGGCGTTTGTTCCTTTTTTTTTAACATCTGCGCGCATTTTATTATTATTATTATTATTTTTTCATTGTCATATTTCTGACTGAAAATAATGGAAGTACGACAGTTTTATGTGTGGACATATGCCGGATCACTGCCCAAGGGCAGTGGTAGACACAACAGGTCAAAGTTGAAGCAGGTGTTCATGTATATACTAAGTCAACCGTGCACTTTCAATAGCCGTGATTTTGTATTACGAATTACACTTTTATATTCGGATTTAATTGTTTCGTTTCAGCCGTTTCCTTCAACTTTTTTTTCCGTTAACTAAAATTTAATCGAATTGAAAAGATAGATAACTGGACGAATGTTGCGTGGCTCTCGTTAATATAATGAATACTGGCGCGTTAAGTTGTTCAGATAACGTTCGTTTGTTACGGGGTATCTACGTGACGTTTTGTTTGTAGTCAACAGCCCGAAGGAATCGTCTTGAGATGGGATCTATCTATTCCGGTGATAGCACATGGTCGGACAATAGCTAAATATTAGCTGTTTCGAGCTCGGTCCAGTTGCAAATACTCTCTACAACACCTATGCGAACTCCGGACAACCACAGTATCTCCACAATGTCCTATCTGCGTCACTGTATCACGTATTCCATCTCTCTCTCACACACCAGAACAATAATAACCCTTGTAGTCATTGTATACTAAATTTAGCAACTTTAAAATGCTTCAAGTGAATCATTTTCAAATGAAAACCGAACATCGAACATTAAATACGTGCAGTTAGGGGGTAGAGGGTGTGCAAAAAAGTCACATTCCTATGATTTAATAACAAGGTCGTCAAAATCCTGAGCATTCACCTTAAAATAATCACTAAAAAGTTACTGAATTACTAATAAACCTACCTTAGCTTTCACTTAAGCAAAAGAAAATACATCAGCATACAATTAAACGGTTAATATCGGGTGATTTTTAAAAATTTTAATTCATTTACTTCTCTCAAAACAAATTAAATCCATTGTTGTCTTTTGTTTTCCACAGTATTTTTCTCTTACTTTGGTTTGTAACCTTAAAACGTCAAATTAAGTCTTTGTGATCAAATACCAACCAAAGCCAACTCCAAACGTGGACGTTTTTGAACCGACGATATTACTGAAGAGCCTTTTTCTTGCTATCAAAAATATAACAAACAAAAGACGGCCGAATGTATGTAACGAACGCAAAAAATTATCAAATTGTTATTATCATTTGTTCTAAAGAAGATGTCGACGTCAAATTTGTAACATTTTCAAAAGCTGCTCGGTCTCTACAAATCGTTTAATAAAATTCAACCAACCGGGAGTGCCTTAATTTAAATTTATTATTTATTTTTTGTAATGCTTCGCGGAAATGATATTTTCATTTTCTTAAAGACTTATTCATTCAATACGTACCAAAAGCTAGGCATTAATTGGTAAAAAATTGGAAAATCAAACCTCAATCGCCAAGAAGTAGGTATTCAAATGTTTTGTGCAACTTGAATCGTTTAATAATTTTTATAAATGCCAAAATTCTACTGAAACAATTCACCTCAAGTTAATTAACTTGTAAACTAAATAAAACAAAAACACCTCGCTTAGTAAGATTCCAAAAGGGTTTTTGTGAAAGTTATACATTAATTAACGGGGGAGGATAAAGTTTTCGGAAGCCATTGAAAAATATTTCTCCTGAAAAGCAACAAATGAAATGCCGTTCTTTTTCCGTTTAATTATAAAACAGACTTTACCTTCAGAACACGTTCTATATTTTTTATGCATGCTGTATTAATAATTGAATGGAAAAATAGAAAGTTGTGGAAGTAATCAAAACCGTTTTATAACAATAATCTCCAACGAACATATTAGGTAGTGAAAGTGAATTAAAAAAAAAAACAGTGAATTTAAATCCCCGCGGTGTTTCGTTGTGGTAAATTGAAAATTGCTGCTGGATGGGTACAATTAAAAGATTTAATAAAATCGAATGAATTATTTGTAGTAAATTAGTAGTTAAGGTAGCCATAGCATAGAGCGTGTATAAGTGTGTATAATTTAAATCGAAACCTTATCTCCGGGTCTGACCTTTGGTTTGGAAAGGGCTCGCGCTAATCTAACTCAACTGTGCATTATGTGATGTCCTATAAAAGACGGGTTTGCGCTATAATGGTTATTTTAAGTGGCTGCTCGCAATCTATATTTCACACCTAACTATCAATTAGATAAGTTATGTGGGGCAGACGTTCGAAAACTACGACAAAAAGAAGCTTCCTCCGCGCAAGTCGTACATCACCGGACTTCCTCCGGACTTCTTTTTTTATTCGACCTCTAAAATAGTGATTAATTTTGTAATCCAAACAACCAGGGGTCCATCTTTTGTTTTAAATTTATTCTGTAATACATTTTTGTTATTAAGATCGCACCCGTGAAAGGGTTTTATAATTTCATAATGAGTTTAAGGCACTTCATCCATATGATTCGGGTTTATCAGCTAACGAATTGCTTACATAACGGTGGTCAGAATGTAAACACTTATTTGAATAATCAAGTATCACTCCCTGTTTTAGCATTGTAATAAATTTTCAAGTTAATTTGCGAATGCCGCCGCCGCCGCCGCCGTAAGCCCGGTCCTTTGTTATTGTTTTATTTTCCATGGAAATTTTTCTATTAATATTCCATAATAGAATGTAGAAGTGAGGTAACCGCAGTTACATCCCTCGGTCTCAGTTCAAGCTAATCATAATTTGACTACAATATGTCGCCTCGTGACTAATATAAGGGACTTTTTAGGGGGGTGAGACCGCGTTCTTTTGCCAACACAGGCGGATGTTATATTATTATTATTTTTACGGCCCCAAAATTCACTTGCATCATATAGAATTAATATATTCAGCGAAACGCGTAATTAGGATAAATGTAAATTAACACATAATAAGGACGATAATGCGATTGACGTAGAATCGGATTTCATGCGCGAATTAACTCAAATCACCGTCGAATATCGGGTTATTGGAAATATCCATGTCAGCACTATTTATACCGATATTAATCTCTCCCAATCATTTCGGTTTAAAAATTGTTTATTATTTAATGTGCGTATCCGTTTCCGCACGTTTGCTATTATCACGTGCCCATTTTTTTTCGTTTAATGTACCAGAGACGAAAATTGTGGAGAAAGTAATTACTACGCAATCAGTGCGACCTTATAATCAACCACCAATAAATTGATATAATCGCTCTTTAAAGATTAATTGCCCGCTATTAATATTTCATAATTCATTTATAACTATTTCCAACCAATTTTAATAGCTTCGTACCACGGACTGGATATAAAAATTACACATTTTAAATCCTCATTGGCCTACAGTTGGATAGCGTTCGCATACATAACAGATTATCTTCTGCTACACTGGTGATTGAAGAATTTAAGATTTGTATCGATAAATTTTAGGTGAAACCAATTTCAGAAATATGAAAAAGTATAATACAGTTTTTGATATAAAAATAAAAGGGTGCGTTCAGTTATAGCGCTTTCGATTCATAACGTAAACTATTTCCCGTCATAAAGCAAAAATAATTTCATGAATAGTTCTTTGTCAAAAAAAAAGTTTAACGTAATTGGGGGGATGGGCTTGGCAAAATAACCATGCATCGACAAGAAATATTTTCGGTAATTCAGGCAACGAATTAACGAATCGCCTTAATATATCACCCCAAGAAGTATTATACCCCGAAACGCCTCTCAAAACTGTTTGCTTTAGTTATTTTACGAGCTTTTGTAAATTTTTCTATAGATTTACTACGGTGCGTTAAAAGGAAATTTGGAACAGTAGCCGCCGCACGCACATCTGGTCGAAAATTTGTCGCCTCAGATCTTCAGGGGGGCGGGGGGGGGGGGCGGTGTGGATGGAATCGAATTAAGAAAGTAACACATGTACGTGACGCGCGCGAAGTTTTTGTGCCCTTTTTACCTTTGAGGCTGAAAAGGTCAGGGAGGGTTAATTGTTTGGAATTATTGCCCAAAAGGGACAGCTTATCCCCTAAAACACTATAAAATCTGACCTTTTTCATAAGGTCAGATGATGGCTTCGCTCTGCGTATTCTCATTCTCAACTTTCATCGCTTATTAAAGCAAAAAAAAAAAATCGTGCTTTGTGTTCATTGATTTTTCCGTAACGTCGAGATGAATTTAGGAAATCGGTTCGTATTCTAGAACGTTAGAAGATAGAGTGTGTTAGAAATGCAATAAATTCGAGTTAATAGCCTAGGAGTACAATGGAGTACTAGTCGTCGGGAATTCGACGATACGCCTTTTCGCTGTCGTCCGATCGCCGGTTACTTGTTACGTGAACACGGCTTTGATTGAGGTTATGATTACTAGATTAGCAAATATCAGGTTGGATAATCGATGAACAAGCGAACAATGCCACTCGGGCAAAGAGGTCGAGGGCCTTTCTTAGGTACTCCGAAGTGCCTATACGTGACCGAGGACTTGAATCGGACTTATTGTTTAACCTCTTTCATACTTTAATCCCATGATAATCACATGTATTAAACTAAAACAAAAAAAATTGCCCCCCCTCGCCTTCGTTCCCCCAGTTTTTAATTTCACGTCTATAGAGAGAGACCTGTGAAATTTAAACTATAGTTTTGCTGCAGGTACCTATGTTACCTTTTAACTACAACTTGTAGAGTTGTAACGAACTTTTACATGATTTGCCAACACTGTGAAATTAAAAAAAATAGTGGAGTATTAAGATTGATAAAAACTTTCACTCTGTCCCTAATTCATTAGTTGAAACGTTTATCATGCATCCGAGAGTTATTAAAATTTAATGCTTAACGGTAACGTAATGATAAATGG
This sequence comes from Serrognathus titanus, assembly GCA_039766575.1. NCBI lineage: Eukaryota > Metazoa > Arthropoda > Insecta > Coleoptera > Lucanidae > Serrognathus > Serrognathus titanus. The sequence goes on along the minus strand of CM077916.1, from coordinate 331,824 downwards.
TATAATTTGAAATTGCTCGTCGATATACAACAATGACAATAGTATGCACGGTATTTGACATTGTAAATGTCCGTTATAAGCTTTACGTAATTGAACGTGTATCCGTTAACACTGTTATACAGCCGAAAGCTCTGCTGCTGAGGGAGAGCTTTAATTGTGGGCACTTTGCTTTCGTCGCGTCCGATTACTTCGTGCGAGCTTCCACGTCTTGAACTGACAATGACCCGCGACTTGACCCTGCTTTTATATCTTCTGCAGGTCTAACATCTGAAATAATGGCTGATTGATTCAGCGTCGTTTTTTTCGATTCTTTTAGCGAAGTGCAAATAAATCACAATGAAATAGTGGTGTGGTTGCTTTAGGGGTGCATAACAAAGTAGCCCGTTTTTTGTGAACTGATTTTTCGAAAGATTTGTTAGTGACGTACGTATATTATCGAAATTTACCAGCTTTACGAAACCCACCCATTTTACCTCTTTACTTAACCATATCAATTTTTATTTACAACAATCTTTTCTTTAAAAAAATTAAGTATTTTATTTATATTGTTTGAAATTCGCTCGGCTCTCGTAAATAGCAATTAATAACGACGGTTTTCTTATGGTATAATTTAAAAATACACAACGTTCATAAAAGTTGGTATTAAATACTACACCATTTTTATCATAGATGGCATACGAAGCAATTTAGTGAGTTAACTACACCTTTCTTTAGAATATTTTCTATTTTCGTGTTTTCAATAAATGTAATTCAATGAGTGAATCTAAAAAGAAAACAGCAAGCTACTAGTGAACCGTTGCGCAATAGAAATACCAACATTGTAAGATGAAAATTACTAACACGACTGACCGCTGAGTTCAAGCGATTTTTATTTAATTTTTTATCAACTCTTGCCATGGCATTTGGACGGCATGGCATTCAATTGGTATTGTAGATAAACAATCAAGAGTAGAAAATTAATTTTCCTGGACATAAATAAGAATACGTATATAAGAATAAGTAAAGTTAACTTTTTTGTTTACTAAGAAGATAAAGTAGTAAAATAGGTTATTTAATGAGGCAAGAAAAATTAACCTAGAAAGAAAATAGAACAAATAAAGCAATGTGGTATAATGAATATTGATTTTTAGATTTAGCCAGCTTCTTTATGCTACTACGGTTTATCTCGGAACTAGGGTTGTGGGTTGGGGTGGTTCGGTGGTTTTGTTGTAACAGCATACAGCAAATCTGTGGCTTTTAATTTTTAGGGATGTCGCCCCAAGCAAGTGCGTTGCGGAAGGGTGAATAATCTATCGTGGTGACAGTGACACCCTGCACTCTCTAACTACACAGTGATTGTGCTACATATCTCGAAACTATTTTTATACTTCACAATCTCCAAATAAAATTAAACGAGATACGTGCATGGATGGTCATTTTTTTATCATCTCGTTTTTGATACAAACAAGTAACGGATTTTCTTCGGCGCTTCAGCATTGGTATCATCCTTTGATGTTGATGTTGACCTCTGGCCGGCGCGCAAAGAAGCTGCAAGTCACCTCACTCGAGTTACTAGGAAGTGCGCCACTGCACCTCGTCGAAAAGAACCGGGGTCAAGCAGGTTTCAGCCTTTATAGACCGTCGTTCCTCGATGGTACAAGGATGAATTACGAGCCGCGCGTCTCGTCATATGGTATATCGGATGTTGTACACATATTATTCTTCGAACAAATACGACATTAGTTATTATTACCTTTACGTTACGTGTCTACGTAGTTTGGCTCTTTAGGAAAAAAAAAGGTAAAAACAACAATATAATTGTAATTCTTGGAATTCTCTAGTTACGTAACGCAAGTTATCAAGAAAAAACGTAATTCACCTAGTTATTATTTTATTATTAATGGGTATTATCAATTTCTTACACTACCAATGCATTTCAAAAGAACACACAGCAATTAATATTCTAGGCCAAAAAAAAACTAGATTGCGTGACTGAAATTTTTATGATCGTAGTGTGTGTGTGTGTGTGTTCTTTGTTTCTTATGTATGTACAGTGGCGAGCCCACGTTTCAACCCCAAACCTAAATAGTACTTTTCGATTACAACAGATTCCTGTAATCCTGTACTTTTCGATTACAGAAAACTGTAAAGACCTGATCGATGAAAACTATTGTAAATTTCAGCTTTTTCTTCTAAATTTAGCTGGTACATTCCGGTAATTGTAAGTCACTAAGTTTTTAAGCGTTTAATTGTTACTTAATGTAAAGAAATTAAACTCCAGATGGATGTATGCGGTACATAATGAGAACCGTAGCGTGGATGTTATTCTGTGACTGCTATGTGGAATGATAAGAAAATAACTTTCATTAAAGATTCGTCTCTTTAATAGGTCGTTTAATTATAGAAACAACAGTTAAGCGTCTTCGAAGTTATTTATTTCTTTGCGCACATGTAATAATAACAAGTTAGAGTTCGCGTGCATCGTGAGCATATTTGCTAGAAAATAATCGATGTCGATTAGATTTAAATAATTTATGGTAAACATTGCCTGCAAGTGGAAGTAAACGATGAAAAAAACGAGAGCATTAAAGATCGCTAAGTTATACGAGACCACCACGGCGCTGCTGCTTTCTTTTAAGTGCAAAGTTTTACGCTAAAATATTTTCATACTTAACGTTCCCTTATTTGCAATTTAAAGCCAATCTTGTAACTGGCCTTTATAAAATCGTAAGACAAACATCGAGGGGGTTAAATAACGCGCGGTTGGAATCCTTTTTCACTTTCGGATACTCTTTATTGTTATTACGGATTACGTTGAAATTATGTCTTTTGAATTGCAACACCGCCGCTTACTGCCACGTTGTGTTTATGTAAATTCGTTTGATGTAACCTAACTTGCCTCGAAAAGGTCGAAAGTCAATCCTGCGTTAAATGCAATACAATAACAGTACGCGTGTTAAAAGACTTTCTCAAATATTTAATTAAATTTCACGCCTGATGTTTATTTTATATTGGCTATGGTCTCCACATTTTTCTTATTTACAGTCAATTATTAATTTGCAATATTGATGTTCGAGTTTAAACTTACCTTCAATTAACAATATATACCGAGGAAGTCAAAATGTTTGAAATCGACGTAAGAGTAAAATAGTTTTATTTATCAAAATACGCGCAAATATTACTTGGAAAAGTTATTCAGAATTGCTATGAGACCTCAAATATAAAATAATGGCCGCCTACGATCAAAAACAAAATTCACATATTCATAATCACACGGATGAAAACTTCTTTGTTGTTGATTTCTCAGGAAAATTTATTCATTATGAAAGTTCCTGAATCTTCTCAAAGTCGCGATACACTCGTCAGAATTTGAATATCTCTTGTCATACACCGAGGAATCAAAATATTCGAAATCGACATAAGAGTAAAGTACTTTTATTTCTTAAGATACGCAGAAATATTATTTGGATAATTTATTCCGAACCAGTGGCGGCTCGTCGAGGTAGGCAGGGTGTTTATTAATAAACTTATTAATTCAGTTTCAATTAATTTCAAATTTATCCATCATTTTTGTACTTTGAGCTAATGTACGTCGTTGCCAACCTAACAACAACAAAATAAAAGTCCGAGGGCTTTAATGAAGTATACTTTATGAAACCAAAATATTTTTCTTTTATTTAGTTTCTATCGAGAATTAAAGTTTTTAGTAATTGTGATTTCTGTGGGGGATGGGAGTGTGTTACGTTTTTCGTCAATTCTTAACGAGATTTCAGAGATGCAAATGCGAGTAAACCAGAATTAGCACGCGCAAAAAAAAGAATAATTAACATATGAGCCAGTTAAATGCTCGCAATTAACGACTAAATATTTATAGAGGGTAGCCGTCATGCACAAATCACCCGGGCGGAATTTAAGGGTCTATTTTGGTCGTTCGCGGTTTTAAGAATGCAATTTGTCCGGGTTCCAAATTCAAACAATGCGAAAGTGTCAATGATGAAACGCGCAGTTTTTCCGTTTGCCGACTATATATAAGCTTTTTCGAATTCTCATTTTAATTTTAAACGGGACACGTAATGTAATTTACTTTTAAATCTGATTTGGGTGTTCGATTTTCAAGGTTAATAATCGACGACGGAAATACTGATGTAATAAGCTTTAGGTGAGAGTTTCAAGCAAACCAATTAGAAAAAAGCAACGTGGATGTTAAAAATAATTAATTGAATAACATAGACGCATATAACTATAAATATCCATCCAACCTTTACTTATTTTACAGCATCACGTGTAGGTCTTAGGTTTTTATGAGCATCTGAATCCACTGTGACACTGATACTGTGTAATTACTCAATTGCTGAAAGAGTATCTACGGTAGAAACTTCTTTTCCTTTATGAAAGCAGAGGACGTGTGTGAAAGAATGAGAAGGCAAAAGCCGCGTTCAAAGGCGCAGAAAGTATTGCACAAGAACAATTAAAGACAAGTGTTACTTACAATTTGTCTTGTAATTACTAATGTAGCAAACTTTAATTGTTGAAAAACAGCAGCTGTGTGACAAACAATAAATAAAACCGCAAAATTACGTAATCGTTCATTAAGAACTTATTAAAGTATCTAAAAATAACCGTAACCCAGAAAAATATCAAATATTTAATTTACTTAATTAAAGTATCGCCCCTCCCCCATCAAAATTCATTTTCGCCAAACGATCACCTTAACAGTTTCTTTTTTTATTTCGGTAATGCCCCGGCGGTTCGTTAGTGCAATTTACATGATTGCAACGCATCAACCCCCCACTAGTGTCGAAATGAGGTAATTTGTTTTCGGTTTTTCGATCGAAAAGAACTAGGACCTACCTAGGAGAGGGCTAAAATAAAATTTGCAAATCGCACATAAATTATGGCAACTCGAAAGTTAAACAATTAATAAAACATGGTCGGTTATGTAAATTTGTGTTCATCAATTTTTAATTGCAATGAGGCCAATTAAAACTTTCTAATATAAAGGATTTCACGACGGACGCAAACTTTATATTGTCGGAGGAGCATCATAAAATAAGTTTAAATATTATTGCGAGAGCTGACGACGAATCATGATGTATAAAATTAGGAGGACAGCTAAAAAGAAGTCTTTTGGTTTTTGAAAACCCAACGTTTTTCTTGTTTGTTTCAGATGCTTGTGGTTTAAGTGATGTGGCCCACATCGAATCCATTCAAGAAAAATCCCAGTGCGCACTGGAAGAATATTGCAGATCTCAATACCCAAACCAACCGACGAGATTTGGTAAGTTGCTGCTTCGATTGCCAAGTTTGAGGACTGTTAGTTCAGCGGTAATCGAGCAGCTTTTCTTCGTAAGGTTGGTCGGAAAAACTCCAATAGAAACGCTTATCCGAGATATGCTTCTTTCGGGGAGTTCATTTTCTTGGCCGTATATGTGATACTTGAAACTGTACTAGGCGCACTAGTCAAATATTATTGTATATGCTATAAATGTATTGAGGGCTGTTTATATTAAACAAAAAGAAGAGGCGAATTTTTACTTACTTATAGAAAGTGACTGCTTATATTTATGTACATACAGGTGACCAAAAAAAAAAAAATCACACCTACACGTAAAGTACAATAAGAAATTTACATTTTCAAACTTCCATTATTTTTTGGCTAACGTCGAATCAAATCCTTTGGTTTTTAATTGAACCAAATTTTAATTAGTAAACAAGTTGTACTGCGCAAATTCCACATGGAGATAAGGCGAAGAGTGGATAATAAACATGTTATTTAAAATTTTTGTTATTCATCAAATGAAATTTCTTGTTGTTCCCGAGTTTCAAATAATAATAATATAAGTACATCTACTTTATGTAGTTATTTATAAAAGACTGTGTATTCATATTTTGGTAAAAATTCGCTAACACGATCGCGTTGATAGGCTTACTGTGAAACTCGATTGTGTTTGATTTCGTAAACCAAAAATAACAAATAAATTTAAAACCGGTGAGGATTAGTCTGAACAAATGTTTGCGTGTACCCAACATATCAAAAATGTGTTTCTTCTTTGTTCAGAAAGGAAGGTATCAGAAACAGTCAAATGAAATACCCTAGAGGTAATGCCCGATGTTCCTTTTATATAAATGCAACGTGCAAATAACGAAAGGGTTTAGATAAGTAAGATACATATATCTGTATAAATGTATTAGCGAACTATTATAAACAAATTTGTAAATTTTGTACATAGCAAAACCAGTACTGCAAAAAAAAGTGGTTCTAAAACGGTAAATATCAAAACGAAATTTGTTGAACCGCTCAGTTTTCCTTACTAACAGTTTAACTGAATAATAACGATTCTATTATGTTTAGTCTTTTCTTTCAAAGCCAGTGTTCATGTGTTTTTAGTAATTAATATTGTTATTAGTTGTTATTATTATTATTGTTATTATTTATCGTTCTATTAGAAATTGTAATTCAAATCCAAATCACCTTTTCACAGATCTAGACCTTTCATCCAATTTTTAACTTCGACGCCTTCATTTTAAATTAATTAATTTAAAGAAAAATAGCACGACGTACGTAGATAATATACAGTGACCAGCAGAAAGTTCGACAAGTTTTGAGTTTGACAAGACGCAGGTAAATTTTTCTGAAAACTCAATAATAAGAGAGATGTCCGATTTTCTACCAGTCACTGTAAAATAAACTATTTTTCTCAACATCGAATTTATTTACTACTTAAGTACTATGAGGTTAACTGAATTTATAATTGGAGGTTATTATATACGGAGCGCTGTGAATTAGTTTCATTGGCCATTTTCTTGCCATAAAGCATTTTCAAAACAACTTTTTTCCCACAATTTTTAAACGTAACGGAAATTTATTTGATCTCATGGTATATGATACGCATCAGGACTTTGCACTTAAAAAGTAGATTTGTAATTATAGATTCAATTCATCTCATCACCATCATGTTATTCACAAATTTCGAAGATCTTTTTACATACTCGCAAGTTTAATTAAAAAAAAGAAAACAAATTAAATTTATGAAAAATGTTTTAGTTACAAATGAAATCTGTGAGTAATACTAACAGTAGCTTGTTTCATCGCTAATTTTTTGTTTTTTTTTTAACTAAATAAGCGAATTCTTGCCATATAGTTGAATAAATTTCGAATTCGATTTTCGCCTGATCTATTTTACTGGGCGTTTTCTTTTTAATGGACGTACTTATAAACCAGTGGAAATTGTTTTTAGCACTGAAAATAAACATTTGTCGATTCGCTTATTCCACAGCGGCAAACCAACTTACCGACGACGATATTTATTTAAAAATGTTAACGTGTTCGAGCGAAATTCAAATTCAAAATGTGTGTCGCAGTGATGACGATTTTTCGAGAAGAGAAAAAATTATTTCAGGCGCGTGTGCACGATCGATTGTAAATGAGCCTATTACAGAAGAAAGGGGGGAAGATCGTCGATCTTTAATAATATTATATAAATATATATGTTTTTTGCATAGATTAGACGTTAATCTAAATCAAAATGTTGAAATAATTTTGGTTATTAGGTCGTTTATAAAAAGGCCAGTGCCAATGCCGACGTAGTTGTAGATACTCGTTGAATTACTCGGTCGAATATATGTTTGTAACAAATTATTTGTACATACTACAACATAAAAGTAAATAAATTGACTGTATTTATATGTCAGTGTTTTAATACCGGACCTATTACCTACACGACAAATGTGACTGTACTCGATGCGAATGACATTATAATGGTTAGATACTATTTTTAATTTCTTTACTTACACATGCTAAGACGTTATACATTATTCTTAACTACCTCCTCCTTTTAAATTCTTAAGAGGTCGGTCATTTTAAGTTCATTGTATGCAAAACAAGAACAAAAACAACACGTTTTACATCATTATTTCCAAACCTATTAAATGAATTAATAAACACCGAAGTAAATAAGAATTTCCTTCTAAATTTCAAACTAAGGGTGAGAATTTTAGCTTCTCACGTTTGCACCCTGTACATGTTAGTTGAATTGCCTGTATGTTATATTGAATTAAAAAGAAAATTAATTAAATTTTAATATGTGTAACAGGGTGGATTTTAACTTAATTATGTTAAACCAGCATCTTGAGTATTAAATATCGGTGGTTCGAGGACTACCATGCTGAAACAACCCTGTGCACGATTACGTCCCAGGTGTTAGTCAGTAATCCTAATGAGGAGCACTTAGCAACTCGAAGCCTACATCTGCAGCCAACTGACTTTTAAGTGCAAAGTTTCTAAATAATAAACACTTTGCCATTCGTAATTATCGTAAAATATTCCGCTGAATAGTTTAATTAATATCTTTCTGTTTGCCGTCCTTCTTCCGTATCGCCCCGTAATTCATTCCAATGGGAAGGAATCCCGAAGAAATTTCTAGCTGCGAGTCATTTGCTCGCTTATAATCGAATGATGTTCTCCTAAATTAAGTTACGTAGAAAACAAACAGGGGAAGGGAAGGGTTTATGTTTCTTAAACTTCGCTCTAATACACAGGGTGATTTCAAATCAAGTTTTTCACTTTCACTCAAACTAATCAATCAACGTATTATATAAATTTTTTATATCTATTCGAAGCAATAAGTGTGTCAGAAATGGTCACTTAATTATGCAATTACGCATTATTTTCGTTTTAAACCGTAAACACGATGTTATTTCCGATTTATTTAGTAAAAGCTCAGACGACACAATTTAAAATGAGCACCCTGTATAACACGTACAGGCTCGGTTGTCACCATTCCTCCCAGACATTTCTTTTTTTTTATTTATTGTTCTACTCACCGTTTTTGTTTCTATTTTCTCTTTAACATTATGTATTTTTTTACGTTTACTAAAGTCTAGTAACGAAATTTAGGGATTTTTTGGTTACTCTTGAAGGGTTTCTGTTTTTTTACACATTGGTAGCATAGATTACCGATCGAGTGTATCTGTCACTTATAGGTTATGCTTCTAGCAAAGGCAGTTCTAGAGCCGGCCCGTTCGGAGCATGCGCATAACAAAAAAGCGATCAGTTTTCTTATTTTGCGCATGCTCTTGACGGTTCTAGGATTGTATTTGCTTTGACATTAAACCAAATTTAAATATGAAGTTAACAACAGTGTTGGTTAACGTTGGAAGCAGACGAATATTGCTGATGACGTACGTTTCTTCGAAAACCACTTAGCTAGCTCATAGATGGCGTGACTACCACAAAAAAAAAGACGGATGTAACAATATTATAGCAAAAATTGTACGAACTCTTGTACGTAGAAAAAAGAGGATGGTTTAAAACGCTCTTAATAGATTAAAAGATAGCGCGCAGTAACTGTAATAAATATTTTGATATCAGTGTTTGCGCAAGCTTTCTTTGAAAAAAAAAAACCGTTAAAAATTTATCTGTTTTCGCGTTGATTAATAAAGCTATTAATTATTACCTTATCAATAACGATTTTTACGAGCGTTGTTTACAAAACATGCGCGGTACACGAAATATTGCTTCCAGAAGAAGGAAAAAAAAATGTTCCCGATAATGTGATGATACCAAATTCCAGACGTTACGTATAAGAAGGTCGATTCGAAACGGAAGACATTAAAAGCAGCGTTATCCGTCTGCATTTTGTGAGAGAATTTTAAGTCTCTTCCAAGTTCTTAACCCGATCTCGAGGGTATTTTAAGCTGTCTAGCAAATCAATCGGTGGTCAAAGGAGGGGATCTTGACACATCGAAGTGGGCGGTATCTATTGACACTTTTCCAGTGACCAATCCGAGCGGGTCAGTAGGTTGTCATGGTAACCGTCTTTTGTCTAAGGATTGTAAAGTTGATTCCCGATTCAGATTAAGATCCTTTTTCGCCGTTTTAAGGATAGAGCGAAGCCCTCTCCTAAGTAGGAGACTTCACTTCTGGATTTATTACGCTCGGTGATTCCACCAAAATCTAACACACCTAATACAGACCTGATTCGACTAATTTAAACGCCACGTTTTTAATCCATTCATTTTTAAGAATAAATAACTCTGATATCATCACACAAAAACGAAAACATATACATTATTAAATAAATCTTTTATATACAGGCTGTCACAAGAATTATTTCGTATGTACTTTTAAGTTACTTACCACTTCAAAATTATTTGATTGTCTAAATTTAAACAAAGATTTTTACACAAAACGACATTATATATGAATATGAACCAACTAGTGAAGTAAAAAAAAAGTTGAATCATCTGTAGTTATGACGGCACCCGCTATTATTACAATATACAATTTGTATTTTTATTAAGTAAAATACTGTTTTCTACTATTGGCAGTGTTACTAAGTTCTCTATATAGAAAAAGCTCGTGACATTACCCCCGAGGCCCGGGCCTTGCGACGCCACTGGTTACATTAATAAACAATTTCTATTTTCCTTTCCCAATCAATTATTTTTTTAATTAAATTATTATTATTTTAGTTAAAATATATTGAAATTTGGGCTGTAAAACGAAACGTAATGATTTAATTTATTTTTTTCTAAAGAATTACGATTGAATACTACGTATATTGATTTAAAGGTTAAAATCAGTTAGTCGGGTGTATTATGAATGCCAACCATGTTTAAAAAAGGAAATGAACTTTTTATCTACATAACATTTGACCTTCTATACAAAGAATACTTCCAGTGATTGACAGTTTTCATTTTTGTCTTGTTTACGATTGAAAAGGCATCTCGCTGCGAAATGCACATGTCTCCTTTTTAAAACGGAAAATTTCAGATAAAAGGCGGCGCATTTTTTTATTTTGCCTTAAATACATACCCAAGTTAAATGATGACGTCACAGATTTAAGATATTCTGCCACATTTAACACGGATTTAAAAACGCGCTTTCATCTTCACACTCGGATTTTATAATGCACCTTCCGAGTACGTGCATACAAAACACACAATGCGAAAAATATTTTCAGTGCATTACAATCTCGTTCTTTCAATTTATCATTTAAGAAAGAGAGCAATAAAAGCGGCGCATCAAAAAAATTGATAAAAACAATAATTTATGAGGAGGGTAAGTCGTTAGACGGTTACTCTTTAATGGATATAGGGTAGCATAAGGATGTATTTTATTCAAATTTTAAAATTAAATTTTAATTTGAATAATGCCATTTCACGGTTGGCTAACTTGAAAAAAAAAACTATCGTAACGTCTTTAAGATTTAGAATGATTCTTTCATTAAAATTACTTTAATTTATTTAATCTTAAATCTCTCTTATTGATCACTCAGTGAAATAAAAGGGCTGTATTGCGGTATTACACATTGGCGTATCAAGAAAAAAAATCATTCTTGGCTAAATTATTGCCACTTCTTTCTACTTATTTCCTAATTTAGAAAAGTTGGCTTCCATCATATTTAGGTGGAGGGATTTTTTTTGTATTAAAAAGGGGTTTCTTTCAGTTCATATCGGGATTGGCAACACTGTAAATCTACGAAAAATAAATTACTTTGTCAGTAGTATACTTTTCTGTTTTTTTTTTTTAATTTAATTGTTTTCTATTTATAAAAGAGGTATATACCGTGAGAGCAATAAAAATCCAACATTTCATTCGATTACCATCTTCTTTTTCATTAATTTTAAAGAGATTTATAAAAAATCATTACTTTTATAATTGACTGAAACTATCTCTGATAAGAATTTGACATAACATGACATAATATGTCCATGTACTTAATTTTAGTCTTTCATGCCAGTCATTATTATATGAAATTATTACCTTATTACATTACATTATGTACACGAACTGTAAATATCGAGTTGAAATGAACATTATTATTATTGTTTGGTTCATTTCGCGGCAGACGCCGCTACGGTTGCGCATGACATCTAGCAGTCCTGAGTGCGTTCAACTCTGCGAGCGCAAGCGCAACGTGTTACGAAAATACGCATACGCCAGCACTGACTGATGGTCTGAGACACCCAGTATAAAATTTCAATAACCTCTTTGTTTACTGCTTTTAATTTATCTTGATGAATTTTCATTATTATTTGTTCTATTAAGTTAAATTAAAATTAATTGTTAAGCAAAAAATACAATTTACAATCGTCTGGTAAATGTCAACCAACCAGAAAGTGTTTTGCTTTTGTTTTTTAAAAATTGAAATCAATTAGTAAATTTTTACTTTTTTGAAAATTAATAAAATAAAATTGTTTGTCCTCGAGCAAATGTGTTTCCAAGTAACTCAAAAGTGTTAAAAATAAAAGATGTATGCATGGTAGGGAAAAAAATAATCAAAGTGACGAAGTTAAGGTCAAAAGTGCTCACATCTAACAACAGCTGTTTATTGCTTGTGAATAAGATATATTAACGTTAAAGTTTAATTAATTGTTGCTTCTGTGACAAATTCGGAAAGTGTTTCTAAGCTGTGATAGATTAAGAGGCGGGCGCGGTATTGAGCGATTTAATATGGGGGAGCCGGTCAAATAAATCTGAAAATATCTGGAGTAAGTAACGTGACGCAATCCTTGTGCCTTGCTTTATGAGTTGGTACAATCTCTAATATTAATTGACCTTTGATTGACACTAATAAACAAACCCAATTCCAAAGCGTCCATGTGTGTGTTTAAAATAAGGCTGGCGCCAAACTGGGAACATCATCGTCTCATTACCAATTTGTATTGGATTCACTCTTTATACTTTCATTGTGCAAAAACGGTTATTACGATTTACAAATCTGAGAAACCGACGACGGTTTGCTTAGTGCTAATGATACCGGACCATTTGTTACGTGGCAATTGAATGGAGACGACAAATTTCCTAGGGTAAATATTACAACATAAAGGAAAAACACCATTAGCGAAGACCATTAGCCACGAGATTTTACAGTTTGTTCAACATATTGTCATTTCAGATTTTATAACGACCAACATTAGGTTTCCTTAAGCACACAAACAAAAATCGACAATCAAACAATTCAAAAAAGAATCAAAATATAACGACGCATTTTTAAAGAAGAGAAAGAACTTTTTTTCCTGATATCTCAGGATCAAGCGAGATCATTATTTATCAACGAGTATCAGTCGTGTGAGAAGTGGATCATTATTCTTTTCACTTCGGTGTAACAAAATATATTAGCGGCTTTTTTGAAAAAGGTAACTTGGAGAGAATTGCCAATTAAAAAACTCATTTTGAAAAGTCTCATTATAATATCGTTCCAAAGAGAGCATCAATTTTATTTAAGAAGAAAACATACCCTGTGAATACGCAAACTTTGTGCTATAATAATAATAATAATAATAATAATAAAGTAATACTTAGGGCACACAGTATGGTCCTTGCAGGTGATGTTATTCGGGTTCGTTTGACCTGAACTGACTCGACTGACCGGTACAAATATAAACCATCAATCTCACGAACTAATTACTACCTATACGGACCCTAATGAGAAATCGTCTTTAACAACATTCCAATTGTGTTCTTATACGAACTTTCAAGATTTAAAATATTTAACACGCAAAATTATTTAAAAAAAAATGAAATAAATGAATATAAATAATTGTATGTATGAGATCGTAAAATGAATTTAATTGTGAAGATGGGGAAAAGAAAAAGAACTGCGCAAGTTTGAAGTAAATGAAAATTGACGGGCGTTTTCTTTGTGGTAAAGACATGACGTTGGAAATCGTCAAATGTCAACAACACGGAAGAGTCTTTTCATTGTACGCAATTTATAGGAATTGAAAAAGTATGTATTTTTAAAAAGGTCCCGGGGGGAGGAAAAGACGAAGGCAATATTAGATTTCCTCGTATACATTATAGGAAGTGTGCGAAGGGTAGAAGCAATTTTCCTCCTGTTGTTAAGACGCAACGTCCTCGCTCTCTATAATCCGTAATAAAAACAACACTTACAAACATGACGTCAACAACAAAAATTAAAACACAATCAGACGACGGGAAAACATGCGGGCGGCTCTGTTGTATAATGTATGCAACACAGAATGCGCACAAATAATTTAATAACATTCTTTGCTCCTCGCTTTCAACGTATTAACGAACGCAATTATATATTCCATAAGAGCGATCTACCAAGTTAATAACCACCGTCCTTAAAATCGCATTAATTATTCAAATTTTAAAAGCAATACTTACAAAGGTCCCACTTACGCTTCAAATATTGAGTGCGTTAATTATTAATGGCCAGGCCATCATTACCCACACTTTCCCAAAATTTCACTTTCCCAACACGATTCATATTTTAGTCAAAGTTTCAGCAGGTAAAGGATTAAGAAGTTATTACAAGAAAATATACAGGCTAGGATACAACGTTATAAACTAAGAAGAATAAGAAATAATGTCAAATTTTGAACTTAACCTCCAAAATAAAACTGTAAATCATCAAGAATTATTAAAATGACAGTCTTAAAACATGAAATATAATTAAATTATTAAACTAAGACACTGTTTCATTTGAATATTTACAATTAACGATCGTCCTGACATCTTCCGTCAGTTTTACACAGTAATCTAAAACGAAAGAAGAAGAAGAAATGCTGTCAAATTTCGCTTGACTTTTTGAACCTAACATCCAAAACAAAACGGACTCCACCATAAACAAATAAGATTTATTAAAATGGACAGTGTCGGAATACGCAACGTAATTCATCAAATTTTAATTAAAAACTAAACAATGCTTCGTTTGAATATTTTCAGTCAACAATGGTCCTGACTTCTTCCGCCAGTTTTACATTAAGTTGCTAAGATTAAACAAGAACAAAGCGTTCTATAAATAAATAATTTTTTTTTATTAAATAATTAACTAACCCATGTTCGGATATTTTGAATCCGCGATGGTGCTGACATCTTCCGCCAGCTTTACGGAACACTAGGGTATCACTTTTGAAATTAAGAATAAAATAAGGATAAAAAACATTTATCTATTCGAAAACTGAACGTTTTCAACACTCGGCCATCACCTTTTCAAGTTAACAACATATTAATACAAATTTGATTCCACATTAAAGCCGTAGTTTTGCAAAAAAAAACAGCAAAAATTTTATGAAAAGAAATAAAATATCACAATCTTGGTTTCCGGGTTGTAATAAAATACTTACAATTGCTCTGTGTTGTTATTCACTGATTAAAGAAGCACAAAACTATTCACAAATTATTAGCTATTTTTAACACACGATGATAAGTTAATTTAATTTTTTTATTAAACGATTAACCTAACCTGCGTTCGGGTATTTTGAATCCGCGATGGTACTGACATCTTCCGCCAGCTTTACGGAACACTAGGCGTTCAATTTTGAAATTAAGAAACTTAAAATAACGATAAAAAATTTTAATTTACTTGAAAACTGAACGTTTTCAACACTAGGCCATCACTTTTTCAAATTAAGAAAATATTAAAACAAACTTGATTCCACCTTGAAACCTTAGTTTTGCAAATAAAAACACCAACAATTTTATAGAAAGAAATAAAATACTTACAATTCCTCTGTGTTGTTATTGCAATGATTAAAGGAGCACAAAACTATTCACAAAATGTTAACTATGTACTTCTAATACACGATAATAAGTTATGTTAAATCTTTTTATTAAACAATTAACCTAACTTACGTTCGGATATTTTGAATCGGTGATAGTGCTGACATCTTCCGCCAGCTTTACGGAACAGTAGGCCATCACTTTTTCAAATTAAGAAAATATTAAAACAAACTTGATTCCACCTTGAAACCTTAGTTTTGCAAATAAAAACACCAACAATTTTATAGAAAGAAATAAAATACTTACAATTCCTCTGTGTTGTTATTGCAATGATTAAAGGAGCACAAAACTATTCACAAAATGTTAACTATGTACTTCTAATACACGATAATAAGTTATGTTAAATCTTTTTATTAAACAATTAACCTAACTTACGTTCGGATATTTTGAATCGGTGATAGTGCTGACATCTTCCGCCAGCTTTACGGAACAGTAGGCCATCACTTTTGAAATTAAGAAATTTCTAAAATAACCATAAAGAAATTCTAATCTACTTGAAAACTCAAGTTTTTCAATACTAGGCCAGCGCTTTTCAAATTAGGAAAATATTAAAACAAATTTGATTCTACAATGAAACCGTAGTTTTTCAAATAAAAGTGAACAATTTTATAGAAAGAAATAAAATACTTACAATTCCTCTGTGTTGTTATTGCAGTGATTAAAGAAGCACACAACTATTCACAAATTATTAACTATTTTTAACACACGATAATAAGTTAATTTTTTTATTAAACAATTAACCTAACCTATGTTCGGATATTTTGAATCCGCGATTGGTGATGACATCTTCCGTCAGCTCTACGGAACACTAGGCGTTCACTTTTGAAATTAAGAAACTTTTAAAATAACGATAAAAAAAACTTTATTCTGCTTGAAAACTTTTCCATATTAAGAACATATTAAAACAAATTTAATTCTACAATGATATCGCAGTTTTTCAAATAAAAGCGAACAATTTTATAGAAAGAAATAAAATACTTACAATTCCTCTGAGGTGTTATTGCAATGATTAAAGAAACTCAAAAATATTCACAAAATATCAACTATTTCTAACACAAGATAATGAGTTAACTTAAATTTTCAGCAATATACAATTAACCTAACCCATGTTCGGATATTTTGAATCCGCGATGGTGCCGACATCTTCCGCCAGTTTTGCGTAACACTAGGCCATCAGTCATCAAATTAAGAAAATATAAAAATTTGGATCAATTTAAAAACAACTTGCTTCAATAAAAATAAAGAAATTAACACTGCGTGATTGTTTTTGGAAATTAAATAATGAACATTAGAAGACAAAATAATTAATTTTAAAACTTAGAATATTTCTTAAATATACGATGTATAAAAAATTAGCTGACTAATCTTCAGTCAATATAATATATATGTACATAGAAATTATCAACACAAACACGTCATTCATTATTAAAATAACAGATATGCAATTTAGATTAAAAAAAGTTATATAATTTATGTTAACTCTTTTTCGTTTTTGGGTTTGTTTCTTCTACCCTTCTGAGGCCGTTGGTATTTTCTTTTCCTTCTCTGATTTGTTTGACTTTGGAAGGCAGACGTCCAGCCATCTTCTGTGTCAGAACCATCTTGCCCCTTGATCAAGTCCTTCCGTTGCAATTTTTCTAATTCAGTGCGATATTTCGCAGTTACTTCCATGAATTTTTCACCGAACTTCTCGAAATTAGCTTTCGTAACGTACTGAATTTTCAAGAAGTCATCTTTTGTGGTTGGAAGTAATTCTGCCATTACTCTTATAGCAGACAGATTCATCACCGACGATAGAGTAACGTTACGTTCCATGGCAAGATCTCGACACACAATCAAGAGTTCTTCGTGACACTTAATTTTTAAATTGCTCGCACTATAATCAGAGAGTTTACTTGTGCTGGGTACACTTGGGGACGTGGAGGTGCTGGCTTCAGGTTTTTTACGCACTTGGTTACTCTGTGATGATTTATTGACAGGCACTGTGATTGTCTCTAAAAAGAAAAAACAATACGTTTGCCTTAAGTGAATCTCTAATTACCGTACTTACCACTATTGGTAGAAAAGGTGTTGTAATTAACACCAGTTTTAATGTAACTTATGGGAAAGTCACCGCTGTATACACAGAAAGTTAATAGGATTTTCTTAAAAATCAATTCTTTTAAAAACCTTTGTATATCAGCTTTACTATGGTGAGCACCACTCCCATACAAAGCATGTTTGTCATGATTCATTTTGTATATTTTACTAATTTTGCTTCCTTTGTACACTTCGGCTATATGTAGCATGGTGACGTTATCCTTTGCACTTAGCTCGTAGGTTAACCGAGCTAATTCCTTACATTCCTTCGTTATATCCATTAACGAGTAGGCATTTATATTTTCACAGTTATCACAAATGGTTTCTTTATTGGCTATACAGGTTTGCCTGTCAAATTTCTCTCCTAGGTGAATCAATTGTAGGTAACGTCTGCAATCAACTTTATTTTCACAGTACGCAGCCATTTGCTCTATGTTATCAAAATGACCTTCTATAGATCTACTTTTTTTATCCACTAAAAATAAACAATGTCAGTAATATAGGCTAATGGTGTTCTGGCTCATTTTCTTATGGGGAATTAAATGTGTATGTATGGTTGCCTGTGATTACTATTGACGATAGGCAACCGTACATACAGATTTGAAATTTAATAAAGTGTGGGGTATTACGTTTTATAATTCGTTGTAGACGGATGACATCGTGATATGAATAATAAAGATACGAGTAGGAAACTTCTCCGTCTCTTCCAGCTCGACCAGACTCTTGATAGAAAGCTTCAATGGTTTTAGGAACCGAATTGTGTATAACGAAACGAACGTCCGGCTTATCGATGCCCATACCGAAGGCAATCGTAGCAACTATCACGTGAACCTTGTCATTCATCCAATCACGCTGTATAGCCTCCCTGACATCATCACCCATGCCAGCATGGTACGATATAGCTTTAATACCAACATTTGATAAGTTGTGAGCTAACATATCACAATCCTTGCGGCAGAGACAGTAAATAATACCAGATTTCTTCGAGAATCTTTTCCTAATAAGCTCTGCTATGTCAGTGACGATGCTTTTACCGATTTTAGGGAGGACTGTGTATTTAATATTGGGACGGTTGAAGCTTCGAATGAACACTTTTGGATTTCTTAGCTTTAATATGGAAGTCACATCTTCCTGGACTAAGTGAGTTGCTGTTGCTGTTAAACACATTATTGGGACTTTGGGGTATAACTCCCTCAAAGACGCAAGTAATTTATAATCAGGTCTGAAACAGAACAAGCTCTCATTTTCAGGGTTTTTGGCAAGCTCAATAAGTGTACTTGCGTGTAACTGATACCTAAAATCATGTCCCCATTGTGACAGGCAGTGTGCCTCATCGATAACAAAACGTGCCAATTTGTCTCTTTGATACATAGAATTAAGTACGTCGGCCACACTTTTGGATGCGCTAATCTTCTCTGGCGTTAAATACAATAATTTTATCCCTGGCTCCCTCATGTGCAGCTTTGAATATATAATATCCGCGTTCGCCGTCGATACATTCGAACATAAATGAGCGGAAGGTATCTAAAATAACACAAAATTGAATGCCACCGTGTCCTTTTCATTTTAATTAAAGAGCCTTACGTCGAGCGCATTTAATTTATCCACTTGGTCTGAAATGAGCGCTCGTAATGGAGATATTACAATTGTGGTGCCCGGCGTTAAAATAGCTGGGAGTTGGTAGCACAGGCTCTTGCCGCCGCCTGTCGGCATCAACACGAAACAATCGTGTTGTTGAAAACATGCGTTTATGATTTCCTGTTGATTTGGGCGGTATTCCTTCAATCCGAACGTTGTGTGAAGGGTTTCACTCATTAAATTGGTGTGAGGGTAAACTTTTTGAAATTCAACTGAAAGAAAGTAATTTTTGAACATAAGAAAACAAGTGACGCAGATATAAAGGTACCTGTATTATCGATCCTTACAGATTTAGGTTTAAAATCATTAGTTATTTCCTTATTTACTGAAGTGCCGGGGTTGGAGTCACTTCGGAATTCGTCACTCCAATTACTATTCCAATCAATATCGTCGAGCAGGTGTTGATCCACTGCGGTAGTACTTTCAAAATTTCGTCTCTCTTCTTCATCCAACAGCTTCGCTAGTAATTCATCTTCTTCAATAGAGGGATTACTTGAGCCGGCAGCCGCGCATAGTTCTAAAAAAAAATAACAACGCTCTTTCCAAAGTTGAATCTTTTTGTTATGATTGAATACCTTCAAAATTCTTCTGTTCCTCGTCCTGTAATAACTTGGCCAATCTCTCATCTTCTTCAATCGATTGATTACTCACGTTTAAACTCGTTGTTGGGTTTTGTATTTCATGCGTTTCGGCTTCCTTATCAGGTACTTCGTTGCCTATTAAATTGGCTAACGAGTCTGTACGTTTCGGAATGTTTTTAAAAACGAATTTAGTCGGCTTTAAACGCTTATCCCATTCTTTATTGGCATTCGTTTTATCCACATTTACAACTCTAACGTCTGACTTTGTATGTTCGTTAACCTGCACATTATCATCTTGAGTCGAAACCGTGTTTTTTCTTGTATTAAACTTAAGCTTAAAGACCTTGTTCTTGTTTTGAACGACTGTTAATTTATTATTAAACGAATCGATTTCTTTAGACTTTTGTAATCCTTTCGACGTGGCATTCGTGTGGCTCTGGCTGTTAAGGTCAACGTCTGTACAGTTTCCTTCGTTCTGTTTAGGCTTAGATGTTGATTTTGTTGGTGCAACAACAACGGGCATCAATTTATTGGTTAATTTATTAAATAAATCGGCCGCATTTGGCTGTGTTTTCTCCAAGTTAAAAGCACAGCTGCTATTTAAGCGTGTTGTCTCCTTTCCTGTTAAATTACTTCCACTTTTGAAACTTTTAAAGCAAAACCTATTGGCCTTCGGTATGTCCATCCGGCAAGTCTCGAACAAATCATCCAGTGTCTCATCGGTATTACCTAAAATTCATTGCCTTAAGTAATTGTGAGGCGTACAATTGCTTATTACCTTCAGCCATGGTACTGAACTTAGAAATTATATAAAATTTCGCATATGTATATAAAATAACCTCTAATCGTTGACATTTTGAAATGTGTCACAGACTAATGTCAGTTAGATAGGAGATTGATGCCCTAAACCTTGGATTTTCTTTTTTTGGTAAGCTCGGCCGAAAAATTATAGAATATAGAAAATTTAGAGAAGTAGATAAGACCGAGTAATAGTTTGATCATGTCGGACGACAAAAACAAGGATAAGATAGGATAAGAAAAATTAAAATGCGACGGCGGTCCATCTATCTGCCATCTGCAATCATCGATCAGATTCATTAGTGATGGGACGGAATCGGATGATAATCGGAGCTGATTCCGATTCTTAAAATAATCGGAAGGTTCCGATTGTAGATATGGAATCATCCGATTCCATATGGATTAGCGTTTGCCTTCTATTTACCGTCAAGTTGACATTAACGATGGCTCTTGCTGATTTGGTATACAGTGTCTTTTTTTTCTATAATACCTGTCAGTGTCAAAATTCTAGGGTTTCTGTTGGAACCCTGCTTTTATCACTAAATGTAGGGCAGAAATTTTTGAAATTTCCTATCATTAACGGAAACATTTGACAGATATTTTAGAAAGAAAAAACGGAATATAATCGAACTTGGAACGCTGAAACCACTAGTCGATACATTGGAATATTGTCCTTGAGTTCTGAATTATGATTTAACTTTAAGCACTCACAGTACATAATCTGTTCGAATTGGTTTGCAAGCAAAGCGTGTTTTCACGAGCCGATTTCAAGCAAATTAAAAATCTCCCTTCACACGGTCCGACATACGACATCTGATTGTACGAAACGACTGCCTATTGGTTGAAATTTTTAAAAATAGTTTTGGCGGTACATTAATCCAATATCGGATAAAGTTAAAAATATTTCAACTTTTGTCCGACGTCGTGTGTAATTTAACTTCACTTTTGCATGTTTTGAAAAATGAACAAGATAAATGAAATTATTAATCAAGATTTATGTGATTGATGACAATTTTCATCACCGAAACACACATATATAAATATATAGCGCTGTTAGTAAGCCATTTAGACCCATAGCTTTATCACTTTTTTCCACTGCTGTCTATTTTTGGTTTTTTCTTCCCAATTCCTTATGTTTTTCTCTTGCAAGTCCGCCACACCATCTCCGTCCATCTTTTCCTTGGTCTTCCCTTCTTTCTCTTACCACCTGGATCGATGTTTCCCTACTATTTTCTTGACTATTCTATCTTCACTCATTCTCTGCAAATGACCAAACAACTGTAATCGTTTCATTCGAATCACATCCGTAATCCTTGTCTCATTGAATATTTCATAAACCTCTTTATTAGATCGTCTTTCATATCCACTTTCGGTCTTTTTCCCTCCCAATATTCTCCTCAAAATTCTTTCCCATCGTAGTAATCTCTCCTGGGGCGTTTTGCTTATGACCCATGTTTCACAAGCGTATAAAGCGGTCGGTCGAATTACTGTTTTATATAATCTCAACTTCAAACTTCTTGACACCAGCTTTGATCTTAACAACTTGTTCATTGCTCCTGTGCTTCTATTTCCCTTCATCAGCCTTGCATCAATTTCTTTATCTTCCTGACACTGTTTTGTTAGTAGGACTCCCAGAAACAGAAATTCGTTCACCTCTTCAAATTCTATTTTCTCCCCGCGTATTTCTAGTCTTAGATTGTTTGTTGCTCCCGATGGTCCAATTTTCATGTATTTACTTTTTCGTTGATTAACTTGTAGTCCAATTCCCTCTGCTGCCTCTATCACTCTTTTTGCTACTTCTTGTAATTCTTTTTCGCTTCTGGCTATGAGAGCTACATCGTCCGCATAAGTAATGATCTGATGGCTTTTATACATCAAGTCCCCTTCTCTATTTGCACTACTATCTCTCATAACTTTTTCTAGGGCTAGATTAAATAGAAGAGTTGACAGAGGGTCGCCTTGTCTTAATCCTACTTTAATCTCAAAATCTTGAGTAACACCTCCACCTACTTTTACATTACTTCTTGTATTTTCCAGTGTCATCTTGACCAATCTAATTAGTTTGGGAGGAATATTAAATTCTTCCATTACATTGAGCAACTTTTGTCGCCTAATAGAATCGTACGCTTTTTTGAAATTCAGAAAGAGAACGACAGCTGGGATCTTATACTCATAACAAGTGAGAAGTATTTCTTTCATTGTAAAAATCTGATCTGTTGTTGTCCTTCCCTTCCTAAATTCCGCCTGATATTCTCCGAGTTGGGCTTCTACTGTTGCTTCTAATCTTCGCTTTATCAGGGTTGCCATAACTTTATACGACACGTCCAGGAGAGAGATTCCTCGGTAGTTATTACAGTCTGTTATATCGCCTTTTTTATATATCGGTGTAATTGTAGCTTCTTCCCAACTTTTAGGCATTTTCTTTTGGTCCCAAATTGTTCCTACTAGGTAATTCGATCGAAGTAGAGTGTATCTGCTTTGAAAGAATCGAAAACTGTTAAACGAACATTCACTTTCAATGATCGCGATCGTGCTGATCGAATCTATCTGTGCCTTTACAGTTCTATTATTCTATGCATTAAATTGAATAGTGCATAGTGTATGAAATAAGTAAATTACTCATCTCATCACGGACATTACATTGCGGACGACACATTTTATGAGCGTTTTTATCGCACTTAGAGATTTCTGAGATCACTTCTCATAAAAAAAAAGAGTTTAGTCATAATTCCGATTCCGATACATATTCCGATTTTCCTGTCATCCGATTACGATGATTCCGATTCTTGAAATCATCCGATTATGCCCAACACTAAGATTCATACAGTTTAAATTTATTAAAAATTATTCAATTTACGAATATTAACTGAAAATTTAAATATTAATAATTTCTTGTAAAGGCACGGGCATTCTATACACAGAATTAACGTTGTGGCATTACTGCAACGCTTAAAAATTAGAGCCAATGCCGCTAACTCTTTACCCCTAAACGCTAGCTAAAAGGTATCCCCAATTAAAAAATACTAACAATAATAAAAAGTTTATTTATATGTACATACAAAAAAGTCCATCGTCATAAAATACAATTAAAATAAAATCCTGCAAAAATGTAAATAAACTTTGATGGTTAAAAATATTAAGTTTCGTTGTCCGCCGAGTGATGACGCTTCAATTCATTCGTTTCGTTTGAAAGAAAAATTAATGTTTGTAATTGGAATGGGTTGGCGATTATTTACTTTCTCCGTTGGCTCATAGATGTCGCTGCAATTTTGCATAAATTGGTTATTTTTAAATTTCCTTTAGGCACATACATGCAGTGACCGACAGAAAGTTGGACACTTTTTTATTATTAATGTTAAATATTAAAGATTGCGTTAGTGCCAATAATAATTAATAAATAAATTAAAGAAAAGTTCAGATCCTACGATTGCTTATTGACCTAACGTTGCATTAGGATTGACAAATTGCACCCAGTTTGCTACTTAATAAGTGATCCTGTATAAGGTGGCCAAGCGTGATAGTTTTAAAAAATTTGTTACAAGTCGTTTGTTTAGGTGTGATAAGAATATAGTCTGGAATTTGTCGATTTCAAATATTTTGATCTCCTCGGTATATGACAAGAGATTTTCAAATTTTAACATGTGTATTTTGAGCTTGGGGAAACGCAGCAGCTTCCACAAAGAATATTTTTTTTAAGAAATCAATAATACAAGAGTTTTTTATGTGTCCAACTTTCTACCAGTTGCTGTATATACAGGCTGTTTCAGAAGACACTCGACGAGTTGAAAACATTACTTTTCCTTGTTAACCAAGAGATGGCCCTCTAATTCCTTCCACACTCACACACACTCACATACACACACAGACACACACGTAAAAATTGTATTAAGGAAAATATGTAGGTAATGAAGGTGTATATAGAAAATTTAAAGAAAAGTCAGAAATACATTGGACGTCTTTTATTAAGTGTTTATAACAAATTTTTGGTGGGATGACTAAAATAATACTTACATATTTTACACAGTTACGTTAGAAATAATAAATAATAGTATCCAATGTTTTATGTTGTTTATAGGAATTTGTCAGTTTTTTTTTTAATAACGCCGACTAGAAAGCTGAATACACTAACATAAGTCCTGACACCTTATCTTATATCTTAGCAGTAAGCTTCACTGGAACCGTTGGCAAAGAATAAAAACGCAAATTATGTCATTGCTGGTAGGTAATGGTTTTTATCACGTACGATAAGAGGTTTTTTGGGGGTGGGGTGGGGTGGGTAGGGGGTTTACAATTCTTTTTCAATCTTAATGATTTCGGCGATGCCATCGTACATTTCCTTGACGGCGTCGTATTCAGTCAAGCCCATACGTCTCTTGTTGGAAATGTCGTAGACACCACCTTCAGCTTCGGTGTGTTCACCGCGTGTTCCGCGAACCTGGAGGTTGTATTTTGAAGCAACCTCCTCTAATTTTACCTTGTTGGCGGCAAGTTTAGGTACTTTAATGTGCACGGAGGCACGTACAGTAGTACCAAGATTTGTAGGGCAGAAGGTAAGGAAGCCCAATCTGTCGTTGTGAGAAAATGGTATGCGCTTCTCGATGTCGTTGACGGCGGTTACCAACCGACGGTATACCTGGCCAAGATCACCACCCATTTGCATGGAAATGATACGAAGGTGATCCTCTTCGTTGCCCCAAACCAAGAATGTTTTAGCATCATTGTGGTAAATACCACGTCCAGTTGGCCAGAAGCGGCAGGCGTTGGCGGCCTGTAAGAACCGATCGCCTTCCTTGAACAGGAAGTGATCGTCGATCAACTTCTGCTGAACCTCCTTGCTCATGCCAGTAAGAGGATAGAAAGTACCCTTCAGTTCACCCTCAAGTCCGGACAAAGTGGAAGAAACTTTCTGCTCCATCTCCTTGTATTGCTCTTCGGTCAAGCAAGGATTGAACGGATAGCCTTCGAGGGAGCGTCCGCAACGAACACGAGTCGAAACTACGTATTCACCAGCCGGATCGAGATTCCCGAAGACGCTCACATCACCCCAGTTCTTAGGGGGGTGCTTATCAGTCTTCTTGAATCCACCATGGTAGTCTTCGATGATGGGATCGAAGAGATCGGCAAATACGGTGTACGCTTCAGCATCTGGTGCATAAATTCCTACACCGGAATCATGATTCTCCAAACCTAAACATTTCATTTAATTTTACTCGAAAATTACGGTACGGAAATCGTCGAATCGCAAAAAGAATTCGAAAAGAAGCAGGAGATGTTTTGATTTGCAATTACCTGATTGGATTACGTCGAGCAGAGTAGATCCAAAAGAAGTCTTCTTTGTCTTCAGGTTGTCGAAGATCTCCTTGGTGAGGTACTTTTTCAAAAGGGATTTTGA
This sequence comes from Serrognathus titanus, assembly GCA_039766575.1. Lineage (NCBI taxonomy): Eukaryota > Metazoa > Arthropoda > Insecta > Coleoptera > Lucanidae > Serrognathus > Serrognathus titanus. Next base: position 305,819 of record CM077916.1, on the reverse strand, counting down.
ATCAGAGGATTCCAATTTCTTGAAGCCGGTCTCTAATTTGTCCAAAACGGCTTGGTCTACCATGTTTTCGGACTTTCTGTAACGATTGTTGCCATTAGACGCTTTAATTGGTTTAATCCGGGGTGTGATCACACTGTACAGTAAAATAAGCGTAAGCCAAACACGATTTTTTGTGTCGTTAAAGAGTCTGTGTTTTACTATTAGTGTTATTTAAGGGTGACAATACAATTAATCCGGAATTTTACGAGCGGTCTGACTGTACATAAAATATACAAAAAAAAGAAAAAAGAAAATACAACAAAATGATAATAAAAGGCGTACTTTTTTCACATTACGAAGATAGAGGAAACACAATACAAAAAGACAATAGAAGAAGCGTCCACAGGTATCTGGGCGCACCCCGTGTGTTGCTATTGACCCATGCAGACACCAACACGATACGAATAGTACAAACCCGGACTCCTCTTTGGTTTTTTTGGAATTTTCCTTTGACGCACAACCTCCCATTTTTTCGATCTAACTAAATGAAAATACACTTTAAAGACACTACAACTAAGTGGATGGAGCAACTAATCGGCATGGGGTTTGGGACGCCGCCCTTTCCTATAAGGCGTTCGTAGGCCCGTCTTCAGTCGTGCGCTTCCCGCTCTGACTGAAGTGTTAACTTCGGACAGACGAGGCGCAGTTTGTACCGATCGATAAACGCATATATACGCGTGCAGGCGGCCAATCCAACTGCGTGTCTATGCGAATTCACTTTAACTTTTACCACTGATAAGATTCGATCAAAAGATAGCCACTCGATTCATTAAGGGATCTTTATTTTTCAACGGGACACCTGCGCCTCCACCAAAAATCCATCCAATATATATACGCATACGCCATGTGTCAACCACTCCTCACACCTGCAGAATATTTACAAACAACAACAGGACGACATCCGATTTACTCCACAGTAAAACGAAGACATTTCCATAAACAGATACACCGGCTGTCTCACCTAAACCCAATTGGAAAGGTTTCCTCCCTTGCATTCTTCAACAATAAAACAAAAACCAATTTCAGCCCAACCCAACCCAATTGGGAAGGCTTCCTCCCTTGCATTCTTCAACAGTAAAACAAAAACCAATTTCAATTTTCATAATCTTCTTCAGGCTACGTATCACCAAAACTAACATGTACTAAAATCATCCATCATTGAAGAGAATGAAGAGAAGAAGGAAAAGCATGAAGTGCAATAGCATATTAATTTTAGCGAGACTGAATTGACGTTCCTCCCACTCTTCAAGTGAGGGACGATTTATTTATTAAAATCATCGTGCTCATTGCAGCGAAGGAGGAGGGTCATCAATTCTTCTCTTCAATGACGGACGTTTTAATACATATATTTATTTTGAAGAGAAGAAGGAGGAAGATTAAAAAAAAACCGTAATGTTCCTTTAAAAACAGTGAAATCCCCTTATTTAAGTTACTTCCTTACTAGCGGCTTCCCGTGAAAACACTCACCCTGTATATCCACCCAATTATAGTCAATATAGTTATTGTGTCCCATAAGAGAGCTCCATTTAATAATATTGTTTATAATAATGTAAAAATAACTCCCACTTTCGTAATGAGTGAAGAGAGGTATTCACAATTGGGTCAGTTTTTTCTGGGACAGCCGATATATAAATAGCACACAGTTTTATTTACAAAGTGCGAACGAAAATGCAATGTTTCATAATATTTTTACACTTTTTCTAGTAACGTGAATTTGAACTGATTATTTTTAGTAAAATACTTCGAAGCTATGAACAAACTGGAGCAATTAAAGAAGACTGCAAGTTACAGAAACCTGCCTTTAAAATTGTCCCCTCAAAAAAAAAAAAAAGAGTGCGATTTTTCTTTTTGAAAACTCCAGGAAAACTAATATGTAATTAAATTAGCCGAGAGCTTTCCTATAGATGAAAATGAATTAAATGAACGCATTCCCTAATGGAAAAAGATTTAATTTTTTTTATCAACCCATGCCATGATATTTAGATGGGCATGTCTTAGCTTTACACTAACATAACTCCAAAAAACATGACAGAGTATAAGTAGCGACACTTAAACGTCAGTGTCAAATTCGACCGCCATACTATTTGATACCTATACACTTTTGCCAATCAGTAGGTAAGGCTACGTTGCATAAAAGGTTTAAACCAGGATTAAATTTAAGCCTTAGTTAGAATGTGACACACAATACGCGGTATGTCATAACGTGCATCACATTTTAATTTAAATCTTTTACACAACGCAGCCCAAAACAGGCGATTTGATGCATTTTGATTACGGTGGAAATCAAATCCAAGGATTATCTTCGGATTGATCCAAACTCTTCTAGACTTAAACACAACCAACCCATGGAGACGACTCGTAAAAGAATATTTAACACTAAAAAGATACAGTTCCAGGTTAATTATCATCATAATTATTAATTAATTAACATTAATTTTTAGTAATGCGTGTGTATACCGGGTGATTTTTTTTATCGAAATCCTGCCTTCTCAGCAAGGCTTACTCTCACTGTAACAACTCATTTTCCAGTGAAGCTAAGACATGCCGTCCAAATTTCACGGCAGTTGTCAAAAAGAATTTAAAAATCAGTCGGTATTATCGGTGTTTTAATTCCACGACATTCTGGATCACAGGATATGTCAATACTCGTTTGTTTTGTTTGAAATTATAATGCAAAAAGAAATTTTGCAAACGGATTCCTTTTTGGCATGCTCGTTTGTACCGAGCATGCTTTAGCTTTACTGTAAAATAACCTTTCAAGAAGCGCAATGGCTTATTTTTCATTTAAGTCCAAATTGACAAAGGAATTTAAAAATCACCCGGTATTTAACGTTTGGTTTTGATAAATTTCTTAGTTGTTGTTAACTTGAAAAGAGAAACAATTCACAGTTTCTTCCCAGTAACCAGCAAAATCGGCATTTTTTTAATAAACAAGTTTGGAAGTTCACGGTTTGCCACATAGATGTCTCTACTAAATACGCCGGTAATAAACAAAAAAAATCACATAATAAGTAACTGTAACATAAAATAAGTAACAAGAAAATAAATACAATAGATCGGACACTTTGTAAAATTGATGTAAATATCGTCGTTTCGTTGTGCGTTTGACAGCTTCTTCAGTTAAATACAGAGAGATCATTTTAGATTGTTCAAAGACAATATCAAAATTTCCTTCCACTGTCATGTGTGCTTGAAGTTAGATAATTCCCCACATAACCTAGCAATCGATTAGGAAATCGATCGCTTTCTGACCTAACATTGACATTGCAATCAAAACCAACTTGCAACAAAAATACGTTGAAAGCCAAAATTAGTAAATTAAGTGGCAGGTTTGAGGTTTTAGATTTATTACCGTGTGATTAAAAACGACTGAAGGTTCGCGTCTGGAGTATTTCAGGCGCAAACCTTTGGCCCTTGTTAATCGCGGCGTGCACGAATTGTATATCGAATTTCTCGACGTTATGAGTATATTGTTCACAGAGAATTTCTACATTATACTCATGAACGCCTGGAACGAAAGCTCCCCCTGTATTGACCTTCAAACACACTAGATAGCGCGCATGTATGCGAATTAGGCTGCATAATAAACAGGGGGGGGGGTGTGTTTACCCTTTCAATTTGAGCTTTCGCACCGTGGTGCTAAACACGGTGACATTATTTCGACTTGTTTAAAAAAACAAGGCTACGTAAAGAGCGTCGTCTGTTGGGAATTAAGTCAATTTATCCAATGTCCAATGTGTATGAGTCAGTAATCAAAATTAATTTAGTTTTATTGCATAATTGGTTTTAACAGACTCGAATGTATGCTGCTGCTGCTGCTGTTTTAACAATAGGCTAAAGAAACGAGTGAAAATAGCAAAGAAAATTGTTTTTTCGCCCCCCCTCCCCCCCAGTGACGTGTTGATTTTATTTTTAGATTATACTGCTGAAATAATTAGGGTCGTTAAATTTGAAGTAGTGAGCTATGCCATAAAACAATCGATAGATAATAACAACGTGACTTATTTTATTGATTTGAAACATTGCGCAATCTATACTTCCTTTAATAATTAATCACCGACAGTGGTGGAAATTATTTCAGCTGAAATTTGCGGTCATTACAAAAATTAAATGCACGCGCTGTTTTTCCAAGAAAATTATACGGTACTTTTCGAAATCGAAATGTTAGTTAATTAAGAAGAAACTGAATCTTATTTGTCTGCCTGTCTGTGATGATATAATGTGCACACACACAAAACAGTTGACATCAACTTTACTTACATACATACATACATATATCAATTTACGACTATGTACATACTTCTATTGCCTTCAAGGTTGTATTATTTTAAATATGCACAAGCCGTAACTTTGTCGTTATTGCTTGGAAACCAATCAAATAAACTATAAAAAAATTAAATAAAAAAAAATCTTTACGCTGCAAATTCCGGGTCGGTTTTCGAAAATTTTGTATCGTCGATGCATCCCTTAAGCAAAAGGGTTAGTATTAAGAACGCGATGGTCACCACGAGGAGCTTACTTCTCATAGAGTATTTCCCAATTTTCATTGCTTTGTTTTTGGAAAGCTCTGGATGCAGAAAAGAAAATCTGTTTAGGCTGTCCGATCGTCAAATGGACAGGACGAAGGAAACGCACAAAGATGGACAAACGTAGTCGAACACTTTAATACCAACGTTTCGCCTATTTCGTTCATTTTCGATTTCGTTCGCGTATAACGCCCATAGCTTATCAGATAAAACGCGCGCTATTATTAAGCGATAAAATAGATATTAAGGAACACAAATTTTTAATAATCTCCGAACGCGATTATTATCTAATCTAAGTAATCAATTCTCGCAAGCAATATTTAATCTGCGTTCAATTTTAGTATTTGAAGTGTTTTTTTTTTTTTTAGTTCTGTAATTTTTCCGAACCGTCTGTTTATTATCGATTATTATGCAAGATTCCGGTGGTCCTGCCAAAATGAGAATCACGCCTGCCAAAAATTTCAGAGCATTATAAATAATTTACGTAAATTTGTGTTACTAGGTGAGAGCCTTTGTTAAGAAACTTGAGTAACATTAATTATAGAAGTCTAGGCGGGCAAACCGTCCAACTTTTAAATTTAGAAGCTTTTTCAATAAACACACGTTTCTCTGTTATATAATAACAAAATTTCACAAAATATTCCACTAGGCCTCCACTAAAATATTTCTTTTTGTAATTAAGTTGAATATGGTCGGTGCGATGTGATATGAAGGCGCAACCACCAAATTGAATTTCACAGTTTTCAGTGCAAAAAAAAAAGTTATATAACTCTACGCAAGAGCTTTAAAAGCGACTAATTTCTATAATAGCAAAAGCTGGAACGTGTTGCACTTGCATCGTTCTTTTTTTTTCAAAAAAAAAGCTTGCATGTACAATTCTCAAAAAGCAAGCAAATCTACTTACATTTAAACAATTTGAAAAACACACAAGCTTTCGAACAAATTGGGTAAATTAAGGGAAGAAATTTGGAATTTTTTTCTCGTTAGGAGTTGGGATAGTGGCCTTTCTAAAAGAAAAAAATTTCAAAAGTGAGTGTCTCTCACCTTAATGCAACTAGTCTATCTAGACACACACCCAGTGGATGATAAACTGAATATGAATCAAGAAATTCGCGGAGAAGAGAAGCTAGTACACAAGCCCCCGCCACAACTACTGACGTAAGGCTATCCCGAATTACTCGACCAATCGTTAGCTATATGTTCCCGTAACCAAACTCTGCCCGACCTACCGCTACTTTTCCTTTTGATCCCTGCACTTACAAATACATTAAACTGCACACTTGACATTGCAGGATATCATTACTACTAAAAAAAAAAAAATTACCCATCGGAGACAACAACTGTACAGCGCGTTCAAAAATACAAAACACCCTATAGAACTTGAAACTCACCTTCAATAGAAACCCAAATCAAAACCACAAATTCAAACAGCTAGTATTTTAATCGTTATTTTTTTTTTATTCTAAAGGAGTTCTATATTGTTACTGGGCTTTTATTGTCACCCTGTATCGCAGGATATCATTGTTGACCAACTACTAAAAGCTTTCAAAGCTTCAATCTCCCTTAATTTTAAACAAACTCCCTCAAAGCACAGTTAACACTAATTTTAAAAGTTGTTCTATATTATATTTATCATCACCCTGTATCTATTCGAGAATTTGTACTACCTATAAAAAAGTTAAAGACACGTACACTATACTCACTGAATTGTAAAAGAGTTCTATTTTGTTACTGTGTTTTTTATTATCACCCTGTATCCACTCGGGACTTTGCACGATATCATTAGGTATACTAAAAATGTTATTGGCTCTCATCCCATCATCGTCATCAGTGACAACTGTATTAAAAAAGACTTACGCCCTGTAGAACTACATAAAACTCATCTAATTCTAATTCTGTTTTGTTATTGTGGATTTTACTATCGCCCTGTATCCACCTGGCATAAATTTCTTGACGATCTACTTTAAACAAGTCCGGCGCCTCCACCATTTCCTTCGCTTAAATCCCACGATGCGTCTATTTATTTTAAAAGTACATAAATTCATTGACTACAAACGCAGGAAGTAATTAAAATAGAACTCGATTCGGTGTCTCCACCATATGTCTTTCTAATTCTTTGATTACATACACATCAGTAACAACTGCAGGAAGTAATTAAATTAAATCACGCTCGGCGCCTCCACCATTTTTCTTTCTAATCTTTAAAGAGTCGTGCGTTGCTGTCACCGTTGCTATCATCAAGTCCGCATAACATGAACTTAATTTAATTTAAAGTGAAGATAAACAGAAGGTTTGAAAACAATTATAAACTTCATAAGCACGTTTTATCGGATTAACTCCCTCATTAAATTTGAACCCCGCTTTGGCCAATAATAAGAACTGACGAACTTCCATCCGGGAGGTATATGGTATGGTATGTGTTAGAAGATAATACACACCTCTTATGTATTATGTATGTACATATATTGATTTGTGGATGGAATGGGGAAAAAAATATTCCGCCGCCCCAAGTTTCTGCGTCGTAGAAACAACACCCACAGTTAGGTAAAAAATAAGCGCTCGCAGAAAAACAAGGTATCATGTATATAATGCATGTGTCAACGAACACAAAGAATAGGCCTATTATGTCGACGTTTTCATCAATAAGGAACACTTCCTTTCTAAAGCAATTTGTAAAGGAACTGACGGCAGGCGTGAAGAGGAAAGGCTCCTCACTGACATAAAAGAGAGGATATTTAATATTTACTGACGCTTATTGGAGGGAAAAAAGACAAATAAAATATATTTCTAACGTCCAAAACCGAGAGAATGAACGAGGAGGGGGGATTCGAATTTTAAAATAATTAACTGCGTGTTTCATTGACGCGAACTTGGAATTAATTTACTGATAAAATGACGGATTAATCAGAATCCTTACTGATAATGCATTTTATTAAAAAAAGAAAAAACATGCAATCACCAGATATCAAAATCGCTGATAAGCGAAAGTTCGCACGTTCAAATTTGTTTACCAGAAAATGATATTGCAAAGCGTTTTCAATCTAAAAAGTATAGCGCACGGACCGAAGATGGAATGCAATTGGCATACACAAGTCAGTTTCAATCTAGTTTCAGTCCGTCTAAAACCCTAAAAACTATGCTGCACGAACCGAAGACTGAATGCACAAGTCAGACAAAATCTGTTTTTTTTTTCTCAAATGATATAATTATCCTGCCTTGATAATAAAGTGAGGAAAACACTTCTGAATTCAAGCGAAAGTCGGAAAATCGAGTTTTCGATCTAGTTTCAGTCCGTGTATGGGTTTTACTATCTAAAAAGTATAATGCACAGACCGAAGATAGAATCCAATGGTGGCAAATTTATTAATAACAATAACAGGTGTACTAAAAATAGAATTTAATCTCGAGGAAAAATATTTAATGAATGTGAAATCTGTTCGAGGTATTATTTTAAGAAGGAATTCCGAGTCGCCTGTAAACGAAACGAGCCTCGTCACTGGAAGATGTGAAATTGTGTCCCCTGAAGAATTCTCGAATCTAAAATTAACGCGAGAATACCGCCAAATCCTGGAAGCTGTAAGCACATTAAATTAAACCGGACCGAAATATTCCATTGTTATAAACGGGCGATATTATTGTTACCAGTCCGGAAAATTAAACCTAGCCCTCGCAATTTCGGCCGATCCGCATTATCAAGTTTTATAAAGTGTGGGTGTGTACTACAACTCAATAGCATTTGCTGTGATGTATGGGCAAGCATCTAAAAATAATTGTGCTTATATTACGGCATAGCTGCATTCAAATAAATTCAAGCAAACATCCATTGTATAACGACAAGCGAGGCGACGAGCAGGGAATATTTGCGCGGACGTGTTTTTACCAAATTATATGGGATTATGATAAAACCTCGATAAAATTAAGATGATTTAGCTTAAAATATAAAATCGGGTTTTATTTAAATAAATATTTTCAAACTTTAATCCCAGGTAATTAATTAAAATTATATTTTAAGCAGATATCTATAACAAAAAAGAATTTGTTTTTCTAGGACAATCAATAGTCTAAAACATTTGCACGTTTCGTTTTTTTTTACGAACGTGGATCTAACTGATACGACAATTAAACTTTATCACACGTAATACTTGTCAATCAGTCAGTCAAATAATCGAGTGTTCGAGATTTAATTTAATTACATTTATCGGCAAAATATAATTCTCTTATCTGTAAACATCCTTGGTCATTTTAAAACTTATAAAAAAAAGAGAACGACGTGCTACGAGGACGATTACAAAACTTATAATCTATCTGCACGACGATCTTACACGAAAAAAAGAAAAAAAAACGTAAATAACCGTCAGACTACGGAAATTATGTCCCTTCCGCCGAGGTTATTTATTATTCTGAAATAACGAGCAATTATTCCTGAAAACGCGAAGAAAACATTCGAGTCTCTCAGATGTTATTTTCTGCTTTGTTTGTTCAATACGACGACAAAGCTTTCAACAAATATCCAACGATAGAATTTCGTACAAAACGAACGCAAGTCGAAATAAATCTGCTTGAAGTGACTTCATTAAATTATATAAAGCACAGCATGTATTTGAAACGAAACGCTATAACGAACGCAAATTTTTTTTTTCTCAAAAAGAATTCAACTAATTAAAGACGACACAGAAAATAGCGTTTCAAAGAGTTTTTAATCTAGTTTCAGTTCGTGTCTGAGTTTTACTGTCCAAAAATCTAAACACGAACCGAGGACGGAATGCAGCAGCATACACGCACAAGTCAGAGAAAATCTAATATAATAGAGTAATTTTAAGGTGTTCTGCCCAATTTATTTGTCAAAAAATTGCGTTTCAAAGCGCTTTCAATCTAGTTTCAGTCCGTGCACGGATCTAAAATGTCTAGTGAACAAACCGAAGACAGAATGCAAAGCCATACACGCACAAATCAGCCAAAATCTGTTTTTTCTTTTAATTTCAGTTTCATCAAACGCACTTTAATTAATTTTTCTGAAAATGTCCAATTATGTTTAACAGATTTCCACGCAAAAATCCTTTTGATAATGCCGTGATTTATTCGAGATAAATTCCTAACTTTCACAGGGTATTCCTGAAGATGACAGCTTAATTACTGAAATACGTGTTTCCCGTTATTTCCGCGATATATTTAGAATTTGCTGGGTGCCTTAAGTTGGCAGATTGAAATTTAAATGGCGCCCAAAGTAAAAAAGTTATTCAATTATTTTTTTTAATGAGCAAATAATCCTGCAGCGTTTCGTATTTATCTTGAATGCATACGGGAATAATAAAATCGATTGGCGTTTAATAGCTTCAGCCCGTTGAATATTTAATGGAGGAAGGATTGAGGATACACGAGGACAATCAATATCTTACAGCTTGAATTATTTAGTGGGATGAGGTCCGTTTTAATTAATTTTAAATCTGGAGATTTATAAAGATGGATTAGTCAAGACTGCTGCAGTAAATAATAAAATCTAAATCCCCTTCCAATAATAACAAACGTTTAAAAAGTAACACAGAACAGCATTGTATGACATAACTCGTACCAGAAAAAATATATAGCACATCCAGTGCCTAACATAAATAAATTAAACCGAGAAACGTTGACGCACTTTACGCTTTATATATTCTATATATAAGATCCACGCGTTACTTTAAAACTGAAAGTATCGGGCGTGAGGTTCTTATATCATCCCCTGTATAAAAAGGTGGTTTTATCCTTTAATCCGCGAATATTGGAGTTCGCAGGGATTTTCACGTATCCCTAGTATATTAAAAGCTTTGGGCTGGAAATAACATTTTCAAAGTTCAAGGGCGCGTCGCTGATCTATACTAGGGCACCACGTCAGTTATATACAGGGGGGGAGGGCAAGTTGTGTTAGTGAAGCAAATACCAATGGTGTTAGTAGAGCGAGGCCCTACCTAATATCGGCGAAAGCCTTTCGTTGATTAGAAATTTCTTGACTAAGGAAGTCGTTAACGGAATTTTTAACTGGTTCAGGTCTTCTGGACCAGCTGGCATGCGGACTTGAATCGACGATGGAATCCTCATCTTCTTCATCATCTTCCTCGCTATCCTCTTCTTCATAATCGATATCGTCGAAAACGTCAGTCCTTAAAGGATGGGGCGAAGGAGATCTGGGCGGTTTACTCGGAGGTTGTAAAGGCGTCGATATTCTAGAGGGTTGCGGGGAAGGAGATTTGGATATTTGAGGTATCTGAGGGGAAGGCGATTTAGGTGGAGGAGGCTGTACTTTCGGCGTCTGTACGGGAGGAGGAGGTGGCGATTTCGGAATAACTGGGCTAGTAGATTTTGATTTGTTGGAAGGCTCAGCAATTGGGATCCGTGATTGTGCTTCTTTGGCGGATGATTTTTGATTTGACGGAATATCATTTGCGTCAGATGGTTTCTCCCCTAACTTTGCCCATATCACATCTCTTTAAAAGAAAAGAAACAAAAAATAAAATACAAACCATCCAAAATATATGTTTAAGTTATAAACATCTTTGTATTTGTAAACGTGTATACATAAATTGCCCCAAAAATAAAAATAAATGAAAATCCTTATTTTTCGATCTTGGAAAAGTCGTTTTGTTTAATATTCCTTTGTAAACACGTAAGCCTTATAAACGAATAAACAAGCAAGGATGAAAATAAGCTTTTTTTTCAATAAACAACGGGATTTGGAAGCTCTCGCAAAACACAATGCGCGTCTCCATATTGATCGTTCACGTCATGTTCTTGCGAGGAAATGAAATCATAATGACAATAAAGTCGCGTGCTTGATTCCAAAAACTAATTATAGTCATTATTTTGAAATAAGTAAACAAGCCTCCGCTGCCTTTGCGATCTCAAGAAAACAACGGAAACCTACAAAATAAAAGTGCCACGTAGGATTGTGTAATACTTGGCAGCAGAGGCTAATTTTTGGCATCTACGACAACTGTAATTTCCTGGGCAAAAAATTTCTGTGTGTGTTCTGGCTTGGGAAGAACCCTGATTAAAATAATTCATGGCAAAACAAACACTCAAGAGAAAAAAACAACAGAGACTTTCATCTAAGGTGTAAGTGTTTGCAACAAACATACTTTAAAATATCGGTAATCAAAATTAAAGTTCGGAAAACAAAGGTTGAGATTTGAACGAAAAAAAAAAAATGAATCGATTAGGTTTTGGTGGAATTGGCTTTGCCCATTTAAGCTTTCCCATTTTCCTCCACGGCATACAAATTTGGAATTACAAAAATAGCAAATTCTAATAATTAAAAAAAAATTACGTATTATTTTATCGAGTGTGAGTATGTAGCGCTAAATATAGGAACAGGAGCAGATTAGACAGCTGTTTGAAATGTAAGTTCAAAGGAAAAACATGGCCCGGGAAAACTAAAATAGTAACTCTTGAAGAAAAATAAAGGCGAGAGGCACAGCAGATGTTTATAGTGGAGTTCGTATTTGCCATACCAGTTATTAGCACGAACAAAAAGAGACGTATAAGCAAATAAAGTGATGTCAAACAATATTTGTTCAGTCATTAGTCCTCGAAAAATTACTTGTAAACATATAAGGCACATGTTGTCACGTAATGCATCTTCCTTTTACTTAAGCAAAGAAGCCCAAGTAAATGAATATTAAATAAAAGGCACTTTCTACACAGACGTGCGAATTTACTTATTTTTCTTCTTCTTCTCCTTCGTATTATTATTATTATTATTCACGGTGAAATGAATATGTATGTAATTTTATATGAATTACATAATAACCGATACGTTACATATGTACTCAATGCTCTAGACATAATACATGGACGTATGAAGTTCATTCCGATAAGGTCTAGATTTGTTCGTTGCGATAAATTATACAGGATGTCTCCTAATAATTTATAATTAATATCATCATTCACCTAATTACTGATACTTAATTGAATTGAAATCGTCACCAACATTCCCAGCGTGCGCCGGTGCCAACTGTGTAAACTGAAATTACCAGTAATTCTCGTTCGTATTGTATTTGCATTACGTTTTGAAATAATTTAAACCAAAATAATTTTCGTAATTCGTTGGGTACTTCAAAAATGAAGCAGACGTGCGTTAAAGCGCGCACACACAAAAAAAAAATCACCTGTCAAATTAGTGGCCCCTACTTTTTCATGCGAAAAAAATTCTTTGCAAATCTTCCGTTCACGTTGATTCGCTTCGAAATTAAAGTCGACATGTACACTCGAATTTAGCTCATCATCAAAGGAAGTCCATATTAAAAATTTCATTTCGGTGGAAAAAGGTGGATCCACACAGGGAGGCGAAGATTTCCGCTCGAACGTGATTACGTCAAAGAATTTTTAATTGAAAACAGAGTGCCTTTCGAAATTAAATATCCGGAGTACGCCGTAAAAATTATTATTAGGCGGCGGCTAATTATTCTCGTTCCCCGGCTTAAATTCAATTTCGTTCTGTTTCGAACGAAATTGTTTAAATAATCAAAGAAGAAATCGCGGAAATAAAAAAATGATTACGTCAACGTAAATTCAATGCTTTGAGTAATTTGTCCTGGCCTCTGTTCGCATAGTAATCACATGATTAATGATATTTAAAGTGTTGACATTAAGAGAATGCAAGAGTGAACTTAAATTCTAAAACGTGCAAATTCGTATTAAATTGTGTGCAAGAAGAAAAATTACCAACCACACAAGAACAGATGACGAAGGGCACTCTGCCAAGACCTAGTCTAAATATTTAAAAAATAAAATCGCCAAATTATGGGGCCAAATTCTTATTTGCTTGATCATTTCAAAATAAAACCGAAAGTAACTCTCTGAATAGGCTTAAAAAAACAATAACGAAACAAAATTCATCGGCGTACAGGTCTTAGTTGGCTGTGAATGTTTAATATACGAGGGAAACCCACAAAGTTTTGTTACCATCCTAAACGAGTTGGTGTTTCATCATCTTTTAAGAAAAAATTTTCAGGTGTACCACGTATTTAATTTGAAATGTACGTGACAAAGCTGATGTCATGCGTTCTGTAAAACAAAAAAAAATATTAGAATACGAAGAACCCCTCACCGCAAACTCTGTAATACACTTGAGTCATTATCAAGTTCATGTTATATACTTAAGAATTGCATTTCTTTTTTCTCTCTCTTCTCTCGTAATTTATTTATGCCTCCATTGTTTTACGTTAGGATAATAAAGTTGCAGTAATAAAAACAAAGTAATCTGTAAAAATAAACAGGCCTTGAGTAACTTATCTAATTTCTAGGAGATTAGCGTTTACGAGACGACCATTTTTTCGACTTTGGTGAACGACACCTTAGTACCTGCGCGTTCACGTAACACGAATAAACCGCACGTAACGAGGAACTAAAATTACATGACATGCAATATTTAGCCGAATGGAAATTGTTATTTTTTTGCGGTCTCGTTGTGACAACGAGAAAAAAGCGTATTCACACAGTAAGGCGCTCTAGTATGTAATTTAATCCACCCTGTACATAGCGTACTCGATTTGGACGATTCGCCAATGCCAACTTTTTTACTTTTATTAATAAGAAATTCGATTGAATTAGAAAAGATTTGCATGTGATGGCGACATTAAATAAATACAATAACTAAAACAGTTTGTTTTGTTTTTATTAGAAATTCAGAATGTGCATGAAGTAATAGAAATTAAAAAAAAATTAGCTATGGTGAACGTTTTATATTGAACACCCGATATACAGGGTGAGTCACGGTATTGGACTTTCTTATTTTACTAGGCAGACCAAAAAATCCTTAAGAAAAGTTGCATCGGATGGATTTTAACTGCGAGAACTCCGGTGGCCCCCCGATCTTCAATTGTCTTGAAGCGGCCACGCCTTCCTCGTGACGTATTTTTTATGACACGTTTTAAGAAACGTACCTGTCAAAACAAGAAGGTTATTTTAAGAATACAGAACCCTGTAGCAATGAAAGAAAAAACGCGGGAGCAATTTAAATTGCTTTTTGAAATATTCAAAAATAAACTCGCAAGTTCATTTACACTTTCACGTAAAATTAGAACGTTCTAATAATATTTCAGAAGCGCAAACCTTGCGCCAAAAAAAAAATAAATAAGTAAATAAAAATTAAATGCAGCCGCATCGAGGTGGTGCGTTTTTTTTCCCTCTCGGTTGGGAGGTTCTTGATTTTTCTCGATGAATGATTTACAGAAATAAATTCGTTGCTACGACAGGAACGTTACGTGAAAATGTGTTTATAAATATCCGAGCGACCGTGGCCCTGGAATATTGGGGATATTTCTGGAAAGCACGTGCGCTCTCATCTGTCCGGGGTAAAACACACATATACACTAACGTCGTCTACGAAAAAACAATAAGCGAAACTAAAATGACCAAGAATAATTATGGCGATGCATCATCACGACAGAGCACCTGTCTTTTATATTTGCACTCTACGTAAATAGAGACCAGGGGGCGAAGACCCTTACAAATTTCATACAGGAGGAGGGCTCGGTGCAGCTTGCATTTAAATTTAAACTTTATTATTCTTACTCGATTTTAAAATCTACAAATCTAGGAATTATGTGTCACCAAGCAATTGCACCCGAATAAAAATGGAATTATGTAACTCATTTTATGACAGTGATAAGTCCCCCTATCAAACGGATTATAAATTATTTCGAAAATTACTCTGTCAGATAATTATTATTCAATGAGCACTTATAAAGCTGTGAGTGATATGGATATGTGATAAATTAGAACTGATACATTGTCAATAAATAATCTCAATCTAATTTTATCTGAAAAATTTGGTCGTAACAGATAATGAAATGTGAAGGAGGCGTTGTTACTACCTGTCGGAAAACGTGCGAATGCAAGTACACCTGAGCAAATAACCACCAGATTTAAGTAACAATAAAATTCATTCTACCTTGACTGAGTGGAATTTTAAAAGCATGTATTCAAAAGCATGCAAATACATATAGAGTCTCCTTACATCCCAAATTATTTCTTAATTCTTGAATAGACGGATAAAGAAAAAAACATTTTCTGTTCCAGAAAGAGCAGCAGATGAATGAAATAAATTCAGTTCTTCCTTGCAAATAATTTAAAATAAGACCTTTGACAGGTAACCAAATAAATCACCACAACACGAAAACAATTCGAATCTTCCTAGTAAAGTCTAAACATTTTACTTAAATAATCACTAAAATATCACCAGAAGCAGACTTAAAATAAATAAATACATTAAATACATCAATATTCTGCTGTTCTCCTGCTGTCAAAAAACAAAACTTTTCACTTTTTCGTTAAAAATAAATTAAAAACATTTAATAGAAGATATCAACAAAAGAGGATCGATCGTTTAAACAAAAAAAATGGTCGATGATAAAAGACGCTCGAAAATACAAACATAAACAAAAGACGATCACAAATGTAAGAAATAAAAAAAATGTTCGACCATTTGAACATAATAAAACCTTTCGTTTTCACTTTTGTGTCAAAAATACAATTAAAAGCGATAAACAAAAGACGATCGATCGTATAATAAATGCAAGAAATCAGAATTGAAGGCGACAACAAAAGGCGTTCGAATTCAAGTCGAATTTCCTCCGTTTTCTTCTTCACAAAGAAAAAGAAAATACAGTCAACTGCCAAAGAAATCAAAATCGATCGTATTTTGTTTCTATTGTAACTTAAATCCTATTGTTTCGCATTTTTTTAATTCTCTTTTGCTTTCCTTTCATAAAAAAAATGATTAATCTATTAAATTTCCTCGTAAAATCGATCGTGATTAAATTTTTTTATTTATTATTAAAATTTTTATTACCTACTTTGTTTTTCTTGTTTCGCCATCGTTCTTTTCAAATTGTTTCAAAACAGTCGACAAGAGAGGGCGGTAGTTACAAAAATAAAATAATTATGATTATAAAAAGGAAGGCACCCCACGAAATTAGCCGCAATTCTTTGAAGTACCCTCATTTTGGGGAAATTACTCGCTGATTGGCGGCACTGGTGCCAGTGACACCAGAATAAATATAAATTAAATATCTATACGCACTATAAAACGAAGAAAAATACATATATGTAATATTCAATGCGAGAAAGTGAAAACCAGCGCGAAATGGTTCAGGATTCAAGAAGCATCAATCGACGACAGAGGGCGGTAGTTACAAAATTAAATTATGAATTTTATAAAGAAGAAAATGCCCCAGTTTCGTAATATCCGACTTTACCCGCAATTCTTTGAAAGGCCCCCATTTTGGGTAATTACTCGCTGATTGGCAGCACTGATTCATATGCTACTTAGAAAATTACATCACAATTTGCAAGGTTTTGTGTTTACAAATTTATCAGTCCGCCAACACTGTACAAATTTTGTTATAAAGCGTCTAAAAGTTAGAAAGCAGTTAACAACAAACTTAATAAAAACAATAAAATTCCATATATTTCAGGAAATTTGATTCTCTTTTGTTTTCCCGTTTCGCTTTATGGAAAGTGAAAATTGTCACGCCCTTGAATGTTGTTACATAAACGGGTATGTATTGATTCGGGCTGAGATTTGAATTAGTTTTACGTATGGAAAATAAAAGTAAAAAGCGTGTAAGCCTGCCATCTATTCGAAAAGGAAAAAAATTGCAACGTGAAGGAAAATGAGTCACGTGTTCGAACGAAAATAGCGTTCGGCATGGGGCCAAAAGTATATGCTACATTTAAGTGCGCATCTTAAGCAAAATGCCGGTTAAGAAAAAAAATTCGCAAAATCCATGCACTATACTTCGCTACACACAAAATGCCATCATACCTGTATTCCTTCCACGACAAGACGGAATACCACAGGGTGAACATTGTTGGGGTTTTATTTTGAAATCGATTGGAGAGAAAAAATTGCAGCTCTTGCAACAGTGACGGGCTAGCACGGACACTTCGACTTAACTGACTTATTTTTCGTAATAGCCACTTTGCAGATTCACTCTTTTCCTTTTATTTTTGTTATTCTCTAAATAAGGAATGTACTATATTAGTGTCATATTCGAACGCGTAAAATAAAACAATTTATTGCTACGTTCGGAAAAAACAAAATCAATTGAGGATTTTTTCATCTAAACTCGTGATTCTCACTCAATTTCCAAGTAAACATAATTTATCTCTCTGAAACGAATTGATTAAGTAAAAATAAAATTTTATGGTAGGCTGCAAATAAGCCGGCGATCTTAGCATGGAGTGTGTTAACCTTCTATCGATTTTTCTCAAATACATAACCGTGTTAAAATTTGAACAAAACTACAAAGAAATTACCTGAAACGTTAACTGTTATTGAATAAGGGATTCTCCTTTAATGCAACGATTACTAGCGACAATACGTAATTAATGCGATGCACTTGCAGGATAACCAACCATACCATAAAATTTAAAAAAAAGTTTCATTTTAAAATCATTATGTATGCAGATGTGATTTTTCTTTACTTAGTTGCAGCACTAAATAATTACCCCTAAATCACTCCTTTTAAGTTTTTAGATCGCAGGAAAGCTTGCAGGACACACGACGAATGAGCATGGTAGGCAACTTAATATACAGACAGCTTCCTCGGACATGCGAACTACAGCTACAATAGGCAACCTAATACACAAATCGAATTCTATATCTATTCCACATATAAGAACACAGATGCATACATTAAATATTCACTTTTTGAATATTACAATAATTACTTAAACGAAATTATAAGAAAAAGTAGGTCAAGATTAAAAGGGACTTTCAGTCTGAGGGAGATGCGCCTAGTATATCAAATATTTAATTTAATTAAACCTATTAATTAAATTTAGTAAGTATATTCTGGTGACATTGACCAATCAGGAGTAACTACCAAAAATGAGGGTATTTCAAAGAATTGCGTGTAATTTTGTAGGTATTAAATACTGAGGGTAAAGTCGAGTGTTACGCAACTAGAGCTTCCTTTTAATGCGATCTTTAATTCATCCTACAAGAATCACAGGAACGTAATAATTTAAAAAATAGACTTGAAAGTGTATCTTATGCAAAAGAATTATTTTATCGTTGGAAGACGGGAAATGAAAGTATTTATTTGCGCCAAACGATTCATAATGATTTATCAAGAGAAGCAGACCGATTTTTGGTAAAGTTATAATTAAATTAACAAATAAAAAATATAAATATTCAAAAACAAATAGGTGCTGCCATCTGTGGATGCATAGCGTGGCCTAACCCTTAACGCCAATTACAGGTTCCTGTAATTCTGCCGAGGGTCAGTAGTTGTCGGTAAATATACTTGTCAATAGATGGCGCTCGAAAGATGCGTTCAATCGATGTCAGCGATGTTGCTTTTTGCCGCGACAACTAAAAACCACTCGGGATCAATTTTCTTCATCAAGAACGACTGGAAATAGAAACTTGTGACTTCCAACGTTGAATTCGTCGCATTGAGCTGTATAAGAGTGATTTTTTCGCGGCAATCGACTTCCCGCAATAATTTCCAAATTTTCATGGACCATACCTAACTACTTTTTCGCCAAAAATAGCGAAGAAATTCATGGGAAAATTATTAGTTTTGTAGAGAAAATAACACGATAACCAACGAGTTTATTTGCAGTCAGTCGACGTTAACCATGTGAAGTATTACAAGCTGTTAAACTCCTACGAAATTTACTGCGAAAAAATCCTACGAAATTGATTGGCAATTTTTAAATCTAGTACCAGGATCACACAAACGCGAGGAGGTGTCGGATCCGGCGCGGAAAAATTCCGGCGAAATTTGCTGCAATTTTTAAATTTTGTACCAGGATCATATGATACGCAAGGAGGTTTCGAACCCGGCGCATTCGACGTGGAAAAATTCCGCCGAAATTTTGTGCAATTTTTAATTCTTGTACTAGGATCATATGATATGCGAGGAGGTTTCGAACCTTGCGCATTCGACGCGGAAAAATTCCAGAAAACTTTGCTGTAATTTTTAATTCTTGTACCAGGATCATATGATACGCGAGGAGGTTTCGAACCCGGCGTATTCGACGCGGAAAAATTCCGGACAAATTTGCTGCGATTTTTAAATCTCGTATCAGGATCACATAAACGCGACGAGGTGACAGAGGAAATGTTTCGGCCGCGAAAAGATTTCTACGAAATTCACTGCGATTTTTAATAATATTACAAGAATCAAGAGAAAGTAATAATTTAAAAAATTAATTTGAAGGTGTGTCTTACGCAAAGGAATTATTTTAGCGTTGGAAGACGGGATATGAAAGTATGTATTGCGCCAATCGTTTCATAATTATTTATCAAGAGAAACAGACCGATTTTTGGTAAAATTATGTTTAAATTAACAAATAAAAAATATAAATATTCAAAATCAGATAGGTGCTGCCATCTGTGGACGAATAGCCTGGTCTAACCCATACCGGGAATTACAGGTCCCTGTAATTCTGCCCGGAGGGCCGGTAGTTGTCGGTAAGCATTTTATTACCAGATGGCGCCCAAGAAATGCGTTCAATCTATGTCAGCGATAGTTAAAAGCGTCGTTTTTTGCCGAGCCACCTAAAATTAGTCCCTCGGGCATCAATTTCTTTCATCGAGGACGACAGGAAATAGAAACTTGGGACTTCTACCGTTGAATTCGTCTCATTGAGCTCTGTATGAGTGATTTTTTTCGCGGCAATCGACTTCCCGTAGTAATTACCAAATTTTCATGTACATATGTGGCAAAATTTTTGTCCAAAATTAGCCAAGAGATTCACAGTAAAATAATTAGTCTCATTGTGAAAATAACAAGATAATTAACAAATTTATTTGCAGTCTAAGGATGTCAACCATGAGACGTATTAGAAACTGTTAAACTCCTACGAAATTTACTGCGATTTTTAAATTTTGTACCAGGATCATATGATGTGTGAGGAGGTTTCGAACCCGGCGCATTCGACGCGGAAAAATTCCGGACAAATTTGCTACAATTTTTAATTCTTGTACCAGGATCACATGATACGTGAGGAGGTTTCGAACCGGGCGCATTCGACACGGAAAAATTCCGGAGGAATTTGCTGTAATTTTTAATTCTTGTACCAGGATCATATGATACGCGAGGAGGTTTCGAACCCGGCGCATTCGACGCAGAAAAATTCCAGACAAATTTCGATTTGCGATTTCTAAATCTCGTATCAGGATCACATAAACGCGACGAGGTGACAGAGGAAACGTTTCGGCCGCGAAAGAATTTCTACGAAATTCACTGTGATTTTTAATCATGTTACAGGAATCACAGGAATGTAATATTTTAAAAAATGGATTTGAAGGTGTGTCTTATGCAAAGGAATTATTTTATTGTTGGAAGACGGGAAATGAAAGTATATATTTATTTGCGCCAATCGTTTCATAATTATTTATCAAGAGAAACAGACCGATTTTTGCTAAATTTATGATTAAATTAGCAAATAAAAATATAAATATTCAAAAATAGATAGGTGCTGTCATCTATGGACGAGTAGCGTGGTCTAGCCCTTACCGGCAATTACAGGTCCCTGTAATTCTGTCCGGAGAGTCGGCAATTGTTGCTAAGCACTTTATCACCAGATGGCGCCCAAGAAATGCGTTCAATCGATGTCAGCGATGGCTAAACGCGTCATTTCTTGCCGAGCCACCTAAAATTACTCGCTCGGGCATCATTTCTTTCATCGAGGACGATAGGAAATAGAAACTTGTTACTTCCATCGTTGAATTTGTCTCATTGAGTTCTATAGGAGAGATTTTTTTCGCGGCAATCGACTTCCCGTAGTAATTACCAAATTTTCATGGACCATATGTTGCTACTTCCAAAAATAACTAAGAAATTCACAGTAAAATAATTAGTCTCATGGAGAAAATAACACGATAACTAACGAATTTATTTGCAGTCAATCGACGTTAACCATGAGACGTATTAGATGCTGTTAAACTCCTACGAAATTTACTGCGATTTTTAGATCTTGTACCAGGATCATATGATATGCGAGGAGGTCTCAAACAGAGAGCATCCGACGCGGAAAGATTCCAGCGAAATTTGCTGTAATTTTTAATTCTTGTACCAGGATCATATGATATGCGAGGAGGTTTCGAACCCGGCACATTCGACGCGGAAAAGTTCCGGACAAATTTGCTGTAATTTTTAAATTTTGTACCAGGATCATATGATACGCAAGAAGGTATCGAACCCGGCGCATTCGACGCGGAAAAATTCCGGCGAAATTTGCTGCAATTTTTAATTCTTGTACCAGGATCATATGATATGCGAGGAGGTGTCGAACCCGGCGCATCCGACGCGGAAAAATTTCGGCGAAATTTAATGCGATTTCTGACTCTAGTACCAGGATCACATAAACGCGAGGAGGCGAGGAGGAGCTGCACCAGGCGCGAAAATATTCCGGCGAAATTTACCACATTTTTAAATAATCAAAAATATAACTTCAATTCCCTATCAACTTTCAGTAAAATCTAATATTTTAAGTTCTTGTATCAATTTTCTTATGCATTAAAGCAACGTGAGCCACCTTGCTTGCGCCAAACGGAATATTGAATCGATTCAACCTGAATTGTTTAAAAATTTTTTGACTGTTGTTGATTCAACAACCACGTATGATTGCTGCTAATAGGTAAACGAAAAATGTTGTTAACTGAATGCGTTTTTGGTTGACTGAACAGTTTATTTTTCTGAGTGCACAATCAGTATTAAATACAAAATAAATAAATCTTATCAGTAAATTGCTTACACAGCATCTATGGAACACACGGATAAAAAATATTATAAATAATGTAATCTTTAAAGTCAATACACACCTAAGTTCAGGTCGCGGTTTATTTTTGATCTAATTTGTAATCTTCGAAGTTAGAAGAGTTAAGGATTTATTAAAAATAATAAGAGAATTATACACGAAAAACGTTTTAAGAACTGTTCGGAAGAGCACAGGAAATATTACTTTTATAATAACAACGACGTTGCATGAAACATGGCTGAACGTTTCATGCAACATAAAATCAGGTTCAAAACAGTTCCTCATACTTTATTTTCATCTTAGATATACATTACCTAGCGATTTAGAAAATAGAGTTAAAAAATTCTTCTACATACAGTTTTTTGTACGATAAATTATTACATAAATAAGTGAACAACTTTACACAAGGGGAACGTAAGTACATACATTGTTGTAATGATGAATCAGATATGCAATACTTTTCGTAATGTCTTACACCTGTTACATTCGAAATAATACAGAATTAAAAAATCTAGAATGTAAAGTAAATTTTCTATTTTAGATGCAAACACACCACAACAACATTAGACATGAAAGGTGTTGACTTTATAGTAATCTAAATGCAATTAAATAATACACGTACATTGTGCAGTTAAGACTTCGGATGTACTGTTATTAAGTGCATGTGCCAACAACATTTAGTACCAAAAAATAAAACAATTTGATGTAATCAGTTTAAAAAGTAATGATGTCATAGTTGCAAAATAAAAAAATCATAAGCGTTGCTCAGTACAAAGTTGATATCAGTCTAAGATTTGTGTACTTTGTTGACTAAAATATATCAGTTTATTATCCACTAATATTTTGGAATCTAAATCTAAATAAATAATTTTTATTTTGATTCACTCTAAAGACACGGAGTGTGTTATTAATTGGCTAAACATTTTAACTAAGAAATAAGGTTAACAATATAAAAAAATATCACATTTCATATAATTCATAATAATAATAATAATGATTAATTTCGTCGAAGCAAATTTTGCCTCTTGAGATGCTTTAAAGCACACTTAGCTGCGGTACATTTGGCAATCCGATAGTTCCTGCCGATACCTTTAAACACACCCTTACCGAATACCTCGACTGTAACACGAACACGACGTCCATCGGCTAATTTCTCTGGCGTCCCAAATTTCGCAGTCTCCGGCTCTAATTCTAATAATTCCCTAATGGGAGACTTTGGTACTCGATCGCTGAACTGCTCTATCTCATTTTTCATCATCTGGTAATAAACATTCCACACAGCATCCAATGACCTACCCGAATCTAAAAATATAGCACCGGCAACCGACTCGAAAACATCACCCAATGCTTTAGGAACTTCAACATCCTCGACTTCCTCACATTCATGCTCGGCCAATAAATATAATTCTTCTACTAGAGCATGTCCGCTCTCTTCTTGCAGACGGATGAAACGCTCGACAACTTCGTGCAACCCCGGAGACAAATGTCGAAAGTAACGATGAAATCCGTGCCGCACCGCCAAGGAAGCAAAAATGGTGTTGTTAACAAGAGCCGAACGCAAATCCGTAAGAGCACCAGGTGAATGCATCCTCGCATCCTCATACAGATGCCTCGTAATTAAATAATCCAGCACAGCGTCCCCAAGAAACTCAAGCCTCTGATAACAATCAGTTAAAGCATTCGGTGAATATGATGCGTGTGTTAAAGCTTGAAGAAGATAAGCTGGGTCATTAAATTTATAGCCGATGCTCACTTCGAATCGATCATAACCGTCTAATAATATTGCGAGTTCATTTTCTGGATCGGGCACGTTCTTCAAAAGCGGAGATCGGGGGCATTTCAATTCACCATAGCTCCCATCTTCGAGCTGAGGTAAAACCCGGATACCCAACCAAGCCATGAATAACAATGCACCCCTCGGACCGCACTCAATCAAATAAGCACCTATCAACGCTTCCACGCAATCAGCGATGCTCTTATCCGGAATACTATGCTGTGTAACTAAATTATAGGGAATCACGCTCGGAATTTCCAGCGTTTCACCGTGCTCCCTGACCATCACGCAGATTTCTTCTAGAGTCATGGTTCGTGTAGCCGCCATGTCGGATAAACTCCAGTAATTAGCAGGTACGCGAGCATCGATCAGCGCTTCCTCCAGTTCTTTCGGGACGTAAAAGCAGGGGGGCAACCAGTTGTCATGCGGATCGAATTTAGTTGCTATCATCGATTCGCCGAGGTTCTTTCGTTTGCCAAGGCGATACAAGTTCAAATTGCTCACTTGCTTAGACCTAAGGTGGCTCAGTTTGCCTTCGTGTATGTTCTCGTATTTCGAATACAAATAATCGGTGATTGCGTACTTTAAAAACGAATCACCTATAGTCTCCAACCTCTCTAAGTTAATACCGTCGTTCGCATTGGACATGGTAAGTGCTTGAAGTACTACACTCGGACTAGGGCCGGGATGATCGGTGAGATTAGGTTGCTTATCGAAGCTGAAGAGCAAATCGCCTTCGGGAAGTATGAATTTATCACTGTTAACGGCTTCGGCACTTTCGTTTTTAAATCCGGGACAAGTCAATTCGACATCGAACGTCTTACAACTAATATCTTTGCATTGCGCATCGTTTACAGCAAATTTTTTGAACGGTTTGTTCTTTGGTATGACTATATCACTTGATAGAATACTATTTTCATTTCTAATGCAAGCATTTACGAATTGTTTCTTGAGTTCCTCCGAGTTTTCTGTTGCATCACAGGCTTCCCAAGAACCAGTTAACCTAAGCAGATAATCATCGTCGTCTCTGGTGACTTCGTCTTCAACAGCTTCTGCCACGTTGTCACCAGTAAATTCAATGTGTAATCCACCGCACTCCGATTCGGTTTCATCGATGGAGTAAGACTCTTCCGAATCAGAAAAGTCTTCGTATGTGGTGTTGTACCAACTGGTGGGTGAAGCGTATCGAATTACAGTACCACCGTCAAAGTCCTTCATGTCGATCATATCGTTCGACCAAGTTCCGATTTCTATCCATTCTTTTTGATCAGAATCTTTTATTTCGTCCTGTTCTAGCTCTTCATCGTCGTCATCATCAATGTTGATGCACTCCAACGAATTTTGTTTGTCGACTTCATTTTCCACCACAGGACTATCTGATTTGTTTAATTCTTGCTCTTTCGGTTTCTTTAACACGTCAGATAAACTCCAGCCAAAATTTAGGGTCGGCCAAGTGAATTCTGGAACATGAAGGCAATTAAAAGAGATGCACTTTTTTTATTTGGTGGTGACAAGGTGAACACACCACAATTCTTAAGGTTTATAATAAGTTATTAACTACTTATATTATATGCCCATCATAGCTTTCCTGAGAATTTCAAAATGCAGTAGATGCCTTTTAATGTTAGATGAGAATTAGTTATTAATACAGAAAGCATTTCACTAATTACCTGCTGGAAGATCGGTTTTCCCTAATTTAATTTCTAGAGCTACGGTTCTTCTAATTTGGTCGGCGAGGAGTAGTGCATTTATCCGATATAAAATGCAAGGAAGACACACGGCCTTACGCCAGAGCGACGCAGAAAACGGATGTATGGCACAAAGCTCCGGCACTAATATCTGTTTCTGTTCCAGGTTTTCCCTTTTGGCACGCTTCGTTTCTTCGCTGCTCGTCGGCAAAGCAACCCCCTTACGGTTCACGTAGCGTGGAGTTAAAAAATTCAACCTCGCCGAGGTGTGATCCACGTCCAACAGAAGCTGCTCGGTGTTCTGTATTTTAATGTTGTACTTTCTCAAATAATATTCCTCGAACGTAGCGTACTCGGAGCCGGGGAAAGAAGACTTCGGGTTTAAATTGGTGCATATTTCGGCCACGTAAAAATATTGGGGCTGATCACGATTTCGATACCAAGGCATCACAACGGCATCTTTATAGTTGCTCGGTTCGAATTTATATCTCGTCCTTTCTTCATCGGATATAGTTTGAGGTAGCACGTTTCGATTCTCATAAATTAAATCAATGAAGTCCCAGTCGATTACCGTCCGAGTACCACCTTCAAATCAAACGATACAATCAATTGTTATTGTCTATTGTCAATTGTTGACAACACTACTCTTGGCTAATAAAGCTAGGTTAGGATAAAATACATGAAAATACATTTTCAAACACCATACTTTCACATCACTGAAAAGATTATTTGATGATATATTTAAAGAACAATAGTCTCACACACTTCAAAAAGAAAATAAGAAAAATAGCTGATATTAATTAAACGGGCACAAACATGCATATAACATATAGGTTATGCTATGTTGTTGCGATTACCAACGACCTCTCGCGTTGACAGTTCAGTCGCGGATACACATACGAAATTTTGAGGCTGATCGAATGTTTGACATTTAAGAAATTGATGATGCTAACGCGAGGTTCTTTTTTGTTCCAAGTCCAGAGATACTTACAAATAACGGTTGGCACAATCAAGTACGAACTTTCGGATGCTTGTGGATCAAACAGCATGAGATAGCGTTGCAGACGTAGTACGCTAGTGAAAGTGTAGTTTAGGAATTCACTGATTTTATGTATCTGTTCTTTCGTTAGGATTTCTTTAGACGAACATAACTCTAGTTTCACGCTGACTTCTCCCGATCTCGTAAAAATGGGAAAAGGACAAATCTAAAACAAATTAATTAACAGTTCATACTTTTACTGTGCAAATACCTGCCTGTGGTATGGGTTTGCACGTCAGAATTCCAAATCCCTGCGATGATTCTTCAGGTGGATATATTTTACGGCCTCTCGTGTTTTGCTCTTCGGGTAGGGGGCAAGTGAGGGTCATGACAATTTTGTAAAAATATGTATGCGTTTCAGGACTAGGATGACAATTAAGTAATGAGTTGGCAACTCGTTTATAATAATACTGACGACGTTTTGTAGTACCGGGTCTTTGCTCGAGGTTCTCACGAGTTAGTTCTTCATCACTAGATTCCAAGGGGAAATTATTCCAATCTTCTTCGTTGGCCTTAAAATTTTCTTTCCCGACTGGTTGTAAATAATCATCTAATTCCCCTGCTTGATGAAGCAGTTGGCAAGTGTAAAATGCTGCGACTCGCCTGGCGAGTAACGGGCTTGGAAGAGGTGGGGAGACAATTTTTTGTTTTACGGGCGAGTTTATGGGTAGCCTCAAGGAGCACATGTAATAACAGCCATTTACTTCGTCGACTTGCCATAAAGGGGTTAACCTTGTGAAAGTATCACTCGGTAGTTTTGCGCAGTACTTATTGACTAACTGGATTGAAGTAAGCAGTGTAACATTGGGGCAGCCTTGATCTGAAAGTGGCTGATAAGGTTCGCAGCTATTCGTGTAACGATCTGCCTCGTTCTTTTCTTCCTCATCCGGCTCAAGACTACTACAACGTCTTAATAAAATACTCTCCACTTCAATATATTCGGCTAATTGTTTAACAAGATGGCTCAGTTGGCCTTCAGTTGCCATTAGGATGTATTGAGAATCGGCAACTCGAGCTCTCGCTTTACTTTGTACATAACTATGGAATGTTAGAGGTAAATCAAACCTTATAACAAGATTGCATTTTGGTAAATCACAGCCTTGTTCTAGTACGGATGTCGCTATCATTATGTTGCACTCGTGTGAACGGTACTTACGTAAAACTTCTTCCTGCCTTCGATGTTCAGTCTCTGCCTCTCTTGGTTCTTTACTCGGATCGGTGATTTTATCAACCGAATATAACGCTGATACCCACCAATAGTCTTTATCACATTGGCTCATTGTCTGCAAAACAAATCGAAAAATAATCCCTCAATTCTTTTGATTACGATCGAATTTACTTACGTATAACAGAGTATACAAAACTTTAGCAGTGGAGCGGTTTAAAACGAAAACTAAAGCACATAATACATCGTCAGATTGTTGTCTAAGAACGTGCGAGCGTCGTGTTCCACGATAGTTCTTTCTGTTACCCTTTAGGTTTTGTGCGACTTCGATATTCGTTTCGGTTATTTCAGGAGGCCGTTCGCAATCCGTCGGTTTAAATTCTTTGATTACTTCCAAAAATCTTAATACTTTCGGTGAACAAAATTGAGCAATCTTATCTCTATCTTCGATATCTTGAAATGCGAAATCACAGCAGGCTCTAATAGACAACATTGTGGTCGATAACATACAAAGCAATAGATAATGGCGTTCGTAAGGAACTTTCACCTTTAATTTCTCTATCAGACTGATAATGCTCAACGCCGCTTGATCGGCTGCCCAAGGTCCTAAATCATCCAGCACGTGCAAGAAGTCGTCTAATAAGTTAATGGGTTGGATTTTCGGATCGGGGACTTGACGTAGCTCTTCTAAAAATTCATCCGAGTAAATTTCGCTAGGATCGAACCGATGGTCCATTATAAATGTTTTCGCGTTCAAGGCGATTTCTTTTAATTCATCACTAAGAGGCGTGGGCAAAGGCCTCGGGCATTCCAAAATGTGTTCGCGAGGCCGACAACATAATCTTAATAACGTAACTAATTCGCTCGATGTATCCACGGAGGATCTTAGTAATTTTTCTAATCGTTGCATTTCTGCATCCA
The DNA here is from genome assembly GCA_039766575.1 of Serrognathus titanus. NCBI lineage: Eukaryota > Metazoa > Arthropoda > Insecta > Coleoptera > Lucanidae > Serrognathus > Serrognathus titanus. The sequence continues at coordinate 276,913 of CM077916.1, read as the reverse complement.
AAAGAAGAGGCTGAAGTTCGGTACCTAATAATCCGGCAACGAGTCCTAAAACCCTCGGCTTATTTCCTTCTAACCTCTCATACCTTATCATTAAGTCTTCTAGAAGATGTTGTCTTTGACCGTGAAGGCAATCATCGATGACTAAAAGATTTATGATGGATAAATCTAAATAAGCGGATAATAATAAATCTATGCATATTTCTACGGTCGTTACAAGAACTGAATTGCGCAGTAAAGTCTCTTCCCAATCTAAATCTTTCGTGCAGGTGATGCTTGCTACCGACAGGTCGGTAAGTAACTTGATTTGAGTGGTCATAATTGCAACATTTTGAGGATCTAATATAAAGATTGCTCGCTTTCCATTTTCCCCTCGCATCTGCCAGGAATATTCTTGCACCAGTTTAACGGCTATGAATGCTTTCGCCGCACTTGTACTCGAACATACTATCGTGTTTTTCCTTTTCAATGTATCCAATAATTCAACTTGGTATTCTCTCGGAGTGAATGTATGTGTGTACACATTATCATTTATATGACATGCCATTGAAACAATTTGTGTTAATAAATTTTCTTATTCTATGTAATGTAAGAACACGAAATAATCACATCGAATATCACAATTTTCAGTACATTTCACTAGTTTGAATTGTTCGAGGTAGTTATTTATATAGGTTATGTTTTATTTCTGTTTCTAAAAACCACTTTATCAAGCTGGTAATTTTTTTCATCAAATAGATGGCGGTATCGGTCAATTTTTTTCTAAAATCGTCGTTCATCTTTCAAACTCATCTGAATGTTCGCTCCCATTCTATGATTGAAACCACCATGCGCTTCACGAAAATTAACTACTAGTTGTGAAACCGTGAAATTTCAAATTTAAATATCAGATCGTGTTTCTTTCGATTGCAAAGTTGGCAGCATTTTTACCATAAATAGAAAAAAGTAAAACGTTTAGGTCGAGGTTTATCGCCAAAATTCAATTCAATTCAATACTGAATGATTTTACGGCCTTACCTGCGGAAGAAATCAATTGCAAATAAAATTAGAACATAACCTCAAATCTTGTCTCATTGATTGGAGCCTGTATTAATCAATTTACTGAATACTGAATAATTTAACCCGTAGGGCAAAGGAAAATCGAAATTAATCAAAAAAGAAAACACGTTTAAATTCCTCTTTAAATATTTTCAAATACGTAGTTATAGTTTTATCCAGCGATCATGTTTTATCCAACGAGAAAAGATTACATAGGAGAGTTTGCCGTTCAAACTGGGCCTGCATTTGCCGTATTTTAAAATTGATTAAAATGGTATTTCCAGGGTTCGGAAAGTTACATGTAACAAATATTTTCTACAAAAACCACATTGCACTTAACTTTTGACGTAGTAAATGTAGTTTATGTAGTAAATTCAAAAATCACATAACCTCAATCTTTATTATACTTTGTTTATATATTCTGAATTAAGACAGCTATACATTGTCATTGTTCTTAGAACTTGGAGAATCAATCATCTGGTAATTTATTCAATCAAATTTTATTTGGGGACTTTCAATACCTAACAATTCTAAAAACAAATGTTACTAAAGCATTAAACAGCAGAGGAAATTTAACTTGCACTTATTAAATTGGACCTTATCGATTTAATTTAAATTTAAACTTGATTTAATCCAATTTAAGAATAGAATCCAGCAATGAAAATAACGTGGTTTATTCAAAATAGAGAATAGTACTTGATTTCATTACTACTTTCGAACCCCGCTCTACATACATTATTTTCATAATTAATAGCAATTTGAAATTGTACATATCACCATATAACGTATACAGCTTATGTAAATAACTTCACTTTAGTACCTCTCATCTAATGAATTTGACTGATCGACTTCATAATAGTTTACGAAGTACTGTATCCGTTTATAATGTTGGAACCAAGGATAATAACCGAGAAAAATTTAAATAAAGAAACTCACAGTAAGTTCAATTTTGCTCAAGTATCAAATTTTCTAACCTCCAATATGTCAAAACTATTTTCACAAATGTTATAGGATTAATTGGCCAGGTTCAGCTACAGCGTTACGGCAGTTTTCTAGAAACGTACAACACGCAGCTAAATTTATTCAAAAAGAAACTGTCGAACAATTCGTACATTCGAAACGAGCCCGTCTCAGTAGAGGTTCGTGTACTTCACTTAGGATGAGGAAGTCAAATTTACTGGTTTTTACCCTGTTTTAGTTTAAACCGTACGAAGACATTACCTTGTTGCAACTGATTCATTCGGATAACAAACTTTTAACCCGAATTTTAATCAGTTTGGCATCGATTTGTAACGAAATTAATTTGTTAGTCAGCGAAGCACAGAATGATTATTACTCGACGTTTGTGTTTTACGGAGAAGGTATTGGTATATTTTTTTGTATTCGTTAATTAAATTAAGTTGGCAATCATTTTTAGATCAAGGTAAAGGTATTGAAAACTTGGAAAAGGTCAGTAAACTAGTCGAACTATTACAAAAAGTAAGTTGTTTCGTTCGACGTTCACAACAAGTTATTGTTCTACTCCTACGACAGTTATGTGCTTTGTTGGGTAAAGAATTTTACACGGGAAGTTCAACTTCCTGCTTTCCTGTAATGTTTGATTTTTGGGTTTGTTTTTATTTTACTGTGAGTAACGTTTCGTTATTTTAGGAACCCATAGACTGTTTGGCTGAATTGTTGGTCTGTTTAATTACCTTGGATTGTTTATTAAGTCGTTCGGTGATAAAAGAACATTGGTCGTTGTATAAAAGAGCTGTAAGATCTATGTTACACAGTCCGTCTCAGTTTAATATATCTGCCGATAGCTTACGGAATTTATATCGTTGTTTAAATGATATCGATAGTGAACTATTAAGTGGAATGATTCTACAGGTAAGGAAGTTTCGTTAACTTTCCTTTAAATAAGACTTTGCTTTTTTATGACAGCATACCTTATTGAAATGTATCGATGAATCGTTAATAAGCACAGTCAAAAGCTGTAGCCTTGCAACTGAATTCACTTTGTATATTCATCAGATGCTAGGCGAATTAGAGAAAGACGACGAAAATATATCGTTTACTCAGATATGGTTGCAAGCAAATGCGCTGTTTGTTTTTCAATATAATTTATTTGGAGGTGTTGATAAGAAGATTTTAAAACGTGTGCTGGATGTTAATAAAAAGGTATTTTTGTTTTCCACTTTAAATCACATGTAATAAATCGATATGATTATAGGCGATCGCATGTACTATATTTGGAAATATTTTGTGGTATCCCGAACAATTTTTGTTGAAACACGTTCCGATTTTGATGAAGAATCTTGATGAAAAAACATTAGCTAATAATCGAACGGCACAAATAACAACACGTAGTCAAAACCTATCAAAAGATGCACATTCTCTGTGCCTACAGGTAAGAGAGAATTGTCATAAGCTTCTTAAAATTATTATTAATTTCCTAGGCCTGCTTATGGATCATAGAAATAGAAAAAATAACCAAGCAAGATATGTGCAGGTTTAAAATAAAGCACCTCCAAGACACGTGCAGTTTACTCATAGAAGGTATGAAGTTAATAAAGAAAATTAGTGAAGTTGTTAAGTGGATTACAAATCTTCACGCTGACGAAGGCAGACCAATGGCGAAGTCTGTGTTGTTGTCGCTTTGTAGGCTCATCGAAGTCCTGCGAAGTTTCCATTTTATTTTTAATAAAAATTTATTACCGTTGACTTATGTTATATTGTTAATTATTCAGCATTTAAATCATAAAGCTTTAACTATTCTGGCGAGTTTGAAGGTAAATATCTTTGCTTTATGATTTCTGGATACGTCCAATTTCGAAACCGTTTTAGAAAAGCATTACTCAAGAGAAATCTTATAAGGAACAACATCTTGATGTCTTATCAGCTTTAGTTGCAGCGGAACATTCACTTAATGGTATTGTTATTTTGTGTTTGTTTGCGTTTGTTAATGTTTCGATTTTAGGTCCATGCACTGGGCAAAGAATTTTGATAACGAAGTTAGCCTTGTCTGCTAGTGGTCTATCCAGTGAAACTCTATTTGAAATTCGATCTGTGATATCTCGTCTAGAATTAATATCTAACATTGGTTATTTATTACATCGGCTGTGCAATTGTTCATTCCTGTATTGGCATCAAGGTTTATTACCCGTTTACTTTTCTAAACTCTTACAGTCGCGCACCGATTTATCTTGTTGTTGTGTAAGTACACAAATATTTTATTGTAAAATCATAAACATTATTCTTTCAGTTATTATTGAGTGCTCTAGGCGATTGCACAAGTATTAGTGATAAGTTCACTAAATCAACCCAAGACCAATTGAAAACGAACTTAACTAACGTACTGACACAATTAGTTGAGACAAATTTACGATTGCAAACTCACTTGCACTTGCAACTGCCACCGTCGGATCCATTCCAAAATGCACCGCCTCAAACATTTAAGAAAATATTCCCCGCACTCTTCAGTAAGGAATACATAAACATTAAACAGGAAGTAGAGCATTATTTAAGCACCATTTTTTATAACTTAACTACGGTAGTCTTACACGATTGGAGAACGTACGGAGAAATGCGAAGGTGCAATTGAATTGAATTTATCGTGGTGGACAATGTTTTTGTATTTTTCTTTTTTTAGATTAGCATTGATTCAATACGGTTTAGATACCGTGGAAAGTAACTTGCCTATGCAAACATTAGAACAGGGTTTAGATGTTTTGGAAATAATGCGAAACATCAATGTATTCGTCGGAAAATATTTGTACAATTTAAATAATCAAATGTTCGTCGAAGAATGGAGTAACAATAAGCATTTAAACACGATCAACATTTCGCATGTTGCCAATTCGATACGTACTCATGGAATCGGTATTATGAATACAACGGTATGTTCATGAATTCGTTGTGTTGTTGGGGAAAGACTTCCCAAAAAAAAAAGAAAAATATTCATTTCAGGTGAATTTTACCTATCAATTCTTGCGAAATAAGTTTTACATATTTTCTCAATTCATGTTTGACGAGCACATCAAATCTCGTCTCTTGAAAGACCTGCGCTTTTTCTCTGAACACAAAGTCGAACTGAGGCAGAGATATCCGTACGATCGTGCTGAGAAATTCAATTTGGGTATACGCAAGCTGGGCCTAAACTCCAACGGCCTGAGTTATTTAGATTTGTTCAGAAAACTTATCACACACATCGGTAAATCACCAGAAAATAATTTTTTATTGTTACTGTTCTGAACTCTTTTTGAACTTTTCAGGAAATGCCATGGGGTATATAAGATTAATCAGATCTGGTGGCCGACGTTGTCTGGCCGATGCTACATGTTTTATACCCGATCTTAAAGGAATCGATGATTTTAATAAACTTCTGGACGACGTAGAACTACTAGAAACAACTAAAAAGGCTGCCAATTGTTTTAAACGTGATATTAAAATTTTAGTCGATAATTTCGAGGAAGCTACAGAATATTTTAAAGTAGTTTATCGAATATCTTACGATACATTAATTAGCGTTTGTGTTTTTCAGTTGCTTGTGAAAGTATTTGCACCGGTTTTTCGTAACCCACAGAATATTCACTTGAGAAATTTTTACATGATCATACCCCCGCTGACAATAAATTTTATAGAACATTCTTTAACGAGTAAAGAAAGACTGAATAAAAAGAATCGAGAAGGTGCTGCTTTTACAGATGATGGATTCGCTATGGGTTAGTTTTTGTTGTGTTATTGTCGAATGATTTTTTGTTTTGTGTGTGTGTGTGTTACAGGATTAGCCTATATTATAGAATTACTGGAACAAACCAGTCAGTTGAACTCGTTGCATTGGTTTGAGTCGGTGAAAATGAAGTTGGCAAACGATCGAGAGAGGAACTCGGAAAGTCAGAGAAGCAGCTCTAATAAAGACGACGAAAAGTTGCAGCAAACATTAACTTTGACTGAGAAAAGGATCAATGCTTTCGATACGGAATTTCAACTGCTGTACTACAGCTTTAGCAGTGCCAGGATATTTTTTCAATCATGATCTTTGTTGAGACATAGATATATTGTGATAATTATGATGAAGCCTAATATTTTTTGTTAACAATATTAAAGTATTATATTTACGAATATTGTAATATATAAATAGCATATTATCTTTTTGCAGATATATATATATATATTAAATATGGTAAAATAAATATCATATTACTGTATCACTTTGATTTTTTTTGTAGCCACTGAAAAAGTACTAATCGCGTGTTTTGTTGCAAAATTTTTCTGCATGTTGTTAAATATGTTGCAATCGAATTTTCCCGCCACTTTTCAAAGGTGTTCAACCAACTATTCCGATCGCTAATTTCTCTTTTAGCAACAACGGACGCTTCGTGATTAAATATTAGGCTTTAATTTTACTTTTTGGTTGTAAATGGCATTTTATTCTAATATAATTTTCTTGTAATAATATATTTTCTAAATTGAAAGTATTTATTTTGATTACGTGACGTCACGCCGACATGTTTCACAAAAGTCACCATCTTTCTTTCTTTCCTTGTATTCAGTCTTGTGTAGCGCACGCGGCTCAAAATGAGGTGAGTTGAAAGTGTTTATGTATTTTACAAATCGACTTTAAGTAATTAATTATCGCTACATATTTAATTTAAATACTTAAGATTTAAGGTTTCCTCGTATTTGTTTATGAAATGCAAACACATGGTCGCAAGTCGTATTTGTTGGTTATTTCAAGCATACAGCAAGTAATCTCTATTTAAGCACTTGCTGGTGCTGTGGGGGTGGGATTTTTTGAAACAAAACGTGGACAACTATTTAATTAAGTCTTATGTTTTTTCAGTTCGTTGAAGTTGCAGAAGAGGCTGGCAGCCTCTGTTATGAGATGTGGTAGAAAGAAGGTATGGTTGGATCCTAATGAAATAAATGAAATTGCCAACACAAACTCACGTAAGTAAGAAAACCATATTTTCAGAGCAGATTTTATTTGTTATTATTATCGTAATTGATGTCGATAACACCCGACTTTAACCGCAAGCGCTAGGCATCCTCTGCTTTAATTCGTTATGCACTATAAAACAAAGAAAAATAGATACATATGCAATGTGAGAGAGCGAGAACGAGAACCACTATTCAGTTCGCTTTTCAATTGAAACAAGTGAGTACGTGTTGAGAAGAGAAATGGGAAGCATCAATCGAAAACAGAGGGCGGTAGTTCCAAATTTAAAAAATAATCAGGAATTTCATTTAAAAAAATACACATGAAAGGGAAGCGCCAGTTTTGTAATATCCGACTTTGACCGCTGGATTGGCAGCCTTGTTCTTACAAAGTAACGCATAATCTCTTAACACACCGAAGAGCATCATGTTTACCAACTTGTTAATATAAACGATTACACAAGTGATTTATCAAAACTTTTTCCACATTTCCTTTTGGATTGCAATTAATTGTGCAACATTTTGTAATTTTGGCGAGTGGCACTAATGCAAAACATTTATAATCTAAAAATTTAAAATTAAATTAAAATCTAAACTATGACAATGGTGGAAGCTTAATTTAAAATCGTACAGGAGCCACACTAGAACACGAGAAGTTGTTTATTTTATTTTATTTTCACTTGGAAATAGCTCGATATAAAAATGAAAGACGTGCAACTGTGGACTTTTATTATTAGTGTTCATTACTGAAGTGATTTGTTTTCAGGACAAAATATTCGTAAACTTATCAAGGATGGTTTGATTATCAAGAAGCCTGTAGCAGTCCATTCGCGTGCACGCGTTCGTAAAAACACCGAAGCCCGTCGCAAGGGTAGACACTGTGGTTTTGGTAAAAGAAAGGGCACTGCGAACGCTCGTATGCCCCAGAAGGTAAGGGCGAAAGATGCCTTGCTTATTTCGTAACTGTTGCTCAAAGATCGTTGTAAATTCTAGGAATTATGGATTCAGCGCATGCGAGTGTTGAGGCGTTTGCTGCGCAAATACCGCGATGCAAAGAAAATCGACAGGCACCTGTACCATTCGCTGTACATGAAAGCGAAGGGAAACGTCTTCAAAAATAAGAGGGTGCTCATGGAGTACATTCACAAAAAGAAGGCGGAGAAGGCACGTTCGAAAATGCTGAACGATCAGGCGGAAGCGAGGAGGCAAAAGGTGAAGGAGGCTAAAGAACGCAGGAAAGTACGCATTGCCACCAAAAAACAGGAAGTCCTCCAGAATTACGCGCGCGAAGACGAAGCTGCAGCAGCAACTAAAAAATAAATTTATTACATGTTTATATATATCAATATAATGTTCAACATGTATTCATTAAATGTGTTGTAAAGAAGTATGGTTGAAATTTTCATTACCTAATGTATGAAAAATATTCTAGGGATTAAAGCAATGAAGTTTTTTTTACAGGGATTGATATTAGGGGCATCACGTAAGACAACTTTTTAATGTCATATATTTATAACTCGTATCTTTAATTTATATATATATATATATAAACATATCACTGATACAATGTGTAGTAGAAAGTTTTGCGCAGATAAAATTTGCGATAAATTGTACGTGTACCACTAGGAATGTTCTCTAATCGGTGATACCTTTTATCTATGGACATTAAAGGCTCAAATGGTGGTAATATAACTGATGAACAGGTTTACTATAAAGTAGTTTTACCCTAATCAGTTACTTTACAAAAACTAATTTCTTCTATCTTTCTTAATGTAATACCAAATAATTTTTTTATCAACTGGCACTTGGCTAAGATTTAATGGCAAGAGTTGGTAAAAAAATCACCTGGCATTACCATTCAAGTTGAATTTGATTTATCAATTGCTCTATCACTTTATTAGATTAAAATAGATAAAAATTTAGGAATTACGATTTATTCGGGTCGGTTTTAACAACCTCCAAGTCAGTTTTTTCCCCGTTCTCTGCATTTTCTACTTCGAACTCTTCGTTATCCTCGTAAGCCAAATTTGTCAACGTGTCCTCGTAAGGCACCGACTTGATTTTATCGACTATATCGCTTTGCAAATTTCCATTGGGGGTCGTCTTCGTGAGGTCCACGTCTTCGTAACCGTGGGGCGGCTTTTCCGATTCGGAAATCGCAGGGCCCGTCAGCACGGAACGCTTCTTCATGTATAAGTGATAGAATGCCATGTAAAGCAACCCCGTGAAGCCCGTCATCAACGCAAAAATCTGGAAGGTCCTTCTCATACCTATCGCTTTAATTAAATAACCACCAACGAGACTTCCCGCACTTTTTCCTGTAATTCAAGAAGTATTAGAGCGTGAAGGGTAGTTTTCAAACATAAACTTGCCTACGCCGTAAAACAATCCTCCAAAAATTCCTTGTATGGTGGTATCAGTGGTGACGGTGGAAAGTCGGGCTGCGTAAGTCACAGCTGCTGTGAAACACAAGGAATGAGTGAGGCATTCCATAGCTTCGAAGATCAACGAAAGCCAAGGATTGTAAATCAAAGAATACCCCATGAGGCGTACGGCGTAAGCTATAAAACCAATGAAGATGACGTTAGCGTGGCCAACTTTTTTAATGAACGGCCCAGATAATACCAACAAAGGTATCCCGACGATTCCTCCGACCGTAATCGTCAGGCCCATCAAAGATTTCGAGCCCCCTAAATCCTGTATTAGCCAAAACAAGAAGCTTTCGATGTAACCCCAGGCGGATCCTGGAAACAAAACAATTTCAAATCGTTCAATTAGGCGAGCTTGGGTCGACCAAAAACGGACCTAGTAAAAAAGATGCGACGAATAAAGAAATTAGTTCTAAGTTTAGTACGGAAAGGACGTCTGAGACGACGCTGGCCGCCGGAGTTTTAAATTCCAGATTTATGAAGAGCATCATAGCAGCGCTTATGACTTTTAAAACGGCGTACAAAAAGAAGACGGGCCTGAAATGATTTGATTGTAATAAACGTAATACAAGATGAAGGAAATTACTCACCTAAAATCAGTGTAGCCTTTCCCTTGACTGGCGTAATCAATCAACCATCCAGATAGGGGTGAGCTAATCATACCACCAATTGATGCGTACATCCTTTGCAAGCCATAATCCGCTTTGTACTCCCTTAAGATTGCTATAACTGCCCCTTCAAACATCGTGTAGGCGGTCCCTCCTATGATACCAATGAAAACCCTAACGGCAAGGTACGACCAGAAAGTCAAATTTATATCGAATTCTATGACCGTGTCTGCATTTGCACAAAGTTGTTTCCTTGGGGTGCTCGCGATGCATTTTGGAAGGCAATTATCCAAGTCGAAGGTTTCGCTGTAATTATTGTGCACCAAAATTGTAATTAGGTTTTCATTTTGGCCGAGGTCTTTTGCACAAGTCGACTGGTACCTTCGCCCATCACTTTGAATATATTTAACCGTGTAATTCTGCGTGTTTTCCAATTTGTCAAACTCCCCAATCGGATTTAGCTTCACCCCAACTTTAAAGGTCTTATTGAATCCTTGCAGGCCCTCAGTGAAAGGGCACCCGTGTGATTCTTTTAATTCGAGCTCAATTTTCCCACTCGTCGATGATACGTTATATTCAGTGTTTTCATTGAGACTCTCCCGACAGTTTAAATTGTACAGGTCGATGCTTGGAAAGAAATAAGAGTTTTGAGAAAATTTCCTAACCGCGGTGGTGTAGCGGTCGTTTCCTTTCAGAGTCTCGTGATTACGCGTTTCGGAGATCATTTTGGGCACGTAGATGTCTTCGCCTGTTAAATCGTAATGCAGCAAGGACGTCTCATTTTTGCCCAAATCACGGATTTGGACGTCGTAGCTTCTGGTCCAGAAAATTTCGTCGTCGTCGATCGTGTCCGGGTAAATGGGGCAAACGAAGCCGCACGATCGAATGTTAACGTCAATTTCCAGCTTGTCGCTGACGTTTTTTTTTGAGATGCACGCGTATTCCTGGGGCAAAATTAAATCTAAATGGCTTTGAGGATTACAAGTTAAACCCATCACTAGCGTTTCAGGATACGTTATAGTAATTCTTCCTACTGGCACGAGTAAAAGTAATAACGCGGATAATCCCCCGAAAACGGAAAATGCCGCTAGTAGTACCTGAAATTTTTTTAAAATTTTTTTTGTGGAAGAAGTCCCGATTGGATGCTTAAATACTTACCCTGAAATTGCCTATTTTATCAGCTAACATTCCAGCTACTGGAGGCATTAAAATCCCAACCACTGGAGTTACGGCGGACATTATGGCAGTCTCTTCCACATTAATCCCCAATTCTCTCATGTGTATGGTAAGATAGGGGTATAAAACGAGGATCGCTGGAATAGGAAATAATAGTGAAATAATAAAGAGCTGTGCAATTTAAACGCAGTTGCTTACTGGACATTTGTACGAAAAACAGGAACTTTACTGGAAGCAGTTCCTTCTGCTTGAAATCTTTTGCGATCCTCGCGAAAAATAAATGTATGTATCTGGCCATGTTGCGTAGATGAGGAACAACCTGTTAAACAGATATAAAATTATTCATTTGAAATATACGTGCATGAGATTTTTAATACGAAATAAAAATTTATGTCGTAACTTGCGACCCTGCCATATAGGCAACACATTGTACTCTGTTGGTTACAATGTAGTGTTTCCACTTCTATAAAAAGCCTAATTCAAATTGGTCACGTGGGCTGAAATCATTTTATTAGGGCAGACATTAATTTTAATTCCGACTATACATATAATCGAAATTAACCGCACGTATTTCGTTATTTACGCAACACTAACGAAGGTATCTTTATATTCAACCTTAGCAATTGTGTTCTTCAGATTATTTTAAATAGCTTAGCAGTGAAAAAAAGGTTAATTGGTTTATAATGTCCAGCCTTAGATTAGATAACATTCGTTGTTCACTTGATTTTGTTCGTTATGTTTTTTTTTTTGTCGCACTTAATGCTGTACTCACGAAGTCCAAGATTTTTATTTAAAAAGAGAAAGGAAGCGTTATTACCTCGGCGTATAAAAAAAGCGCATTACGGAATTTAATGATTTAATTGAGTGTGTGGCTCACGTATTTGTTATCGAAATTACAAGAGAAAAAAAACATTTTAATTTGTTTAATAACGTAATTCTGGAAGCCCCAACGAGATCGTACCGAGAAATGTGTTGTACGGTCGGAATTAAAAACAATGTCTTCCCCGATCCTCAATGTTCTGCTCGGGGCTCGGGGAGAGACATTGTTTTTAATTCCGACTGTACGCGTACAATTGATGGTTATTAACTCGCGTTATATTAAATGAAACAAATTATTATGTAATCAGATTCCGTGAATTTGTGTTACGTAATTAAATCGGCGTGGCGAATTTTTCTTGCGTCTTATTACAAAATTAGGAACGTGAAAACCGATGCAAAGAGAGAAACAACGCCGACAATGTTATCTTTGGTAATTAAAGCTGCGAATGGGAATAAATAGTTTTGTAACAATATATTTTTGTATTAGATTACGTATCCAGGAGAGATAGTTGTTGTATTAAATTAATATCTTAAAGAGATAATGTTGTACGTAAATAAATAAACTTGCGCTGCTTGAAAAAAAAACAAAACATATTGTTTTTGATATGGTAGGTAATCGAGCGACAACCTTTTTATTAGTTGTTGAAGATTTATTAATAACTAAGATTGCTTATTATTTATTGTTTTTTTCCCACTCATGTGGAGGCGTTCCTCGTGAAGTTAAAAAAAATTAACAGCGCTAAAACCCATCCTCCTCCTCCAAAAAAGAATCAAAATCGTGTCAATTACATTTACAGTTCCGACACCTTTTTTTTTATGCTTGAATCTTCGTTATGTTTACTTTTAGAAGCAGAAAGGAAATCCCAGGCACCGCGTGAACTGAAGAGGACACAATTTTTCAATGACTGCGCAAATAATTAACATATTACAAAATTTTATTTGTGTGTTCAGTTAGCATCCTGTATAGAAAACAAATGGCTTTTATTTATGCAATTATTTCATATCTACTACTTTGGAGCTACTTACAGTCTGGGATTTTCGTTGTGATTTTTTTTTACCTTCATCAAGTTCAAATCCAGTTTGTTAATTTTCGAATATCATCACCATGACGTAACGAAAAATACTCGTATGTATATCGAGTTATGCTGCAGATTGTGTTATATTTTACTTGGAAATAAAATTTCATCGATCACTTTAATCGCGAATTTTTTTTTAACTTGCTGGGTGAGTTCAAGGTTGATTTTTTCAATCATACCCATACGAAACCATCGAGGCAAACGAACGAACTTGTTTTTTTTTCCTTTACAAAATTAATATTTGTTTAAAATGTAGGGTGAACCAGATTATCCAGGTTTACAATGCGAAGAGAGTCAATATTTTGCTAAACAGCAAACATGTTTTGTGCAATATGGTAAATGCAGTATAATCTTCGGTATATATAATTTATTTAAAAATAATCTCATCCTATTATGTACGTTGTTGGTACCTTATGTAGTTCCAGCCTTGAAAGCTTTTCTTACAATACCAGTGATAGTCAAGGTACTGGCTAACAGTGAATTAAAATCATCGTTGGATGCAAAATTAAATTGCACGTTAAAATCCTACAAGGCAATGCATTTTTCTTTGACCGTCACCAATTTGGTGGAGTTTGCCTCGAATCATTTAAGAGATGAGGGATTTACATCTTAATTATATAACGTACCATTAGGGGCACTTTTTAAATTTTTTAAATTTTTTATTAAAACGTACCAGCAGCCACCAATCATATTTGTAATATGTTTATGAAAGTTTAACTTAAAGAAAAGTGTAACCTCATTTAATATGAACGTGCGCATACAGGTATAAAAAGACGCGCTGTTTGCAATTAATATTTTCCATAAGATGAATTAGTCGTAGAAATACGAGTAAATAAATAGGGGGGCAGCGTTCCACTTTTTATTTGCCGATTGATTTTGAAATTTTGAACCCACCTAAGGTAATTATCGGATGGGATTGATATTTCGCCGTGCAAATATTAAAAGGCCTTCCTGGTCAAGGTTTGCTTCCTTAAGGTCGTTTGCATCCAATAAAAATAATGAATATTAAACTATCATCAAAACTATTATGATGTACTGATAATAGAACATTCTGTTTTTGTTTTTAAAACGTACAGGAATTTACATTTTTATCCATTAAGAAAAAAATTAGAATTTATTTTGGCTATACACACACATAGGGGAGAACATCGCCTACATAAAAACAAAAAAAAAGTTGGATTGATACGTGCTAATATGGAATTTAAAATGTGATTGAATTTTTGAGTACGAAATAAATAAGTGGGTCAATTAAAAAATAAAATAAAGCAACTTACCAAATGCAAAAAGTATTACTTATAACTGAAACCAGTTTTTAAAGTTGCAATGAAGAAAAAAGAAATGAAAATGTTCTCATTCCGTTCTGGTCACGATAATAAAAATAAATCGTTCACCTAAACAAATTAGGAGAAATAGGTACGTCCGTAACACACTTCAGTAGATGGTAACAATGGTACATCACAAATCACAATAGATTTACACGACGAGCGAATATCAACTGCATAAATTCAGAGTGTGTACAGGAAAATATATACACCAACAAACTTAGATGACAGTAAGAGTACAGGTCAATACTAAACCCACAGAAACTTTCGCTGTATGTTTGCGCTTCGTCGTTTAAATTATGCGATTAACTACATCATTAAATAATTACAGTGGCAAGAGGTAACGTTTCGTGTAGTGCAAATAAAATTTCGAAGGTTACAAATCAAAACATTTTCATACTAATTTATGTAAACTACCAAATTATATTTAATATATCCATTTCTTAGAATAACATTATTTTCATGACGTTGTTTCAACTTCTTAATGATGATGTTATGGAACCACTTTGGAAAATTTAGAATCATTTAAGAATTCAAATATAAAACATTCTTATATTACTCTATTTTTTTTCTGCATTTACTCTCAATTTCTTGTATTTACCCTCAGATTGCCATACGCACGTGTGGAAAGGTATGTGACATTCCACGGTGCTATTATATTTTGTAAATATTTTTGACTTTACCATATAAATATGTTAAACGTTAAATATTTTCTGCGACAAATTTAATTTGTTTAGCAGATGACAAGGTTGAAAATTACTTGAAACGATGGCTTGTTTATTAATAATGTATTGCGTTTTTTTTTTTTTCTATCGTCTGCGTTATTAATACACCCCGAGTAGTTAAAAGTATTCTACAAGTCAGAGTTCACGATAAGCTTTCTTATATGCATGTGAAAATAGGTTGTCGACAATGACACCAACCTCGTTTAACGTAAAATTTTTTAAATTCTAAATAATTATTGTTGACAGAAGCGCGTGTGCTCATTATTTACTGCACGCACAAGGGCAGACCTGCTGCAATCAGTGTTGCCTATACCCTTGTGGGTTTTAAACATCGAAAATTTTATGCTATTTTCTATTCTAACTCGTTAAAATATATTTATGTTTATATTATACTAAATTTTAAACGCCTGAAACACAGTGCAGCTGCTAACAAGAATGTGATATGTGTTATCTATGTAACAGGCGTTTGCTTCTAGTTGTCCTCAATTTGTTTGTAAATGAGATGGTCTATTTAATAATTCAGTTCAAACTAGAATATTTTTAGAATTTGAGAAATCTATTTCTTTTGTTTAATATTAAGCCAGATTTTACAAAAATTGTGTTTCTTTAATATTTTAAATATATGAAAGCGCCATCTTTTGTTTCTAAAAATTATCAGGCGGATGGAACCTGCTTGTATGCACAGGGTTTCCAAAAATGTTTAAATCCCACGTGACTGAATTAATTGCCTTTCTACAAGAGTTATTCTTCAACGTAGAAAATCCCTAAAATTTGAAAAGTATGGTTACAAAATAACAGTAAATATTTAACGGTAACAAAATTAAAAAGTAATAATAACAAAAACGAAAGACACAATTTAATAGATTAAAATTAAAAAAAAAAATAATAGAAAACAATAGACATTTCACTGCACAATTCATTACGTTAAAAAAATTGTACGTATTTAAGGAAAACTACTGTTATGTGTGTTCCATTTATTGCTTTTATATCTAATTTGTAGTCAACGGTCGATTTTTGACCTAGTGTGTGAGAAATGACAAATTTCCAAAAGAAAAATTGGGTAAGTGTACGTTTGGTTGCCTATGTTAAGGACGTCGTTGAAAACCCTGTACATATTTTATTTACCTATTTAAATTTAGGCGATTTACCTACGTGACGTAATTGTATGTAGCATACAGAGTGCCATTGAAAGATTATTTTCATTATATTTCGGTCTCTTACATGTTTCAAACATTTGTAATGAAATGATCGCATGCATGATGAGTTGTGAACAACCCTTATCAAGATGGCAGGCTCTCCCACCTTAACGTAAAATTTTTCTAGTATGGCGGTCGTTTCCTTGTAAACAGTGTTAGACTATTTAGAATACTATGTTTTTTTACCGGTATATTAAATAAAAAGCGTTAATTTATGTAGTGTTTGGTGTTACCCTAAAAAGACGTGAACGGTTGTACGCATGGTTTTCATTACAGATGTCTGCTGTAACACATTCTGTACCAGGTTAGTATTTTCGTGAGGTTTTGTTGTATTTCATTTGTTAACCAGGCAAATTGAGTTTGTTTATTTTCACGTGTTGGTAGTTTAATGAAGTTGGTTAATTCCTACGCGTGCTGCTGTGTTCTAATTTCTGTTTATATAAGTGTTAAATGTAAACACAAACGTCCAAAATTGAGTTCGTGTCTGCCAGATTTTTTTTTTGGCACGAGCCCTTCCAGGAATTCCTTTTCTTTTTGTGCTTCCTGGAATTGATACTTGATTGTCAAAGTATTGTCAGAATTTTTTCTTCAGCGTAAGTGTGTTTTCATTCATTAATGTTGGCAGAACGCAAAACCACAGTGAAAATATTATTGAGTATGTAAATAATGTGCAATAAAAATTAATATCTAGGCATGGTTTTTTTTTATTAGTATGTAAACACTGGTGACACAGATAGTGTGACGAATAAAATCGTTTTTTTTTCAGGTACTGATCCCACGAAGGGCATTCAGAAAAGAAGGGGCGGTAGCATAGGGTAAGTGTGTCATATTTTACAAGCTTTATTTTGTATAATTAGTCGCAAAAGAAAAATTTGTCATGTTTGTTATGAGACTAGTTACAAATGTAGTCGATAATGCAGTTTTCCTACCGAAGAGAATTTTGATATACATAACTCTACATAGGTGGCTGTACTAGTAGCAGCTAGATATTTAATATTTGGGCAAATATTTTATTCGAATTATAAATAAAGATTGTGCTTTGAGATTTATTACAGTTATTTTGACGTAACTATTTGTTTGTTGTATAAAAAAAAGATCTGAATTTTTTTTCTTGTGTTTTGCATACAGTAATTTGTGAAAACTCAACTCTTAGAGATTCAATTATGATAAGCAAGTTATTTACTGTTATCAGTTAATAAATAAGTTGGTAATGCTTGCTGGTATATTAAATATAAGAACATCTTGTGTTTATCTTGTTCAGCAACCCTCATTATAAAAAAAAAAACTTAAAAAATGTAGAGACGACAGGAAATATTTATTACATATAACTTTTTTTCAGTTAGCGCCCTCTATTTTTAAATTGTAATTTCCAGTAACATAATGCTTACCACAAATCATAGATTAATTTGTATAGACCGATCGTCCGCTCATTGCGCATCTTTTTTTTAATATACATACCGTATGTTTCATTTTAAGTTGAAATCGTACGCACGTGTTCTTTTAAATCCATAAGAAATAGATGCCGCTTTGTCTAATATTGGCATTTTATACACACATTATTTAGAATCGTCAAGCAGTGTTGCCAACTTAAGTGATTTTTTTTATTACTAGTTCGATTATCATAGAGTTAACAAGAATTTATTCATTTTAAATATGATAATTATTGTTTGGGTTGTTTACAATTTTGTTTATTCTTTGTTTAGATTTTTCCAATCTAGCAGTTCTTCTAAATTGCTAGCAAGCGAGCAAAACTTTTCTACAAAATCAATATTTTCGAAAAAGCGAAAATAAAAAGCACTTCCATATGTTAAGTAAATCAGGACACACACTGTAGTAAAGCTGGCTGGGTGAACTCATTCATATTTAGGTAGTAAGCGAAAGATCGCAATTACATTGATGAACTTATCGATAATTTCATCGATGAGTACAAGTTCATCGTTGAGCACATTGATGAAGTCACCGGTGAGCACATCAGTGAAACTCTCGTTGATTTAACATCAATAATTCATCGTTGAGCACATCGATAGCAAATCAATTAAGTCACCGGTAGCTCATCGATGAGGTCATCGATGAATCCATCGGTGAGGTCATCGATGAGTCCATCGGTGAGCTCATCGATGAGTCCATCGGTGAGCTCATCGATGAGTCCATCGGTGAGGTCATCGATGAAGTCACCGGTGAGCTCATCGATGAAGTCACCGGTGAGCTCATCGATGAAGTCACCGGTGACTTCATCGATGACCTCACCGATGGACTCATCGATGAGCTCACCGATGGACTCATCGATGAGTCCATCGGTGAGCTCATCGATGAGTCCATCGGTGAGCTCATCGATGAGTCCATCGGTGAGGTCATCGATGAGCCCATCGGTGAGGTCATCGATGAGTCCATCGGTGAGCTCATCGGTGAGGTCATCGATGAGTCCATCGGTGAGCTCATCGATGAGTCCATCGGTGAGCTCATCGATGAGTCCATCGGTGAGCTCATCGATGAGTCCATCGGTGAGCTCATCGATGAGTCCATCGGTGAGCTCATCGATGAGTCCATCGGTGAGCTCATCGATGAGTCCATCGGTGAGCTCATCGATGAGTCCATCGGTGAGCTCATCGATGAGTCCATCGGTGAGCTCAACGATGAGTCCATCGGTGAGCTCAACGATGAGCCCATCGGTGAGCTCATCGATGAGTCCATCGGTGAGATCATCGATGAGTCCATCGGTGAGGTCATCGATGAGTCCATCGGTGAGCTCATCGATGAGTCCATCGGTGAGGTTATCGATGAGTCCATCGGTGAGGTCATCGATGAGTCCATCGGTGAGCTCATCGATGAGTCCATCGGTGAGCTCATCGATGAGTCCATCGGTGAGCTCATCGATGAGTCCATCGGTGAGCTCATCGATGAGTCCATCGGTGAGGTCATCGATGAGTCCATCGGTGAGATCATCGATGAGCCCATCGGTGAGATCATCGATGAGCCCATCGGTGAGGTCATCGATGAAGTCACCGGTGAGGTCATCGATGAGTCTATCGGTGAGGTCATCGATGAAGTCACCGGTGAGCTCATCGATAAGTCCATCGGTGAGGTCATCGATGAAGTCACCGGTGAGGTCATCGATGAAGTCACCGGTGAGTTCATCGATAAGTCCATCGGTGAGCTCATCGATGAAGTCACTCTTTTTTGTAAAAAAAGGATTTTCAAATTTTTGTTCTGTAAAAGGAACTGGAACGCCTCAAAGTTGTTTTTTTATATAGAGTAAACCTATTTCTGAAAAATTGTCAACTAGTAGTTTTAACTGATAGTCAAAAAGTTTCGTTTGTTTTTACGGAGGAGATTCATTAGCTATTTCCCGAGAGGCCTTCCAAGAAAATGTCACCTGTCGTCAGTAAATGACGAAACGAATTGTACATATTTGTGTGGGATATTGAACACCGCCATTTGTTGTATCTTTTTTAAATAGCAATAATATCGATTGTATATTGTTTTTATAATTTTTTAAATATTTTATTATTTATTTTTTGAGTTTTGATTATTTTATTTTCTTTATTTTGTTGTCATTCTTTTAAAATTGGTTGTTTCTTTTAATTTATTATTAATCAACTGGATTGCACTGTAAAATAATAACGATGTCGATTGTCTTTTGTTTTTATTATTGTTATTTTTTGATTTAATTCGTAGATGATTAAAAATAAAAATAAAATATCTTATTGGATAGAGAGCTTTCACAGTAGACTCTGGGCGTAAGCCCAACATAAACACAATGGAAGGTACAGTTGGAAACAAAAATAAAGTCATAGGAAGTATGATACTCCATAGTCCTTTTGGATGATTGATGGGATTAGAGCAATAAGGAAATCTAAATTTTTGATTTTAAATCGAAACAAAAAAAGAATTCAATATTTATTTGTATTTACAGACTTTTTCGTATGTGACAACTGAGACTACACAGGTGTTGAAATTCACATAGGTATATTTAAATAATTTAGTTGTTACACCGTGTGATATAGTGTGTTTTGTGTTTGATATTCGCGTTCGTTGTGTTTTTACGATGTTCTCAGAATTACATACAGATACTTTAGAATTCTGAGTTGATTTAAATTTTTAAATCGACGTGAATTGTGTGTTTTGATGTTTGGTATGCAAGGGGGGTACCTTTTTCTTTATATATATATATCACAACGATCTAAGATTGATAACAAGGATTCAACACATGTATGGATGCATACTTAAGCAGTGTCGTGTGAGTGAAGGTGCAGATTAAGTGTAACGATGTGCAAGAAGGAGGAACATCAGTATTCATGATGAGGGTGCTCACCACCAGTCTGACTTGGGATGGGATGAGCTCGGATTTCGGGAATATTGTAGCGCTATTAGGGATAAGATATAAAGCTTTATAAATGGTGTCTTGTCTATGAACTTAAAGGCTAATAACTCCGGAAGTTTTATTCATTTTTATTCGTTACTCTTACTATTTATCTCTATTAGTACTAAGACCTTCCTAATAATGATTGACTTTTCCTTAGCGAATTTCAAATTTAAACGCTTGTAATTTATATTGATAGCGCAAAGTAAGGAAATTGTTATGGTCATAATTTTTAAATTTAATTACTTTTCAGCGCATTAAAAACCATTTTTGCTTAAGTAATTTATTTAAACAAGTTTACGGTTATGAGTGTCGAATAATCTGTTTTACGCGATAGAACATGCACTTTTTTTTTTATCGTGTTGCTTCGTAAAATGTCAACATTCCGATATCAGAGGACCCATTAACAGGACTTAATTGCTTTTGAAAACAGATTACGGACTAAATAGTCGCTGCACTTGCACGCAACTACTTTGTAAATTTATTGTTATGCATTTTTTTATTGTCGAAAAATAAAATTTATTATGTTAAGGCAATAAAAACTTTTGCACCAGATAAGTTAAGCTTAATAACAGTCGTTTTCTTTTTTTTTCAATTAAGTACTTTTTCTTCATGTGTACTAAAATATTCATGTTATGCTACTATCACTTTTGGGATAACAAAAAAAAAACAACATCCTGATACTTGTCATAACATGGCTTTTATAGATTTCCAATTAAAAACTGAGACTTTGTGACATTGTAACAAAATAGAAATCCACCTTTACGCGTTCTTTGCAAACCGGAAGTCGTTACTGCTGTAAATTGCAAGTGACAATTAACCGTTTCATATCCGCATCGATGTCTTTGTAGAATTTATATTGGAACGTTTCTGCTTTATGTGCGTTTTTAAACAAAATTACGACACATTTCACGCTTCCCGAGATCCCGAACCCGTTATTATTATTATGTTTATACTGTTTTAATTGCTTTTGCCCCGCTAAATTATAATTATAAATAACATATCGTTGGGGGACCTTGTAACTTTTTTTCGTCGTTGTCAGCTTTAACGCTTTGTTATAAGTCGCATTTATTTTATTATAAACATAAAAAAGTATAATGATAGGCTTGCGCCGTCGTATGAACACAAAATAGAACGAAAACTGCAGACTCATTGCATCAAAAAAAAAAAAAAAAAACGTACGCAGCATTTATGTAAGTTATCTACGAATTCAGGTGGTAACTTATCGTTCTTATTTTTTTTCCATTGAATACAAAAATTACGTTTTTCTATTTTGATATTTTAATGACTGCATTATGAAACTCATTTGGGTTTCCACAAAGTAGCTCGTTACGAAGCATCGGAAATTTTATTTCGTTACGTTGGCGACAACATCTGAAATTACAAGTCGACATCCAAATTGACATTTGTTTGAGGTTATTTTAAGCGCGAACCAGTGTCACCGCGTAACAAAACAGTGTTTTCCCACATTCGAGTTTGTTTAAAAGAATATTTTAAAATAACATTTTGTAAATTGTAAAAATCCAAATTCTTTTAAAAAAAGTATCAAAACTGCGCGAAGATCGACGCAAAGACGAGAGATTGAGAGGTTATAATCAATATTGCCAACAGGCTTTCGCCAAAAGTAGCTTCGAAGTCACCAGCTCTAGTGAAAAAATTACTAAATTTTTAGGTTAGAGTGGGAAAGCATTTAGGATACAGTGTTGCCAGATTCAAATACCATTTAACTTTCATGTTACTAACTGATCGTTCAAAACCTTTAAAAATCAGGAATTTTCTTGTTGTTTTTTAAATATATTATTTTATTATTATTTTTTTTTTTGGGTTTATATTTCAAGTCGTCGTTTTAACTAAAACAAAAAAAAATTCTTATAAATTATAACATCCGGGAACAGTATTATATATTACGTTAATATAATTCCTAGAACTGTCGACCAATTTTACAAAATTACATTAAATGTTTTGCATTACAAATAAGCCAAACAGAAAGCGACCCAGCAACAAATTTTAAAACATGAATGACTTCTGAGATTTTTCTGAAGCAGGTAGAAGTACAATAACGTTAAGAAGCTTAAATATCTTGCAGGTGTTTCCCCATTCATATTTTACACAACATATTTTTTTTTACGCGTAGGTTTAACCAGCCGACAATTTGTCTCCTTTTATTTTTTCTTGTCATTTCAAACATAACACTTGCGATCGAGCTGTGAGATTATATGATGTGAAGTTTGTTTCTAAAATAGATTGATCTGTTTGTAGCGATCGAAAAAGAAATTACTATAACAAGCATTGTGTTGTGCCTCACAGAGGAAAAAAAACCCTGTTTCAAAGTCAACGATGGAACTGGAGATAGGTAAGATACTGTAGATGTAACGATTCAAGCGAAACGAAATTCCAATCCTCGACCAGAAACACTAAAATCTTTTAAAACGCTTTACTGAACAGTCAATTATAAAATTGATTTTTTCGCTCCAGAAAATTGCCAGATAATCTTTTTCAATATTAATCCAATAAGTTTTTATTTTATTGTGTGTGCAGGTTGGAATTTTATACTAACTCCAAATCCTTCACATTTTAGGGAGAGTTTTAGAATGTAACGTTCGATCAAATTCTGATTGACACTTAAACGTCAAAAATGGCTCTCTATAATTGAAGTTATCAATTGAGAGTAATGAAGGTAATTGTAATAATAACTAATAAAGTGTTGTATATTATTTGGCGTTGTGCAATTGTTTTGGCCGTATTACACTTGACAAATTTGATTACAAAGTGAATGTTGATTGGTTGAATTGGCACTTCTCACTCACTTCGTAACAAATTTGTTACAAGAAACGTGACAGTCCAAAACAAACATTTTGTATCAAATCTATAATTGACGACAGTAAGGAATTTTGTTGTAAATTTTTGAGTATGCGGGTATCTCAATCATATAGTACGGTAGGTCCCTCGTACCTGTTGGGTCTTCCCCACTCCGTTTACAGCTTTGGGCCGGCAGTTCTCAGTTCGCGAGAATGCTTGGTATCGTCTGAACGCTTGTGTTGCGCGGGTGGTGTGACATGTGCCGATTATTACGTGCAGTTTTCTTATAATGTTTGCCCAACAATGAAACTGATCCATAATGGTAACCGATCCAACCACATAAAAGACGTATTCAAACAACTGGCCTTTAATCCTACAATTTGAACATCAATACGAAAAAAAAAAAATGCTGACGGTTTTTTGTTTTCATACAATGGATAATATTGGTGGGACGATTTAAAAAAAATAGAAGTTAAATACTGAGTGTTTGTGGTGTGGAGCAAAAGACTGAGTTCGAAGTGGATATGTACGCTTATGCTGGGGGCGGCCCCCCTCATTATGCGCCGCCCCCAACATACTTACAACCTCCTCCGCCACCCCATCATCCCCAGGTACCAACTATGCCCATGCCACAGGAACCACCGCCACCTCCAATCGCACATTACTCAAAAAGAAAAAGGTATCTAATTTTAACTACCACTTCTGTTGTGTCCAAAAAACAGATTTCCCCCAAATTTTGGGCGTTTGTACAATGACATCGTGAACGAGCCATTTTCAAACCCCCTTCTGTTTTGAAATTTTGTAAAATTTCTTATAAATTCATTGACGTACGTGTGATTACCCCAAGGTACCATAGTGAATCACTTCCTAAAATGACTTCTGAATATACCACGTAGTATTTTCTTCTAAGAAAAATCGAAACGTTTCTGACAAAATTATATGCCGCGCGATTGTGAGATTAGCCGCCGGTTATTTCAACGAAAATTTGAATTTTATCGAAGCAATTACATCGATTAATATTACTTTTGAGTGCGATATATTTGTTGTAAAATAAATTTGCACTTTCACGCACCCACTGACATTCGTTTTAATGTACGACTTAGTATTGCATTGGTTTTATTTTCAAGGGCGTACGACTAACCTCTTAAATGCACACCTTGGTAAAAAAAAAACTCAAACTCAATTAATTATGCTTAAACCGATTGAAACGCAAAACAAAACAAAAAGTATGCTGAAATTATTTTTCTTGAGTTTTACGCAAACTGTAAGAAGGGCCAGCCAATTAATTTGGAGCATACAGAGGAACTTACAACATACCCTTCCAAATTAATAAAGTTCTGGTTTCCAAGGTATAAAAATATTTGGTTCTATTTTAAGGGCTAACTTCTTAAATGCACACCTTGGCAAAAAAAAAATGGTCGTGTTGTTATATTTTGGCCAGCTGTAGACACAATTTAAAGGGGGCGCAGACTTCCCCTACGCGAGATGAATGATTATTTATGCAGTTACATTGTCTTGTCGTATTATTTTTAGTTTTACGTGAAAGAAAGACGGGGAAATTCTCTTCCAAATATAAATAGGCTCCATGGGCTCTTTTATTATCCGTGGAAATAGTTTCGCCTTCAAGAGGAGATTATTTAATCTCGGTTTTGTATTTGTCATTTCCTTGTTCGCTTATTTAATTAATATTTCCACACTCTAATCTATTTTTTTATTTTAATTTTCAACTTGAATACTGTAAGCGTTTAGATTAATTTAATCTGTAGTGGATCAATTTCAACGTAAAGTAATTCGAATTTTAGTGATTGCCATTTTCTCGTGTTGCCATAGAAAATTTATTTGTAATTCATAACGTCGTTTAACTCGTGTTGTAACTTGCACTTAAGTAATGTTAATGGCTGTGTGATGTAATTTTGTTTAAGATAAGTATTAATTATACCTGAATGCGATTCATATGGGGAATACAATGTCGGCGCGGCCGTTTTTAAAACTCGAAGGTTCAAGAATAAGTTGCGGGGCTATTTTGAAACGCTTTAACATAACAGAGGTGAAAATTTTTGCTCGTTTTGTGTAAGCTGTACAGGGTTTCATTGTTTTCGCGGTAAGAATTGCTAAGAATTGCAAAATAATGCCGGTGAACGTTATTTTCTTATTATGCATTCGACGCTGTCGTGAAACATATGCATTCTTGCCTCTATTTAAATATTTTACCTGTATATTGTTATTCGATTCATTTGTTTTCCAACAATGTTGTCGACTTTGCATAATTTTACTTCTTAAAAATACACTCGGATTAAAAATTTTCGATACCGTGCGTTCAAGAAACAATTCTCGTGAGAAACCGAATTTTTCTTTGTAATTTAGATCTTTCATATTCCTTTCTAAAATGTCCTTGTGGGCACTCAAAAGAACCTGCCGTCCAATTAATGAGGTTCTAATAGGTCCCAAAAACTCGAAGAAAACTAAAAATTTTCCAAGTTTTTTTTAGAGTATACCAAAATGATTCTGAAATTGTCTTTCACGCGAATGAACTTGCCTGTCTCATTAATAAAATTGTAGAATAAATTATTCCAAAAATTCCCAACCTCTTCGTCCAATAGTTTCTACTATTGGTTCGTCTCTATATTTCTTATCACTCAAGTTACTAGTAAATCAGAATATTTTATAAAAAATAATTTCTTTAAATGTTGTTTCTTTGTTTACTAACATTCCAAAAGAGTTAGCGTTAAGAAGCATTAATGATAGGTGGATAGATTTTACAGGCATTTCCAAAAATATTATCAGACACAGTGACGAATTAATAACTAATTGGTTTCATAAATCAACGTGGATTATAAAATTGCAACAATTATTTCCTTAATGGATCGAGATGTTTTATTTTCAGAGTTTCCCATTTATGACAATTTAAATTTAATTAAGTAAAATTCTTATCCAATAAGTCTCATTGAATCTGTAATTAAAAATCGTGTTAAATATCTAGAAAATTCAAATATTTACAATAATATAAAACAAACAACCTTATATTGAACTGCTGTACAACACTTTTTGCTAGCAAACCCATAAATAATTTAAATAATATGTTCTCAAATTTAAAAACCAAAACGCCGAAATTGAAACAATCTAACGTGGTTTATGAATTAATTAATTTGAGTTTCCCATGACGACTTTACTTGTTTGTTACAGCCTTTGTTTATTTATTTTCGCTCCTGACGAAGCTATCGAACGATAGTGAAACGTAGAGCGATAGTGTTCGTTAGAATAGTTTATTATACAGTTTTCATCTTACTTTCAGTTGCCAAGTAAATCAAGAACTTTTTTTAGTCCCTTTTTCAAAGTATCTTAAAATTTTCTTTTACTTGTATGAACTTGCCTGTCCAATTGATAAAATTCTAGTTCCCAAAGGCAAAAATGAACTCACACGCTCAATTAATAAAGTTCAACCCGCATAGGAACGAATAAATTGAGAGCTTTTTTGCTTGGAAACTTACAAAACGTCGACTTTAATTCTTTTAAAAGCGTCCTATAATGATTGTAATTTTTTTAAAGCGAACAAACTTATCTGCACAATGAAAATTCTAGCAATTGGGAGTTTTGTTTAAAAACTTAAAGTATTCTAAAATTTATTTTACGCCCGCCATTTTACTTGCACAGAAACAAATAAATTGAGAGCGTTTTTGCTTGAAATCTTCAAACGTTCTTAGATGATCCTAAATTTTTCTTTTGTGCGAATGAACTTGCCTACACAATGAAAATTCTAGAATTAGGAGTTTTTGCTTGAAAACTTAAAGTGATGTCGATTTTAGTTCGTTTTCAAGTAATTAGGAGTTTAAACCTGAAAATTAAAATAGAAAACACGCGTTTTAGTTCCAAGTATACTAAGTAATCGCTTGCTGATCCAATTAAAACTTGAAAAAGAATTGACTTAGTTTCTTTTTCAGAATAATTTGAAGAAATGCCGATTTTAGTTCCTCTTCAAATGATTCTAAAATGTTTTTCTTCGCCTGTCAACGTAAATTCTAGGGGTTTATTTGCTTCGAAAATGAGTTTAGTTTCTTTTTCAGAGTAATCTAAAGAAATGTCGATTTTAGTTCGTTTTCAATTCTAAAACTGCTTGTCCTATTAAAATTCTAGTTGCTTAGAAATTAGAAGTTTGAAGACTTGATTTTAGTTTATTTTTCGGAATAATTTTGAAATGAATAAAGTTAAAGAAAATCAGTTCGCTTGAAAAGTTAATTGCTTAAGTACTGTGTTTACCTGTTTGATTCTGTATAATTAAATGATGCGTATTGACAGTATTTTTCGTTTATTTACGCACACGTGCACATACTGAACGTATGTTGCGCATTGACGATTGTAAAAATAATTTGAAATAAACCCAGTTGATTATTGGGGGCCGGACTTACAACTTCCATTGGTTAGCTTATATATTTGTGGGAGGAGTTTACATCATAGTTCTTTCGTCGTTTAACAGCTCTATTGTAATTGTTGAAAATTTTTATCGTTACTGTACGATAATTAATTGGTTTGTTGTATTTCATAAGACCAAACAAGTTTTTTCTTCTTACTTTCGCGGAAAAAATAGCTCTGATGTTTGAAAAATTCTGCGAAAGTTTTCTTTCTCTCATTTAAAAACTTGGAAGTTTCCTGTGCTACGAAAATGTAATAAAAAAAAATTAAAAGTAGCTCTACAACGTAAATTTTCATGGTTTAAGTAATGTAGTCCAATAAAGGGACAATAAAAAACAATCAAAATTTTAGAAACGTTTTCTTTTACCTGAGCAAGATTTTTGTGTCGCGATAAAAATATTTTTATGCGTGATGTGTTTTGTCTTTTATTGCTTTATTTACATGTCGTTCCATCTCATTTCCTGAAGTTGTAAAAACGTGGACATGTCCTGTTAACTAATACGTTTTCCAACATACTTTATGTATTATCGGAATTTCTAATTGTTTTAATGTGTACGGTCGTATTTTATGTAGTAAACTCGTTAATGAGATAGGAGTGCGTTTCTCACGAATTAAAAAAAGAAAAGGAAACGCCGACTCCGTTAGTGTTTTACCATTTTACTCGAAATGTACAGGAGGACCAATATTTGCTAACATTTAACTGTATTTTCTTGTCTAAAAAACGAATCAACACAGGGCACTTTCCTAAAAATTAATTCTGCTGAAATAAAGTTTATAAGCAATTATTTTTTTTAGATATGTTTTAATCCCGAAACAATTCGTTTTTAGTTATGTTTATTACAGACGATTTGGCGCCCCTCTGATCAAGCGCCCTTGTACGTTGCACAATCTGCACAACGGGCCTGTATAACGCAATCAAACTATGTTTTAGAATTATTTGTGTGTGTGCACGTACGCCAACCATTTAATAAACTAACGGGAAAAGGATAAATTAATCAAATTTTAATGTAAACTTTCCTAAACACATCTTCATACATATCAATTTTTACTAGTTGCTTCCTTAGTTGTATTAATTATTTTATTAACGTAATGTGAAGATACTCGAGTAGCATTTAAAGTAACAGTATAAAATTAAGTGATTTTTCTTTGAATCGTGGTGTAAATAAAGTAAATCAAAGAAAAAACACGTGTACGGTACTTGAACTGTTGCGAATGTTTTTTTTTTTTTTTTTTGGAAGTCGCGTTGTACATTTTAAGTACACGGTATTTAACCATCCGGTAGAAAAGCCAACGTACCGGGCTGATGTCGCAGGAATCTCAATTCAATTCATGTAGATGTTGATTTTATTCTTTTGAATGACAATAAGGTACACAATACGTTTGTCATGCTGTGAAATCATCATTACCATACTATTGCCGCTGACCTGCTGAGGCAGTGCCTGGTATAGGATCTTAACAACTTCATTACTGTTAAATTGTACTTAAATCTAGATGCCTGTCTCGGTTATTTACTTCTCATGTCGGCGGTACGTAACGAATTTGTCTACTTGCATTTTTTTCACGTGAAAATAAATGTAATCATTGCAATGAAAACTTTGCTGTATCGGTCGTTGTTGTAAAGTGAGAACCTAGACAACAAATTTCGGTCTTCAATTATCTGCGGCCATTTGTTCTCGTTGAAGTCCTATGATCTCAGTTTGATACCGCAACCGGTATACGCTTATTAAAAAGAAACTTACGTTTCAAAATTGCTATAATTTTTTAATGAATCGAAGAGTAAGCAAAAGAAAAGCACATTTGCGTTCGTAAAGCAGTGGGTTTTATTGAACGCGTCCGCCATTTTGTTCTTCAACTAGCAACAATCTTTCTTTCGTGTTGTGATCTTGTTGAAGGTTTGCTTCGCCATTAAGTAACTTTCTTGTGAATAACCTTATATTTTATAACGATTTCTTTCATCCCCCCCAAGATTATGATGAGCTTTGTGCATTTAATTCTAATATTTTTTTTCACTTGAAAGAACTCGCTCGTCTAATTATAGTTAATTTTAGTTGAATAGAAACAAGACTTTTTTTAGTCCCCTTTTCAATGTAATCTAAAACGATTCTAAAATTTTCTTTTACTTGCATGAACTTGTCTACCCAATTCTAGTTACCAAAGCCCGAGAGGTTTGTGTATTTGAAAACAAAAAAAAATCATTTTCATTCTAAAATGAACTCACACGCTCAATTAATAAAGTTCAATCCGCATAGGAACGAAGCTTTTTTGCTTGAAAACTTACGAAATGTCGACTTTAATTCTTTTAAAAGCGTCCTATAATGATTGTGATTTTTTTAAAGCGAATAAACTCATCTGGACTGAAAATTCTAGTCGCCTAGTAATTGGGAGTTTTGGTTTCAAAACTTGAAGTATTCTAAAATAATTCTAAAATTTATTTTACACCCGCCATTTTACTTGCACAGAAACAAATAAATTGTGAGCGTTTTTGCTTGAAATATTCAAACCGTTCTTAAATGATCCTGAATTTTTCTTCTGTGCGAAAATGAACTTGCCTGCACAATTAAAATTCTAGATATGAGAGCTTTCTTGCTTGAAAGCTTACCTTGTAACAGATCAAGTTAAAGAAATTATTTATTTTGTATTTGGTTAGTTATTGTATATTTTGCTTGCAAGCTATTACTTAGTTTGAAATATCGATGACAAAACCTATGTAGTTACAAGAAAAATGTTGACGCAATTGCCGATTTACCGAGCACCGGTTAAATTTGCAAACAAAGGAGTTTGATATAACGTTTTGTATATGAGTAACATTATAATCTGAATAATTAAATTACAATTAAATGATGCATAAATAATTGAGCATCGCTTTGTGCAAGTGGAATTTTATTAATTAAAAATACGAACTTGCAGAGAAATAATGGCAAAGCAACACTTATTAATTTCACAACTAAATGTATAATTAACCCAATAAAACTGATGTTTATAAAACAAACGAACAGCGCACACGAAACAAACTGCTACATCAGCAGAGTATTAACACATGTTATTAAGTAGGAATGTTTTCAAAATATTACATGTAATGCAATACTATTTCATGTGTGGCCTTAGATGTATTACGTTTAACGAAAACAAAATTCAAGACTTCTAATTCTACATTGTTCCATATTTTATAAACAATACCGTGTGTGCATTTTATAGAAACTCGAAGTATATCAGTTCTTTTTTGTTCCTGAATTTCTTTTTAGCTTTAGCATAGTCGGTACAAAATGGGAAAGCGAGAAAAGTTTATTGTACACGCAATGGGCACAAAAATATTCATTCTAATTTACGCTTTCCCCCTATCTGCGGCAAAATTTTCTTAATAGCGTGTCTGTATTTTATTTACATTGTAAATATATTAACATTCCTTTTACTAGTGGAGAGATAATGAAGTGTATTTAACCTGTCAAGTGATCGTTCTTTTATTTGGACGTACACTAGACATGAAACATCATGTTCGTTTTGAGAAATAATCGATAATTGGCCTTTACTTGAATAACTAATTTACCTAGGTACTATCTGAAGGGGGGGAGGAGAGAATAAAATTAACATAAAGCATTGAAATCGAACGAATTACACCAGAAGTACGTTATTTAATGCATTTAATTTAATAAATTGGTTTAATGATCGGTTGTTTATTCCTTTTTTTTTATGTAAATCGAACGAATCAAATTAGTAATTATAACTGTGCGTAAAGATATCATTTATTTAGGTTTTTATATACAATGTGGAATTAGTAATAAATATGTTATTTACTTAAAGGGCTAGCGGCGCCACTATCGTCCGATTTACGGTTTACTAATGAGGCCTTTATCAGTGGATCATGGCACGTAACGCAGATTTAGTGCCACAACAGAGGGCGCTCCGGGCATGGCGTTAACTCCACCGCAAACATCGAAAGCCCTATGCACCCTGATTCGTCGCCCTCATACAGTATTACCAACATAGCGCTACCCCTAATTACAATTTGCTACCTGACACTAACTGCACATAAATTATAAATTTATTTCAATTTTAGTTCGTTTCGTTCAAAAAATCGCCGTCGCTTTAATAAACCCGATCTGTTCTTTTCATTTACATAACACACCGTATAAGTCCTTATTTATTATTATCGTCGCCATTAAAGAGATCTTGATTGTCCAAATTTGAGATGCTTGTACAACGGTAAATACACTTTATTACCTCCTCCAGGTCATAGGTTGAAGCCGTAAATTTAAAGAGTTGTAGAAGGACGGATTCACACGGTATAAGACTTTTCAACGTATTATAAATTTAAAGCAGGATTTAAACCGGATGTTCGCTTAGATTTAAGATCTCACTCTTTTTCGTAGATGTTATAAACAAAAGCAGCGCCCTGTCTTAACATTACACTAATTTTCATTACCAGTGTTGTCAAATGAGAAGGTTTAAAAAATTAAATCAAAAATATTTATTGCAGTGTCTGCCATGAACAATCTATTCTATTCTAAGAACGATAACAAAAGACTAAAACAAACGAGAGTTGAAGATTACTTAAACTTAAACAAAAGAGGATCGATTGTATTAGCAAATGCGTTAAAGAAATAAATTAAGAATGATAACAAAAGACGTTCGAATTTCTTATTAAAAAAAAGCACCATCAGCTGAAACAAACGATAGTTGATGGTTTCCGTTTGTTAAAACAAAAGACGATCGACTGTTTTAACAAATACAAAAAAATGAGTTTCTTTGCGTTAAAAATAAATTAAAATCGATATCAAAAGACGTTCGAATTTCCCGATAAAAAAAAACAAACAAAACACAATCAACTGTGATTGAAACAAATTTACTAGCACACTCGTTCTCTTTTTCCTCTAAAAACGCTATAAATAAATAAACAAAATACCATCGATGGTATAGAAAACAAAACTTTCGAATGTGTTTTTTTTTGTCACAGGAATCGATCGTCATTCTCTTTTGATTTAGTATTATTTTTGGCAAAAGCGACGTTTTTGCAGAGGTGTAAAAAATATAAGTTTTGTTTTGTGCTTGGCAAATAGTGGTGCCAACCCAAACCCAAAATTTTAATAGTAAACTACGAGTTAATCAAACATTTGTTTGCCAGTCGATGTTTCTCTTAAGTTAATAGTGTTTTGCATGTACACGTGTTATTTGTAATTTGTAGGTTAAAGGTTTTGTTAACCTCAAAAAAAATTACGTTTGTTTTAAGTCCTTTTTTCATTTGTTATCTTTTAAAGAGTAACAATTGAAACAGAAAATGGATAATAATAGAGTCGAGTGTTGTTAAGTCTGGAAGGAGTAAGCCGAAAAAAAGCTTCTCTTAAACGAAACTTGCATTATTAGCCTGATTGTTGTGCAAAGCATGTAATGAAAGAAACCGTTTCTCGTACTAGTAG
This sequence comes from Serrognathus titanus, assembly GCA_039766575.1. Taxonomy (NCBI): domain Eukaryota; kingdom Metazoa; phylum Arthropoda; class Insecta; order Coleoptera; family Lucanidae; genus Serrognathus; species Serrognathus titanus. The sequence continues at coordinate 243,628 of CM077916.1, read as the reverse complement.
TAATTATAACGCGCCAATTATTATGTTCTCTATTGTGCATGTCAACGTATTGTCCCGCCGTCCTTTGTTTATCGTCTAATTGTTGCACAGGCATTGAATGTTAATAAAATAAACACAAAGCCGATGGATTTTCTTAACCCAAATAGTTTAGTAGAAAGTGTGCAAACGATCTATATAACAGCAAAAGGCTTTAAACTTTATTGTGCGTTAAAACGAACTTGTTTTTATTACTTTTTAATGACCCACCTATTGTTATAAAAGATCTATTTTATACTAAAGGGTTAATTAATTTAAAAATTTAGGTTGGTGACACTTATTTGTATAACTTCACTTGAGTGCATGGGAAGCAAATACGCAAGCGCTCTCATTTTTGTGCAAACAATTATATGCGATGGTCTTTTTTTTGATTAATTTTAGATTCGTAAATGTAATTACATTGTAAATTCAGGTGCTGCCTCTTGATTAACATGTAATAGAATAGGTCCAGATATATTGTCCAGCCGGTTATCGTGACTGTCCGGCGCGTGTGTGCTTCTGTAGGCCTCCGGCATTCACTGTGCTTCGACCAGGAATGACTTGCATCAGACCACTAATTGATTATCCGGTGCTATACTAGTATTAATACCACAAAGGCCGTATCAAGGCAATTAGCGGCTCCTCTATTTACACTCAAACTCATAGTAAAACTTACACGCGCATATTTCCAATACCGTCTACTAGTTGGCAAAGCTCAAACAATAAAAAGCTCCGCCAGGATTAAGACATTTTCTTACAAACCAACGTTAGTATTTTGTTATTGTTTATTGTCAAGACGATCAGTTGGTGTAAATTCGTTTTTCGACTAGATTTGGAATACCTTATTCTACAAGTTCCAATTAAAAAAAAAGCAGAGTGTTCCTGTTTCAGTCATCCAAATTTTTCTGTCAGACCATCAGATGTTACAAAGTTTTAGGTCTACACATGAATAATAAGAAGAAGAAGATGAAGAGGTCATAAAGGAAGGAGTATTAGAACAAAGTTTGAGGAGCATTACAATATTACGCTCGTAATACCGGAGCGCTTTAATATAATCTAATCTCTGTATAGTAGCGACTCCGGAGAATTGTACTTTGTATACTAAAACTAATATTCGGGTTAAGTTTATACCTTAGCCTCTCCCTTTGTTTTAATTTATCGACGCACCTTTTAATTAAAAATAATTGTGAGTACGCGTGTGATTCATTTTGGTATTTTTCAGATCAGATGAGGACGACCCAAGTGGTAGTAAATACTCAAGGATGGAGGACGATAGTATTCAGGATAAGGAACGATTTGCAAGGTATCTATCAACTCTAACTTAATCTTTGCGTGTTGCGTCTTCTTTACCCCCCTAACGTTTTTTTTTGTGGTGTTACTTCATGGTGTTCTTAAAGAAATTTCTCTGGAAGCTTCGATGCTAGAATAAGATGCAAACGCGAGTTTGTAGATTTTAGATAGTGATGATAATTTTAAAAAAAATCAGACACGCTCTCTTCCTTACATAATTTCGTGAGAGTTTGTATGAAAAAATAAAATACAAAAGTAACGAGCGATTTAAAAAAGAAAAAGGTGCACATTTTACTTTCAGTATCGAGTTCAAATAGGAGGTAGGTATGTAACCTTTATTAGCGTATTCCAGCGCACCTCTGCTTGGCCGAAGCGTGGATTGCGACACAAGGAAATGAGAGGATCATCGAAGAGGTGGTTTGGTGGACGGAGCCGTGAGAGGGGGCACCTCAGCAGCGTGGGAACTGCGGCCCGGCGGTCGCCTCCCCCGCGGCCGGTCACGACTGCTCGAGAACACGAGGCTGATGCTCCCTTTTAATATACGTCCCATCGACGACCTCCGCCGTGCTCCCAGTCCACGGTAAATCAGATCTGCTCCATCGCGTGCCCCCTTACGCTCATTATCCTTCAATTCCTTAAAGCTGTGTAAACCGAGAAACTGAAACCTCAAATGCACCTCCATACTACTTTGAGCGTCTTACTCATTCACATTTGAATATATGCCTTTCAGCCACCGACTTCATAACTTTTTACATTTGACATCCTGAACGCCATGGGATGTTCCAAAAAAAGCGTAACGTTCCGTTGGAAACAATTGAATATGTTACCGAGCAGGAAAGATCCTGAAATTTTTCTAATTTATTTCGTAAAAATTCGTAGCAAGAAGAACACCATGTATAAATCTTATTTCCTGATTCATAAAAGGAATTCTACAAAAGTTTTGAGCTTGTCAAGTTTTGTTTTAGTAAAACTATTGAATGAGAGAAGATTGGGCTCCAAAATGGCGGCTCTATTATATGCAGTAGCTGTAGGACAGTTTGACAGTTGACGAATCCATGTTCAAATCAAAATCTGACGTAAATGTTAATCTACTTCTTTAGCATGCCATGGAAAATTTTCTTGCAGAAAACGTACGTCCGCTCTCATCACGTGTAAGGCGCGATAACATAACTTAAATATTCAACAACCGTAAACGATTGCCGCTCTAACGTAAAAACCATCTTGCGGGTTTGAAATTGATAACAATCCGCAACAAAGATGAAGAAATGACAGCCAAGTGACAACATGTGCGAATTAGTAAAGACACGCGTTCTTCCGTGTACGTATTAAGAATTAAAAAAAAAACATTTCGATATTTACGTTAAATTTGAATTTAAAAGTGGAACATGGCGTTGTTTCAAATTGGCAATCTTGCTTACAATCGAGGTTATGTTGTTGGTTTTTTTTTTTTTCGTAAAGAATAAGCGGTGCCGATATTACCTACACATTTTTTTAAATTCGGGGTTCCACAGCAAACTAGAAGCTTGATTGATTATAGGTAGATTAATGGAAAAAAGTTACTTTTTTTAAGTTTTAAGTCCGTTCTGTGGCAGTTTCATGCTCATATTGGTGTGGCATGAAGGAAGAAAAAATAGTTTTGTTCTACGAAATAACTCCACGTCACTGATCAAAAATTTTACGTGATAACAAAAGCGTTATTACACAGCGTTTTCTTTTGTTTATTTGCTTAACGCCGATATATTTTCGGTGGTCTCCGTTAAGAGCTTTGAGACAACATATTAAATTGTTTAAGCGAGCGTTTGCTTTCCCATAAATTTGCGCGAATGTAAACACATCAGAACCGAGTTTTACCTAAGTTATGATCCTAATGTGTGTGTGTGTGTGTGTATAAATACACCGCGTTAAATTATGAATTTATTATAAAGGTCACTTTTGTTTATATAATCACCGTTGGAGCATAATTTAAGGTTGTTTTTACGTGTTGTTTATATAAGGTGCCTTTTTTTTTATTTCTCCTCGTAGTTGGCCGTGAATTGTTTGTTAGTTGTGAACCAGCCTTACTTGAAACTTAAATTGACGTATATCGTAACCTCACTTTTCTTATCAAAGGGAATGTCATAAAGCTCAGTTTCTTTAACAATTTTATCCAATATTCATAGTAAAATCATGAGAGTCAAGAAAAACTTGGATTTTACGCAAAACTCATTTTTCATACACCAAAACAACTGAGGCTCAGATGACAATTAACAATCAACGGGGAGAAATTTGAAAAAAAAAGGCACGTACGAGGAAATTATTATCATTTTTAAGTAAGGTAACCTTTCGTTTAAAAACAAAAGAGACGTTTTACCTCAAAACCTGAGAGAAGATGTCAGAACGACAATTTAAACAAAAGATAAGCACTCACACTTGGATGATGCAGGTGTATTGTATACTTACACCACAAGATGGCTCTGTGGTCGGCACCCTTACACCGAAAGCTACAAAACGCTTTAAATATATATAGCTTTTTTTTGATATGTGTGTTAGTTGTGTACAAAATTGTAGAATTAAAATCAAATCCGAATTTTGTTTGCCTGAGTGTGGAAACGTTGTTCGGATTTACGCGTTTACAGTTAATTGGCGACTTGCAAGTTAAAGAAAGGTTAAAAGTCGATGGTACTTGCAAAATTATTCAGGATTATTATCTTAGTTAAAATGAAAGGACGTGGTTAGTATTTCATGCAATGTATGTGTGTAATTAAAATTGATCGTATTATTAGGAGAATTTAAGCGTTACATATAAATTACAGGATGAATTGAATTAAAATGAAACCTTTTGAATCGGTATGTGGTATTAGAGAGGTAGGATAAAGTATGTAAGCGAGTGTATGATTATTGTTATTACGGCGAGGTAACATTGTAGTAATAATGGTGCAGGAAGGGTAATAATAGAAACAGTCGCATTGTTTTGACAGCGGCGCTGCATCGTCGAGTTGGACCTTAACATGATTGCGGTAAATAATCAATAATTGACGGCAAGCTAAATAATAATGATTATCTCGGTTACTGGACGTGGGACCGACCAACCAACCGACCAACTAATGGCCGTAATAGAGATTACGGAGGCACATAATAGCCCAGCAATTGGCCGAACAACGCAAACCCGATATCTTCCAGGCTCTCTGCCTGTTTTCTCACCACCACTCCGTTTTCTCATTATCATCGTCCACAACACAATTTTATTCCTTTTACACCACCGTCCCTTAATATAGAGAGTTCATGCGGGCTCCTATCTAAATTAACAATAACACACATAGCACACACGAAACTTAATAAAAATCTTAATTATTTTCCCAACAGCAATCTGCTCTCCCAACTTAAACCAACCGAGCACGGATGCATTACAAAACTTTTCTTGGGGCTCACTCTAACTCGCGAATTTGTGTGTGATATAAACCATGCTTAAAATAATTAGCCATGATGATTAAGTCGTATCAAGTGATTGTAGTGGGTCAACTGAAAGCTCTGAGCTGATCTGATCGGCCATCGAGGTAATTGATTCTGCACCAGGTGGATCATTCACGCGATAGGCATAAAAAGTGGCCACTCGCCAAAAAATGCAAGCAGAAAAGAATCTACCGTTACGTTAGAAATAATTCCGATTGGAATCTCTGATGAAATATAAAACGTGGTCGTGGGGCGATAAGCGAAGGATTTAAAGTTAAAACTAAATGAAGGATTTTAGCGTTAAGTTTGTGTGTGTGTGTCAGGTTGGACAGGAAGGATATCGATTGAGTCCAACTTTGTTTTATAGTGTCCGGATAATTTACTTGGCAACGAACTCGTAAAACGTTCAGTTGAGACACCGGCAATCTTGTCTGATCGAGCCCAGAGCAGGGCGTTCGCTGCCCGACACACGACATAAACTTGAATGAATGATCCTTATTCCGCTAAAGGATATGTCCGCAGGACACTTCCAACATAAACTTCCGACGAAATAAGATCCACGATCCGTTCGCAATCTTACAATGTTAAAACCTGTCCATCGTTCTTTTTTCCACACGTTCCTCGCAAACTCATTTATAAAAGTGCATGCATCACAAGATCTCATCTCTTCCTATCGCAAAACTTATTCGCAGCTATACTAATTAGGCTGGGGGAGAGGGGGGGTGGGGGAGATTCCTGGGGGGGTTCCTTGACCCTTCCAGACCAAAGAACCCCCTTCCCCTCCCCCCTAATTAGTATTTATTAAGTAGTTAGGAGCAATTCGAGTGTCTTTTGTTTCAAATAATGGCATAAATCGTTTTCTGGGGGTAAGATAATTTGCAATTCCCCGAAAGTTTCGTGAGGGTAAAGCTCTCCGAACTTACCAAATTATCTGCAATGAAAATTGTCGATTATAGAACCTGATACATGACAATTAAACATAATTACACCGGCAAACCAACTTGCTCTTTGATTTATTTGAATAATAAGTACGGCGGCTTCTTCAAATTAAAAAAAAAAAGCGCGAAGACTTACTTTGAGCTTTAAGGTATTAAAAGTACGTACCTTTTATTAATGATAGGAAAAAAATAGTAATTTGTGGTTTAGTAGATGCCTGTTGTGCTATTTCTTCCGTAGCTGCACTATTCGTCCGATAGATGGCGAGGTAAATTTTCTTAAAAATCTGGAATTTTTGGTAAATTAAAGATGTAAAATGAAAACCCTCGAAAAGTACGTATTATTTATGAAAATTTAAATGGCTTTTTTACAAACGAAACGTCGAGGGCGTGTCAATTTATACGTTTGGCAAAAAAAATTTAAAATTGAAAGTAACATCACAAAAAAAAGAACTAGAATAATTAAACATTATTCAGCATTTTAGGTGAAGAAATCTTCAAGATTAATTGTTAACTATTTATATTTCAAGTATTTACCCCATCATCGTTATTACATGCTCGTTTTTTGGAAGAATTACAAAAGAATTCGATTATCCGAGAGCAAGTAAAATCGTGATGGGGTAGAAACTGCTTTTGACATTTAGAACAGCATGCGTTTAGACAATGATGTAATGACCGATGGCTTTGCTTGCGAATTACTGTAGGGAGAACCATTGCGAAATCGAGCGGCGGAGACGAAACAAGATGACAGCTTACATCACGGAACTCTCAGACATGGTACCCACCTGCAGTGCCCTTGCCCGCAAGCCTGACAAGCTTACCATTCTTCGAATGGCCGTCGCTCATATGAAAGCTTTACGGGGTAAGTTGATTTACAAAAGTAAAAAAATTCACTCCGAATAGATCTCATCTTCTCGCCTCACTTTTTTAAGGGTGAAGGGAGAAATCAGTTCACATTCACAAATATTTTAAAGATAAGAAACTAATATTACAAAGTGAATTAGTTTTGTCTTCGAAATAGCTCATGTTGAATGTAAAAGTGTTATATGTCAAAGTCACGCCCCGGGAAGTCCCCTGCAAGGCATGGCATGATCTTTGTGTGTCATTCACAGCATGCATGGAACATTGAAATTAATAAAACTCTCACTCTTGAGACGTTTGGTCCGATTTTATTAAACCAGGAATTATTTATTATTATTATAAGTGGAGATTTAATTTTTTTTGTGGGGGGGGAGTAAGTAATGGAAATACTTCGAGTGAAATCAATAAATGCTAGTGTATATATTTATGAATGTATACACCGTTTAGTCACGACGTGGATTTTTTTGTTTTCGTTGTGGCAATATAGTACAAACATTAAAAAAGATCGTATTGTCTTGAGCGTATGTGGGCAATAATTCAAAATTCTTGTACCATCGATTTTTAAGCAGTAGGTATATTGTTTTATTTTGGCGTACATGGTAGTCTTTACGGTGGTCTTTCTTTTTAAATGCTATCTGGTAGCCAGGCAAACATACCATGGAAGGCAACAGATACTATCACGTTAGTTATGTGCAAGGGGACATCGAGCTTCTTCAAGGAACATACGATTAATGCTGTTATAATACAAATAAAACAAAAATTTATGTACGTAGCAGCAGCTGCTTCACGGCGTAGCGTTTCGTTAAATAATTTGAACGCGCAAGCAAAACGGTTTTGCTTTAAAATCTTTTTTTCTTTTTCTTATTGTAAGCTCCGAATTTAAATCTCACAAATATTTATAACTGTTATGCCATATCATTCTTGTTAATTGTACAGTACAACAAAACAACTTGGCCGTTAATGCGGCGTAAAATTACTTGAGATTTTTGTAAGCGATTTTTAGTGCATCTTTTTCAATCAACGGTAAACCACGCATTTTTAGCCTTTTCAAAGCGAATTTACGACACGTATTTACATATTTTTAAAGGAAAAGAAAAGAATCGGCCATTTATTTATATATATAACACACTTGATAGTCGCCCCAGGTAATTTGATCATCTTTTAAAGATTACGCGATGGCAGGTACCGGTTTATGAAAATTTAATTGCTGCCCCATATTTAAATAAAATATTTTGGAGTTTGGCGATTTAGAAAAATCGTGCAGCAAATTGTCGGTATTGATGGATTTCCGCCGGGGGCGACTTTCTAACATCTTACATGTGTAACACTACGTTCCTTCCAATTTACAAAATTGCTTTTGTGTTAATTTAAAGACGTCGGCCCAGTAAAAAAAAACTACCTACCACAAAATTACGGAAAAGGGTAATTTAATTAAAAAAAAACGTTCAAAATCGAATTCAAATAGAATGCTGCTTTTAAAACAAGTATGAGGGCGATACAATAGAAAGTGCACATGGTTTTCTTTGCAATTCATCGAATTAACTTTGTCACATGTCTGACGAAAGAAGTTTTTTTTTTCATAAAACAAAAGTATAGCGACTTTATTTGCAACGTTTAACGTGCGCACTAAATTTATCTCACGTTCCTCTAAGAAAGCATTTCGTGTCCGTAAAAGCCGTTATTGATTCTACCAAATTTAACGCATAATTTATATATTTTTTTTAGTTGCACTGCGAGAAAAGAGAAAGTCGTAGAAATTCGCGCTTTGTATTTGCATGTATTCAAAACAAAAAGGTACTTCTAGTTATCCATGGAAACAAAAGAAGACGTATCATAAATTTAAACGTTGTAGAATGAGGACCTGCGATCACTTTTTGACCTAACATTGCACCAGAAATGACCAATTGCAGCCAGCTTGCTACTTAATAAGTCTTCCCATACAAAGCGGTTAAGCGTGCCCTATTTGGGGCCTCGTATTTTTAAAATTTACGTACGTTTAGTTCTTGAGCTGTGGGTTTCTGTTTTTGTGTTCAAGTACGATTTAAATAGATAAATAATATCTAAGCGTTCTGACGTGAACGACCAGCGATAAATAAGCGAACATTTTAATGGAAAAACCCTGTACAACGTAAATTACATTGTAATTTTATAACCACCCAATGTGAGCTTTTCACTGCGCTATCATTAAACTAAATACTGTATGATTTACCGTCGCATTCTGTAGGTGTTTTTGGCCATCCTCTGAAAGGGACTCGGCCTTACAATTTTAATTAAAATCAATAACGACAAGTATTTATTAACAATAATAAAAGCGACTCTCTTTTTTTACAAAGTAAATACAATAAAGAATCTTAACTCCAACTGTACATACGTACAAGACAACGTTTGATGTTAATGCACCTAATTTTCATGCAGAATACGCTTTAAACATCCGGTAGCATAAAATTCCTAAAACACCTAATTAACATTTTCAGAAATATTTCAGCCGCTATATCTCCTTTCCCGTGGGTACGTGCCGGAGGACCTTTTCTTTCGTGGACGATAAATAACGTAAATTTTGTAACAGAATTCGTAGCTGGGGCATCGTTATTTTTTTATTAAGTTCAACAGTATTGAAATACCATACTCGGCCATTTTGAATAGCTTTTACAAGAACGGTCCTTGAATAACAATTATAAAATAATAGCGTTCATTCTGTGTATGGCTTCTTTTATTGAATATTAACTATATTTAATTTATTCGTATAAAATCATTACAAATACTACACGTAGTAGTATGGCGATTATTTTCGAGAAACCAACGGAACCGCACGCGCATTTTCCATTTTATCGACGGGCGAATTTTCGGTACTCATTAAACTCGCGCGTCCCAGTTTTCATTGAAATAAAAAAAAAAAAACCGAGATTTTTCGATAAATAAATTAAATTTAAACGAACTGTTTTGCGATGCATAATTTATTTTTCAATATCTTTTCGAATTTAACTTCTATCTAATGCGCCGTATTGATATTGCACACGGGATGGAACGTACCGATAACAAATTCTTATCTATACGTGCTTTCGATCTGGCAGGATTTACGTGCATACATGAGCATCTTCAGTGCAAAGTCGCAGCTTGTTTGAAAAATATTCTTTTATAAAAACGGACGCTTGATAGAACGCATTTACGATCGTCGCCTCTTCCTTTAAAAAGCAATTCATCGTCGAGCCTATTAATTGCGCCCCCTCGTGGGTAAAAATATTTCTCTTGATCACTTTGGTTATACCTACATTTTTTCCCCCGAAGCTCTAGGTATTACAGGTTCCTATATACTGCCGGTCGCCATTGTCATTGGTAACGTGCGTTCAAAGAAATCCGTTATCAAGAAGACTCTGAACTTGCTCTTATTTTATGACGGCACGTCGTAGCTTAGTACGTATGTTGAAAACTGCGGGCTACCAACAGTCTCAACTGTCAAAGATTTTGTTTACATCTTCAAGGTGTTTGAAATAAAATAAATGTTTCATTTGATTAATTGTGTTTTATTATCCATTTTGTAGAAAATCGTAATTAAATGGATATAAAAAGTTAGGTTATGTTCATAATAATCGTATACTTGCGATTTGCATTTGACATGAGCCTGCTTGATGACGGTTTTTATTGAACGCACTTTACATTGGTATATTTAGTTGACACGACACATAAAAACATTGTAATACCGAGTGATTTTTTAAATTTTAACGCGTTTTAGGTCGTGACATCTGGCGGCCATTTTTTGACCCAAACTTGTATGAAAAACGAAAGAATCAAATAACGCTTTTTAATAAGTTTAAAATTAACTTATGTATATATTACGAACGGTACAGATTCACGCAGAAATCGTTTGATCAAATCGGAGCCAGTGTTGCCAACTTTGGAGATTTTTTATATTCCAAAAGGAACAAAGGGACTCTCTTATTATAAAAAATTATTTTCATTTAATTTAAAAAAAAAAGGAAAAATTATCACAATGAATCTGATCCAAAGAAGGTAGTAGTAGATACGTGGATATTTCAGTGATTTACGTAATCACCAGATTTAAATTAATAATATTCCTATTGTAATTGCGTTCTATCTGAAATAAATTTAAAACAGTCCGTATTGTTTACATTTCGAGCGATAAATATGAAGTCATGCCCTGAAATAGTTTTACAATAGAAAGAGTTACAATGTAAAAAGGCAAAGCGCCTAGAGAGTATTACGTTACTTGGCTTAAGTGCAAGTGCATTCCTTCGAATTATAAAACAACTTGTAGGTAATTCTCGGTTGCGTGCGCTTTTTTAACTTAAAAAGTTTAAAAGACCGACCGAAGAACGGAGAGGAGATTCCAAAGCCACAAAAAGAAAAAGAAAAAAAAAAAGGTGGCGCGCGGTCATTGTTTTCTGAAAATGATCCTCTCACATTCGATTAAATAAAATCTAGCACCTGATTATTATTATAAAACAACTTTAGTGTGGTGGTATATACAGGGTGTTATTGAATCGAGTGCACACGGTTTTCGAACTACGTATAAAAAAATAAATAAAGGCAATTCAATTAAATTCCTAATTAAAGTAGGTCATGACTTCAGTGTTTTTTCTCCTAAAGATTAGGAACACTGACAGCTGTCCAATTAATTATTTGTGATAACATAACCTCCCAACGCGTTTGTGCATTCAAGATGAAGGACAACATTTTCAGCGTTAATGTTGTTTTGAATTGAAGTAATTAAATGATTCTTTGAATTTTGAGTTTGCATATTTTTTATGTGATGTCATGATTAGATAATATGACACTGACAGTTATTGACAACTGTCCCTCATTCTTGTGTTGAGCGTCGCCAACTTTATAAAAAAAATCACAGCTTCCTTTAATGAGGCATTCATTTGCAGGCTTTGGTAGGGTGTTGTCAGACGTTCATTTTTTCCTCGATTCGAAATTTGTTTTCGCGAAAGTGACGTAAAAATTTAATTATTTTTGTCACCTTTGAAGTAAATAAGTTTTTCAAGTTGAAGATTTCCTTTCTCGAAAACGACTGCACTTAGGACACCAAAATGTCTAACATTTTTGCTCGACTTAATCCAAGCTACCACCCCGTGTTATTGTCGCACCCAATTCGATAACACCCTGTATATATATATATTTTGTTATTGCATTGCATTTTTTTTTTTTAATTAAAGAAACATTAAGTGCAGAAATTGTAGGTCGTTTTATAAACTCAAAGAGGTTGTTTTTTTAATTGTGATTGATTATTAAAATGTTGCTTTATTTCAGGTACTGGTAATACGAGTACAGATGGAACGTATAAACCTTCATTTCTAACTGACCAGGAGTTGAAGCACCTGATACTAGAAGCAGCCGATGGATTCCTATTCGTAGTAAGTTGTGACACAGGCCGAGTAATATATGTCTCGGATTCTGTGGCACCCGTTTTGAATTATGCCCAAAGTGACTGGTACGGTTCATGTATATACGATAACATCCACCCCGAAGATGTTGAGAAAGTCCGTGAGCAATTATCAACGCAAGAGCCGCAAAACACGGGGCGGATTTTGGATCTTAAAACGGGTACCGTGAAAAAGGAAGGACACCAATGTATTTGTTCGTTGTACTAATTGTATTTAGTTTACACCAAGGGATTTTGTTTGTAGCTTCGATGAGGTTGTGCATGGGTTCGAGGAGAGGTTTTATATGTCGTATGAAAGTAGGCAATATAGCTGCGGAAAATATGGCCTTAGGTCATTTGAATCGACTTAAACAACGAAATAGTTTAGGAACAGGTCGTGATGGCCAAAATTATGCTGTGGTACATTGCACGGGCTACATTAAAAATTGGCCACCCACAGGTAATTCAGTAATTACAAAAGCTGTATAAAACAGATGGCACGCACATTAAAAGAGTCTGTTTTTGCAAGGTCTTTCTAAGTAGAAAAAATTTCAGACATGTTTGCAGGTGTACAAATGGAAAGGCAGACGGAAGATGAAATGCACGCTTCTCATTGCTGCCTGGTCGCTATAGGAAGGTTGCAGGTAACGTCTACCCCGAATACCAGCGAACTCTCTGGATCTAACAGTTCAGCCGAGTTTATCTCACGTCATTCCATAGATGGTAAATTCAGTTTCGTGGACCAAAGGGTTATCGGGCTTCTCGGATATTCACCACCGGAATTGCTAGCGAAAAGTTGTTTCGAATTCTTTCACCCCGAGGACCAGTCTCATATGAAAGATAGCTTCGAACAAGGTATTCAAGCACGATTAACCAACGTTAACGTAATAATAACGCTTTTTCGTTTGTTAGTTCTTAAACTCAAAGGTCAAGTCTTGTCTGTAATGTATCGTTTCCGAGCCAAGAATAGGGAATGGGTGTGGCTACGCACGTCAGCATTTGCTTTCTTGAATCCGTACACAGACGACGTTGAATACATTGTCTGTACGAATACACCAGCTAAATCTCTGCACACTGGAAGCGAACCTGTTTCGGAAACTCCAGAGCAAGTCGCATATCAACAACCTGGCCTTGATTATAGCCTACAAAGACGTGATGCCGGGCTATATTCTCATATGTTACCTGCAACGCATATACAAAGTAAGCTAACTCAATAAACAGCACCTATAACTTTTTGTTTCATAAACAAATGATCGTTAAAAGCAAAGGGATAATATTATTCCATTTATTATACAGTATATACAAAAAGTGTTACGTATTAGGGTGTCCTAAGTGCAGTCGTTTTCGAAAAAAATATGTTCAATTTCAAAAACTTACTTGCACAAGTTAAAAGAAAGCAGAAGCGAAAGACGGTCGACAAAAGAATAGTAAGACGTTTTTTTTTTTAATACGAAGTAATAATGAAAATCAATAAAAAAAACAAAAGACAATCGGTTTTATAACACAATTCAGTAGATTAATAAATGAAAAAGACGAAACCCTCGTAGAAGCAAATGAAAAGAAAGACTACCGGCAAGTTTCAACAGATGGCGCTGTCGAGTGTCTTACGTATTCTGTTAGATAACGTCGTTTATTCAAGTTAATAGTAAATAATAAAAACCACGTGTAGTTTTTGCTTAATTTACTATTTCCGAACCCTGTTTACTTTAGATATGAATTTGATTTGATTTGGAATAATTTGCAGCACCACAACAAGTTCCAAGACCAAGCAGCGGTCAGAACGTGTACAGCAGCTATGAACCAACGCCTTCTCCCATCGCATACGGATCACCATCGCAAGCAAGTGCTAGTAGCAGCAGTGCAGGTGTTTTAGGACGTTTAACAAAAGGTAGTACAACAAGTCCGACACCGGCAGCTGCGCCTTGGAGCTTACGTCAAGCGCAGCCCACTGCGGAAAGTTATCAATTTAATCAGCCGAGTCCACGTTCGCCAGGTCCAACGTATACTCAGCTGAGCGGAGGTGCTAGGTCAACAACGGCCCCGACTCCCTACCAATGGACATGGCAAAGTTCGAGCCAAGGTTCAGATTCTGGGGGGCCCGGATCAAGTGGTTCGGGTCCGCCCCAGCAACCTCAACCTCACGAACTCTCAGACATGCTCCAGATGTTAGATCAAAGTGGCACAGCATCTTTCGAAGACCTCAACATGTTCAACACCACCTTTGAGTAGCTTTGCTCTGTTTTTATATACGTACAAATTTTGTAATATATTCGAGTCTTATTGGCTCGCGAGTATGGGATATATTGCCATTTATTTATATAAAATAAATAGAGTGCGGAGACTGGTCAGTGTGTATTGTGCAGTTTAAAGGTGTAATTCATTGGGGCTTGTTAGATAAGGGTGATTCGGAACATGTTTTTAACGGTGCAGTGACCCGAGGAATGATTGACTCAAGTTGTTTGTTACTGTTGTGGCGTCCAGATTGTATAGCTTAAGTATTTAGCGTATTGCTATCAAGTAGTCTGTATAATCAACGTTTTTATTTAGTCTGTACTACTGTAGCATTAAAAATACCCAACACACAATCATGTCAATCTTAATTTCTTCAATCTTTGTCGCTTTTATTGCAAGCAGGTGACCTCCAATAACAACAACCTCGGAGCTTTATTGTCGAACAGAAAAATTGATTAAAAAAGAATTATAATAGGGGTACTTATTTTCGTTGATAGTAATTTGTAGACACTTTTAAATAAATGTAAAATGATTTTGTTTTTTGTATATAAGCCTTTGTAATTTTTTTAAACTAGTCTTGTATATTAGTGCAATTTAGTTTTCAATTTTACATTTCTTTAATAATACACTTGAGGCTTAAAAGGTGCGTATTTGTTATTAAAGGTCACCTCCAGCTGTGCACTCGGAAAGTTAGTTGTAAATAATACTCTGGAACTAGTTGGCAAATTTGAATGTAAGTGCTCATCTTGAAACATACTTTACCCACACCCCCCCCTGTACATTGAGCCTTGTGTTTCAAGCCGCTACTTAACGCTCGAAATTATGCCAACGACATAGAAAATCGAGAGCATTATTTATTTAAAATAAGCCCGACTTCCAATAGATTTAGATTTTGTTTTTTCAAATACATATAATAAACTACTTAAAGTACGTTTGTAAATGAAAGTAAAGTACTTACGTTATGTGTTAGGTATTTTTGCCCAAGTAAAGAGAAAACAAAATGCCTTCTGTGCTTTGCGATATGTGACGTTTTTTAAAAAGAAAAGTGTCGAAATAATGGATAATTTTTTACAATTTTCGAGAAAGAATCCTTTCGGCGTTGCGTTCCGTAGATCATAATATTTTTGTATGTTATTTCAAATTGGTGAAGCACAAGGCAGGAAGTTTTAAGTTTAAACAGAAAATGATTATATTTTAATGCAATTTGAAAGTCAATAAATAAATAATAAAAGTTTTTTTTTTGTGTAATAATTAACACACACAGACATGTACTGAAGTGTTATATTTCACAGAAAATTTGGAAAAATTGTTTGACAATGACAGTAATTTTGAAAGGTGACTCTTGGAGCCGCGAGAAAGGGTTAATTTTTTTTAAAAATGAGTACGAATGAAATGGATAAGCTTTCAGCTTGTTTCTTCGTCACACTCGTCACGGCATTGCGTGGCATGGCGATATCTGTGCAGCCTTTTCCAGAAAGGCTCTTGCTCTAGTGCAGGTTCATCAAGATCTGTTAAGTGAGCAGAGGTACTCGGGGTTGCTCTCAAATCAGGTGTCGCAGGTTTTAATTCATTTGTAGAATCTTGCGTTTGGTTCTGGCTAAGATTCACATACGCGTTAATATGTGGTGCAATTTTCATCAGTCCAACTGTAGGTTGTAAATTCATGTAGTCAACTGGAAGTGTAGTCACGTAATTTATGCTATTAATATAAGCTTGTACGTATTTGTCAAGAAAGTGTTCTGCAGATTGGCTTAGTTCCTTGTGCGGAACCAAATTCTTAACTGAAGTACACAAGTTGCACTCTGTAAGTATAGCTGCATCTCCTAAATGTTTAAAAAAGTCTTCTGTTGCTCCGGAATTCTCAGCAACGCATGTTTTCTTCGTCTTAAAGCATTTCCTTGCTTTGTATTTCCTGTAAGGTCGTGTATACTTGGGCAAATTCAATTCTTCATCACCTAGAAAATGAAACCAAGTAATTCATGCGGTATTAAACGAAGCCAGGTCAATTTACTCGAAGTTGAATCGTCTACTACGTTCACTGCGTGTCTGTATCGTCTTTTTATGTATCTCTTCTTCCTTAAGAAGCAATTTTCACCTGCAATTTATTTAATAGCGTAAACACATAAATGCAACCCTGACTTCCAACGCACCTAAAGCTTCTACTATTGATCTAATCAACTTCACTTTCTGTGTGGTGTCGATGGTTTCATCGTCGCTCAACTTCTCGAGGAAAGTCTTCGCATCCGTTACTTCCACGGTAGCGGCATACTCTAATAGTTGCTCCACTGAAAGGTGTTCCGAAGCTGAAAGCTTATCCATGTTCGATTCTCACAAAAAATCCTGCAAAATATTCAAATATTGGGCGAGAGGAAATTTGAGGTTAGGTCTTCATGTGAATTATTTAAACTGCATGATCATCGTGATTACATGAATTAAGTGGTCAATCGTTTTCCGCTTAACTAAATATAAATTGCTGCCGTGCGGAATTATATTTACCTGTATTTAAATCGATGAAAAACTACGCGTTTAAAAAGTAAACCAATTTGAAATTTTGAACTGTCAATTGTACCAACTTCGTCGTGCCAATCAGTGTTGCCAAAAACCCGTAACTGTATGCATGTTTGCTTTTCGCAGCAACGCTGTAATTTCGGCATTAATCATTTCAAACAGTTACGATGTACGCTTAGTATGTATGCATGTACGCCGGAATTTTTTCGCATCCGACACAATCCTCCGTCACCTCCTCGCGTTTATGTGATCTTGGTACAAAATTTAAAAATCGCAGCAAATTTCGCCGCGTCAAATGCGCCGGGTTCGACATCTCCTCGCGTATCATATGATCCTGGTACAAGAATTAAAAATTGCAGCAAATTTCGCCGGAATTTTTCCGCGTCGGATGCTCTCTGTTTGAGACCTCCTCGCATATCATATGATCCTGGTACAAGGTTTAAAAATTACAGCAAGTTTGTCCGGAATTTTTCCGCGTCGAATGCGCCGGGTTCGAAACCTCCTCGCGTATCATATGATCCTGGTACAAGATTTAAAAATTACAGCAAATTTCGCCAGAATTTTGCCGCGTCGGATGCTCTCTGTTTGAGACCTCCTCGCGTATCATATGATCCTGGTACAAGAATTAAAAATTACAGCAAATTGCGCCGGAATTTTTCCGCATCGAATGCGCCGGGTTCGAAACCTCCTCGCGTATCATATGATCCTGGTACAAGAATTAAAAATTACAGCAAATTTCGCCGGAATTTTTCCGCGTCGGATGCTCTCTGTTTGAGATCTCCTCGCATATCATATGATCCTGGTACAAGGTTTAAAAATTACAGCAAGTTTGTCCTGAATTTTTCCGCGTCGAATGCGCCGGGTTCGAAACCTCCTCGCATATCATATGATCCTGGTACAAGATTTAAAAATTACAGCAAATTTCGCCAGAATTTTTCCGCGTCGGATGCTCTCTGTTTGAGACCTCCTCGCGTATCATATGATCCTGGTACAACATTTAAAAATCGCAGTAAATTTCGCCGGCTAATTTTTGGTGGGTACGTAGAAATTAAAGCGCTGAAGGGACGATTGAACGCATCTCCTGATCGCCATCTGTTGGTGAATATACTTACTGACAACTACTGACTTTCAGAATTACAGGAACCTGTAATTGCCGGCAACGGTTGACCCACGCTACGCGTCCACAGATGGCTGCACCTATGTGTTTCTTGAATATTTATATTTTTTATTTGCTAATTTAATTATAACTTTATCAAAAATCGGTCTGCTTCTCTTAATAAATAATTATGAGATGATTGGCGCAAATATATACTTTCATTTCCCGTCTTCCAACGATAAAATAATTGCTTTGCTTAAGACACACCCTCAAATCCATTTTTTAAATTATTACGTTCTTATGATTCTTATTGCATAATTTAAAAATCGCGTTAATTCCGTAGGAATCTTTCCGCGTCGGAAGCGCCGGATTCGAAACCTCCTCGTATATCATATGATCCTGGTACAAGAATTAAAAATTGCAGCAAATTTCGCCGAAATTTTTCCGCGTCGAATGCGCCAGGTTCGAAACCTCCTCGCATATCATATGATCCTGGTACAAGGTTTAAAAATTACAGCAAATTTCGCCGGAATTTTTCCGCGTCGGATGCTCTCTGTTTGAGACCTCCTCGCATATCATATGATCCTGGTACAACATTTAAAAATTACAGCAAGTTTGTCCGGAATTTTTCCGCGTCGAATGCGCCGGGTTCGAAACCTCCTCGCGTATTATATGATCCTGGTACAAGATTTAAAAATTACAGCAAATTTCGCCGGAATTTTTTCGCGTCGGATGCTCTCTGTTTGAGACCTCCTCGCATATCATATGATCCTGGTACAAGGTTTAAAAATTGCAGCAAATTTCGCCGACTAATTTTTGGTGGGTACGTAGAAATTAAAGCGCTGAAGGGATGATTGGCATCGATTGAACGCATCTCCTGATCGCCATCTGTTGGTGAATATATTTACTGACAACTACTGACTTCCAGGATTACAGGAACCTGTAATTGCCGGCAACGGTTGACCCACGCTACGCGTCCACAGATGGCAGCACCTATGTGTTTCTTGAATATTTATATTTTTTATTTGCTAATTTAATTATAACTTTATCAAAAATCGGTCTGCTTCTCTTGATAAATAATTATGAGACGATTGGCGCAAATATATACTTTCATTTCCCGTCTTCCAACGATAAAATAATTGCTTTGCTTAAGACACACCCTCAAATCCATTTTTTAAATTATTACGTTCTTATGATTCTTATTGCATAATTTAAAAATCGCGTTAATTTCGTAGGAATCTTTCTGCGTCGGAAGCGCCGGATTCGAAACCTCCTCACATATCATATGATTCTGGTACAAGAATTAAAAATTACAGCAAATTTCGCCGGAATTTTTCCGCGTCGAATGCGCCAGGTTCGAAACCTCCTTGCTTATCATATGATCCTGGTACTTCAATCAAAAATCTCGTTAAATTTCGCCGGAATATTTCCGCGTCGGATGCGCTCTGTTTGAGACCTCCTCGCATATCATATGATCCTGGTACAAGAATTAAAAATTACAGCAAATTTCGCCGGAATTTTTCCGCGTCGAATGCGCCGGGTTCGAAACCTCCTCGCGTATCATATGATCCTCGTACAGGATTTAAAAATTACAGCAAATTTCGCCGGAATTTTTCCGCGTCGGATGCTCTCTGTTTGAGACCTCCTCGCATATCATATGATCCTGGTACAACATTTAAAAATCGCAGTAAATTTCGCCGGCTAATTTTTGGTGGGTACGTAGAAATTAAAGCGCTGAAGGGATGATTGGCATCGATTGAACGCATCTCCTGATCGCCACCTGTTGGTGAATATACTTACTGACAACTGCTGACTTTCAGAATTACAGGAACCTGTAATTGCCGGCAACGGTTGACCCACGCTACGCATCCACAGATGGCAGCACCTATGTGTTTCTTGAATATTTATATTTTTTATTTGCTAATTTAATTATAACTTTATCAAAAATCGGTCTGCTTCTCTTGATAAATAATTATGAGACGATTGGCGCAAATATATACTTTCATTTCCCGTCTTCCAACGATAAAATAATTGCTTTGCTTAAGACACACCCTCAAATCCATTTTTTAAATTATTACGTTCTTATGATTCTTATTGCATAATTTAAAAATCGCGTTAATTTCGTAGGAATCTTTCTGCGTCGGAAGCGCCGGATTCGAAACCTCCTCGCATATCATATGATCCTGGTACAAGGTTTAAAAATTACTGCAAATTTCGCCGGAATTTTTTCGCGTCGAATGCGCCGGGTTCGAAACCTCCTCGCGTATCATATGATCCTGGTACAAGATTTAAAAATTACAGCAAATTTCGCCGGAATTTTTCCGCGTCGGATGCTCTCTGTTTGAGACCTCCTCGCATATCATATGATCCTGGTACAAGAATTAAAAATTACAGCAAATTTCGCCGGAATTTTTCCGCGTCGAATGCGCCAGGTTCGAAACCTCCTCGCATATCATATGATCCTGGTACAAGGTTTAAAAATTACTGCAAATTTCGCCGGAATTTTTCCGCGTCGAATGCGCCGGGTTCGAAACCTCCTTGCGTATCATATGATCCTGGTACTTCAATCAAAAACCTCGTTAAATTTCGCCGGAATATTTCCGCGTCGGATGCGCTCTGTTTGAGACCTCCTCGCATATCATATGATCCTGGTACAAGAATTAAAAATTACAGCAAATTTCGCCGGAATTTTTCCGCGTCGAATGCGCCAGGTTCGAAACCTCCTCGCATATCATATGATCCTGGTACAAGGTTTAAAAATTACTGCAAATTTCGCCGGAATTTTTCCGCGTCGAATGCGCCGGGTTCGAAACCTCCTCGCATATCATATGATCCTGGTACAAGAATTAAAAATTACAGCAAATTTCGCCGGAATTTTTCCGCGTCGAATGCGCCAGGTTCGAAACCTCCTCGCATATCATATGATCCTGGTACAAGATTTAAAAATTACAGCAAATTTCGCCGGAATTTTTCCGCGTCGGATGCTCTCTGTTTGAGACCTCCTCGCATATCATATGATCCTGGTACAAGAATTAAAAATTACAGCAAATTTCGCCGGAATTTTTCCGCGTCGAATGCGCCAGGTTCGAAACCTCCTCGCATATCATATGATCCTGGTACAAGGTTTAAAAATTACTGCAAATTTCGCCGGAATTTTTCCGCGTCGAATGCGCCGGATTCGACACCTCCTCGCGTTTATGTGATCCTGATACTAGATTCAGAAATCGCATTGAATTTTAACGCTCGGAAATTTATTTATATTTATAAGTATATTGGCAGACAACAAAAGAGAATGTGTCGGAAGCAATTCCAAGTTGATTCTATTTATAGTTCTAAAAAGAACTTTTCACAAGTGTTGTAAATGATGGTTCTGGGTTGTAGTTATGGTTGGCACACGTATTTCTTCCAAGAATGGTCCGGTCATCTGCAACAAACACTAGATTTTAGAAAGATAACATTAGGTAAAAGCTTGCAATTTTACGCATACAGTGCTGGTCTAAAGTCAGTAAAGTCCTTTCCCCCTCTGTTAATTTTGGAACCGAATAGGATAGAAAGTTCAGACGAAAAACAAATCAATGTACATAAAAAATACTAATTTTTGAGATATAGCTACTTTAGAGGGTCCGCTTGGTGGCGCTATGTGCATCATGGACTTTAAAATTATAGATGGCATGGGGGCTTGAGACTAGCACATGATTCTTGTCATTAACTCAAAAATAAATGAAAACTGTTAAGAACTGACAACGTCGTTGGATGTAAAATTGAAATTCCTTTCAAATGATATGCCGTTTAAAATTTTGAAGTCCATGGTGCACACCGCGCCACCTAGCCAATATTCTAAGTAGTAGTTATATCCCAAGAATTAGTATTCTTATGTACATTGATTTGGTTTTTGTCTGAACTGTCTACCATATTTGGTTGCAAAATTAACATTAGCGGTGGGGGGGGGGGGAGAACTTTAGATTTTACGTGTGACAAATTTTATGATAATTTTCAACTGATAAACAACACAGTAAATACCTTATCAGCGCCAATTCCAACGCCAAATAAAAAAAAAATTATTATATAATTTATAATAAAAAGAAATTAATTTTGTTTCATTATATTTTTATTGTGTACTTCCAATAAATGTTTACTGCATATTTTTCTATGTAAAAAGGGATTTTCTGTCATAACAACAGAGAGTTTTCAATTTTACATGTTGCCAACACTGGATGCGATTCAGAACGCAGCCTAAACAGAGTTGAATAAACGAACGAACGCAGCTTAAAGTATGGGGTGGGGGAAGCATGCGCATTGCGCGTGACAGTTTTTAAATTCGATTTTTTATAACCTTTCAAACTTCCTATGTCATATCAAATTCCACTTTGAACTTGGATATTATTAATCAGATGTCCTTTCTATTTACACCGACCGGCGACCTACACAAAGAAAGGACACCACCAAAGAGCAAAGCAAAGTGCACGTAATCAATTGAATAAACAAATAATGGGCGGTAAATATTCTGCTTTAGACCCCATGGAAGTTGAGGTGCCCGATTTGCACGTGCTGCTCGAAAGAGATGGCTATTTGAAGCCATACGAGAAAGAAATAAGGAGAAGGTGATTTTGTTTGTTCATGTTGTAGCGGAGTCTAGAGGTCATAGAAGGTCACATTTAAATTTGTGGGAGAAACTGCTGAATTAAGCCGATTTTAATAAATAAATAACTTTGCAGATATGCCTGCCTCAGGGACATTCAGGACATGATAGAGGAAAATGGAGGAGGCTTAGATTATTTCACGCAAGCTTACAAATATTACGGGATAAATGTCCAGCCTGATAACACAATCGTATGTAGAGAATGGGCTCCGGGGGCAAAGCAGCTTTATTTAACAGGGGACTTTAGTAATGATAGGAAAGCTTTCCGATCCAACGGACTTAATGGCTTTGTTTTAGACGGCTGGAACCGCGAGAATTTGCCCTACAAGAAGTTAGAGTTTGGAAAGTGGGAACTTGTATTACCTCCAAACAACGATGGGTCTTCTCAGATACCACATTTATCAGAACTCAAGGTAGATAAGCATAACATAATACTGTACAACTTCGTTTCCAAAAGGAAGTTAAATGAAAATGTTTTATTTAGATTGTTGTGGAAACATCATCTGGAAATAAAGAAGATCGCCTTTCACCTTGGGCCACCTACGTGATTGAGCCACCAAAAAGCGAGGGTACGATCTACAAACATAAATTCTGGAATCCGCCCGCACAAGAAGTAAGCAGTACACTTTCGAAACCTTTTCGTTTCTTAGACTTTAAGTATCTTGTAGAAATACAAATTTAAAAACAAGAAACCCCCGAAACCAAAGAGTTTACGAATTTACGAATCGCACGTGGGTATTGCGACTTCAGAACCCAAAGTGGGATCCTACGACAACTTTACGGACAATATACTACCGAGAATCCAGCGCCAGGGTTACAATGCGATACAACTCATGGCGATTATGGAGCACGCATACTATGCGAGCTTCGGTTACCAAGTGACGAGTTTCTACGCGGCTTCCAGTCGTTACGGAACCCCCGATCAATTGAAGCGCCTCATCGATACGGCTCACGGAATGGGAATCGTCGTGCTTCTCGACATCGTGCATTCCCACGCGAGCAAGAACGTGATGGACGGTTTGAATCAGTTCGACGGAACCGACTCGTGCTTTTTCCATTCGGGCTCACGTGGATTTCACAACCTGTGGGACTCTCGATTGTTCAATTACTCAGAATTCGAGGTACTCAAGTTTTTATTGTCGAATTTACGGTGGTACCTGGAGGAATATCAATTTGATGGATTTAGATTCGACGGAGTCACCTCAATGCTGTACCATTCGCACGGGATAGGCGAAGGGTTCAGCGGTCATTACGATGAGTATTACGGGCTGAACGTGGACACCGAAGCACTCGTTTATTTAATGATGGCGAACTACATGCTGCATAAATTGAGCGAGGATACGATCACCATAGCGGAAGATGTTTCTGGTATGCCGGGGATGTGCAGGCCCGTGAGTGAAGGTGGGTTGGGTTTCGATTATCGCCTAGCTATGGCAATTCCTGATAAGTGGATTGAGTTATTGAAAGAGAAGAAAGACGAAGACTGGGATATAGGCAATATAATTCACACGCTCACCAACAGGCGTTGGATGGAACCAAATATTGCATATGCAGAGTCTCACGACCAAGCCCTGGTCGGAGATAAAACCATAGCGTTTTGGTTGATGGATAAAGAAATGTACACACACATGAGTATAATGTCGGAGCCTTCGAGTATAATAGATCGAGGGATAGCCTTGCATAAAATAATCAGATTATTAACGCATACCCTAGGAGGTGAAGGTTATTTGAATTTCATCGGGAACGAGTTCGGCCATCCGGAATGGCTGGATTTCCCGAGGGCAGGAAACAGAAGTTCCTATCATTACGCTCGACGTCAGTGGAATTTAGTCGACGATGAGTTACTAAAATATAAATATCTAAATTCATTCGATTCAGCTATGAATCATTTGGAGGCGAGGTACGGTTGGCTGGCGTGCAACCCTGGTTTCGTTACATGGAAACACGAAGAAGACAAAGTGATCGCCTTCGAACGTGCCGGACTTGTATTCGTCTTTAACTTCCATCCAACGAAAAGTTTCCCTGACTATCGTGTTGGAGTGGAAGACGAAGGCAATTACAAGATTGTCCTGTCATCGGATGCAGTACAATTTGGTGGCCAAGGTCGCATCGACACCAATCTCACTTATTCAGCACAAGCATATGGCTACGCCGGAAGAAGAAATTCTCTTCAGGTATCTATTATTTAACTCAAAATCAATAAATATAAGCGGCTTATTGTTTCAGGTCTATGTACCTTCAAGGACAGCCATCATACTAGCGAGACATTGAAGCTTTTATCATTTACACAGTTTACTTCAGCTTCAGTAAACCAAAGTTTTTATTAATATGTATTTTTATATAATTGTTGCTCGTTATTTTCACTGAATATATTAATGAAATTGTTTAGAAATGTAATTTTTTCTTTTTCATCTGGAATCTAGAATATTCTCCGAGATTTTTAAAACCTATCACAATAATCGAGTTATGATATTTTTAGGAGGTTGTAAATATTTAAAATTATTGTTGGCAGTATTTGGAAATTTTAGGCTTTGGGTTCTGGTTAGTCTTGCGCTAACCATTTTAGTATCATGTAAGTGACTTTGCATTTTCCATGTAATGAAACTAACTGAGTTTATGGTTCAGGGATGAAAACACCTGCAAAAGAATCAAGAAGGGTGAAAACCTTGTGAAATCGGTTATGTTGACCAATGGTGTGTGCAAGCCCAGCAGGAGAGCCGTCTTACTGACCACGCTTGCATCAGTAATTATTACAAACAAGGCAATTGCTTATTTTATTCAGACGGAATTTTCAGGAGTCATTTATTGCAGCCCTAATTCAAGATGCTGTCGCTTTCAAATCCCCAAACGAAAGACTAAGGGTTGACCACATAATTAAAGTTCTAGCGGGTTCAAGTCGTTACAGTTTTATAAAAAATGTATTATGCAAACTTCAAACCGGTATTAATAAATTAATTAATGAATTTCGTGAGCTTTGTAACATTGTTACAGGTGGACCAAAGCCCCCCCATAAGAATCCCTAGTTTTGTTTCTAAATCTGCAACCGATCGGAATGAGGAAGCAGATCCTGAAAACAAAGATGATGAAGGAAGACACTAATTTTGAATGAAGCATTTAATATAATAACAGAACTAACAATTGTCCTTGCTAATTTTTTCTTTCTTAATAATTCATTTATTTATTTACCGGACGAGCTTTTGCATAAGTGAATGAACAATGCTTCCAACTGGGTCTGGTTTATAAATTAATGGAACTGTAACGATATTTATTGATTTAAAAAATTATATTTTATTATCATTTGAAACATAGATTATTTTCAATGTGCTAAAAACAATTGAGAAAAAATAAAATTCAAAAAAAGATCTCCATTCATTTGAATTTAAAAACCCTATAGAAAATTGCTGGGTACAAAGCATATCGATATTAAAATAAAAAGCACTTTTTTCTAAGTACTTATAAACATGAACACACTTGATAAAAATTAAACATAAATGATTTTTTCTTTACTTTCACTTTTTAAACAAACCTGAGTGCTGATGTTGAACATAAATCACTTTTTCTTTGCTTTCTGTTTATTGGCGTTTAAAACATCCCCCGGAGCCGGATAGGGTCTCTGCTGGTACAAAGCCCCGGAAGCGGTAGAATCGGCTTTCGATTTGTTATTCTCTAAACCATCACTCCAAGTACCTCTGGGAACATCTGAGTACGCAGCTGGATCCATGGGGTCGATAATGTTGTTGTCGTCATTACCCCGCGTGAACCTCCTCCTGCTTCGGTCTCTGTCGTCGTGTTTTTGCCTGCGCTCATCATCTCGGTTTTCTCTATCTCGCCTGTCTCTGTGATGTCTATCTCGCGGATCACGTCTTCTCTCGGCGTCTTTCTCCCCCGCATTATCCTTCTGTGTTTGAGGTGCGTGCAGTTTCATTCTTAGTTTGGCGGCGCACTCCGTTGATGTAGCCTTCGGGTGTTTCGGGGGCAACCACGAAACCAAATCAGTTTCCATATCCCAATAGTAATAGCGCCCTCTTAATAAAATTAATTAATTTCTACACGTGCAAAGGAGACTTACTTACAATCCTTTATCAAATATCTCCGTCCAGTTATTTGGCAAGGGATACTTCTCCAGTAACTTCTTGATGTTACGTATATAGTGCGTGTCAGGGGCATTGTACCCTTTCCAGTGAAACTGACACCAGTTTGTACACTCGTGATAAATATTATTCTTGTTGGGGCAGTTTACTCTGCCCTTGTAATCCAAGTGAGGGTCTTTCTCGTTTGGTTTCGCATTATCTGCAAAGAACCACGTTAATTTTAATTTAAAAAAAAAAGGTTATCCATATATACTCGAGATTAATCCTCTCTTGCTTAACTTTGCTGCAAGAATGGCAGGAAGTGGCATTTCTTCTTTGAAAATATTTAATCATTTACAAGTGCTACGGAGCTGAAAAGTCGCACGCATAACCACAATATAATATGTTGTCCTATAACATAATCTTCAATTTGCGCTCGCTACTAGTTTAATAGAAAAAAGTATTTAAAAAAAGCACTCGTGTAAAATCACCCATGTTTGTTATTGCTTCCATTTGCAATCAGTGTTGCCAAAATGAAAAATTGGAAAACACGTGCACTGAAGACATAACGGAAACTGTTTTACCGACAAACAGATAATCTCTTTTCTCCAAGATAAAACAACAAAGGCACATCTGACTAATATCTTAATTTCAGTATAAAAAAGAAACAAAGTTCCAGAAAGTCAGAAAAAGAAATACGATTCGTTAGAGCACTGTAAACATAGGTGCCCTCATCTGCCATCTTTGACCCGAGTTCGACGTATACTCCGTTTGCCGTACTATAAACACGATATTTTTAGAGGGCAAATACACACAAATAATAGAAATTGTTTAATATACTTAAATAATATATAATTTAAAACGTCACGTTTTTATGGAATTATAATTTTCATTTTAAAAATATTTAATAACTACCAAGACCATTCGCATTTTTTTATGTTTAAATGGCAAGCAACAGACTCCACGAACGAACTTTTCTATGTTTCCTATGCTCGGGTTTGAAACTTTCCAGCCCGTATATTATACATAAAACTTATAAATTTTCAAAAAAGTATTTGAAGATATTTTATGGTGCAGTTGGAATTGGTTCTTCAAGAATTTTCACTTTCTTTGCCAGTAATTTATGTGTTATTATAAAATCTAAATATTTTCATTTTTATTATTATTAAAAATATATCTTTGTTTATCGTGTTTTGTATATTCAGCGTAAATATTTTGAGTACGGATCTGTTCGTAGGGGGACAGTTCTCGTAGCACATTTCTGCAACTGTGGGTGGTTTGGAGCACAATAATTTCGAAAATACCGTGAAAAATATTAATTTTAATTAAACTGTTATCGGGCCAAGTGCGTAATCAATAGTTTGGGTTGTCGTAAATACATAATATTATAATCTAGCGTGTCTTGTAAACAATAAACAGCGTTATCAATTCTGCACGGACAATATATTTAAGTTTCGAACCAAATTTTGAAGGTTTCAGGCGAATTCTATTTTAATTCAGAAATTTATTTAAAGCATGATCAGGGGGTTGAATAAATACATGCGTTCGCTTTCGATTTGGTTTCTATAGTAAATAAATTCTGTACGGGACGCTTTACGCCTTCCTGGATACAGATGGCGGGGCTTGAACGTAAATAGACGCGTAAAATTAAGTTGTGGTGTTATGTGCGCGTGTTCCGTGAGGAATGCCTAAAAGAGCAGTTGTGTTTTATCAGTTGGCATCATAACTTGTTTCATTTTTAAATATTGTTTACACACGCGAAATTTAATGAGTCGTCTGTAATTTGGGCAAATGTGACAACGCGAAATATAAATGCTCGAGTATTTTTGTTTCACCGGAATACATTAATTAAGTGGATACGATGCCGGACCGATTTAAAGTAACCAAATCGGAAGAATCGGGGAATTTATATAAATATGGGAGCGAAGGGACGGAATCTGCGGATGATGCTTTGGACCGGCCCACTGAAAAATTACTGCCCAAACCCAATGATGTTAACTTAATTAACACGACTGGTACAGGTAAATTTAAATCGTGCCATGTCAGCTTACTGTCGCAATCCTGGCTGCTTTGCTTTATCCAATTAAGAGGGTTGTTAATTGCCACACTGTTACAAGAACTTCAAAGGCATCACACAATTATTCTGGCTTAAGATAAACTAAACCTATAGATTATTACTATAATCCTTGCGTTTCGTAACAGTAGAGTGCATCTTCCCTCGTCACGAGTGTCGCGATTTTTTTTGCTTAATATATATTTTTTATTTTACCTGTACACGTCATTTAAATAATTTTATACTGTGTTAAAAGATCGCCAACAAAATGTATTTTTAGTTTTGTTCAAGTCCCGAAAATAAATAAATTAACTTACAAACACGAATTTAATTAGTGTTTATTTACTTTGGTAAACAAAACTGGACTCTAACTGAATCGCGACGAAATTCCAATTGGACATAGTTTCCTTTTTTTGCATTAAAAAAAATACTTTACTTTCCTCAATTTTTTTTAATTTTAAAGTTAAATTCCTTTGTTGTTTTTATATAAAAAATAAAGGAAACTTGATAGTTATTATTTTTTTTAATAAAGTAATTTAGATTTGTCGTTTATCAGAACAGAAAAAAAATTAAATCAGAAATAATTCATAATCAATTCTATAAAAACTAATCTCGACTTTACAGAGGAGTCACATGTTTCGGTTATCGCAAATACTTGCAAAATAATCTCACAAAACAACGTTTGTTCCCATCTTAATGTATGCAATATTAAGTTTCATATCGGCTGCTCTAATTCCATCCAGGCAGATGATTTTTTGACGAGATAAATTAAGTCGAAATGCCGTCCGCTCTCGTTTCGATTAATTTAATCACGGGATGATGATGACGGTGACAGCAAGCGGGGTCGCTTCCTTTAAAACCGGAAGTGATAAAAATGTTTACTGATCGTTGTACCTTCTTCTTCTTCTTCTTCACCGCGCTATAGTTAACTACCGAAAGCTCTTCGCTATTAATAGATGCACATGAATGTCCAGACATTCATTAACTTTGGCAAATATATTTATTAAAAATCTTGAAAAAAGCGCATCGTGATGAGGACATCTATTACGAAAATGAAGTTTATGTTTTTCACCTAATCTGGTGATATTACATGACCTAACAAGCATATGTGTGTAACCAGTTACACCTACATCAGATAATAGATGGCCCTTCATTTTTATAATTAAGGAAAATCTCGAAGAGCCCTATAATAAGGAAAAAATTGGAATGACCCAACCCAACCAAATGGTTAACCTGCGAGAAACATTAAATTGAATAGCTTGTTTGTGACGCTTCTAGCCAAACACTTCATCCAACTTAATAATAATGTTGATTGGAAGCAAGACTTTAATGACAGCTCTTTGTTTTCATTATTAAGAGCGCCATCTCTTGGTTGCTAATTTTCTTCAATAGATTACAGTAATAGATGTCGTTGTCGAAATCACGATCGTAGTAGCATCGTTTTATGCACTTATCAATCACAGTAATATTAAGTGCGTGCTTACGAGAAACAAAATAATCACCAGGCGACACTTGTACCTGTAAATTATAAATCGTATCTAACTTTATCTGTTCTATCAAAAGACACTTCTATTATTTATCATTTTTACGAATCGCTATTAATTGAAGACGTCGCTTGCTAGGTAAACAGGAGCTGATTCAAGTTGCGGTTGTCATCTTTCCAGAATTTTCGAGTACAATTCCCGCACCATCTGGTACCCCTCTCAAAACTTCTACCTCGAATGTGGTGTCGCTAGATGGCACGACAATTATAAAAATTATAAATCATGTACGAAACAAATCTCTTTTTATTTGTTGAAAATTATGATACTTTTTAATACCTTTTCTAATTGACGTTTCGCTATGCGACTCGACAGTTTTCCAAGAGATTAAAATTAATCTCGAAATTAAAGATTAATTTAATCTTGAGAAACTTGTCAACCAACATAGCGAAACGTCGATCGTAGAACGTTTAAAAGGGCATGGAGAATCAACGTTTTTTTTTTTAAGTTTCATTAAGTTTCGTGTATAAAATTGAAGTTGTGTGAATTGTTTGTGTACAGTTTTATCTTCAGATCTAATCTGTAATTGACTTAGACAAACTCATATTTTACACAACGACATTATCTTATAATAATTAAGACTCGAGAGCAAATATTTTTTTACTAGCTGGAAGGTTTCCATATATGTTAAACATTATCAATTTGAAATGTTTACGTTGAACAAATGAAATGGAGCCCGTGTGCTCGGGCATAAATTTGAGGGGGATTAATTCGAAATATAATATCCAAGCATTAAATGTTAAAGTTGACGCTTTATGTATAATTCAAAGGGTTCCGGAATATCTATTTGATTTAGTGGAGAATTACTTGCAATATTTGAGTTAATCGTGAGGGTCGTGTTTGGGACGGGCATTCTCTGGAGATAATCCTATAAACATTTAACATGTGATTTTAACGGTTAAAGGTATTATAATCCTTTGGAGATGTTGCGAATTCAACCCTCGCCAGATTATCCCTTTTACTTTCAATTAATTACAAAGTTCCCTTGTAGCGTGGAGTTTTAAATGCACGACGCGGTAATCTCCAACCCACTGAATTTGTTATACCCGAGCGAGCACGTTCTGCCCAAATGAATTTTTGATTAATTTATTTATTTATTTATCTGAAATGTTTGGGCGTGAAAATTACAAAACGAAAAGGACCAAATACGGGAGACTTCAAAATACCGGAATAGACCGAGAACTATTGCGCAAC
This sequence comes from Serrognathus titanus, assembly GCA_039766575.1. NCBI lineage: Eukaryota > Metazoa > Arthropoda > Insecta > Coleoptera > Lucanidae > Serrognathus > Serrognathus titanus. Next base: position 212,382 of record CM077916.1, on the reverse strand, counting down.
AGTGAATTTATGTACGTTCAAAATTTGCCAGCGATATGTTAATTACTGCTGGCTGTGTTTTTATTAAAACGTGGACTCGTGGAATCGTGCGCTTGTTTATAAATTTGATCATTAATTCTGTTGTTATAGTAACAATGTATTTATACACTGTTACTAACTAATAACTTAGGGGCTCAACTACCCCACAACGCGTGGCATTTTCTGCGTATTCAATTCAGGAAGAAGTCAGATCGCCGATTAAACGATCACCAAGTTAGTAAAAGCTTCGCTTTATAAAAAAGGAAAAAATCGGACGCATATACAGGATGAGCCACGGTTCGATACATTGAGGAGAACTCGATCTTCAATTGTTTCCACCTTATTATAATATATGTTAAATAATTTCGATTTTGTTAGATATTTTTAGATAAATGTAATAAACGTTTGCGTATGGGGGTTGGGGGGGTTATCGATTTTGTAGAGAAATTTAAATTATCGCTTGAATGAAATTTTCGTAATTAAGCTCGAAATAAATGGTTAATTAGTCCTGCTTGACATGGAACGCGTGAATAGGGCAGGAGGCGAAATAGGATATTAAAATTTCAGCAAAATTCCTCGACGTAATTTCGCTCGAAGCAAACGTTGTAAACGTTTCAATTAAAAGATGCAATTAAACAAATTGGCGGTTTTTTTGATCATTAATCATGCTTAATAAATAGGCCAGATAAAACAATACAATTTGGCTGTTGTATGTTAGTTAAAAACCCTCACACAATTCAACATTGCGAGGAGCTGTAAATGTAAATTGTAAACGTTTTGTTTTTTTTCTAACCGTTTCGTTCGTTTCGACTGGAATTGTTTTAAATAATTTTCAACGTGTCTGCGTCGCTCCAGTTTACTACAAATGAAAATTAGTCTAATTTTGTCCGACGGAAGCGAATGAAAGCAGAACGTATATCGATCCATTAGTTTGCTTCTAAACTATTTATGTAAAATTGAGCGAACTCTGGAGGGGTAATTCGCCTATTATCAATTTTGTACCATTTTTTTTTATCTTCATAACGATGATCGTTATATTAAGAGCTTCTCCTCACACTTGTAACAGAAACTATAATCAATCATTTACGTGGTGGCAGATTGAACGATGTCTCACAATCTGGGCGTCTCTCGTTTCTCATTGAAGAAAACATCACTCACCCCTATCCGACATGTTATTTACCTTCCAGAACGTAAACTGAATACGGTTTTCAGTGAGTATAGGACATGAGGACGTGCCCCTCGGAATATTATGCAGGACCATTTGTTTTTTTTTCGGGACCGTGGTGGAAAATAAGAAAACTTAAATTGGAACTGTCAATTCCACCAGAGCGTTTCCGTAAAGTAACTTTCGTTGTCTTTCGTTTGACATAAGAAAAAAACCAAATAAGCTCACAATAAGGTAAACTAATTTTGATTCGCCGAACTATTTTCCGCAGGCTACGAGAAAGAAATAAATAAACAAGTGGAATACTTAATTACTTAAGCTAAATATAGTTAGACGTTATTTCGTTGAGACATTACATCACACGTGTTTGTTTTGTGTATTGTCCGAACGAGAATAATTTTAACCGTTTTATTATAGAAAGTTTTTAAACGTTTGCATAAGTTGGGCGAAACAACCTTGAATTATTTCAATGTTATTAGTATTACACATATTTTGTATAAGTCAAAAAACATTGTGAACTGGGCCCCAAATCCTTACAGCCTCCGACATCCTTAACTCCGCCCCCTCACACAGAATTAGAATATTAAAAGTAACACGAAATTTTATCACCGCAATTTACCCGAGATAATGCCAATTACTTTGTGTCTCTCTGTATTTATCTGCGACATAATGTTTTTATTTTGGGACTTTTTTCTTTTCCGCCGAATGGAAAACGTGATAAACATCCTCGTCGCAGCAAACAACTCACGTAATTTTTTGTCGCATTCGTACTTTTTTCTTCTTTTTTTAATAAACCTGCAGTTATTATTAGAAAATACATAAAAGTGAAAGGCACTTGAATCATGTGATACTGTTAAAATGAATATGGTGTTATTATCCAAACAACGTCAAACTTCAAGGGTTTCACAAACGTATTTAAATGCTCGAAGTGGTGTGTGATAGTCATTTGATTAATAATCCGAAATATGTTCGTTTTTTGTTATCAAACGAAAATCAAAGGAAAGTTGATTGTTTATACGTGGACTTGACAGTGGAAATATTTTCGTTTACGCCCGGAGTTTACCGGAGGAATTGAAAACCAAGTCGGAAAGAGAGCAAGGCTCGCGTGCGCCCGCCGGCAAAATTCTGAACATAATTTGCCCCACAAATTTTATATTCGTGTGGTATTATACTTGACTGAATACTAATCGACTGCATTTTTGCACCCCCCCCCCCTACAAGGTTAGTTATATCGTAATCCTGACCTCATCGACAGTGAACTTGGTTCACTTTCTCACATTGTAAAATCAATTATTTCCGATGCGACGGGATAAATAGAACCGAAACATAACTACATGAAACGATTTTTTATTAATTGCATGGAATTTTGGAAAAAAATGGTAAGCCGTGGCGGAAATGCACGATTTCATTTTGGATTTCGTACTTTTCCAACACGGCATCAAAATTGATATACATGTCAGGTATGAGGTAGCAATAAAAGGATCTTTTCTCTTTCCTTTTCTTTAATTCAGAGATAAAATAGAACCGAAAGATATTTTCCGCCCATATTCGGAAACTATAAATAATTTCTCACGGAATTTGATTTTCGTAAGAATGTATGTTGACATTCTGTTAATTACCTCTCAAAATCTCGCAGCTAATATTAGAAGCCAAGCAAACCAAGTGAATTAGTAATGGAATACGAAATACTATGGGACTTGCAATGAAATTTCATCAAAATTTCAAAATCTTTAGTTAATAGCAGTTTATTTGTTAATTAAGGAATTATATTTACAGGTAACCCCCTATAAATGCCTGAAAATTCGCTAAAAGTATTCAGAAATGTTTAGGACAAAAATCGGCCGCAAGATGTCGCGACCGTAACTGTTGGTTGAAAGTATCGTTAAAAAATCGACAAGAAATTAAGACGGTCAAAAACGCAATCGACGCAAATGTTAAAAATTATAAAAAAAACACTTCTTGTTTATAGAATCCCTAAATGTACCTCAAGATCATCTATAGACCACCAAAAATGGACACATGAAAGAATGGTTAAGAAAGCCTCAAAAAATCTTTTGCTTTTAGACAACCACAAATGGCGTTTTACTTCTGGACCAAAAGACAATTGGGAACACAAAGAAACGTCGACGAAATTTTATTTATGAAGTTCAAAACTATAAGCCACCAAAAATTGGAAACATGAATCTAAATCACAAAATAACTCATATAGACCAAATTATTTTCGAGTCTTGAAAACGAGTCGAATTTTCTTTTTTTAAATATGTGATTTATCTGTTGAAGTGAATTTTAGTTTGGACGAAAACGTCTTGTTTTCGTTTGATAAGAAACAATTTCCCTTTCGTGTTCCGCCCGATGAATATCTGTGCTTCACCAGGTGTAGTCAGGCAACGAGGAGAAGATTTCGTGACTGCAAAAATTCCAAACGAAATAATCAATCTGGGTCGAACTTTCATCGGTAATTCGCGTGCCACCGTGCACAATGTAAATTAGCATCCGTTTTAATGTCTTCGATTTTAAGGTCGCATATTTTCGACTGGAACTTGAAACGTTTCTCCTGTACAAAAAAAGTCTCGTGTTATGTAATCGGGTTGTTACAGAAGATTTAATTCATTTATGAAAGTGCTGCTACGTTTAGAGATTTGTTGGCAATAATTTGTAATTAACTTTAAGAAAAAAATTGCCTTTCCGTTCAAAAGGAGAAACTAAGATAAAAAATTTAATATAATTTGGAGCCTCCGGTGTATTCTTCGAAACGCCTAGGTGAATAAATAACTTCGATTAAAAATGCTCCGCCGGCTGCGTAAATAACTTCCGAACACAATGCCGAGGTACATACAAACATCTCTGGTGTATTGTTGGATGGAATTAATGTTTGCGAACTTCTTTCGCGCATGAAAAGCGCTCGAACGCTTAATGCGATTTCAGTGCTCCAATCGACGTTTTTGTGTGTATCGACTGACAATAAAAAACAAGCCTTACCTTAACCTACTTTCCACCCCCCTTCCATATCGTTTATTTGCTCGTTATCGTCAGCCTTAAATATTCGTCAAACTAATCGCTTACATTTCATAATTTTCCCCTCCACTTTGTAGCCCATCATCGTTAAAACACGTAGGAAAAATTCCATTTCACGTTTACAAGATTCAATTTTATTTCTATTTTTAGCAAAGCGCAACTTCTTTCGAAGATAAACGAGATTCGTTTTTGATATCGCTGATATGTAAGATAAAAAAAACTGCAGATAACAAGCTAGTAAATTGGAAAGGTGAGGAAGGTAACGATATTTTGCACCTTGTTAGGGCAACCAATTTTTCGGTTACACGATCTCGATTTTGAAAGGTAACGAGGTGTTTACATATATCTCCAGACATTTCTGGAAATATTCGCATGATCAAACACAACCAATTAGACATCATTCGGAACGCGTTTGTTTTTAACGTTGTTGTTTCGAATTGATCCAAAAAAGTTTCAAATAGAAAATACAATAGAAGAGCTAATTAAACTTCTGCACACTGATGGGCTTAAATGTAGGGCTTTATTCGAAAATGGCGTCTACATAAAAAATATATACCAAAGAGGTACTAACGTAAGTCTTCTTTTAATGTAAGGGATGAAAATTTTCTTTCAGGGAGTGTATTTAGTTGGGTACGATCCCAATTTTGAAGCCTCTACACTGTTGGTTTTTTTTTTAATTAGAAAAAAAATTTTTGAGGATGATGTGTTTAGTGGATGATATTTTAAGTTTAATCCCAATTTTGAAGCATATGTAGAGAACTAACATTTGATTAAGCAGGCGAAATTGCGTTGGGTGTTAATTATCGAGGGTTAATACATATTACTTTCGAGGATGGTCTAATGAAAACGTGTTTGTTTTTTTTTGGTTTGGTTTAATTACAGAGTGTTCTGGCGAAATCGACGCAAGAACAAGCAGCGTCAGACGGATTTGCTTTTTTTCTTAAGTTCAGTTATAATAGAATCTCGTCGAGAGATGAAACTGATGATGAGTAGTACTGGTTTAGCGTTAGCTAGAGTGAGGAAGGTAGGTGTTTAAGAGTGGAGCACAGCGTGGAAGCTGGGGATGATGCGCGTGCGGCCGCGCCGTCGATATATGATTCTGGGGGTGCAGAAGCAAGGATGCTGTGTTCAGTCGTTCTCTCTATACGACGGTAGTCGTTTGTGTGAATTTTAATCAGTTCGCCACTTGGTCATCGGCGCCCGCGGTGGATGCCGGCCTTTAGCCATGTCCGCAGGCGAAGATGACCGCAAGGCACCAGCCTCCCCTGTCCCAAAACCCATCGCTGACGGCCACTGTTCACCTGCCAAGGAACCAGGTATTCAGAAATTTATTTCATGTCTTCTAATTTCTCTATTCCGATCATTACCATTGTCATCATCATCTTCACCAACATCATCAACATCAACATCAACATCATTCTCATCATTATCATCATCATCATCATCATCATCATCCTCATCATCCTCATCATCCGTAGTAAACAACTTCTGTCAAATTTTTTTTCCTCATTGTAAGAAATATATTCCCCAAAAAATATGTTGTTTATTTTTATTTATAAACCCGTTTGTATACAAGGGTATTTAAATGTAGAATCGCTCTAGGTTTACTTGAAAACTTCATATACAGGGTATGCCCGATAACCGTCCCCACTTACGTTGTTAAGCACGCGCGAATATCGGCGAAGATGTACAGCGTGGTTGGTGCGGAACGCGTGTTAGGTCAGTGGGTTAGGCGGGTCCGGGTGCTTGGGATGTGGCGGGAAGCTGTGCCGGAGCTGGAGTATATCGATCCTGCCACCGCCCTATACGGCTCCGGCTAACCTACATTTGCAGCCAGCCCGGCTACCGCTCCTGCCGAGCAAGATCTCATACCCTGCGCCGAATCGATTTCTATCATTATCACTTGTCACCCACCTTTTTCACCTGCCCATCTCAAATCTACCGCGTGCTCCTTCAGGACTTTCCGAGCGCTACTTATTTTTACTACCCCACGTCTCGAACTTTTTCAAGTACTTCACCTAACTTTACCGGCGCGCTTCTCGAAACTTCTTCCTCAGGTAGAACTTCGTAAATCTCCTCAGTGCTCGCACTCTCTATACTACTGGAGCTTAAATTTCGTTAATTTTGTCTCTCCACAAGTTATTTTAGTCTGAGTGTACTGGTCTCAAAATGAAGCCTTTATGTTCAAGTTTATCTGTTCACTTGAGATGGCCTCCAGCATACTGATCCTACGAATCCCCAGTACTTTAGAAACCATTGTACTTTTAATCTAGAAAGTAAACCTATACTTTTTCGCTTGACAATTAACAAATTTATATAATCGAAGTTGAGATTAAATGAAACACACTGTACGTTGAAAGACTTTTAGATGCAAATCGCATTTAACCTTTAATTAATCCCAGTGCGGTTGAATGGAGAATGTTGACATTTTTATTAAGGCGTGATTTAAAAAATAAAAAGCTAGGCGTAAAAACGAATGAAACTAGAATAAACAAACATTTAAATGGAGGAAACTTACTCTTGAAGCGCAAATATTTGCCCGGTTTAACAGGTCTTAATGTAGTCTGTGATAAGCTTTTAATTAATTCAACGTTTTTTTTTCGTCCGATTGAAGCGACGGGACTTTAAACCCCGCGATTGATTTCGTTCGAAACGTTTATTTGCAATCGGCGATGATGAAAGCCCCTCCGTCAGTTTGATTTTCTTTTTTTTTTAAGTACTCGGGGAATTTTCTTTTTACCGTTGATAAGGTAACTCAAACTCAAAAAAGGAAATCGATATCGCGTGGTGTTAAATTGAAAGGGGTTCGCTTTAATTGGAAGTAGAAATTGAAAATTCTTGATTACGTGAGCGAAAATTGGAAAAGAAATTAACGTTGATTTCAAAGCAAGAATTAGAGGGATAATTCTGATTCGTTCGTAATTGGAAAAGTTGCTGCTGCCGGCCGAGACGTTCCTCCTCCGTTCGAAATTAAATTCAACGTTTCCGTGAGGATTTTCAAAACTTCAAAGGCGGTGCAAACAATTTTAATAAAAGCGCGCCCGTTGCTTATGACATTAAACTCGGGGAAAAAGTAATCATTTTCGCCAGGGAAATTCGCTTTTTAAGAAAGGAAATGAATTTATTTCGAGAAGAACTAAACGGAAATGCGAAAGAGCTTGACCTTTACGGAGGGAACCTAAATTTGAAAATATTAAAGCCTTCGCTTGCCAAATTACAACGGTGCTGCAAACGAATGTGTTCTTTTTTATCTGTTATGCAAGTGATGCGAATAAAAACATCGCAATGTCTCTGTTTGTATAAACGGTCGTCACATTTTCATGTCAATGACGTAATCATTGGTGTTTGCCAAATAAGAATACATTAAAAAAAGCCAAGTTGGTAATTTCTGTTCGTCCTCGCGGTTAAGCCAAACAGCACCTCTGTAATAAATTTATCTCAATGCAAATTGCGTGGTTAAATAATTTCAAAACTGTTACTACTATAAATATTTACTTGTAAAGGTGGCCAGATCTTGAATGGCTGAAGCACACCTGTGCACAATGCCAAAATGTTTTAAACCACCCGAAAAGTAAGGACGGCGGATAAAGACGAGCAGTGTGCAAGGGTTATAATAACAATAAAAAAAGCGAATTGAATTTGAGCCAAATTCTTGAAATAAAACTGTTTAATTTGTAGCAATTCACAAAAGAAGGCGAAAATAGAACGGAAAAGGAATCACTGCGCTTGACGAAAACAAGTTCGCAGACGATGGTAATTTTTGAAGATGAAGTTAATTAAACGACACAAGAGACCACTTAATTATATACCATCCAGTAGACGATTTGTTTACTACTTCGTTTTCGTTCCGTGGAGTCAAATTTTCCAAACCAAATTAGTCTGCTTATTATGACATTTCCATATCTTGGATAAATCATTGTTAAGTCTTGTTTTGGTTTTGAGCAGAAAACACAAATAAAATCAATGAAACATGCATAATTTTACGAGTTTTATTTATAGATCTCACTACTGTTTACGATACTTAATAAAGCATCTTATTGATTATTAATGTTCGTGTGCTGTTAGTTATACAACACATCGAACAGAAAATTGATTATTTCGTTTCATTTACTACGTTCCCGATTCGGATATAAATAACAACGTCGGAACGTCATAAATGCACAAAACGGCTCAATCCATCCAAATAAAAAAAAGAAAACGTGTTAATAATTCCCGGAAAACGCACATTTTCCACCAGTATTATTCTAATGAAAAGGGGTCTGTCAGATAATGATGATCGATTGTATTTCGAGTTGGGAAGTTTTTGGGACTTAAAAAAAATCCACGCCCCGACGGCTGAAAGAAATTTTTTAGAAGAACTTTTCATTAATCTTTTAAAAGGTAAATGTTTGAACTTTGAAAATTTCGAGCTTAACAATAAGTGCGTGGGACGTCCTCGAAACATAAAGGGGCAAAATTTCAATTAAAATTTGGATTTACACGACGTTCGTGGCTTCGAAAGTAAATCTAAAATGAAAATTACCAAGTTGGTAATCGCTTATAGAAAAGGAAAGTTTCAAGTTTTAAAAGCAAAACACTTCGCGGAGCAAAATTAAATGATTTATTTAAGTTGCTAATAATTGACTATCTTGTGGTTATGTAAAAAAAAAACAAATAAAAAATTCCTAACAATATCCAAGTAACATTTGAATGACGTCAATGTAAATAAATGTAAAACTTGGACTAGCTTTTGACATTATTGAAAGCGCATTGTTTGTTTAATTAATTCCATCCAACATTTAAAAAATCACATGGGCGTTTTATCGAAATCTTATCGAACGCTATAACCCCGATTAAGCAATAAAGAACGTAAACATTTCGAAATCCGTCGGCTTAATTTCTGCTCATTTTATTGAAACTCACTCTCACATGAATGGGATTAATAAGATAGCGGGTAAAATCATGTGGCTTCTTGAATAAATTTTATTAATGATGCACATCATGGAATAGAAATTTAAAAAAAGGAGTTTACTTGTACTGGCAGAAACATTCGTGATTGAAACGAAAACGTAATTAACTAAACGAGACGTCACTAATATCGAACCGGTTCTTAAAATTTTTTGAATCTCGCTACCTCCAATTGCGTAAAAATTTATTAATTAATAATGTTAACAATGGTTTGTAAACTCATAACACAGTTTAGTCTGGTCCGTGCGACGAAGAAGTGCGAACGCAAAAAAAATCACACAATAACAGAAGCAACCAACCCCTGTCAGAAGGTTGTTCCACACCACTAAATGCGTTCAACAACTTATTAATGTTCGATATTAATTTTAGACTTTGACTTTGAAGGGGTAAAAGGCTCCGGGGGTCTGTCATTTAATTAATACGTTCAAAGCGAATACCTTTACACCCACCCATGAGTACCAAAAGTCTGCAGAATAATGAGCAGAGTGAAAATTCTAGGACAGGTATGCATGCAATTAGTTCTCTTTTCGCCATGATTTATAATTAAAAAAAATGTTCAAATATTTTGCATAACGCAATTGTAATCATCATGTATTTATTTCCTGTGAACAGAATTAAATTTATGTGTACGAAGGAATAAAATATAAAAAAAATCTTTGAAGTGCACAGGTACTTAAGTGTTTTTTTATCTGGGGAAAGAGTTTAAGTGCCGCCAAATAATTATCACGTACTCAAATATCATCAGTTATCACCAGAGTTATTTTTACGAAGAAAGGAGTGGATTTAATTAATTTTTAATTATTGCTTAAAGATAACTGCCGATTTAAATCTCAATTTAAAAACATAAGTACGCTCGGAAATTTATAATTTGAAAATATTTTGATAAGCTTTCTCGCCTGTAAATTAGTGATCAGTGACGTTAATTGAAACGTCAAACAAATTAAATTGTTGATTTCATTTGGGCGCACGGTTATTGAAATTCACTTTGAAAAAGAAATCAGTTAAAATTAATATAGGTGGCCCAAAAAACTCATTGCATTACAGAAAATGTGTGAAAAAATCAAATTCGATTTATAAATATTATTAAATAATTAAATTTAAAAGACAATATATTTTAGACCAATTTAAATAATTGAAAATGTTTCTTTTTTTGCCGAGGTATACAAAATTGACGAAAATCTTTTTAAATGTCTCAAAAATAACGTCCCCGCTTTTAGCGTTCATTTGATGAAACCGAAACAAATCGAAACGGAAGAACGATGGTCTTCGCTAACGAGTCGTCAAAAAACGACAGTTGAATTAATTTTTTAAATAATGTACATTTATAATAATTAAAATAATATAGTTGGTTTTGTAATTCGATTACATGTAAATTGTTATTTATTCCCAATTCTCTTGAACTGCTGACAACAAGTAGAGTTGCTGCGATTAAAAATATCTTTAATTAATTAAAATGCGATCAAATGTAGATTTTCTTCGAAAACACTTTAAGTTTTTTAAAATAACGATTCTTTATCGAATGTCAAAAAAGAGAAAACAAAAGAAATCGACTGCGATATATTTCCGAACTAAAACTTAAATAAAATAAAGACATTTTTGCAGAGAGCTAAAGAGAAACATTTGATTTAAAAAAAAGAGAACAGAAACGGGGCCGTAATCAAATATAAAATCAACTCACGTGCAAATGTATTCGTTGTTGCCAATTCGTGAGAGTTTTCCCGATTCGTGGTAGTTTTGATCCCTTAAAATTGCAAACAAAAAGAGAAAATGAAATATTTGAAGACAAATTACTTACATTTTAAGTCAAACCTTGACAGAATGCCTAAAAATGACTTAAAATTGCAAGGAACAAGCATAAAAGTGAGTTTTTAAGGGAATAATGATTGTCAATAGTTGGCGACACATTTATTGAAGATATTAGGATCTATTAAATCACAATTGTATGCACGTTATTAAATTATTTTTAAATATTTACTGAAGTTGTTAGAACTTTGATTATTATAACTTTAAACCGTTAGAACTGTCATTTAAAGCTGGATACTATCTAGGAAAAAGTAATGCCCCATTTTTAATGCTCGCCACTGTATTTTTATATTAAAGGTAGACTTTTTTTCAATTTCGTCGTTTAATAGTTGAAATTTCTAAAGAATAAATTAATTACAATTAAAAATTAATAATAACTACGTTACCGATTACAGTAAACTGTAATTAAAAGAAAAGTATTTTTGATTCCTATAAAACGACAAAAAATATTAAAACTTACTTAAATTAACCGTAAACTTATTGATAATGCGATTTATGAAATCAAATAATTAAGTATTCATATCAAAGGTTGTATTATAATACCCTGTGATCAAAAATGAAGGTTTGCGACTAGGATTGTGAACTAAAAAAATTGAAATTGTTGATAACGGTGTAAGACGCCTGTAATTAAATATAACGGAGACGGTTCATATTTCTTTTACGCAAGATAATGTGTCTAAAAAGCGTCTAAGAAAAGTTGTTTCTTCTCGGTTTCTTTTCCAGATTTACGATTGACGTCAGTCGATAAACAAGCGACCGTTCTCAACGTGAAATTGTTTTGACATTCCTTACATATTACATTACTTTGATGCGTTTTAAATTACCTTCTTAAGAGAAAATTTCTAATATATATGCCGCTCTCATATTGTCAGCCGGAAGTATCTAATAGTTTCGGAATCATCTGCCGCGTTTCAGTATTTTCAGCGGGTGGTTATCAAATTGAAATTGCTCGCGGACGCAATTTACAGTATCGAAATAATTGGCAATCGCGTAATTTACATAGGAAAATTAGATCATTATTAATCTGGACAAACAGCGTCGCATAAATTGGTTCGGCTTCATCAAAAACGTCCGCACAATCATGTCATTTTGGGCGGGCTGTCGATGCCCAAATTTACATAATGAATAATTAATCGAATTTGCAAGGGCGGATTAAACAAACACCTCCGAAATGTTCGGCAACAAGGAAATTCCGGTTGTAAATTTGTCAAACCAAAAAAAAAAGACAGCGTACTTTATGAATTTTGTACGGAATGTCAGAGCAAATTATTCATTTGTTTTATAAAGTGCTTCTATTGGTAATTGTCAGAGTCAGATTTCCAACTAGAGTTTCAAATTTATAGAAGCTGGAAGTAATTAGAATGAATTAAAATAAGTTAAAGCTGTCGAGTAATTCACTTTTAATTTTGCATTATTCTACATTATTCTATATACAGAAATGATTTTGATTTATTTGGATTCCTTGGGCGTTTGAATAAGCTTGGCCGAAAGCTTTTTTTTAATTTGCATCCATTGTAATCTTTCAATGAATTATGTAGAGTAAGTGAGGCTGTTTCGAATAGGAACACCATTAACTCAGTTTATTATTGCAGAAAATGGCTTGAATGACGTTTAGAAAATTATATCATAAGTGAAAAATTTAACAGTTTACCTAGTATTAATTAATGTAGAAATTTATGAAGATTCCACAGAATATTCCACTCTGCCAAATCACGGGTGTGAAATTTTTATAATAAACATTATTTTTCGTAAGGTGTCTATCCAAAGGTGGCTGTTCATTAGTACCAAGTCACGTTATTGCGTGATGTCCGACGAATAATAAATTTTTTGGACACACATGCTTCTCACTTATTTGAATTGCAAAGCAATATTTTCGTGTCGTCGCTAATGAGTAAAACAAAAAAGTTTAATAATCAAATTTTGGCAAAACGTTACAAGGCGACTAACTATTGATTTAATCGTTTATAATCCGGACCTTAATGGTTTGTAGGAAATTTATTTGCAAACGTAATCGCAACGCTAAAAATAAGGATGGCAACTGTCGTTAAATTTATTTGCCATTTCGAAAACTGAATTCCCACGTTTCTAGGTCAAGTTTAAACTTGCATTTCTATCTTGCGGGAAACGTTTCATTGTATAAAGGAAAAAAATCAGCGCGCTGAATAACTGCCAGAACAGTTTTATCAAATTGTTATCGCACCTCGGATATTGATATGAAAAGTCAACGTGTGTCGTTAGTAGATTAAAATTATTAAAAAGCAAAACATTAAATTGATTTAGTGCCGCTTATAAAAATGTTAAAGTCGGCAATTGTTGCGGATTGTGGCTCGTATGCAACTAAAGCTGGTTTGGCATCTACCAAACATCCAAATGTGATATTTCCTACGATTGTCGCTCGTGATAGAAATACTGAAGAGTACGTTATCGGAGAGGAAGCGTATGCATTAAAAGAACAGGTGACTTTGAAATACCCGATAATGGACGGGTACATTAACGACATGGATCGATTCCAAAACATATTGCATTATGTATATCAACAATTGGGCTCGAATCCGAAAGAACATCCGTTAGTATTAACTAGCGTCGCAGAAACCAGCAAATACACCCAACAGAAATTGGCCGAAATCATGTTTGAAACCTTTGAAATTCCACTATTGTATTTAGCCGTTCATCAAGTATTGTCTCTGTATTCGTCCGGAAGGACCACAGGACTCGTATGTGATTCCGGTCAAGTAACTCGAGCCGTTGCAATACATGAGGGACACGCCTTAAAAGATTGTGTATTACGTCCTACCTTAGGTGGTTCCGATTTACACGATTACTTAGACAAACACCTGAAAAAAGAACACCCCGATTTTAAGTGCGACAGAAAAACTATATACGACATCAAAGAAAAACTATGCTACGTCACTTTAAAGGAGGAAAGTGAAACTCAAACTCAAAGTGAATATAAACTTCCAGGTAAAAAAAGACACTCGAGCCCATTTCTTTTTTACATGATATTTTATTTCTAGACGGAAACGTAATTACGCTCGGAAAAGAGAGATATCTTTGCCCTGAAATCCTGTTCAAGCCTCAGCTACACGGAATGGAAATGTGTGGCGTTCACGAAGTCATCTACAACACGGGGATGAAATCCGAAGCAAAAGTGCGCCAGGATTTGTTTAAAAACATCCTGATATGCGGTGGTAATTCGTTGTTGAATGGTTTCCATCAACGCATAGACAAGGAAATCCGCGCGATTTACGACAAAGGACCCATCAAACTTATTATTGCAAAGGACAGGAAGTACAGCGCCTGGTTGGGTGGTTCTATTCTGGCTTCTCTACCCACCTTCGCAAATATTTGCCTGAAGAAAGAGGAGTATAACGACTACGGCCCTTCTTATGTTGACACTAAATTCTTTTAATTAAGATCGCTTCACCTCATTTGCATGAACCGACTTAATGAAATTGTCATCGAAATTATTTATACCACAGAATACAGTAAAATGTAGCTTTATTAACGATCTGACCCGGAACTTGAACGGGTTTAAGAACTCTGTAGGAATTTAATTTAGGCAATTTATTAAATTAAGAATAAATATACTAATTAGTGAACGCTTCCATATGTACAATCAGTTTATTTTTTCCCCGAACATTTTCCTTAAAACTCGCATACTCCCGTCTGGCAACGCTGTACGTTCAAGCAAGAAGAGAACTAAATAAATTAAAAACGAGGGAAAGTAATCAAAAATTAAAACCAGTAATAAACAAATTGTAGGTATGCCAAGTCGTACTTAATTTAAGAATGAATGGCCCTGTACATCCTATCACGTAAAATAATAATATTTGTTTCGGCAGATTAATGTTCTCTCAAATTTTCAAGAACTAGAGGATTGGTTAAAAATCGAGATGGTATTTGTTAAGCAAAAAATAATGTGAATTCTTTACTTTGGAACAGTATTGACTAGTTTTTTTCTGAAGAAAAATAATAATTTTAAACATTAAAACCTACTGATTTATTTTGAAAATGTAAAGGTTTCAACTGTAAAGATGTTGGTTTATGAAACAAACACGTAAATTGTGATAAAATTGATAGTTGACTGCTTCAAACGAGATCAACAGTAAATAAAAATGTGATAGTGAAGGCGCAGTTTGTATTTATATAATCGAAACTTTAATATTTGATTAAAGTTTCCCGAATATTCTCAAATTTACGAGCAATTTCAATATTACGTCGTATATATATAAGTAAGTATAAGTAGTTTGTTTTCGAACAAAAATTATATAACTTTTTCCTTTTAAGTAATTCGAACGCCGGCTCTGTTTGCGTTCCTTATCGGCCCGTTTTATTCGTATCTTCCTCCGGCAGCTTTCGAAATAATAATTTCCTTCCTACGTCCTGACGAGACGGGCCTTTTTTGTATTCAACAAATGTACATAAATACATTCGAAATCGACGGAAAATGGATCGAACGAATTGCGGCGGACGCAATTGCGAAAAAGCCCACAATAGAGACCCCAACGTTCAAAACTGGCAGTTTGATTGATCGCTTGTTGCTTTGATTGGATTAAATTTCGTTCTGAGAATGTAATTTCTTAAACTTTCGTTTTAAGAGCCGCCCCGTGCTTTTTGATTCTCCTCGTCCTCAAACAAAATCATTTCTGCAACGTTTCATTTCGTTAGAACAAAAATAAAATTATTTTAGCAAAGATTTGATTAAAAACTTTGCCTGATTGGTTCGAAAAAGATTACAAGCATCTTTGTTGCACAAAAAATTAAATTAAATTCGCGTATGATTAATGAAATTCAGAACTCGGGCAGCCATTGCAATATAATTACATGTCTCTGTCACTCTGGACTTTTTGCATTTAAAATTAATTTACCTTTCATTTTGTATCACTTCCGACTCAAATAATAAACTACTAATTAATTAAACAGTCGTTTTGAATCGGTGATACTTTTTAAATGAATAAGTATTTTTTGTACGCACGTTTTATTTTTAATTTCTAGGTTAGAGGTTTTGTTTACCTCTATTAAATGGCCGTTGTTCTAAGCTAAGACACGAGTTCTTTTTTCATAGCCGCCCGAGATCTGAAATTTAACTTAATTTGTTTAAACTAAAGGCGAAGACGATTTAACGATTTCTCGTATAATGCAAAAAGTAGAAAACGACGAAAGTGTTTAATGATAATTAAAACCTAGTATTTTTTTTTTGATCCAGACGATAATTATTCAGTTCGTTAAACCTAAGGTTTATTACATGTTGTTTTTGTGTTACTTTTATTAAAAAATAAAGTATTTTTTTGCCTATTGGTGGTGTTTCTTATGTAATGCTTAATTTATTTAACTTGTTGGATTAAGGCATTAGTGAAGTGAATTTGATTTAATTCGGAATGTCGGATTATGGAACCCAGTCATAATGGATTACATATTTCTAGTAATCTTATCACGTTACCGTTTACGTATTTTTTTCGAACCTTTTGCATCGAATTTGTTATTTAGTTTAGAGGCATTTTCGGCGACATCCACAAATTACTAATTATCTTGTCGCATACTTACGATTACTCAGTTTCGTTCATGCCATCGTTCATCTCAGACTGCGTCGCAAAGTACGAACCGTTTTAAACATAAGTAACAAATTATGAGTCATTAATTAAAAAGCTTCTTTAGATACAGAAATTAATAGACGCATGCGTTTTCCTCGTGGGGAATCTGTTTTGGCGATGCGTTTTCGATTTTTCTTTCGGAAACGTTTATCAGTATCTAACAATTCCGTTTAACGAATACGTGTGCATTTCATTTAGTTCTTAATAATGTTGCCTGCCTCAGCTGTATCTGACAGAATGAAAAATCGTGGTAAGTTTTATTTCATTTTATTTAAATATTTTTTAAAGAGAGGTCAAAAAGGACACCTCATTCTCTATACCTGGTAGTCCATGCAAATTTTTTACCATCGTTTTAGACGTCTTGGCCATTAAAAATATTATCTATGGCATTTATTATATCGCGAATTAAATTTTATAACTACTTGCTTGACCATAAGCTTTACCATTATCATTATCGCTTCCAGATAAAAAAACAAACATTTATGATCGATAGTTTCTCACATCTTTGACTCGAATTTTTTCAGTAAATTATTTTTTGTTATATAATCAATTAGATATAACATTACGACCACTTGCAATTCTTCATATCTTAGCGTGACTATTGAATTTGTTAATAACTAACATTTAATTTAACATACCGTACTAAATAAAAGCTCAGTGCCCTCATAAAACGTGAGTTCGCTTGTGCGCTTTACGTACCTACATATACACATCAGGGTGCGTTGTGCTTTTAAATGTTAGGAAAGAGTACAGAGAGGGTAATTTATCGATCGACGGCCAGCAACAGTTCGTTAGCGTGTCATCTTTTGAATTTTTCGAGTTCATTTACATTCGACGCAGATGATTTCATTGTTGCAAACGCTTTTACAATTAGAGCACCCTTCCATAAGTAAATAAATAAAAAAAGCAGAGGGCGTGTCCTGCTTTTGCTAAAGAGGAAACGACGGTTACGTCAAACCATGCTCATTTCAGCGAACCCTCCCGATTCGTAACAACATTAAATATGACTGGCGCATCCACCAATTTTGTAGATACTAAAAATTCGATCTCCTAGTTGGGAGTTTATGGGTTGTGGTTTAATGACACAGACTAACAATAAATATAAGAAGGGACAGCATTACTGTTCCCTTTGGTGTCGTTACTTCTGTTACCTCTGCGTTTCCGCAAGATAAAGCACTCGTCATTTATGTGCAAAATTTATAATTTGGCGAGCGGATGCGAAATTAAATGCATGCAGTTAAGATCCTGAAGAACTGGACAGGTGAATAATCTCCCAAGGGGCAATATTTAAAAAACGCCGGAGCGCTTTCGCGTGGATAAAATATAAAGTAATGTGCCCGGTTAAACCGGTAGCCGAAAAGCCGAATGTTTTGCAATTTTGTGTTGCCCGAAGAAGCATAAAATGCGCTCGACATTAAACCGACGAAAGAGGAAGATGATAAAATTGCGTTAGCCCGATATTTACAAACGCTGCAGGCTTTATTCTGTCGATCATTAATATCACTAAGTGGTTTTTTTACGACTTCTGCCTGTTTATCAAATCACTCCTCTAGAAGTAGGTAATTACGTACAGATTTCTCTAACATCTTGTCATAATACTTTGTGCTATAAACTAAGCGAAAAAATTTAAGCAAAGAAATGATGACAATTGATGTAAATATTTTAATATAAGAAATTACTTTGATAAAAGAAAGTAATATTCGTCCAATTGTATGTAATTAAAATTCAAATACGTCCTTCCAGTAAGAAAAAATTGTTAAACTAAAAGCTATGATTGAAAATCAAAAACCTGTTCGATCTGGTTAAGATCGTTACAAAATTAATAGAGTGTAATGTATCTTAACGATTGCGTTGTCTGTAAAACGCCAACAATTGTGAACGTATAGTGTTCAGTGCGGAGTAAAATAACACGAATAAAGTGTCAAGTTCAGCCGATCGAGAAACGTGTGTGATGTAGCGGAAAATCGAAGCAATGACATTATAATCATACTTTTAGGAAAATCTGGTAAAATAATTGATTATTGGCAGGAGATTCCAAGTGAACCAATTGACCTCCTTTGAAATACGTTGTTATAAGAATATGCAAAGCTAGCAGCAGATCAGCCCTGAATATAAAATCGTTACGGTGGCTTTTATAAAGAGAAACATCGTGCAATTTTACCTGCACGAATTGAGTTGCGAGTTGCGAAAAATCGACTCGAAATTCATGAGTACTTCCTCAAAAATGATTTCTTATTAAAAGTTGTTGAATGCGTTCTTCGTTGCAGGAGATGGCACGGACGAGCAACCATTTGTTCCGGAAAAAATGTCCGGATACGAAACCAATCTCTACCTCTACTCGGTAAGTTGGCAGAATCCTTCGGCGTTCGTTGTTTACACCTGCCGGTTTGTTTAGGAGGAAATGGAAGATCGTCCTCGTATCTCCACCCTAATAAATTCCCTCGCTAATTATTCTAATACCATTCCTCCTGCTTCTACTGATCCGGATGCGCGACCTGCAACTGGAGGTGCCCGTATGGGTACCCTCATAGGTGTCTATCTACCTTGCATTCAGAATATTTTCGGAGTCATTTTGTTTATTCGTCTTACATGGGTCGTTGGTACCGCCGGGGTGATACATGGGTTCCTAATTGTTTTCTGCTGTTGTTGCGTGACGATGTTGACCGCTATTTCCATGTCTGCCATCGCCACTAACGGAGTGGTTCCGGGCGGAGGAAGTTACTTCATGATTTCACGTTCGCTGGGTCCAGAATTCGGAGGAGCCGTGGGGATGCTTTTTTATACTGGTACAACCCTGGCAGCTGCTATGTATATCGTCGGTGCCGTTGAAATCGTATTGGTAAGTAACACTTTTCCAATTTAATATGACAAAAGGAACTGAACGATATATTCGCTTGGGCCGTTCGGTTCCCCCGTTTCCGTACGTATTTTTTTAACGTTAACATTTCTTACAGACTTACATGGCCCCGACCTTATCAATATCAATATTCGGTGATTTTACTAAAGACGCGTCCGCAATGTATAACAATTTTAGGGTGTACGGTACAGGATTGTTGATGGTGATGGGAATGATCGTGTTTATCGGCGTTAAATTCGTGAATAAATTTGCAACGGTGGCGCTTGCTTGCGTGCTCCTCTCCATACTGGCTGTGTACGTTGGCATTTTCGTCAACTTCAATGGAAATGATAAATTACCGTTAGTACCAATTTTGAACGCAGTAACTTCACGAGTGAATAATTTATTTTCTCTTGCAGCATGTGTGTTCTGGGCAATCGTCTGTTGAAAGACGTAGAAAAAGACGATTGCCATAAAACTGAAGGAGGTCCGTTGCATCAGATCTTTTGTAATGGAACGGTGTGCGATCCATATTTTAGTAACCATAACGTCACGGTCGTCAACGGAATTCGAGGACTGGCATCTGGCGTGTTATTGGGTGAGTATCCCGCGCAGGTTCTTCTTCGTTCGCATTAATTATGACCATCCTCCGTAGATAACATCCACCACAGTTTCCTGCAAGCTGGCCAGTTTATTGCGCGCGGAAATAGATTAGAAGACATAGAAAATCTCGATAGTAACACGTTCAACCAAGTATACGCGGATATCACCACGTCCTTCACAATTTTAATCGGAATCTTCTTTCCCTCTGTTACTGGTATCATGGCAGGGTCTAATCGCTCAGGGGATTTGGCTGACGCGCAAAAATCTATTCCCATTGGAACTATTTGTGCCATTCTGACTACTTCTACCGTTTATCTGTCGTGTGTCGTGCTCTTCGCCAGTACCGTCGACAACCTCCTGCTGAGAGATAAGTACGTAAATCGCTCGACGATCGCTTCGTTAGGATTAAGGTTTTAATTTTCGCATAGATTTGGTGTTTCGATTGGAGGAAGGCTCGTCGTTGCAAATATCGCGTGGCCAAATCAATGGGTCATCTTGATAGGATCCTTCTTATCGACGTTGGGTGCTGGTTTGCAATCGTTGACTGGTGCACCCCGTTTACTTCAAGCTATCGCAAAAGACGGGATCATCCCGTTTTTAGCCCCGTTTGCGGTCTCGTCGAGTCGCGGCGAACCAACAAGAGCTTTGATTTTGACGGTGCTAATCTGCCAATGCGGCATTCTCTTGGGCAACGTGGATTATTTAGCACCCTTACTGTCCATGTTCTTCCTCATGTGCTACGGTTTCGTAAATCTTGCCTGCGCCCTTCAGACTCTACTGCGCACCCCGAACTGGAGACCCAGATTCAAATATTACCATTGGTCTTTGTCCTTCATCGGTTTGTCGCTGTGCATAGCGATTATGTTCATGACATCTTGGTATTACGCACTGGTTGCAATGGGTATGGCCGGTTTGATTTACAAATACATTGAATACAGAGGGTGGGTAGAATGAAATTTTCCCAAAAAAGAAATCGCCTTGTTAATTCGTACTTCGTTGCAGTGCGGAGAAAGAATGGGGTGACGGAATTAGAGGTCTCGCATTGTCTGCGGCCAGGTATTCCTTGCTTCGTCTCGAAGAAGGCCCTCCCCACACGAAAAATTGGAGACCCCAAATTCTTATTCTAGTCAAACTCACTTCCGATTTGGTTCCGAAGTACAGGAAATTGTTTGCGTTCGCATCTCAGTTGAAAGCAGGCGAGTAAAATTTTATTTCGACGATTCGTATCGTCTTCTAATAACATTCTTTTTAATAGGCAAAGGTTTAACGGTATGTTCGTCTGTGATTTGCGGCGATTTTAACCGATCTTATGGTGAAGCGATGGCAGCTAAACAGAGTTTGAGGAAAACCGTAGAAGAAGAACGCGTTAAAGGATTTGTTGACATTTTGGTCGCCAGAAATGTTTCGGATGGCTTATCGCATCTGTAAGTTTACGAAAGTATTTTACGCTGAAAATATTGAAGATAATTTTCAGGGTTCAAACGGCTGGCTTGGGTGGAATGAAGCCTAACACTGTGATTTTGGGCTGGCCTTACGGTTGGAGGCATTCTGAAGACGAGAAAACTTGGAAAGTATTTTTGCAGACAGTTCGCAACGTCACTGCTGCACGTATGGCTTTGTTGGTACCAAAAGGGATTAATTTCTTCCCCGATTCTACCGAGAAAGTCGTGGGTAACATCGATGTTTGGTGGATCGTGCACGACGGGGGTCTCCTGATGTTGCTTCCGTTCTTGTTAAAACAGCACCGCACGTGGAAGAATTGCAAGATGCGCATTTTTACTGTCGCTCAAATGGAAGACAACTCGATCCAAATGAAGAAAGATTTGAAAATGTTTTTATACCATTTGCGAATTGAAGCAGAAGTGGAAGTCGTGGAAATGGTATCTACTTACGCTCTTAAAATGAAAAACACTTCGATATACTGGGTGTCATTATATTTGCAGATGGACAATGATATATCGGCGTACACGTACGAAAGAACTCTGATGATGGAACAACGGAATCAGATGTTACGCGAGTTACACCTGAATAAAAAACAAAGCTTAGGAGTGGTAAGTGTATTAAACGACGTTCATTTTCAATACCTTTGTTGTAATACGTAATCTAAACACTTGTGCTTGACTTGCAAGGTACAGTCTTTGGTGGATTTCAACCAAGTATCGTCTGAAGAGAAACTGCCTCTGGTAACGCACGTGTTACGCTAGAGCTCATGGTTTATTATTTTCTGCATGTTTTTTTATTGTGTTCTCTCATCCACTTATGTGAACCTTTGTTTTTCAATCTAAATAATCTCCACAGCTGTGAAGTTTAGGAATGTTCAAATCATGTTTATTCCATCATTATTTTTGATACGTCACATCCGAGGCTTTTACTTAACTCACTTAGGATGTTCGGTTCGGATCATTATCATCCTAAATGTGTTATTGCCCGAAGTGTGTCGCTTTTATTTTTATATGAAATATACCGGACGCTTTGTTGTATGTTTAGGTTCAATCCATCGTCGATCAACATCACCCCGACGCAAAAACTACGACTAAGGTAAGATTCCAAGAACCGGGAGCCGATGGAATCATCGACCACAAAATCGACGAGGAACCTTCTAATGAGGTAAGGCAATTTTAATTTAAACTACAAAATTACGGCAACGCGTCAGGGGAACAAATCTTTTAATGAACGTTTCATCTCAATTTTAAAGCAGGCAATTGACGAGGACAAATCTGCGAATGAGAATAACATCAAAGAAAAGGAGGATGCGTCTGAAAAGGAACCAGATTGTGTTGCTAAAGAGGAACCTGATTCGGAAGACGAAAAGAAGCCCGCTTTAACACCGCAAGTTACTCGTACTCTAAATTTAACAATGGGATAAAGTAAGAATTTTTTCAGTGATGAAGGTAACGTGAGACGTATGCACACAGCAGTCAAACTGAACGAAGTGGTGGTGAATCGTTCTCATGATGCACAACTGGTCATCTTGAATTTGCCGGGTCCTCCAAAAGACACGAAAGTAGAACGTGAATCTAACTGTAAGTTATCGAAATTTTTATTTCCAAATTGCTATTTTTGAATTTGTTTTAGATATGGAGTTCTTGGAGGTTTTGACCGAAGGTTTAGAGCGTGTCCTGATGGTGAGAGGAGGTGGTCAGGAAGTAATTACCATATACTCGTAATGTACGTCTCAGCTACAAGTGATCATCTTTACATAGTGAAACCAAAGATACTTATTTATTCTTCTTAATGTATTAGTTTGTACGAGGAGGTCTCTGGGTTTCGCATGGTTTGGTGCGAATAACCAGCGATCACGTGATTTTAATCTTCTATGATCCTGTGTCAAATCAAAAAGTAATACATCAAGTAACTCTGCAGAGTGCTCACTTTTTTACATCTAGTTGGAGCCACTTAAGTGCATGCAGTGTTATGGTAGGTTTTTAGCAAAGTAAGATATGTTGTAGATTTTAGTCCAAAGTTACATCTAAAAAAAAATGAAATGTATCCATGTAGTTCTGTTATCAAAATCATATTTACATCAAATATTCTATATCTTGTTATTTTACACGATCTTCTATATTTTGACCATGTCATTTTTTATTATTCAATAAACAAATTTTACTATGTACAATTCATATGGAAATATATAACTATATATTAATTAACGTAAGTATATAAGTACATTAAATCGAGCAATATTAAAATAACAAACTATGAGTGTCAAATTATAAGGTGATAGATTTGTCAGTGTACAATCTGAAATGGATTTTATATGACAAGCTGGTTATAATTATGCATTATTTAACGATAAACACAGGAGAATACACGTTCTCTTTTACTCCTTTTACTTTTCAATAACTACTTCGTATTAGTGACGAATTGTTCTTTCCTGATTGTTCAAAATTACATTTTGCATCCCATAAGCTTCTGTGTTAGTCGTTCAGTGTTAATTCTTGGTCAACAAGTTGCTCCTACAATATAATAGTTGCAACTTAGACACCAGGAAATCATGGTAGTTGTAACGAATAGGAAAAACAATGTATTATTTGTCTTATTATACAAACTATAACAAACAAATGTGTTTATTCGTTGTTGAATACTGACTGATTAATTTCATACCAAATTCACAACCTTATATATCCATTTAAACTGTCGGTTACATTCAGCACACTAAACATTTGCTACGACGTGCAGTTCGGTGTTCCAAGTGTACTATGTTTCACTGTAATGTATCTACGTCAACTATATGTGTATTACATGTATGGTAAAGTGTAGTAAGAGAGAGTGTATTAATTTCCTGTAGTTTCTGTGTTTTTATAACTTCATGCATTGTCGTAAGAGCGTTTTAAGCACACTGTCCGTCTACGGCTTGTGCGTAGTGATAGTGCACTAGTGATCTCAACTAGCCTTAAAGGTACCTTGATATATATTAAAGTCCTGTTTATTTCATTCATCAACGTGTGTGAATTATAGTCGTCAGATTACGTCATTATACATCAACCAATTATGACTGTTGGTGCAATTTTAAGGCGATCTGTCGAGACAAAACGGTCAAAGAAACCTCTTCCGTTACTGTATGTTTTATACAGACCCGTTCACTTTTTTTCTTTTACTTACCTCATCACGATCACTAGTATTGTAAATGGCGCAATCTGTTTTGTCTTATTATGACCATGTGTTCATTGGATAAAAACTTGAAATAAACTTATGTATAGTAGGAATGTCGAGTTTTATTTTTCAATAGTTTTAAACGCCAAGCCAAATTAAAACCTATCTGTTATAATCAATACGATAAGGAAAAGCTAAGTAAATTCTTATTTAAAAAAAAATTGATTTATCACTGGAAAGGGATAAGAATTCGAGACTTATTTTTTAAATCGATGCAGTTCAACAGTGATCGCTATTTTAAAATCAACAAATACCGAGCTGTATAATCACAGGAATGGAATATGAAAAATGTTAAATCACAGGTGAAAAGTAATAAAATAAATGACAGCTTATCATTACTTCCAATCTTATATTCAAGAACAGACTAAGAAAATGTGTAGGTGTTCTTGTAACAAAATGTGATATATATAATAATTAATCTACGGGTCTTGCATTTTAGTAACACACGAGTTATTTTTTTATATATTTCAAATTAAAATCGACTAAATATCTTGAACGAAGTGAAATCTCCCGCCAAATCGAATTTAATTGTTCCGTCTGGCACAAGATGGCGCTAGTTACCGGCGTTGCGATCTCGATCGGGCCCGGAATAATTTTGTTTTTTGTAAAGATGAATGAAAAAGTGGCCGCGTCGGTATTTTACACACTGGAATGCTAAAAGTCGCTTAGAAAACAGAACTCGCGTCCAAGCAGTGGCGTATTGAATGTGAAGTACACAATTTTTTCTTACCGATAGAGGGACGCAGCACCTGCACGTTAACCGCGCAGGTAGAAAAGTGTAAAAGTGTTAAAACAAGTGCGTGTGGAAACGAACGATAGTGCTTCGGCGGTATAAACTTTTATCATGGCCGCGACAAGTGTTGTTGTTCTTGACAGAGGGAACAACACAACATGCACAATTAATTTACATGGTAAACGCTCATACTAATCCCACCTTTTACCGAAATACTTCCCAGCTTTTCCCCTTTCCCTGTATGATTTAGCGCCGAAAAAAATTGAACGGTGGTAACCTAACCTCAAATTTTTTTGTTTATGTTTTTAAATCGTTCGGAATTTAATCGCTTCTTTCTATTTTTTAAGGTTCCACTGTGGTTTCCTGGAGAGTTAATAACCAGGAGCAGTTATTCGTAAGGTAAAACACGTTAACACCTTATAAACGACAATACGAAAATAATTTATTGTTTTAGCAAACTCGCCGTTTTCGACGGAAAGAAACCCATACGAGGTGGCATTCCATTTATTTTTCGTACGTACACATTTTTTCTTTTATTTATCGCATTATATAATTGAAGATTTATATTTTAAAAGAAAAAAATATATATATAAATTTTTTTTGAGAAGTCTTTGTACATAATTGCAAGGGTAACTGTGAAAGGTGATTGGAAAGAATTCAACATGATTAAATCAGTCAAATCAGACTTTTTAAAGAGCAAGCTCAGTTTCGGTGAGAATAGAGTTAATCGTCTCAGTTAAACTCGCTAATTAGAGTTAAAAAAATAAGTAATTTAACTAAGCTATTGAAACAAACTGAGGTACTCAGTTCAAAGTGGTAAAAGAAATATTTCTCTGTTACAGAATAACAACCAAATTTCACATTTTGCAAGTTATTTCACACAAAAAATTACAGTGTGATTCTTAACACGTGCACAATATACAATGTGTTTGAAAATGATCTAGTCTGTGATTTTTCTAGTTAACTAGATGAAAGTTATTTTGAAATACAGTATATGGCTGCAAGTAAAATTCAGTGTAATCTTATTTAACTATAAAGGGGAGTGACTTAAAAAAAAAAAATTTAACAACTTGCCATGGCAATTGGACGGCATGTCTTAGCTCAACTGTGAAATAACCTCAGTGACTTATTTTTCAGTTAAGCTAAGACATGTCGTCCAAATTTCGTGGCCCCACGTGCTATTTTATATTACTTCAAAAAGAATTTGCTTTTACATTAACATAAAGGAAGTGCTAATAAATAAGAAATATTTTCAGCACAATTTGGGCCTTGGACATTTGGCCCTCAACATGGTTTCGCTAGAATCATGCGTTGGAATCTGGAGAAAGCGCCCGAACGATTGGCCAGCGGCGATGTAGAGGCAATATTTTCAATAATGGATAACGACTTTACAAGATCCATGTGGAATTATCCGTAAGTGAAACTGATGATGGTGTGGGAGAAATTTTTAACGCGTTACGTATATTTATTTTAATTGTAGGTTTCGCCTAACATATCGTCTTATACTACGAGAAAAAGAGTTACACTTCAACATCGCAATATACAACCCCAGTAAAGATCTGACTTTTAGTTTCAATATGTTACTGCACACGTATTTCAAGGTTCCTGATGTGAGACGATGTCAAATAACGGGCCTTCATGGCTGCACGTTCTTAGATAAAACCAGAGAAGCGGCGATGTACCAAGAGGGTCGTGACGTGGTGACAATATGTGAATGGACTGATAGAATCTATCAAAACACACCTCAGGAGCACATCATAACTAATGTCGTTTCTGGAAGGAAGATGCGTATTCAGAAGTATAACTTCCCCGATACGGTGATTTGGAACCCTTGGGTGGATCAAGCGAAAGAAATGTCAGATTTTGGGGACGATGAGTATCCGAATATGGTTTGCGTTGAAGCAGGGCACGTTTCAAGTCCGGTCATTTTACTTCCCGGGACAGCATTCGAAGCCAGCCAGATACTGCAAGTAATGTGAACTTGGCCCAATTCCAATAACTCAAAATTTTTCTCCATTCCTGTATTTCTGCGCTGGAATTTTCCGTTGATATCATTTTTAATAGTTAAGCTTAAGTTTCTCATTTTTCTTGCCAGCCAGCTGATACAAATATGGGTTGTGATTCGTGTTCACGTTATAAAGGATGAAAGCAATAGTTAAGTTTTAGTTTTTCTTCGTTTTAGTTTCTAACGTAGATGTTTTGGAGCAACTCCACTTTGTAGTGTTTCGGATGCCAACGACCCTCTCACGGTTGGTTGTTGCTTTCCAAACTTCTAGCCTTAAAAAAAGTATACGACTGGCTTAGATTTAGGTAGTTTCTGTATTACTTGTGCAATAGTAAGTGTGGACGAATAAATTTGACAGTTAAGTTATTAATAAACGTCATTGTTAGATATACAAGCTTTTATCTATTAATAAACAATTTAAATTTACTTCTTTTACAATTTTTTAAACCACTTCCAAATTCATACCATTTATATATTCAATCTGAGAAAAAATTTTATGTTGCAATATTTAATTATTGCCACGTAGAAGAATTAACATAATTGTTACGACGTTGCATGTTATAGTGATCAGCGAAGCATGACCGCCAACGATACAGCTTTTTCTTTTTGTATGAAGTTCATATATACATTTCAAAAATCCGAAATTAAATTTTATCAATTACTGTAAAACATATTTTAATAATTACATATTCGAGATGAGGTTTTTTATATTTTAAAATCAACATCAAAATATTGTTACAAGTGACGAGCAGAGCATCTTCATCTCATTTTATCAAATACTCCAAGTGCAACCGGTGAAGGTGCGTCGAAAACGCTCTAGGATATTTCAGTTTTTTTTGAAACTCGTAAAACCGATTGTAAATTTATTAATAGCGTTTTCATTCGAGTGTTCTTGAGTACTCTCAGAATATCTCCATCCCTGATGAAAGTGCTCTAGAAGCGGTCAATTGAAAATCCTATTTTTAAAAATACATAGTACGCAAAAGAAGAATTAATTGCCGTGCTAAATTGAAACTTAACACTCTACCGTACTGATTTTTTTTAACGAAAGAATTAGATGTAATTTATTGGGTAAATGTAACTAATAAATAATATTTACTTTATTTATGTATGAGTTGGTATTGCAATGAAGGATAATGAATGGATCGGCAGTTGGTAAGTACTACCAAATACCGCAAGCGAAAGAGCGGAAACTATCATTTTCTGTATGGAAATGTACAGTCAAAATTAAAAGTAATGTCCCCTCAATAAAAAATAAGACCACACGTTTACTTTCAACTCTGACTGTACTTGTCATACTAGTGAAGGTGAATCGTAAACGCTATTAGATGACGCGAGTGCTAAGTTTTTTTTTTAAAGAAGTTAATTATATGAATTTCTGGGCTTGCGAAAAGACGTAAATCATCGAGTTATTTTATTTTGATACTAATGAGTATTTTACGAGAACAATTTCTAGTAATTAAAAGTTCGTTTCATTATCAGTAGATTAATATTATCAAATAATTCGCGCAGGTGATTCATCAAAGTTTTCGGCTTTTTTTGTTGCGTGCGCCAAATCCTAACAGTATTGATAAGAGACTTAGCAAAGGAAATACGTCAATATTATTAGTTGGAAATAGCATGCGCAATGGTCCATGTGCACCACAATTAATAATCCGGGTTAACAATAACATCTAGGGATAGGTAAGTTGAGGGTCACTGCAATCCCCATTGGGCCAGAAATATTGCATGACATACGGGTGTGTTCTTTTCTTTGGATTTCATCGGCGCATGTTAAAACAAACCGGTAAGTTTTTATTTTATTTTTTTACAAACTACTTATAAACAGTCTGTTTTATTAAATCGCGGGAAATACGCACGCTTATTTTTGTTTTTTCGTCATTGTTTCATTCATTACACGATTCAGGAAAATAAAAGCATTTTAATCTTATGTACACAGTTTCATATACCTAGTGATTGTTTAATTGTGCAAGCAATATCCGGCGCACCTGTTCTATTTGTATATGTATGTATGTGCAGATGTTCAAGCTATGATATAAAATTTAATTTTAATTAAAACATTTGAGAACCGTACTTATAATTAAATACCACTCTTCTTAAAAAGTTCCCAATTTTAATTTGCACTAATAACCACTCATTTATGATATTAATTACAGCTATTAACATTTTTCGGCGAAAACAATCATGCACGACTTATTAAGAATAATTGTTTCACACGAACGTGTATATAAAAATCGAAAGCGGCGGAAAATGAAATTCCATTCGTTCAAGAAACGCTACATAAGTACATAACTGGAAAGTTTCATGATCAAATTTGTTTTTTTTTTGCACGATAAGAAAACAATGTGATTCTATTACGATTTCTTTCGAATTTAAATGTCATTGCATTCGCTGCTTGATAGATAAGGGGCGAGATTCTATTATGATTCTTTTCGCAATCGAAAATGCCACAATTTTTTCTTATTGAATTTACTGTTTCTTATTATTAGATAAGATTCTATTACGATAGTGTCCACGCTTTTATAATTCTAAAAATGTGATTAAACTTAAAATTATCGAATTAGAAAAAACGCTAGTACGTGACACTCGTAGCTACATATTTAAATTGTTTAATATATCTATTTCTCAAGTGTAACACGTGTTATAAATTGGTATAAAATAATGATTTAGAAATCTAGCACTCTTAAACAGATTCAACCGGTTACCTTGTTTAAATTCTACACATAACATATCTGCTGGCGACCAAAAGCAACAAAACCTAAATATTTTACCTGATTAAGTTTAAACTACATCGAATCCTCGTGCAAACGAGTTCTGCAAGAGCTGCAGAGAGGAAATGGCATTGTTTAATAACAATTTATCAGTAAAATCGTGATTACACAACTACATTTCACCTTCGTGCCTCGTAATGCGGCATTTCCATTTAGTATGCGATCAAGAAGCACCGACGCGACGGTCGCACGAAATAAATAATAAATCGGTTAATTGCTAGTTTAATTTTAATTTTTCCGAGGATAAAGGTCGCCGAGATCAGAAACATTAATTACCGTGGGTATTTATTTAAATCCGAACGTCGTCGGTCAGTCTCTTTTTAATTCAAAATGAAACGAACACTTTAAGAACGCCAAAAAAAAAATTCGCCGTTTAACTTTGAAACGTCAATTAATTGGCCCGAACAATTAAATCCAATTGTTCGGCACAGTGATAAACGGGACGTGCTAAATTTTATTCATTCGCGTGCTTATTGATTTTAAATTTAGTTAGTGCTAACGTTTGTTACAGAGAATGTTATACGAAGTATGGAAAAAGCAATTCACCAGAGAAAAGTTCTTTATGAATCATGACACACCACGTGTATTCGTCACTTCTCAGGTTTGGTCATTATATTGTTTTCACTTGCATGCCTTTTTTTTGATATTTATTATCCCGAATATATTAAGAAAAAAAAACTGCTGGAGAAAACACTTTTTAACAATTAAAAATAATTATTACACTCTGTGTGTTTTTAGTGGCAAAGAACAGCTGGACCTAGCATATTTTATTTATTGTATAGATGGGCTATGACATTATTTTTATTTGCCACTTGGCTATATTCTGTGATAGATCCAAGATTTTTGGATAGGCCCATTTCTTTTCGCGCAAAATGGCTGATTTATCTAACTAACTGGGGCTACACCGTTTGCTTGATTCAAGCAATTCTTTGTACTGTTATGTTATCTGGTTGGTTTGCGACGGTAAGGGCTAACAAAGGTATGTACAATTTCTTCCTTAACAGACACTGATCATCATGCCAGCTAATTAGGGATTTCACTCGTCTTACACCAGAATTAACCCTTGCAGCACACGAGGACTGATAACGGCTGTTCAAAAATGCTTCGAGTGACTTTTATTCGGATTTGTCCGCCAGACATAATTCTTGAACACCCGTTACATTTGCTATTGTAGCTTTTCCATTAAGTAATTTCGTTCATAAATAATTAAACGCATGCATTGTTCAATTTTAAATTCGATGATAACAATTGCAGTTGAAACCAAATTCAAATTAGCAACTCATACAAAATTGTTGCATGAATTCAGCACACCTTGTAGGTATATACTGTGAGAGTCGTAAAAACTTCAATTCCAAAGTAATAGCGTTTTATAACAATTAAAAATTTAGCTTTTTTTTATCTAAGACGATAATTCGAAATTCCATGGGTATCTTTATCTTGGATTTTTATTGCTCTCACTGTATACATATATACCTATACAAAATATGTCCAAGTAAATTTCTTTATAAACCTGACCACGGGAATAAAACCGTACTAACGACACAAACAGTTCTTGAGGTTCTTGAAGTTAATAAACGTGATTAAAACCAAACTCCTTTTTCTCACTAAAACGGGAAGCAACGTGATCAGAGAATTCCCCAGGACTTTTTGTTTGGAGATGAAAACAATGATTGGTTTGACCAGATTTATGTTTAGTTTTTTCATGGCCTTCTCTAATCGAAAATTTATTTGGACATACATATTATTACAGTATTGTATAAGTTGAGAACAACCTTGTCTTGTACATATGTATATAACCCTCTGACAATGTTAGGAGTACGTAACAAAGACAAAGACGTAGAAATTGCACACACGTACTTATATAACGTGTTTTAATTTCAAGAGAAAGTATGGCATAGTAAAAAGAATAGAGTCGTTACATAATTTAGAAGAATTGAGTTTGAGATTAAAAAAGAGCCATTCCACATGCTTACATAGTTTCTTTCCTCGAAAGCGTTTGCTTACATATCTTATTTAATTACGTAACCACGTTTTGTAAAAGGCAATGCCTGAACTAAATACATAGTGGTTCATCTTGAATTATTAATCAGTCAAACCTGCTTTTTATTTGTTCAGTAATCAACTTCTCCGAGCATTTTTAAAACGTGGACGTGATTTTTTTTTTCTGCGGCAAAAAACGGTCCTATCTTTAAGTTATTGAAAACAACACACAAAGGACAGGGCCACCTTCTTTGTGATTAGGTCCACCGAAAATAATGCGCGACCTTTTTGTTTTGACGTGGCCATTGTTAAAGCATAATAGTGTTGACCTAACAATTTTTTATCTTTTCAGGGAAAGAAGATAAAGATGTTATTTGGATAACCGGACCGTATAAATTATATTGGGTTTGCAATATTATAGCCATAGATATCGCTTTCGGTATTACGGTACTTTATTGGGCTTTAATATTCGATGGTCGGTTGAAAATTATTATAAGCGTGGCACTTTTTTTTTTAATTTTCTCCTTTTAGAAAATAGAATGCGTTTGGATGCGCTGAACGTTTTCGTTCATGGTACAAACACGTTAGTAATGTTTGTGGAATTATGCGTGGTCAGACATCCGATGAGACTCCTGCATTTTTACTGGCCCGTTTTATTTGGACTCGTGTATATAATATTTAGTGCAATTTACTATGCAGCTGGAGGTACGTCACGGTAGGTTCAAGACTTCATTTCGTCGGCGTAAATGACCGAATAATTCAACAATTTCATTTTTTTAGTACCGGTCAAACATCCATTTACCCCGTTTTGGACTGGTCAAGGCCCGGCATAACGGTGGCAATTTGTATCGGTGTTTTGTTTTTTATACTGGGCCTTCACGGTTTCTCTTGCTGCGTGTGCTGGTTGAGGAGATATGTAGATGAAAAAATCCGCGAGCGAGCTGACGCAAGCGGAAATTTACCCGTTACAAAACGAGATTTTCACGAGGGCTTTGACAACGTCGCCATGACGAACGTTGTCTAGCGTTGTTCCTCTCGCTTATAAGGCCAATAATCGCGAATCTATTCGATACAGTGATATCTACGTAACGTCGTCGTAATACAAGGGAACAACTTGAGAAAGCGGCACAAAGTTCCTGTTGTTAGTTAATTTTTGTAATGCGAAGTATTATTTGTAATAAAATTTATCGAAAGATTATTATTTCGTAACTTTTTCTATTTGGAGAAACGAAACCCCCCTAAATCAAATACAATTTGAACCGTTCACCGAGGCTACCTTTTTTTTTCTAAACGAAGAAATTCGGTTAAGTTAGCGAAGATTCTCCGACTTTCGTACTCATTTAGAATTCCTAATAATAAAAAAAAGCAATTGCACTGCTAATGTAGACAAAATATTTGCGCATGCCCGTATAAAATCATGTATTCATTAAATGAAATTAATTTGCGTACTGAAATATGTAGTGGATTTCGTCGTGTGGCATAAAAATGGGAATATTTTCGCATTTGAAACGACTGCGAGGCGCCACCACGACGAAGGTGCAGTCTCGGAGTCGGAGGACTCGCCATTTGTCGTTCGACTCCAGGTACCGTTGTTCTTCGGGCTTGACGTGCTGCGCCAGTGCTCCGGGATCATCCGGCCGACGCGTTCGAAGCCAACGATTGCGTCGTCTCAAATTTGGGACAAGTCGACGACAATTTTCGACCCATGTGCATGAACTACGTCACCGAATTAAGTGTATATGTATCTAACGGTACGTTAACAATCTTATTTAGATAAAGACATAATAATGAAATTGAAAGAACAAAAGTGGCGTCTTGCTCTGGCACTCCCGAGAACGCGGTTGTTCTCGCTCTGGCACAAAGGAGCGGCGTTCTGACCTCTCCGTTCCAGCTGCCAATCCGGTCCGTTCTTCTTAAGTTGTTCTGTCCTCGTCCGTACCTGTCCGAACTGAACCTAGCAGAGCAAAGACCATTGTCACAAGTGGGAGCGAGTGGAAGAGGTCCTCGCGAATTGCCAAAGTAACACTGGTACGGTAGGCAGGGGAGGTACCGGTGGTGTTACCACCGCCATAGCAACAGCATGCAACGCGTCAAGGAGAGGTGCAGTGTTCATTGATGCGGAGTGCATGTGCGGGCCGCGATCTCGTTTCGCGGCGCATCCTTGAACCCGCTGGCCAAGCGCCCGCCCCCAAAATGATGGTTTATCCGGACCCCCAGTGGACGTGTCCGACGACGACACCGATGTTACAACTCTACGATGACGTGGGGTACAGGGGTAAGTATGTATAGGATGATGGTAATTTAAATCGAAATCATCCAACACCTATCGAATTAATACTCCGTGGGTTCTTCGTCCACTCGCATGTAGTACATACTCGATATGTAACAGCAGGCGATGTGAACGGTGCATGGACCACTGTGGCATCTCACATGACATAGCCAGACGGCAAAAAGTTGCGCATGCAGCATAAATTTAGTGTGAACTGTAACTTGGACCATTAAAACTTTAAAAACTGGCTTCGGGCAGACGCAAAGGCTGCCGCTGAATCCACTGCTACTTATAATCAACACACAATGCTTTGTTTCGACGGTCGGTCGTACAAACATGTCCACGGTAGTCGCGGTAGTCGACCAGCATTACCAGCGCTGACGTTAACGTTGGCGATTGCCGTTCACCTGCACCGTTCGCATCCGCCTCGAGACCGACATAGTTCGACAACAACCAACAACCACTTGGATTTATTCCATTAATGCCGACAATGAAGGCAGGTAACGCATTGGTCCTCTGGAACTCGTCGCTTTGTTTCACAAAAAAAAATTTTCTCCTGCTCTCAGTGAACGTAGTCGAAGCCCTCCAGGAGTTCTGGCAAATGAAGCAGGCCCGAGGCGCGGACCTCCGAAATGGTGCCCTCGTTATCTACGAATCCGTGCCCTCCAACGCACAACCGTACGTTTGCTACGTGACCCTACCCGGTGGTTCCTGCTTCGGCAGTTTCCAGGTAAATTTCTTTTATGACCTGCCGCCCAATATAAACAGTCGCCGTCGAGACCTCCACATACGCGTCACCTTGCTCGTGGTTTTCTTTCGAACGACATCGAAATTCGTCGTCTTTCTTTTTTTCGAACTTATGAAACCACACGTGCAGTTTTTCTCCACTATCCTATTCATCGTTTGTTCTCGAGAAAAAAATTATCGTGATAAAAAAAGATGTCCTTTACGGTTTTCTTTATATGTTAAAGAAACACAAAACGGACGGTTGTATTATTTTATAAAAAGAAAAAGAGGAAAAAAAGATTACAGGTACGTCCGTGTGTGTGTAGCCGGCTTTACAGAATGTGTTAACATGTTTGCCGAGTATCTGTTTGTGGACGCGATAATTTATGTCAGTCCACACAATCGACGATGATAATGTTTGTTTTTCTCTCTCGTTAGAATTGTCCAACGAAAGCGGAGGCGCGTCGAAGCGCGGCCAAAATTGCTCTCATGAATTCCGTCTTCAACGAGCATCCATCGAGGAGAATATCGGACGATTTTATAGAGAAGGCGGTGGCCGAGGCGCGCTCTTCTTTTAAAGGAGATCCCGAAGAAGCGGACAACCCTAACACCGGCATCGGAGCTTTCAGGTTCATGTTGGAATCGAATAAAGGCCGAACCATGCTGGAGTTTCAGGAACTCATGACGGTGTTTCAACTCTTACATTGGAATGGCAGCTTGAAAGCTATGAGGGAGCGTCAGTGCAGTCGCCAGGAGGTAGTTGCTCATTATTCCAATCGAGCTTTGGACGATGACATGAGATCTCAGATGGCTTTGGATTGGATTGCCCGCGAGCAAGAATGCGCCGGTGCTCTTCGTCGAGAACTCAACCAGGCCGAAAGGGAATTGGAATCCGCGAGACTCGCCGGCAGGGAACTTCGCTTTCCCAAAGAAAAAAAAGATATCCTGGTCCTGGCACACAGTCAAGTCAACATGAGCTAACTGACACGTGAACGTGCTTTAGTGATGCACCGGCCAGTCCGAAAACTTGTGTTATTACTTATTTGTTGATAAGCCGTTCTCCTTTGCGTCGATATTAAGTGAGACTGTTAAATGTTTGTTGTTTTACGAATATTATATGTTAATAATGTAAGAAACATAACTTAAGACGATATATCGCCTGCCATCGGTTCTTCTTTTTCCACTATATCGTCGATGGTACTTAGCCTGCCCACTTTTAACGAGCTATTTTTAATAACGCTATTGCCATATTGTAGTCAAAATAATATATAATCAATCAAGTTATATTTTGCCTCCACGGGGCAAACGAAAATTCTTACTTATTTAACCTTACACTCCCACACCCTCTTTCAAGCAACCCCCACATTTTTGCTTGCTAACGAAATCCTTCCTAATACACAGAATGTATTTGAAGATTGCTGTTTCCTTATTATTATTATTATTTGTTTTAATGTGAAAAACAAATTTTGCCGCTAATAAAAGCAGAATAAATAAGTTTATTACGTTTTTATCACCAACCAAAAGTAGTTTAGATTACCTCCGACGACTTAGACGTAAAGGTAAGTATTCAGGTAAAAAAAACTGTGACGCAATGAGCGTAAAATTTAAATAATCACCGCAGCTAACGCACGTAAGTAACGTAGTAAATACTTTTTTGACGAAATCCGTCGAGATTAGCTGAAATAATCTTACTTTATTGGATTAAAACCCTATTCCGAACAAACTATGGTTTTTCGTTGTCATCAAAATAAGAAGAAAAAATAATTTCGACTGCTGTAAATCAAAGCGATTCATCATCTATCTATAGGTACGTAAAATGATAACAGTTCAATGTAATTATTTATTGCACAGAAAATGCATCTATTTAAGTTATAAATTATAATAAAAATCTGAAACGTCTGTATGAAAGTTCTAAGAAAAAAGAATGTTGTTGATTTATTACGAACTTGACGTGTCAAAGAGAGCACACAAGTCGCAAATCTACGTCGACAACCAACTTCACCAATGACGAGCAAAAACTAGTCTGAATTTTGAATTGTCTGGTAAGGTGATGAATAATGCAAATGATGCAATAAGGTGCCATCTTATGGTGAATTTAGAAAAGAAAATATGACGTACGGCATTTTTGAAACACCTATAGATACGACTTTGGCTGCTTAGAAAGCTTGCGACACGTAATGGCGAGAATGATTTGGAAGGATTTTTAAAATATTATTGGGCAACGCGACGTGCGAGGTAAATTATATATTGCATGCCATCTTACGGTGTATTAAGATAATAAAGTGTGTGCATGTTGTGATCCGCCCCCTCTCGCAACCGTCGACATTTACAATTCACGCCGTAGTGCGGGCGGTTTGTGGATAATTTGTTTATTGTTCAGGTGCGTTTTTCTTCCAGTGTTATGTGCCCGTATTGTTTTGGCTGTAGTCCATCGTTTAAATGTTTCTGTTTTAAGGAATGGGCGATCTATAATCATGACTGTCGACTTCAATGATTATTTTTGGGTAAGGAGTGAAGTAAGATGTTAAAAACACAAGTGCTTAAGCGTAGAGTAGATCGTTAAGGGCATCGGTTTGTTTTATTTACCTACCATGTTTCTGAATCTAATTAGGATATATTATTATTAGTCGGTATATTTACAGCTTTTATTTGTCTTCAGTAGTACCCTGTAAATTATCTTCTTCAATGATTGCCACTAATCAACGTTCGTAAGTCGGACTTCTGGGTTTTAAATTTTCTTTTAGATTTTCTAAACACTTATTTATGAACGCCCCTAATTTGCTTTAATTCTCCAGGGAGAAAAAAACAATGGATTCGATGTACTCTATCATAACATGAAATATGGCTTGGTCGCCAGTAAAGAATTTGCAGATTTCCTGCGAGAAATTTCCAACATAGAGGAGAACAATTCCAAGCTCCTCAGCAAGCTAGCCAAACAGGCCGGTAGCTGTTGCAGTCAAGGCACGTTTGCTCCTTTATGGCAAGTTCTCAAAGCTTCTGCAGAAAAACTATCTTCGTTGCATGTGCAAATGGTTCAAAAAGTCACAGATCTAGTCAAAGAAATTAGTAAATATGCTGATGAGCTCCACAAGAAACATAAATCCGTAAGTTATTATCTACTGTTTTCTTTACTCTTCTACAGCGTGAGCAGATTCAATTGAACAGAGTTGGTATAAAAAAATCCCTAAGTGGAAGTGCTATACAGTTTGCATGCCTTGTTTACGTTCGTCATCCTTTATCAGTTAGCTACGTACAAACATGTACTTTGTAATTTAGTCCTTCAAAAGCCAGTTAGAAGTGATTTAAAACAGCATGTGAGTGTAGTGTACCCACGTCTAAAAACTGCTACATCCAGGAATAAATTTAAAAAAAAAAACGTAAAAAATTCATTAAAAACATAAAGTTAAATTAATTTTTGATCGTCTGGCAATACTGGAGAATGGCGCCAAAATAAAAGAATTGATTTTACAACACAATTTAGTAATATATTAATAATTTGAAAACAAAAGACAATCGGTCGATTTTATAAATAACAAACGTAAGCAAAGTTTAACCAGGAATGCAAACTGTAGAACACAAATTTTCTTCCATCTAGGGAGCTTCTTGATACCAACCCCGGTCAGTTGAGTCTGCTCACTCTGTATTATTAGATACTATATAGACTCTTATAGCGTTTTCGATTAAGCCAAAAGCGCAAATTTTCATTGAAGGATTGATTCAATTGAGAATGAAGTTAAAAGAAAAGTAATTACTTTTTTTTTATAACAATCGATTATTCCAATTCAGTAGATAAATTTGAAACTACTGCTACATGTGTACATACACACCGTGTGATTAATAAAACGACGAATTCCTTTAACGGTGCGCTTTTTAATGACCGAGGATGATTAAAATTTATCGCCACACTAAATTGTTATTACGTTGGCAACACCCGGTTCTGTCACTCACCGTCGTCATTTTTCTTCCGTAAAGCGAAAACAAGTAAAACATCAATGCACTTGCAAAAAACTAAACAAAATAACGTGTCGACATTGAAACTTAACACTGATTAATCAATATTTCTTCATCGTAGCAGTGCTGCTAACTATTAACGGTCGTTTTTCCCTCACATTAGGACAAAAATTCCCTTGTACGATTGTTTTTACCTCGAATTGCAATTTTTCCTTTCTCTCGAAAGATTTCCCCTTTCGCAATTAAAATTGCTACAATTGGCAACGCTGCATTGTAACCACATTTAAAACTTGAAATATTATGGCGCCAAATTCAAACTATACAAATATATACGAAAAGAAATTTATTTCGTGCGTTTAAATATTCTTAGGTAAAAGAAGACGAATCGGGAACCTTGGAATCTGTCCAAGCTATGCAGTCCATAACAATGATGGTTCAAAAAGCGAAAGATTTGTACGTGCAACGGGGGTTAGAAGTGGATAAGCTGAAGAAAGAAAGCTCGTCTCCGAAAGAAATCGAGAAAGCGGAAGTGAAGTTGAAGAAGTCACACGAAGATTACAAGGCGTTTGTGGACAAGTACGGCACGGTCAAGGAGGATTTCGAAAGAAAAATGTCCATCACTTGCCGACATTTCCAAGAATTGGAGGAAGCACACTTGATTCAAATGAAGGAGTTTCTTAGTACCTACGCGCAGGTCCTCTTGTGGACCCACGAGCAAGTGGGCCAAGTACATATAGACTTTAAGAGACAGTGCCTCGAATTAACGGTCGATCGCTTACTCGAACAGTTCGTTTTGAGTAAGTACACAGGATTAGAAAGACCTGGTATGTGGTGGCGACATCCCAGCGGTAATGTTGAATTGATTTTGTTTGCTACAGGTATTATGGACGTGGATGAAGCGTTGATGTCGCCCGTGCAGGATTCTGAATTGGTGAAACCAAGTAAGAGAGAAGGTAACGGATCAGATATGGCAGGGTCTAACGCCATGCCAACACACACCAAACCA
Organism: Serrognathus titanus; assembly: GCA_039766575.1. Classification (NCBI taxonomy): domain Eukaryota; kingdom Metazoa; phylum Arthropoda; class Insecta; order Coleoptera; family Lucanidae; genus Serrognathus; species Serrognathus titanus. Next base: position 172,310 of record CM077916.1, on the reverse strand, counting down.
TCCCGTCGTACAACCTCCCTTTTAAATCTCTTCATGTCTAATTCCCAGGGTATGTGTTCGGACACGTAATAAAGAAGTAGGCACGCTTTTTTAACCCTGGGCTTGGGATTGTGATTGCAGGGTCACGAGAAGGCCGAGCCGGGCCCTGCAGTGCTCCGTCAAGCCCAACTAGTTCTGCCGATGGTCAACAGATGGCACGTAATGCCCACCGAGGATCCAAGTGTAATAAATTTCTGTATAGATTGTACGGTGCATGCTGCGGGCATCGGCTCGTGGTGGTGGCTCCTGGCACGCTCTGTTGGTTGCTGTAGAGCTTGTTGTCCTACCATCACCACGCACTCCTTTCCACTCCTCAGGCTGTGTTGGCGGGCGCGCCTGTCATGCTCGTCTCCTTTGCTAATCAAGTTCTTCACTTTTAGACACTCTTGTAATACTTTTTTTTTATTTTTTTCAATTATTACCCCCTCTCTTTAATCGTTCCACGTTATTTATCTATTTCTTATTCTTCTTAATAATTGTAACTTCTCCGTCTCAGATCTTCGCCCCCCTTACTTTCGGTGTATTAGTTGTTAAATGTATTTTACAGGGTTTCTCCGTAGTCGAAGAGATAAGGCCAAACAAAAGAAGACTAAAAAGAAAAAGGACAACTCCGATAATCAAAGCAACAAGGAAGAGAAATCTGACTTGTAAGATTTCTCCATTACTTACATTATTTATATTACATAAGATATTCCAGGAGTGTCACGAGAGTTATTCTTACGATGAAGTAGACATTCGAAATAAATTTTTTTATGTAGCTGTATGTAATACGAGTGACTAACTTTCACGAGTATTTATCTATTTATTTTTGTTTTTATAAGTAGCTGTTAAACGTCTTATCCAGCGTTAATCAATATTTTATGACCACCTTAACTGAGCTTGGTTTTTGATGAAAACTTAATCGTTGCTGGGAATAAAATAACATACTTATTATCGAATTAAAAAGTTTTTACCCCTCAGTTGACAAAATGACATTTATTACTCTTTGATTTATTAATGCAATTCTACAATACAATTAGTTCGATATTTTAAAAGTGACGCTTTATTTGTTCAGTAAATTGCGCAGCTACTTATGAACATAATTTTTCTTCACTTACGAGTACGATTAAGGAGTTGAAACTTTTTAATCTGACTATAATTTCTATTAACATTAACGAAATGTCGAGTCGAGTACTGCACGTTCTTTTGGTGTCTCCGATTTAGGGAAGAGAAGGAAGAAACAAAAGAAGCGCAAGTCCTCGCAGAAGCTGAACCAGAAGGGCCCGAACTCGATGAAGATGGATACGCCGTTCAGCCATCGGCCCCTCAGCATTGGCCGACAAACGATAAACGTAGTTTCTATTCTTCATCCGATTCAGATTCCGACGAAGACAGAGAAAAAAATCGTTTTCACGTTGAAATTAAGCCCTTGAATAACGGTTCTGCTCCAATATCAGCGTCGGTGGACGAGTTAAGGGCTACCGTAGAAAATCTGTATCTTTCACCGGTTGGAAGTGGAATGGTACGACGAGAATCGAGCATCGACGGACAGGATGCCACAATGAAGCGTTCTCAGTCCGTCTCTCAGCAAATAGGAGCCAAGCCGAGCAGTGATTTATTAGGCCTAAATTTATTCCAAAGCCCAGCTGCCTCTAACGCTTCGACCCCAACGAGTTCACATCCTTATGCCCCGCTGCAGAGTCCATCACAACCGACATTAAATTCTCCCACTTTATCTGCATCATCAAGATATGCAGGTATCACATTAACCTCGGTGACAGAGTTACTATAACTAATTCATGTAATATTATAGATTTAGATCTGTTTTCAGAAGTTGGTGAAATCCAACCTCCTACGAACACAGGTCCGAAAGTCAGACAAACACCTACTCCGACATCCGGATACATTCCAATTCCGCGTCCACCGTCCAGGAGATCCGAAGGCCATACCAGAGGTCACGTAAGCCCAGCGACGATATCCAGAGCGGACAGCGTGGGCAGTCTTGAATTTCGAACTGCCTGGGTGCCCGTCGGTGTTTCTCGAGGGCCTTCACCTTTAACAATCGGCATGGCCGATACCATTCCACTTGCGGTCGCTTTCCACGAAATCGTACATTCATATTTCCGAGGAGCAGATGAAACGAAGTACGCAAAAGCGATCAGAACCGTTCAGTTTAGTTACCGAGATGTCGTTTTTAGGTGTCAGGTGAAGATGTCCGGGGAGATGATGCTATCATTTCCTGCTGGTATCGTCACCGTATTAGCTAATAATCCAAATCCCGCAAAATTATCATTTCGTGTTCGTAATACTCTAAGATTAAGTAGTATATTGCCTAATAAACAATTAGTCTCCGTGTAAGTAAATTATTCGTTCTAAAGTGAATCAGTTAAACGATTTCGTAATAATTTCAGAGACAATGGACAATCTGGAGCTGAAAGCTTAGTTTTAGAATTTAATATGACTGCTTTAAGTGCCCTACTCAAAAAGCAATCCGAACAAAATCCGACTGCTTCGTATTTTAACGTCGACATACTTAAATATCAGGTATTTTGATCGAATAAAACAAATAACGTTTACAAACTTCACGTTCCAGATCAAACCGAAACCGGGAGCAAATTCCTGTCCATTTCAACTCGTAGCCTATTGGAAATGCGAAAGTTCCCACACAGATTTGAAAGTTGATTACAAATACAATTCTCACGCAATGAGTTCACCTTCTCCGTTATTAAACGTTAACGTTACAGTGCCTGTGGATGGGGTCGTTAAGAATTTACATTCTAAACCCGTAGCGCAGTGGTGAGTTCATGCTTATGTGGTTTAGCACGAAAGAAGAACGTAATGGAAAAATTTCAGGGTGTCCGAGAGCAGCCGTATCATTTGGAAATTCACCGAACTATCTCAGCATTCGGAAAATAACGGTGTAGGTTCTATGTTGGCAAGATTCGAGGTGGAATCCGGACCAACAACACCCACAATTATATCGAGTCAATTTAATTGCGAAGGCACCACATTATCTGGACTCGATTTTCAACTGGTGGGGCCAGGATATCGCCTGTCTCTAGTCAAAAGACGCTTCATTTCTGGTAAATACATCTGTGATGGGGACCTGAAATATTCAAGCTCCGGAACTATAACTCCTTCTTCAGGCACGAGTACAGGTCACTGCTAGCATTCCGACATATCCAACACATTCACTCATATTCTTCGTTTTGTACACTGTTGAATGCAAGTTCGGAAGAGACGAACGAACGCTTTTAATCAAAGTTCTTCCTTCTAAAATCGTTTAATCGTGACTTTCAAAATCGTTTTCGACGTAATTAATTAATTCATATCATTTATCGAAGCAAAAGCAATCTTGTAAAACTTACATTCAATAGTTTGTTATTATTTTACTTCTTTTTTTTTTTCTCGTACATAAAGTACCCTTTATTTATGAGTATTTTAATGTTACTATGCCTATATATAGTTTATGATGCTATTTTATAAACGGTACATTTTTAAATAAAATAGTTTCAAAAGTATTCATTTTTTAGATTAATACGTAGTAATGTAACGATTAGATGGTATAAACTAGATATAAAAATTATGTTAAAATTAATTATAAATCACGAATTTTTACGAAAGTGAAACGCAATAAAGTATTTAAAAAATAATAGTAATTAAGACCGACGGCTTTGCTTAAGATAACGAATACGTTGATAGTAAATTTTTGGCAATATAATTAATGGGCGTATAACACAAAATATTGATAAGTAAATTCAAATCAATGAAATATTTTACGAGATGTAGCGTATTTATTTTCAACCTAAAATATTTAATGTTGGAACTGAAATAATTATGTATAAAAAATAAAATTAATTAAAACATGGTTATTATTAGATCTTTACTCTTATTTCTCCTTAATTTTTTTTTTACAACTAGTTTTTTTTATACACAATTATTTTATTTATTAAACAAGTTTGTTACGATTTATTTTTTCATATTCAAAATTACCGGTTCATGTTACGGACACACTCAAAATAATTCTTTTATTAGGACATAAAAATTATTTAATTCTCACAGCAAGACTGCTGTGAGAATTTTTTTGATGTTTCGTAATTTAAAGAAAGCTATCGGTTAATTGAAAATTCTAGTTAAAGAAATAAACAAGTGGATTTGTTGTTAAGGCAATATGTTGTTAATAAAATATTACAATAGTGCACGCTATTAATACATAAAACTGTTAAGTACATCAATAATTCAATTTTCAGGTATTTTTAGTAGTCTAGTATGTGTAACTTTTTAACTCAGATTATTTACCGAATTAGGTAGGTATTTTGGAACAATTGAAAACTATTAAATAAACTGGCTTCTTATAATTTGACTGTTTGAGAACTTATGATGACAAATGACAACAGACATAATTTTGACAGATTCTATATAGAATTGCCAACATGAAAAATAAAAAAGGGTGTAATATTGGTTGCATACTAATAAATTTCTTTAATAATTATTATTATGTAATCGACCTAAAGATTTTTTGTATAAAAACTAATTGATTTTCAGTTTTAGTAGTCTAGTATGTGTAACTTTTTAACTCAGATTATTTGCCCAGTTTTCTTAGCCATTTTCCTATTTTAAAAAATTACACATACTAGACTACTATTTTTTGGAACCGTATATTGTGACATTTAAACGCCGTTTGAAAAAATTTGCGAAAACGTTCACAATTCGAAAATAACTTGTTAAGACTTTTACGTAAAACGCCGGCGACTCCAGCGCCACCATTCAAGTTGCTAATTAAAATATTTCTTCGAAAAAAATTAATCAAATAAATAAAACGACATCTTTCATTTGGAAAGGAACTAATGTGTTCACGCCTGACGACCTAACCTCCAAATTCGAAATTCCGAGTACATATTTCCAGAAAAGAAAAAACATCATTGGCTTTCTCTCTCTATTATAAACAAGGACAGCCAGCCGTTGAGGGGATGACGCGCAAAAATTGTTTTGAAACTGAAAATGCACGAAAAACAGCTTTACTTTATTTGCTTTTTTATGGCATTTTTGGGATCAAAGCCCATAAGCCAACCGAAAATATCTCAAAATTATATAATACACTCTGAAGCCATATTTAGTTTTATTCATTTGTTATTCTTGAAACCGGCTCCTCCGCCATTTTGTGTAAAAAAAAGTTTTGAAACTCCCGTAAACTTACGGGCGTTTTTACTTATCAATTTAAAGAAAAGAATTTTCGACATTTTCAGGCAATTAAAGAACGTAAAAGCACTTACGTTTTCGTCGCCGCTTTTCCTCCGCTAATGCTTCGCATACTATTCCGATTATTTCATTATCTTCTGCCCTCGTGCACACACACACACACACACACACACACACACACTACACACGCATCACATGTATTTAACGGAATACACGTGCGATTACACTAAATGTAAGTTTTCCCGACGAAAAAATGTTTCAATTTCAAATAAAACGTGTAAACGCTTTCGGCAAACGTTCATGACTAACCGAAGCGTGTAGCGATTTTCAATTTTTTGTTATGCATGGCCAACGTGATTTAATAGTTTTTTGCGCCGCTGTTCCGGATGCATGTTTACTTATTTTAAATCGATCTCAAGGAGTGAGCCTACGAAAAAAGTTCGGTTTTTTTTTTGTGTTAAACCTGCCTGTCATAGACATGCGAAAAAATTAAGGCGAAACGTTAGAAATTAATTTATAATTTATAATGTACGAAAAGCGGCGATCAAAGTAACCCCTTCTTTTAAATAACGCCATCTGTCGGTACTGATAAAATTTCCACTTGTCAAATTTTAATTTTTTATCTTTCATCCTGGCAACAAGGTTTTTGTTTATATTTTGAAGACAAGATGCTAACAATTAAAACGAATAAATATTTTATATGAAAATAATAATAAAAATATACCAAAACAATAGTAATTTGAAGCTTAAATATCGCAAAAAGTATTAGACCAAATATATTAGGAGAAAATATATTTCTTAATTCGAGAAAATATACTGAGTGTTCCATTCAAATGAACAAAGTTGATACTCATTCGTTCGGTGTCCGATCATTTGTTTATTTTTTTCAGTAAATTCTGGCGGTTCTGGTACCTAGAGATTTTATTTTAGGAGCTACAGAAAAAACTTGAAACGCAAAACGTTGTGAAACAAATACAACTGGAGAAAAAACTTGTAAATCACGCTTTTAGTTAGCAATTATGAAATATCTGAAACGTTACAAAATGAATTAACAATAAAGATTTTTTTTCAGGCCGCCTTCGATATTAATTTATTAACACTTTTAACTCAAATAACTCAGAAACCGCTCATTCAAATGCCTTCATGTTATATATTTTTGAGATCACGAATGATCTTTCATTTTAGCGTAGCAACGTACAGGGTGTTCCATTTAAAGTAACAAAAACTCCATGCTTCTGTTTACTATGATTACTTTAACAGATAATAATAAGTCTGTCAACACGGATCATTGTATAGGGGATCTTTTGTCTAAGCAATTATTGTGTGAAGGTTTGACGATTATTATAAAGTAAAATACTGTAACATATTAACAGAAACTGTATTTATGTAATACTGCAAGATCATATAGTTGGGTGCATTCGATGTCAACTAAAATAACAACAGGTTTGCAAGCAAACGCAACTACACAAAATATATCAACGTTATTAATAATATATAGATAATATATGAAACTCTTGTTCGAAGTGCAGTCTCAGCAACAACCCTAGGTAGGCCAGATTAGATCTGGAAGTAGAGGGTCGGACTCACATAGGCGCTGTATCGGATGGGATGTGGCTGCTTCCTACATGTATATATATGTACGTATATATGGATGGCTTCAACATAAGCAATTAGTAATAAGGCCGGGTCATTTAGCTCAAATGAAAAAGTCGACGCAAAAGACGTCGGTGACTATTTGTTTACGTAAACACCGAACATGGACCGAAATCGACCATTATAAAGTCGAACCTTCGAAAGTAGTGCTCCCTGTATCAACCCTGTGTCCCATCGGGCAAAGACCTTTTACTAACAGGTGGGCGGCGAAGGAACGGAAGAATCGAGAAAGTTTCACGCGGACGCACCGACGTGCGACAATTCTATCTACGCTGCTGGTGATCGACGGCGGTGGTACTGCGCCCCAAAACCTAAGACTTCGTCTTGGAACGACCGCTTCCGAAGGTGTCTGAGATTAAATTACGATTAGGCAATATGTCTTAGTCTAACGCACACTTAATTCGATTACGTCGATTCATCCTTAGAGTTTTTTCTCCAAAAACTATCGAAACGGCTGCGCGCCTTCTCGAGCACCTCCGCGGCGAAAGATCGGGTACTCGAGGGGGAAACCAGCAGCGGTGCGTCCGGTACTTGACGAAAACTAGGGTCGGCTTGTGGACTAACAGCCTTGGCAGTGCTAGAGGATTCAAGATACGGATCGTCCAGGCAGCGCAAATTAGTACCCATCACGGGTTTCTCACTGTAAATAACCGATTCCTCTGCACTCGTCGCGGTGGGTTCTAATTCCGAAGAACGCGTTGTTGTTGTTGTTGGTGGTGGTGGTGGTGGTGGTGGTGGTACCTGTCTCAAGGAGGCGGTTGCCTCTCTGCTGCTGGTGTCTGGTGGTCTCCTAGCTGTAAAAATTGCACATCAGTAGATAAAAACGTTCTCCGGGGACCTAGACCTTGAAAAAAGCGTAACGCAACTTAGAACTCGTGTTCCGTAACGTATTGTGCTTTAGCACCGAAAACAAGCGACTACGCGACGTGCAAGCCATTCTATGGAAAGTGCAGTTGATTGCCAGCTAGTACTCGCCTGTTCGAAACTGTTACTGCACTGCCCTGAGTTCATGCTTTGACTGCTAAATCCATACCTAAAGCAATACAACCAAATCGGATATGGTAAGCAGAAATCAGGTCCGAAGTTATGACATGGACATGCCTTGTTCTTTTTGCTGGGGCAACTCCGGAGGTGCCGACTGCGCTACGGGCGGAGGAACTTCGGGAGGTGTCCACGCCTTCACTTCACTTTGCGGACGAGCACCGATATCTCCTAAATAACAAAACGTTTTCATCATTTATATATAAAAAAAAAAATGAATTAAAATCACTTTCGAAACGTAAAAAGGAAACTTACCTTCCCTCACATTCTGAGTGACAGTAAAAGTTTTACCAGTATCTAAAGGAACAGTCCAGTTGACGGGATCAGGAGATCGCATAATAATTTGCTCCGGTGATTTCACCCGGGTGGGTTCCGGAGGAGACTTAACCACAGGTTCTAAGTCTACGGTTTCCGGCTCTGGAGCGATAATCTCATCCTTTTCGCTTCCCTTTTCAATTTTCACGGCGTCAGCTGCGAAAAGCAGAGCGTGCTCTCGTTAGATTGCGATCGAAAGCGTAACTACTCTAAGACAGTAATCTTCTTACATTTACGTGTTTGTGTGTGTGTGCCAAAAATCGCGAGAACACGTATCGTGATTGCGATATTTTTGGCCCGTATTCAGATTGCTTTTCTTACCTTGTTTTTCGCCGATCGCTTGGTTTTGCAAATGCGTTTGATTTTTATTTGTCTTTGTTTTGGCCAATCGCTCTTCTTCATTTTTGGGAGGGACAGATCTACTTTTAGATCGGGAAGAGGCAGTGGTGTTCAGGGATGCTAAAACACCGGAACAAACGTTAAGAAAAAATGCACAACATTACACATACAAAGCCAACACAATACAATGCATATATTTACACGGGAGGAACGAAATCAGAATACTAAAGGAACGAGAGGGGGGGAGGGGGGAGTGAATGATGTGCAAAGCCACAGCACGATATTTGGCACACACCGAGTGTTCATTTCATGCTCATACGTACAAGGTCTTTGCTTTCTTGTGGACGAAGTGTTAACACTGCCCGCGCTTTTCTTTTCTTTCACCGTTGCAGAGCGCGATTGACGTTTTGGGGAACGCTTTTCGGTGCTGACTTCCACCGGACCGACCGACTGTGACCTAACTGAAATGCAATTTTCGATGAAATCCAAAAGATCACAACCCGGACGGAATCTAACCGGTTCTCGGAGCAGCTTTCGATTTTAAAGAACTTTTCTTTTGCAAGGGAGTTTTCTGCGGAGAATTTTTCTTCGGGCTATTTTTCTGAGAACCTCTAGAATCATCGTCCTTCCTCGGAATGGTCGGCTCCAATTTCTCGCGCGTGGGTGACAAAATCAATCCATCGAGTTCTATTTTTACGTCCACGTGAATTTTAAACCTCCGCTTAAAGTCGTTTACTTACCCGAGCCTCCGGTAGTTCGTTCCAGATGATGCCTTATCATATCTCTTACCATTTTAGCCGAATTTTCTGCATTGCGTTGCGCCTTAGTCGGCGAGCTCTTTTTCGTATTTTCTTGCTCTTTTTCTTCCTTCGTGTAGGGCCTTAAACACACGTGGGTTTTGAGCGGTCGGAGACGAGAGATCTCGTTCTACGTACCTATGCGTAGTGGATGCCAAAGACAAGGCAGAAAGCGAGCTCCTTCTCGAAACTTGATCCCACAGTTCGACCTGCTTATTGTAGACGTCGGATATTTTTTGCGGTGCAAAATCGCTTCCCCATCCTCTGTTCTTATATTCCCCCGCTTTCTTTCTCAATTCGACGACCTCTTTATACCAGGACTCCCTGTTGGCCGTGCCGTTAAGCAAAGCCCCGCGGGATTCGTCCAATTCCTCATTAGTAACAGTCTTATTAGTAAATCGACCCTCGGAATATTCATACTGAGAGAACGGCCTAAATTTCTTTTTATATTCGGTGTTGAAGTCTTTGCTGTTTTTATCTTCTTCGTGAATGGTGTTGTCGTTAACAAGCGGTTCCAGTTCGCTAGCTGGAAGGAAACGGAAAATCACGTTAACGTCTGCGAGTTTCTTTTCAGAGATGCTATTATCAGAAGATGATAGTGTGCGCCGATGTTGAAAATTTAAGCAAAGGTACCAATAACGTTGTTTACTACTGCTTTAATGATGGTGAAGGCAGTGTTTCGACAGAATGAAGTTAATGTGAAAGAGATTTCGTTTTTTTTAACTTTGACTTACCGTCCTTATTTTCGAAATCAGTGCGCTTCTTGTGAATAATGGCATTAGCTGCTGGCTTAAGAGCGCTCATGGATTGAGATTTCTTTGGCGCCGAATCGGTAGCATCACGTCGTGAAGTATGTCCCTGAGGCCAAGCAAATTGAAGTCTGTATTCGGTACTTATCTTGGATATTGCTTTCTGCAGCAGCCCGGGATCGCGGCCCTGTGCGATATTGATTGATGTATGCCGATTTTAAAACGTACGCGTAGCATCGGGATCATACAGAACAACTCGTGTTAAAAGTTACCACAGACCATAAAATCGAAAAACGATCGTTCCTTTCGTCGAAGAGATAAAATCTTCCGACTTTACAAATCGACCTTCAAAGGAAACAAAAGTCTTACCATTTCAGGGTCTATGATATTACCGTATTTTCCAAGTCCGGATCTGAATCTCGTCGACGTTCGCCGTTCATCAAGGTGGTGGATCGCGCGGGCCCCTCCGACTTGCTGCGCCGAGACGGTCTCCAATGCGAGACTCCTCTCTCTTCGGACTGTAATTAAAATGAATACATCTCTATTTGTTTACAACATGCCAATTATTCGGTTTTTACAGGCATTTACATGCACCATTTACATGTGTACACCCTTTGGAAACGTATTCATTTTAATAGTCACCTGTCATGCATTATTTTCTACATGTAACGGCGGGATAGGTCTTATTCAGTCGGTCAATCAAATAAATCAATCAATCGCTGAAACGTCATCATGCAAGCAGAGGGCAGGGCAGCAAGTCTACTGGCGCCTTACAGCGGGTGTGTATGTGTAATAAGCGCGGACTGCAAGAGCTCTGGCGTCGACCGTCCGCAATTTCTTCCCGCAGAACGACGCCAGAATTCCGTCGGCGCTTACGGTTGTTCTGTATACAGCCCCGGTTACGAAAGGCTACTCTTTCAATTTCTCTCTTCCATTTTCTGATTTTTAACAGCTTTAGATCAGTCAAAATTCAACGGGTTTCAATTTTACCTTACATAACATCGAACGGAAAATCTATTCGCGTACATTGTTATTAACAAACCAACCAAAATGACGCGTCCATCTCCTTTAAACCGCCGGAGTACACGATTTCCTTTCTAATCGATGCGCAAGTTGCGTAACGGCGGAGGACGGCGAGACGGAAAGCAAAACGAAACAATTCGACGGGAAATTTGGATGCGCACAAATTCAGCCGGAAACATAAAACAAATTAAACTTTATTGCGCAACATTTCTGCCGTTTCCTCTTCGTTACCGTCCCGATATAAATACCGCGGGTCAACGAGTTTTAATCGACATTAACCTTCGAGTACCTTCCGAAAACGAAGTTAATTACATCATCTGACGAGCATCTTACGCGTCTACATTTCGTTTTCAATCAAACAACAATCGATCGATAACAAAATCGAAAGGTCGAAGGGTTTCTTTTCCAAGATTATCGTAAACAGAATATTTTATTAAAGAAATGGAAGAGCGTAAACCATGGACCAAGTCGTAGATATTTCCTTGTTTACGTTAGGGAGGGGGGGGGGGGGCGAACGAGCGCGTCTCGAACAAACAAAGCAGTTCGGTTGATTTGAATCAATATCCGAGGATAAAAGGTCCTTTGTGCTCCAAGTGCATTTACGAGAGGAGTTTATTAGTGCGGTCGATTATCGATTAAAATCGTGATAAAACCGAATCGGGGAGGCGGTGAATATACGTGAGGGCTTTAAGTACGTGCGATTATCGAATGAAACGAGCGGCGCGACGCCGGCGGCGGCCGAATTGAAAACCTTAGCAACTCGGTCGCGCGAATCCAGGCCACCGGCGAGTATTCAACCCCTCACACAAAAAGAGCCGACGCAGCCATTTTCGACGACCCCTCTTCTTTTTATCCGCGCCGACTTAACGTTTTTCTTTTCGTCTTAATTAGTTGGTCTATTAATAAAAATATGTCGACAGGCAAGAAGTAATTTTTTGTACGGTCGTGTGCTTTGAGTGTGTCGTATGTTCTGGAAATTAAATCGCAATATGTACAATACGATCGTTGCTCCGGCAAATTCGCTACTTATTTTTTAATCTGCGATTGCAAACTGGCGACGTACGTGTAATTAATTTGCCGGGGCAATCGGTTGGAAACAGAATGGATGGTGTTATATAAGGCGAATCGTGGATTAATTAATTGATTAATTAAAATGTGGGTGTGCTGGAAACAGTTTCGAAAATTTTTCAAAGCTTCTACGCTTCTTATTCGATGGCGTGATCCTATATACCCGGTGATTTACGTAAAACTGCTAAGGTGAATCAGAAAATAGGGCTACCTAGAATACTTCGAGCGTGATTGGTGTGAACAGCGTGCATAATTACCCTTGCTCTATCGGTTCCTACGAAGTCTGTGGCGTCACCGATATTCGTACCATCACAGACTAAGAATTCATGGTGACGGTAGGCCAAATCCGGATGTTTCTTCCTTCGAGGAAGTGCAGGTTCCAACTTAGGCACTGGAGACATTATATAACTAATGACACGTCCATTTTTGATCACTCTTTTTATTGACTTACACTCGTTATGGGTATCTTCGTCAATCCGAGTGGAATTTTGAACATCGTTAGTTTTATCATCTGCAACACAGTATCGACGATGATTTAGTCAATACTGTATCGCTTCTTTCGTCGTGTCCTATTATAACACCTGAATTCGCAAGTCATTTCTTACGGGTTCTTTCGATAATAGGACGCGGTTTCGTGCGTGGTTAACGAAAAGAAAACACGTGACTTACCAGATTGCGTAGCTGCGGAAGGCTGGGTGGTGGGTGCTCGACGGACTACTTCTTGTCGAGGACCCGTATATTCATGCCATCTGTACGTGCTTCGATATTCCGAATGCAACTGTAACACAAACAATATTACTCGATGGGGGCTTTCGTCGATTTAAGGGAATTCCTCTCCGTCAGGGATTTACCTTATCTACGGGCATTGAAGGGCACGCTCTGCAGAGATTCCAAAATGAACCGATCATGAGGTCTAGTAATTGAAAGCACGAACACAGTGAAAGTAAAGGTAAGGCTTGGAAGCCATACACACGCGACAATCGAACACAATTGCTCTAACGGTGTCCGAAGTACTCAAATGGTGAATGCAGACAGCATGACGGAACCCCACCTTATTGGCAAACCAGTCATTGCCGGTTTACAGGGCTAGGGTACGATCAATAACAACGACGCTTGCTCTTTTGAAGTTCATTGCAGGTCGCCGGCGCCAAGATCCCATTCAGCGCCCTCATCCTCTCACAAGACGCAGGAAAAGAACGGAAAAATGTGACGCAGTACTAACATACATTCCCAGCAACATTTAATGCCCATAATCCCGCTTAAGCGAACGACCTATTGCGAAACGTTCAATTAAACGCAAATTTCGCTTACCGTTTTGCGCTCTGCACGCTTATGTTCGTCGAAAGAACTGCTAAACGAAAACGTTTGCGTTTGTTCGCAAAATAAGAATCGACGCGCTAATTAATACGTGTGCATTATCCAGGAAGGCGTTTCCAGGATAATCCACGACCGTGAATTTCCTGCCATTCTTTCATCAAACAGCTACATACCGTTAAAACTATACCAACAAAAGAAACTGATCAATAAAACTGAGATGGGAAACTAGGTTTTTATTTGGACCCCAATTAATTAGCAAATTTTCGTTCACGTGCCTTCCAAATGTATTAAACCAATAAAATAAAACGGAAAATAAAGTTGATTTTTCTCGTGCAACTTTATCACATTTTTACGTGGCCCTAAGGAGGTCGAAAAAATACGACCCGTAATTTAAAAATTTAGTTTGTAAAAAAAAACAAGCAGCCATTTAACTTTTATTTGAAACTCACAGCAACGACGTTCTTTTATCCTTCTTTTTATTCGCCCTGTGTTTATCCAAATCACACCTAATTCGAATAGGTCACAGAATAAATATATTTACTTTTGGGCACGCTTAGGTAATTAGTACTTAATTCATAATTTGTGCTCCGTTTAGGGATTTAAACATTTAAGCGAGGCACGTACTCCAATTATAAAAATAGGTTTACAAAAATCAAAAGGAACGAACGATTACGATTGTCACACGTTAATTGTAATTAAAAAAAAAAAAAAATGGATTTTAGGAAAATCAAAAAGACCTCCTATGGTGGCCCGGATCACCCGGTAATAATAATAAGTGGAAACTTACCGAGCAGATTCGAATACACTAGAACGCAGATCAATCGGAACTAAAGTAAAAAATATTTTTAGAATTGAATTCGTCGAACATCAGTGCGTACGTAAGCAAGTTTTATTTTGAAGTGGATCACGAACATCGCCGAAATATTTTGCAGATTATGCCAGCGTTAAAAGATACTATCCAATCGCGCTTTTTATCTCGCTCGCTGTGACCTTGGGGTTCGTCAGTAATACTAATAAAATAGTGCCCGGCGATGGCCTCCTCAAAATTCGACGGTCTCTTGGAATATTTGCTGATTAACCATCGTTGGCTTTTAGTTTGCCTGTTTGTCCTGCCTGCATCGTTTGCATACGACATTTTGTTTTACTTCAGAAACTGGATCGTGTTTGCGATTAGTAGCGCACCGAAACAGCACGATTCGAAAGTTAAATACGTCCAAGAGCAGGTAGGTGTGAACAACGAAATACCGAAGCAAAAACTAGGTGCGTGTACGTTTTAGGTGAAACGATGGGCGAAATCTGGTAAAAAAACACAAATGTGCACGGCCAGACCAGGATGGCAAACCACGTCATTCAGGCGACCTCTCTACAAAAATTACCTTTTTAAAATCGAAGTGAATCTCGTCGACATTTTAGATGTGGACCCGGAAAAGGAGGTATCCGCAGGAGAATTTAGTCATAAAAAAATAATCAGAGGCACTTTCAGATTGTGAGGGTGGAACCTCTGGTAACGATGGGACAATTAACGAAGACCTTAAATCCTTTGGGGTGGACGATTCCCGTACTTCCGGAACTTGACGACCTAACGATAGGTGGGCTCGTGATGGGAACCGGGATCGAATCGAGCTCGCACAAATTTGGTTTGTTTCAACACGTCTGCCAATCCTACGAACTGGTCCTTAGTGACGCGAGCGTCGTTAAATGTTCCGAAAATGAAAATCCTGACTTATTTTATTCGATACCCTGGTCGTATGGCACTTTAGGAATTTTGACGGCCGTCGAAATTCGCATGGTACCAGCGAAGAAGTACGTGGAATTGACTTACACGCCATTCAAAACCGCGGATGAAATGTGCGAAGCTTTCAAAACCGCCGCCAAAAATAAAGGCAATGAATTTATTGAAGGCCTCATGTTCAATAAAAATGAAGGGGTTTTAATGACTGGCACGATGACAGATTTCGCCGTCGAGAAAAGTCAAATAAATGAGATTGGAAGATGGTACAAGCCCTGGTTTTTTATGTACGTGAAAAGTTTGTTAAAGGATGGTGGAAAAGTGATCGAATATATTCCTCTGCGTGATTATTATCACCGTCACACTAGATCTTTGTTTTGGGAAGTGCAGGTACTTGGATTTCTTATTAAAGAAAACTGGCGACTTTCGGGTATAATTTTAGGATATAATTCCTTTTGGAAATAACCCTTTTTTTAGATACACTTTAGGATGGATCGCGCCTCCAAAAGTGTCTCTCTTGAAATTAACTCAAACGCAAACCGTGAAAAGGCTGTACGAAAGTAACCACGTTATTCAAGACATGCTAGTTCCGATAACTGCTCTCAAAACGAGTATCGAGTTATTTCACGAGGTATTCCAAGTACGCACGACGTTATAAAAATTAGGTGTAACATTCTATTCAAATGAATTACTAGGTATATCCTTTGTGGTTGTGTCCTTTTTTATTAAAGCCGGATTCGGGAATGGTTCATCCGCAAAGTAATAAATCCGAAATTTACGTAGATATAGGCGTGTATGGTGTACCCAAGGCCGACGACTTCAACCCCCGCAAGAGCACCCGTGTCATCGAGAAGTTCGTAACTAAAGTAAAAGGGTAAAGAAATAATTCGAATAATCCACACCCATCACCCACGCCTCCATTCTTTTCATTCCTCGTAGGTTTCAGATGCTTTATGCAGACACTTACACGACGAGAGAAGAATTCAGGACGATGTTCGACCATTCCCTGTACGATAAGCTTCGCGACGAATTGGATTGCAAAACGGCGTTTCCGGAAGTTTACGACAAAATTTGCAAATCTGCGCGGACGTGATTTGCGTGTGTGATCGAAGGCGCTAAATAAATAAACTAGTTTTTAACGGCGTTGTTTATTTGGAAAGACCGCATCTGCGTCGCTTCCGCAATTACATCCTGATTTTTCAGCAGAATCGTTTATATTTTAATTCTCTTCGTAACGTATTCCAAGATTTTATTATTAATTAAGCGGCGCCGGAACCATGGTCGGGCCAAAGGCAAACGAACTGTACACAAAAGCGTAGGAACAAATTTATAATGTTGTTTCCACCTACGAAATTATTTACATTTTACTATGCTCCGTGGTCGGATGGGAATTAGAAATCTTCAAATTCTAATCCGTCTTACGCGAATATTAACGTCGTTCCATAGGGTGACCGCTAGGTCAACTGAATACGTCGACCTACCAATCACCCTGTATAAAATTTTAAAAAAGGCGACGAGGTTAAGAAGGAAATTAACATGCATATTTTCTCTGGGAAAAAAAAAATAACGGGCAATATAAGCATACCCAGTGGCGGACCATTACAAATTGCTTATTTGTTATGCTTTATGCACGCATTTAATTTAACTGTTAAAGACGAACTAATTAATCTTTCTCGACGAAAGGAAAGGCCACAGTATTTCATTGTACGCACACAATTAGAAAATAACTTATACCGCCAGGATTTTATTCGCTGTTGATTTATATCCAAACGCTTTCTAATTTCATGTTTTAAGTGGATTACAGTCTGCGACAAATCAAATTAAAGTTCTTAACACACTATCCAATATAAAAATCGGACGTTCTATTCTGCACCTGCACACATATAAAAATAAAACAGTAAAAATATGATTACAACAGAACCGAACGTTTATTATTTATAACTAGACTTTAGTTTTGAATCTTGTGAGTCCCCCAGATTCTTACTTGGATATCTTTAGACGCTGCACCGTCTCCACTGCGCTCAACAGATACTTGGAGGTTTATTTTCAGACTATGGGGAATACATTTTAGAATAAATCAATTAAGATATAAAACTAGGGTGGCAAGTGGGGAGGTAGGGAGTTATTTTCTGAATTCCTTTAAGGAATTCTCCTGCCAACATTACTGTGGTTCACCAAATACTTAGATGTCGGTAAAAGTACACAGTTTTTAGTTTCAGTTATCGTTTTTTTTTTTCTTTTTTAACAAATCGAATCTTTTTCGAAAGCAAATTGATTTTAATTGCAAATTAATTCTGAAAGGTAACGTTTGACCTCAAAAAAGAAATTATTTTCTAAACGCTGCTGCACATTCTTAACTTAAAAATTCAAAGTTCCGAGAAATAATCACAGATGGCGCTACTCGATTTTTTTTTTATATAGTGTCTTTTAAATTACAATTTTTACTTTCAGTTATCGCCTTGTATTAAAAACAAAATTATTGATTTTAATTGCAAACAAACTCTGAAAAGTAGTGTTTAAATTAACAAAAAAATTATTTTCTAAACAATTATAAGTATTTCACCAATCAAAATTTATAGATGGAATTGAACGCTCAGATTTTCGGCTGGTGTCATTTAAGTGGAGTAAAATTGGTTGGTGAATTTAGGAGTTGAGACGGATGGGGGAACTACCTTGTTGTTGTTTATGTTTACGTATTAAGAATTTATTATGCTATCTATCTAAAAGGTATGCATCAAGTTCTCGTATTTAGGGATATGTTAAGACGAGAAACTTGCTCATGCGCTGTTTCGGTGGCCTTCGGCAGGAGCTTAGCCACCTTACCGCGGGCTACCGTACAGTAAAATTCTCTTCGACTCTCATTCATAAGACAAGTTCATTCAGTGAGTAGTGGAGTAGTTGGGAAGCCGGTGCATACCTGTTGTTGACGGTGTGATAGTGACTGATTCGACGACGAATTATTCCATCCAAGTCACGATTTTCGAATCGACCAAATACCAACGTTGATATGACTATATTCAAGACATTCCTCGCGTAGTTTTTAAATTCACTTCGAAATTCGAGCGCAAGTGTTGGAAACAGTTCTGAAAAATGCTCCGAATTTTTGGGCAAATCACCAAAATCATTCTGCTGTCGTTCGTTTTAAACGGACAACGTAAGTATACGTTTTAATAATAATAATAATAATAACATCAACAAAAAAAAAAGAATCAAAATAGAACGGTGAGAGGTAAAAAGTCGAATTGTTTATTTTGGCGCAATGTTTGAGAGATTTCAGGAAACGAACTAAATTGTTAAGTAGACACGTTATACTTAGCTTTTGCTCTTCGAGGCATGACAATAAAAGTGCGTTTACCTGCCAGTGTTATGAGAGCGCAAACCGCAACTACAGTTAAAAATTTATAATTAATGTTCCGTACTTTGGCAACTTGTGCGAATGCCAAGTTATTTTTCGCTGATTAATTGCAGAAGTGTGCGAGATACAATTACGTGCGCCCCATAATTAATCATCGCATTAACATTCATTTTCGTTCCGGGGAAATTGTCAACGGCATCATTAAATCACTTCTTTAGTCATCACGGTCACGTACTCGGAATCATCAACACTGATCGGTATGCATAACACAAAAATCTCTCGAACTGAATTTTTATCGAAGACAATGAACACGTAAAAAAGAAATATTAGAATCAAAATATTCTGCGCGTGTGTTTAACTATAGCTCTTATACGTTGCACGAATGTATGTAGATGTACTCTGCAGAATGTCTCGCAGTTTTGTTTTAAGAGCAGGTGTAGTATACAAGTTCAGTACACGTTTTTTGTTATATTTAATTATACATTCCATCTTGTTGGTTGTTGCACTAGTAGTCGTCTCGGTTCAATGGCGCCGGTACACTATAAGAATTCCATAGGCAGAGCCGGCCTAAATTATAACGTGAGCTTCCTTTCACGAAAAATAAAACATCTCCGAAACTACCTGGATTCTAATGGGCTCCAACTTTTCGTTACCGTAACGTTCTCCCCAACCGACGACGTATTTATTTTTGTCTTGTTTATGTTATTTAAAAACGTATCCGAACGGGTCCAGTTAGTTACGCTTTTGTTTGGAATACGTGGACACCGATGCAGGTACAATTTCAAACTAGAGCACAATGCACACTTCCTTTCTAAGGGTAAATATTTGACATTCTTTCGAGACCGGATATCGTAACCACCCGACTTATTTGGAATATAACTCATTTCGTACTCAAATTACGTTAGCTCTCTCAGCTAATTAAACAAGATAAACTAAACAAATTCTACGAAAGCATACATCGAATATTTCTTTTAAACTTATTTAAACATAACTAGTTAGCAGATAAAAATAATAATAACAATTTTCTCTTATTTATACATATTTTATTTGATTTCATCGTCAAAAGTATCGATTCAGAAAAAAAAATCAATCGCAAAAGAATTCAAAGTTATCTTTATGTTTGTGTTACTCGAAGAATTATTACTTTTAAATACTGTTATCAAAAGCAACATTAAAATTCAAAGATAACACGAAAGAGTAAGAAACTATTAGACCTTTGTGTTATCTTTACCTTTGTCTCATTTGAAGAATTATTATTATTTTTAAATACTTTTACCAAAAGCACCTTTTCAAAAAGACAGAATCATAAAAGAATTCAAAGATCTAATATAACCTTTGCCCTCACATAGACTCGATTCTTTTTACGTTTAATTTTTTACGTGATTTCTTCATTTAATCGTCAAAAGCACCGTTTTCGAAAAAAAGAAAAGAGAATCATAAAATAATTCAAAGATAGAATAGGAAATCCTCTGCGTCTTCACAAAAGAATCGTCGGGCTAACGACTTTGCTCGTCTCGTCTTTATTTATGGATGTTAAAAAAACGCACAATTTCCTTTGCCAGATAAATTAAGTTGCTCGTGATTTGCAAATATGAAGTTCAGTTAACCGAAAATAAAAATGAAATATCTACAAAACAATTTATTGTGGCTTCCTTTTTCTATTATAATTCTTGAAGCAAGAAAGTATTTTGTTTTTCACTAGATGAAATATTAAGAATCGAATTCTTTTTAATAGTTTCCTGTGGCAATTGGTGCATGCAATGTACCGTCAAAAAAAAAAGTAGAACCGTGAAAAAAATATTCTAAAATAAATTATACAGGTATAGATTCCTCTCCCGACATTTTTAATTCCTCTACCGTAATATAATATATAATAATATAATTTAGGCAATTTTATTTTGCAAATGGGGCGGAAATTGCTCATAAAATTAGCTAAAAATATACGAGTATAAAATAATTGACGTTCAAATTCTAATAATTCATCCAGACACGTAATATCCAAAATATGTAAACGGGCGGATGTTGAGCGTATCATTTTACACGAAAAATCTCGAATTACACGTGAACCATATGTGAAACGAATTTTATTTATTTTTCAACAGGTATTAAAATTGACGGAGCGTGCTTTTTTCCACCGGAATACGTAGGAGATTACGTAATGCAGAAGAGTATTAACGCAGGAAACGCGGTAGATTATAGTACCTTAAATATATCGTTAGGTGGAACGCCGTTATGGGGAAACTGCCACGAAAGGAATGGAAACAACTTCATATTTATGACTAGGTATTTATTGCATGTCTACAACACGGGTGCAGGTTCCAAACGAAGTTATTTAAAATAGAATCGTCTGCAGCGAGGAATTTGATTAGCAAAAAAAAAAACAGCTAATTAATTGCCTGAAACAATTGTTAGAGCTGCACAAAGAATTTTACAGTTACTTGAAAGCAAAGAGAGGAAAAAAAAACCGCAATCGACTTTACGTCCTGTTTTTAACGGCAGCCTCAATAACAAACGGCAAGAATTTGTATGTATTAAAATTCATATGAGATCATTCGGTTAATTAAAGTTTTACTTCATATAAATTTTAATTTTTATTTTCCGCATCCTGTCGTAATTATTGGCGTTGCAAAAAAAGGTAAATTGTCACATTTCATTCAAGTCGGAGCGGATGAAGGTAGTCCTTTTATTTTGCCTCGGCAAGAAATGAATACATTTTAACTTGTTCTGCTTTTTTAACGAACGATTCTCATTTTCATGTTGTAGTTACGGAGAAACCTGTATGAGATGTTTGCATTTGAAGCTCCGTTCTAAAAATATTCTTCAGGTGTTAGCTTTAAGTCAAGAAACGTTATCTAAGTGTTATATAACGGAGGAATTAGCCAGAGCTACCTGTCCGACGAAAGAATCGGCCCGAAGTAGATCGGCCGTCGAAATTATTTTATTCAGTACGTAAAATGAAATGACACGTTTATTTTCAGAATTTAAACGAACGCCCTTTTTTTTTAGAAATAAAAGATATACAAAGCTACCCCATTCCCAAAGAGTACTGCCCGACTGGGGAAAGATATACGGTAACCTACGGTACGAACAATCCCAATAAAGTTGAATGTATGGATTACGGCGCGAGTTTGAGCACGTGCCCCTCAAGTTCGACTTTAAATTTCCGTTTTCCAAACTGCCCCGCTGGTGAAGACGGTAGGTAACGTAAATCTGTACCTATTGCGAATGTAAACGAGTCTGCTTCTTTTCAGAAGTGAAATTCGATTGTTTGGGACAATGGGATGGCTCGGATGGTCAAAAGTATTTGGCTTTGGAAGATAGCCGGCAAAAACCGACGTACAGATGCGGAGTAAGTTGGTGTATTGTTCGAAAGGAATAGAAATGTTAATGTAAAGATTGAGTTATCTAATCCGGATATTATTTCCAGTTATATAAAAAGAATCCCGCAACGAATGTTATAAATATAGCTTTAAGCAGAGATTCCACGTGTGATACGGATCTTCACGGTGCTGACAGAGGTTACGAAACGATGATTCTGACCCCGAATGATGCGTATCAGTGGCCTACGGAAGTGCAAAATGCTCGTTGCAGGTAGGTACGCGACTTCCGGTTTCGAGTTACTAACGTTGGTTTATCTTCCCTTCCTTAGTTTCCCCGAGTGGATGCAGGGCGAATGGGAGCATGTCACCGTCGAAAATAACTCTATGATTTACAAAGACCACGGCAATTTCAAAACCTATAATTTAAAATGCTTGGCTGCGTACACCTCCAAGGACAAATACCTCGTGTTTAGCAGAACTCAGTGGTAAGATGTCACGTTACCGGACACCGAACTTATTTCACCTTATTGCGCATTTAACAGCGATGAAAAACGGTACAATTGTATTTGGATACAGAAGAGGAGCACCAACGTATTTGAATTCCAATTGGGAATCAATCCTATGCTACATCGCAGCGATCTCGCAGTTTATAATTTTGCAGAAGACGCTTGGATTACACAAGGACGTAAGTATGTAAAAACGCAAACGTTACTCACCGAGCTCGATATTTTATTGTGTTTACCCAGCCATTAACTCCAAGGTACGTACATAAATTCCCGAACAAAATTTCAAAACAATTAAGATTCGAGAATACGCAGAATGTTATCTATCGTTAGAAAAACGCTGATACTTTACTTTTGCTTTCGTTTCATATTTTGCAAACATAATGAAATTAACGTGCATCTCGACTGTGAAAAAATATTTCAGGAATGAATCCCACCAAAGATTTGACTTGTCCAATTTCGGGGGTTTACACTGGCGTTATCCCAGAAACCAAATACATTTGCAGTAGATTATCATCTGATTGTACGGCACCGGATTTAATGTACTACAAAGTTTTCGATTGTAATACCCAGCAAGTATATGAAGAACGAGAGTATAAGTGTCTTGGGCATTGGCGCGAAGGAGAACTTCTTTATACCTACACGCAGCGACACGACGACGTAGCTGTCGGAGTATATGAATGTTTTGTGGGGTCGATAGTATCCGACAAGGAAGATTATATAATAATAAAAGAAGCCGGAGAACACTGCCAAAGAAATACCGAAGCTTTACTGTCCGGTATGAAGCTAACTCAACAACAACCGAAAGTTTCGTGTACCGAACAAGGCAGCACAGTTGCAAAAGAAAATAGCAACAGTACTAGCTGGTCCACGCCGACGACGACCCACCACCCTATCAAAAATTCAGGCTCGGAAGTAACAAGTAAGAAATTTATTTACATTTCGAAAATTTCACGCATTTCAAAAATCACTCGTTCTAGGTCGTACTAGCAATCATGATTCGAACAGTTCCGGAAAGGCGAATGTTCGAAAACCATTAGATGCAATTTCTTGCCTAATTTTAATTATTGTGATAAATTATTTATATTTTTAATAGGGACTGAAACTGTTTGTTTTTTTTTTCTGATGCAATATGTAGTTTTAGTTCTCTTTTTTTTGGCCGATCCATCACTAAGCCATAATTTTCTTGCCCACTTTGTGTACCTTAAATAAATCCACGTTTTTATAAATAAAATTTATCATATAATACATCGAAATCTGTTAATAAGCTAGTCTATCGTGTAAGCAAGAAATTCTCTTAGGAACTTGGCTTAGAAGTTCACCGTTTATTATTGTAAATATCAAACCAAACAGTCAGTTCAACGTTAAACAGGTTCCTTACATAAAAAAAAAATAAATGTTCCAGATAATTTATTTATTTTGCAAGCGAGACCATTCCCTGCTTCTACTGCGAATTAATTTATATTAATTCGCTAATGAAATTATAACGGTTGAGCAATATTTATAGTATATTATTTATGAAATGTAAAAATATTATTCCTAGAATTTTATTTACGGTAGTTAGCGTGTCTTGAATTTCGTTACTAAACACACCAACAAAATGGATCGTTATTTTTTTTTTATCTGCAATAAATGAGAAACGAAACAATGCGTTATTGTCAAGGTAATGTGAATTTTTCTGCGCATTGCTAACGAGCGAAATTCCCGCGACTAGTAACAAAATTAAAGACAATTTCTACTTTACGTAAAAAAAAAATCGCAGTGCTTTCAACAGCACGTCCTTGTATGGTAATTACGAATTTAAAATAATTACGACTGTTGACAGCAATCACATCACGAATTGTTAACGTTAAAAGAAAACTATTGTCAATATTACATTATTAGTTATACATTTTTTTTTAATGTAACTATGTATTATCTGCGTGATTTTTGTGTTGTGATGTTTTTTTTAAG
Organism: Serrognathus titanus; assembly: GCA_039766575.1. NCBI lineage: Eukaryota > Metazoa > Arthropoda > Insecta > Coleoptera > Lucanidae > Serrognathus > Serrognathus titanus. Next base: position 147,931 of record CM077916.1, on the reverse strand, counting down.
TTAAATAAAATATGTCTCACTGTATTTATTTGTTTATTTAAAATGGGGATTTTAAATTTATTGAAAATTAAATTAAAGATTAAAAAATTAATCCTTTAGTCAGTAGTTAAAGGACGCGCCATCTAGTTTTACACGGCGACACTAAAATACTGACGCTGTCACCGTTAGAAATCGGGAACGTATTTAAAGTGAGGTTAGACGTCGGTGAGTTTGTGCTTTCTCTTAATAATTCGGAATTCCAATATTAAAATAAACTGCACGAAATGGCAAAAGGAAGCGTTGACAAGGTATACTCTGCTAAGTTACTGTTTCATTACTTGAAGGAAAATATTTTTTTTAGAAAAGCACGTTTGCAAAGAATTTTCCTCCGCTAAAGAATGACAGAATTTTGAAAGTTGCAAGGGGAGAAGTTCCAGACAAGATACCAGTTTGGATAATGCGACAAGCAGGACGATATCTTCCGGGTACGCACGTGTATAAAAGAAAACCCCACAACAATCCAACTGATTAAGAAAGTTTCTAGAATTTCGAGAAATACGAAAGGCAAACGACTTCTTTAAAATCTGTCAAACGCCAGAGCTGGCTTGTGAAGTTACTCTGATGCCTGTAAACAGATATGATCTCGATGCGGCGATTATTTTTAGTGATATTTTAGTAATCCCACAAGCTCTAGGGCTTTCAGTGGATATGGAACCGGGGCTTGTAAGGACGTTGAGTTATAGTAATTGTTGAAATTGATTTGATTTTCTTTAGGGGCCGGTCATACAAAACCCCATTACTATAGAAACTATAAAAGATTTAAACGTGAATGGTGTCATCGACCGATTAAAATACGTTGGAGATGCCATAAATTTAACGCGCCATAAATTAAATGGGAAAGTTCCTTTATTTGGCTTCAGTGGTGCTCCCGTAAGTTCATGTTTTATTTTCTATTAAAAATCACGTCGTCTTATTTACAGTGGACTTTAATGGCGTACATGATAGAAGGTGGAGGTTCTAAAACGGTATCGAAATCAAAGAAGTGGTTGTATGCACATCCGAATGAAGCACATACTCTATTGACTTTACTCAGCGACGTCATTGTCAATTATTTGGTTTTGCAAGTTGATGCCGGAGCTCAAATCTTGCAGCTCTTTGATAGTAGTGCAGAATATTTAAACAAATCGTTGTATGAAATATTCGGATTGCCCTATCTGAAACGTATTTCCAAGGAAGTTAAAAACAAACTGAAACTTCAAGATCTACCAGAAATTCCTATAGTAATAAAATTCGGTTATTTGAGATTTCAAGTCTTGATCCTTACAGTTCACTTTTTTTAGGTTTTATTTGCAAAAGGAGCACATTTTTCTTTGGACGAACAGAAAAAGTTAGGCTATGAAGTTTTGGGTATAGATTGGACCGTTACTCCGGAACGTGCTAGAGCAGTTTTGGGGACCGATGCCATACTTCAGGGCAACCTTGACCCTTGTGCCCTTTATGCGCCGCACGATCAACTTGAGATATATGCTAAAGAAATGGTGAAGGAGTTCGGATGTAAAAATTATATTGCTAATTTGGGTCATGGTATTTATCCCGACGTTGATCCTGCTGCAGTTACAGCATTTATTAACGCAATACACAGTATCGAGTTAAAAACATAACTATTTCATAAATATATTTCTTTTTTAATTTTATACTTTGATGCTGAATAAACTCTTGTAATCATTTTTTCAATATAAATACAACTTGACTTTTTCTTTAAGTTTTACTCGACAGAAATTTAGTTTTACAGAATGACTTTACACAGGTAATTTAATTTTGCGAATACAACCGAACAAAGATAATTACAATAAATGTGTTGCTTGTAAAATGGATTTACTTTTACTCACGTAATTTCGTCAATAATAATTTTCGTACGGGTCAATAGAACGTTCACGTTCTCGAAACCGTGGATGATAATCAGAATAATCGAAATAAGCTTCGTTTGGGTACGTTGAGTAACAAGGGGGGTACGAAATCGATTCATAGTAGTATTGGGGGAGTTTCTCATAGTAAGTTGTATACTTAGGGGTGAAATACGCTCTTGAGTGGTGGCTTACATGTCCAGAATAAGGAGCCCGAACGTAGTACTGTTTAGAATAAGTGGGCTTGCTTCTCCTGGGTTTCTTATATCGGTGTGTTTGGACATAACCGTGTGGAATTATATTTGGCTCTTCGTAGACATATTTTGGGTATGATGTAAATTGTTGATTATGTAAGTCATCATAATAATAAACTCTCTCGCCTTCTTCCTCTTGAAGGGGATTGTCATATTCACCATAAAACTCTTGGTCAGGATCATATTGATAAAAGTCTCGATCTTCGTACTCTGCATGTGGTCTTTCATAATAATAATTCGGTTCATGTAATACATATCTCAAATCCGTGTAACCCTGTTTTGCTTCTAATTTAGCTGAAGTATGAACGCTTGGAAATCTTTCAGTCTTGTACTGTACTGGTATATACTGTATATCATGATCTTCCCTAGAAGATTCTTCCTAAAAGAAAGATGATGTATTTATAATAGGTTTTTAATAATTGCCTTTATAATACCTGTTCGGATGAAACATAATCGTCATCATATGTATCACTTAAATCTTCTTCGCTATATGGTGTCACCGTTAAAACTTGAACGTTTCCCCCGTAAGTACTTCCACTTTCGGAAGTACTAAGTGATTCCTGTAAGACATCTTCGCTGCGTTCCTCCTTTATGGGAGGAAGAACGGTATAGTTTCTGTATCCATCATAATCAACGATGATTGGCACCTTCCTCTTTGTGGAAAATTTAAATACAGCAGAACGTGCTTCCATGCTTTTCTCGAGCAAGTTCTTGTAGTCTCGCATGCATTTATTGTTTGCACCGTCCAACTCATCAACTGCAATTATTAATTAGGGAACTTTTATATAAAAAAAAAAAAAAAGTCTTGATACTTACTTATCGAATCTGCGTAAAGATTCATGGTGAATTCTTCTTTTGAATTCTTATCCATTGTATTTTATGTTTGTACTTGTATCACTATTCCAGGGCTAATTACGATTAAGTACGAGTAAAAGTAAAACCATTTTAATCTGAAATTTGGCGAATGCAATTTGGTTATAAAAACAACTACGAAAAAGCAAGCGCGCTTTTAAATGAATATACGAATAAATAAAACCTGCACTGAATGTTATGAATACGCAGTAATTTCTTATTTAATTAATAAATATCTGTTTTATTTTAATCAAGTTAACAAAAACGTTACACTTACCATAGAACATATTTGAAAGAACTACCAACCGCAAAAAACACAAGTTCAAAAATCACGTGATACCACCACCCCGTCCGAATGGAAACGAAATATTTTGCACGAAAATGCTCTGGAAAAAGCAGAATCAAAGCAAATGCATAATTTAATTCAAGGTCTTAAAATATGAAGTAATCTAATAATAATAAGTAATTTTGTTTTCTTTATTTTATTGCCATTCCTTTCAAATTGTTTTCTTTTTAATTTATTTATTATTAATCCACTGAATTGCGCTGTAAATTTAAATTTGTATCTAAATGTTTAACATAATTTTAAAAGTTTCAATAATAATGTCAAAAATTTAAATACATCACAAAATTTAAACTAATCTGGTGGCATAAATTTTGATCGTTTGGCAACACTGAGCATAACCTAATTTATAGTCGTGTTTCATTCATGAGCAATAAAATTTCTGTATTTATTTTTTATTTAATGTGCAAATATTAAAAAATGACAGATGTAGGAATAGAATGGCCTTGGCAATACAGTTTTCCCCCATTTTTTACGTACGTAAAAGAATACGAATTAAACTCGTGATAATTAAAAAATTCGTTTTCAGATTACAACCCCATGGAGAAACGAGAGCCAGACAAATAGCTGCCTGGAAAACTCTGATATTAGATTATTTCAAGGCAAACAAGCAGTGCACGTTAGACGTACGCGAAGCATCTTCTTTACCACTTTTCAGTAATGCGGCATTAAATAGAAAACTTAGCACATCTTCTATCGTATCAATATTAGGCGAGTTGCAGAAGACTGGCAATGCTATGCCAACAGATAAACAAAAAAATATATGGGAAATTTATTGGCATACATTAGAAGAATGGGGCACCATTATTTACAATTACGTATCTAATAGGGGGGCTGTAAATTCTGTCCTTACTATTTACGAACTTACACAAGGAGATGATGTGCAGGATGAAGGTATGGTCATAAAATATCTACGTATGTATAATAATATACCTAATTTTTTTTTTTAATCTGTTTATAGAATTCTTTGGATTGGATTCTAACGTGTACATCAAAGCACTTCGGACATTAGAAGTTCAAGGAAAATGCGAAGTTATATTGTTCGATGACCAACAAGGTGTAAAATTTTTCTAAGCTCCTTTTCATGTATTATTACGTTCATGTTAATGTATTTTTGATAAATATTGTAATTATTGCTTATTAATGCTATAAATGCTTAACAAAAAGCTCTCCTTAGCAACTAATTTTCTATCGCTACCATTTTGCAATATACAAAAAACCATTAATCTGCACTTTATATTTTATTATGTCTGATATAAATTTGTTACAATCTGACAAGTACAAAATTTGTACAGGATTGACAAAGTTTATCAAAATACTGAACAAGTAGCACCATGTCACTATCTATGTACAAAGACGAAAAAGCTCTTTTCAACAATTGCTTACACGTTTTTTATTTAATATTAATGAAAATCTCTTTTACAAATTATAACTGAGATCACTTAAGAAAAAGGAATGATCCAAAAGAGAACATTTTCTTTATTTAACAAAAAAATAGTGTATATATAATACTATAGAAACTATAATAATACCAAGCAATCGAAAATCAAATGATTCAGGGTAGGCTGTGGTTCAGTTTCTCAGTATTTTAAAAATAACTTTCAACAATGAATGTCTCGTGTTTTAGCTGGAAAATTTTTAAACAATTAATATGTCACTGTTAAGTGTAACTATTAAATTCAAACACGTGACCAACGTTTTTTCAGTTTTAATGGCCTACTCCGAATAAATTTATTTTTGATCGTGTGGTAGAAACAAATAAAGTAAGGTCTCTAAGATTACTCGTAAGTCTTTGCTACATCCTCTCAGAGACTTACAAGAAATCGTATCATAGTGAGAACTTCAGAATTCCACTTATTAATACTTGAGTTACAGTTAATCAACCCATTAATTAAAAGTATTCTGCTAATGGAATTGATAATAATAAAATGGACACACACTATACTTGGAATATTTTGTTTTTTTCTTGAGCATTCATTGCGCATATCACATTGTAATAAAGGCAGAGATTTAAAAGAAAAATTAAAGAAATAAATATTTTTCGCTTGCCTCAACACTGGCTTACATACAAAACACTATTCTAGTTTAGAATTCTATGATGAATCTTGCATACAAGAATAACAAACTACAGCAAGATTACGCAAGTATTTAATTGGTGATAAGTAATTTTGTTTTAAACGAATCATTCGATTTACTTCTAAAATAGAATAGATATTTCTATTATTTAGGTATTTTAGTATTACAGTTACCATGTAACACAACAATTTTGTGGTTACACTTGAAATAAAAATCAAAAATGTCTTTGTAGCCATGATCTCTCCACCAAACACACAATTGCCTATTAAAACCACAGTTTAAAGTATGAAATAAATGGGGTTTTTCATAGCCAAGTAGAGTGTAGAAATCTTGATCTCCTAAATGACCCCTGAAGTTATACTTTTCAACGATAATCTTAACATATTCCTTAGATAATACTGTTAAATATTCATCTGATTCTCTTATCGCACTAAGATTTAACAGAATAACTCCGGAATTGTAGCCTTGAAATCCATTTGGGTGAGTAGCGTTAGATATTCTTTCCGAGTGATAATAATCCCCAAATGTCGTATTGTGCTTTGACTTATACGTATGCAAAATATGGCGATAAACTGGCGTTAATTCGGGAGCGAGACCAAATAACACGTTTTTTTTAAAACTAAAAACAAAAAAGTTACGTAAGTGTTGCCAGAAAATCAAAAATTCATTCCACACACACCTCTTAAATTCATCAAATAAAAATAGTATATCGTTCTTAAAATACAAGTCACAGTCTAAAATTATTGCTGTTTTTTGACTCGTTGGTGCAAGACGATACAGTCCCAGTGATAAATAAAATAACGCATCGCTATAATAAGTACCTATAAAACGGAATGAGATTAAAAGAAAGTTGAAATATTCAATGAATTTTAATTACCTGGCCGCGAACTAAAATGGGGTGTCATAGTATAAACTATATCTTCTATTTCTTTAGCACAGGATTGCACATCGTAAAAAGTGTAATTAAAAAGAACACTCGTAACATTGAATATATCACTGATTATTTTCGTTGCAAATACTTTCGAAGTACTATCAACGATTACATGAAATTTCAAAGGCACCGAACTTACATTCAATAAGTTTAAAATTAGATTATTAAAGTTATACATCAAAGGAGACTTGTCAATTACTTTGGTAAATATTAACCACACATTATAATCACCGTCACCGTTAATTATTTTACTTTCATTTTTTGTTATTAACACGTCGTCGGTGTATTTCAAACTTAGTTTTACGTTATACTTCAAATTAATCGTATCGACGATGGTAAATCCATAAAAAAACATTGCAAGAATGCCGAGAAAAATCGACAGGTTAAATAAAATTTTTAGGTAATATGTTTTGAAACAAAACATCTTAACGCAATAAAATTTATCATTTATTCGCTGGATACCTATATTAAAACGCGATTATTACTACTACTTTTTCACATTTTTAAAGTAAATAAACAATACTGAACGTAAAACGTAAACATTTACGTTTCGGGCAGGTCTGCCAACTGTCGTCGAAAAGGAAGTCGCCAACATTTCAGAATGAAATCGTCCAATGTGTATATTTTATAGATGAACAAATAAAAAATTGCCCACTCGCTTTATATGGACAAAAAGAATTTTTTTGGGCCGCCAAGTTTCTTTAACAGAACAGCAACAAATCGCCCACATTGGCAACCCTGAGTTCAGGTGTTTATTCCATGTACAGGATGGATCTATTTCGATATCTCTTTTGGGCATCTCTGCGGCTATAAGAGACAGTAGTCTCGGATTCTTTTTTAGAGATAAAGTCAACAGTGTAAACTGAAATTAACTATCTCGTTTTGTTTTCGAATTATAAGCGAAAACTGCCATTTCCTTCTTTTCGTCAACCTCGCAAGTCTCGCTTATTTCTAGTCATTTTTTGTTCACACTGTTGACTTTTATCTCTAAAAAAGAGATCAAGGCTTGGCCATTAGTTTCTTTTCTATCTCATGTAGCTACGCAGATGCTCATAAGAGACATCGAAAGCGATCCACCTGTACAGTCAGAATTAAGAGCAAAGCAAAAATATGTGCGTTTATTCTATTCGTTACTTGAAAAATTACAATTAAAAATAGCCATTTGAAAAAAGTAGTTTTATTTTAATTTAATTGAAGAAAAGTTGTGTATTTTTGGCAAATTTGATATTGTTTCTAAAAGTTGAACTTTCGGACAATATCCTAAAGATGTAAAAGATGCGAAAAAAACGACAACACGTCGCTTGAAAGTTAAAGGTATTGGCTCATTTCATTTATAACATTCACGGTGTTATAAAAATACACGTGTAAACAGTTTCATGTATACAGTCTCATTTTCTTTAGTTTTTCACACGGAGTTCTTTTCAGAATGTTCCAAGCGTGATACCTACGTGAATGAAACTGTTGAAAATTGTTTTTATTTCAAGTGGACTTCTCGTTTTAAATATTGTTAGTATATTTCGAGGATTAGCTTTGGTAGCCAAGAAAAGAAACAGATATCCCAAGGCATTGGCACAAATATTAGAGGCACTATGTTGCATTAATCGTGACGGTTCAAACACATGGCAGTATTACAATAGAACACAACTGAGGCTTTCTTTGGGCAAAAAATAGTTTTGCCTCGGATCCTTTACGTATTGGACGACCATACCTCACCGGTGTATATTATTGGGAAAAGCAGAGACGCGTGCTCGGCGATTTATAAATTGTTTGGCATGTAATCCGAATTTAGCGCTCGGAATTTGCTCGACAACGATTTCGTTTTGCCGACCGCCTCTTCTAAACAACTTCGACGTGTGTTTTCTGTGCAACAAAATAATTTGTTTTACGTGCAAAAGAAATTGTGATTTTCTTCCTTTACACGATGAAAATAGAACGTGCTAAATGCAAAAATGCCAGTTATGTAACGACGCACACACGTTATGCGCTCTTTTCTCAAGCGATGGAGTGGCGTTACGTGATTAAAATTTAAGTGATTCATGTTATTTTCCATCGAAAATCGTAGTGATTGGAAACGTTAAAAGTGGAATAGTGAATTTAGGATAAATGTCGTTTCAGATAAGGCAAGGTCTGGCTGTGAACGTGCTATTGCGCTCGAGTTATATTTAGAACAGTCCTTTATTTATCCGTGTAATATATGAAATATTGTTTCATATTATTGTTAAAATGCACCATCTATATCCTTTAGCCAAAGGTGATCCTTTATGCCCACTAGGATTTCATCCACAAGTACGATGGCCCACGAGATGCAAACGATGCTTTAGGTATTATTATTGCGTGCGTTGTTTTTTTTTTTTTAAGTATGTGACTCGTGCTCTTCCTGTATTAGGGATTATAAAGAGCACGGCGGAAAAAGAAGAGACGAACAGACTTCTCTGAGAAAAGATGACACCGCATCTTCGACTCCCAGCTTGAGCACGTGGAGCAACGTGAACGAAAACAGAAGAAGTTGGTCCTCCAGTGGCAACTTAGCTTTCGACAGAGAAAATAAAAACAGTAGCAGCAATGGGGGGAACGATTTTGGTAATCCTTCGTCTTGGGAGTCCACACCGGATTTATCGAATCTAAACGACGACACTCAAGCTAACATTCCTACCGTTAATATTAAACTACCCAAAAGAAAACAGAAGGCCATCGAGAGTGGTCAACGGACAGGTATCCTATTTAACAATTTACACTAACAATTTACAGTAATTGACGCAAATAATGCCACCGCGAATGATGACGTCGACGAATTGTTTATTTTGATTGAATCACCATGAACTTTTTCAGTATCAGATAGTTTCTCAATAAAACAAGAGAAACAGCCAGTTTTTAGTAAAAATGATAACTTAGCAACTAGAGCGAAAAAATTACAAGCCATGAAAGACGCCGCGCAAGAAAAGCCGAAAAGAATACACATCAAGGAAATCAAAACCGTCGACGAGGAACCATCAAATAACGATGTACAATTTCTTATTCAAGTAAATAATATGTTGCGGTGTCATTAAAACCCTAATTGGATACTAAACGTCTCATTAATACTGTCTGCTTAACTGTGGACTTTCTAACATGTCTTGTAGGTTTTTTAATTTGTTCATTTTTTTGCTTCTATAATTGTAGTTGCGCGAAATAATTTGCATAACTCGTCAAAAAAATTCCAATACGAAGCCGACTTGAACACAAGCTATTGTAATAGTCTTCAAGTAAATCCCACTGATTATCACCAAGTAAGTATACAACACATAACTAGAAGAAAAAAGAAACACTACTCATCACCATTTAATCAAAAGGATTTTCAAATCAACGTCAACGACTTTTGTCCACCTGTTACTTTCCTAATTGATTATCTTTATTCTTTGCTTTCTCAAGTGTAAACAAGACGAATATTATTTCTCGAGTTGGAATTTTCAGCTTATGCTGCACTAAATAAACGGCTTTTTGAAGTATTCTCCGGCAGTAATATTTAATACACTAAATAGATCTAACACACTTAAGTTAGGATTCAAATAGAAAATCAATCGCTTCTGCACGTGTACATAAATGTTGATACGCAGGTAAAAACAAAAGTACCAGCGAAAGATGATAACAAAGAATATGTGGATACAGACGATGAAACACTCAGCACAGCCGGTACCGAAACTACGGATACGACGTTGGTGGATCCAAACGAAAATGACCTAAAAGAACAAGTGGAAAGTCTTAGGAAGGAATTAGACACAACGAAAGCTAAATGCGACAGGCTGGAAAAAGAGAAAAGTAATATACTATTAAGGCGGTTAACTGCGATGGAAAGTAGTTCGAATAAAAATACGGCAGCCGAAGTACTACCGTCTTTGAAATTATAAATTCGAAATCACAAAAGTAAAACGTTTTAGGTACTGAAATTGCAACAAAGATGTAACGAGTTGCAGAGTCAGTTGGACGATTTCAGAGATGAAAAGAAAATATTCGGTCTGAAAGTCAAAGAACTAGAAGAGGAATTAGATGCAAGACCGACCGCCCAGCAAGCGCAGAAAATTGCAGACGAATTAAGATCGAAATTGTTGGCGGCCGAAACGCTATGCGAAGAACTAATGGATGAAAATGAAGACATGAAAAAAGAACTAAGAGATTTAGAAGATGAAATGGAGGAAATGCAAGATAATTTTAGGTAAGATCATTTTTTTTTAAGTATGCCGCTCAGTTTACTTCCACATTTAGGGAAGATCAGGCAGATGAGTACAGCTCCTTGAAAAAAGAACTGGAACAGACAACAAAAAATTGTCGAATACTGTCGTTTAAACTTAGAAAAACCGAAAGGAAGGTGGAACAAATGGAAACAGAAAAGACCGAATCGGAAAAGAAATTGCAAGACGTAATTTTTTCGCACATAAAAACTAAATTATTCCTCATTAACGCTTTCTTTTTAGTTGTCAGGAAGTCAGTCTTCATCATCAAATTTGGAAAAAATTAAGAACTTAGAGAAGGAACTGAACAGCGCGAACGAAAAAATCGCAAGTCTTCAGAAACAACTAGATGAGAACAAAACGAAAACCGAGGCTTCTTTGCTCAAAAAGAAGGCTCCCATGCTGGGTTCGATAGGGAAGATATCTTCAGATGGGGTAAAGTTTCTGGTCGTAATGAAGATATTTCAATCGTGTCGTTTCATATTTCAGAAAGTTTCGAGAGAATCTCTGACGAGAGGTGGGTCTCAGGAAGATCCGGCGCAACTTTTGAGAGATCTTCAGGATTCTTTAGAGAGAGAAGCTGATTTACGCGAACAACTGAAATTCGCCGAAGAAGAGGTAAGTTTGGGGATTTTTAGATCATAACAACTAATTTTTAAATTTTTCGATCGAAAAACGAAGCTTTCTAGAAAAAGACTCGTCCGTCCAGTAGAATTGCCGATTTACAAAAAACCAAGTCCGTTAATTCTTTTTAATTCATCTAGCTCTGAGGTTGTCAAAAAAATCACCGTAGGGATTAACACCCGTAAACGTGAAGTAGTAAATGCGTACACGCAGTCTCTGCCCATTTATCGGGGCCTTAATGTTTGCACACAAACTACACACTCATCTCAGATAACGTTTCAAAGTTACAAAGACGTTGAGGTTCAATGTGAGATTTCTGCTGACACTTCCCAAACTGAGAAGACAGAGCGTTTTCAAAACATTGTCGAAACCAAGTCAACTTTTAAACACGGAAAACTTGAAGACAAACTATCTCTCCATGGATTTAATTTGGCTCCGTATCGATTTCCCAATTTTAAGTCATCTCTTCAGAGATACCAATTATCAATGTCCTCCATGTATATCCCTGCGGCGAGGTTTTCACCAATGGCTACGCTCCTTACTCCGATGGGTAATTTTTTTCATTTTTTCAGGCCCAAAATTTGCGCAAGAAAGCATCTAGGATAGAAGATGATAATGAATCTTTGGTTTTGCAACTGAAGAAAATGGCTACAAGGGCGAGAAGTATGAAGCATTATAATAAAATTTTATTTTTTTTTAACAATTGTAATTTCGTACCCATCTTGCTTAGACGTTCAAATTCACGGAAGCAAAATTTGCGTATATTTCTCTCTCTTTAACAAAATTTTCCCCACACCCGCCTAACATATGAAATAAAAATAATAAAAACCTTAATTATTTAATAACCGCCTGTACATATTTGTTTAATTTAATATCGCTTTACTAATGCTGTGTCGTCTTTAACTTCTTTTAATAAATAGCCATTTTCTACAGTACATGAGCTTTTATTGTAACTGTGAATTTTGTGCCTAAATACTTCCACTTTCTTTCTTCGATGAGCAAATTACAGACGTTATTAATTTTAGGTCGGAAATTAAGTCCCACAAACAATCGCTTGTCGGCAGACTTGTCGATTGAAAAAGACGAAGGAATATCGGAAGATGAAGACGTGGCAGAATTAAAATTGCAATTGGAACTAAGCGAGCAAGAAGCCTCGGTTCTCCGCAAAAAAGTCGAAGAACTAGAAGGCGAAAACAACCGCGCGAAGAAAAAATCCAAGGAGTTGCAAGATAAGTTAACGGCCAAACAATCGAAGAGAAGCATTTTTGGAAGCGACAAGGAAAAAGACGAAAAGCTGAAGGTAATAACAATAATAATCAAGTAATTAACTAATTTTGTAATGATTTTTTTTTTTTTGATAAAAGGGATTAGAATCCGAACTTCTAACAGTTCGCAAGAATCTGTTGGACAAAGAAAAAGATTGTGAGAAATTAAATAACGAATTAAATTTGCATAAAAAGCGGTCGACGGAATTGCAAAAAGCGAAGTAAGTTTTCTGTAATTCGTGACTTTTGAATTTACGTTTCGATATATTTTCTTAAGATCTTCGGATTTCGACCAACAAGCATTGGATTTAAAAAGACAACTTCAAATGACAGAGCAAGAGGCCACCGTGTTCAGGACGAGAATACAAAACTTGGAGGGCGAAAATGAAAAGTTAACCGCCGAAAATAAAAAGTTACAATTACTAAGGGGTTCTAAAAAAATGGACAAGGCGTTAGATAAATATATAGATCAAATAGCTATCTTGGAGGTTGAGCTTAACGAGACAAATAACAAAGTTAAAGATTTGGAAGGTAAATTGAAAAATTCCGGAGATAATGCAAAGTTAAAGGCAGAGCGTGACAACTTAGATGAAACCTTGAATAAGTTAAAACAAGATTCTGCGAAGGCCTTTAAGGTCAGGACGCCAAAGCGACCGTCTGAACTGATGACCAAATCGCATCTAAAAACTATGGTCAACGACTTGGAAAATGAAATTGGTAACGACGACGATTTCTTGGGGAGCCTCTTAACGATTTGTTTTTTTTTTTCAGGTGAAATATTAGTCGTCTTAAATAATTCTGAGAGTGCGAAATTGAAACTAGAAAGAGAGCTTCAACAACTGAAATCGGAAAGTAATGAAAACAATTTAGAGAGTACACTGAAAGAGCTGGAAGACGTCAAGAAGAAATTTGCAGCGGCGGAAAAAGAACTGAAAATGGAAAAATCAACGTCGACGAAAGAGAAGAACAAAGCAGACGATTTAAATAAAAAGGCGGCTAAAAATGCCGAAACGCTGAAGAACGTAACGGAAGAAAAAGATATTTTGAAAACCGAAGTGAACAAACTAAGGAATGACTATGATAAACTGTACGATGAAAAAAAGAGAGCAGATAACGAGGTGTCGAAATTAAAATCTGATTTAAGTAGGAAAATATAAAATAATTAATTTTTCAATTGAATACTTCGTGTTCTTTTAGAAAGTGCCGTTACTGCTAATGAAGAGGTCAAGAAATTGAAGACAGACCTGCAGAAGAAGGAGAAAGAAGTATCCAAGTTAAAACTTGATGCAGAAGAGAGGAACGCAGAGGTAATAATTAGGTTTTATGTGAGCACTGACTGTGATTTTCATTTCAGTCCGAAACAAATTTGAAAAAAATATCTGATTTAGAGAAACAATTACGCGAAAGCGAGGAAGTGGTACAGAAGAACGAAAAATCGAAAAATTTGGAAATTAAACAACTGGAAGCAGAGGTACGTTTCGTTCTAAACTAAATTTCAAATCTATTGGGATTCGTCTTTCAGCTAGAAAATGAAAAAACTCAACGTCGCTCAAAAGAACAGCAACAGTCAGAACTGTCTGAAAAGTGGAAAAACGATCGAAAAAATCTCGACGCTCAAATTGATGATTTAAACAACAACATATTAACTTTGGAGAGTACAATTAAATCGAAAAATTTGCAGATCAAGCGCCTCGTAAGTAAAATAAAGTCACCAAGCTTCTACAAAAGACTTTACCGTTTATTACTAGGAAGAAGTTATCGAGAAAGAACGTGCAGACGCGTCGTCCAAAAATAGCACAGAAAGTAAGCAAATAAAGGACCTGCGCGATGAACTGGCTAAAACTAAAGAAAACTTGCGTAATATTGAATCGAAATTGGATGCTTCCCAGAAAAGTAAAACAAATTTAGAAGACAAATTGACACGCGTCGAAAGTGAACTGAAAAAGGAAAGACTTAATTCGGAGAAAAATATGAATGCCGCGGAAACAAACCTGCTGGTATATTGTTTTTAATCGCACGATGAAACAGACAATAGGCCGATATTTTTGCAGAACGAAAAGAAAAAGTTGGAAGTTTTAAAAGTTAACTATGAAAAGGAGCAAAAGAACAGGGAACTCGAACTGGGTATTTTAAGAAACAAAATCAGAAACTTAGAAACGACTTCTGGAGCTGGAAACAAGAAAATTACCGAAATCAAGCTAGAGTATCAAGAAAAAATCAATCGTAAGCATTGAGATCATAAAACACATTGTAAAATTCAAAATGTTCTTTTAGAATTGGAATCGACGTCAAACAAAGGAAAGAAAGAGTACGCAGAATTGACAGCAAAATATGAAATTTTAGAAGAAGAACATGTCGTAACAAAGGCAAAACTAGTGTCGGAAAAGGAAAGCCTTAACAAGTAAGTATTTATTATTTTACACTAATAAAATTTAACAAAATTTGTTTTAGCCAATTACTATCAACTAAAAAAGAAATGGATTGTCTAGAAGGAGAATTGCAAACGTTAAGAGACACGTACAATACTAAACATGATACTTGGATTAAAGAAAAATTGCAGATGCAGGTAAAGCTGCTTAAATACGTAGTTTTATTATCTTTCAAATACTTTTTTTTTTTTTTAGGAGAAACTAAAAGAATTCGAAAAGCTAAGTAAAAACGGTAATGATTTGGAAAGAGTTCGTCTGAAATCTTCGCTAGAAGAAACACAGTTGGAACTCGACCAATTAAGAAAAGAGTACGATGTTGTGAACGACCAAATGGAATACTTACGCAGAGAAAACGAGGAACTCAGAAAAAAACTGGACGATTACGATAAGGTAACAAAAATACAACGAAGTATAAGTGCCGACAGTTCGGCCATGGACCAAGAAATTAGACAGCTGAAAAATAAGTATGTGCCATCAGTTTTTGATCGCAGTTCATTTATTACGCCTCATTTCTACTTCAGAATAGTAAATATCGAAAAGAATAAAAAATCAGATTTGGCAGAATATAAACTGCGGTATGAAAGCCAAATTCACGTAATAAACGAGGAATTACGTTCATTACAAGCTCAGGTCACGAGATTCAAACGGGAACGAGATACGTATAAGCACATGTTAGAAGGGGCGCAAAAAACTATCGGGGAACTTAAAACTTCACCCTCCAAAATTGGTCGAGAAGCCAGAAATACAGTACCCAATTTCGACGAGGCATTTATATATATATATTTCCCCAAACGGATAGTCTTATTGATTTTCTTAATTTTTTAGCTTGAAGAGTACAGAACGAAGGTGGCTACGTTAGAACAACAAATAAGTTGTATGGAAGATGAATTATCCGAAGCGAGATTAGAAAGTTCTAAAGTAAAAACTGAATTGGTCTCGGAAAGATCTACTTACGAAGTTAAATTGTCGGAATTACATTCAAGAGTCAATGAGGTTTCCGATTACGATCTTATACTATGAATATCAGAAAGAAAGTGAATTTTTTGTTGCAGTTGGAAGAAGAAAAAATTTTAAGCAGCGGAAGAACAAAAATCGCAGGGCTGAGAACGCGAATGGAACTGGCATGGCAAAAAGAGCGCGAAGAACAACAGCGATTGCTTCAAGAGACCGCAACTCTCGCAAGAGACTTACGTCAAACGCTGTACGAAGTAGAAAGAGAACGCGATAAAGAGCGGTTGGAGACGCGTCGAAAACTGGAGCAGTTAAAAAAGACGAGCGAAGATGAACAAGAAGAAACCAAACGGAAATTAACTGAGCTGCAGTTCGATTTGCTTGAATTAAGAGATGCTCACGCCAAATTACGAACAACCAACGAAAAGTTGCGAAGGGAAAAAGATCGTCACGATAAAGAACGCGTGGAGATGAAAAATCTATTGACCGGAAGAAAAAAATTAGGTCAAGAAGATGAGAAAAAGATAAGTATTTTAGTAGAGCAGGTAGAAGCTCTCATGCAAATAGTTCCTGAATTGTGCGGAACCAAGGAGTCGCCTTACACACCTACACCTCCGCGGAGGGTCAAAGGTCCTAAATCTAGAGAGTCTTCGCCTGCATTTGACCAACGAGGGAGCAAAGAATCATCGGTGGTCAGAGAAGACCGTCAGGCACAGTTTCGAACAACTCTGCAGAGACTTGTCGACGCTGCGGAAGATTTAAAACGTTATCAGAAACTCAGCGAAGAAGATCGAGAAAGAGAAAGATTAAAACGCGTCATGGGAATGAGACGAGCAACCTCAACGGAACATGAAAACGCAGATTCGACGAAGACCACAAGAGGACCGGCGAGGAACGGCACCGCGGGTAGTAGTTTGCATCGAAAGAGTTTATCGTTAGAACAAACTTCCGTTCTTCAAGAACAAAACATCTGGAAAGGTGATAGTGATAGTGTTTCTAGTATGCACTCTTTAGACTTTGCGTCCGATACTGAGGGTAGATGGACGAAGAGGGACACAAGTCTAGATAGTAGGCTATCGGGAGGTTCAACACAAAGCGAAGCCACCGGGAACGAGAAGAAAAAGAAAAAAGGCTTAATAGGTAAATTGAAACAATTAACTAAATCCAGGAGTATTGATGATCAAGACCCCGGACAATTTTCGTCTACTGAAGGTCTATCTTCTAAGGTACATTACATGGAATTTATTAATCCAAGAAAAGTTTCAGAGCTATGATTTTTTTTATCTCTTGCAGCCAAATTCTTCTTCCGATATAAACGAGGAAAGAGGCAGCAAACGTGATTTAAAAGACCGTTTGACGGGAATGTTTAAAAGAAGTGGTTCTTCTTCAAGAAGCAATAGGTAAAGATAAATCTGTTAAAAATGGAAAACATTGTACAGCCTATATCTTTTGAACTTTTTTTTTTAATTCTAACATAATTCGTTTAGTTTTATTTTAAATGAGAAACATTTTATCTTCCTAAATTTAAAAGGATGACTATTTTTTGCCTACGTAGACTTATTTCTTCTCGAATCAATTCCGCCATCTTGAAGACCTTCGACGTCAAATTTGGCACAAATTCATTTCACGCCAAGCAGACGTGAACTGCAAAACGTGAAATCTGAATTCAAAATTTTTTCTCCATTATACGTAACGCGAACTCAATCCGAGGACACATCCTATACATATTATACCGGGTGATTTAAAAGTTTTTTTCAACTCTTGGCGTGAAATTTGGACGGCATATCTTATAGCATTTTCGATTGCCTGCACTAGAATACATACCTTCATCTCGTGTTGTTACACGAGGTTAAAAGAAGATGCAAATACTCTGGTGCAGGTGACTCGAAAACGCTATTACCTTATCAACTGCAAAATTGAGAGTTGATACAAAATTTTAAAAAAATCCAGGTATTATTATCATATTATTGTCACAATATTTTTTGAATTTCAGTTTAGAAAGGCAGAATAAACCCAGCTCTACTCAAAGGCCATTAATGCGTACAGATAGCACCAGTAACAGCAACATAGACTCTTCCGTAAGTCTACGCTTAAATGTAGCAACATGAAACAATATTTGAATTTTTTTTTGCAGAAATCCGAAAATAAAAGAACCAGAAAGTAACTTCTTCGATAAATCCCACTTTTTCACAAACTTACTGTAAGATTTACGCTATGGTAATTAGGTTGAAATTATTAAATCATTTCTTGTGTGTAGTCCAAATTAGAAAATAATAAATTGTATTTACCTATGAATGACCTAGTTAATAAAATAATAAATAGTCTTTCAAGTTTTTCTTTTATTATTACTTGCGTGTAATATGTGTGATTATAATTGATCGGACAGATCGTAAAATCTATATATGTAAATAATTGAAAAAAATATGTATTTATCCTGAAGAAACTGTCAACGAAGATTTTACGAAAGGTCCTATCAATTATAATAATACATTCTGCGATAGAATTTTACGTAATGAACGAAACGTAAACAATTTTAAAATACGCGGGCGCACGTGCGCATGTGCAATAAGACAATTGCCATTTTTGTTGTGCTACGTAAGCTCAATTCGATCCACATTTGCTATACACATAGTCCGAAACGTAGACTTGTATGGTATCACGTCAATGTGAAAATGCGGGCAGTAGATGGTGCAACGGTAGCGGCGAAGAGTGAGATGGGCACGTCATCGTGTGTACTCTGTAATATTAATTTTTTGTCTACTGTACTCTGACATCTACACTTATTTGCAGGTACCACGAAATTTTCCAAAGTTTAGACGCGAATGTAAAATATATTTGAGTTGAGTGTTTTGAAAATTGAAATGTCAAGTAATAACTTATTTTTCAAAATAAGTTTTTGCCTTAGGTAATAACAGAAATGGAAATTTCAGGTGAGTGTTATTTTACGAAATTAGAGTGTAAATATAGAAATTTGTATACATCTTATAATTATGATAAATAATTATTATAAGTATCAATTACTTTTTTATTCGTTTTCCAGTGCCTGGAATGACGATGGCAGAAGAAAGCGTAAGTGAAAATAATTTTATTAAGTGACTGACAAATCGAGGTTAGATTTTGAATCTTTGCTTGCTGACTCTGTGCTATTTATATTTTTCCTATTTTGCCTTTATTAACTGCAATAAATTTTTATTCATAAGCTCAAATCAATCGCCTAAATGCTCAACTCTGCTGTCTATTTTAGATTAATGATGATGTATCAAGCAGTCCAAATGGCACCAGACGGCCCAGAACCAGCGAAGATTTTTATATGTTTTGTACTTATGTATTACAGTATGAGAACTATGACACAGAGAAAAAAGAGGTAAACCTATTTACAAAAATCATTATCTATTTCAGTCCTCCGGAAGTACGCTTCAGCAAAGCATAACATAGTACTGATTTTTGAACGCAGGAAGTTCGAAACGCAGCAAATCAAAGCCCGCCTCTAGACAGCTCCGGCAGCAGCGTCAACTCAGAATCCACCAACTCCGATGTACAACAAGATGACAAACCGAGTGGCGATGAGACGGATGACAGCGATTCGTTTGATTTAATCACCTGCTTTTGTGGAAAACCTTTCGCCGGAAGACCCATGATCGAATGCTCTATATGCTTAACCTGGATACATTTATCGTGCGCACGAATAAAGAAATCAAATATACCCGATGTAAGTACATTATTTAGATCCACTTCTTCATTTAGTTAGAAATCCATACTACATTTTTTTACATCAAATAATTACATTTAAACACGAGTACCTAATTCAAATATCTACGTATCGTATTATGAAAGTTGATTATTAATAACGTAATAATCAGTTTATCAATACACACATACGCGTTGTGTGATAAAATGCCATCTCAGTTGAAAGGATATTTTGTTGCGGCTCGGAACCCCGTCATCTTTCGTTTAATCATTTTTATGACGCGTCCGATTTCATTTATGTGAGACATTTACTATTTAGACAAAGGTCACTTATAGATGAGGCAAATTCCTTTTTATAGAGTATTTTTTTTTATTCCAAAGGTGTTCCACTGTGCCATGTGCAAATCTATTAATAAGAAACAAAGGTCTGCTTCGCCAACTAATCCGCCAGACAAGGGCGTAAAACGTCCTAAAAGAACAACGTAAGTAAGTGTATATATATTATGTAACTGATATGTATAATATGTAAATACTCTGAATTGTAAATTGTTTAAATACAGTGTGTTTTTTAAGAAGATATATTTCTATATTAAGAATCTTAGATATTCTAAATTTATTATAGTGTCTCTATACTTGTTGACTGTTATGTAGTGATATCATGTGATAACTACACTCAAAGCACTCTAACTTCTACGTCGAAATGTATCAATTTAAATGTGCGTCATTTACGAAAGACTTAATTTTTATATGTACAACAAATCTTGCGATTTTATTTACAATTTTTTTCAGTGTCTTAAAGATTTTCCAATCTATTAAGTAATTTATTCAACACAGAAAATAAATCTTTTAAATTAAGAAAAAAGAACTCCACTTGTACTTGCTCAACAATCTATCATTTTTGGATAAACGTGCAATGTGATCAATAACGAAGAATCCAAGGAGGATTATTTCAACATTTGGGCCCCGAGTTATGTCAACTGTACAACCTGAAGTTGGAACGTTCACTTTCTGTTCGTTGACATTCGCCAACAATATTTATTTATTTACTTTGTCGCTGTAGACAGTTATATTAAGCCAATCAGCTTTACATAAAAAATATATTTCGTAATTTAAAAGATATCTGATCCAATGCAGTCCTTTGTTATCAGAAGGTGGTAAATTATAAATTAAAGTAGCGGCACGGACAATCATTATTGATCACATTGTATTATGTACGAGGTTTTTTTTTTATATATACTGCACACTACTTCGAGGTTTTATTTTAAGAGCTGCAGAAAAACTAAAGACGAAAGTGAACAATATAATGAAAGGTCATTATTTCCTGATATCAAATACATATAATATGTTGATATTTGGATAAGCCATTTGTGATGTACTTCAGTTTTCGAATGTACCCTAAAACTTTTGCATTTAAAGTTTTTCTCTAGCTCCTAAAATATAGCCTCCAGTTGGGGTGCAAAATATAAAAAAAGAATCTATACTTGTCACGTGTCAATTAGAAAGTTCATTATAAATTAGTCAATAAAGCCAGGTCTTCATACAATTCGACAGACTCTGTTTCCTTGACGTGTATATCGGTGGAAAAAGAAGAGATTAGTTAAAATGTACGTAAATGAAGTAGTTCCTCGTAATAAATTAATTAACTCGATGGAATTTTAATTTCGATTTCTTAAATAATAAATAAATAAAGTGCTTATTGTCACTACAATTTTATTTTAATTATATAGATGGTGTAAGTGAAATGTAGAGCACGAAAAGTGCAGCTTTAAATTTAGCATTTGCTAATAGAAAATGTGATGTGTTTAAGTAATTTTTCTGATCAAAAATGTTACAAACATTATTGGAAAGACCACCCTGTTTTTTTATGAGATATAAAATTGCCTTTACATATTCTTTTTTGTGTTTTTGAGAATTAAAATCTTATGCGTTAACGTTGAATTCTTTTGGTTATCACCAATATTTTTGGTTATTTTCTAAGTTGGTCTAAGTTGATGTTAATTTTGTTTAATCAAATAGTAAACATCCATCATTTTATTAAATTATATACAAGTGTGCGTGTTTCACATTCTACTGTAGAAATAAAGTCTTTCGTAATAATTGAAATTATCTTCTGATCATCCTAAGTGCATACATACATACATTTATATGTACATGCCTTCTTGTCATGTTTTTATAAGCATAACATTTTTACTTCTACAACGCATTTGTTATTTTAGTAAAAATGGAGTGTGTTAAGTATGAGACTTATAATTCTGTAATAAAAACAGTTTGCGTGTATACTGTCAGACATATATTAAACTTCTGTTAATAGCTTAACACATAACTTCCGAATTTTGTCGTCGTTAAAACGCTTTTCCACTACATTTTTCTACTTGAAATAGATAAATTGATTTTGTTTCTATGGGGAAGGAAAAACTGCATGTTGATTTACTGATTTAATGTGGAATCTGTCAGAAAACACATCCATCAATATTTCAAACGAAACATTGTGCAGATATGTTATTACAAATAATTTTAAAAATATGTAAATTCTTTCCAATTATTAATTACTACTACTTTAGACATAATGCTTTATCGTTTAATTTTAAATACTGTGTTTATGTTAAAACTGTTATAATTTTTGTAACATTCAAATAAAAAAAAAATACAATCTTTTTGACTCCATGCTCTTATTAGATTTTACAATCTCTTCGCAAAATTGTTAAGTTTATTGTTTTTGTTTTCCCTGTGTCGTTTTAATTTGTCGACGTTCACGTTTAATAAAGCAGATGAATGAATTGTGAAACGTTCGAGTCAGTTGTTTCCTCATTTACTTAAATTTAATAATTAATTTGATCCTATTCAGAAATCCATTTTCTTAATTTTATTTGTAAGAAAATAAAACCTTTTATAATAATTTAAAAGTAATATTTATCGTTGTGTAAATGAGATTGTATTATTTAGTGTACTTTCACTGTTTTCAATTGTATATTATCATTGTACATTCACATTAACATTGTATATTTTTACATTCGCTTTGTATATCATTATTTAATTTATTATTATCAATGATTATAACATTGAAAGGCGTAAAAATCAAGTACAAAAATTGTGGAAAACTTTTAATATGCAGCGACACTTTGTGAACTTGCTGAAATGGATGGCTACTATTTCATTGTTTTGTGATACTTACATACAGTAAAAGAACTTGTAAGTTAAAAAGAAAAAATGAGGTTTCAATCCTATCAAGTTTGAAATTTTTAAGTGACTGGTTTGTTTAATAATAATAATTATTATAGTCAATTCATGTCAACACAATTATATTTGAATTAATTGATACAATATGTTAAAACTATGCAATTGGGGTACCGTGTTATTTTAATTTTATCTGTTGATATATTTTAATTTTGTTAGGATCACCTAGTATCTCATAAAAACGATTGTTCTGGACTGAATCATATATTTATTTTCATTCACCAAAGTTATATGTTACGTTGATTATTTTTTTTTGAATATTGGTATTTTGTTTTATATTTATTGAATATTGTTTAAATTACTTTCGAATATTTTTTAAGTTACTATTTTCTAGTTGTTAAACAAGTTTTGATAAATGTAGAACAATTTCATCTTACACTTTTGCTGTAATAACTAAACTACTTTAAGTTTCATATTCAGACCCACATAAATACATAAATGAAATGTGCATACGAACATATATTTGTGTTTTTCTTTCTCTTCACTGTAATACCTTTATTGTATTTTTATATGTTTTAAAACATACTGAAGTGAAAGATTCTGTTATTTTTTGTTTATTTATTTTATCACAAGTCTTGCGTAGACATAAAATTTAATCATTTCAATGACTGACTGTGTTTAAAATGAGTGAACATATAAAATAGCTAAATAATTTTTATAAATAACTGTATTTGCAATAAAATTTCATGTTAATCTCTGTGATTTTATTCCCGAAAAATAATTTTTAAATGCCGAACCAAAACATGAATGAGCAGGTAAGTCTGAAATTTATATCGAAATATTAAATGCAAAAAAAAAAACATTTTATCAATGTATTACACGATTTAGTGGCGTTTTCCATTCACCTGCACCCACTCAGTAGTGTATTTGCCTCTTCTTTTAATACTTATAATAGGGTAGTAAATCGAAAACGCTCTAAATGTGTTGCTATTTAAAAAAAAATGTGAAAAATAAAAAATATTCGTAAAAAGAATTTTCTATATTTCTCTGCGTCTCTGCATATATTGTAAGTGCATAAATATATTAACTCGACGTAACGTTTAAAATGGAAGCAGCAATTTCCCGTAAGGGCCATCAACAAGGATGCCATATACTAACAAAAAAAGAATTCCATTGCGCACATGGAGTATTCGCGTCTTGTTTCAACTTCATATAAAAATACAGCAAGACTCTGTAACTTATAATATCAAATTGATCTTTACGTTCGATTCTACATATAAGCAGGGACGGACTTCAGTTTTCTCATTGCGTGCACTGCAATTGCAAAAATAATAATGATTATCTTTTTTAAAAACAACGTTAATACTTGTTTGTTTACTGCGATCGATTACAAATACTCAGTATTGATTGCAGTACGCAGTTACAGTGAAAATCGATGTTATCTGCGCGTCTTTGAAAATGTTTAAGTTTAAAAGACAAGTATGTATATTTAATATTTGCGTGCATAAATAATGTGGAAAATTGAATAAGTTTTGTTCTTCATAACAGAAGTACATAAATAAATCAATTTTGGAGGAATAAAGAACGAACCGACCAAAATACGAGCACATCAATAAGCTGTTACCCCACAAAAGTCGAACTATAGAGCGCGATTCGAATACGGTCCTGCAACTGTGCAGTAGAGAGTGAACTATAAAATTAAAAACAAATACGCAAACCCAAGTAAATCATTAGTAATACAGATTTGGCAGTTAATTAATTAAAACACGTGTTATAATATCTTAGGTATGCCGTTATTTTAATTGCCGAAGATTTCTAATGCATTCTATCAGAACAGCTGTCATTTTAGAACGACCGGTCCCATGCGAAATTTTTTAGATTTTCGAGTAACACACAACCTTACTTCGACGATAATGTTTTCGTATTAAAAATTGTTCGTTGTAAACTAAGTTGCAAAAGAAATTACAGTTCGTGATAACCTATGAAAAGTTTCCTTTGAAAAACTAGTCACTGTTTTGTCCATAAAGTGGTTCTATTCAGGCTATGTAATCACTTGTGAGGAGAGAAGTTATAACGAAAATGTAAGTTGCAAGTGTATATAATATTTGTAATAATTTGGCCCATTTTTATTTTGATGTTTAATAATTCAATAAAGATAACCATTACTATACTTCAGTTTCATTGTAGCAATTCATTGTAGAAATTTGATGTACAAATTAGTTGTAATTATCCTATTTAGATAATTTAAAGGTGACTTGTATTTTCAGTGAAAAAAAATGTCCGAAGAAATACCAACATTAAATCTGCACCGAGGTAAATCGTGGTCGGAATGGACAAAGATCGTAGGAAATTTTCCAGATATATGTACGTCTTCTTTTAATTATGTTCTTTGCATTTGATTTTCAAACTATTTTAGCAGTGTCAGAAAAAATAAAGCGAAAAGTGCATCCAAGTGTTTACTTGCTGCCGAGGAAGGATATTCTTTTGTACGGATGTTGTCCGAAAATGGACATACGTGTTTTATGCCAATGCAGTATTTGCGGGAAAGTCATGATGCCTTCGGGGTTTTCGTCACACTGCAAAGACAAACACGGACCTGATCAGTCACAAACCCCTGCCCCTATCATAACCCCAGGAACTAGTTTACTTAAAAAGAAGCATCCGCATACGAAAACTAGCAAAAAGAAACCTGTTCTTCCAACACCTGTGCCTCCTCCGCCTTTATTTCCGGTAAGTATTTTCATTCGTCCTTGTCATTATCAATCTTTATTGTTTTCTATTATTTACTTCAGCAGAAGTTATCAAAATACGTAAATTATATATCGGTTTAGTAAGTGGGTCACAATTAGAGTTGCCACCCCTAAAAAACTAACGACTCGTAGTGAAAAAATTGGAACCGAAAGAAATTTAATCTACATTTTCTTTACATTCGTAATAATTAGAAAATCACAGATAAGCGAAGTAGTATCTTCTATTTTTTCAGACGGTTTCTATTTCAGTCTCGTTTTCGAAAGAGTTCACATTGTAAATTTTAAATAGTTCAAGGCCAAATCTACTACAAAAAAATAGGGGAGCGCATGAATATTTCAGAATATTTGAAACTCATAAAATACTCGACGCACTATGATGATCATAAGCAGATTGCGATTCCTAATGCTTAATCAATTTACAAAAGGTTCGACGAGTTTAAAACAATTCGAAACGTTCTTTAAATAGTAAGAAGCAATAAGAAGACAATTGTTATTATTACTCACCTGAGACGGCTGGGAATTCTAGTCACGATGGTCACTGAAAAAAGATAAAAGCAATAAATATGACAACATTCTGACATTTTAAAGAAAATAAGAGCTTCTTGATCACGAAGACTGTACTAGTTAGTACATTAATAAGCACATTTGTAAATATTTTTCAAATGTGTGTCAAACAAAAATAGATGAAGCCGCTTTAGACTATCCCATTTCTCATACAAAATTTGGCTCAGTGTCTACAATAACATTTGTAATAAAATACTCTAAAATTCTGATTTAATAATATAATATTTCTGTACTGTAATGTTAGATGTATTATATTATTTGATAATCTCTGAGTCAAAAGAATGTTGCTACAAATGATTCCATTGAAATATGATGAGTTACTATCTGATGTTACTCGATTGTATTACATTAGTTACGATCAAAGATAACTTTAGTTGTCGTTAAGATCTTGCGCTGACATGTAGTAAATGAGCTAAGTGGTTAAAATATTGTTTTGAAAGAAATTATAAGAGGAAGTTATAACGAGTGAAATATTCCCTTTTTTTTTTTTTTAGAGACAAGCAACGCCTCCCCCCTCCCCCATCAACGCGCCAGCGGACCTCTCACCCCCCATATTGCTTCCGGTACAAGTTGCGAAACCTGCCACACCGCCTCCAAGCGCGCCGTTATCATCTCCGACAAACAATATCCCGAAGCACAAGAAGTCAAAGAAAAGTTACAAAAAAATAAAGGAATACGATCCTGACAAACATTGTGGTGTCATAGAGGGACATAAGGGACCATGCTTGAGATCAATTACTTGTTCTAATCATATGGTAAATTTGTATATGTATTAGACCATTTTGAATTGAATAGCAAATTCACACGCAATTCCAATTCTGAAATTTTGCGTAAATTTTCTTTCATCAATGTTTGTTTAATTATTGTAATGATATAGACATTATTATTTACACGTACAGACGTAACTTCCACTCCTATCTTTGATTCTAGTTTCAAAATGATCGTTTAATTAAAAAATTGCAATTGCAATAATTAAATTGCAACAAAGTAAATTTGCTTGGCTTATATGAACTGGTTATTTTTATGTTAGGTACTTTTAAGAAAAGCAGTTCCTGGTCGGAGCAAAGATTTTCAACAATTAATTGCCGATCACAAAGCTGCCAAGGATAAAGAGGCAAGCAAACAGAACCAAATATTGGTATCTAAGGTCGAATCGACTACATCTACCTCACAGAATGCAACCACCTTTAGGAACGTTGCACCTACATACGTGGTATGAAAAATCTAATCTAGCTTTAGGGCTTACGTAGTGCAATAATGTCTCTTCTTAGTTTCTGTTTCTTAGAAAAGTTTTACAACTTGTTGAGGATCTAAGAAGACCGATATTTTTACCCAAAAACATTTTTTTACGGTTCACTGTACTAACGAGCCCCGTTTTATTTTGCGCAGAAAATTGCACCTACACCTCCTACACCGACCACAGCAATGACAACTAAACCAGAAGTTCAAGTTATATCGCAGCCGCTTCACGTAACGATTACATCTCCAGCTATGACAAATTCTAATTCTCAGAGAAATTCAGAAAACTGTTCGTCAGTTGTGTACATGCCCATGAGTCCCGTTGGCGTAGTAAGTCCAGTACAGGTAAGCATAAACATAGATGTTTTAGGAACGAAACAGTTGCAGCTAATTGTAGTGTATTTGTGGTATTAAGATTTTTTGCTGTAACTTACGTCGTTCATTCTGATTTCTGTTGGCTTCTGGGAGAAACTGTACTTTCATAATTCATGCATTATGACGGGGCATTTAATACTAATGGTATTGAGGCTGAGTGGGTTCATTCACATTAAGGAACCAATAATAATAATGATAATAATAATTTTTGTCTTTTTGTAACTTTTGTACTTTGTATACTGTATTTCTAATATAACAATGGGATTTGTCTGTAACATAATATTAATTGTTTAATTAAATGGAACACACATGTAGCTGACCTACCAGTTCTCCGAGTTTATAAAACAAAATCAGTAAACATCATAAATTTCACGTCTAGAATTTTTTTGCGAGTTCGTTCTTGATCGTTGGTAAACAATGAGATTACTGATTTTTAGTTAAATATCTAACGGTGTAGGTGGCTAATTAGAGCTTTATTATAATTTTACCGAGGTATACCAAATATATATGAATAATTATTGCAGTAGCAGAAAATAAAAATGCCTACATATATTAATACAATAAATAATATGTATAGGAAATTGATGATGCTTGCTATGACTGGGTAAGGACTCTGTCACAATGGCGTTAATGGTAATAGTGATTATTACGAAATTAATGTTGGTATTAGTGGTTGCACAGTTCACAGTAATGTTGAGATTTTTATGATTTCAACTGAAAATATCGGGATCTTAACGCGTCAACGACAACATTACCGTGAACAATCCACATTCGCAACCATTGTCTGGATATTACCATTATAACATTAAGTTACTTTTACCACTAAAGAAAATATTATGACAGGGTAGTGATGTGTGTGTTTGCGTATCGATATTTGATTCCTCTTAAAATCGATATTTTTACGTTATTATACCAATTTTGCAAATGTTAAAAAAAGAAAATTTTTAGATAAATAAAACCGGTTCGAGTTCAACGGGTACTACAGTTTGGATTAGGAGAAATGAATTGTCTTTAAATTTTGTTCGTTTGTTTATAAAAATTATTAATAAGCATAAAATTAAAAAGATTTATAGGTATTTGATATCGATACTATTTCCAGACCCGATGTTAATAATAATTGTTAATTTTTGTAACTTGTTTGGATTAATGTTTTCAATAAAATATAAATAACGTGGTTACAGCCATATCCTCGTTATTAATATTTCACGTTTAACTATTTAATTCATCTCGTTTATTAATACAGTTTGTACAGTTGGAAGGAACAATATTACGTGTGGCTTCGACTCAACCGTTGCTAAGTCCACCACTAGGAACACAGCCTATCGTTGTGACAATACCTGTACAGAACCATAATACACCAATGTATACAAGTCATCCGAAACCACTTATAATGTCTACGTGCTCAACTAGAAAAGTAGGTGGCACGTTCGTGTTGCAAAATGAACGCATAGATCGTCAAAGAAGTGAAATACAGATGGCCGCAAATACTCGGCGTTCTATTGCAAATTCCTGTTCTGTTCTTAATACACATCATCACAAGCCGAACATATTGAAAAATACCACGAGAGGTGCCAGTTTGAAAATAAATTCCGTTAAGCGACAAAATACTGAAAAACTCATTAACGACGCTAGATCGAATGCAATGAAAAATTCTATGAAGAGCAGTAACATTAAAGTTAGTGCAATCAAACGTCAAGCTGCCGATAGTATTGTTAATGACACTAAACAAATTAGATTGAATGATGTTAATGGTTTCATTTTGCATGCAGATGTTAGCGAAGGAGCCGAGGCTCCCCAGTCAAATAACTCCTTACACGACAAAATCACTTTTATAAATATGAAATAGGTCAAATTATTAATTTTTAAGACTAACTTGTTCATTGAACATTTGTGACACGAAAAATTTAAGTATAAGAAATAATGCACATCTTAGTTGTAGTTATTTGATGCTACATCCACAGCTGAGTAGTTTTAAATGTAGCCGATGTGAACCAGAATATTATATTATTTACAAAAAGTGTTGGAAGATTAATCTGATGCATTTTCTTGTCATCTTATACAATTGAAAAAGTTGTATAATTATTCTAAAAAAATAATGGAATATTTTAGATGTAAGAACTGTCTAAAACATTCCACTCTTAAATTAGAGCAATAATACAAACGTACAACAACATATCAGACTGATCTGAATACTATTTGTAAACGTAGTTTTATAATTTGTGTATCGGCGATTGTAGTAGACGTGCTCGAACTTAGTGATAATTTCAATGAACAAGATTGTAACGATAGATGCAGTAACACAGTTATTCTGTTGGTACTTCTGCCGACTGTTAATTTTAAAGACTGTTTAATTGATAATACCTTGTATGTTGTGGAGGCATGTTTTTATGTGTGCATATTTATCTATTTACGAATATTATTTTACAGGCAGGCCGTGTTCATTTATTTTATTTAGTCTGCTTTACTTAACATTGGTTGTTATTTATAATAGTTTTAGCAAGAAAAAATATTCTTGATTGTATAAGTAATTATTTATTTATTGTGTGCAGTAAGTTCACGTATTTTATGTTTCAGGAACAAATTACATGCAGTATTAAGTTTAGTATTTTACTATTGAACATTTGTCCTATGGTTTCAGTTTAACATAACGGAAACACGTTTTAATTTATTCATTAGTTGAATAATACGAGTTGATAGTAAAGTGTATTTTATGCAATAAGAAACTATTTTCATCAAATCTACGTTCATTATTCTATGGGAATATTTTTTCTTTTCACGATAATTCAGATATTTTTAGATAATAACACTGTGTATTAGTGTGTCGACGTTCAAGTTACACAGATTATACAAAAAACTGTAAAAAAATGAAGAGCAAATCTAGAATTGTCTCTTTTCTTAGAAAATGCGGAATCGGATTTTAATTTAGCGGTAATATTTTAATTAGCCATTGTGTTCTAATGCAAAGAATCATAAATTGTCTTGAAACTCATCAAAATCGAATTTTTATCAGTAATAAAATGTACACATTTGTATCCGATAAAACTTTAACAACTGTATTAATATTTCTGCAAATAAGTAAGTCAGTCTTCGTGTATATGAGAAACTCGTTTATCTAAGAGGATATAAGAAATGCTCTTTTAAAGAGCGAGATATATTTTCCCATTTTTATGCATCCATTAAATTTATTTGTAATTTTTCTACGGGTGAGTAGGTATTTCTTTCGTTACGGTGATCACATAATTATGTATGCAGCAATAAGAATGATTTGGAGTTGATTTTTTAAGTAATAATGAAAATTAATTCAAAATGTGAGCGCAGTCAACTTTTGTTTATAAAAAAATAAACCAAATTCTCATAACTACATGCGTTTCGTGACTGAATTACTTAATAGTCTATTAAAATTTCTAAACCATTTTCTTTTATAGTAATGGGGCGAAACTTTGTGAGATTGTTGTCGAAACTCAAGGTTACCTTTTTAACTAACCAACCAACAGAAACTCAACAAGTTATAAATTTTAAGAGGAAAAGTACCGGGTCACCTTCTCCGAACGAATTTTTTTCCTCGACTTCAGGTTTTTTTTTTTTGAGAGAGAGTTTCGGGTCACAAGAAAATCGCAAAGTTTCGTATATCCCGTCCCTAATTTTTTATAATACACTATGTTAAGTGTTAAGTGTTTAAGATTTCTATATAATATTCTTCACTTTTTTTGTCTGAACTGATTTTGTAACTGAAAGTTCCACTGCCTCAAAAGATATACAGTTTGTTTTTATCTCCATTTAAAACCCTGAAGCCAAAAAGAAATCAAATTTTGCATGCTTAATGTAACTGTGGAAACTGTGGAGGTCTTTATATGAAAATCCTTAACAAGCTTAACACTGTAATGTATTTTTAGAAGTAAATATCGTTTCTGTGTACGATGTGCTAAGAAAAGTCTACTTTATACGGTCGTATTTATTCTATTTATTGTGTTTTTCAAAATGCTTGTTTTAGAGAAAATTAGAGATATATCTTTTTTTTTGCAATCTTTCAGGAACAGGATATAAAATTTATTTATTTTTATCTACGTTTACACATCACGCTATCAATATTATATTTCAGTATTAGTAAATTAGCAGTTTATGCCATGAAATTATCAGAAAGATTACAATAAAGTAAATGTCTAATCATTTCCATGTATAATGTGCATATATAAAGATGTATATACAAGTATATGTATGTACATGTATAACGTATGTATGTATATGTAAATAATTTGTTTATGTGGCATAAACGCATCTGTGTAAATGTTGTGATGAATATGGAAACTATTTGAAATGTAAATTTTTATGTATTCTGTATGTCACTGTGTACGTCCTTCGACTTTAAAAGAGTAGATTGCATGTATTGTAATGTGACATTCTTGTGAAGAGATGGGTAGCTAAAGTGCACTCTGTTTACTCAATCACTTTTAGTTATTAATTTCGTGTTTTAGTTACTTATCTATTTAACGCGTTTAGCTACTATTTGATTGTCGAAGGATTCTTGTGTGGATTGTTGTCCTGTGATCTTCACAAGCAATGCTCTAATGGCTGTGAATATTGCCAATTCCAGGCTGGCAACCTTACTGCCTACGTAAATTATCACTATATAATTAATGTGTGTATGTGATACTTTACGATAGAAGTGTTTATTTTCTCGTTTATAAATAAACCTGTATATAATTCTATCATGTCTTTATTTATTGATTTCAATAAACCACTTTTCAAAAAAAAAAAGAATGTTTTATTCGTTTATCCCTTTATCTTCGTTTATGATAAGGGATGCTTTTCATGCTACTTCAAATTTACGTGAAGCGACATCTTGTGATAATTAATCAAATTAAACATTTAAGTGCTTGTAAGCACTTGCCTCCTTTATTTTTTTCTGAACATTTGTAGTCTCCCACGGCCGCTGGTGCACATTTTAATCGGAATTCGCTGTCAATTTCGTTATTTTAAAAATGGAATCATACTTTTTCTCGCAAATTTAGGACCTGTAGGTAATTTTGAATAGAAAATTATAAGGTATCCCTGTACTTAAATGCAACTGTTTTTGATTTGCATTGCATTCATTTGTGTAAGCTTACCCCATACCCAAAGCTGTTGGTTATCTAGTTATAAGAATTCTCTTAAAAACGTATCGTGAAAGTCGATATAAATATCGCAATTTATTGCGCAGTAGGCTCTGAATGTGAATGAAAATTACTCTGATGATTCCTAAATTGGGGTCATGTTTTTTAATAGCGTTTAGAACTCGTTAAAAGAAACATTTTTTTCAAATACAATTAAAAAAAATAATAGTAATTTAACTTAACAAGGTTACTAAAGTATAAAGGCTGCCTCCCCATTTAATTTAGAAAGAGACAGCGAATAATTCGCGGCGGAAAATAATTCACGCCGACCTGTGGAAACCTTAAAGGTTACCTAAGTTGTCGGGCACGCGCACTGTTAATAATTCACACATTCATTTCACTCTGCAAACGGTATAATTAACGTTAAATTTTAGTTAAACATTTTTTTTAATTATAAATAATTTTGTCGTTAATTCTTGTCAAGCGATAGTCAACGAGAATAGAAGTTGTTAGCTCCAGACACACGTGTACACCAAGAACGTCTTTCTTTTTGAAAAAATACTGACGATTTAACGCTTGAATTGTGAACACGATGGATTCTTCAAAATTAAACTTCAAAGCTGTTCTTCTACATTAGGAAATACTTACTCTAGCATATACTGTTCACATGAAGGAATCCTACGAAAATATGTCTCGCTTTCTTAACAAAATTAATTACAGAAAGCATAAATCAAATAAATAAGTAAATGTTTGGTTTACAACTTAAATACACGAAGCACTCGTTATGATTGATAATTAAGGGCTAGTTTTACAATAGTTGGTTAAACTAAGTATTGGTATATCTATGGTTAAAACTATTGGTTCAAAACAGCGTACACCAACCGTTCGCTGCAGATAACCTAAAGCTAATTCAAGTTAATTTTCAAAATTCTTTCGAGTCGGCCGACGTTTGACCTAAAAAATAATTAAACAAATTTAATTCCGTTTCCGTTGATTACGTTTCCGGCTCAGGGTTTTTTCAATCAAGTGACAATATACCTATATAGACTATGTTTGTCAGACATCACCAGAAGAGTACCTTACTTTAGAATCAATAGCTAGGGTATAAAGAGATAAAATGGCGATTCTACTGTGTAAATGAGGGCCACCCCTTTTAACGAGACGTCACATACATATGTGCATTAACAGCTGATAAGAAGGTAAGGTGGTCGTAACGGTTCCGTGGTTAAAGTGCGTAATAACAACTGCGGCAAAACGAAACCGATATGGTGATGCGTGCATGATTGTGGTTGTTTGTTATGTTTATGTACGTGTGTGCGTATGTCACGACAAACTACGTATATGACACATCGTACAATACTAGAAAGTAGATGCCAAACCACCCCGAGTAGAGCAGCTGCATCGGCGAAGCGCACGGCCGAAGGGCGCAGCACGAGGGGCGCGCGCAGAACCACCTGGCGATGTGCGCTCCCCCATTCAATTCACTATCGACCGGGTGAGAGTTTCATTTTCTTGAAGCGATATTAATCGAAACTGTAGTCACAATGAAAAACCGAACAGTAAGTAACGTGACTGCGTATGATTTAAGGTCTCGATGTATTTGGTGACGATGTGTGGGGTTGTTGGACGGTTTTTCCGTCGAATTCTTAGTGCGCGAGTAGTTGAAGTAGCGTCGGGACGCTCGACGCCGTCATAAACAAAGTGTGTTTTCATGGCGTCGCAGCGTCCGTTCATAATGGTGGTTTGGTGATAAAGTTGTGGAAGCCGTCGAATGTCGCAGCATGTGAGTGCGTGCAGTGATTGTTTTCCATGATGATGGACAATATCGGTAAGATGATTGAACATCAGGCACTGGGTGAACAAGCGGTCGAT
Source organism: Serrognathus titanus (assembly GCA_039766575.1). Classification (NCBI taxonomy): domain Eukaryota; kingdom Metazoa; phylum Arthropoda; class Insecta; order Coleoptera; family Lucanidae; genus Serrognathus; species Serrognathus titanus. The sequence continues at coordinate 113,367 of CM077916.1, read as the reverse complement.
TCTCCAGATGGAAATGCGCATGCGGTGACTGGTAGCATGGAGACGCAGGCCGTCCGCATGAGGTTGATGTCGCGCGCTGTTGTGGAAAGACGACTTGTCAAACAAGAAGAAGCGGATGGCCCACTATCTGTTATCGTTCAAACTCAGGAGGAGTCCAGAGATTCTGAACTTCTCAGTCCTGGTAAGCTATCACCAACGTCGGTGAGTGTTGCGAACATGATCGACACAGGAGATTTCCGTACGCTTCAACCTGAACCCACTTACCAAACGTTGACTTCCGTAAACGGAAGAATGTCTCCACCAGGTTACAGTCCCAGTTCTTCTTACGCAACTTTGACGCCTCTTCAACCCCTGCCACCAATATCCACTATGTCAGATAAGTTCGCTTATGGCCACGCGAGTAACGTGACGGGGTCGTTTGCAGTAATGCAAAACAATGGTCTCGGAATTGGGCTGGGATTAGGAGTAAACGTTAATTCGGCGTATACGATGCCCAACATGGACATGTCTCCCCCGCACAATTACTCATCTCCAAGCATGGGAATGCAACAACAATCTAGTCCCATAAGTCCTCAAAGTGCTTACAGTCAAAATGGACTGCCCTCGCCCCAAAAAAGTATGTCGCCTCCTAGCTACGATTCTCCCTACGGAACGCAACGTGAGCTCGTAGGAAGGTCGTTGCAAAGTCCGCAATTAAGTCCTCCATCTGCGTCGTTAAATTCACCGGGAGGCACGTTGGTGACGAGTTTCAGTGGTGCGACCTTAAACGGACTTACCCTCCAACATCATCCGCCAACATTGGTGCAAATAGCGGCACCTCAACGTGAGTGTTCTCCATCGCCGCCAGTGATAAGTCTTCAGCAACCACCTACGCAACAGCCACAACAGCCGCAACCCCAACAACAACCTCAACAACAGCCGGCACCGTTACAGCAAATCCCTTCGAAAGGAGCCACGCCGAGTACCTTGAGCGTTACAACAATAGCCACCGACGTGGAAGAAATTAACACCAAAGAACTGGCACAAAGAATAAGCGCGGAACTGAAACGGTATAGCATACCTCAGGCTATATTCGCCCAGAGAGTGTTATGTCGTTCGCAAGGAACTTTGTCAGACCTTTTGCGAAATCCTAAGCCTTGGTCCAAGTTGAAATCTGGTAGAGAAACGTTTCGAAGGATGTGGAAATGGCTTCAAGAACCTGAATTTCAGAGGATGTCTGCTTTACGACTGGCAGGTAAGTAAAATATTCTGTCGTAGAATAAGAAACGAAAATTTAAAAAGGAATCACTTATACATCGCTGGCCCTTCTATTGTTCGTTCGCCCTTCTAAAAGGGGAGCCCGCCGAAGGGTTGTAGAAAACAAGTTCATCTGGTTTCAAAATATATTATGTGTTTGCATATAATACCACCATTAAATTCGTTATAAGCTTTAACATTCGCCGTTTGAAAACTAATGAAAATCATCTTCCAGTCATATTTGAACTATTAGAGTTTGGATATGCTTTAATATAGAAACGCCAATCAAATAAGTGATCGACTAATTAATTTTTACGCACAGCATTTAACTTCCTAACGACGCGTCGTACCGAAACATTTTTACCGAATCTGAAGAAACAATACAATCGCGTGTTCAATTAATACGTGATATTTCGCTCACTCGTGCAGTGGTGCTTCGTAAACACCGAAACCTTCCAACCTAACGTAAAGGGAAACATGCATCGAAAGAGAAAACGTAAGAATGAATAAACAACCTTTCTCGGTTGTCTTTTGAGGTTTCCGTTACATATACAGTGGGTTAATATTTAATTGAAAACGTTTAATTGTATTTTTCTATTAATCTGGACGGCACCAAACCATTTCCTTCAAAATTTAGAATTCGACTCTGCCGATGTACTTTCTAATAACACCATAAACAAAACGGCTAAAACGTTTTAAAAGTGTTGCTTGGCTATTGTATTGATTTTTTACTTGACGCTAATAATGCCTCCCCTCCCTTGATTCTCTAATGGGTTATACTTTTAAATTCGTATGATTAACCGTATTACGGTACACATCGTGGACTTTCCTATTTCAGTGTGTCCAGTAAAGAACGAACGAAAGTGTAAAATCGATTTTAGATTCGATGCATTCAGTTTTCATTCGTTATTTATTTACTTAGTTTCATATGTCACTTCTTAGGCACAAGTCAAGACCAAATGTGAAGAAGATACTCTTCAATTTCATGAAATATAACATTCAAAATGCTATACGAATGCCATTACATATTTAAAGCAAAATTCTAATTTCGAATGTGTCGAAAAAGTCAAATATTTCGACGCGTTCGAAGGAACCACGTATCATATGTGTTGCACTTTCTCTGTCGAGGTACTTTAATTTTACTAATTTCCATATATATATTATTATAATATACATATTAAGAATGTAAATGTGTGATGATACTCTGAATCTGATTTAACTAAAGTTGGTTAATAAATCGTATTTATAAGTTTCACGGCATATACACCTTAAATAATAAACTTAACGATTACGCATCTAATGGCATAATTCTAAATCACACTGTTATAAGTACTTTTGTAAATAAGAAATACCAGTGTGTATGTAATGTATTTGTAAATAATTTTCATGCCGACTATTCCAACCAATTTAAAAACAAATTTTGTAAAATTAAAATAATATACTAAAATATCTTTGTGAACATTGTTTAAATTTTTCAAAATGTATCTTTGACATTCGTTATTAAAAAAAAAGTAAACTACAATGAACCACTTTTGAAGTCAAAATTTTCGAAGAATTTGGAATTTCGTCTAGCCAAGTTGATTGTAGTTTATTAAAAGAAAATTGTTACATGTGTACGAACAGAGAGATGTTGTAAATGTTTGTGATTTTTTTTAAGGCAGTCACCTTGTTGTATAGTCGTTTTTGTTGTCAATGTTGACTACTCTCTTGTTTTCATTGCAGACTGCCAGATGCGCAATGTAAACGCGAGGGCAGTCAACTCCAAACGAAGAAAATCGCCCTCCACTTCATGCTTGTGAGTTTATCTGTCTCTCTGTTATCAGTGTTCACAACAACTTGATGCATGTGCCCCATTTTTTGATGTTTTGACAAAAAAAAAATCGTTGAAAATAAAGTATATCCAAACTCTGATTATTTTTCTGGGATGTTCTGCATGATTGTTAAGTTGTTATATATATATAAAATACAACGTCATGATTGATAAGCTTTTGTATTGACTTTGCGCATGTTCGTGCTTTTAATACGGTCTACGTTATCACTAGATATCAAAATGATCGTCATTGCGATGCCATTTAATTAAAAAAATATTTAAACAGAACACAAAAAACATCTTAATTTAATGAAGAACGAAAGAAACGTTAATTATATTATATCGAAAAATGTCATAAATGACGTATTTTTGCAATACAAATGTGTATCCCCTTAACGCTTCCAATATTTGTTTCTTATTATAATAATATTTAGTCCTTCCAGTATACGTGCGGGAGGGTTTATGATCCACATGTACTCAGTTATCAAACGATCGTGTTTGGGCTGTCAAATATCATTTCTGAATTCCTAGATAATTTTAATTGCATCGCGTGAACACACGTCGAAAATACAAGTAATGATTAAGCGCCTGTTAGTTTTATCAGTTTGGGTGTTCGCGAGGTCCTATTTTTCGGACGATCTGTATAACTTGAAACTGAAGATTGTTCTGTGAGGTTCGTAGGATTCTTAAATGTTTCGTGGGAAAATTTTTACTCGCACGCGAAAAGTGGGCGCAGTTTTTTTTTGCTAATAGGTCACCAAGCTTCACTCGCCGTGATTCTTTCGTCAATATATCGACCAGGCACGGGCTTACTTTGTTTTGATTTGAGTGTTGACGTTTGTAGTACATTTCGAACACGTTTAGTTCTTTCTTTCATAGTAATAATTCAATTACGGCAACGCTCCAAACGTTTTGATACCTGAATCAGACATAAATTTGTTGACTTTAGTGTACATTTCTATTACTATTACTTTAGAATTATATGGCATTGCTACAATAGTAAAAGTAAATGAACCGGTAATAATTATTGTTTAATTATTTTCATTTCTATTTGCCGTGTTAAGGTAAGTTTTTTTTGTTTTGTTTCGGAAAGAAATAAAGTTAAAACTGATTACGTTCCGTCCATGCCCGAGGATTTTTATTGCACATTTTAAAAACAATCGATGTTGGAGTTATTGTTAAATTTGGTTAACTAGAAAAACCTGTTAAATTTGACGTTGAGAACATCTTAAGAGATTTTTCTTGCAACGATGTGTTTTCCTCGTCACTTATCTCCGTTGCTACACGAGGTGTGATCTGCCACTCCTAATTTCTTTGCTTCCCTTTTGGGAGCTTTTTGTTATCTTTTAGTCTCGCATCAAACGGTCTCTTGGTTGCTCTAATAATAATCTTCTTCCAGCATCCCAACTTCAGACGACAAACGATCCAATACACAATGGGGAGACAGAGTTGCCATTCCTGGATTACTCTTTAAGTAAGTCTTTTTTAAAGTTATTCCTTCTTCCATCGGTTGAAATGTCGGAATTAAATTTGGCTCCTCAATTACATTTATCACATTAACTCTTTTTTTTCAAATAACTTTTAAGCACTCCATCGACTGTAAAATCGTAATTGAATTTGATTCTTCGATTTTTATTGCATTATTCCTGCATTGTGTAAATAAAAACTGTGTTAGGGAATGACGTGATTGTTGCATTTTACACGACTATACTTTAAATTAGTTAACACAACTGGAAATTCGCGGCATTCCACTGTGTTAGTATCGGTCACCTGTACGTTGAAATTCGAATAACTAGATGCAAGCACATAATTATTTCAAATATTTTAGACGTACGTAACCTGTTAGCGTTATTTATTTCGTATATCTTTTGAAAACTGACTCTTTGTGGCAAAAGATATTGTTTTGTGTATTTTTAGCGTGCCATAAACGTAGAAGTAGTTTAAAAAACGTATATATTTCACATGGCTGATGATTTTTCTTTTGTTACAGCTGCACAGATACCTCAACGAGGCAGTAAGTATAATCATGCTTATGTTTTCGTAAATCGCATAGGGCAGAAAAGAAATTAAAGATTGATCAATTATTTACAGGTTGCAAGAGGAAAGAAGACAATTCGAATCAATCAGATCAAATCCCTACGCCCAAGAAACCTCGGTTAGTTTTCACAGACCTACAGCGCCGTACACTACAGGCTATTTTTAAGGTAGAAATTTTGATAATCCGACGGGCTTTTATTTAAGTAAGTTTATTTCTGAAGGAAACGAAAAGACCATCAAAAGAAATGCAAGTGACAATTGCTAGGCAACTCGGTTTGGAACCAACCACAGTAGGTAATTTCTTCATGAACGCCAGAAGAAGATCGATGGATAAATGGAAAGATGAAGATCCAAAAAGTACGTCGACCACAATACTGCACCAACAAATGTCTCCTGGAATGGAACACGACGATCCTGACCAGGACGTTGATTTAGACAATGATGTGGACGAGCAAGATGACGTGTTGTGACATGCATTCCGTGATCGACATTTATTAATGCTGTGAACACTATTCCTTAGTGACGGCGCTCCTAGCTCTAGAATAGTGTAGACCCACCGACTAAAACAATGTATTTGACCTGTTACATCTGGACGTTTAATTATATGATAAATTTATTTATACTTTTACTAGTCCTTTCATTTTTACCATATGTTGCAAATTTCATTAAATAATAGAATTTTATTTTTGTTGTGTAATATATTATTTAGCAGATATTAAGAAAAATTATTAATTTATTCGACTGACGTTGACGAACAAAACTGGCACTGTGAACTATCGTGTTTTCCCGTGTACTTTTATAATGACACTAAATCGATAAAAAAAAAAGATGTATAAAATAATAACATTCGATATTTGCGCTGGACCGAAAAATAACGGTGTTAATGAAATGTGTAATGAGAATTGTATTAAATGAAACAAGAAAAATCATAAAAAGAAAATTGTACATTCCGTTGTAATTTTGTAATATACACTTGTGATACTATCAGGTTTCCTAAATTTAGTCACTCCTTTTTTTTTTTAATGAAACAAACAAAACATTCCAAAGTTTAATTGTTATGTGTATATAGATGGTAGAAGTTGTTTTCATCTATTGTAACTATTTATGAAATATTTATTTATTTAGGACATTGTTTCGAGTCATTGCTTTATGTATATATATATTATTTTTATTTATTTATTTTTTTTTGTAAAAGGTGAGAATATATTATTTTTGCAAAAAGTTTAAGTACCGAAAATATTTGGCGTGAAACTCATTTCCCAAATACATTATAGGTACAATTGTCTAAAACTTGAAACAATATGACAGCGGACAACTTTACAAATTCTAAAATTTGGGAAATTTTTCAACACCTTCCACAAAGTATTTGATTAATAATTCGATTGAAAATTTATGTAATCTTCATTTTCTTAGGAATCGCAAAAAAAAAAACTTCATTTAAACATCATTTGCAAATGTAATTAATACGTTGAAGCGAACAGCGTTTTGCAAAAATAATAGCATTTTGATGATTTTCTGTACATATTTATTTATTTAGGTGTTTGCGTCCCAACCGAATGATTTAGTTTCAACTGTGATCCTGATGTAAATTGTTTATCTGCGTAGGTCAAATACAAGAGTAAAATTTTCTACACAAAAATGTATATTATCAAAATACGGTATATATTTTAGTATAAAGTCTAAAGTTTCTATTTTAGCACAAACTACTGATTACATCAGTGTGATTAGAACTAGCGTAATAATGTACAAAAATTTTCGACTTTTGAATTTTTTTGTGTAGGGAAAGGCGAAAATTTGAGTCGGGGGGTATTTTGGCAGTGCCCGGAAAGAGAGCACCTAGTCAATGTACCAAAATATTTTTTTACTGTTTATTTCATGTACTGTAATACTTTTAGCGTAAAATTTTATTTTTATTAAAATAAAAGCTATTTTACGAATTATTTTTCAGTGAAGTAAAAAATAATAACAATACTATTAGTGCTAGTACAAAGAATAACCTGTATTTCCTTTTTTAAATATAGGTTCTGTTAGCCATAAGTGTTTGTTTTTTAGATAAAATTATAAAAAGACCAAAGTTGTTATTATTTTTTCTTGGAAAATTTTAATCTTTAAAACGACAGAACATTCCACGAAAATCAATCTGTACATACTGCAAAAAGAAGATTTATATTGCATCAACAATAACGTGAAATATCAGGAATCACTTTTGCTACTAAATTGGCTTTGTGGCCGACCGTTTTTGTACGTTGGGGCAAAATTTCTAAGCTTTTTGAGATAAAAAAAAAATAGCTTGTAGATATATACAAATGCAAAAATTATGTTGAATCTGTGTACGATTATTTATAGACAAGATTAACCTGGTGACAACTTTGGGGTCACAAAATGCCTTAATACCATGTAGACTATTGTTTAAGTCTAGTCAGCACTTGTCTTTCTGTAATAGTTGATTTCTAGTCATTTTATATTGTATTTAGTTAGAGACCGCGTGACATCTGGCCGTACAATACCCGGACCAGATGTTAATAACGATCACCTACATAACAGATAATACTCTAGGTAGTCGGCACCGGAACCGGAAACAGAACGATCCAATTTTTATCGAACCAAACCGGAATATCCATGTTGATCGACCTTTTCGGTGATTTGCACGCTAAGGTGCCGCCTACCCTCTGCGGGTTGCTGTGCGTTTGTTTTGTAAATTGTGCAATTTCACTGTTTAGATTGTTACAGTACCCGCCGATTGTGTGTACTATAATGTTTTGCACGACGTTGCACCTTATTATAATTTGTATCATCTGAAGGGTTGTCCGAAGGGGATATCTGAATGCGTTAAATATAAACCTTATGTACTGTATAAATAAGTTTCCTCACTACCATCGATTGGTCACAACCCAATATAATTTTTAGTGCAATAGTAAGACGTGTAAAAATGGCAATATCATATCCCAACAGAGTGTATTCGTGTTTGTCACGAAACTACACATTTCTGTAGAAAATAGCATTGATTAAAGAAATATTTAAAATACAGCGCGGTGTTTTCTTTAGATAGACTTTCCCAGATGAAACAACAACAACACCTGCTACCTGCAGACGTAAATACCCATACCCATACCCATACCCATACGTGTAATAGTTTTTTCGTTTCGCCGAGTGAAAACGAGGAATCGACGCGATCCGTCTGCCAGTTGGCGAACGCCAAAAGAAGGGTAAAGGGACTGCTGAAGAATGCCACCCTGTTTTTTGGGTAATCGATCGTGCCGGAGAGCGTGCGCCATGCGTCGGCCGTTTGATGCGGAGTCGCGCGGCGCCGACGTCACTCGGCGTCGGTCGTTTAGCACCCAAGCGTCGCACTAACTGCAGTGTTAAAGCGCCAACATGGTCGCACGCGCCACCGAAACGGTTCCGCTCTCGCGTCGTCGCTTTTGATTATGCTAGACTGTCATAACAAACGCGTGCGGGTGGCCGGGGAGTGCGTACGTGTGTGATGTTGTAAGCGATAGTGCGATCATTCCACCTCACAGTATGGCCTCGGTCGCCGCTTGGCTGCCATTTGCCCGGGCGGCGGCCATCGGCTGGGTGCCCATTGCCACCCATCCGCTCCCGCCGCCCCCGATACCTAAGGATCGCCGCAAGGCTGACGATGAGAAGCTCCTCATCAACGTGTCCGGCCGAAGGTTCGAGACTTGGAGAAACACTCTAGAGAAATATCCAGATACGCTGTTAGGGTCCAACGAACGAGAATTCTTTTACGATGAAGAATGTAAAGAGTATTTTTTCGATCGTGACCCAGATATATTCCGTCACATTTTAAATTACTACCGCACTGGCAAACTGCATTATCCGAAACACGAATGTTTGACCAGCTACGACGAAGAGTTGGCGTTCTTTGGAATCTTGCCTGACGTTATCGGAGACTGTTGTTATGAAGATTATCGCGATAGAAAAAGAGAAAACGCAGAGAGGCTCATGGATGATAAACTGTCCGAAAACGGCGATCAACATTTACAGCAACTCACCAACATTCGACAAAAAATGTGGCGAGCTTTCGAAAACCCTCACACGTCAACTGCGGCCCTGGTATTTTATTACGTCACGGGATTTTTTATTGCCGTCTCGGTGATGGCCAACGTCGTCGAAACCGTTCCTTGTGGTAAAAGACCAGGTGGTGCTGGTCCGCTTCCATGCGGCGAACGATATAAGATTGTTTTCTTTTGTTTGGACACGGCGTGCGTGATGATATTTACTGCGGAATATTTGCTGCGATTGTTTGCGGCTCCGAATCGTTACAAATTCGTACGTAGCGTTATGAGCATCATCGACGTGGTGGCCATCATGCCCTACTACATCGGCTTGGGCATCACGGACAACGACGACGTGTCCGGCGCGTTCGTTACTCTCAGGGTGTTCCGCGTGTTCAGAATCTTTAAATTTTCACGTCACTCCCAAGGACTTCGCATTCTTGGTTACACTCTAAAGTCCTGCGCTTCCGAACTCGGCTTCCTGGTATTTTCTCTAGCCATGGCGATCATTATTTTTGCCACAGTTATGTTCTATGCCGAGAAAAACGAACCGGGGACTCCTTTCACGTCGATTCCGGCCGCCTTCTGGTACACCATAGTAACTATGACGACATTGGGGTATACCAACTGGTTTCGTCGAATTCGATATCGAAGCGCACAATTGTTTTCTTGTTTTGCAGGTACGGTGATATGGTTCCCGGAACGATCGCTGGTAAAATTGTCGGTGGCGTTTGCTCTTTGAGTGGTGTGCTCGTTATTGCTCTGCCCGTACCTGTTATTGTATCTAATTTCAGCCGAATTTATCATCAGAATCAAAGAGCAGACAAACGTAAAGCACAAAGAGTAAGTATTGACAACCGCATCCGGTTTTCGGAAAACTGACACGTTAATCGATAAATATCCTTTGGTACATTTCGAATTGAAATTTAGAAATACGCGTGTAAATTCGACTACAAACGCGAAGTCGTCGCCGTTGTCTGTAGATATATATAAAAAAAAAAATAAGTTCGCATGTGTTGTTTTTGTTTATAGAAAGCTCGTTTGGCGCGCATACGGATTGCGAAAGCGTCTTCTGGAGCGGCGTTTGTAAGTAAGAAAAAGGCGGCAGAAGCACGATTAGCTGCGCAAGAATCCGGTATCGAATTGGACGACAATTACCGTGAGGAGGACATTTTCGAATTACAACACCATCATTTGTTGCGATGCTTAGAAAAGACCACAGATCGTGAATTTGTGGAATTGGAGGTGCCCTATAATGGACATCCCAAACGTCCCGGTTCGCCATCACCTTTGGCGAGTCCGGCACACTCGGCGGTGTCCATTGGGTTACTGCAATCTTGCTGCGGCCGGTGTTGTCCGCGCAGGTATCAGCAAGGTTGTGGCAAGTACATGCCGGCCGCGTCCGCCGCTCAGAGTAAACAAACTGGCGGCGGCATGGACGGCACATACTTGGTGGAAGCATCTTTTTAGGCCACATATCACGAACTGTGTTACAGCAGGCTCCCTATTTTCCGCTCGATGCGCTCATATATTCCACCGTCACGAAATTTCTGTTCTCTTAAAAACATCGACTTTGTTCATTAAAATGTGTAGTGTAAAATGTGATATAGCTGGTAAAAGAAACGATAACCTACTAATTAACACAATAAGACGACAAATCTTCGTTCCGTACGTTAACAGTCGCAATAGTAACTGCAATTTGTTTGTTTGTAAAATCTCCTACGACACCTAGTAATATGTGTTTCACAAAGGTAACTTAGCGTACTTAAAAACAAATAAAAATACTAATGAAACGTCTGAATTTATTTATAGTTAAGCATTATACGTTGCTACGCCTCACGTGTTTCAGATATCGCACGTTCTGCAACCAAACCATAAAACAAAACACTTTTGTTGACAGTCGTATTACATCATAATGTACATTGATCTCCGATTTTTAGTCATCTACACGAAACCTTCCTTCTGCTATTCACGTACTTACTATCCACCTATGTATGTACACTCGCTCGAAGATATTCGTTAACCGTGTTCTTTTCCACCGTATCACGTAGAACCGCATTCGTATTTAAAATGAAAGTGATACAAACATAAGTGTGATAATATTTACCGTTTACTTTCTTCGTGATAATTGATAAAGTACTGTTCTCTAAAAACGCCTTTATATTGTAATGAATCGTGATTCTAAGTTTTAAGTACGCGTTTTGTGTTCTCCCGGAATTTAACGAAACTAACGCTACCTGCTCTCGAGCTTCACTGATTCGACCAGAAAAATGAACGTTCATTATTATGACGTTTCCTCATTTCTCATTAAGGTTTTAAAATGTATATATTTTTTTATTTTTCTATTTTCAATCTCGTACAATTTACCTACGTTGTGTGCTAAAAGAAAATTTCTACAATCGAAAAATAAATTAAAAATAATACGCGACACGCGTGGGAAACTTTTTTATTATTGACTTCTCAGAAAAAATTATTATTTGCGAAAGTTCCTGCATCTCCCCAAACTCGATATGCACGTTACAAAATTTGAGAACCCCCTTTCACGTGCCGAGGAAACTAATATATTCGAAATCGACAAAGAATAAAGCACTTTTGTTTTTCAAGTTACGCGGAAAAGTTATTCAGAATTGTTACGAGATCTCAAATATAACATCACGATGAAAAGAAATCTCACCTTTTCCAATTTTTTCGTCGCTGGCGGCCATGATTTTATATTTAAGATCCCATTGCAATTCTGAATAACTTCTCTAAGTAACGCCTTCGCATGTCTCGAAGAATAAAGGTGCTCTACTCTTATATTGATTTCGATATATATATATATTATATATTTCGATCTCGTCGATAGATCGCAAGAGGTACTCAAATTTTGATATGTGCATTGCGAGGTCGAAAAGATGCAGGAACTTTCATAAACAATAAATTTTTCTGAGAAATCAATAATAAAAAAGTTCCCCGCACGTGTCCAACTTTCTGCCGGTCACTGTATATCAAGTACCTATAGACCAATTTAATTAAAGTCATCCACAGAATGCCGTGGAATGAGAAAATCATGTTTTCGCTAAATTCAGAAAATTCAATTCAATTTAGTTTATCCGCGTCAAATATTTGTAACATATATCTAATATAGTGTGGTGATAAAGTTTTTTTTTTTTGCAAGATCCTGAAACAGGTAAATTTTTAGTTTATCGATCGTCATTTGTTTTTGATGCAAAGATAACATAGAAATTGAAAACAAATACAAATAAAAATTAATTAAACTATTCGAACTGTTTCCTATAAACGAATTGTTGGATTTTCACTGTAGCGTAACATAAATTTTTCACAAAATTCCAAAGACATTATTTTTTTTGTATCGCCACGGTCAAAATCAACATGAGAAAGTTAAGGTTGAATCCTAGAAATGTGCAATGCGTATATGCATCATTCCAGATTATAGTTTGACATTTACATTTAATTGTCCGAATCTAGCTAGGACACAGATTTTTAATTCCAGATGAATTTATTAAATCGGATCATTTGATATTTTGCAATCAAGGTACTTTCGTTTTGATTACGTTAATAAGAATTCTAAGTTAAAATCGCCGGAAAACCTTTTACGTTAAATTGATTAATTAGTTACTCGAAATTAATAAATTAAATTTAATACTTTGTCATATTTTGCCACGAAACTGTGATCCATGGTTAATGCAAATAAAAAAATAATCGGCACGTAAGAAGGGAGAATACTTGTGGAAAAGGCGTAAACTGTAAAATATAAAATGTACAATATACTTTAGCAACAATAGCATAATTTAGTTAAGCTATGTTTTATTAAATTAAATAAATCTGTTTATTTACGAACGGTGGTCACGCACGTGCCTTCCGAAATTGCTCTGTTGCAAAAAAAGACGAAAATATAAAGATGATCCTGATCAAATTTGGCATTACTTTAATTTCTCCGTATTTTCTGTAAATACAATGATGTACAGGCGATTTATATTAAACTATATAAGACTGTCGAACATGCTGAAAGTAATAAATTCTTAAATGACTGTCGAATTTTGTTCGAACGACTGTAGACTACATATGTATGTGTGTATTAATAAAAAAAATTAGTCGGGAAATTGATACCGTTTTGTTTATAATGCACAATTACATTCTAAAAATATGTTGGCGTATGAGTTTTTAGAATAAACATTTTCATTTTTAGAGCGGTATTAAATAGTAAAATGCACTCGAAAATAGTAGCGCATTAATATTTCTTTAGTGGTTTTCTGCCCACTCCAAAATTAAATTCTAAATTATATTCAATTTATGTACTTTAACTTACTAAAGACGTTTTGGTTTACTTACAAAATCCTCGTGTAGTTTATAAACCTCGTGTTGAATGTTATCGCGATTATTTTCGTAGTGCCGCTTCCAAGCAATCTTTTGTATTCACTGTAAATTTGGCGCTTATTTTTATCGTTTGTTTATTGATGATGTTTTTATAAGTTTACTTCTACTGTAATATTTACACTTAATTATTTTTTTTTCTGTCTGGCTCATTTGAAATTATATCGGTAAATATTTTAGAATCGAAAGTGACTTTCAATATACCGAAACAAGTATCTTATGGTAAAAAAAAAAAAAACAGCCCAAAATAAAAACATTCAAAAATTCTCTGTTCTAAAATTGTTTTTTTTTTTTTTTTGTAAATAATCAATTACTTGTAGTTCACTTCTTTATGATTGTTTTTACTCTTTCGTTAGTAAATGATAAAATTTTATTAATGATTGCGTGCTTTAAGCGTATTGGAAGGAAAATTGGAACCAAAAATGAGCGTGAATGAAGAAATCGCAATAATTAAAGAAAACAAAAAAGTAATTTATTAAACGGTATAGAACTCCAGTTGTAAATACACGGAAACGTATAATTAATACGAGTATAATTTGAATTAAATCATTAATTTTGTTTTTTTGTAAGCGTATGATTTTAATTCAAAGAAAAGTTATACTCGCTAAGATAACTGATAACCGAAATTTATGTGTCAAAGCGGATATTTTTAAAATTCGACGTATTTCCAAATCATTTTCCATTCTACTAAATATATATAAGCACGATGTATGTACGTACAGCCGAAATCATTCCTTTATGAAATAGAGGAAAAGAGGCTGCATTGTTCGCAGCAGACTCTCTGTTCCTAAGACGTTATCTTTGGTTGAGGTTGTACATCTCGTTTTACGTTGCAATATTCCTGTGTATATAGAATTGTATATTAATCATCCTCTGTATAGTGCCATTATTAGAGCGATTTTCCATTTATTATTCTAAAGATCGGGGAGCAAATTTGTAATTATAATAAGTAAATAATCGTAAATGCATCGTTTTGCAGTCTTACTAATTAGTTTTAAATAATAACATGCACTCAAAGTGTAGCCGTATTGTATGAAATAGCTCTGTATATTCTAAGTGGCCGTTGTAAAATTACAAGTATACTAGACTATAGAAAGTTGAATTCTAAATATTACTTTATATGTGCTATATTTTTAATAGGTTATTCTATAATACTTTCGTATTTATTTTCTTATTAAAAAATATAGATTAACGTTCGAATATGAGACTTGCAAATTCTACAGTTAATAAAAATATAGACATACATATATTTCCTCTATTTAAATTTAAAAACAAACTCTTTAAATGAAATTTGAGGAAAATTAATAAATTTTCCATAACTAATCTTTGTTTTCTTATTCCTTTACATATTTACATTTACAATTAATGACGTTTTTTCCGATTTAACTTTTCACAATCCTATTTTTCTGAACGAAGAAATATTATTTCAAACTCCGTTTCATTATTTCATTCCGAATATTTAACTTTGTGTGATAAACAGGGCAAGGATAAATTTATTTTAACGCCACGCTCCGCCTACTATTCAGATGCGGCTCGTTGTATTAGCGCCTTAAGCTTCGGTCTGTTAGAACCATGCGCGACGCATAACTTACGCGTTTTCCTAAGTATATTGGCTGGGCAGTTTTTATTTAAAAATCTGCTTACGCCCTCCAGAACTGGTTTAACGTCAGAAAATTTAGAAAAAAATGTTAGTCATTCAAGCAAATAAATCTATTACTCAGCCTACGTTATAATTTATATTAATTGGTATTTTGCAGAACTCAATTTTATGAGAAAAATTTACAAACTTTTATAAAATGTTCACACAGATTTCATAACAATAATTTCCATTTTCTTTAGAAAGAACCCCAATAGTAAATATCAAATAAAATTAACGCGCACGGCTCTGATTTTGTTTTGATAAAAATAGTCGTTTAATTCGTCCTCCACGCCCGTAAGTGCGCCGACGAAATATTCTACGCTGCGGATATCAACGGTCAAGAGAGGGAGTATCTTGGTCCACTGGTGTTTTAGTTTGTAACACCGTCAGCTGAAGTGGTCCGAACTTATGCGAGTGCGAAAGCATTGGAACTACGAATAAGTGACGTTCCGCCTCTTTCATAAAAAATAACTCCATCCGGGCCCTGGTGATAAAACATATTTGTAAACAGTCCAAAGTCTATTCTAATTATATGAAATGAACTTCGTAAACATTACAAATTTACGACTACTGAAAAAATTACATTTAAAATACAAGGTGAACGTAATTGGTGCAAATATTTTACAAATAATTACAGTGTTCGAGAAAAAGCCGTTTTGTTCGTGTGGCACTGGAATTTTTCAAATTTACCACGTGGCGACGCAAATCAAAACTCAGTGGATGACTGTCACGTCACACATGACAAAAACACCTTTAGCAATTCTAGATAATATTTTCGTTCGTTCAATATAAGGTGATAATTAAAAATTAATCGCCGTCCTCAATCATTTTTATATCCGTAGATACGTATCACCATCTAAAAGCACTTCATGAAACCTCCTAATCACGTGTAATTTGGAAGATCTTTTGCGTAAACGAAATTCGAAATTTGATAGTATTCAATTTACGTACGAAAAGGAAGAAAACGGAGCGTTTCCCTCTCTAGACAATCGTATAATCGGAATCAGCAAAAACGAATTAGAAATTGACATTTATCGTAAAGATACGAATACGAACCGGTTTGTAATTAACGAATCACAACCTTCTGTGCATCACAAACTCGCGGCTCTAAATTTCTTAATAAATAGATTACTCTCTCCACCTCTTGAAAAATAAAGCCAAATAAATGAATGACAACAATACAACAGATAAATAATATAAGAGAATTTTAAATCTCGTACTCGGCCATCTCCCTCAAAACTCAGAGTAGTCCCTTTGGCAGGTCATAATAAATTCTTAGCATGTCTACCACGATTGGAGGCACCCTTTTAAGCCCTCCTTTGCTAAATTATTTAGCACCGCCCCAATGTGGCGTGAACGTGTTCCAAAGCAGCCCTTCTGTTGAATTTGTATCAAGTAGAAGTTGCAAGAAATTTTTGATATGATAAAAGTAGAGGACAACGCTTTTGCTTAAAAGCGCACAGAGAAAAAACAATGGTATTTGTTAACACAATTGTAGCATGTATGTCTACGAATTGTTATTAAATGAAGACACCTACAATAAACAGAATATATTTGATTTTAGAATAATGTTTGTAGCAAAATACTGCACTTTTTTAAGAAGATCGTTTAACACAAATAATACTAAATAATTTGTGTGAATTAATTTTATAGACAAAATGTAAACATGGTATATAAATTGTTTAATTAAATACTTTTTCATTTAGAAGATTTTTCCAATTTATTAAAAATTGTCAAATATATAGAATACCTAACACAGTGTTTGGAAACTAATACTGTAAAGGATAGTAAATTTTTACCCAATTGTAGTATATTTTGATTGATATTAAAATAAAATCTTCATAAGCTGTTGTATAGTAAATTTTTACTTAAGATGTAGAATCTTATCGAAAAAGAAAAACTAAAAATGGCTGCTCTTCAGTTCTCGGGTTATCTGCCGTGTAGAAAGTTTGTAGAAATTGACGTTTCGATCTTCTTGGCGTGATCTTGTTCAGAAGTGAAAAAGAAGATCTTCAGAACTGAAGAAAATCACAACAAGATGATCGAAACGTCAAAATCTACAAATTCTCTACACTGCAGAGAACCCGAGAACCGAAGAGAGAGCAGCCATCGAAGATGGCCGTGAAAACCTGAAGACTACAAAACTAAAAATGATTGACTCGTTTGTTTCCGAACCGGCTCCTCCTCCATTATGCAAAAAAACTTTTAAAATGTAACTTGTAGGTACGCCGCTTTTATTTACTTATGAACCGTCAATTAAATTAAAGGAAGCGCCGTTGCAAAAAAAAAAACACTTAGGTGTCTGTATTACCGACCGAAGAAAATTTTTGACGATGGAAGAAAAAAGCACTTACACTTTCGCCGTCGTATTTTCTTCGCAACATCATCGTATTCCTAACATTAACTTCCACACTAACACTCACACACACGCGCACTTATGTATATCAAGCGGATGCAGTTGCATTAGCCAAATTGCAACGCGAACTTTCCGAAAATTAAAAAATGCGCGTCTCTACTCTCGGTGAGCGTTCATGACTGACTAACGCGTGTGGCGATTTTCAATTTTTTTTTTTTTTTTTATAAATATCCAACATGTATATTTTTTTAATACTAAAGTTTAAAAATTTAAATAAATTTTTACCCAATTGTAGTGTATTTTTATTGATATTAAAATAAAATAAAATTTTCACAACCTGTTGTAGCGAATTTTTACATAAAATGTATAATTTTATACAACAAAGTGTTGACACTTAAGAGAATTTGTTGTAATACAAAAGTCAATTTCAAGTTCTGAAGAAGATCTTCTTCTTCACTTCTGAAGATCCCGACAAGATGATCGAAATATTAAGTTCTACAAACTTTCTGCACGTCAGAGAACCCGAGAACCGAAGAGCGAGCAGCCATCAACGACGGCCGTGAAAGCCTGAAGACTACAAAACTAAAAATGATTGATTGACTCGTCTGTTTCAGAACCGGCTCCTCCGCCATTGTGTAAGAAAACTTTTAAAATGTAACTTGTACGCCGCTTTTATTTACATATTAAAGACAGTGCCGTTGCAAAAAAAAGCACTTAGGTGTCTGCATTACCGACCGAAGAAATTTTTGACAATGGAAGAAAAGAGCACTCACATTTTTCGCCGTCGTTTTTTCTTCGCGACGTTATCGTATTCCAAACATTAATTTCCACACTAACACTTACACACACGCACGCACTTATATATATCAAGCGGATGCAATTCCATTAGCCAAATTGCAACGCGAACTTTCCGAATGCGAAAATTAAAAAATGCGCGTCGCCGCTCTCGGTGAGCGTTCATAACTGACTACCGGGTGCAGCGATTTTCAATTTTTTTGGTATAAATGGTCAACGTGATTTATATTTTTTTATACTAAACTTTAAAAATTTAAATATGAAAGCAACATCAAATAAAAAATTCAAACTCAAATGAATTTCTAAAAACTTGTTGATGAGTATGCTACCTATTTAGCAAAATGGTAGTCATTCGAAAAATAATTTGAATGCTTAACTGAGGGGCCTAGTTCCAAATTGTATAATCTCCAGTAATTTCTCAGAAAACGAAAAACACGTACAATTTAAATAACTAACATTGTTTCTTATTTTTTTTTATTTTAAAATATTTATGAGGTTGTTAAGAGATAATTCATAGTGCTTCCTTCAATGAAGGGCCCCTTAGAATGGGATTGTGTACGGCAGTTGCATTAAACAATATCCATTCTAAGGGGTCCCTTATTAAAGAAGCCTCAAGAAAGTTCTACGAATACAGGCAAATGTGTCAGATTTTTTTACCTAAAGAAATTAACGATTAAGAAGGTATATTACAAGAAAGGAACGGAGGTACTTAATTTCCTTTTAAATGTATCCGCAATCAATATACAGCGGTTAAACTCTGAGATTATCATTCCGAGCTCAATTTTTGAAAGGAAAAATGGGAAATGAAAAATATTTGATACTTACGAATAAAGAATCAACGGGAGGGAATGCAATTTATCTTGACGCAAGTTACCTGTTTGAGGTAGGTCAATTTCTGCAATATGGCGGTTCGTGGACAACCGTTCATGAAAAAACTAGCATGATTTCGTATTTGTATCTAGGTTTAGAACGAACTGGGGTGATTTGTAAACGTTCCAAAATTTTCTAAAACACAAGCGTCTTACCGAATTACGCCCATGACATGCAGCCGCCATATTTAGTTACCACTTTGGACAAGTTAGTTCTTTACCCACATAATAAAGAAGACCACCAGGGCCATCTGTATTACGCCATATTAATAGATATAGATATTTTATCGACAAAAGTGATACGTACAGTGCTTGTAATTTTTAGGTCAGTCAGTCAGAACCAAAGTACTAACTAAATAATAAGGTAGAAGAGATTTGCGCAATCTTTCTTCCACATCTTGAGCGGTTCAGAACTTCAAATCCAGACACTTTTCACTGACTGGACTAAAAATTACACAAACTGTATACATCACACCATCCAAAAACTGACGAATCATTCACAAACGTTATCATTGTAGATTTAAATAAATATTTTTAATTTTAAATTGTCCTTCGTAAATTATTCATATAATTTTCTGGCAATTTTAACTGATTCAATCGACAATTGATTTGAATTGTAAAATTTGTGTTAAAAATAGTTCTATTTGAAGGTATTAAGAAAATCACGTTGGGGCACATTCGCTACATTTATTTAACAATTGTTACGCCGCATAACAATTACATAGTACATCATAAACATGCTTAACACATAAATGCTATTTTCTAATATCCTATAATGTGACAGTTCGACAAAATTTATGTCTATATATATATATATATATATATGTATACTGCATTTTACAACTTAGTAACTAAAGCACTGTTGAAAAGAAAGGTTCGGGAATATATTTACAAATCAAAAGTATAAAAAATAAACTGTAACAAGTCTGTAACGATATATTTATATGTAGAATTAATTCAATATAACTTATATCACCAATGTACGCGTTACTTTTTCATTTTACAATGAATGAACAGTAATGGAGTAACGTTGCTCAAATGTCTAACAAAAAATACATTACATTATTTAGAATATCTTAAAAATTTATTACTAATTTAATTTCAGCGTTAAAATGTGAGATCACTTTAATTATTTAACGACACTAATTGTTACTATATTTACATCAACAAGATAACAACATATTCAGTAAATAGAAATGAACGTGAAAGTCTAGATTATATGTTATCTTAATTTTAAATACAGTGACAATCAGCATGCTGAGAATATCTAACAGACATGTATTATTCTGAAATTAACATATGATAATTTGAAAAACTGATTTCTAGTAACCAAAACCCCCATCACGCAGTAAAAGTTACATTATGGCGGCAAATAATTCTTAAAGCCGCTTTACATTGAGCGATTTGTTGCAGCAATTGCCTGCAGTGCAAATGCCATTTTTTAAATTAGAATCTTCAGTTGATACTACCAATTGTCAACAATGAAATTGCTTAGTATCTAATGCTGAAGTGATTACATTTTGCAATAGAACGCTGCGATAACTTGCTTGAACAATCTTGCTGTCTCGCTGCAATTAATTGCCTCGTGTAAAGCTAGCTTTATATAGAACACATTAAACCCCAATAATAAAACGCTCTTTACAAATAGCACTTGAGAATAGAAGGAATTCAGCACAAACATTTGCAATCTACATTTTTTTTTCAGTGAAACAGATTCTGAAAAGAGTATGTCACAAAAGATCTTAATATCAAATAAGTTTAGCTGCACTTTCATAAGCGAATAGTTTTAAATTCAAAGCGCGTTTCTTTTAAGAGCCAGCTGCAAAGGTTGGTGCAGAATATTCTTCAATGTAAACTGAAAATCATATATACAAAACTTCTTAGTAATTTTTACACAAAATTTTATATATATATATATATAATGATATTGTGTTGCTTTGCTGTTTATAAGTTTCTTTTTTATCAAAAATAATATTTCGGTGTCCATTCTACGAGTTTTTTTTTATTTATTTGTAAAATAAAATTTGTACAAGAAACACCGGATCATTTTTGATATATACCTATATACAATGCATTTGAAAATAAATTCAGGATCTTAGGAAATGTGCATATTCGACAAGTATCCTTGGACATGTCGATTATATTTTTTCTTGTTCAAATTATGACATGCAAATTTCATAGATTTCGTCAAATACATTGTTAAAAAAAATCATCGGTGGCGTCGTATCTTTTACTTCAACGACGCCCTCTATGTAATTCTCATATGAAAATGTGGACAAGCAAAAAAATAAAATCGACCCATCCATCGAAAACGCACGTTTCCGAAAACTCCGGTCTTTTCTAACGCACTGTATATACCGGGTATTTCAGGGCACCAGCCCTAGCCTTTTTTCCTCAAAAATATGAAGTAGCAGAAAGTTACAAGAAATAAATTATATTAAAAGGGTATATGGTGCATTTAATAATAATCTTTTGATTTAATTTGATAGCGATATAATTATATTTCAAGGTCAATCGAAAGTAATTGTAACAATTTGTCGAGTTTTTGATTTTTTTCTCAAAAACTGTTCGAGGTATTAAAAAATTATTCAAATAAAATAGGTTCCTGTTTGAGAAACTCGACACGTTTCCATTTAAACGTTCAAAGTCGATCCCACGTTGCGCCTACTTTCGGTTGTCCTTGAAAGATAGTTATAGAACAACGGCCAACGGCCGAGACGGACGATCTGAAACACCCGGTACATATATATACATATATAAACATAACAAATTAAACTGACAGCCTTCTGTTTAACGCATATTACACGAAGTTTATTTCACAGCAAAAGAAAACTGGTGTAGACCATCAGCAGGGCTATAATAATTAAAATTTTATTATTAATTTGCGCTATACTTAAAGGAAAAAAAATGACTAGAAATAAAACCGTTACGAAAGTGGTAAAATACATATAAAAATATTTTAAATAACGATGTAATCATAAATTGGAACACAAGCAAATAACCGTTGCATTCTGCAGATTTATAATTTTAAATGAAAAGTCCACATGTAGGCAATATCATTAGGACTCGTTTAAGTAATCACTACATACATACACATGCGTACGAACAGTTTTCTTTTTGGGCAATGATTTTCAACACCACTCACAACAAGCAAGCTTTTTTTTAAATACATATTTAATATTATATTAATTGACGACTGGTTTTCAATTTGTCATTTGGATTTATAAGTAAAATCAAAATCAACGACAGCTCAATTCTTTCTCTAATTCTTCAAATTCATATTACTGGTTGAAATCAAACGTTATGTACTTCAATTTATGAATTAAACAAATATTAAATTAGAGTTTCCTATTTATAATTTGCATCCTACCTAAAAGTTTTACTCTGGGAGCAAAGAAAAGCCTTAAATACAAATTGTAGGTTTTTTTACTTGTTATCTTTTAGAGTTATCACAAGAAGCAATCGCAAAGCATAGAAAAAAATTTGTGTTTTTTTTAATGGAACACACTGTGTGTTGTTCGCTAAAATGATTCCCTATATTCAAAAATTTATACAATGTTTTCCAAAAAGTATGCAACAAATAGGATAAATTTCACTTGACATTTCCCAATTTGATTTGAAGCGTTCTGCGTCAATAAAAATTTTATGAAAATTGATATAGAAAAGTCCTATTTGTTGCATACTTTTTGAAAGATATTCATTTGCCAACTAAAGCAGATCTAGTCTTTTAGATATGAACATATCGATATTTAAACTCAAATATATCCAACTCTAGATATACAGATTTTTGATTTCTTTAAAATAAATACAAATTGTGTTTGCTTTTCGTGATAACTTTAAAAGTAAATACATAAAAAACTATACAAACTTTTGTGTTTAAGATTTTCTCTGGCTCTTAAAATAAAACCTCTAGATAGGGTGCAAAATACTTAGAAAGAGAAAACCCTGCACAAAAAATACAAATGTAAGTTTCGTTACATTATCAATATATGTAGCTGGATCTGTTAAGAAACACATATATTTTCACTTAAGAATTCTGACACTGTCCATTTATAAAAACTGTTCGTTTACTTTACGTTTGGATGGTATTTTTCCATGTTTGCAAGAAATTGCACACTAACAACCGCCTTTTCCGTTTCAGAATTGGTAGAATATGTTTTAACTCATTTCAAAATTAATAAATTTAACAACGCCAATTACAAAAAAATCAATAACTATAAACAAACTTAAATTTAAAAACATTATAGCTCTTAATTTAATAAAACTAAGATGATGTAATATCAAATATTATAACAATAAATAATTAGGTCCCATAATTGTGTTACATTATATTATAAGGCGTTCACGGAAAGTGGCTACAGTAGCCAACTTTTTAATTGCATTCTCATAAAGTAGGTTATATTACACAAATTTCGCGAGCTTTCCGCCATTTCCCGTGAATACTCTATACGCAGAGCTCAGATATAAGTCGAAAAAGTTAAGTTAATAACATCAAGAGTTTTATTTTAGATCTTCAACGTCTAACATTTCTTCTATTTCCTGCTCCCAATTATCATTCTTAGAGCCCGACGACTTTTGTTCACTGACGACTTCGTAGTCCTGTAACTCAGCTTCTAATTCTTTCTCCCATTCTTCTTCTGTTTCAACATTTTAGGAATAAGGGTAGGCGTTAACAAAATAAAAATAACAACAAACACACAAATGTTTAAAAAAAATTAACCAACATAACAAAGAAATTGCATGCAGTGAATAATTAAGAAGTTAAAAAATTTCTAAACTCGTAATACAAGAAACATTACTAATCTATAATTAAAAACATTTAGAGAATATGCGTAATTTGCATAAACAAATATGCAATGCCGTAATAGGGAAAAACATTTCTTCTACATTATGATGGTTAATTCGAGATTCTTTAGAAGAAAGACTTTAAAAGCAATCAATAAAAGAAAAAACAAAGACAAAGCAAAACAACGCATAAACACTGAGCGATAACGGAAACCAGATGCTCAGGTGTTAGTTTCCTGTTTGAAATAAATAAACGCGAAATAAATGAAGGAAATAAAAAGAGAATCAATGAGTCTGAGCACCTGGAAGATCTACACCAATTTTACGAAGTATTTACACAAGGCAAAAGTAAAACATTTTTAGAACAAGTTTATACGAATTTCTTACCATTTCATATTGTCAATATTTTTATAAGCATATGAAACCATGTTAGAATAAATAATTTTTAATTTGACTGGACACATCCATCTACTAATCTACCATATTCACATGACAATTACAAGAGAAAATGTCACACTAAAACTTGCTTAATTTAACACAGAAGGCCTTTTTCTTCCTTTCGTACTTATTTACAATTAACATGAACCTGACATAATACTAAGACCAAATATTTGTACTGCTGAATTACAAAAAATAAAATAAAATAGCCTATTAAATACGATAGAACGTTTTTGTTTTGTTTTTTTTAAATTAAGTACAATTTCGGCCACTTTCATAATAACATTGTCCACTTAATTTTGAAGCTTTGTGGCAGCGGTGCCACAAAATTGATATAAGGGGACAGCAAAATTTCAAAAATTACTATTACCTATTAAGTACATCTATTAAGCACTCACAACTTAGACTGTTAGCAACATATTCCCAAAGCGAAACCACTCTCCAGATTACCAGTATGAAATTTTGAAATACTGCGGCCATTAACTAGTTGGATGCAATCAAACTTTGGTAAATATTAATATTTAATATCACATTTCAATTTTTCGCAAATTGGAAACAATCGCAGCTATATAGTTCTAGTTGAAATTTGATGCCCTCCCCCCCCCCCTCTCTTCCCTATTGAATAGTCTTATCCGAATAGTGTTAACAAGTATGTATTTCATTCATCACAAAATACTTTAATATATTTTAATACTGATCTATTAATATCTGTATGTAGTTTTTCTAACTTTATTTTACATATTCACGAACAAAATTTTTCTGAAACTTTACCGAATGAATAATAAATAAATAAAAAATATGTGAATAAGGAAGTCAGGAATGGAAAACATTTGGAAGCTAGAGTTGATGTCCTTCTTCTTAAGCTGTGTGGAAAAAATCAAACAGGAAACTAACCATATGCTGTGAAAAATTCGTCATCATTTACCCTTCCATTGTAACTTACACTAATTCAAAAGCACAGTCATTAAAAGAAAATCTCTTAGAGCATTTACATTGGAAGAGCAAAATCTTTCATCCCGTAAGATTAAAGGATAAAATGTTTAAGCAAAAACTAAAGATAACTTACCAATCCGTTTAGATCCAAGAGCCAATCTTTTCATACCCTCTTGGACCTCAACTAGATCTTGTGAGGTAGCTTGTAACGTGTCTGATACAAATTCATGCGTAGGATTTTCCTTAACTTCTTTTTCTAACATTCAAAATTAATACAGAAAAAACAAAACAAATAAAGCACAGTTCAATGCTAAAAATAAGCAAATCAAATCAAAACTTGTCGCAGAGGGAAGAATACCTCAAGTTTGTTATTTGTGAGTAATTTAAACAGAAAAAGAATCCTGAACAATGCAGAGAACGATATGTTTGTTTTGCCTTAGTTATTATTACTTGTGGTAATTTTCTGAAATATAATACAGTTTCTATTTTTATAGGTCTTATGCTTGTAATGTTGTACTTCGAGATTAATATTAAATTATACTATTTAATATAAAAAAATTTCCGAGGAAAAAAAATAGATGATTATTATATATATATATATATACATATATATTTTTAGTAAATTTTAAATGGATAAGAAAGTAAATGAACTACATCTTTTGTATCCTTTTAATTTCCACTAGTTGCTGAATACATCTTTCAAATAAAAACAAAATAACTCGACAACTGCCCGCACCAAATTCAAAATTTTGCTCAAAGTAATAATTTGCATACAAACATACCTTTCAACTATAATAATAAAATGTAAGCAAACGGTCAGTTCATGTATTATAAACCACTTACCTATTGGTTGATCAGAAGTAGCAGTTTCTGTGGCTAATTGACTGTCGCCCTCGCGTGACATATAAGATAGGTCATTTGCTTGACAAATAAGGGTGACACGATAGAAATAATTCCTCCAAAAATTTTCCTCATTAATTCTATAAACCGTGATTGAATAAGTTACAAAGTAGAAACCCTGGTTTCGTGGTTATGTAAAGCGTTCACTTACACTTTAGGCACGAGTTCATAACGCATTTTCTCCAAATTAGGATCTTGCTCCATTATGGCCATAGCAATAGGGTAAGAGACATCGTAGTCGAAATGAAAATCAACACCAGCTGGTGGACTGCGCACGAAATTCCTTTTATCAGTAGATAAACTAAGGCATTCTTCTTTCAATGCCTCTTCATTATAACAACCTGCCCAAGGTGGTAATGCGCTAGCAGTGTTTCCCGCTTGCCCCTTCACAAATGCCTCTTGCTCTCTATTGAATTCACCCAAAATACTCTAAAATATTCACATTTGTAAATAAGGACACAAACGGGAATTTTTAGAAAGCTTTATTTTTTATGTTTTTTTCGTTTTATAAACTTTCTTTATTTGTTAATCGTCCTTTATTTTATTTTATGCCAAAAATTGCACAATTGTCAAATTATTTGTTTGATCAAATGAAAAACAATTCACTTCATCGGACGTCACTTTTGACGTTTCTATTCCAACCTAACCTCAATCTGAAGTTAAAACATCCCCAGCAAGAAAAACGTTTTATTTAAAAAGACGAATTAAAGCAGATGCAAAGAACGGCTACCATCCGCAACAAGACACTTTTGATCTTTAGAAACGACAAAGTGACTAACGTCAAACAACATTTCCGGCATGTTATGTTATTAGTATGACGTTACCCGAGGCACATATTAAATTTCAACACTTACTTTAATTCGTTTTTATTTTGATCGACAATTTTTTATATATTCCGAAGAAGCCATCAACGTACAGCAAAACGTCGACTCTAAAATTTTGTGATAAATAATTTTCAAGACCAAAAAGGAGTTTACTAATAGGATTACAAATGTCAAGATTAAATCGCTTGCGTTTAATTATTCGAAATAACTCTGAACCAATCGCATCTCGAGAATATCATATCCCTTGCCCTCGATAGAAAGTAAGGTGGCTCTCTCAAATCACGCTTGACCACTTTAGCCATCGTAAAATCCTGAGGAAAGTGCACGTCGCAAAATTATGTAAGAACGTGTAAAGAAAATTGTTACAAAGTGATTTATTTTTGGCAATACTTACATTTTCTTCGACAGTTTTCTTAATTTTTGCGCTTGCTTCACTAACTGTCTTGCCTGCTTTATTGACTGCAGAATATAAAAAGTTTCCAAACGATTTCGCACCAGCTATAGCTTTGCTTTGCACTGAAAATTCAAAACTCTATACGATACAGTGAAAACAGATAAAATTTTCTAACCATTGCCAAACTGACTATCTTTTTCCTCAGTGGGTGTTTCTGCGACTGACTGTGGTCCCGAATCGGCACCTCCGGTCGCGCTACAAATCCGTGTTCAAAATATCCAAGCGCACATGATTATTTTGTTATATCAAAGAAATGTGAAAATTTAGTTTTAATTTTTACCTAGAATTATCATCATCATCTTTTTGTTGCGGAGACCCCTTCACAGATTCCACCGAAATGCTAGCGTTCGTTTCCTCGCCCAAAGGTTGAGTATCTTCGTGATGTTCCTGATCATCACCTTTCCGAAGTTTTGGGATACTGGATCCTAACCATCCACCAATTCCTCCAATCTGGTTTTTCACGTTTGACAGCATATCCAACTTACCGTGCTTGGTCGGGCTTTAATCAATAACAATAACTATGCAACCTTCAGTACATAACCTTATTTTATAATAAGTGGCAAATAGACTTTGACAACCGTAACTGAACTAACACACAAAGCGACGCTAATTTTGAATTTTAAATCGCGAGTGCAATGATTGATCGTATTGATAGCTCTTGCGGAGTCTCGCTTTGTTAATTCTGTCAGCTTTAATTTAAAATCGATAACGATAAGGTCACAATCATTTTGATCCGAGTATGGTTTGTAACAGGAGTTATATTAGATTTCCTACCTTATATCTTTCTTCTCGAGATTGGAAGCGTTTCCGTCGTCAGTGGGTGTAGGTATTTTTTCCTCTTGTTCGCCCTTTGCAGAACCCATCCACGAGCTGACCTGGTTCGTAAGTCCCGAAAACATTCTGAACGTACGAATTTAAATGACGCGGAAGTAAAACCTTCGTAAGAATTAAATTCTAATTTAACGTCTTTCAAACGTACATATTGCACTACACTACGATATTTCGACGCTGCTTCTCTTCGACTTATACCTTATGTCGTTCCCTAGAACTGCTAGAACGAACTCACTGCGCCAAGGACATCTGGCAGAGAAGTAAGCTTTGTCCACCGCTCGCTTTTCCCTTTCCGCGTTTATGGACTGTACGACCGCTACGCGCTCAATAGTTACTTCTAAACCTCGCCAATCCAAAATGCACATTAATAAAATCCGTACTTATGTTTCCAGAATGTATGCCCAAAAAATGGTATATCAAAAGAGAAAGAGAATTATTCTCCATTTCCCTTACGTTGGAACTAGGTCGAACGATTTACGAAAAAAGAATACTTTAGGAAAACTGGCAGCTCTGCGCTGCTTTCGGTATTGATCCGCTATTATCTCCGAAAGCTCATCTTTTAATTATATTTTTAAATAAAAATATCATACATATGTACGAAAAATACCACACGTAGCACAATACAACTGCAAACAAAATTACATCAGACGACATGCAAGTGCCTGCGTGGCCGATTCCAGTTTCTTCTTGATATTTCGACGATTGCACGACAAAAGGGTGTAAGCGCGCTATTCACCGGTTATATTACAGGACAAACAAAGAACTTATTTATTTTTCACGATTCAAAATATTAATTCCAGCATTTGGTAACAATAAAACGAGCGGTTGTCCTCTAATTTCGTCGTTGCGATTCATTGAACATTATTAAAATCATTTTCAGATATTTGGCGCTTACGCCCTTTTGTCGTACAACCGTCGATTATATTGTTACCGGCAATTGTTGTTGAAACACGCATTTCTAACTCTTAACAACTTATTTGCGTATTTCGAATTTCAGCAATTTCACAATTTCTTCCAAATACGGTTTAATGTTACATGAAACGGTAGTTTCATAAAAGACCTGCAGAGGGCGTGACCAAATTTTAAATTTGCCAGCGCCGAAAAGGTGGGGTTTAAAGAAAAAACTATAAACAATTTGACAATTATAAACAATATAAAAAATGTTTTAGAATTACGTTACATCTGCACAACAGCATAATACAATATTACATTCTAATATGGTTTTCTTTTATGATAAAATTATGAAATATAAAATTTTTATTATAGCGTGACGACAAGGGCTAATGTTCTAGATCGATGCCCGGCAATATTCGAAACAGGCGCCGGTCACGGAGGCACTTCCTTTTTACGTTATAATTTATCTTATTAAATCGTGTTTTCGAAAGGTGAAAGTTTTAAACAATTAAATTATTAATAAAATAAGCGATCCGGCAACGTAATTTCACAATGGACTTTCTCTTGATTCGATACTCAACACCACATATGATGTTCTAATAAATTTGTATTCATTCGTAAGTTAAGTTGTCTTGCGTAATTTGAACCGTAATAAAGCTTTAAGTTATATTTATTAGAAGTGTAATTATCTATTAGTATAAAGTCTAGGGCACATTCAAATTTAAAATCAACGAAAAATAAGCGTGAACCAATCAGAAATCGCGTGGTAGTGGTTCGTTTGACAGACGTTGTTCTACAGTACGCGACGGGACGTTATTAGGTTGGGCGTACGTTTCGTCAAAGAAGCAGACAAAAAAGAATAACCAGTAGAAACCGGAATTTGAAGATTTATTTCCTTTATAGTCGTGCGAAGCTTCGAGTGCCATTCATTAAAATATTTAAGGTATGTATCGACACCCTCTCGTCTGCTATCAGTTATTAGTCATACTTCAAAAGGTGTGTTTCTGGTTTAAAAAAAGTTATTACTGTCTGTGAATAGGTAGAAATGTCTTCCACGGAATTTAATGTCGGCTTGTTGGATTCCGGCCGCAGTTCGAGTCGTGTTTTGAAACCACCAGGCGGCGGCCACTCCGATATTTTTGGGATCCACGAAGAAGAAAAGCCTAAATCTAAATCAAAAAATCAAAATTCTGAAATTAAGAACTGCTTTAATTTTGAAGAATCTACAAAGAAGGACGCCAACAAAGAGCCGAAAAGGCAAGATAATGGAGACAAGCCCGACGAAGATACTGAAAATGCTTTGCCGGGAAAGAAGCAGGAAGCTAAACCACAACGCGTACGTGTCCCTCCCGGCGGTTTCTCATCCGGATTGTGGTAAACGTGAAACTCTTCAAGTCACTGTTCGAAATACATTCATCTCTTTTTCTTATTTATGAGAATTATTATCCACTATGCGACTATGTTTTGAATGCCATAATTAACGACTGAAAAAATTGCTGAAATGTGATAACATTGTCATACTTGATAGCTTTTATATGCTGATATTATACGCATAAAGTACTTTAATTTTTATATTTTGCTTCATTTTTATAATACCCCCTTTCATAAGCTGCTAAAAAGCTAGTTACGTTTTATCAAAGTCATAAATAGGATCGGAGTCACCTGTTCAGGTAAGATTTTGTGGAAATCACATTTCTACCAGAAAAGCTTGGACCTACTTATTTATATTAAAACTAATTATTGTATCTTGTTACAAGTTTATTGCAATATGTGTACACAGTGACCACCAGAAAGTTGGACATGATGTATGGGAGAGGGGGGGGACTTTTTCTATTGTTGATTTCTCAGGAAAGTTCCTGCATCTTCCCAACCTCAAAATGTCAAATACTGAGGAAATCAATCTATTTGAAATCGGCATAAGAGTAATGCACCTTTATTTTTCAAGAGACACGAGAAAGTCTATTATTTGGTAAAGTTCGCACAAAAATTAAAAAGTACTTTCTTGCTCTGCCTTAATCGTTATGACTTTACTTGGAACACTACTTTTTTAATCGTAGTTGGTTAGATTTTTACTCTAAAAAAAAAAGATTGATTTTCGTGTCCTCGTGTAAAGTGAAACGCACTCTATGTGTGTCCAACTTTCTGCAGCAGTGACTGTTTATAAAATAGGTGTCGATATTGATTAGTAAAGAAAAAAAGAATACATTAAAGAGGAGTATTGAAGTATATTAGAAAATGTTACAAAAATATTGGTTCTAACATTTTAAAACTTTACAATATATGGCAAATACAATCATAAAACTGTAACAAAAAATCATAGTTTGTTTGAAAATAAATAAATAAATTATACAAACTTAAAAATGAGTATTTCTCTTTTAATACATTATTTGTTTTATTACTACAGAAATCACAGCCTTGGAAAAAAAATCTAATTCTATAAAAAATAATGTGAATTTTATATGACCATCTTAAGAAAATTCCGGGTGATTAAACAGAGTCGATAATCGAGATGAACCCCCATCCAGCACACCAGCAAATATCAATTCTGCCCATCACTGCACACCAAAAGGGTATGAAAGATTGTTAGAGAATAACGAATTGATACATTTTTTTAAGAGGATTTACAAACGGGATATAAAAAACGATTCAGTTTCTGGACCTTGTATTAGAACGGTTTTATATGCCTGCCACGGTTCCATTTTTGTCAAATCTTGCTTATCGAGCATCAAAATCTTGTCCCCTGGGTATAACTTCTTGAAGGCATTACCATTCTCATCTACTTTATTCACGAAAACACCCTAAAATTAGAATCTTATTAAATTATATTGTCACGTTTGAAAAATTAGTATTTAAAATTCATTTTTACTTTTGGATTTACACAAAATTTAACGCGCGTATTTTTAGGTTTAATTGACAAAATTGTTTGGTTAGCATTTCACAAGTACGTTCATCGGTTTAATCACCGCGGAAGCAGTCAGACATGAATGACCGACCTTTGCTTGGCTTGCAGATCAAATTTCTTTTCAGTCAGTAGAACTCATACAAAATTAACGTTTTAAATAAGGGAATTCCATGCTGACAAATGAAAACCGGTTGATTGAACTTACTTGAGAATGCTAGACAACAGTTCGTGTTTTTCCATCAAAACAACAAATACATGCTTATTTTATTATTGAAACACGGACAATTTTGGGACATTGAGCTTTGGACCCGAACCTTTGAAAATGCATTGGTAGCATCCGGCACGGGTGGAAATAGAGGTAACTCAAAAAATACCCTGCCCCGCAAGCGAGTACTCAATAAGGGAAACGTAACGGCGTAGCGACCCCTTCTTGAAATACCACGTTGTCCCCCCAAACAACGTGACAATATTTCGCACCTTGAATTTATTGAATTATATTAATAAAAATCACTTACGCTATCATTGTAGGTAACCGAGAATCCTAAGACATAACAGCAAGGAGTTAAAACGACTCTCATTAGCTTGGGTCCGTTAACTGCATCATTATTACTATTAGCTTCATTGTAATTACAACTTTCAGGATTACACCTATAATTTCCTATAAATACATTTTTTTCACCCTCATAATAATTCTTGTCGACAGTTCCATAATTTCTGTTCTCGTTCATATTTGGCACCGGCTTCGGAGTATCTAGTTTAGGCTCGTTCGTATTCAACAACCTTTTGTTCAATTCTTTCAAAAAGTGCACGTCGACGTCACCTTTTTGCTTCGCCAAATGCAAAGGTTGAGGCATAGAAATATTTTGGGGTAGTTCCTGTGTAAACTGTTTCGGTTTTTCTACCGGGCTATTCTTATTATTTACGGACACGGAATCGTCAATTTTGTTAAAGAATTTCGCATTTTTTGAATAAGCAGCGGCAATGTGGTACGGAGGTGGTTGCTTAGTTCCCTGTATCATCAAGCATCCCTCTTGTAATTCTAAAGACACTTTCGATTGTTCCGAACCATCGAGACTTACCTTGTCGTTGAAGTTTGAAGAAAACTGATCTATATTGTTGTCGGTGCTTCCGACATTAGCAAGGTCCATATTATAACTGCACTCTTTGTCGTTATTAACATATGATGCACTGTTTGTCATGTTATGGTTGTCACTCGTGCCAGTGCCTTTATGGTGCACATTATCCCTTCGTGCTCCGCATATATTCAAATTTTTCATGTAAAATTCATTTACCTCACTTGAATTTAAATTGTCAACAGTTTCCTTCATCGGAGTCACTTTTGCTTCTTTTATCTCGGAGGTGTTGGAGTCTACGTTCAGATTAATACTGGGTGTGCCGCCTTCGCGATTTCTACGAAGCTGATTGTTTAGTGAGCGTTGGAACCTTTGAAAATCTTTCGGATATGGCGTGGGTGCTCTGGTTAACCTGGCAGGTGGTTCCCTGGACAAACCAGGTTCGGTAAATGCTATGTGACGTTTTGGTACGGATATGTTTTGAGGTGCTATCTTTTCTTCTTGCAGCGGTAACTGTATTTGTGGCAGCAAAAAACAGGTTAATACTAACTGACCACTTGAATCTAGTTTTTCAGTTTGTAGAGGAATCTGAAATATTTTTAGTTTTACTGTACGTACATGAGCAAGCCATTTGGCATCGTCTCGAAGAGTTACGATCAACACATTTAATCTTACCAGAGGATGACTTTGATTCTGTGTAAGCCACAGAGCTCTCAGATGTGGTAAATTTGCAACGGGAATAGGTAAGTATTCTAACTTATTTCCAATAAGCCCTAAAGAAGTTAGATTTTGTAGGTGTCCTATCTCCTCTGGTAACTTTTTAAGCATATTATTATGTAAATTTAATATAGTTAAAGAAACACAGCTACCAATCTCTAAAATCACACGTTACAAATTGTGATATGTTTAAACAACTGTTTGGCCACATACCTGACGGTAGAGAAACTAGAAAATTATGAGAAGCGACAAAATAATTTAATTTCCTTAGAAAGCCAACGGAATTAGGCAACGTACTCAATTGATTGTTCTGTATATCGAGTTCCTCTAGATTTGTCAAGTCCCCAATATTATACGGCAGTGATTCTAAGCAATTATAATCGAGTTTAAGTATTTGAAGGTGCTTGAAGTTTCCAATGACATTTGGAACTTCATTAAGTAAGTTATGGCTGAGGATTAGGCTCGTTAACTTTGTACAACGTCCAATTTCTTTCGGTAATTTTTCTATGTCATTCTTAGATGCATCTAAATCAATCAGATTAAGTAAATTTCCTATATTTATGTTAATTGCTGCGATGCAATTGCCGTTAATCCATAACTCTTTTAAATTTTGCATGCTTCCAATAACTTCAGGCTGAAATTAGCCACACATTAGAAGATGGGCACAGTTAAATGGTACAGCTTTACCATTTCCGTGAAGTCATTGTTACTGAGATCCAATCTAATCAAAGAAGATAACCGTCTAAGTGATTTTGGTAAAGAAGTTAAATTGTTGTCCCTGAGCTCTAAAATACGTAAGTTACTCAATCGGCCAAAGTTAGCTGGGAGAAATTCGATATAAGTATCATTTAAGTACAACTCCTGTAAATTTATCAAGCTGGTTAAACCTTCTGGGACTTTATCCAACGTATTGGAACTCAGGTCTAACACAATTAATTTCTGACACCTATGTATACTATTTGGAATATCCGAGTGTTTCAAACCTGCAATCAAATACGAATTATATTTTAAAATATTGCAACGTAAGAGTTATTCCCTCAAACGTAGACGATAGATGAAAAAAATCAAGTTTAGTACAAGGCATTCGCAAAAGAGGATCCACGAAATTAACAGAGTATAAAAGCCGTATCACTTAATGCCTACATACTTACAGTTACGGCTTATATTTAAAGCGTTTAAATTAATTAATTTCGATATGAGTGTGGGTAATGCCTGAATTTCATTATCGCTAACATCCAAATAGCGTAGTTCTTCACACTGAAATAACGTGCGTGGTAATTCAGTTATCTGAAACGACAGAGAACCAAATCAAGTGATATTTCGGATATTTTCGATCACTTACTTTATTCCCATCCAAATAGAGATTCTCCAAAGTTCTTTCGAAATTGAAAACTTCTGTCGGGACTTCTGATAAAGAAGTCCTGCTGAAGTCCAGCGTCTTGATGTTGTCCACGGTTTTTTGCTTGCAAGCGAAACAATTTAACCAATTCATTTTTCATAAAAATCAATTCATCATAACCTCACTTTTTGCTTTACTACTAGGCATTCTTACAACCTACTTCATAAAGTTAAATGTCACGTAATCGAACGTTAATATACGGGTTGTACATACGTGCATAAATATACAAACGTGCAGACATATTTCTGTGTCTGCCCCGAAGTAAAATAATTCGTAAAAATCCTTCACAGGTTCATAGAATCCACACCTTTCTTTGTTAAATTGATACTGCACGAGAACGCATAAACGATAATTAAATAATTTCACAAACGAACGTCGTTTAAAACAGTAACTAGGTACATACAGAAGCCTAAATTTTGTTCAGAAAACACTGAAAACGATCATTTTCAATATGCTACTTTAAATCAACGTAAGTACGATTGGCTGCCTCTACAGGTAGCCGATTTCGTGTGAAATAACATAAATTGCACTTTAGATGATAATACGAACAATATATGTAAATATGTATCATAAAAACTTGCTACTTTAAAAATTTCTCGATAAACTTGACAGGAAAAAAAATCAATATTTTTAAATTAGTGATTGTATAACTGGTTGCCTATAGCGAGCGATTAATCATGGACATGCAGGCATGTAGTCCAGCAACAATTTCAGTAGAGGGATAAAGCGTACGTAAGAGAGGGAAAGCTATATTTTGCAACTATAGCTGTCTTCTTCTTGTATTACACGCAAAATTAAATATTCGTAGAGTTTTTTTTTCTCGCACTTAATTTTTGAAAGCCTCAAACTTTTAGTACGGATCATTTTCGCTTGCCCACCATTTCCCCACCGTCGTGGTTAAGAACGTACCGTAAATAAAAGTGTGCCACTTAAATAAATGTAGGTTAAAATATTGATTGGAACGTAGTCACATGCGTTATTCGCCTTGTTATTACTCAACTGTTTATTTCTTGCATTAACGATAATCACTTATCTTTTTATTTTTATTATTTTATAATATCAGCTTTGCAGGAAGTTAATGTAATCGTGCTATTATGTTTTTGGCGTGCATATTTCGAGGGATTACCGACAAGCAGTTATTTTTGATAATGCTGTTAAACTTTGTACCAAAACATATTTATGTAAAACACAGTAATGACTAGCAGTGATTCCTTGGACTTTAACTCTCACACAAGTTCAATGTCTTAAAACAGTCTAGGATTTATCTGTTAAATTAGTTAACACACTGATAAAGTGATAATACATACATGTACATTCCAACGCATATATATATATATATATAGTCTACATACTACATACTACATACATACAGAGTGTTTTTTTTTAATATAGCGTTGAAGTTAGCCATGAGAATTTAATTGTGAACCATCATCATCATCATCATCAAGACATTTGTCAATTTGACATTCGAACTTGCGATCCCTAACCTTGCTTTTATGGTTTCGAACTCAACAGTACGATACAAGAATGTGATCTACTGGAATAAACGCAAAAAGACAGTACGAAAATAAGATTTACAAGAATGAAAATTTCACAGTTCACAGTAACCACCTTGTTACGGCCAATTTCGACGCCAAATTTAAAAGAACTGTATTGCACACTTGGGGGGGGGGGGGATATAAAGCAATTACTTTAAAATCTTTCGTCAAATAATTTGCAATGATTAAAAATCCTTGAGCATAAAAATAGTTATTTATTATTTATCCCGAAAAATCTGTTGTATAGCGAAACGCCAACAAATCTCAAACATATTTAAAAGTTGAACAACAAATTTCAACGTGTACAGTACATGAATGAATGTCACTCATCCATTTACAGTTTTCTTTTTCTTGTTGGTGGAAGTAATGATCAAAAATTGCACGCATAACATTAGCGTCGGCTAGAACTCGTGCATTCTACAGCTGTACCTAATAAAGTTTTATTGTTTTATGTCACCGTACAGCCTTCACATTTTTTTACGTTTTTGTTTTTTTCTTTGGCGTAACAATGAACGGTCACCCTGTATATCAGGTCGCACCACAAGCCAATTCATTCGAAATGTTTTTCAGTATATTTACTCTGGAATGAAATAATTTCTTACGTCCCTTTTCAGTTAAACACACCTGAAATCGAATGAAGTTTACATCAATTTGGATGACCTTAAAATATTGACGGGAGGATTAAGAGAAAGTATTAAGTATTCGACCTTGATCATGAGTTAAGAAATGTGAAGCCCCGTTTTGCACTCGCTGACGTCATTTTTAAACGCCCGATAAAATAATAATGTAGTTATTCATTAATAGAAAATGGTAGGTACACATCTATACGTTGGTAAATACTGGAATTGATTTGTTGTTTTTTATATGTTGAATTTAAGAATAATTCTTTGGGTCCTTCTAGCTTTGTCATTAAAAAAAATTGGTTTATTAAGGAATTAATTTGTTTCAATGGAAGAGAAACACACTAGTTTTGTCCGCAACTGTACGTTAAGCCTTTTGTAAGGGATCATTGTTCATGCTGATTCGAAATTGCAACTCATGGATTATTTTATCTAAATTTCTGATTTTAAGTAATTCTACAGGAATTATCGAAATCTCCGCCTTTATGTAATGATTATTATTAAAATTTAAAGAACCTACTTAAATAGATTACGTAATTGTAAGTTTTTCTCAGTAAAAATCACTATGATTATTTTACTAATCAATGGAAATTTATGGCGCTGTGGCAAGATTTTAGTTTAGGTTCTCTTGTTTACTTACAAAACCGTCGATTTTTATTCGTTGGAAAGTGGACTTTTAGATTTACAAGCATTTTTATATGCAATGCAGATTATTGCATCCTTTAACGATACGCAATTTGTGATTTTCCATCGAATTATAAAGAAGTTTTTATGTCTGCGGGAATGGAAAATTACAGGACGAGGTCTTTAATCTCGTCTACTTATTTTTTTTATTTTTCTTGTACGCA
Organism: Serrognathus titanus; assembly: GCA_039766575.1. Taxonomy (NCBI): domain Eukaryota; kingdom Metazoa; phylum Arthropoda; class Insecta; order Coleoptera; family Lucanidae; genus Serrognathus; species Serrognathus titanus. The sequence continues at coordinate 75,076 of CM077916.1, read as the reverse complement.
CTTATACTAAGAACCCTTCCTTCCATACATCCATACTTGCTAATTTAATGCAAATACATATTTTGTTATTATTTATGTCTTGCCTTTATTATTTTCCTATTTCAAGGCCGCTGGACTTGTTTTCGTGGGCTTCGTAGTAGCCATTTGATTTTTTCTGTAGAGGTTTCAACTTGTAGCTTAAATACAATCGTCAGTAAGCATCAAATTTAAAAACATAAATACATACACGCTATTGTGCCTACGTCCATCAATTGCTATGATGGAAATAGAGCACACCTATTTTCATACGGACATAGCCACACGGTCATATACAGCGTGTTTCTAAACCTATTCCTTTAATTGAAATCACAAATAGTAAGTAATTAAGCAAATTTTATTATATAAAAATAGGGAAAAAGTAAATAAAAATTAGTTATTGTTTTTACAGAAATTGTTTAAGCGACACTGGTCGGCGATTTAAATGTCTTAGCTTGAGTGGAATTGATTTTTATTGTAACTATAAACGGACTAGATCAATCAATCAATCGTAGATATTGCTTTGTCAACTGTCGACTTCTTTCTTAATGCATAAACCTGAATACATACTAAACCCTTCTGTAATACTGTTTATTATCACACACACGATTAATAATAGAGCCAGGGACAAAGTACAATCAACGTTTGTCACGTGTTCTTTTTATAACCGATAGGATGATGTTCATGCTGCACGATAACGTTTTGGAACTTGATTTTAAACCTGATTAGAGATAATTCTTATCGAATCTATATGAATTCGTCATGAAATTAGGATGGCATTTTTCAGTTAAGCAAAGGCACGCCGTCTAAATTTCATGGCAAGAATTGATACATTTTTTTTTAATCACCCAGTGCTCGTGTATATATTGGCAGTCCAACGTAGAGGGGGTAACAAACTACCCAGCACGTCATTGCATAAACTGTTGCCCAACGGCACCACATTACATAAATTGGCGCCCAACGTGGGGCGCAAGAACACCACATTCCACACATCAGTTCACATTACAGTACACAGTTGTCATTTTTCATCTTCAATTAAAACAAACTATTGCGAATTAGAATCGATTAGGGATGGCAACGATACATCGATGTTATCAAGACATCGATACATCGGTTAAATTTCGATGTACCCATTGCAATTTTTAAAGAAATTAATACCTATAAATCTTAATAGAAATATTTATAAAAATACTTTTGTATGGTGCCCTCTTATAACAAACAGTTTAACTAAGTGATCAATGTCTTATGCTGACGTATAACGAGGAATTTTCACAAATCTTTAACGTAGAAACATGTTTTGATTCTATCAAATCAAAACATCGATGTTTATACTCGTCGATAAATCGAGGACATCGATGGAAGGCTATCGATACATCGACTCATATTTGCCATCCCTAAAATCGATACCCCATTCCATTAGACCCTACGTACGTACAATAAAAAAATGAGAAAGGAAATACACATTTAGAATTTTAAAAGTTTAAAAAATATCAATTGAAAGCAAACAACAATTTAAAATTTCGTTATTAATGACGAAAATCTGTAATACGTCAATGCAAAGCCTTAAAAGCAACCGCACATTTACGTCAGGAGGTCAGAATTAAATTGAAAAACAACGTCATTTTGTTGTTATTTACATTATCACACAAATAAATCTCTTTTTCTTTGTGATTAAAAGTTCATTAGTAGCGTGTGAAACTCGTCAGTAAAGTTTTAAATGAAGGAAACCCTTCGACGGTTTTTGGCATTCGCGGACAGGAAATTAAGTTCGGCTGATGTCAACAGAATGAAACGTAAAAGCAAACGGAAGAAATACGTTAAAATGTTTGTCGTTATTTATATTTTAAATTCTATTTAAATAAATCGCGACGTTAATAAATGAGGCCGTCCCGCTTAATATTCGTACGTACAGTCGCAATCATAATTCATGACCCTTACAGAAAGCTTACAAAACATCGTGCCCATCTCCTCGAAAACTATGGGCGTCGAATGCATCCAAACCTTACTACTTATATTGTAAATTATTTTTTTCTCGGAAACCACAAATAAAATGTCCACGACGAGCTTTTATGCAAAGGTTATGTCATGAATTATGATTCCGACTGTACGTGCAACGTTCGTTGATTACGATCACCAAACATTTCAGTAGGTGTATGAAATTTTAATGGACAAATTAGTTGATTCGGCCTTCAATAGATGTTTATAAATCATGCAAAAAAAAATATCGAATTCAATGATCCATTACATTACCTTTCAAAGAATGCAATGTTATCTAAAACGAGTCACGTAAGAAAGCAATTTTTAATTCAGAAAACACCTATGTATAATTATTTTTAAGTGCCAATTACAATCATACAAATTACAAACTTAAATATGTAGGAATTAAATCTTGTGAATGCAACAAGTGCAGATTGATAAATTACAAACATCGATTTTGTACGTTTTGTCGTAGTGTTTTATGTAACTAAATCCTTCGTCGTGATTAATACATCGACATTACTCCCTGTGGTACAAAGTTAGATAAATTTTCTTCGATTTTTATACCTAAATTTAACGTATGTACCTTGAAACTTGTTGTTAGTTACCCCCGCAGGTAAACATCAAAATAAAAAAAATTAACGTCTATCACGTAATAACTTTAAGTGGGAACCGCCTTAAGGTTTTCGACAAAGAAATTCTACACTAAAAATCCTTCCGTTCACCTTGTACTTTCCACGTACATAAAAATGATAAAAACACTTTCATAAAATTCCCTGGACATAAGAAATCATTACCGGTAGGAAGCGTACCGGTTCGATAAGAAAAATATCGGTACTGTAATTTTGTGGCATTGACTGGAAAACGATAAAAATTAATTGGTTTAAATGAAACGTCGCAGAAAATATTTTGAACTTTAATTAACCGCGTGGTATTTAGAAAATTGGTCAACTTTTATGTTTTTTCTTAAGCAAACTAAATAAATAAATAAATATATAAATGAGAATTACTCGAATTCTGACTTATGTAAATAACTCATCGAATCATGATAATTACCTACTCGAATAAAATACATAACTAATGCCTATTCCCATACAGAAAATGCCTATACAGGTTTCAGCTAATTAAAGGGCCATTATAACGTATACATATAAGAAACACCTACAAAGGTGACAAAAAGGCCGCGCTATTCTAGGGTGTTCAACGATATGCAAAAAAAATCTTGTTCACCTACAGTTTATCTTTTTTTTTCTTGTCGTTTGATCGATTGAGCCGGTATATGATGTAAAAACAATGCCAATCACGATTGCTCGTGACCTAAGATCAACTACGTTATTTGAACAAGGTTCTTTTTGATAATAAAATTAACGAATAAGCTCTAAATTCCAGATTAGTTTATAAATATGGAACAATTTATCACCATTATCTATACATGTGAACATGGTTGTTCATATGATGGACTTTTCAAGTTCATGGTGGGATAGTTCGTTGGCATCTCGATTGCTCCTCTTACAAACACTGTCAGACGAGGAAATAAATAAAACAAGAAAAAAATAAATATGTACATGATTTTATTTCGCCTTAAATATCCAGGAGTACAGGAAAACTCATATCTTATGAATAAATTACAATAAAAATAGAAATGAGCAAAAAAAACTAAATCACGAAATAACATAAAAAACAATACCTAATGAAATGGTAAGTTAACATATGTTATCACTGATCCACCAATGAATTCATTAATTAAATAACGCCTAACAATTAAATTATCTACACTCTTGCACATTCACACATCACAAAGGAAATGATATCATATTGGGCTGCCGATGTCGTGCTGGTAGCGGTCTGTTAAATATTGGGCAGCTTCTGTCAGTTGCTTCAAGGAACGTGTGAGCCCGTAGAGATGTCTTCTGAAGTTCTGGGCGACTTGCTGCGTTTTGTCGCTAGCTTGGGCCGGTTCTTCTATGCCAGAATCGTTTTCATTTCCAATATCGGATTCCGTATCACTAATACTTGACGTTGAAGAATTTGTTGACGTAACACTAACCGTGGACGGTCTACGCACGTGACCTTTGGCTACAGCTAGGTGCGTATTGGTATTAGTCGCATTTGTGCTCGTGTTCACTGGATGTTCCGTCTCAGGACTTTGACCCTGTCCCCACAACAGATCTGCCTTAATACTATGTAGCATGTTGTACAAATCAAATAAGTCGGCAGACTTCAATGCACTGTTAAGGTTCTGCTTGTTTTTTGGATTGTGTTTGAAGTAAGCGGGATCCTGTTCGTCGCCGACTTTCAAATCCATCAGGCGGCACGGTACCAAAATCGTTTCGTCCATGGTGTTGACGCTCTTCACAAACTTTTCCATTACATTTATAACACTCTGATGGGAAAACTCGGTGTCGTCATTGCGAGCAATTCGACGAAGGCAGTTTCTGTAACAATAAGAAATCCGAAATAATTTGTGACCTCGAAGATACCCACGACTGTCGGTATAACTATTCCAAGGTTGAAGTTTCTATGACTTACATTGGAGCCGTAATATAAATATTTGCTTTCCTGACATTATTTCCATCGGGGCAAAAAATGACACGGATAAAAAAAAAGTACCAGCCGATTTCTGATAGATAGACACTTGATGTGACAGACAAACTCTCATTCGTCGGTTAAAATTATTTCGTCGCAACGTCGTAGTGATTTTTTTAATAACAATTAACGTGATCAGCATTGTTTATTAATGGCAAACTATGTGGTTGATGAAATGACACACTTACAAATATAAATTGCATAATAATAAAAATGACGAACAAATTTTAAAAAGCTTTCACCGTTCAATTGTTGTAAGCTTCTCTTTTTTTTTAATTTACCAATTTCGTTTGTTTGAAGAACAGAGAGTGAAAGCTGCCGCCAATCACGATGATTTGCTCACACGCCCTTAAAAATTATCTCCCTGAAAACAAAAACGAGCAACCAATCGTACCTGCTGTTTTCCATGCTTACGGTGATGTTTTCCGTGTACGTTGTCATTTTTGCGAGTCCTGTGAAGATGCCTTTTGATTGTACACGGTACAGGTTAACTTGCACCAACACGACCCACAAAACAAACGGAACAGGACTATTGCAGAAATCTATTGTCACTCAACTGTTTTATACAGGGTACTGGTGGGGGTAACCGCCCCTCCTGAGCCGAAACAATCCGACCACACACCCACGACGTGATATTAAAAACTTTGATACCGAATAATTAATATAAAATCGGTTTGCTGCGATTTTTCAGACAACGCGTCGTTATTTGTTCGTATTTGTTTCCTAAAAGAGATTGTTTTCCTCCGCGGAAAAGGCTTTACGAACTAATTAAGTTGTCCTTAATATTAATTCGCGACCGTCGATTTAGATGTTTCCACCACAACCTCAGAGTCAGGCCATAATCCTCGCCTCCCATTGGTTCCCTCCGTACAAGATCTTTCAGATAGGTCAGTAGAAAACCTCACCTGATGCCCGCGAATTTGAAAACTATTTTTTATTTTGTGGAACCAATTACAATTACGCTCAGGAATTTCCTGCCGTTCTTTTATTTAGCGATTAGCGCGGTTTATTTAAACTGCTCCTACTCCAACGTGCGATTAACTATGCATTTTCTTTTACATTTCGAAACTATTAAGCTCTTCGTACGTACGTCAATCGCGATCATTATTTTTTAATTATACGCTGCAGGTATGTACTTTTGCGCGTGAATGTCTTTCTAGAAAAAGTGTTTGTTAATTGCTTTCCCGACACAATGTGCGATCAAAGCAAACGAAACGCACCAAAATCGTTATTTTTTTAGATCGTTTGAGTAAATCGTTCGCTTCTGAAACCTTGAATGAAGTAATCACTGCAAACATAAACAGCAGCATAAATTCATATAAAAATTGTACGCTGGCGATAATCATTTCTTCATTTTGTTTATTTACATGACTCGTGAGATTCTGTTTCGCGTATCTGTTTATAATCAAATTAGTTGCAGAATTATTTTCGCCAATTAAATAAAGAGAACTACTTAATTAAATAAATTGTAGGAAAAAAAAATATACGTCATTGAATTATGTAGTTGCTTTTGTATTTTTTAATTGTAAATTGAGCTTTTGAATTTTTTAACGGGAAGATATGGCAAATGAAACGTAAGAACTTGACTTGTTAATGTACCTACATAATCAAGTTTGAATACAAATGTTAATGTGTATTTATTTGCGTTTAAATCGAATCGAAAAATATTATTTACACACTAATATATTGAGGAATGTTTTAAATTAACGGAAGGGCTATTGTATTGAAGAAAAAGAGTTCATTTACGTCGATAAAGGTCGCATTAATATGTACATTCTTTTATTATGCGACATCCGTTCGGTATGTAATTCATACATTAATATGTATGCATCTCGTTATGCGTTTTAAAGTCTCCGATTTCATAAGTTCTAAAATTTAATTCATGTGAATACGGGGTGCATCATTGATACAGATTCCTTCAATACCTCCTTAACTATTGATTATAAAAGTTATCGACTATACTATAGTAAATTATTTTCACGTACACAGCGTGTTCTATAAGTGAGTTGCCCACCGAACTCATACATTTCGAATAAATCTCCATCTCTACATTTCTTGTTCTCACTAACCTTTAGTATTACTTATTTTTTTAATTTAATATTCAACGAAATACGACTTGATACTTAAAAAATAAAATGAGAGAAGCGTTTGCGTCTCTGAGACGGCGATTAAAATGTCAACAATTCATTCAGATTTAATAGATAAATGTAGTATTTGTAACTTCTTCATTTTGTTTATTTTAGAACTTAATGAATACCTATTTATATTGAAAAGGATTTTATTTATACATAAACGTAGCTCCATCGTGCAATCAAATTTCATCCAATAGCGATAAATTTATATTATGGAATGATTCTCAGTATTCATGATAAATAAGATCAAACGCTTGCGACATTAATATATCTGTTAGTTAAATTAAGAAATATTTTGATTGCGAATTTCAAAACATTATTCTCTTCAAAATATCCACGTGTTCTCTTCCCTTTATGACGGAATAATTCGTTGCTTTCTTAATTCAATCACCTCTATATAACATGACATTGTTTTTTACTTTTCTTAGGTATGGTACTTTTTCCTCACTATTTACTTCCTCTTTTTACATTTTAAAATTCAAAGATGTTCATAATAAAGTTCGAAATATTTAAAAGCATCTAATTTGTTATAACAATTTTAAAAAAATACGAATTTGATGGCAAATATTAATAAAAATGAAAACGTGAAACAATGAAAAGCTACACTGATTATAAAAATAATAAATGTAATATTAAAGAACAAGCGATGAGAATACCCTGACGAGTGTGTTCCAGCGAATCGAAAACGCCATTACCCAGATAAAATGTAAGAGAAACAAGAAATGTAAAAATTGAATGAAATAAATCTTATATCGACAAATACTTCAAATTTCTTACATAAAATAAGCGATTTTCGAATCAATCATCAGGAGTGGACAAGCTTTCGTAAATGAAGGGCTAGAACAAATATTGGTTTCGCATGTCACTTAAATTTAGCCATCGGTTAAGAATAATCATTCCTATACCTTCAAAGCATGTAAACGTAGAAACGTTTACTTTTAAATTTACCTAAGTAACGTTTGAGAAATCCACCAACCATTTACCGAAAGTTGCAATAATATTTTAATTTTTCATTACGGCGCCATCTAGTAGATGATTGTTGGATTTTGATAAAATGCAAGAGAAACAAGAATTTTAAAAATCGAATAAAATAAATCGTATAGCAACAAATATCTCAAATTTCTTTTATAAAATTAGCGATTTTCAAATCGATCATTGTTTGCACTGCATCAGGAGCGGATAACCTTTTGTAAATGAGGGCCAGAACAAATATTTGTTTCACAGGTCATTCAAATTTAATCATTGGTTAAGAATAATCATGTCTATACATTCGACGCACGTAACCATAGCGACATTTACTTTTAACGGATTATTAAATTTAGCTAGGTAACGTTTGTGAAATCTACCAACCGTTTTCTAAAAGCTGCAATAATTTTTTAACGTATCATTACGGCGCCATCTAGCAGATGGTTATTGGATTTAGTTATCGTCCTATGTGTTCACGCAATGATAGATGTCACCTCAGGTATAGTTTTCATTGATAAATGATGGCTGTAATAAAGTTAGCGTAGTAAGGCAGTATGTTATGAATTTTAATAAATATTCGTGAATTAGTGCGATATAAGTGATGCAGTATTTGCTTTTATTGATTTGACGTATGAAAGAATAATTAGCCTTTAAAATGCTTTTAAAATATTCCCAACTTGCATTATTCTGTCCGAATTACTATGGATAGTTGAATTCGTTTTTTTTTTCAAAATGGTGGGTGTTTCTTATTTGATGGTAGTTTTTTATTATGTGAGTGGTGTCGTGAATTGTATCGTAGACTGTCCGAAGTATTGTTCCTGTTTGGGAGATTACGTATTTTGTAATCAGTTAAATTTGGTTAATTTAACGAATAACATACCGAAGTGGACGGAACGTTTGTGAGTACATCTTGTTTACAAACTTTTTGCACCTGTTTGTATCCTTTGAAATCGTGTAATTGATAACGTTTATCTGATAATACGATTTCATCCCGTAAAGCTTTTCAATATAATAAACTTTAATTTACTTAAGACATGGGTGTCTGTGCATTTAAATTTTCTTTATTCATCTCTTGGTTTGACATGTATTTAGTAATAATAGTAGTAGTAGCAGCAGCAGCAATAGTAAATTTCTTACATACTTACACGTATGATTTAAACTTTGCACGCTGTATACAATAATATCGAGCTAAGTACGTTTTCCTTTTCTTTTTCAGGAATTTAAATAATAACAACATTAAATTATTGGAAGGTTACACGTGGAACAATCTAATGAACTTAACAGAACTGAAATTAAATAAAAACAAAATATCTCGCATTACCAAAGACACTTTCAACAATAAAAAAAAACTGAAAACTCTGTGAGTCGTTGTAGTTTTTATTTTGTTTAAAAAATTAAATAAAAAACGACGTTTCCAGGGAACTGAATAGAAACCAATTACAAGATATCGAACCCTTAAGCTTTAAATCGCTGGAGCAATTAACAACACTAAAACTGAAACGAAATCGCATTCGCCAACTTCGAGACGGAGCTTTCTTCGGCTTGAAGAAAATTCAGACGTTGTGAGTTATCAGTTATTAATTTTATTTAATATGTTAAATTTAACGCTGTTTTTTTCTTAAATTTTTTGCAGAGAATTAGATTATAATTTAATACAAGTGATATCCAAAGGATGGCTTTATGAATTAGTAAAACTGAAAGATTTATCGATTTCCAACAATTTAATACACCAAATCGAACCAGATGCTTGGGAATTCTGTACTGGCCTGATGACTCTGTAAGTTAAGTTACGTTTATATTGGCTACTAATTTTAATGTTAATGTTTTTAGTGATTTGTCGTTTAATCGTTTAGAGGCTATTAGAAAGGATACTTTTAAGCATTTAAGTTATTTGCAGAAACTAATACTGAATAGCAATAATATTTCAATCATCGAAGACGATGCTTTTATTCATATATCAAATTTACACGTGTTGTAAGTATTTATTACAAGCGGTCCAAACCGTGAGAAATATAGCTCAATTGACCGATTGTATTTAGACAACAATTGCTTTCATGCAATTGACCGTGAATTTTATTATTTCATTGAAAGGTGCATTAATGCACTTGAATAGTGTTAAAATTGATCTAGATTGCTCAACACAATAACAAGAAAGTCGTTATGCTATTAAGCTCGATTAAATTTTCTGTAACTCCGTTTCCTCTTCTTTCCTATAGGAATTTAAGTAATAATAAAGTATCATGGACAATAGAAGATGGTAATGGGGTATTTAAAAATCTCGTGAACCTGCAGACATTTTCATTAAATTCAAATAACATAAAATCTATTAATACGAATGCATTCGATGGTTTGAATACCATTAAACACCTTGATTTATCATCGAACAACATTACCACTGTCCAGAAACACGCATTCGATGAAATGCCCCAACTTATGGTAAATATACGCTTCGCAACTCGATAATTTTTTTAATACACTGTATGCGTTTAGAATTTAAAACTGAATACGACCGCATTGTTATGCGATTGTAATTTACGATGGTTGTACGATTACTTAAGCAATAAACTATTCAGAGTAAGCACGGTATGTGCATATCCTACATGGCTACGCAATTTGCCCTTACTGGAAGTACCAGCCAATAATCTTACGTGTGGTAATATTGTCTATTTAATTTATTAAATCTGAACGGGCGGTAATAATAATTGTTCACAGATGATTCTCCAAAGCCTAGGTTAATACAGGAACCGGAACCGGAAATAATGGCTCTGAAAGGGGGAAATATAAGTTTAAGTTGCACTGCGATTTCAAGTTCCGCTTCTTCTATGTTTTTTTTATGGAAGAAGGACAACATAGAGTTGACAAATGGCCAATTGTTCAGTATAAAGTCTACCACACATGATGGAAAAAATACCGAAGTCGAATCCCAGCTGAACATATTCAGAGTACAACATTCTGATGCAGGGAAATATCAGTGCGTCGTGTCGAATAGTTTTGGAACTACTTATTCACAAAAAGCAAGCATTTTAGTTCTAAGTAAACACTTTGTGATATACACGGGGGCAACTGATGGATTGTTTTTAATTTCAGTTTATCCAACGTTCAAGAAAATGCCAACGAATATTACGGTGCGTGCGGGAACAACAGCGAGACTAGAGTGTGCAGCTGGTGGCGAACCTCAACCTGAAATTGCCTGGCAGAAGGACGGTGGAAATGATTTTCCAGCGGCTAGGGAAAGACGAATGCACGTAATGCCAACTGATGACGTTTTTTTTATTATCAACGCAAAACCTTCGGATATGGGGGTGTACAGTTGCACAGCGCATAACATCGCTGGAACAATTGTTGCCAATGCTACGTTAACAATTGAAGGTACACGTTCTTGTTCAAACAGTAAAAAACCAACTGGGCACCCCATTTTAAAATTGTCTGCAAAGTAATCTCAATTTTTATGAGCACCTGCTTATTTGTTACAGAAAAACCTTCGTTTGTTAAACCCATGGGCGACAAGGAAGTCAGTTCTGGTGAATCTGCCGTTTTACAGTGCATGGCTAGCGGCGCTCCCAAACCAACGATTCAATGGTTGAAGGACGGAAGCCCTATACGCGCCACAGAAAGGCACTTTTTCACTGCCGAAGATCAGCTAATGATTATCGTGGATACTAACATAAACGATGCCGGAACTTACATTTGCAAATTGAATAACAGTCTTGGAGAAGTCACCGGTTCTTGCAAATTGTCTGTAAAACCAGGTAAAGCAAATATTTTTACCAAATTCGACGTCAATTAATGCAATAAATTTGTGCAGGTCTTCCTTTCCTTTCGTTTAAAATTAGGGAGATTTACCAAATTCCAAAATCTTTGAAAGAAAAATCTAATTACGCAGTATTACTAACCATAAATGCCATGTGCTCACCCTTCTAGAATTTCTATTTTTTAATCTATTTAATATATTGCAGCCTCTGAATAATGTACGAATGTGTTTATAATTGAAAAAAAAAAAAAAACGATTCTATGTAATTTTTTTATTATTAATTTGTAGTTGTCACGATGGGAAGTGATACGATGGGTATAATAATAATAACAGTGGTTTGCTGTGCAGTTGCCACCTCCGTATTTTGGGTTGTTATTATTTACCAGACACGCAGGCCAGTAGGTTTGGCCAATGCAAGCGTCATTCAACCTGAAGCTACTATAATAGACTACGCTGATCGGACGATGAACCATTTCGGAGACAACACTTCGGAACATTCTTCGTGTAAAGACAGTGGCACCGGGGATTCGGCTAAGCGAAGCAACGATGATTTATTGCCCGGTGATGAAATTACCTTTATTATTAACGGTACAAGATTACAGAGTGATATAAGGTTGATATTTATTGACGCTTTTCGTTAGTAGATTCGAACACTGGAGACAAAGAGAGCACAATGCGACAGGCAAGCTTAGTCTACTTGGTTCCCGATGGAAATAATTCACATACACCGCTGCTGCATACGGATAATCCTTATCCCAGGTCGACGAATCATGACCGATTGCCTAATGTTGCGGAACCAGAAGAAATTATTAGTGATAGTACGATCGATGCAAACGGATAAAAATTAATTGAAAAGACAATTTACTTTAACTGCAGATAAGTATTGGAATATTTTAACTCACCAGTGATGAATATTTATATTAGTATAAGCGTAATAGTCCCACACTGTGTTTTTATATATTTGTGGATTTTCCTACAGAAAGGTACAATTTGAATGTATATACGCGTTGTATTTTTAGTTCCTGATTACTTATAGGTAATACGTGACTGTTATATTTTAAGCTGAAGAAAGCATGTTACTGTTGTGTTATTTTTTTTTGTTGTTTCTTTTTTTTATCATGAAAACTACGTTACAGCATATTATAGACTTGTAATTACTAAAGTGCCTCAAAGAAAAGAGAAAATTTAATTTCCGCCTAACTGTAACAATAAAATGAAATGGTATGCAAAAGTAAAGACTAAAGGACTTCTCATTTGCTTTCGGCTCACATTATTTGTTGTTGAAATGAGAACTAGATGATTTTTAAAAAGTTACTTTTATAATGAGCTCGGTAATTTTAATTTAGAATAATCAGTGGTTCAATTTAGTTCGCCTGCAGTAAAGTACCATTGACTCGTAAGCACCAAAAAGTTGCAACATATTTAAAGTCGTTACTTTTGCGTCTGCGTAACAGCATTGTGCCTCTGTAGTTTTACTATCATATGCTGTTTAGAAATACGAAATTATATTTAGGAAGAATTTCTTCTATTTGCTTTCTGTAATTTCCGTTTTACGCATTTCAGTTTTCTATTGCAGCCAGTTATTATTTATTAACAGATAATTTAGTACAAACTTTTTATACTTACCAAAATAGTACTGATAGAAAATAAAATGAAAAATGTATTTCCCAAGGAATCATACTCCAATTTTCTTTACAAATTAGTAGTAGCATTTTAATCGCGCAATCATTTAAGCAGCTGTAGTTTGCAAGTAGCAAATTTTATCTTTTATTATTTTACTTAAACTCATTCTTTTCTTTTTTAATTAATCGATTAATTAATTAAAGGTTAGAACATATGGTATGTATGTATATATACAGGGTGGACCATTTAAGTTGACACTGCGAAATAACAAATTACAAAGCAAGCATTAGTGGAAGAAATATATTGTATTTTAATCTGGTTCCTCGTATAAACCATTTTGAAACGTACAAATTAATAACGGCACATTATGTATTTTCTAAGTATCATCTACATTTGTTGATACATTTGAATACCCTCAATTTCACGAGTTAATTTATTAATTCGAATTTTTGAAATATTTTCTCGTGCTCGTGACATAGATTCTCTTCTTAGTGGTTTTATTTTGTCACCCTGTATATATAGACACGGTATATCAGTTCCTTTTCATTGTGGAAGTAGCCTACTAAAGAGCAATAAGGAAGGTTATAAATATAAAGTGTTCTTATTTTTATTGTAACTCTTAAAAATGTTTTCGTAAAGCTTTTGTAACACGATGGCTCTTGCAAAGCAAATTGCTTTGATAATTCTGTAAGTACGAGTATGGACTTTTTTTAAAAAAAGGGAACGTTTGCCTCATAACGTTTAAATAATATTTTCAGTTCATTTTATAGCACGTAATCATTGCTTTATACTTGTCTGTTAATGGAGAAGTATTCTTTGAAACTAGTCTACAAAATAGAATAAAATTCATTGAAGTGTTGTATAAGTAATTTATTTATTGTTGAGTCATATATTAAAATTGAAAATTGAGTTTTTTGTTTTCACGAGTGGATGTTTTTGTTTATAAACTAAGGAGATGTGCAGTAAGGTTTAATTGTAGGTAGTAGTAAGTCTCGTTGTATAAATATTATTTCTAAAGTACATACTTAGTATTTAGCTGGTAATCAGTGTATAGTATTTTTTTTGTAGTACGTGTTGTTATTGTGTGAGTGTTAATTTATTATTGCTGTACGCCTGCGCTTGCAAGTTGATAAATTTCTCAAATTTTTCAATGCAATATATTACTTTTCTATTTACGAAACTTGAGGTTAGTTTGCAGGTCATATTTTGAAAGCAGTTTTTAAAAAATTCACCGCTTTAGAGCCTGTCTGTATTCTCTAAAACTTTTTAATATTTCAGCTGCAAAAAATCTCGTTCGATCAAGAATCATAAATTACAAATACTGATTGATCATCATATTAAAACAAATTAAAATTAAAAATACTTTATTTTGTGTTAAAAATAAAGACATTTCTGGTATTAATATTTCTGTTTCAATTTTAAATGGTATTGTTGTACATATTGTTTGTACCTTTTTCTTTGTATAGTACTCCTTATAGTATTAAGTGTACCTCATTGTGATCATTATAGTGGAGTTTATTACAATTTTTTTTTGTCAAAATATAATTCTTTGTAATTAAGATGGCAATTTCCTTTCATCGCCCACCTTATTGTCCACGAAACCAAGAAATATTACGAAGTGTCATTCATTTATTTACTACAGAAATTGAAATTTTACGAAACTAGTTTTGGCAAGAATGAATTCCAATGCGTTTTTAAATTTCTGTTTACGTTGAACACGTGTTTAATCTCATATAGAGAGTGTTGGCCATGAAAATTTAATTGTGAACCATTATCATCCTGACAGTTGTCAATTTGACATTTCAACTTGCCATTCCTAACCTTGCTTTCGAGGTTTCGAACTGAACAATATGATAAGACGACACAAGAATGTGATCTATTGTAATAAACGAAAAAAAAAGACAATAAGAAAATGAGATTTACAACGAATAATCAAAATTGTGGTATGTCACAGTAAGCACCTTATCACGGCCAACTTCGACGCCAAATTTAAAGGCACACCCGATATAACTCGCCATGGAATTTGGATGGCATGTCTTAGCTTTAGTGTAAAACAACATGGATTGCAATGTCTTATTCTTCGCTTAAGCTGAGACATGCCGTCCAGATTTCGTGACATGAGTTGATAAGAAATTTAAAAAAATCACTTAGTATTTTTGTACAAAATAAAATTTGCCGATTTTTTAATTTTGAATACGTAATATGTAATTGCATGATTATATTGAAATGTTTTGATTTTAGTAGCTACTGTTTTATGTTGGTAAAGTCGTATGACAGTGATTTGTTTTCGACGTTGGTTTTCAGATTTGCATCTACAATGTTGCCAAATCTAAATAAAGTTTTACGGAAGAAATAATTTTCTTTCGGATACTTAATTGCGCGGTATCAGTTTTTATTTAAATATTCCAATTTTATTTGTTAGTTCTTAACGTAACGCTTGCAATTTTTTTTATTTCCTTTTAAATCTGACTACGTTGTTGACTACAATTGAAACTAACATGGCCGCATGTTAGATCTTAATTTTTCTTTATTGTTTGCCAACGTATTTAAAAGATTTAGTAGTGGTGTTTGGTAGTTTGATTAATATAATTAATAATACAGCGTCCTCTTGCAAGGAATTTGGCATATATTATCGGTAAGCATCGTTTTCACGCCAATGGTTTCTACCGGTTGATTACTCCTCCCTTTAAATAGTACACTTCTATGAAGTTCTGAGGGTAATGTCTTAATTATATTTTTAGTTAACACTTCTCATAAGAGCTTATTAAAAATGATGAGACATCCGGAACATCATCATGTACCGCCCAATGCTATGCAGAGAAATAGGTATGATTTCTTAATTAGTAAAGTGAGGTTAGAATTATTACTTTTTATTTTCACGTTCCTTAATATTCTTCTGCTTTCATTGTGTCCATTAATCTACAAGTTTACGATAACAATTCCTGGTGGGGGGGGGGGGTGCAATTTTATATAATCCATTAGATTTTCAATTATTCTGAGTAGACCGTTTAACATGTACATGCATTCCATCCTACAGTTCAATTCCTTTAGTACTATACTAGTTTCTTTCCCTTTGTTAACTCATATAAGCCGAGCGAAGTTAAAGTGTAAGGACAAATTCAGTGTCCTAATGGAACACTCCGTAAAAGTTCATTATGTATAAAAAATGTGTTTTATATCGGTATAGACGACATTCTAAAACTATGATTTTCAAAGCTGTAAATCAAATGCACCTGTGCTTCCCCTTCCTAAGCGACCACAAAATCTCAATATTCAATTGAATCAAAAAGTAGCGCTCGAGTGGTCAGAGGGAGTTGAAATCTCAACTTAAAACGAATGATATTTGAGGTTTGTTGCAAAAGCCAAGCACCTACTACTACTACCGCTATATTCATTTTGATAATTGTCTTAATCATGTTTAACAAATTATAGATTAAACATGCAACAAATGACGCCGCCAGCACAACGAATGTTGATGACTATGCCAGGATCACCTCATTCCGGTATTGCACTTTTCAGGCTGTACTCTAAGCTGTACGTGCATTAATAAATTTCTTTCAGGTGTACTAGTGTCGATGCCATCCGGACAAACTTTAATCACAACTACAGCTATTGCTCCTATTCAGCACCCTCAGCAACAACAACCACCTAAAACTACTTCAGTTCAACAACCTGGTAAGATTTAATAATCAAGAAAAATGTCTTATTTTACACGAGCAGTCCAGTCCTATTCAAACCAAACAAGTATTTGCTTAAATAAAAGCTTCGCAAGTCAAATTACATTTCCAATTCTTACTTTGACGTACTTTTACTTTTATTAGAATTCGAGAATTATAATTTTCAGAAATGGAAACCTGGTTGCAATTCTCATTTTTCATTTAGTGTGGTATCGATTAAGATTAGATACAGCCAGCATCACGTTCGCAGCTGGATGCTAGAGTGCCTTACAATTTACGTTATTATATCGAATGAGTACAGTTTCTATCAGTTTTGGTATAAAGTGGCAGCACAGCTACTCAGATACGTATCCACGGATATGTGATAGGAGATCACCACCGTCTCCTTTACTAATCTGAAGCTGTCATGTGATAAAAAAAAAATAATGCCTCCTTTTCTATAATAACGTAACAGTTGGATTCGTGATTACCCCTCGTTCTTTTTTGCCCCGATCTTCCTTAATCACGTTTGTAAATACATATTAACAACAGTTGTCTGTAAGCTTTTCGATGATGGCATTTATTTTTGTAAATTTTTAGTAATTTGTTTATTTCAGTGTATTATGATGCTCACTCGATGAACGAAGACCAAAGTGAAATTCCTGTGGAACAACAGCATTCACCAGTGACAAACACTACTACTTCTTCGACAATGCCCAACTTGGCAAACATCAAAGAGAAAACTCCTATGTGCTTAGTGAATGAACTTGCAAGGTATAACAAAATTCAACACCAGTATAGATTAACGGGTGAGCAGGGACCTGCCCACAAGAAAATCTTCACCGTTACATTAAAACTGGGTAACGAGGAGTACGAAGCAGAAGGCCCTAGTATTAAGAAAGCACAGCATTCTGCTGCGGCTCAGGCTCTCGCCAAGACTCAATTGAAACATCCTCCGCCGAAAACGAACAGAAATAAT
Source organism: Serrognathus titanus (assembly GCA_039766575.1). Lineage (NCBI taxonomy): Eukaryota > Metazoa > Arthropoda > Insecta > Coleoptera > Lucanidae > Serrognathus > Serrognathus titanus. Next base: position 57,391 of record CM077916.1, on the reverse strand, counting down.
AGAACCGGTTCCAGCGGCATGGTTACGCCTACCGTTGAATTGAACGCGCTTGCTATGAAACGTGGTGAACGTACTGTGTATATTGTTAAAAATGGCCCTGCACATCATCCTCCGGTAATATATAATTACATATAATTCACTTGCTCGTCGTAATATTGATATTGCAGCCTTACATGCCACAGGCAGGTGGATATTATCCACCACGTCATAACTTATACAGCCCGCAAGGCCAACCGCGCTACAATTGTGACATGCGACGTAATCATCAAGTTCGAGGACATTTTCAGTACGATAATCGGTACTATGGTCAATTTAAGCCCGGCTTTCAACATAGCAATGGAGAATTTTGCACAGTTCGTTTACGTATTGGTGATAGAGAGTATGCTGGTTCCGGTATGACAATTCAAGCTGCTCGTCACGACGCTGCTGCCAAGGCAATTGAAGATATTAAGCGACTAAATGCTGAAGAAGGAAGAATGACAGAGGAAAGCGTCGAAGGTAAATTTCTTTGTAAATAACACTAATGTTAAAAAACAGGATAAGCTGACTTATTTAATATTATATATTTCCTTCGTGCTGTAAAATGTTTCAAGCGTTAACTTGAATGTCTATATAATTGGATTTTTAATTCCACAGAACTACCTGTTGAAAATGGTGAAACGGATGTGAATACGGAATTAAAATCTCCAATTTCATTGGTGCATGAAATTGCACTGAAGAGACATCTCAATGTTGTTTTCGAGGTGTTGAGCGAAAAGGGTCCTCCGCACATGAAAGTGTTCGTAACTCAGTGTAGAATTGGCGATGTAGTTGTTGAAGGAGAAGGTAATGGTAAGAAGAAGTCGAAAAAACGAGCAGCTGAGAAAATGCTTGAGAAATTGGCAAAATTTCCACCTTTACCCAACATGAACAGTATGTCACAGTTAAAACGGAAGCGTGTTACCAACAAGAAGAAGACTCGAAATCTGATCAAAGTAAATGCTGACAAATCCTCTGAATTTACTGAAGAAATTAATCCAATATCCCGTTTAATACAAATACAACAAGCTAATAAAGAAAAAGAACCTTTCTATGCTGTAAGTATGCATCCATTTTTCTATGAAACGTGCATATGCATTGCTTATCGGATGAATATTGTAGGTAGTTGAGGAACGTGGTGCTCCTCGTCGACGTGAATTTGTTATACAAGCTTCCGTTAATGGGATATCTTGCAATGGTGTCGGACCAAATAAAAAAGTGGCCAAGAGGAATGCTGCACAAGCCCTGTTAACCGCTTTGGGTTATGTAAATCCTTCCTCTTCTACGCCTAAACAAACAACTCCTGTTAACAAGGTATGCTAGTTTGTGGTCCTCTCTTTATTTTTCCTTTTCGTTCATTCATAATTTTGCCATTGTAAAATACATTTTCATAAATAATTGAGCGTTAATACTGCAAATGATCTAAAAAAAAAAAAAAAAATACGTTATTGTATTAACAACACTCACGCTTATTTGTTTATTCGTTGAACACTGCTTGGTAACGTTCAGGTTCACGTTAATTGGTTAAATCAAATTTACTTGTGCAGATTATTTTATTTGTATAAACATATATTTCTTTTTGTTTTGATACAGCAAGTTTTTTGGCAACGTTCAAATTTAAATAATTCACATATTTACATACAAGAAAATGACGCTACACCAAAGCAACACAAGAAAAATCCATCGCCTGTATGTATAGCTTTCGTATAAAAAATATAAATTAATCTTTGACTTTTGAGGTTGAGAAGGAACCTGAAGTCGTTGAAAAACCTCGCAAGGTGACATTTTTGGAAGAAAAACAAGAATCTCCAGTAGGTGGTAGTGGTGGAAGACAGCTGGTACCGGGATTACTTTTAGTTGGCGACCAGTCTGTTACGATGCAGGCAAGTAATAAAATGATTTTGTACGTCAATAAGTAAGAATTAAATTAAGTTTGTCACTGCATTGTAGCCAGCATACCGAATTAAACGTGCGGTTTTATTAATCAATGAAATATACCTGTTGCAGAATAAATCTAAACCCATAAATGAAAATACAGCGAATGTGAATAGGTCTGATAAGAAACTACCCACCAAAATACCCCAACCATCATCTCAAGGTGTACGTTCGAAAGATAAGTTGCTGTATTTGGCTCAGCTGATGAATATACACGTACAATTTTCTGATTTTCCAAAAGCCAACCATGAAATGTATCTCACTTTGGTTTCTTTAAACACGAGTCCTCCGCAAGTAAGCATTTTGCACGATTGATTTTTTCTTTTATAATAAAGTCCAATTTATTATGGTTATTAAAGGTTTGCCACGGTGAAGGGCCCACTACTGAGGCATCACATGAAAAAGCTGCGCTGGAAGCGTTGAATGTTTTGTCTGAGTTAGGTTTAGATAACGTAACACCCTGCAAAGAAAATTCTGAAGGGTAGGTACATTCTATGCTCGCTCTATAATGAAGTTTATAACGCTTTGGTAATTTATTATTAATTTATTTAAAAGTGTATGTGATTAGACAAGTCAATTTGTATTTTTATGTATCATTACGGAAGGAGACGGAAAATTAAAAAAAGTTTATGCGAATTCTAATTTTGTTTGGGTTATCCTGTGTAAAGTTTCGTTTATTATTGTGCTCGTAGACTTTTCAAAGTTTGATACATTTCGTTAAGGTGTATATAAACTTGTTCTATCATCTGTATATTTTTGAAGGAATCCTGTTGTTTGCTTTAAACTTTATGAATTGAAATATTTTTTATATAGGTATTGAACGAGTCATTTTATTTAGTAAAACAGGTTTTTATACTCCTCAACATTAAATTAATTAAGTTTAATTTTTTAAACTTTTTAGGGATATTTTTCGATGTTATGTGTACGTTGTATTGTATTTACTTAAAGTGAGCGATTTTATTTATTTTTTTATATAACGGAGTTATGTACTGGATGGAACTTATCATCAATATAATTCAGCATGTAACAAACTGTAATTGTTACCGATTAATTAGAAAGAGCGGCCGTAGCTTGTATGTTTTAAAATAAGTGAAGCAGCGTAAATCAAACACAAAACGTATTGATAAGTTTAGTTCACAATAAGTAAAATCGCAAAGGAATCAATCGTCGTTGCTTCACTTGCTTCATTTGGAGAGTCTAGTAATGTGTAAATGCAAGAAAATTAATTCATATTTCTTACGAATTAAGAATTCACGTAAATTTTTAAGAGTACTAGCAGTTATGCATTACACGTACATGCATAAAAATTCATTTTTATATTAAACAGTATCTAAAATATCTGAAGTTTTTTTTTAGAGTGAAGTCTCAGATGGCCCCAAAGCTGGGGTCGACTCAAAATGGAAATAAAAAGTAAAGCAGCGAATTTTTATTTTTTATAACCTGTTCCAATGGTACATACACGTAAATATACGTGTGTGTATGTACGTACATATAAGATATATACGTACAAACACACAGAGAGAGAGAGAGAGAGGGGTGGAAACACAATAATAATTTCTCTCATTGGTACAGTGTTTGCATTTGTGAGTTCCATGCGGCCATGTCGCGCAATTATAACGAAGAATTAGTTTTTTTTTTAAATCTTATGTGACTTCATAACATATAAGTGTATATGAAATGATTTCATGTATTTGTGTAATTCTTGTTATTTATTGCTTATGCACTGTCTATATATCGGTGCCTCCCCATTGGCTTTTCAAGGGCAAAAAAGCACAATAGGGAACACAGTAGCTCAGAATTGGTTTAAGTATACAGGCCGAACCAATAATGGATACTACAATATACTTATAAATTAATCTTTTTTTGATGTCTTGTGTATCCCTTATTCTGTGCGTTGGCGGCTTGTGTATGGGAACTCTTTTTACTATAGAGAATTGTTTTTTACTTTTTAATAAACGATATCCCTTCCCAATTGTTGGTAAAACTCTATGTCTACAGTAGATGTTTCCTAGTGCTGCGCAATTCTGACCTGCTGAAACATTCTGTCAATTGATTTCAGTATTCAAGGGCTTCTAATTAAACACTCTCATTCATTTCAATAAGCGAAATTAATTTCATGTTATAATTGACACTGGTTCAAAATATTTAAGTAAAGCTTACTTATTGTGACAGTAAAAACGTGATCGATTTGAATAGAACTTTATACTGTTTAATCTATTCTCACTTCATTTTCAGAGGTATATATATATATATATATATATACCTCTAAATATGTGTATTTCTGTTTTTGAGTTTTATATATGCATTATTGCTATCTAAACGAGTTAATTATTAATTTTATATATTTTGTAAGCGTTCGTTTTAATTGTATATGCCACATCTGAATTTGAAATCAATAAACATTATCACTAACTTGTGGTTTTTCATTTCGATTTGAATTTAAACTATGTAGGAAACTGAGGACTTATTAATCTTTGAGTCACTAAAGATTGAATTTTGGGCAAAATACCTTGCTTCTCTGTAAATATTCATCGATGACTCGTCGGTGGACTTATCGATGGAATCGGTGAGATCGATAACCCGGTGAGCTCACCAATGAATTAATCGATGGATTCACTAACAAATGGTGAAACTCGTCGTTTCTCGCTTGTCTCGTTTCATTCTTTATTTGCTTTCTGTTCTGTTTTGGTTTTCGATTTCTACTCTTTAATTTTGTTTCTCCTTTCAATTGGCTTTCATTTTCAACGTGTGACATACGAATAGAGTGATGACTATATTCGAAAGATGGCGCCGCAGTAATGTTTCCGCTATATAGACCAATAGCATTTCACCACGATCTTGACGTTGGTGGATGAATCTTTACTAGCCGGTTGATATAACCAAGAAATTTAAGTATTGAAGTGAATTTCATTTGATAAGCCTCCGTAAAAATGTTTGGCAGTTTTAGTAAGTAATCCCTGTTTAATATTTTGTTTATTGGTCGTTTAAGGGAGAACGCGTTTTTTGAATTTTGTTTTTCTTTTAGTTTTCGCGGCGGTAATTGTCAATACTTTAGCTTTATACTCTCCAAATTCCAATGTGGTCGATTTAACTTCCAAAAACTTCGATAAACTGGTAATTAGTGGCGATGAAGTGTGGATTATTGAGTTTTTTGCGCCTTGGTGTGGACACTGCCAGCAGTTTGTACCCGAATATCAAAAGGCTGCGAACGCTCTAAAGGTAAACGAATAACAATGTAAACCTTTCATGTTAAATGAAATTTTTTAGGGTGTAGTAAAAGTTGGTGCTGTAAATGCTGATGAACACAAAGATATTGGAGGTCGTTATGGTGTACGCGGTTTCCCAACGGTGAAGATATTCGGAGTGCAGAAAGAAAAACCTGAAGATTATAGCGGCCCTCGGACTGCCCAAGGACTTGTCGATGCAGCCCTCACAGCGGTACGCAGCAAAGTGAATACCCAGTTAGGTGGAAAAGCTAGTGATTCAAGTTCTAAAAAGGTTAGGGCTTACTTTCGTTAGTTTATGTTTTATTTATATTTTTATTTATAGCAGACAGACGATAAAGATGTTGTGGAACTTACCGATAGTAATTTTGATAGATTAGTTCTCGATTCAGAAGATATTTGGCTTGTCGAGTTCTTTGCACCATGGTGTGGACACTGCAAGAATTTGGCACCACATTGGGCACAAGCTGCTATGGAACTTAAAGGGAAGGTATGGCATACTTTCTTTATTTCTTAACATAAGAAGTGACCTCAAGTCGAAGCTTGGCCAACAACATGGAAACAAGCCACCACTAAAGATCAAACTGGAACAACAAATTTTGTATGTTTGTTGTTAGGTTAAACTTGGAGCATTAGATGCAACTGTACATACAAGCAAGGCTGCGAAATATGGTATTCAAGGGTATCCAACTATAAAATATTTCGCCCCCGGGACAAAAGAGGGAGATTCGGTTGTTGATTATGATGGAGGACGTACAGCAAACGATATTGTCGCTTGGGCTTTGGAGAAACTTTCAGAGAATGTTCCGGCACCAGACATAACACAGGTATTTTCCTAGCAAAAAAATCCAAATGATCTGTGCCTCAAAGTACCTCCAAGCTGATTGTACGCATTAGATTATTGTTGATTTTATTTAATGTACAGGTTATTGATGATCTCAGATTTGCTGAAGCGTGTGAAAAGAAACCATTATGTGTCCTAGCCGTCTTACCGCATATTTTAGATTGTCAATCTAATTGTCGCAATAATTACTTGGATGTCCTCCGAGAGATGGGTGAAAAGTACAAAAAGAAGCTGTGGGGGTAAGCAAACTGCTTCTGTTTATTTCCTTCTGTGCGTTTTATAATTCTTGCATGGTTAGATGGATTTGGGCAGAAGCTGGCTCCCAATCTGAATTAGAAAATGCCTTAGACATTGGTGGATTTGGTTACCCTGCTATGGCCGTATTGAACACTAAGAAAATGAAATATTCTTTACTTAGGGGTTCGTTCTCTAAAGAAGGAATAAACGAATTCCTTCGGTAAGAAGAAAGAATTCATTAACGAATAACTTGATTGCGACGAGTGTTTTAGTGATCTGTCATATGGTCGTGGAAATACCGCACCAGTAAAAGGTGCCGAGCTTCCAAAAATCGTTAAGACTGATGCCTGGGACGGCAAAGACGGAGAACTTCCTCCAGAAGAAGATATAGACCTCTCAGATGTAGATCTAGATGAGAAAGACGAGCTGTGAAATTTTATGCATAGTAACTTCAGTTTGTTTATAACATTTTCACTCATGCGTTTCATTTGATTTTCTAGTTTTGTATTCGACAGGTGTTTCTAAATGTACTAATAAAAATTACATTCAATAAAAATATATTTGATACAAAAAAAGATTGTTTTTCAGTCCTGAAACATTCGATGTAGTATAAAAATTGAGCATTCATTTGTCAGTACACATCTTGCAAATAATAATTAAAGTGCTACACTTACACTATAGTTTTATAAAATCTTGTCATCAGTCTGTTGTGTATGCTTAAATATTTAATACTTGGTAGGTACTTTGGTGATGAAATGGAAAAATTTAAATACTTTCCAAATTACATAACACAGGATCTTACAAATGCTTAGGGTTGTTCGTTTTATACTTAGCATGAATTATAAACAACATCTGGGCATACGCGTAAACTTTACACGAAGAATCACATTAAAGTCCGAGATTTGAAGTGCATAACTGATTTCAAAAGTGCTTAGAACTATGTAAAAGAAGTTTTACGTCTGAATTATTAAACCAACTTGAACTGTCTGATACAAATATTGAAACCTTTGACAGAATAACACAGGAAATACTACTGTTCAAGGATTCTTCGCTTATAACGTAAATACGTAAGTGCACATAAATTTGAAAACGTGCTCAGAAGATTACTGCGTACTTAAATAAACCGACTAGACCTATGATTGATTTCCCTTGCTAACGTTGACATAACGAAAAGAAATTTCGAGTATAATATTACAAAATTACACACTAATATGACAATAGAATTACAGACGCACTAAAAAATTGCTCGCTCTAATACGTAACGTTAATTATTAACTAATCAGTCTATACATCTAAACACAAGGTTGTCGAATGATGTAAAAATATCTGCCCTTGATTAAACAGGGGCTAGTTCAATTCTATTGTATTTTCTCTCCTTCTTGCATATTATGGGGTAGAATAAGGCAATGTAATAAGCCACTATTCCCAATAAAATTAAAGTCACTATCAAGAACACCAAGCCCCAAGCAGATATTCCAATTCCACTCTTAACACTCGCTGGAACAATTTTAATAATTATTTATTTATAAAAAATTAACAACATTGTTAAGGTGATTGTAAATATTGGCGAGTAGCTCTCGAGATGCTATCGATAGTACTCTCAGAGGTGTGTCCATTGATGAGAGTACTATCAACATCATCTCGAGAACTACGGTTATTTGGTGCACCATCGACATAGTACATGCCACGAACACTTACATTTAGTTTCCTGTTGCCTCTTTTCATCTGTTTTGCAATTTATACACAATGCCAAGGCTGAAATTAATACATAAATACATTAGTTATACTAACGTTTCGCCTCTGATATATTTTCTTTAAAAACTTACTTACACGAAATTATTATTATGAGTGTTCTGCAAAACTTAAACATTATGTTTTGGAAAAATACACCAAATAATTATTTATTAAAAAAAAAAATAGCACAACAGCACAACCCTTCCTGTTTAACCTCTTTCGAAGAAGCATGAAGCAATGTTGCCAACCATTGACAGTAGTTTCCCTCTCACATTAGACAAAAAATTCCATTTGTGCTTATTTTTTTCCTCAAATTGCAATTTAGAGCTATTTTTATGCGTTTTTGCTAAGACATAGCTTAAACTCTTTTCCAAAACATTTTCCTTGTTGCAATTCTTTAAGGAATAATCGGGAAAATTCCTACGAATTGGCAACATTGGTATGAAGTCAAGTGCACATCAATCACAAAACAGTCGACGAAAATCAGCAATCAAAAAATGGCGCTTTTAATAAGGAAAACTAAAGTCGCAAAAAAATACACAAAATGTCATTCCAATGTTGTCATTATAGAGCCCTTCACAAAACTTCCGTTAGGTGTCAGCCACTTCGTAATTCTCTTCAATAGAATCCGACTTTAAAATCGTATCAAGTTAGTGGAAAATTGAACTGCACGAGGTCGTACCGAAGTAAAAAGTATTATATCTGAAGTACCGATTTTTCCTAAAATCTTCAGTTCGTTTGACAAAGTTGTTAAATGAATGGGCCTAAAACTTTAGAAATTTTAAGATTCTCAAATTATTTTTATTATTATCATTCTGGATACAATATCCTTCCTTTTTAATACCCACTAATGGTATATTGCGGTTGCAACAAAAATAAAATAAGAACATATGAGAAACGAATAAACATTTATTTATTAAAAAAAAAAATTTGTGGAAATACAAGTGACAAAAATATTCAGCACATTAGCTTAGCGCAAAATTATCTGCTACACGTGAAGTTAACTGCAAGAAGATGAATCTCCGGCGGAAGAACAATAGGACGAACGTTTCACAGCTCGTTAAAACAGTTTAGCACTCGACATAAAACGCATTAAATATGGATTCTCTATGATACAGACTAAATACATTTGTTCATAACACAAAAGACAACTTTGTTCACCAACCATTGATAAGCGTGAAGAACGACAGTGCAATGGCGTTACCACATTAAAAGTGTTCCCCGCATGTTATATTTAGTCACGTCAGAGGACAAATTAACCGTGTTAAAGCAAAAAGCATCGACAATTGACGTTGAATTAAAAAACAAGCACCTTTTATAATGCACAGTTGAAAATAATAACAAGAGAATCGTAATAGCAACAAAAATTGGAAAAATTACATTAAGAAGTAGAGTCTAAAGTGCTCTGCATTATTTCCACAAATCACATAAATTTTATACTTAAATATAACTTTCTTCATTTGCCACTGTTAATATTAATTTGTACATATGGCATAAACAGAAAGAGTGTTTCGTTTCTTAGAAACGCATTCGTGATTCAAAATGAACGTTTTTCTTTATACAAGAACTTATAAAACAAAAAAAAAATTGTTCCTAAGTATGTACACCAACCACTCGCTGAACGTTTCGATTGGAAATAATTTACGAGTAAGTTACATCATTTTTTTTTTTAAGAACTATATCCTTAACATTTAAATGAGCAACCTTTTCTTTGTGTTTCGGAGGAACAGATTGTTGGCAGAACCGCTTGAACGCTTCAAGCTCGCGTTCATCAGCATCGAGGTCGTCCTCCAATATGTCTTTGGGTGCGAACACGCTTTCTGAAACCAATCGATTGTCACGCGAGGAGGAAAACGCCTAAAGACATTAGTTTACCGAAAGGCCAGTCGTCTCTGTCGAAGTTGAATTTTTCGCCGTTATTGATTCCTGCTCCGGTTGGTATTATGGAAACATCGGCCGTTTGACAAGACTTTTTCAAATCCGTGTCACCGCTGGTGGCGCCTTTAGTTACCTTCGTTATTTCTATGCCGGGTAACCCCCACAGGATTTCGTGCGCACTCAGGCCATTCTTATTGGATTCCGATGCGCTATTGTGCAAGTACGTGCCGGAGGAATTTTTATAATCTCCATTCGGCACGTAGTTATTCGAACTAATGTTATTCACAAGTCCGTTCGTCCCGGAGAACTTCTGCTTGTGTTCTTTGGACGATCTGCTCGCTCCGAACGAAGCGGTAACGTTCGGGCCGATGACCGGCTTTAGTTCACTCAAGAAATCCGTCATCGAAGATTCCTTTTCGATGGGCAACTGCAAGCATCTCGGTCTTCTGATCGTTACCATTCCATTTTCTCCCTTGGTTATCGAAGCCTGCTCGTTGTACGGAATCACCGGGATGTCGCTCTTTTCTACCAACTTCGTCTGTAGCGTGTGAAATATTGGATTTTTCAGCGTAACCATGGCAGGCTTCGTTTCAGCATTCGTTTTGCTATTGACCACGCTTTCACCGGATTGTACAGAAGATGGCCTGCATTTGTTCTTTTTCTTTTTATTCTTCTTATTTGCGTTGGCCGTGATCGACTGTTGAATTAGCTTTTCCGTATCTACCACGATCACACCAGATTTACTGACGGGCACGTTTTGGTATTGTGCCGCCGTAGAAGTCGAAGTACTTACGGCAGGCTTGCAGTTCTTATTCATCAAAGGACCGCTAACTTTCGTTATCGTAATACCTGTGAAAACAAAATGCAGTGCGCAGGATTAAAAAAAAAAAAAAAAACAAAACGAACAAAAATACGGCAGTTTTTTAATATTAATTACCTGGAGGAAGTTTTAATGATGGTATATCTATATCTATTTCTTTACCGATTTGCTTGCTTTGACTAAGCTTTATTTCTTTTACGTCGGCCGTTTTCTTTAATTCATTTCCTTTATTGCATTTATTTTTGTTACCACTTTTCGTATTAGTCTGAGCATCTTTCTGTTTGGTGCTGACTTTTTTAACGCTTTCCGCAGTCTCTTTGCCTTTATGAAAACTTTTATCCACGGATAAAGTTACTTTAAATTCTTTGGTGGTAACGACGCTTTTAGGATCAGGCGTGAGAATCTTTTTCTTTTTCTTCTCTTTATCGGTCGCCTCGCCGTTCAGCCTCGCTTTCTTCTCTGCCTTCTTGTTTTTCTTCTTAACTGTTTTGTCTTCCTTACTTTCACTGTTACCGGTCGCTACGTAGTCGCTGGTGTGACCGTTGACCAGAGTGTACAATAATTTGTCCTGATCTGGGGTCGATCCCTTCAACGTAATCGTAACTGTAGGAGGAGAGTTGTTATTTTCTACGATACGTTTTATCGTAACCATCGCCGGAATAGTTTCTTCCATTAGATCAGATTCTTGTTTCGGTTGTTTACCGCTAACTTTTCGTTGAGGTTGCGCTTGCTTTTTTGACGTGGCCTCTAAAAATTTACAACATTCATCACGTTTTATATGTATACGGGCGGACTTAAAAAAAAAAAAAAAAGCTGTTTAGTTCGGCAAGAGGTGCAAATTTTGCTTGAAAAATCATATTTTGCACATTTATTCTTGAACATGCACATACCATGCTGAACTAAATCGAAAAATCCCAATGGAAATGATACTTAGCAAATTACAATGACAAACGGGAATTACGCGTATAATTCTAAAATGTACAATTACAACCTCGACCACACGCAATTAAGAGCAATCATTTCGTACCCTGCTTTTGCTGTAGCTCGCTTTCCAGTTTGTTCTGTTTCTTTTTCTTTAGTAGTTCGGTGGCTTGCTGTTTTGCTGAAGCTTGTGTTCTCAATTCTTCCCTCAGTTTCTCTTCCCTAATTCGTTTTTCCTCGGTTTTCCTTGCTTCCTCCTCCTCTTCCTTACGCAACCTGGCTTGTTCCTGATCGCGTTCAGAAATAGTAAATATTACCGCTTCAGTTTCTTAACTCCCCATACTCACTCACCTTTTTAATCCTTTGCCGAGCCTTTTTCGCCGCCTTCTTCCTTGCTATGGCCGCTTTGTCGATGGGTTTGTTACCCTGTATAAAATCGATTAATCCGTCTATGTCGCTTAAGTCAGGTCTCTCGTCGATTTTAGGCTGATCCACGCAAAGTATTTGCGTCGCGTGTTTCGAATCCGATATGTTACTCAGTACTTTAATATTAATCGGCATGCAGTTCTCACACGACGATGTTTTACTGTGCGAACACGCAGACCGATTTGCCGCCGCCTTCCTGTAATAATTTACGTCGGAGACGGAGACCTTAGGCTGCGGTTTGCAACATGATTCTGGAGTCATCGTCGGTGGAAGAGGCGGCTTCGGTGTGTTACTGATTTTCTCTTTACGTTGATTCAAACGTGTCCTTAAGCGATCTCGGGTTTCGTTTACCTTGTGAGAGAGAGCTGCGACGTTCTAAATAAAAACACGAATTGATAATAAATTTGTACTGTTTTGTGAACGCAACTTACAGAGCCAAAAACTTCACAGTAGGCGCAATCACATTTTTTGGGTTCCTTATGATGATCACATGGCTCATGGCATGATTTCTTCGTGCCTAACGAAAAAATGCGTACAAATTGTCGTAACGCGAATCAAAGAATGCCCAAAAGAAGACACCACTTACCGCCGTTACTAATTACTGTCTCATCTTCTTTTTTGCATTTATGGCCGCACGTGTGATTGGCAGCACAACCGGTGTCAGTAGATTTGTTATTTGTAGATGAAGGGGTGGGGGTCGTCCTGTGAATTATGAACGAGCGAAAATTGAGAACGTGATTGATTAATTAAAAAACGTAAGTAACTTACAGTACGCAGCTGTCGATGGGAACGAGTACGTCAATAAGGTTCTCCTTACTTTTCTTTTCGGAGACAGTTTTCTTCGAATCATCGGCCTCTCTGTCTTTACCTGCGAGATCTGTTCCTTCTGTTCTACTTTTAACGAACTCTTCGAAGGCTGCTCTACAACCTTCCATTTCATCAGAAAAATTATCAGACGCGAATGCCGGCGCTTCACTAGCTACGTTTGCTACAGGTTCTTTATCAGCTTTTGCCTGATTACCTACTTTAAGCGTATCACTTGGCGAACTACATTCCGAAGATAAAATAAGTTCCGGTGTCAGGACGAACTTTTCGTTGTCGCTCGAACTGAACAAAGCCTCCGAACATTCCAGAAATCTCTTTGCTATTTTTGCTTTTATTGCTTCTCTGTCGATCTTTAATTCAAAGGTGTCGTCGTTCATGTGAAATATCTGAGCGTCTTTATTCTTAGCTAATTCCATCGTTTCAGACAGTACCTTGCATAATTTCGTCGAAGGTCTTTTCATAGGTAAACCTTTCTTAACCCCCGGGCTGTTAGGTTGCCCTAAGGTGAAAGTAATACTAATGATAAATCCACCATTTAACTAACTAACTAACCAACTAACTAACTAACTAACTAACTAACTAACTAACTAACTAACTAACTAACTAACTAAATAACTAACTAAATAACTAACTTACACTTATAATTTTTAGTAACGTCAGCCCGAGGGGAGTGAGAATCATCGTGCTTGTTAACGATATGATTTCCTAACAAGTTGACTGTCATGACATCACGACAAATGTAGCACATTACCAGCTTCGCGGAACCCAACGGCTGTTGTATAGAGCCCGTCACTAAACCTTGAAGAAATTCTGCTGCCATACAATCTTCACAGATGCAGTTACCTTCGGGCGCGATTAAACGATCGGCTACATGCCACGTGTCTTCTACAATGGCAAGAAAATGACCATCTAATTCGTTAGCTTGTTCGATATTTTTCCTAGAAAGACACACGGGCGAGAAATTCAGTAACAACAATAACAATAGAACAAAGTAATTGTGCTGAAAGTAATGGCCAAATTTTTTTAAATTCACAATCATAAACGAAACTTTATGAAAGGTAGACCAAATCTTCAGCCGATAGATATTAATGAAGTGTCTACGAAGAACCGTGGATGTTTTTTATGTAAAAAAAAAAAAAAAAAAACTGTGAAGGAAGATGTTTGAATTTGGGTGAAGATACGTGCAAAGAATACTCACCAATCATTGTTCCTAATTATCCAAAAATTAGTTTTCATGATTCTGGTGATTTCTTCAAACAATTTCCAATCTTTCTGTAACCATTGAGATTCATCTTTGGGATTTCTGTCACTAGTTCAAAAATTACTGCGTCAGACTATAACTTTCGTGCATTTCGTGTAGTTATTTTGAATACCTTAGAAATGAAATTCTCCGCCGCCGAAGCTCCCAGTGCCTGTCCAGAGTGCTCATCTCTTCAATGAAACTATTGTACGACTCAATAAGTGTTTTGTTGCAGGATTTATCCTCTTCAACTAACTACACCACACACGCAACAAACATAAAAAATTTGTCCATTACTGCTTTCAAATTGAGATGCTCACCTTATTAAATACAGATATTTTGCACTGAACAGATGGTCGCATGAAGAAATATTGAAAGAACATCCTCTGATTCAGACAGTACCAGTTTATGTGGTAACGCATGTTCATGAATTGATCGAAGTCTGCTAAGACGGTGGATAACTTATTGGCAGCAGAACAGAAGGCACTGTAGTAAGATAACAAACCTGAAAGAGAGAAATTACCAAGGCGGCAAAAGTGACAGGAAATTCTTACACTTGAGGTAGATCGTAACGTCGGCAGTAACAGTCAACTCTTCATAATTATCTCTCGCTGTCATTACATATTCTCGCAACAAAGTTATTATTCTCACGTAAAATTGTGCTTTATCTTCAAATGTTAAACTGCAAAATGCGGACTTAAAATGTAACCTATACAAACGCGTCTTTCATCGTCCTTTACCTTACCACTAACTTGAACATCTTTTTAACGATGACGTTTGGTAAATTTTCTTCGGTTGCTGTTGGTTTTGGAGTCAAGAAATTTCGGTATACGTAATACATGAAATGTTGAAACATTACCCATTCCATGGCTTGCGGCGGCCTCAGATCCCTCAGTTCTTTTAAAAATCCAAATAGAATCTTATGCTTAATGACCTTTAATTCGCTTTCGTCCTTTATTGTTCCTAGCGTTTCTTTGAAAGCCTCCTGAAGACAATTATTATTGCGTGTGAGACATAGAAAGGAAACGTACCTACATTTTCGAAGATCTTATACATGTAATCGTTAGGCCTCTCGAACAACCACTTGATAGTTTCTGGTGATTTCAGCAAGCTGCAGAACGCAGAATCTTTAGCCAACGTTTTGGTAAGATTCGAATTACTTTTGCTTTGAAAGTGCTGAGCTCTAGAGGACATAATGCCCATGTTCGTGGAGTCGAAAACAACGCTTCTAAGTGTCTGTTTGATTAGTAAGTCAATCGGATATTCGATCATCATAACACCGTTAGATACACTCAGTCTGTTTACAACGAATCGACAGTAGCTGATGTTATCGAAAAAACACTTTTACCATCAAAATATCACATTCGTAAAATGGAGTTAAGAAAAACGATACGCACTGAAGATGCGTGCAGGGATTTTATTGTGACTCTTTCACAGGCACACTTGGCTAACGTCACTCCATTTTACGCACCGCTGATCGAAAGTGTTCTCGCAATTCATCGAAACCTGCCGCGACAGTTATTAAACCAAGAACTCTGTGTTAGAAGTTAGAAGGGTTTCAAGTTTTATTATTAGTAGCGCACACCTGCACCTGCCATTCGCAATCTTCCAGTTTCATCTTTTCGTATTTCGGAAATGGCGGGATATTTAAACGTTAACAAATCTTAATCTAATGATTAAAGAGAAACAATTACCTACCAAATACTTGATATTTGATCTAAATGTAAGACACTCTTTAACATAATATAGCAAAACGATACAAATACGTGCCGGAATTTTATTGTGAACCATTCACAAATACGCACGGCTAACGTCATTCCATTTAATCCATAAAATTTTTCGTAATATTTACTTAAAAGATGCTCAGACAAAAATAATAATGTACTAAAAACTTGTACTGAATTTAGTACAAAATGCAATTATTGTACTATCAATCGAAGCCCTGTTCCCCACCTGATAAATTTGGCCTGTGTGAAGTGGGCGTTGTTATAATTTGCACTAACGTTTAAGCTAAGTTTAAATTTAAGTAAATATAATGTGACACTTTTAGGTTACACAGCATCATGTATATCATTCTTTTAATAGCGTTTTCGATTGGCCACACTTGTGCGCACTCAGAGTATCTTCATCTCGTGTTATTACGTGAGGTTAAAAGAAGATGCAAACGCGCTGAGTGCAATCGGTGCAGTTGAATGGAAAGCGCTGTAAGTGACGCT
The DNA here is from genome assembly GCA_039766575.1 of Serrognathus titanus. NCBI lineage: Eukaryota > Metazoa > Arthropoda > Insecta > Coleoptera > Lucanidae > Serrognathus > Serrognathus titanus. Next base: position 41,073 of record CM077916.1, on the reverse strand, counting down.
CGAGTTGTATTGAGCTTAAATTGTTTGGGTGCAAATGGCGTTCGGGCAGCGCTTTAATATTGCGTAAGCCACGTGTGTGACTTCATTGATTGCAACGCTTCCTTCAAGCGGCCACTATTTCAAGCTGCATGGCCTTTCTACGCTGCATTCTGAATTCATAACCTCTACAAGTAGAATACCGGTTCGCGTAACATAAAGCGCTACAACACAGTACCGCAATTAATTTCCTGCCTGAACGCCACCATTGATCGTTACCGCTTATGCGCACCACTGTTGCGTTACTTGTATTGTCGCGTTTAGTTGACGCCATATGCATTTCTTGAAGTGATACGACGTGACTAGGAAATTTGCGGCATATTTTTTACTAAATTGTGAAACTTGTGAAAATGTCGACGGATAACGATAGTCGTAAGTTAGGCGATTTACGTGTAATTGATCTACGAGCAGAACTTGAAAAGAGAAGTTTAGACAAGAACGGTAACAAACAAGTCCTCGTCGAGAGATTGCAAAAAGTAAGTATTATCGATTTGTTTCACTTGATAACTCATCGATTATTTCAAAACAGGCTTTATTGGACGAAGGATTAGACCCTGAAGCTCATCAGTTCGACCTTAACGATAGGAAACCTAAAAGACTATCTACGTCATCTAGTAAGTAGTAATAAGTTTAGTCTGAAATGGAGTTATAGACGAAGCAAAAACGTTTTCAGACGAAACATTTCACTGCACTGTGAAACGTTTTGACTGGAACTGTTTCAGCGTGCTTTTTGTTTTGATGCATCAGTGTGTGCCTTATTAGTCAAAAATGTTCGTTTCATCAGTATGAACGCAGCCTCACTCTAGTACGGTAATGCAGAGATGCCTGCTGTGATATGTGAATAAATTCTTTCTTGTTAGTAAAGAATGCATTTTATTACCAACTTAATTGTTCAATTGTTTTTAGGAGATCCTCCTGACAACGAGGAAGGACAGGCTGATAATGACACAACAGCTGAAACTGAAAGCGCAGAGGTATTTGATTATTACTTAGGATATCTTTATTTTTTCAATTTTTTTTGACATGAACATACTCTGGAATTTGCTTCATATTTTAGACGTCGGAACAATTGCGAATAACTTTTTCAAATATTATTTTGTGTGTCCAGCTTTCTGCATATTTCAAGTTTCAATTCATAAATATACCATGTAAAAATTAAACGTAATTACATCTAGAACGCAGAAGATGAGAACAGTACAAAAGATGGCGCTTCAAAGAAGGAGAAATCGAACCAGATCCAAGAATCTGCGAAGGTGAACGAAGGACTGAAAGATCAAGACCAAGATCAAGATCAAGATGGAAAGGCAGAAAGCCCGATTCAACTTACTCTCGAAGAAGAAGATGGTTTGCCCGATAACGAGGTGAAATATTTCTCGTTATGTCCACATTTCTTTTAATAACTTTTAAATCATTTAGAATGAAAATGAGCCAGAACGTGACAAAGCTGTGACAAATTTGGTAAAAACAGGTATGTAGTTTTTTGTTTTAATATTCCTAAAGATTATCTAACTTTGTACGTTGATTTTGGAGTGCTTTTTCAATCATTACGTAACAATCATAAAAACAAAGTAGTTGCAATAATTTTCCCTGTTAACCTGTGGTGCTGCTACCGAAGGGATGCTACGACGATTGTGTATTATGAAGAGTTCGTGAGTCAATTCAACTGAAGCGGAGAAAATCTCATTTTGAAGACATTTCAAGAAGCGCAGCAAGTCCCAAGAGATGCAACCTTAAGTTTCTTATTTCTACGAAATAGTGGACAGAAGCGTACGTAGACGTATCTTGTGGTGGAGTTGGAAGAAAACTCGGACAGTTTTTGGATGAAATGAAAATAGGACGTGAATTGTTACCATTAACAACTCAGTAATTCATACACCTCGCACCCAGAAATTATTGCAATTATTTTCTTTTTTCTATATTGGGTATGGTTGCGAAAGTTCTCTTCGTATATAGACAAGTAATCGTGCCGCACACTATTACATATTAATTGGTTTATTACAAGGTGAAGTGCGTTTTTAATCTTCCTGGAATACTTATATACCTGTACTTTTCTAATTACAAGTTACCAATAGCAAAATTACTTCATATTTTTAATGTCTGTGCCACTTTATAGCTTAATTGGTAATATTTCTCTATTAATTAGTTATCACAGTTTGTGATTTGTATTTATTTAAATAAAAGAGTGAGTTCAGAATACGTGGGCATCAGACTAGTGACCTATTTGATTGACATCGATTTGTTACTGTAGATGAGAAGAAATCAGCAAATGAAGCATCCGAGAACGCCAAGGAATCATCAGAAAATAATCCGTCACAGCAGGATGTCAAGAAAGAAGAGAAATCAACTGGAGACTCTAGGTTGGTTATCATCTTTCCCTACAAGTACTGCCACGTCTGTGTTTTCATTTAACCGTGCGTTCATTGACTACTGCTCATCAGAAAATACGCTGCTAGATTCCCAGACTCAAATCAAATATACTGTACGCACTTTTGATTAAAAATACTTTGAGAAACAGAAGTGGACGGCGTCCCGTGCATCTTCTCAAGACTTCCAACGTAGAGAAAGCTTTAGGATTGAAAATTCGTACAAATGGAAGAAGGAAACACGGCCACCACGACAGAAATGAAACAGTATGAAAGTACTGCTACATTTTTAAATCACAAAACATCAAGTACAAGCAATGATGCGAATCTTACAAGATTATTAGCAGCTTTTTTTGATGAGTATGGAATAGGCTATAATAATTAAGGAAGTACTTATTCACGTCGTATCACCCGATCGTGGTAATGGTATAATACATTGGTAAGGTAAAGTCGGTACATGAGATGCCCGGACAAAAATGAAATGGGGTCTATATCGAACGTAGAATAATTTTTAACTGTATTATGATAAACGAATTTTAAATACTAAATTCGACGTGTTATAATACAAATTATGTGTAACGTTAAAAAGGTGACTTAAATTCTTGCGACATAGAAAATTTGGCCGGTTTCTTTTTGCTAGCCGCAAATATGTGGGGAGTATTTAAAAAAAGTATATATTTCTTGAAATATTTCATTGGGTATTGACGAAAGAACTTAACGATATATACAAACAGAATCTTACGGTTTAACAATTCAGGACTGTTCATCACACTCAAAAAGTTAATTTTTTTTTTTTTCTAATTTCAAGTTTCCATCACATTTGAATATTTTAAATCGCACCGGTCGGCTTTATATTTGAACAAAAAATGTTGGAACTAAGTTGACAAAAGGATACGTGCACGTCATCGATAATGTTCGTCTGCTTCAAATAATAACGTTACGTCGATCAACACCATTGTTGGCTTCTTATTAGAATTCTATCTGATCATGTATTTCTGTTGGATAAAGATTCATACGAATATCGATCATGTGAATTCCATTGTGCCAAATTTAAGTTAGTTTCATTAGTTCCTGTTGACTCTAGATTGAAAAGAGAAATTTTCCAAAAATTTTAAAAGTCAGCATGGAATGCATACGTACTCTTGCCATAAAATTTGGACCGTAAAACGGGAGCTTATGTACCAACTCTGTCACACTTATTGCTTTTCGAACGGGTGTAAAAATCGCAAGTTTATATTTATCTGATACATTCAGAAGGTAAACAACGTGAGTCTAAACTTTAACAGTACGTTGACGACGTGCATGCACCCTTTCGTGAATTATTAAAGAGTATTACTTACAAGGCGTGTCTAGTTTAAAAGAGTTTTTTTTTTTTTTTTTAGTCGTTAATGTTCCATGATTTTCGCAATATGCGAGATAATTTATCATTGCAAAGGAGACTTGGATGAACAACAAATTAGACGCTGAAATGATCTATAAATTGTGTTCGTAAAATGATGTATAAAAAAAAATTGATATTTTGCTTAACTAAATGATCGAAATGTGTTTCAATTGTTTGTTGTTTATAGTGATTCAAAAGATATCCAGAAAATTAAAGGTCTCAGCGACGCCCAGAACAGAAATCTATGGATTACAAATATATCGCAGAATACTCGAGCAACCGAATTAAAGCAGGCTTTGTCAGTTTACGGTAAAGTAATCGGGGCGAAGGTGGTCATCAACGCCCGTTATCCGGGTGCGTGCTGCTATGGTTACGTGAAAATGGAAACTGTTGAAGACGCTAATAACTGCATAGCCAAACTGAACAACACCGAGCTGAATGGTCAAATCATTCGTATAGAAAAAGTAAATTGCTGCAATCGTAGGGGTTTGTACGGTGTGATTTCTGACGTTTATTGTTATTCAGGTTCGGCCGGAACATTTAAATCCAAATTTAAACATAAACAAAAGGTCGGATAATAAGGAGTACAACAAACCGAAGCCAAAAGCTTCGCATGCAGGGAAAGCGGAGAAAGATGAGAAACCCAAATCAGAAAGTGCAGATGATTTAAAAGCCGAATCGAAATCTGATAGAACGTCAGATAAGAAAGAGAAAGCGGATGATGGGCGTAAATCTGAACACGGCAACGAGCGTATGCGCCCTCATAAGGTAATTGTAGTGTTACGTTGTAAGTTTCGTTTAAATGCGCACGTGTTTATTACAGAGATCACATAGTGATGATAGAAGAAGTCGCGATAAACATCGTAGAAGATCTCGTTCTGGAGAACGTCATGACCGCAGTTCATCTTCTAAATCCAGACGTCGTGAAAAGGAAATGTTGACCTTCGATAAAATAAAAGACGAACGCGATAGAGAAAGGGTTCGTGAGAGAGAACGTCTAATCCGCGAAGAGAAGCGTAGAAGGGAGGAGGCCCTTCGTCAGCGTGAAATCGAAAGACATCAACGCAGTGAAGCTCAACGTTTGGAACGTGAACGAGAAAAGTTGAGAATAGAACGTGATCGCCTGGAAAGAGAGAGAGCAGAACTCATGCAATTGGAACGCGAAAGACAAAAATTAGAACGTGAAAAACTGGAACTGGAGAAAATGGAGTTGGAGAGAGTCAAATTGAGAATTCAAGAAGAGGAAAGAAGGAAGCGACCTGCTCCTTATGGTAGAGAAAGATCTTTCGAAGAACGTAAACGTGTACCAGGCGACCGTCATTTCGAAGAACCTCCACCGCCACCACGATTCGATCCACCTCCGAGGTAATAAAGTGATAAACATATAAGGGGGCAGAATTTTCATATATTTACTGTATGCATATTGTATAAACATTCCAAGGTTTGCAACTTTTTAAGAAAACGGTCCACAAAATTCGACTATTCAGACGAACAATGCAATGCGGACTAAATACTAGTGGTGCAAACGAAATTGTTTACACACGTCAATGTTGCGATCGATTAGTTGCGGAATTGTCATATCAGCTTAACTACATTTTGTTGTTAACTTTCAGCGTGAAAACTCGTGAACCATCACCGTCATCAAAAAAATTTGGTTCGGCAAGTAAAGATTTCAAATCTCGTTTGGGTTTTGATAAACGAGAAAGTTATCCACCGAAAAGAGATAGAAATTATGAATCTGAACGTAGTCATCCCCCATCATCAATAATAGTTCGGCCATCACAGTCCATGGTAAAATATGACAATTCTCAAGTGTTTAACTTAAACAGAGAGAGAGAAATTCGTGACCTACGAACACGTGAAAATTCTGGTCCTGTGATACCAAAATACAATTCGCAGTAAGTGCTACTACATTAGCAACATAAATTCAGTTTCGTTTTTTTTTTTTACCTGGCGTTCGATTTCAGAGTAAGTAAGGATGCACGATACACGGAACATGAACGCGACAGGAGTCCTCATTTTAGAACAGTGAGAGACGAACGTGATAGACGCTCCATTCCGGAACACAAACCGGAAATGAGATCGACTAGAGATCATAGATATTCTGATCCAAAAGGTAAAGGTAATGTACCAACTACAATTTTCAATTCTTTTTCCGTTACAGTTCGATATGAAATTATTTATTTATTATTGTAGAACCGGCCAGATTTGAACGCTCCAGTGGCAGTTGGGGTCACCCCTCCCCCACAAAAGGATTTACGCCGAGTGGTTCGAGTGCTCCTCCGAAAGCATGGGGAAAAGAGAGTTGGAGACAGAGCGATCCATCGGGGAGTGCTGACAGATGGAATTCTGGCGCACCGTCTCGCGGAACTGCACTGTCCACGACTGGATTTTCTAATAATTCAAACATGGCTTTAGGACCGACATGCCCACCTCCACCTGGCATTAATAATTACGTTACCGACAGATTCGATTACAAATCTGGACTGAGCAACATGAGAAAATATTAGCACATCGGTCTTTAATTTTGTATTACAATATTAGATAATAATACAATGTAGTGGGCTATATTTTTCATCAGTCAGTTTTACATTTTCACCAGGTCAAATTGAATCTTGACATTTTTAATTTATATTCATTTCAAGTTGTGTCATAGAAGTCTTGGTTTTTGTGTTAGTTTTTTTTTTTTTTTTTTTCCATATATACACTGTGATCAACAATGATCGAAGGTTTGCATATGAAATATTATCAATCTTTCATCTACATAAAGCAACGGCTATTTACTTTCTATTAGGATATTAATAATAATAACTTCTACACGGCCCCATGCGGGGAAGAAAAAATAATTATGGAGTGGCACGTTCAATCTTGGTTGATCACCGTGTATAATTTTAAATCGTAGCAATGTAGTCGTTTATATTTTATAATAATATTAGTTTCAAAATCGTCTGAATTTGAATTTTACGTGTTTATTTTATTCATTCAAGTAGAATAAGTATTGTTTTATAATTATGGGTCTTCTAAACATTTGCAGATTACTTTCTTACCACCGATTAATATTAAATTACCTTCTCACACATCGATACTTAGAGTGTATAATTAAGTAGGCATTTGTGTTTAATTAGATTACAACAGTACGTTTGCAGATAATTGTTTGTATTTCATTCCCCTTATCACAATGTCATCAAATACGGCGATTTTTTTTTTTTTGCTGTTTAACATAAAACGGTCGAATAAAGTACTGGGCGACTTAAATTTCTTATGTACTCTTCCTTTGAAATTCAAAGAGCATGTTTTAGCTTAACTAAAAAGTAAGTCATTGCACTTTTTGAGGTTGTGTAATATTAAGTTTGTTTGCTCCAAGTTGCTCCTTTCAAGTGACTTCAGAAGAATAAATGGCTCCGCTTGCCCGTTACTCATTTGTAGGCATTTCACGTCTTACCTGCAAAACTAAACACTCTGCCGTAACATTTTTTGGCTAAACTTTAAATGATTATAAACTATTCCATAGAATTTTGAAACGTTTTTGCCCGTAATCTGGCATTCTTTTGATTGGCGGAACAATCATCAGTCATTCTGCATATACAATTCGTTGATTCGTAGCATGTTTAATTATGTTCGTAAATATTGGTTCTCCTGTACTTTTCGAGTGAAATGGTAGAATAAGCAGTTCAGGATTTTAAAAGGGTGCTCCACACTCTGGCAGCGAGCCCGGGCACTCGACACATTTCAGAATATAGTCAACGAAAATAACATTGTAACAATTAATAATTAAACTATATATTTTCACGACACGAATTATAATAACGTACACGAAAAAAACGAATGACCAGTGTGATGTTTATGGTTTATCCACACTTTTAACATAAATGTTGATAAATTCGACCACCGAGAGCTAAGTCACAAACATTCATAGAAAAGTCAAACTTTCACACCTAATATTTACCGTTAAACATAGATTTGAAATTTGCACAAGTAAAAAAACTGATTCAATTTAAAATTTCTAAATATAAAAATGTATGTATAAAAAAAGGAGAAATCACATTATAATTTGGGGTTCTGGCACGGAGCCCGCTATGTTCTTGTGTGGTAAGACTTGCCCTCCGTTTATGTAGATCTCGTCTTTGACGATAACGTCTTCTCCTAATACTGTGGTGCCTTCCATTCGCACCCATCGTCCGACAGATGATTTCCATCCGATTATACAATTCTCTAACCAAGAATGTGATTTTATTATGGCATCTCGTAATATAGTGCATCGTTTCACGCACACACCTTCGGTGAAAATTAGATTTAAACAACAACAAATAATTTACAAATATTGCGTTACCGTCTTCCAAAACTGCTCCTGGGCCGATCGTAACGTTAGGACCTATTTGACAGTCGGCTCCGATTTCTGCCGTAGGATCTACCAACACATTTCCAACGACACCGGGGCCATTATACAACAATCGAGGATTCTTTTGACGTAATGCCTTCAAGTACAAGCACATACCTGTCGACATTAAACAAATAAAATCACCACTTCGAAAGGTTAAGAATACGAACCGGTCAAGAAATCTCTCGGCTGGCCAACGTCCATCCAGAAACCTTGCAACTCGAATGCGTATAACTGGCCATCTTCGGCCATTCCCGGAAAAACTTCCTTTTCAATAGAAGTCGGTCTTAATTGTATCCTGCTTAACACACTAGGATTCAGTATGTAAAGCCCCGCATTAATCTTATTTGAAATAAATTCTTGCGGTTTCTCCACGAAACTGTGGATACACGAATTATCATCGTACACTACGACGCCATACTTCGAAGGCTCCTCTACTTTTGTTACAACAATGGTGCCTTCCTTCCCATGACTTCGATGAAACTCGGCAAGTTCTTTGAAAGGAAATTCACAAATAATATCCGAGTTTAGAACGAAAAATGGATCAGAACTCTGTTGCAAATGGGCGCTGGCTAGTGCAATCGGCCCAGCAGTTCCCAGAGGTTCTGTTTCGTGCGAAAAAACAATCGTTACCCCTAATTTTCTAGCTTCCGCAGATAATTCCTCCTCCATCTGTTCCGCACGATAGGAAACAGCTAATATTACTTCGGTAACTCCGGCACTTACTAATGCTTCGATTTGGTGTAGCAAAATCGGCTTGTTGGCAAATTCAACCAACGGTTTGGGCCTACTTAACGTTAGCGGTCTTAATCTCGTGCCATAACCTCCAACCAAAATGAGGGCCCTCATCTCTTGCTTGCTCTTATTCTCAACCATGGTTACACCTTTAAAAGTAAAAAAAAAAAAAAATTGATAATGTTTAAATTACACAACTCCGTGATTTGTTACTTGATGCGGCACTTGAATGCAACACTTCTATTTAACGTTGGCATTTACACGTCACATAAACAGTTTTGAAATTATTTAAATGTTGATAAGATTAATAATAATAATATTCGCGTGTTCAAAATTGTACGCTCAAAGAACAAAGACAGTGTATTAATATTAAACAATAGGTTCTCTCATTTTAATGCGCGTCACAACCTCAAAACTGTCAAACTTTGACAACAATACACGAAGATTATTTAACATAATCGACACTGAGGCATAAATTTGTTTCAAATTCACGATAACAGTACAATACAACTATTACGCAAATTACGAAAATTGTAGGAATATGAATATATCCAGTATCCACCGCAACCATAGTGGCGCATCCTTTGCAGTGTTGCCAACTATTGACAGTCCTTTTCCCCTAACATTCGAACAAAAATTCCCATTTATGCTTGTTTTTCCCTCAAATTGCGATTTTAAGCTATTTATATGCATTTCTGGCAAGCTTTGGCTTAAGATTGAAGTAATTTTGTTTTCAGAAATTCTCCTCTCCTCTCAGAAATTGCAATTTTTAAGGCTTAGAAATTCCCACAAATTAGCAACACTGCTCCTATGTGACAGAGCAAAGGTAACAAAAAGAAATAGTCTATTCAATTAAATAAATTAATGAACGCTATTGATTGTAAGAAGAAATTATGAAATTGATTTAACATGGCAAGGTAAACGAAAATGATAATAGACGGAAATCGCTTTATCGAACAGATACAGAGCCCGTAGATTAATCTATGATACAGAGAGGTGGGTCTTTCCCACCTCTCTGCCTGTGTATAGTGAATGTTTAGACAGTCTATTGAATAGAATATGAATAATAAAATTATGTTGGTGAAGATATGTGCCCCAAATGAAGCTTAGATGCGTATTTTTTCTACATTCAAAAATGATTATGAAATTAAAGGCGGTTAAAATATTTTGCGATTCTCTATCACCGCATTCTATCCGAAGTCGTGCGCCCATAACTGTCCGTCTATTATTATCGCACCGAATATTGGGTGCGAACTGCGAAGTCAGAAATACAGTCTGGCATAGATAGCAACAAAAAATATATTAGAATTTGATATTACTGTTTAAGTGTAAGAGTGAATTACGAATATGGCAGTGTCATCGAGGATATTAAGAAATAGCTTTAGTAAGTAAACTTTTCAAGATTCCTGGGCAATATCAATTTTTCAACAACCATTACATAAAATCTCATAAAGAGTAAACTGTTTGACCTTAACACTTGTCAACCTGTTTAATTTTGTATCGTTCGGAGCGCGATATTATACGCAAGCATTAATTGCAGATGTGGCTAAACTAAATCATTCGGTCCGCTACGCTAGCTACAACGCTTCCAGAACAAATTTGAAGCTTAGCAGTAACACGAAAGTCATTTGCCAGGGATTTACGGGGAAACAAGGAACTTTTCATAGCAAACAGGCCATCGAGTATGGAACGAACGTTGTCGGAGGTGTTTCTCCTGGAAAAGGGGGCAAGAAGCATCTAGGTTTGCCAATATTTAACTCCGTTAAAGAGGTACACTGCTTATAGAGATTAGAATTTAATCGATTTCGATAAAACAGTAAAATTAATATAACATGCACACAATGATTACTAAAATATTTATAGATTTACATAATCCCATCAGAAAAAAGTTATCTGTTAGATTAATGGTGTCGCGATAATTTATTTACGTATATGCAAGGTCATTTAAGCCAATTCATATTTTAAATCGTCACCCCAATGACTTAAGCTATTTACACACACCAATTTTACGAACATTTTTTGGCACTTTACTTTTATTAAAGGTGGACATAAATGGTAGCTGCTCGGCGTGTGTTGTAATAAGAATTTTTTTTTTGTCACTCACAGTTTAAAAATTTATTTTACCATGAACTTTGATCTGTTGATATACGTTTGATTTTGACTGGTTAATTTCCTCATGCTTTTAGACAATTATGTAACAATTAAAATGTTTTATGTCCATTTTTATTACAAATGCATTGAAATTTTCATCTTGCATTTAATTTTAGCAGTAACGTGTTATCTATTGCGCGCAAGATTCTTAAAGAATTCTTTTTTTTAAGTTTGTTTATTTCAAATTTGCTTATTTTTAATGCATAAGTATTTATGCAATTCGTCAGAGACACTGCTACTCCCATTTATTAATTTTTTTCAAAGAAAATAACTAAGACAGTATAGTTAATGTAAGCGTAGACATTAGGGAATGAACGGAAAATCAAGTATACTCGTGGCTGGTCAGCGAAAGCCATCTGGTGATGATTCTGCCTGTATGTACCTTTTGAGATTTAATAAATCACATATAGATTTACACGTTGGCATAAATTAAATTGAATTTTTTTTACAGTATGTATGAGTATTTTGCCAATTAATTATTAAGTCACAATTATTTAAAAATCTTGTACCTGGTGTGAAGTGTCTGATATAGGCACGACGGCCGCGATTGGAAGTTCTCTACCAAAATTTCACTTCACTTCACTCACATTTGTTGCATGCAAGAAAGTATTATCGTGGACGTACTATGGTAATTATTTTTCAGATATTTTTATCCCTTTAAGTGTTACTTGCAGCAACCATCATCATTGCAATTGAGTTGCTGCTTAGTTGCTAATCGTAAATGTGTTTTATTGATATCGCGACTTTGGTGTGTTTTCTTCTTTGCCTTATAATATACTTTTATAAAATTGCATCTATATGTATAAAGTAAAACATCAAAAAAATAATCACTAACAAAAGAATTGTTGTCTTTTAATCACGTTTATTTGAAATGCCAAACCAGAAAATATAATTAACAATTTCTCTTCTATTATTGTTCGTATTTTAATGAGGATTATGTAAGTACATGACTTTACTTAAGTAGCTTATTGAAATTAATTTCAGGCAAAGGATAATACCGGTTGTGATGCTACTGTTATTTACGTACCACCATCGGGCGCTGCAGCTGCTATTTTGGAAGCAATAGACGCAGAAATATCTCTTATAGTTTGCATCACAGAGGGTATTCCACAACAGGACATGGTCAAAGTTAAACATAGACTTATTCGCCAAACCAAAAGTCGTTTGGTTGGACCTAACTGCCCGGGAATTATTGCCCCCGAACAAGTACGTTTATAATTCATTAATAATTAATAAGTATGAAAACTGTCTATTTTGATTAAATAATGAACTTCCTTTCAGTGTAAGATAGGCATTATGCCAGGGCATATTCATCAAAAGGGTAAGGTAGGAGTCGTGTCGCGTTCCGGTACCTTAACTTACGAAGCAGTACATCAAACAACACAAGTTGGTTTAGGTCAAACTTTATGCGTTGGTATTGGCGGTGATCCATTTAATGGAACCGATTTTATCGATTGTTTAGATGTGTTCCTACAAGATCCCGAAACAAAAGGAATAATACTGATCGGCGAGATTGGTGGTGTGGCTGAAGAGAATGCTGCCGAATTTTTGATTAAAAACAATACGGTAAGTTCATAATTTACGCTTTCATCTAAAGCAATTAAAATATGATTCGACAGGGACCTAATGCCAAGCCAGTGGTCTCGTTCATTGCTGGGTTATCAGCTCCACCAGGTAGACGAATGGGCCATGCTGGAGCTATTATTTCTGGCGGTAAAGGAGGTGCTCAAGACAAAATCAATGCTCTGGAGAAAGTCAGTATTTGAAAAGAAATGTTTGCGAAAATTAGCAGGTTTGTTTCCAGGCGGGCGTTATTGTGACAAAGTCTCCTGCTCAGATGGGAACTGAACTTCTGAAAGAAATGAGACGCCTTGGCTTGGCATAACTTAAATAATATCAGAAACGCTATTGTTCCAAGTAATGTGCTATAGTTTCTTAATATATTTCAGCGTAAATTAATGTGATCTGTTTTTGTTAAAAATAAAACGTGTACCTACAATATTTATTTGTTAATTAGATAGAATTCTTCCACAGTTAAAATAATTCCTTTGCATAAGCCGCATCCTCAATTCTACTTTTTAATTATTACGTTCGTGTGATTCTGGTAGGATGATTTAAAAATCGCAGTAAATTTCGCGGGAATTTTTTCCACTAGGTTCAAAAATCGTAGTCAATTTCGTATTAATTCTTTCGCACCTACATCACCTCCTCGCGTTCATGTGATCCTGATACGAGATTCAAAAATCAATAAATTTCATCGGCTAATTTTTGGTGGTTACGTAGAAGGCAAAGCGCTGGAGCGAAGCTGACATTGATTGAACGCATTTCGGAGTGCTATCTGTCGGTAATCGCTCAACGCGTGAACGGATTACAGGAATCTGTAATGACCGGTTGACGTTTGATCAAACTAACCTACAATTTTCAAATAAAATTTTAAAACAATTTAAAGTAAATGTGATGAAAACAAAATGGGATTTCGTTGCACCTTGATGAAATACAAACTAATCAGAGACGCTAAACCTGATAGCAGTAGGTACTGGAATAAATTCGTTCTCTATGAATTAAACGATACTGATTGCGAAGGAATGCGGCAGTTATTTGAAAAAGCTGTTAGTTCCGTGCGCGTGGACGTTTTCTCAACTCGATGTTCGCACGAAACCCGTTCGCGTGGCTCAGATTAGAAGATATTTCACTAGGGCACCCTTGTGTACTTTAAAGGCAGGGGGGCAGGGCAGTCGATTGCGTGTTACCCCAAAGGTACGTATTCCGTAGGACATCCTTCGAATTAAGACGTGCGAAATTCAAGCGGAAAGAATCCGACGCGTCGTAGAAATTGCACAATAAACAGGTGTTTTTCGGTTGGTAACGCTCTAACAGCTAATCTGGTGACTTCAAGTTTGATCGACTGGCAACACTGGTTGTCAGTGTTTGACGTCGATTTACAGCAAAAGGAGGAATGTGTTGTTGGTTCTGCTTACATGTAGAAATTAAAAATGGCATGGCTACAGAATTTGGCTGGAAAAGCTGAGGATATCCTCAACAGAATCGACCAAAATGCCGCCAATGTCTTAAATGAATCTTCAAGCTCAAGAAATTTAGAAATTTCAGCAGAGTAAGTGTTACTTTCCTTTAGGCTAATTTGAAAAGTTTTGGTATCACAGGCAAGTGCCCATTTCTGCAGAGGTAAAACACTCTAATCAAAGCTCAGTGGAAATCTTAAGTGAGTTAACCTCATCAGTTAGCTCCTCTCAAGATTTGACGTCCGTGGATAAAATCAACGTAAAGGATGATGTGGTGTCAGTTGCAAGTGAAAAATCGAGAGCTTCAGAAACTGAAGAAGATGGAATCTACATTGACTTTAGCCCCATCAAATTAGTTAAAGGTTAATTAGTTTAATACCGCAAAAGGTCGACGGTACTTGCCACATTTGTCAAACATTAATTTCTTATTTTAGATCTTGTTCAAGAGGGAAATGTTTTAGAACGCTCAATGAAAACTGAAACATCTCTGTCTTCAAAATCATCAAGACGTAATAGGTACACTTTTTTTCTAAAGTGACTTATCGCGTAATAAATTTCACACGTGTATTTAAGTTACAGCTTTCATTTGATAGAAGATTTGCAAACAAACTATGAAGAGAGAATAATAAAACTCGAATCAGAAAATCAGTATTTGAATAAGCAATTGTTGAACTGGCAACACCTATACTCAGAGTTGCAACAAGAAAATGGTAATTTACAAAACCAAATCGGACGTGCTGTTGAATCGGTGAGCCTCGCTCGAAACGAAATGGAACAATACAAGGCACGTGCTCAAAGAATCTTGCTGGAGAAAGAGAAATTAATTTCACTCCAGGCTAAAAATAACTTGGAAAAAAATTTAACAGATGGTAGTGTGATTGTAACTTACAATGAAGAACTAAAGTAAGCGAAACGAATGTGAAACTTGGATGATTTCTTACCTTTATTGTATTTGCAGGAAGGAATTAGAATTTCAGCAAGAAAAGAACAAGGACTTAATAGAAAAAAATACTTCCTTAAACAGTGAATTTACATTATTACAGCAACAGTACGTGTCAACTCAAAACAACAACAAACATTCCACTCAGAGCTTGCAGGAAAGTCTTGATAATGAGAAACGCATTCGAATAATTGCTGAAGAAGAATGTCGCGTGAAAACTAAGGTGCGCATTAACTAATTTGAAGCATACATTCGAAAGGTTTCCCTTAATTTCAGGAATTACAGTCCGTCCTCTTAGAGTTATCGAACCAGCAGCTTCTCATTAAAAACAAATGTTCAGAGTTGGCCGATATTAAAAATCAACTGAAAGAATTTACGAGCCGTAAAGCCAATGACGATGCTGAATCTCGTGTGCAAATGCTTACACAGACCCTTATGGCCAAACAGAATACATTGGAGACGGTTACCACGGAAAGGAATGCTTTAAAAATACAAATGGAAAAACTAGAAGTACGATTCATTTATTTTAATGCTTAAAATGCATTTAAGTTATTTCCAGAATTTGATGCAAAATGAAAGAAAGGAGGTCGTAATTTCTAACATAAATGACACGGATGACGGTGAAATTATGCTGTAAAAAAGAATCTGAGAGGGTGTTACAGTGGGCATCTTTTTTTTCAGCAAAATCGCAAGTCCCTAGACTGATGGTTGTCTCACCATTCGACGCAGGGGTCACTCGACGAGTCAAACACGCCTATTCCACCTTGGACGCTATTAGCATTCGAACTGGAGTTTTCCTTAGGAGATACCCTTTAGCAAGGATTTTTGTATTTTGTTATATGGTAGGTGAGGAGAAATGCATACAGAAACACATTTTTTCAACTGCTTGTGTATTCATTACAGATATTATTGCACATATGGCTGTTGATTGTATTATACACATACGTACCATAAACGCATTGTCTTATATTTTGTATATTAATAAAATTTTCGTTAACTGACGTTTTTTTTTAATTAATTTTTCAGTGTGGGGTTGGGAAAACTATGCTTAAAAAATATTTTACAAGAACTTCTTTACGGAACGCTATACATTTTCGCATTTTTAAAAAGAGCATGAAATTCACCTTCACGAAAACATAATATACAGCTTTGGCCAAAAGTATTAGGCACCCTTTATTTCATTATAATTTTAAATATCGTCATTTTTGCTGTAAAAAATGCCTAAAAAGAACGAACTTAGTGAGCATTTACGTTCACGAATTCAGTTCTTCCACGAACAAGGCAACACAGAGACAGAAATAGCCAAAAGTATTAAACGTTGGCGTTGTAATCTGCCTTGATACTGGATCACATGCGAACCGAACAAGAACAGGTAGAAAACGAATAACTTCGGATCGAAATTTAATTCGAGAGTCACTTAAAAATCGAAAGAAAACTTCCTCCGATCTCGCTGCCAGTTTATCCGAGGAAATCGGAAGGCCAATCAGGGTCAGAACGACCAGAAGAAGACTTAATGAAGCTGGCTTGAAAGGCCGTAAAGGAAGAAAGAAGCCCTGGCTTTCAGAAAAAAATAAATAGTCTCGTTTGGAATGGGCTATAAAGTACCAACACTTTACAGAGAAGGATTGGTCAAATGTCGTGTGGTCCGACAAATCAAATTTTGAGGTAACATTTGCTTTATATCGCTTGTAATTTTTAATTCGTTTGCATCTTCTATATTTCGTCAGTGAAAAGTTATACGCTGTGCTTAAGATCACGTTTTTTGAATTAATTGTACCGTATTTGAACTCCTGGTGTGGCGTATGTGAGGCGGAGAATCGGTGAAGAATACCTTCCGGAATGCGTGGTACCAACAGTGAAACACGGGGGAGGTAATGTAATGATCTGGGGTTGTATGACAGTCGACGGTGTAGGCGAAATGTTTGTTTGTGAAGGTCGAATGAACTCCCACACTTACATAAACGTATTGGAAACGACATTGCGGCAATCATTTTCCAAGATGTTTGGTGGTACAAATATGGAAGAAATGCCACAAATCTGCAGTCACCATGGAGTGGTTTCAAGAAAACAAGATTAACCTCCTGGATTGGCCTGCACAATCCCCAGACCTAAATCACATAGAACATTTGTGGGAGATTTTAAAGCGTCACATTAGAAAGCATCCAATTGCACCTAAAGCGATTTTAAAAAACGTCTTATTGAAATAATGGAATAATATTATCGCAGAGGAATGTCAGTACTCTGCCCAACAAAAATACTAATTACTTTAACAAATTGTTATTATTTTGTACCCAGGAAATTTTATTTTACCCCACTTCAACTTGATTTTCATGATATAGAAGTTAACGTAAGGTGCCTAATACTTTAGGCCAAGGCTGTACTTGATGGAAGCACGTGCCAGATAAAAGCATTTCAAGATTTACAAGATAAATTGTGAAATAATTAGAATTTTTTACGTTAATAATTCCTCGGCAAATTGTTCAATAGTGTTTTTTTCACGACTGTTCTTTACTTGCTATTTTTAAGTATTTGCACAACGGAGAAATTAGACATTTCCTTAAAAGTTCGTTAAAACGCGAATCGTGTTCAAGATGGCTGCTGATTTCTGGAATATTCTGTCCTCCAAAAAATATTCTTGCAGAAAATCGTTAATTGGTCAGTTTTCGGCACGCCACTCAAATCGACCAATCACCGAACGTCTCTCCCGAAATTTCTGCTTGCGTCTGCGTGCATGTCCGTTCAGTCGGTAAAGCTTACTTACGCGAGAACGCGTCCGTATTTGAATCGACTTCGTGTGGATTATTGTAGAAAATATTAATCGGAAAGCATCTACTATCGGTTCGGCATAAACGAAAATGTCTTAAAAGATAGTTAAAAAAAAAATTGCTAAAGAATCGAACACAGAACAGTGGAAAAAATAACAAGCGTCGATTTCCAGATGGGGGTCGCCATGGCTTTGCTCGGTAATAAAAAAAGCAATAATTTTCTTTTTTAGCTGAATGTAATGTATTTTTTTAGATGACGACGAGAAGCAGCAGCTCCAAATTACTTGAATTCTCACCTGGCATATTCCAGTCTCTGACCGTCTAGCAATTACTTTACTGTAAGAAGTAACTTTGTAATTCCTGTATCATAAGGTCAATACGTTTTTCTCTTTCCAGTCTGTTTTTCACGTGTGGACTGCAAATTCATTCAATGGGAGTTTGTCGAGCTTATTTGACGAAGAGGTGGAGCGACGGTCAAGTCTGACGTAGCCTCACCAGGTGAACGATTTGCTGGCGCTGCGAAAGACAACGGCAATAACTTGCAGCACATGGTGAGTCAAGTACTTGAATTATTTGCTATAACGGACGAGTTGGATATATCGATCATCCAGTTTTGAGTTTGTATTGGAAAAATTTTGAATATCCATGAAACAATCTTTCGTTAAAAAATACAAAATGTTTCAATTAAACTAATTTTCATTAAGACCCAGTTTTTTTTACCTCCAGTTATCTTTATGTGACGCTTTATTCTCATAGTAACAATTGTGATCACAATCGTTACTATGGGAATTAATCGCCAGATAAAGTTAATTGGAGATGAAAAAACTGGGCCTAAAACTGCAAATGTACTTGTATTTGTTTCATTAAAAAAAAAAATAAAAATTTGATGTTACACTCACAAACTAATAGGCTTTAATTAAATCATCGCTTAAATCTTTGAAAATCATTTCAAACCTAGCCTAATGCCAAAAAAAAAAAAAAGAAAGCAACTTTTTATTAGAATTCATTAGGTTATTTTAATAGTTTTCACTTTATTTTGTGGTCTTGCCAAGAATTTAGATCAAGTAATTAATATTCTAGTTTTGTTGGCATTCCTTAACACAGATCGATATTATTCCAACCCGTACGATTTATCTTATTTTTGCTTCACTTTTGTGTAACTAATTTTCAATAAAACTACATATGATTGATTTATTTTGATATGTCCGTATGTAATAATGTACGATTCAGTAAATTAAAGGATCACAGGCGGCTGTGGAAAAAGAAAGGTCTTTACTTAGAGAACGTATGCATTCGGATTGCGGCTCCGTTTCACCAAACAAAAATAAAATTCAGCAATGTAAACCTTCCGTTCAGTTGTAAAATCTTTTTGTTTAATTAAACTAACGGTTTAATATTTGAGTTAAGAAAGATTAGCTTCTAAATTGATAAATATATATCGAATACCAAGTTGACCGCAAGATTCGTATCAAGCTAAGACTCGAGATTTTATTCCACAGCCACATGTGATCCGAAATGTATCGAATCATACGTTAATGTTGATTTAAGTGTCGATATAAAAATCTTAAAAATTGAAAAATGAGCTGCTAAGGAATTACATCTCAACTTCCAATTCCTTTGCACAATTTCCTATTTCAATTTTACAAAATTTATTTCATTTAAATTATTCCATTCTTAAATTGTTCTGCGAGAAAAGGAAATTTTGAATATTTGGTTTTCCAAAATGATATTTTACGTGTAAATTTATGATTTTTTTGTAATGTAATACTTGAATCAAGTCAAGTATTGGAAAATTGTCATTTTGGAAAAATATTAATAAATTTTCTTTTTTCTTAGAACAATTCAAGAGTGGAATAATTTGAAACGAAATAAATTTTGTAAAGGAATGTAATTTTCCAAAAGCAAATTATTTTATCAATCGTTAATAATTTAACGTATCAGTCTGATTATTATTATAATAGTTTTCATTTTGTATTGTGGTCCTTCCTTGAATCTCTTTTTGATTCTGGAATCGAATTTTACACATGAAGAGGCATTTTTTTTTATTAAGTAATTTTCTAGTTTTGTTTGCGTTCATTAATTGAGGTCGATATTCCAACTTGTACGGTTACTCTTTTTTTTTTGTGCACATTTTTCTTAAACTAATTTTCTATGAAAGTACATGGGTGCTTTATACACTAAAAAAAATTCAATGATCTTATTCACAATTTTCTGAAGCGCATAGTTATCGAGATATAAGCAAAACTTAGGAATTTCTATATGGAACACCCTATGTATTTCTGCATTTTTGAAAAGAACAAAATTTTCCTTTACAAAAATATATTATATCTACTTGATATATTAATCGAAGCATTTGCGAGGTATAAGCTTTTCAAGATTTACAAGATAAATTATGAATTTTTTTTAACATATACTGAAAGGCACGAACACCCTCCAATATTAGTCGGTAAATTACTTAGTTTTACTCAGAGTTCTGATCAGATATTCAATAATTTTTATTAATAATTCCTTGGAAATTGCTCATTAGCGTTTTTTTTACGACTGCTCTTTATCTTGCTATTTTTATAAATATTTCTAAAAAAATGAGACATTTTCTTAAAAGTTCGTTAAAATGTGTTACCTTGGAAAATTTCCCTAAATTCATTTTCAGTTTCTGATCTCTGTATATTGGCGGATTACGTCGTCGCATTACCGTTTGACCTTCTGAACGGTGACCGCCAAAAGTCCTCGTCCGTACACCCCCCGTCTGTGTTATAATGGATTTACCCCTGTCTGGCTTATTCGAGTTCGAGGCCTGCTATTCGCCTATTTGAAACATGTGATTTTCATAAGGAAATTATAATGCAATTATTTGGTGTATCTATATTTTTAAATTTGTTTTACAAATTCAAAACAATTTTTTTTATAAAAAATTCTCATTTACTCTAATCAGTAGTAGTAACTCTAGTAACTTGAGTAATAATTTTTGAAACAAATTTTAATAAAATTATTGGTCGAAGACGTGTTAAAAAATCTCAAAAATAGAAAAATGAGTTGCAAAGAAATCCTCTCAATACATGAATATGTTTCAGAACATAATAAAATAATAAATGAATTAAAAGTAAATGATTCAGGTATTAGAAAAATTGATGATATATACCAACTCGTACGGTTTCTCTTATCTTTGCATCTACATTTTTGTGTCGTTTTTGTCAACTGATTGATTGCTAATTTAATCAAGTAATTGATAGTATTTTGATTTTTAACATTTTTACAGCATTTGAAATTTTCATTAGGTCACAACTCATTATTATAATGGAACCCTCCTCCTCATGTGTTTTCTCTTAGCCCCTACAGTTTAACCTTGAAATATGAAGCATAAAAATCGCTATGTGAGGTTGCTCAGTGACCCCACGAAGTTTCAGTAAATAAATCGACAACTTGTTACAGATGTAAAAAAAAAATTTAAACGTAAGAAATATATACATGCGTAACTAATTTATTTTTAGGTAGTGTCATGTCTTAGTAAACTTTTCTTTGTCTTTGCAAATCTTGATATATGTTATGGTTTAATCGAAAAATTGTTTGCGATAAACACTCCACAGCCATTTAATTTTTTCTGTTTTTCGACTAAATTATAACGGGCATCAAAATTTGCAAAGACAGTAAAATTTACTAAGGAACGACTCTTTCTAAAAATAAATTAATTATGTTCTTCATGTATTTCCTACTCTTTTCAATTAAGCACTTAGATTTTCCAATCGTGTCTAAACTAACTGTAAGAATTATCAATAATTACAGAGATACAAAAAACGAGTGCTCCTCTCTCAAAATTTATTAATCACAGTTATTTTCTTAACCTCAAAAAAGATATTGCAATATCTAAAGTAAAATTTGTAATTTTTCATTTCAAAATATACTGGCGTACAAGGGTAGGGAAAAATTTGACGCTTTTAATGGCAAACGTCTATTTCTAGTGGATTTAGATAAAAACTGACCTCGGAGTTATTACAAAATTAATGGCGAAGACCGCATTTTTATATCTGGTACTGTTTTTCAAAATTCTGTAATTTCTAAAAACCAACGTAGCTCTCTTGTTTATAAAAATTTTAGATTTCTGCAAAATCTCTCTCGATGCACTTTTTGCCGTAGAATTCATTGATCTTAATTGCAATTTTCTGAAGCGCATAGTTATCGAGATATAAGCAAAACTTAGTAACTTTTATATGGAACACCTATAAATTTTTGCATTTTTAAAAAGAACATAAATCTTACCTTTACAAAAGTATAATACGCTCGATATATCAATCGAGGCATTGGGGGAGATATAAGCTTTTCAAGATTTTATGAAAATTATGAAATACTCTTTTTTTAATGTAATACTGAAAGGCATGAACGCCGTTCAATACTAGTCGATAAATTATTTGGTTTTACTCCGAGTTTTGATCAGATGTTCAATAATTTTTATTAATAATTCCTTGGCACTTGCTTATTAGCGTTTTTTTTTTCACGACTGCTCTTTATCTTGCCATTTTTTATAAATATTTCTAAAACATTTCTAAAAAGTGAGACATTTTCTTAAAAGTTCGTTAAAATATGTTACGTTGGAAAATTTCCCTAAATTCATTTTTAGTTTCTAATCTCTGTATATTGGCGGATACGTCGTCGCATCATCGTTTGACCTTCTGCAGCGGTGACCGTCAAAAGTCCGCGTCCGTACACCCCCCGGTCTATGTTATAATGGATTTACCCCTGTCTGGCTTGTTCGAATTCGAGGCCCTGCTATTCGCCTATTTGAAACATGTGATTTTCATAAGGAAATTATAATGCAATTATTTGGTGTATCTATATTTTTAAATTTCTTTTACAAATTCAAAAGAATTTATTTAATAAAATATTCTGATTTACTAGTACCTTGAGTAATAATTTTTGAAACAAATTTTAATAAAAAAAGGAGAAAGTGTCACGCCTTAGTTAACTTTTCCGCGTCTTTGTAAATCTTGATATCTGTTATGGTTTAATCGAAAAATTGTTTGCGATAAACACTCCACAGCCATTTAATTTTTTCTGTTTTTTTTTTTGACTAAACTATAACAGGTATCAAAATTTGCAAAGACAGTAAAGTTTACTAAGGAAAGAATCTTTCTAAAAATAAATTAATTATGTTCTTCATGTATTTCTTACTTTTTTCAATAAGCACTTTGATTTTCCAATCGTGACTGAACTGTAAGAATTATCAATAATTACAAAGATACGAAAAAGTTTCTTAACGAATGCTCTTTTTTCAAAACTTATAGTTATCTTCTTAACCTCAAAAAAGGTATTACAAAATCTAAAATAAAATTTGCAATTTTTAATTCTAAAAAATACTCATACAGGTGTGGGGGAAATGTGACACATTTAATGGGAAACGCCTATTTCTAGTGGATTTAGATGAAAACTGACCTCTGAGTTAGTACAAAATTAACGGTGAAGACCACATTCTTGTATCTGGTACCGTTTTTCGACATTCTGTAAAACATTTCTAAAAACCATCGTTGTTCTCTTGTTGATGAAAATTTTAGATTTCTGTAAAATCTTTCTCAATACACTTTTTGCCATTGAATTCATTGATCTTAATTGAAATTTTCTGAAGCGCGTAGTTATCGAGATCTAAGCAAAACTTAGTAATTTTTATACGGAACACACCTTATATATTTTGCATTTTTAAAAAGAACATAAAATTTACTTTTACAAAAATATAACATACTCGATATATTAATCGAAACATTGGTGAGATATAAGCTTTACGAGATTTACAAGATGAATTATGAAATAATTTTTTTTAATGTAATATTAATAATAGTCGGTAAATTATTTAGTTTTACTCAGTCTTGATCAGATGTTTAATAAATCTTGCATTAATAATTCCTTGGCAATTGTTCATTAGCATTCTTTATTTTGCTATTTTTTTAAGTATTTCTACAACGCAGTTTCCTTAAAATGCGAACCGTGTTCAAGATGGCCGCTGATTTCCCGTACATTTTGCCGATCGATATTAAAGTTTCTTGTAGAAAATCAGCGTTTGGTCAGTTTTCGGCGCGTCACTCAAATCGGCCAACCAACGAACATCTCCCCTGAAATTTCTGCTTGCGCGCGCCTCCGTCCGTCCATTACTGCATATTAGTCTCGCATATCCTGACGCGACATCATCCTAATTGACTTTGTGTATTCTTTTGTGAAAAATATTAATTTAAAAGCACCTACTATCGGTTCGACGTAAATCACAGTGTTAGAGAATAGTTTTGAAGAAATATACGGTAAAATTGCTACAGAATCAATCATAGAACAGTGAAAAACTAACTAACGTCGGTTTTGAATTTGCGCGAAGTCGCCATAATTAATTTGGCTGGTAATAACATTTTTTTTTTCTTTTCCCTGAATGTAATACCTATACTTTTGTAGATGATCACGACAAGCAGCAGCTCCGAATTATTTGAATATTTAGTTCGAATTATTTGAAGATTCAGTTGGAATTATTTGAAGATTCAGTTCGAATTCTCGCCTGGCGTGTTCCAGCCTCCGACCGTCTAATCATCGCTCTACGGTAAGAAGTAACTTCGTCATTCCCGTATCACATAGGTTGATAAATTTTTCTTTCTCCAGGCTATTTTTCACGGTGAACTGCAAACTGTTCTAAGCATGCATTCAATCCGAGCTTGTCGAGCTTCTTTGATGAAGAATCTGACGTAACCTCCTCACCAGGTGAACGATTTCCTGGCAGTGACGCAACTTGCAGCAGCACATGTTCGAATAATCTGGTCGGACATGCCAGCATACATGTGAGTCGAGACATTTGAATTATTTGGTAGAACGTACGAGTTGGATATATCGATCATCCAGTTTAGAGTTTGTATTGAAAAAATTTTAAATATTCATGAAACAATCTTTCATTAAAAATATAAACAAAATTTCATTCATTACGAAATGTTTGAATTAAACTAATTTTCATTAAAATTACAAATGTGCGCGAATTTATTTCATTAAAAAAAAAAAAAAAAATTGATAAACATTCTAACTTTGATTTAAATGAAAATATCACTTATATCTTTGAAAATCCTTTCAAACCCAGCTTAAATGCCAAAAAAAAAAGAACAATTCTTTATTAGAATTCATTCAATTATTATTATAATAGTTTTCACTTTATTTTGTGGTCTTGCCAAGAATTTTTTTTTGATTCTGGAAGTGAATCGCAAAGTTCAAATGGAATTTCACGCACGAAGGGGCAGTTTTGGATTAAGTAATATTCTAGTTTTGTTTGCGTTCATTGATGGAGATCGATATTTTTCCAACTCGTATGGTTTCTCTTATTTTTGCATATAATTTTCAATAAAACTACATGTCATGGATTTATTCTGAAATGTCCCTGCAGATAACATATGATTGAATAAATTAAAGGCACTGGCGGTCTTGGAAAAAAAGAACTCGCGTTTTGACTTGGAGAACATATGCATTCCGATTACGGTTCCGTTTTGCCAAACGATACTTTGTTCCACGATGTAAACCCTTCGTTCAGTTGTAAAATAATTTTGTTTAATTAAACTGATAGTTTAATATTTGAGTTGAGAAAGATTAGGTTCTAAATTGATAAATATATCTCGAATGCCAAGTTAACGGCAAGATTCGTATCAAGTTCTAGGCAAGATTCGTATCAAGTTCCAAGACACGAGATGTTATTCCACAGCCAACTGTGACCCATAATTTATCGAATTGTGCGTTAATATTGATTTAGATATCACTATAAAAATCTTATAAATTGAAAAATGAGTTGCTAGTAAATTACACCTCGACTCAATTCCTTTTGCACAATTTCCTATTCCAATTTTATAAAATTTGGTTCATTTAAATTATTCCATTCTTAAATTGTTGTACGGAAAAAGGAAATTCTTGAATATTTGATTTCCCATTAATGATAATTTATATGTAAATATAAGATTTTACTTGATTCAAGTATTAGAAATTTAAATAAATTTACATATAAGTTATCATTTTCATAATTTTTTTTCCTAGAGCAAAAGAATAGAATAGTTTAAATGAAATGAATTTTGTAAAATTGAAATAGGAAATTGTACATAGGAATTGAAAGTCAAATAATTTCCTAAAAGCAAATTATTTTATCAATTAATCATTTTATAAGTTGTTCATTTAACGCCTCAGTCCGATTATTATTACAATAGTTTTCACTTTATTGTTGCCTTGCCAGGAATTTTTTTTTGATTCCGGAAGCGCAACGCAAAGTTCAAATTGAATTTCGCGCACGAAGAGGCAGTTTTAGATCAAATATTTTAGTTTTGCTTGCGCTCATTAATCAAGATCGATGATATTCCAACTCCGTACCGTTTCTTATATTTTTGCATCGCCGTTGCTTATACAATTTTAAATAAAACGGCTGCATGTCCTATTTAAAAAAAAAAAAATCTAACATGTTTCCTCCCCCCAATTCTTTATTTGTTTATTTATTTGCGATTAATTCAATTTTTTTTGTGTACATTGTATACGTAAACAGTGTATGAATCAATAAATTTCAGGTTACAGGCAACCGTTAAAAAAAAGTCACGCCTTAACTAAGAGAACAGATGGGGATGGGGCTACAGTTCTTTTTTGCTAAACGAGAATAAAATCCCAAGATGTAAACCTACCATTCAGTTGTAAAATCCTTTTATTTAATTAAACTAGTGGTTTAATATTTGAGCTGAGAAAGTTGAAGGCAAGATTCGTATCAGGCTCTAAGATACAAACAAGTCTTTATTCCAACTGCCGCCTGCGACCCGAAATTTATCGAATCAAACGTTATATTAACATAAATATCTATATAAAAAACTGCACATAGGAAAAAAAAATGCAGTGAATGTAGCTCTACAAACAAATTGTACGAGATATTCATACAATTGTAGTTTACATTAAATTACAAACGTTGAATTGAAATTTTACACAAGAATAGTGTCATGTCAAACAATCGTGTGAATTTCTCGTACGATTTGTATCTGTCACTATAATATTTACTACAACGGTGGTATTCTTTACTACAATTTTTTTTCTATGCAGGGTGTTTTTCAATATTCTTCGATTTCTGTAAACCCGCGTAACTTTTTTATTTATGAAAATTTTTGATTTCTGTAAAAACTTCTTTAAAGTACTTTTTCATACAGAATTCAATGCTCCAAATGATTTTTTTTTCTAGAATGCTCAATATTCGAAATATAAGCAAGAACTTTAATTTTTTATATGGAACACACTATATATTTTGCATTTTTAAAAAGAACATAAAATGTACTCTTGCAAAAATATAACTAATACTAATAATAGTTGGTAAATTATTTAGTTTTACTCAGAGTTTTGATAAGATGTTTAAAAAATTTTGCATCAATAATTCCTTGGCAATTGTTCATTAGCATTCTTTATTTTGCTATTTTTTTTAAGTATTTGTACAACGCAGATTCCTTAAAAGTTCGTTAAAATGCGAACCGTGTTCAAGATGGCCGCTGATTTCCCGTTCATTCTGCCGATCGATATTAGAGTTTCTTGTAGAAAATCAGTGGTTGGTCAGTTTTCGGCGCGTCACTCAAATCGACCAATCAACGAACATCTCCGCAGAAATTTCTGCTTGCGCGCGCCTCCATCCGTCCATTAGTGCATATTAGTCTCGCATATCCTGACGCGACATCATCCTAATTGACTTTGTGTATTCTGTTGTGAAAAATATTAATTTAAAAGCACCTACTATCGGTTCGACATATACTACAGTGTTAGAAAATAGTTTTAAAGAAATATACGGTAAAATTGCTACAGAATCGATCGCAGAACAGTGAAAAACTAACTAACGTCGGTTTTGAATTTGCGCGAAGTCGCCATACTTAATTTAGCTTGGTAATAATAATTTTTTTTTCTTTTTGCTGAATGTAATACCTATACTTTTGTAGATGATCACGACAAGCAGCAGCTCCGAATTATTTGAAGATTCAGTTCGAATTCTCGCCTGGCGTGTTCCAGCCTCCGACCGTCCAACTAATCACTCATCAGGTGAACGATTTCCTGGCAGTGACACAACCTGCAGCAGCACATGTTCGAATAATCTGGTCGGACATGCCAGCATACATGTGAGTCGAGACATTTGAATTATTTGGTAGAACGTACGAGTTGGATATATCGATCATCCAGTTTAGAGTTTGTATTGAAAAAATTTTAAATATTCATGAAACAATCTTTCATTAAAAATATAAACAAAATTTCATTCATTACGAAATGTTTGAATTAAACTAATTTTCATTAAAATTACAAATGTGCGCGAATTTATTTCATTAAAAAAAAAAAAAAAAAATTGATAAACATTCTAACTTTGATTTAAATGAAAATATCACTTATATCTTTGAAAATCCTTTCAAACCCAGCTTAAATGCCAAAAAAAAGAAGAACAATTCTCTATTAGAATTCATTCGATTATTATTATTATAGTTTTCACTTTATTTCGTGCTCTTGCAAAGGATTTTTTTTTATTCTAGAAGCGAATCGTAAAGTTCAAATGGAATTTCACACACGAAGGGGCAGTTTTAGACCAAGTATTCTAGTTTTGTTTTCGTTCATTAATCGAGAACGATATTAAGCACTTAGATTTTTCAATCGTGAGTAAACTAATTGTAAGAATTATCAATAATTACAAAGATACGAAAAACGAATGCTCCTTTCTCAAAATTTATTAATTATAGTTATTTTGTCTACCTCGAAAAAGATATTGCAAGATCTAAAGTGAAATTTGTAATTTTGAATTTAAAAATATACTCATGTACATGTACTCCTTTCCTCTCTCGCCACTCTACGCAGAGGATATCGCCTTCCGGCATTTCCTTCCTCAGCGTCTGTAGGCTCCTCTGGTTCCTGCTTCTTATCCTCTTCCTGTCCTCTTCTTCCTATCCTTTTCTCATTATCTTCTGCTATCACTCTCCTTTGCTGTCTCCCTTATCCTCTCCGTCTTCTCCTGCTCATCTCTCTTTCCTCTGTTTTAGTGCCTCAGCTCATCCTCATCTCATCCGAAGGCCTTACGCATCATTATCGTACGGAGCATTTGAGTCACCCCGTCCCAACTCTGCTCGTTCCGAATCAATATTTCCGTGATGTTTTCCATTGATACTTCCTCACCTATTATGGCCTCTGCTTCCCTTCGCATCTCCTCCCATTCAGGGCATAAAGTAGGGTATGCTCTGGGCTGTCCACCTCCTCCTCACAGTACTGATATTTGACTGTCTGCGTGTTAGTTAACCCAGCCCAATCCACAATTTTTCGCGTCTTAACCCAATCCAATTAAAGAAAAGGGTTGGGATTGAGATTGGGTTAAGACGTGAAATAGTGGATTGGGTTGGGTTAAGACGTGAATTTTCCATTGATACTTTCTCACCTATTATGGCCTCTGCCTCCCTTCGCATCTCCTCCCATTCAGGGCATAAAGTAGGGTATGCTCTGGGATGTCCACCTCCTCCTCACACTACTGATAATTGGCTGTCTGCGTGTTAGTTAACCCAGCCCAATCCACAATTTTTCGCGTCTTAACCCAATCCAATTAAAGAAAAGGGTTGGGATTGAGATTGGGTTAAGACGTGAAATAGTGGATTGGGTTGGGTTAAGACGTGAATTTTCCATTGATACTTTCTCACCTATTATGGCCTCTGCCTCCCATCGCATCTCCTCCCATTCAGGGCATAAAGTAGGGTATGCCCTGGGCTATCCACCTCCTCCTCACAGTACTGATATTTGGCTGTCTGCGTGTTAGTTAACCCAGCCCAATCCACAATTTTTCGCGTCTTAACCCAATCCAATTAAAGAAAAGGGTTGGGATTGAGATTGGGTTAAGACGTGAAATAGTGGATTGGGTTGGGTTAAGACGTGAATTTTCCATTGATACTTTCTCACCTATTATGGCCTCTGCCTCCCTTCGCATCTCCTCCCATTCAGGGCATAAAGTAGGGTATGCTCTGGGATGTCCACCTCCTCCTCACACTACTGATAATTGGCTGTCTGCGTGTTAGTTAACCCAGCCCAATCCACAATTTTTCGCGTC
The DNA here is from genome assembly GCA_039766575.1 of Serrognathus titanus. Classification (NCBI taxonomy): domain Eukaryota; kingdom Metazoa; phylum Arthropoda; class Insecta; order Coleoptera; family Lucanidae; genus Serrognathus; species Serrognathus titanus. Next base: position 11,237 of record CM077916.1, on the reverse strand, counting down.
TTAACCCAATCCAATTAAAGAAAAGGGTTGGGATTGAGATTGGGTTAAGACGTGAAATAGTGGATTGGGTTGGGTTAAGACGTGAATTTTCCATTGATACTTTCTCACCTATTATGGCCTCTGCCTCCCATCGCATCTCCTCCCATTCAGGGCATAAAGTAGGGTATGCCCTGGGCTATCCACCTCCTCCTCACAGTACTGATATTTGGCTGTCTGCGTGTTAGTTAACCCAGCCCAATCCACAATTTTTCGCGTCTTAACCCAATCCAATTAAAGAAAAGGGTTGGGATTGAGATTGGGTTAAGACGTGAAATAGTGGATTGGGTTGGGTTAAGACGTGAATTTTCCATTGATACTTTCTCACCTATTATGGCCTCTGCCTCCCTTCGCATCTCCTCCCATTCAGGGCATAAAGTAGGGTATGCTCTGGGATGTCCACCTCCTCCTCACACTACTGATAATTGGCTGTCTGCGTGTTAGTTAACCCAGCCCAATCCACAATTTTTCGCGTCTTAACCCAATCCAATTAAAGAAAAGGGTTGGGATTGAGATTGGGTTAAGACGTGAAATAGTGGATATTTCTTATAACGTACGATTGGAAGTCTGATTATTTATGAAATAATCTTTCGTTGAAAAAATATAAAACAAATTTTCATTCATTACAAAATGTTTTAATTACACTAATTTTCCTTGAAATTACAAATGTGCGTGAATTTATATCACTAAAAAATAAAATTAAAATTTGATGTTAGATTAACGTTCTAACTGAGGCTTAAATGCCGGAAAAAAAAAGAAGACAAGTCTTTATTAGAATTTGAATTTATTAGATTATTATTGTTCTAGTTTTTACTTTATTTTGTGGTCTTGCCACGAATTTGTTTTTGATTGTGGAAGCGAATCGCAAAGTTTAAATGGAATTTCACGCACGAAAGGGCAGTTTTAGATCCAGTAGCATTCTAATTTTGTTCGCATTGATTAATCGAGATTGATTTTATTCCAACTCGTACAGCTTCTTATCTTTGCATCGTTTGCGTTTAATTAATTTTCAATAAAATTACTAAATTTGTTTTATTTCCCAAAAAAAGAAAAAAATTAATAAAATTATATTATATTCTTTATTTGTTTATTTATTTGTGTTTATGTTAATATATGTGTACGTAAAACAACGTAGAATTCAAAAAATTTCACGTCACAGGCAGCCGTTAAAAAAAATACACGCCATGATTTAGAGAACAGATGGGGATTGGGGCTACAGTTCCCTTGCGCTAAACGAGTGTAAAACTCCAAGATGTAAACCTAGCGTTCAGTTGCAAAATCGTTTTGTTTAATTAAACTAGCGGTTACATATTTGAATTGAGAAAGATTACGTTCTAAATTGATAAATAAATAATCTCAAATGCCAAGTTGAAGGCAAGATTCGTATCAACCCCTAAGACAGGAGATCGTATTCTACTGTCGCCTGCGACCCGAAGTTCATACGATACATTGACGTAAATATCAACATAAAAAACTTAAAGATTGAAAAATGAGTGGCAAAGAAACACATTAAGAGTAATATATTAAATATAAAGGATTTAAATATCGGAGAAAATCATAAACTTACATAGAAGTGTTTCGGTGTCCAATCTCTTAAAGCGGAACGTTTCTTTTAGCTAATTAAAGTATCGATTTAAAAATATTTTCAACATTGTTAGAGGCCGGTTTAATTACAGCTCCGTTTCGCCAAACGAAAATAAAATTCAACGATGTAAACCGGAAGTTCAGTTGTATAATCCTTTTCTTTTATTGAACTAGCGGTTTAATGTTCGAGTTAAGGATCAGATTAGGTTCTCTAAATTGATAGATATATCTCCAATGCCAAACTGGCAGCAAGATTCGTATCAAGAAAAGACACGAGATTTTATTCCACGGCCGTCTTTAACCCGAGCATTCTCTAATCATACGTGAATACTGATTTGATATCAATATATAAAAAAAAAACTTTGAAATAAAAAAAAAATGAGTTGCAAAGAAACCCTGTCAATACATAGTACGTTTCAGACCATAATATCGGGCGTTCTTTTAAATTTGGACTGGAAGTTGGCCGTGACAAGGTGCGCGTTCACCGTGAACATTCCACAATTTTGATTATTCGTTCTAAATCTTATTACTATTATTTTTTTATTAAGGTTTTTCGTTTGTTAAATTAGATTTCATTCTCGGTGTCTATTTTTCGGTTATTGCAATTGATCACATCTCGTGTCGTCCTCTCGCACCGTGACGAACTACGGGCGACGGTGAATCACGTACTCGCCTAGCCGGCGGCCGCCCGCGGAAGTGTCGGGAGCCGATTCACGATAATTCCGCCGACGAACTACTCCAGAAACTTCTAGAACAGTCCGAAAATTTGAAGGATGTGTTTCTAGAGCAATCGAAACGATGCCGCCCGACGAACAAGAAGATTTAAACGAGCTGGCGAACAGTTGGAGATACGTCAGGCGCATCTGACGGAGGTATACCATGCGCAGCTGAGGAATCGTCGTCAAAAATCCGGAGAGAGTCTTCAGGAATTCGAGGCTGACGTAGCGCGCCCAGCCCAGTTGGCGCATCACGCAGCTCCCGTAGAATTCCCGCAACGTTTGACGATGCAGACTTTCACAGATGGAATTCGTGACCCGGATAACCAGCAGGCATCGAGAACGGCTCACCCAAAGACATCCAAGAAAGCATCGAGAACGGATCGCATCGGAAAGCATCCAAGAACGCATCGGCCTACGCCTCGGAATACGAGGCGGCGAAGCGAGTCTCAGAAAGGCACGTCAAGGTTCGAGCTGCCACGGACTTCCAAGAAGAGGAACCCATCGACGTCAAAGGAGAGGACCTGCTGCAGAGGAGCGGCCCAAGAAGCTTGCCACGTCGAGGATATTCGCCTGCATTGTGGAGCAGGTCTTAAGGCAGAAGAATCCGCTGGCGTGTCGGATTTGCCAGGAGGAGGGACACGTTCGCAGGTGGCGTCCCAAGCCCAGGCAGGATCCTCCACGAAGGAAGCCACAGGGAAGCTAAGACGGGTCGATGTTTAAATAGACGTGCACGGAGCAGACGAGGGTCAGTTCGACGTAGAGCTTAGTTACCGTTTAATCACTCGGCTCGTAAAAATAAATTATTCATAGTCTGTTTTAAATAAATCAGTGTTACGTTTTGCTAATAAATTAGTTAAGAGTCTCTTCGAGTATTTTATTAAAAATAAATCAAAACGAACCCGAAAAAAACACTACCGTAGTTTCGAGCTCGCAACCTCGAAAACACTAGTAAGCGTGTATCACGTCGTTCACTAGCAATAATAATAATTACTAAAAGCATATCATTCTCTTTTGTTAAGATCACCACCTACACGTGTTCGTCAGCGGTGCCACTCGTCTTTTTTTTGCTATCCACGTATCTTTCATTTATACTACAGCAAGTTCAAACGTCAAATTGACAACTCTCACGATGACAATGTTTCACAATTAAATATTCACGGTCAACTTCGACACCAGATTTAAAAAGAACAGTCCGGAGAATAATAAATAAATGAAAAGTAAATGATTCAAGTATCAGGAAAGAAATGACAGGTTCACGGAGAACGTTCGGGTTTCCATTCTCTTGAAGCGGAACGTTCATTTTATCTCACCCTGAAATATGACGCATTTCTGCGTTGCACTTGAAAAAAGTTACCGAGGTTTGTATCAACACCTGGCAGCGAATCATCTGCCGACGCTGCGAGGGACCGGAGCACACAAGGTTGGTCGTCAAACCATACGAATTATTTGCGCCATAACGAACGACGAGTTGGACATAACGATCGATCAGCCTAAATGCAGAAAATAAAAGAAAACAATTCTTTTTAGAATTCGTTTAAAAAAAAAACTCGCAGTCACTTGCTAACTGAAGATTAATTCTCAATTATTTCTCAAACCACCACAGTCTCTCCTTCACCACTTTTTTAATTCGAGAACGGAATAATCGAGATGAAATAAATTTTGTAAAATCAGAAGAGGAAATTTTGCAAAGGAATCATCGAAATTTGAGAGGTAATTTTCTAAAAGCAAAACATTTCATCAATCGTTATTAATAATTTTAAAACTTGTTCATTTAATGCCGCATCAGTCCGATTATATTATAATTTTTATAACAGAGTTTTCACTTTATTTGGTGGTCCGGCTCGGAATTTCTTTCGAATTCTGGAAAGGAATCGCAACGTTCAAGTCGAATTTCACCCACGAAAAAAAGAGGCATTTTTTAGGGAAGTAATTCTGTAGCCTCGTTAGCGTTCAAGAATTTAGATCGATTATGTTCCAACTCGTACGGTTTCTCTTGTTTTTGAATTTACATTTTTGTGTCGGTTAGGGGTAGGATGGGGAAGGGTGCAGTGGGTTGAAGGTGAAAGATGAGGGTGGGAAGAGGAATGATGAGGTTGGAAAGGGTGAAGATGAGGGGTGAGGGGATGATGGGGAAGGGGAAGATGGTGGAGAGGAAATTGGGGCGGGAAAGGTGGAAGATGGGAGGTGTACGATTGGGGGGAAGTGAACGATGGGTGCCGAAGTATGTACGATGAGGGGGGGTGTACGAGGGGTGCCGAAGTATGTACGATGAGGGGGGGTGTACGATGGGGGGAAGTGTGTACGATGACGGGGAAGTGTGTACGATGGGGGGAAGTGTGTACGATGGGGGGGAAGTATGTACGATGAGGGGGAAGAAGTGTGTACGATGAGGGGGGAAGTGTGCACGATGAGGGAGGGAAGTTTTTACGATGAGGGAGGAAGTTTTTACGATGCGGGAAAAGTGTGTACGATGGGGGAGGAAGTGCGCATATGTAGAGGGGAGTGTGTACGATGGGGGGAAGTGTGTACGATGGGGGGGAAGTAAGTACGATGACGGGGAAGAAGTGTGTTCGATGAGGGGGGAAGTGTGCACGATGAGGGGGGGAAGTTTTTACGATGAGGGAGGAAGTTTTTACGATGCGGGAAAAGTGTGTACGATGGGGGAGGAAGTGCGCATATGTAGAGGGAAGTGTGCACGATGAGGGGGAAGTGTGTGCGATGGGAACTGTACGATTGGGGGGAAGTGAGCGATGGGGGGAAGTGTGTACGATGGAGGGAAGTGTGTACGATGGAGGGAAGTGTGTACGATGGAGGGAAGTGTGTACGATGGAGGGAAGTGTGTACGATGGAGGGGGAAGTGTGTACGATGGAGGGGGAAGTGTGTATGATGACGGGGAAGTGTGTACGATGACGGGGTGAAGTATTTACGATGCGGGGAAAGTGTGTACGATGGGGGAGGAAGTGCGCATATGTAGAGGGGAAGTGTGCACGATGAGGGGGAAGTGCGCATGATGGGGGGGGAAGTGTGGACGAGGGGGGCAGTGTGTACGTTGGGGGGGGGTGTACGATGAGAGGGAAGTGTGTACGATGAGAGGGAAGTGTGCACGATGGGGGGGAAGTGTGCACGATGGGGGGGAAGTGTGCACGATGGGGGGGAAGTGTGTACGATGGGGGGGAAGTGTGTACGATGGGGTGAAGTGTGTACGATGAGGGGGAAATGTGTACGATGAGGGGGGAAAGTGTGTACGATGAGTGGGGAAGTGTGTACGATGAGTGGGGAAGTGTGTACGATGGGGGGAGGTATGTACCATGGGGGGAGGTATGTACGATGGGGGGAGGTATGTACGATGGGGGGAGGTATGTACGATGGGGGGAGGTATGTACGATGGGGGGAGGTATGTACGATGGGGGAGGTATGTACGATGGGGGGGGAAGTGTGTACGATGGGGGGAAGTGTGTACGATGGGAGGGGAAGTGTGTACGATGGGAGGGGAAGTGTGTACGAAGGGGGGAAGTGTGTACGATATGGGGGAAGTTTTTACGATGGGGGGGAAGTATGTGCGATGGGAGGGGAAGTGTGTACGAAGGGGGGAAGTGTGTACGATATGGGGGAAGTTTTTACGATGGGGGGGAAGTGTGTGCGATGGGGAGGTGTACGATTGGGGGGAAGTAAACGATGGCGTACGAGGAGTGGCGAAGTATGTGCGAGAGGGTGGTGTACGAGGGGTGACGAAGTATGTACGATGAGGGGGGTGTACGAGGGGTTGCGAAGTATGTACGATGAGGGGGGATGTACGATGAGGGGGGATGTACGATGGGGGGAAGTGTGTGCGATGGGGGAAGTGTGTACGATGGGGGGAAGTGTGTACGAAGGGGGGAAGTGTGTACGAAGGGGGGAAGTGTGTACGAAGGGGGGAAGTGTGTACGAAGGGGGGAAGTGTGTACGATATGGGGGAAGTTTTTACGATGCGGGGAAGTGTGTGCGATGGGGAGGTGTATGATTGGGGGGAAGTAAACGATGGGAGGGGCGTGCGAGGAGTGGTGAGGTATGTGCGATGAGGGTGGTGTACGATGGGTTGCGAAGTATGTACGATGGGTTGCGAAGTATGTACGATGAGGGGATTGTACGATGAGGGGGGATGTACGATGGGGGGAAGTGTGTGCGATGGGGGAAGTGTGTACGATGGGGGGAAGTGTGTACGATGGGGGGAAGTGTGTATGATGGGCGGGAAGTGTGTATGATGGGCGGGAAGTGTGTACGATGGAGGGGAAGTGTGTACGATGGAGGGGAAGTGTGTACGATGGGGGGGAAGTGTGTACGATGGGGGAGGAAGTGTGTACGATGGGGGGGGAAGTTTGTACGATGGGAGGGAGTGTGTACGATGGGGGCGTTGAAGTGTGTACGATGGGGGCGTTGAAGTGTGTACGATGGGGGGGAAGTGTGTACGAAGGGGGGAAGTGTGTACGAAGGGGGGAAGTGTGTACGATATGGGGGAAGTTTTTACGATATGGGGGAAGTTTTTACGATATGGGGGAAGTTTTTACGATATGGGGGAAGTTTTTACGATGGGGGGGAAGTGTGTGCGATGGGGAGGTGTACGATTAGGGGGAAGTAAACGATGGCGTACGAGGAGTGGCGAAGTATGTGCGATGAGGGTGGTGTACGAGGGGTGGCGAAGTATGTACGATGAGGGGGGTGTACGAGGGGTTGCGAAGTATGTACGATGAGGGGGGATGTAGGATGAGGGGGGATATACGATGGGGGGAAGTGTGTGCGATGGGGGAAGTGTGTACGATGGGGGGAAGTGTGTACGAAGGGGGGAAGTGTGTGCGATGGGGGAAGTGTGTACGATGGGGGGAAGTGTGTACGAAGGGGGGAAGTGTGTACGATATGGGGGAAGTTTTTACGATGCGGGGAAGTGTGTGCGATGGGAGGTGTATGATTGGGGGGAAGTAAACGATGGGGGGGGGCGTGCGAGGAGTGGTGAGGTATGTGCGATGAGGGTGGTGTACGATGGGTTGCGAAGTATGTACGATGGGTTGCGAAGTATGTACGATGAGGGGATTGTACGATGAAGGGGGATGTACGATGGGGGAAGTGTGTGCGATGGGGGAAGTGTGTACGATGGGGGGAAGTGTGTACGATGGGGGGAAGTGTGCACAATGGGTGGAAGTGTGTACGATGGGGGGGGAAGTGTGTACGATGGGGGGGAGTGTGTACGATGGGGGGGTTGAAGTGTGTACGATGGGGGGGTTGAAGTGTGTACGATGACGGGGGGAGTGTGTACGATGACGGGGGGGTATGTACGATGACGGGGTGCTATGTGTACGATGACGGGGAGAGTGTGTACGATGGAGGGAGAGCGTGGAGGATGAGTGGGGAAGTGTGCACGATGAGGGGGGAAGTGTGCACGATGAGGGGGGAAGTGAAGCACGATGAGGGGGGAGTGTGCACGATGGGGGAATTGTGCCTGATGGGGGGGAAGTGTGCGTGACGGGGAGGGGGAAGTTTGCGCGACGGGGAGGGGGAAGTGTGCATGATGGTGAGGGGGAAGTGTGCACGATGAGGGGGGGAAGTTTGCACTATGGGGGGAAGTGTGTACGATGGGGGGAAGTGTGTACGATGAGGGGAAGTGTGTACGATGAGGGGAAGTGTGTACGATGAGGGGAAGTGTGTACGATGAGGGGAAGTGTGTACGATGAGGGGGAAGTGTGTACGATGAGGGGGAAGTGTGTACGATGAGGGGGAAGTGTGTACGATGAGGGGGAAGTGTGTACGATGAGGGGGAAGTGTGTACGATGAGGGGGAAGTGTGTACGATGAGGGGGAAGTGTGTACGATGAGGGGGAAGTGTGTACGAGGGGGGGAAGTGTGTACTACGGGAGGGGGAAGTGTGTACGATGGGGAGGAAGTGTGTACGAGGGGGAGGAAGTGTGTACGAGGGGGGGGGGAAGTGTGTACGATGGTGGGGGAAGTGTGTACGATGGGGGGGAAGTGTGTACGATGGGGGGGAAGTGTGTACGATGGGGGGGGAAGTGTGGCGATGGGGGGGAAGTGTGTAGATTGGGGGGGAGTGTGTAGATGGGGGGGGGAGTGTGTACGATTGTAGGGGAAGTGTGTAGGATGGGGGGGAAGTGTGTAGGATGGGGGGGGAAGTGTGTAGGATGGGGGGGGAAGTGTGTAGGATGGGGGGGGAAGTGTGTAGGATGGGGGGGGAAGTGTGTAGGATGGGGGGGGAAGTGTGTAGGATGGGGGGGAAGTGTGTAGGATGGGGGGGGAAGTGTGTACGATGGGGGGAAGTGTGTACGACGGGGGGAAGAATGTACGGTGGAAGTGTGTACGAGGGGGGGAAGTGTGTTCGATGGGGGGGGGAAGTGTGTTCGATGGGGGGGGGTAGTGTGTTCGATGGGGGGGGGTGTAGTGTGTTCGATGGGGGGGGAAGTGTGTTCGATGGGGGGGAAGTGTGATCGATGTGGGGACTGTTGAGGGTGGGGGGCTTTTAAGAGTGGGGGGGCTTTTAAGGGTGGGTTGACCGTTAAGGGTGGGGGACTGTTAAGGGTGGGGGGACCGTTAAGGGTGGGGCCGTTAAGGGGGGGATCGTTAAGGGTGTGGCCGTTAAGGGTGTGGCCGTTAAGGGGGGGACCGTTAAGGGGTAACCGCTAAGGGGTAACCGCTAAGGGGCGGGACCGCTAAGGGGGGACCGCTAAGGGGGGACCGCTAAGGGGGGACCGCTAAGGGGGGACCGCGAAGGGGGGACCGCCAAGGGGGGACCGCTAAGGGGAACCGTTAAGGGGGACCGCTAAGGGGGGGGACCGCTAAGGGGGGGGACCGCTAAGGGGGGACCGTTTAGGGGGAGTGGACCGTTTAGGGGGGGGATCGTTGGGGTGACCGTTAAGGGGGGGCGTTAATGGGTGGGCGTTAAGGGGGACTTAGGGGGGGGGACTGTTAAGGGGGGGAGTGGAGTTGAGTGGGGGGAGTTGAGAGGGGGGAGTTGAGAGGGGGGTGTTGAGAGGGGGGTGTTGAGAGGGGGGTGTTGAGAGGGGGGTGTTGAGAGGGGGGTGTTGAGAGGGGGGTGTTGAGAGGGGGTGTTGAGGGGGGGTGTTGAGAGGGGGTGTTGAGAGGGGGTGTTGAGAGGGGGTGTTGAGAGGGGGTGTTGAGAGGGGGTGTTGAGAGGGGGTGTTGAGAGGGGGTGTTGAGAGGGGGGTGTTGAGAGGGGGGTGTTGAGAGGGGGGTGTTGAGAGGGGGGTGTTGAGAGGGGGGTGTTGAGAGGGGGGTGTTGAGAGGGGGGTGTTGAGAGGGGGGAGTTGAGGGGGGGGCGAGTAGAGGGGGGGGCGAGTAGAGGGGGGAGCTGAGAGGGGGGAGTTGAGGGGGGGGCGAGTAGAGGGGGGGAGTTGAGGGGGGGCGAGTAGAGGGGGGGAGTTGAGGGGGGGCGAGTAGAGGGGGGGAGTTGAGGGGGGGTGGGAGTGTAGAGGGGGGGAGTTGAGGGGGGGTGGGAGTGTAGAGGGGGGGAGTTGAGGGGGGGTGGGAGTGTAGAGGGGGGAGTTGAGGCGAGTTGTGAAGTTGGGGGGGGGAGTTGGGTTGAGTTGAGTTGGGGAGTTGGGGGGGGGGAGTTGGGGGGGGTGAGTTGGGTTGAGGGGGGTGGGGGAGTTGAGGGGGGTGGGGGAGTTGAGAGGGGGGTGGGGGAGTTGAGAGGGGGGTGGGGGAGTTGAGAGGGGGGAGGGGGAGTTGAGAGGGGGGTGTTGTTGAGGGGGGGGTGTTGTTGTTGAGGGGGGGGTGTTGTTGTTGAGGGGGGTGTTGTTGTTGGGGGGGGTGTTGTTGTTGGGGGGGGTGTTGTTGTTGGGGGGAGTGTTGTTGTTGGGGGGGGTGTTGTTGAGGGGGGGTGTTGTTGAGGGGGGGTGTTGTTGAGGGGGGGTGTTGTTGAGGGGGGGTGTTGTTGAGGGGGGGTGTTGTTGAGGGGGGGTGTTGTTGTGGGGGGGTGTTGTTGAGGGGGGGTGTTGTTGAGGGGGGGTGTTGTTGAGGGGGGGTGTTGTTGAGGGGGGGTGTTGTTGAGGGGGGGTGTTGTTGAGGGGGGGTGTTGTTGAGGGGGGGTGTTGTTGAGGGGGGGTGTTGTTGAGGGGGGGTGTTGTTGAGGGGGGGTGTTGTTGAGGGGGGGTGTTGTTGAGGGGGGGTGTTGTTGAGGGGGGGTGTTGTTGAGGGGGGGTGTTGTTGAGGGGGGGTGTTGTTGAGGGGGGGTGTTGTTGAGGGGGGGTGTTGTTGAGGGGGGGTGTTGTTGAGGGGGGTGTTGTTGGGGGGGTGTTGTTGGGGGGGTGTTGTTGGGGGGTGTTGTTGGGGGGGTGTTGTTGGGGGGTGTTGTTGAGGGGGGGTGTTGTTGAGGGGGGGTGTTGTTGAGGGGGGGTGTTGTTGAGGGGGGGTGTTGTTGGGGGGTGTTGTTGGGGGGTGTTGTTGGGGGGTGTTGGTTGGGTTGGGTTGGGTTGGGTTGGGTTGGGTTGGGTTGGGTTGGGTTGGGTTGGGTTGGGTTGGGTTGGGTTGGGTTGGGTTGGGTTGGGTTGGGTTGGGTTGGGTTGGGTTGGGTTGGGTTGGGTTGGGTTGGGTTGGGTTGGGTTGGGTTGGGTTGGGTTGGGTTGGGTTGGGTTGGGTTGGGTTGGGTTGGGTTGGGTTGGGTTGGGTTGGGTTGGGTTGGGTTGGGTTGGGTTGGGTTGGGTTGGGTTGGGTTGGGTTGGGTTGGGTTGGGTTGGGTTGGGTTGGGTTGGGTTGGGTTGGGTTGGGTTGGGTTGGGTTGGGTTGGGTTGGGTTGGGTGGTTGGGTTGGGTTGGGTTGGGTTGGGTTGGTTGGGTTGGGTTGGGGGTTGGGTTGGGTTGGGGTTGGGTTGGGTTGGGTTGGGTTGGGTTGGTGGGTTGG